>JALAZF010000008.1:31560182-34372865 GCA_022829125.1 Lathyrus tuberosus
TTAATGCCATGCATGAAGAGCTGGAACAATTCAAAAGGAATGAAGTGTGGGATCTTGTACCAAGGCCTGATGGAGTTAATGTGATTGGCACCAAGTGGATCTACAAGAACAAGTCTGATGAACAAGGAGTGGTCACCAGAAATAAGGCAAGATTAGTTGCTCAGGGATACACTCAGGTTGAAGGAATTGATTATGATGAAACCTTTGCTCCTGTGGCAAGACTGGAATCTATCAGATTACTCTTAGGGGTGGCTTGTAATTTCAAATTCAAGCTCTTTCAGATGGACGTTAAGAGTGCCTTCTTGAATGGTTACTTAAATGAAGAGGTGTATGTTGATCAACCAAAAGGATTTATTGATCCAACATTTCCTGACCATGTTTACAAACTAAGGAAAGCTCTCTATGGTTTGAAGCAAGCACCAAGAGCTTGGTATGAAAGGCTTACTGAATTCCTGGCTGTGAATGGCTACAGAAAAGGAGGGATTGATAAGACTTTGTTTGTTAAAGAGGAAGGAGGAAAACTGATGATAGCTCAAATATAGGTTGATGACATAGTATTTGGTGGGATGTCAGATGCAATGGTGAAACATTTTGTGGAACAGATGCAGTCTGAGTTTGAAATGAGTCTTGTTGGAGAGCTCAGCTATTTTCCTGGTCTACAAGTTAGACAAATGGAGGACTCCATATTCATTTCTTAGAGCAAGTATGCAAAGAACATAGTGAAGAAGTTTGGTCTAGAGAATGCTAATCACAAGAGGACACCTGCTCCTACTCATTTAAAGTTGTCCAAGGATGAACATGGTGTTAGTGTGGATCAAAGTTTATACAGAAGCATGATTGGAAGTCTATTGTATCTCACAGCTAGCAGACCTGATATTTCTTTTGCTATTGGAGTATGTGCCAGATATCAATCTGAGCCTAAAGTTAGTCACTTGAATCAAGTGAAGAGGATTCTGAAATATGTGAATGGCACTAGTGACTATGGAATACTTTACAGTCATGGATCAGGTACTGAGTTATGTGGTTTTTGTGATGCTGATTGGGCAGGGAGTGCTGATGATAGAAAAAGTACTTCAGGAGGGTGCTTCTTCTTAGGGAATAATTTGATATCATGGTTTAGTAAAAAGCAGAACTGTGTGTCTCTTTCTACTGCTGAAGCTGAGTACATAGCAGCAGGGAGTAGTTGTTCTCAACTTGTTTGGATGAAGCAGATGTTAACAGAATACAATGTCAAGCAAGATGTCATGACATTGTACTGTGATAATCTGAGTGCTATCAATATCTCTAAGAACTCTATTCAACATAGCAGAACTAAGCATATTGATATAAGGCATCATTTTATAAGAGATTTGGTTGAAGACAAAGTAGTTGCTTTGGAACATGTTGCTACAGATAAACAATTAGCTGACATTTTTACTAAAGCCTTAGATGCAAATCAATTTGAAAGTTTAAGAAGCAAACTGGGAATTTGCATTTATGAGGATTAGGTGTGCTGGAAGGAGTATTTGTGCATTTGTGATTTTGCATTTGTTTAAAGGAAACAACATTTTATTCAACTGTTGAAAGCATACAAAATTGGTTTTTAGTACATCAAAAGCAACATATAAAGGGTCTAAAGATTATCCCAACCCCCTGCATCAAGAAAAGTTTTCCAATCTTCATCCCATTCATCTTCAGAAGCATGGAGTTGCACTGGAGGTTTTTTGATGTTTTTTGTCTCTGATGGTTTTCTTGTTCTTGTTGCTCCTGAAGAAGCCCCAGCGGCTGTCCTTGTTGTGTTCTTGTTCTTTAGTGGATCTGGTTTATTGACCTCCTGCATGTGTTGCTTTCCTGCATCTTTGTTAGACTGACTCATACTTGTTTGTTGTCTGGTGCTGTTAGAAGGAAGAAGTCTTGGATTTTATAGTTCTATAAGAATCCATTGGTTATATCGCCTGACCAGTCAAAGTTTTTGGAATTTGTGTTCCTTGGGAAGCTTGTTATTTGACCATGTCTTAATGGCTGTCAGATCTTGGTGTTTGATGTTGGTAGTTGTCCAATTGTGTCTAAAAAGGGGGAGAGTTAGCCTATGTGCCTATGTGTTGCCTAGGTGTCTGATGTGATTCTAGGCTTGAGGGGGAGTGTGCATGTTTGAACAGCTGGTATACTGGTTCTTGTGATTGAGGGGGAGTTTAGCTCTGTGCAGATTTTGGATGTGATAAAATGTGATTGCTGCAGATTGTTTTGGAATGTTAGGAGTATGAATTTTTTCCGCTGCAGGTACCTCTGATGTTGGCAGAGATTGTTTTAGCCAAAATTAGCCAAAGGGGGATATTGTTAGTTCTTGTATTGGCTGGAATTTTGGTAAAACAAAGTTGAACAATGTTGATGTCATAACATTGGTTCCTAACATTAGTTGTTGCAGGGTTGAAGTTTTATATGCTGATGTTAAACTTGATGTCTTGACATCAGTTATCAGAACATCAGAAAATCAGGTTGTGATGTTTTAGGGCTGCGCGTGTTAGTTTGTTTTGAGGAGATCTGTTAGAGATATTAGATGTGAATATCTTGGAGAAGATATTTTCAATCATATATGGAGCAGATCATGTAACTACATTAGGGCTGATTTGAAAAGATTTAAAAAGATTAGAAGATCAAATCTATTTTAAATATTGTTTAATAACAAATCAAATCAGATTTTTTGGAAGTGGTCCAAGCCCAAGTCAGAATGATATTTAAAAGCAGCCTCAACTCTTGTTGGAGGAGAACGAAGAAAGAGAGCTAAAGACTGAGTGTCATTTGTGTCTTCGTGTGTGTTGTGTAAACCATTCATGTTTGAATTGGTGTTACTATTTTTGAGTTGTTAATTGTTCTTGATCAAAGCTATTAAGCAGAATCAAGTTGTGTGATTAATTTGTAATCATTGGATTGTATCACTGAGGTGATTTAGGGAGTGAGTAGTTTCTCATACCTAAGTGGTTTCTTAGGTAGAAGTGTCATTGGGTAGTGATTAAGTTAGGTAGATGTCAACTGGGATTGTTGAGTCTGTAATTTAATACTACTAATAGTGAATTTCCTCCCTGGCTTGGTAGCCCCCAGACGTAGGTAGTTAGACCAAACTAGGTGAACAATTCATTGTGTTGATTGCCTTGTTCATAGCAGATTGTGTTGTTGTGACATCACACTTAACATCACACATCTGATACCAGAATTTCAAAGGTAAACTTCCCCTCGATCCTGGTCTTCAGCCAAGGAACTGGTCTCAGTTTCTGATATAAACTTCCCCTCGATCCTAGTTTCCTACAAAGGAACTGGTCTTAGTTTCTGATATAAACTTTCCCTCGATCCTGGTTTCCTACCAAGGAACTGGTCTCAGTTTCTGATATAAACTTCCCCTCAATCCTGGTTTCCTACCAAGGAACTGGTCTCAGTTTCTGATATAAATTTCCCCTCAATCCTGGTTTCCTACCAAGGAACTGGTCTTAGTTTCTGAAATAAACTTCCCCTCGATCCTGGTTTCCTACCAAGGAACTGGTCTCAGTTTCTGAAATAAACTTCCCCTCGATCCTGGTCTTTAGCCAAGGAACTGGTCTTAGCTTCTTTTGTCAATAAACTTTCTTGACAAGGGACGCTATTCGTAGCGGTTTTCCTCAAACTTCTCGCCGAATTTTCCTGGGGAGATGCCATTTGATGGAAAAAGTTTTGATGTCAAACTTGCTGGGGGAACCCATCCGTCTGAGCGGTAGAGGTGTTCAAACTTCCCTGTTTCGGAGACGCCATTTGTCGACTCTACTATGGAAAACGAGTCTCTTGAGAGACTACTTTCTGTTTGGGGATATTACATCATACTTTCCCTCGACATCTTCTCGAAGAAATTCCATGTGATGTAATACAGTTTTGAGGTGCTGATGACCTTTTCGTCAGCGAATTTTTTGGAGAAAAATTGCCGTATTGCCAAAGCTTTGATTAAGAGGCTTTCTCTGGGGATTTTCCTTAATCCAGGAAAGCGAAGATATCATCTTCAATGGCGAAGAGTGATGTTTGTCGAAAGTTTTCTTGCTTTTCAGAGGTTCAAGTTATCAAAGTGGTCGAAGACCATCTCTAATCCAGAGATAAACTGGAGAGAGATTGCTTAGATGATTCACTTCTTGAAGGAGGAAAGAACTGACAACTTAATTGACAAGAGGACTTTTATTACTAGGGAACAAGACCGACTAGAGTGATAGTGATGCAATATGAATATGAATGTAAATCAATAATGCATGGTGTAGGTATGTGTATGCTGACAAAACTGACGCGACATACAGACTAATAGATGAACACGACTGGATACTCGGCCACTGCAGGGGATGAAAAGTATCACTGGTCCAAAAGTAGCAATTCTGTCTTGCTTAGGAGAGATAGCCCCTATGGGGAACAACCGTTGGTCGGGCTTAGGAGATAAGAACTCTGCCGGGGGTATCAGATGAAACATGGTCTCTGACACAGCTGATCCTTCGTTCAGGTGCACTAGTTTAGAAGGAGTACTTTGATTCTGCACTTTGAAGCTCAATTACTTCTGGGGTAGCGATCGATGTTCTTTTGATGTTCAACAGTCAAAAGAAATTGCCATCTTTATTTTAAAATCAGAAAAAGTTTGACAAGTAAATTCATTTTTGTTTTATTTCAAGAATCGTTGATCATGTTAAAATGTCGTTCTGTATAGCTAAAACAAATAAGAATTGCAAACAAAAGCACTAAGGCTCAAATTTTATTGATAGGATGGAAATCAGCCAAACTCGTGATCCCATGGAGTATTTACAAAGTTTAAAAAATGGTAATTTTAATGGAACAGGGCTACATTGGAAAATAACGACCATTATCCTTCTACCAACTTTGAATTCTGGGCATCATGAGCTTCCGTCGAAGATGACCTTGACTGGAGTTTTTTTTCCGATGGATGGTGTAACTGTTGCTGAGGGACTTGCCCCTTTGTTGGATGTAATTACTTGCCATTAATCCCTAATTTTTTCCTGGATTGTACTTTGAGATTTCCAATCCATGGGGATGATTTTTGATTACTTATGTCTCTAATTTTTGCCTGGACCGCCCTTTCGGGTTTTCAATCCACCGAGACATTTTTTTTAAGCGAAGTATTTCTTGAATACGTCAACATTCATGGGGTAGGAAAATTCCTCTCCGTCCATGGTTGCGAGTCTCAAGGCGCCGCCTGAGAAGGCTTTCTTGACCACATAAGGGCCGTCATAATTCGGAGTCCATTTGCCCTGGGAATCAGTGAGAAATGATTGTATCTTCTTGAGCACAAGGTCTCCTTTCCTGAAGTCACTTGGTCGAACCTTTTTGTCAAACGCTCTCTTCATTCTCTATTGATACAACTGACCAAGGCATAGTGCCGCTATTCGCTTTTCTTCGATTAGATTCAATTCATCGTGTCGACTTCGACACCATTATACTTCTGTTAGCTTAGCTTCCATCAATACCCGGATTGATGGGATCTCTACTTCTATGGGAAGGACTGCTTCCATGCCATATACTAGAGAGAAAGGGGTTGCCCTAGTTGAAGTACGGACATATGTGCGATAACTGTGAAGAGCAAAAGGTAACATCTCATGCCAGTCTTTGTAGGTTACAACCATCTTCTGAACAATCTTCTTGATGTTCTTGTTAGCCGCTTCTACCGTTCCGTTCATCTTGGGTTGGTAGGGAGATGAGTTATGGTGTTCGATCTTGAACTCAGCGCATAACTCTTTCATCATCTTGTTGTTCAAGTTGGATCCATTATCAGTAATGATCTGGCTTGGAACACCATAACGGCATATGAAATTGTTTTTGATAAATCGGACCACCACTTGGCGGGTTACATTGGCGAATGACGCTACTTCGACCCACTTGGTGAAGTAATCAATGGCTACCAGGATGAACCGATGTCCGTTTGAAGCCTTTAGTTCAATCATACCAATCATGTCAATCCCCCATATGAATAAAAGGCCATGGGGAAGAGAGAACTTTGAGATGTGTTGGCGGTACATGGATTTGGTCTAAGTATATCTGACACTTGTGACACTTCCTCATGTACTTGTAGCAATCGGATTCCATGGTCAACCAGTAGTATCCTCTCTCATATTTCTTCTCGCCATTGTGTGTCCGTTGGCATGAGTGCCAAAGGATCCTTCGTGAATTTTCTTTATCAGCATGTCTGCTTCTGGTCTGTCTACGCATCGGAGCAGGACCATGTCAAAGTTTCTCTTATAAAGTGTATCACTGCTCAGGAAGAAGCTGTCTGCAAACCTTCTAAGGGTCTTTCTATCTTTTCTGGACGCCCCAAGTGGGTACTTCTGTTTCTGAAGGAAGCATTTGATATCGTGATACCAAGGTTTGTCGTCTATGACTGCTTCGATCGTGAAGATATAAGCGGCCCTTTCAAGGCTCATTATGTAAATCTTAGGTACGCCATTCCATTGACCTACACTAACCATGGAGGAGAGAGTGGCTAGTGCATCAGCCATATGATTCTCTTCACGAGGGATATAATGAAACTTGATTCTATTGAAGAATGGTAACAACCTTCTCGCGTAGTCTTTGTAAGGAATCAATCCTGATTGGTATGTGTTCTAATCTCCTTTGATCTGATTGATAATCAGGACTGAGTCTCCATACACATCCAAGTTCTTAATCCTTAAGTCAATTGCTTCTTCGAGACCCATGATACAAGCTTCGTATTTGGCCTCGTTGTTTGTACACTTGAATGTCAGTCGGGCAGTGAAAGGAATGTGGGTACCCTTAGGTGTTATAATGATTGCCTCAATTCCGTTTCCATAATGATTGACAGCTCTGTCAAAGATTAGTCCCCATTGGGAACCTGGTTCTGGCCCTTCACTGGGTAGCGGTTCATCGCAATCTTTCATTTTCAAGTACATGACATCTTCATTTGGGAAGTTAAATCCGACTGATTCTCGATCGTCAATCGGTTGATGAGCCAAATGACCGGCTAAAATACTTCCTTTAACAGCTTTTTAAGCATGGTACTCGATGTCGTATTCTGATAGTAACATCTGCCAACGAGCAATCCTTCCCGTGAGAGCAGGCTTTTCAAAGACGTACTTGATCGGATCCATTTTGGAGATTAACCAAGTAGTGTGACGAACCATATACTGCCGAAGACGTTTGGCTGCCCAAGCCAGAGCACAACAAGTTTTTTCAAGCATAGTGCACCAAGTCTCGCAGTTGGTGGATTTTTTGCTCAAATAGTAGATGGCAGACTCTTTCCTTTTCGTTTCATCTTGTTGGCCAAGTACACAACACATTGAGCCTTCCAAGACTATTAAGTATATGATAAGTGGTCTTCCCTCTACTGGAGGTGATAGAATCAGTGGGTTCAACAGGTATTCCTTGATACTGTCGAAGGAGGTTTGGCAGTCTTCTGTTCAAACGCAGTCCTGATTCTTTTTGAGTAATTTGAAGATCGGCGCGCATGTTGCGGTCATGAGGAATATAAATCTAGAAATGTAATTCAAACATCTCAGGAATCCCCTGACTTGTTTTTCAGTCTTTGGAGAAGGCATTTCTTGAATGGCCTTGACCTTGTCAGGATCAACCTCAATTCCTTTCTGGCTGACTATGAACCCTAAATGTTTCCCTGAACGGACACCGAATGTGCACTTATTGGGATTCAAGCGGAGTTTGTACTTCCTTAACTGCTCGAATAGTTTTGACAGGTGGGTCACATGTTCCTTCTCTGTTTTGGATTTGGCAATCATATCATCGACATATACCTCAATTTCTTTGTGTATCATGTCATGGAACAGAGTTGTCATGGTTCTTTGATAGGTTGCCCCGACGTTCTTCAAACCGAACGTCATTACCTTGTAACAAAAGGTGCCCCATGGGGTGATGAAGGAAGTTTTCTCCATGTCTTTCGGCGCCATTTTGATTTGGTTATAGCCCAAGAATCCATCCATGAAGGAGAAGACTTTAAACTTTGTTGTACTGTCTACCAGTATGTCTATGTGCGGTAAGGGAAAGTCATCCTTCAGACTGGTTTTGTTCAGATCCCTGTAGTCCATGCACATTCTGACTTTTCCGTCCTTTTTCAGAACTGGCACTATGTTGGCTAGCCATTGAGGATATTCTGATGTGGCGAGGAAACCCGCGTCAATCTGTTTCTGTACTTCCTCTTTGATTTTGATGGCCATGTCTGGGTGAGTCCGTCTGAGTCTTTGTTTTACCGGCGGACATTCTGATCTCAACGGTAGGTGATATTCCACGATGCTGGTATCCAATCCTGGCATATCTTGATAGGACCAAGCGAATACATCTGGAAACTCCTTGAGAAGCTTTGTCAAACTTTCTTTGACAGTTGGACTGAGCAGTGCCCCAATCTTGACTTCTTTTCTCTCTTCTTCTGAACCCAAGCTGACCATTTCCAACGGTTCTTTGTGAGGTTTGATGGACCTTTCCTCTTGTCTGAGTAGTCGGGAGATCTCCTCTGGAATTTCTGCGTCCTCTTTTTCTTTAGCCTAAAATACCGGGAATTCAAAGTTGGGAGAAGGCATGGGATCGTATGTTTCAACGGGGTTTAAAACAAGCAATCTGCATGACATGATGATTTGTGTTTAGAAGAGACATAGAGAATGCAAGAGTGTGTGCAATGTATTTTTTTACTGCTTGTTTTTATTATTCGAGTTATTTTTTAGGATTACCATTTTCTGAAAAAGCGAAAAGAGAAAACAGCAATAAATACGGAAATTACAGAACGACATTATTTTATTTATGATCTTGTCGATTCTTGAAACTACAGCCCTATAAGACAAAACTCTGTCGCTTTGGGCGAAGCAAAGAGGGACATTTACAGAAAATGAGCCCTATCAAAACATCCGTTTCACCTGGGCAGGGTGAAAGATTAAATATGGCAATTACTTAGACTTATGGACGATCTTCGGGACATCGACAACAACCCATTGGCGGCGAACTCCTCGGTGAATCACAAAGTCCGGTACTTTCCTTCTTAACTTGTCCTTAGAAATAAAGCTGATTTCTGGTGGAGCAGAATCGTTGGAATCTGTCTCCTAGGCAGAGTTGCTGTAGGAGGATTCTTCTGTTGTGTCTTGCATAATGTTTGTACTCTCAGGCAGATCTCCCCATCCAGTCGGCTGGATGTCTTCGAGCCTGATGCGAGAGCTTTCAGGAGCGGTGTACTTGACGAAGTAGTCGTACTTTCCACTTGGTTGTCCTAAGGTGTCCCACACTTCTTTGGAACTGGGGGAGTCATCCCTTTCGATGACGTTGACCTCAGGAAAAGCATAGTTAAAGAATTGTTGTCCTGCAATCTTTGCAAATTCATCGTCGTGCTGGATATTTTCTGAATGCCTTGAGTAATGATCCCATAATTCGGTGGGTACGCAGGTATTCTTTTCAATGATGCTCAACTGATATGCATCATTTGGCTGACTCTTTTGTCCCGAGTCTCCTGGGTACGGCTGCCAGATAGGAAGGCCATCCATTGGACCATAATAGTTATGGTCAAAGTTGTCTTTCATCAGAGTATCCTCCTCTAATGAGTTTGGTGGAGCACGGCATCCTTCCGGATCACAATCTCCGTATATTATTTTGATATCTGACCTTGGTATAAATCTCAAACTTTGCGTGGGATAGCAAAATGGCGTAAGGACTTCCATTCTTCATCCGTATCGGAGGAATCGCCCTCGTTGATGATATGTACTTCTTGAGACACTGGGTGAAGGAAGCCTCCACTATGGAAGAAGTTATGAATGGGATAAAGAATTTCATTGTTAGTAGCTGTCCGGGCACAGGTTAAAGAAAAACCAAGACCCTTCTTTTTCTTATTGTTAGTAGGAATGACAAGTTGTCCCCATCCTTTTGCGTTGTTACTTTTGATCATTTCAAGAGCATCTTTGTACGAGGAAATCGATGTTCCTTTTTCTGATTGATTATCATTGCTCACCAAAATTGATTGGAACTGGGTTCCAACAACCTCCTCTGGTTCCACACAAGTGGACGACGATAGGTTACTCACGATCAAGGTTTGCTCTCCACAGACTGTGACGAGTTGGTCGTTCTTGACAAACTTCAGCTTCTGGTTAAGTGTCGAAGTGACTGCCCCAGCCTCGTGTATCCAAGGTCTTCCTAACAAATAGCTGTATATTGCTCGGATGTCCATGACTTGGAAATTGACTAGGAAAGTATGGGGACAGATAGTTATGGGAAGTTCGACTTAGCCGATAACTGTTTTCCGTGATCCGTCAAATGCTTTGATGGTGACCTCACTGCCTCTCATCGGAGATCCTTTAAATGATAGTCGTATTAGAGTGGACTTTGGCATAACATTTAGAGATGATCCGGTGTCTACCAGTACACTGACTAAAGCATCGTCTTGGCAGTTGACTGTAATATTGAGTGCCATGTTATGACTTTTGCCTTCTTCCGGCAGTTTCTCATCACTAAACCCCAAGTTGTTGCAGGAAGTGATGTTAGAAACTATGCTATTGAACTGTCGTATTGTTACATCCTGTTCCACAGAGGCTTGCTCTAAGACTTTCTGTAGAGTCTCCCTGTGAGCTTTGGAACTGAGTAAAAGCGATAGCACTGAGATTTTTGAAGGAGTTTGCAACAGCTGATCAACAATGTTGTATTCACTCTTCTGGATGAGCTTCAGCATCTCATCGTTATTCTTTGAGAGGTCGGGATCAAAGGATTGACTGACTCCTTGATCAGGAACTTCCGTTTGAGGTTCCTTTTCTCTGTTAGGTTCTCTAACTCCTCGGTTGAAGATTTGACCACTCCGTGTTACTCGACTGATGTCTGCAATATTCACTACGGAGGGTAATGAAATTTCCTTTCCATTCTCAATTGTTGTTGCACCATATTTGTAAGGGATAGCCTTAGTTGATTCATATGGTAATGGTCCTGGTAGATAGATAACTACAGGAGCCTTCTGATTCTTCTGACCATTGTAAGTAATTTCAATCAGTTCATGGTTAAGAACTTTCGATTCGTCAAGTAAAGGGATGATGGTACAAACATCTTTGGTCCTCTTATGATCAGAGATAACGACAACATTTTTTATTCGATTAGCGACAAAGTCCGACATCGAATTGGTTGACCCAGAACTGGGACACGATCGAATCTCTTTGTGATCAAACCGACTTTAAAGGGCTGCTCGCACGAGGTAACATCCTTGATTATCTTCTGAGCAAACTCGACATCGTTCATAGTTATGTGGTGGCACCTGACCACGTCCGCTTTGAATGCAGTGTAACCTTACTAGGTCTATCCCTATAGATCAGACATCCTGACTTTGATGTCTAGTAGGGTTCCCATTTGTCACACTGATTTGTTGCGTGTCTTCGTCTAGATAGATCAGAAGCCACCAGTGGTTTAACAAGTGTTGTAAAGTTCTTTGAACGAGAGCACACCCTTGGTTACTCTCACAACATACTTTATAGCTCAGATAATCATGTGAAGTGAGAAAACCGAGTTGGACTTGCTTGGCATGTAACTCCACCAAGCTGGTATTCATCAAATGAATATCAAAGATTTAAATCATGTTAACTTGATAAGGATTTCTATCATGGTAGTCTTGGATCCACCCAAGATCCATCTGACGCTGGAGGGCCTCTTGTACAAAAGAGCATCCCTGTTTGTCTACCGAGCAAGTCAAACAGGATGTCGTGGTTTTGAATGATGTTGGAATTAGTATAAGTCATGTTGACCCCACGAACTCGGTGCTCTTGGATCCATCCGAGATCCAATTGTTCCTGTAGAGCTGATTGATCCATAGAACATCCTTGATTATTTTTGGAGCAGATATCACATTGGTGATAATTGTGAGCTGGTACATGACTGTATCCGCTATGTCTACAATGCATCTTGACCAGGTTGGCCCTTAATAAGAGTACATCATGAATTCGATAGCTGTTGTTAGACTCTCCTTCTATCAAATTTACTGCAGCTTTCTCGTGTTGAGGCAACGAGTTCGTCTGAACATTTGGATTTGTATCCTTGAAGGATAAGACCCCGCTCCTGACGAGCTTCTGTACGCCGGATTTGAAACTGAGACAGTTTTCTATGTTATGCCCCGGTCCTCCATGTTGGTAAGGACAAGTCTGATCCATTTTGAACCAAAAATGCGGATTTTCCGAAATCGCAAGAGGAGCCCTGGTTTGGACATGCCCCTTGACCAGTAATAATGGAAACAGTTATATGTACAACATGGGTATAGGGTCAAACCCTGGTGGTCGCGTTGTACGGTTGTTGTTGTATTGAGGACGAGCCTGCTGAAGAGGCTGTTGTGTCCTTTCCTGAAATTGTTGTTGATTTGGTTTACTTTGAGCAACCTGAGGTTGATACGTAGGAACAGGCGTAGGGTTGATAGCAGGAGTTACAGCTGCTACTGGTTGGTACTGTCGCCTTTGCTTTCCGAGAGAGATATTGCCAATATCTTGCTATTTTTTCTTAGGGAGAGCACTACCGTATCTTTTGGTACTGCTTGATGATCCAACGTCATTTACTAAACGTACTTCTCGGACTACTTCCTCAAGATGAACTCCCATGCCGACCATTTCAGTGAAGTCACTGGGTGCACTGGCGACCATTCAGTCATAGTAAAATGAGCTCAAGGTTTTTAAGAAGATCTTTGTCATCTCTTTTTCCTCAAGAGGTGGACAAATCTGGGTGGCAATTTCATGCCATCTCTGAGCATACTCCTTAAAGGTTTCCTTATCCTTTTGTGACATGGCTCTGAGTTGATCTCTGTCTGGTGCCATGTCCAGGTTATACTTATAATGTTGAACGAAGGCAGCACCAAGATCCCAGAAAGTGGCGATTTTAGTGCGGTTTAATCCCATGTACCCTTTTAGTGCGGCACTGGTTAAACTATCTTGAAAATAATGGATCAGTAGCTGGTTGTTCTCTGTCTGAGTTGACTTCCTCCGAGCGTACATCACCAAATGGCTTTGAGGGCAAGAGTTACCCTTGTACTTTTCAAATTCAGGCACTTTGAACTTTTGCGGAACTTTCACATTGGGGACCAACCAAAGGTCTGCGGCGTCCTTTCCAAATAGATCCTGACCGCGAAGAGCTTGCAGCTCTTTCTATATCTCCAGGAACTGCTCCTGGAACTCCCTCATTTTCTCGTCCATACTTTCATTTCCACCAGAAGGTATCTGTGGAATCTGTCCTTTCGGGACAGTGTGTATCACGGGTGGTGATACAGTCATTACGGCTGTGACTCTTGGCGTCTCCCAAAGTTTGTAACCTTCAGGAGTTATTGTCATGCCCCTGGCATCTTCGCTTTCCTAAAGTTTGTAACCTTCAGGCCCAACGGTTCCTGCTGCAGTTCCCTAATCTTCAGTGATCCGTGGAACATATCCTTCCGGAATATAGTTAGTAGGCATGCCCCAGGGACGATCTTTTGGCATGTTATACCTAGGATCATACTTCTCCACTATGGGCATTGATGTGATCTCTGAGATCACAGTCCTTTGTAGTTGAGCTTCTGCCAGAGCTTGCATGTCATTATGAAGTTTCCTCAGATCTTCTTTTAGTGTGTCGAGTTCTTCTCTCAACTCTCTGTTCTCTTCCTCGAGATTATCCATCTTTTTCTGTCGACTGGCCCGAGTATTGTATGAATGAGACAGTTTGACTCTAGAATCGAGACATAACGTGAGATTCATAGAGAAGAGGAAGGCGTTAATGCGAGAATGGTGGATGATATGCAATGATTATATTTAGTTATTTTTTGTTATTTTCAAAAGAAACTTCGACAATTAGATTGCAAATATCAAACAGTGGGGAAACCCCGTTTTATTGAATTCAAAGATTGCGGAAATGGAAATACACTAATTTACAAAGTGCAGTAAAAGGAAATGTCTAAACTAATGGATCCTGAGTCCTCTCTGAGGAGGGCTTAGGTGCTGGTTCTAGTACTTTCCTTTTCTTTGACCGCGGCTCTTGAGCCGTTGTCGGGTTGTCATTCCTTTGCCAAGTGAAAGGAGCGAGCAAATTCCTTCGGTCTTCTTTATTCTCTACAGCATGTTGCTCTAAAATCTCGATTAGAGTATCTTTATCTTTTAACAGTTGCTATATTTTTTTACACTCCACATTGAGAATGCAGAATTTGTTCTTCCAAGACCTCCTTTCCTGTTGAACCTTGTTGAGAGTAACCTGAAGTCTTTCCGTCTCAGACATAAAATAAAGGATAGGTTCCTTCAATGGAAGAACCTCGTGACGAGGGTAAGGCATCCTCAGCTTGAGAGCTCTAGTTTGTACCCAGTGGAGATAAGGTTCCACCGAGACACAATCTAGTTTTTCCTAGAGACTCTTTTCCTTTCCTATGAACATGTTTCCAAGCATGCATTATTTCTGTCTTTAGTGCCCTGTCGTTTTCTCCTTCCTTGAAGAAAAGACCTTCCAGATGAGCATTACGCGGGACATGTCTCATCGGGTATCCGAATTGACGACGAACTAAAACTGGATGATAATTGACTCCTCCCTTAGTTCCTATAAGGGGTACATTAGGGAAGTTTCCACAACGGTCAATGATTTTGATCCCGTCATAGATTCGATTGTACCAATCGATGTCAGAGTTGGTAAGAGACATGATTCTCTGCGACCAACGTAAAGTACTCTTCTAATCCCAAAATGCAGTGGACTTTGGCAAATGGGAAACAAACCATTTGTATAGCAGGGGTACACATCATGTGATCATTCCTCTGCTAAACAGATTCCTTAAATGTACAGAATGATAAGCGTCTGCAAGCAAATTCGGTACAGGGTTTCCAATCAGAAATATCTTAATGGCATTGATATCAATGAAATTATCAATGTTAGGAAACATAAATAACCCGTAGGTGAGCAAAACAAAGATGCTCTCAAAAGCAGGCACATTCCCTATACTAGCAAAGTACAGGGCTTTCTTTATAAAAAACTGGGCTGGCAAACCTTGGATTCCACCCTTAGTGGTCATGTGAGTCCTGACTTCTGACTCCTCCAAATAAATTGCTCTTGCAATGGTTTGATCCTTTGGAATTTCTTCCAGTCCAGAAAAGGGAGCGTGATCAGTAATGGGTAAATCGGTCAGGTGAGAATACTCCTCCAGTGTTGGTGCTAGCTGATAATCCGGGAATGTGAAACAGTGATAGACCGGATCGTAGAACTAGATTAGTGTAGACAGGATTCCTTCAATTACATGGACCCTTAACAAAGACAGCAGTCCTCCGTACTTAGCTCTGAAAGCCTCAGGGTTGGTGATCATCCTTGCCAAACCTCGTAAATCCTCTAGTTTTGGAATCTTGAAGGTGTACTTGTGAGTCTTCCTTCTTTCGAAATCCATAACGCAATCTTTTTCTTTGATATTTGCCATCATTGTCTTAGTTTAATTTGAAAAAGAGAGGCTAGAAGAGAAATTTTTCTTTGTTTTAATGTTTTTTTAGATGAATGCATGAATGCATGAATGCAGCACACAAAAACATAGAAAAAACATGGGGTCAAAGGTTCGGTGTCATGAAGTCAAGGCTCTACCCATCCCCAAAGGTTTATACTAGTGATTTTTTGTACCTGTCCTCAAAATCACTGACCCCTCTTGGGATAACGACAGCAAGCGGATCGCCAAGCGAGCTGTAGTATCTTAGAGTAGCCTCAAATGAGGGTAGTATCGTGTGACAACTATTTTCGATAGCTTCTGCACTACAGAATGGTTTCAGTCTACTAAAATCCTCAGCTTCTCAGATAACCCAATCGAACAATCTTCTTTCAGCAACGGAAGTCATATAGGCATTGAATCCGCAAAGGGCATCTCCACTGGTTAGATGGTCAACCAAGATCTCTTATTTGGGAGTCACTCCCTTTAAGATTACTCGTCTAGTGCCATCACTTATCTTAGGTGTATACTCAATCTTTCCAGATGCAGCATCACACGCATTCCCATTAGCAAAAAAAAACACAGATATCAATTAGGAAAAGCATTATATATATTTATCCTAAAACTAACATCCTAGACCTCTTAAGAGCTATAATAATCCTAGTCCTAAACAGACAATGGCTCCCCAGCAGAGCCGCCATTTCTGTGGCACTTAAAGTTTCAACCTACGGAATGGGAGAAGAATGATCGCTCCCACTGTGGTCGTCATTTTTTCTGTAGCGCGATTTTTGTGGTTTCAGATCATTATCGCTTTGGTACTATAGTTCGATTAATTTTTTATCCTGTTGAGCTGATTAAGGAAGGGAAATAGATGTCTCCAATTAACCCTGCTTGCATACTGAGTTTAAACAGATGACTGTTGGTTTACAAATGCTACCAAATATGGTGGTCTCTCCTTAGGTTATTTTGCTTAAGAACAGAGTGTCTCGACGGTTCATGAGGCTTTTGGCAGGATGCTGAATCTGATGTTTTTTTATTGATGTATGAAGGTACTGGACCTAGGGTTTTCTTTTGATTGGTATGCTCGCTAAGATTTCGCAATCTTATGCATACGTATTCCCGTTTAACGAAACAGGGAAATCAGAGCGATCGTAGTTCCTCCTATTCTAAGGGGAGGAAAGAGATATTTTGGTGCCTTGTTCAAAGCCCAAGATTGAAGCTAAAGGTGATTTGTATCTTGTTCAAAGCCCAAGATATGAGGCTGAAGGGTTTTGACTGAAAGGGAATTTGTCATCTCTAAAGAGGAATTGTTGATGTTTGTATGCTGTGAGCAAGACACAAATTTGATGCTAAAAGGTTGATTGGCTCAACCGGGGATTTCTTTATACAAAGCCTAAGAGGAGGCTAAAAGGTTGACTTTTCCGGGGAAAATGTTCTTTCTGTCTTGAACAAAGCCCAAGATTGAGGCTAAAATGGATTTTGACTCCATTGGGGAGAATGTATCTTGTATAAAGCCCAAGATGGAGGCTGAAAGGGTTTGACTCAACAAGAGAGTACTTTTATCTGTCCTGTATAAAGCCCAAGACAGAGGCTAAAAGGGTTGACTCAACAAGAGGGTCTGAAAAGGTGATTGACTCAACAAGAGCGTCTTTTATACTCAACAAGAGAGTGATTTGCTGTCTCGTACGAAGCCCGAGATTGAGGCTAAAAGGATATTGACTCGATAAGAGAGTCGTTTATACTTAACAAGAGAGTGTTTTATACTCAACAAGAGGGTGTTTTTATATGTCTTGTACAAAGCCCAAGACGGAGGCTAAAAGTTGACTCAACAAGAGAATCTTTTATACTCAACAAGAGAGTGTTTATTATATGTCTTGTACAAAGCCCAAGACGGAGGCTAAAAGTGGTTGACTTAACAAGAGAGTCTGAAAAGGTTAGCTCTGCTGGGGAGGAATAATTTGTACAAAGCCCAAGAGGAGGCTGACTTCCTGAGGAAGGATCATTATACAAAGCCTAAGAGGAGGCTATCTTCTCCTGAGGATTATTGTGATCCAAAAACAGGTACAAAAAGATCAGATGCCTTGAGGTTCTGATTTGAGATAGTGTTATCATGATGATAAATTGATCCTGGTTGGGGAACTCTCATGAGAGAGACTGGAGATGACCAGGGTTTCTACAGTGCTTGAGAATGTCTTTGAGACTCAAGGGGGTTAGACTGTCCAAGTCTAGAGTTTTATCTTTTGTACAATGCCCAAGATGAGGCACGGGCATTAAGGGATGAGAATCAACCCTAAAATGACCGGAGTTTTGACATCGGAAGGACTGCTCTAGAAAAGGATGACTAAGTTCTATCTTATACCTTTAAGAGGTCATCAGGGTCCTTGTATTAAGCCCAAGAGAAGGCACAGGAAACTTCCAAGAAGCCGAAGGGTCCTTGTACAATGCCCAAGAGGAGGCGGGGATGCTTTTAGGAAGCCTGTGGGTCCCCAAACCAAGAGAAGTTCAAGAAATGCAATTCACAGAGAAGTGATCATTCCAGAAAAATTCGAGAATTCGAAAGAAACTCAAGAGATGCCATTCACAGAGAAAAGATCATCTCTGGGGAGTAGAGTTTCTTTGACAATTTCTAAGGGTGACCGTCTGAGAAAAGGTTCACCGAGAATATTGCCTTTCTCTTTGTTCCATAAAGTTTAACCCCAAGAGAAGGGAAGACTGTATCTGGAAATCCTATGGGGATCTAGTTTTGTTTGTATTTAAAGAGTGACCAACAGGGCTTTACCTAGTTCTAGACGTAGTTGCCGGGGAAAACTCTAAATAACTATACTAGTATATATACAGTTGTTATATGACGAGTATTTAAAAGGTAAGAAAGAAGACTAACCATGCGCTGCTTCCCACAATACAGTTATGTATATGAAAGCATATAAAAGAAAGCAGATAAACACTTACCCGTTGTAGAGCTTCCATGCTGTTTTGTTAGTTGTTCAAAGAAATTAAAGAAAGTTTTGATAGCAACTATACATTTGGATTCAAAATCAAAGGAGAAAGTATTTTGAACAGTCGTCGGGGCTTACAACTCAAGGAGAGGCCCAAATTTTGACAGTGATTGTACTGTTGTTTTGAATTTGTACAAGGACTTATACAAGTGACTGAGGCCCATAAAAAGGTTTTCTGTACAATGGGATGGGTCTTACACTCTACCAAGAGGCCCAAAGTTTATGTTTTTTGAAAAGGAATGGGACTTAGAGCTCGAGGAGAGGCCCAATTGGTTTTGTTAAAAAGACGACGATTGCACCGTTGTTTTTGAAAATACAGTGGGACTTATACAATGACTGAGGCCCCAAAAGTGGTGTATTTACAAAGGGGATGGGTCTTACACTCTAATAGAGGCCCATGAGTGTTTGAAAAAGATTTGTGAGGCTGGAATTAATCAAAACCCTAATTTTGTTAAAAAATTAATAAAAAGTATTGAAATAAATAATATTTTTGGGAATTTTTGGTAAAATAAAATATTTTAACATTTTTGTGAATTATTAAAAAAAGAATCAACTCAAAATCATTAAAACTTAGAGAGAAATTAATTTTTGAATCAATTAAATAAAATTACAAAAATTCAAATATTTGAATTTTGGAAAAAGGGCGCCAAGAACACCCAAGAATGCGCGCGTGTTCTGAGTTTTGCCCAGATTTGCATTTTCTCTCCAATCTCACTGAATACTTGATGAAATTACACAATCCACATATCAATCTGCTTGTTTTCACCTCACGATCATGTCTATGGTCTTTAATTTCATTTATTTTAAGCATGGCATAAGAAATCAAGACAAAACCTTAAGAACCCTAAAATTTGCATGAAGGCTGAGAATTTTGATACACGATTCAAACAAAGCAATTAATTGAGGGGAACTATTCTATGCATGATTATGAACATTTGGCAAAAGTATTGTGTGAGGAAATATGCATAGATTAAGAGATGACCAAGTTTAGGCTTACTTGAAGGTCGTGACAGCAAGAGCAATGTGATTTTTGAGTTGGAGGTGTTACAGAAGAGTTGTGATGATCTGAACAGCTTCCCTACACCATATGAAGTGTGTTTGTATGCTTGGACTTGATTGGAAATGGCTGGATCACTTCATGGCATCTCAACTGCAACTTGGTTGAAAACTTGAGCAACTGGCTGGTGATTCTGAGAAATCAGTGTTACAGTTGTGTGTTTAGTGTTTGATCAGCTCACATATGATGTTTATGAGGTGTTAGAGCAATTGGTTTGAGTGGAATTGCTCTCTACTGAAAAATTCGATAGTGACTTGCTAAGAAAGGCATTTTTGAGAGTGAGAAGATGATTTTGAGAAAGGCAAGTGTTGTAGGCCTTTGGTATACTTAAACAGATCATAAATGAGCTCTATTTATAGTAGAGCAAGTTTCTTTTGCAAGGAATAGGGAATGGCAACTGGTACAGGTCTGTGGCCAATTGTGTCACTTTGGAATCTTAAGTCTCCTCTAGCCATTGACTAGAGGTTAGAGCACATGCCTTTGGTTCACTAGTTCAGAGATCATCCTTGACTCATTCAGTTGGAATAATTTCAGTTCATGCCACCTTGGTGCATCCATTGAATGCTCCAAAACAAAATTGGAGTCTTGTCCCCTTCTCAGGGTTTTTAGGTTTGGCATGCTATTTGTAGTTCCAAAGACTTGGGAGGCTTATGGATCAGTGTTTATTCCTCCTTGGTCTCCCCCTAAGGTGTTCAGATGGATAAGCTTGTTTGTCATTTGCACAAATTGCTCAAATCGAGCAAAATGCACAAATCTGCCTTGTTATGACAGTTACAGCAAGGCATATTGCCACTGTCATAACTCTTAGCTCAAATGGAATTTCATGGGGTTCTTGGACATTTTGGAAAGCTCTCATATGATACAACACATGTGTGATCATAGTTTGTTTTGTAACTTTTTGGATCCAAGTGAAAAATGCCCCTACATTTTGAAAAAAGTGAAACAGATTCTGACTTAGTGAAAATTTCACTAAGTGATGGAAAAATGTCATTTTTGGGTTTTCAGCCATTTTGATCACTCCATAACTTGAAATCCATGAGGAATTGGAATGAGGTGTAGTTGACACTTTTGAAGTATGCCATGAGAGCTACAAATCCATCTTTGGATCAGCCAAAATGGTTGCTTGGATCTCAAGTTATGATCCTTGGAAGTTGGCACCCTAGCCACTTTATTTCATAACTTAGAAAAATTCTAAGTTTTTTATGGTTACCCCTTTTACAAGTTATCCCACTTTCTTTGATTTTTATTGATGAATGATGATTCCAATCACACATTAACATCATTTTAAGGTTGAGGAACCATAATTGTGAAAAATCTCAAAAAGTCAAACTTGACTTTTGTGCACAGTTGACTTTTTATCAGATGAATTTCAAACTGTGCGATCCTTGGGGAAATCAAGTCCTTGACCTAAATCAAACTTGAGGGATATGTTCCATAGGTGTTATAGGGTGTATTGAATCATGTCCTGGTCAAAAGTCAAAGACACAATTGACTTTTCCCTCGAAACCCTAATTATGGTCCAGATGAAATTGAAACTTGTAGATCAAGCCTCTTGGGCCAATCCATTGTTGTAAATGGATCAATGTGGTGTGTTAGAGACCCTCAAACCATGTGTTGAGGTCTTGACTCATGTTTTGTCCCAAAAGTCAACTTAGGGGTGAATTAGGTCAAGAAACCCTAATTCCTGTTTTTTGATGAATACATCACCTGAGGTTAAATTAACTTGATGTTTGGGTCCATGAGGTCCCATGAAGTATTTAAGGGTATGCTTTAAAGCATTTGCTCATGCCCAGAGGGAAAATTCCAACTGGAGGCCTTGGTCGACCAAAACCCTAACTTGGTGACACTGGCGATCTTGAGGCTTAATCCATCTGGAATGCTGCAACCTTGTGCCTGATCCCTGAGGTGGGAGTCCTCTTAATCCTTTATATGTGTTTGAGAGGATAGACAAATTGAAGATCATGTCATTCATTGATTGATCATTTGTCTAAGTGCTCTGAGAGGGCTTGAAACCCTAATTCTTTGATTGTAGTGAATGCTCACCCATCTTTGGGGAGACTAATGAATATGAAAGTTCATCCATATTGTGATGATGATTTGCACAATGATGGGAATCTAAGTGGTCAAAATTTAGGGTACGCCTTGAAGAGCCAGTCCGAGAAGGATGATTGGTCAAAGGTACAGAACCATCAAGCAGTACCAAAAGATACGGTAATGCTTTCCCTAAGAAAAAAGAGCAAGATATCGGTAATATCTCTCTCGGGAAGCAAAGGCGAAGGTATCAAACAGTAGCAGCAGTAATTTCTGCTATCAACCCAACGCCGACTCCGGCGTATCAACCTCAGGTTGCTCAGAACCAACCAGGTCAACAACGATATCAGCAAAGGACACAACACCCTCTTCGGCAGGCTCGTCCATAGTACATCAATAATCATACGACACGACCACCAGGGTTCGACCCTATACCAATGTTTTACGCAGAACTGTTTTCACTACTTCTGGTCAAGGGGCATGTCCAAACCAGGTCTCCTCTTACAGTACCGAAAAATCTACCTTTTTGGTTCAAAGCAGATCAAACTTGCCCTTACCATCAAGGAGGACCGGGGCACAACATAGAAAACTACCTCAACTTCAAATCTGATGTACAGAAGCTTGTCAGGAACGGGGTCTTATCCTTCAAGGATACAAATCCAAATGTTCAGATAAACTCGTTGCCTCAGCATGAGAAGACTGCTGTAAATTTGATAGAGAAAGAATTTAACCGCAGTTATCAAATTCGCGATGTACTCCTATTAAGAACCAATCTGGTTAGGATGCATTGCAGACAGGGTGGGTACGGTCATGTACCGTCTCACAATTATCACCAGTGTGATATCTACTCAAAGAATAATCAAGGATATTCCGTAGTGCAATTAGCTCTACAAGAACAAATGGATCTGGGTTGGATCCAAGATCTCCGAATCCGTGAGGTCAATATGGCCCACGCAAATCCCAACATTTTCCAGAACCACAACATTCTGGCAATGAATGTCAACTTGGTGGCAATGCACTCAAGGCAAAGCCAATATCATGACCTACCACGACACGATTACAATTCTTGTTCGATATGCTCAATATATAATCAGGGATACTCTTTTGTCCAAGAGGCCCTCCAGCGTCAGATGGATCTCGGATGGATCCAGGATTACCGTGATAGAAGTAGCCATCAAGTTAATATGATTCAGATCTTTGATATTCGCTTAATGAATACTAGCCTGGTAGAATTACACGCTAAGCAAGTCAGGCTCGATTTTCTGGCTTCACATGATTATCAGGATTGTAAAGTGTGTCGTAAAGACGACCAAGGATGTTCACTTGTCCAAAGAACACTTCAATACTTGTTGGACCACTGGTGGCTTCCAATCTACTTGGACGAAGCTACACAACAGATCAGTATGATTGACAAGAATCCTGATAGGTATCAAAGTCACGATGTTCGCTCGATGGAAATAGATCTAGTGAAGTTGCACTCCATACAAAGCGGACGTGGCCGGGTGCCACCACACAATTATAAGCATTGTGGAGTTTGCTCAGAAGACAACCAAGGATGCTACCTTGTGCGGTCAGCTCTTCAAAATCAGTTGGACCAAAAAGAGATTCGACCATGTTCAAATTCTGGTTCGATCAATGTAATGCAAGGCTATCTCTCTGATCAAAGCAAAGACGTTATCTTAATCTCTAAACATGAAATGGCCAAAGATGTATGCGCCATAATCCCTATACTCCATGAATCAAGAGTTCCTCTTGATAGTAGAAAGATTCTCAACCTCGAACCAATTGAGGCCGGCTACGATGGTCAGAAAAATCAAAAGGCACCTGTGGTTATCTATCTGCCGGGACTAATACCGTACAAATCTGACAAGGCTACCCCTTACAAGTACGGTGCAACAACAATTGAAAATGTAAAGGAAACTCCATTACCCTCCGTCATAAACATTGCCTACATCAGTCGAGTAACACGGAGCGGCCGGATCTTCAACAGAGGAGTTGGAGAACCCACCAAGGAAAAGTAACCTCAAGCAAAAGTTCCCAATCAACCAGCCGGGCAATCCAGTAATCCCGACCTTTCAAAAAACAACGATGAGATGTTGAAGCTCATTCAGAAAAGAGAGTACAACATTATAGACCAATTATTGCAAACTCCTTCGAGAATCTCTATACTATCTCTATTACTCAGTTTCGAAGCTCACAGGGAAGCTCTACAGAAAGTCTTAGAGCAAGCCTTTATGGAGAAAGATGTGACAATAAGACAATTTGACAACATCATCTCCAACATCACTTCCAGCAACAACTTAGGATTCAGTGATGAAGAATTGCTAGAAGAAGGCAAAAATCACAACATGGCGCTTAACATTACACTCAACTGCCATGACGATGCTTTAGCCAGCGTACTAGTAGATGCCGGATCAACTCTAAATGTTATGCCAAAATCTACTCTGATGCGACTATCATTTCAAGGATCCCCGATGAGAGGCAACGAGGTCATCATCAAAGTCTTTGACGGATCCAGAAAAATAGTTATCGGTGAAGTCGATCTTCCCATAACCATCTGTCCTCACACTTTCCAAGTCACTTTCCAAGTCGTGGACATCCGGGCAGTATACAACTGTTTATTAGGAAGACCTTGGATACACGAAGCTGGGGTAGTCACTTCGACACTTCACCAGAAGCTGAAGTTCATCAAGAATGACAAGCTAGCCACAGTCTGCGGAGAACAAACCATAATCGTAAGCAACTTATCATCATTTTCCTGTGTAGAACCCGAGGAGGTTGTTGAAACCCAGTTCCAAGCACTTTCGGTGAGCAATGAGAATCAATTAGAAAAAGGAATATCGATTTCCTCATACAAAGATGCTCTCAAAGTGATCGAGAGTAACAACGCAAAAGGATAGGGACAACTTGTCATTCCTGCGGATAACAAGACGAAGAAAGGTCTTGGTTTTTCCTCAGCCTGTACCCCGACTGCTACTAACGATGAAATTTTTCTTCCCATTTAGGACTTCCTCCATAGTGGAGGTTTCCTTCAACTAGTGTCTCAAGAAGTACACACCGTCAATGAGGGTGACTCCTCTGATACGGACGAGGAATGTAAGTCTTATCTCAACGAGGACGGTTATATGTCTCAGGGAGAGGCACATACGCAAAGTCCGAGATATATACCAAGATCAGACGTCAAGGTGATGTACGAATATTGTGATCCAAAAGGATGTCGTGCTCCACCCAACTCATTAGAGGAGGACACTCTGATGAAAGATAACTCCGACTATGACTATTATGATCCAATAGATGACTTACCTATCTGGCAGCCGTACCCAGAAGACTTGGGGCAAAAGAGTCAGCCCGACGATGCTTATTGTCATACCCCAAACTTTGACCACTAATATTTCCAATCATTGTACAGATCATCAGCACAATATGGATGTACCTTTGTGCCTCATCAATCTCCTCAAGGGTTGTGGAGCACTCACTACAATCAGACTTAGGGTTTCAAGCCCTCTCAGAGCTTTTAGGAATATGATCAATCAAGAAATGACATGATCCTCAACTTGTCTAAACCTCTCAAACCTCCACAAAAGATTAAGAGGACTCCCACTTCAAGAATTAAGTACAAGGCTGCAACATTCCAAGTGGATCGAGCCTCAAGATCGCCAGTGTCACCAAATTAGGGTTTTGGTCGACCAGGGCCTCCAGATGGAAACTTTCCTCTGGGCATGAGCCAATGCTTCAAAGCATAACCCAAAATACTCTAAGGGACCTCATAAACCCAATCATCAAGTCAATTTAACCTCAGGGGATGCATTTGCCCAAAAATCAGGAATTAGGGTTTCTTGACCTAACTCACCCCTAAGTTGACTTTTGGGACAAAACATGAGCCAAGACCTCAAGATATGATTTGAGGGTCTCCAACACACTACATTGATCCATTTGCAACAATAGATTGATCCAAGAAGCTTGATTCACAAGTTTCAAGTTCATCAGAACCACAATTAGGGTTTCGCGGAAAAAGTCAATTGTGCCTTTGACTTTTGACCAAGACATGCTCCCAAACCTTGAGACATGATTCAATACACCCTATAACACCTATGAAATCAATCCATCAAGTTTGATTTAGGTCAAAGACTTGATTTCATAGAGGCTCGCACAGTTTGGAATTCATCTGATAAAAAGTCAACTGTGCCCAAAAGTCAAAGTTTGACTTTTTGATTTTTTGGTCAATTATGGTTCCCTAACCCTAAAATGATGTTAATGTGTGATTGGAATCATCATTCATCAAGAAAAATCAAGAAAAGTGGGATAACTTGTAAAAGGGGTAACCATAAAAAAACTTAGAAATTTTCTAAGTTATGGAACAAAGTGGCAAGGGTACCAACTTCCAAGGATCATAACTTGAGATCCAAGCAACCATTTGGGCTGATCCAAAGATAGATTTGTAGCTCTCATGGCATAATTTAAAAGTTTCAACTACACCTCATTCCAATTCATCATGGATTTTGAGTTATGGTTGGATCAAAATGGCTGAAAACATGAAATGTCACTCTTTCCAACACTTAGTGAAATTTTCACTAAGTCAGAATCTGTTTCACTTTTTCCAAAATGTAAGGGCATTTTTCACTTGGATCCAAAAAGTGTCAAGACAAACTATGATCACACATATGTTGTATCATATGAGAGCTTTCCAAAATGGCCAAGAACCCCATGAAATTCCATTTGAGCTAAGAGTTATGACAGTGGCAATATGCCTTGCTGCAACTGTCATAACTAGGCAGATTTGTGCATTTTGCCCGATTTGAGCAATTTGTACAAATGACAAACAAGTTTATCCATCTGAACACCTCAGGGAGAGACCAAGGAGGGATAAACACTGATCCATAAGCCTCCCAAGCCTTTGGAACTAAAAATAGCATGCCAAACCTAAAAAACCCTAAAGAGGGGACAAGACTCCAATTTTGTTTTGGAGCATTCAATGGATGCACCAAGGTGGCATGAACTGAGCCATTTCCAACTGAATGAGTCAAGGATGATATCTAAACTAGGGAACCAAAGGCCTGTGCTATAACCTCTAGTCAATGGCTAGAGGAGACTTGGATTCCTATTGATCAACATTTGCCAAACCTCTGCAGCAGTTGCCATTCACTATTGCAGCCAAAACAAACTTACTATACTATAAATAGAGCTCATTTGTACTCAGTTTAAGTACACCAAAGTACTACAACATTTGTTTTCCTCAAAATCTCTTTCTCTAAGCAAAAGTGCCTTCTTTAGCAAGGTAACTCTGTGTTTTTGAGTTAGAGAGCAATTCCACCACAGCTCATGATCCAAACACATCCAATATGTCATATCTAAGCTGTCCAAACTCTCACAAGTGACCTGTAACACCAAAATCTCAAAGTCCCTTCTCAAAACCTTAAAATAGGACTTTATTGCATTTTTCAAGCCATGTCTAGATTCAGTCACTTTCAAAACCAGATAAAACCTCAAACACACTCCAAATATCATCCTTGAACTGTCCTAAATGGTTCCCCAAATTTGGAACACCATTTGAGAGAGTTGCTATTTTGGCCACTTTTGCCCCTTTTGCAAGAAAGGGCCAGTTTCCATTCCTGAGGTTTCCAGCTGATTCTAATCATCCTAAAAGATTCTAAGGAATCATTTGAGGGTGTTCAAAGCATCAAAACATTTCTGGAACAAAGCCCTTGTCAGATTGCTCAAAACCACTATCGGGTTTTAAAATGGGGACCTCATATGAGTAAACCACCACCACCATTGGATTCCTAGTGAAATTCTAGGCAGGATAGACCTAAATTTTGTCACAGTCCATGGAGAAATGAGAAAGTTACAAGCTTCACGTTTTTGGCCAAAATCTTGCCTTGCCTAGCCTTGGCCAGGCCAAAAACAAGGCAAGCCTTGTATATTTTTGGCTGGGGTTTGATACAAGGATGTATCACCACCCCAGTGGTAGGACGCGCGCACTGCACACAAGAGGTTTGGGGTTCGAATCCCCCTCGCCCCAAATCCTCTTTTTTACCACTTTTTCATATTTTATTGTTTTTCTTAGGCTTAAATAATGTTTTCGTCCCTGTAAGTTGGCGAGTTTTTAGTTTTCGTCCCTGAATCTTTTTTTTTTTTGGTTTTAGTCCCTATATCTTACTTTTTGTTGGTGTTTAGTCCCTAAAGCCAAAATTGGATTTTCCTTAAAAACAAAATCCGCAGGAAAATTCGCAAGAAAATCCGCAGAAAACCTCTGTAGGGACTAAACACCAACAAAAAGTAAGATATAGGGACTAAAACCGAAAAAAAAGATTCAGGGACGAAAACCAAAAACTCGCCAACATACAGGGACGAAAACATTATTTAAGCCTTTTTCTTATTATTTTTAATGATTTGAAAAATTAATAACTCGCTCAATTTTAATTATTTTTTATTGGTTCTTTTTGCAAAAAATCACAAAAATGTTGAAATATTTTATTCCACAAAAAAATCAAATTTATATTATTTATTTAATATAGTTGGTATTTTTATAAATAAATTCATTTTTAATTGTTTTTAAACATTTTAAAAGTGAATATTCATCTTGAAAAATCAAAACCAAATGAGTTTTAATTCATCTTGTGATTAAAACCTCATTTTTCAAAGCTTAACCAAAAATCACAAGTTGTTTATTCAAGCTTATTTGCTGTTTTATCATTTTTTATCAATTTTCTATAAGAAATCACTTTTAAAAATTACGAAATTAGGGTTTTGATTGATTCCACCCTAATCAATCATTTTCAAACACTAATGGGCCTCTAATAGAGTGTAAGACCCAATCCCCTTTTAAACAAAACAATTTTGGGCCTCAGATATTGTATAAGTCCCTCTGCGGTAAAAGAAAAATCTCGGCGCAATCGCCAATTCGAAAATCAAATCATCTGGGCCTACTCTCGTGTTATAAGCCCCATTTATTTTTTAAATTTATTTGGGCCTCTAATAGAGTGTAAGACCCAACCCCTTTTTGAAACCAAAATGATTTGGGCCTCAGATATTGTATAAGACCCACTGTGTTTTCAAAAACATCGGCGCGATCGCCATTGCCAGACAAATAACCCTGGGCTTCTCCTTGAGTTGTAAGTCCCATCTCTTGTACAAAAATTAAATCTTTGGGCCTCTAATAGAGTGTAAAACCTAACCTTTTTTTGAAACCAAAATGGTGTGGGCCTCACATATTGTATAAGTCCCTATGTACAGTTTTTAAAACAACGGTGTGATCATCGTTAAAACTTGGGCCTCTCCTTGAGCTGTAAGCCCCAGCAATCTTTTCAAAGTGCTTTCTCCTTTGACTTTGAATTCAAATATATGTTGTCATAAAAAATTTCTTTAATTTCTTTGTTGAACAACTAACCAAATAGCATGGAAGCTCTACAACGGGTACGTGTTTGTCCGCTTTCATATATATATATATATATATATATATATATATATATATATATATATATATAACTGTATTGTGGGGCTGCTTCACTGTAAGTCTTCTTTCACACCCTTTTATATACTTGTCACATATCCACTGTGTAATACTAGTATAGTTATTTAGAGTTTTCCCCGGCAACTACGTCTAGCACTAGGTAAAGCCTTGTTGGTCACTCTTAAATACAAACAAAACTAGATCCCCCGTAGGAATATAGATACAGTCTTCCCTCCTCTTGGGGTTAAACAATATGGAATAAAGAGAAAGGCAGTATTCTCGGTGAACCTTTTCTTAGATTGTCACCCTTAGAAATTGTCAAAGAAACTCTAACTCCCTAGAGATGATCTTTTCTTCGTGAATGGAATCTTTTGAGTTTCTTCCAAATTCTCGAACTTTCCTGGAATGATCTCTTCTTTGTGAATTGCATTTCTTGAACTTCTCTTGGTTTGGGACCCACAGGCTTCCTAAAAGCATCCCGCCTCCTCTTGGACGTTGTACAAGGACCCTTCGGCTTCTTAGAAGTTCTCATTCCTTCTCTTGGGCTTAATAGAAGGACCCTGACGACCTCTTAAAGGTATAAGACAGAACTTAGTCATCTTTTGCTAGATCAGTCTTTCCAGCATCAAAACTCCAGCCATTTTAGGGTTGATACTCATCCCTTAATGCCCGTGCCTCCTCTTGGGCATCATACAAAAGATAAAACTCTAGACTTGGACAGTCAAAACCTCTTGAGTCTCAAAGACATTCTCAAGTTCCATTCAAACATAGGAAAAAACACTGATCACTCTGGATCAATCTCCAGTAGAAACCCGGTCTCTCTCATGAGAGTTCCCCACACTTGGACCCGCTTCAGGACCTAAATAATCCTCAGCATTAAGTTAGCCTCCTCTTGGGCTTTGTACAAATGATTCACCATAGCAGAGCTAAAATTTTCAGACTCTCTTGTTGAGTCAATCACTTTTAGCCTCCGTTTTGGGCTTTGTACAAGACATATAAAACACTCTCTTGTTGAGTATAAAAGACTCACTTGTTGAGTCAATCTCCTTTTAGCCTCTATCTCGGGCTTCGTACGAGACAACAAAACACTCTCTTGTTGAGTATAAAAGACTCTCTTGTTGAGTCAATCACTTTTAGCCTCCGTCTTGGGCTTTGTACAAGACATATAAATCACTCTCTTGTTGAGTATAAAAGACTCTCTTGTTGAGTCAATATCCTTTTAGCCTCAATCTCGGGCTTCACATGAGACAACAAATCACTCTCTTGTTGAGTATAAAAGGCTCTCTTGTTGAGTCAAACAACCTTCAGACTCTCTTGTTGAGTCAATCACCTGTTCAAGACTCTCTTGTTGAGTCAAACTTTTTTAGCCTCCGTCTTGGGCTTTATACAGGACAGATAAAAGTACTCTCTTGTTGAGTCAAACACTTTCAGCCTCCATCTTGGGCTTTATACAAGATACATTCTCCCCAATGGATTCAAAATCCCTTCTTGCCTCAATCTTGGGCATTGTACAAGACAGAAAGAAAATTTTCCCCAGAAAAGTCAAACTTCCTGCCTCCTCTTAGGCTTTGTATAAAGAAACCCCCGGTTGAGTCAATCAACCTTTTAGCATCAAATTTGTGCCTTGCTCACAGCATACAAACATCAATAACTCCTCTTTAGAGATGACAAATTCTGTCTCATCCAAAACCCTTTAGCTTCACATCTTGGGCTTTGAACAAGATACAAACCACCTTTAGCTTCATGTCTTGGGCTTTGAACAAGACACCAAAGCAACCTTTTTCCTCCTATAGAATAAGAGGAACTACGATCGCTCTGATTTCCCTGTTTCAGGAATACGTAGGCATATGATTGCAAAAATCTTAGCGAGCATACTAATCAAAAAACCAAAAATCCCGTACCTTCATACATCCATCAAAAGCATCAGACCTAACACATTACCAGAAACCTAACAAATAGTCCAGACACTATTTTTAAGCAAATAACCTGAGCCATACCCCCTTTTGATAGCATCAGTAAACCAACAGTTTTGACTGTTTAAACTCAGTATGCAAGCAGGATTAATTGGAGACATCTATTTCCCTTCCTTAATCAGCTCAACAGGATAAAAAATGAATCGAACTGTAGTACCAAAGCGATAGTGATTCGAAACCACAAAAATCGTGCTACAGAAGAATGGCGACCACAGTGGGAGGTATTTATCTCTTGCAGTCTTACGGTAAGAGAAGACCTTTTATAGGCCTAGGTTGAAGGCCTTAAATTCACAAAGTGTCACAAAAATGACGACTCTGCTGGGAAGTCAATGTCTGTATAAGATCATAAGACTAGAGGTCTAGGTTGTTAGGACAAATATATATACTGCTTTTCCTAATTGATATTTGTGTTTACTTTTCTGCTAATGGGAATGCATGTGATGCCGCATCTGGAAAGATTGAGTATACACCTAAGATAAGGGATGGCATTATACGTGTAATCTTACAGGGAGTGAATCCCAGATAAGAGGTCCCGGTCGACCATTAAATCAGTGGAGATGCCCTTTGCGGATTCAATGCCTATACGACTTCAGTTGTTGAAAGCAGATTATTCCATTGGGTTATCTAAGAAGCTGAGTATTTTAGTAGACTGAAACCATTTTGTAGTGCGGAAGCTATCGGAAATAGTTGTCACGCGATACTACCCTCATTTGAGACTACTCTAAGATACTACAGCTCGCTGGCGATCCGCTTGTTGTCGTTATCCCAAGAGGGGTCAGTGATTTTGAGGATAGGTACAAAAAATCACCAGTATAAACCTTTGGGGATGGGTAGAGCCTTGACTTCATAACACCGACCCTTTGACCCCATGTTTTCTCTATGTTTTTGTGTGGTACATTCATGCATTCATTTCATTAAAAAACATTAAAAATCAAAGAAAAATCTTCTCTTCTAGTCTCTCTTTTTCAAATTAAACTAAGACAATGATTGCAAATGTCAGAAAAAGAGATTGCTAATGGAATTCGGTAAAAGGAAGACTCACAAGTACACCTTCAAGGTTCCAAAACTAGAGGATTTAAGAGGGTTAGCACAGATGATAACCAACCCTGAGGCTTTCAGAGCCAAGTATGGAGGACTGTTGTCTCTGTTAAGGGTCTATGTAATTGAAGGAATCCTGTCCACACTAATCCAGTTCTACAATCCGGTCTATCACTGTTTCACATTCCTGGATTATCAACTAGCACCAACACTGGAGGAGTACTCTCACCTGAATGATTTACCCATTATTGATCAAGCTCCCTTTTCTAGACTAGAAGAAATTCCAAAGGATCAAACCATTACAAGAGCAATTTATTTGGACGAGTCAGAAGTCAGGACTCACATGACCACTAAGGGCGGAATCCAGGGTTTTCCAGCCCAATTCTTGATAAAGAAAGCTCTTTACTTTACTAGTATAGGGAACGTGGCCGCTTTCGAACGCATCTTTGTTTTACTTACCTACGGGTTATTTTTGTTTCCCAACATCGATAACTTTGTAGATATAAACGCCATTAATATTTTTCTGATTGGAAACCCTGTACCGACCTTGCTCGCAGATGCTTCTCATTCTGTACACTTATGGAATTTGTACAGTGGAGGAATGATCACCTGCTATGTACCCCTGCTATACAAATGGTTCACTTCCCACTTACCCAAGTCTGCTGCATTTTGGGATCAAAAGAATACTTTACGTTGGTCACAGAGAATCATGTCTCTTACCAACTCTGACATCGATTGGTACAACTGAATCTATGACGGGATCAAAATCATTGACCGTTGTGGAAATTTCCCAAATGTACCCCTTATAGGAACTAAGGGAGGAATCAACTATCATCTTGTTTTAGTTCGTCGTCAATTTGGATACCCGATGAGGCATGTCCCGCGTAATGCTCATCTGGAAGGTCTTTCCTTCAAGGAAGGAGAAAATGACAGAGCACTAAAGACAGAAATTGTGCATGCCTGGAAACACGTTCATAGGAAAGGAAGATAGTCTCTAGGAAAACCAGACTATGTCTCGGTGGAGCCTTATCTCCACTGGGTACAAACTAGAGCTCTCAAGCTGAGGATGCCTTACCCTCGTCAGGAAGTTCTTCCATTAAGGGACCCCGTCCTTTATGTCTGATATGGAAAAACTTCAGGTTACTCTCAACAAAGTTCAACAGGAGAAGAGGTCTTGGAGGAACAAGTACCGTATTCTCAATGTGGAGTGTAAGAAAATACAACAACTATTGAAAGATAAAGATGCTCTGATCGAGATTTTAGAGCAACATGCTGTAGAAAATCAGGATGACAAGAGGAATTTGCTCGCTCCTTTCACTTGGCAAAGGAATGACAACCCGACAACGGCTCAAGAGCCCCGGTCAAAGAAAAGGAAAGTACCAGAACCCTCACCTGAGCTCGCTTCAGAGAGGACTCAGGACCCATAAGTTTAGATTCCCTTTTGCAGCACTATGTAAATTACTGTATTTCCATTTCTGCAATCTTTGATTTCAATAAAACGGGGTTTCCCCACTGTTTGATATTTGTAATCCAATTGTCGAAGTTTACTTTGAATAAACAAAAAAATATATATACAATTAATACAATCATTGCATATCATTCATCATTCTCACATAACGCCTTCTTCTTACCTACGAATCTCACGTTTGCGTCTCGATTCTAGAGTCAAACTGTCTCATTTGTACAATACTCGGGCCAATCGACAGAAAAAGATGGATGATCTCGAGGAGGAGAACATAGAGTTGAGGGAAGAGATCGACACTCTGAAAGAGGATATGAGAAAGCTTCATAACGACATGCAAGCTCTAGCAGAAGCTCAGATGCAACAACAAAGGACTATGATCCCAGAGATCACATCAACGCCCATAGTGGAAAAGTATGATCCTAGGTACAAAATGCCGAAAGACCGACCCTGGGGCATGCCTATTAACTATATCCCAGAAGGATATGTTCTGCCGATCATTGAGGATCAGGGAACGCAGCAGGAGCCGCTGGGCCTGAAGGTTACAAACTTTGGGAAAGCGAAGATGCCCGGGGCATGACAGTAACTCCTAAAGGTTACAAACTTCGAGAGAGGGAAAGACCTAGAGTCATTGCCATGTTGACTATACCACCACCCATTGTACACACTGTCCCAGAAGGACAGATTCCACAGATACCTTCTAGTGGAAACGAATGTATGTTTGACAGAATGAATGAGTTCCAGGAATAGTTCCTGGAGATACAGAAAGAGGTACAAGCCCTTCGCGGTCAGGATCTATTTGGAAAAGACGTCGCATACCTTTGTTTGGTCCCCAATGTGAAAGTTCTGTACAAACTCAAAGTGCCTGAATTTGAAAAGTACAAGGGTAACTCTTTCCCTCAAAGCCATTTGGTGATGTACGCTCGGCGAATGTCAACTCAGACAAAGAACCAGGAGCTACTGATTCACTACTTTCAGGATAGTTTAACCGGTGCCGCACTCAAGTGGTACATGGGTTTAAACCGCACTAAGATCGGCACTTTCAGAGATCTTGGCAATGCTTTCGTTCAGCAGTATAAGTATAACCTGAACATGGCACCGGACAGAGATCAACTCAGATCGATGTCACAAAAAGACAAGGAAACCTTTAAGGAATACGCTCAGAGATGGCGTGAAATTGCTGCCCAGATTTGTCTACCTCTTTAAGAAAAAGAGATGACAAAGATCTTCTTAAAGACCTTGAGCTCATTTTACTACACAGAATGGTCGCCAGTGCGCCCAGTGACTTCACCGAGATGGTGGGCATGGGAGTTCCTCTTGAGGAAGCAGTCCGAGAAGGACGTTTAGTTAAAGATGCTAGATCATCAAGTAGTACAAAATGATACGGTAGTTCTCTCCCTAAGAAAAAAGAACAAGATATTGGCAATATCTCTCTCGAAAAGCAAAGGCGACGGTACCAACCAGTAGCAGCTGTAACTCCTGCTATCAACCCTGTGCCTGTTCCTACGTATAAACCTCAGGTTGCTCAGAGCCAATCGATTCAACAATAATATCTACAAAGGACACAACAGCCTCTTCAGCAGACTCGTCCTCCATATAACAACAATCGTACAACTCGACCCCCAGGGTTTGATTCTATACCAATGTTGTATGCAAAATTATTTCCACTCTTACTGGTCAAGGGGCATGTCCAAACCAGGTCTCCTCTTACAGTACCCGACAATCTGCCTTTTTGGTTCAAAGCGGATCAGACTTGCCCTTATCATCAAGAAGGACTAGGGCATAACATAGAAAATTGTCTCTGTTTCAAATTCGATGTGCAAAAGCTTGTTAGGAGCGGGGTCTTATCTTTCAAAGATACGAATCCGAATATTCTCACAAACCCGCTGCCTCAACATGAGAAAGCTGCGGTAAATTTGATAGAATGAGAGTCTGGCAACGGCTATCAAATTCATGATGTACTCTTATTGAGGGATGACTTGGTCAAGATGCATTCTAGACAGAGTGGATACAGCCATGTGCCACCTCATAACTATCACCAGTGTGATATCTGCTCTAAGAACAATCAAGGATGTTCTGTGGTGCAATCAGCTCTACAGGAACAATTGGATCTCAGATGGATCCAAGAGCACCGAGTTCGTGGGGTCAACATGACATATATAAATTCCATCATCATTCAAAACCACGATGTCTGTGCGATGAATGTCAACTTGGTGACAATGCACTCAAGGTAAAGCCAACATCATAATCTGCCACAACACGATTACGATTCCTGTCTGGTCTGCTCGATAAACAATCAGGGATGCTCTTTTGTACAAGAGGCTCTCCAACGTCAGATGGATCTTGGATGGATTCAGGATTACCGCGATAGAAGTCATTGTCAAGTAAATATGAATCAAATATTTGATATTCACTTGATGAATACCAGCTTGGTGGAGTTACACGCTACACAAGTCCATCTCGGTTTTCTAACTTCGCATAATTATCAGAACTGTACAGTATGCCGTGAGAGTAACCAAGGGTGCGCTCTCGTGCAAAGAACTTTGCAACACTTGTTAAACCACTGGTGGCTTCCGATCTATATGGATGAAGACACATAATAAATTAGTGTGGTTAATGGGAACCCTACTAGGCATAAAAGTCAGGATGTTCGATCTATGGAAATAGACCTGGTAAGGTTACACTACATTCAAAGCGGACGTGGCCAGGTGCCACCACATAACTACGAGCGTTGTAGAGTCTGCTCGGAAAATAATCAAGGATGTTACCTCGTGCGAGTAGCCTTTCAAAGTCAGTTGGCTCCCAAAGAGATTCAACCGTGTCTAAGTTATGGATCAATTAACTGGACGCCAGACTATTTCACTGATCAGATTAAGGATGTTGTCGTGATCTCTGATCGCGAAAGGACCAAAGATGTTTGTACCATCATCCCTCTACTTGACGAATCGAAGGTACTTAACCGGGAACTGATTGAAGTTACTTACGACAGTCAGAGAAATTAGAAGGCTCCTGTATTTATCTATCTACCGGGACCAGTGCCATACAAATCCGATAAGACGATCCCTTACAAATACGGTGCAACAACAATTGAGAATGGAAAGGAAATTGCATTACCCTCCGTCGTGAATATTGAAGACATCAGTCGAGTAACACGGAGTGGTCGAATCTTCAACAGAGGAGTTGGAGAACCTAACATAGAAAAGGAACCTCAAACGGAAATTCCTGATCCACCAGTCGGTCAATCCAGTGATCCCGACCATTCAAAGAACGATGAGGAGATGCTGAAGCTCATCCAAAGGAGTGAATACAACATTGTTGATCAGCTGTTACAAACTCCTTCAAAAATCTCAGTGTTATCGCTTTTGCTCAGTTCCGAAGCCCACAGAGAGGCTCTACAGAAAGTATTAGAACAGGCCTTTGTGGAACAGGATGTGTCAATACGACAGTTCGATAGCATCGTCTCTAACATCACTTCCTGCAACAACTTGGGGTTTAGTGATGAGGAATTGCCAGAAGAGGGCCCAAGTCACAACATGGAACTCAATATCACAGTCAACTGCCAGGACGATGCTTTAGCCAGCGTACTGGTAGATACCGGATCGGCTCTCAACGTTATGTCGAAGTCCACTCTAATGCGACTATCATTCAAAGGATCTCCGATGAGAGGCAGTGAGGTCGTCGTCAAAGCATTTGACGGGTCCAGAATAACAGTTATCGGCGAAGTCGACCTTCCCATAACTATCGGTCCTCGCACTTTCCTATTCACTTTCCAGGTCATGGACATCCGAGCAACATACAACAGTTTGTTGGGAAGACCTTGGATACACCAGGCTGGGGCAGTCACTTCGACACTTCACCAGAAGCTCAAGTTCATCAAGAATGACCAACTCGTCACGGTCTGTGAGAACAGGCATTGATCGTGTGTAACCTATCATTGTCCACTTGTGTAGAACCATAAGAGGTTGTTGGAACTCAGTTCCAAGCGCTTTCGGTGAGCAATGAGAATCAATCAGAAAAAGGAACATCGATTTCCTCATACAAAGATGTTCTCAAAGTAATCGAGAGTAACAACGCCAAAGGATGGGGACAGCTTGTCATTCCTACTGATAACAAGACAAAGAAAGGTCTTGGCTTTTCCTCAACCTGTACCCAGACTACTAAATATGAAAGTTTTCATCCCATTCAGAACTTCTTCCACAGTGGAGGTTTCCTTCATCCAGTGTCTCAAGAAGTACATACCATCAACGAGGGAGATTCCTCTGATATAGATGAAGAGTGGAAGTCCTATCTTAACGAGGACGGTTATATGTCTCAGGAAGAGGTGCCTACGCCATTTTTCTATCCCGCACAGAGTCCTAGATTTATACCAAGGTCAGATGTCAAAATGACATACGGAGATTGTGACCCGGAAGGATGCCGTGCTCCACCAAACTCATTAGAGGAGGATACTCTGATGAAAGACAACTTTGACCACGACTATTATGGCCCGATGGATGGCCTGCCTATGTGGCAGTCGTACCCAGGAGACTCGGGGCAAGATAATAAGCCCAACGATGCTTATCAGCTAAGCATCATCGAAAAGAATACCTGCGTCCCCACCATGTCATGGGATCAACACTCAGGGCATTCTGAAAATATCCAACACGACGATGAATTTGCAAAGTTTACAGGACTAGAGTTCATTAATTATGCTTTTCCCGAGGTCAACGTCATCGAGAGAGATGACTCCTCCAGTTCCAAAGAAGTGTGGGACACCTTGGGACAACCGAGTGGAAAATACAACTTCTTGGTCAAGTATACCGCTCCCAAAAGCTCTCATATCAGGCTCAAAGACATCCAGCCAACTGGATGGGGAGATTTACCCGAGAGTACAAATACTATGCAAAATACAACTGAGGAATCCTCCTACGACAACTCTGCCTGGGAGACAGATTCCAATGATCCTGCTCCACCAGAAATCAACGTTATTTCTGAAGACAAATCAAGGAAGGTACCAGACTTTGTGATTCACCGAGGAGTTCGCCGCCATTGGGTTGCAGTCGATGTTCTGAAGATTGTTTATAAGTCGAAGTAATTTCCATCTTTGTTTTAACCTTTCACACTGCCCAGGTGAAACGGATGTTTTGATAGGGCTCACTTTCTGTAAATATCCCTCTTCGCTTTGCCCAAAGCGACCGAGTTTTGTTTTATAGGGCTGTAGTTTCAAGAATCGACAAAATCATAAATAAATAAACGCCGTTCTGTAATTTTTGCATTAATTGCTATTTTTTCTTTTCGCTTTTTCAAAAAATGGTAATCCTAAAAAACAACAAATAAAAACAAGCAGTTTTCAGAAAAACACTGCACACACTCTTGCATTTCTCTCTATCTCTTCTAAAAAAACAATCATCACGTCATGCAGATTGCTTGTTTTAAACCCCATTGAAACGTATGATCTGATGCCTTCTCCCAACTTTGAATTTTCGGTATTTGAGGCTGAAGAGGAAGATGACGAAGAAATTCCAGAGGAGATCTCCCGATTACTCAGACAAGAGGAAAGGTCTATTAAACCTTACAAAGAGCCGTTGGAAACGGTCAACTTGGGCTCAGAGGAAGAAAGAAAAGAGGCCAGGATTGGGGCACTGCTCAGTTCAACTATCAAAGAAAGTTTGACAAAGCTTCTCAAAGAGTTTCCCGATGTATTCGCTTGGTCCTATCCGGATATGCCAGGGTTGGATACCAGCATCGTGGAACATCATCTACCGTTGAGATCAGAATGTCTGCCAGTAAAACAGAGGTTGAGACAGACTCACCCAGACATGGCCATCAAAATCAATAAGGAAGTATAGAAACAGATTGACGCAGGTTTCCTCGCCACATCAGAATATCCTCAATGGTCAGCCAACATCGTACCAGTTCCGAAAAAGGACGGAAAGGTCAGAATGTGTGTGGATTACAGAGATCTAAACAAGGCTAGTCCAAAGGACAACTTTCCTTTACCACACATTGACATGCTGGTAGACAGTACAACAAAGTTCAAAGTCTTCTCCTTCATGGATAGATTCTCGGGCTATAATCAGATAAAAATGGCGCAGAAAGACATGGAGAAAACTTATTTCATTACCCCATAGGGCACTTTTTGATACAAGGTAATGCCGTTAGGTTTGAAGAATGCCAGGGAAACCTATCAAAGGGCCATGACTACTCTGTTTCATGACATAATACACAAAGAAATCGAAGTATATGTCGATGACATGATTGCCAAATCTAAGACAGAGGAAGAGCATGTGACCCACCTGTCAAAACTATTCGAGCGGCTGAGAAAGTATAAACTCCGCTTGAATCCCAATAAATGCACTTTCGGTGTCTATTCAGGGAAACTTTTAGGGTTCATCGTCAGCCAGAAAGGAATGGAGGTTGATCCTGACAAGGTCAAGGCCATTCAAGAAATGCCTTCTCCGCGGACTGAAAAACAAGTCAGGGGATTCCTGGGACGTTTGAATTACATTTCCAGATTTATATTCCTCATGACCGCGACGTGTGCGCCAATCTTCAAATTACTAAAAAAGAATCAGGATTGTGTTTGGAGAGAAGACTGCCAAACCGCCTTCGACAGTATCAAAGAATACCTGTTGAACCCACCGATTCTATCACCTCCAGTGGAAGGAAGGCCACTAATCATTTACTTAACAGTCTTGGAAGACTCAATGGGTTGTGTACTTGGCCAACAAGACGAAACCAAAAGGAAAGAGTCTGCCATTTACTATCTGAGCACGAAATTCACCGACTGCGAGACTCGGTACACTATGCTCGAGAAAACTTGTTGTGCTCTGGCTTGGGCAGCCAAACGTCTTCGCAAGTATATGATTCGTCACACTACTTGGTTAATCTCCGAAATGGATCTGATCAAGTACTTCTTTGAAAAGCCTGCTCTTACGGGAAGGATTGCCTGTTGGCAGACGTTGTTATCAGAATACGACATCGAGTACCACGCTCAGAAAGCCGTAAAAGGAAGTGTTTTAGCCGATCATTTGGCTCATCAACCGATTGACAATCAGGAATCAGTCAGATTTGACTTCCCAGACGAAGATGTCATGTATCTAAAAATGAAAGACTGCGATGAACCGCTACCTAGTGAAGGGCCAGAACCAGGTTCCCAATGGGGACTCATCTTTTACGAAGCTGTCAATCATTATGGAAACGGAATTGGGACAATCATTATAATGCCTCAGGGTAACCACATTCCGTTCACTGCCCGACTGACATTCAAGTGTACAAACAATGAGGCCGAATACGAAGCTTGTATCATGGGTCTCGAAGAAGCGATCGACTTAAGGATAAAAAACTTGGATGTATATGGCGATTCGGCCCTGGTTATCAACCAAATTAAAGGAGATTGGAACACATACTAATCAGGACTGATTCCTTACAAAGACTACGCGAGAAGGTTGTTAGCATTCTTCAATAGAATCGAGTTTCATCATATCCCTCGTGAAGAGAATCATATGGATGATGCATTAGCCACTCCCTCTTCCATGATTAGTGTAGGTCAATGGAACGACTTACCTAAGATTGACATAATGCGCCTTGAACGACCTGCTTACATCTTCGCGATTGAAGCAGTCACAGATGACAAACCTTGGTATCACGACATCAAATGCTTCCTTCAGAAACAAGAGTACCCACCTGGGGCATTCAGAAAGGACCGAAAGACCCTCAGAAGGCTAGCAGGCAGCTTCTTTCTGAGTGGCAATACCCTCTATAAGAGGAACTTTGACATGGTCTTACTTCGATGTGTAGACAGACCAGAAGCAAACATGCTGATGAAAGAAATTCACAGAAGGATCCTTTGGCACTCATGCCAACGGACACACAATGGTGAGAAAAATTTTAAGAGCAGGGTATTATTGGTTGACATGAGAAGTACATGAGAAGATGTCACAAGTGTCAGATATACTCAGACAAAATCCATGTACCGCCAACGCATCTCAAAGTTCTCTCTTCCCCATGGCCTTTTCCCATATGGGGAATTGACATGATTGGCATGATAGAACCCAAGGCTTCAAACGGACATCGGTTCATCCTGGTAGCCATCGACTACTTCACCAAATGGGTCGAAGCAGCGTCATACGCCAATGTAACCAGACAAGTGGTGGTCTGATTCATCAAAAACAATATCATCAGCCGTTATGGTGTTCCTGGCCAGATCATTACCGATAATGGATCCAACTTGAATAACAAAATGATGAAAGAGTTGTGCGCTGAGTTCAAGATCGAACACCATAACTCATCTCCCTAGGTCCAAGATGAACGGAGCGGTAGAAGCGGCTAACAAGAACATCAAGAGGATCGTTCAAAAGATGGTTGTAACCTATAAAGATTGGCATGAGATGTTACCCTTTTCCCTTCATGGTTATCGCACATCTGTCCGCACTTCAACAGGGGCAACCCCTTTCTCTCTAGTATATGACATGGAAGCAGTCCTTCCCATAGAGGTAGAGATCCTATCAATCTGGATATTGATGGAAGCTAAGCTAACAGAGGCTGAATGGTGTCAAAGTTGACACGATGAGTTGAATCTGATAGAAGAGAAATGAATAACGGCACTATGCCATAGTCAGTTGTATCAGCAAAGAATGAAGAAGACGTTTGACAAAAAGGCTCGACCTCGCATCTTCAGGAAAGGAGACCTCGTGCTCAAAAAGATACAATCATTTCTCACTGATTCCTGGGGAAAATGGACCCCGAATTATGATGGCCCCTATGTGGTCAAGAAAGCCTTCTCAAGCGGCGCCTTGAGACTCGTAACCATGGATGGAGAAGAATTTGTCTACCCCACGAATGTTGATGTAGTCAAGAAATACTTCGCCTAAATAAAAAAAAAATGTCTCGGTGGATTGAAAACCCGAAAGGGCGGTCCAGGCAAAAATTAGAGACACAGTCAAAAAATCATCTCGGTGGATTGGAAATATCAAAGTACAATCCAGGCAAAAGTTAGGGATAATAGCGAGTAACTACGTCTGACAAGGTTGAATCCCAACAGCAGTAATGCCATCCATAAGGAAAACTCCAGTCAAGGTCATCTTCGACAGAAGCTCAGGATATCCTGAATTCAAAGTTGGTAGAAGGATAGCAGTCGTTATGTTTCAATGTAGCCCTTTTCCCTTAAATTACCATTTTCTAGACTTTGTAAATACTCTATGGAATCACGCACTTGGCTGATCTCCATCCTGTCAATAAAATTTGAGCCCTAGTGCTTTTGTTTGCAAATTGATTTGTTTTAGCTTTACAGAATGACGTTTTAATGTGATTAACGATTTTTGAAATAAAACAAAAATGAATTTACTTGTAAAACTTTTTTCTGCTTTTAAAATAAAGATGACAATTCTTTTTGACTGTTGAACATCGAAAGAACATCGATCGCTTCTCCTAAAGTAATTGAACTTTAAAGTGCAGAATCAAAGTACCCCTTCTAAACCAATGCACCTGAATGAAGGATCAGCTATGTCAGATGCGAATGTTCCATGTGACACCCCCGGCAGAGTTCTTATCTCCTAAGCCCGACCAACGGTGTTCCCCACGGGGACTATCTCTCCTAAGTAAGGTAGAATTGCTATTTTGAACCCAGTGGTACCTCTTCATCCCCCGCGGTGGCCGAGTATCCAGTCGTGTTCATCTACTAGTCTGTATGTCGCGTCAGTTTTATCAGCATATACATACATACATCATGCATTATTGATTTACATTCACATTCATATTGCATCACTATCACTCTGGTCAGTCTTATCCCCAAGTGATAAAAGTCCTCTCAATCGAGTTGTCAGTTCTTTCCTCGTCAGGAAGTGAATCATCTAAACGATCTCTCCTCCAGTTTATTTCTGGATTAAAGTTGGTCCCTTGACCACTTTGATAACTTGAACCTATGAAAAACAAGAAGACCTGCGACAAACATCACTCTTCACCATTGAAGATGATATCTTTGCTTTTCCCGATTAAGGAAAACCCCTAGAGAAAGCCTCTTAATCAGAGATTCGGCAATACAGCAGTTTTTCTCTAAAAAATTCGCTGACGAAAGGGTCATCAGCACCTCAAAATTGGATCACATCATATGGCATTTCTCTGAGAAGATCCCGAGAAAAGTATGATGTAATACCCTAAGCGAAAGCGGTCTCTCAAGAGACCCGTTTTCCCCCAGTAGAGTCAACGAATGGCATCTCCAACAGAGAAGTTTGTACACCTCTACAACTCAGACGACTGGGTTCCCCAGCAACTCTGACATCAAAATTTTTTCTATCAAATGGCATCTCCCCAAGAAAGTTCGGTGAGAAGTTTGAGAAAAACCGCTACGAAAAGCGTCCCTTGTCAAGAAAGTTTATTGTCAAAAGAAACTAAGACCAGTTCCTTAGTAGGAAACCAGGATCGAGGGGAAGTTTATTTCAGAAACTAAGACCAGTTCCTTGGTAGGAAACCAGGATCGAGGGGAAGTTTATTTCAGAAACTAAGACCAGTTCCTTGGTAGGAAACCAGGATCAAGGGGAAGTTTATTTCAGAAACTGAGACCAGTTCCTTGGTAGGAAACCATGATCGAGGGGAAGTTTATTTCAGAAACTAAGACCAGTTCCTTGGTAGGAAACCAGGATCGAGGGGAAGTTCATTTAAGAAACTGAGACCAGTTCCTTGGTAGGAAACCAAGATCGAGGGGAAGTTTATTTCAGCAACTAAGACCAGTTCCTTGGTAGGAAACAGGGATCGAGGGGAAGTTTATTTCAGAAACTGAGACCAGTTCCTTGGTAGGAAACCAGGATCGAGGGGGGGTTTATTTCAGAAACTGAGACCAGTTCCTTGGTTGGAAACTAGGATTGAGGGGAAGTTTACCTTTTCTAAGCATCATTGCTTAGCAAAAGAAGAAGGATGCGTGAACTACCATTCCTAACCACCATCAAAATTTTGGGTATTCCGATATTTAGTCCTCTTGCACCCCGAATGCACGATCTGTCATACCCTAAATTTTAACCACTAAGATTTCTCGTCATTGTACAAATCATTAGTACAATATGGATGTACCTTTATGCCTCATCAATCTCCTCAAGGGTTGTGGAGCACTCACTGCAATCAGACTTAGGGTTTCAAGCCCTCTCAGAGCTTTTAGGCAAAAGATCAATCAAGAAATGACATGATCCTCAACTTGTCTTAACCTCTCAAACCTCCACAAAGGATCAAGAGGACTCCCACTTCAAGAATCAAGCACAAGGCTGCAACATTCCAAGTGGATCGAGCCTCAAGATCGCCAGTGTCACCAAATTAGGGTTTTGGTCGACCAGTGCCTCCAGATGAAAATTTTCCTCTGGGCATGAGACAATGCTTCAAAGAATAACCCAAAATACTCTAAGGGACATCATAAACCCAATCATCAAGTCAATTTAACCTCAGGGGATGCATTTGCCCAAAAATATGGAATTAGGGTTTCTTGACCTAATTCACCCCTAAGTTGACTTTTGGGACAAAACATGAGCCAAGACCTCAAGATATGATTTTAGGGTCTCCAACACACTACATTGATCCATTTGCAACAATGGATTGATCCAAGAAGCTTGATTCATAAGTTTCAAGTTCATCAGAACCACAATTAGGGTTTTGCAGAAAAAGTCAACTGTGCCTTTGACTTTTGACCATGACATGCTCCCAAACCTTGAGACATGATTCAATACACCCTATAACACCTATGAAATCAATCCATCAAGTTTGATTTAGGTCAAAGACTTGATTTCATAGAGCCTCACACAGTTTGGAATTCATCTGATAAAATGTCAACTGTGCCCAAAAGTCAAAGTTTAACTTTTTGATTTTTGGTCAATTATGGTTCCCTAACCCTAAAATGATGTTAATGTATGATTGGAATCATCATTAATGAATAAAAATCAAGAAAAGTGGGATAACTTGTAAAAGGGGTAACCATAAAAAAACTTAGAAATTTTCTAAGTTATGGAACAAAGTGGCTAGGGTACCAACTTCCAAGGATCATAACTTGAGATCCAAGCAACCATTTGGGCTGATCCAAAGATGGATTTGTAGCTCTCATGGCATACTTTAAAAGTTTCAACTACACCTCATTCCAATTCATCATGGATTTTGAGTTATGGTTGGATCAAAATGGCTGAAAACATGAAATGTCACTCTTTCTAACACTCAGTGAAATTTTCACTAAGTCAGAATTTGTTTCACTTTTTCCAAAATGTAAGGGCATTTTTCACTTGGATCCAAAATGTGTCAAGACAAACTATGATCACACATATGTTGTATTATACGAGAGCTTTCCAAAATGGCCAAGATCCCCATGAAATTCCATTTGAGCTAAGAGTTATGACAGTGGCAATATGCCTTACTGCAACTGTCATAACTAGGCAGATTTGTGCATTTTGCTCGATTTTTGCAATTTGTGCAAATGAAAAACAAGTTTATCTATCTGAACACCTCAGGGAGAGACCAAGGAGGGACAAACACTGATCCATAAGCCTCCCAAGTCTTTGGAACTAAAAATAGAATGCCAAACCTAAAGAGGGGACAAGACTCCAATTTTGTTTTGGGGCATTTAATGGATGCACCAAGGTGGCATGAACTGAGCCATTTCCAGCTGAATGAGTCAAGGATGATCTTTGAACTAGGGAACCAAAGGCTTGTGCTCTAACCTCTAGTCAATAGCTAAAGGAGACTTTGATTCCTATTGATAAACATTTGTCAAACCTCTGCAGCAGTTGCCATTCACTATTGCAGCCAAAACAAACTTGCTCTACTATAAATAGAGCTCATTTGTGCTCAGTTTAAGTACACCAAAGCACTACAACACTTACTTTCCTCAAAATCTCTTTCTCTAGGCAAAAATGCCTTATTTAGCAAGGTAACTCTGAGTATTTGAGTTAGAGAGAAATTCCACCACAGCTCATGATCCAAACACATCCAATATGTCATATCTAAGCTGTCCAAACTCTCACAAGTGACCTGTAACACCAAAATCTCAAAGTCCCTTCTCAAAACCTCAAAATAGGACTTTTTTGCATTTTTCAAGCCGTGTCTTGATTCAGTCACTTTCAAAACCAGATAAAACCTCAAACATACTCCAAATATCATCCTTGAACTGTCCCAAATGGTTCCCCACATCTGGAACACCATTTGAGAGAGTTGCCATTTTGGCCACTTTTGCAAGAAAGGGCCAGTTTCCATTCCTGAGGTTTCCAGCTGATTCTAATCATCCTAAAAGCTTCTAAGGGATCATTTGAGGGTGTACAAAGCATCAAAACATTTCTGGAACAAAGCCCTTGATAGATTGCCCAAAAAGCTCCTAAAGAGGTAAGCATCTCAACTTGAACTCTTTAAAATATGCATTGCTTTGAGGTCCACTGATCATGCACATCTTCTACATGTTATATACATTGTGTTTGAACCAATTCATCATGTAATTCATACCTGCAACAAGAGGTAGCACAGAAAATGCAAATGGAGGCCTATTTCAAAACCACTATCGGGTTTTAAAATGGGGATCTCATCTGACAAAACCACCACCACCATTGGATTCCTTGTGAAATTCTAGGCAAGATAGACCTAAATTTTGTCCCAATCCATGGAGAAATAAGAAAGTTACAAGCTTCACGTTTTTGGCCAAAATCTTGCCTTGCCTTGCCTTGGCCAGGCCAAAAACAAGGCAAGCCTTGCATATTTGTGGCTGGGGTTTGATACACGGATGTATCACCACCCCAATGGTAGGACGCGCACACTGCACACAAGAGGTCTGAGGTTCGAATCCCCCTCGCCCCAGATCCTTTTTTTTTTTACCACTTTTTCATATTTTATTATTTTTCTTATTATTTTTATTGATTTGAAAAATTAATAACTCCCTCAATTTTAATTATTTTTGATTGGTTCTTTTTGCATAAAATCACAAAAATGTTGAAATATTTTATTCCACAAAAAAATAAAATTTATATTATTTATTTAATATAGTTGGTATTTTTATGAATAAAATCATTTTTAATTGTTTTTAAGCATTTTAAAAGTGAATATTCATCTTGAAAAATCAAAACCAAATGAGTTTTAATTCATCTTGTGATTAAAACCTCATTTTTTAAACCTTAACCAAAAATCACAAGCTGTTTATTCAAGCTTATTTGGTGTTTTTATCATTTTTTATCGATTTTCTTTAAGAATTCACTTTTAAAAATGATGAAATTAGGGTTTTGATTGATTCCACCCTCATCAATCATTTTCAAACACTCATGGGCCTCTAATAGAGTGTAAGACCCAATCCCCTTTTAACCAAATCAATTTTGGGCCTCAGATGTTGTATAAGTCCCTCTGTGGTAAAAGAAAAATCTCGGCGCAATCGCCAGTTCAAAAATCAAATCATCTGGGCCTACCCTCGTGTTATAAGCCCCATTTCTTTTCTTTAAATTTCTTTGGGCCTCTAATAGAGTGTAAAACCCAACCCCTTTTTGAAACCAAAATGATTTGGGCCTTAGATATTGTATAAGACCCACTGTGTTTTCAAAAACCTCGGCGCGATCGCCGTTGCCAGAAAAATAACCCTGGGCTTCTCCTTGAGTTGTAAGTCCCATCTCTTGTACAAAAAATAAATCTTTGGGCCTCTAATAGAGTGTAAGACCCAACCCTTTTTTGAAACCAAAATGGTGTGGGCCTCACATATTGTATAAGTCCCTCTGTACAGTTTTCAAAACAACGGTGCGATCATCGTTAAAACTTGGGCCTCTCCTTGAGCTGTAAGCCCCAACAATCTTTTCAAAGCGCTTTTTCCTTTGACTTTGAATTCAAATATATGTTGTCATCAAAACTTTATTTAATATCTTTGTTGAACTACTAACCAAATAGCATGGAAGCTCTACAACGGGTAAGTGTTTATCCGCTTTCATTTACCGCTTTCATATATATATATATAACTGTATTGTGGGGCTGCTTCACTGTAAGTCTTCTTTCACACCCTTTTATATACTTGTCACATATCCACTGTGTAATACTAGTATAGTTATTTAGAGTTTTCCCCGGCAACTACGTCTAGCACTAGGTAAAGCTTTGTTGGTCACTCTTAAATACAAACAAAACTAGATCCCCCGTAGGATTCCAGATACAGTCTTCCCTCCTCTTGGGGTTAAACAATATGGAACAAAGAGAAAGGCAGTATTCTCGGTGAACCTTTTCTCAGACTGTCACCCTTAGAAATTGTCAAAGAAACTCTAACTCCCCAGAGATGATCTTTTCTCCGTGAATGGCATCTCTTGAGTTTCTTCCAAATTCTCAAACTTTCCTGGAATGATATCTTCTCTGTGAATTGCATTTCTTGAACTTCTCTTGGTTTGGGGACCCACAGGCTTCCTAAAAGCATCCTCGCCTCCTCTTGGGCGTTGTACAAGGACCGTTCGGCTCCTTAGAAGTTCCCATGCCTTCTCTTGGGATTAATACAAGGACCCTGATGACCTCTTAAAGGTATAAGACATAACTTAGTCATCCTTTGCTAGAGCAGTCTTTCCAGCGTCAAAACTCCGGCCATTTTAGGGTTGATACTCATCCCTTAAGCCCTGTGCCTCCTCTTGGGCATCATACAAAAGACAAAATAGTAGACTTGGACAGTCTAAACCTCTTGAGCCTCAAAGACATTCTCAAGTTCCTTTCAAACATAGGAAAAAACACCGATCACTCTGGATCAATCTCCAGCAGAAACCCGGTCTCTCTCATGAGAGTTCCCCACACCTGGACCCGCTTCAGGACCTAAATAATCCTCAGCAGTAAGTTAGCCTCCTCTCGGGCTTTGTACAAATGATTCCCCCTAGCAGAGCTAACCTTTTCAGACTCTCTTGTTGAGTCAATCACTTTTAGCCTCCGTCTTGGGCTTTGTACAAGACATATAAAACACTCTCTTGTTGAGTATAAAAGACTCTCTTGTTGAGTCAGTCTCCTTTTAGCCTCTATCTCGGGCTTCATACGAGACAACAAAACACTCTCTTGTTGAGTATAAAAGACTCTCTTGTTGAGTCAATCACTTTTAGCCTCCATCTTGGGCTTTGTACAAGACATATAAATCACTCTCTTGTTGAGTATAAAAGACTCTCTTGTTGAGTCAATCTCCTTTTAGCCTCAATCTCGGGCTTCATACGAGACAGCAAATCACTCTCTTGTTGAGTATAAAAGACTCTCTTGTTGAGTCAAACAACCTTCATACTCTCTTGTTGAGTCAATCACCTGTTCAAGACTCTCTTGTTGAGTCAAACTTTTTTAGCCTCCGTCTTGGGCTTTATACAGGACAGATAAAAGTACTCTCTTGTTGAGTCAAACCCTTTCAGCCTCCATCTTGGACTTTATACAAGATACATTCTCCCAAACGGAGTCAAAATCCCTTCTAGCCTCAATCTTGGGCGTTGTACAAGACAGATAGAACATTTTCCCCGGATAAGTCAAACTTCCCGCATCCTCTTAGGCTTTGTATAAAGAAACCCCCGGTTGAGTCAATCAACCTTTTAGCATCAAATTTATGCCTTGCTCACAACATACAAACATCAACAACTCCTCTTTAGAGATGACAAATTCTCTCTCATCCAAAACCCTTTAGCTTCACATCTTGGGCTTTGAACAAGATACAAACCACCTTTAGCTTCATGTCTTGGGCTTTGAACAAGACACCAAAGCAACATTTTTCCTCCCATAGAATAGGAGGAACTACGATCGCTCTAATTTCCCTATTTCGGGAATACGTAGGCATAAGATTGCAAAAATCTTAGCGAGCATACTAATCAAAAAACCCAAAATCCTTAACCTTTATACATCCATCAAAAGCATCAGACCTAACACCTTACCAGAAACCAAGCAAATAGTCCAGACACTATTTTTAAGTAAATAACCTGAGCCAGACCCCCATTTTGATAGCATCTGTAAACCAACAGTTTTGACTGTTTAAACTCAGTATGCAAGCAGGGTTAATTAGAGACATCTATCTCCCTTCCTTAATCAGCTCAACATGATAAAAAATGAATCGAACTATAGTACCAAAGCGATAGTGATTCGAAACCACAAAAATCGCGGTACACTTATCAACTGAGCAATATTGAAAAGAATACCTGCGTCCCCACCAAATCATGGGGTCATTACTCAGGACATTCCGAAAATATCCAGCACAACGATGAATCTGCAAAGATTTCAGGACAAGAGTCCATCAACTATGCTTTTCCTGAGGTCAGCATCATCGAGAAACATGACTCCTCCAGTCCCACAGAAGTATTGGACACCTTAGGACAGCCAAGTGGCGAGTACGACTTCTTGGTTAAGTACACCACTACTGAAAGCTCTCGTATCAGGCTCGAAGACATCCAGCTAACTGGATGGGGAGATCCGCCTGAGAGTGAAAACAATATGCAAGATACAACAGAAGAGTTCATCTATGACAACTTTGCATGGGAGGAAGACTCCAATGATCCTGCTCCGCCAGAAATCGGCGTCATTTCTGAGGACAAACCAAGAAAGAAGGTACCAGACTTTGTGATTCACCGAGGAGTTCACCACCAATGGGTTAGTGTCGATGTCCCGAAAGTCGTCCATAAGTCTAAGTAATTGCCACCTTTGTTTTAACCTTTCACCCTGCCCAGGTGAAACTGATGTTTTTATAGGGCTCACTTTCTGTAAATATCCCTCTTCGCTCCGCCCAAAGCGACAGAGTTTTGTTTTATAGGGTTGTAGTTTCAAGAATCGACTAAATCATAAATAAATAACATCATTCTGTAATTTCCGAATTTTATTACTGTTTTCAATTTTCGCTTTTCCAGAAAATGTTAATCCTAAAACAACCCAAAAATAAAAACAAGCATTTTTCAGAGAATATACTATACACACTCTTGCATTTCTCTCTATCTCTTCTAAAAATAAAACATCACGTCATGCAGATTACTTGTTTTAAACCCCATCAAAACATACGATCCAATGCCTTCTCCCAACTTTGAATTCCCGGTATTTGAGCCTGAAGAAGAAGAAGACGAAGAAATTCCAGAAGAGATCTCCTGATTACTCAGACAAGAGGAAAGGTCCATTGAAGCTCACAAAGGGCCGTTGGAAACGGTCAACTTAGGTTTAGAAGAAGAGAGGAAAGAAGTCAAGATTGGGGCATTGCTCTGTCCGATTGTTAAAGAAAGCTTGATAAGACCTCTCAAAGAGTTTCCAGATATTTTTGCTTGGTCCTATCAGGACATGTCAGGGTTGGATACTAGCATCGTGGAACATCATCTACTGTTAAGATCAGAATGTCCGCTAGTAAAACAAATGTTGAGAAGAACTCATCCAGACATGGCCATCAAAATCAAAGAGGAAGTGCAGAAAAAGATTGACGCGGGTTTCCTTACCACCTCAGAATATCCTCAATGGCTAGCCAACATAGTGCCAGTTCCGAGAAAGGACGGAAAAGTCAGAATGTGTGTAGATTACAGGGATCTGAACAAAGCCAGTCCGAAGGATGACTTCCCCTTACCGCACATAGACATGCTGGTAGACAGTACAACAAAATTCAAAGTCTTCTCCTTCATGGATGGATTCTCGGGCTATAATCAGATAAAAATGGCGCCAGAATACATGGAGAAAACTTTATTCATCACTCCATGGGGCACCTTTTGGTACAAGGTAATGCCGTTCGGTTTGAAGAACGTCGAGGAAACCTATCAAAGGGCCATGACTACTCTGTTTCACGATATGATGCACAAAGAAATCGAAGTGTAGGTCGATGACATGATCGCCAAATCTAAAATAGAAGAAGAGAATGTGACCCACTTGTCAAATTTATTTAAGCATCTAAGAAAATACAAACTTCGCTTGAATCCTAACAAATGCACGTTCAGTGTCTGCTCAGGAAAAATGCTAGGATTCATCGTCATCCAGAAAGGAATTGAGGTTGATCCTGACAAAGTAAAGGCCATTCAAGAAATGCCTTCTCCAAAGACTGAGAAACAAGTCAGAGGATTCCTGGGACGTTTGAATTACATTTCCAGATTTATATTCCTCATGAACGCTACATGTGCGCCAATCTTCAAATTACTCAAAAAGAGTCAGGACTGCGTATGGACAGAAGACTGCCAAACCGCCTTCGATAGTATCAAGGAATAACTGTTGAATCCACTAATTCTATCACCTCCAGTGGAGGGAAGACCGCTGATCATCTACCTAACAGTCTTGGAAGACTCAATGGGTTATGTACTTGGCCAACAAGACGAAACAAAAAGAAAGGACCCTGCCATTTACTACTTAAGCAAGAAGTTCACGGACTGTGAGACTCGATACACTATGCTCGAGAAAACTTGCTGCGCTCTGGCTTGGGCAGCCAAATGTCTTTGCCAGTACATGATTTGTCACACTACTTGGTTAATCTCCGAAATGGATCCGATCAAGTACGTCTTTGAAAAGTCTGCTCTCACGGGAAGGATTGCCCAGTGGCAGATGTTGTTATCAGAATATGACATCGAGTACCATGCTCAGAAATCCGTCAAAGGAAGTATTCTAGCTGATCATTTGGCTCATCAACCGATTGATGATCAGGAATCAGTTGGGTTTGACTTCCCGGACGAAGATGTCATGTACTTGAAAATGAAAGATTGCGATGAACCGCTACCCAGTGAAGGGCCAGAACCAGGTTCCCAATGGAGACTAATCTTTGACGGAGTTGTCAACAATTATGGAAATGGAATTGGGGCAATCATCGTAACACCTCAGGGTACCCACATTCCTTTCACCTCCAGATTGACATTCAAGTGTACAAACAACGAGGCTGAATACGAAGGCTGTATCATGGGTCTCGAAGAAGTAATTGATTTAAGAATTAAGAACTTGGAGGTGTATGGAGACTCAGCCCTGGTTATCAGTCAGATCAAAGGAGATTGGAACACATACAAATCAGGACTGATTCCTTACAAAGATTATGCGAGAAGGTTGTTACCATCCTTCGGCAGAATCAAGTTTCATTATATCCCTCGTGAAGAGAATCACATAGCTGATGCACTAGCCACTCTCTCCTCCATGATTAGTGTAGGTCAATGGAATGATGTACCTAAGATCGACATAATGCGCCTTGAAAGGCCCGCCTACATCTTCAAGATTGAAGCAGTCATAGACGACAAACCTTGGTATCACGATATCAAATGCTTCCTTCAGAAACAAGAGTACCCACCTGGGGCATCCAGGAAAGATGGGAAAACTCTCAGAAGACTAGCTGGAAACTTCTTCCTAAGCGGTGATGCACTCTATAAGAGAAACTTTGACATGGTCTTGCTCCGATGCATAGACAGACTAGAAGCAAACATGCTGATAAAAGAAATTCACAAAGGAACCTTTGGCACTCATGCCAATGGACACACAATGGCGAGAAAAATTCTAAGAGTCGGGTACTATTGGTTGACCATGGAATCCGATTGCTACAAGTACATGAGGAAGTGTCACAAGTGTCAGATATACGCTGACAAAATCCATGTACCGCCAACGCATCTCAAGGTTCTCTCTTCCCAATGGCCTTTTTCGATATGGGGAATCGACATGATTGGCATGTTTGAACCCAAAGCTTCAAACGGACATCGGTTCATCCTGGTGGCCACTGACTACTTCACCAAGTGGGTCGAAGCAGCGTCATACACCAATGTGACCAGATAAGTGGTGGTCCGATTTATCAAAAACAATTTCATCTGCCATTATGGTGTTCCAAGCCAGATCATTACTGACAATGGATCTAACTTGAACAACAAGATGATGAAAGAGTTGTGTGCTGAGTTTAAGATCAAACACCATAACTCGTCTCCCTACCGACCTAAGATGAATGGAGCGGTAGAAGCGGCTAACAAGAACATGAAGAAGATTGTTCAAAAAATGGTTGTAACCTACAGAGACTGACACGAGATGCTACCCTTTGCTCTTCACGGTTATCGCACGTCTTTCCGTACTTCAACAGGGGTAACCCCTTTCTCTCTAGTATATGGCATGGAAGCAGTGCTCCTCATAGAAGTAGAGATCCCATCAATCCGGGTATTGATGGAAGCTAAGCTAACAGAAGCTGAATGGTGTCAAAGTCGACACGACGAACTGAACCTAATCGAAGAAAAAAGAATAATGGCTCTATGCCATGGTTAGTTGTATCAACTGAGAATGAAGAAAGCGTTTGACAAAAAGGTCCAACCCCATGTCTTCAGGAAAGGAGACCTTGTGCTAAAAAAGATACAATCATTCCTCACTGATTCCAGGGGCAAATGGACTCCGAATTACGATGGCCCCTACATGGTCAAGAAAGCCTTCTCAGGCGGCGCCTTGAGACTCGTAACCATGGATGGAGAGGAGTTTAACTACCCCACGAATGTTGATGTAGTCAAGAAATACTTCGCCTAAAAAAAAGTCTCGGTGGATTGAAAACCCGAAAGGGCGGTCCAGGAAAAAATTAGAGACATAAGCAAAAATCATCCTGATGGATTGGAAATCTTAAAGTACAATCCAGGTAAAAGTTAGGGATTAATGGCAAGTAACTACGTCTGACGAAGTTAAATCCCCAGTAGTAATGCCATGCATTAGGAAAACTCCAGTCAAGGTCATCTTCGACAGAAGCTCAGGATGTCCAGAATTCAAAGTTGGTAGAAGGAAAACGGTCGTTATGTTTCAATGTAGCCCTTTTCCCTTAAATTACCATTTTCTAACTTTGTAAATACTCTATGGGATCACGCGCTTGGCTGATTTCCATCCTATCATTAAAATTTGAGCCCAAGTGCTTTTGTTTGTAATTCTTATTTGTTTTAGCTTTACAGAATGACATTTTTAACATGATCAACGATTCCTGAAATAAAACAAAAATGAATTTAATTGTCAAATATTTTTCTGCTTTTAAAATAAAGATGGCAATTCTTTTGACTGTTGAACATCGAAAGAACATTGATCGCTTCTCTGAAGGTGGTTGAACCTCAAAGTGCAGAATCAAAGTACTCCTTCTAAACCAGTATGCCTGAATGAAGGATCAACTGTATCAGATGTGATTTTCCCATCTAATATCCCTGGCAGAGTACGTATCTCTTAAGACCGATTGAACAATTCTTTCTCCCAACAGGGTCTACCTCTCCTAAGCAAGGCAGAATTGCTATCTTGAACCAATGATACTTTTTATTCCCTACAGTGGCCGAGTATCCAGTCGTGTTCATTCTCTAGTCTGTATGTCGCGTCAGTTTTGTCAGCATAAATATACATACATCATGCATTATTGATTCACATTCATGATCATATTGCATCACTATCACTCTAGTCGATCTTATTCCCAAGTGATAAAAGTCCTCTCAATCGAGTTGTCAGTCCTTTCCTCGCCAGGAAATGCAGCGTCTGAGCAATTTCTCCCCAATTTATTTCTGGATTGGAGCTGGTCCTCGACCACTTTGATAACTTGAACCCTTGAGAAACGAGAAGACATTTGACCGACACCTTCAGAACATCACTCTTCACCATTGAAGATGATATCTTCACTTTCCCGGATTAAGGAAAATCCCCAGAGAAAGCCTCACAACTAAAGACTCTCATCAATACGTTGGTTTTTCTCTAAAGAAAGTCAATGTTAATGAAGTCATCAGCACCTCAAAAGTGGACTACATCACATGGCATTTCTCCGTGAAGATCTCAATGAAAAGTATGATGTAATATCCCTGAGCAGAAAGAAGTCTTTCAAGAGACTCATTTTCCCCAGTAGAGTCAACAAATGGCGTCTCCAACAGAGAAATTTGAATACCTCTATAGCTCAGACGAATGGGTTTCCCTAGCAAGTCTAACATCAAAACTTTTTCCCATCAAATGGCATCTCTCCAGTAAAACTCGACGAGAAGTTTGATGAAAACCGCTACACATAGCATCCCTTAACAAGAAAGAAACCCGACAAGAAGAAACTGAGACCAGGATCAAGGGGAAGTTTATTGACAAAAGAAACTGAGACCAGTTCCATGGGTGAAGACCAGGATTGAGGGGAAGTTTATTGATAAAATAAACTGAGACCAGTTCCATGGCTGAAGACCAGGATCTAGGGAAAGTTTATTGATAAGAAGAAACTAAGACCAGTTCCATGGCTGAAGACCAGGATCGAGGGGAAGTTTATTGACAAGAGAAACTGAGACCAGTTCCATGGCTGAAGACCAGGATCGAGGGGAAGTTTATTGACAAAAGAAAGTTAGACCAGTTCCTTGGCTGAAGACCAGGATCGAGGGGAAGTTGTACCCTTTTCTAAGCATCATTGCTTAGCAAAAGAAGATGGACGGGCAAACTACCATTCATAACCGCTGTCAAAATTTTGGGTATTCCGATATTTAATCCTCTTGCTCCCCGAATGTCCGAATATCTTCGCCTTTCACACCTTCGGGTCCAAGAAAATTAAATAGGGGCATCTGTCATACCCCAAATTTTGACCACCAAGATTTCCCATCATTGTGAAAATCATCACCACAATATGGATATACCATCATGCCTCATCATTCTCCTCAAAGATGGGTGAGCATTCACCATAATCAAGAATTAGGGTTTCGAGCCCTCTCAAAGCACTTAGACAAAGGATCAATCAAGGAATGACATGATATTTAACTTGTCTAACCTCTCAAACACCTATAAAAGATCAATAGAACTCCCACATCAAGAATCAAGCACAAGAATGCAACATTCCAAGTGGATCAAGCCTCAAGATCGCCAGTGTCACCAAATTAGGGTTTTGGGGCAAAGCATGAGCCAAGACCCCAAGACATGACTTGAGGACCTCAAATACACCACATTGATTCATTTGTAACAATGGATTGATCCAATAAGCTTGATTTACAAGTTTCATTTTCATCTGGACCACAATTAGGGTTTTGAGGAAAAAGTCAACTGTATCTTTGACTTTTGACCAAGACATGCTCCCAAACCTTGGGACATGATTAAATACACCCTATAACACCTATGGAATCCATCCATTAGGTTTGATTTAGGTTAAGAACTTGATTGTACAAAGGATCGCACAGTTTGGATTTCATCCGATAAAAAGTCAACTGTGTCCAAAATCAAGTTTAACTTTTTGGAATTTTTCACAAATATGGTTCCCCTAAGTCAAAAATGATGTTAATGTATGGTATTGATCATCAGTCATTAAGAAAAATCAAGAAAAGTGAGGTTTCTTGCAAAAGGGGCAACCTTGAGTAACCAAAAATTTTCTAAGTTATGGAACAAAAGTGGTTTTGGTACCAACTTTGCAAGGTCATTACTCCTAAACCACAAGGCCTTTTTCTCCCATTCAAAGCTCAAATGAAAGTCCATCTGACATACTTTAAAAGTGTTAACTACAAGAGATTCCAAATCCTCATGGATTTTGAGTTATGGACTGATCAAAATGACAAAAATGAAGAAAATGGCACTTTTCCAACACTTAGTGAAAATCTGCCTAAGTTACCAGCCTTGGACATCAATGTTCATGAGGATTTTTCAGTTGGATTCAAATAGTTTCAAGAAAAACTATGACCACACATGTATTGTATCATATGATGGCTCTTTAAAAAGCACAAGAGCTTCCCATAACTCAACCTGAGCAGGGAGATATGAATCCCTCAAAATCACCATTTCCAATTATCCTAAGCAAGGAAGAATTTGGTGTTTTGATCATTTTAACAAAATTGGACAACTCCAAGCCTTGTCATCCATTTGGACACATCAGAGGATAAAACAAGAGTGGAATGATCTGATCTCGAAGCCTCCCAAGTCCAAGAATCTACACATAGCCATAACAAACCTAAAAAGGCTAAAAGGTGCCAAGACTCCAATTTTGTTTCCAAGCATTCAATGGATGCACCAAGGTGGCATGAAATGACACATTCCTAACTGAATGAGTCAAGAATATGCTCTGAATCAAAGGACCATAGGCTTGTGCCCTAACCTCAAGTCAATGGCTAGAGGAGACTTGAGATTCCATTTGATCCACATTGGCCAAAGGCCTGCTGCAGTTGCCATTCACTATTGATGCCAAAACAAACTTGACACACTATAAATAGAGCTCAATTGTGATCAGTTTGAGAACACCTAAGCACCCAAGCTGATGCTTTCCTCAAAATCTCTTCTTCACTCCAATTTTGCCTTCTAACTCAAGTCACTATTGGGTTTTGAGATTGAGAGTGATTCCAACCAAACCAATTACACACACACACACACACACACACACACACACACACCCCTCATAAACATCATGTATGAGTGATCCATAACACAAAATCAAATCTGGAACATCAAAATCACAAAATCACCAGCCAATTGCTCAAGTTCTTGACAGAGTTGCAGTTGAGGTACCACAATCAGTTTCAGCTCATTTCAATCCATTCCAAGCATTCAAACACACTCTTTGGCACCTAACGAAGTTGTCCAGATCATTGGAACCTAGATGCAACACCTCCATCACCAAACTTGATCACCAGCTGCAAGAGGTAAGCCTGACACCTTCAAACTCAATATTCCATGCATCATAAATGGATTTTTGAGTTACCATTTATTTCTGCATATATATAGAGTGATAACCCTCAATCAATTTCCATGAATCAATCGTGTATGGAATTTCATTGTGTTCATGCTGAAATTAGGGTTCTTGAGGTTTTCTTCTGATTTCTCACTCCATACTTAATATAAATGCAATTAATCTATATGGTTGTGATCCTTGTTAAAAAACGAACAAGATTGGTGTTTGAATCGTGCAAAACCATTGAGTAATCAGAGAGAAAAGTGAAAAAATGCAAATCACCCATGGCGCGGTCACGAGGAAGAAGAAAGTGACCGTTGGCGCCATAATTCAAATTATTTGAATTTTTGAATTTTGGTTTATTTGTTTAATTGATTCAAAAATTAATTTCTCTCTGAATTTTTGTGTTTTTAAATTGATTCTTTTTCTCAAAATTCACAAAAATGTTTAAATATTTTATTTTACAAAATAATCCAATTTATATTATTTATTTAATATAGTTAGAATTTTTGTAATTACTTTCATTTTATTTGTTTTTTAAACATTTTTTAAATGAAATTCCCACTTTGATCTTTCAAAACCAATTGAATTTCAAACTTTCATGTAATTAAACATGATTTTTCAAAATATTTTTTCAAAGTGTACAACTTGTTTTTGAATATATTTGGTATTTTATATCATTTTTTTCATTTAATTTCCTTTGAAAAATGACATTTTTATTTAAAATTAGGGTTTCCTCTCGATTTTAAATTTTCAAACTTTCATGGGCCTCTAATAGAGTGTAAAACCCATTCCTTGTAAATAAAAACCTTTTTGGGCCTCCGTCATTGTATAAGTCCCGATACGATTTTAAAAGATCTCGGCGCGGTCGTCGCTCTTTTAAACATTTTCATCTGGGCCTCTCCCTGAGTTGTAAGCCCCATTTATTTTCTTTTTTCAAACTTTTTTGGGCCTCTAATAGAGTGTAAGACCCAACCCTCCTATGTACATAAATAAATTTTGGGCCTCAGTTATTGTATAAGTCCTAGTAAAGTTTTCAAAACGACGGTGCGATCACTGTTATATTTGGGCCTACCCTTGTGTTGTAAGTCCCATTTCTTTTCTTTTTCAAACCTTTGGGCCTCTTCCTGAGTTGTAAGCCCCATTTCTTTTCCCTTTTCAAACTTTTTTGGGCCTCTAATAGAGTGTAAGACCCAACCCTCTTTTATACATAAATAATTTTGGGCCTCAGTTATTGTATAAGTCCCAGTACAGTTTTCAAAATGACAGTGTGATCATGTCGTTCCATGGGCCACTCCTTGAGTTGTAAGACCCATCCCTTTGTAAATAAAACCTAATTTGGGCCTCAGTCGTTGTATAAGTCCCGATACAATTTTCAGATCAACGGTACGATCACTGTTATATCTAGGCCTCTCCTTGAGTATAAGACCCAATTTTCTTTTCAAAAACAACTTTCCTTTTGATTTAGGTTCAAATTCATAGTTGGTATCAAAACTTTCTTTAATTTCTTGAATAACTAACCATACAGCTGTTACAACGGAAGCTTGCTCACCTGTAAGTTTTATCAGCTTTCTTTGCATGCTTTCATATATATATATATATATATATATATATATATATATATTTGTCTGTATTGCTGGAAGCTTGCTCACCTATAAGTCCTTCTTTCATATCCTTTTAAATACTTGTCATATATCAACTGTATATATACTTGTATATCTGCTTAGAGTTTTCCCCAGCAATTAAGTCTAGAATTAGATAGAGCCAGTGGTCACTCTTTCAACAGTCAAAACTAGTTCCCCATAGGAATTCCAAATACAGTCTTGCCTTCTCTTGGGCTTAAACAATATGGAACAAAGAGAAAGGCATTATTCCCGGTGAAACTTTTCTCAGACTGTCGCTATTAGAAATTGTCAAAGAAATTCATTTCCCCAGAGAGGATTAATTCCCGGTGAAACTTCTCTTGAATTTCTTCAAACCCTAGAACTGTTCACTAAAGAAAAGATTATTACCGGTGAAACTTTTCTTGAACTCTTCTTAGGTTTGGACCCACAGGCTTCCTAAAAGCATCCCCGCCTCCTCTTGGGCTTTGTACAAGGACCCTCTGGCTTCTTAGAAGTTCTCATGCCTTCTCTTGGGCTTAATACAAGGACCCTGAAGACCTCTTAAAGGTATAGGACATAACTTAGTCATCCTTTGTTAGAGCAGTCTTTCCGAAGAGTCAAAACCTCAGACCAATTAACGGTTGATTCTCATCCCTTAAAACATCAGCCTCCTCTTGGGCATCATACAAGGATAAACCCTTTCATACCCGTAGACTTGGACAGTCTAATCTCCTCTTGGATCTCAAAGACATTCTCAAGTTCCCTACAAATACAGGAGAAACCCTGATCATTCGATCAATCTCCAGTATAGCTTAAAATCCTCACAGGATCTAAAACTCAATCTTTATCCTAAATTCACCAGCTAAGGTCATCTCAATACCATACTAGCCTATCAGAACCTCAAGGAATCTGATACCTCGACTCTTCTGTAATCCTCAGCAAGAGTTGATTCCCCGCTTTAGACCTGCCTCTGGATCTCAATAATCCTCAGCAGAAGTGAGCCTCCTCTTAGGCTTTGTATAATGATTTTCCTCAAAAGATCTAGCTTCAGGAAGCATTCTCTTGTTGAGTCAACCCTATTTTAGCCTCAATCTTGGGCTTTGTACAAGACAGATAAAAGCACTCTCTTGTTGAGTCAGTCTTTTCCAGCCTCTTCTTAGGCTTTGTATAATGATTTTCCCTAGCATAAGTTAAACGTTAACCTCCTTTTAGGCTTTGTATAAAGATTTTAAAACACTCTCTTGTTGAGTCAGTCTCTTTTTTGCCTCAATCTTGGGCTTTGTATAAGACACCATATAAACACTCTCTTGTTGAGTCATTCTCTTTTTCAGCCTCAATCTTGGGCTTTGTACAAGACATATATAAACTTTCTCCAGTAAAGTCAAAATCTTCATAATCTTCTCTTAAGCTCTGGATAAATATCTTCCCCAGCGGAGTCAATTCCTCCCGACCTTCTTTTAGGCTTTAGGAATAAATATCCTCAGCAGAGTCGGTCAAATATCTTTTAGCCTCAATCTTGGGCTTTGTACAAGACACCTATAAATCTCCCTAAGCAGAGTCAATCCTCTTTTCAGCCACAATCTTGGGCTTTATACAAGACAAATAAAACTATACTCCCCAGCAGAGTCAATCTTCTCCTTTTTAGCCTCAGTCTTGTGCTTTGTACAAGACACCTACAAATATTCCCCAGCGGAATCAAAAACCCTTTTCAGCCACAATCTTGGGCTTTGTACAAGAGAAACAAAATATTCCCTCGGAAAAGTCAACTTTCATCCTCCTCTTAGGCTTTGTATAATGATATCCCCCAAAGAGTCAGTTTCTCTTTTAGCCTCAATCTTGGGCCTTGTACAAGACACATAAACAATCTCTTGTTGAGTCAACCTTTTTTAGCCTCCTCTTAGGCTTTGTATAAGGACTTCCCCAGTGGAGTCAATCAATCTCTTAGCTTCAACCTTGGGTTTTGATCAAGGCACGCAAAAATCAACATCCCCTCAGAGGAAATCAAAATCTCTCTGCAGGAAGACATTTCTCTGTGTTATCACACATCAAAACAAACAAATCAAACAAACCCTAATCCCAAATAACTGCTGTAAGTGGCAAACTTATTGATTCAAAAATCCAAGCTGTCGTCCATCTCTTATCCTGGTAAAAATCCTCTCTTTCATCTAATTGCTGTAAGCGACAAGCCTCTGGATTATTTACATCCACGCCACTGTCCTTCTCTTAGTATGGAAAACTCCTAAGGAAAAATGGCATTGCTCAACACTGAGTTAAAGTTTTCTCCTTCAGGACAAATCCCCCATAAAGGAAATTATGGCATTGCTGGATTCTCATATCCAGTTAAAGTAATTCACCTTCATGATCAATCACCTAACAGTTGTGATAAACAGACGAGATATCTCTCTTTAGAGATGACAAATTATCTCTCAGTCAAACCTTTTAGCTTCAATCTTGGGCTTTGAACAATACACAAATAAACATTTTAGGTTCAATCTTAGGCTTTGAACAAGACACCAAAACATCTCCTCCCATAGAATAAGAGGAACTACGATTGCTCTAATTTCCCTATTTCTTTAAACGGGAATACGTAGGCATAAGATTACGAAATCTTAGCGAGCATACCAATCAAAAACTCTAGTTCCAATACCTTCAGGCCAATCAAAACTCTAGGTTCAGTACCTTCACTTATCAAAAAACATCGGCAAACCCGAAATCATCAAAAACTATCTCTCTCTCTCTCTCAAACATCACCCAAAGGAGAAACTTTCCCAACCCACAACAGATAAACACCATCAAGTACAAAGTAAAACCTATTGCTAACAACCTGTGGATAACCATATATAGGATGGGTAATTGACAACTCCCCATTGTATAACCTGACCCCGAACTCCCTGAATCTCTTAAGAGTTTGTTCAGTTAAACATTCGCGTGCAAGGTTAGTTTTAGATAGCTTCCCTTTCCCTTCCAGCTTCACGGGATAAATAAGAAATCAGAAAGTAGCACCCCACTCCTACCATTGCGGGGAGGAGAAACCCACGGCAATAAGGTGGTCGCGTCACCAAAAAAAGTCGCACGCTATAGAAAACACTCTCTCCGTCCTTCGTCTTCTTTCAACGTCTCCGCCCTCATTTCCTTCTCCAGCTCCTCTAATTCATCACATGTTTTCTTCTTTGTTTCGCCGTCTTCATGACATACTCCATTCACTAGTGACCAATCAAAGCCACAGATCGTCCAAATGGAGCTTAATCATGGATGTTTGGCTCTAACTGTCATACCCTAAATTTTGACCACCAAGATTTCCCATCATTGTGCAAGACATCATCACAATATGGATGTACCTTCATGCCTCATCAATCTCCTCAAGGATTGTTGAGCATTCACAAAAATCAAGAATTAGGGTTTCAAGCCCTCTCAGAGCACTTAGACAAAGGATCAATCAAGAAATGACACGATTTTCAACTTTTCTAACATCTCAAACCTCCATAAAGGATCAAGAGGACTCGCACATCAAGAATCAAGCACAAGGTTGCAACATTTCAAGACATGCTCCCAAACCTTGGGACATGATTTAATACATCCTATAACACCTATTTAATATGTTCATTAGGTTTGATTTAGGTCAAGGACTTGATTTCACAAAGGATCGCACAGTTTGGATTTCATCCGATAAAAAGTCAACTATGCACAAAATAAAGTTTGACTTTTTGGAATTTTGCACAATTATGGTTCCTTGACTCTAAAACAATGTTAATATGTGATTTGAATCATCATTCATTAAGAAAAATCAAAGAAAGTGAGTTAACTTGTAAAAAGGGTAACCATAAAAAACTTAGAATTTTTCTAAGTTATGGAACAAAATGGCTAGGGTACCAACTTCCAAGGACCATAACTTGGGATCCAAGCAACCATTTTGGATGGTCCAAAGCTAGATTTGTAGCTCTCATGGCATACTTTAAAAGTGTCAACTACATCTCATTCCAATTCTTCATGGATTTTTAGTTATGGAGTGATCAAAATGGCTGAAAACATGAAAATGGCATTTTTCCAACACTTAGTGAAATTTTCACTAAGTCAGAATCTGCCTTACTTTTTCCAAAATGTAGGGGCAGTTTTCACCTTGATCCAAGTCAAACTAGGTCTAGGGGTGAACATCAAAGTTGAAGTATGCCATGAGGGCTTTCCAACAAGTACCAGATCATCTCCAAATTCCATTTGAGCAAGGAGATACAACCCTTGGAACATGGCATCCTGAACTGGTTTTTACAAGGAAGAATTTGTGCATTTTGCCCGATTTGTCCAAATCTGATCATTCATAGCCTTGTCATCAATTTGGACACATCTGAGGATCAAATCCAAGGGGGATGATCTGATCTCCAAGCCTCCAAAGTCCAAGAATCTATAATAGCCATGCCAAACCTAAAAGAGCTAAAAAGTGCCAATACTCCAATTTTGTTTCCAAGCATTCAATGGATGCATCAAGGTGGAATGAACTGAGCCTATTCCAACTGAATTCAGTCCAAGTTTATCTCTGAACCAAAGCTACAAAGCTTGTGCTCTAATCTCAAGTCAATGGCTAGAGGAGACTTGAGATTCCTTTTGCATAACATTGGCCAAAGGCCTGCTGCAGCCTCCATTCACTATTGATGCCAAAACAAACTTGACACACTATAAATAGGCCTCAATTGTGATCAGTTTGAGTACACCAAAGCACCCAAACTGATGCTTTCCTCAAAATCCCTCTCTTTAGGCCAAAATGCCTCCTTTTGCAAGGTATCTCTGAGTTTTTGAGTTAGAGAGCAATTCCATCACAGCTCATGATCCAAACACATCCAATATGTCATATCTAAGCTCTCCAAACTCTCATATGTGACCTGTAACACCAAAATCACAAAGTCCCCTCTCAAAACCCCAAAATTGGACTTTTTTGCATTTTTCAAGCCATGGCTTGATTCAGTCACTTTCAAAGCGAGATAAGACCTCAAACACACTTAAAATATCATCCTTGAACTGTCCCAAATGGTTCCCCACATCTGGAACACCATTTGAGAGAGTTGCCATATTGGTCACTTTTGCCCCTTTTGCAAGAAAGAGCTCAAACTTGTTTCTGAGGATTCCAGCTGGTGGTGACCATTCTAAAAGCTCCTAAGGGATCAATTGAGAGTGTCTAAACCATCAAATTACTTCTGGCACAAGAAACTTGGCAGATAGGACAAAAAGCTCCCAAAGAGGTAAGCATCACAACTTGAACTCTTTAAAATATGCATTGCTTTGAAGTCCACTGATCATACACCTCTCATGCATGTTGTATATTTTGTGTTTGAACCAATTTGCGATGTAATTCTTGCCTATAACATGAGGTAGCATAAAAAATGCAATTATAGGCCTATTTCAAAAACACCATCGAGTTTTAAAATGGGGACATCATCTGAAAAAACCAAGGGCACCATTGGATTCCTTGTGAAATTCTAGGCAGGATAGACCTAAATTTTGTCCCAACACATGGAGAAATGAGAAAGTTACAACCTTTACGTTTTTGACCCAAAAGTTGGCCTTGCCTTGCCTTGCCCAGGCCTAAAACAAGGCATCCCTTATGTATTCATGGGGTGGTTTTGATACACGGATGTATCACCACCCCAGTGGTAGAAGGCACGCGCTGTGACTTGGAGGTATGGGGTTCGAATCCCCCTCGCCCCAGACCCTTTTTTACCACTTTTTCCACTTTTTTAATATTTGTCATAATATTTTAAATGATTTGAAAAATTAATTTCTCTCTTAATTTTAATTATTTTTTATTAGTTCTTTTTGCAAAAAATCACAACAATGTTAAAATAATTTATTCCACAAAAAAATCAAATTTATATTAGTTGTTTAATATAGTTGATATTTTTGTAAATAAATTCATTTTTATTGTTTTTAAACCTTTCAAAAATGAATATTCATCTTGAAAATCAAAATCAAATGAGTCCTAAATAATCTTGTGATTAAAACCTCATTTTTCAAACCTTAACCAAAAATGACAAGTAGTTTATTTAGACTTATTTGGTATTTTTGTCATTTTATTCATTTTATTAAAAAGATTCCTTTTAAAAGAAAATGAAATTAGGGTTTCTTTGATTTTTGATCCTTATCAAATATTTCAAAACACTCATGGGATTCTAATAGAGTGTAAGACCCAACCCCTTTGTAAATAGACAATTTTGAGCCTCACACATTGTATAAGTCCCTCTGTATATTTTCAAAAGTTCGACGCGATCGTCGCTTTTTTAACAAAATCAACTGGGTCTCCCCTCGTGTTGTAAGTCCCATCTTTATTTTTCAAAACATCCGTGGGCCTCTCCTTGAGTTGTAAGACCCAACCCTTTTATAAATAAACCTCTTTGGGCCTCAGTCGTTGTATAAGTCCCGATGCGATTTCGAAAACAACGGTGCAATCACTGTTAAACTTTTGGGCCTCTCCTAGAGTATAAACCCCAACAATCTTTTCAAAAAGAACCTATCTTTTGATTTAGATTCAAATATACATGTTATTATCAAAACTTTCTTTAATTTCTTTGAACAAATAACAATACAGCATGGAAGCTTGCTCGCCTGTAAGTTTTAACAGCTTTCATTTACTCGCTTTCATATAAATATAATTGTATTATGGGAAGTTTCTCCCCTGTAAGTCTTCTTTCATATCCTTTTAAATACTTGTCATATATCAACTGTATATATACTAGTATAGTTATTTAGGGTTTTCCCCGACAACTAAGTCTAGAACTAGGTAAAGAGAGTTGGTCAATCTTTAATACGGTCAAAACTAGTTCCCCATAGGATTTCCAGATACAGTCTTCCCTTCTCTTGGGCTTAACAATATGGAACAAAGAGAAAGGCAGTATTCTTCGTGAACCTTTTCTCAGGCTGTCACTATTAGAAATTGTCAAAGAAATTCTACTCCCCAGAGTTGATCTATTCTCGGTGAATAGCATCTCTTGAGTTTCTTCAAACCTTAGGACTTTCACTAAATGATCTATTCTCGGTGAATAGCATTTCTTGAACTTCTCTTGGTTTGGGACCCACGGGTTTCCTAAAAGCATCCCCGCCTCCTCTTAGGCTTTGTACAAGGACCCTCCGACTTCTTAGAAGTTCTCATGCCTTCACTTGGGCTTAATACAAGGACCCTGAAGACCTCTTAAAGGTATAAGACATAACTTAGTCATCCTTTGCTAGAGCAGTCTTTCCAGAGTCAAAACGTCAGACCATTTTAGGGTTGATTCTCATCCCTTGAAACACCAGCCTCCTCTTGGGCATCATACAAAGATAAACTCTTCCACACCAGTAGACTCGGACAGTCTAAAGTTTCCTACAAACATAGGAAGAAACTCTGATCATTCTGGATCAATCTCCAGTAGAGTTAAGGCCATGGGTTATAAAACCCAGTCTTTCTCCTAAAAATCCCCAAGCCAGGGTTATTTTATCATCAGTATAACACTATCCCAAATTAGAACCTCAAGGCATCTGATATCTCAACTCTTATGGAACCCTCAGCAAGAGTTGATTCCCCGCTTGGACCTGCCTAGGGATCTCAATAATCCCCAGAAGAAAGATAGCCTCCTCTTAGGCTTTGTATAATGACCTTCCCTCAAAAAAGCCAGCCTCCTCTTGGGCTTTGTACAACGATTCTCCCCAGCGGAGCTAACCTTTTCAGACTCTCTTGTTGAGTCAATCAAACTTTCAAGACTCTCTTGTTGAGTCAATCACTTTTCAGACTCTCGTGTTGAGTTAATCACTTTTTCAGACTCTCTTGTTGAGTCAATCATATTTCCGCACTCTCTTGTTGAGTCAACCTTTTTAGCCTCAATCTTGGGCTTTGTACAAGACAGATAAAAATACTCTCTTGTTGAGTCAATCTTTTTCCAGCCTCCTCTTAGGCTTTGTATAATGATTTCCCCTAGCAGGAGGTAGCCTCCTCATATGCTGTGTATAGGGGTGGGAATAGGCCAGGCCAACTAACAGGGGCCTACGGCCTAGCCTACATAGGCTCAGGCCAGGCCAGGCTTTTTCTTAAATAGAAAAGGCCTAGGCTTTTTTATAAGCCTATTTAGCTAAAGAGGCTAGGCCACAGGCCGTAAGAAAAGCCTTTTAAGCCTATCAGGCTGGCCTATTTAAGAAAAAATCAATAAATTTATTATTATTATATTCTATTTTGTACTTTGATTTAAAATACGAAAATAAAACTTAGTTATCTTGAAGAACTTATGAAAATAAGTTAAAAATCATTATAAACAATGTCATAAGTTGCTGTCATAAGTTTTTCTCATAAGTTATCTTCAACAAATAGTATCACCAAACTTATACTAATAAGAAAACTTGAACGAGACAATGAAAACAAACATTTAATCTCATTGATCTTTTAACTTGTTAGTCTATTTAACACTAGTTGAATTTCTTATTTACAGATGTTCAAATGAAGTAGGCTTTTAAATAGGCTAGTAGGCTAATCAGGCCTTTGAAAAGGCCAGGCTTAGGCCTAAAAATAAGCCTATGATAGGCTACAGGCCAGGCTTAGGCTTTGAATTTTTTAGCAGGCCAGGCTCAGGCTTGGTAAAGCCTAGCTCAGCCCAGCCTATTCCCACCCCTAGCTGTGTAGAATGATTTCTCCAGCTTGTTCAGCCACAATACTAGGCTTTGTATAGGACAAATAAAAACACTCTCTTGTTGAGTCAAGCCCTTTTAGCCTCAATCTTGGGCTTTGTACAAGACATAAATCTTCATCTCTTAAAATTTGGGACATATATCTTCCCCTGCAGAGCCATTTCCTCCCAGCCTTCTTTTAGGCTTTGAGGAATGATTTCCCCTGCAGAGTCAAACTCATTTCAGCCTCAACCTTGGGCTTTGTACAAGACACATAAAAATTCCTCACCTGAGTCAGTTAAATTTCCCATTTCAACCTCAATCTTAGACTTTGTACAAGACACATACAAACCTCCCCGACGGAGTCAAAACCTTTTTTATCCTCAATCTTGGGCTTTGTATAAGACAGATAGAAGATTTTCCCCCAGAAAAGTCAAACTTCCAGCCTCCTCTAAGGCTTTGTATAATGATATCCCCAAAGAGTCAATCTCTTTTTTGCCTCAATCTCGGGGTTTGTACAAGACACCAATATATACCCTCTCTTGTTGAGTCGGTCTTATACAGCCTCCTCTTAGGCTGTGGGTAAGGATTTCCCCAGGGGAGTCAATCAACCTCTTAGCTTTAACCTTGGGCTTTGATCAAGTCACACAAAAATAGCCAATCCCTCTTTAGAGATGACAAGTTCTCTCTCAGTCAAACCTTTTAGCTTTAATCTTGGGCTTTGAACAAGACATAAATAAACCTTTTAGCTTCAATCTTGGGCTTTGAACAAGACACCAAACATCTTTTTCCTCCCTTAGAATAGGAGAAACTACGATTGCTCTGATTTCCCTGTTTCGTTTAAACGGGAATACGTAGGCATAAGATTGCGAAATCTTAGCGAGCATACTAATAAAAAACTCTAGGTCCAGTACCTTCTATCAATCAAAACTTAGGTCTAGTACCTTACCAAAAACATCGGGAAAACCCAAACATCAACAAAAACTCACTCACTCACTCATGTCTCCCAATAAACTTTCCCAACCCATTAACAGATAAACACTATCAAGTACAAAGCAAAACCTAAAGCTAATATCCTGTGGATAACCACATATAGGATGGGTAATTGACAACTCCCCATTGTATAACCTGACCCCGGACACCCCAATCTCTTTTAAGCGTTTGTTCAGTTAAACATCTGCGTGCAAGGTTAGTTTTAGATAGCTTCCCTTTCCCTTCCAGCTTCATGGGATAAATAAGAAATAAGAAAGTAGCACCCCCTCCTACCATTGCGGCAAGGAAAACCCAGCGATAAGGTGGTCGCGTCACCGACAAAAATTACTCGCTACACTAACCATAACTGACTACATCGCAGAAGCTCGGTTCTGATAAAAATAGTGTACTTGCACGGCAATGATGTCGACGGATGAAGCTGATGCGGTATTCTGAGTTGCTGTTGCAATTTGCGATGAACTTAATAGTAAGGTTCGACGTTCGCTTCTTCCTATCCAATCTGCTTTTTCTTACTCAGTTTGTGTGTGAGTTTCATTGAGTTGCAATGTTGCGAAATTCTCAGTGTGAAATTATCACAAATCCTGGACTGAAATTGCTATTGTGTTGCGTTGATGTGAATTTCTGAATAGTTTTTCTTGATTCTCTGTGCTAGATATTGTGATTGTTCTTGAATTTGTTGTAGGTTCTTGAATTTTGGTGGTGAATTGATGAAGAGTTGAGGATTGAGATTGAAGATGGTGAGGCGCTACCGATGAAGAGGAGTGGAGAGTGAAGATTGAAGGTGAAGATGAGAGTGGGAGCAGGGATAATCGAGATGGAGAGGGTTTTGTTATGAAATTCTGTTTTTGTGAGTTTTTGAATTTTTGCTAGAATTTCTGTTAGGTTTTGGTTAGTGAAGAACTTGTTAGTTGGATTCTGAATTCTGTTATTGGACTCCTTCTTATGTAATTTTCTTCTCACCTGTTAAAACTTCTGCCATGTATTCTATTGTGTATTTGGTTAATAAAACTGTTATGAGTTCCAATTGAAAAACTGTTATGGAATTATTCTGCTGCTATGTAGTTTTTCTGCTGTGAAATCGTTCCGTTTTGTCCGTTATGCTGCACTGTTATGAGGCACCTGCGTTTAGCTATTCCTTTTCCTTGTTATGGATCTTATCAGTTATGTATCTTTTCTTTTTCTGTGATCTACTTTTTCTTGGCCCACCAAGTGAATCTACTTTGCTGCAGCTAGTTTGCTTTTGTAGTGACTAGTGGCCTTTTTTATTTACTACTATGTATTGCTTTTTGCACTACATGTTGCATACAAAAATACGCACTGCCACTTTGTACTAAATTTTAGAAATAGAACAGCAATTGACTACATTAGCCCGACCGTAATCATCTTAAGCACTACAACACATCATAATATAACAACAACAACACACTCACACGCTGCATGATTATTGGTATTGGCAAATGGGATACAGTTACTTCCGGTCTCAATAGTTCCATGCCCTCCATTTTCTAAACCCATGGTTTTGGCATGAGCTTGCAAAATCTTATGCTTTTCAAATTCATGCACCAGAACCTGCTTCATAGCTTAATGGTTTTAAGTATAATCCTTAAAGGTCAAAAAGTTACTGATAGGAGGAACAAGAGACAAAGGCAATTCATCTTTCACTCCATACTTCAGGGTATTAGGCAGCATATCTGACTTCATTTTCTTATATGTGATAGCATATGACACCATTATGCTAACTAATTGAGCAAGATCATTCGTCTCCTTATCTGATAGTAGTTGTAGTGCCACCGGTATTGCTTCAGGTAATGGAAATTTGAACTTGAATTCGCATGATGATGAACTTGAATGACAATGCTTGATATCTTAAATTCCAAGTAACCTGCACCTCAATGAATCCACATGAATGTTTCTCACAACCTGTATGCTTAAACATTGATGAATCCGAATCCAAATTTGCTTCTTCAAGAACCATATCAATTTTCTAATCCATACCCAATTTTCATGACAAATATCCTCAATGGCCTTGGCCACAACATGAATCCACCACAACATCTTTATATCATGTCTTGACTTCAATGATCAACAAAATGTCAACGCTTTGAATCCTTGACCACGAACGATAAAGTTGGAGACATAGGAGCATACTTTGATATCCAATGATCCTCAGTTGATGACATGTCCCCCAAACCCAACCATGAATGAGAATCCTGATCCTCCTTGAGATACACTGATAAATCTTGAAGAAGATAACTTGAACTGAGAAGAAACCAAACCCCGATTCACCAACGACCTTGACCCAATGCTTTTTGATGAATCCTCTGAATAAGAAAGCCTTGAAGCTTGATGAACCTTTGAACAGGAAGACCTTCATGATAATGTGAATTCAAACCTTGCTTCCACTTGAACTGAAATAGGAGCCGACTGAACCACCACTACCTAGGGAAAATCACTGATAACAAGAAAATCCCTTCGATCCAATGTCTTAGAGGACCAATGCAATGTATGATTATGAATTCATGACCTACTGTGATATGCAGATGAATGCGAAACAAAAGCCAGAAAAAGGTTTGAAAAAGGGAGGCAAATTTTGGGGTGTAACAGCTGCCCCTATTCAGTCGACTTAAACCTGAAGGGATGATAGCAACGAGTTTCAGGCATTCAAGGTAAAAGGTGATTGAATACAAAAGGAACCACGAAATTTGCAGACCGTGGGTAGAAAATAAAGGTAGAAAGCTTGACGAGTGTGAAAATACACTAGGGATGGAAGGGTAGAAGAGATTGAGAAGTCTGCTAGGGATAAGAAACGACACGAACGGGTGTCTGAAATCATGAGATGAAATGTAGACATGGGTTTGGAACGACGATATGGACGAGTATCAAAAAATGATACTTACCGGTATCAGAAAAAGATGAACACGGAAAAGTGTTTAGGTTAACGATACGACCAGGTATCGAAAGATAATACTTATAGGTATCAAAGAAATATGAACACGGATGAGTGTTTAGGTTAGCAATATGGACGAGTATCGAAGGATGATACTTACAGGTATCAAGGAAAGATGAGATGACGACACTGACGGGTATCACAAGATGATACTTACAGGTATCAAAGAAAGACGAACACAGACAAGTGTTTAGGATTACGATACATACTAGTATCAAAAGATGATACTTACAGGTATCAAAAAGGGAACTGAATTGATGATACTTATCGGTATCGAAAAATGATACTTTCAGGTATTGAAGGAGACTGAATTGACGATACTTACTGGTATCGAAGGATACTGAATTGACGATACTTACCGGTATCGAGAGATGATACTTACAGGTATCAAAGAAAGAATTGACGATACTTACCGGTATCTAGAGATGATACTTACAGGTATTAGAAGAAAGATGATACAGACACGGACATGTGTACTGAATCGAAGATACAGACGGGTATCGAAATATGATACTTACAGGTATCAAATAAAGAATTGACGATACTTACTGATATCGAGAGATAATACTTACAGGTATCAGGGGAAAACTGGGTTGACGATACTTACCGGTATCGACAGATGATACTTACGGGTATCAAAGGAAATTGAGTTGACGAAACTTAATGGTATCGATTGATGATACTTATGGGTATCAAAGGAAATTGAGTTGATGATACTTACCGGTATCGAAGAAAAATGAAACGACGATATGGACGGGTATCGCCAGATGATACTTACAGGTATCAAAGAGAATTGAATTGACGATACTTACCGGTATCAAAAAATGATACTTACGGGTATCAAAGAAATACAGACACGTACGAGTGTATTGAGTTGACAATACTTACAGGTATCGAAAGATGATACAGACACGGACGAGTGTCTAAGATCAAGAACAAGCACCGATTTCCACCATTCAAGGTGAAAGGAGATTGAATACCAAAATAACCACACAAAATTTGCGACCTACAAGGGAAGGGACGACTCCACTGGGGAATAAGTAATAAGAGGTATAAAACCATAAACACTGACGGGTTTCAACAATCAATACGGACAAAGTATTGAAACAGAGTGAAAAAAACACGGACGGGTGCTTGACTGCGCTGAGGATGAACACAGACGAGTGCCTAATATCAATATAGACGAATATTGATGAAATGAGATCGAACACGGACGTGTGTCAAAAGACCACGGACAAGTGTCTAATATCAATATGGACGAATATTGATGAAACTGAAACAAACACTGACGAGTCTTGAAAGATCACGGACGTGTGTCTACAAATCTAGGATTAATACGAACGAGTATTGATGAACCTGAAACAAACACGAACGAGTGTTGAAAGACCACGGACGAGTGTCTAAGATCAATATGGACGAATATTGATGAAGCTGAAACAAACACAAACGAGTGTTGAAGATCAATATGGACGAATATTAAAGAAATGAAATCGAACATGGACTGGTCTCGAAAGAATTTAGGATCAATACGAATGAGTATTGATGGAACGGAAACAAACACGGATGAGTGTCGAAAGAAAAACTAAACACGGACGAGTGTTGGCAGAACAATATCCCGAGAAGATCAAGATTAACGCATCTAAACCTCGGACGATGGGTGAGAGGGACGACTCTGAGGGGATAATGGAATCCTAGCAGACTAGTCAGACGACTCTGCTAGGGAACGAAGATCAAAAGGGTAAGATTGACGGATTTACCACCCTAAGGATTGGTTGAAGCACCTGCTTAGGGCTACAGTTACATCGTTTTCTGCTAGGGAAAAAGAGAAGCCTGAACAGACGACTCTGTAGGGGAATACAAGTAGGATGAACACATAAGATTGGCAACTTCACCGGGGAAAAAGTAAGGTTAAAACTCCTGAGTTAAACCACTTTCTGTTGGGGGACGTCTGGCAATGAGGATATCCAAACCTGGCTTATTCTTCGCATGCATATGTTTGAATTTTTCTGTGGTGTAATGCTCCATACGAAATGGAAATGCTACGCAATTGAGGATGCAATGATTACTATATGCAGAATGTCGATGTATGCTCAGGCTGCCGGGAAAAGAATGATGTGCCAAGTATGATTGGACTTTGCTGGTAAAGACAGGTGAAACCTGATGGTGATTGTTTTTTGAAGGTGAGATTTTTTTGGGTACCAATGTGGATTGGGTTTTGGAATGAGGTGCCAATACGGATTGGACTTTTGGTTTGAGGTGCCAATACAGATTGGACTTTTGGTTTGAGGTGCCCATACGGATTAGACTTTCAGTTTGAGGTGCCAAGCAAGGTTGGGCTTTGAATTGAGATGTTAACAGGGATTGAGATTCAGGGTGAGGTGCCAATACGGATTGGACTTTGGTTTTAGAGAGATGCCAGCAAAGTGGGCTTTGGATGAAGGTGCCAAGCAAGGTTGGGCTTTGCTTTGAAGGGGATGCCAACGAGGATTGGGCTTCAGGATTTGGAAGATGCCAGCAAAGTGGGCTTTGGAAGGATGCCAAGCAAGGTTTGGACTTTTGGAGTTAGGAAGATGCCAGCAAAGTGGGCTTTGGAAGGATGCCAAGCAAGGTTTGGGCTTTTGGAGTTAGGAAGATGCCAGCAAAGTGGGCTTTGGAAGGATGCCAAGCAAGGTTTGGGCTTTTGTTTTCCTATTCAGTTTTACATGGCTTCATGCTATGATATGTTATGCAAATGATATGCGATGACAATGATTATGCAATGATATGAAAGCTCAACCGGTGATTTCGAGGTAGGTCAGGGATGACTGGCGTTGGAAAGTGTCTTGTCTGGCTACAAGCTTTCTAGTTGAAAAGTTTGGGAACGGTTAGCATGACTTCCCTACATTCGTCTTGAACTTGACGGTTGCCAGAACTTGCTTGAATAGCTCTGAAAGAATGGAGACGTTCAATTGTTACATGTCTTGCCCCAGCTCGTGGGATCGGATCTCTGTAAGAATCAGCCTCGAAAGGAAACTGAAACTTTTGTACCCTGATGGTTTGAGATGGACTGCCCCAATATTCTGAACCTCGGAAAGGTGCTTCGGATTAATTGCCTTCTGGAAAGGATAACCTCTTACTCTCTGGATGACCTGCCCCGGTTCGACTGAATCTTTTGCTCAACGGAGTCTTGAAGCGATTTTGCCCCTGATTGGCTGATCTGTGGAGGAGTGCCTCAGACTGACTGACCTTCGAGAGATTTCTTGAATCTCGACCTGATTGCCCCATATTAGCTGAATCTTAGAATGGATTACCATTTGATATGACTTGCCCCTGCTCAATGGAGTACTCAGGCGTTTGCATCTTAGATTGATCAATCTTTTCATTGCAGAAACTTTCTTGATGTCAAGTACTTACTTGCAAGTAAAATAATTCATTTTGAAAATGACAATTTTAATGCAATGCATATGACAGTTTTTGAAATTCAAGTATGTTCACTGGAAAAATGTCATGACATATAGTGAATGAATCACTTATCAGAATGTCACATCGATACCAACATGAATGGTAAGAAAACCTTTTAGGAGTCAGTCTTGACGCGATCTTTACCGAAGTACGCTTTCGAAACAACCCTGCTTCAATTAGGTCTTTTGAAGGTTGTAACGTGGCCCAGTTCACGGTTTGAGAAAGAAAGGATATAAGGCTCAAAGTTTTGTTTTAACCCACCCATTCTCCTTGATGTTCTTCAGTCTTACATTAAGCTAATTCGACACAGACGCTCACCTTTCAAAAGGTTAATGATAGGAGGGTAGAAGGAACCCACACGGTTTTCGAAGTGATAGTCACCCCTTTTTGTCTTTGGTGTCTGTGGTCACACGACTTGTTCTTTGCTCGAGGATTTTTCTTTTTTGTAATCCTTTTCGCTTTTCGTTCTTTTGTTTTTGATTTCCCTGATTTTTTCCTGGACTGATTCTCTTGAATTTTTCGATTTTGAAGTCCAGCGGGATGCCCTAACTTTTGCCTAAGTCACTTGTTTTCAAGCTTTTGACTTATAGGGCTTTTTCTTTTTTCTTTTGATTCTTTTGATTCTTTTTTTTGTGAACAAATCGTGTGACACTGGTTTGTCTGACTTGTTTGAAAGGGTTGTGACTACCTTACTCTTCGGTTGGCGAGGGATAACCATAGATGTAATTGATCCTCGAATGGGACACTCCTTTTGAAATTTAAACGCACGGTCAAATTAACTGACACCTACCCTGCCCCGGGTTAAGATTGAGGGGTTTTCATTTTCAGAAAGAAACTCCTACTACTAGGCTCAACGGGGTTTACAAGGGATTATCTTCCTTATGTCTCCGGAGTTTAGGGATTTAAAACAATGGTTGTACATCATCAGCAGGGTTTTATTTCAAAAGCATACAATAAGAAGTTTTGCGTCTTTCAATTTCGTCATCCTCCCTCGGATCCTGCTTAAACAAGCATATGATATCGATAAATATTATGAGTGAACACAAATGGATTTAATCAAAACATGCATATTCATTTCATTATCATTATCAATTAAAAACAGACAAGTTTTACAAATGAGTTTACACTTTAACAAAAAAGAAACTACAAATGGAAAAAAATGATATGGTCTAAGAGATTGCCAGCTTCGGGGAACTGTGCTTTCCAGTCTTGATTTTCTACTGAGCTAGCCATCTTCAGAATTGCTCCTCGAAGTCAGTCTGATAATCATATTCATAACTGCTCTCGGTGACTTCTCCATAACCTGAATTGATGAACCCATCTAACTAGATGAAAGAGAATTGTTGATTTGAATACCCTGCGGCATGAATGAGAACATATTAGAGTCAAGAAGTGTCTGAACCTTGCTCTTGAGCACCTTACAGTCTTCAATTGAATGGCCATGTTCCCCAGCATGATAGTCACAACGGGCGTTGACATCAAAACCTGGTGGGTATGGAAAAGGTACTGGGTCTATCTCCTTCGACACTATTAACTCACCTTTGATAAAATCTAGCAACATCTGACTGTATGACATTGGCAACTGAGTTAAATACCTCTCTGGATTCCTTGGCCTCTATCGGGTGTGCTGATGTTGCTGACGGCGGTATGACCGTTGATTCTGAGGAGGCCTCTGATTTGGAGAAGGATATTATCCTTGATACGAAGAAAAATGTATCTGATACAAAGACCCAGAAGATTGCTGACTCTGAATAGTTGAAATACCTGAGCACTGAGGATGAGGTAGAGGAGATTCCCAGATGGAATTTTCTTCCTCCCATTCTTCTTGGGAACTAACAACTAATTCACTTTTTCTAGCTTGTATGTTTGAGGCGCCTTGGATCTTTCTACTCTTGAGCAGGCTCTCGATGCATTCTCCAACTATTACCAAGTCAGAGAAGTTTGATGTCCCATTGCTAATCATCTTTTCCAGGTATGGTCCTTGCAAAATGTCTATAAACAGGTTAACCAATTCCCTATCCAAAAGTGGTGGTTGAACACGAGTAACTAACTCTCTCTATCTCTAAGAAAACCCTCTGAATGATTCACTATCCGCTTGAGATAAACCTTGCAACTGCATGCGGCTAGGAGCCATGTCAAGATTATACCTGTATTTCCTTATGAAGGCGTTGGCTAGGTCTAACCATGATCGGATGCAACCACTCTCTAACTGCATATACCAACTCAGTGATGCCCCACTCAGACTGTTCGGGAAACAGTGAATCATAAGCTTGTCATTGTGGACATATGAGGTCATTCATCTGTAAAACATCGCCAAATGTTGCTTTAGACAACTATCCCCTTTGTACTTCTCAAACTTCAGCGTCTTGAACTTTGGAGGCATTACAAGGCCAGGTACCAAACACATGTTTGAAGCATTCAGATCAAGAGTATCACGGCCCTCTAGGGCTTTAAGCTTCTCATCCAACACATGGTATCTCTCCATAAACTCAGCAGTTCGTGGGTCGCTAGGTTTCATCTTTGGAACCACCCCTTGGAAATCTGGCACAAAGAATGCAAAACTCTGATAGTCTGCAGCATCAGGAGAAGATGAATGTCCGCCTCAGATAATGGGACATTCTTGCATAACAGGATCCTTAACAGGGATCCGCACCGGCTGAGCTTGAGCAACGTTGTTCACTAGAGATGGAATGAGATTCTCAGTTCTTTGAATATTGGCCTCTCCTTTTGTCATGGCGGCGATAACTTCCATAAGTTGATCCAACTGTTTCTTCATCAAGTCAACATCGACCCTAGTCACAAACTGATTCTGTTCTCCTGAGTTCACGATTCTTCCAAAAGCTGATTCAAATCCAATATGAGAGTCGGGAAATCAACTGCGGTTTAGACAAAGGATAGATGAGCTCACTGTTCTAGGCTAAAGGAAGATATGCAAAATGATGCAAGATGCAATGCAATGCAATGAATGCAATAGACATGGGATCAAGTCTTCTACATATTCTGAATAAGTGTTGTGCTACTGACTGAATAAGTCCACAATGTCTGCTCTGAATAGAATAACGGAATACCAGAATATCCGAATAATCAAAATATCGGAATAATCAAAATATCGGAATAGTCAGAGTGCTGGAATAAATAGAATACCATAATACCAAGCTGATAAGTCCACACTGATAAGAAAACCAGAATACCGAGTAGGTTGGAAGTCAAGATTACCTACAAACCTGTAAACACCCAGCCCCTCTCACATGTGGGTTCTAAAAAACCAAGGATCCTCAGTGTCACAGACTCTCAGGTCGAGAAATGATGATACGTTCACCATTTCTGGTTTGACATCATCATCAACCGAGGAGACCTCAACTGATTCCCCTCAAAAGAAGGTCATCCTATGGCAAGTTCTCAGCTTCGGGTCCACAGATCAAGAAGAGTAATGGGTTTGCCATTTCTGGTATGCCATTATCGCCCTTTGGAAGGAATACCTCAACTGAGTCCTCAAGAATGGTCACCAGAGTCGACAGCTCGCAATGGGAACAGCCTATGACATGTATCAACATACAACATAAAATATCTTCCAAAGGAACCTCGTCTGGCTGTGGGTCTCTTGAACACTACACGTGGTCACCACCATGCAAGCGACACGACTATCCACTCTAAATCCTGTGTGTATACTCAAGCCTGGGTAGTGGGCTTATCTCTCAGAACACCTATCCCACCAAAGAAAACAACAGTCCAGCACAATCCAGTATATATGGCAATAATGAATGTAAAGCAAGTAAATGCGATAAAAGCGATAAACATGCAATAAAAGCCAAAAATAAAATAGGTAAAACATACATATAAACACCCAATAACCAAAACAAACAGATGCTAGGATTGACTCGCTTAGGGAACCAGAGTCACCAGCTGTCGTATATACAAAAATCAACCGGCAGAAAGGACAAAAGAGTCGCCACCGAACGTTATTTATCCCGACGCAAGGAAAGGAAACGGTCGAAGAAAACCTAAAGAAGGAAAAGACATGGTCATCACAACCATAGCCTAGGTTCGGGAGTCAGTTACGCGAGAGAAAGGTATTATAACCCCCTCGCATCCATCGTACTTGATGGGATCCACGCTTGTTGTTATGATCAAAGGGTGTAGGTATCTAAAGCTCAACTGCTAACTAAAACGGGAAGAAAAACGAAACGGGGGAAGAAAAGAAAAGGTGACTCGATAGGACATCGCCGTCCTAGGCCTACGTATTCCCTCGGGAGTGAGAAAGTCAGAGTCAACTTAGTTCGGAGGACTACGGGATTGATGGGGGAAGGTTGCTCGCCAAGACATCGCCGTCTTGTGCCTACGTATCCTCAATTGTACGGGAGAGAGGAAGTCAGACCAGTCATAGTTCGACTTACGGGTCAGTTTTGATTGGTGAAAGAGTCTCGATTGCATTAGGGCGAGAGAAAAGGTTCGATTAATCTGGTTGGTTACTGTCTCGATCGCACGGGTGCGAGAGAAAAGGTAAGTTAGTTGTTAGTGTGCTCGCCAAGATATCGCATCTCGTGCCTACTTATCTCATCTGGAATGAGAATCAGAGCACCCGTAGTTCACACTACTACGGGAAAACTAGAATGGTCTCGATCGCACGGGTGCGAGAGAAAAGACTCACAAAAGGTCTAAGGGAAACTCGGTCCTACATGTTATCATGCAACAATGGCCATAAGGTCAGGTTCAGGAGGGAAGCCTACCTAATGTTGTCATGTATGGATTGAAAGCCTAATGGCTCTCCTACCTCCAACTTAATCAGAAATTAAGTGGAGCTAGGAATCCTAAGGGATCATGTGAATACAAAGCAATCAGCAAGTAAACACGAAGCAACTCAATCACAAAATGAACGATGTCGTGATCTCAGTCAAGAAACAAGACTGAGTGACTCCTCGTCCTCAACTAAAAGAGAAATACGACAGAAAATAAACAAACGACGATGTCTTGATCTCAACTATGAGGAAGTTATGTGACTCTTCATCAACCACAAGATGAAAACGATGTCGTGATCTAAAATATAAGGAAGTTGAGTGACTCTTCGTCCATCGCAAAGTAAGATAAACAACAACACAATATCCATGAATTGGCACCAAGCCAAGTATACAACCAGGAGTAAAAACTCCTCACTCAATAGCAAGCTATAAGCAGAAATGCTAAACCTAAGCATGCTTCCTACAAGTGTGAAAGTGGTACCTAACGGAGAAGGTCCGTTGCCTCTTCAAAGCACGCAACAAGCTTAGGCCTCGAAGCTATCAGGCACTTCCAACAAGTAATTAAGTCTAGTAGTCAAGCATCTAACATCAAATTCAAACAATGTCAGCATTTAACAAGCATCAGGCGTAAGCAACTATCATCAAAGGTAAACAACCAAGAGAACCAGAACTAATATCCAGAATCGGTGCGAGCGATATCAGGGACTAATCATAATCTGCATCAAGAAATCTTATTAGTTCAAACAAGGTTATGAAAAGTATTCACAAAACAGCTCCACAGGATTAATCAGATCTTATATGACAAGAGAAACAAACATAAGTCTAACCAAATATCCACAATCACAACAATTAGTATGGTTAACATGTAATCAAAATTAGAACAAAACCTAACCAGATTTAATCTACAATTAATCAACAACTAACCAATGTTAAAAGTCAATTAGAAACAAGGTTAGTTTTTAATTCAAAACAAATTCTAAAATTATGAATTAATTCTAAAACTAAACTTATTCTAAGATTAATTCTAAAGAAATTCTAATTCAAAATTAGAATCTAATCCTAAACACAAAGATTAAAAACCAATTAATCCAAATCACAATTAAAACCTAAATCTAAAATGAAAATCTAATTCTAACATTATCACCTAATTAAACTCTAATAAAAAAGATTAATTAATCTAATTATCAAAAGTTCAATTATCAAATAAGGGGTGCAGTGAGTATATTAGGAGTATGTATAGCATTTCAATGGTGGCAGCCTTTTTTATAATTAACAGGGGAGTGCGTTGAGAACTGGATGGTACGGAAAGATCATGCAGGCTTAAAGGAACTCGGCCCAAGAACCTATCATCTGTTAACCTAACACAATACAAAGCATCAGAAGGCGCCTTCTATATTTTACCTTCCACTCTTTTTCTTCCCCGTGATGGCATTTTTCTCTCTCCAGGAACAAATTCTCAGCTGCCGCGATAACACTCTCTCTGTGCTTCGTCTTCTTTCACCGTCTTTGCCTTCATTTCCTTCTCCAGCTCCTCTCATTCATCACCTGTTTTCTTATTTGTTTCGCCGTCTTCATGACATACGCCATTCACTAGTGACCAATCGAAGCCACGGATCGTCCAAATGGAGCTTAATCATGGATGTTTGGCTCTAACCATAACTGACTACATCGCAGAAGCTCGTTTCAGATAGAAATCATGTACCTGCACGACGATGATGTCGACGGATGAAGCTGATACGGTATTTTGAGTTACTGTTGCAATTTGCGGAGAACTTAACGGTAAGGTTTGACGTTCGCTTCTTTCGATCCAATCTGCTTTTTCTTACCATTATGCTAGCTAACTGAGCAAGATCATTCTTCTCCTTATCTGATAGTAGTTGTACTACCACTGGTTTTATGCTTGGAATAAGATTCGAACGAAGATGAGCTAATGGTTATGCTTCAGGTAATAGAAATTTGAACTTGAATTCGCATGATGATGGACTTGAATGACAACGCTTGATATCTTAAATTCCAAGTAACCTGCACCTCAATGAATCCACATGAATCTTTCTCATTACATGTATGCTTAAACATTGAGGAATCCGAATCCAACTTCGCTTCTTCAAGAACCATATCAATTTTCTAATCCATACCCAATTTTCATGACAAATATCCTCAATGGCCTTGGCCACAACATCTTTATATCTTGTCTTGACTTCAATGATCAACAAAATGTCATAGCTTTGAATCCTTGACCACGAATGATAAAGTTGGAGACATAGCAGCATACTTTGATATCCAATGATCCTCAGTTGATGACATGTCCCCCAAACCCAACCATGAATGAGAATCCTGATCCTCCTTGAGATACACTGACAAATCTTGAAGAAGATGACTTGAACTGAGAAGAAACCAAACCCCGATTCACCAACGACCCTGACCCAATGGTTTTTTATGAATCCTCTGAATAGGAAAGCCTTGAAGCTTGATGAACCTCTGAACAGGAAGACCTTCATGATAATGTGAATTCAAACATTGCTTCCACTTGAACTAAAATAGGAACCGACTGAACCACCATTGCCTAGGGCAAATCGCTGATAACAAGAAAATCCCTTCGATCTCATGCTTAGAGGACCAATGTAATGTATGATTATGAATTGATGACCTACTGTGATATGTAGATGAATGCGAAACAAAAGCCAGAAAAAGGTTTGAAAAGGGGAGGCAAGTTTTGGGGTGTTACAACAACCAAACACCATTACTCTCCCTTTTTAGCCATAAATTAGACAACAACAAGCAAAGGCATAAAGTAGAAATTTTCAACAGCAACATCTTCCTCTTCCTTATCTCCTTCAACAACAAGACTAATTACTATAATTCCTTAAACATGCAAATTCCTAATTCACCCTTTAACTTGTCAAACTGCTTTGCATCCAGAACTTTGGTGAAAATATCAGCCAATTGCTTCTCAGTGGCCACATGTTTAAGAGTAAGAACTTTGTATTCAACTAGAACCCTGATAAAATGATGACGCATGTCAATGTGCTTTGTCCTGATATGTTGGATGGCATTTTTGGATATATTGATTGCACTCAGATTGTCACAATATAATGTCATGGCATCCTGTTCGACATTATATTCCTTTAGCATTTATTTCATCCAAATCAATTGAGAACAGTTGCTTCATGCAACAATATACTCAGCCTAAACTGTAGTCAGAGACACACAATTTTGCTTCTTACTGAACCAAGAGATAAGATTGTTTCCCAAGAAGGAACATCCTTCAGAAGTAATTTTTCTATCATTAGCACTACATGCCCAGTCTGCATCACAATACCCTACAAGCATGGAATTTGGACTATGAGAATACAACATTCCATAATCACTAGTACCATTGATGTATTTTAAGATCCTCTTTACTTGAGTAATGTGACTTATTTTAGGCTCAGCCTGATATTTTGCACAGACTCCTACAGTAAAGTTGATGTCTGGTCTGCTAGATGTAAGATACAACAAACTACCAATCATACTTCTATATAAACTTTAATCCACATCAACACATTTTTTTATCTTTAGAGAGCTTCAAAGGTGTTGCAGCAGGTGTCCTCTTGTGACTAGCATTCTCCATACCAAACTTCTCCACTATGTTCTTGGCATACTTACTTTGAGAGATGAAGATAGAATCATCCATCTGTCTTACTTGAAGTCTAAGAAAATAGGTTAATTCACCCACAAGACTCATTTCAAATTCAGATTGCATTTGCTTGATAAACTGTTGGACCATCTGGTTTGACATCCCTCCAAACACAATGTCATCAACATATATCTGAGTAATCATGAGTTTGCCATCATGTTCTTTAACAAAATAGGTTTTGTCTATTCCTCTTTTCCTATACCCATTGCTGATAATAAATTATGTCAGCCTTTCATACCAAGCCATAGAAGTTTGCTTTAGACCTTAGAGAGCTTTCTTCAGTTTGAACACATAATCTGGAAAAGTATGATCAATAAACCCCTTTGGTTGTTTAACATATTCCTCCTATTGTAGGTACCTATTCAAAAAATCACTTTTCATATCCATCTGAAATAGCTTAAACTTTAGAAAACATGCCACTCCTAGCAATAGTCTTATAGATTCAAGTATAGCAACTGAAGCAAAAGACTCGTCAAAATCTATTCCTTCAATTTGAGTGTATCTTTGAGCCACAAGTCTGGCCTTATTTCTGGTGACCACTCCATTCTCATCAGATTTATTCTTATAGACCCACCGTGTACCAATGACATTTATTCCTTCAGACCTAGGAACTAAATCCCAAACTTCATTCCTCTTGAACTGATCTAATTCTTCTTGCATGACATTGATCAAGAATTCACCAGTTAAAGCCTCCTTCACATTCTTGGGTTCAATATTAGAAATAAAACAAGAGTTAGATACCACTTCCCTTGATCTAGTGACAATCACTTCATTAGGATTTCCTATGATGAGTTCCTTAGGGTGATCTTTCTGAATTATGATAGAGGGACCTTTGTTGGCTTGATTGTTATCATCCTCAATGGCAGCAACTTTACTATTGGTCTCATGATCAACCATATTTTTTGAAGTATCATTCGAGTGAAATGATGTTTCAACATCGTCTTCGACATCTATATTCTTCTCTCTGGTTGAATCATTAATCACAACATTAATAGATTCCATCATGACCTTGGTTCTAGTATTGAAGACTCTATAGGCTCTACTGTTTGTAGAGTAACCCGGAAATATTCCTTCATCACTTTTGGGATCCATCTTTCTTCTTTGTTCATGATCAGCCAAAATGTAGCATTTACTTCCAAAAACATGAAAGTATTTGACAACAGGCTTCCTTCCTTTCCTCAACTCATAGAGTGTAGCAGAAGTACCAGTTCTCAAGGTAAATCTATTGTAAATAGAACATGCAATATTCATTGCTTCAGCCCAAAAATGATATGGCAGATGCTTAGCATGAAGCATGCCTTTAGCTGATTCTTGCAGAGTCCTGTTTTTGCGCTCAACCACTACATTTTACTGAGGAGTGATGAGAGAAGAAAATTCATGGCTAATACCTTCAGATGAGCAAAAAGAACCAAATTTTCTATTTTCAAAATCCTTCCCATGGTCACTTCTAATCCTGACAATTCTACTTTCCTTCTCTCTTTGTAGTCTTTGGCATAACTATTGAAAAACATCAAAAACATTTGATTTTTCTTTGATGAAGTTCACCCAAGTGAATCTTTAAAAATCATCAACAACAACGTAAGCATATCTCTTCCCACCAAGGCCTTCAACTTGCATAGGTCATATTAAATCCATATGAAGAAGTTCCAGAACTTTTGAAGTAGCCACATGTTGGATCTTCGGGTGTTACATCTTGGTCTGCTTTCTAATTTGACACTCACCACTGTAGCTCATTTTTTGTGACGTGACCACTACCGCTTTTTGGTGCAACTTTCTGATTTCTAATATTTATCCCGTGAAGCTGGTTAAGGAAGGGGAAGATATCTTAAACTAACCCTACGGGCAAGTGTTTTCCCTTACAAATGAAAAGAGATTTGGAATCAGGGGTTAGTTATACAAAGGGAAGCTATTACCACCCAGTGTATCTATAGTAATCTATAGGAACCTTAGTTTACATTTTTGCTGTAGTTTTTTTCTTGGTTATTTGAATTCATTTACTGCTGAATAGTGAAGGTTTCTATCTTGGGGAGGAAGAGGAAATGTTTTTGTTGTTTTGGGTTTTCTATTGTTTTTAGGAAGGTACTGGACCTAAAGTTTTTTATTTTTGTGTGCTCGCTAAGATTTCACAATCTTATGCCTACGTATTCCCGTAGAGAGATTTAGGGAAATCAGAGCAATCTTAGTTCCTCCTATTTCTATGGAAGGAGGAAAAAGTTTGGTATCTTGTTTAAAGCCCAAGATTGAAGCTAAAGTTTGTGTTTGTCTTGTTCAAAGCTCAAGATTGAAGCTAAAGCTGATTGAGAGAAAATTCGTCATCTCTAAAGGAAAATATCTCACCTATTCACCACAATATTTGAGTAATGGTTTATACGGGAAGTTGCTTTAACTGAGATACGTAGAATCCAACAATGCCACATCTTCCTTTATAAGTCTCTGCATGCTAAGAGAGGGACATTGACATGGATGTATATAATTCAGAGGCTTGCCACTTACAGCTTTTAGATGAAAGAGAGAATTTAACCAGAATAAAGGAAGGACTCCAACTTGGATTTGGAATCAACAAGTGTGCCACTTACAACAATTATCTGGAAAAAGGTTTTGATTGTTTGTTTTTGAAATGAGATGTATAGAGGATATATCTTCCTACAGAGAGAACTCAAGAGTCTCATATGTGGAGATGTTTGTTTGTGCCTTGATCAAAGCCCAAGGTTGAAGCTAAAAGATTGAAAAATGACTAAACTGGGGAGTCTTATATCTGTCTTGTACAAAGCCCAAGGTTGAGGCTGACTGGGGAAAATCATTATACAAAGCCTAAGAGGAGGCTAACTCTTGTTGAGGATTGTTTAAATCCAGATGAAGGTTTAAATTGTTTGGAGAAATCAAAAGGGGAACCAACTCTTGCTAGGGATTGAAGAAGAGTTGATTTATCAGATACCATGAGGTTCTGATGCTTTTTGGGGTTTTGTTGGTGATGGCTTGACCCTGACTGGGGATTTTAAAGATGGAAGTTGCGCTTTGTTTGAGGATCAGGAGAGACTTAAAAAGGGTAAGTCTGTAAATCCTAGAGACTGGGATTTCTCCTGGGGTTTTAAGTATTGAGAAGATGACTGGGATCTATCTTATGCTTTTAGGAAGCCTGAGGATCCTTGTATGAAGCCCAAGAGGAGGCTGTGGGGAACTTCTAAGAATCTTGTGGGTCCTTGTACTAAGCCCAAGAGGAGGCTGGGGATACTTCTAGGAAGCCTGTGGGTCCAAGCCTAAGAAAAGTTCCAAAAAGGTTTCACTGGGAATAATCCTTTCTTTGCTGAACAGTTCTAAGGTTTGAAGAAATTTAAAAGAGGTTTCACCGAGAATTAATCCTCTATGGGGAAGTGAATTTCTTTTATATGTTTCTAAGTTTGGACAGTCTCAAGAAAAGTTTCACCGAGAATAATGCCTTTCTTATTTCCATATTGAATAAAGCCCAGGAGGAGGCTTAGACTGTATTGAGGGGAGTTTCCTATGAGGGAACTAGTTATGACTAAGTTATAAGTGTCCTACTGTCTTGACCTAAGAGTAGATTGAGGATGACTTATCTGTTAGGGAAACTCTAGACAGATATGCACAAGTATATTCAAATAATTTAATCAACAGGTATATAAACAAGTATGCATTGAATTGGAAAAATATTGGGTTTTACACTCTGATTGGGGGGCCCCAAATGCATTGTGATGGGTTGTATGGATTACAACTGTCTGGTTAGGGTTTTAAGAAATTGAAGAAAGTTTTGAGAAAGACTTTGAGTTTGGGATTTGAAAGATAAGAAATTTTTTTAAAAGAAAAGAAAATTTTGGGCTTATAACTCCAAGAGAGGCCCAAGTTGTATAAGAGCAGTTTCACCGGGAATAATGCTCCTTTTAGTACCAGTTTAAAAATAGACATATGATTTTGAAAACAGATGTATGGGGATTACAACTCAAGGAGAGGCCCATGGAAGTTGTTTATTATTTAAAACAAAGTTTATGTACAAAATATTGGGGCTTATACTCAAGGAGAGGCCCAGATGACTTATTTGAAAATAGTGATCGCGCTGCGATACCGAAAGAAGTTGTGAGGCTTATACTCAAGGAGAGGCCCAAAATTTATTTATGTACATAGGGGGTTGGGTCTTACACTCTTATAGAGGCCCAAAATGATTATTGAAAGGAAGAAAAGTTGGGTTTATACTCAAGGAGAGTCCCAGATGAAAACAGTGGTCGCACCGTTATTTTGAATATCGTACCGGGACTTATGCTATAGCTGAGGCCCAAGATTTTATTTTTCTACAAAGGGGTTGGGTCTTACACTCTATTAGAGGCCCAAAAGTGATTCAAATGAAGTTTGAAATTTTAAAATCAAGGGAAACCCTAATTTTAATTTTAATGTATTTATTTTGAAAGAAAATTAAATAAAATGATGGAAATTATCAAATATATTCAATAAACATGCTATGCCCTTGGATTAATGTTTGAAAAATCATGTTTTATCCATATGAAAGCTTGAAATTCATTTGAGTTTGAAAAATCAAGGGAAAGATTTCATTAAAAATGTTTAAAAAAACAAATAAAAGAAATTCTTTACAAAAATTCAAAATATATTAAATAAATAATATTTTTCTGATTTTTTTTATGGAATAAAATATTTTAACATTTTTATGAATTTTGAAAAAAAGAACCAATCACAAATGATTAAAATTGAGAGAGAAATTAATTTTTTAAATTAATTAAGAAAATAACAAAAATTCAAATATTTAAAAATTCAAAAAATGGCGCCAAGGCCTTCTTCTTCTTCCTCGCGCGAACCACCATTGCCAGATTTGCAAAACCTCTCATATCTCCCTTAATACGTAATGGTTTTGACATTTTGTAAAAATGAAAGTTGCTCGTTTTTTAATAAGGGTTCCAATGATACCAATTAATTGCATTTATTTTAAGTGTGGAGTGAGAAATCAAGTGAAGAATAGATGAACCCTAATTTTTACAAGAACATCATGAAACTCCATACACGATAGATACAAAGCAATTAATTGAGAGGAAACACTCTACATAAGTGCAGAAACATGTTGGTAACTTGAAAACACATTTATGATGCATGGATCATAGAGTTCAGTTTTGAGGAAGCTTACCTCGCAAGAGGAAATTGAATCCTCAGTTGGAGATGTTACAGAAGTGTTTTGATGATCTGGACATCTTCCTTGGACCTCAAGGATGGCATTCCAATGATTAGAATGGATTCAAAACCTCTAGATTACTTGGCTCGACCCTATCTGCAGCTTTGAAAAAAGTTTGAGCAAATGGATAGTGACTTGATGATGCTGGTGTTCCAGATGTGTTTTTAGGTTATGAATCACTCATATATGATGTATGTGAGGTGTTATGATGATTGGTTTGAGCTGAATTGCTCTCTATCTCAAAACATAATTCTCACTTCTTTGAAAATGAAACTTTGATTCATAAGAGGGAGAGGGTGGAAAACATGTGTTGTGATGTTTTGGTGTGTTGAATTCAGTCACAAATGACCTCTATTTATAGTAGAGGAAGTTTGTTTCTGAAGGAATAGTGTGTGGATGAGGGATCACTATATTATCCAATTGATATGCCCATGTATCATGCCTTGAATGCTAAGGTACCAAGTCTCCTCTTAGCCATTGACTTGAGTTGGTCTTGGTAGCTTTAGGTCTTCTAAATTTTGAGTCAAACTTGACTCAATTGGACTGATATGGTTGGGTTCATGATAGCTCTATGTTCCACATCAATGCCAAATGACAAAACTTAATTTTTGGATTTGCAAACTTGAATGATCACATGCCAAAGGATAGAATCCTTGCCTTAGGTTCCAAGTTTATAGGTTCTTCATGATTGACTGAGATTCTTGTTGAATTTGGATGAGGATCAGTCTTGCATAGTCACCAAAATTAGACTCAAAAATTATGTGCTACAAGTAATGGGAATTCTTGTGCTCTTTGCAAAGGTTATATATCCTACTTTAACTTTGGTGTTTAACTTTGGTCTTGGATCATTATGGATCATGGAGAAAAATGACCTCAAAGTTGGAAAAAAATGAAACAGATTCTGTCTCAAAATTTTACTAAGTGTCAAAGTGGACATCTCATGAAACCCTAACTTCATGGCTCAATAACTCAAAATCTATGCACTTTTTGGGATTTCACCCTTAGTGACAAAGTTGTAGTATGTAATGAGAGCTTTCATTTGAGCTTTGGACGGGAGAAAATGGTTGCTTGGATCACAAGTTATGGTCTTGCAAAGTTGGGTAAAAATCATCTTTTTTCCATACTTAGTGAAATTTTAAGTTTTCTTAAGATTACCCCTTTTGCAAGTAACCTCACTTTTCTTGATTTTTCTTGATGGATGATGATCCAAACCATAAGTTAACATTGTTTTGGACTTAAATAAGCCATGTTAGTAAAAAAATATCAAAAGTCAAACTTGGTTTTGGGCACACTTGACTTTTTATCAGATGAATTTCAAACTTTGTGATCCTTTATGAAATCAAACCCTTGGGCTAAATCAAACCTAATGGATGGATTCCATAGGTGCTTTAGAGTGTCTTGAATCATCTCCCAAGGTTTGAGATCATGTCTTGGTCAAGAGTCAAAGATATGGTTGACTTTTTTTTCCAGAAACCCTAGTTTGTGGTCCAGATGAATTTGAATCTTTATATTGCTCATGAATCAAGTTCTTTGTGTCAATTTAAACTTGTGAGAGGATCAATGTAAGATATTGGAGGACTTTAAAACATTCCTTGAGGTTTTGGCTCATGTTTTGCTACAAAAGTCAACTTAGGAGTGAATTAGGTCAAGAAACCATAATTCCTGATTTTTTATGAATGCATCCCCTGAGGTTATTTTGAACTTATGATTGGATCCATGAGGTCCCTTTGAGCTTCTTGAATTATGTTTTGAAATATTGGCTCATGCCCAGATGAAAATTTTTCTCTGGAGGCCTTGGTCGACCAAAACCCTAATTTGGTGACACTGGTGATCTTGAGGCTTGATCAACTTGAAATGTTGCACCCTTGTGCTTGATTCTTAATATGGGATACCTCTTGATTCCCCATAGATGTTGGAGAGGCTTGGCAAGTTAAAGTTCATGTCAATTTTTGATTGATCCTTTGCCTGAATGCTTTGAGAGGGCTCAATACCCTAATTCTTGGTTGAGGTGAATGCTCAACAATCTTTGAGAAGACTGATGAGGTATGAAGACACATCCGTATTGTGATGATGATTTTCCCAATGATGTGAAATCTTGTGGTCAAAATTTAGGGTATGACAACCACAAATTCTTCCTTCCTCAATTTTGAGCTTAGGAATGCCTTTGATAACTTATGTAGCCACAATCTTCTTCATCCCTTTTAGATGCAGATGACTAAGTTTTTGGTGCCATAGCTGGACTTCATCTTCCTTGGATAACAGACATGTGGAGGCACAATTTGCTGATTGAGGTGTCCATAAGTAACAGTTATCCTTGGACCTGACTTCCCTCATCAGTACTTCATTCTTCTCATTAGTGACCAAACATTCAAACTCAGTGAAATTAACTTTCATACCTTGATCACATAATTGACTTATGCTTATCAAATTAGCAGTCATACCTTTTACAAGGAGAACATTATCAAGACTAGGGAATCCTATACATACTAGTTTCCTAACTCCTTTAATTTCACCTTTGGCACCATCACCAAAAGTGACATAATTGGTGGAATGAAACTTAATGTCCACCAGGAACTTCTTTACTCCAGTCATATGTCTAGAGAAGCCACTGTCAAAATATCAGTCTTCTCTATCTGAAGCTCTGAGAGAAGTATGAGCAATACGGAAAGTAGTAACTTCCTTGGGTATCCATTCCTTTCTAGTTTTAACAACTACTTGATTAACCCTGGGCTTTGTTGGACCTTTTTGATAGCCATATAGTTTGAAACAAAAAGGTTTTATATGACCAATTTTACCATAGTAATGACATTTCCAATGTGAGAGCTTGCCTCCAGTTTGAATATTTTGATGTTCGGCACGATGTTGAGACATTTGATCAGACATCATTGGCTCAGCCTTTCTTCTAGGAGGAACAAATTTGGTCACATGGGTTTTTCCTTGACTATTTAAAGATTGATAATCAAACCTTATACCAGTAATTATTCTTCCTCTTTATCCAACTTGAAGTATCTCATCCAACACATTATATCCATTATTTAACATCCTCATTGACTTGGTCATGCTATCAAGTCTTGAGGTCAACAGGGTTACTTCATTCTGTAGACCAGAGATCTTAGATAAGCATTCTTCCTTTTCAGCCTGCAGTTGAGATATAATTTCCTTCTGCTTTTCTCCTAGTTGACTGACCTCTTCACTTTTGATGCATAGTTCTTTGTAAGAGGCAGCCAGTTTCTTATATGAAATTTCTTCATCACAGGAATCTTCATCAGAAGCCTGTAACACCCTTCTAACCCCACATATACTTCTCGTAACATATGGGAATTAAATAAAATAAAATCACCACTCTATCGTAACGCAAAAAACAACCGGCAGAAAAAACTGAGTCGCCACCGAACGTTATTTATCCCGACGGGGGAAAGGAAACGATCGAAGAAACCTCAAAATGGAGAAGAAATGGTCATTACAACCAAATCCTGGGTTCGGGAGTCGATTACGCGAGAGGAAGGTATTAGCACCCCTTCGCGTCCGTTGTACTCAACGAGATCCACGCTTGTTGTCTAATCAAAGGGTGTGTTATTTAAAGCTCTACTGCTAAATGGAAATGGAAGGGAAAAAACAAAAAAGGAGACTCGATAGGACATCGCTGTCCTAGGCCTACATATTCCCTCGTGCAATGGGAAAGTCAGAGTCAATGTAGTTCGGAGGACTATAGGTGAAAGGGGGGAGGTTGCTTGCCAAGACATCGTCGTCTTGTGCCTACGTATCCTTATTCAGATGAGAATGAGGAAGTCAGAGCGGTCGTAGTTCGACACACCAATTGTTAAGTGTTTTTTATGAGCAACGTTAAGTTCGCGTTCCAGCAGTTAGGATCAATGCTTGTTTGCGGTAGAACGAAAAATAACACGCCCTTTTTGAAAATGGTTTGACAAACAATCCCGAAGGATAAAATAATTGGCATTTGGTTTGTGAATTTTAACAGAAGTGGATTAACTTTGTTTGAGATGCGCATTGCACTAAAGTCTATGACATAGGATCGAATACGTCGCACTAACGATCCAAATGTCTCGCGCACAAAGTACCCTAAGATGAGGTTAGAAAGGCATCCGCTCATCTTTTCCCATGTGCTTAAGGCTCGTGGCGCACAATGCACATCATATTTATTAAGTGTTTTGATTTTGTTTTGAGATGAGAAAGAAGACTCAAAGGGAAAAAGAAACTCTAGGGGAAACTCGGTCTAATACATTGTCATGCAAAATGGCCCTAAGGTTAGGATGCGAAAGGAATTTATATACTAATCTTAGCATGCAAAAGATGGACCTAAGGTAGTAGTTGAAAGGGATCTAACCTAATGTTATCATGCATGGATTAACTCCTAATGTCTATTCTACTCCAAGCTTAATCAAAAATTAAGTTGGACTAGGGAATCCTAAGGGAACATGCAAAAGCAAACCAAAACTAAGAAAATAAACCAAAACAGCAGCTACAACAACGCTCCAGCTCAGAACAGCAGCGAATTCCCGCACACAAGTAAAACATCATTTAACAGCTCATGTTCTCAGCACAAAATAGATGTGAAATGCAGCAGGACAAAATGTGCACATTTAACAGCCTGCATAACTCAGGACAAGGCAGGTGTAAATGCACAGGCAGCATACAATGAATCAAAACAAATGCTCATGGATAGGCATCAAGCATGGATGAACATGTGACATCACAACATTAAGTTGAGCATGCATTAAAGATTAATCAATCGATAATAGACATGTCCAATAATCTAGCATAACCAAACGTCAAAAGAATTGAATATAAACATGCCTTCACATTTAAACGAATACACATGAATTGCAAAGATCAAGTAAGAGCAATCGCTTCCCATGTATACACAAGCAATTAGGCATGAACAAACACTCCAATGGCATTGCGTACTTAAGCATTCACCAAAAGCATCATGGACAATTCATCAAATCAACAATTAATCACTTGAAACGAACTCACGTTTACGGAATCGAGAGCCAACACGAACATGAATCGTATATCCAGCAAGGTAAACATCAAGAACAAGCGATCACGATTGTACAAATGACTATGCAACATGAACAACACGCCAAGAATGCAAAACAAAATAATCATGGACATGCGTCACAAAAACCAAATGTCGCGTGTCGAAGAATCACATTCATACTGTCGTGTGAGGTGAAACAGCTCAAGAACAATCCACAAATATGCATCATATAAATCCAGGAAGTTTAGAGGTGGAAAGGACCTAAACAAGCTTGAAAAAGCAAGAAAAACGCATTCTGTCACAGTGGTAGTCGATTACCCAGATTATGGTAATCGATTACCCACTTGAAAACTTCAAAAAAACGTGAAAAAAGGACAGGGTAATCGATTACCACTGTGACAGTGGCAGAAATTCAACTTTCCAAAAGCACTTTTAGCAGCAAGTCACTTATCTAACCATCCAAATGAATAGGTATGCAATTGTACACAAAAAATACATCAAATATCAGTAATCAAACACCAACTGCATCAATAAAACAACAATATCCACAATCAAATCCAACAATAGATCAAATCACATCAACAATTCAAAGATCTACATTGCATAAGATGTAAATAAGCTAGAATCAGTTTGGATCTGAAGTTTACCAACCTACAAAGTGGAGAATTGCTTTGGTTAGTCTTACAAACGAAAATGGACAGATCAAGCAAAGAAAATCCAAGATCCAATGAACTCCTAGCAAGAAACTTCAAGAACAATGTAATGTGATGAACTTGCTTCGAAGTTTCTTCAAGAAAGTGCTTCCAAACCTTGAATCTAGATCCAAATCACTTCCTACTGCAAAATTTGTGTTGATGAGAGGAAATGATGAAGGTTTAGCTCTAGAATTCATAAATTTCAATGAAGAATTTGGGAATTCTAATGGAAGAGATTTGGTGAAGGTTGAAGATGAAAATGGAGAGTGAAAAAGTGAGAGAGAATTTGAATTAGATGTGTAGAAAATTAAAAAAAAATGATGGTGAATATGTGAGGTTTGGAGAAAACTTGTTTAAATCATCTTTAGGTTAGGAATCAAAATGTGGTTTGGAGTGTGGGTTAGTGTTTTGAATGGAAATTAGGAGTGGGATTAGGAATGGAAAATGTTTGAATTTTTGGAGGGAATGAAATAAATTTGTGAAAATGAATCAAATTTTGAACCAATTCTAGATCCTTCTATTGATGCACATGGGAAATCACATGACCAAAATGCAATCCAAATGCTGCAGCGCTGAAAAATGAAGTATTTGGGCAAAATTCGCTTGTGCTCATCGATTACCCATATTATGGTAATCGATTACCACATTCAAAATTTCAAATTTGGCGCCACAAAGAGGGAAACTTAGAGAACCTCCTGTTGCCACTTATTCTGAGCTTTGTTCTATCTCTGAAACTTATCATTTAATATTGCCACTGAATAATACCTGAAATAACCTGCGAATGTTCTCCTGCACACAAAATATCCTGCTGAAAAAAATACGGTCCGATACTGAATCACCGAGCAAAATAAATGTCAGAGCTTCTGATGCTTTCTGCTTAAAAACTTAGAATAAAAGGAAGTCTTGAGCCTTAGAAATAACTTGATCCCATGTCTCAAGAACCAATGCCATGATATGATTATGATGCAAATGAATGAAGCATTAGCCAGTTAAAGTTAGAAATGAGAGGGCAAATTTGTGGGTGCTACAGCTGCCCTTATTCAATCAACTTAGACCTGAAAGGCGGAAAGCAACGGCTTTCAGCCATTCAAGGTAAAAGGAGATTGAATACAAAAAGAACCTTGAAATTTGCAAACTGTGGGGAGATAAAAGGTAACATGATAATGTGCCAACCAAAGGTGGACTCAGGATAAGGATGCCACTCGAAAGCATATTTTAAAAGAAATGTCGGCCAAAGGCAGAATCAGATTAAACAAGAAAGGTTTGCCAGCCGAAGTCGGACCCATAACTAAGGGTAGGCTTGGAAAGAATATCGGCCGAAGGAGGACTCATATCCAAGGGTATCAACTAAAGGTAAACATTAAGAAGAATTCCGGATGAAGGCGGGCTCATATCAACGTAAGAAAAGTTTGCCGACTGAAGGCGGATTCACAACCCGAAATCCTAAAAGGAAAACTGGCTGAAGGCGGACTCACAACCCAACTAAGGTTTACCCGCTGAAGGCGGGTTCACAACCAAAGGATTCAAAAGGAAGGTCGACCGAAGGTGGACTCACAACCCAACAAAGGTTTACCGACCGAAGGTGGATTCACAATCAAACAAAGGTTTACCGACCGAAGGCGGATTCACAACCAAAAGATTCAAAAGGAAGGTCGGCCGAAGGCGGACTCACAGCCCAACAAAGGTTTACCGAACGAAGGTGGATTCACAACAAAACAAAGGTTTACCGACCGAAGGCGGATTCACAACCAAAAGATTCAAAAGGAAGGTCGGCCGAAGGTGGACTCATAACCCAACAAAGGTTTACCGACCGAAGGCAGATTCACAACCAAACAAAGGTTTACTAACCGAAGGAGGATTCACAACCAAAGGATTCAAAAGGAAGGTCGGCCGAAGATGAACTCACACCCCAACAAAGGTTTACCGGCCGAAGGCAGATTCACAACCAAAAGAGGTTTAAAAGGAAGGTCAGCCGAAGGCCAGCCGAAGGCGGACTCACAACCCAACAAAGGTTTAGCGGCCGAAGGCAGATTCACAACCAAAAGAGTCAAAAGGAAGGTTGACCGAAGGAGGGCTCACAACCCGAAATCCCAAAAGGAAAGTCGGCCGAAGGCGGACTCATAACCAAATAGAATAGAAAATAACTCCGCTGGGGAAAAGAAAAGCCCAAACAGACGACTCTGCAGGGGAATATAAGTAAGACGAACACATCCATCGACGGCTTCACTGGGGATAAAGTAAAACAAAATCTCTTGAGTTATGCTATTTCTGCTGGGGAAAAGTCTGGCAAAGAGAGTATCAAACCTGACTTATGCTTCAAATGCATATGTTTGAATTTTTCTGTGGCGTAATGCTCCATACGAAATGGAAATGCTACGCATTTGGAGGATGCAATGCAAAGATGCTTATGACATGCAAAAGGACACTCCACCGAAAGAAGTGCTGAGAAAACCGAAAACAACTCTGCCGGGGAAGGCAAGCTAAACTGCCTTCGCTGAAGAAAAACCCAAATGAACTTCCATTCTACCTGGAAGTATGAGTAACATATATCTTCCAGGGGAATCGTCCCAAGACTCTGATGGAGAAAATGCTAATGACCATTGGGCTTTGAACTTGCTGGTGATATCAACCTCTATTGACTTACCTGCTGAGGAAATCAATAAGCAATCTCTGCTTGGGGACGATACGGAGTTCACTCTTCTGTTGGGGGATTACCCTCTATCCTCACTCTGCTGGGGATAAAAGCATACCACTGCTGGCGAAATTACGCTTCCTGATGAGGAAAGTGGATACCAGGACTCTACGGGGAATATAAAATCTCTACCAGGGGAGAGAAGTCAAATAAGCCTCCTGCTGGGGATACCAACCTACTTGGAGAGCAAAAACAAACCAATATTATCCTGTCTGGGATAGCAAATCCTGCTGGACACTCGCTGGGGAGCAATAAACAAACCCCATGCTCGGCAGGGGAAAGCAAACTGTTGGACTCTTGTTGGGGAGAGTAACCAGAAATCTCACCATTCTGTTAAGTGTAACACCAACCTCAGTAATCTCCGTCGAGGAGAAGAACTCTACTAGGGAGAGAGAAGCTCACGTCATCCTACAAACACATAATAAACAACAAAATGTTTTATATGCAACATGGAAACCTTGGTTACCACCCCAAGGTACTCATCATTCAAGCAATTTCCATTGTTTTTAACATGCTCTGTAAAGTTGCAATGTTTTCACATGCAATGTTTATCAAAATATCGGACGTTTTCGCAAACAAAACAGTAAAAGTAAAAACAAAAATGGACAGATTTTAAGTGAAATGAAATTTTATTGATCGAATTGGCATGTAAATAAGCATTTATAATTTGGAACCAATTCTAGGAAAGAGGTAATTGCACAAAAGTGAAAATAAAATACACATGTCGGCAATGTGGGAACAAATTTCCACCATGCTCCGATTCAACTATGACCCGTATGTCTTCGACGCTCTCAAGTACTTTGCCTTCTGAAAAGACTGATTGGACTAATTCCTAGGCTTTGAAATCCCCATGTATCAAGATGCACTCACAGATCGAATGCCGACCACAGTCTCTCGTTTTCAAATCCCTAACTTTTGCTTGGATTGCCCTTTTGGGTTTTCAATCCACCGAGATGCCCATTTTTGCCAAAGTTGCCCTTTAGGTTTTCAACTTTGCGGGTTTATTATTTTTATTTTCTTTTTATCTCTAACTTTTGTCCCAACCTTTTCTTTTTGTGGTTCACCGAGATGCCCCTTTTTTGCCTGGATTTTTTCTTTTTGTGGTCCAACGGGTCTTTTTTATGCGAAGTTTTTTTTATTAGGTCTGCGTTCATAGGGGACATAAAATTTTCGACATACATAGTTGATAGTAACAAGGCTCCACCAGAGAAAACCTTTCTTACAACATATGACCCTTCATAGTTTGGAGTTCATTTTCCTTTGTGATCTGTCTGAGGAGGAAGGATTCTTTTCAAAACCAGGTCGCCTGTTTGGAAACACTGAGGACGCAATTTCTGATAAAAGGCTTTCTTCATCATGCTTTGGTATAACCGACCATGTGCAATGGCTGCCAATCTTTTCTCTTCGATCAGGTTCAGCTGATCCAGCCTGGATCATACCCATTCAGCCTCATCAAGCTTCACATCCGCCAGAATTCTCAAAGAAGGAATCTCAACTTTTAATGGTAGGACTGCCTCCATACCATACACCAGTGAGAAAGGATTTGCCCCTGTCGAGGTACGTACCGAAGTACGATAACCGTGTAAAGCAAAAGGCAACATCTCATGCCAATCCTTGTATGTTACCACCATCTTCTGCACAATCTTCTTGATATTCTTATTTGCTGCCTCAATAACACCATTCATCTTCAGACGATATGGAGAAGAATTGTGATGTTCAATCCTGAAGCTCTGGCATAGCTCTTTCATCATCTTGTTATTCAAATTCAAACCATTATCAATAAGGATTCTCTCTGGGATACCATAACGACAGATATGCCCTTCTTTATAAACCGGGCGATTACTTGCTTGGTAACATTGGCAAACGAAGCTGCTTCCACCTACTTAGTGAAATAGTTGATGGCAACTAGAATAAAATGATGCCCATTTGAGGCAGTTGTCTCAATCTTTCCGATCATGTCAATGCCCCACACAGCAAAAGGCCAAGGAGATGTTAATAAGTTCATAGGGGTTGGCGGTACATGCACCTTATCAGCATAAATCTAGCATTTATGGCATTTTATGGCGTATTTGAAACAATCAGACTCCATAATCATCCAGTAATACCCTACTTTCAACAATTTTCTGGCCATGGTGTGCCCATTGGCGCGAGTACCAAAAGAACCCTCATGAACTTCTTTTATTAACAGGCCTGCCTCGTGTTCATCAACACAACGTAGCAGGACCATGTCAAAGTTCCTTTTATACAACACATCATCCTCGTTCAAAAAGAAATTTCCAGCTAGCCTCCTCAGAGTCTTCTTGTCTTTGCTGGATGCCCCAGATGGGTACTCTTGGCTTTCGAGGAAGCATTAAATATCATGATACAAAGCTTTCCATTGGACACTTCTTCAACTGCAAACACAAAGGCGGGTCTGTCAAGACGCATGATTCTGATTGCTGGAACTTCATTCCACAGACTAACCTTGTACATCGACGCTAACGTTGCCAACGCATCCTCCATTTGATTCTCAGCCTGGGGTACATGATGGAAGTCAACCATATCAATAACGGTAACAACCTTCTGGCATAATTCTTATAGGGTACCAAGTTTGCCTGACGAGTTTCCCACTCACCCTTAATCTGATTGATTACCAACGCAGAATCACCATACACATCAAGATTCTTGATTCTCAAATCAATAGCCTCTTCTAACCCCATGATGCATGCTTTATACTCTGCTTCATTGTTGGTGCAGACAAACGCCAATCGGGCAGTGAAAGGTATATGGGAACCCCTTGGAGTAGTAATGATTGCCCCGATTCCGTTGCCATATGCATTAACTGCTCCATAAAAAACTAAACCCCACTGGGATCCAATCTACGTTCCTTCATCAGGAAAAGGTTCATCATTGTCTCTTACCTTCAAATACATGATATGTTCGTCTGAAAACTCAAACTTTATCGGTTGATAATCCTCAATCGGTTGTTGAGCAAGATATTTTGACAAAACACTCTCCTTGATGGCTTTCTGGGAAACATATTGAATATCATATTTTGTCAAAACCATCTGCCAACGTGCAATTCTTCCAGTGAGTGCTTGCTTTTCAAACACGTATTTTATCGGATCCATCTTTGATATCAATAGGGTCGTGTGGTTTAACATATACTGCCTAAAACGCTTAGCTGCCCAAGCGAGTTCACAACATGTCTTTTCCAGCATTGAGTACCTCGACTCACAATCAGTAAATTTCTTACTCAGGTAGTAGATGACATGCTTTTTTCTACCTGTCTCATTGTGTTGACCGAGCACACACCTCATTGAATTCTCAAGAGCCATAAGATACATAATCAAAAGTCTTCCTGCTACCGGAGACATGAGGATCGGAGGTTCTTGCAAAAATTCTTTTATCTTTCAAACACTTTTTGACAATTTTCATTCCACCTGACTGCTTGATCTTTTCTCAACAATTTGAATATTGGCTCGCATGTGGCTGTAAGATAAGAGATGAATCTATCTATGTACTTCAGCCTCCCCAAGAAACCACGAACCTCTTTTTCTGTTCTCGCCTCAAGCATCTCTTGTATTGCTTTTATCTTGGCAGAATCTACCCTGATACCCCTTTTACTAACAATGAAACCCAGCAGTTTACCAGACCTCACCCCTGTCATACCCCAAATTTTTACCACATGATTTCCCATCATTGTGAAGATCATTACCAGAATATAGATGTACCATCATACCTCATCAATCTCCTCAAAGATTGTTGAGCATTCACCACAATCAAGAATTAGGGTTTTGAGCCCTCTCAGAGCACCAAGACAAAGGATCAATCAAGAAATGACATGATATTCAACTTGTATAACCTCTCAAACATCCATGAAGGATCAAGAGGTCTCCCATATCAAGAATCAAGCACAAGGTTGCAACATTCCAAGTGGATCAAGCCTCAAGATCGACAGTGTCACCAAATTAGGGATTTGGTTGACCAAGGCCTCCAGATGAAAATTTTCATCTGGGTATAAGCCAATACTTCAAAACCTAACCCAAGAGGCTCCAAGGGACCTCATGGATCCAATCATCAAGTCAAAATGGCCTCAGGGGAAGCATTCATCAGAAATCAGGAGTTAGGGTTTCTTGACCTAATTCACCCCTAAGTTGACTTTTGAGGCAAGACATGAACCAAGACCTCAAGACATGATTTGAGGGCCTAAAATACACTATATTGATCAATTTACAACAATGGATTGATCCAAGAAGTTTGATTCACAAGTTTCAATTTCATTTGGACCACAATTAGGGTTTTAAAGAAAAAGGCAATTGTACCTTTGACTTTGGACCAAGACATGTTCCCAAACCTTGGTAAATGATTCAAGACACCCTAAAACACCTATGGAATCCATCTATTAGGTTTGAATTAGGTCAAGAACTTGATTGCATAGAAGATAACACAGTTTGGAATTCATCTGACAAAAAGTCAACTGTGCCCAAAATCAAGTTTGACTTTTTGAATTTTTTCACAAATGTGGCTCCCCTAAGTTAAAAATAATGTTAATGTATGGTTTTGATCATCATCCATCAAGAAAAATCAAGAAAAGTGAGGTTACTTGCAAAATGGGCAAACATAAGAAACTTAAATTTTTCTAAGTTATGGAACAAAATGGATTTGGTACCAACTTTGGAAGGTCATAACTCCCAAACCCCAAGGCCTTTTTCTTCCATCCAAAGCTCAAATGAAAGTTCACATGACATACTTCAAAAGTGTCAACTACAAAATATTCCAAATACTCATGGATTTTGAGTTATGGATTGATCAAAATCACAAAAACATGAAAATGACCATTTTTTCCAACACTTAGTGAAAATTTTAGACAGAATCTGTCTAGGTTTTTCACCAAATTTTGGACCATTTTTCATTATGATCTAAGCTGAACCAAGACCATTGGTGGACATCAAAGTTAAAGTATGTCATACAAGCTTTCCAAAGAGTACCAGAACTCATCCTAATTCAACTTGAGTAGGGAGTTACAAACATGACACCTCCAAAACTGTTTTTACAAGACAGTCTTGAACTTGCCACACAATTTTTTCATTTCCATGACTTGGCAAGCCTTGTCACCATACAAGACAAGTTTCTAAAGTGCAATGAACATGATCTCTGCAGGGGTACAACACCATAGACCCTTGTAAGTAAAAAACCTCATCATTTGGCAAATAGCATTCAAAGTTCAAAATTCAAAACTTTCAAATTTGTCATGAAGCATTTAAAGAATGCATAGAGCTGGCATGTATCAGTCCATGATCAACCAAATGAGTCAAGATAAACTCAAGCATCAGAGGATCACATGCCTGTAAGATTGACCCAAGTCAATGGCTAGAGGAGACTTGAGATTCCTTTATGCAACCATTGGATAATGGATTGTACCAGCCACCATTAACTATTGCTGCCAAAACAAACTTGACACACTATAAATAGAGGTCATTTGTGGTCAGTTTGACTACACCAAAGCTTGACAACACTTTCTTTACTCAAAATCTCTCTCAAAAAACCAGAAATGCCTTATTTTGCAAGTCACCATCGAATTTTGAGTTAGAGAGAAATTCCACCATAGCGTATGATCTAAACACATCCAATATATCATATATAAGCTGTTCAAACACTCATCCTCCATTTGGAACACCAGAATCATAGACCTCAAATTCCACTTGAGGCCTATTTGCAGTTAAGGTACCACAAGGTGATCCAAGCATCTCCAATCAAGGCCAGGCATCTCAACACACTCCATAGGGTATAGTGAAGTTGTCCAAGTCCTTACAACACATCTGTAACATCTCCATCATCAAACTCGATCACCAGCTACAAGAGGTAAGCCTGAAGCGTTCAAACTCCATACTACATGCATCATAAATGTGTTTTTGAGTTACCATCTTGTTTTTGCATGTATATAGAGTGATAACCCTCAATCAATTGCTATGAATGAATCGTGTATAGGATTTCATGATGTTCTTGCAGAAATTAGGGTTCTTGAGTTCATCACTTGATTTCTCACTCTACACTTAATATAAATGCAATTAATTTATATGGTTGTAATCCTTGATAAAAAACGAGCAAGTTTCATGTTTACAAAAGTCATTTTCATTGAGTAATCAGAGAGATATGAGAGGTTTTGCAAATCTGCAAAAACAGGGCATGCGCGAGGTTGAAGATGACCGTTGGCGCCCTTTTTCAAAATTTTGAATTTTTGAATATTTTGATATTTTTATTAATTGATTCAAAAATTAATTTCTCTCTCTTTTTTTTTTATCATTTTTGATTGGTTCTTTTTTCAAAAAGTCACAAAAATATTAAATTATTTTATTCTACAAAAAAATCAAATTTATTTATTTATTTAATATAGTTAGAATTTTTGTAAATAATTTCATTTTATTTGTTTTTAAACATTTTTAAATGAAATTCTCACCTTGATTTTTCAACTTCAAATGAATTTCAAGCTTTCATGTGATTAAACATGATTTTTCAAAACATTTTTCAAAGTTTACAATTTGTTTTTTAATATATTTGATATTTTATATCATTTATTATTTAATTTTTTTTGAAAAATTATATTTTATTTAAAATTAGGGTTTTTTCTCTTGATTTAAAATTTTCAAACTTCATTTGAAACACTTTTGGGCCTCTTGGTAGAGTGTAAGTCTCATCCCTTTGTAAATAAATTTAGGCCTCAGTCATTGTATAAGTCCCGATACGATTTGAAAAATCTTGGCGCGATCGCCGTTTTCAAAACAATTTGAATCTGGGCCTCCCTTTGGTTGTAAGTCCCATTTTTCTCTTTTTAAACATCTTTTGGGCCACTAATAAAGTGTAAGACCCAACCCCTTTGTACATAAATAATTTGGGCCACAGTCATTGTATAAGTCCGTACGTGATTTTCAAAATAACGGTGCGATCACTGTTTTTCATCTAGGCCTCTCCTTGAGCTATAAGTCCCAACTCTTGTATAAAAATAAACTTTTGGGCCTCTAATAGAGTGTAAGACCCATCCTTTTTGTAAATAAAATAATTTGGGCCTCAGACATTGTATAAGTCCCTCTGTGGTTTTCAAAACTACGACGCGATCGTCCCCTTTTCAAAAAGAGTTCATCTGGGCCTCTCCTTGAGTATAAGCCCCAAACTTCCTTTTAAAACAACTTTCTTTTTGATTTAGATTCAAATTCAAAGTTTTATCAAAACTTTCTTCAATTTCTTGAATAACTAACCATGCAGCTGTAGTTACTATGCTTGGGCTTGCACAACTGTAAGTTCCACTATCTTCTCAACATACTTGTTTATATATCCTCTGTATATATATATATATATATATATATATATATATATATATATATATATATATATATATATGTTTGTACATACTTGCTTAGAGTTTTCCCCAGCAATTAGGTCTAGGTCTAGATCAAACCAGTGGTTACTCTTTCAACACAGTCAAAACTAGTTCCCCATAGGAAAATCCAGATACAATCTTGCCTCCTCTTGGGCTTATACAATATGGAACAGAGAAAGGCATTATTCTTGGTGAAACTTTTCTCAAGAATGTCCTAACTTAGAAATATATGTGTACAAGAAATTCATTTCCCCAAAGAGGATTAATTCCCGGTGAAACCTCTTCTGAATTTCTTCAAACCCTAGAACTGTTATGCAAAGAAAGGATTAATTCCCGGTGAAACCTTTCTTGGACTATTCTTAGGCTTGGACCCACAGGCTTCCTAAAAGCATCCCCAGACTCCTCTTGGGCTTTGTACAAGGACCCTCAGGCTTCTTAGAAGTTCTCAGCCTCCTCTTGGGCATAGTACAAGGACCTGAAGACCTCCTACAGGTATAAGACAGAACTTAGTCATCTCTACTAGTTCAATCCTCCAGAGAGTCAAAATTCCAGAACATCTAACCATTCTAGGGTTGATTCTCATCCCTTAAAACCACAGCCTCCTCTTGGGGTTGATTCTCATCCCTTAAAACCACAGCCTCCTCTTGGGCATCATACAAAGATCATTCTCCAGTTAAGAGTCAACCTCTTCACACCAGTAGACTTGGAAAGTCTCATCTCCTCTTGGATCTCAAAGAAACCCTCAAGTTTCCTAAAAAACAGGAAAACCCTGATCATTTCATCAATCTCCAGCAGAGTTTGAAACCTCCATAGGTTTTCATACTCAAAGTTTAAACCTTTACCATCAATAAAACCTTAACAGAATCAGAACCTCAGGGCATCTGATATTTCAACTCTTCTTTAATCCTCAGCAAGAGTTGATTCCCCAATTTGGACCTGTCTCTGGATCTCAATAATCCTCAGCAGAAGTCAACCTCCTCTTAGGCTTCATATAAGAATTTCCCCAGCCAGCCTCCTCTTAGGCTTTGTATAATGATTTTTCCTCAGTAAATTCAGCCTCAATCTTGGGCTTTATACAAGATAGATAAAACCTCTCCCCAGTGGAGTCAATTAATTTTAGCCTCAATCTTGGGATTTATAGAAGACAGACAAAGTACTCCCTAGAAGAGTTAATCTTTTTTTAGCCTCAATATTGGGCTTTGTGCAAGACAGATATAAAACTCTCCTAGTAGAGTCAATCTTTCAGCTTCAATCTTGGGCTTTAAACTAGACAAAAACAACCTTTTAGCTTCAACCTTGGGCTTTGATCAAGGCACAGAAAAATCAACATCCCCTCAGGGGAAATCAAGAGTTCTCTCTGTAGGAAGACATTTTTATGTATACCACATATCAAAACAAATAATCAAACAAACCCTAATTCCAGATAACTGCTGTAAGTGGCACACTTGTTGATTCAAAAATCTAAGCTGTGGTCCCTCTTTATACTGGTAAATCTCTTCTTTCATCTAATTGTTGTAAGTGGCAAGCCTCTGGATTATTTACATCCAAGCCAATGTCGTTCTCATAGCATGGAAGATTCCTAAGGAAAAATGGCATTGCTCTACACTGAGTTAAAGTTTCCTCCTTCAGGACATCTCCCTTATAAAGGAAATTATGGCATTGTTGGATTCCACACATTCTAGTATAAAGTAATTCCCCTTTATAACCAATCCTTCAAAAAACTGTGATAAACAGGTGAGATACCTCCCTTTAGAGATGACAAATTCTCTCTCAGTCAAACCCTTTAGCTTCAATCTTGGGCTTTAAACAAGACACCAAACATCTTTTTCCTCCCATAGAATAGGAGGAACTACGATTGCTCTGATTTCCCAGTTTTCTTTACGGGAATACGTAGGCATAAGATTGCGAAATCTTAGCGAGCACACAAACCAAAAACTTTAGGTCCAGTACCTTACCAAAAACAACAGAAAAACCCGAAAACAACAAAAACACTCTCTCAACACTCCCAAAGGAGAAAATTTCCCACACCATAACAGATAAACACCATAAAGTATTTAAATATGCCACAAAAGATCTATGGATAACCATATATACATTGTGTAATTGACAATTTCCCTTTGTATAACCTGACCCCGAACTCCCAATCTCTTAGCATTTGTTAAAGAAAACATTTGCGTGCAAGGTTAGTTTTAGATAACTTCCCTTTCTTTTCCAGCTTCATAGGATAAATAAGAAATCAGAAAGTAGCACCCAATTCCAACCATTGCAGTAAGGTGGTCATGTCACCGACAAAAATCGCACGCTATAGAAAAATGGCGACTCTACTTGGGAGTCTTTAGGATTAGAGTTCCTAAGAGGTCTAGGTTTTGTTTGGAATTTTCTATACTTTCTACTATATATATATCATTTACTGTTATACTACTTGATACCCGTGTTTAAATTTCTGTTAACTAGGAATGCAATTAATACGCATGTAGAAAGATTGAGAGAACATTAAGATAAGTGGTGGCATCTCCAGGAAACGCTTATAGGGAGTGAATCCTGACCAAGCTAACTTGGCAGTCCACCGAATCAATCGAGGTACCCGTGCGGAAATATCGATGTTGAACGACTGATTATCGTGAAAGCATCATCTATCCCAGTGCGTTACCCATGACCCTGAGGATTTAGTAGACATTTAACCATATTGCCATTTGGTAGTGCGGTGACTATCGGGAATAGTTGATACGCGATACTACACTCAAATGAGATTCACCCTAGGATATTAAAGCTCGCTCGAGTGAATCAGCTTGCTGTTGGTATCCCTAGGAGGGGTCAATGACTTTGGGAACCTTTTAGAACCCGTTCAACAGGTACAAAAATTAACCAAAATAGTACAACCTTTGGGGATGGGTAGAGCCATGACTCCATGCTTGTGACGTTGAACCCTTGAACCCATGTTTTCAAATGTTTTTGTGTGCTGCATTCATGCATTCGTTAAAAAACTCTTTTCAAACAGAAAAAAAATCTTTTTTCAAAAGAACTAAAACAATAATTGTAAATATCAGAGGTTGCGTTATGGATTTCGGTAGAAGAAAGACGCACAAGTACACCTTCAAGGCTCCGAAACTAGAAGACTTAAGGAAATTGGGAAGGATGATTACCAATCCTGAGGCTTTCAGAGCTAAGCACGGATGAATGTTGTCTCTGTTAAGGGTCAACGTGGTTGAAGGAGTCATATCTACGCTGGTACAGTTCTACGATCCGGTTTACCACTACTTCACTTTCCCGGATTACCAACTTGCACCAACACTGGAAGAGTACTCCCACCTGATTGATTTACCTATCACTAATCAAGCTCCATTTTCTGGACTGGAAGAAATTCCAAAGAATCAGGCCATTGCCATTTGGATGAGTCAGAAGTTAGGACTCACATAACCACTAAAGGAGGAATCCAGGGTTTATCGGCTAAATTCCCAATGGAGAAAGCTCTATACTTTGCTAGTATAGGAAACATAACTGCCTTCGAAGACGTCTTTGTTCTGCTTATATATGGGTTATTCCTTTTTCCCAACATTGACAACTTCGTCAATACCAATGGTGTTAAGATATTCTTGATAGGAAACCCCGTGCCAACCTTGCTCACAGATGCTTATCATTCTGTACACTTAAGGAATTTTTACAGCGGAGGAATAATCACATATTGTGTACCCTTACTCTACAAATGGTTCATCTCCCATTTGCCCAAGTCTGTTGCTTTTTGGGATCACAAGAGTACTCTACGTTGGTCACAAAAGATTATGTCTTTTACCAATTCTGACAATTGGTACAATCGGATTTACGAAGAGATATAGATCATCAACAGATGTGGAAATTTCCCTAACGTACCCCTCATTGGAACTAAAGGAGGAATCAACTATCATCCAATTTTAGCTCGCCGTCAACTTAGATACTCAATGAAGAATATCCCACATAACGTTCATCTGGAAGGTCTTTTCTTCAAGGAAGAAGAAAATGACAGGGCACTAAAGAAAGAAATAGTGCATGCCTGGCAACATATTCACAGGAAAGGGAGAAAGTCTTTGGGAAGACAAAGTTGTACCTCCATGGAACCTTATCTCCATTGGGTGCAAACTAGAGCCCTCAAGCTAAGGATGCCTTACCCTCGTCAAGAAGTTTTTCCCTTAAAGGAATCTGTCCTTTATTTCATGTCTGATGCGGAAAAACTCCAGGTCACTCTCAACAAAGTTCAACGTGAAAATAACTCTTGGAAGAACAAATACCAAATCCTTAATTTGGAATGTACCAAGATTCAGGAATTGTTAAAGGAGAAGGATGCTCTGATTGAGATATTAGAGCAACATGCTATGGAAAGTCAGGAAGACCGAAGAAATTTGCTCACTCCTTTCACTTGGCAAATGAGTGTCGACCCGACAGCGACTGAAGAGGCCCGATCGAAGAAAAGGAAAGTACCGAAACCGGCATCTGAGCTCTCTTCAGAGAGGACTCAAGATCCGTGAGCTTAGACGTTTCCTTACAATACTTTGTAAAATACTATACTTTTCCTTATAAAATACTGTAATCTTTCGAATTCAATAAAAGGGGTCTCCACACCCCCCCCCCCCCCCCCCCCCCCACTGTGTGATATTTACAATCTATTTGTTGAAGTTTCTTTTTGAATAAAACAAAAACTAAAAAATATATCTTTGCATATCATTCATCATTCTCACATAACGCATTTTTCTTATCTTTGAGTCTCATGTATGTATCACAATTCTAGAGTCAAACTGTCTCACTCATACAATACTCTGGCCAATCGACAAAAGAAAATGGACGATCTCGAGGAAGAGAACAGAGAGCTGGGAGAAGAAATTGACGCTCTAAAGGAAAGTTTGGAAAAACGTCACAGCTACCTGCAAACCCTGGCAGCAGCTCAGAAGCAACAGCATCAAAAGACTGTAATCTCAGAGATTACATCTACACCCATATTGGAGACACATGAGAATCATCCTCAGTACAACATGCCTAAGGGTCACCCCTGGGGCATGCCTTTCAACTTTATACCTGAAGGATATATCCCACCGGTCACTGAAGACCCAGAAACCGTGGCAGGAACCGCTGGACCTGAAGGTTACAAACTTTGGGAAAGTGAAGATGCAAGGGTTACAACAGCAACTCCTGAAGGTTACAGACTTCAGGGAACTGAAGCGTCAAGGGTCACCGCTATAATGTCTATACCACAACCAGTGGTACACATTGTCCTGGAAGGACATATTCCGTAAGCAATTTCTGGTGGAAATGAAGACATGTACGAAAGGATGAATGAGTTCCAAGAACAATTCTTGGAAATGCAGAGGGAACTGCATGCCATTCGAGGTCAAGATTGAAGACGCCGCCGACCTCTGTATGGTCCCTAATGTAAAGATACCACATAAATTCAAGGTGCCGGACTTTGAAAAATACAAAGGAAACTCTTGCCCTCAAATTCATTTGGTGATGTACGCTCGAAAAATGTCTACCCTGACAGAAAATCAACAGCTACTGATCCATTACTTCCAAGACAATTTAACCGGTGCCGCACTCAAATGGTACATGGGTTTAAACCGTACCAAGATCAGTACTTTCAGAGATCTCGGGGAAGCCTTCGTTTAGCAGTATAAATACAATTTGGACATGGCACCGGATAGGGATCAACTCAGGGCAATGTCAAAAAAGGACAAAGAAACTTTTAAGGAGTATACTCAAAGATGGCGTGAAATTGCCGCTCAGATCTGTCCCCCTCTTGAGGAAAAGGAGATGACCAAGATTTTCCTAAAAACGTTGAGCTTGTTCTATTACAACTGAATGGTTACCGGTGCGCCCAGTGACTTCACTGAAATGGTGAACATGGGAGTACGCCTTGAAGAGGCAGTCCGAGAAGGACGATTGGTCAAAGACGCAGAGCCATCTAGCAGTACCAAAAGATACGGTAGTGCTTTCCAAAAGAAAAAGAGCAAGATATTAGTAATATCTCTCTAGGAAAGCAAAGGCGAAGGTATCAACTGGTAGCAGCAATAACTCCCGCTATCAACCCAGCGCAAGCTCCGACTTATCAACCTCAGGTTGCTCAGAGCTAACCAAGTCAACAACAGTATCAGAAAAGGCCGCAACAGCCTTTTCAGCAGGCTCATCCACCATACAACAATAACAATCGTACTACACGACCATCAGGGTTCGACCCTATACCGATGTTGTACGCAGAACTATTTCCACTTCTATTGGCTAAGGGGCACATCCAAAGCCAGACTCCTCTTACAATACCATAAAATCCACCTTTTGGTTTAAAGAAGATCAAACTTGCCCTTACCATCAAGGAGGATCGGGACACAACATTGAGAATTGTCTCAGCTTCAAGTCTGATGTATAGAAGCTTGTCAGGAACGGGATCTTATCTTTCAAAGATACTAACCCGAATGTTCAAACGAACCCATTACCGCAACATGAAAAGACCACAATGAATTTGATAGAAGGAGAGCCTGTCAACAGTTATCAAATTCATAATGTATGCTTACTGGGAACCAACCTAGTAAAGATGTATTGCAAATAGAGCGGGTACAGTCATGTGCCATCTCACAACTATCATCAGTGTGATATCTGCTCCAAGGACAATCAAGGGTGTTTCGTAGTACAAGCAGCTCTGCAAGAACAAATGGATATGGGCTGGATTCAGGATCACCGGATTCATGAAGTAAACATGGCCCATGCACATCCCAACATTATGCAGAACCATGACGTCCGTGCAATGAACGTCAACTTAGTGGCGATGCATTCGAGACAAAGTTAATATTATAATCTACCGTGACACGATTACAGTGCTTGTCCAATCTGCTCAACAGACGATCAGGGATGCTCTTTTATACAAGAGGCCCTCCAACGTTAAATGGATCTCGGATGGATCCAAGACTACCATGAAAGAATTGAGTATCAAGTCAATATGGTTCAAATCTTTGACATATGCCTAATGAATACCAGTCTAGTGGAATTAGATGCTAAGCAGGTCAGACTCAATTTTCTGGCTTCACATGATTATCTAGACTGTAAAGAATGCTGTGAAGATGACCAAGGGTGTGCGCTTGTGCAAAGAACACTTCAACATATGTTAGACCACTGGTGGCTTCCAATCTACTTGGATGAAGACACACAGCAGATTAGCATGATTGATGGGAATCCTGGTAGACATCAAAGTCGTGATATCCGCTCAGTAGGAACAGATATAGTAAAAATGCACTGCATACAAAGCGGATATGGTCGGGTACCACCTCACAATTATGAGTGTTGTAGAGTATGCTCGGAAAATAACCGAGGATGCTATCTAGTGCGAGCAGCCCTCCAAAATCAGTTGGACCGGAAGGAGATTCGACCATGTTCGAGTTCTTGGTCGATCAACATGATACAAGACTACCTCCCTGGTCAGAACAAAAACGTTGTCATAATCTCCGATCATGAAAAACCAAGGACGTTTGCACCATAATCCCTCTACTCAATGAATCAAAGATCCCTCTTGGTAGTAGAAAAGTTCCCAACCAGGAACTAATCAAGGTTGCCTATGACAGTCAAAAAAATCAAAAAGCTCATGTGGTTATCTACCTGCTAGGTCCAATACTGTAAAAGTCAGATAAGGCTATCCCTTACAAGTATGGTGCAACGACCATCGAGAACGGAAAATAAACTCCATTACCCTCTGTCGTGAACATTATCGACATCAGTCGAGTTACCAGGAGCAGTCGGATCTTCAACAGAGGAGTTAGAGAACCTGCCAAAGAAAAGGAACCTCAAACGGAAGTTCCCTACCAACAAGTTGGTCAATCCAGTAATCCGGAACTTGTAAAGAACAAAGATGAGATGCTGAAGCTCATCCAAAAAAACAAGTACAACATTGTGGACCAATTGTTGCAAACTCCGTCTCGAATCTCTGTGCTATCTCTCCTGCTTAGTTCAGAAGCTCACAGGGAAGCTCTATAGAAGGTCTTAGAACAAGCCTTTGTGGAACAAGATGTGACGGTAGGACAATTTGACAGCATCATCTCCAACATCACTTCCTGCAACAACTTAGGATTCAGTGGTGAAGAACTGCTGGAAGAAGGCAAGAATCATAATATGGCACTTAACATTACAGTCAACTGCCAAGAAGATGCTTTATCCAACATACTAGTGGACCCAGGATCATCTTTGAATGTTATGCCGAAATAAACTCTGATACAACTATCATTTCAAGAAGCCCCGATGAGAGGCAGTGAGATCATCGTCAAAGCCTTTGACGGATCTAGAAAAACAGTTATCGGCGAAGTCGATCTCCCCATAACCATCGGTCCTCACACTTTCCAAGTCACTTTCCAGGTCATGGACATCCGAGCAATATACAACCGTTTATTAGGAAGACCTTGGATACACGAAGCTGGGGCAGTCACTTCGACACTTCACCAGAAGCTGAAGTTCATCAAGAATGACAAGTTAGTCACAGTATTTGGAGATCAAGCCTTAATCGTGAGCAACTTATCATCATTCTCCTGTGTAAAACCAGAGGAGGTTTTTGGAATCCAGTTCCAAGCACTCTCGGTGAGCAATGAGAATCGACCAGAAAGAGGGACATCGATTTCCTCATACAAGGATGCTCTCAAAGTGATCAAGAGTAATGACACAAAAGGATGGGGACAGATTGTAACTCCTATGGATAACAAGACAAAGAAAGGTCTTGGTTTCTCTTCAACCTGTACCCAGACTACAAAGAAGGACGAAAGTTTTCGTCCCATTCAGGATTTCTTCCACAGCAGAGGTTTCCTCCACCCAGTGTCTCAAGAAGTACACACCATCAATGAGAGCGACTCCTCTGATACGGATGAGGAGTGGAAGTCTTATCTCAACAATGATGGTTATATGTCTCAGGGAGATGCGCACACGCCATTTTTTTCCCAAGCAGAGCCCAAGATATATACCGAGGTCGGACGCCAGGAAGATCTATGGAGATTGTGATCCTAAAGGATGTTGTGCTCCACCCAATTCATTAGAAGGAGATAATCTAATGAAAGAGAACTCTGACTACGATTATTATGATCCCCTGGATGACTTGCCTATCTAAAATCCTTACACAGAAGACTTGGGGCAAAAGAGTCAGCCGGACGATGCCTATCAGCTGAGTAATATTGAAAAGAATACCCATGTCCCCACAGAGTCATGGAATCATTACTCAGGACATTCCAAAAATGTCCAACACCACGGTGATGAATTTGCAAAGTTTGCAGGACAAAAATTCATTAACTATGTATTCCCTAAAATCAACGTCATTGAGGAAGATGACTCATCCATTCCCACAGAAACATAGGACACCTTGGGACAGCCGAGTGGCAAGTACGACTTCCTAGTCAGATACACCGCTCCCAAAAGCTCTCGTATCCGATACGAGGACATCCAGCCAACTGGTTGGGGAGATCCCCTTGGAAGTGAAAACCCTATGGGAGATGCGACAGAAGAATTCTCCTATGACAACTCTGCATGGGAAGAAGACTCCAATGATCCTACTCCACCAAAAATCAGCGTTATTTCTGAAGACAAACCAAGAAGGAAGGTACCAAACTTTGTGATTCATAGAGGAGTTCATCGCCACTGGGTTGCTGTCGAGGTCCCGAAAGTCATCCATAAGTCTAAGTAATTACCATCTTTGTTTTAACCTTTCACCTTGCCCAGGTGAAACAGATGTTTTTATAGGGCTCACCTTTATGTAAATATCCCTCTTTGCTTCGCCCAAAGCGACAGAGTTTTGTTTTATAGGGTTGTATTTCAAGAATCGACAAATCATCAATAAATATTGTCATTCTGAATTCCCGCATTTATTGCTGTTTTCACTTTTCGTTTTTTAGAAAATGGTAATCCTAAAAACAAACCAAAATAAAAGCAAGCATTTTTCAGAAAATACACTGCACACACTCTTGCATTCTCTCTGTCTTTGCTAAGAAATGAATCATCATGTCATGCAGATTGCTTGTTTTAAACCCCGTTGAAACATACGATCCAATGCCTTCTCCCAACTTTGAATTCCCGGTATTTAAAGCTGAAGAAGAAGAGAACAAAGAAATTCCTAAAGAGATCTCCCGACTAGTCAGGCAAGAGGAAAGGTCTTTTGAGCCTCACAAAGAGCTGTTGGAAATGATCAACTTGGGTTCAGAGGAAGAAAAGAAAGAAGTTAAGATTGGAGCCCTGCTCAATCTAACTGTCAGAGAAGACTTGATAAAACTTCTCAAAGAATTTCCAGATGTGTTTGCTTGGTCTTATCAGGACATGCCAGGGTTGGATACCAGCATCGTGGAACATCACTTACCGCTGAAAACAGAATGTCCTCCAGTAAAAGAAAGACTGAGAAGGACTCATCCAGATATGGAAATTAAAATTAAGGAGGAAGTACAGAAGCAAATCGACGTAGGTTTCCTCGCCACCTCAGAATATCCTCAATGGTTAGCCAACATAGTGCCAGTTCCAAAAAAGGACGGAAAAGTCAGAATGTGCATAGACTATAGGGATCTGAACAAAGCAAGTCCAAAGGATGACTTCCCCTACCACACATTGACATGCTGGTAGACAGCACAACAAAATTCAAAGTCCTCTCCTTCATGGATGGATTCTCGGGCTATAATCAAATCAAAATGGCACCGGAAGATATGAAGAAAACTTCATTCATCACCCCATAGGGCACCTTTTATTACAAGGTAATGTCGTTCGATCTGAAGAATGCGGCGGCAACCTATCAAAGGGCCATGACAACTCTGTTCCACGACATGATGCACAAATAAATTAAAGTGTATGTCGATGACATGATTGCCAAATAAAAAACATAGGAAGAGCATGTGGAACACCTATCAAAGTTATTCGAGCGTCTAAGAAAATATAAACTCTCATTGAATCCCAATAAATGCACATTCGGTGTTCGCTCAGGAAAGCTCTTAGGATTCATCGTTAGCCAAAAAGGAATTGAGGTTGATCCTGACAAGGTCAAGGCCATTCAAGAAATACCTTCACCAAAGACTGAGAAACAAGTAAGAGGATTTTTGGGACGTCTCAATTACATCTCAAGATTCATATCACTCATGACCGCGACATGCGCGCCGATCTTCAAACTACTCAGAAAGAATCAAAGTTGTGTATGGATAGAAGATTGTCAAAAGGCTTTTGACAGTATCAAAGAATATCTGTTGAATCCACCAATTTTGTCTCCTCCAGTGGAAGGAAGACCACTGATCATCTACTTAACAGTCCTGGAAGACTCCATGAGTTGTGTACTTGGCCAACAAGACGAGACAAAAAGAAAAGAGTCTGCAATTTACTACTTAAGAAAGAAGTCCACAGACTATGAAACTCGGTACACTATGCTCGAGAAAACTTGTTGTGCTCTAGCTTGGGCAGCCAAACTTCTTCGCCAGTACATGATTTGTGACACTACTTGGTTAATATCCGAAATAGATCCAATCAAGTACGTCTTTGAATAGCCTGCTCTCACAGGAAAGATTGCCTGTTGGCAGATGTTGTTATCAAAATACGACATCGAGTATCATGCTCAGAAAGCCGTCAAAGGAAGTATTTTAGCCAATCATTTGGCTCATCAACTGATTAGCGATCAGGAATCAGTCAGATTTGACTTCCTAAACAAAGATGTCATGTACTTGAAAATGAAAGATTGCGATGAACCGCTACCCAACGAAGGGCCAGAACCAGGATCCCAATGGGGACTAATATTCGACGGAGCCGTCAATACTTATGGAAACAGAATTGGGGCAATCATTGTAACACCTCAGGGTACCCATATTCCTTTCACTGCCAGGCTAACATTTAAATGCACAAATAATGAGGCCGAATACGAAGCTTGTATCATGGGTCTCAAAGAAACAATTGACTTAAGGATAAAGAACTTGGATGTGTATGGAGACTCAGCCTTGGTTACAAATCAGATCAAAGGAGAGTGGAATACATACCAATTAGGATTGATTCCTTACAAAGATTATGCGAGAAGGTTGTTATCATTCTTCAACAGAATCGAGTTTCATCATATCCCTCGTGAAGAAAACCACATGGCTGATGCACTAGCCACTCTCTCTTCCATGATTGTTGTAAGTCAATGGAACGACGTACCTAAGATTGACATTATGCGCCTTGAAAGGCCCGCTTACATCTTCACAATGGAAGCATTCATCGATGACAAACCCTGGTATCATGATATCAAGTGCTTCCTCCAAAGACAAGAGTACCCACCTGGGGCATCAAGAAAAGATAGGAAGACTCTCAGAAGACTGGCAGGCAACTTCTTCCTGAACGGTGATACACTCTACAAGAGAAGTTTTGACATGGTTTTGCTCAGATGCGTAGACAGACAAGAAGGAAACATGCTGATGAAAGAAATCCACGAAGGCTCCTTTGGCACTTATGCCAATGGACACGCGATGGGGAGAAAAATTTTGAGAGCCGGATATTATTGGTTGACAATGGAATCTGATTACTACAAGTACATGAGGAGATGTCACAAGTGTCAGATATATGCATACAAAATCCATGTACCGTCAACACATCTCAAAGTTCTTTCTTCTCCATGGCCTTTTTCTATATGGGGAATCGACATGATTGGCATGTGTAGCGAGCGATTTTTGTCGGTGACGCGACCACCTTATCGCCATTGGTTGGAATTGGGTGCTACTTTCTGATTTCTTATTTATCCTATGAAGCTGGAAATGAAAGGGAAGCTATCTAAAACTAACTTTGCACGCAAATGTTTTCTTTAACAAATGCTAAGAGGTTGGGGGTTCGGGGTCAAGTTATACAATGGGGAGTTGTCAATTACCCATCCTATATATGGTTATCCATAGATCGTTAGCAATTCTACTGTTTTCTATTTACTGGTGTTTATCTGTTTATTGGGAAAGTTTCTCCTTTGGGAGTGTTGAGAGAGGGGGTTTTTGTTGATGTCGGGTTTTTTTGATGTTTTTGGTAAGGTACTGGACCTAAGGTTTTTAATTAGTGTGCTCGCTAAGATTTCCCAATCTTATGCCTACGTATTCCCGTTAAAGAAAACAGGGAAATCAGAGCAATCGTAGTTCCTCCTATTCTATGGGAGGAAAGAGATGTTTGGTGTCTTGTTCAAACCCCAAGATTGAAGCTAAAGGAGTATTAGTGTCTTGTTCAAAGCCCAAGATTGAAGTTAAAAGGTTATTTGTGTCTTGTTCAAAGCCCAAGATTGAAGCTAAAAGGTTTGACTGGTAGAGAATTTGTCATCTCTAAAGGGAGATATCTCATTTGTCCATCGCAGTTGTTGGGTAACTGATTATAAAGGAGGATTACTTTAACTGGGATATGTGAATCCAACAATGCCATAATTTCCTTTATATGGGATTTGTCCTGAAAGAGGAAACTTTAACTCAGTGTTAAGCAATGCCATTTTTCCTTAGATGTCTTTCATGCTAAGAGAGGGACATTGGCTTGGATGTAAATAATCCAGAGGCTTGCCGCTTACAACAATTAGGTGAAAGATGGAGATTTACCAGGATAAGAGATGGACTACAGCTTAGATATTTGAATCAACAAGTGTGCCACTTACAACAGTTATCTGGAAATAGGGTTTGTTTGATTTATCTATTTTGATGTGTGATGTACAGAGAAATGTCTTCCTACAGAGAGATTTTTGATTTCCTCTGAGGGGATGTTGGTTTTTTTTTTGTGTGCCTTGACCAAAGCCCAAAGTTGAAACTAAAGGGTTGACTCTATTTAGGGAGTTTTATCTCTCTTGTACAAAGCCCAAGATTGAGGCTAGAAAGAGACTGACTCTTTTGGGGAGATCTTTATACAAAGCCTAAGAGGAGGCTAAACATTGACTTTTCCGGGGAAATATTTTGTCTGTCTTGTACAAAGGCAAAAATTGAGGCTAAAAGAGAGTTATTGACTTCACTGGGGAATATTTGTATGTGTCTTGTACAAAGCCCAAGATTGAGGCTAAAATGGGAAACTAACTCTACTGGTGAGGTGTTTTATCTGTCTTTTACAAAGCCCAAGATTGAGGCTAAAAGAGAAGAAACTGGCTCTGCTTAGGGAGATCAGAGCCTAAGAGGAGGCTAGAAGGATTTGACTCTACCGGGGAGATTTTATATGTGTCTTGTACAAAGTCCAAGATTGAGGCTAAAAGATATTTGACTAACTCAGCTGAAGATATTTATTAGTGTCTTGTACAAAGCCCAAGATTGAGGCTAAAAAGAGACTGACTCAACAAGAGAGTGTTTTTATCTGTCTTGTACAAAGCCCAAGATTGAGGCTAAAAATTTGCTGAGAAAAAAAAGAATCGTTATACAAAGCCTAAGAGGAGGCTGATTGGTGAATTTCTTATATAAAGCCTAAGAGGAGGCTATCTTCTGCTGAGGATTATTGAGATCCAGAGACAGGTCCAAAATGGGGAATCAACTCTTGCTGAGGATTACATAAGAGTTAAGATATCAGATGCCTTGAGGTTCTGATTTTGGACGGTGTTGTATTGATGATAAGATGACCCTAGCTGGGAAATTTTAAAATGAAAGATTGAGTGTTTATGAAGTGATCAAGGTTATTCTTGTGTTCTTTTGGGAAACTTGAGGGTTTCTTGAAATCTAAAATTGGGGTGAGACTGTCCAAGTCTCCTGGTATGAAAAGGGTTTATCTTTGTATGATGCCCAAAAAGAGGCAAATGTCTTAAGGGATGAGAATCAACCCTAAATTGGTCTGATGTTTTGACTCTTAGAAAGACTGCTCTAATAAAGGATGACTAGGTTCTATCCTATACCTGTATGAGGTCTTTGGGTTCTTATACTAAGCCCAAGAGAAGGCATGAGAACTTTTAAGAAGCCTGAGGGTCCTTGTACAAAGCCCATGAGGAGGCTGGGGATGCTTTAGGAAGCCTGTGGGTCTAAACCTAAGAAAAGTTCAAGAAAGGTTTCACCGGGAATTAATCCTTTAGTGAACAGTTCTAGGGTTTGAAGAAATTCAAGAGAGGTTTCACCGGGAATTAATCCTTTCTGGGGGATTCAATTTCTTTGACAATTTTCTAATAGTGATAGTCTTGAGAAAAGTTTCACCGGGAATAATGCCTTTCTCTGTTCCATATTGTATAAGCCCAAGAGGAGGCAAGACTGTATCTGGAATTTCCTATGGGGAACTAGTTTTGACTTTGTTGAAAGAGTGGCCACTGGTTTGATCTAATCATAGACCCAATTGCCGTGGAAAACTCTAAGCAGATAATATATAGGCATATATATACAGATGAAATATATACAAGCATGTAAAAGAGGGTAGGAGGACTTACAGGTGAGCAAGCTTCCAGCATTACAAACAAATATATATATATATATACAAGTATGTAAAAGAAAGTTGTTTAAAACTTACAGGTGAGCAAGCTTCCATTACTACAGCTGTCTAGTTAGTTATTCAAGAAATTAAAGAAAGTTTTGATAACAACAATGAATTTGAATCTAAATCAAAAGGGAAAGTTGTTTTGAAAACAAGATTGGGTCTTATACTCAAGGAGAGGCCCAAAGTTTATTTTTGTACAAGAGACGGGGCTTACAACTCAAGGAGAGGCCCAGATGAAAAACAACGATCGCACCGTTATTTTGAAAACTATATTGGGATTATACAATGACTGAGGCCCAAATTACTTATGTACAAAGGGGGGTTGGGTCTTACACTCTATTAGAGGCCCAAAAAAATGTTTGAAAAAGAAGAAAGATAGGACTTACAACACAAGGGGAGGCCCAGATGATTTTGTTATGAAAAAGGCGATCGCGCCGAGATTTTTTAAACGTACTGGGACTTATACAATGACTGAGGCCCAAAAAGGTTTTGTATTTACAAGGGATGGGATTTACACTCTATTAGAGGCCCAAAGTGTATTTTAAAAGAAGAAAAATGGGACTTACAACACAAGGGAAGGCCCAGTGAAAGACAGTGATCGCACCGTTATTTTAAGAATCGCAGAGGGACTTATACAATGACTGAGGCCCAAAAAGGTTTTCTGTACAACAAGGGATGGGACTTACACTCTATTAGAGGCCCAAAGTGTATATGTGAAGTTTGAAAAAATCAAAATTTAGAGAAAAAACCCTAATTTTGAATTTAAAAGCTATAATTTTCAAAGGAAATCAAATAAAAATGATATAAAATACCAAATATATTCAAAAACAAGTTGTATACTTTGAAAAATATTTTGAAAAATAATGTTTAATCACATGAAAGCTTTAAATCCAATTGGTTTTGAAAAATCAAGGTGAGAATTTCATTCTAAAATTTAAAAACAAATAAAATGAAATTAATTACAAAAATTCTAACTATATTAAAGAAATAATATAAATTGGACTTTTTTGTAAAATAAAATAATTTAACATTTTTGTGAATTTTGAAAAAAAGAATTAATTCAAAAACATTAAAAATCAGAGAGAAATTAATTTTTGAATCAATTAAATAAACATTAAAATTAATTAAATAATTCAAATATTTGAAAAATTGAAAAACGCGCGAAGAACATCATCTTCTTCGCTTTGTGACCAGATGCGGAATCAATCTAATCTCTCTTGTTTCTTAATGGAATTGGATGAAGTAAACATCAAACTTGCTCGCTTTTGAACAAGGAACAAGATGGTATTACTCAATTTCATTTAAATTAAGTGTGGAGAGAGTTATCATGCACGAACCAGATGAACCCTAATTTGAACAAACCAATATGAAATTCCGTACACGATTGATTCATGGCAATTGATTGAGGGAAAATGATCTATATGCATCCAGAAACATAATGGTAACTTGAAAACATGTTTATGATGCATGTACTAATGAGGTTGAAAGTTCAAGGCTTACCTCTTGCAGCTGGTGATCGAGCTTGGTGATGGAGGTGTTACAGATGTGTAATGATGATCTGGACAACTTCCTTATACCTCAAGGAATGTGTTTGAATGCTTAGAGTGGTTAGAGGTCCTTTGGTTTGATCAGGTCGAACCCTTCTATAGCAGATGATGGATTTTGTGCAAATGGGGCACCACTTTGTGATTTTGATGTTACAGATGTTGCTTTAGTATTTGAATCATTTACACATGATGTATGTGAGGTGTTTAAATCATTGGTTTAGACAGAAATGCTCTGGTTTTGAAATTCATGATTCTCACTTTTGAAAATGTGAAAATTTGGAGCAAGAGAAAGAAGAGAGTGAAAACAAGTGTAGTATTGTTTTGGTGTGATCTGAATGAGGCAATGTGACCTCTATTTATAGGTGATCAGGTTTTGTCTTGGAGAAATAGTGAATGGCTGCAAGATCATATCACATTCAATGGCTTTGGCTTGGTGGCATTTCATCTTATGCAAGGCAAATTGGCCCCTCCAAGCAACAAGGATATGTTTTGACCAATTCCACATTCCTCAGATGTTTTTAACGTTGTTTAAGCATGAATCTTAACTAAGGAGATCAGCTTTCTTGAATCTGCACTATTGCACATAAATGCACTTTGAATTCCAAGTCTTTGTTCAAAGACTCATCATGCCAAAGGATGAACTTTGAAGCATCTTGGCCTAATTTTGCAGGTTTGACATGATTCAATCTGATCCTCATTGATTTGGGAAGATGACAAAGTTGGCAAGATGACAAACTTGTAAGTGGAAATCGTGTGGTGCAAGAAAAGGTCTCAAAATCTGTCTTGAAGACAGTTGCAGCAGGGCAACTTCGGAGGATCATATCTCCTTGCTCACATGGAATCTTTGAGTGTTCTTGTACTCTTTAGAAAGCTGGGATAACATACTTCAACTTTGATGTTTACATATAGTTCTGAATCCCCTTGGATCATAGTGAAAAATGCCTCTACATTTTGGATTTTGGACTGTTTTTTTTAACTTAGGCAAATTTTTACTAAGTGTTGGAAAAAGTGGTATTTTCAAGTTTTAGTGATTTTGCTCCATCCATAACTCAAAATCCATGGAGATTTGGAATTTCTTGTAGTTGACATATTTGAAGTATTTCAGATGGACTTTCATTTGAGCTTTGAATGGGAGAAAAAGTCCTTGTGGTTTGGGAGTCATGACCTTGCAAAGTTGGTGCAAAACCACTTTTGTTCCATAACTTAGAAAAATTTTGGTTTCTCATGGTTGCCCCTTTTGCAAGAAACCTCACTTTTCTTGATTTTTCTTGATGAATGATGATCAATACCATATATTAACATTGTTTTTGACTTAGGGGAACCATATTTGTGAGAAATTCCAAAAAGTCAAACTTGATTTTGTGCACGGTTGACTTTTTGTCAGATGAAATCCAAATTGTGCGATCCTTTGTGAAATCAAGTTCTTGACCTAATTCAAACCTAATGGATGGGTTCCATAGGTGTTATAGGGTGTATTGAATCATTTCCCAAGGTTTGGGAGCATGTCTTAGTCAAAAGTCAAAGGTACAGTTGACTTTTTCTTCAAAACCCTAATTGTGGTTCAGATGAAATTGAAACTTCTTAATCAAACTTCTTGGATCAATCCATTGTTGCAAATGGATCAATGTGGTGTATTTGAGGCCCTCAAATCATGTCTTGAGGTCTAGGCTCATACTTTGCTCCAAAAGTCAACTTAGGGGTGAACTAGGTCAAGAACCCCTAATTCCTGATTTTTGGTGAATGCTTCCCCTGATGTTAATTTGACTTGATGATTGGGTCCATGAGGTTCCTTGGAGTATCTTGGGTTGTGCTTTGAAGCATTGGCTCAAAACCCTAATTTGGTGACACTGGCGATCTTGAGGCTTGATCCACTTGGAATATTGCAACCTTGTGCTTGATTCTTGATGTGGGAGTCCTCTTGATCCTTTATGGGTGTTGGAGAGGTTTAGACAAGTTAAAGATCATGTAATTTCTTGATTGATCTTTTGCCCAAATGCTCATAGAGGGATCAAAACCCTAATTCTTGATTGTAGTGAATGCTCAACAATCCTTGAGGAAATTGATGAGGCATGAAAGTACATCCATATTATGGTGATGATTTGCACAATGATGGGAAATCTTGGAGATCAAAATTTGGGGTATGACAGATGCCCCTATTTAATCTTCTTGAACCTGAAGGTGTGAATGGCAAAGGTATTTAGGCATTCTGGGTGCAAGATGATTAAATATCGGAATACCCAAAATTTTGACGGTGGTTAAGAATGGCAGTTTGCTCATCCATCTTCTTTTGCTAAGCAATGATACTTAGAAAAGGGTAAAACTTCCCTTCGATCCTGGTCTTTAGCCAAGGAACGGATCTCAGTTTCTGAAATAAACTTCCCCTCGATCCTGGTCTTCATCCAAGGAACTGGTCTCAGTTTCTAAAATAAAATTCCCCTCGATCCTGGTCTTCAGCCAAGGACCTGGTCTCAGTTTCTTTTAGTCAAGTTCCTTCCTTGACAAGGGATGCTATTTGCAGCGGTTTTCGTCAAACTTCTCGCCGAGTTTTACTACTGGGGAGACGCCATTTGATGGAAAAAGTTTTGAGGTCAGACTTGTTGGGGGCACCCATTCGTTTGAGCTGTAGATGAGTGCAAACTTCTCTGTTGGAGATGCCATTTATTGACTCTACTGGGGAAAACGAGTCTCTCGAGAGACTGATTTTCGCTTGGGGATATTACATCATACTTTTCTTCGAGATCTTCTCGGAGAAATGTCATGTGATGCAATCCAATTTTGAGGTGCTGATGACTTCATTAACATCGTCTTTCTTGGGAGAAAAACCAATGTATTGTTGAGAGTCTTCGGTTGAGAGTTTTTCTCTGGGGATTTTCCTTAATCCGGGAAAGCGAAAATATCATCTTCAATGGTGAAGAGTGAGGTTTGTTGAATGTATTCTTACCTTTCAGAGGCTCGGGTTATAAACTTGGGGGAGAGATTGTTTAGGTGGCATTTTTCCTGACGAGGAAAGGACTTAGACCGGGATTTTGTCTTATCCGACATGGAAAGGACAACTGACAACTTGATTGACAATAGAGTTTTATCACTTGGTGAAATGAGTATGACCAGAGTGATATGATTATGAATGTGAATCAATTATGCATGATGTATGTATGTTTATGCTGACAAAACTGACGCGACATACAGACTAGTGAATGAACAAGACTGGATACTCGGCCACTACGGGGGAAAAAGAAGTACCATTGGTTCAAGATAGCAATCCTGCCTTGCTTAGGGGAGGTAGACCCTGTGGGGGTGAAAGAACTGTTCAATCGGTCTTAAGAGGTAAGAACTCTGCCGGGGGTATCAGATGGGACATTACATCTGACACAGTTGATCCTTCATTCAGGTGTACTGGTTTAGAAGGAGTACTTTGATTCTGCACTTTGAGGTTCAATCATCTTCGGAGAAACCCTCGGTGTTTCTTTCGATGTTCATCAGTCAAAAGTAATTGCCATCTTTATTTTAAAGGCAGAAAAATTTTTGACAATTAAATTCATTTTTGTTTTATTTCAAGAATCATTGATCGTGTTAAAAATGTCATTCTGTAAAGCTAAAACAAATGAGAATTGCAAATAAAAGCACTAGGGCTCAAATTTTATTGATAGGATGGAAATCAGCCAAGTGCGTGATCCCATAGAGTATTTACAAAGTTTAGAAAACGGTAATTTAAAGGAAAAGGGCTATATTGAAACATAACGACCGTTATCCTTCTACCAACTTTGAATTCTGGACATCCTGAGCCTCTGTCGAAGATGACCTTGACTTGAAGTTTTCCGACGGATGGTACTACCGCTGGGGATTTAACCTTGTCGGACGTAGTTACTTGCCATGAATCCCTAACTTTTTCCTGGATTGTCTTTTGAGGTTTCCAATCCATCGGGATGATTTTTGCTTATGTCTCTAATTTTTTCCTGGACTGCCCTTTCGGGTTTTCAATCCACCGAGACATTTTTTTATTATTTAGGAGAAGTATTTCTTGACTACATCAACATTTGTGGGGTAGGAAAATTCCTCTCCATCCATGGTTGCGAGTCTCAAGGTGCCGCCTGAGAAGGCTTTCTTGACCACATAGGGGCCATCGTAATTTAGAGTCCATTTGCCCCGGGAATCAGTGATGAATTATTGTGTCTTTTTGAGCACAAGGTCTCCTTTCCTGAAGACACGGGGTCGAACCTTTTTGTCGAACGCCTTCTTCATCCTTTGTTGATACAACTGACCATGGCATAGAGCTGTTATTCACTTTTCTTCGATTAGGTTCAGTTCGTCGTGTCGACTTTGACACCATTCAGCTTCTGTTAGCTTAGATTCCATCAATACCCTGATTGATGGTATCTCTACTTCTATGGGAAGCACTGCTTCCATGCCATATACTAGAGAGAAAGGGGTTGCCCCTATTAAAGTACGGACAGATGTACGATAACCGTGAAGAGCATAGAGTAGCATCTCGTGCCAGTCTTTGTAGGTTACAACCATCTTTTAAACGATCTTTTTGATGTTCTTGTTAGCCTCTTCTACCGCACCGTTTATCTTAGGTCGGTAGGAAGATGAATTATGGTGTTCGATCTTGAACTCAACACACAATTCTTTCATCATCTTGTTGTTCAAGTTGGATCCATTATCAGTAATGATCTGGCTTGGAACACCATAACGGCAGATGAGGTTGTTCTTGATAAATTAGACCACCACCTGTCGGGTTACATTGGTGTAAGACGCTGATTCGACCCATTTTTTGAAGTAATCAATAGCTACCAAGATGAACCAATGTCCATTCGAAGCTTTGGGTTCAATCATGCCAATCATGTCGATTCCCCATATAGAAAAAGGTCATGGAGAAGAAAGAACTTTGAGATGCGTTGGCGGTACATGGATTTTGTCAGCGTATATCTGACACTTATGATACTTCCTCATATACTTGTAGCAATCAGATTCCAGGGTCAACCAATAATACCCTGCTCTCAGAATTTTTCTCGCCATTGTGTGTCCGTTGGCATGAGTGCCAAAGGATCCTTCATGAATTTCTTTCATCAGCATGTTTGCTTCTGGTCTGTCTACGCATCGGAGTAAGACCATATCAAAATTTCTCTTATAAAGTGTATCACCGCTCAGGAAGAAGTTGCCAGCCAGTCTCCTGAGGGTCTTCCTATCTTTTCTTGATGCCCCAGGTGGGTACTCTTGTTTCTGAAGAATGCATTTGATATTGTGATACCAAGGTTTGTCGTCTATGACTGCTTCAATCGTGAAGAAGTAGGCGGGCCTTTCTAGGTGCATTATGTCGATCTTAGATACGTCATTCCAATGACCTACACTAATCATGGAAGAGAGAGTGGCTAGTGCATCAGCCATATGATTTTCTTCATGAGGGATATGATGAAACTCAATTCTGTCGAAGAATGGTAACAACCTTCTCGCGTTATCTTTGTAAGGAAACAATTCTGATTGGTATGTGTTCCAATCTCCTTTGATCTGATTGATAACCAGGGCTGAGTCTCCAAACACATCCAAATTCTTAATCCTTAAGTCAATTGCTTCTTCGAAACCCATGATACAAGCTTCATATTCGGCCTCGTTGTTTGTGCACTTGAATGTCAGTCGGACGGTGAAAGGAACGTGGGTACCCTGAGGTGTTAAGATGATTGCCCTAATTTCGTTTCCATAATTGTTGACATCTCCGTCAAAAATTAATCCCCATTGGGAATCTGGTTCTGGCCCTTCACTGGGTAGCGGTTCATCGCAATCTTTCATTTTTAAGTACATGACATCTTCGTCTGGGAAGTCAAATCCGACTGATTCCTGATCGTCAATCGGTTGATGAGCCAAATGATCGGCTAAAATACTTCCTTTGACGACTTTCTGATCATGGTACTCAATGTTGAATTCTGATAACAACATCTGCCAACGGGAAATCCTTCCCGTGAGAGCAGGTTTTTCAAAGACGTACTTGATTGGATCTATCTTGGAGATTAACCAAGTAGTGTGACAAATCATGTACTGGCGAAGATGTTTGGCTGCCCAGGCTAGAGCACAACAAGTTTTCTCAAGCATAGTGTACCAAGTCTCACAGTCGGTGAATTTCTTGCTTAAATTGTAAATGGAAGACTCTTTTCTTTTTGTTTCGTCTTATTGGCCAAGTACACAACCCATGGAGTCTTCCAAGACTGTTAGGTATATGATCAATGGGCTTCCCTCTACTGGAGGAGACATAATCGGCGGATTCAACAGATACTCTTTGATATTGTCGAAAGCTTTTTGACAATCTTTTGTCCATACACAGTTTTGATTCTTTCTGAGTAGTTTGAAGAATGGCGCGCATGTCGCGGTCATAAGGGATATGAATCTGGAGATGTAATTCAGACATCCCACAAATACTCGGACCTGTTTTTCAGTCTTTGGCGAAGGCATTTCTTGAATGGCCTTGACCTTGTCAGGATCTACCTCAATTCCTTTTTGGCTGACGATGAACCCTAAGAGTTTTCCTGAGCGGACACCGAACGTGCATTTATTGGGATTCAAGCGGAGTTTGTATTTTCTCAGACGCTCGAATAGCTTTGACAGGTGGGTCACATGCTGCTCTTCTGTTTTAGATCTGGCAATCATATCATTGACATACACTTCGATTTCTTTGTGCATCATGTCGTGAAACAGAGTAGTCATAGCCATTTGATAGTTTGCCCCGACGTTCTTCAAACTGAACGACATTACATTGTAACAAAAGGTGCCCCATGGGTTAATGAATGAAGTTTTCTCCATGTCTTTCGGTGCCATTTTGATTTGGTTATAGCCTAAGAATCCATCCATGAAGGAGAAGACTTTGAACTTTATTGTACTGCCTACCAGCATGTCTATGTGCGGTAAGGGGAAGTCGTCCTTTGGACTTGCTTTGTTCAGATCCTTGTAATCTACACACATTCTGACTTTTTCGTCCTTTTTCGGAACTAGCACTATGTTAGCCAACCATTGAGGATATTCTGAGGTGGCGAGGAAACCTGCGTCAATCTGTTTCTGCACTTCCTCCTTGATTTTGATAGCCATATCCGGGTGAGTCCGTCTCAGTCTTTGTTTTACTGGAGGATATTCTGTTTTTAACGGTAGATGATGTTCCACGATGCTAGTATCCAACCCTGGCATGTCCTGATAGGACCAAGCAAACACATCTGGAAACTCTTTGAGAAGTTTTATCAAGCTTTCTTTGACAGTCGGACTGAGTAGTGCCCCAATCTTAACTTCTTTCTTTTCTTCTTCTGATCCCAAATTGATCGTTTCCAACGGTTCTTTGTGAGGTTTAATGGACCTTTCCTCTTGCCTGAGTAGTCGAGAGACCTCTTTTGGAATTTTCGCGTCCTCTTCTTCTTCAGCTTCAAATACCGAGAATTCAAAGTTGGGAGAAGGCATTGGATCGTATGTGGGGTTTAAAACAAGCAATCTGCATGACGTGATGGTTAGTTGTTTAGAAGAGATAGAGAGAATACGAGTGTGTGCAGTGTATTTTCTGAAAAATGCTTGTTTTTTATTTATTTTGGGTTGTTTTAGGATTACCATTTTCTGAAAAAAGAAAAGTGAAAACAGCAATAAATACGGGAATGACAGAACGACGTTATTTATTTATGATTTTGTCGATTCTTGAAATACTTCCCTATAAAACAAAACTCTAATATCGGTTTGGGCAATGTGAAGAGGGACATTTACAGAAAGGTGAGCCCTATAAAACATTCGTGTCACCTGGGCAGTGTGAAAGGTTAAAACACAGATGGCAATTACTTAGACTTATAGACGACATTCGGGACATCGACAACAACCCATTGGCGACGAACTCCTTGGTGAATCACAAAGTCTGGTACCTTTTTTCTTGGTTTGTCCTCAGAAATGACGCTGATTTCTGGCGGAGCAGGATCGTTTGAGTCTTCCTCCCATGCAGAGTTGTCATAGGAGAATTCTACAGCTGTATTTTCTATGGTGTTTTCGCTCTCAAGAGGATCTCCCCATCCAGTCGGCTGGATGTCCTCGTATCTAATGCGAGAGCTTTCAGGAGCGGTGTACTTGACCAAGAAGTCGTACTTGCCACTCGGTTGTCCTAAGGTGTCCCATACTTCTATGGGGATAGAGGAGTCATCCTTCTCAATGACGTTGACCTCAGGAAAAGCATAGTTGATGAACTCTTGTCCTGCAATCTTGGCAGGTTCATCATTGTGCTGGATATCTTTTGAATGTCCTGAGTAATGATCCCATGACACAATGGGGACGTGGGTATTCCTTTCAATATTACTCAGCTGATAAGCATCGTTTGGCTGACTCTTTTTCCCCAAGTCTTCTGTGTACGTCCTCCAGATAGGCAAGTCATCCAGGGGATCATAGTAATCTTGATCAAAGTTGTTCTTCATTAGATCATCTTCTAATGAGTTAGGTGGAGCATGGCATCCCTCAGGATCATAATCTCCATAGATCATCCGAATGTTAGATCTTGGTATATATCTCGGGCCCTGCTTGGGAAAATAGAATGGCATGTTTGTTTCTTCCTGAGACATATAACCATCATTGTTAAGGTAAGACTTCCATTCCTCGTCCGTATCAGAGGAGTCACTCTTGTTAATGGTGTGTACTTCATGAGATACCATGTGGAGGAAGCCTCCACTGTGAAAGAAGTCCTGAATGGGACGACAACTTTCGTCTTTCTTAGTAGTCTGGGTACAGGTTAAAGAGAAACCAAGACCTTTCTTTGTCTTGTTATCAGTAGGAATTACAATATGTCCCCATCCTTTTGTGTCATTACTCTTGATTACTTCGAGAGCGTCCTTGTATGAGGAAATCAATGTCCCTCTTTCTGATCGATTCTCATTACTCACCGAGAGTGCTTGAAACTGGGTTACAACAACCTCTTCCAGTTCTACACAGAAGAATGATGATAACTTGCTCATGATTAAGGCCTGCTCTCCGCATACTGTGACTAACTTGTCATTCTTGACGAACTTCAGCTTCTGGTGAAGTGTCGAAGTGACGGCCCCAGCTTCGTGTATCCAAGGTCTTCCTAATAAACAGCTGTACACTGCCCGGATGTCCATGACCTGGAAAGTGACTTGGAAAGTGTGTGGAACGATGGTTATGGGAAGATCAACTTCGCCAATAATTATTTTTCTGGATCCATCAAAGGCTTTGACGATGACCTCGCTGCCTCTCATCGGGGCTCCTTGAAATGATAGTCGTACCAGAGTTAATTTTGGCATGGCGTTTAGAGATGATCCTGTGTCTACCAGTACGCTGGCTAAAGCATTATCCTGCCAGTTGACTGTAGTGTTAAGCGCCATATTGTGATTTTTGCCTTCTTCTGGCAGTTCTTCATCACTGAATCCTAAGTTGTTGCAGGAAGTGATCTTGGAAATGATATTGTCAAACTGTCTTACCGTCACATCTTGTTCTACGAAAGCTTGCCCTAAAAATTTCTGCAGGGCTTCCCTGTGAGCTTCAGAACTAAGCAGGAGAGATAGCACTGAGATTCTAGATGAAGTTTGCAACAATTGGTCTACAATGTTATACTCGCTTTTCTCGATGAGCTTCAGCATCTCATCGTTATTCTTTATAAGTTCCGGATTACTAGATTGCCCGACGGGTTGATTGGGAACTTCTGTTTGAGGTTCCTTTTCTTTGGCAGGTTCTCCAACTACTCCGTTGAAGATCTGACCACTCTGTGTGGCTCAACTGATGTCGGCAATGTTTACGATGGAGGGCAATGGAGTTTCATTTCCATTTTCGATGGTTGTTGCACCGTACTTGTAAGGGATAGCCTTATCTGATTTGTACGGTATTGGACCTGGCAAGTAGATAACCACGGGAGCTTTCTGATTTCCCTAACCATTATAGGAAGCCTCAATTGGTTCTAGGTTAAGGATTCTTCTACTGTTAATAGAGACTTTTGAATCATTGAGCAGAGGGATTATGGCACAAATTTTTTTGGTCCTCCCATGATCAGAGATTATGACAACATCTTTGCTTTGATCAGGGAGATAGTCTGGCATCACGTTAATCGACCCAGAATTTGAACATGGTCTAATCCTTTTTTGGTCCAACTAATTTTGAAGAGCCGCTCGTACGAGGTAGTACCCTTGGTTGTTCTCTAAACAAACTTTACAGCGCTCATAGTTGTGGTGAGGCACCCGGCCACGTCCTCTTTGTATGCAGTGCATCTTTACTAGATCTGTTTCCATCGAGCGCACATCCTGACTTTGATACCTATCAGGATTTCCATCAGTCAAGTTAACATGTTGTCTAGCTTCATCCAAGTAAATTGGAAGCCACCTGTGGTCCAACAAGTGTTGAAGTGTTCTTTGGACAAGTGCACATCCTTGGTCATCTTCATGGCATTCTTCACAGTCTTGATAATCATGTGAAGCTAGAAAGCTGAGCCTGACTTGCTTAGCGTGTAATTCTACCAGACTGGTATTTATCAAGTGTATGTCAAATATCTGAACCATATTGACTTGATGGTTATTTCTCTTACGGTAGTCCTGGATCCATCCGAGATCCATCTAACGTTGGAGGGCCTCTTATACAAAAGAGTATCCCTGATTATTTGTCGAGCAGATCGGATATGTGTTGTAATCATGCCGTGGCAGACTATGGTATTGACTTTGCCTTGAGTGTATTTCTACCAAGTTAACGTTCATTGCGTGAACGTTGTGGTTCTGAACAATGTTGGGATGCGCATGGCCATGTTAATTTCACGGATTCGGCGATCTTGGATCCATCTGAGATCCATTTGTTCTTGTAGAGCTGATTGCACTACGGAACACCCCTGGTTATTCTTTGAGCAGATATCACACTAGTGATAATTGTGAGGTGGTACATGACCGTACCCGCTCTGTCTGTAATGCATCCTGACCAGATTGGTTCCTAATAGGAGTACATCGTGAATTTGATAACTGCGGCTAAATTCTTCCTCTATCAAATTTACTGCAGTCTTCTCATGTTGCGGCAACGGGTTCGTCTGAAGATTTGGATTAGTATCTTTGAAAGATAGGATCTCGTTACTGACAAGCTTCTATACATCAGACTTGAAGTTGAGACAGTTCTCAATGTTGTTCCCTGATCCTCCTTGATGGTAAGGGCAAGTTTGATCTGCTTTAAACCAAAAATGTGGATTTTTCGGTACTGTAAGAGGAGACCTGATTTGGATGTGCCACTTGGCCAGTAGAAGTGGAAATAATTCTGCGTATAACATCGGTATAGGGTCAAACCCTGATGGTCGTGTCATACGATTATTGCTGTTGTACTGTGGACGAGCCTGCTGAAGAGGATGTTGTGTCCTTTGCTGATACTGTTGTTGACTTGGTTGGCCCTGAGCAACCAGTGGTTGATAAGTCGGAGCCGGCGCAGGGTTGATAGTGGGAGTTACCGCCGCTACTGCTTGATACCTTCGCCTTTGCTTTCCCAAAGTGATATTACCAATATCTTGCTTTTTTCTTTTGGAAAACACTACCATATCTTTTGGTATTGCTTAATGGCTCTGTGTTTTTGACCAATCGTCCTTCTTGGATTGCTTCTTCAAGGCGTGCTCCCATGTTCACCATTTCAGTGAAGTCACTGGGTGCACTGGCGATCATTCGGTCGTAATAGAATGAACTTAAGGTTTTCAAAAAGATTTTTGTCATCTCTTTTTCCTAAAGATGGGGACAAATATGGGTGGCAATTTCATGCCATCTCTGAGCATATTCTTTGAAAGTTTCTTTGTCCTTCTGCGACATTGCTCTTAGTTGATCCCTGTCTGGTGCCATGTCCAAATTGTACTTGTACTGCTGAACAAAGGCTACCCCGAAATCTCTGAAAGTACTGATCTTGGTACGATTTAAACCCATGTACCATTTGAGTACGGCACCGGTTAAACTGTCTTGGAAATAATGGATCAGTAGCTGTTGATTTTCTGTCTGAGTTGACATTTTTTGAGCGTACATCACCAAATTACTTTGAGGGCAGGAGTTGCCTTTGTATTTTTCAAAGTCAGGCACCTTGAATTTGTGCGGGATCTTTACATTAGGGACCAAATAGAGGTTGGCGGCGTCTTTTTCGAATAAGTCTTGACCGCGAATGGCATGCAGTTCCTTCTACATTTCCAAGAATTGTTCCTGGAACTCATTCATCCTTTCGTACATGTCTTCATTTCTACCAAGAATGGCTTGTGGAATTTGTCCTTCCGGGACAGTGTGGACCACCGGTTGTGGTATAGACATTATGGTGGTGACTCTTGGAGCTTCATTGCCCTAAATTTTGTAACCTTCAGGTGTTGCTGTCATAAACCTTGCATCTTTATTTTCCCGAAGTTTGTAACCTTCAGGCCTAATGGTTGCTGCTGCAGTTTCTTGGTCTTCAGTGACCGGCGGAATGTATCCTTCAGGGACAAAGTTGAGAGGCATGCCCCAAGGGCGACCTTTAGGCATGCTGTACCTAGGATAATATGTTTCCATTATAGGTGTAAATGTGATCTCTGAGATTACAGTCTTTTGTTGTTGCCTATGAGCTGTTGTCAGGGATTGCATATCACTGTGAAGTTTTTCCAAACTTTCCTTTAGAGCGTCCATTTCTTCTCTCAGCTCTCTGTTCTCTTCATCGAGATTGTCCATTTTCTTTTTTCGATTGGCCCGAGTATTGTACGAGTGAGACAGTTTGACTCTAGAATCGTGACACTTACGTAAGATTCGAAGATAAGAAGACTCGTTATGTGAGAATGATGAATGATATGCAAAGATATATATTATATTTTTTTTAGCTTTTAAAAAAGAAACTTCAACAAATAGATTGCAAATATCATATAGTGGAGGGTAAAGACCCTGTTTTATTGAATTTGAAAGATTACAGAAAGGAAAATACAGTATTTTACAGAGTGCTATAAGGAAAATGGCTAAGCTTATGGATCTTGAGTCCTTTCTGAAGAGAGCTCAAACGCTGCTTCTGGTACTTTCCTTTTCTTTGACCGGGGCTCTTCAGCCTTTGTCGGGTTGTCAGTCCTTTGCCAAGTGAAAAGATCAAGTAAATTCTTTCAATCTTCCTGACTTTCTACAACATGATGCTCTAATATCTTAATTAGAGCATCCTTTTCTTTTAACAGTTCCTGAATCTTGGTACACTCCACGTTGAGGATTCAATACTTGTTTTTCCAAGAGTTCTTCTCACATTGAACTTTGTTGAGAGCTACCTGGAGTTTTTCCGTGTCAGACATGAAATAAAGGACAAATTCCTTTAACGGAAAAACTTCTTGGCGAGGGTAAGGCATCCTCAGCTTGAGGGCTCTAGTTTGCACCCAGTGGAGATAAGGCTCCATGGAGATACAATTTGGTCTTCCTAGAGACTCTCTTCCTTTCTTGTGAATATGTTGTCAGGCATGCACTATTTCCTTCTTTAGTTCCCTGTCATTTTCCCCTTCCTTGAAGAAAAGACCTTCCAGATGAACATTATGCGGGATATGCTTCATCGGGTATCCGAGTTGACGGCGAACTAAAATTGGATGGTAGTTAATTCTTCCTTTAGTTCCTATGAGGGGTACGTTAGGGAAATTTCCACAACTGTCAATGATGTCTATCCCTTCGTAAATCCTATTATATTAATCTATGTCAGAGTTGGTAAGAGACATAATCCTTTGTGACCAACGTAGAGTACTATTGTGATCCCAAAATGTAGCAGACTTGGGTAAATGGGAAATGAACCAATTGTAAAGTAAGGGTACACAGCATGTGATCATTCCTCTGCTGTACAAATTCCTTAAGTGTACAGAATGATAAGCATCTGCGAGCAAGGTTGGTACGGGGTTTCCAATCAGAAATATCTTAACAACATTGGTGTCAACGAAGTTGTCAATGTTGGGAAAGAGGAAAAGCCCATATGTGAGTAGGACAAAGATATATTCGAAAGTAGTTACATTTCCTATACTAGCAAAGTACATAGCTTTCTCTATCAGGAATTTAGCTGGTAATCCCTGGATTCTTCCTTTGGTGGTCATGTGAGTCCTAACTTTTGACTCGTCCAAAGAGATTGCTCTTGCAATGGCCTGATCCTTTAGAATTTCTTCCAGTCCAAAAAATGGAGCTTGATCAGTGATAGGCAAATCAATCAGATGAGAGTACTCTTCTAACGTTGGTGCCAGTTGGTAATCCGGAAATGTAAAGTAGTGATAAATCGGATCGTAGAACTGAATTAACGTAGACATGATTCCTTCAACTACGTGGACCCTTAACAGAGATAGCAGTCATCCATGCTTAGCTCTGAAAGCATCAGGGTTGGTGATCATCATTGCCAACCTCCTTAAATTCCCTAGTTTTGGAGCCTTGAAAGTGTACTTGTGCGTCTTTCTTCTACCGAAATCCATAACGCAATCTTTCTGATATTTGCAATTATTGTTTTAGTTTATTTTGAAAAAAGAAGAGAATATTTTTTCTTTGTTTAAGATTTTTTAAAATGAATGCATGAATACAGCACACAAAAACATTGAAAAAACATGGGTTCAAGGGTTCAACGTCACGAGCATGGAGTCTAGGTTATACCCATCCCCAAAGGTTGTATTCTGGTCAATTTTTGTACCTGTAAAATGGGTTCCAGGTTCCCGAAATCATTGACCCCTCCTAGGGATATCAACAGCAAGCTGGTTCACCCGAGCGAGCTGTAACATCCTAGGATGAATCTCATTTGAGTGTAGTATCGCGTATCAACTATTCCCGATAGTCACCGCACTACCAAGTGGTCATAAGGTTAATGCCTACTAAATCCTCAGGGTCACAGGTGCCGCACTGGGAAAACTTTGCTTTCACAACCATTGGTCGTTCAACAGTAAGAATCCACACGGGCCCTCGCCTAATTTGGTGGTCTATCAGGATCGCTTATTCGGGATTCACTCCCTATAAGTTCCTCCGTCTATGCGACCCCTTATCTTAGGGTTCTCTCAAACTTTCCACATACGTATCAATCGTATTCCCATTGACAGAAAAATAAACACGGATAGCAAGTAGGAATAGCAGTAAATATATATATATATATATATATATATATATATATATATATATATATATATATATATATATAGTACGATTGCTAACAACCTAGACCTCTTAGGAACTCTAATCCTAGACAGAAAAAGACAGATCATAAAACTCCCAAGCAGAGTCGCCATTTTTCTGTAGCGAGCAATTTTTGTCGGTGACGCGACCACCTTATCGCCATTGGTTGGAATTGGGTGCTACTTTCTGATTTCTTATTTATCCTATGAAGCTGGAAAGGAAAGGGAAGCTATCTAAAACTAACCTTGCACGCAAATGTTTTCTTTAACAAATGCTAAGAGATTGGGGGGTCTGGGATCAGGTTATACAATGGGGAGTTGTCAATTACCCATCCTATATATGGTTACCCATAGATCGTTAGCAATTCTACTATTTTCTATTTACTGGTGTTTATCTGTTTATTGGGAAAGTTTCTCCTTTGGGAGTGTTGAGAGAGCGAGTTTTTGTTGATGTCGGGTTTTTCCGATGTTTTTGGTAAGGTACTGGACCTAAGGTTTTTTATTAGTGTGCTCGCTAAGATTTCACAATCTTATGCCTACGTATTCCCGTTAAAGAAAACTGGGAAATCAGAGCAATCGTAGTTCCTCCTATTATATGGGAGGAAAGAGATGTTTGGTGTCTTGTTCAAAGCCCAAGATTGAAGCTAAAGGAGTATTTGTGTCTTGTTTAAAGCCCAAGATTGAAGCTAAAAGGTTATTTGTGTCTTGTTCAAAGCCCAAGATTGAAGCTAAAAAGTTTGACTGATAGATAATTTGTCATCTCTAAAGGGAGATATCTCATCTGTCCATCGCAGTTGTTGGGTAACTAATTATAAAGGAGGATTACTTTAACTGGGATATGTGAATCCAGCAATGGCATAATTTCCTTTATAGAGGATTTGTTCTGAAGGAGGAAATTTTAACTCAGTGTTGAGCAATGCCATTTTTCCTTAGGAGTCTTTCATGCTAAGAGAGGGACATTGGCTTGGATGTAAATAATCCAGAGGCTTTCCGCTTACAGCAATTAGATGAAAGATGGAGATTTACCAGGATAAGAGATGGACTATAGCTTGGATATTTAAATCAACAAGTGTGCCACTTACAGCCGTTATCTGGAAATAGGGTTTGTTTGATTTATCTTTTTTGATGTGTGATGTACAGAGAAATGTCTTCCTAGAGAGAGATTTTTTATTTCCTCTGAGGGGATGTTGGTTTTTTTTGTGTGCCTTGATCAAAGCCCAATGTTGAAGCTAAAGGGTTGACTCTATTTAGGGAATTTTATCTGTCTTGTACAAAGCCTAAGATCGAGGCTAGAAAGAGACTGGCTCTTTTGGGGAGATCTTTATACAAAGCCTAATAGGAGGCTAAACATTGACTTTTCTGGGGAAATATTTTGTCTGTCTTGTACAAAGCCCAAAATTGAGGCTAAAAGAAAGTTATTGACTTCACTGGGGAATATTTGTATGTGTCTTGTACAAAGCCCAAGATTGAGGCTAAAATGGGAAACTGACTCTACTGGTGAGTGGTTTTATCTGTCTTATACAAAGCCCAAGATTGAGGCTAAAAGAGAAGAAACTGACTCTGCTTAGGGAGATCAAAGCCTAAGAGGAGGCTAGAAGGATTTGACTCCACCGGGGAGATTTTATATGTGTCTTGTACAAAGCCCAAGATTGAGGCTAAAAGATATTTGACTGACTCAGCTGAAGATATTTATGGGTGTCTTGTACAAAGTCCAAGATTGAGGCTGAAAAGAAACTGACTTAATAAGAGAGTGTTTTATCTGTCTTGTACAAAGCCCAAGATTGAGGCTAAAAATTTGCTGAGAAAAAGAAGAATCATTATACAAAGCCTAAAAGGAGGCTGATTGGTGAATTTCTTATATAAAGCCTAAGAGGAGGCAATCTTCTGTTGAGGATTATTGAGATCCAGAGATAGGTCCAAAATGGGGGAATCAACTCTTGCTCAGGATTATAGAAGAGTTAAGATATCAGATGCCTTGAGGTTCTGATTTTGGACGGTGTTGTATTGATGATAAGATGACCCTAGCTGGGAAATTTTAGGATGAAAGATTGAGTGTTTATGGAGTGATCAAGGTTATTCATGTGTTCTTTTGGGAAACTTGAGGGTTTCTTGAAATCTAAAATTGTGGTGAGACTGTCCAAGTCTACTGGTATGAAAGGGTTTATCTTTGTATGATGCCCAAGAGGAGGCAAGTGTCTTAAGGGATGAGAATCAACCCTAAATTGGTCTAATGTTTTGACTCTATGAAAGATTGCTCTAACAAAGGATGACTAGGTTCTGTCCTATACCTGTAGGAGGTCTTTGGGTCCTTGTACTAAGCCCAAAAGAAGGCATGAGAATCAAACTGTAGAAATACATGCAAACGAAGGTTCTTATAGATTACTATAGATACTCTGGGTGTTAATAGCTTCCCTTTATATAACCAAACTCTGATCCTCGATCTCTTAGCATTTGTTAAAGAAAACACTTACGTGTAGGGTTAGTTTTAGATATCTTCCCCTTCCTTTTAAGCTTCATAGGATAAATACAGAAATCAGAAAGTAACACCAAATTGCGGTAGGTGGTCGCGTCACCAAAAAACCGACGCTACACATGGCGAACGCCATGGCCTTTCTTCATTTAATTATGTGGCAGGCTGATGTATGGCGAATGCCATATCAGCAAAGAGGCCAGAATTCATCTTTCTTGCTGCATTTTCCTCTTCTTTCACTCTTTTTCTGCTTCGCTCCCGATTCCGCAATAGATGAAGCTATCAACTACAAAACACACAAAACAAAGTAAAATGCAAATAAAACGCGATAAAAACGGACGAATAATATACGCAATGAGCCTAAAAATATGATATGATTTCTCGTTATCAGTTAGCATCCCCCTTGGGGTTAGGTTGAGGTTGTCCAGGAAATTGTCCTCCTGGCGTAGCTTGAGCAGCTTGTTGCTGTGCTACTTGAGATATCTGGGTTTCGGGCATTTTATTGTGGGTTACCACAAAATCGACTTTTGTGCCTAATTAAGTAATCAACTAGTTTATATGAATGTTTTGGTTCATGAATTCCTTATTTTGTTGAGTTTGGGTCAAAATGAAGCTCTCCATGATTTTCTCAAGGTTTGATTTCTAAGGAGCAGCTTGCATTAGCTGTGTCGGTCTTTCAGCTTGGAAACCTGGCACTCTCTGAGGTGTAGAGTTTTGAGTATGGTTATTGTTCTTATAAGTATTTGAATAAGTGTTCCTTGGGCATAATTGACCTGATCTGGGTTTGGTTCAGCTAAAAGACTACATTCAGCAGTTATGTGTCCTTGGGTTCCACAAATTTCACACCCGGGTTGAACTACAGCTACGGTAGTTGTGGGGTTGACAGCTAAACTTTTGACTTTTTATGCTAGGGCATCCATTTTTACTTTCATCAGGTCTACGCAAATGACTTCATATATACCTCATTTAGTTTCTTTCTTCTCTACTGATCTTTGTTTCGTCCCCCATTGGTAATGTTTTTGTGCCATATCTTCAATGAGAGCGTGAGCTTCAGGGTATGGTTTGTTCATCAGTGCACCACCGGTGGCAGCATCGATGTCGATCTTAGTGTTATAGAGAAGTTTGTTATAGAAGGTGTGAATAATCATCCATTGTTCTAAACCATGGTGTGGGCAAGCTCTGAATAGTTCTTTATATCTTTCCCAAGCGTCGAAAAGAGATTCGCAATCATGTTGAGTAAATCTAGTTATTTGGTTTTGTAGGACAGCGGTTTTACTAGGTGGAAAGTATCTAGCAAGGAATACTTTCTTCAGATCATTCTAAGTGGTTATTGAATTTGCTTGAGGGGAATCTAACCATGATCGTGCTCTATCTTTGAGGAAAAAAGGGAATAGTCATAGATGTATCGCCTTAGGAGAAGCACCATTACTTTTTAAGGTGTCAGCTAATTGAACGAAAACTTTTAAATGTTGGTTCGGGTTCTCAGTAGGGAGACCAACGAATTGGTTTTGTTGCACTATTTGCAACATAGCGGGTTTTAGTTTAAAGTTATTAGCTGGGATTGTTGGGTTTATAATACTCAAATGAGGTTCTTCATTAGAAGGTAAGGCAAAGTCTTTAAGGGGTTTTTGGTTTTGTTATTCTGCCATTACTCTTCTAATTTGTTGGAGCAAAAGACATGCATGAGCGTATCTCTCTGGTTCATCTATTGGATCTACTAAACTTCTGGTACTTCGAGTTCTTCGCATAACCAGCTAAGGGGTGCCTTAATCTAGACGGTATAACAATATGGTACGGAATTTCACGTAATTAGTCTCTGACAACGGCGCCAAAAACTTGATGCATGCTATCCACAAGTATACGAAGTACCTCAGAGTAATATAAAAGATTATTGATCCCACTGAGACCAATGTGAATCTATCGGTTTCTATTGTTACAATGTTCTACTTAAGGCGAAATCAAAAGTTTTGAAAAGTGCACAGCACAGAATGTAAATAATAACAATTAAATAAATTTAGAGAAATAAAATTGGAATGTAATTCACATCGATCAAACAGTACCCATATTGTTTCTAAATAGAATTACTCGCGGGGAAATATTTTCTTCCTTGAAAAATATTTAATTAAAAAGGAACCGTCGCGTTAGCATAATCGGAATCGGACTTTATCTCTAATCTATACCAGTTGCTCACAGTGCACCGGTCGCGTATTGCGTTAAAGTAGAAAATCCTTTTTTATGTAATCACCTCTTTAGCTTAGTTGAAAAGTGCTTTTGATTGAAAACTTTAACTTAAAAGGGTCTTCGGCATATGCTCAGACAACTGGATCCTAAACCTATAAACGCGTCCGAAAATAGTTTGAAAATATCCTACTAATAATATTAAACTTTCCTAATTGATTAACAAAGCGCTTTCGCTGTTTTTCCTAATCAGAAACTAGCCAATTTTTATCTTAAGTGTCTGACGACTTTCGATCTTACCCAACTTAATCACGGTTCTACTTCTGTAGTAACCGATCAAATTAACCACAAAAAATTGTATTAAAATTAAAACATCCCCAAAAGTGTTCCTACAGACACAACATATGGAGTACCGTCGAATCGACGGTCTTCACATTCTAGCACTAAAGTTTAGCTGGACATGTTTACGGTAAACAACATAGCAAAATATGTTAAAGGTGCAATTGGGTTTCGAAAAAAAACAACGAGAATGATACGATCAAAGTATGGTTTTGAAAATAAATCTTTTGCGATAACGAAATAACGCAAGTAAATAAGCGTGCGATAAAATAAACAAAGTAAGACAATGCAAGGAAATAAATGAAATTAAAGCGATGTGAGGAAAATAAACGAAATTAAAGCGATGCGATAAAGTAAATAAAGTAAAAGTGGTGCGAGGAAATAAAAAAAATAAATGCATAATTATATAAAAAACCTGCTCCAATCGGAGATTTGAACCTGGTACAACTGGAAAGTAAATGGCAGCAAGATTAAAACTCTAAATCTACGGTGCTCCAAAACTCGATTACAACCACAGTACGATAACTATCCCGTGTGAAGAATTACCGTTTTACAAATGTGAAATATATGCCTAATCTACAACTAAATTTGGATGATGAGAAAATGAAATCTAGGTCCTATTTATAGTGGTAAAATGCCTTGGAAGTCAAGTAGTTCCTTCAGATATCGTGTGAGAGAAAAGTGGCGGTCATGGGTGAGGTCTCCAACTGCCTTTTGATTGGGGCGTCGTTTTCAGAGATGGCGACCGCCATGAGAGGATGGCGACCGCCATATTCCTAAGATGTCTATGACTTGGTCTTTTGACCATTGGGACGTGGGAGAAGCTATCCACCTCATGGCTACCTCTATGGACAACGCCGTGTTGGACGCCAAGTGTACAATTCACTCATTTTCCCCGTTTTTCATCTGATTTGTCTCGTTTCTTCATGAACGGCTCTCACTTGGCTACTTACCTAAAATCCAGACAAAATACCAACATAATAAAAGAAAATAACAATAAAATGATGATAAAACATGTGCAATCTGAGTCAAATACGCAGTGTGTTTCGGTGTTATCATTGCAATTAAATCTCTATAGGCAAGACTGCATCATAGCCAAATGTTAATCGAAATATGGTAAAGTTAGTTGCTTCTTTAGAGGATGTTCGACAAACCCAAGGTGCTTGATCCAAAGTCTTATGATAATTTCTTGACTTTTGACCCACATGTCTCTTAATTAGGCCAATTCTGATCTTGTTGGATACTTCGACTTGACAAATTGCTTGAGCGTAGATGTTAGAAGTTTGATTCTAGATTCTGAAGTAAATTGAACCATCTTTCGACTAGTGAAAATTGAACCTTGGTCGGTGGTTAAAGTTTCAGCAATTCCAAATCTACAAATGATGTGACTCCGAATAAAATTGATCACAACATCTTGATTAACATTCATTAAAGGTATGGCTTTGACCCATTTGAAATATAATCTATGCCTACTAAGATGTACCTATGACTCTTAGATAAAGCGGGACAAATTTCACCAATTAAACTTAATTCTCAACCTCTAGATGGCCAAGGCTTAATAATAGAATGGAACTCACTTGTAGGGACATGTTGAGTACTTGCGTATTTTTGTTAGTTTTGGTAACCTTTGGAAAACTCGATGAAATCCTTCACTATATTAGGCCAATATACACCTTGCCGAAACAAAAGCCACTTTATCTTGTGACCTGCTTGATGAGCGCCACATGACCCACTATGGACATTGGATATTTCCAAATATGTTTTGCTTTCACTAAGGCACTTAAGTAAAACCCCTTCAGGAGTCTTTTTAAACAATTCATTGCCAATGATAACATAGCTCAATACTTTATATTTAATCTTTCGATCTATTATTCCTTTAGATCTTTTAAAAATTCTATAATTGATTTTCATCAATCATTATTCAAAAAATTGTCAATGGAAAAAATTTAGAAACTTTTCATAATTTTGCAAGTCTTCCAACCTTTCTACCACCACCAGTTTTGACTTTGAGAATTCTAAGGGGAGAATACTAGTCGAAATTTATTTTTGTTTGACTTTTAATATTTCTTCCAACTTTTCCTCAGAGACTATATTATCTGGGACTTCAAGCATGACTCCATCTTGGCACTAACGAATGTTGGCCTTTTGGTTGTACCATTCCCTAAATCGACCTCTTCTAACAGGTCTTGTGCCTGGATCCTCCTAGCTGAAACTAAAGGATCTTTCCAAATCCCAAAGGCTCATCATCATAGATGCAGTCAATCCATTGGCTCTTTAGAATTGGGTATTCCATAATCATTGGATTATTCTTCTCAATATGGTTGGCATCGACAACCATCTTTTCTTGAAATTCGGCCTTTAAGGCTATTGTTATTCTATCCTCAGCCATATAGGCCGAAATTCAAGCAAGCGCCCTAGACTCAGTCATTGTTATCATCTGACTCTGACCATCCATTATGTTCTCTGATGGTCTAATAATCCCACATAAATCCAAGTGTGGGGTGTAACTTTATTGAATAATAGACATCTCCCTGCAAGGAAAATATTGTTCCATCCAGTGTACACAGTGATATGTTCGACAATTTTCTCTCAAAGTTTCTTCGATTTTTGTGGTTTACATCTTCCAAGAAATAACTTTGGTCGACCTCAATGTTCTCGACAATTCCATCAGGTTTCTAAATTTTGATTCTCTGATGCATTATCGAAGGGACTGCTCTTTCCCCATGAATTCATTACCTACCAAGGATTATGTTATAGCTCACCTTGGTTGGAATGACTACAAACAAAGTTGGTCTGGTAGTTGTCCCTACAACAACTTCCACATGTATAACCCCTAGAGGTTTACTTGTCTTTCCCTTATAGTTTGATAAAACCATGTTGCGGGGTTTCAAGTCTGTGTTGCACTTGCCAATTTTTCTTAGTACGGAATGTGGCATTATGTTAATGCAATTCCCACCATCTACTATAATCTTGTTTATCCCCTTGTTCTTGACCTTGGACCTTATGAACAGGGGCTTCAAATGTTGTTGCATTTCCAAATCAGGGCTTTCAAATATAGTCTTGTCTTCATCGCCATAGTCGTCTTTCATCACATAATAACATAAAGGTTTATGCTTCTCTAAATCTTCATCCAAACCATTGTCTTCCTCTTCGGTCACCTCAGTAAATGTGTCATATTCAATAAGTAACACATATTATGTTACAGATTATATCTAGCTTAGGTTCAGAACCAAATTCGAAATCATTTATGGCCATGTCTTCGTCTTGGTCATGTGTGGATTATTTCTCCTTTGACTTTGCCATAGGTGGCAAAGAAGGGAGTAACCTTTGTTTCACAGGACTTTTGGTTGACTGGCCTTCATTCATGGTTTGAACATGCCACTTTTGCTGGTGCCTTTTCCATTGTGTCTTAGTCATAGGATCCTTGCCCAGGTAATACTTAAAAGTATAAGAATACTTTTTTGACACTTTTGAATTTTCATGGTACGATAATCCAATACCAACTTCAATCTATCTCCATTTGTGTTAATCGTTATCTGTTTTTCTCTCAGGTCTCATCCACTCACCCAATGGAATATTAATGGGTGGGACATAAGTCCTTCTCTATTGTGTTATCTGAGGGGACCCCCATATTTTTGAAGAAAAACTTACCCTACGTGTCTTACTTACCAAACCTCCTTGATTAGTTGTTATAGGGTCTGACTTTCTCTAGCTCTTTGGAAGCTTTTTTGTCGAAAACTGCACTGCAGCGGGAGGAAAACATAACTTCAAAGTATTTGATCTTACATCTATTAAGGATGTCAATTAGTTCTTCCTCTGCTCTAGATTAGACCACTTTCATCTGCTCGATATAGTTGAGCATGTTGACATTATCTACTTTAGTGTCGAGGTCTTCAATGATGTCAACCATCATTACCTCTACAGACTCGACGAATAGGGCTTCTTCAGCTTTGAGGTCTGAGTCACCTTCCACTTGAGGCTTCTATTTATCTGCAAACTTCAGCCTTCCATCCTTTAGGGCAATCTGCACTAGATTTATGAAAATAATGCATTGAGAAGTTTGCAAAAACCTTTTTTCTCTCTTCGTTCTAATGTTGTTGTCTTAAGCCCTTTAGGGACTATGATTTGGGCATCAGATACTAAGAGGTCAACTATTTTATCACACTTGTTTACATCAAATGTGTATATTTTTGCAACAAACTTTTTTTTACTACGTTCGATAGAATTTTTTACATTCGAAGATTTCAACACCTTACAGACGTAAGGAGGCCCTGACTTTAATTCTGCCAAATTAACCTCACTCTCTTTGACATATTGGTAATCAATGGCAGATATTTGATAAATTTTATCCACCTCTACATATGTGATTTTCTCTTTTTTGTTATATTTATTTAACCTAGCTGTCATACCCCAAATTTTGACCCTAGATTCCATCATCATTCTAGGAAGCTAGGGCTAGGGGAGAGAGAAAGAGAAGAAAAAGAAAACGAGGAAGAAGAAGGTGAGTTGGCGCTGACTTGGTGCATAGGTGGCACTGACTTGGCCATTTTAATGTGTACTTAAAATATATATTATTGGAGTTAGTATAGTTAATGGATGAGAGCGTAGCACCGCTAGTCCAGAAGGAGGGTTTGTGTGTGTTTGCAAGCGAGAGGACTGGGGTTCGAATCCCCCTTGCCCCAGTCCTTTTTATTATTTTTCTGAACTTTAAGTGGTTTTAATATATATTGTAATGTTTCCACCCTTATTTACAATGCGCACAGTAGCTGGGTTGGTATTTGTTTTGAGTTGCAAGGCCAAGGGCGTGGGTTCAACACCCACCAAGGCCATTCCTTATTTTTTTACTACCAATTTTTGTCATGTTTCTTCACAACTTTGAAACCTCATAACTTCCTCATTTCTTAGGCTTTTTGATCCACTCTTTTTGTTACATGTTCATGTTGCTGCCTATTTTATTGTGATGAAAAGAGTTTCCTAAAAATATTTATTTTTATGGTACTTATTCATGTTTAAAGTATGTGAATTTTTAGGGTTTTCTTAAGGACCATTTTGATTCTTTGGTTGATTCCTTTGATTTTATTTGCACATATGGACATGTTTGAACCATTTGCAACTTATGTGAATCTTGTGTGATGTTGTGGACTTGTGCATACTTGTTGCTACTCGATTTAATGCATTTTCAAGTGTATGTTTATGTGTAAATGTATGTTGAATTTCCAACCATGCCATGAACTTTAGCTTGGTCATTTTGCCTCTAACATGTGATTCTCTTCCATGATTACATGACTTTTATGTGCATACAAACCATTTTTTGAGTCATATTATGTTTAGGTATCCTTAAACCTTTGATTTTTGTCTTAAACATGATTTTGAATACATGTTTGTATGCTTAAACTTTTGTGAGGTTTCCACTTTGTTTAAAGACCATGTTGAACCCTAATATGCATGTTTGGTTATTACCTACTTGTCTTAAACATATTCAAACTTGTACCATGATTAATTGTTCAAGTAATGCCTTAACTTGTTCACATGATGTTTGAATTTTAAACATGTCATCTTTAAGCATTCTCACATGCCATCCTTTGTATGCTTGCATATTCATCCACCATGATGTTTGAATTTTGATTATTATCATGACTTGTATATTCCTTAATTTCACCCATGTTTAAGTGATGTCTTAACTTATACATGTTAACTTGAACTTTGAACCTTACCGTGCTTAAGTGTTGTAATGACTCATCCATGTTGAAATGCTTAAATTGTATTCATGATTAAGTGGTGTTAGTAAACCCTAATGCATGTTTGCCTTAATTTTGAACTTAACTTGTTATCCATGATGCTTTAGTCTTGTTGGAACTATACTTCATGTATGTTTAGATGTTGTGACATCTTTGTTTATCTTGGTTGTTACCATGTTGTTTTGAACTTCTTTGAACTTTGAACATGCTTGGTTGTTACTTTGTCTCCTTTATGACTTTGTCAAGTCTTTCTTCAAATATTGTCACATTTATCCTTGTGCTTTAGTTGTAACTTGTGCATTATATTTGTCATATTAACATCATGTTTGAATGTTACTTTGAATACTTTCATTTGATATCATGTTTGTTCATATCATCCATACTTAATCATACTTCTTTAACTTTGTCAAGTTGTTTCCCCAAGTGATGTTAGCTTGTTAGCTTCCATCCTCAAGTTGCCTTTTATTCCTTAATCCAAGGGAAAATCTCTCTATTGACTCCATGTCATAGATAGCTTAACATTACCCATTCCCTTTGACCTTGTTAGAGTCATTAGGTGTTTGTGGTTTAGACTTAGGATATAATGTACAACTCTTTGACTTTGTCAAGTCAAGTAAGTGTCAAGGCCATAACACTTAAATCCCCTTTGAACCTTGATCATAATCAAAGTGTTCATTCATCCTTAGTGAGGTGAACTACAAATGTTCTGATTCTATCCTTGTAAGGATATGTAGGCACAAGACCGCGAAGTTTTGGCGAGCATACTTAGTGACTAAATCCTTAGGCTCCTATCTCTCACCATAAATCCAAACAAAAAACAACAATAGCAAATAATATCACAAATACTAGTAAGAGGTTCCTATAGAATACTATGGATGCTTAGGATTCTAACACCTTCCCTAGGTATAACCAACCCTCGACCCCCAAAATCTCTTAGCATTGTGGTTACATTGCAAACCTAGGGTTTTTACGATCTTTACCCTTTCCCTTGGATAAATCAAAGCTCGGTGGTGAATCTTTAAAATATTTGTGATTCAAGTTTAATCAATAGCTTGATATCCAATTCTCACTGCAATAGAAAATGGCGACTTCACTAGGGAAGATTTTAAGAGGATTAAGCCTAACTTACTTGTATTTGCTATATTATTGTTTGCTTGTTTGTTTGTTGCTCCATTGGGTTGTTACATTGTGTAGAAAGATAAGTCCTGACCTTGGACTTAAGAGAAAATTAAGATAGGAAGGTGGTATATTCTAGGAGGCTTATAGGGAGTTGATTCCCGACCAAGTTAACTTGAGAAATCACCACTAAGTGGGGGAAATCTTGAAAATAAGTATTGTTGATCAAGAGATTGTGAAAACAATACTATTTCTTGATTGAGCCTACGAAGTTGGGAACCTTTATTCACCTTTAACCTCACTTGGCCTTATTAGGAATGTAGTGCGTTGACTATGAGAGTGTAGACCCAAAATAGTTGATACGCGATACTACACTCAAAAGAGGTTCTCTTGAGAATATTATTAACTACCAAGTAATTGGGAAATTGATAATATTCGAAAGATGGGTTGATGACTTTGGGAACTTGTTAGAACCCGTTGTGTAAACCCTAGTACATACCAAATGGGAGGGGTAAACATCTGACTTCATGCAAGCCTTACACCATGTTTAAGTGTGATCTTGTTATGTTTGTGTATACATGCATTCATATGCATCATTTTTCATAAAAAGTTTCACGGAACTTAAGCTCTTGTTTGCAAACATCATAGGATCACCATGGATAAGGACAGAAGAAAACTTTTAAGTACACTTTCAAGAGTCCTAGCTTGGGTGACCTAAGGAGATTATGAGCTTTGGTTAAAGATCAAGAAGGGTTCAAGAACAAATATAGGAAGCTGTTATCACTATTAAGGACAGAGATGGAAGATGGACTTCTCTCTACACTCCTTCAGTTTTATGATCCAGCTACCATTGTTTCACCTTCCTAGATTACCAACTTGTGCCTACATTGGAGGAGTATTCCTATATAGTTGGGTTGCCTATTCTTGATGAGTCTCCTTTTCCTATCTTGGAGAAAGACCCTAAAGAGCAAGACATTGCCAAGGCTACACATTTGGGATTGTCTGAAATTCAAGATAACATGACCACCAAAGGAGGAGTCTTTGGCTTGACTACATAGTTTTTTATTGGGAGAGCTCAGTATTATACAGATCACATGAGCATGGATGCATTTGAGGCTATTCTTGCCTTACTTATCTATAGGGTGTTCCTCTTCCCAGGCTTTGAAGACTTTGTTGACATCTATGCTATCAAGATCTTCCTAAAGAAGAATCCAATACCTACGTTGTTAGCAGATACTTATCACTCAGTCCACTTGAGAAACTTCCATAGAGGAGGGATAATCACATGTTGTGTGCCATTATTGTACAAGTGGTTTATTTCTCACTTTCCCAAATCAAGCTCATTTTGGGATCTCAAAAATGGTTGGTGGTCATAGAAGATTATGGCTCTTACCCACTCTGACATTGATTGGTACAATCGTGTCTATGATGGAGTTATGATCATTGATAGTTATGGGGATTTTGCTAATGTACCTCTTCTTGGTACCAAAAGAGGAATCAACTACAATCCTGTCTTGGCTCTCCGTCAGCTAGGATATCCTTTGAAGGACAAGCCCAATGGTGTCCATGTTGAGAGCATTTTCTTCAAAGATGAAGATGATAGCAAAGAGCTCAAGAAGAAGATTTTGAGTGCTTGGAGCCATTTGCAAAAGAGAGGGAGAAAGACAAAGGAAAGCCCAGTTGTGTTTCTTTGGAACCCTATCTCCAATGGTCCGAGATAGGGCCATCAAGCTAAAGATGCCTTATCTTCATCAAGAGCCCATAACTCTGAAGAAGGGGCCTAGTTTGATCTTAATATCTGAAGCAGAGAAGTTGAAGATTGCTTTAAGCAAAGCGCAATGAAAGAGATGCTTGGGAGAACAAGTATCAAGTAGTCGTCAGTGAGAACGCAGAACTCCAGAGACAACTACAGATAAAGACTGAAGAAGTACTTTCTTGTAAGAAGAGGAAGGTGCAAGAGGATTTATTTTCCTCTAGCCCTCAATCGAATCCTTGGAAGTTGATCGTGGATAGGCTTATTCTCGAGAAGACTCCGATAGAGGAGCAGATCAAGAAGCTCAACATGAGGCTGCTAGGAGAATCTCCTTAGGGCTTTTGTTAGCTTTTATTTAGCTTTTAGTTTAGGACTCTTGTAAGAAGTACTAAACATTTTTTAACCCTCTTTTGAATTAATGAAATGAGTTTCTTTTTGATATATCCTTGATGTTTGCAAATATTTAAGTTCCGCGAAGCTTTTTTTGCATTACATCTTGCATCTTACATCTGTTGTCACATTTACATTGCATTTTTTTTTCATAAAACTCATTTCGTCTTGTCATCTCCAATTTCCACGTTGAATCCTCCATACCAATATAACACCCGTGCTCAACCCAAGAAAAGAATGGAAAATCAAGAGCACGAGATTGATCACATCAACAACGAGCTAGAGGACCTCTGTGGCAACGTTGGGTAGATCATGGAGATGCTGCAGGTTATCCGTGCCAAGATGGATACTTAACCAACTTTGTTTCCGAGATTGCAAGCCTCGTGGTAGACCCTCAACCAGTTACTACTCCTGCCACTTTACCTCTATTTGGACTCCCGCGTGGTTTTGTTCCTCCACCACAAGTTCATGTTTCCACTCAACAGACAGTTCCATTAACAGTTGATGTTCCCAATATAGTTCTGACTTTTGCACCCACTGTTGTGCACACCCATATAAATCAACCTTACTACGACGACCATCATCAAGTTTATGACATACATGATGGGTCTGAATATTAGGATGAGAAACACGATAAGCTGAAAGAAAATGTGGATCTGATTGAGAAAAGGCTCAGGGCTATGGAGGGGGATCAGATATTTGGGGCCGCCGCTTGCAAAATGTGCTTGGTATCTGGGTTGGTGATTCCAACCAAATTCAAAACACTAGTCTTTGACAAATATGAAGGGGCATCTTGCCCTAAAAATCATTTGATTATGTATTATCGTAAAATGGCAGCTCATGTGGACAATGAAAACTAATGATCCATTGCTTTCAAGACAGCTTGAAAGGAGCATCCTCAAAATGGTATCTAAGTTTGGACCAGTCACGAATCCGTTGTTTTCAAAACCTCTTCGATGCTTTTATAAAGCATTACAAGTATAACATGGATCTTGTGCCAGATAGAAGGCAGTTGCTCAGCATGTCACAGAAAAGCTCTGAATCTTTTAAAGAATACGCCCAAAGATGGAGGGAAACAGCCTCTCAGGTAGAGCCTCCTCTATCAGAAAAAGAGCTTGCAGACTAGTTTGTTGACAATGTACGGCCAGAATTCTATGAAAGAATGGTGGGCAACGTCACTGCTAACTTTTCTTATTTGGTAGCAATAGGGATCAAAATAGAATTGGGTCTAAAGAATGGGAAAATGAGTGGTTCAGTGGGTAGTTCCAAAGATGGAGTTAAAAGGCCTTCTAGTGGTTTCCAAAAGAAGAAGGAAGGAGAGACCAACGTCGTCATGACTGCCCGTAGAAGAAATCCCTCTTAGAAGAATCAACGTCAGCAACAACAACAGTTTGTTCAATAGCCAGTGTATCAGTATACCCCTCAATCATATGTGGCAGCTGTTACTCCCGCTTTCAATCAACAACAACCTGTTTTTCAACAAGTTCCTCAACATCAGCAAGCGTCTAACGCTCCTTAACAAAATCATGTCCAACGCCAGAACAATCAGAATCATAATAGAAGGCAGGGAGGGAGGCCACTGATACCCCTATCCCTATGACATATACAAAACTATATATGTTTCTCATCGAACAAGGCTTGGCCACTCCAAGACCATTGGGTCCCCCACCAGAGAAATTGCCGCCATACTACAATCCCAATGTCCATTGTCCTTTTCATGAGGGTGTCCCCGGTCATGATCTTGAGGGCTCTTACGCTTTAATGCATATTTTAAGGGAGTTGGTTGAGAAAAAGATTTTGTCTTTCAATGAAACAAATCCGAATGTGAAAAGTAATCCTCTGCTCGCCCATGGGGCATCTGTCAATGCTATAGAGGAAGGGGTCGATGAAGTTTTGATCTGTGATGTAAAAGACATCAAGACTCTGCTGCCAGAGTTCCATGCTAAGTTGTTTGAAGTTGGTTTAGCCAAAGAATGCCACAAGAATTGTACCGAGTACGATGTTCAGTCAAAGGGTTGTGAAAGGGTCCAAATGGACGTCCAGGCTTTAATTAATCAAGGTGCGCTTCAAATAAGCAAATGTATGAAGAAGAATGAGGTGGCTGTAATTGAACAAGTATTTAATCTACCAACTCCTGTGTTCAAAATAGTTGAATCCGCTTACAAAGAGGTTGAACCTGTTTTCAATCTCCCTAAGCCTGCTTCTAAACTTCCAGATCTAGTTGTGACTACTGTTCAAGGAAAGAGGATGGTTTATGTGCCGAAGTCATCTATTGAACAAAGACCTTTTGCTTTCAGAAACACAAAAGTTGTGCTTTGGAACTATGGAGTGACTGATAGTGATCAGAAAACAGTGAATTCAGAAAAGGGGCCGAAGGTTGTGAACGATGAGGTGACGAATATAGCAGGGCCAAGCAAAATGACCCGCAGTGGTCGAATCTATAACCCTCATATGCGTGTGGTACCTCAAGTGCAAAAAGAAGCTACTACTATCCCTTCCAAAGACAAGGATGTTATTCCCATCAATGAAGATGAAGAGTTTCTCAGAATTATCAAAAGGAGTGACTACAAGATTATTGATCAGTTGCATCAGACACCATCGAAGATCTACATGCTATCTCTCCTCATGAGCTCTCCCGCACACCGCAATGCTTTGCAAAAGCTTCTTGCCCAAGCGTAACACCCTTCTAACCCAACAATTATTTCATATACGTATGGAAATTTAATCAAATAAAATCACCGTTCAAGGGTGTCACACTTCACAAAAGCATCATAATTATTTTCCCACTCCGTAACACGGGTTACAACATATAGGAATAACTACTTATTTTGGATCAACACCTCCTTTAAAACAAAAACGTCGCAGCAGAATTATAGTCATAAAAATAAAATCTCCTTTATAATATAACTCATAATAATTTAATCTCATCAAAAGTGGAATTTAAAACAACTCAACATCTTCAAAATCCTCATGAAACATGTTAATCAAAGTAACACGATATTTCAAACAAAAGCGTTCCCAACCCCGATGTTACATAATCAGAGCAAGACACACCCTCTACTCAACTGAAAAGAAAACTGACTCCAAAGCTAACTCTTCACGCACCACGAACTAATCTTGGTTATCTGCATGTTACCCACGTAGAGGCAACATTCAAACAGGCAGAGTGAGTAATCACAATTCAATAAAAATCATATAAAGAAAAGACATTAATAGGGCAACAATTGTTTTTATCAAATACTACAGCGACTCACCCAAAACATCATATAAAACTTCACATCACCAATATCACTCATATGCAATCATGCAATGCCACCAAGAATGAAATGCAACATCATAAAAATGCATGTGGTACCAAATCGTCATAATAATGGACACTAGGCCATTAACCCTCCAAAGATCCTCGTCAATAGGATCAATTCTGCATTTAGAACCGGAGCACGTCATAATTACCTCATATCCGCACAATGGGAATGAAGCATCGTCACAGAGTATGCATATGAATGTATGATACACAACATCATTAATCATCATCATCAATTAACCGTCATAATGTGCATCATCATTCATCAATCCTCATATACGTCATATCATCACATATTCGTCAAACAATCATCAAAACATCATCGTATACTCATTAGTAACATCATGAAAAATCATCATATAATACGTCAACACATAGCAGCAATTTACAGCAACATCACAACATTAATATAATATAAAACAGATATTTTCCATGAATGTTAAGTCAATAAAATAATATTTTTCAGCCCCAGGTCGCGCTAAGCGAGCCCCACCCACGCTAAGCGCGCTACTCAATGTCTCGAGGAGGCAAAATTCTTCCAGACCGCGCTAAGCGCCCTCTGAGATTTTGGCAGAAAACCCTGCGATAACAGCACTTCTCCATCTGCTATTCAACACCCCTAAACCATATTTTATCCTTATATCATCACAAATTATGTTATTATAACCTAGAACTATCATATATACATCAATAACAACAATCATCCCATAGTAAATCATCAAAATCCATCATCCCTAACCTCCAATTCCTAGGTTTTCCCCCAAAACCCCAATCACCCACCAACACCTAATCTTTATATCAAAATATTGCAAGGTGATACTCCCCATACCGTATAATATTATCTCTTTCGACCTCTCTTGAAGTTTCGCCAGAATTCTTCTGTGCCCTAGCCTCCTTCTCACTTGTTCTTCAAAGCACCTTTGCCTCATCCTCACAAATAATACGAATAATGAGTTCCTTTCACTATTCTCTCTTAAAATACCCCTAAATGTGCTCTTCCCATTATACCCTCACTTATCCATCCCTAATGACCAACATACCCTCAATACTCCCACTTCTATTATTTTAAATAATAAACAATAATCTGAATAATACTATATGATTATTCTTACTATTAATATTATTAAAATAATTTCACCACAATGCATCGTGCCACATAACCACATATCGTCAAAAATCACCTTATATTCTCAAATAAGCAACAATTAATCATAATCGAATTTGGGGTGTTACAACTCTCCCCCACTTAAGAAATTTTTGTCCTCGAAAATTTACCTGAAGCAAATAGAGTCGGATATAACTCCTTCATCTGATCCTCGCACTCCCAAGTCCAACTTTCACCTGCTGGTCCTCCCCACAGAACTTTCACCAAAGCAATCTCTTTACCTCGCAGTTGTTTCATTTCTCGACCATCGACACGCACCGGCAATACTTCCACAGTCAGGTTATCCCTCACTTGTACATCATCCATCTAAATCACATGCGACGGATCCGGAATATACTTCCTCAATTGAGACACATGGAACACGTCATGCAAATTCGTAAGTGACGGCGGTAAAGCAATTCAATAGGCTACCTCTCATATCCTCTGCGATATTTGATATGGACCAACAAAATGTGGAGTGAGCTTCCTAGACTTCAAAGCTTGACCCACACCCGTCACTGGCGTCACTCTCAAAAACACGTGATCTCCCTCTTGGAATTCAAGTGTTTTCCTCCTCTTATCATGGTAACTCTTCTGACGACTCTGCGAAGCTTTCATCCTTTCTTGTATCTTTTTAATCTTCTCAGTTATCTCTTACACAATTTCAGGTCTGAGTACCGCACTCTCGCCCGATTCATACCAGCACAACGGAGTCCTACACCTTCTCCTATACAAAGCTTCATAAGGCGTCATTCCAATGCTAGCATGAAAACTATTATTGTACGTGAACTCAATCAACGGCAAATGGCTATCCCACGATCCTCCATGATCCAACACACAAGCCCTCAACAAGTCTTCCAAAGATTGGATAGTCCTTTCTGTCTGACCGTCCGTCTGCGAATGATAGGCAGAACTCATCCTCAACTTAGTACCCAAAGCATCTTGCAAACTCTTCCAAAACCTCGATGTAAACCTCAGATCTCTATCCGACACAATACTCGAAGGTACCCCATGTAACTTCACAATTTCATCGATGTACAATTCCGCTAATTTCTGCATGGAATGATTAATCTTTATCGGCAAGAAATGAGCCGACTTAGTTAATCTATCTACAATCACCCAAATTGAATTATTTCCCTTAGCAGTCTTCGGCAATCCCACCATAAAATCCATGGAAATACTATCCCATTTCCACTCTGGAATCCTCAATGGCTGCGTCATACCTAAAGGCTTCTGATGCTCAACCTTCGACTTCTTACAAGTCAAACACACATAAACAAACTCCGCAACATCCTACTTCATACCTGGCCACCAAAACAACTTCTTCAGATCCTGGTACATCTTCGTAGCACCGGGATGAATACGCAGTCTACTTCGATGTCCTTCTTCTAGAATACTCTTCTTGATTTCTGGAACATCCGGAACACATACTCTATCTCGAAACCTCTTCACACCATTCTCATCAATTCGGAAGTCACCTTCGTTACCTTGGTAAATCAAAGTCAATTGGTCAACCAACTTTAAATCGGATTGTTGTCCCACTCTAATTTCTTCCAGAATACTACTAGTCAACCTCAACATTCCCAACTTCACACTGTCAGGAGTCGCTTCACATGCCAAACTCAAATCTCTGAATTGCTCAATTAATTCCAATTCTTTTACCATAAGCATCGACATATGCAATGACTTTCTGCTCAATGCATCGGCCACTACATTTGCTTTGCCCGGATGATAACTCAAATCAAAATCAAATCCTTCAACAGCTCTAACCACCTCCTTTGCCTCATATTCAATTCCTTCTGATCAAATAAATACTTCAGACTTTTATGATCACTGAACACTTCAAATTTAGAGCCAAATAGATAATGTCTCCAAATTTTCAACACAAATACCACCGCGGCTAATTCCAATTCATGTGTAGGATAATTCCTCTCATGAACTCGCAATTTTCTCGAAGCATAGGCAACAACTTGTCCATTCTGCATCAATACTCCACCAAGACCCATCTTCGACGCATCACAATACACTACAAAAGACTCACTCAGATTAGGCAAAATCAACACTGGAGCAGTAGTCAATCTCTTCTTCAATTCCACAAAACTCTCTTTGCAAGCTACATCCCACTCAAAATTTTGACCCTTTTGAGTCAACTGAGTCAACAGTAGTGCCAACTTAGAAAAGCCTTCGATAAACTTGCGGTAATAACCCGCTAATCCCAGAAAACTTCGTATCTCAGTAGCAGACTTCGGAGTCTCCCACTGTAATACACCATCAATCTAAGAAGGATCAACAACAATACCACCACTTGAAATCACATGGCCAAGAAAGCTTACTTCCTTCAACCAGAACTCACACTTCGACAACTTTGCATACAACTTCTTCTCTTTCAACACTTGCAACACAGTCCTCAAATGCTCGGCATGTTCTTCTTCAGATCTAGAATATATCAAGATGTCATCGATAAACACTACCACAAACTTATCCAAATACTCATGAAAAATCCGATTCATGTACTCCATGAACACCCCAGGTGCATTAGATACACCAAACGGCATCACAGTGTATTCATAGTGTCCATACCTCGTCCTGAAAGCCGTCTTAGGAATATCATCAGGCTTAACTCGGATCTGATGATAACCCGATCTCAAATCAATCTTACTAAACACACAGGCACCTACTAACTGATCCATCAAATCGTCGATCCTCGGTAGCGGAGACTTATTCTTGATAGTCACTTTATTCAGTTGCCGATAATCAACACACAACCTCATACTCCTGTCTTTCTTCTTCACTAACAACACATGAGCACCCCACGGAGAAACACTTGGTCGAGCAAACCTCTTCTCAAGCAACTCTTCCAATTGTTTCTTCAATTCACTTAGCTCAGAAGCTGACATCCGTTAAGGAGCCATCGACACTGGACTCGTACCTGGTATTAAGTCCACTGCAAACTCTACTTCACGCTCTGGAGGAAAATCACTGATGTTATCTGGAAACACCTCTGGGAATTCACAAACAACCGGCAACTCCACACTCGCAGCTTCAAGATCAATTTGCATCGATGCAAACATTGCAAACACCAAAGCTTCGTCTTCTTGAAGTTCGTCTACTTGCTTAGCAGACAAGAACATCAACTCCCCACTATTATCAATCTCAGGAAACTCTACAGTCTTGTTATAACAATTAATATGAACACGGTTGAACTCCAACCAGTTCATTCCAAATATCACGTCAATTTGGTGCAAGGGTAGGCACACCAAATCCATTACAAAACTCTTCTCAAAAATCGTCATAGGACATCTCAAACGCACAAGGGTAATAGTAACAGAACCATTAGCTGGAGTTTCTATTACCATATTCCCATTCATATCAATTAACTTCAAACTCAATCTATTAGCACATTCAAGTGAGATAAAAGAATGAGTAGCACCAGTATCAATAATAGCAACCAACGCGATATTATTAATAAAACAAGTACCTCTAATCAGGTTGTCCTTCTCTGGAACTTCTGCACCACTCAAAGCAAACACACGGCCACTGGTCTGGGCAGCAGTAGCAGTCTTCTTCGGCTTTTGACATTGAGTATTGATATGACCTTTCTCACCACAATTGAAACAGGTCGGACCTTCGTTCTTGCAGTCAGTAGCTCTATGCCCCTTCTTACCACATCGATAGCACCTCACCACATTGATGGTTCATGCATCAGCACAGTGACCTTGCTCACCACACTTATGACACTTTCCAGAAGCGGGAGCTGCTCCCTCACTTGTCTTCTTCCCATCTAAAGCCTTCTGCTTCTCTTTGTCAGCTGAAGTTGTATAAGGCTTACCCCTATACTGCCCTTTCTTCTCACTCAACTGTTTGTAGTGAACAGATCGAGCTCGGTTGTCCTCATCATAGATTCTGCTCTTGTCAACCAACTCAGCATACCTGTGGATCTGCTGATACCCAATACCCTGCTTAATCTCTGGTCTCAGCCCATTCTCGAACTTGAGACATTTGGACATCTCAGCATCAGCATAATTGTAGTGCGGACAAAACTTCACCAACTTCTCAAACTTCACGGCATACTCTGCCACAGTCATATCTCCTTGCTTCAGCTCAAGGAATTCCACTTCTCTCTTGCCACGAGCATCCTCTGGAAAATACTTTCCCAGAAACTCTTGCTTAAACACAGCCCAAGTTATCTCAGTGCCAACATTCGTGAGTCTCTGACGGGTGTTATCCCACCAGTCCTCAGCTTCTTCTTCCAGCATATGCGTTCCGAACTAAACCTGTTGCTCATCAGAACACCCCATCACCCGAAAGATCTTCTCGATCGCCTTCAGCCACTTGTGTGCACTTGCTGGATCATGTGTGCCCACAAAATTCGGTGGATTGTTCCTTTGAAACTTCTCCAAAGCACGAAACTCATCAGGAGCTCCACCATTTGGATTCAGCTGCGCCACCACATTAGCAACCGATTCCAACGCATCAGCAATTGCACGATCATTTCTTCCAGCCATCCTGCACACCACCAACAAGGTTAGATGAACTAAAACATCGACAATGTACGCACACTCGTCGACTGACAGGGGACTGACAACACATAAAAACCTGGCCTGACGGACCGACCTGCTCTGATACCACTAATATAACACCCTTCTAACCCAACAATTATTTCACATACGTATGGAAATTTAATCAAATAAAATCACCGCTCAAGGGTGTCACACTTCACAAAGGCATCATAATTATTTTCCCGCTCCGTAACATGGGTTACAACATATAGGAATAACAACTTATTTTAGATCAACATCTCCTTTAAAACAAAAACGTCACAGCGGAATTATCATCAAAAAAAATAAAATCTCCTTTATAAAACAACTCATAATAATTTAATCTCATCAAAATTGGAATTTAAAACAACTCAACATCTTCAAAATCCTCATGAAACATGTTAATCAAAGTAACACAATATTTCAAACAAAAGCGTTCCCAACCCCGATGTTACATAATCAGAGCAAGACACACTGTGATACGGTGGAGAACCGACTTTTTAATTTTGTTTTCGCAAAACATGTTGCGGTTAGCAAGAGTCGCCACCGACTTTTCTTTTATCCAATTTATTTTAGGACAGGTGAAAAGAATAGGAAAGACCTTTTTGAAAAGATTTTGAGTTCGGGGGGGTAAGTTATGAAAAGGGAAGGTGTTAGCACCCCTTTTCATCCGTAGTTATCTACGGGCTCTTAATTGCTGGCTCACTTTAACTTGCTTTTTTTTGAAATGTGGTGTGTGTTCAGAAAATATTTTGTAAAAGTTGACTTTGTAATAATTCGTGTAAGAATGTTTACAAAGTGTTTGTTTTTGAAAATATTTTTGAAAGTGTGAGGTGTGAAAAGTATTTGTTTTTTTTTTAGTTGTGAGCAAGCATTTAAAAGTTACTTACCCTTAATTTATAAGGTCTTTCTTGTATTTATCCTTTTCCTTGAGAGATAGTACTAACCATACCATTAGTGGGTAGGTAGTCCTATCTATTGGATGTGAAGGGATAGCGAAGGGTCATCGAATGGTCATAGAAGGCAACATGTAAGGATACCTTAGCAATTCGAAGGGACTATCATCATTTTTCCGTAGGGTCATCGAGGGACAAGATCATCTTTTCGTAGGCAACTCGAAGGGTCATCGAGGGACTATGATCTTTAAATCGAAGGGACTATGATGATATTATTCGTAAGCGGCTTTTGCTAAAGTATCCCTAAGTTCGAGGGACATGACCATTATTTCGTAACGCAAACGAAGAGAGGTTACCCTAGAGGTGCATGTGTGTGCATTAGGTCGATGGCGATGCTAAAAAGCAGTTGACTTACAGGGTTTAAAAAAAAGGGCTCGATTATTGAATCGAGAATTGTTTGATATTTTTGAAAAAAGAGGTTTTAATATTGTAGCAAGATATGGGCGAAATAAAGGAAAGCAACAAAATTATTTTACACATCATGGGAATTGGGATACATTTTTCCAATGGGGATAAAATGAGCGATAAATATACAATTCAAACACGCGATAATTCAACAGTAATTAGCAAAAGTTTTAATCCAAACTTAATAACCAGATTAATAATAAAAAAAGATAACAATATTTAAATCTAAATTCAAACAAGATTAAGATTAAAATTGAAACAAGATTCACATCAAGAATTAAGAAAAATAAAATCAAAATTATTCGAGAATTAATAAGAGAATATCGCTAACGCAAAAGATGCGATCATCGCAATAGGGATTAAGAGTGCGCGGATCTAAAATTATAAAATAAAAATGCATAGAAAAATTAAAATTTTAAACGTCTTAAACAATAATGTTGCTAACGCAAGAAATACGATCATCACTACCGGATCAAATTACACATGAATGTCACGCATCACGTACATAAATATACATATAGCGTATCGACACAATTTGATCCGAAAAATCTAATAAAAAAAGAATTAACAAACAAAAAAGCAAATTGCTACCGCGTAAGCAGTCATCGCAAATTGGATCAATAAGCCACTACATAATAAAAATTAAATTAAGGCATAAAGTTGTAAATCGAAACACGAATTGGTTGGTGAACAACAAACGGATTACCGCTAGACCAAACCACCGGACGTGTGTACAAAATCGAAACGCAATGATAATCAATTTAAAAGAGTAAAATTGCAAATAAACTGATAAAATTAATTAACAACTTGCTATACTTAACGTGATCATCGCAATGGGATCGAATAAAAATATGTCACGCATTATACACGTCTATATGTAAACAGCGTATCGACACGTTTGGTCCGAAAAACAAAAAATAAATATAAATAAATAAATAAAACAATATATATTAAAACTGAGATATATTAAACAATATGATTATCAAAAACTTGGTGTATATTACAAGTATAAAAAAAAACTATATATTATGATTATAAAAATAAACATGTTGTATCATGTAAATACAAAAACGTTATACACAATGATCAGTAAAATAAACATATCATATATATAGAAAAAATTGAATCAATTAGGATAAACATGTTATATTAGAAAACACTATCCTATGATCAGTAAAATAAGTATCTTATATATTATAATATGTATATATGTGTAAACGTTCCAGAAAGTTTATAATATGCGTATTTAAACAATACAGAAAAAGCATGGCAGTTACTTTACCGATGTCATATGTATATATTGAAACAAACCACATCGATCAACTGCCAACGTTATCAAACCGATCAAGCATGTACCTGTTAATTGTAACTAAAAACAAACAAATGAAAATAGATTCGCCGCCGCTGTGTTTTTTTTCCGTCCCCCTGTTATGTGTAAAACAACCTGTATTTATAGATCTAGAAAATTAGGTTAAAAAGTTTAAAAAGGAAAATATAATCAGTCTTAATTCATATTGATCAAATAACATCTTAATAAAATCATATAGTATCTGATTTTTACTTGGTCACCAAGTAGACTAAGTATGACACAAAAATGACATAAACTGACCAATAGGAAATGAGTACACAAGAAAGGAAATATTTTTTTGTATCTATTATGATTTTTGCACTCCTTTTTGGTAAAAAGTACATAAAATCAAATAAATAATTATTTTTCAAAAATGCCTTAAAATTGAAAACGAAAATTAAAAACAAATAATAAAAAAATACAATTTTTTGTGATTTTTTGAAAATAATTTAAAATGGAAAGAAAGTTTGTAACAAATAACAGAAACAAATTCAAAATGTAACATGTGAGATTCGAACCCGCGACCTCATACTTGCAAGCCTTATCTCCTTTCCAATTGTGCCAATTCATTTATTCGAAACAAAAATGCACTTGAAAGCATATAAAGGTCAAACAACTATTTGTTATTTAAACAATTTAAAGTAAACTGTTACCTATTTTTGAATAAAAATTACTGTTAAAATGTTAGTAAAATTGAACAAAAAGAAAACTTATAAAATCAAAGTTAAAAATAAATTAAACGTCAGAAATAGGGCGGGCAAATTTTGGGGTACAACAGCTGCCCCTGTTCAATCTTAAACCTGAGGAGTTAGATTGACATGTCTGCCATTCGTGATCTGAAGGTGGAAGAGGATTGAACACTTAAGTGCCCCAAAATTTGCACTCACTGATGCACAAAGTAATGCTTATTGGTTGATTGTATTGCTTGAATGGGCTTAAAGATGCCATCCAAAGTAACTGCTGATAGGAGTATCAGAATGAGTCTAGGTTTGACTATATCTGAGGAATATACTAGAATGAGTCTATGTCTTAACTGTATCTATAAGGAGATCAGAATGAGTCTTTGCCTGATTGTATCTGAGAGTCGCATTAGAATGAGTCTACGCCTGACTGTATCTGGAAAATTAGTATTAGAATGAGTCTTCGACCAACTGTATCTAAAAGATTAGTATTAGAATGAGTCTTCGACCGACTGTATCTAAAAGATGTACTGGAATAAGTATCAGAATGAATCTGTGTCTTGATTGTATCTGAACTGTGTCTAGAAGATGTACTGGAATGAGTATCAGAATGAATCTGTGTCTTGATTGTATCTGAACTGTGTCTAGAAGATGTACTGGAATGAGTCTACTCCTGACTGTATCCAAAGGAGTATTAGAATGAATCTTCGACTGATTGTATCTGAAGGATGATAAACTGTTGACAATATTTGTCCATTTGAGAACTAACCTGAAAAAACCAAGTTAGTTTTATGCAATGTCATGATAAATGAGAATGTTATATGCATTTTGTATGCACATGCTATGATGTATTGTAAATGATGTATGGGTACGAAATGTCGCTGAAGGTAGCGGTGGCTTTGAATAGTAATGTCTGATTGGGGAAAATAAACCCCTGACTGTTGCTGGGGATGGAGAAAATAAATCTCTAGATCCTGTTTAGAATGACTCTACTGGGGATTCAAACTTCTCATTTGGGAATATTCCGCTGGGGATCTTTGACTTTCGCTTGGAGATAGAAGTATTCTGTCAGGAGAGTCGGTCGTTCGTCGTGCTTTTTATTAAAGGATTTGATTCTTATGTACCCTGACTGGGGATAAAAGAGATGGATAATCCTCCGATGCACTATCTGACCAAGTTTCGGACATGGGTGACCACTCTTCTGGGAGTAGCAACCATGGACGAAATCCTGCTGGAGAAGAGAACTATGTTGGGTAATTTGTAGTGTTGGAGAAGTAAACTCCGCCGGGGAATTGAATTCTGTATACTTCCAAGAGGGAATATTATCTGATGGGGATCAAAATTCCATAGGCTATGCTGAGGACATATCTGCAATAGGTTGGGGAATGATCAAATTCCTTTATCTGTTAGGGGATCTATTGGGGAAGAAGATCATGTCAAGCCGTCCGTTGGGGAGTTTTCTTTATGTACTCTGCTGGGGACGCAATCTCGAATAGACCTGGCTGAAGAGAGAAATTCTGTCGTGAAGGAGATGTTGGGGAAATAAACTCCGTTGGGGAACTCTCTGGAGCGTGCTGTGGAAAGAATCAAACTCTGTCTTGTTGGGCAATCCTTTGGGGATATGGAATTGAATTGCTGGAAAGTATCTCAACTGTTGCTTAAGAGTATGTTAATTCTGCTGGGGAGTATATCTCTATTGAGGATGATCTCCACTGGGGAAGCAACGCTGCTGAGGAATAAAATCTACTGGGGACGAGCTTGTGAAAATAGCTCTGTAGAGATAGTTCCATGGAGATTGCTCTGTGGGGATATTACCATGACACCGGCTCCGTGGGGGTGATTCTGTTAAGATCTGTTGGATACAGGACTTGCTGGGGATTCTAACCTCCAAGAGTCTTTAGTAAATGCTAATTCTGTGACAGCAAACCGGGTGGAAAAGATCACTTCGAGCTTCAACTCTGCTATTGCCCCTATGTCTTCAAGTATTTCATCACTTGTTGTCGGTAGAAAAAGATAAGATTGATATACGTTGTTTGAACGGAGTTGCCAATGAAAACTGGTACTGACTCGTAAGTGGATGATCCAACGGGACATAGTCGTACGCTTTAATCCCTAACTTCTGCCTGGACCGCCTTTTTAGGTTTTTAGTCCACCGGGATATCCTTTCTTGCCCAAGCTGCCTTTTCAGGTTTTCGACTTGTCGGGTGTACAATTCTTTTATATATGTCCCTAATTTTTTTCCGAACCTTTTTGGTTCGTCAGGATGCCCTTATTTTTGCCTAGGCTTGTCAACCTAGCGGGTCCTTTTCATGCGTAGTATTTTTTTGACTATGTCCGCGTTCACAGGGTGCGAGAAATCTTCGTTGTCCATGGTAGTAATCCTCGTATCATAAAATATCTTCTTGATTACGAATGGCTCTTCGCACGTAAGAGTTCGTTTGCCCCCGAGATCACCTGTATTTAGAACTTTCGATAGTCTCGACTTCCCTAAACAATTTCTAGTAATTATCATGTCTGGATCCGAAGACATGATACTGACACCATCTGATACTATTGGCACAGACAAGTAACTCCCACAATGGCTCTTACTGAAACTCGGGATCAATGTCATGTAACAGGAGGAATGTGCTTCCAGACTGCGGTGGATCGTGTATTCCCTGGTTAATGGTTGAGGAGCTTGCAACTGAACTTGATCTGATCATATTTGAAAAGAAAGCGTTGCCCCTAGCGGAGGATGATTTGCCCCAGAATGGAAGTATTTGAAAAGAGCTACCTCAAGAGAAATAACCGGGATGCCCCATGATAATATGCCCCTTGATTGGAAGATAGTGACCATGCCTCTTGTATACATTGGCTTTTAACCAACTGAGTCAGTGCAGGAAATATTTCTGCTTTTTGATGCACCTCTCGGAAGGACTTTTGTTCATTGAATGTTCATCATGTGAACTTCTCTGCTGTCAAACACTTAGTTATATGCAAACAATGATATTCAAAATGCAACGCTTATGTCTGTCTTGAAGTTTTGAAAAAGAATTATTTAGCAAAACCAGGTTTGTAAAAACTGTGATGTCAACTCAAGATTTATAATAAGCCCTAAAGGAGTCAGGATACCTTTTGGTAACAGTATGCCTTCGAACTAACCATGCTTCAGCTAGGACTTTTAAAGGGTTGTAACGTGGACTGGTTCACGGTTTAAGAAATAAAGGATAAAGGCTCAAAGTTTATTTGTACCCAACCCATTCTCCGTGATGTTCTTCAGTCCTATACTCAGTTAACTATGCATTCAGATTCCTAGAGATTTTGGAATTTTAACACTGATGTTTGGTGATGGTTCAAAAACCAGAAGTTTATTTGAAAAGGCAGTCATTATTTTTTGTAACATTTTCTTTTGAGGATTTGTAGTGACCTCTTTTTGACTTTGTTATCCCTAACTTTTTCCTGAACTGTTTATTTTGAGATCACAGTCAGCGGGATGTCTCAATTTTTACTAAGTCTCCTTCATAGATTTTGACTTAGAGGGCTTTTCTTTTGATAGATATTGACTGCCTGACTTAATGATTACAGGGAACCATCACTAATTGTGTACAAAAGATCAACTGGCATAATTGAGTTAACTGAGGAACTACCCTGCCCCAGGTTATGATTAAGGGTTTTAATTTGCATGAGAAGGAAAACTCCTACTTCTTAGGCTCAAAGGGGTTGACTAGGGATTAACTTCCTTATAACTCCACTGTTTAGGATTTGAAACAATGCCTGTACATCGTCAGCACGGTCTATTCAAAAGTATACCATATGAAATTATGGTATCGTTTTCGTCATCCTCCCTCTAAAGGCTTACAGCTTTAACGAGAGTTAAATATCACAAAAGAGAAGTAAGAAGCATAGTTTAAATATAGTGAAACGAATGGATAAATTCAAGACGAACATACGCAATGCATTAATGTGAAAAAACCAAAGTTTGACATAATAGTAAGTGCTTAAGCCAACAAAAGAAATTACAAATGAAAATTCAAATGATTTCAAAGCTTCCCTTCCTGAACCTGTCACTTCAGACGATGTGTCTTGCAGCTTCGATATTAGATGGGCGATAGAAGAACTCAGTCTGACCATCTGGTGTGAACTCGAGGACTCCTTCGTCAATCAGGTCTTGGATCCTATGTTCCAATGGACCACAGTCTTCAGTATCATGACCAGGACTATTCGAATTATAAGCACATCTTGTGTTAGGTTCGTAACCAGGAGCAGGGTTGGCTGGAGCTGAGTATGAAGGCAATAGAGTTATCAAGTTCTGATTGAGCAATTGTTGCAAAGCCTGAGACAGCGGCATGTGCAACGGGGTAAATGGTCGTTTAGGTTTGGATTTCCAAGTACGTTGACCACCATGATGCCTACGCTGATCTTTCTGTTGTTGAACTGGTGGTGCGACAACCCTGTAAGGCCTTCTTCCTTCAATTGAAAGACTATCAGTAGTAACCTGTCTCTTTCCTTCTTTTATCCTCATCTTTTTCTCAACCAAGTTAGCTTGTTTCCTTGGAGGCCGACTGATGATCTTATCCCCGACTCTATTGTCTTGAAGTTTATTGACGAGGACTCTCAGCTCTTCTTGCCCCCGAGCTAAGTTTTGGATAAGAGCCATCTGACCATACATCTGGATTCTCATCTCTGCCATCTTAGCTTGCAGTTGTTCCAATTGATCATCCTTGTTGTCTTCAGGATTTTTCTTTTTCATGTCCTTAGAGAGGAGGGCTTTCAACTCTTCTTGCCCCTTGAATAGGCTCAGGATCATCTCTTGGAATTGGGTGTTCTGAGTCTGGAGATCCTTGACAGCTTGTTCTAATGCCATTTTCTGCTGAAATAAACAGCGAGGAGATGAGAAACCCGTTGTGGAAACCTGTTATGATATGTATGTAAATGCATATGCAATGTTTTCAAGGATCTTTATGGAATCTAGTTTGCAACATTAGAAATTGAATTTGGTTGCAGCTTTGTCTGAAGACTTTGACTTTTCATCTTTGAACGTCCTTCTATAAGAATCAAGCTCGCCATATCAAGTGGGTCATAGCCTCTGATTCAGGATACTGTTCTTTTGAGTTTGAAGGCATCTGGCTAGAGGAAAATAAATCCTCTTGCCCCTTGATAGAAATTTGGCTTTTAATAATCCTTCCATAATAGCACCTGTAAATTGTGCGCCATAAATCCCTAAGATCCTTGAAAAAGGTTAGTTAACATGCTATGTTATGATGGTATGTGGATGTTATGCATTAAGTAAAAGCATGAGGACAAGTAAGTCCCGCAAAGAGTTCAAGTTGTTAGAGTACAAACAAATCCTGCAAGGAATTCAAGTTGTTAGATAGTGAATACAAACAAGTCACACAAGTAGCCTTAGGTTTAAAGGCTTGCATGAAGTCCAAAGGTAAGTACCCTTCCCATACCAAGGTTTAGTTGGTTCAACCTATCCTAAAATAGTAACTGGGTTCTAGGAATCTCATATCACGGATCTTTCTCGCAGGCTTTATTTTGGTGCGACACTCGAGCGGCCGACCAAAACATCCCGAAAGTCCAATCTCAATGAGCGTAGTCTCGAGTATCAACCAACTTTGGAACATGCCAAACCGGCTATCTCACTACCTTCTAATGGCCAAGGCTAAGTTCAACTAGGGTTCTAAGGGTAAATTAGTGCTTAATGACACCATGCAGCAGCCTAATGTTATCCCCAATCCAAGCCTCGAGGAACATCAGTACAAACCAAAGTGTTACACTAATGATGGCTACCATATCAACCGTAGCGGTACATGCCGTACAATCTCCTTGGTCTCTTGCCACTTACCTAAGGTCCTAGATCCGGGTGTAGGATCATTTACCCAAGTAATACCCCCAAGACAAAACCCTTAAAAGTAAAGCACACAAAACAGATAATTAAAGCAGTTAAAGTGATCTAAACCTTAAGGTAACCCCTCTTTTAAGTATTTCCCCAGCAGAGTCGCCAGTTCTGTGATACGGTGGAGAACTGACTTTTTAATTTTGTTTTCGCAAAACATGTTGCGGTTAGCAAGAGTCGCCACCGACTTTTCTTTTATCCAATTTATTTTAGGAAAGGTGAAAAGAACAGGAAAGACCTTTTTGAAAAGATTTTGAGTTCGGGGGGTACGTTATAAAAAGGGAAGGTGTTAGCATCCCTTTTCATCCGTAGTTATCTACGGGCTCTTAATTGCTGGCTCACTTTAACTTGCTTTTTTTTTAAATGTGGTGTGTGTTCATAAAATATTTTGTAAAAGTTGACTTTGTAATAATTCGTGTAAGAATGTATACAAAGTGTTTGTTTTTGAAAATATTTTTGAAAGTGTGAGGTATGAAAAGTATTTGTTTTTTTTTTTTTTAGTTGTGAGCAAGCATTTAAAAGTTACTTACCCTTAATTTATAAGGTCTTTCTTGTACTTATCCTTTTCCTTGAGAGATAGTACTAACCATACCATTAGTGGGTAGGTAGTCCTATCTATTGGATGTGAAGGGACGGCGAAGGGTCATCGAATGGTCATAGAAGGCAACATGTAAGGATACCTTAGCAATTCGAAGGGACTATCATCATTTTTCCGTAGGGTCATCGAGGGACAAGATCATCTTTTCGTAGGCAACTCGAAGGGTCATCGAGGGACTATGATCTTTATATCGAAGGGACTATGATGATATTATTCGTAAGCGGCTTTTGCTAAAGTATCCGTACGTTCGAGGGACATGACCATTATTTCGTAAGGCAAACGAAGAGAGGTTACCCTAGAGGTGCATGTGTGTGCATTAGGTCGATGGCGATGCTAAAAAGCAGTCGACTTATAGGGTTTAAAAAAAAGGGCTCGATTATTGAATCGAGAATTGTTTGATATTTTTGAAAAAGGAGGTTTTAATATTGTAGCAAGATATGAGCGAAATAAAGGAAAGCAACAAAATTATTTTACACATCATGGGAATTGGGATACATATTGCCAATGGGGATAAAATGAGCGATAAATATACAATTCAAACACGCGATAATTCAACAGTAATTAGCAAAAGTTTTAATCCAAACTTAATAACCAGATTAATAATAAAAAAAGATAACAATATTTAAATCTAAATTCAAACAAGATTAAGATTAAAATTGAAACAAGATTCACATCAAGAATTAAGAAAAATGAAATCAAAATTATTCGAGAATTAATAAGAGAATATCGCTAACGCAAAAGATGCGATCATCGCAATAGGGATTAAGAGTGTGCGGATCTAAAATTATAAAATAAAAATGCATAGAAAAATTAAAATTTTAAACGTCTTAAACAATAATATTGCTAACGCAAGAAATGTGATCATCGCTACCGGATCAAATTACACATGAATGTCACGCATCACGTACGTAAATATACATATAGCGTATCGACACAATTTGATCCGAAAAATCTAATAAAAAAAGAATTAACAAACAAAAAAGCAAATTGCTACCGCGTAAGTAGTCATTGCAAATTGGATCAATAAACCACTACATAATAAAAATTAAATTAAGGCACAAAGTTGCAAATCGAAACACGAATTGGTTGGTGAACAACAAACGAATTACCGCTAGACCAAACCACCGGACGTGTGTACAAAATCGAAACGCAATGATAATCAATTTAAAAGAGTAAAATTGCAAATAAACTGATAAAATTAATTTACAGCTTGCTATACTTAACGTGATCATCGCAATGGGATCGAATAAAAATATGTCATGCATTATACACGTCTATATGTAAACAGCGTATCGACACGTTCGATCCGAAAAACAAAAAATAAATATAAATAAATAAATAAAACAATATATTAAAACTGAGATATATTAAACAATATGATTATCAAAAACTTGGTGTATATTACGAGTATAAAAAAAACTATATATTATGATTATAAAAATAAACATGTTGTATCATGTAAATACAAAAACATTATACACAATGATCAGTAAAATAAACATATCATATATATAGAAAAAATTGAATCAATTAGGATAAACATGTTATATTAGAAAAAACTATCCTATGATCAGTAAAATAAGTATCTTATATATTATAATATGTATATATGTGTAAACGTTCCAGAAAGTTTATAATATGCGTATTTAAACAATACAGAAAAAGCGTGGCGGTTACTTTACCGATGTCATATGTATATATTGAAACGAACCACGCCGATCAACTGCCAACGTTACCAAACCGATCAAGCATGTACCTGTTAATTGTAACTAAAAACAAACACAAATGAAAATAGATTCGTCGCCGCTGTGTTTTTTTTCCGTCCCCCTGTTATGTGTAAAACAACCTGTATTTATAGATATAGAAAATTAGGTTAAAAAGTTTAAAAAGGAAAATATAACCAGTCGTAATTCATATTGATCAAATAACATCTGAATAAAATCATATAGTATCTGATTTTTACTTGGTCACCAAGTAGACTAAGTATGACACAAAAATGACATAAACTGACCAATAGGAAATGAGTACACAAGAAAGGAAATATTTTTTTGTATCTATTATGATTTTTGCACTCCTTTTTGGTAAAAAGTACATAAAATCAAATAAATAATTATTTTTCAAAAATGCCTTAAAATTGAAAACGAAAATTAAAAACAAATAATAAAAAAATACAATTTTTTGTGATTTTTTGAAAATAATTTAAAATGGAAAAAAGTTTGTAACAAATAACAGAAACAAATTCAAAATGTAACATGTGAGATTCGAACCCGCGACCTCATACTTGCAAGCCTTATCTCCTTTCCAATTGTGCCAATTCATTTATTCGAAACAAAAATGCACTTGAAAGCATATGAAGGTCAAACAACTATTTGTTATTTAAACAATTTAAAGTAAACTGTTACCTATTTTTGAATAAAAATTACTGTTAAAATGTTAGTAAAATTGAACAAAAAAAAAACTTATAAAATCAAAGTTAAAAATAAATTAAACGTCAGAAATAGGGCGCGCAATTTTTGGGGTACAACACACACCCTCTACTCAACTGAAAAGAAAACTGACTCCAAAGCTAACTCTTCACGCACCACGAACTAATCTTGGTTATCTGCACGTTACCCACATAGAGGCAACATTCAAACAGGAAGGGTGAGTAATCACAATTCAATATAAATCATATAAAGAAAAGACATTAACAGGGCAACAGTTGTTTTTATCAAATACTACATCGACTCACCCAAAACATCATATAAAACATCACATTAACAATATCACTCATATGCAATCATGCAATGCCACCAAGAATGAAATACAACATCATAAAAATGCATGTGGTACCAAATCGTCATAATAATGGACACTAGGCCATCAACCCTCCAAAGATCCCTGTCAATAGGATCGATTCCGCATTTGGAACTGGAGCACGTCATAATTACCTCATATCCGCACAATGGGAATGAAGCGTCGTCACAGAGTATGCATATGAATATATGATACACAACATCACTAATCATCATCATCAATTAAACATCATAATGTGCATCATCATTCATCAATCCTCATATACGTCATATCATCATTAAACAATGGACTCGTACCTGGTATTAAGTCCACTGCAAACTCTACTTCACGCTCTGGAGGAAAATCACTGATGTTATCTGGAAACACCTCTGGGAATTCACAGACAACCGACAACTCCATACTTGCAGCTTCAAGATCAATTTGCAACGATGCAAACATTGCAAACACCAAAGCTTCGTCTTCTTGAAGTTCGTCTACGTGCTTAGCAGACAAGAACGTCAACTCCCCACTATTATAAATATCAGGAAACTCTACAGTCTTATTATAACAATTAATATGAACACGGTTGAACTCCAACCAGTTCATTCCAAAGATCACGTTAATTTGGTGCAAGGGTAGGCACACCAAATCCATTACAAAACTCTTCTCAAAAATCGTCATAGGACATCTCAAACGCACAAGGGTAATAGTAATAGAACCATTAGCTGGAGTTTCTATTACCATATTCCCATTCATATAAGTTAACTTCAAACTCAATCTATTAGCGCATTCAAGCGAGATAAAAGAATGAGTAGCACCAGTATCAATAGTAGCAACCAACGCGATATTATTAATAAAACAAGTACCTCTAATCAGGTTGTCCTTCTCTGGAACTTCTGCACCACTCAAACCAAACACACGGCCACTGGTCTGGGCAGCAGTAGCAGTCTTCTTCGGCTTTTGACATTGAGTACTGATATGACCTTTCTCACCACAATTGAAACAGGTCGGACCTTCGTTTTTGCAGTCAGTAGCTCTATGCCCCTTCTTACCACATCGATAACACCTCACCACATTGTTGGTGCACGTATCAGCACGGTGACCTTGCTCACCACACTTATGACACTTTCCAGAAACGGGAGTTGCTCCCCCACTTGTCTTCTTCCCATCTGAAGCCTTCTGCTTCTCTTTGGCAGCTGAAGTTGTATAAGGCTTACCCCTACACTGCCCTTTCTTCTCACTCAACTGCTTGTAGTGAACAGATCGAGCTCGGTTGTCCTCATCATAGATTCTGCTCTTATCAACCAACTTAGCATACTTGCGGATCTGCTGATACCCAATACCCTGCTTAATCTCTGGTGTCAGCCCATTCTCGAACTTGAGACGTTTGGACATCTCAGCATCAGCATGATTGTAGTGCGGACAAAACTTCACCAACTTCTCAAACTTCACGGCATACTCTACCACAGTCATATCTCCTTGCTTTAGCTCAAGGAATTCCACTTCTCTCTTTCCATGAGCATCCTCTGGAAAATACTTTCCCAGAAACTCCTGCTTAAACACAGCCCAAGTTATCTCAATGCCAACATCCGTGAGTCTCTGACGGGTGTTATCCCACCAGTCCTCAGCTTCTTCTTCCAGCATATGCGTTCCGAACTAAACCTTTTGCTAATCAGAACACCCCATCACCTGAAATATCTTCTCGATCGCCTTCAGCCACTTGTGTGCACTTGCTGGATCATGCATGCCCACAAAAGTCGGTGAATTGTTCCTTTGAAACTTCCCCAAAGCACGAAACTCATCAGGAGCTCCACCATTTGGATTCAGGTGCGCCACCACATTAGCAATCGATTCCAACGCATTAGCAATTGCACGATCATTTCTTCCATCCATCCTGCACACCACCAACAAGGTTAGAAGAACTAAAACATCGACAGTGTACACACACTCGTCGACTGACAGGGGACTGACAACACGTAAAAACCTGGCCGGACCGACCGACCTGCTCTGATACCACTAATGTAACACCCTTCTAACCCAACAATTATTTCACATACGTATGGAAATTTAATCAAATAAAATCACCGCTCAAGGGTGTCACACTTCACAAAGGCATCATAATTATTTTCCCGCTCCGTAACACGGGTTACAACATATAGGAATAACAACTTATTTTGGATCAACACCTCCTTTAAAACAAAAACGTCGCAGCGGAATTATCGTCATAAAAATAAAATCTCCTTTATAAAACAACTCATAATAATTTAATCTCATCAAAATTGGAATTTAAAACAACTCAACATCTTCAAAATCCTCATGAAACATGTTAATCAAAGTAACACAATATTTCAAACAAAAGCGTTCCCAACCCCGATGTTACATAATCAGAGCAAGACACACCCTCTACTCAACTGAAAAGAAAACTGACTCCAAAGATAACTCTTCACGCACCACAAACTAATCTTGGTTATCTGCACGTTACCCACGTAGAGGCAACATTCAAACAGGCAGGGTGAGTAATCACAATTCAATATAAATCATATAAAGAAAAGATATTAACAGGGCAATAGTTGTTTTTATCAAATACTACAGCGACTCACCCAAAACATCATATAAAACATCACATCACCAATATCACTCATATGCAATCATGCGATGCCACCAAGAATGAAATGCAACATCATAAAAATGCATGTGATACCAAATCGTCATAATAATGGACACTAGGCCATTAACCCTCCAAAGATCCCCGTCAATAGGATCGATTCCGCATTTGGAACTGGAGCACGTCATAATTACCTCATATCCGCACAATGGGAATGAAGCGTCGTCACAGAGTATGCATATGAATGTATGATACACAACATCACTAATCATCATCATCAATTAAACATCATAATGTGCATCATTATTCATCAATCCTCATATACGACATATCATCACATATTCGTCAAACAATCATCAAAACATCATCGTATACTCATCAGTAACATCATGAAAAATCATCATATAATACGTCAACACATAGCAGCAATTTACAGCAACATCACAACATTAATATAATATAAAACAGATATTTTCCATGAATTTTAAGTCAATAAAATAAATTTTTTCAGCCCCATGTCGCGCTAAGCGCGCTACTCACTGCCTCGAGGAGGCGAAATTCTTCCAGACCGCGCTAAGCGGCCTCTGCGATTTTGGCAGAAAAACCTTGCGATAACAGCACTTCTCCATCTGCAATTCAACACCCCTAAACCAGATTTTATCCTTAAATCATCACAGATTATGTTATTATAACCTAGAACTATCACATATACATCAATAACAACAATCATCCCATAGTAAATCATCAAAATCCATCATCCCTAACCTCCAATTCCTAGGTTTTCCCCCAAAACCCCAATCACCCACCAACACATAATCTTTATATCAAAATATTGCACGGTGATACTCCCTATACCTTAGAATATTGTCTCCTTCAACCTCTCTTGAAGTTTCGCCGGAATTCTTCTATGCCCTAGCCTCCTTCTAACTTATTTTTCAGAGCACATTTGCCTCTTCCTCAAAAATAATACGAATAATGAGTTCCTTTCACTATTCTCTCTTAAAATACCCCTAAATGTGCTCTTCCCATTATACCCTCACTTATCCATCCCTAATGGCCAACATACCCTCAATACTCTCACTTCTATTATTTTAAATAATAAACAATAATCTTAATAATACTATATGATTATTCTTACTATTAATATTATTATAATAATTTCACCACAATGCATCGTGCCACATAACCACATATCGTCAAAAATCACCTTATATCCTCAAATAAGCAACAATTAATCATAATCGAATTTGGGGTGTGTTGCGGTGAGAATCGGATAACAAGCTATTAATTAACTTGCATCACATTTCTTTGAATTCACCACCGACTTTGATTTATCCAAAGGAAAGGTTCAAGATCAAGAAAAACCTAAAGGGGGGAGATCTAAAGTTCGGGGGTTGGTTATACTAAGGGAAGGTATTAACACCCTTAATATCTGTAGTACTCTACAGGAACCTCTTGTTAAGTTTATGTTATGTTATGTTTGCTTGCTAAGGATAAGGTAAAGATGTTGCTAATGACTATGAGGTCAAGGGTTACCTATGACTATGAGGTCAAGGGTAAAATGGCTATGAGGCCAAGGTGATAATGAGCTATCTATGACTATGAGGTCAATAGAGAGACTTTTTCATGACTATGAGGTCAATAGAGGATGGCTATGACTATGAGGTCAAAGCTTTGCCTATGACTATGAGGTCAAAGGTAAGATGGCCCTATGACTATGAGGTCAAGAGGGAATCATATGACTATGAGGTCAAAGGATGGTAATGCGCTTTCTATGACTATGAGGTCAATAGAGAGACTTTGACAATGAGGTCAAGGTTGGAAAATGGCTATGAGGCCAAGGTTTTACATATGACTATGAGGTCAAGGTTGAATAAATTGCTCTATGACTATGAGGTCAAGAGGGGATCCTATTGACTATGAGGTCAATGAGGGATGGTTGCCTAAGACTATGAGGTCCAAGGTAGCAGTGAGTTTCCTATGACTTTGAGGTTAATAGAAAAACTTTTCCTTTGGAAGGAAGGGGAAGAATAACATCTTGTAAACAAGAGTTATAGTGGGGTTGAAATATAATGAAGCATATTAGTTCAAGAATTCCAAACAGTGAGCATTTTATCATGAAGTGAACTTTGAATGTGAACATAGTAAACAACAAGAATAAGTGATCAAATAAATGTGACAAGTATGGCAGAGAGGGCATTCACAATTTGAACCAAATGCATTTGGAGTTATGCAACTTATCAACAGAGAGCAAAACAAACAACATTGCATGGTAAGTTTATTAAAGTTAAGACACAAGGCCTCATGAATCACAGCAACACTTCCAAAATAACTTATTTTAAAGTCAGTGAATACATATACCAAGTATGGCAGGAAAGGCATTTCTCATATTTTAAAAACCCAAACATTTGAGATTTAGCAACAAAGATAAAAGATGCAAATAACACTCATGAGAAAGTTTTGCTCACGACCAAAGTTCAATGGAATCCATAAGTCACAGCATGCTCTCAAGAAAAGCTCTCTTAAAGTCAGAGGTCACACAAATAAACCAAGTATGGTTAAAAAGGGAATTTTCATGGTTTAAAAGCAAATGTATTTGGAATCATGCAATCTTAACAATCAGAAGCCAGAAAAATCAGGACAACATTCTCATGATACAGTTTTGTTCAAAGTCAGTGAATAATTCTCAAACAAAATTTCACAAGTTTAAAAAATATTTCTAATAAAAATCTTCAAAGTTTTCAAGAAAAATGGTTGATTTTATTTACAGAAAGAAAAGATGGTTGATCTTATTTACAGAAAAAGTTTAAGGATTATAACGAGGCCATGTACATTTTATTTTTTATGTTTTTGTTACATTTTTCCAAGATAAATTAGAAATGTGAGGTAAAATAAAAATTAAAAAAAAACAAAATAAGATAAAACAAGCCAAAAGTGGTGGCTTGCGCCACTATCATGGTGTGGCAGACGCCATGGGTACCTTGCCCAGAGTGGCTTGCGCCATGTCTACACTTTTCCTTTTTTCTTCTTTTTTTTATTATGTGGTGTGTGTTATTATTATATTTTATTATTTGTTTTGTGTATTAGTGAGTGTGGCGGGAGCCACTACGTTAGCATGGCGAGCGCTACTTTAACTCTTTTATTTTTTCTTGTTCAGTTTTCTTTCAAATGAATACGAATACGAACCCAGTTGACGATTAACAAAATGAAACTAACATGTTAATGATTTCATCACAGAAACAATCAATAATCAGACAACAACAAACTTAACAAACATGATAACCATATGGAGCAGAATGATCATGGAATCAGTCAATAATGAGATAATAAATATGATAACAGTATGGTGCAAACATGAAACAAATGATCATCGTGTACAAAAAAACACAGTGAGATAGAGTGATACCTAGTGGAGAGAGTCCACTGCTTCTTCACAGGTAAGGGTTTCTGGAAATGGTGGATAAGCTTCCCTTCCTTAACTGCTACAGAGCCAACACTCTCAGAAAGAAACGCGAGCTTTTTGTGGTTAAGGTGTTGGAGGTTTGAAGTGTTTACGGGAGGGAATAAAATGATAAGTTTCTTGCAAGCTTCAAAGGTTACTTGCAGAACTTAAGAAATGGAAAAGTGGAGAGATTTTGAGAGAGTTTCTTTGTATTTTCCTCGGTGTGTTTTTTTTTTTTGTGTTTCTGTGTGTTTACAGAGGGAATGGAAAGTGATGAATTCCTTGCAAGCTTGAGGATTACTTGCAGGATTATGGGAGGGAGAAGTAGAGAGAAATTTCTTGGTAATTTCTGGTGTATTGAACAAAGGAGAAGTGGTCTCCTTTTATAGGCAAAATCAAATGGTCAGGGTATTGGAGATACAGTGGGTAATTGATTTGTCCACGGGAGAAAGAATTAGGGTTTGTGTATCACTCCTTTCAGCCATTGATCTTAGTCAACCTTGGAGATCACCATGCTGAACAAGTGCAGCGGCGGATGTGGTGCAGTCTGTTATTTTCACCCTTCAATATTCACTCCAAAATCTCCTTTATTTGTGTCATGAGAGAGAAGGTGGAAAGAGGTAATAATTTGAATTTGAACATTACGGATTCCTGAGCATGAACACATGCCTCTTGTGCTGAGCCATCTTGTTTCATCAATCCATTATGGTAGCCCAGAAAGCTTTTGGCATCGTGAGGAACGGGTGAGCTCAAAAAGGTAATATGTAGTGACTCCACGAAAATTGTTTTACAAGCAAAGCATCTCCAGATTTTTAAAATAATACATGAGATGGATTAAGTGCCTAATGCCTTGCTAATGCAACCTTACGTGAACACCACTTTAAACTTTCAACTTTATGGCCTTTGATCAAATGACAACATTTTGGGCCCAATAGAAATTTGAGATAAATCATATGTCTATGAACAAAAGGAAATGTCACGGGAACAAACCTAAGAAATGGCAAAATTAAATCCTCCCATGGCACCAATTTGAGATGTTGAACCTTGGTGAATATTTATCCCAATGAAAAATTCTTGCACTTAAGAAAAAAATCTTTAAGGCTCAAAGGTGGATTCCAAGGATGTTTATTAACACATGACATAATTCCTCAAGACTTGGAATCACACTTTGCTTGACATGAAAGGCAATGGTTGACTTGTATTGGTGAAACATTTAATTTCTTGTCGAAAAAGTCTTCTTAGATGCATGTAGATTCAAATGGTTGCATTTGGTCAAAAGATGTCTTAGGGAGCCCTTGTCCTCTTTATGTAAACCCTATCTTCCACAATAAAAAGAAACAACTTGCAAAAAGAAACGGTTAGTTAACAATGCACACATGATTGAGGTCTAAATGCGGGTGCAAGAAAATATGACATCTAAGGGGTAAAATTTGGGGTACAACAGTTGCCCCTATTTAAATAGCTTCATCGGATGGCACGAGGAATGGAAATCCTCGGGACGTCAAGGTGGAAGATATTTAAATATAGCAAACCGAAAATTTTGCCCTTAGATGGAATGCAGATGCTAAAGACATGCAACAAACATGCATATGCCGACATGCCATGAACTCTAATATGATGATATGATGATATGATAGTGCAAAAATGCAGACAAACAGGACACTAAAGAGCTACCAAACACAGGTGAGCTTTACTGGGGAAAGATGAAGGAAGTATCCACAAGGAAGACTCACTGGGGATACAAACTAACCAACGAAAGAGACCCACTGGGGAGACTCTAAAGAAACACTGGGGATAGAGAAATAAAGGGGAAACCCTATAGATCCTCACTGGAGATAGGAGCCAGAGAGGTGTTCTCCACCGGGGAAAGATCCAGGGAGACGAACGATAGGTTTAAAGGTGACCGTACGACACTGGGGAAAAACACTTTCTTACTGGGCATGAAACCAGAAAGAAGACATGATCTCCACTGAGGATCAATTTGAAATAAAAGGATAGACATCCTACAAAGAATTTTATGGGATTTCTTATGCTAAAGAGCTCAAACGGGATCTTCAAGAAAAAGCCAGAAGAGACAGAGACAAACTTTGCGTGTCAGATGAAACGATGACTGGACTTTAACCGGGAGTAAGGTTAATGAGCCATTAACGATCGTACTAGGGTACCAATATGAGTTGGTTGGGATAACAACATGATTTGGTTTAGGAAAAATACCAGTATGAGATGGATTTGAGTTACTAGTATGAACTGGATTTTAGATGTCAGTATGAGCTGGACTTTTGGTTACCGGTATGAGCTGGATTTTGGCTGCCAGTATGAGCTTGACTTTTGGTTACCCGTATGAGCTGGACTTTTGAATACCAGTATAAGCTGGATTTTAGGTTATCATATGAGGAGGTTAAATATCCGGTAGTTAATACCGGGGTTTGTAGGTTAGACTTCCTGGGGAGTAGTGATCAAAGAATCAAAAACCTGGCGCATGCAGATAAAGACCGACGCAAACAAGACAACAGACAAAAGTCTATAAACCAGAAAAAGAGGTCTCGGGAGATAAAGACCCAACAAGTAAAACACACACAAATGCAAAGATGTACAATGCTATGGTATGATGCGAATGTCGAATGATACGCAGGAGGCAGCTCTAACGAGACGACGGACCGGGAAAAGTGAGTGGAAGGAAAGACACATCCACTACAAGGAGTCACACTGAAATCTAGAAGTAATCAGTCTTGGAGGCAATCCAGGAATGTCCTTACTTCACTGGGGAACTGAAATTTCACATTTCCAGCTGGATTTGTGAAGATACAAGGGAGAATCCCTTTACATCGTGGCATTTGGTCATTATTGAGATGTTTTAATTCAGGGAAGTTTTTGTCGATCTTTCTTCAATGACAAGTGTAAGTTCCTGGATTGGCTGGAATTTTGGTAAAACAACAAGGTGTTCAATGTTGATGTCATGGTGTTGATGTTGCAACATTGAGTCTTAGTACTGGGCTGTACTAAGTAGTGGAGGTTAACAATGTTTGATGTCATGGGCTTGATGTCACAACATTGTTCTTAACACTGGGTTGTGTTAAGTTGTTTAAGTGGATGTCTGATGTCACATGTCTGATGTTGTGACATTAGATCTGCAGAACTGATAACAGCATGGGCTTGTTGTTATTAGGGTTCGCGTGTTAGCTGGAATTGTGGAGAGTGGTTGACTCATTGGATGAGAATATCTTGGGATAGATATTTTCTGTTACATGGGAGATTTGATTGCAGGTCTATTGGAGAATTAAAAGGTTGAAGATTTAAAAAGATTTTGGGGATAAAATCTGTTTTGAAGATTCAGTTTTAATTAACAAATCTGATCAAATATTGTGACAAGTCCAAGCCCAATTCAAGGAGCTATATAAAGCGCACAAGACCAAAGGAAAAGGTACAGAATTCTAGGGTGAATTGCTGTGTCGTATTCTGTCCTCTCTAAAGCTGTGAAGCAAAGAGAGTTGTATTACTTGATCAAAGCTGTGAAGCAGAATCAAGGGTTCTCAAAGAGGTTGTTCTTTAAGTGGTTTTAGGGATTGAGTAGTGTTCTCATATCTAAGTGGTTTCTTAGGTAGAAAGTCACTAGTAGGAATTAAGATTAGGAGATTGTCAACTGGGTTGTTGAGTCTGTAATTTAATTCTACAAGTAGTGAAATTCATCCCTGGCTTGGTAGCCCCCAGACGTAGGTAGTTAGACCGAACTGGGTGAACAAATCATTGTGTTGATTTATTTACTGTTATTGCTGTCCATTGTGCAGAGTGTGTTGTTGTGACATCGCACCTTAACATCACACGTCTGGTACCAGAATTTCAATTGGTATCAGAGCAGGCATCCTGTCTGGCTCTGGGTGAGATCTGGGGAAGATACTTTCTGGTGTGAAGATGGACAAAGAGGTTGGAGGATTTGTCAACAGACCCCCTATATTGGATGGCTCAAACTATGAGTATTGGAAGCCTAGAATGACTACTTTCTTAAAGTCATTGGACAGCAGAGCTTGGAAGACTGTCATTAAAGAATGGAAAGCTCCTGTGGTGTTTGAAAAAGATGATGCTGGCATAGATAAAGAGGGCACCTCAAAGCTGAAGCCGGAAGAAGAATGGACCAAGGAAGAAGATGAGCTTGCCCTTGGAAATTCCAAAGCTTTAAATGCAATCTTCAATGGAGTGGATAAGAATATTTTCAGGTTAATTAATACCTGTGAGGTTGCTAAGAAAGCATGGGATATTTTGAAGGCCACTCATGAAGGAACATCTAGAGTTAAGATGTCAAGACTCCAACTTCTAACATCGAAGTTTGAGAGTCTGAAGATGAAGGAAGAGGAGACTATCCATGACTTCCATATGAGTGTGCTTGAGCTGGCTAATGCATCCAGTGCCCTTGGAGAAAAGATGTCAGAAGAAAAGCTTGTAAGGAAAATCCTGAGGTCTCTTCCTAAGAAGTACAAGATGAAGGTAACTGCCATTAAAGAATCACAAGACATCAGCAAGATGAGGGTTGATGAGCTCATTGGATCTCTTCAAACTTTTGAGCTTGGTTTAATTGAGGAAGAACCTGAAAAGAAGCCCAAAAGTATAGCCTTGGTTTCCACTCCTGCAGAAGTTAAGAAAGTTACAGATGATGAGTCTCAGGAGGATCTGTCTCAAGCCATAGTTATGTTGGGAAGACAGTTCAACAAAGTGTTCAAGAGGATGAACAATAACTCCAGGCCTAATGTCAGGAACATCTCTTCTGACAACAGCAAGGCAAAAGAGAAGGATGAAGAGAAGACTTCCCAAGATAAAGGAGTTCAGTGCTTTGAATGTGAAGGGTATGGACATGTCAAGAAAGAGTGTCTCACATTCTTGAAGAAGCAGAAGAAGGGCATGACAGTTTCCTGGTCTGACTCTGATAGTGAAAGTGAAATTGAGTCAGCAAAGCATGTTACAGCTTTGACAGGAATTGTTGAACCTGATGATGATAGTGATGGAGAAGTCACTTATGATGAGCTAGCTTCAACCTACAAAGAGTTGTGCTTAAAGAGTGTTGAACTATGTCAGGAGAGGAATCAACAGAAGAAACAGATTGCTCAGCTAGAGAATGACAAAGCTGAATTGGAAAAAGAAGTCTTATGTGTCAAAGCTCATCTTAATCATATGACTAAATCTGTTAGAATGTTGAACAGTGGGACAGCCACTCTTGACAAGATACTACAGTCAGAAAAAGCTGTTGGAGACAAAGCTGGGATAGGTTATGTGGCTGAGGATAAGGGAGCTTCAGAAGCAAGCACTTCAGGTTCAAAGAAGGAAGTGTCACAACCTTTGTCTCAACATCAGCCAAAGAAGCAGGATCCTACACCTAAGAAAGCTGATGTTTCACAACCTAAGAATATTGAGAAGAAGACTGGTCCTAATCAGAAGAGAAAGCAGCCACAAGGAGCTAGTCAGTATATGCCCCCACAACACCAAGCTGCTCAGTTCAAACAGCACATGTCTTATCAGGTGTCTCAACATCAGGGGTATGGTTACACCAATGCTGTTCCTCATATCTATGGAAGAAGAAAGCCACGCCATCATGGGAGACAATCCAGGAAACAGCATTCTCAGCCTCCTTATGGAAGAAGATACCAGCATAATAAAAGGCAGGCCAGTTATGGTAGGAGGAGACCACATTATGGATGGCAGCCTAAGCAATCTCATCATGGCAGAAGATTCAGAGATGAAAGGGTGAGATGCTTTTATTGTGGAAGGTTTGGACATATGCAGTACTCTTGCTACAAGCTGCATGGATACCCTCAGCCTCAAAACAGATGGAGAGAGTACAAGCCCAAAGTTGTTAAACAATGGGTACCTAAGGAGAAGGTGAAGTGTCTATTGGCTCACGCATCAGATGAATATTTTGCTATGGATGCATGGTACTTTGACAGTGGATGTTCAAAGCAAATGACTGGATCCAAGAAGCATTTGGTAGAGTTCAATCCTTGCCATACAAATGGTGTTATTTTTGGCAATGGTGAAAAAGGAGTAGTAGAAGGAGTTGGAAGAGTGAAGAATCATGATGGCCTTACTCTTGATAATGTGCTCCTTGTTCAAGGGTTGAGTGCTAATTTAATTAGCATAAGTCAACATTATGATAAAGGTTACAACGTAAGCTACACTAAAGATGAATATGTGGTAGCTGATGAGCAGAATGAGGTAGTGATGAAGGGAGTAAGATCCAAAGATAATTGCTATCAGTGGATACCTCAAGTGGATAGCTTATCTAGTAATGATGTTGTAACATAAGATGATGACATCAAGTGTGAAAGTATGGTGAAAAGTCAATCTGGGTTAATGACTTATGGTGTTGTTACTCCTAAGTTGGATGATGTGAGTAGTCAGTTATGTGAGCAAGATGAAGGAGTCAACAATGCTGATGGAAGGATCAAAAGCTGTGACCTTAAGAAGTGTTGGGAGCTGAATACTTGCAAGGCCAAGAAAAATGACAACCTGACTAATGACTCCTATAGTTCAGAAGAAAAATTCCATAAGTTGACAATCCTTAGGTTGGAAGATGCAGATGTTAGAGCTGATGATGAACTAATTGCAAAAGTGGTTCCTGGGGTTGCTAAACGACTGAAATCAAGAAAGAGGAAAGCTATTGAGTCACCTCCAAAGATGAGAACTGCTAAGCAGAAAATCTATGTGGATGGTACTACAAAATCCAGGAGTAAAGTGTTCATCTCTAGGAAGATCAGAGATAAGTCTGAGGATAATGTCCAGGATATCTCTCAAATGAAGGAAGTCATTGTTGTTAGAACTTCTGAGAAAATTCAAAAGGGCATACTAGATAACATTCCTGTGCTTTTCATAAAATGGTGGAAGTATGTTCTGGAAAAAGAATTTGGTATAGATACTCTGGATATGGTTGAGTTTGCTAGGATATGGTTCAGAGAGGGTGTGGGAACTTATGGTATTCAGGTGTGTATGAATAAGTTGCTCTGACTGTGTTTTATTGGGAGCTTCTTGAAGGACTTCTTTATGCTATGAGTCCTTGGAATGGTGATAAGAAGCTGATGTCCCAAAAGATGTTATATCATCATGTTTGCTGGTGGTTATATCTGGAAGATGATTAAGATTGGACATGTGGAGTTGGATGCTCTAGCATTTTTGGTCAGAAGAGGTGGAGATTATGGTCAAGTGTTTAGTAGCTTGTTCTGGCAAAGCATGACTACTGTCTTTGAAGACTTCACCAGCTACTGGTGGATGTAAGGATGGATGAATTGTGATCTCTTGAAGAGACTGGATCTCAGTAAAGCTTATAAGTAATCTGAGAATCTGTGGAGGTTGTGACACAGTGTTGAGTTTGGATTACTTTGCTGATAGTAAATCCAGTTGTAGAGCATATGTAATACCCTGGTGTCAAGAGTGTCCTTGGTGAAGGATGTCCTTGTTCTGGATCTGAAGCTTGGTGCTTACATTATACCTAAGGAGTGTCTACATAGTCATACGGGAGAATGATGAAGTAGAAAGTCTGCCTTGGATGGAGAATATAGAGAAGACTGAAGTAGATCAGGTATTGATTGATTGGAAGTCTGAAGAGTATGATAGGGAATGACTGTATGTGGAAAAAGAGACAGTGGTACCGAAATGAATGTGCTCAGCAAGTGTTCATATTCATCTAGAGCATTTGACAGGAGGAGTACTTGTCTATGGATTTCGCAGCAAAGGTGCATTTATTGTGAAGATTGCATGCTTGTGGAGATTGGTTGCTTCTTATGAGGATATAATGTCAGATAGTGTGTTATGACATTAGGCTGTTGATTGGTGTGGCCTTGAATGGTTCAAGTCATATGAAGCAAATTGTTTGAATCTTGTGCGCACATGCTTCTGAGGAGATGTCTGAAGACAAGATTGAATCATGGCCTTGAATAGATGGGTGTCATAGGACTTCTTGTTGAGGTTTGTCAAATTGTGGCTAAAAAGGGGGAGATGAGAAATAGCCAAGAGGTTCAAGTGTCAAAGATTGCCAGATGCTGCTAAAAATAAAAGGTGTTTAGTTGAAAAGTGCTAATGCAGTTATTGAGGGGGAGTTTAGACTGAGCTGCTAGTGAAGATATCATAGCATTTGAAGAGTGCAGCCAAGCAGACATCAAGGGGGAGAAGTGCTGCACATTGTGAGCTACTGAATAGCTGTGATGCTGGTTCATGTTTTTGAGGGGGAGCACCAATTGGCTGTTGTCAATAATGAAGATGGTGTTGCAGCAGATCAAGTAATGAAGACTATGAGTATTGTCAAACTGGTGCTAATGAGTTTCAAATTTCTGAAGATTATTCCGCTGCTGAAATCTCTGAAGGTGCAGAGTGCAGAAGTTGAGTGCAGAGTGCAGAGATTGTTTTAGCCAAAATTAGCCAAAGGGGGAGATTGTAAGTTCCTGGATTGGCTGGAATTTTGGTAAAACAACAAGGTGTTCAATGTTGATGTCATGGTGTTGATGTTGCAACATTGAGTCTTAGTACTGGGTTGTACTAAGTAGTGGAGGTTAACAATGTTTGATGTCATGGGCTTGATGTCACAACATTGTGCTTAATACTGGGCTGTGTTAAGTTGTTTAAGTGGATGTCTGATGTCACATGTCTGATGTTGTGACATTAGATCTGCAGAACTGATAAGAGCATGGGCTTGTTGTTATTAGGGTACGCGTGTTAGCTGGAATTATGGAGAGTGGTTGACTCATTGGATGAGAATATCTTGGGATAGATATTTTCTGTTACATGGGAGATTTGATTGCAGGTCTGTTGGAGAATTAAAAGGTTGAAGATTTAAAAAGATTTTGGGGATAAAATCTGTTTTGAAGATTCAGTTTTAATTAACAAATCTGATCAAATATTGTGACAAGTCCAAGCCCAATTCAATGAGCTATATAAAGCGCACAAGACCAAAGGAAAAGGTACAGAAATACGGGGAGAAGATCAAGAGCAGAGGCTGAGTGTCTTGAGTATTTTGTACAAGGTGTATAACCAGAATTCTAGGGTGAATTGCTGTGTCGTATTCTGTCCTCTCTAAAGCTGTGAAGCAAAGAGAGTTGTATTACTTGATCAAAGCTGTGAAGCAGAATCAAGGGTTCTCAAAGAGGTTGTTCTTTGAGTGGTTTTAGGGATTGAGTAGTGTTCTCATATCTAAGTGGTTTCTTAGGTAGAAAGTCACTAGTAGGAATTAAGATTAGGAGATTGTCAACTGGGTTGTTGAGTCTGTAATTTAATTCTACAAGTAGTGAAATTCATCCCTGGCTTGGTAGCCCCCAGACGTAGGTAGTTAGACCGAACTGGGTGAACAAATCATTGTGTTGATTTATTTACTGTTATTGTTGTCCATTGTGCAGAGTGTGTTGTTGTGACATCGCACCTTAACATCACACGTCTGGTACCAGAATTTCAACAAGCTTGGATGATTTATCAGTTTTTCGCCCTAACCAGAGTTTTGAGGGCAGCCATTGATTTCACCAAATCGTCCCTAACGCCAAAGCAAAAATTTATATTTTCATTGTGTTTTCTCAAAAGATTTTTCAAAACATTTTCCGCTTTCAAAACCATTATTAATGAATAAGTGAAGTTTTGCATAACAAGGAAAATAACAGAACAATGATAAACATCGAACAAAGAATGGGTCGAAAATCTGATTTCATTAGAATGGTAACTTGCCAATAGCGAAGTTCCATGGAACATTACAATTGAAAAATGGAAATTTGGGAAAAGGTTACATCATATTCAGTGACCACTATCCTCCCTAATAACTAAAAGTCCTAAAGTCTTGCTGCTGATGGGAATCAATGAAAACTGAGCTGCTTCAAGAATTCTTGGAGGTAGGTGACAACCCGGTCTGACACAGTGAAACGCCTTTGTCCCTAACTTTTACCTGGACCGCCCTCTCGGATTTTCGGTCCACCAGGACGCTCTTTTCTGCCTAGGCGCCCTTTCGGGTTTTCGACCTAGCGAGCTCTTTCTTTTTATTTGATCCCTAACTTTTGCCTGAGTCTTCTTCATAGGTTACGACCCACCGGGATACCCTCTTCTTGCCTAAGTCGCCATTTCTGGTTTTCGACTTAGCGGGCCTTTTAGGCGTAATATTTTCGTACTGAGTCAGCGTTCACAAGGGGTACGAGTTGTTCACCATCCATCGTTGTGAGGAGTAAAGAGCCTCCTGAGAACACAGTCTTTACCACAAATGGACCCTCATAGTTAGGTGCCCATTTTCCGCGAGCATCCCTTTGAGATGGCAGAATCTTCTTGAGTACAAGTTCGCCTTCTCGAAACTTTCGAATACGGACCTTTTTGTTGAATGCCCTCTTTATTCTCTTCTGATATAAGTACCCATGACACATAGCAGTCAGTCGCTTCTCATCAATGAGGTTCAGTTGGTCATATCTCTCTCTGACGCATTCTGCTTCATCAAGCTTGGTCTCCATTAGGATTCTTAGAGATGGTATCTCTACTTCAATGGGGAGGACAGCATCCATTCCATATACCAGAGAAAAGGGAGTTGCCCTTGTCAAAGTTCAAACTGAAGTTCAGTATCCGTGCAAGGCAAATGGTAACATTTCATGCCAATCCTTATAAGTCTTGACCATTTTCTACAGTATCTTTTTGATATTCTTGTTAGCAGCTTTGATAACTCCATTCATCTTGGGACGATAGGGTAAAGAATTGTGATGCTTAATCTTGAAATTGTCACATAACTCTTTCATTGTCTTGTTATTCAGATTTGTCCCATTGTCGGTTATGATCTTGTTGGGGATTCCATAACGACAGATGATATTGTTTTTGATGAAACGGGCAACCACTTGCTTGGTCACATTGGCGTAGGAAGCGGCTTCAACCCACTTGGTAAAATAATCGATGGCCACTAGAATAAAGCGATGACCATTATAGGCTTTCGGCTCAATAGCTCCGATCATGTCAATGCCCCACATAGAGAAAGGCCACGGGGATGACAGAACATTCAGCAATGTTGGAGGAGCATGCATCTTATCAGCGTAGATCTGGCACTTATGACACTTTCTGGCGTATTGGATACAGTCGGCTTCCATAGTCAACCAATAATATCCAGCTCTCAAGATCTTCCTAGCCATAATATGTCCATTGGTGTGAGTACCGAAAGCTCCTTCGTGAATATCGTGCATCAACAGGTCTGCTTCTCGCTTATCAACACATCTTAGCAAGACCATGTCGTGATTTCTCTTGTAAAGCATGTTATTGCTGAGGAAGAGCTTGGATGACAATCTCCCCAAAGTTTTCTTATCGAGACTGGAAGCATCGGCAGGATACTCTTGAGTCCTCAAGTAATTCATGATGTCGTGAAACCACGGTTTTCCATCTACCTCTTCTTCAACTGACTGGTAATAAGCAGGTTCGGTCTTGCGCTTGATACTGATAAGGGGTGCTTCATTGTAAAACCTGACTTGCCACATTGAAGCTAGAATTGCTAATAAGTCGACTATGTGGTTCTCTGATCAAGGAACATGATGGAAAGTGATCTCATCAAAGCACTTGATCAATTCCATAATGTAAGCACGGTATGGAATAAGTTTTTCATCCTTAGTTTCCCATTCACCCTTGACTTGGTAGATGACCAAGGAAGAATCACCCATGACTTCAAGAATATTGATTCCAAGATCAATTGCAGCTTCTAGGCCCAAAATACATGCTTCGTACTCAACAATATTGTTCGTGCATCCAAAGTCCAACCTTGCGGTGAAAGGAGTATAACCACCATTGGGGTTTATCAATACAACACCTACACCATGCCCCTTGTAATTAGAAGAACCGTCAAACATCATTTTCCACTTATAACCGGGTTCGGGACCTTCGTCAGGGCCTAGCTTTTCACATTCTTTTACTACCATGATATCTTCGTCAGGGAAGTCAAACTTTAGAGGTTCATACTCTTCGACAGGTTGATCTGCAAGATATTCCGATAACACACTCCCTTTGATAGATTTCTGAGCAACGTACTGGATATCGTATTCTGACAGCAGCATTTGCCATCGAGCCAATCTTCATGTTTGAGCAGGCTTCTCGAAGATGTACTTTATTGGATCCATTTTTGAGATCAGCAAAGTAGTATGACATACCAGATATTGCCTCAAACGTCTTGCGGCCCATGCTAAAGCACAATAGGTCTTCTCAAGCAGTGAGTATCGACTCTCGCTATCAGCGAACTTTTTGCTTAGATAATAGATGGCATGCTCTTTGCGACCAGTTTCATCGTGTTGCCCCAAAACACATCCCATGGATCCTTCTAATACAGTCATGTACATGAAGAGAGGTCTTCCAGGAACAGGAGGAACCAAAATAGGCGGTTCTTGTAGATAGTTCTTGAGTTTTTTAAAGGCTTGTTGACAATCAGTATTCCACTCTACTGTCTGATTCTTGCGGAGCAACTTGAAAATTGGTTCACAAGTAGGAGTCATATTGGAGATGAATCTGGAGATATAGTTCAAACGGCCCAGAAATCCTCTGACTTGAGACTCAGTCTGCGGAGCTGGCATCTCTTGAATGGCTTGCACCTTGTCAGGATCTACTTCGATTCCTCTTTGACTGACGATAAAACCAAGTAGCTTCCCTGATCTGACACCGAAAGTACATTTTGCAGGATTTAACTTCAGCTAATATTTCTGGAGTCTCTTGAACAATTTCAGAAGATGGTCCAGATGTTCCTCCTCACTCTGAGATTTAGCAATCATGTCATCCACATATACTTCAATTTCTTTATGGATCATGTCGTGGAATAAAGTCACCATGGCTCTTTGATAAGTTGCCTCTGCGTTTTTCAAACCGAAGGGCATGACTTTGTAGCAATAGGTTCCCCATGGAGTGATGAACGTTGTTTTATCCATATCGGCCAGATCCATTCTGATCTGATTATAGCCTAAGAAGCCATCCATAAATGAGAAGACAGCAAATCGAGTTGTATTATCCACAAGAGTATCTATATGCGGAAGAGGGAAATCATCCTTAGGACTGGCTTTGTTGAGATCCCTGTAGTCTACGCACATTCGCACTTTACCGTTCTTCTTCATCACTGGCACAATGTTGGCTACCCATTCGGGATACTTTGAAACTGCCAAGAAACATGCATCCAGTTACCTTTTAACCTCATCTCTGATCTTGAGAGCCATGTCAGGTCTACTTCTGCGAAGTTTTTGTTTCACCAGAGGACAATCGGGCTTGAGAGGTAGTTTATGAACTACTATATCCGTATCCAAACCAGGCATATCCTGATAAGACCAAGCAAACACATCCACATATTCTTTCAAAAGCAGTATTAGCCATTGTCTGATTTCTGCCCCAAGGGTTGCCCCAACCTTGACCTCTTTCTTCTCCTCTTCAGTACCAAGATTGATGATGTCGACTTGTTCCTCATGTGGTTGAAGATCCGTGTACTGATATTCACACATTTTTGCCAAATCATCAGGGACCTCATAGTCCTCCTTATCCTCAGGTTGATAAATAGGTGAGTCAAAGTCAATGGTGAGATTAGGGTCACTGAATACAACGGGTTTGGGATTTATTCTACATGATGGAGGGATTTATTTTATTAAAATGCACAAAACTCAAATGCAAAAAGAAAAAATGTTTTTTTTTGTAGTTTTGAAAAGATTGCCATTTTTCTTAAAAAGCAAAAGAACAGTAAAATAAAGACAAAGAATTTAACAAAACAATCACTTTCATTAATTAATAAAAGATAAAGGCGGTGGCCCGTACAAAATGATCCAATAGCCTCGGGCAAAGCTACGGAATTTGAAAACATCAACAAAAGCAAACAAATTACTCTGGCATAGGGTACAAAGTAGGGATCTCAATAGCTTCCCAATTACTCAAAGCAGCGTCACACTGAAAAACCAAATTATCGATATCTTCGCCTTCAGCATCTTCAATGACGGTATAGACTTGTTGTCCCCCACTGACAAACATCTCTTGAATGGTCTTCAGTCTTCCCGTGGTCGGGGCAGCTTTTTCCTCAAGAGTTGGTTTGTAACCCAACCCTTGGTACTTTTCTCTCTCTTGGATCTCTACGACTTTGCCCCAGCCTTCTGGTATACCGTTCTGTAGGGCGGATTGAATGCTCTTGAAGGAAGCAAAAGATGGATCATTGGAGGCCACTGTCTTGTTGTCATCAATCATAACAGCATTCGCTATCTCAAGAGCTTGGAAAGATGTTTCCAAAGCGTCTTCATCAGCCTCAATGTAACGGAATAAGGACAAATTGCTGACCATCAGGTCTTCCTCGCCATGTATGATAACCAATTTCTCTTCAGCTACAAACTTCATTTTTTGATGCAAAGTTGATGTCACGGCGTCGGCCTCATGGATCCAAGGTCTTCCTAACAAACAACTGTAGGCAGGGTTGATGTCCAAGACCTGGAAAAGGATGTTGAACACTTGAGGACCAATTAAAACAGGCAACTCGATCTCTCCCATCACCGATCTTCTCGAGCCATCGAGAGCTTTAACAACAAGCAAAGTGGGCCTCATTACAGCTCCTTGGTAAGTCAGCTTTTCAAGGGTTCTTTTTTGCAGCACATTCAAAGATGAACTGATATCCACAAGAACTCTGGCTAATGTATCCTCTTGACATTTTATGGACACGTACAAGGCAAGGTTATGATTCCTACCTGCTCGAGGCAACTCCTCATCACTGAAACTGAGTGTATTACAAGCTGTGATGTTAGCAATAACATGGTCGAATTGTCCGTCAGTAATATCTTGAGCTACATGTGCTTGGGCTAGAACCTTCTATAAGGCTGCTCTGTGGACAGGTGAATTCACTAGTAAAGACAAGATGGAAATCTTGGACGGGATCTGATGAAGCTGATCTACCACCTTGTAATCACTCCTCTTAATGATTCTTAGGAACTCCTCTTCCCTTTCCTTATCAGTTATCTCCTTCCCTTTGTCCTTAGGGGGTATAGAAACGACGGTCTCCATGGGCATAGTTTCTTTGAATAAAGGAGTGTAAACTCTGCCGCTTCGGGTTATTTTTCCCGTTCCAACTATGTTCGTCACCTCTTCGGTAGTTCCCACCTCATTCCTTGGAACTATTTCTTCAACAGCGGTTCCCACCTCATTCCTTGGAACCACTTCTTCGCGGGTTTTGTTACCCATAATGTTCTCATAGATCCATGGCACGGCTTTAGTTCCTCTGAACTTGAACGGAATAGGTTGTCGAGTATCGTATTGCTTGGGGTGATTGGCAGCATTACCAATAACAGTCTCAGGATTATTGAAAACCGGTACAAGTTTATTGAACACAGGCACCACAGAATCGGACCTAGGCATATTGAACATAGGCACCTGCTCTCTTGGCTTTGGCAGGTTAAACACAGGCTCGATCACTGCAATTTCATCCTTCTTCCCTTTACTAAACACTTGTTGAAATCCTTCATCAATCAAACCCTGAATGTCATTTTGGATCAGCTGACAACCCTTGATGCTAATATTACAACCCTCACACTTACTATGACAAGCCTTGACCAACCCAGCTTCGAACAACTTAGCATGGAAGATCTTCATAGGAGTCCGTATCTTTGAAGCATCCCTTAATACCACCTCATTATTCTCGTCTTCAATGGCATTGGTGGTTCTATGCATGGGCAATGGATTGCTTTTCACATTTGGCTGGTTATCCACAAAAGACAAGATCTTCTTTTCCACCAAACCTTTTACCACATATTTCAAAGCAAGGCAACCCTCCAAATCATGACCAGCTGCCCCTTGATGAAAGGCACAAGTAACATTTGGATTATGGAACATCATAGACCTCTCTGAGGGTGGACCCATAGGTCTAGTGACAATCAAACCTTGTTGAACAAGAGAAGGATACAACTTAGTGTAAGTCATGGGTATGGGTGGGAATGAAGGTTTTCCTCCCTGTCTTCTATAAGAAGTGTTCTGCTGAGGAACTTGCTGTCTCGGTTGTTGATATTGTTGGGTATTTGGCACATGGTGATAGGCTGGTTGTTGGTAGACTGGTGCCTGTTACGCCGCTTGGTGATTGAAGGTCGGTGTTACAGCCGCTATGTAGGGTTGCTGAGGATATTGAATCGGGTAGATCGGTTGCTGAGAGAAGTTAGAACCTGTCTGCTGTTGGTAGGTCGGTTGTTTCTATCTGGGATTTTTTCCCCTTCATGTCATGACGGCATTGGTTTCTCCTTCTTTCTTCTTGTGAAAGTTACTGGGAGCCTTCTTGACATTGTTGCTGGTTGAGCTACTTGCAGAAATTACCACTTTCCCACTTTTCAACCCAGCCTCTACTTTTACACCAATTGCAACGATGTCAGCGAAATTGGCATTGACGCTGCTGATCATTCTTTCGTAAAATTCTGGTTTCACTGTATCTATAAACCAGTCTGCCAGTTCTTTCTCAGTCAAAGGTGGTTCAACTTGAGAAGCAGTTTCCCTCCACCATTGTGCATACTCTTTAAAGGATTCAGTGCTGCTTTGGGTCATGCTTAGCAATTGTCTTCGGTCAGGGGCTAGATCCAGATTGTACTTGTAATGTTTCACAAAAGCATCCATTACATCTTGGAAAAAGTGGACCTGAGATTGATCCAGACTTAGGTACCACTTAGCAGCAGCGCCCTTCAAGCTATCTTGAAAACAGTGTATCATCAACTTGTCAGTATGCACGTGGGCGGCCATTCTTCGGAAATACATGATCAAGTGTGATCTGGGACACGTAGCGCCCGAGTACAGCTCAAAATTCAGCAGCTTGAATTTGGAGGGAATCACCAAGTCTGAAACTAGGCACATGTCCTTGACATCCGTGCTAAAGGCGTTACTTCCTTCCATGGCCTTTATTTTCCTCTGCATTGTCTCGATGCTCTCTCTTAACCTTTCATTTTGGTCATCCCCTTCTTCTGATACATCAATGTAGTCATAAGGGTGGTGATTATGGAAAACAGGACGAGCTTGTGTTTGCACCGCTGGCGTAGCGAAGGTAGGAATAACCTGCTGAGCCTCGTTAATCAGAGGTACTGTCTACTGAGTAGATTGAGGATCTGTGGCATAGATGAAGTCGAATGGCATACCCAAAGTAGGGTTTACAACAGGAATGGCAGGAGGTTCTGTTGCAGGGGTGATGATCTCAGAGACCACAGTGGCCTGGGTATCCATCTTTGCTCTCAAAATGTTGACAGCTTCCAAATGCTGCCCCATTCCACCTCATATTTCTGTCAATTCATTATTGACTCGATCCATTTCCCCATAGGCTTCTGACATCTTCAATCGAGCTTGGGCCCGAGTGTTGTATCCGTGTTTAGGATACAGTGTGACGGTTCTGAGATAACAAGGCGATATCAGTCAAAACCAAAGAGGAGAATGCACATGATATGATATGATGCACATGAAAATGCAAGCTAAACAATCAAGAAACGAAAGAAATTTTGCAAATAAAATAGGCAATGGAACATTTTGTCAAAACATCTTCTTCATTAAGAAAATCTGGCAGTCGTTACATCAAGAGCAGAGTATCTTCATGCTCTGAATACAAAAAGTAGGGATATGTCCACAACAGAAAGGAAATAACAACAACATCAAAAAGAAATAACAAAGAAAGAAACATCAACATCAACTAGAAATTGGATCCACTGGTGGTTGTTTCCTCCTCTTCATTGATCTTCTTCATAAGCTCCTCAATGCGGCCCTTGATCCTTTCTCTTTCAAGAAACAAATCAGTCAGAGCATCCACCATCCTTTTTTTGGAATCCGGTGGTGCTTCGTGACGAGGAAATGGCTTCCTTATCACTCGAGCTATGTCACGGGACCATTGTAGATGAGTCTCGGTGACGGGACATTCAGCCCTCCATAATCTCCTATTAATCTGGCGCTAAGCGCGCTCAAGTCACATTTTCATTTCGAAACCTTCCCTTTCTTCATAGTACATCATGTGCATGTCCTCATTGGCTGGAGGTCCTTCCTTCATGTGACCTAGCTGGTGGCGAGCAAGGACAGGGTTGTAGTTGATACAACCATTCCTTCCCATTAAAGGTACATTGGGGCAATCCCCATAACTAATGATCATGGTAATTCCTTCATCCGTTGGGTCATACCATTCGATATCTGTGTGCTTCAATTCCATCAACTTCTTGGACCATATCTTACAGTATTCAACATCCCAGAAAGCCGGAGTCTTTGGAAGATAAGAGATGAACCATTTGTAGAAGAGGGCTACACAGTAGACAATTGGCCCACAGCCTCTTGAGTATCTAGTCTGGATCGAGTGATAAACATCCACAAGCAAAGTTGGGACTGGATTGTTGATTGCAAATATCTGAATGGCTTGGACATCCATAAAATGTTTGGCATTTGGGAATAGAAACAAACCGTAGATCATCAGAGCTAAGGTTGATTCAAACAGGGCTTCATTTCCTCGGTTCTTGAAATAAAGGGCTTTTGCTAGCAAGAACAAAGCGAGGAATCTGTGTCGCCCTCCTTTGACGGTCAAATTATCCTGAATGTCCGATACTCTAATCTTCGTAGCCATGGAAATTTCTTTAACGAAAGGCATTGCCTCAATCCCGGAGAAAATTGGAGCCTTCCTGATGGGGATTTCAATCATAGCAGAGAACTCTTCCAAGGTTGGGACCAGCTGGAACTCGGGGAATATGAAGCAATGGTAGGCTGGATGGTATAACTGAACCAAAATCTTAAGGGGTCCTTTGGTTACTGGCAGTCTCATTAGTGGAAAAAGGCACCCATACTTATCGGCGAAAGCTGATGGGTCTGCGACTCTGTCACCCAACCACAACAATTGTTCAAGCTCGGGAAGCTCGAAGGAGTAAGGCCAAACATTCTTTCCTGAGGCATCCATGTCTACAAAATCTGCAAAATAAAATTAGTACCTTGATAGTTTAGCAAGAGATGCGAAGATGCAATGCAAATGATATGCGTGATTCAAGGAAACTCAAAACTGTATTTTTGCAAACACTATTGGATAAGGAACACTTTTTTTAAAGAAAGATCTCATTTCATTAATAAAGGTTTTTTAGGATTACAAAAAGAACATGATTACACCTTCAAAAGCCAAAATAAGAGTGCAACATAATGAGAAACTAAACCCCTAGGTCCTTTGATAAGTCTTCTCCTATCAATCTCATTGTGAGCCTCTGGTTCTCCTTCTGCAATCTTTTATTCTCAAGAGTAAGTTCGTCCAAATGTGACTTCCATGGTTCTGGTGGAGCCAATCTGCTAGCAGTAGGTGTAGATGAAGTGCCAGGAGAAAATAAATCTCCTTGCGCCTTCCTCTTCCTGGCAGATTCTTCCTCCTTTCTCGTAAGACTCCTTTGAAGTGCATTCATCTCAAAGTCAAGAATTTGGTACTTGTTCCTCCATGTGTTCCTTTCTTGCTCTGCCTGAGCTAGTCGAGTCTTCAATTCGTCCTCATTACGCGTGAAGTATAGAACAGGGTCTCGAGGAGCTAGTGGAATAGGCTCATGATGTTCGTATGGTAACCGCAAATTAATAGCCCTTTCCTGTACCCAACAAGTATAAGATTCTGAAGCCAAACACTCGGGTTTTCCTAATGCAAAAATTCCTCTCTTGTGAACATGACGCCAAGCGTGCACCATCCTTTCTTTGAGCACGGGGTCCTTGTTTTCTTCAAAGAATAATCCTTCCAAATAAATGTTACTTGGCTTAGCCTTCATAGAGTAACCATGTTGACGACAGGCCAAGGCTGGATTGTAAATTATACCCCCTTTTGTACCAAGAAGAGGTACGTTAGCGAAACCCCCACAGCTAACGATCATGTCTCTGCCTTTGAGTGTCGGATTATACCACTCCATATCAGTGTTCGTGAGGGACATAATCTTCTCTGACCATAAAAGCCCATCTTTGAGATCCCAGAAGGTTGCCGAACGAGGTAAGTGAGAAATGAACCACTTATATAACAATGTAGCACAGCATGTTACCATGCCCCCTCCATGGGAATTCCTTAGGTGTACTGAAGGGTAAGCGTCGGCAAGCAGAGTAGGAACCGGATTCCCAAGGATGAAAATTTTGATTGCATTCATGTCGACGAAGTTCTCGATGTTGGGAAACAGAAATAGCCCATAAATGAGTAGAGCCATAACAGCTTCATAATCCACCATGTTCTTTGTACTGGCATAATGACGGGTTTTCTCCATCAGGAACTTGGCGGGCAAACCAAAAATTCCTCCTTTGATAACCAAGTTAGCTTTAATATCTGACAATTTGAGGTGAGCGGCTTCTGCAATGTCCTTCTCCTTAGGTGTCTTTTCCAAACCAGAGTAAGGAGGATTTGGAGTGATGGGAATACCAACCAAAATGGCATATTCCTCGAGCGTAGGCATTAACTAATAATCTAGGAAAGTGAAACAATGATACACGAGATCATAAAACTGCACGAGAGTGAGAAGCATCCCATCTACCATTCTTAACTTCATCAAAGAGAAAATCCTCCCATACTTGTTTTGGAATGTTGATGATTCGTTGATCGGCTCACCCAGGCTCTTCAGATCTTCCAATTTTGGACTAATGAAGGTGTACTTCTTCATTTTCCTTCTTCTAAAATCCATCATAACAGGTTTGCAAAACAAAATTGAGTTCCTTGAATGTGGCAAGATGCATGGATGAATGTATGCAACATAAACACACATAAACAAATAAATATACACAACAAAACAAAACCTAGGGTCGGAGGTCATGAGCGTGGAGCCATGGTCTACCCATCCCAAGAGGTGTGTACTATGGGTTCTCAGTTTGCAGAACAGGGTTCTAAGAAGTTCCCAGAGACGACAACCCATCTTTCGGATTTTATCGACTTCCCAATTGCTCGGTAATCAATAAAATCCTCAAGAGAGTCTCGTCTAAGTGTAGTATCGTGTAGTAACCATTTAGGATTACTCCCTCATAGTCATCGCACTACATCCTAAATAGGCCAAGTGGGGTAAAGGGTAACTAAAGGTCATCAGTATCCCTGGCACCAAAGTCAAAAGTAGTAACGCATTCACGATTGCTCGTTTAACATATACCACTTCCAAGAGGGCCTTAACTGAGTGTGGAACTTCAAGTCAACTCCTTTGGGATTTCTCCCTCGAAGTTTCCTTAACTATGTCCACGATCCTAATCAAATGTACTCTCAAGTCCGGGTTAGGTCTTATCTCACCACTCAATAGTACAATGCCCACAGCAAGAACCAAACAAATACAGATATATGTACAAATATAGTAAGCAAGCATAAATAACATAAGCAAAACAAGGTAGGCTTAACCCTCAAAAACGTACTGTCCCCAGTGAAGTCTCCATTTCTATTGCGGTGAGAATCGGATAACAAGCTATTAATTAACTTGCATCACATTTCTTTGAATTCACCACCGACTTTGATTTATCCAAAGGAAAGGTTCAAGATCGAGAAAAACCTAAAGGGGGGAGATCTAAAGTTCGGGGGTTGGTTATACTAATGGAAGGTATTAACACCCTTAATATCTGTAGTACTCTACAAGAACCTCTTGTTTAGTTTATGTTATGTTATGTTTGCTTGCTAAGGATAAGGTAAAGATGTTGCTAATGACTATGAGGTCAAGGGTTACCTATGACTATGAGGTCAAGGGTAAAATGGCTATGAGGCCAAGGTGATAATGAGCTATCTATGACTATGAGGTCAATAGAGAGACTTTTCCATGACTATGAGGTCAATAGAGGATGGCTATGACTATGAGGTCAAAGCTTTTCCTATGACTATGAGGTCAAAGGTAAGATGGCCCTATGACTATGAGGTCAAGAGGGAATCCTATGACTATGAGGTCAAAGGATGGTAATGAGCTTTCTATGACTATGAGGTCAATAGAGAGACTTTCACTATGAGGTCAAGGTTGGAAAATGGCTATGAGGCCAAGGTTTTACCTATGACTATGAGGTCAAGGTTAAATAGATTGCTCTATGACTATGAGGTCAAGAGGGGATCCTATTGACTATGAGGTCAATGAGGGATGGTTGCCTAAGACTATGAGGTCCAAGGTAGCAGTGAGTTTCCTATGACTTTTAGGTCAATAGAAAAACTTTTCCTTTGGAAGGAAGGGGAAGAATAACATCTTGTAAACAAGAGTTATAGTGGGGTTGAAATATAATGAAGCATATTAGTTCAAGAATTCCAAACAGTGAGCATTTAATCATGAAGTGAACTTTGAATGTGAACATAGTAAACAGCAAGAATAAGTGATCAAATAAATGTGACAAGTATGGCAGAGAGGGCATTCACAATTTGAACCAAATGCATTTGGAGTTATGCAACTTATCAACAGAGAGCAAAACAAACAACATTGCATGGTAAGATTTATTAAAGTTAAGACACAAGGCCTCATGAATCACAGCAACACTTCCAAAATAACTTATTTTAAAGTCAGTGAATACATATACCAAGTATGGCAGGAAAGGCATTTCTCATATTTTAAAAACCCAGACATTTGAGATTTAGCAACAGAGATAAAAATGCAAATAACACTCATGAGAAAGTTTTGCTCACAGCCAAAGTTCAATGGAATCCACAAGTCACAGCATGCTCTCAAGAAAAGCTCTCTTAAAGTCAGAGGTCACACAAATAAACCAAGTATGGCAAAAAAGGGAATTTTCATGGTTTGAGAGCAAATGTATTTGGAATCATGCAATCTTAACGATCAGAAGCCAGAAAAATCAGGACAACATTCTCATGATACAGTTTTGTTCAAAGTCAGTGAATAATTCTCAAACAAAATTTCACAATTTTACAAAATATTTCTAATAAAAGTCTTCAACGTTTTCAAGAAAAATGGTTGATTTTATTTACAGAAAGAAAAGATGGTTGATCTTATTTACAGAAAAAGTTTAAGGATTAAAACGAGACCATGTACATTTTATTTTTTATGTTTTTGTTACATTTTTCCAAGATAAATTAGAAATGTGAGGTAAAATAAAAATAAAAAAACAAAATAAGATAAAACAAGCCAAAAGTGGTGGCTTGCGCCACTATCATGGTGTGGCAGACGCCATGGGTACCTTACCCAGAGTGGCTTGCGCCATGTATACCATGGCTTGCGCCATGTATACACTTTTCCTTTTTTCTTCTTTTTTTTATTATGTGGTGTGTGTTATTATTATATTTTATTATTTGTTTTGTGTATTAGTGATGTGTGGCGGGAGCCACTACGTTAGCATGGCGAGCGCTACTTTAACTCTTTTATTTTTTCTTGTTCAGTTTTCTTTCAAATGAATACGAATACGAACCCAGTTGACGATTAACAAAATGAAACTAACATGTTAATGATTTCATCACAGAAACAATCAATAATCAGACAACAACAAACATAACAAACATGATAACCATATGGAGCAGAATGATCATGGAATCAGTCAATAATGAGATAATAAATATGATAACAGTATGGTGCAAACATGAAACAAATAATCATCGTGTACAAAAAAACACAGTGAGATAGAGTGATACCTAGTGGAGAGAGTCCACTGCTTCTTCACAGGTAAGGGTTTATGGAAATGGTGGATAAGCTTCCCTTCCTCAACTACTACAGAGCCAACACTCTCAGAAAGAAACACGAGCTTTTGGTGGTTAAGGTGTTGGAGGTTTGAAGTGTTTACGGGAGGGAATAAAATGATAAGTTTCTTGCAAGCTTCAAAGGTTACTTGCAGAACTTAAGAAATGGAAAAGTGGAGAGATTTTGAGAGAGTTTCTTTTTATTTTCCTCGGTGTGTTTTTTTTTTGGTGTTTCTGTGTGTTTACAGAGGGAATGGAAAATGATGAATTCCTTGCAAGCTTGAGGATTACTTGCAGGATTATGGGAGGGAGAAGTAGAGAGAAATTTCTCGGTAATTTTTGGTGTATTGAACAAAGGAGAAGTGGTCTCCTTTTATAGGCAAAATCAAATGGTCAGGGTATTGGAGATACAGTGGGTAATTGATTTGTCCACGGGAGAAAAAATTAGGGTTTGTGTATCACTCCTTTCAGCCGTTGATCTTAGTCAACCTTGGAGATCACCATGCTGAACAAGTGCAGCGGCGGATGTGGTGCAGTATGTTATTTTCACCCTTCAATATTCACTCCAAAATCTCCTTTATTTGTGTCATGAGAGAAAAGGTGGAAAGAGGTAATAATTTGAATTTGAACATTACGGATTCCTAAGCATGAACACAGGCCTCTTGTGCTCAGCCATCTTGTTTCATTAATCCATTATGGTAGCCCAGAAAGCTTTTGGCATCGTCAGGAACGGGTGAGCTCAAAAAGGTAATATGTAGTGACTCCACGAAAATTGTTTTACAAGCAAAGCATCTCCAGATTTTTAAAATAATACATGAGATGGATTAAGTGCCTAATGCCTTGCTAATGCAACCTTACGTGAACACCACTTTAAACTTTCAACTTTATGGCCTTTGATCAAATGACAACATTTTGGGCCCAATAGAAATTTGAGATAAATCATATGTCTATGAACAAAAGGAAATGTCACGGGAACAAACCTAAGAAATGGCAAAATTAAATCCTCCCATGGCACCAATTTGAGATGTTGCACCTTGGTGAATATTTATCCCAATGAAAAATTCTTGCACTTAAGAAAAAAATCTTTAAGGCTCAAAGGTGGATTCCAAGGATGTTTATTAACACATGACATAATTCCTCAAGACTTGGAATCACACTTTGCTTGACATGAAAGGCAATGGTTGACTTGTATTGGTGAAACATTTGATTTCTTGTCGAAAAAGTCTTCTTGGATGCATGTAGATTCAAATGGTTGCATTTGGTCAAAAGATGTCTTAGGGAGCCCTTGTCCTCTTTATGTAAACCCTATCTTCCACAATAAAAAGAAACAACTTGCAAAAAGAAATGGTTTGTTAACAATGCACACATGATTGAGGTCTAAATGCGGGTGCAAGAAAATATGACATCTAAGGGGTAAAATTTGGGGTACAACAGGGTGTTACACCAAGCTCATGTGACGCTGGACAATACTATTGAACAATTTGATAATGTGATAGCCAATATTAGTGCTTGCAATACTTTGAGTTTCGATGGAGGAGGATTGCCTAAAGAAGGTAATAATCATAATCGTGCCTTGCACATCTCTATTAAATGTGAAGAGGATACCTTGGCTAGGGTGTTGGTGGACACAGGATCATCCCTCAATGTATTGCCAAAAAGGACTCTTGCAAAAATTGCATGTGATGGGGGCAGAGATGAAACCTAGTTCTCTTGTTGTCAAGGTTTTTGATGGCTCTAGGAGGTCTGTGATTGGAGAGGTGGAGTTACTTATTCTCATTAGTCCCCATGTTTTTAACATAACTTTTCAGGTGATGGACATCAACCCCAACTATAGTTGTCTATTGGGAAAGCCATGGATCCATGCCGCTGGGGCAGTCACATCTACTCTTCATCAGAAAATGAAATTTGTGGTTGATGACAAGCTGGTAACCATATTTGGAGAAGAAGATCTCATGGTGAGTAATCTTTCTTCCTTTAAATACATTGAAGAAGATGAAGACACGCTGGAAACTTCTTTCCAAGCGCTTAAAATTGCAAATGTGGTCATGTTTGAGGTAGAGGAGCCTGAGCAAAGGGTCTTTCTGTCTTTTGCATCCTTGAAAGGTGCCATTTATGCTATTGAGGATGGTAAAACAACAGGTTAGGGTGAAGTGATCGACGTCCAAATCAAGAAGGACCGCTTTGGGTTGGGTTACAAACCAACTAAGAAAGCATCAACTTCTAACAAAAGCCGACCAAGATAAATCCAAGAAATATTCATCAGTGTTGGCTTCCAAGTAAATGCAATTGTCGAAGACTATGAAGATGAAGACATAAGTTACTTGGTATACCGTTCTGATGTGGCTTTGAGCAATTGGGACTCTATGGAGATTCCCGAAATCCTCCCATTATCAAAGTAATTTTTGTCATTTTGTTTTAATGTTTTTAAAAATCCATAGTCGCGCCCAAGACTATAGGATCATTTTGTAAGGGCCCCTTCTGTTTTTCAAAGAGTAATGAATGAAGGTGTTTTGTTAAATTCATGTTTTGTTCATTTGCTATTTTTTTATTTTCACTTTTAAAAATGAAAATGGCAATCTTTCATAACCACTAAAAAGAACAAAGAGCATTCCCTCATTGCATCACCTTTTTTTCTTTTTAATAAAAGCAATCATCTAAACATGCAGAATCATTAATACCCACATTGAATCTGATGACTCTCCAATCTCTCCTAACCTTGACGCACCCGTCAATCAAGTCGAAGATGAGGGCAAGGAAGATTGTGACATTCCAGAAGAATTGGCTAAGATGCTTGAATATGAGTACACAGATCTCTAACCTCACCAAGAGCAGGTCGAAACCATCAACTTGGGCAGTGAAGAGGAGAGAAAGGAAATCAAGATTGGCACCACACTTGGGGCGGATGTTAGAGCAAAGTTGGTCAAGCTTTTCCATGAATATATGGATGTGTTTGCATGGTCGTATCAAGATATGCCTAGTTTTGACACATACATCGTCGTTCATAAGCTACCGCTCAAGCCCGATTATCCTCCTGTCAAATAGAAACTACGAAGGACAAGACCAAACATGGCCTTGAAGATCAGAGAAGAGGTTAAAAGACAGATTGACGCTGGATTTCTTGTTGTTGTAAAGTACCCGCAGTGGGTGGCCAATATCGTTCCTGTACCAAAGAAGGATGGAAAGGTTCGAATGTGTGTCGACTATAGGGATTTAAATAAAGCTAGCCCAAAGGATGACTTCCCTCTTCCGCGCATCGATACCTTGGTGGATAATACTGCTAAATTCGTTGTCTTTTCTTTCATGGATGGCTTCTCAGGATACAACCAGATCAAAATGGATCCTGACGACATGGAGAAAACTACCTTCATCACACCTTGGGGGACCTATTGTTATAAGGTCAGGCCATTTGGACTAAAAAATGCAGGTGCTACTTACCAAAAGGCGATGGTTACACTCTTCCATGACATGATGCATAAGGAGATAGAGGTCTATGTCGATGACATGATCGCTAAATCCCAAAGCGAAGAGGACCATTTGGATCATCTGTTCAAACTATTCGAGCGCCTCAAAAAGTTCAGATTGCGACTCAAGCCAGCTAAGTGTACTTTTGGAGTTTGGTCTGGAAAACTGCTTGGATTCATTGTTAGCCAACGAGGGATTGAAGTTGACCCATATAAAGTCAGGGCTATTCAAGAAATTCCCACTCCGCAAACCGAAAAGCAAGTCAGAGGTTTTCTTGGCAGACTTAACTACATCTTCAGATTTATCTTCAATATGACTGCTACTTGTGAGCCCATCTTCAAGCTACTCCGAAAGGATCAGGCAATCAAATGGAATTTTGATTGCCTACTTGCTTTTGAAAAAATCAAAGGTTATCTCCAAGAACCTCCAATTCTGATTCCGCCTGTGCTTGGCAAACCTCTTTTTATGTATCTAACAGTACTAGAAGGGTCCATGGGTTGTGTACTCGGACAACATGACGAGACTGGAAGGAAAGAGCATGTCATCTACTATCTAAGCAAGAAGTTTACCGACTACGAAAGCAGATACTCGGTTTTAGAGAAAACTTGTTGTGCTTTGCCTTGGGCTGCAAAGCGTCTCAAGCAATACATGATTTGTCATACTACTTTATTGATCTCCAAGATGGATCCGATAAAGTATATCTTCGAAAAGCCTGCTCAGACTGGAAGGCTTGCCCGTTGGCATATGCTCTTGTCCAAATATGACATCCAATACGTAACTCAAAAGTCCATTAAATGGAGTATCTTGTCAGAATACCTTGCAGAGCAACCAGTTGAAGAGTATGAGCCTCTTAAGCTTAACTTCCTCGATGAAGACATTATGTTGATAAGGAAAGATTATGAAGAACCTGGTCCAGATGAGGGTCCTGAGCCTGGCTTCCATTGGGAAATAATGTTTGATGGTTCCTCCAACTACAATGGGCATGGCGTAGGTGCTGTTTTGACAAATCCGAATGATGGATACACTCTGTTTACAGCAATATTAGACTTTGAATGTACGAACAACATTGCCGAGTATGAAGCATGCATCATAGGTCTTGAAGCAACCATTGACCTTCGCGTCAAAATTCTTGAAGTGAGTGGAGATTCAACTTTGGTGATATACCAAGTTAAGGGTGAATGGGAAACCCGAGACAAAAAGTTGATTCCCTACCAAGCTTATATTGTGGACATGATCAAGTACTTTGACGAGATCACTTTCTGACATGTTCCAAGGTCCGAGAATCATGTTATTGATGCTTTGGCTATGTTAGCCTCCATGTGGAAGGTTTGATTTGTTAATGAAGCGCCACTCATCTGAATTGAAAGAAAGACCGAGCCTGCTTATTGCAAAATAGTTGAAGAGGAAACAAATGGAAAACCTTGGTTCCACGACATCAAGTTGTATCTGCGAAACCAAGAATATCCAGCTAATGCCACTACTCTTGACAAGAAAACTTTGAGAAGACCGGCGTACAAGTTTTTCCTCAACAATGGTGTGTTGTATAAAAGAAATCATGACATGGTTCTGCTAAGATGTATGTGAAGTGTTTGGATGCTTGGTTTGAATGGAAATTGCTTGGAATTGAGAATTCAAGTTTTCACTTCTTTGAAACTTTGAATTTTGGAAGGAGGGGGATTTCTTAGAAACAAGTCTTTGCAATGTTTTGGTGTATTTTGAATGATGCAAAATGATATCTATTTATAGAGAAACATGTACCTATTACTTGAGTGCTAAGGTACACATAGTCTATCTCTCACATGGCTAGAATCTTGATCTTTTGAGATTGAATTTATCAGATTGCAACTCATCCCTTGGTGTTTTGATCAATCCTTGACAGATTGTGGTGGTTTCTTGGCCAATTCACTATTGCATTTTAATGCTAGAAGACAAAACTTAAGTTCCTAGCTTTGGAATGATTTTTTTCACATGCAAAGGGATAGAATTTTGAAGATTCTTGCATTATCTTGCAGAGCACATGGTGTATTACAATATTTCTGTTGGATGAGTGTAGAGATCAAGCTTGGAAATTTCCCAAAACTCACTCCAAAATCGTGTGGCACAAGTATGTGTAGAAACTGTCTTGAGAATTCAGTTGCATCCATGCCTTTTGTAAATTTCATAACTTCCAACTCAAGTAAGATAAATGGATGTTCTTGGACATTTTGGAAAGCTGAGATAACATACTTCAAGTTTGGTGTTCAAGGTTTGTCTTGAATCAATGTGGATCATGGAGAAAAATGGCCTTAAAATGAGCTACTTTACAAGGCAGATTTGTGTGAAAATTCTTCTAAGTGTCCAAACTCAAAAGTGTGGAACCTCCAACTTCATGGCTCCATATCTCTCAATCTATGCACTTTTTGGGAATTCATCCTCAAGGACAAAATTGTAGTATGTAACAAGCTCTTCAATTTGGTCTTTGGAGCAAAGAAAATGGTTACTTGGATTGGAAGTTATGACCTTGGCAAGATGAGCAAAAATCATTGTATTTCATGACTTAGAAAATTTTCAATTTCTCCATTGTTGCCCTTTTTGCAAATAACCTCACTTTTCTGGATTTATCTTGATCAATCATGATCCAAATCACATATTATCATCATTCTTGACTTGAGGAACCCATGTTTGACCAAAAAAAGTCAAAAGTCAAACTTGACTTTGATTAGTGGTTGACTTTTCATCAAATGAACTTGAATTTTGTAATTGCCAATGAATCAAGCTTCTTGGGTAATTGGGATCTTGTGAATGGTCTCCAAGGGTACATTTGAGGTCTTTGGGTCATATCTTGAAGTATGAGAATCATCCTCAGATGAAAAAGTCAGTTGTGATCCTGATTAGGTCAAAACACTAATTTTGGTGCACTGAGGATCTTGAGGCTTGATCAATTTGAAATGATGCAATCTTGTACTTGATTATTGATGGAGGGAAACCCTTGATCTTCATGGATGAATAAGGGACTTGAGATGTTGAATATGATGCACATCCTTTTATAATTCATCTGCTTGAGCCCTTGGGGAACCACCTAACTTGTAAAGTAAGCAAGCACGCATATCTTGTATTTGTAATGGGTTAGTGATGCATAAAGACACACACACATATGTAATGATGAATGTTATGCAAATTATGTAAATGAGGTGGAATCTTAGGGGTAAAAAATTAGGGTATGACACCTATCATGAAGGAAGTAGTGAAAAAGGAAATCATCAAGTGGTTGGACGCATGAATCATCTACCCCATTTCTGACAGCGTATGGGTAAGTCATATCCAGTGTGTTCCGAAGAAAGGAAGCATGAGTGTGGTCACCACTGAGAATGATGAGCTTATTCCAACAAGAACTATAACTGGATGGAGAATTTGCATGGACTACAGGAAGCTAAACAAGGCTACAAGGAAGGACCACCTCCCCTTGCCTTCCATTGATCAAGTGTTGGATTGATTGGATGGAAAGGAGTACTACTATTTTCTAGATGGGTATTTCGGCTATAACCAAATAGCCATACACCCGGAAGATCAAGGAAAAATAACTTTCACTTGCCCCTATTGAACTTGTTCTTCCAGAAGGATGCCCTTTGGTTTGTGCAATGCACCAGCTACTTTCCAACGTTGTATGATGGCTATCTTTTCAGAATTAATAGAGAACTCCATGGAATTATTCATGGATGATTTTTCAGTTTTTGGAGAGTCATTTGACAAATGTTTGGATAATCTTGATAAGGTGTTGGCTAAGTGTGAAGAAAGCAATTTGGTTCTCAATTGGGAAAAGTGTCACTTTATGGTTAAGGAAGGAATAGTTTTGGGACATAAGATTTCCAAGAGAGGATTAGAAGTTGATCAAGCAAAGATTGAAGTCATTGATATCTTACCTCCACATGTCAACATTAAAGGAATATAGAGCTTCTTAGGGAATGCTGGCTTTTATAAAAAGTTTATCAAGGATTTTTCCAATATAACCAAACCTTTATGTCAATTACTTCAGCATGACGTGCCTTATGACTTCCGTCCTGAATGTGATCATGCTTTCAATATATTGAAGAAAGCTTTGGTATCTACACCCATAGTGAAGACTTCTGATTGGTCTAAACCATTTGAGTTAATGTGTGATGCAAGCGACTTTGCAATTGGAGCAGTGCTGGGACAAAGCATAACAAAGTGTTCCACACTATCTATTATGAAAATATGACACTTATTGAAGTTCAAACTAATTATACAACCATTGAGAAAGAGTTGTTAGCTGTAGTGTTTGCCTTTGACAAGTTCATATCCTATCTTGTTGGTACTAAGCTGATAATGTACACTGATCATCCTGCCATCAAGTACTTAATTGCAAAGAAGGATGTTAAGCCACACTTGATTAGATGGGTGTTATTACTCCAAGAGTTTGACCTAGAGATCAAAGACAATAAGGGAGTAGAGAATCTAGTTGTCGATCATTTATCAAGAGTACCAAAGGAAGTTCAAAGCAAGAGCTCAGAAGGAATTCAAGAAACATTTCCATATGGAAGTTGCTGATGATCACTGCAGGCGTGACCCAATGGTACGCTGACATTGTTAACTACCTAGTTAGTGGGTACATCCCGCTAGAGTTTAACTACCAATAGACGAAAAGATTCTTTCACATATCTAAAAGCTATTTTTGGGATGAGCCTTTTTTGTATAAAAAATGTGGTGACCAATTGCTAAGAAGATGTGTGGACCATTCTAAGGCGCGACAGATCTTAACGTCTTGTCACAATGCACCTTATGGAGGACACTTTGGAGGGGTGAAAACTGCAGCTAAAGTACTTCAATCAGGTTATTTCTGATCTTCACTTTTTAAAGATGCTCATAAATTTGTTTAATCCTATGATAGATGTCAGAGGATTGGAAATGTGTCTATGAAGCAAGAAATGCCACTTAGAAGCATTTTAGAAATAGAATTATTTGATGTATGTGGCATAGACTTTATGGGACCATTTCCTCAATCCTTTGGGAATCTGTACATCTTGGTAGTTGTGGATTATGTGTCAAATGGATAAAAGAAGTAGCAACTCCCTCTAACGATGCTAGAGTCGTGACCAGATTTTTGTTAAAAAATATACTGTCAAGGCATGGCACGCCTCGAGCTATCATAAGTGATGGGATTTCCCATTTTTGCAATAAGATTTTTGAAAATCTAATGGAAAAATATGGGATCAAACACAAAGTTGTTTCAGCTTATCATCCTTAAACATATGGTAAAGTGAAATTGTCAAATAAAGAGATCAAAAGGATTTTGGAAAAAAGTTGTTAACCCCGCAAGGAAGGATTGGTCTAAACATTTAGATGAAGCTTTTTGGGCATACAGAACTGCTTATAAGACTCCTTTAGGCATGTCTGCATATAGACTTGTCTATGGGAAGGCTTGTCACTTACCTATTGAGTTAGAACACAAAGCTTTTTGGGACATCAAGCAATTACACTTCAATTTGAACTCTGCTGGCCAAACTAGAATGCTTCAACTCAATGAGTCAGAGGAGCATAAGTTATTCTCTTATGAAAATGATGAGCTATACAAAGGAAAAACTAAGAGGTGACACAACAGTAAATGCCAGAAGAGAGAATTGGTGGAAGGTCAAATAGTTTTGCTTTTTAACTCTAGATTAAAATTGTTTCTTGGAAAATTAAACTCAAGGTGGTCAGGCCCCTTCATATTGATGAAAATTTACCCTCATGGGGCTGTTGACTTACTGAATGAAAAAATTGGTGAAAGTTTCAAAGTGAATGGCCAAAGGATCGAAACTTATTTTGGTGACCCCTAAAACAACACAAGGGGCACCCTTAATTTCATTGCTTAAATCTTTTGTTTTGGTCAGGCTATAAGACCTTAAAATAGCACTACTGGGAGGCAACCCAGCTTCATGTTTTTGTTGTTTATTTTTAGTACAGGTGATTAATTTATTGCTGAAGACTGACTATCAAGAGGTGTCACGACACCTGGGAGTGATTTCAATTTGAGGAGAGAAATAAGAGAATCTGGTGAAAATTTGAGTAAGTGTGGAGAAAGCCAAGAGACATGCTGAGCTGGCATTTTCATCATATATTTTAATGAAAAAGTCAAGGATTAATGGAGGAGAGAGACGGAAGAACATGCGTATGTTTTGCCTTGTGCCATCACGTCAGCATTACTGCTCATGTGTGCCACGTCAGACTGAGTAGTAATTGCAACATGCCAACTGGCGGAGCAGGCACTTTTTGCAAAAAATTTCAAATTTTTTCTCTTCCCTCCATCAGATCAAACGTCTTTTCACATTGTTATGCCCTAACCACCACATAATTCTCGCTCACTCAAAAACCAACTTCAGATTTTCAACATCATTCTCTCTCTCCTGCTTTCGTTTCCCCTTTCCCAAACCAAACCCTAATTTCTTTTCTTTACTATTATTCATCCATGGAAGCCGAAACTAGAAAATGCATGAAGAAGGCTGCTAGAAAAAATGCTACCCCATATGTTGTCTACTCCGATGAAGAACTCGACGCTGTAGAAATCTTTATCAATAGTGAAACCTTCCGTCGTTTCACCGACCAGTTCTGTGAAATGGGAGTCCTTTCTGAAATGGGCTTTATTTTTAACACTCAAGAAGATAATCTTGGTTTGCCAGGTGATATTGGAGTTGCCATCAATAATTTGAAGTGGACCAAGCTTTGCAAGCAACCTAGACCTTACAACATCTCAGTTGTGAAGGAGTTCTATGCAAATCTCACCTACCCAGTGAATAAAAGAATGTAAGTGATAATGAGAGGTACAAAGGCTATGTATTCTGAAGCCCATTAATCTGAATTTGAATCTTCCAGAGAAGGGAGACGAGTACCAAGAGTTGCTTGAGCGATTTGATGACTAAGACTATGATGTTATTATGACATCACTGTGCAACGAGGGAACCACATGGCTGGAGTCTAGTGCTGAGAAAACCATGAGAAGAATGGACCTTGGTCTTGAATCCAAGGTTTGGTACCAATATTTGAAGCATTCACTTAGGCCATTAACTCAGTATGAAACAATGAGTAAGTCAAGGTTGCTGCTGCTGCATTGTATCACTTCTCCAAGTAAAATCAATGTTGGAAAAATAATTGTCCAAGAAATTCAAGCCTGTTCAAAGAAGAAAGACGGTATGGTCTATTTTCCTTGCCTTATCACTTCGCTCTGTAAACGTCAAGGCGTGCCTGAGAAAGCCACAAATGAAATATGCCAACCTCAAGCTGGTTTTGACAAAGCAGCAATAGAGACTCTGATGAATCTGAAGGCTAGGAAGAGATTTGCTGAGGCAAGACAAGGAAAGGCTGCTGGAGAGACCATGTTTGAAACTGACAGTGTGTTGTGGAGTGGAGTATTATGTTACAAATGCAGAAGGATCAAAGGGACTTCTTTATGTTTCAGAAGGAACAATTCGAGTGGCAAGAAAGGGTGTGTGCTATTCAAAACCCTTCGAGGATGATGAACCCTCCAACATTTCCAAAGCATATTCTAGGAGAGCTGGAAGAGGAAAAAGAGGACCCTGAGCCAGTGGTTGTTGAGAAAAAGTCTGACAAGAAGAGGGAAGTAAAGAAGAAAGGGAAGGAGAAGAAGAAGAGTGGGAAAAAGAGTGCTGACTTGGGAGTTCTTGAGGCAAGCAAGGTCGTGCCTGCGGATGACAAGCCAAGCCCGCCCAAAAAAAAAAGCAGAGAAAAGAGAAGAAACTGAAGAAGGAATCGCCAGTTGTTATCCCACTAGTTAACAGTCTAGTAAAGGACTTTGATTTAAATCAAACCGATCCCGAAAATAAAGGAAAAGATAACACTTTAAAAGCCATGATGGATGAGGCTGATAAAGACAACGCAGAAATGCAAGCCACACCCGAGAAAAAGGCTGATACCGAAGACAGTATGGAGGAAAAATTTACTGAGGAAGAAGAAGTTTTTAAAGAAGAAGAAAAAGTGATGGAAGATAATGACGGAGTTGAAGACAATGAAGCTTTTGAAGGATAAGACATATCCAAGTACTATTCAAGTGCGGAAGAGTCTACCCCAGGGTCTTACAAACTGGAGCCTAAGGATAATACTGAAGGTAAAAAGGCGGAATAAGAGGATGGCAAGGAGACAAGCGAAGGCGAGACTCTAGTTGCCACTCCTATGACCACCCCAGAGCCGACTCCTATCAAAGAAAATCCTGTCAAATAACCTCATGTCAAGGAAACTATTATGAAAATAACCCAAAAGAAGAGCCCCAAGAAAAAGGCCCATGTTAAGAAGAGTCCAAAGAAGAAAGGAGCTAGCAAGGTAGCTATTGCAAAAGATGTAGAGGCAGAGGCTGTTAGGACTGAAGTCATCCCTGAAGTTGAGAAAGATGCAGAGCAACACAAGCTAGCTGAAGACAAGGGTGCAGCAAAGTATGAGACTAGAAAGAAAAAGGCAGAGGACGTAGATACCCGCAATAGCAACAGGCTTCGTGCCTAAGTGGTATCATCTGAAGGCAAGTGCAGGCTTGCCTCTGCTCATCAAAATAATAGCGAGGACCCTATCTTTACTTTAAGTTTGGGGGAGAGGTGGCTTGTGCTTGCCCTTCAATATCTCTTTTCTGCAATTTCCTTTCCATTGCTTTATTAATTGCTGCTTGGATTATGTTTGGATGTGTTGTTTCTTGTTATTTTTTTAATCATGGATTTGGTTGTTCTTCGTACCTTGGATTTGGGTGACCGTAATTTGGTCTTTTTATGTTCAGATGCATGGATTTTTTATCACCCGATTAAGTTAATTTCAGTTATCTTGTTTGCATGATTTAGTTTGTTTAAATGCTTAGTTAGTTTGAATGTCCAATTATTTTGCATATTGGAATTAAGGAGAGAAATAAATAATTGCAACCCCTTGATCAAGAAAATGGAAAATTCTTTTTGACACTTAGAATAAAAGATTAGTTGGACTGTGGAAATTTTTGGAAATAAAGCTAAGCAAAATGATTTAGAGAGTTGCTGCAGAGGTTGCTGATGACCTCTGTCACGCCTCTGGTAGTCAGTTGAAAAAGGAAAGCCTTTTAAGAGACTAATTTATTTGAAATTGAGAAAAAAGTAAGAATCATGAGGAATCATTAAGGGGAGGATAATACTGCTTTAATAAAATACTCAAAATCTTTTCATAGGACACACTACACAAGTAAATAAACACATAAAGTGTGTAAAGAAGTAGCCAAAGTGCACTTCAAGTAAAAAGTTCATGTGTCAGAAATTGGAGGAACAATCAGTGTCTTCATCACAATACCAGGTTGAACTCATTACAAGTGAGATCCCGTCTAGTGAAAAGGTGAACCATAATGCAAAAGAGTAAAAAGAAATAATAATAAGTGGAAAGTATGGTCCTTGTTGTTAATGATAGAAGTCAATAAAGAGTTAGTCAAACCCCCTCTTAAAACCAAAATATAACCCTTGAAGCTTAGGCTTGATCAAATGGAATCACAATCAGGCTAGCTTATTTGTCTGAAGAGTACTGGCGTGACTGCAGGAGTCTTGTGATCTCAAGCAAGCATTCACTTCAGATCAGTAGTAGGGTTGAGTTATGCCAATTTTTGACATGGTCCATCAATCTTAAAAATTTGAGTTATCCTAGCATGCATATGTTCTGATCTTAATTGGTTATGATTAGTGTTTCTTCTCTGTCATTCCTTGTCGCATAACCTGAGGACAGGTGATAGTTCAATTTTTGGGGAGTGATAATCCACTTTTAGTGTGTTATTATTATCCCTTTTTAATTATGTTTTTGTTTATAAATTAAGAGTTTATTTATTTAATTTTAATGTTTTTAGCTTTTTTTTTTCTTTGAGCACAATATGTGCTCCTTTTGTAGTTTCATATGTGTGTTTTTGAATTGCAAGGCAGTTTTGAGACAAGTTGAGGCATGCCTGGTCTAGGCAGCGTCTAGAAGTGAGAATGGAATGAAGAATTAAAAGTTGCTAAGGATCACAAGCATAAAATGATCAAGAGCTTGACGGGAAATCATTTCTAGGGCTTGCGTGTGTAGCGAGCGATTTTAGACGCGGTTCTTAAGCGCTGGTCGCTCTCTGCGGTTTGAGCTTAAACTACAGGTCGATTCATTTTTTATCCTATTGTGAGCTGAATAAGGAAGGGAAATAGATGTCTCCAATTAACCCTGCTTTGCATACTGAGTTTAAACAGTGGTCTGTTAGGTTACGGATGCTATCAATGTGGGGGGCCTTTGTACTGGTTATTTGTATTTTCGCCAATACGGTTTCTTTCTTTCTAGGACTTTCTAGCGGGGAACAAGGATTAGGATGTTAGGACTGATGTTTTTGAAATACTGCTATTAATTGATGGAGATATGGGATTTGGTTTTTTTGTTGATTGCGCTCGCTAAGATCTTTTCTTTCGATCTTATGCCTACGTATTCCCTTTTACCGAAACAGGGAAATCAGAGCATTCGTAGTTCCTCCTATTCTATGGGAGGAAATTGTTTTTTGGTGTTTTGGTGTTTTGGTGTCTTGTTCAAAGCCCAAGACGTGAAGCGAAAGGTGGTTTTTTATCTTGTTCAAAGCCCAAGATGTGAAGCTGAAAGGTCTATTTGTGTCTTGTTCAAAGTCCAAGACGTGAAGCTGAAAGACCTCGACTTTAGAGAGAATTTGTCATCTCTAAAGAGGGGGAAGGAGAATTACTTTAACTGGGATACGCGGATCCGAGCAATGCCATAATTTCCGAAGAAAGGGTTTTAACCTGAAGGAGAAGACTTTAACTCAGTGTAGAGCAATGCCATCTTTCCTTAGGAATTTCTCATGCTAAAAGAGGGACAGTGGCGTGAATATAGATGATCCAGAGGCTTGCCGCTTACAGCGATTAGATGAAGGGAAAGGAGTTGTTGATGTTTGTGTACTATGAACGAGGCACAACTTTGATGCTAAAAGGTTAATTGGATCAACCAGTGGTTTTCTTATACAAAGCCTAAGAGGAGGCTAATTTCCGTTAGTAAAATCATTATACAAAGCCTAAGAGGAGGCTATTTTGTGTTTCGTACAAAGCCCGAGAGAGAGGCTAAAAGATTTTGACCCGACGATGGAGTCTTTTGGTATCTTGTATAAAGCCCGAGATGGAGGCGATTGTTTGTTTGACTCTATGAGGGAGTCTTTGTGTCTCGTACGAAGCCCGAGATGGAGGCTAAAAGTTTGACTCAACAAGAGAGTCTTTGATACTCAACAAGAGAGTGTTTTTGTATCTCGTACGAAGCCCGAGATGGAGGCTAAAGGTTCGTTTCAGTTGAGTGACAGATCCAATATACTGATTTTAAAAGAGAAAATCAGTTCTTATATGAGCAACACTGTACTCAGGGATTTGATTTGAGGATCAAGGATATTTCCTTCTCTTTGAGGAAACGGGAAATCCAAAGGGTATTGAGACTGTCCGAGTCTGCGGGTTTCCTTCCTATTTAACGAAGGGTGCTTGAGAATGTCTTTGAGACTCAAGGAAGTTAGACTGTCCAAGTCTAGAGTTTTATCTTTTGCACTATGCTTTGAGAAATAGTAGTAGACTCTATGAAAGGACTGTTCTATGAGGATGACTAGGTTCTGTTCCTATACCTCTAGGAGGTCGTCGGGACAATTTGTACGAAGCCCAAGAGGAGGCTGGAAACTTTTAAGAAGCCGACGGGTCCTTGTACGAAGCCCAAGAAGAGGCTATCATTCCCGAAGGAAGAGATCATTATACGAAGCCTAAGAGGAGACTGTGAATACTTCTAAGAAGCCGTAGTGTCCTTGAATAATGCCCAAGAGGAGGCCGATGCTTTTAAGAAGCCCGTGGGTCTATCACCTCCTTTCCATTAGGAGAGATAACTCTTTTAAAGATAAAAACCACTGGTAAACGTGCGAGGTTTACTATCCAGCGACTTTTAGCTTTTAAAGAGGGTTCCTTAGTTAAGGTCCAAGATTATGACCGTAGTGGGTACCCAAACCCCGAGACATTCAAGGCAAGTTATCCACAAGGAATAGATCAAGTCAGGAAAGTTCGAGAATTTGGAAGAAACTCAAAGATGCCATTCACGGAGAATACATTCATCTTGGGGAGTAGAGCTTCTTGACAATTCCTAAGGAGGACAGCCGAAGAGAAGACTGTATCTGGTGCTCCTATTGGGGGATCTAGGCGTCTATTTCTACGAATAAATGAAACGGCATCACCTAGTTCTAGACGTAGTTGCCGGGGAAACTCGAAATATCTATACTATTATTACACAGTAGATATGAGTTTATGAAAGGAGACTTACAGTGAGCAGCCCCACAATACAGTTTATAATATGAAAGCAGTAAATGAAAGCGATAACCACTTACTCGGTTGTAGTGCTTCCATGCTGTTTGGTTAGTTGTTCAACAAAGAAAGATTGAAAACAACAGTATATTCAAAATCAAAGGAGAAAGTGCTTTGAAAAAGAAAGATTTGGGGCTTACAGCTCAAGGAGAGGCCCAGGGTTTTATCAGTGAGCGCACTGTTTGACTTTGTACAGCGGGACTTATACAAGTGACTGGGGCCCAAAAAAGGTTTTCTGTACAAAGGGATGGGTCTTACACTCTCTCAAGAGGCCCAAAAAATGTTTAAAGAAAAAGAGTGGGGCTTATAACACGAGGGTAGGCCCAAATGATTTTTCGTTTAAAAATGGCGATCGCGCCGAGGTTTTCTTTTAACGCAGAGGGACTTATACAATAAGTGAGGCCCAAAAGGTTTTGGTTAAAAGGGGGATTGGGTCTTACACTCTAATAGAGGCCCAAAGTGTTTTGAATGGGTCTTATAGCTTGAGGAGAGGCCCAGATGATTTTTATTTTTAAACGGGCAACGATCGCGCCGTTTACTTGTACAGAGGGACTTATACAATAAGTGAGGCCCAAAAAGTTGTTGTACAAGGGGGGATGGGTCTTACACTCTCTCAAGAGGCCCAAAAAGTTTTGAAAATGATTTATGAGGGTTGAATTAATCCAAAACCCTAATTTGTTTTCAAAATGTATTTAATTGAATAAAAATTCAATTAAAATGATCAAAAATTGTTTAACACATGGAAAACAAATTGTGACCTTGGATTAATGTTTCAAAAATTAAGTATTGACCTACAAAATAATTAGAAAGCATTAAAAGTTGCAAAATCAATGTAGAAAAAATATTTAAAATGCCAAAAACAATTAAAATATTAATTCTTTGCAAAAATATCAATTATATGAAATAAATAATATTTTTGGGATTTTTTGATAAAACAAAATATTTTAACATTTTTGTGAATTATTAAAAAAAGAATCAACTCAAAATCATTAAAACTCAGAGAGAAATTAATTTTTGAATCAATTAAACAAAATCACAAAATTCAAATATTTGAATTTCTAAAAATGGCGCCAAGAACAAGCTGAAGAACACGCGCGTGTTCTTGAATTCTCAGATTTGCATTTTCTATCCAATCTCCATGAATACTTAATCATATCATGCAATCCACATATCATTATGCTCGCCTCAACCTCACGATCATGTATATGTACTTTAATTTCATTTAAATTAAACATACAACAAGAAATCACGAAGAGACCTCAAGAACCCTAATTTCTGCATGAAGGCTAGGATTTTTGATACACGATTCAAACAATGCAATTAATTGAGGGAAAACATTCCATGCATGATTATGAACATATGGCCAAATTATTGTGCAAGGAAATATGCATAGATTGAGAGATGACCAAGTATGTGCTTACCTCCAAGTCGTGACAGCAAGTTCAAAGTGATTTTTGATTTGGAGGTGTTACAGACAAGTTGTGATGATCTGGACAACTTCCCTACACCATATGGAGTGTGTTTGAACACTTGGATTGAATTGAAATGGACTGGATCAGTTTATGGCATCTCAGCTGCAACTTCACTTCAAACTTGTGTGGATGGCAAGTGATTTTGAGATTTTGATGTTCCAGATGTTATGTGAGTGTTTGATCAGCTCATATGTGATGTATGTGAGGTGTGTGAGTGATTGGTTTGATTGGAATTGCTCTCAAACTCAAAACCCGATAGCTACCTTGCTAAGAAAGGCATTTTTGCCAAGAGAAAGAGATTTTGAGGAAAGCATCTGTTAGATGGCTTTGGTGTACTCAAACTGACCACAATTGAGCTCTATTTATAGTAGAGCGAGTTTATTTTGCAAGGAATAGTGCATGGCAGCTGGTAAGTAGGTTTGGCCAATGTTGGCAAATGAAAATCCAAGTCTCCTCTAGCCATTGACTAGAGGTTAGGGCACAGAGCTTTGGTCCCCTTGGTCTTGGATAAGTCTTGACTGATTTCAGATGAGAATGGCTCAGTCCATGCCACCTTGATGGTTCCATTAAATGCCTCATTCCAAATTTGAAGTCTTGTCCCTATTTTGGCAACTCTAGGTTCAACATGCTATTCCTTGTTCCTTGGACCTTGGAGGCTTGGCTCAGTGATTGTCCCCTTTAGATTCAATCCTCTGAGGTGTCCAAGTGGATTGGAGCAATTGAATTTGGCTGATTTTGGCAAATCGACCAAAGTTGCAAATTCTGCCTTGCCTTGACAGATTTCAGCAAGGCAACTTGGCAATGTTGTCTCTCATGGTGTAGGTTGAATTTGACAATGTTCTTGGCCATTTTGGAAAGCTCTTACATGATACAACAACTGTTTGAACAAGTTTGGTTTTTATCTCTTTTGATTCCAAGTGAAAAATCCCCCTACATTTGGCAAAAAGTGAAGCAGAATCTGACTTAGTGAAAATTTCACTAAGTGTTGGAAAAAGTTACATTTTCATTTTTCAGCCACTTTGATCACTCCATAACTCAAAATCCTTAATGAATTGGAATGACTTGTAGTTGAAGTTTTTGTAGGTGATAATGAGGGCTACAAATCCATCTTTGGATGAGAAAAAATGGCCTTGTGGTTTAGGAGTTATGGTCCTCCAAAGTTGGTACCTTTGCCACTTTATTTTTAACTTAGAAAAATTTCTAAGTTTTATGGTTACCCCTTTTACAAGTTATCTCACTTTTCTTGATTTTTCTTGATGAATGATGATTCAAATCATACATTAACATCATTTTAGGGTTAAAAATCCATTTTGGTGAAAAATCTCAAAAAGTCAAAGTTGACTTTTGTGCACAGTTGACTTTTTATCAGATGAATTCCAAACTGTGCAATTCTTCAGGAAATCATGTCCTTGACCTAAATCAAACTTGATGGACATGTTTCATGGGTGTCATAGGGTATATTCAATCATGTATTAGGGTTTGGGAGCATGTCCAGGTCAAAAGTCAAAGTTACAGTTGACTTTTCCCTTAAAACCCTAATTGTGGTGCAGATGAAATTGAGACTTGTTGCTCAAGCTTCTTGGATCAATCCATTGTTCCAAATGGATCAATATGGTATATTAGAGACCCTCAAATCATCTCTTGAGGTCTTGGCTCACGGTTTGTCCCAAAAGTCAACTTAGGGGTGAATTAGGTCAAGAAACCCTAATTCCTGATTTTTGATGAATGCATCCCCTGAGGCAAAATTGACTTGATGCATGGGTTCATGAGGTTCCATGAAGTATATTAGGTTATGTTTTGGATCATTGCCTTATGCCCAGATGAAAATTTCCATCTGGAGGCCCTGGTCGACCAAAACCCTAATTTGGTGATACTGTCGATCTTGAGACTTGATCCACCTAGAAGGGAGCAGCCTTGTGCTTAATCCTTGAAGTGGGAGTCCTTTTTGATCCATTGTGGATGTTTAAGAGATTAGACAAGTTGAAGATCATGTCATTTCTTGATTGATCCTTTGTCTAAGCACTCAGAGAGGGCTTGAAACCCTAATTTTGATTGTAGTGGATGCCCACCCATCTTTGGGGAGACTAATGAAGCATAAAGGTACATCCATATTGTGATGATGATTTTCACAATGATGGGAAATCTAAGTGGTCAAAATTTGGGGTATTACAGCGTGGCAGAATTGAACTGGGAAGAATTGGAAAATCAAAAGGATAAGATCAAATGCACAAAGAGACAAAAACATAGTACGGTGGGGACCACCTCTACAAAAGTGCGCCCTGCACAACAACATTGCGCTGCTTATACCTTTGTGCCACTGCCTGCTGCAGCAGCCTGCCATGGACGCCTTGTCCCCCACCATTGTCTATACCAGGAAGCTTGTTCACTAAGAATTGAGGACAAAAAGAGAATATGCTGATTTGATTTGGGCTAAAACCTTGTTTGAATCAAAGGCCCATGATCCAAGGCTTACCACCTTTCACATCCACACTCAAGTGTATAAAAGCTGACCTTAGGTTTTGGAAGAAAGAGTTCCACACACGCGGTATAGTTTAGTATTAGTTTATTTCAGTCCGAGGGTTAGTGAGAAAATAGAGAGTTCTTCTTCTCATCCAATCCTGTACTCACTACTGAGAGCTGGCGCGATTGGAGTCTTCACTTGCTATTTATCCAACACAAGGGATCTCTAAGTTACTTTAAGGTTGTCATTTCTTTTACATCTTTTGTTTAAGTATGTTCCCTATTAGTTTTAGTTCAGTAGTTTGTACTCAGCTCATCATGAGCTAAACACTTGTTTGATGAGAAATGTGAAGTTAATATAGTGTTGCATTTATATTAAAATGATGTAATGTTAAGTGTCTTATTTTGTTATGTGTTTTCATGCTATAAACTTGACTCTTTGAATGATAAACTTAGAAAAAGGTAAATGCTTGTTGTTGTGAGAGATCCAACAACAAGTGGATTTTATAACAAAAGTGGTTAAACAAGTAGGATAAAGATATTCACTTAATTAGCTTTCTTAGAGATAAGAAGCTGAGGCCATAAAGAACTTTCAGAATATAAACCAGACGTATTCTAGGGTTATAAGTGAGACTTAGATATTTGTTCTCTTTCCCTATTAATGCATGAATTGATGTTGTAGAGATACACATAAAGATCACATTATGACCTTTAGAGGAACGACACGTCTCATCATATACACATTCTGGCTACTACCTATTAATGGATCATATCTCATCATTCACTTTCTTGATTTATCAACCCTATCTTATTTCATTTAGTTTTACATTGTGGACACTTTTACTTGGTTACCAATTATTATTTTGTCACCTTGCTCATACTTGTTTTAAACAAAGATTACTTACAAGTGTTCAATCTAAACCTCTTTCACTCCCTGTGGGTACGATATTCTTACTATTATCACTCGCTGCAGTAAAACATACACGTATACTTGAATGTGACACCATAATCGTATTTATTAGCGAACAATTAGCCATCAGGTTTTGAAGGAGTACGATAGACATCCCTGTCCTTTTGGAGATTATACATCCTCTCCACCACCTTCTCAAGCCCATACATTTTTTCTTGAAGTTGAGTTAGTTCATGATCAGAGACCTTATACTTTCCCCTCCATTGCTCTTTATCTTTAGATAGGTTACTCAAAGCAAGTGTTTCCCCACGACCAACAACTACCTAAGTTATCAAAGAGGCACCTCGAAACATGTGAAAAGCCATATTTGCTACCAACTTCAGTTTACCTGTGTTAGAGAGGCTCGAGATATAAGTGACGTCATATCAAAGACACATGCCCATGATTCCTGCAAAGTGCAAGGCACTTGGATATCTTGTTCGAACCTTCTTAGAATAATTCCTTGTCCTGACTCAATTTGTTGTTATTTTTGACCGCCGAAGCAGATCGTTTGTTGGAAGTCTTCCCCCGTATTTCTTCTTGAGTCGGCTGGGTTTGGGCGGTTAGCAAAGGCTCAATGTATGCATTGTGCTATTTTTCTTTCCCCTCTACTTAAGTTGAAGTTGAATTTGGAGTAGGAAGAGGAGTATATAACACGTCAGCTACCGCCTTGGCCTTTTTCCTCTTAAAAAGACTCTTAACGGATGCCATGGTGTCTGTAGAAAAGAACAAAGATAGTGAAAAACATTAAAAGAATATCATAAACAAGTAATAAGATCATATTTCTTTACTCATAAAAGAATTCTTTTCTCTCTAAAGCATTGACTGCGTCCACTATTGCCCGAGTATTAATGGGTCGCCTCTCTTGCATGGAGAGCCCTATGTTAGAAGGACATTTACCTTATTTGTAACCCAAGTGCTCCCAAAAGGTTATAAAATTTGCTTTCATTAGAAGGAATGTCATAGGTGTATGGTTCTCTATTTAAATGCATCCAAACCCAACATTTCCGGATCATATCTTTACATGTTGTCTGCTATGAAATAGAAGGATCAGTTGAGGAAAAATTTCCCTCAAGGATTTGCAAATACAAAATTGGCCTTTGGAGTCTAGAGAATTACCTTAAAGAAGCAATCCTTGAAATTATTCTAACTTTCAATATAGACTTAAATCATTTTAGATGCATGATACACTGGGATCAACCCCTGTTCGCGACTAGGATCCTTTGAGGTGCGCGACATAGTGAAAAAGTTATAAAATAGGTTCAGGGACGAGTCTTTATTATGGTATTCACCTCAATAGTGAACAATTTTAATAAAGGCCTGGGCTACCAAGTGTAGCTGGGAATGGGTAATTTTTAAACGCCCTAACACTCATTCCTCAAATTCGTTGAAGGGCAACCTAAATTTTAGTCGAGAAAAAATGCATTCATAAAAAGGGATGAAACACCTATCAAATTAACTGCAAATCTTTTTGCCAATGTCGACATGTGAAACCAACAAAATAAAGGACATACCCTCTTCTACATGAGCTTCCTCCACTATATTTGCATTACCATAGAAGGAAACTGATCATACCTGGATCAAACAGTTTCAGTGGCCAACAACGTCGTCTGGGCTTTAGCTCCGGTGCGGTTGAAAGACGGCCGGGGGGGGGGGGGGGTGTACCTGCAAGGTACTCCGACACTCAAGTAAGGTGACTGTCAGAGAATAGAAAGTACAGAGATGAGAGTGAAAAGTGAACTTAACCTGACCCTCTCAAGTGAGAGGGTATTTATAGCGAGCCCCCAGCGCGGGGCCAACGGTTACTTGCATTGGGCTGGATTGCCAGGCCCAATCCAAGTAACTTCCAGGGATTACGTGGCGTAGTGAAGACCACCACGTGGTTTTCGCCCTGGGGTAACCGTTCGTAGATCTCCAGAATTAGGGCAGACCGATTCCATCGGGAGTGGAGCGGTTACGTGAGAACGGGTCCTCGCGGGGAGGACTCTGTCGTGTTGGGGAGAGACGTGTCCTCGCGGGGAGGACCCTCACGTGCAGAAGGTGGGCTCCCCGCGGGGAGGAGCACCCTGGGTGTCGAGGAGGGACGATCCCGGGGAGGCCTAGCGTCTTGCCCGATGCTCTACACCGTGTGTGTGCCCGACACGGGGAGAGGGCAAGTGCCCGACATTGGTCATGCCAAAAAGGCCCTTGTTGGGCCATCCCAGGACGTGTGGGTTGGGTCTGCTCGACTGATGAGCAGACCTCGGCCCAGTCCAAAACAGGAGCCCCCCAATTCATTACTCCGAAGTGTCAGAGTGATGACTTAAGGGCCAACAAGCATGTCGGGGGAATATCGATCGCGTGACCGCGAGGAGGGGAACGCCTGGGATCCAATGGTCGTATCGTCGGGGAGAGTAGCGGGTGCGGACTCGAGTGTGGAAGCTCGCGGATGAACGACTCATCGGGGATGCAAGAAGTTTGACCTTTGGTGTCAGAGCGAATGGAGAGACGTGCATGTTGGGGAACGAAGGGTCGCATGTACGCCACATGTCAGGCGCCATCATTGCGTAGGGCGGCTAGGTTAGGGTATTGTACTCCAGTAGCCTAGACTCTTCGAATTCCGTGAGGATCCTATAAATAGGTCTCACCTCGTTTCATTTGCACCTTTGCTCCTTTCCTCTCAGACTCTCTCTCTCTCTCTCTCTCTTAATCTCTTTTCTTCCGCCGTTCTCCGCCGTTCTCCACCAACGATCGCCGTGCCGGAAACCCAAAAGGTGTGTTTCAAGTAAGTTCCTTTCTTCTTTTCCCTCTTTTCGCTTGCATTGGTAGGGTGATATTTAAGGTGAACTGATGAAGTTCCCATGGAAATCACGAAATATCCGGCGAAAACGGCAGAATTTCATATCTTATTCGTTGAATCTCGTGGGGAGAGACGATGAAATCCACGGGGGCATGAAGAATGTCCCGGGGTCGTGGGATGAATGTCTCAGTTCTTTTTGTTGAATCTCCCAGGGATAAATGATGAGATCCCCGGGGAGACGCAGAATGTCACGGGGACTTGGGTTGAATATCTCGGGAGGTCTTCCCCGCGGACCCGAGGACGGTCGCGGGTTCGCATTCCCCGACGTTCCCTCCTCGCCCTTTCACTTGATCAGCGGTGGAAGGGGTGGATTTGATATGGGTCATCGAATTCACCGTTTCCCTCTGATTTTCAGGTTAATGGACGTGTTGCAAGTGGCTGTGGGGTCTTTGGATATCTACGACGGGCCTAGTTCACCTATGGCAGAGACATCCAGCGTCGGGGAGAGGACGCCCGACGATTGGGGCTGCGAGGAGGCCGTGAACATGATGTCTGAGTTCGTCGACCTGGATGAAGAGGGGATATTTTGCACTGTCGAGCACCGCCTTATCGGCTCCCCGAAGTCGTGGAACGTGTTTAGGCCTCTGCCACACCATCGGATCTGCTCGACGTACAGCGGGATGCGGTTCCCCGTCTACGAGTTTATGTTCGACGAAGCGGGGTGGCGTCTGCCTTTCACGGACTTCCAGCAGGCCGTATTTATCTGACTGCGTTTGGCCCCCTCTCAGCTCCATCCCAATTTTCTTGCATTTATTAGGGCCTTCGAGCTGGTATGCAAGTATCTGAAGATCGGGGCGACTGTGCCCTTGTTTTTCCGCATTTTCCACCTCCAGCGACAGGCCGGGGACGGTAGGCACGGTTGGGTGTCCTTCAAACAGGTGAACAGCCTGTTTCACACGTATATGGACTCCGTGCGAAATTTCAAGTACCAGTATTACCTCGTGAGGCCGGTCACACATGAGGCGGTGAAGACTATGTGCACTCGGGTCGTCAAACAGGTAGGCGGACGGCGAGAGGAGGCCCTTGTGCCTAAGTTCCCGTTGTTCTGGACTGAAGAACACTTTATGAGGGGAACAGACAGCTATATCGTCAGGCCTAACCATCTCGATGAGGGGGATCGCTTGGCCTACGAGCAGATAGTAGCGTTCGTTAATGGTTTTAACAAAGCAAAGCTCGTGACGCCAAACGGGGACTTCATTCGGGGTGATGACGGGCAGGTCTTGACGAGGCGTCGAGTGATCAATACTAGGGCTCTTGTCGAGACATTTTCTGACGAGGAGGCCCTCGAGTTGTTAGGTGGGGGTGGTCTCCCCGACATGTCCTTCCTTTTACCTTTCTTTTTGAACTACTAACCTCTTTGTTTTCTTTGCAGATAAGATGTCGAATGCTGAGGAGCGCTTCAAGAAGCTGAAGGCCAATCGTGCTGCGAAGAAAGAAGGCAAGAGCCGTGTCGATCAGCTCCGAGTGCAGATGTCCGTTCCCGCCCCGACACCCGGGGGTTCCTCTGGCTCTCACCAGGGTAGTGACTCCGTCAGTCCCCAGAACTCTCCGAAGAGGCAAAGGATTGCAGACACGGTGGACATCGACCTTACCGAGCACGAGAGTCCCCCTGCCATGAAATTTGTGCTCCCGCCCTGTTACACAAGGCCAAACTTCTTTACGGAGAACAATTCGCTGTGCGTGGGTGGCTCCGAAACTCAGGTCATCCTAAGCATCGATAAGGCTTCTCAGCGGAGGATGTTGGTGGAGGACGTGTCTGCCGTGATGCGGGTTTGCGCGGCTGCCTTGGCTCTGAACGATGAGGCGTGTCCCGCAAGCGAGCTGAACAGGTTGCAGGAGAGTTTTCAATCCATCTCGGCTGAAATGGAGAAGGTGAGTAAGGAGCTGGCTGACTGCAAAAGCCAGAACCAGACCCGGCTCGAGCTTCAACAGACAATGGAGGAAAAGCTGAAGAATGCCGAGGAGGAGCAGAAATGTCTAGCCGGTGTCGAGGAGGAGCGGGATCGTCTCATGGCGAGGATCGCTGAGTTGGAGGAGGCTGTCCGCCCCGCTGAGGAGGAAACCGAAGAGAATAGGTTGTTGACCTCGTGGGCCGCGCTGATAGCGAAGCTCCGTGAAGCCGAGGAAGACAATCTCGTGGTGGCGGGCATAGGCTTCAAGAATGCGGTGGAGCAACTTAGGGTCCTCTACCCCGACCTTTCGACCGAGGGGATTGACCCCGACTACGAGGTGGTCGATGGTCAGATCGTTCAACTGATGAGGGTCGACGAGGTCCATGATCCCGAGCAGTCTGAAGGGACCACCGCTGAGTAGAATTTTCTCCCCGTTCGGTTTGTCCTGCGAGCCATTGTTATGTATTGTAATATTTCTGCCCGGCCTGTGTGCCAGGGGCTTTTTGACCTTTGATTGTAATATTTATACACTGGGCTTCTGCCTGTTTTAATGTACCTTTGTTTACCTGCTAGTCTTGTTTGCATGGTTTTAATTGTGTGTGATGCATTTGCTATATTTTGTTTTTTGTCTAAGTATTAAGGCTTTTATACTTTGTTTTTCTGTAAGTAACAAAGACCTTGGGATTGCTCGACCTTGATAGTCCCCGACCGCGTGGAGAGCTGGTCGGGTGGTCGGAGATGTATTTCGACCTTCAACGAGGCTAAGGGCTCGGTCGAGGTCTTAGCTTCGTGGCGGGAACTTCCCATCACGAGCTGGATGTTCTGCCTGACTGGTACAACGACGGCGGACCTCGATCGAGGTATCCCCGTCGGATTAAAGTCCTTGCGCACACACAACGCAGTCTTCGATCATCGTGTTCTGTCTAGGGGTGTCGCGTTCGTACCTTAGCGCGTCCCCGTAATCGTGGTGCTAGTGCGTCGCGGGCAGTGCTTAACTGTAATATTGTTTTAGCTTTTCAGCGTTCCACGGTCGAGCAAGTTCTTCCCCATGCAGATTTTCGAGGAAATAGGCTCCTGTCCCCGTTTTCGCGCGGACGCGGTACGGGCCCTCCCAGTTCGCGGCGAGTTTGCCTTCTCGTGAGTTTTTTTGGTTCCTTCGTAGGACGAGGGTGCCTACCTGAAAATCACGTTTAATAACTTTGTTGTTATAACATAGTGTTATTTTCTGCTTAAGCGAAGCTTCTCGGAGAGAAGCGCCCGAACGTATCTCCTCGACCAAATCGAGCTCTTCCCTCAAGGCTTCGTCGTTCATGTCCCCGTCGAGGGGGGCTTCTGTCCTCCTCGAGGGTTCTCTGATCTCCACGGGGATCACCGCTTCGGTTCCATATGCCAGACAGAAAGGGGTCTCTCCTGTTGTGGAGTGTGGGGTTGTCCGGTAGGCCCAGAGGACGCTGTGTAGCTCCTCAACCCACTGTTGTTTGGCGTCGCCTAGTCGACGTCTTAACCCTCGGAGGATCACCCTGTTCGCCGCCTCAGCCTGTCCGTTCATTTGAGGGTGCTCGACCGACGTGAAGTGTTGCTTCGTGCCTAGTTTTGTGACGAAGTCTTGGAAGTTCTTGTCGGTGAACTGTGTTCCGTTGTCGGTGACAATGGCTTGAGGCACGCCGAATCGGGAGAGGATGTTTCTTTTGTAGAAATGCAGTATGTTGAAGGCTGTGATTTTGGCCAATGCTTCCGCCTCAATCCACTTCGTGAAGTATTCCACCCCGACGATGAGGTATTTGTTTTGGTACGACCCCTGGACAAAAGGTCCGAGGATATCCATTCCCCACCACGCAAACGGCCACGGGGAGGACAATGGACTGAGTTCGTTGGGAGGGGCAAGGTGCATGTCCCCGTGTCGTTGGCATCTGTCGCACTTCTTGACGTGTTCCTTGGCATCCTGTTGCATGGTGGGCTAGTAATATCCTGCTCGAAGCGCCTTACGGGCTAACGATCGCCCGTCGAGGTGTTGCGCATTGATTCCCTCATGGATCTCCCAGAGTATGTCGGGGACCTTGGTCTCCTCGACACATCTGAGGAGGGGAATAGAGAACCCTCGCCGGTATAGCTTATCCTCGACTATAGTGTACGAGCATGCCCGCCTCTTGACCATTCCCGCTTCTTTGGGATCTTCGGGCAGTTTGCCCGTTATGAGGTACTCGTATACCGGGGTCATCCAGCAATTGCTGTCCCCGATGGCGTTGATGTCTGAAACTATGGCCGTTTTGTCAATGCTCGGGTGGGAAAGCACTTCTTGTATGACGGATTTGTTTTCGCCTTTCTTCTTTGTGCTCGCCAAATTGGACAAGACATCTGCTCGGGCATTGTGCTCGCGGGGGATGTGAGTTACTTCCGCGGAGGTGAAATTTTTCATATTTTCTTTTACCAAGGCCAAGTATTCTATGAGGCTGTCATTCTTGGCTTGGTACTCTCCTCGGACTTGCGAGGCCACAAGCTGGGAGTCGGTGAAAAGTTTGACCTCCTTGGCGCCGAGGTCTTCGGCCAGCCGGAGTCCTGCGAGGAAGGCCTCGTATTCGGCTTGGTTATTTGACGCCGGGAAGGACAGTTCGAGGGATACCTCGATCAAGATGCCTTCCTTGTTTTCGAGGATGATGCCCGCCCCGCTTCCCTTTGGGCTGGATGCTCCGTCGACATAGATCGTCCATTTCTGTGATCCGTTGGTCGAAGGTTCCGGGACGGTCATCTCTACTACGAAGTCGGCGAGTACCTGTGCCTTCAGGGCTTTCCTCCCTTCGTATTGGATGTCAAACTCGGCGAGCTCGAGTGACCACCTGAGCATCCTCCCCGCCATGTCCGGTCGACCGAGGTGCTACCTTATAGGCTGTTCGGTCCTTACGACGACGGTGTGGGCGACGAAGTAGTGGCGTAGCCTCCTGGCCGCGATGACAAGGCCCAGGGCGACTTTCTCAATCTGCTGATATCTGAGCTTGGGGCCTTGGAGGGCTTTGCTTGTGAAGTAAACTGGCTTCTGCCCGTCCGGGGTTTCCCGAATGAGGACGGCGCTGACTGCTTCACTCGTGATCGCAAGATACAAGAAGAGTGTCTCCCCGTTCTCAGGCCGTGAGAGGACCAGGGGTTGTGATAGGACTTGTTTTAAGTGGACGAGCGCCTGCTCGCATTCGTCACTCCAATCAAACTCCGCTTTTTGTCAGAGAAGTTTGAAAAATGGGAGTGCGTACTGTGCGGATTTGGCGACGAAGCGGGAAAGGGCGGTGAGCATCCCGTTCAATGATTGTATCGACTTCTTCGAGTCCGGGGTATGGAGCTCGGAGAAAGCCCTACACTTGTCGGGGTTGGTCTCGATTCCTCGTTCTGTGAGGTAAAACCCGAGGAACTTACCTGCCCGAACGCCGAAGGTGCACTTGTCGGGGTTAAACCTCATGCGGCATCTCCTCGCCGTGTCGAACACCTTCTTGAGGTGCGCGGCGTGGTCGGCTTCTTCTGCGGATTTGACGATCATGTCGTCCATATAGACCTCGAGCATGTCGTCGTTTTCAGCTTGGAAAACCTTGTTCATCATCTGTTGGTAGGTCGCACCGGCGTTCTTCAGACCGAAGGGCATCACGTTGTAGTAGTAGTTGCCTGACGCGGTCATGAAGGCCGTGTGTTGTTTGTCGACCTTGTCCATGGGGATTTGATTGTATCCTGAGTAAGCGTCCATGAAGGACAGTAGTTTGTAACCTGCAGAATTGTCGACCAGTTGATCGATCTTAGGTAAGGGATAACAGTCTTTCGGGAAAGCCCGGCTAAGATCAGTATAATCAACGCACATTCTCCATTTTCCATTATTCTTTTTAACAAGTACAATGTTGGACAGCCAGGTCGTGTATTTGGCCTCCGAAATAAAATTTGTCTCTAGGAGGCCTTTTACAGCTTTTTCAGCAGCCTCCGCTTTTTCGGGAGACTGCTTACGCCTACGTTGTGTTATGGCCCTAACGGCCGGATCTGCCGCAAGCTGATGACAAGCCACCTCAGGGTCGAGGCCAGGCATCTCAGACGCGCTCCATGCAAAAAGGTCAGCGTTCTCCCTCAGATATGCCTTCAGTTGCTCCTTTGCCAGGTCGGGGATCCCGGTGCCAATCTTCACGTTACGATCTGGATCGTCCCCGAGTACCACGAGCTCAAAGTCTCCGTCTGGGATGGGGCGCGTTGGGTAGAGAGGCCGCCCGTTGTTCTCCGCCTGGAGGTTGAGGTCCTCTGCCCCGTCTTCATTGGGCTCGCCCGGGAACCTGCTGTCGAGTTCGACGACGTTGACGTGCGGGAGAGGTACCTGTTCGACGTCCTGGGGTGGCTTGGCCACAGTCTTAGGTTTGGGGCCGATGGAACTCAGGCCTTTGATGGCGGCGTCGAAGCACCTTCTGGCCTCGTCGATGTCCCCGTGCATCGTCACTACTCGTCCCCTGGTCATGTAGTACTTCATTTTGAGGTGGACCGCTGATGGTACCGTCGTAAGTTCAGCCAGGGTGGTCCTCCCGAGGATGCAGTTGTAAAGGGACGGGCATTCGACCACCAGGAAACGGATCTTCACCTGTCGGGCAGTGTCTTCGGCCCCAAATGTAACCATTAGCTCCATGTAACCCCATGGTCTGGTGGTGGTTCCATTGAACCCCTGTAGATCTGAACCGACGTACGGGGTTAGATGCCTCTCGTTGAGCTGAAGGGTCCCGAACAGATGAGCATACATGATGTCGACCGAACTCCCCTGGTCGACCAGGATCCTTCGAACGTCAAAGTTCGCCATCTGCGCCCTGATCAGGAGGGGAATAGTGGCGTTTGGTGCTCCCCCGGGGAGTTCCTCGAGGTAGAAGGTGATGGGGTTGGAGTTTCCCCGCACTTTCTCGAGGGTGGTTTCCTTTGCCGACGTTGCGGATTCCAACTCGTCAAATTTCCGCTTGATCGATCTGACTGACAGCTTCTCTGGACCTCCCCCGGAGATGACCATCGCCCTGGGGAAGCTTTCCCAGGTGCTACGGGCAGTAACGGGGTCCTCGTGGGGAAATGTCGCCCACATGTTGCGAATTGCTTCTTGTCCTTCGATGATTGGGGGGACAAAGAAATCTTCGGGTCGGGTGACACTGAGAGCGACTTGAAGGCGACTCTCGTCGGGAGGAGGCGTCGTCTCCTCGACGTTCTGGGTTTCCCGGGAGCTGGGACGAGGAGTATCGTTCTTCTGGGCGTATTTCTTCAAGTGCCCCTCCTTGATCAGAATTTCAATCGCATCTTTGAGATGGATGCAGTCTTCCGTCACATGCCCCTGACTCCGGTGGAATCTACAGTATTTTGACTTGTCGACGTTTGATTTGGGGGCAGTGGGCTTCGGAAAGCGGACTCCTTCTTTCACAAATTCTGAGTTCTGGCACTCGGAGAGGATACGCGCGCGGGGAGCGTTTAGCGGGGTGTACTCCGTGAACCGGCCAGCTGGTCCGCGCGGTTCACGAGGATCACGGGGGCGATTTTCTTTCTTTTTTTCTCCTCCCCGTCGGGAAGGAGAGTCTTCATCTTTATGGCCGCGGGGGCCTTCTTTGCGCCTCGACTCAAGGGCGATCTGCGCTGCCTCAGATTCTTTGAGCTCGATATACGACTGAGCTCGTTGGAGGAGGTCCTCGAGACGGCGAGGTCTACGGAGGCCTACGGACTTAGAAAAATCAGATCCGGAACGCAGTCCATGGATGATTAGGTACTTCTTCATATCGTCGGTCGTATGGACCTCGACAGCTTCTCTGTTGAATCTCTCGATGTAATTTCGGAGAGGTTCGTTCTTCCCCTGGAAGATGCTTTCTAAAGCAGCTTTAGTCTTCGGGTGTCGTCGAGATGCAGTAAAGTGTTTGGTGAAGCGTCGTCTTAGCTGCTTCCAGGTCGTGATCGACCCAGGTTCCAAACCCTTGTACCAAGTCATCACGCCTTTTTGCAAGGTGGTGGGGAAAAGCCTGCACCTGATGGCTCCTCTGACGTTTCGGAAGTCGAACATTGCCTCAAAACTCTCGATGTGATCATCGGGGTCGGAGAGACCGTCGTAGGTCCCCAGCGGTGGAGGTTTCTCCATGCCGCAGGGATTGGGGCATTCATGATCTCCCACGACAGCGGGGTCCTCTGGTCGTCATCGTCACTTTCTGTCGGGGATATCGAGGGGGATCGTTGATGTCGTGGAGGGGAATTTCTCGAGCAGTGCCTCGGCCTTTCTTCGACCTGCTTGGATTCTTGGTAGCGGTGAAGGCCCTGGGTTCCTTCCGAGGCGGGGAACGAGGGCGTTTCTAGGAGATCGTTGGCTGAGGGCGCTCGAGACATGGTCGACGACCCTCCCGAACCGGTGAGGGGGTCCGAGTTTCGTCTGAAGGAGTCCTTCGCGGGGAAGGGAAACGACGAGGCAACGGTGGACGATGATGTCTTCGCGGGGAAGATCGTCGTGCCCGCCCTTGCTCCAGCGCTTCAATTTTGGTATTCTGGTGCGCGATCAGCTGATTGGTCTGATTGATCAAGGCGAACAGGGCCACGGTGCTCGCGTCTGCATTGGGTGGAGGAGCAACTGGCTGAAAAACGGCCTGCTGATCGTCTTGGTGGATGGCGTGGTAAACCACGTCTTGGGAGTCTGGGGAGGCGGTTTGCCCGTCTCTCACGTCCCCTTCTTCGACGTGGAGGGCAACAGCGTCTTCCCAGTGGTTCCCGTTCTCGAGTTGCGCGAGGACGGTGTCCAGAGCTTTGGTAGCGGATGGATTGCCGGCCATGACGGTGATGAATGAGAGTTGCTTTGGTTTAACGGAGGAAAAACGGGGAAGCAAAGGGTTCCCACAGACGGCGCCACTGATCGTACCTGGATCAGACAGTTTCAGTGGCCAACAACGTCGTCTGGGCTTCAGCTCCGGTGCGGTTGAAAGACGACCAGGGGGGGTGTACCTGCAAGGTACTCCGACGCTCAAGTAAGGTGACTGTCAGAGAATAGCAAGTACAGAGATGAGAGTGAAAAGTGAACTTAACCTGACCCTCTCAAGTGAGAGGGTATTTATAGAGAGCCCCCAGCGCGGGGCCAACGGTTACTTGCATTGGGCTGGATTGCCAGACCCAATCCAAGTAACTGCCAGGGCTTACGTGGCGTAGTGAAGACCAGCACGTGGTCTTCGCCCTGGGGTAACCGTTCCTAGATCTCTGGAATTAGGGCAGACCGATTCCATCGGGAGTGGAGCGGTTACGTGAGAATGGGTCCTCGCGGGGAGGACTCTGTCGTGTTGGGGAGAGACGTGTCCTCGCGGGGAGGACCCTCATGTGTAGAAGGTGGGCTCTCCGCGGGGAGGAGCACCCTGGGTGTCGAGGAGGGACGATCCCGGGGAGGCCTAGCGTCTTGCCCGACGCTCTACACCGTGCGTGTGCCCGACACGGGGAAAGGGCAAGTGCCCGACATTGGTCATGCCAAAAAGGCCCTTGTTGGGTCATCCCAGGACGTGTGGGTTGGGCCTGCTCGACTGATGAGCAGACCTCGGCCCAGTCCAGAACAGAAACCGTCCCCACTAGTTCAGGATCCATTCAACAATACAGACCAGTGTCCCCAGGCTCCACCAAACCTGCACGCTCCCGTCAAACCATGTCCTCCAGGCTGTTTTGAAAAAATAATATCGAAAACTACAGCCCGACTTCAAAAATTAAGGTGATCCCTAATTTCTATATCATTCAGAGTTGCTATGGCAACATCCTCATTTGTAAAAGCCCTGATAGAAGAAGCAATATGAACAATCACATCCCTCATATCAAGGTTATCAAAGTTCATCTCTACATATTCTTCAAAAGACCCGTTAGCATTTCCCTTAATAGAGATGCTAGAGGGTCCACTGCCACTTTCTATAGAACCCTCGCTAGACCCATAACTATTGCCAAGTACAACAAGATTGAAGTTAAGTCGATTAACTTCTAAAGGGCCGTCATTTGGAGCATTTGGGTTTTCAAAATACTACAGATGATGGAGAATCCCCACCACCAGGTTCATTCATCATGTTCATAAACATATTTTCTATATTTTTCATAGAAAAATCAAGAAAGCAAAGTAGCAAAATGTAATGAAAGAGGGCTAGAAATAGTGTGTGTGAATAAAAAAGCGAAGTGAAGAAATTGTTAAAGGAAAGTGAAACTCGAAAATGATGGTGAATCCGGATACGCAGAACCTAGATAAAAATAGAGAAGGTAGCAAAAATAGAGGTCACCAGAGCTAAAAAAAGGGGACAAAAGTTTGTGAGAAGAAAGTAAGTCTCAATAGTAAGAAGAAGTGAAAATTGTTTGAAAAACCAAAATAATCTTAATATAGGAGAACAATAAATCAACGATCAAGACTGAAAAAAATGGGAAGATAAAAACCAACGGTCAGATCTCGCCTCGAAAATGAAACGACACTTGAGTGTATTCGAGCATCCTAAGGAAAAACACCATGCTCTAATCTACAAATCTACGACTATGTGTAAGGAATTCCTGCGAAACATTTGAATTATGAGACTAACATTTAATGCGCCTGTTCCTCGAATCTCTTCCACTTCTCGACACAAGAATCCCGAAATAAAGAGCCTAACCCAGTTACTGTAAAGGCTTTCTGTATCACGACAAGCCTTGAGTGTTCTAGACTGACTATAGACCTAATGTCAAACATGCCTAATTGCCATCCATCATATATAAATAACCATATGCGCACAATTTAAAATACGATTATAATTATAATTTAGTCTAACCCTTTATTCACTCATTAGGATATTAATTTTACATGTTCATCCTACAATCGTACAAAAAATCTGCACAACGATATAAAATAATTATATCAACAATCCTAATTTTCTATCAAAACAATATACTATGCGTGTTTTCTTGAAAACAAATACAGTACAATATAACACATCATAAGATCAAGCTAGAGAACTTGATCAATATGTTTAGAGACTTTTTTTTTTTACTCAAATAAGTTGAGACGGGAAAGCTTCAGCCAAAAAAATGTTGGATTTAGCTTAATTTATACAAATTTATGACATAATTTTTTATACACAGTCATCCAATTAAATCACATTATTTATATATCCGTAAAAAACATAATTTGATTGGATGCAACTGTACTGTACATGGAGTACATAGCAATTAATTAATCTCAAAATCATTTTAATGCGCGTAGACATAGAAAATTTAAAGTAATAAAAATTACAAAATTCCACAACAGCAATCCGATTCTTGAATTTGTAGTCAACGTGGCACCGCGTTTTCTGTCTCCTTTTTTGTTTTTTAGATTTTTTTGTTTCCCTTTACAACCTTGTTTACCAGCTCTGGCGCAGTCCTGCTCTCAATTTAAAAGCGATTTTTTCAAAATCGCGGTTGCGTTTTTAAATGGACTTTTCCGCTACGAATGAATCACTTATCTCGAATTTTCGCTTATAGAAAGCAACCAACGGATATGAACTCCAAGAAGAAGACTCCAAGGAAACAACAACCCAAGTTAGAACGCCGTAATGCAGCGAAGAACTTCAATTACGATGCTCAACCGTCGTCGCCGGATTCCTCTCCGTCGTCGTCAATTCTCTACACTCGATCCATGGATTTTTACGATCGAACTAGCTTTCGAATTGAAGGAGTCGACGGTGAGTTTGATATTATTTGTCGGAGCCTCGGGCTTAACGGACCGGAGGATTTCTCGATTCCGGCGGCGGCTTGGGAAGCGATGAAGGTTCGATCTTCGTCTGATGTTTTACCGAGGTTGAATATTTCGGAATTCGATGAAGCGAAGGTGGATGATGAAATTGTAGTAGCAGAGTGTGATGATAGGGTTTCACTTTCGGTTAGAGATTCTCCCGCTGAGACTAGCGGTTGCTGCAACATAGGTGATGGTGGTGGAAAAGATAGGGTTCAGATTAGGGGTTTTGACGAGGTTAGCAGTTGCTATTCCGGCGGCGAAAATAGAGTTCCGATTAGGGATGTGGATGAGACGAGCTGTTGTTTAAACACTGGCGGCGGAGGTATTAAAGGATTTAGACCTCCGATGCTTAAGCCGCCACCAGGAGTTAGGGTTTCTGTTTTGGACAGCACGTGTTCCACGTGGGATCTTCTGAGGGATTTTGCTCCTGAAGGGGAAGGAAAAGGAAAAGAAAAAGAAGAAGAGGAAGGGAAGAAAGATGGAGAAGAAGAAGGGGAAGGGGGAGTGGGTGATGTGATATTGAAGAGAGACGAGGAGGAAAGTGCTGAGATTATTGATGAGTTTTCGAGGTCGTGTTCCTTCACTACCTTCACTACTTCACAAGAAGATGATTCATCTAGCACTACAACGGAGCCTAGGTCCAATAGTATATCTCCTAATGTGAGATTGAAACCTGTTATCACTCCTGGTAGCTGGCAAAAGGGTGAGCTTTTGGGGCGCGGTTCATTTGGATCTGTGTATGAAGGAATTTCTGAGTAAGAGCTTTTCTGCTTTCATCCTCTTTACGTGCACCCTTTTTGTTTCTATTATTAGTATGTTAGTTAACTTTTGCCATTTCATAAATTTATAAGATAATTGTTTGGAATCATGGTTAATTTGAGGAGATCATAGTGGCATCAAGATTTTATTCAAACTCCAAATGGTAGCCTTTTATCATAGTCACAGTGGCACCACTTGATTCTACTAAATTCGTCGCTAAACCAAACATATGAAGATAAAATAAAAAGAGTTTGCATTAGGTAGTGTTTAGTTGGGAGAAATTGAGGGAGAGATTGTTTTAAATTTTTTTTATAGCTCAGTTATCTTTTTGGAAAGATAGGGGAGGAAAATCCTGAATGAATTTTTGGCTCCCTTGATATTTGAGAGATTTAAAGGGATGGACTGTGTTTATAAAGCTTTATACATCGGTGATTTAGAAAGCTGTTTTTTTTCTTCTTTTCACTTATATTTCATAATCAATGATCTAACTTAGGGAACTTGTCAAATAGAAAAGTGTTCTTGGGGGCCACGTCTGATATGAATGTTAGTGTATCTGTCTAATTAAAGTGGATAGAGAAGTATCAAATATTATTTTCAAAGTAAATACTGTTGTTTCTAGTAATTAGAGTTGTTGTTTGAAGCATAGTTGAACTTATTAAGGAAATGTTTTGCACATTAGACAATATGGCCATTCATTTCATCTTGTTTCCATTTATAACAGTGCAAATTTTTGACAGCAAGAGCAAAAGGGCTCTAAACCTTTCTTTTATTCTTTGACAATAATCTACCGAAAAATAGTATGATGTTGGCATCCCTTTGTTACACATGTTGAAGTGATGCCTTTTTTGTCCTAGGTTGTCCATTTTGGCACAATATGAAAATCATGGTTCCATTCTGGCATCCCTTTGTTTTTCTCTTAGTTTAATGGTGAAATTAAGTTGTTTTTAATAAAACTATCCTCTAATATCTTCTATTCATCATGCTTCATCTTTGGGTTTGTATCTCACTTTCGCCATAATGCTCAGGAGCAAAACCCTAAATAAATTGGCATTTACAAAATTTGATGTTTATAATTATTAGTAAGTGCTAACTACTAGTTTTATTCACTTTCTGATTACAAATGTAGAGATGGATTCTTTTTTGCTGTAAAACAAGTATCACTGCTTGATCAGGGAAGTCATGGAAAGCAAAGTGTCGTTCAACTGGAGCACGTAAGTGTCAGACATGCTTACTCTTTCTATTGCTTTATAATTTTTTTATACTTCAATTTTCCATTAATCAAAATCCTTATGAAGATAAAGGTTTTCTTATAAATACTTTTCCGCCTTGTGGAATATCTTGAAACTTGATCAACCATTTTCATCTATTTACGTTCTCCTTATTATTTTTTAACTGTATTTTTTTCTTACTCTACTTCTTCCTCACTCAGGAAATTGCACTTTTGAGTCAGTTTGAACATGAGAATATAGTTCGATACATTGGCACTGAAATGGTACTTTTCCTGTCATCTCTTGTCTTCTCCTTTTTTCTTTATATGTTCAATTTCATTTGAGCCCATGCCTATGGTGAAAGAATCTGTTGCATATATTTATGCACTTTCATTGAACAGCTTTGCCCTTATTCTCTTAGATAGAAGATAAAAGTTATATTGGTGTGAACCTTTGCATCATTCTTGAAAGATTGATGGTTGGTTCATGACAGATTGATTGATACTTTCCATCAACTTGAAAGAGAACAGAGAGTTATCTGAAATCTGTATAGTATTCACTAGCATGAAACAATACAGGATTGATTTTACACTATATAGACAAGTCTATTTACAATCTAATAGATGCCAGCCTAGAATTACGGGGAGTGTATCTGTTCTACAGGACTGGCATTAAGAAAACATAAATCTTTGCAAAATAAATTTTAAATAAAAAAGAAAAATAATCAAGAGCTAATTATGCAGACTAGCACATTACAAATAGTTTATTTTTACTCTAGGTGTATTTACGATTGTCAGTACTAATTTGTATTTAGACCTTTAGTCCATTAGTCGGACCCATTATGTTAGAATAGTCTATAGAAAGAGATTAATGCTTGTACATTATTCATGTATTATTCAGTTTTCACATGACAAATGCCTGGTTATCGGTCCGGTTTTCATTACGACGAACGATTACTACTATCTTGAACTGTAGTTTGTAATTTACATTCTGCTTGTTGTTTATTGCAGGATGAATCAAATCTATATATCTTTATCGAGTTTGTAACCAAAGGTTCCCTTTTAAGCCTCTACCGGAGGTATAAACTTAGAGATTCCCAAGTATCTGCTTATACAAGACAAATTCTGAATGGTTTAAAGTATCTTCATGATCGCAATATTGTTCACAGGTGATTCCAAAATTTATTTATTTATTGATTTATTTTTCTATTCTTTGTGGTATAAAATAGAGATGAATTTTGGTGTTCTTGCTTTCCTTGCATGAAAGAAACTTCCACTTGCTGTCTCATAATTACACTATATTGTTTTAAAATGACTTTATAGTATTAGTGTTTCTTTTTGTTAGGAAGATCTTAAAGTCCCACATTGTTTGGAGATAGAGCATTGTTTATATAGAATGGCACTCCTCACCTTACCAACTGGTTTTGTAAGGATGAGTTAGGCCAAACTCTAATATGGTATTAGAGCCTATCGATCGAACCTTGGGCAGCCCACCGTTTAAATCCACGCACCAAGCTCAAAAAAAAAAAAAAAAGAGTGTTGGGCGTGAGGGGGTGTGTTAGGAAGATCCTAAAGTCCCACATTGGTTGGAGATAGAGCATTGTTTATATAGAATGACACTCATCGCCTTACCAACCGGTTTTGTAAGGATGAGTTAGGCCAAACTCTAATACTTTTTCTTGTTGTTAACTAGTTATTTAGAAAATCCCTTCATTTTCATTGTCTGGGGCACGTTTTACATATATATTGGGAAATATAGGAAAGGGGACGGAAAAAGGGGAAAATTGTAGGGAGAGAAGGATTTCACATCCAATTATTGTCCTTGCTGTTCTCTTTTTCTCTCAATTGTATTACCTACGATAAGTATTCTAGTGTTTGCTTTTGGCTTGTTGTGACAGGACCTAGAAGAATAAATGGGTATGGTATGGGGTTAGGTTAGAGAATACAGTTGGATATCCATCTAGTTTGTTGCAGTTCAAATCTATCACAGGGATGGGTAGATAGAAAGGTTTAAAATAAAAGGACCTAGAGAGACATGGGAGGCATTCAGTAATTTGGATGTGAGAAATGATCAAAGACTCTGTTGTAGGGGAAAACCCTTGGAGGAATCTTCTTTCTCCTTTTCTGAGTATTTTCAATCAAATTGTTCATTTCCTATGACTGTTTCTATCAATTTCTCATTTCTCTTCCCTGTGTCTCTAACAACTTGTGTTTTTGCAGCGTTGAATATGCTGTTGGATATGAATTTCGTAAAAAAGAAATGTTCTTTTCATTGATATCAGACTAATTTGAGATTGAGATGTTGAATATTTTCCAAAACCCTAAGCAAATATGATATTTAGCCTTAGAAACAACCTAGTATTTAAGCTTTAGATAGAGTATAAGAAACATTTCAACTTGTTCTTGGAACTTGAAACTGTATAAACATCTATATGACATAAGAGTTGGTGTCAGAAATTCTAAATGGTGCTGTTTTATTTCTTTTTGGTTTATGGTGTCACAATTTACTTTTCATATTTTATTTCTGCATTAATGTATCAGTTATGTAGTGTGCCACAAAGCAATCTTTGTAAATATAGGCTGACTATTTTCCCTCCTACATAAAGGGATATTAAATGTGCAAATATATTGGTTGATGCAAATGGATCTGTCAAGGTTGCGGATTTTGGATTGGCAAAGGTGACCTTTTTCTACTTTGCTTCTGTTTCCGTCAAAGTTTGACTTTAGTAACGAGTCTGTACTAGCTTCAATTGCATAAAGTATAATTTCTGTTTACTAATTTTATTCCATGGCTGTTGTTGTTTTTCAGGCAATTAAATTGAATGATGTTAAATCATGCCAGGGAACAGCATTCTGGATGGCACCAGAGGTTTGTCGTCAATCTTCTCTTCAAATGAGAATTATGGAATAATGGTTCAAGATATTTGTTAAATTGTTTATAACTTCTTAATAGTTTCTCTAACAGTTAAGTTGTTGGATCCACGGTTACATATAGATTGAGTTTATGCTCTTCTACTAGTTCAAATGCTTGCATTGATTTTCTCTGAAGTTATTGGCATTCCACCATGTAAATCTTACCATACATAATTGATTAAGCAACAATGGGTTGTCTTTAACATATTTTAATAGGTTTAGTTGTAAAGCTGAAATAATAAATATGGGAAAACCAAGTCCCACATATCAACAATTCGGGCTACCCACCATTTGTTATATCCACGCGCCAAGCCCAATAGTGTTGGGCGTGAGGGGGTGTACCCAACCACAATTTTATTAATAAATTTTGAATCTATGGACATCAAAATGTAATAGACTACATGTAATCTCTATGCATATAGTGAATCATTACTTTATATTTTATAATGAGGTAAATACTCAATTTGGTTTCTGAAATTGTAGGATTATATGAACCTAGTTTCCCACTTTCGCTATTGCAAAATGATCTTTGAAATTTCAAAATGTTAATTATGTTTGTCCTTTGTTGATATTTGCACGGGCTATGGTGACATTAATTGATGTTGGAGATGCATTTGAAATTAAGTGAATAATGTCAGGGACATATTTGATAGCAAATCCAGAAAGAGGAACCAACTTGTGATTAATATTTTGGTCGCTGTAATTGTAAAATCATATCAAAAGAGTAATGATACTTTGGTAACTGTTAGGTTTCTGCGTTTACTTGTTGGATTAGATACCTTGTACATGCTGGACTTCATCAGTCTCCTTAACAACCCCTTCCCCTTAGATACACCTTCAAAAAAGAGGTTTCATTTTATGATTCTTATTAGGTTAAGCAGTGATTCTTAAGCTTTACTATGGTAATATGCAGGTTGTAAAAGGAAAAGTGAAAGGTTATGGACTTCCTGCTGATATATGGAGTCTAGGATGCACTGTGTTGGAGATGTTAACTGGGCAAATTCCCTACTATCCTATGGAATGTGTACGTATCATATTAGCGTTTCAAGCTCATAATCCAACTATGTTTCTTCTTTTTACCACGCTATTAAGATGAGATTAAACTTATGTGACTTTTCAAAGTTAAATAATCAATAAATAATTTTTAATTGTGGCCATTGGCATCTGGTTGCATGGTTTAGATTTGCTATTCTTATATAAAAATAGTCCTTTTGCTAGCAAGACTGTCATTTTTGTACTAGAGTGAGAGGAGTTAAACTTACGTGACTTATCAAAGTTGTTAAATAACTAATGAATTACTTTTAATCCTAGCCATTGTCACACGGTTGCATGGTTTAGATTTACTCTTATTCCTGAATAAAATTAGTCCTTTCACTCGTGAAAGTGCCATTTTGTGTGTTAGGAGTGAGGAGTAATCTTGATTCAAAGTTCTAACCATGAGTGGTGAAGACAAGATTAAAACAATAGTCATGTAACGCTTTTTAGATGGTTGTATGAACCATCAAAACTTCCCAATCTTTATTGTTTATGTTTAATTGTATGGTCTAGATTTACTCCTCTCACTCTTACTCACATGTCCCCCTATTTTATATGTATATATATAAAAGAAATGATCAAATTACATTGTACAAGATTTTAGGACCACTATTCACTCTTTTTTACAGAATAATTTTATTTATAAGATTCACGTGAAAGTTACAATAAATGAAATCATATCTTATAAGTATTAAGATTTTTCATAATTTAAAAATAATTTAATGTCATTCATATATTCAGATACATAAAATTTACTATACAAATAATTTAGTTATGAATTTATTGTGTAAATCTGATGAGATTTGACACAAACAACTAAATCTAATAAGTAGTTATTATTCAACAAAACTCATTATATCTAAAGTTATTAATGATGACAGTTTTAAAGGGTTGTGGGTAAAATTTGATTCCTTTAAAATTTATATTGAAACATTGCATTATTGCTGGTTTTGATTTCAAAGCTTTGATGAATCTCTTCTGACAACAGATCACCGCAATGTTTAGAATTGGAAAAGGAGAACTACCTCCGGTACCTGATTCTCTTTCAAGAGATGCTCGTGATTTCATCCTGCAGTGTATTAAAGTTAATCCAGATGATCGTCCCACCGCTGCTCAACTCTTAGACCACAAATTTGTCCAGAGGTCATTCTCCCAGTCCTCTGGCTCTGCTTCTCCATATACCACGAGAAGAGGTTAAACTTGTCATCTCCATCATTTTAACATAGTTAAGGTAAAGGTTCTCTCTCAATTTGCTGCCCTGTTTATGCCTTTTCATCATGACAGCTGAATCATCATTGTTTTTTGTAAAAAAACCCTAACTTTTGGTATCTGTTTGATGGAGATAAGTAGTATCTTAGATGCTTGAAGTGTTAGTTTCAGAATCGAATACACATGATGCATGCTTTATTTAAGTTAGGTGGTGCTCAACTGTGTTCTAATTATATTTTGGGGACAAATTTTCTTTCTAATAAATAATTTCTGAAACAGGAAGAGGATAAAGAAAACAAAAGGTTTCCTAACTGGTTTCCAGTGGAAATCTCAGATGGCAAAGTACACCTATGCAAACCATTGCAGCAAGGGTTTATCTTATCTTCTTCGGGGGCTTATTTGATTATTTAATTCTTGATGACAAATCTCTCATTCGTTGAATTTAAAATGCCTCCAATGTTCGGTCTTCAAGTTGTTAGAGTTGGACTAAAGGTTCATTGTTGTAGCAGTTGTTGGTTGTGTTGTGCCTTTAGGTTTCAGAGTTTTCTTGGTTGTGTTGTAGGATATATTTTAGGCACTGCTTTGGTTCTAGCATTCCAGAGAATTAACTGGCTTACCGGTTGGCCCATGTGTATTATGTAATTATTACTCAACCATAATATGTTTGTCGTAGCATGACGGAATTCTATCATCAACTAAATGTAAAAGGTTGCCAGGGTCTTCTACCAATTTGTAGGCTAAACTTCTGGGAGCGATAGGAGCAAGAGTTGGACACTATTGTTGCTATTTTTGTACATGTTACATTTGTAAGTAGGAAATTATCAAGTGTGTATCTTTAATTCTTTATTTCCGAACTTGTTCTCATTGTCAACATGGTTTCTTTTTTGTTCTTTTATGTTTTGATCATTTGATGTGCAAGTAAAGACTATGTTCCACAGTTGACAAAGTAATTTAGGGCTAAATTTTCCTGCTGGAGAAAGTAAAGAGATATAAAGGCGTAGAAGAAATACCTGATCTAATAGAATTAGTCTTCCAAGTATTCATAAATATATAATATAGTTTTTCAATATATGATGAAAACAAAAAGGACAACGAGGAATTGAAGCTAATTTCCATTACCTTACATAACATCACCACGATCTTAATTGCTCTTCTTTACCACTTTATTTCTTTGCAAGACAATTTTTTCAATATGCTTTTCAGTTTCATCTGAGAGTATTAAAAAGTAAAAAAAAAAACAGAATCAGACCATTCTAACTGATATTAGTCACAAGGAAATTAACTAATAATCCAGAATGTGTAATTTTATAATTAATATATTACCATAAACAAGTAACAGCATTTGTTTCCTTTACACCTTCTCTTCATGCTTCCTTTTGGTTCCCAAAATGTATCTAAACTTTGAGTCATTTGTAAACGCTTCTATTAAAATTTCACAAAATTCTAAAAGTTATAATGTATGTCTTATGATCTGCATCGACCATACTTGTCTCTAATTTACCATAAAATATTTCTAAAAAGAAGAAAAGAAAACTTGCCTTGATTTTTGGTTGTGATTGAGCATCAACATTTTGAGAGGCTTCGATTTCTCTGAGGTATCTAGAGTATGCAAGAAGCTGAGCCTTACGGTCATAGCCACGTGCTGTTTTTGATTCAACTAGTGGTTTAGTTTTCTTTGTATGATCCTTATTTGATAATTTGTTTGATGGCAGAGTTTGCGATGATTCCACGTAGACTGTGATCACCACACCGTTCTCTGTATTTTGGTTCTGTTTCTTCCTTTTGTCTTTTGCCAATGCCATTTGCTTAGGTGATATATGGTGTGATTGATGATCGTTAAGCTTTTCAGAAAATGAGAGTTTGAAAGGAATGATTGATCAGAGATTTGATTTCCATTAAACTAATTCGTTGTTTTCAGAAATAGATCCGTTCAAATCCACACATTGGTATGTATGAGAGACAGAACAACAACGGATTAGGGAATTAAAAGGTGGGGTGAGTTGTAAATAGGATTTGGCTAAGGAAACATTTCTTACGATATATTCTTCAAATAGAAGTGAGCTGCATCGCTGGGCAAGTGTGTTATATGAAGGAGAAGTTAGTTGACCGGTTTAAACCATTTTTTCCCTTCCAAATATGTTTTAAAAATAAATTGAATAACACTAACTAGTTAGGCTGGGTATTGTAATAGTATGTATTACAATCTTGGGCCGTATCTTGGGCCAACATAGTGTGAAATGGAAATATTTTGAGAATTTCTTAATGCACCCTATATGTTACTTAGGTAGCATGTGAAAATACTTAAATGTCTTTTGATTTCGAAGATGCATCTTCGGACGCATCTAATTATCAGTTAACGTTAAAATATTATGGAGAAACATATTCAAAACTATTTCGGAGATACATCTCTTGAACGTTTTGGAGCATAAATCGCGTCAGAACCCTTCTCCTTTCTCATTTCTCATATTTCTCAAAACCTCTTTAAACTTTCTCAAAATTTTTTCATCATCAAGTCCAAAATTGAGCAACCAAGGTCAAAGGAACTTCAATCAACATCAGAAACATCATCCAACACTCAAGCAAAGGTAAAAAATTGTAAGTTTTTTGATGTTTTGAATAGTTTTTGAGTTTTTTTTTTGTAAATGAGTAGAAATTGATGATTAAGGTAATAAATGAGTAGAAATTGGATAATTGATAGTTTAGACATAGTGTAAAACATGATAGTTGGCTGAAAATGATGATCAATGCAATATTTTTTGTGTTTTCATGTCTACGTTGCCGCCATTGACACACTTGATGAGTTGCAGAAAATTTCGGAGATGCATCTCCGAAATTTTTCAATGTTTTAGTTTCCGAGCAACTGGAGATGCATCTCCAGATTTTTCTCAGTAATTTTTTTTTATTTTCTTGCTTGTGGCGTTGTTTGCTTGCACTAATTGTCTGCTTTACTTTAACTTACAAGCATAATGGCCGATAGACACTATAAATTAAGGCAGGGGAGAGTTGCACAACACGCATCAGTGCGGTAGGAGATCACTCAGCAAATTTCGGAGGCTCCTGGTCCCTCTGCTCATGCAGAGCCATCTACTTCCAAGGCTCGTGTTTTTCCTCATGCTTCTCCATCTTCTTCTTCCCGTAGGAGACAGGCTTCACCTACCGACACATCACTCCATCCATCCTCCTGCAGGCACTAGGTTTCACCTATTCATGCGCCTGAGGTACCCGAGTCACTAGTGGTACTAGAGGCATCACTACTACCTTATACTGCTGATACTGTTGAGCCAATGCACCTCTTGAGGGTGAGACTGCTGCAGATGCTAAGCCAGAGCCATTTGAAGGAGGAGATTTGTCACTACTGCCTCTGTACCCAGACCATGCTACCAGACATATCTGGGACAGAGAGGTAGCATTAGTTGGATTCTTTTTTTTTTAATTTACATTTATTTTAATTGACAAGTTTCTGACATTGATTTTTATTTTTTTTTAGAACCGTGATCCGCTGATGTTTATTAACCACAGGTAGAAGATTAATCGTTTACCTCAGGTGAATGAGGATTGGTTTCAGGCGACTTTGTCCTTATCTAGGCTGAAGGACTTGTGCATGACTAATTATACTATTGTCAACCATGGGATGCTTAATGCATTCATGGAGAGATGACACTCGAAGACCTCATCATTTCATCTCCTGCTTGGTGATATGTCTATCACACTCGACGATGTCTCATTTTTGCTACATCTTTCGATCAGGGAGAGACTTCTAGATCATGAGAGGATTACCAAAGACGAGGCACTCGAGATGAGGGTAGACTATATGGGGTCTGACCCAGTGTAGGAGGAGTTGGATAGAACCAGGGGGCTCATGCTAGGTTTGAATACCTGAAAAAGGTATATACATATGGGATCCAGAGAACACAACATGCTATAGGCGATGACGAGCAAGTTGCGCTCCACAGAGCGCATGCTATGAGAGCATACTTGCTATATTTGGTTGGCACTACGTTTTTTGTGGACAAGAGTGCCACTTATACAGATGTCGTCTACCTACGGTACTTCGAGGATTTCGAGCGGATCCATGAGTACAACTAGGGGACACTTATTTGGTCTACATGTACTCAAAGTTATCAAAGGGCTGTAGGTGGAAGACAAAGCAGGTCACAAACAACATCACACTACTGATAGTAATATTTATTGCTCTTTCAATGTTTCTGTGTCATTTTCATTTTATCTTTGCAATGCCATTACTGATGGTTCATTTTTTCCAAACGCTACAAGAAAATTTATGTTTTACGACACATAGGTTGCGACGGTTACATGATAACCGCCTTAATTTTTAAGTTGTGACGGTTGCCATGGCGGTTTTGGGCAACCGCCGTTTTATTTTTGAAAAAATAATAAAAAGTTACGACGGTTGCAACCTTTGTCCCTCCAAATACATCAAGTTTGAGAACACCACCATTTTAAAAGGCTCATGACGGTTAGGGTAACCGCCCTAAACTCTAGGCTACGACCAAAGTTTCAACCGTCGTCCCCTATAAACCCTTCAAAATTCTTCATAAATCTTGCGACGGTGGATACGCAACCGCCCTTGTACTGAAGCTGAGACAGTTACCCACCCGTCGTCCCTCAATTTCTTTCCCTAAATTTTCTCCCGCGCTGATTAATTAGTGAATTATACACTGAAAAGAAAACACGGTGAAAATTGGTTTTGGTTTCTCGGGGTGAAGAGCAAAACGGCTTGCTTCGCTGCTTCTGAATCAAAGCTCACAACAGGTTATTTTCTGATATACATAAGTTGCTTCTGAATCAAAAAGTAGGGTTTTATGAACTTATGAATTTATTTTGGTTTGGGTGAAGTATGATTTTACAAACAAATTGGGAGAAAAAATTAGGGAAGAAATTGGTGAAGTAGGGTTTACGAATTTACATATGTTGTACAGAATAATGTTGCAAGGTGGTATGTTGAAGCCGAATAATCATACTTACACTTTGTTAGTGAAAGTAAAGGGTTAGCTATATATATGATATCTTCTATTGTGTTTGTAACAACTGATTACTACCAAAACATAAGTCAGATTCAATTCTAGAGCAATGATTTTCTCTCATCTCTCATAGTACTATAATTTTTTTAATCTGTTTTTCTGCTTTATTTCATCAAAAATTTAGTTTCTAGAGTATATTTATCCACTAACATGTAATCCACACTTGTAAATTGCTTTTTTTTTTTAAATTCGTTTTGATAATAATTTAGGAATGCTTATGTGCTTTGGCTGTAGGATACCTTCCCTCTGTTGCTGAGATGAAATCTGGATCTAATTTCTTCAATCATGTCCTTCCTCTTTTAAATTCTGATGTGTATAAAAACTCTAAGTGTGGCCTTTTTAACAAAAAATATGTACAAGAACATGACAAAACTGCACAAAAGGAATATGAACTTCCATGTATGCCTCCGTGGTTCGGTTATGTTGGTAGTCTTAAACTATACCAGCCTCTTGTAAGGATTCTCTGACTTGTTAGTTTATCTATACTAGCTGGTGATTTCAAATTCAATGTTATTTTGCTCATGGTTCTCATAGTGTTTGTCTTTAACCTTCACTTTTGTTAACTTTGTCATTGCTAGATCATAGTGGTGAAGGGCTTTTGTCACATTTGACGGAGACCCTTCTTGGTAACTTTCATAAATTGGTTACTGAACTCCGTTTAAAAGAATACAACAATGAAAGTTGGCAGTCATTGTACGAAAGGACTGGCTCTGGTCAATTATTGCGGCAAGCAAGCATAATTGCACATAGACGAACAATTGGTTCTATTGCTGGTTCATGTATTAATGTTGCAATCCCTCTTCTAGCATCGCTCAAGCAAGAGATATGCTTAACTTTTTTTGGATATAATTGAGGTATGCTTTGGATGAAATATTTTTTACATTTACAACATTGTAGCAACTAGTGTAAATATGACATTTTTATACTTCCAACCGGTGTTTTGGAAAGTGCTTGTCAGCTATTGTTTTCTTTTACGAATAGATTTATTTTGTTATTTCTTTATTGATATTGGGATCTTCCTTGCTTAGAGAGGCCTGTTGGCATTAGCAAAAGTAGAATAATTTCTTTATTTCTTTATTGATATTGAAAGATATATTAAAGAAGCCATAGAAGAGACGCTAGAATAATTTTCACTGTATCACTTGAAGGATTCTTTGGAGGCTACTGGAGAAGACGCTGATGAAAATAGGCTGCTTCTAGTAATGAATAAAATATGGCCATTCCTTGTTACATTTATTCAGAACAGGAACCCAGTGGTGAGCAATTCGTCTTTCATGTTCATTTCTTGTGAATTATCTTTTGAAATTTCCTTCATGGTCTCAAGACTAAAAATTACTTACTGAATGGAATTGACAGGCTGTTCGGAGGTGTTTTAATGTGATCAATAATGTAATGCAAATATGTGGTGGAGCTTTCTTCACACGCCGCTTCCATACTGACGGAACACACTTCTGGAAACTTCTGACAACATCCCCCATTTCGTAAAATGTGCAATTTCAAAGATAAGAAAACCCCTTTACAACTCCCTTATAGAAGCAGTTCAGTTAATTCAGAGGATTCATTGGCCGAGACTTCTTATCTGAAAGTTCAGATTGCTGTGCTTAACATGGTTGCATATTTATGCAATAATAAGAGGAATGCCAGAACATTAGAACTTGTTTTAAAGAAGTTAGGTGGCTTAGTTGTAGGGATAGCTTGCAGCAATGTTGTTGGACTTCACGATGCTTCTCTAAATGCCCTTCATGGACTTGCATCTATTGATCCAGATCTTGTTTGGTTTCTCTTAGCTGATATATTCTACTCGGCGACCGCCTTATACAGGTTGGATAATTTTTCTTTTTATAATGAAAAGCCACTAATATTGCATATGTATATACATTGAATAAACCCCTCTCATTCTAAATCATCATTGCTAAGGTTACATTGTTGTTCGTTATGAACCAGGCCCTCAAATTCCACTCTTTTTGAATCGCAAGGTTAGCATCTGTGTAGATTTTGACTTTGATACTTTCCCAGTTATTGATATGCATGTTTTCGTGAACTTTTAGCTGCTGGTGATTATCTATAACTTCATTTAAGTTGTACTCATTGTGTTTTCTTTTGTTGATGTATCTGTTGTGCATTCTCCCCTGGAGATCTTGGTTGTTGGTCAAATTGGCTTCATGTGCAGTCTCGTTATTATTATTCCTGGTAGTGTTATCTTTCTCCTTAATGTTTATCCCTTTATCCTGTCTTTGCTTGATAATATCAAAGTCAACCCTATTAATTTTCTCCTTTATCTTCCCCACTTTTCTCGAGCTTTCTCCCTTGCAGTTATGACTATTGATCTGATTAAGGCCCTCTCTACTCATATTATGGTTGGAGTTTATACTAATTCTTTTAGCTATGATGTTATCAAGGCAATTATTATCTTCTTGATACTTGACCTTCTTTCTGTGATCTAGAATGCTCTTGTTCTTGCTATAGGTCTTGCACCATTCTTCTTATTTTTCCTGATTCTTGTTATTGAATTTCTTAGATTGCAGGCAGCTCTTGTTGGTGACCCTGTTATCACTTTGCTTGTGATTGTTGTTGCTTTGCTCCAGGTTAGCGTTATTGTTTTGATGTATGATATTGCAGTAGTAGTTATCTGCATAGTTTGCTATGTCTTGGCTGTTAGGGATAGTTTCTTCAAAGAGGGCTCTGTTTATAGCCCACCATATATAGTAAGGAATAGTTAGGAGATTTCTACACACCCCTTTCTCCTGCTGGTCAATGCCATCTACATAAGCTTGTTTACTCAACATCGGTTATCAGGAATTTCTACACACCCCTTTAGGATTAAGTTTTGGTGATTTGATGATTGTCCCAAATTTTGTTTTTGTTAGCTTACACCACAAGAAAATTCATATTTAGCGACACATAGATAAGGACAGGTCTTTCATAACTGTCACAACTTGTTAGTAGAGACAGTTAGTGCGGCACTTAAATGTTTTCTTTTCATACAGTCCTTGATTTCTGTGCTTTTGGTATGAGTAGAGGGGCACACATTACTTATACTTCTTATTTATATTACTCTGTTTATGAAATGGTATCCTGTTACATTTTGAGGTTAGGAAAGATTTTCGGGAAAAAAGTAGATTTTAGGACGCTATTGAGATTTTGATTTGACAATGGAAATTATGGTTTGGCAGTTCTATGTATTTTCATTTTGTGAATAAATCAAATTCATAACTTGTGAAGGCAACCCTCTTTTTGCATCATTGGGTTGCATTAGGTTCTAGTCCTGAATATGTAAGCAACAGAAGAACATTGTCTATTGTTGATACATTCTATAGAACATTTTTAGTTCCATCTATATCAGGGCCTTCAATTCAGGTCTGTGACTAACATATTGATGGTTCACTTTCTTGACTAGATAATTTTTCAGGTGGTGGCAAGTTTCAGATTAAAACAATGGTTGCCTGCTTATTTGGGAGGGCTCTTGGTGAAGCTCTTTAGATTACTTAGCTCTGCCGCGTGGTCGGGGTTTGTTGTCTTCGAAGAGTGTCAATAATGTCTATTTGAATACTGGTTTAGGAAGTGGTGATAAGTGAGCACGAGTTTGGTTTACAATCAGCAGCTGATAATGGTGACACTATGTTTTTTGTAATGTTGCAAAAAGTTGGTGCAGCTCTTTCTGTTTTACACAGTCAAGGTATGAATATTTTCATAGTTCGTCAACACCATTTAATTTTGTTGGCCTTGCTCTTGACCCCCCTTTTAACATTTCTCCGCATCAGGATAAAAAGATGACAAGTTTTGCAGATTAATGTGAACTGTAAGTTTTCTCCCTTCATGTCCCTTTTTCCATCATAAACTTAACATCGGTGTGAAGCAATATCAGCTCTCTATAGTTAAATCAATATTAAAACTACATCATTGCTTAGAAAAAGTTATGCTACAAATTTTTTTTAAGGTAAGAGGTTCGACAAATTTTTCGAAATTTATGCTACATGTTTTGTCTAGTTGTATATTCAATAATTTAAACTAACATCAATCTTTTTTTCTGATGCAGGTTGGACTAAGTGGTATCTTGATGGTGAAAGGAACAACCTATGAGAACATGAACCAAGTACCGGAACAAGAATAACTCTACGGAACACTTTTAAGCGAAAACATTATCGGCGTAATCCATGACCATTTCATCACATATTACCTTGACATGGACATTGATGGTTCAGACAATTCATTCATAAAGGTAAATATAAAGAAACAAGAAACCTCTCCGGGAGAGTCGCCGAGAAAGAGTTACCTGAAAGCTATGCGAAAAGTGGCTAAGACAGAAAAAGATGCTAAAATAAAGCTTCAACTATATGATCCATCTGAATTTCATGTGGTGAACCCTTTGAAGAAAACAAGGCTGGGGAATCCTGTTGGGTACAAATTGGTTCCGGGTGCCACAGCGGCTAGCTTATTTGATCATGAAGATAAATCTCAAAAGAGAGCAGCTTTTGCAAATAATCAAATATGGGTTACTCCTTATAACAAAAGTGAGCAATGGGCTGGTGGATTACTTGTTTATCAGAGCCAAGGCGATGATACTCTTCAAGTGTGGTCGAACAGGTTAGAGATTATTTTCCGTAATCTATCTTCGTTGGAAGATCGTTGAGGTCAAAAGAGTCTCACATTGAATGATATATAATCTAAAAATGATAGCATGTCCTGAATAGAACATTATGACGACGAAAGTTGATTCATGTTCTGAATAAAACCGATGATATTTTGATGTGCAGGGATCGTCCAATCGAGAATAAGGACATTGTGTTGTGGTACATAGTAGGGTTCCATCATGTACCAAGTCAATATTAAACTTAACATCGGTGTGAAGCAGTATCAACTCTCTGTATGTGTACATTATCCTCTAAAATTTCCTGAGGCTAATGTCGTTGTTAACGTTTGTACCAATGGTTATCTTACATAACAAAGAAATATGATTAATTGGTAGAGTAATTATGAAAATAAAGAATTATGCTTCCATAACCACATAGTTTTGTATTTGCCAATGTGTTGTAGTTATGTTTCTAGATTCTTACTATGTGTATGATAATATGTCTTGAATAGAAAAAGTTATGTGTCTTGTCATGGACACATTAACTCATGCAATAAAGAAAATGTAGTAAATTTTATGATGATGAAAAGTATGGCCACGATCTGTATTGAGAATCAATATTTTTTTTACTCTTTTAGAAATTAATGTCTTGCTGAATCTGCTTATTTTTCTATACTTATTTTGCAATTGGAGGCTTTGTGTTTATGTAAGTGCACCAGGTCTATGTCTCTAATACAAAGGTATTTTTTTTTGTGTTACAATGTTTACAAGCTTATTATTTTCCTTGATTTTTAAGCGTCATTTGGCATGCACCATTTATACATAATAACAGAATTAAGCTACTTAAAAAAATCATCAAAGAGAAAATAAAATTTCCACCATACCATAGATGATGCTTATTCTTTGATCAAAGGAGTAAGTAGACCATAAAGAGAAAGGGAGATCCTGCAGGTACAAGAGATACACATGCACTATCATTATTTTTTTTATAAAAATGCTAAAAAAAGAGAATAGATTTTTTTTCCAAATATTCGCAAATTTCGGCGGTTCAAACCGTCGTAATTTACACATTTATACTTGTAGCAATGATCCTTTGGTGGCGGTTTAGAATTGCCGCAAATATGTACGACGGTTGGGATGACGGTTTTCTAAACCGTCGTAAAACAGCCTCGCGACACACTTTTACGACAGTTGAGAAACTGTCACGAAACAGATTTTGCGACGGTTTGAACCGCCGTAAATTGCCAAAAAAAACCGTCGCAAATTACATTTTTTTTGTAGTGAAAATTTTCAGGATTGGATCCTCCAGCACTTCCCGTGCATCTCTGGATGGGAAAGTGTACTGACTTACTCTGAGGATATGTCGCATGTTACTGCTTTTTCCCCACTGAGCCGTTCAGAATGTATCTTGACTGTTTGCTTGCCGAGGATATGCATTTAAATAACTATGCCGATCACCGTGAGACACAACCATTTTACAAGATAATGCTATACTCTGGATGGTTGGCTTGCGGATCACGTCTGGCTGCTCCTCATCTTCCCGATCGCGTCATGCAGCAGTTCAACTACACTTAGACCATTCCCAGACACCCTATTGTCTCTGCTCCTCCTACTTTGACACGTAGATAGATAGATGACATATTTAATGATTATGAGAGTCATCTGGTACTAGAGGAGGTACGAAGTACCATAGCTGTGAGTGAATGGAGCTATGTCGACAGGTATATCAGATGGTTCTTCAGGGCGTCACATCCGTATATTATGCATTCTTCAATAGATGATCTGCCGAGGTCAGCTCATCAGGAGATACTAGAGGAGGAGCAGACACAGTTAGATCATGTTGAGGATGTCTTGCCTAGATATCATCGCATAGTGGACATTGCGTAGGCAGGCATTAATAGAGGTATCTTCCATGACGGGTCTGATGTGAGGCAGATCCTAGATGCCATCATGATGGAGGCATGGCGGGCATTGATGTATCGGAGACAACGCCGGAGGGCGGGGGGTTGATGGGCGAGGAGCCTAGGGTGGCAGAGGATACAGAGGAGATTTAGTCCAACATACACATTAATGCATTAGTATATAGTAGTAGTACTATGGATTGTATTTTATTTTGATATTATGCTACTTTATCGTTGTTCTAAACTTTTTTGACATTTATATGACATTTTTGAACCATCTGGATTTATGTACGTTATTTTTTGCATATCGATTGTATGGTTTAAATATGGTCAAATAACATGGTATATAACGCTTATAAATCTTCATCTGAATACGAATAAACAAAATATAACATGAAACATTCTGTTCTGATAGGTTACGGAGATGTATATCCGTAAAATAAACAGAGATGCACCTCCGGTACAAGAAACATGTATAATAACTTTTGAGTGTGATGCATGGTATACGTTTTAAATTGTTACAGAGATGCATCTCCGGAATATTTTAACGTTCAATCAGAATTTGGTTCGTCTAGAGATGCATCTTCGAAATCCGGGGGTATTTTAGTATTTTCGCGTGGTGTATAAGTATCCTATAGGGTGCATTAAGAAATCCCTAATATTTTAGGGGATTCTTCATTGCACCCTATGCATTACCCACTCACCTTGATGAAAAATTCAAAAATACCCCTTTTATATTATCCAAATTTTGAAATTTAGACGCACCACAACAAAACAAACTCAATCCAGATAGATAAAAAATATAAGCGGCATTGAAAAATATGTTCAGAACCACGCTAATGACAAGTAAAAAATATGTTTAGATTGCAAAACAAGGATGCACCTTACAAACGTTAAAGTCTGGACGTTGCCAATTAAGTGGCGTGGGCAATCTCTCTCTCTCTCTCTCTCTCTCTCTCTCTCTCTCTCTCTCTCTTCTCTTCTCTTACATATCAAATCAATAAAGTAATTTCTCTTAAGAACACAAGAGCTCTCACAAATCCGGTTCTAACATTTTCAAACTTTTCTCTCAATATCTACTCATATTCATTCAAACCAAGCAACTTCTTAGAATTCTACCTCTCTCCCTTCAAGACAAACAAATTCATCCCTCAAATTTGGTAAATTATTCATTCATTCTTTGTTTTTTTTTCTTTTGATGCATGCAAAACAATTCCTTAAATGATTATAATTAAAATCCAATAGGTTACATAGATTATAAACTACTTAAACTACATTATGTTACATTTTTTGTTTGAATCATTCTGCATTGGGGTTATAGGTTAATCGTTGGGGTTTCTCATTGATGCGAAAAAATATGGATTTCAAAATCAGAACCTAACATGGATAACAAAATTTGAATCTTATACTTGTTATGTGTACTTGCTAAAAGTACAATACGTGACAACCCCTACTGATTAAGGGTTGTCTGGGACTTTTAGGGTTCCTTGTAGGGTTGAGAGCTAGGTCACGTAGGGAGATGAGAAGCTATGTGTATCTATTATTTGTTTAAATATTAGATTTCCTTCCTCAACTTCTGACTTGAGGTATTTATAGGGTTTTTGGGGCTGAATCTCAGACGCCTAGGAAATAGCAACAACTTCTTAGAGAATACGAGAGTAAAAAGTTAATCCCCTATTACTAAGGAGAGTGTGGTTATTATCCCCCTCTTCTACATCGTTGTGGACTAGGAACATGTCACTTCTCACATTTTCCTGCTCCGGGCGAGTTATCCTAGAATTGGGCGACATATTTGAGGAAGTGACGTTGCCTATAGTACATGGACAATTGATCTAAAATAAGGGCTATCACAAAGACATTACGGGTGAGGTGTTGCATGACTTTCCTCCCATGCCACCCTTTTTGGGCCTTTTACTAATATACTGATACACTATCCCTCAATCACGAGGGCTTAGAAAAGGTGAAGTGATTTAATTTTTCTTTCCTTCGCTGGAATCATTCAAACGGGGATTTAAGTGGAACAACTTAGGAGAGACTTTAGTTGAGCCCCTTTGGTGAGACTTAAGTTGAGTCCTTTAGGCGAGACTTTAGTTGAGTCCCTCGGGTGAAAATTAAGTTGAGTCCCTCATATGAGACATTATTTGATTCCTTCAGGCAAGAATTTAATTGAGTCCCTCAGGAAAGACTTTAGTTGAGTCCCTCATACATGACTTAAGTTAAGCCCCACAAGCGAGACTTTAGTTGATCCCCTTAGGCGAGACTTTAGTCGAGTCACTCAGGCGAGACTTTAGTTGCGTGGTCTATATAGGAGATAACTCATAAAAACAATTTTTATATTTCTCCCGAGGACTACAAAAATATTTTTTCCAGTGTAATTCAATGTTCTTTTTTCCTTTTAAGGCATCAAGAATCTATATGTGGAAGTCCATAATTTATATTTCCCCTTTTAAGGAGACAATGATTTTTCCCATGGAAGTCCAACACTTACATTTATTTTTTTAAGGCGACAATAATCTTTTTGTGGAAGTCAAACATTTATATTGCCTTTTTTAAGGGGACACAAATTTTCCTGTGGAAGTATAACATTTATATTGCATTTTTTAAGGCGGAAAGGATCTTCTGGTGGAAGTATGACATTTAAGTCAATTGTAGAACTAAATGAACTTTCTGTAAATAACAAATAAAGGTTTTTCCAAAGAGATTTATACACTGGTAAGAAACTCTTTTTTTTAACAAACAATTACCTATAATAATATCTTAAGTTAACCGAGTTTCAAGTTTTAGGAATGAGATGTTTATCTAATTCCTCATGCTTATAGACTCTGTGGGATAACTTCTGGTATATGTGATACGGTCCTTCCCAGTTGGGCTATAGTTTCCCTTACTGGGCCAACACGATAACTTATCTTAACACCAAGTATCCTTCTTGAATTTCTCTTCGTACTAATTTGGAGTTGTACCATTTAGACTCCATTTCCTTGGCGGAGAACTCTCAGATGTGGGAGACATCTCTTGTTTCGTCGATTAAATCAGTGGCACATCTTAGCCCCGCCACATTTTCTTATATGTTGAGTTAAGCGCATCACCAAGAGGGCATTTTCTTGTATATAACATGGTGAAGTGAGTCTCCTTGGTGGTTGAATGAATGGTGGTATGATATGACCATATCACTTCATGAAGCTATTCATCCCATAGTCCTTTGGCATAATCTAGCTTCTTTTTTATCCTCTTTAATATCATATTATCTGCTGATTTAGTTTGCCTATTGGGCTATGGATGGAAGACATACATAAACTCTGTTTGCACTCTCAGGCCATGATATAAATAAACTATGGTAGTGCTAGCGAACTGAGTTCCATTGTCTGAAATGATAACACCTGGTAAATCGAACATACACACGAGTCTCTGCTAGTAAAATGGCATACCATTTTGTCGTGGTGAGAATCAGATACCATAGCTATTATATTAAGTAGGTTCACAAATTTTAATTCACCACCGATCTTTAATTTATCCAAGGGAAGGGAAAAAAAACAAATAACCTAAAATATGAAATGCAATACAAAGCAAAAGAGAATCTAAGGTTCGGGGGTTGGTTATACCTAGGGAAGGTGCTAGTATCCTAAGTATCTGTAGTACTCTACAGGATTGGTGAGGAATTGGTGTTTGTTTACTTGGGGTTTATTTGATTTTGTTGGGGTAGGGTGAGATAGGAAGGAGAAAAAGCGAAGACGAGTTGGGGAAATCAAGGAGAGTCGCGATCGATGACGGAAAGGGTGGATACGCAGGCAAAAGAGAGATTGAAAGAGAGCTTTGAAAGCGAGAGAGGCTGCAGTGAAGATGGGAACGAGACGAGAGGAGGAGAGACGGTCGGAGGAGAATGAGATTGAGAACTTTGATTTGGTTCTTTTGAATTTTTGCTTCTGTACATTATGGAATGTGTGTCTGAATCATGAATAACAACATCCTTGTTTGCTTGTAGGTTTAGGTTTAGTAAACCCGAACGAGTCAATTTACCCGACCCAACAACCCCTTTCTCTTGTGGGCTTCAGTTTCATTTTAAAAGGAAACCCATCCTAGATTACTATTACATACACCAACACTTCATTATACACCCCCTTGGATCTTAATCAAATTAGAACTTAGTTTTTATTATTATTAGAATTTATTTTAAACTAGAAATTAGTTTTTTTAATTAAATCATTTAGTTTTTTATTAGATTTTAATTAGTTTTTCATAGAATTAGTTAATTTAGTTTTAATTAAAATTTTGGTTTAATTATGTTTTTTTATCATATTTCTTAATTTAATCTTGATCATCTGTATTTTTATTATTTCCTGAAGTTCAATTTTAAATTTAATCTTTGATGCGTTGGCTGTGTTTGATTTCTAATTTTTGATGTCCTATCTTTTGAGCTTTTGATTTGCCTGAGCATTTGTTGTACATGTTGCTATTCACTCATTGATACTTGAAGTTTCTCTCTTTGTCCCTCTATCGCATGATAACTTTAGATTAGCATTCCAAAGGAAAGTATTCCATTGTTGACTGCCATGTCACAACTTAGCCTAACTTTAGGTCTCTCGTTTCATTCTAACCTTAGGATTAGAGTCACTGTACTTTATGTGAGTGTCCTGCCATGGTCATTTCCTTTCCCTTTAACCTAGCCTTAGGTTTAGAGTCGCCGCACTCTATGTAGGTGTCTTGCCATAGACGGTTACCTTCTCTTGGAAATGCCGGATGAAGGTTGATTTTCTGCTGTTGTGAACAAGTGAGTTTTCTTGATAGTTTTGTATATGATGCTCTGTATTTTCTCTTTGAAACTGTGGTATCTCTGTGAACTCTGTATGTATGTTTGTGAATTTTTTGCTCATTATGCGTACTCCTCTCAGGCTTGTGTGAATATGTGTTTATGTGAATTCTTCTCTCAAAATGCGATGCTTTTGTTTCACAATCTGTTCCCTTCTGCTCTGTGCGCGAATTCCTCTTATAGACTTTTGAATGTGAAAAAAAATGTTGCTGGGGATGATAAATGCTTTCCTCTTTTAGGTAGACATGTCTGCAAGAAATGAAAGATGTTTTAAATTGTTTTGGAAAGAATTTTATCTGTCTCAAACATGTTACAGATTGTGCTCCTGGATACTTGTTGTCATGATTGCTTTTGATCTTGTGATTTAATGACAATAATTCTGTACAAACAGCTTTGGAAAGAAAGGAATTTGTTGCTTCTTTTTGACTTATGCCATAATTTCTATGTCCATGTTTGCTTATTGTAGGTGCAGGTTCGGATATCATACTTCTTTACTGGAGGATACGTTTTTAATGATGGGTCTATGATAGACCAATAATTCTTATTCCTGAGTCCGATGGAGTGAGGATATTGTCCAACCCTAGAATGGAATTTTCTACAACGGATCAACTTTCACAATCTGCAGTACATCCTGCTTTAGAGAGGCATAATGGTAGGGAAGATGAAAATTTGAGATCGATAAAATCCTTCCTTTCCAATGCTGTGAAGCATGCGTTGACGCTGTAGGTCGTGAATTTGATAATCTGCGCCAACAAAATCTTCTAAGAGCTGCCAGTTATGGGCAAGCCTTTTGTAGCAAATGTGTATAATTCTACGGGTCTTGAATGCCTTGTATCTTATGGAATCTTGTAATGAACACTTAAGAATCATTTTGAAATCTTTGAAAAATGTGTGAACTTTCAACCTTGTTCATGGAATCCATATGGAGATTTTTGTAAAGAAAAATGGATCTTTTATGAATTGACAAGCTTATGGATCCTCTTGGATTTGAGTTTTGTGTTTTGGAATTCAACCTTGTAATTCTTCACAATTTGAGCCTTTGATTTTAATTTTAATCTCGTATCTTGGATTGTGAAAATGATCATGAAATTGGTCTTAAATCTTGAAACCACATGAAACTTCCCTTGTAACTTGAATGACTAATTTGAATTTGGAATAAAGACTTATATGAATCTTATTCTTCTTCAACATTAGATATCACCCTTTAATTAAAGTAGACCATATAACTTAAAGGATGAATCTTGAAATTTTGAATCTTGAAATTTCTTGCCTAAACTCAAATCAAATCTTTATCCAAACTTTACCACTTCAAAGCACCAATAAGAAAATCCAAACTCATCTCTCAAAATGATGATCCAACTTCAAGAATAAAGATAAAGTCTTGCTTGCCCTGACGAATAAACGACTTTAGAAAATCCCCAATTCCAAGTATTCAGTTGAAACAGTGATGGGGGACCAAGCTTTAATAAATTCTTGCAAATAAAGATACAACTTGAAATTCATCTTGCCATAAAACCCTAGCCAGTTTCCGCATGACCACATTTAACACCTTAATTCTCTTTGGAAGTATACACTGAAACTTTTGAGAAATATCGAGGAAAATGACCCTAGAACCAATATGAATTAGAACCAACTGGTCACGTCTTAATGTACTTAACTGTGAAAACAAATACCATCCACACTTGAAATCATTGTACCTGCATAAGCTGGTTAGTCACAATAAACACACACAAAGACCTATGACCTGAAGATGCTATGCAGGATGATGCACAAAGAAGTGGGATCTTAGCGTAAAAAATTAGGGTATGACAGATGCCCCTATTTAAGTTTCTTCTATCTGGAGATATGGAGATTGAAATCTTCGTCTCGATGAGATATGAGAGAATTAAATACAAACATGCGCAATTTTTGGCCCTAAGATGCAACAAAATGCTTATGATATGATATGATATGAATTGGATGCAAGACAGAGATCCTGTGGGAAATGATGTCACAAGGGAAAAGAGTTATAGCCATCAGAGGTTTTGTCAGAAATGCATCAAACAAAACTCTAGGAAAGTACAACAACAACCACCAAAGTCACTCAGAAGAATGTTGAATAAACTTTGGAATATAAACATGCATCCATTAGAGATATTCAGAATAACATTGAATAAGCTCTACTGGAGAATAAACAGTCGTCACGGAACTGGATGGAAAAGAGTCACAACATTCAGAAGATCATTGAATGAGGTGAGGAGAACTCAGAGAAAGTGTATCAAGGACAAACATCAGAGACATCCAGAAAAGCATTGAATGAACTCTGGAACACATGAAAACATCGAAGACATCCAGAAAAGCATTGGATGGAGAATGGAAACAGACTTGAAAACATTTAGCAGTTGTCAACCCAAGTCAGAAACGAATTAAAGACATCTAGAAGAGCATTAGATGAAGACAACGATTCTGAAGATACATCTGAAACATTTAGAAAAGCATTAAATGTATGGGAAAAGGTTTTGAAGACATATCTGGAAGAACATCAGATAAGTTCTAGAAGAACATCAGAACAAAGACCCAATCTGGGCGAACATTAGAGAGAGAAACATATCCGGTAAAACCTCAGATAGATTCTGGAAAAGCATCAGAATCAAAAGGGTATATCTGGAAAAACATCAGATAAGTTCTGGAAAAACATCAGAACAAAAGACACAATCTGGTAGAACAACTCAGAGAGAGACATATCCGAAAAAACATCAGATAGATTTTGGAAAAGCATCCGAATCAAAGGTAATATCTGGAAAAACATCAGACACGTTTTAGGAAAACATCAGACAAGTTCTGGAAAAACATTAGAACAAAAGACTCAATCTGGTAAAACATCAGAAAGAGAAACTTATCTGGTAAAACCTCGGATAGATTCCGAAAGAGCGTCAGAATCAAAAGGGTATATCTGGAAAAACATCAGATAAGTTCTGGAAGAACATCAGAACAAAAGACACATCTGGAAAAACATCATACACAAAGTCGTATTTAGAAGAACGTCAGATAGACACAAAGGAGTTTTGGAAGAACATCAGAACAAAAATACATATCCGGAAGAGCATCAGATAGGTACAAAGGAGTTTCTGGAAAAATATCAGGAACAAAGGACACATCTGGAAAAACATTAGATGCAAAGTCGTATCTGTAAGAACTTCAGATAAACAAGGTCGTATATGGAAGAACGTCAGATAGACACAAAAGGAGGTTAGACTTTGACCACAAGGTAAGACATGAGTAACAACGCGACATATGGTAAATGCAGATGAGGATGAAACACTCTTGCTATGCATGTGTATATGAATTATGCTATGATATACGATCAAATGTAAATGTAATGCAGATGCTGATGACATGGCCCGACTCTTTTGTGGAGAAGACAAGACTATAAGACTGATTCCTCAACACAGATGTCACTGCCATTCTGCTTAGGGACTAAAGATGCTACTACTGAACACATCTCTGCCACTCTGGTAGACTGTATCAAGTTGATGATCTCAGTAGGAAAGATGAAGAGTCGCTCGTGGATTCTTCATGTAAACTGCCCCAGATTAGCTGGCTGTTGTAGGTGAACTGTTCATTGCTTTAGCTTGATTGATTCTGTAAATGACTGTTTAACTGTGCACTGGAAAGCTTGCCCCAGTTTGAGTCTTGAAAAATCTTTGGTATAACCCAATTCTGAGAAGGACTTGCACTGAACCACAAATCTTGAACTGATTCTCAACAGGATCTGGAAAGAACTTGCCCCTGATTGGATCACCGACCAAGTTTCTTAAATGTTTGAAAATTCCTTGAGAAGAAAGCCAGTTTGCAAACAATAGTGTTCATACAATCATAGTAAATGCAAAGTTTATGCAACTTTCGAAATCAAATCATTTTTGGAATGATGCAAAACACATGGTTCATTGGTCAGAACACGGCGGTTCAAGACATTCAAAACGAGAAGTAAAGCAAAAGGTATAATGCCAAACAAATGATCTGCAAAGATCTTTTGTAGTCAGTTTACGCAACCTTGCTATAGTATGATTTCAAAATAACCTTGCTTCAGTTAGGTCTTTTGAGGGTTATAACGTGGTCTGGTTCACAATTTAAGAAACAAAGGATAAATGCTCAAAGTTTATTTGTACCCACCCAACCTTCGTGATGATCTTCAGTCCTACGTTCAGTTAACTCAAATTATGTACTCAGATTCCTAAGAGGTTGGAAATTGCACTAATGATGATGATGGTTTAGAAGTCAAGGGACCCTTGAGATGGCAGTCACTACTTCCTTACAACATTTGGTTGTCATACAAGCTTGTCCTTATTTCTCTTTGTATAAGGTAAGGTCATGAGCTTCCCATCTTCTTAGCTTTTGCCTCAAAAGGGACTCGGCTCATTCTTTGAGTAAAGATTTCTTGACGATCCTTCTTCATTTATCACTTTGGGGAATAACTTGTACACCATTTATTCATTTAATTTGGAAGAGTTGAAAGGTTGTGAATGCCTGGTTTAATGATTACAGTCAATCATCATTGGCTTCCGATTTGAAAGACATCTTCGAAACTTGCTTGCTGTGTGAGAACGAAAACTGTGAACGTAAACTTTTGTTGAAAGGCGTCTTGCATGAAACTCATGTATTTGAATGCACGATTAAGTTAACTGAGAACTACCCTACCCCAGGTTAAAGATTGCGGGTTTTTTTGGTACAGAAAGAAACTCAAACTTCTAGGCTCAAAGGGCTTAACAAGGGATTATCTTCTTTATGTCTCCAGTGTTTGGGAATTGAAACAATGCCTTACATCGTCAGCAAAGTTTTGATTTGAAAGCATACCAACAACAATTATGAGTATTTTGTTTTCATCATTCTCCCTCCAATCTTTGCGCAATCAAAAGAAAGTGGAAAAGAGTAAAATATATATATTTTTATTATTTTTATTTATTTTTATTATTATTTTATTTATTTATTTTTTATTTTTGAAAAGAAAGCATAAAGGTGTAAATAGAAAACACAACTGAATTGAATCCAAAAGTTGCAATGCTCATTTCATTAATCACGAAAGTACAAACATAATTTGAAGGCAAACAACTAGTACAAAATAAAAGGAAAATGCAAACAATAAGAAACTAGGCCTAGTGACTAATCAACAACAGGGGTGAGCTGGCCTGTCTGAAACACTGGCTTTTAGGAAGATAGCTGGCTGAGGTTGACCAAAGCTTCACTTGGAATGCTCTGGCAGAGGATTGTTCTGAATATTAGGATTACTATCATGAAAGCTAAGGATTCCAACCTTAATCAAATCACGCACTCTAGCCTTTAGTGCATAGCAATTTTCTAGATCGTGGCCTGCGGCACCTTCATGGAATGCATAGTGGAGATCAAATCTGAATCTAGCTGAAAGAGGATTCGGAGGAGGAGGCAGAGTCTTTGTAGTAATCAACCCTTTTTGAACCAGACCAGGATAAAGTTCAGTGTGCGTTATGGGAATAGGATCAAAATGATTCCTATTACGGTACTGATTCTGTCCAACAGCTGGACGTTGAGGAGCTTGAGCTGATCGTGGAGCAGTAACCACGGGAGTAACAACAACAATAGCAGGGTGATCATCATACTAAGGTTGGGGACGAGGCCTTCTCACTTCAGTCATGACAACATTGGTATGGTCTTCTCTCTTCTTCTGGAAGTTCCCATATGATTTCTTTGCACCATTGGAAGATTCAACAACTTTGGATACTTTACCATTCTTGAGTCCTTCCTCAAGTCTTTGACTAATAGTAACCAAATCAGTGAAGTTAGAGGAAACACTACCAATCATCTTTTCCCAATAGAATGGAGACAAAGTGTCCATAAACATTCCAGTCAATTCCTTCTCGGCCAAAGGAGGTTCAGCTTGGGAAGCTAGCTTTCTCCACCACTGAGCATATTCCATAAATGATTCTTTCTCATGTTGAGTCATACTTTGAAGCTTGCAACGATCAGGAGCCATGTCGAGGTTGTACTTGTACTGCTTCATAAAAGCATTAGCAAGATCCTGGAAGCAGTGGATACTGTTCTGTTCAAGATTCATATACCACTTAAGAGAAGCTCCACTCAAGCTACCTTGAAAACAGTGGATGAGCAGCTCCTGGTTGTTGGTATAAGCAGCCATCTTGCAAAAATACATGACCAGATGAGCTCTTGGGCAAGAATGACCTATGTACTGCATAAACTCGGGAGTTTTGAATTTAGCAGGCATAACAAGGTCAGAAACTAGGCACATGTTGTCAGCATACACACTAAAGAAGTTAATACCCTTAATGGCTCGGAGTCCCTTATCTATGGTCTGAAACTGTTCACGGACAACCTCAGGTTCAACAAAGTCTTCACGGTCTTCACCTTGAGCACTGACAGCATTGTACTCATAGAGAGGGTTCTCAAAAGGAGCTTGGAAAGTCCTAGCAGTAGTAGGGACCATAGGTCTGGGCTCAGTGAAAACTGGAGCTTGAAATGTCGGTCTGACAATTTGACCAATCATAGTAGTAGATGCAATAGGTGGAGAGAAGTTGTGGGGGTAAACCAAACTCTGGCCAAGTTGAAGGTGGCACCTGAACAGGCTGAGGATTAACATTTGAAACCTCTTGGATAATAGTCTTTTGGGGTTGGTCTCCTCTAGCAATCATGACTTGGAACATCTCAGTGAGTTTAGTCATGCTTGACTTAAGGTCGTCGATCTCCATTCGGATCTCAGCATTGCATACCTCTTGCTCTGACATCTTGCGTCTGTAGTTAGATCTAGTCCAATATCGGTGTTAAGGAATCAACTTGACGACTCACATGTGACACTGGAAGATAGAGACAACTAGAAATGAGTAACTGGATAAACAGACCCATGCAATGAATCATGCAAAGATGCAAATGATATGCAATGCAATGCAACGGGAGACAAAACACATGCAATAGGGTAGAAGGTTCGAGATCACAACATGGAGTATGGGTAAAGAACCAACCACAGGGTGTGAACTGGGGTTCTTGTATCCATAGAACAGGGTTCTAAGAAGTTCCCAGAGTCAACAACCCATCTTTCGGATATTATCAATTTCCCAAATTACTCGGTAGTCGATAATATTCTCAAGAGAGTCTCGTCTGAGCGTAGTATCACGTAACAACTATTTCGGGACTACTCCCTTATAGTCATCGCACTACGTCCTAAGAAGACCAAGTTGGGTTAAGGGTAACTAAAGGTCCTCAGTGTCACGAGCTCCTAGGTCGAAAGTAGTAATGTCTTCACGAATACTCGTTTAACAAAACTGCTCCCAATAGGGCCTCCATTGAGTGGTGGTTTCTGAAGTCAAATTTTTCGGGAATCAACTTCCTCAAAGTCTCCTTGAATATACCACCTTCCTATTATAGATTCGCTCAAGTCCGGGTATAGGACTTATCCTCACCACTCAAAGTAACCACCCCGCACACAAAAAAACCCAAGCACAACAGGTATATACAGATATACATAATGTACAAGTATACAAGCAAGTAAACATATAAATAACACAAACACAAACAAGGTGGGCTTAACCCTCTTAGATTTCCCCAGTGAAGTCGCCATTTCTGTTGCGGTGAAAATCAGATACCAAAGCTATTATATTAACTAGGTTCACAAATCTTAATCCACTACCGATCTTTAATTTATCCAAGGGAAGTGAAAAAGAGCAAATAACCCAAAATATGCAATGCAATGCAAAGCAAAAGAGAATCTAAGGTTCGAGGGTTGGTTATACCTAGGGAAGGTGCTAGCATCCTAAGTATCTGTAGTACTCTACAGGAACCTCTTGTTTTATTGTGTTATTTTGTTATTTGTCTGCTAAGGGTGAAAAGGTAAAAGGGAGACCTAAGGTGTTATTTCTAAGTATGCTCGCCAAGACATTTCATCTCGTGCCTACGTATCCTGACGAGAATGGAATCGGAGCATTCGTAGTTCCCCTCAATAAGGGTAAGGAACTCTTGACTGTGGTCAAGGTTCCTAGGAAAGATAACCATCTGTGGCAAGACACCTACATAGAGTGCAACGACTCTAAACCTAAGGCTATGTTAAACGGTAAAGGAAATGTCTATGGCAGGACACTCACATAGAGTTCAGTGACTCTAATCCTAAGGTTAGGATAAAACGGGAGACCTAAAGTTAGGCTAAGTTGTGACATGGCAGTCAACAATGGAATACTTTCCTTTGGAATGCTAATCTAAAGTTATCATGCGATAGAGGGACAAAGAGAGAAACTTTAAGTATCAATGAGTGAATAACAACCATGTACAGCAAATGCTCAGGCAAATCAAAAGCTCGAAAGATAGGACATCAAAAATTAGAAATCAAACACAACCAACGCATCAAAGATTAAAATTAAAATTGAACTTCGGGAAATAATAAAAATACGTATGATCAAGATTAAATTAAGAAATATGATAAAAAACATAATTAAACCAAAATTTTAATTAAAACTAAATTAACTAATTCTATGAAAAACTAATTAAAATCTAATAAAAAACTAATGATTTAATTAAAAAAACTAAATTCTAATTTAAACTAAATTCTAATAATAATAAAAACTAAGTTCTAATTTGATTAAGATCCAAGGGGGGTGTATAATGAAGTGTTAGTGTATGTAATAGTAATCTAGGATGAGTTTCCTTTTAAAATGAAACTGAAGCCCACAAGAGAAAGGGGCTGTTGGGTCGGGTAAATTGACCCGTTCGGGTCAACTAAACCTAAACCTACAAGCAAACAAGGATGTTGTTATTCATGATTCAGACACACATTCCATAATGTTCAGAAGCAGAAATTCAAAAGAACCAAAACAAAGTTCTCAATCTCATTCTCCTCCCTCTCGTCTCGTTCACGTCCTCACAGCAGCCTCTCTCGCTTTCAAAGCTCTCCTTCAATCTCTCTTTCGCTCGCGTATCCACCCTTTCCCATCGATCGCGACTCTCCTTGATTTCCCCAACTCGTCTTCGCTCTTTCTCCTTCCTATCTCACCCTACCCCAACAAAATCAAATAAACCCCAAGCAAACAAACACCAATTCCTCACCAATCCAAGAACACAACACATAAAAGCATATGAAATTCGAACGAAGAAGAGTACCGGCAAAGTATTAGCGTTCGCGGAGGAAGGAGTGCACAACAAGAACGACAACGGTAGTGATCGGTCGTGTGCCGCGTCGCGTCGGAGTGTTGCAGCAGTTGTTGCGGTTTCGACAATGTCGGCAACGTCTAAGGTATCTCTTACTTTCCCTCATGCTCCTCTTCTTCTTTAATCTTTTCTTCTGAATGTTGTTGGTGTGATGTGATTTTGTGGTTCGTGTGGAACTTTTGATGTTGCGTTTGGGATGAAAGTTGATTTTCTGCTGTTGTGAACAAGTGAGTTTTCTTGATAGTTTTGTATAGGATGCTCTGTATTTTCTATGTGAAACTGTGGTATCTCTGTGAACTCTGTATGTGTGTGTGTGAATTTTTTGCTCTTTCTGCGTACTCCTCTCAGGCTTGTGTGAATATGTTTTTCTGTGAATTCTCCTCTTAAAATGCGATGCATTTGTTTCACAATCTGTTCCCTTCTGCTCTGTGCGCGAATTCCTCTTATAGACTTTTGAATGTGAAAAAAAAATGTTGCTGGTGATGATAAATGCTTTCCTCTTTTAGGTAGACATGTCTGCAAGAATTGAAAGAACTTTCCTTTCCACTTGATTCATGTTTGAGACCTGTTTTAAATTGTTTTGGAAAGAATTTTTCCTGTCTCAAACATGTTACAGATTGTGCTCCTAGATACTTGCTGATTGCTTTTGATCTTGTGATTTAATGACAATAATTCTGTACAAACAGCTTTGGAAAGAAAGGAATTTGTTGCTTCTTTTTGACTTATGCCATAATTTCTATGTCCATGTTTGCTTATTGTAGGTGCAGGTTCGGATATCATGCTTCTTTACTGGAGGATACCTTTTTAATGATGGGTCTATGATTGACCAATAATTCTTATTCTTGAGTCCGATGGAGTGAGGATATTGTCCAACACTAGAATGGAATTTTCTACAACGGGTCAGTTTTCACAATCTGCAGTACATCCTACTTTAGAGAGGCATAATGGTAGGGCAGATGAAAATTTGAGATAGATAAAATCCTTCCTTTCTGAGGCTGTGAAGCATGCATTGACGCTGTAGGTCGTGAATTTGATATTCCGCGCCAACAAAATCTTCTAAGAGCTGCCAGTTATGGGCAGGCCTTTTGTAGCAAATGTGTATAGTCTACGGGTCTTGAATGCCTTGTATCTTATGGAATCTTGTAATAAACACTTAAGAATCATTTTGAAAATTCTACGGGTCTTGAATGCCTTGTATCTTATGGAATCTTGTAATGAACACTTAAGAATCATTTTGAAATCTTTGAAAAATGTGTGAACTTTCAACCTTGTTCATGGAATCCATATGGAGATTTTTGTAAAGAACAATGGATCTTTTATGAATTGACAAGCTTATGGATCCTCTTGGATTTGAGTTTTGTATTTTGGAATTCAACCTTGTAATTCTTCAAAATTTGAGCCTTTGATTTTAATTTTAATCTCGTAGCTTGGATTGTGAAAATGATCATGAAATTTGTCTTAAATCTTGAAACCACGTGAAACTTCCCTTGTAACTTGAATGACTAATTTGAATTTGGAATAAAGACTTAAATGAATCTTATTCTCCTTCAACATTAGATATCACCCTTTAATTAAAGTAGACCATATAACTTAAAGGATGAATCTTGAAATTTTGAATCTTGAAATTTCTTGCCTAAACTCAAATAAAATCTTTATCCAAACTTTACCACTTCAGAGCACCAATAAGAAAATCCAAACTCATCTCTCAAAATGATGATCCAACTTCATGAATAAAGATAAAGTCTTGCTTGCCCTGACGAAGAAACGACTTTAGAAAAACGCCAATTCCAAGTATTCAGTTGAAACAATGATGAGGGACCAAGCTTTAAGAAATTCTTGCAAATAAAGATACAACTTGAAATTCATCTTGCCATAAAACCCTGGCCAGTTTCCGCATGACCACATTCAACACCTTAATTCTCTTTGGAAGTATACACTGAAACTTTTGAGAAATATCTAGGAAAATGACCCTAGAACCATTCTGAATCAGAACCAATGGTCACGTCTTGAAGTACTTAACTGTGAAAACAAATACCATCCACACTTGAAATCATTGTACCTGTACAAGTTGGTTAGTCACAATAAACAGACACAAAGACCTATGACCTGAAGATGCTATGCAGGATGATGCACAAAGAAGTGGGATCTTAGCGTCAAAAATTAGTGTATGACACATTTCTGTTGTGATCTTAGAGACAAATTTAGCTTCTACGCACTTTGTGAAGTAGTCCACACCAATAATCAGAAACTTTAGTTGGCCGGGTACTAAAGGGAAATGGCCAAGAATTCCCTCACCCCATTGGTAGAATGACTAAGGCATTGTGAAAAAATGAAAAAGTTTTGATGGTGCATGATGCAACTTAGCCTGCCTATGAAACTTGTCGCATTTCTTGACAAACACCATACTATCCTTTATTAGGGTGGAACAATAATAACCCTCTCTTAGCAGCTTATGGGGCATGAGTCATCCACCAATGTGACTGCCACAAGCCCCTAAATCTACTTCAGCAATGACTAAGGTGATTTCATGTTCCCCTAGACACCTTAACATGGGAGAAACCATTTCCATTTTGTAGAGCCTTCTTGACATCATAGTGTAATTTGCTACCAAGCTACATTCACTACCCATAGGGAACCAAATGCCATGGTTTAAGGTACCATTTAGGAATCTTAAAATGTATTTCATAGTCATAAAGTGGGATTCCCTAGGGAAAGTTTGAAACCTAGAACACATTCATACACTAAACATGATGTTAGGATACATTGCAATTAATTAAAGCAAAGATCTTAATCTATATTCCCATTTTATCTTTGTCAGTTAGAAGATTTGAAATCATTAGTTTTTAGATAGATTTAGCATTCTTCATTTCATACTTCTTAAAACCTTCCAAGAAATATTTGGCTTGGCTAATGAAGGTGCCTTTATTGGCATGCTTGATTTGTAAATCCAAGAATTAGCCGAGTTCTTCCATTAGGGACATCTTAAATTCTCCCTATATGATACTTAAAAACTCTCTATACAAAGACTCATTAATAGACCCAAATATGATATAATCTACATAAATCTGAACAAAAAAAGTAGTATCTACGGTTCCACGGTTAAACCCATTTCTTAGTAAGAAGCTACCAAGACACTCATAACAAGCTCTAGGTACTTGTTTGAGACAATAAAGAGGTTTTTTAAGTTTTATAACATGGTCGGGTTTTCATGGTCCTCAAAACCCAGAGTTTGCGAGACATATACCTCTTTATTTATAAAACTTTAGGAATATGAACTTAATGTCCATATGATATAATTTGATATCAAGTAGTATGAAAATTCCAAAAAGATGTATAATAGCTTTGAGATAAGATACAAGAGCGTAAGTCTTCTTGTAGTATATTCCTCAAGCTTAATCATATCATTTTTCTACAAGTCTTGCTTTATTTCTTATAATTATTCTGTTTTCATCGAGTTTATTTAAAAAATAGTTTATTGCCTATGACTGTTTTGTTTTTAGGACGTGGAATTAAATCCAATATGTCATTTCTTTTAAGTTGATTGATTTACTCTTACAAATCAAGAAACCATCCATAGTTAATCAAGGCATCAAGATCTCCCGAAATATTTTCCAATAGGTGGTTTTTTGTGAAGACCCAGTCTTGAGGAAGTTGGTTTGTTGTCTCTTGTTTATCATCCTCTTGTTCAATTTCTTCTTTATCATCTATAACTCCCTCATTCTTTGGGAGGATCTACATTTGGAGTTCCATCCCTGACTAAGTCTTCTGTGACTATTCCTGAAACGTCAAAACCAGACAAACTACCTTTCTCTGTCTCTTAGAGTTTGGATTCATCAAATGCTACATGAGTTATGTTCTAGGTCGGCCAAAGGCTAAAAAAGGTGGAGCCCATTCATCTCATCCTCTCCATTAAGCCCAAAGTATAAATGCAATTACGAGAGGGTCACTACGCCAAAATTGGCTTTTCACATCGCACCAAAGACAACGCTTTTTAGACAAAGCGCTGCTATAGGTCTTTAAAAAATTTCGCTAAAAAAAAGCGCTGTAAAAGACAGTCTTTAGAAAGCGCTTTTTAAAAGCGCTGTTAAATGCCCTAAATAGAATCCACCTTAGAAAGCGCTTTTTCAAAAGCGTTGCTATAGGTTTTACCTTAGAAAGCGCTTTAAAAAAGCGCTCTTATATGTTAACCTTAGAATGCGCTTTCAGAAAGCGCTGCTACAGGTCTTAAATTCTTCTCACTTTAGAAAGCGCTTTCTAAGGAAAGCGCTCTCATAGGTAGCACTTAAGAAAGCGCTTTTTGAAAAGCGCCCTCTAAGGTCATTTATGAATTAAAATATAAAACACATTTCATATCATTTTCAGAACCATCTTTTCATTTTCTGCTCTCGACCGTTCTTGCTGCTAAAACCCTTGCGTTCAATCGTTCTTGCATGCTGAAACTGCTTTCATTGCCGTCGTTCTGAAGCTTTGCCATCACCGTAGCCGTCGTTCTGAACCGTTGTCGTCGCCGTTGCCATCGTTCATTCTTGCATTCGTGAAGGAGAAGACGAAAACGTAAAGAAGAGATACGTTGTTGTTGTTGTTCTTGCTTCATACATTGTTCTTGCCGTCGTCGTTGTTGTCGTTCTGTTGCTGTTGTACATTATATTTATGTTCCATTTCTGTTGCTGTTTACTATTTGGTGTTTTATGAGAAGTTTTGTTCATGTGTATTATACTCAGAACGACGACAATGTTTACTATTTGGTGTTTTATGTTAGTAACCTCTGTTGCTATTTACTATTTATGTTAGTAACCTCTGAACGACGGCAATGTATTATACTCGTTCTGTTCCATTTCTGTTGCTGTTTACTATTTGGTGTTTTATGTTAGTAACCTCTGTTGCTGTTTACGATTTGGTGTTCATGAGAAGTTTTATTTTTGTTATTGCATGATATTACACAGTATGTTTCTTGAAATCTCTTTTGTTGTTACATAGTATTATACTTAGAACTTGTTTTGATTATTAATGGATTAATATTAGTACAAGACATTATTTTTTAGGATTAAGTTATGTTAATTAGTTTGATTATTTAGATTATGATAGGTTATTAACCAATGTTTTTATTTCTTAAATATTTGAAATTTCTTTATTTCTAACATTATTTTATTTAAAATTTAACCTTTGTTTTTAAGGATTGTTAATCATTATTTAGATTAATTAGTTTACATTATTTTCTTTTGAATTTTTGATTTTTTGCTTAGAATAGAATTGTTTAGGATGTATTTTTTTGGTAGTCTCGTTTTTAATTTGCATTAATCTTCTTAGCTTCTAATTTGGTGACTTGTAACTTATGTTCCTTTTGTTTGATCTTATAATTGTGATTTGTATTGGCTATTGTTTTTGTGATATATGATGTTTTGGTTTTCTTTTATGGAATATGAATTTATAGAAATATGCATGTGTAAGCTGAATTTAGTTTCTTTAACTTGAGATTGTTGCTCTTTTATATGAATTTAGTTTTTCTGTCATTTAATTTTTGTTTTTTCTTTCTTCCAAGTCAAATGGCTAGTAACCAGGACGACACACACGAGACACATGATGAAAATGAAGCTCAGAATGAACCTTCGAATGTAGAAAGTGAAATAAAACGTGGAATAACTATTATGAAGTCAATCATCCGTGCTAGAGATAAAGGGATCAAGTTTGATGTACATTGGAGTGATGAGAACCAACTAATTGAGCCTAATGGTTCAATGTTGTCTTCATAAATTGGTTCACTTGTCCGTCAGCATATTCCAATTACCAATGATAATTGGAGGAGTCCAAAGTTGAAAGCTGGTAAAGATAAGATATGGACTGAGATACAGGTACTTTAATTTACTTATACTAACACACTTTATGTTTATATGTTTATAAGATAAGATAAGTCTTTAATTTACTTATACTAACACACTTTATGTTTATATGTGTATGTTTTTTTGTAGAAGTCCTTTAATATTGATGAAAGTCGGCAAAAATATTGTCTTCAGTTGGCCGGAAAGAGACTCAGAGGGTTCCGAGCCTTATTATCAAACAAATATCTTAGGGATGCGGATAAAATTTTTGTTGAAGCAGAACTTCCACAGTTGTATGCGAACGTGATTGAACCCGAAGAATGGAGCACGTTTGTAGCCAAACGGAAAACCGAAGAATTCAATGTAATGTTATCTTGTCATGTCTATTAATTGTATTATATACTTGTTGCATTAGTTTGTTCTGATATGACTTAAACTTGTTTATCCAGAATTTGAGTGCCATTAATCGCCAAAGAGCATCAAAACCCGCGTATCCATACAGAAAAGGGCGTTTAGGATATGCACGGTTACATCAAAAATTGGTACGTATATATTAATGCTATGATTTTATTAATTGTATTATTGTGTTATACTTGATGAATTTATTATTTAACTAAATGTGTAGTTAGAAGAGACGAAAAGTGAAGAATCATCACTTCCGGGACATGTTTTGTGGAAGGAAGCTCGTGTGGGTAAGGATGGAGTTATTAGGGAAGATGTTCAGCATGTTTATGACGAATGTGTAAGTTTAACATTATGTCTTTAAGTTAATCGAAATTTTATTAAAATATAATTAATTTGTAATCCCCACTAATAATTTTTGATTTGTCAATGAATTTCAGGAGACTCTATCTAAATCCTTAACCACAGGCGAGGAGGATTGCAGGAGCATTCTAAGTCGAGTACTAAATGTTCCTGAGTATTCCGGCCGGGTGAGAGGTAAAGGATTTGGTGTGACTCCATCTTCCTTGTATCCAAAGAAAAAAAATCCCAGCAACCGAGAATTGCAAAAGGATTTGGAAGAACTAAAGGCGCAAGTCCGTGAATTGCAAAAGGATAAAGAGAGATATGAGGCGGAAAAACGCGGTTCCAGTTTGAAAGATACTTGTGACAAAGCTAGTATCAATTGTCAAAATAAAATTCCCGAGGTAATTAGAACATATTTATTTTAATTAAATTAACACATTTATTTTAATTGACCTTTATACACATTAACAGTTACATATTTATTATTGCTTCAGGGCATTTCATCTTGCCAGCTGTATTTGTCGTTACCGACTTATCGCATGGTTGGCAAGGGAAAAGTGCATAACCATGTGGGAGAGTTACTTCACCATCAACCGCTCCCTCATGGACATCTGAAAGTGTCAGTTGATATCGCTTTAGATACGGATGCGGTACTACCCATACCTGACTCGGTTTCAGAGGTTACATTGCTGCGAGATATAATAGGTTCGTTTGTTGCATGACCGTTATACCTCATTTCCATAGATGATGAGGTATGTTGAAAACCATTACGAATCTCTTAGTATTCAAATGTCAAATCTGAAAGATTATGAAAATCATTCTGAACCATTACTTACTTTTTTTTTACATGGTAATGTTAGACTCCTACAAAACCCGCAGCTAAGAATAAAAGGGGTTTTACGGCAAAACGAGTCTGTTGCATCACAAAGAGAGGTATATTTTAAGTGTTATTCTATTATATGAATTCAAAAGTTTCATGATTTTCTACTTTACCTAACTTATATGATTGTTAGGTTTCTGCTCAAGGTTCACAACAGGCCAGCAAGAAAAAAGCTCCTACTAGGACCGTGCAGGAAAAAAGAGTTCCTCCTCGCTTTCAGTCGTGTCTAGAAACACTTATGGCAATGTCAGATTTGATGGATGGTGCTATTCGTCAAATAGACATGGACGAAGGTGTTTTTGGTTTTCCTCATTCCGAGATAATCGGAAGAGAGGACATGGAGCACATTTTCAAGCATATTGAATTAGGCATCGGTGTTATGCATTCATACATCTGGTACTCCGATCAATCTATTATTTATTTAGTTGAACAATTTATTTACACATTTCAATGAAAATAGTCTAATGTTTATTATGTTTTTATTTAAGGTGCTTGTATGAAAAATTGATGCGGGGGACGGAATTGTCAAACAGATTTCGTTTCTTCTCTTGCACCCTTGTCAATGCACCGACAATTGGTATGAATGCACTTTCAGTAAGAGACCACTTAACTGAGAGATTTATGGAAAGCAAGACAGAAAGTTTGTTTCTTTTACCGTATAATACTGGAAACGGGTAAGATTTTCATTTTAATTTCATTCTAATCTTTAACTTGTATCTTTTCCGTAGAAATTATCCATCTAAACTTTTGTTATATTTTACAGTGGACACTGGTTGTTGGTTGCCATTAATCCTACAAGAGAAGTGGTCTATTATCTGAATTCATTGGATACTGATTGGTCAACATATCAGGATATGAAGGATGTGGTGTGGTTGATACGTAAGTGAGATTGTTCGAAATATTTGTGTGTATTTGTATATTTAATTATTTCTGTGAGATTATTCTAAATTTACGTTTTTCTTTTATAGAGCAATACTCGTATACCGAGCACAAAGAGAATCTCGAGTAGCACGGGCTAAAGCAACCAACGTTACATGGGTCAAAGTGGAGGTATATTAATTTTCACAATGTTGCTTATTAGTGATGCTACTTGATAACACAAAACAACTATATATTAATTCTTATTTGTTTGTCTATGTGTAGTGCCCTCGTCAGCGTAATGGCATAGACTGCGGGTATTTCGTTTTGAGGTTTATGAGAGAAATCCTTCAAATGGACCGATTAGAGATTCCTCTTACGGTATGCATGGATTTATAACTTAGGATTTATTTTAATATTTATCGGATATGTCATATAATTTATTATTTTTAACTAAATCATGCATATTTTGTTTTGTTATGTAGTACTTTGATGAATACGCGTGTTCTCATTACACGAAGGATAAATTGCAAGAAATTAAGGAGGAATTGTGCGAATACCTTATTGAAAAAAAAATCTTATATAATGTATAGGATTATGGGATTATGTGAATGTATAGTTTTGTGAATGGTTTATTTTATGGGATTGTATAGTTTTGTGAATGGTTTATGCCCTTTATGTGTTTTTGGATTGTAATTGTATAGTTTTGTGAATAGTTAATGTAAATAACTTGAATTATAATGGAAATGGTTTATGTGGTTTATGTGATTTATGGGATTAGTGGAAATGGTTAATGAACCATACTAGAAAATGTTAATGGAAATGTGAAATATACAGGTTTATTGAAATGGCTTGAATTATACAGGTTTCTGCATAAAAAAATGGTTAAAATGGGATTTTTAAAAAAAATCATCAAAATTATACGTAGAGAAAAGACAGCGCTTTCTAGGAAAAGCGCTGTCTATAGTTCACAAAAGAAAGCGTTTTTCCTAAAAAGCGCCCTCTAAATGTATAGAAAAATTGATAACTAAAATTATAGGCATACATAAGACAGCGCTTTAAAATGCGCTGTCTAAAGGGGCCTTTAGACAGCGCTTTTTCTTGAAAAAACGCTCTCTAAAGGTATATAGAAAAATTCATTAAAATTTTATACGTATACATTAGACAACGCTTTTGAGAAAGCGCTGTCTAAAGGCCCACTTTAGAGCGCACTTTTTACGGAAAAAGCGCTGTCTAATGTATACTTTAGAGAGCGCTTTTTCATAAAACAAAAGTGCTGTCTTTACCTACGACATCGCAACTTTAGGCAGCGCTTTTAAGCGCTGTCTAAGGCCTAAAAAAGCGCTGTCTAATGTCTTGTTTGGCATAGTGGGTTTAAGTTACAATTTTTAATCTCCACTTCCACTATACTCTTTTTGAATCTTGAACTTACTTGGGCTTCAGAGTACTAAGCATGCAGGCCTGCCCCGCGCCTCTGTTAAAGAGATTGGAACCACCGATCAAGACCGCTATTATGGAGCATCTTTCATTTCTGGCTCCTTCGTGGAGTTAGATTATCCATTTATGGTTCCCAAATGGAACAGTGACGACGTATATGGGAATCGACTTCTGATTCTTATGATTTCCATGAAAATCATGATCGCTTAGAAAAAAACATTTGAACAAATGGAGAAGTTCCAGATCCAGGTTATGGCGGTTCAAGATCCAATTCCTAATGCACCATTCCATAACCTTCTTAGGATACCACATCAAGAAAGCATTTGGTTTTTGACTCCAACGATCGTTGCAAGTCACATTCGCTTTTCGGTTTCATCGTTCACTACACCGTCAAATTTCAAAATAGAATATCTTCAAGAGTTAAACACCAAGATCCATGACAGATGATACATCGAATTTGCTGCCTCACCTCGATCCTCCTCGCCAAGATCAACAATTCCTTCAAAGTATACTCAACTTTATGTTTTATTACACAATCTAGGGTATCAAATGTAATAGTGTACCCTTTGTCACATAATTTACTAATTCTAAAGAGGTTATGTTTAAGCCCTTTCACGAACAACACACCATCACTGGTAGTTGTGGAGAGATTTCCCATAATAACTCCACATAAAGTTTTACCTCGATTACTATCTCAATAAGTTATGTATTCACACTATTTCTTGATGAAGTCAATAAACATATATGTGTCTCTCATCATGTGTCTTGAGCATCCACTATCCAGAAACCATATCTTGTTCATGGTCCTTAGACACTCATAGATTGAAGATCAACAAGATAATATAGGTACCCAACTTGTGTTAGGTCCTTAAGGGTTAGTTATGGTAATTTTAGGTAACTTTGTCATTTTTCCATTAGAAACTTTTACATTTCTAAGGTAACATTGAGGGATAATATGTTAAATATCGCTATAATAATGAAATATTACTTTAGAAGAGATAATATTTCTACTCTTCCTTGTGATGTAGGCATTTTTCTTGTATTATTTTCTAAAATTTTGTGTTAAATTATTTGGAATCATAGAAACAATAATAGGAGTTTTGGAGAGCTATGTTATTTGTCTCTTAGATAATTTCAATTTTTAAATTTGGACAAGTATCAAACTCAAATAATTCAAACTTTTCTTCTAAGTATAAGGAATACTAAACGCATGGTCCTCTTTTAGAGTCTCTATAGCCCTTTTGAGATTTGAGACTGTTAGAACAAGATTTGTTCATGACATATATTCCTTGAGTTTTGATGATAACAAAGTATTAAAAGAACAATGCTTATATTTGATGTGTGTTTCATGTATACAAGTTCTAATACTTGTAAATATATATATACAAAATCTGATATACAAGGGTACACTTGAGAGAAGCTGAATTACTAGCTTCTGATGGTGCATAATCTAAAGAACACTCTCTAAGTGATGTCTGGCGTAGACTCTGAAGCTGAAGGTCTCAGCATCAGCAGAAGCAACATAATTGTCTCTACATTTGGTGAATGTAAATTGGCCTCTGGTGATCATTCAGAGTTAGTGATAAAGCTGAATGTTGTACCCCAAATTTTACCCTCAGATATTCCGATCTTTTTCATACCATTTTACGTCAGCCATTTTGCACTTTTTAGTTAAAGATCGCATTGATCAATGATCTTGTACTTGTCTTGCCCTATCATTTTTTTATCTTGAAAAAAATCATTATTATTTTATTTTATTGTTTATTATTTATTTATCATCATTACTTACTGTATTATTATCATTATTGTTATTTGCATTATTATCTTTGTTTGCTATTGTTACAAAATCCAAAATCCTCAGCATTTTCAAACAAACATAAACAAGAGGTTCCTATAGAGTACTACAAATACTTAGGGTGCTAATACATTCCCTTAGTATAACCAACCCCCGAACCTTAGATCTCTAGCTGTGTCTCTAAATAGCCCACTTAGGGTTTTTCGGTCTTTACCTTTTCCTTTGGATAAATAAAAGCTGGATGGTGAATTTTATGATTTGTGATTCAAGTTAATTAATAGCTTGATATCCGATTCTCACCGCAACAGAAAATGGCGATTTCACAGGGGAATAACCCTCCCCTAAGAGGGTTAAGCCCACCTTATTTGTCTTTGTGTTATTTATATGTTTGCTTGCTTGTATACTTGTATATTTTGTATATCTGTATATACCTGTTGTGCTTGGGCTTTTTCTGTGTGCAGGGTTGTTACTTTGAGTGGTGAGATAAGTCCTATACCCGGACTTGAGTGCACTTATTATAGGACGATGGTATATTCAAGGAGGCTTTGAGGGAGTCGATTCCTGAAAAAGTTAACTTGAGACACCATCACTCAGTTTAGGCCCACTTGAGAGTCTAGTCATGTTGAACGAGTTTATTCGTGAAAACGTGCTGCTCTCGACATAGGTGCCATCGATACTGAGAACCGTAGTTACCTTTAACCCCACTTGGCCTTCTAGGACGTAGTGCGGTGACCATGAGGGAGTCTATTTCTGAAATGGTTGTCACGCGATACTACACTCAGACGAGATTCTCTTGAGAATTTTATTGATTACCGAGTCATTCGGGAAGTCGATAAAATCCGAAAGATGGGTTGTTGACTCTGGGAACTTCTTAGAACCTTGTTCTACAGATACAGTAACCCTAGTACACACCCCGTGGTTCGTTCTTTACCCAGACTCCATGCCGTGATCTCAAGCCTTTGATCCTGTTGCATGTGTTTCGCTTCCTGTTTGCATTGCATTGCATATCATTTGCATATTTGCAATATTCAGTGCATATGTCTGTCTGTCTAGTTACTCATGTCCAACTGTCTCTATCTTCCACTATCACCTGTGAGTCGTCAAGCTGATTCCTCGACACCGATACCGGACTAGAGCTAACTATATACGAAGGATGTCAGAGCAAGAGGTACACAATGCTGAGATCCGAATGGAGATCGACGACCTCAAGTCAAGTGTGACCAAAATCACTGAGATGATTCAAGTTTTGATTTCTAGGGAAGAGCAACCCCAAAGGACCGTCATCCAGGAAGTTTCAGATGCTGATCCTCCACCTGTTCAGATGCCACCTTTAACTTGGCCAGAGTTTGGTTTGCCACACAACTATTCTCCACCTCATGCATCTACTGCTATGATTGGTCAGACTGCTAGACCAGTGTTTCAAGCTCCTGTTTTTGCCGAGCCTCAACCTATAGTTCAGACTACTCGAGCCCCCTTTGAGAATCCCCTCTATGAGTACAATGCTTCCAGTGCTCAAGGTGAAGACCGTGAAGACTTTGTTGAACCTGAAGTTGTCCGAGAGCAGTTTCAGAGCATAGAGAAGAGACTCAAAGCCGTTGAGGGTACTGATTTCTTTAATGTGGATGCAGACAACATGTGTTTAGTATCTGACCTTGTTATGCCTGCTAAGTTCATAACTCTAAAATTTGTGAAGTATAAGGGCCACTCTTGTCCAAGAGCTCATTTGGTCATGTATCTTCGCAAGATGACTGCTCATGCCAAAAATCAAAAACTGCTTATCCACTATTTTCAAGACAGCTTGAGTAGAGCCTCACTTAAATGGTATATGAGTCTCGAACAAAACTCCATTCACTGCTTCCAAGATCTCACAAATGCCTTCATGAAGCAGTATAAGTATAACCTTGACATGGCTCCTGATCGCCGCCAGCTGCAAAATATGACTCAACATGAGAAGGAATCTTTTAAGGAGTATGGTCAGCGCTGGAGGGAGTTGGATTTCCAGGTTGAACCTCCCTTGGCCGAGAAAGAGTTGACTGTAATGTTCATGGATACCTTGTCCCCATTCTATTGGGAGAAAATGATTGGAAGTGTTTCCTCCAATTTCACTGATTTGGTTACTATCGGCCAAAGACTCGAGGAAGGTCTTAAGAAAGGAAAAGTATCTAAGGCTGTTGAATCTTCCAATGCTGTGAAGAAATCCTACGGGAACTTTCAGAAGAAGAAGGAAGATCAGACCAACGCTGTAATGTTTGAAGTGAGAAGGCCTCGTCCCCAACCTCAGTATGCTATTCACCCTGTTATTGCTGCTGTTAGACCTGTGGTTCATGCTGCTCTACGACCAGCTCAAGCTCCCCAACGTCCGGCTGCAGGACAAAACCAGTACCGTAATAGGAATCATTTTGATCCTATTCCCATGAAGTAAACTGAACTGTATCCTGGTCTGGTTGAGCAAGGATTGATTACCACAAGGGCTTTGCCTATTCCAAATCCTCTTCCGGCTGGATTTAGGTCTGATCTCCACTGTGCATTCCATGAAGGTGCCGCAGGCCACGATTTGGAAAATTGCTATGCACTGAAGGCTAGAGTGCGTGTTTTGATTAAGACTAGAATTCTTAACTTTCGTGACAACCCCAATGTTCAGAACAACCCTCTACCAGAGCACGCCAAGTGAAGCTATAGTCGACTTCAGCCCAGCTACTTCTTAAAGACAGGACAGCTCATCCTTGTGTTGATTAGTCACTAGTCCTTTGTTTCTTGTTGTTTGCATTTTCTTTACTTTGTAATAGCTGTTTGCTTTCAACTATGTTTGTACTTTCACAATTAATGAAATGAGCATTGCAACTTTTGATTTAATTCATTTGTGTTTGCTATTTACATCTCTATGCTTTCTTTTGCAAAATATTCTATCTCTTGTCCATTTTCTGTTGATTATGCAAAGATTGGAGAGAGGATGATGATACTTTATACTCATAATTGCTGTTGGTATGCTTTCAAATCAAAACTTTGCTGACGATGTAAGGCATTGTTTCAATCCCTAAACACTGGAGATATAAGGAAGATAATCCTTCGTTAACCCCTTTTGAGCCTAGAAGTAGGAGTTTTCTTTCTTTACAAAAAACCGCAATCTTAACCTGGGGCAGGGTAGTTCTCAGTTAACTTGATTGTGTATTCAAATGCAAGAGTTTCAAGCAAGACGCCTTTCAACCAAAGGTTGCATTCACAGTTTTCATTCGCACACAACAAGCAAGTGTCGAAGATGTCTTTCAAGTAAAACGCCAATTGTGGTTCATCATAATCATTAAGCCATGCGTTCACAACCTTTCAACTCCTCCAAATTAAATGAATAAATGTAGTACAAGTTGTTCCCAAAGTGATAAATGAAGAAGGGTCATCAAGAAATACTTACTCAAAGAATGAGCCGAGTCCTTTTCGAGGAAAAAGCTAAGAAAGGTGTGAAGCTCATAACCTTACCTTATACAAAGAGAAGAAAGAACAAGCTCATATGATAACCAAAAGTTGTAAGGAAGCAGTGATCGCCATTTCAAAGTCTCTTAACTTCTGAACCATCATCATTACTATCATCAGTGCAATTTCTAACCTATGGGAACCTGAGTGTATAGTTTGAGTTAACTGAGCATATGACTGGAGTTCATCACATAGATTAGGTGGGTATAAATAAACTTTGAGCCTTTATCCTTTGTTTCTTAAACCGTGAACCAAGCCATGTTATAACCCTCAAAAGACCTAACTGAAGTAAGGTTATTTTGAAAGCATACTACATCAAGGTTGCGTAAACTGACTCCCAAAGATTTTTGTAGATCATTTGTTTTTGACATCATACCTTTTGCTTAAACTTTTCATTTTGGTGTCTTGAACCGTCGTGTTCAGACCAGTGACCCATATGCTTTGCATCTTTCCAAAAAATGATTTTGATTTCAAAAGTTGAATGAACTTTGCATTTACCATGTTTGTACAAATACTTTTGCTTGCAAACTAGCCTTCTTCTCAAGGAATTTTCAAACAATTAAGAAACTTGGTCGGTGATCCAATCAGGGGCAAGTTCCTTCCATATCCTGTTGAGAATCAGTTCAAGTTTTGTGGTTTAATGGCGACTTCTTAGAATTGGTTTATACAGAAGATTTTGCAAGACTCAGGCTGGGACAAGCTTTCCCAGTGTATAGTAAAACAATCATCTTTCAAGACTCAGACTGGGGCAAGCTTTCTAAGAGCACCATGAAACGGTCATTTCCAGAATTAATCAAGCTGGAGCAATGATCAGTTTATCTACAACAGTCAGCTAATATGGGGCAGTTTACTTGAAGAATCCCTATGCAAGTTTCAAACAGTTTTTCATCCTTCCTACAAGGATCATCAATTTTGATACAGTTTACCAGTGTGGTAGAGGCGTGTTCAGCAGTAACATCTCTAATCCCCAAGCAGAATGGCATTGATCTCTGTGTTGAGGAATCAGTCTTCCAGTCTTGTCTTCTACCCAAAGAGTCGAGTTGTGTCGTCAGCATGCACATCGCATTTGCATTTGATCATATATCATCTGCATAATTCATATACATATCCATAGCATGAGTGTGTCATCCTCATTTGCATTTCACCCGAGGTCGTGTTGTTATCCGTGTCTTACCTTGTGGTCAAAATCCAACTTACTTGGCCCCTACCAAAATGTTACCTGTCCTTTCATTCAGTGCCATTCCTGAATGTTGCTGTTTCCTTGAGCATCCAGTCCTATTGTTGGATGTTTGTCTTCTCTCATTCCAGTGCTATTCCTGGATCTTTATATTCTCTCGCTCCAGTGCCATTCTTGGATGTCCGTCTCTTGTGATCTCCAGTGCCATTATTGGATATCTTGTTCCTCTTGTTTCTCCCAATGCTATTCCTGGAAGTTTTACCTCTCATTCAAAGCCATTATTGGATGTCCGGTTTATTTACCATCTAATGCTTTTTCGGATGTGTCTCTCTTTCTGATGTTCTTCCAGATAGAGTCTTTATTCACTTTTATCTAAAGCCATTATTAGATATTGTGATTATACCTTTCATCCAAAGCCATTATTGGATGTCTGGTGTTTTTTTTAAATTCAATGCCATTCTTGAATGTAGTCTCTGTTCACACTCATCTAAAGCCATTATTAGATGTTGTGATTTATACCTTTCATCCAAAGCCATTATTGGATGTCTGGTTTCTTTACCATCTGATGCTTTTCTGGATGTGTCTCTCTTTCTGATTTTCTTCCAGATCGAGTCTTTGTTCACTTTTATCTAAAGCCATTATTAGATATTGTGATTATATCTTTCATTCAAAGCCATTATTGGATGTTTGGTTTCTTTACCATCTGATGCTTTTTCGGATGTGTCTCTCTTTCTGATGTTCTCCCAGATCGAGTCTTTGTTCACTTTTATCTAAAGCCATTATTAGATATTGTGATTACACCTTTCACTCAAAACCATTATTGGATGACTGGTGTTTTTTTTACATTCAATGCCATTCTTGAATGTAGTCTCTGTTCACATTCATCTAAAGCCATTATTAGATGTTGTGATTTATACCTTTCATTCAAAGCCATTATTGGATGTCTGGTTTCTTCTACATCTGATGTCTTCTCGGATGTGCCTTTCTCTTTCTGATGTTCTTCCGGATTGAGTCTTTGTTTTCTGATTCCCCAGTGGAGACCGTCTTTCCGGTGCTACTTCCATTGAGGATCTTGCATTATCTTTTCTTTCTAAAGTGTCAACCGGTCATGCTTGGACCAATTGATCTCATCACTTTAGATTTTCCCCAATTTTGTTTCAGTTTCCCCAGTGTTGTTGTCATCCCCTGTGAGTGATCGTTCATTGTGTGGACTTTATCCCCGTTTGCTTTCATTTGTCTGCATTCTCGCATTTGTCATTTCATCATTTTCACCATACCTAGAAGTTCATGGCATGTCAGCATTTGCATGTCTGTCAGCTGTCCTTAGCATCTGTATTCCATCTAAGGGTAAAATTTTCGGTTTGCTATATTTAAATACCTTTCACCTTGATGTCTCGAGGATTTCCATCCCTCGTGCCATCCGGTAAAGCTATTTAAATAGGGGCAACTGTTGTACCCCAAATTTTACCCTAAGATATTCTGATATTTTTCATACCATTTTACGTCAGCCATTTTGCACTTTTTAGTTAAAGATCGCATTGATCACTGATCTTGTACTTGTCTTGCCCTATCATTTTTTTTATCTTGATTATTATTATTATTATTATTGTTATTTGCATTATTATATTTGTTTGCTATTGTTACAAAATCCAAAATCCTCAGCATTTTCAAACAAACATAAACAAGAGGTTCCTGTAGAGTACTATAGATACTTAGGGTGCTAATACATTCCCTTAGTATAACCAACCCCTGAACCTTAGATCTCTAGCTATGTCTCTAAATAGCGCACTTAGGGTTTTTCGGTCTTTACCCTTTCCTTTGGATAAATAAAAGCTCGGTGGTGAATTTCATGATTTGTGATTTAAGTTAATTAATAGCTTGATATCCGATTCTCACCGCAACACTGAAGCTATCCATACTGTAGAAAGCAAGTTGCATTGTCAAATCAGTTTGTCAGGTAGAGTCTTAGTTCACAAGGCTCCAGAAAAGTTGGCATGCTTTATAGATATCTACTCTCAACGGATCTATAATACACGATCTCTTTGAAGACTCAATGGTTAAACATGTTACACAATGGATCAAGATCTTTTGGTGTATCTATCTTAAAACTCTCTTGTACTATGGAGAAAGCAAAGACACTTGATCAAGTTATCTCTCCAACGACTACTCTTCTGCAGCTGCTATATAAGTAGCTGAAGGTTCAAATTGAATCTTTAACAAGGATCAACCTGACAGAGGAATAAGAAGATCAACAATTATCAACACAATTGGATATGCATAATTTCTGTTGTAGGTTGTAATTGTAAAAGCCTTAAGATTTCTTAAACATTGAATATCTTAGAAATCTTAAAAGCTTTAGGTCTTTGTTATGGTGATTTCTCTATACCTCTGATATTTGTATCAAGTACACCTTGTTTTCTATTCTGATGAACATGTTGTTTAGCAGTCTAGATCAAAGTCTCTCGCCAAGATGCTTGAGCCATGTAAGTCTCTTGCTATATGCTAGAGCATTGAAAGTCTTAAGCAAGTGGATTGATTGAGTAAACCAAGTCTCTCGCCAATATGCTTGAGCCATGTAAGTCTCCTGCTATGTGCTAGCGCATTGGAAGTCTTAATCAAGTGGATTAATTTATAAGGAAGTCTTGGGTTCGTGGAACTTGAGCAAGGAAGTCTCAGATTGAGGTACTGAGCAGAAGTCTTAAGCCTGAGGGGCTTGAGCAGGAAAGTCTTAGGCGGCGGTCTAAGCAAGAAGTCCTGCACCTGAGGGGTTTAAGTAGGAAGTCTTGGGCCATAGGGGCTTGAGCAGGAAGTCTTGGGTCTGAGGGACCTGAGCATGAAAGTCTTTGGCTGAGGGTTTAAGTAAAAAAGTCTTGAGTCTATAGGACTTGAGCAAGGAAGTCATGAGCCTTAGGGGTTTAGGCAAGAAGTCTCAAACTTAGGGTCTGAACATTTTAAAAGTATTATGCAGAATGCATAAGCGATTGTAATCATGATTTGTTGATAGTGAAAATCTCTTGTGAAGCAAGGGGACTGGGCTACTCTCATTTGGGAGGAACCAGTATAAATTTTTGTGTCTTCTGCTATTATTTATTTGCTTCTGTTAACATTCCACTGCTAACTATAACCAGAATCTGAACACCAATTTAGATTCTGAACTCTGATCAGAAGCAAATTAAGAAAATAGAAAACACAATTCAACCCCCTTTCTTGTGTACTTTTTCTCACCTTCAATCGGTACCAGAACATGGTTTGTACATAACACTTAACAGTGGTGCGCATAATGATCCAATGAGAAAAGTATGTCTCTTAAAGACTTCCCTTCAAGCAGGAATTAAGTGCCACATGAAAAATATTACATTACTTTTCCTACCATATCCAAAGGGTGATTCCGCTGAATTTAAATGATGGGAAAGTTAAATATATTTTTAATTCATTGGACTTAATAAAGGGTTTTGTGAAGGTCTGTAGAATAAGGTTTTACTATAGAAGTTGACGTTGTAGGGATGATTAAATTTTGAAAGTCTCTCTCACCATCTCAGAATAAGCGTATTGAAAATATCTTCAGAGGTAGATGCATTCTGGTAGGTGCTCTATCTCGATTCTGAGTATATCAACATCATTGATACGTCTAATGCTCAGACTATCATTGAATCCCTGTGCTTAGATTTGTGGGAATAAGTTATGAAGCTTGTCCATTTACACTTCATCTAATCTTTCCAAGCAAATTCTGAGAAGATTGTTTGTATTCAAACCTAAGGTCATAGTTATTCAAGAAGTCATACAACTTGAGTTTACTGTGCCTTGTATGTCTATCTTGTAGTCTTCAAAGAAAAGAAATGGAATTAGATAATGAAAATATATCTAACATATTATCTTCTCTAAAGCCAATTGAAAGATACTTCCTATGGAATGTCTGATGATGAGGAATTAACCATCCTAATCAAAAGATTTCTTTTACTGGCTGAATGGAACATGGCATATGTTGTTAGAAGAGTAACTACAGACGCTTCTGAGATATTCGTGTTTCAACTGATTTCCCAAATCTAAGAACAAGGAGAAAAACTACCAGAACCTAATGTCATAGGTCTTCACTGCATACTCATTTGAAGCTGACATTAGTGCAGGATTTAGAAGAAAGAGTAATCTGGCTCTGCCGGTCATTACTACTTCTAAAGAAGCATCTGAATCCTGGAATAAAAATCAAGTATTGAAGAGAAAGAGATTATGCCAAATCTATCTTGCTTCAATATTTGATAATAAGGAGTCTGTTCTTTAAGGTGATATCTTAAGTGACTCCATTGCTCCTTGATTAAGGGCCATCATGGAATTTGTGTTAAAGGAAAACTCTATGAGAAACCTTCAATTCTTCTTCGTGTTCTGCCAACAACTATATGACAATGCTTTAATTTGTTTTATGCCAATATCTGATAGCTAACATCATCTAGTTCTTTGCTCGTCAAAAATTTCAATGTCAAAAGATTTAATCTGAGACAATGAAATCAATGATCCTGCTAATAAAAAGATCTTGTTCATTTCATGACTCATCCTAGATTGATACTCTGGAAAGAATCATGGTACTGCTATCAGATTATGGCATAAGGCAAAGGAAAGCCTGTCTGGACCAACATGTATGGACTCATAGAAATATGAGTATCATTATTTAAATGTAGTTGCTGTAGATATCATAGAAAAGAGCGAAGGCATCTTCCATGTTTCTTATCAAAGGTTGTTTACAACATTTGATGGAAGAAGAGCCTGCAACCCATACTCAAGTGCTAGAGATACTGAGTTTTGTGAAATATGAATACTTATACCATTGAATTATTGAATCAGCCTACAAACCATTGAAGAGCCTACAAACCATTGAATCATAATCCACTCAGAGCAGTATTCAGATTCTATGGTCAAATATGAATACTCATACGTGTCTGACCGAGAAAATAACAAAAAAATGTATGTTTGTTCTTTTCTAGCTTATTACTTGAATTAATGAGATATCTGTGTATATGTAAATACAAAGTCTCTGTAAGATTTCTAGAGAAGTTCTTTTGATAAAAGGATCTTCAGAGATCTTTAAGAAGAATTTATGTTGTATTTGTTTATACTGAATATATCATTAGCTAGATGATGGTCATATTTATGGAAACAATTACCTCACTTTTTTTGATGATAGTTTTATTTGTTAGCTCTCAAAGATACCAATTCAATATTCTTTAATCACTTATGACTCTTGTTTCAAGAGAAAATGTTTGGTTCTGAATAGAATCTTGAAGGCTGATGACTGACAGAAGATGTCTTTCTCTAAGTCTAGATCTACTAGACTCTGATGGATGATAGCTTTTGAAAATTGTCAGACTTTGAGATTCAGAAAAGGATTCTTTACTTCTGATAAAGAAGTTTAAGTAAAAGGTTTTTCAAAAAACTTTTATATTACTTAAATATTCATAAAGGTGAAAATCATCTAGTGGATTCAGGAAACCTGCTGGATAAGAACCTTTGGGTAATGATGTTTTCCTTTTTATATATTAATATTATCTCTATCCTCTGCCTTATGAAACATTATTTTGTGTCCTCTTTCTGACAAGATTCTTATTCTTTTAGAGTTTTGTTCAGTTCTTTTCTTTTCTTTTTTATTTTCTTTGGTTGTGTACTGATCAAACCAAACCTGAGATGAATTCTCTAGTAAATTCTCCTTTGAATCAACTAGTTATCATCAATGAAAAGTTTGTGGATTTTGATGAGTTGCTTAAGTTAGGTTTTAACTTCTAGAAGATTGTGTCTGAACAAAGTTGGAATGGATACCTTGAGATGCTCAGTAGTTTCACTAATCCAAGTCTTGTCAAAGAATTTTGGATTAATACTTCCATTGTTGAGCTGAATTCTGAGTGTGTTATTCTTTCTAAAGTGACTAGTGTTTCTATAACAGTAACCTCTAAATTGATTGCTAATGTAATCAATTGTGCGGATATTGGAGAAATCCCAGGAACTTTCGTTTGGGAACACTATCTTCCTACTTGGCGTATCTTTGTAGATTCATCTAACACATCACTGGTCTCAAATCTTTGTCCTGATGCAATTGTTTGGAATCATATTCTGAACTCAAACTTGTTTCCTAAGGATGAGGATCTAGACCTCGTGAACCCCATTGAAAAGGATTTGCTACTACTTCTCAATTCAGACTTGTAGATTGATCTTCCTCAAGTTATGTTTGACTATTTAAAAAGGACCATTTCTTCCTTTCACAAGGGAAAAACTTTCTTCATTCCTTATGGACAAGTTCTTTCATAACTACTGGTCTAGCAGGGAGTTATCATAAGTTTAGAGGCCGATTCTTCTAATATCTGGAGAGACAAGTTTGAAGTTATCTATGAGAGTTTCTGATGTTAGACTTCTGCAAATTTATGTCTTGTAATTGTTAAGAATTTTTGTATTAAGAAATTTTATTGTTAATCAAGTTTGTTCATGCTTTTGTGTATCTTAACTGTTATAAATACTCATTTATATTGTTGTTCAAAAGGATAAAACAAATAGGATTAAAAACTCTAAATATGCAACATTCTCATTAACTGGAAGCTATTAAAAATTGTTAAGACTTTCTAAGCATTCGGATTTGCCCTAAGGAATTCCATAGGATCATCTGGCATATCTAGATTGTCTAAATAATCTTGCCATTCTTCCTTTGCAAACTATACAGCTTCCTTTCTCAGTTGATTTCTGCGTTTTGACCTGGAAGTTCTTCTTCTTCAGTGTGTCTCAACGAAGGTTGCTGAAGAAGTGTGTGCTTCTGAAGTCATCTGCTTACTTGTAGATCCTTCAGTTGCTGCATCACTCTTGTTTGCTCGAGTTGCTGCATTAAGCATGGCTATCTTTATGGCTATCTTTCTGAAATCTCTCTTTGGAACCCAAATTTTCTTTTGCTTATATATTTTGGTGTTCAAAAGATTAAATGATTATGAAAGTGAGTCTGCTAAGGGGTTTTTATAGAGTCTTTACATTCATTACCTTGAGTATTCATTTTTTTATTATTGATTAAGTCAAATCAATTTTAAGTATTGACTCTTGGAAACGACGTCTAGTATTCTGACCTATTAAGATTCTTTTAACAACAATAAATTTTATTGATAACATGTTAAAATGTTTGTTCTTTTCATTACTTCATTAATGCCCATATCAGAAAATCTAAAGGGCAAATGAAGTGTTTGTACAATTGCATAATATATACTAGTCAAAATAACTTTTCATTAATCAGGCATAGAGGATTACAAAAACATAAGGAACTGATTTGAACTTAGAATAAATCTCTATCTAAGTCATCCATTGCCTTGTAGGAGAAACAATTGTCATAATCAACATCTGACTCATATTCATCCATGTCCTCCTCTTCTGCTTCTGGGATAACAGGACGATAAAACATCTTGTTGAGCCTCTTCCTCCTTGTTTTCTTCATGGACTTCTTCTTTGGATTCTTCACAGCTACTGCTGGACCTGCTTCTATAGGCTGTTGAGGTACTGCTAACGAAGCCTCGTCTGAAGTGTTCAGGGTAGAGGACATAGGCCCAGTAGCAGAAGCTTCTGAAGTTGCTGGCTTATGAAGGTTCTGGATATTCAGACTTGTAGAGTTCTCTGTGACTTTTGTTACAATAGAGATTTTATTGCTCTCAGCTGATGACTCCATAATGTATTGGTAGATGTTGATGAAAATGAACTAGGTTTTGGTTGCTTTTATAATGGCTTCTGGGTAACCTAAACGACTGAATAAAATCCTTTGGTTGATTCTTGAAACTGTTACGACCAATAAATATTTAAAATGCATTGTATAAACCTTGATGACCCTTGTTACTTGATCTTTTTCCCTTCCTTGGAAACTGATCATGTAATGATGGTCTGTTATGCATTTATGACTATAATTCTTCTTTTCTCTTTTTATTATTTTTGATGTGACAAAAGGGGGAAAAGGTAGTAAGTATTTAATTAGAAACTGAACCTATTCAGTTTGTACATAATGGTCATTTATAATTTTTGTACATAATGGTTATTTAATTTTTGTAGATAATGGTTATTTTGCTCGGGCGACACATTTTAACTTTCTTGTACATAGAACTAAGGAGGAGCTTACAAACCTCAACCTTAGACTATCAGACTCAGAAGGAGCTTACAAACCTCGTATTCTGATGTTGCCAAAGGTAGTGGCAGAACTAGACTATAAAGTTTGGAGTGGCCATAAAATTAAACTATAATTTATAAATAAAATATTCATACCATATTGTATATAAAATATTTAAAATGCAATAAACAAAAAGTTGAACATAAAATGATTTAAAAATATTACTTAAAAATACCTTATAATAATGCTCTACGATTTTTGAGTAGCTTGAAATCCTCAATAATTGTCTCAGAATCAATATTTGCAGCAATTTCTCTTTCAATGTTAACCATAATGCTATCTTCTAGAAAATCAGCTTCCATTTTACTTCTCAATCTTGTCTTGATAATTTTCATTGCCGAGAAAGATCTTTTAGTAGTGGCCGTAGATACAGGCATAGTCATGACAAGACGGAGCAGTCTATCAATCAAATAATAAATTTCATTCTTTCCAGTTGCAGCTAAAGATGAACATAAGTCTTGAATAGTTGATAAATTATTCAAACTCGATGCTTGGCGAGCATCAATAATAAAATGCCGAAGTTGAAATTGCAAATTAATCCTCTCTTGCTCATTGAAGTCCATAGGATAATACTTTTCAACTAGAGTGCAAATAGTATCAAAGTTAAAAGCCTTGTAGTTATCCTTGGGAGCCAAAGCACAACTTAGAGTTAACAAATCAATCACTTGCTCACTAAATCTGCTATTCAACTCTTGTAATTGTTTGTCAATGGTAGCGAAAAATATTTCAACTCTAAAATAATGCTCAATGGTTACCTGGTTCTCTTCAAGACGAGAGCGTCCAATTCTTGTTGTTGAATGAACATCATCAAGATCAGGAACCTCAATATCATGTTTTTCACAAAAAAGACTTCACACAAGTAAACACTTTATCCCAACCATCTTCTCTCAATTCTTGAATAAGAGCTTTTGTTGTACAAACCAAATGCATAACATTAACTACATCCTGGGATTGTTGTTGTAAGTCTTGGCAAAGCATATTTGTGACACCCATAATTTCTTTCATCAGATGCAATATGAATATAAAATCAAATGATTTCAAGTAATTGTAAGCACTATCAGCATCTCTACGTGAAGCATAATTTAATCCTTCCTTTACAAATTTTTTTGAAACAATACAAGTTGCTTCATACATATTTATCAAGCTACTAATAGAAGAGAAGTGTGATCCCCAACGAGTATCTCCAGCCCGTCTCAAAGTACCAATTTGATTTTCACCTTTACCAGTTACAATCTCACCAATCTCTAACAAATGTTCAATTTCATCCATTTGGGAAGCTTGTAACTCATCATGACGCTTTGTAGAAGAACAAACAACATTTACAATATGAGTTAGCTTATCAAAGAATTGATGAATTGGTTTAACTTCTCTTGATGCGGTAACCAGGGCAAGTTGCAATCAATGAGCAAAACAATGAACATAATATGCATAAGGACAATCCTTCATAAATAGTGCTTGTAAACCGTTCCATTCTCCTCTCATATTGCTAGCACCATCATACCCTTGACCACGAATGTTAGAGACATCAAGGTTATGTAGAGAAAGTATATCACATACCTTTTGCTTAAGAGTTGAAGATGTAGTGTCATTAACACGTGCAAGGCCAAAAAATATCTCTTGTATAAAACCATCTTTATCAACAAATCTCAAAACAAGAGACAGTTTCTCTTTTTTAGATTCATCACGAGCTTCATCTACAACTATACAAAATTTAGAATCGCCAATTTCTTCACGGATATGCTTTTTCACCCTACTTGAAAGAATGTGCAAGATCTCTTTTTGAATTTTATGTGAAGTATACTTGATATTAGATGGAGCATTTTCCAACACAACTTTTGCAACTTCATCATTGTAACATGACAAGAGTTTTATCAATTCAAGAAAATTACCTTGGTTTAATGATTCTTTAATTTCATCATGACCTCTAAAAGCACAAGCATGAAAAGTTAACCAATGAACTGTGTCAATTGAAGTCTTGAGACGTAGTCGATTCTTCATAATTTCAATCGAGCTTTGAGCTTCAATAATGTTCCTAATGTGCCCATCTTGATTTAATAGATCTTGACAAGCTTTCATAGCATTGTTGTGTAGTGAACAAGGATCCTTCCCTATGTGTTTAAGAAATGCACAATTCTTTCCATTTCTAACTTTCTTCCAACCTCTAAAGCCTGTAGAAATGAAGACATCTGAACCAGGACGCCCACTTGGTCTTTTGCTAAAAAGATAACACGGTAAGCAATAAGAAGCATCTTCTGAAGGTGAATACTCTAACCACGAAGGAAAAAGGCTAAACCAAGCGTGTTGAAATCTTCTTTGATGGTCTTCTTTACTAGACAATGGATATTGCTCTAAATGCATTTGATATGGACCCCATTTCAAATAAGCTCTTCGTATTTGATCCATTTGATTTAAGGATATTCCCACATCGGAGGACGTTTTCCAGGATCGCGTTCTAAAGAATTCTCAATGTCATCCGGGCAAACTCTATTAACATTTTCTTCAATTCTTGGATTCTCACGAACTCTTTGAGGTTCAGACATAGAAGTTAAATCTTCGTCATCTCTTTCTTTCCTCTTGAAAGAAGAATCAATTTTTCTACTCTTCATTAGCACTGTTGTGCTGCAAAATCAATTGAAGAAATTAACAAAAAAAACACTTTATTTGATTATTGTTCAACTTCAACTAAAATTTAAGCACAACACAACAAATTCCCAACGTTCTTTAAATTCACAGTAAAACTTATAAAAGGGAAACAATCCAAAAAATCCCTAAATTCACAATTCAATCTTACACAATATTCTTTAAATTAACACAATATTATCAATTTGATTGTATTAGCAATTTGTGAAATTGAAGAAAACACCTAATATTCTATTATGTAAATAAATAAATAAATAGAAGAAAAATTATTTACCCAAAAAATACACAGTTCAGAGAACGACAAATGGAGACCGGAGAGCGACAAATAGAGATCGGCAGTGCTGTAGAGAAAAGAAAAGGTGTGGAACTGCTATTGTTGCTTTTTGCTTTTCTAAAAGCATACATGTTTACTGTTAATAAAATAGGGTAAATAGGGTTATGACAATTTTGTAATTTTGATTTTTAATAAAGGGCAATAATGTATTTTCACACTATGAAAAAAAATTAAAAAAAATATTGGGGGTGGCCGTGGCCCCCCCTGTCCCTATAATGGTCCGCCCCTGGCCAAAGGAAGTTAAAATATTATGTTTAGTTTTCATAAATATAGATCTAAGGGGGAGCTTACAAACCTCAACTTTGGACTATTTAACTCAGGGGGAGCTTACAAACCTCAGACTCTGATGTTACTGAGAAAATTAAAACACTTTTTTTCTTGAAATTAGTACTTATGGTGGGTTTACAGAACTCAACTTTGGACTATTAGACTCAGAGAAAGCATACAAACCTCATACTTTGATGTTGCAAAGAAAATTATAGCTGCCCAACATTGTCCTTTAAATACTTATGTTTGTCATCATCAAAAAGGGGGAGATTGTTAGAACAAGATTTGTTCATGACATATATTCCTTGAGTTTTGATGATAACAAAGTATTAAAAGAACAATGGTTATATTTGATGTGTACTTCATGTATGCAGGTTCTAATACTTGTAAATATATATATATATATATATATATATATATATATATATATATATATATATATATATATATATATATATGTATATATTCAGAATCTGATATACAAGGGCACACTTGAGAGAAGCTGAATTGCTAGCATCTGGTGATGAAAAATGTGAAGAGCACTCTCTAAGTGATGTCTGGCGTAGATTCTGAAGCTGAAGGTCTCAACATCAGAAGAAGAAACATAATTGTCTCTACACTTGGTGAATGTAAATTGGCTTCTGGTGATCATTCAGAGTTAGTGATAAAGCTAAAGCTATCCGTATTGCAGAAAGTAGGGATGACAAACAAACCCAGACCCGCCCGGGCCCGCCCCAAAATTAATGGGGAAAACCTGATTTAATTGGGTGCGGTTACGAGTGCGGGGAAACCCGATTCTTAACTACGGGTGTGGGTGCGGGGGCGGGAAGACATTAAGACCCGCCCGCACCCGCCCCCGGATAATGCATTTTATTTTAATTCCCGTATTTTACTTATTTTAATATTCATTTACTAATTATATTTTTAATTAAACTATTAATACACCTTATTCCAATTAAAATAATCAAATTAATCAAGTTAATATTCATTTACTAATTAAAATTTTAATTAAATAATTAATTATTTATTAAAATAATCAATTTTTTAATTAAATTATTTATTTTTATTGCAATTAAAAAAAATAATTTTTTGCAGGTGGGGGCGGGGCGGGTGCGGGTGCACCCGTTCTTCACTGGGGGCGGGTCTGGGTGGTAAATTTTTACTCCCAGTTGGGTTTGGGGGCGGGGGCAGGTGTGTTACATGGAGGCGGGGGCGGGGGCCGGTATAGTTAAACCCGCCCCCGCCCCGCCCCGTTGCCATCCCTAGCAGAAAGCAAGTTGCATTGTCAAATCAGTTTGTCAACTAGAGTCTTAGGTCACAAGGCTCGGGAAAAGTTGGCATACTTTACAGATATATACTCAACGGATCTTTTGGTGAATCTATTTTCAACGTCTCTTGTACTATGGAGAAAGCAAAAACACTTGATTAAGTTATCTCTCCAACAACTAGTCTTATGCAAATGCTATATAAGTAGTTGATAGTTCAAACTGAATCTTTAACAAGGATCAACCTAATGGAGGATTAACAAGATCAGCAATTATCAACACAATTAGTTATACAGAATTTCTGTTGTAGGTTGTAATTGTAAAAGCCTTAAGATTTCTTAAACATTGAATATCTTAGAAATCTTAAGAGCTTTAGGTCTTTGTTATGGTGATTTCTCTGTACCTCTGATATTTGTATCAAGTACACCTTGTTCTCTATTCTGCTGAACATGTTATTTAGCAGTCTATATCAAAGTCTCTCGCTATGATGCTTGAGCCATGTAAGTCTCCTACTATGTGCTATAGCATTGAAAGTCATAATCAAGTGGATTGATTGAGCAAACCAAGTCTCTCTCCAAGATGCTTAAGCCATGTAAGTCTTCTGCTATATGCTAGAACATTGAAGGTCTTAATCAAGTGGATTGATTGAGCATGAAGTCTTGGGTTCGTGGAACTTGAGCAAGGAAGTCTCTGATCGAGCGTCTGAGCAGAAGTCTTGAGCCTGAGGGGCTTGAGCAGGAAAGCCTTAGGATGTGGTCTAAGTAGGAAGTCTTGAACCAGAGGGGTTTAAGCAAGAAGTCTTGGGCTAAAGGGGCTTGAGCAGGAAGTCTCGAGTCTGAGGGACCTGAGCAGGAAAGTCTTAGGCTGAGGCTCTAAGCAAGGAAGTCTTGAGTCTGTAGGACTTGAGCAAGGAAGTCATAAGCCTTAGGGGATTAAGCAAGAAGTATCGGACTTAGGGTCTGAGCATTGTAAATGTCTTTTGCAGAATGCATAAGCGATTGTAATCATGATTTGATTATAGTGAAAATCTCTTGTGAAGCAAGGGAACTGGACTAATCTCATTTGGGAGGAACCAATATAAATCTTTGTGTCTTCTGTTATTATTTATTTGCTTCTGTTAACATTCCACTGCTAAGTATAACCAGAATCTAAACACCAGTTTAGATTCAGAACTCTGATCAGACCCAAATTAAGACAATGAAAAACAGAATTCAACCATCCTTCTTGTGTACTTTTTCTCAACTTTAGAGACTCTTCCCTCCAATTTCAATTTTTTTTTCTTTCGAAGATATATTTTCTTAAAACAAGTTAAAGCCTTAACATGCATTTCTTGAAATGCATTTGACAATTCATTATAAGAAGGTGAAGATGGCTGGTTTACATCCTGAGTGAATCGTACACTCAAAGATAACACAGAGTCGCCACCGAACTTTATTTAGTCCCAAAGGACAGGGAAAATATCGATAAAACCCGAGGGGAAGAGAAACGGGAACGGGGGTCGGTTATGCGAAAGGAAGGTACTAGCACCTAACGCATCCGTCGTACTCGACGAGAACCATTTTGCTTGCTTCTAGGCTTAGATGGGTTATCTATCTAAAGGCTTCTAGCTAAAAGAAAGAGGAGAGAGAGAGAAGGAAGGGGAAAAAGAAGGAAAAGAAAGAAAGTGCTCGCGGAGGATTGTGGCCCTCGTGCCTACGTACCCTCATAGTGCAATGAGGAAATCAGAGCGTCGTAGTTCATGGAACCAGGGGACAGAAAGGAAGGAAGAAAGGGAGAAGGAAAGAAGGGTGGAAGTGTGCTCGCCAAGACATTGCGTCTCGTGCCTACGTATCTGACATTTAGAAGAATGCAGAATCATAGCTTCCGTAGTTCGGGGAACCGAACGGAAAACAAAACAAGAAAGAAACAGGGATACTAAAGAAGTGGTGTCAAAACCAAGAGCAAGAGTGAAGGAAAAACTCTACTGGGGAAGACCCCGCAGTAAGAACGTTGCACAAGAGACTAGGAGAAGAATGGTGTCAAAACCAAGAAGGAAATAAACTCCGCTAGGGACAACAGAAAGAAATTGGTGTCTAAACCAAGAAAGTAAGAGCAAAGGGAATAGAAAAGACCCCATTGGGGAAGAAAAGATCAAAGAACCGCTGGGGATCCAAATAAAGGGGTGGTGTCGAAACCAAGAGAAAAGGGAGACTCGGTATATTAACTGGCTGGCAGTGGTTAACCGAATAAAGAGAGTAAGACTCTGGCGAGGAAAAGAGGCTGGTGTCAACAGACGGACTGTGATAAACCACGAGAGAGAGTGTTGAACCAAGATAAGGTGTTTGACTCTGAAAGGGCATCGGTATATTAACTGAATGGCAGTGGTTAACCGAAGAAACAAGGATTGCAACTCTGTGGGGATAGAGAAACAGTGGTTTTAACAGAGAAAACTGTGATTAACCAGAAGAACGGGTGTGGGACTGATCGAAGGTCGTAACCCAAAAAAGGGGATTGGTATTGACTGAACAAACAACACTTGACCAACGAAGGAAGGGTATTGAACCAAAAGAAGGTTATTAGCCCAAGGCTGCAAGTATTCGAACCAATAAAGGTTGCCAACTGTTGGGGTATTCGGTTTTAACAAGAGAACTATGATTAACCAAGAAGAATGAGTGATTAACAGGGAGAAGGTGATTAACTCAAAAAAGGGGTTCAGTATTTTAACAGACAGGCTGTGGTTAACTGAGGAAAAGGGTGATTAACCAAGAATAGGTGATTAACCCAAGGAAACTCAGTATTATAACAGACAGACTGTGGTTAACTGAGAAGGAGTGCAAACATTGGTGTTTTAACTGATAGACAGTGATTAACCAACAAAGGGAGAAGAACCAAAAAGAAGGTTGCAAACTCCGCAAGGGTTTCGGTATTTAACAAGAATACTGTGTTTAACCGAAGAAAGAGGAAAGAAACTCTCTAGGGGAATCAAAAGAACAATGATTGACCACAAGAAAAGAATAGGGTATTAAAACGAAGACAACTTGCTAACTCAATGCACAAAGGATCGTTACCAAGAAGGATGGTTATAGATCAAAAGAGAGATTGAAAGAGATATGAGTGATCAAGGATCCAAAGAGATTGCAAAGGGACAAGAGTGATCAAGGATCGACTCGACTGGGGAGAGAAAGCACACTACCGCCTAGAGATAGAGGTGACTAAGCCAAGCACAGGGTCATTCGTCCCCTACCTGAAGTAGTCAGAATGAGAGTAGGAATTCTCCCTTCTCATTCCTTCTCTAACACACAGGGTGTAATGTGGAAGTTAAAACAGACAACACAATAGCTCCAAGTTGTACAGTGCTCCTGGGTGGAGAAACGGACAGTGTAACAGCTTTAATTTGTACTGTGCTCCGATGCAAGGCGCATCGCGAAACTCCAACTCCACGGGGAATCGAGAGAGAAAGCTCTAAAGGAGGCCTAAAGAGAGGAAAGTGGAGGACCAACTAATCGAAACCTGGTTTCGATCAATTAACCAAAGGGAAAGCCATGCCAATAATTTTCCAAAAGGGGATGAAAAATCATTAAGGCAAAAGGGGGAATTATTTATTATACAAAATTAAGCTCATCCATGAAGAATGTAACTTAATGCAAAACCAAGGAAGGGAGTACAAAACAGTACCAAATGATCCACAAATATGCAACACAAAGTCATGTTATTGTGATCAAAGAAAAATGCAAGAATGATTATATTCACATGATGCCAAAACATGAACAATTTGAATAATTGAAAGTGTGTAACAAAAGTTCACGAATATGCCTCAACCAGAAGTGAAACGACATTTAAAACATCCATAAAATCAAGCATGACAATCAATGGAAGTTAAAATGAGGAAAGCATGGCAAACACACTTGAAAATGCAAGAAAATGGCCTTTCTGTATAGTGGTAACCGGTTACTCACCACGCGTTAACCGGTTACTTTCTTGCAAACTTGCGTATTTTGGTGAAAAATGAACTGAGTAACCGGTTACTCACCCTGTGTTAACCGGTTAGCACTGTGACAGTGGCAAAAATAACAGAAAAAAACAGTTTCCAAAAGTGATTTCCAGCAATAATCACTTATAACAACCAATACATGCTAGATCATGAATTTGAACACGAAAATCACAGCAGGTAAGAGCACCTAACACACATTGCAAGCAATAATCATGGAGATCAAAGATCAAACAAGTGCCTAATAAAATTAAATCGAAAATGATCAAAATTCACATCGTAAATGCGCGAAAATGATTGAAACAAAGAGTAAAGTAAGATCTACCAACCTACAAGGCAGAGATGTGCCTTGGTAATTGTTGTAAATGATTCTTGATGCAGAAAATTAGAGAAAACCAGAGGAATCTTCAATTTATTGGCAGAACGTGTCGAAATTGAGCAAAATACGATAAAGCTCCAAAGTGCGAATTCGAACCGTTGAATGTTGAAGCAAATCCTTGAGATTAATCAACGAACTGAAATAACTCCAGAAATCCAAATAGAATTGCAAAATTGATGAAGGTTGAGCTCAAGAAATAATCACTTTTGATGCAAAAGTGATTATCCTTTATGGAGAAATGGAGATTTGGTGAGGTTTTGGGATATAATTGAAATGAAGATGAAGAATGAGTAGAAAAATCAGAGAGAATGCGAGAGAATTGAGAGTGAAATGAGTGTGAAATTGTGTGAATGATTGTGGAGAATGGTTGAGGAATTGAAAAGTGAGTGAAGGTGTGTTTATATAGATTTTAGATTTGGAGTATGAGATGGTTTAGAATTTGGTTTGGAATTAGCTTTGGGTTTGGAACTAGGCTAGGAGTTAGTTGGACTTGACTCACCGAGTCAAGGCGGTTAACTCGGTTAGTTAGAACCAACTCGGTGACAATCCCAAGGTGAATTCCAACATCCAAAGATCCACATTACTTGGAAAACAAGGAACATGGTGCACTTGATTTGAAGTGAAGTATCATAGCAAGTACACTTGGAATGAGTTGAACAACTTTGAGATGTCTAGAGATTTCTAGAATATTCCACCTGTTGCTAGAATAGTGTAGAATCCAAGACTAAAGTGAGTGCATGGCTGCTGTCCCAAAAATGCAGCAGGAATTGTAAAATTGCATTGAGTAACCGGTTACTCACCACGCGTTAACCGGTTACTTCAGTCAATTTTTGCCCAATTAGCTTAGGAAATGATACTGAAGTCTCGGTTTCGATTTTCCACTTCTTGATTTGATGAGTGAGCATGGAAACCTCGTTTTGATGATGTGATGGCCTTGTGAGGATATGATTAAGCGGACTTGGAAAACCTGAATATCCAGCGGCAAGAAACACACAAAGAAAAGTGCGAATGCGTATGCTAACGATGCGAATGCGCATGCTTATGCAAAAGACAAAAGAGGGAGGTCAAATTTCGGGTTACGACAGCTGCCCCTATTTAATCCTCTTGGACCTAAATGTACGAATTGCGCCAGCTTTTCGATGATTCGAGGTAAAAGGGGATTAAATAAAAGAGTAGCTCGAGAATTTGGCTGACGGCGACAGAAGAAGAGTGCTAAGAGAGAAAAGATAAGTGCAAGGGTTGGCTGAAAATCTGCTGGGAGATAAATCAGGCAAAAAGAGAGGGTGTATGATCGATGCATATGCTATGTATGCGTTTCTACATGATGCTTGATACCATGCAATGCAAAGGCGCAAGGTAAGGCATAGTGTGAAGCGGTTAGGCAGAACTCGTAGGAAAATGACTTCGACATCCTTGGTCGGGGAGAGGACCCGCAGATAAAGACAAACTCTGCTGGAGAAGAGAGTTCACAAAGGATGATGATTCTACCGGGGAAATAAACCGAGAACACCTCAGGTTTCTAAATCACCATAGCTGTCTCTGTTGAGGATGAAATTGATCCTTCCTACCAAGACTGGTTCTGCGTGGGGAACTACGTCCTTCTAAATCATGTTGACTCAGCTGAAGAGAATCCACTGCTGCTGGAGACAGACAATTTCAAATTATTGGGGCTGATGCACAACCCTTGCTGGGGAAAAGCGAGCAAGTGTCTTTACTGGGAACACTTCGGCAACCTGCCTAGAGACATTACAAATCTGTCGGAGAGAAGAGATGTAAACAAGCAAGCTTTCTGACAAATCGTAATGGCGCTTGCTGGGGAGAATGATGACTCTGCTGATGAACTGCTGAGGAAACAACAACTTCTTCATAGAACCATCATATTACCGGCCAGGCGTTAGGCTTACCGATGGATATTACTGATTATCCTGCAGGAGTTACCAGTAACACATGCAATGCATAATGCTTTCTCAATTGATTTAGCTTTTTATTGTTCTCAACGCTTTATAGTATTATGTGATCGTAAATATTTGTTTATTTTGCAAATAAAATACTGGAATGAACAAATTGAGATAACAAAGAATGCATTTTATTGAATGTAAAATTTTTTGTACATAAAGTGTGTACAAGGATGCAAAATCCTTGATGAGGAAATTTGAAATAAAATTGAAAAAACAAATGTAAACGACAAAGGGAAATCATGCTTTGCATTGATTACAACATTGGCCACCATCCACTGTAAGTCTAGGTTCAAACGCCTTGCACCTGTTGATGATGATTTGACCGTTCTGTTACCGTCTGAGGTCTAGCCATGATGAAAAGAGGCTCAAATGTTCACAGTCAATGCCTTTATCCCTAATTTTTACCTGGACATGTTTTTTTTCTATTTTTTTCGTCCACCGGGATACCCATTTTTGCCTAAGTCGCCCTTTAGGGTTTTCAACTTAGTGGGTTGCTATTATTTTTTCATTGTCCCTAACTTTTGCATGGACATCTCTTTTTTTTTTGGTCCATCGGGACATCCATTTTTGCCTAGATTGTCCTTGCGGATGTCAATCTAGCGGACTTTTATCCATTTTTTTAGGCATAATATTTTTTGACTGTATCGGAGTTCAAGGGCGATGGAAACTCCTCCCCATCCATTGTGGTGAGGATCAGGGCTCCGCCTGAGAAGGCCTTCTTGACAACAAAGGGTCCTTCATAGTTGGGAGTCCACTTGCCTCGTGGACCCGAGTGAATAGGTGAATATATCTTGAGCACGAGTTCGCCTTCACGGAATGTTCGAGGAATAACTTTCTTGTCAAAAGCTCGCTTAAGGCGTCTCTAATACAATTGACCATGACAAACGGCTGTAAGGTGCTTCTCTTCGATGAGATTCAGCTGGTCGTATCTGGATTGAACCCATTAGGCTTCATCAAGACCTGCTTCCATGATGACTCTGAGTAAAGGAATTTCGACTTTAATGGGTAGAACTGCCCCCATACCATATACAAGTGAATACGGAGTTGCCCCAGTAGAAGTGCGAACTGAAGTTCGGTAGCCATGCAGTGCAAATGGAAGCATTTCATGCCAATATTTGTAAGTCTTGACCATTTTCTGGACAATCCTCTTGATGTTTTTGTTTGCTACTTCAACGGCGCCATTCATCTTGGGCCGATATGGTGAAGAGTTGTGGTGCTCGATCTTAAATTCTTGACACAACTCCTTCCTCATATTGTTGTTCAGGTTGCTTGCATTGTCTGCGATAATGTTGCTAGGAATGCCATAACGACAGATTATCTCTTTCTTGATAAATTTGGCAACCACTTGTCGTGTAACGTTTGCATAGGAAGCAGCTTCAACCCACTTGGTGAAGTATTCGATAACAACTAGAATGAATTGATGACCGTTGGAAGCCTTCAGCTCGATCATTCCAATCATATCTATACCCCACATGGAGAATGGCCAAGGTGAAGTCAAAACATTCAATGGAGTTGGAGGCACATGGATCTTGTCTTCGTAGATTTGGCACTTGTGACATCTTTTGGCAAAGTTGTAACAATCTACCTCCATTGTTGTCCAGTAATACCCAGCCCGAAGGATCTTCTTGGCCATAGCAGGACCTTTAGCATGTACACTCTCGCAACCCTCATGTATGGACCTTATGATCGCGTTTTCTTCGTGTCGATCCACGCATCTGAGCAACACGGAATCATAATTCCTTTTGTACAGTATACCACCACTTAAGAAGAATTTGGCGCAAAGCCGCCTAAGGGCTTTCTTGTCAGTGATAGTGATACCCTCGGGATATTCCTTTTTTTCCAGATATCTTTTAATGTCGTAGAACCAAGGCTTGTCATCAGACCCGTCCTCAATTGCTAAACAGTGTGCTGGTTCGTTCAAGTGATCAATGCGGATATGAGGAGCTTCATTCTTCCACTTGACCTTGAACATGGATGCTAAGGTGGCAAGAGCATCGACTAGTTGATTTTCCTCTCCGGGGATATGATGAAAAGAAATTTCATCAAAGTAAGGAATCAACTTTGCAATGTGTTGTTGGTACGGAACCAGCTTGGAATCCTGAGTCACAAAATTCCCTCTGACTTGACCGATGACCAAGGCAGAATCTCCATAGACCTCAAGAATCTTGATTCTCATGTCAATAGCCACTTCAATACCGTAGATACATGCTTCGTATTCAGCCATATTATTGGTGCATGCAAAGCATAATCTGGCAGTGAAGGGAAGGTGAAAACCTGTTGGAGAGATGAGGATAGTATAACACCCCATTTCTACCCGGGGGATAATAGTAAAATCAGAGTTTCAGAATTTCAACATACAAATGAGATGCTACACTTTCATCTTAAAAACAACTTCCATTAATTTCATATGAACAGATACATAACACTTTGATCGGATGAACCGATAACAACAAAATTCATATATATCTTCTTTTCAAAGCAAAACAACTTCAAGATATAAATATTCAACTTTGATTAACTTAACATTTTTGTTCGACTAAAACAACTTCAAAACAACATAATTCTTAATAAATTCAACTTAAAAATTCAGCAACATAAAACATATTCAACAATAAACAACAAGCGTCCATCCCCCGAGTGTTACGTATCAGAGCAAGACCCTTTTGACTTGCCATAGAGCAACAAAAAACTTCACAAAGTTACTTCGAACTTCCACTGCAAATCTTGAGTACCTGCCTATTTCCCATGGTAGGGGAAATATCAGCAGAAGGGGTGAGATATCCAACAATATAATAAGATGTATGATAAATAATATATTAGAATTTAGATCATATAAAATTACCACTTTACAGCTTATAACAACAAAATTATCACAACCTGTCATCAGCATAATATCATAACAAAGTCATCAACTTAATATCACAGCAATTTAACCAACTTAATATAACAACTTTCAAACCACAAATATAACAACAAAACCCTCAACAGGTTATAACAACATTCTCATAGCTTTCAGGCAATACCGGTCACAACAAGTCAACAACATAATAACAACGAATATATTCATCACAACACTGGAATATGCAGCTTAGAATGTGACTCATACAATGCACATGCATGTGGTACCGTTGGAGCAGAACTCCCAACTTAAAAACGGATCAGAACTCCCAACTTAAAAACAGAGCAGAACTCCCAACTTAAAAACAGAGCAGAACTCCCAACTTAGAAATTGCCAATCAAGGCCAAGGCATAAGCCTTCATCGCAGTTTTTCCAATCCAGGCCAACGTAATAATTTTGCCAATCTAGGCCAACGTAATAATTTTGCCAATCCGGGCCAACGTAGTATGCTATGCAATGCATGCGACAACAACTACAACATCAACTTATTCAACAATAACACAACCACCACACAACTACAACTTAACAACAAATTCAACTTTGGCCATCGGCCTACAACTTAACAGCAACAACAAATCAACATTGGCCATCGGCCTACAACTTGGTATCAACATCTCAACAACGGCATAAAGACTACTTTTCAACAACAACTCAACCATAACAACGCAACAACAACAATTCGACAGCAACTTACCAACAATACAACACATCAACAATAACTTATCAACAACAACACGTTAACCACAATAATTCAACATCAACATAATTATACAACTTACCAACAACAACATGTTAACACCAATAATTCAACATCAACAAAAATATACGACAGCGATCCGTAATTGTTCCGGACAATTCTACTAAGACCGGTTAATTAACTATCGGCTACAAATACTACTATTTTCTACTCTGTACCAACCATCTTATACCACAAACGCTTCTTGAATTTATTTGGACCAGACTTCCCAAACCGGTTACTTATTCTTCTACTAAAATCATGTTATTCCTACTTTGCACTAAGGTCTTTATTATACCTCTACTAGCTTTATGCTACAGTGCCAGTAAATAAATTTCCAAAACCTGTTACTGATATTTCTGCTCAGCTCTGCTTTAATACTATTAAGATTATTCTGGTACTTGTCATACTACAATTCCTGCTATGTTTACTCACCACTGCCAGATTATCCTTCTACTAATCAACACTACTACTGTTACTAAAATACTATCTGTTAATCCATGCCTTATTGTTAATTTTTCTGTTAACTGAAACTAATAGTGACTATGTTATTTCCTGCTAAATAATTAGTTAATTCTGCTTTTCCACTGATTACTGTTACTAACATATTAATATCAATAATATATGGTTTCTGCTACACATGTGCCTACTACCACAAAAAAACCACTCTTAACATAATAACCAGGTGGCTTGCGCCACCAAAATTCCCTCAACAAAGGTGGCTTGCGCCACCCTTACCCCCTATTATGAGGTGGCTTGCGCCACCCTTAAGGTAACCAGAGGTGGCTTGCGCCATCCTCATCAACATTCCCCAGGTGGCTTGCGCCACCAGTCTCTTGCAATGGGGGTGGCTTGCGCCATCCCCCCCTTCATTTATTTATTAATTAATTTATTTATTTTAAAATAACAGTTTACGTTAATCCCGACACAACCCAAATAACACATAATCTCAGTCTTTTTAGCAACGTTAATTCTATTTCACCGAACTTATAGTTTGTCAAATATAACAACCAATTGCGAAAACAACAGAATTCGGTATTATTCATCGACCCAATTCACACACAGAGACAATTTTATACAACCCAAATCCCACATATTATTCATCAACTACCCTGTTATAGGCATACATAAGACAGCGCTTTAAAATGCGCTGTCTAAAGGGGCCTTTAGACAGCGCTTTTTCTTGAAAAAGCGCTCTCTAAAGGTATATAGAAAAATTCATTAAAATTTTATACGTATACATTAGACAGCGCTTTTGAGAAAGCGCTGTCTAAAGGCCCACTTTAGAGCGCGCTTTTTACGGAAAAAGCGCTGTCTAATGTATACTTTAGAGAGCGCTTTTTCATAAAACAAAAGTGCTGTCTTTACCTACGACATCGCAACTTTAGGCAGCGCTTTTAAGCGCTGGCTAAGTCCTAAAAAAGCGCTGTCTAATGTCTTGTTTGGCATAGTGGGTTTAAGTTACAATTTTTAATCTCCACTTCCACTATACTCTTTTTGAATCTTGAACTTACTTGGGCTTCAGAGTACTAAGCATGCAGGCCTGCCCCGCGCCTCTGTTAAAGAGATTGGAACCACCGATCAAGACCGCTATTATGGAGCATCTTTCATTTCTGGCTCCTTCGTGGAGTTAGATTATCCATTTATGGTTCCCAAATGGAACAGTGACGACGTATATGGGAATCGACTTCTGATTCTTATGATTTCCATGAAAATCATGATCGCTTAGAAAAAAACATTTGAACAAATGGAGAAGTTCCAGATCCAGGTTATGGCGGTTCAAGATCCAATTCCTAATGCACCATTCCATAACCTTCTTAGGATACCACATCAAGAAAGCATTTGGTTTTTGACTCCAACGATCGTTGCAAGTCACATTCGCTTTTCGATTTCATCGTTCACTACACCGTCAAATTTCAAAATAGAATATCTTCAAGAGTCAAACACCAAGATCCATGACAGATGATACATCAAATTTGCTGCCTCACCTCGATCCTCCTCGCCAAGATCAACAATTCCTTCAAAGTATACTCAACTTTATGTTTTATTACACAATCTAGGGTATCAAATGTAATAGTGTACCCTTTGTCACATAATTTACTAATTCTAAAGAGGTTATGTTTAAGCCCTTTCACGAACAACACACCATCACTGGTAGTTGTGGAGAGATTTCCCATAATAACTCCACATAAAGTTTTACCTCGATTACTATCTCAATAAGTTATGTATTCACACTATTTCTTGATGAAGTCAATAAACATATATGTGTCTCTCATCATGTGTCTTGAGCATCCACTATCCAGAAACCATATCTTGTTCATGGTCCTTAGACACTCATAGATTGAAGATCAACAAGATAATATAGGTACCCAACTTGTGTTAGGTCCTTAAGGGTTAGTTATGGTAATTTTAGGTAACTTTGTCATTTTTCCATTAGAAACTTTTACATTTCTAAGGTAACATTGAGGGCTAATATGTTAAATATCGCTATAATAATGAAATATTACTTTAGAAGAGATAATATTTCTACTCTTCCTTGTGATGTAGGCATTTTTCTTGTATTATTTTCTAAAATTTTGTGTTAAATTATTTGGAATCATAGAAACAATAATAGGAGTTTTGGAGAGCTATGTTATTTGCCTCTTAGATAATTTCAATTTTTAAATTTGGACAAGTATCAAACTCAAATAATTCAAACTTTTCTTCTAAGTATAAGGAATACTAAACACATGGTCCTCTTTTAGAGTCTCTATAGCCCTTTTGAGATTTGAGACTGTTAGAACAAGATTTGTTCATGACATATATTCCTTGAGTTTTGATGATAACAAAGTATTAAAAGAACAATGCTTATATTTGATGTGTGTTTCATGTATACAAGTTCTAATACTTGTAAATATATATATACAAAATCTGATATACAAGGGTACACTTAAGAGAAGCTGAATTACTAGCTTCTGATGGTGCATAATCTAAAGAACACTCTCTAAGTGATGTCTGGCGTAGACTCTGAAGCTGAAGGTCTCAGCATCAGCAGAAGCAACATAATTGTCTCTACATTTGGTGAATGTAAATTGGCCTCTGGTGATCATTCAGTGTTAGTGATAAAGCTGAATGTTGTACCCCAAATTTTACCCTCAGATATTCCGATCTTTTTCATACCATTTTACGTCAGCCATTTTGCACTTTTTAGTTAAAGATCGCATTGATCACTGATCTTGTACTTGTCTTGCCCTATCATTTTTTTATCTTGAAAAAAATCATTATTATTTTATTTTATTGTTTATTATTTATTTATCATCATTACTTACTGTATTATTATCATTATTGTTATTTGCATTATTATCTTTGTTTGCTATTGTTACAAAATCCAAAATCCTCAGCATTTTCAAACAAACATAAACAAGAGGTTCCTATAGAGTACTACAAATACTTAGGGTGCTAATACATTCCCTTAGTATAACCAACCCCCGAACCTTAGATCTCTAGCTGTGTCTCTAAATAGCCCACTTAGGGTTTTTCGGTCTTTACCCTTTCCTTTGGATAAATAAAAGCTCGATGGTGAATTTTATGATTTGTGATTCAAGTTAATTAATAGCTTGATATCCGATTCTCACCGCAACAGAAAATGGCGATTTCACAGGGGAATAACCCTCCCCTAAGAGGGTTAAGCCCACCTTGTTTGTCTTTGTGTTATTTATATGTTTGCTTGCTTGTATACTTGTATATTTTGTATATCTGTATATACCTGTTGTGCTTGGGCTTTTTCTGTGTGCAGGGTTGTTACTTTGAGTGGTGAGATAAGTCCTATACCCGGACTTGAGTGCACTTATTATAGGACGATGGTATATTCAAGGAGGCTTTGAGGGAGTCGATTCCTGAAAAAGTTAACTTGAGACACCATCACTCAGTTTAGGCCCACTTGAGAGTCTAGTCATGTTGAACGAGTTTATTCGTGAAAACGTGCTGCTCTCGACATAGGTGCCATCGATACTGAGAACCGTAGTTACCTTTAACCCCACTTGGCCTTCTAGGACGTAGTGCGGTGACCATGAGGGAGTCTATTTCTGAAATGGTTGTCACGCGATACTACACTCAGACGAGATTCTCTTGAGAATTTTATTGATTACCGAGTCATTCGGGAAGTCGATAAAATCCGAAAGATGGGTTGTTGACTTTGTGAACTTCTTAGAACCCTGTTCTACAGATACAGTAACCCTAGTACACACCCCGTGGTTCGTTCTTTACCCAGACTCCATGCCGTGATCTCAAGCCTTTGATCCTGTTGCATGTGTTTCGCTTCCTGTTTGCATTGCATTGCATATCATTTGCATATTTGCAATATTCAGTGCATATGTCTGTCTGTCTAGTTACTCATTTCCAACTGTCTCTATCTTCCACTATCACCTGTGAGTCGTCAAGCTGATTCCTCGACACCGATACCGGACTAGAGCTAACTATATACGAAGGATGTCAGAGCAAGAGGTACACAATGCTGAGATCCGAATGGAGATCGACGACCTCAAGTCAAGTGTGACCAAAATCACTGAGATGATTCAAGTTTTGATTGCTAGGGAAGAGCAACCCCAAAGGACCGTCATCCAGGAAGTTTCAGATGCTGATCCTCCACCTGTTCAGATGCCACCTTTAACTTGGCCAGAGTTTGGTTTGCCACACAACTATTCTCCACCTCATGCATCTACTGCTATGATTGGTCAGACTGCTAGACCAGTGTTTCAAGCTCCTGTTTTTGCCGAGCCTTAACCTATAGTTCAGACTACTCGAGCCCCCTTTGAGAATCCCCTCTATGAGTACAATGCTGCCAGTGCTCAAGGTGAAGACCGTGAAGACTTTGTTGAACCTGAAGTTGTCCGAGAGCAGTTTCAGAGCATAGAGAAGAGACTCAAAGCCGTTGAGGGTACTGATTTCTTTAATGTGGATGCAGACAACATGTGTTTAGTATCTGACCTTGTTATGCCTGCTAAGTTCATAACTCTAAAATTTGTGAAGTATAAGGGCCACTCTTGTCCAAGAGCTCATTTGGTCATGTATCTTCGCAAGATGACTGCTCATGCCAAAAATCAAAAACTGCTTATCCACTATTTTCAAGACAGCTTGAGTGGATCCTCACTTAAATGGTATATGAGTCTCGAGCAAAACTCCATTCACTGCTTCCAAGATCTCACAAATGCCTTCATGAAGCAGTATAAGTATAACCTTGACATGGCTCCTGATCGCCGCCAGCTGCAAAATATGACTCAACATGAGAAGGAATCTTTTAAGGAGTATGCTCAGCGCTGGAGGGAGTTGGATTCCCAGGTTGAACCTCCCTTGGCCGAGAAAGAGTTGACTGTAATGTTCATGGATACCTTGTCCCCATTCTATTGGGAGAAAATGATTGGAAGTGTTTCCTCCAATTTCACTGATTTGGTTACTATCGGCCAAAGACTCGAGGAAGGTCTTAAGAAAGGAAAAGTATCTAAGGCTGTTGAATCTTCCAATGCTGTGAAGAAATCCTACGTGAACTTTCAGAAGAAGAAGGAAGATCAGACCAACGCTGTAATGTTTGAAGTGAGAAGGCCTCGTCCCCAACCTCAGTATGCTATTCACCCTGTTATTGCTGCTGTTAGACCTGTGGTTCATGCTGCTCTATGACCAGCTCAAGCTCCCCAACGTCCGGCTGCAGGACAAAACCAGTACCGTAATAGGAATCATTTTGATCCTATTCCCATGAAGTACACTGAACTGTATCCTGGTCTGGTTGAGCAAGGATTGATTACCACAAGGGCTTTGCCTATTCCAAATCCTCTTCCGGCTGGATTTAGGTCTGATCTCCACTGTGCATTCCATGAAGGTGCCGCAGGCCACGATTTGGAAAATTGCTATGCACTGAAGGCTAGAGTGCGTGTTTTGATTAACACTGGAATTCTTAACTTTCGTGACAACCCCAATGTTCAGAACAACCCTCTACCAGAGCACGCCAAGTGAAGCTATAGTCGACTTCAGCCCAGCTACTTCTTAAAGACAGGACAGCTCATCCTTGTGTTGATTAGTCACTAGGCCTTTGTTTCTTGTTGTTTGCATTTTCTTTACTTTGTAATAGCTGTTTGCTTTCAACTATGTTTGTACTTTCACAATTAATGAAATGAGCATTGCAACTTTTGATTTAATTCATTTGTGTTTGCTATTTACATCTCTATGCTTTCTTTTGCAAAATATTCTATCTCTTGTCCATTTTCTGTTGATTATGCAAAGATTGGAGGGAGGATGATGATACTTTATACTCATAATTGCTGTTGGTATGCTTTCAAATCAAAACTTTGCTGACGATGTAAGGCATTGTTTCAATCCCTAAACACTGGAGATATAAGGAAGATAATCCCTCGTTAACCCCTTTTGAGCCTAGAAGTAGGAGTTTTCTTTCTTTACAAAAAACCGCAATCTTAACCTGGGGCAGGGTAGTTCTCAGTTAACTTGATTGTGTATTCAAATGCAAGAGTTTCAAGCAAGACGCCTTTCAACCAAAGGTTGCATTCACAGTTTTCATTCGCACACAACAAGCAAGTGTCGAAGATGTCTTTCAAGTAAAACACCAATGGTGGTTCATCATAATCATTAAGCCATGCATTCACAACCTTTCAACTCCTCCAAATTAAATGAATAAATGTAGTACAAGTTGTTCCCAAAGTGATAAATGAAGAAGGGTCATCAAGAAATACTTACTCAAAGAATGAGCCGAGTCCTTTTCGAGGAAAAAGCTAAGAAAGGTGTGAAGCTCATAACCTTACCTTATACAAAGAGAAGAAAGAACAAGCTCGTATGATAACCAAAAGTTGTAAGGAAGCAGTGATCGCCATTTCAAAGTCTCTTAACTTCTGAACCATCATCATTACTATCATCAGTGCAATTTCTAACCTATGGGAACCTGAGTGTATAGTTTGAGTTAACTGAGCATATGACTGGAGTTCATCACATAGATTGGGTGGGTATAAATAAACTTTGAGCCTTTATCCTTTGTTTCTTAAACCGTGAACCAAGCCATGTTATAACCCTCAAAAGACCTAACTAAAGTAAGGTTATTTTGAAAGCATACTACATCAAGGTTGCGTAAACTGACTCCCAAAGATTTTTGTAGATCATTTGTTTTTGACATCATACCTTTTGCTTAAACTTTTCATTTTGGTGTCTTGAACCGTCGTGTTCAGACCAGTGACCCATATGCTTTGCATCTTTCCAAAAAATGATTTTGATTTCAAAAGTTGAATGAACTTTGCATTTACCATGTTTGTACAAATACTTTTGCTTGCAAACTAGCCTTCTTCTCAAGGAATTTTCAAACAATTAAGAAACTTGGTCGGTGATCCAATCAGGGGCAAGTTCCTTCCATATCCTGTTGAGAATCAGTTCAAGTTTTGTGGTTTAATGGCGACTTCTTAGAATTGGTTTATACAAAAGATTTTGCAAGACTCAGGCTGGGACAAGCTTTCCCAGTGTATAGTAAAACAATCATCTTTCAAGACTCAGACTGGGGCAAGCTTTCTAAGAGCACCATGAAACGGTCATTTCCAGAATTAATCAAGCTGGAGCAATGATCAGTTTATCTACAACAGTCAGCTAATATGGGGCAGTTTACTTGAAGAATCCCTATGCAAGTTTCAAACAGTTTTTCATCCTTCCTACAAGGATCATCAATTTTGATACAGTTTACCAGTGTGGTAGAGGCGTGTTCAGCAGTAGCATCTCTAATCCCCAAGCAGAATGGCATTGATCTCTGTGTTGAGGAATCAGTCTTCCAGTCTTGTCTTCTACCCAAAGAGTCGAGTTGTGTCGTCAGCATGCACATCGCATTTGCATTTGATCATATATCATCTGCATAATTCATATACATATCCATAACATGAGTGTGTCATCCTCATTTGCATTTCACCCGAGGTCGTGTTGTTATCCGTGTCTTACCTTGTGGTCAAAATCCAACTTACTTGGCCCCTACCAAAATGTTACCTGTCCTTTCATTCAGTGCCATTCCTGAATGTTGCTGTTTCCTTGAGCATCCAGTCCTATTGTTGGATGTTTGTCTTCTCTCATTCCAGTGCTATTCTTGGATCTTTATATTCTCTCGCTCCAGTGCCATTCTTGGATGTCCGTCTCTTGTGATCTCCAGTGCCATTATTGGATATCTTGTTCCTCTTGTTTCTCCCAATGCTATTCCTGGAAGTTTTACCTCTCATTCAAAGCCATTATTGGATGTCCGGTTTCTTTACCATCTAATGCTTTTTCGGATGTGTCTCTCTTTCTGATGTTCTTCCAGATAGAGTCTTTATTCACTTTTATCTAAAGCCATTATTAGATATTGTGATTATACCTTTCATCCAAAGCCATTATTGGATGTCTGGTGTTTTTTTTTAAATTCAATGCCATTCTTGAATGTAGTCTCTGTTCACACTCATCTAAAGCCATTATTAGATGTTGTGATTTATACCTTTCATCCAAAGCCATTATTGGATGTCTGGTTTCTTTACCATCTGATGCTTTTCTGGATGTGTCTCTCTTTCTGATTTTCTTCCAGATCGAGTCTTTGTTCACTTTTATCTAAAGCCATTATTAGATATTGTGATTATATCTTTCATTCAAAGCCATTATTGGATGTTTGGTTTCTTTACCATCTGATGCTTTTTCGGATGTGTCTCTCTTTCTGATGTTCTCCCAGATTGAGTCTTTGTTCACTTTTATCTAAAGCCATTATTAGATATTGTGATTACACCTTTCACTCAAAACCATTATTGGATGACTGGTGTTTTTTTTACATTCAATGCCATTCTTGAATGTAGTCTCTGTTCACATTCATCTAAAGCCATTATTAGATGTTGTGATTTATACCTTTCATTCAAAGCCATTATTGGATGTCTGGTTTCTTCTACATCTGATGTCTTCTCGGATGTGCCTTTCTCTTTCTGATGTTCTTCCGGATTGAGTCTTTGTTTTCTGATTCCCCAGTGGAGACCGTCTTTCCGGTGCTACTTCCATTGAGGATCTTGCGTTATCTTTTCTTTCTAAAGTGTCAACCGGTCATGCTTGGACCAATTGATCTCATCACTTTAGATTTTCCCCAATTTTGTTTCAGTTTCCCCAGTGTTGTTGTCATCCCCAGTGAGTGATCGTTCATTGTGTGGACTTTATCCCCGTTTGCTTTCATTTGTCTGCATTCTCGCATTTGTCATTTCATCATTTTCACCATACCTAGAAGTTCATGGCATGTCAGCATTTGCATGTCTGTCAGCTGTCCTTAGCATCTGTATTCCATCTAAGGGTAAAATTTTCGGTTTGCTATATTTAAATACCTTTCACCTTGATGTCTCGAGGATTTCCATCCCTCGTGCCATCCGGTAAAGCTATTTAAATAGGGGCAACTGTTGTACCCCAAATTTTACCCTCAGATATTCTGATATTTTTCATACCATTTTACGTCAGCCATTTTGCACTTTTTAGTTAAAGATCGCATTGATCACTGATCTTGTACTTGTCTTGCCCTATCATTTTTTTATCTTGATTATTATTATTATTATTATTATTGTTATTTGCATTATTATATTTGTTTGCTATTGTTACAAAATCCAAAATCCTCAGCATTTTCAAACAAACATAAACAAGAGGTTCCTGTAGAGTACTATAGATACTTAGGGTGCTAATACATTCCCTTAGTATAACCAACCCCTGAACCTTAGATCTCTAGCTATGTCTCTAAATAGCGCACTTAGGGTTTTTCGGTCTTTACCCTTTCCTTTGGATAAATAAAAGCTCGGTGGTGAATTTCATGATTTGTGATTCAAGTTAATTAATAGCTTGATATCCGATTCTCACCGCAACACTGAAGCTATCCATACTGTAGAAAGCAAGTTGCATTGTCAAATCAGTTTGTCAGGTAGAGTCTTAGTTCACAAGGCTCCAGAAAAGTTGGCATGCTTTATAGATATCTACTCTCAACGGATCTATAATACACGATCTCTTTGAAGACTCAATGGTTAAACATGTTACATAATGGATCAAGATCTTTTGGTGTATATATATTAAAACTCTCTTGTACTATGGAGAAAGCAAAGACACTTGATCAAGTTATCTCTCCAACGACTACTCTTCTGCAGCTGCTATATAAGTAGCTAAAGGTTCAAACTGAATCTTTAACAAGGATCAACCTGACAGAGGAATAAGAAGATCAACAATTATCAACACAATTGGATATGCATAATTTCTGTTGTAAGTTGTAATTGTAAAAGCCTTAAGATTTCTTAAACATTGAATATCTTAGAAATCTTAAAAGCTTTAGGTCTTTGTTATGGTGATTTCTCTATACCTCTGATATTTGTATCAAGTACACCTTGTTTTCTATTCTGATGAACATGTTGTTTAGTAGTCTAGATCAAAGTCTCTTGCCAAGATGCTTGAGCCATGTAAGTCTCTTGCTATATGCTAGAGCATTGAAAGTCTTAAGCAAGTGGATTGATTGAGTAAACCAAGTCTCTCGCCAATATGCTTGAGCCATGTAAGTCTCCTGCTATGTGCTAGCGCATTGGAAGTCTTAATCAAGTGGATTAATTTATAAGGAAGTCTTGGGTTCGTGGAACTTGAGCAAGGAAGTCTCAGATTGAGGTACTGAGCAGAAGTCTTAAGCCTGAGGGGCTTGAGCAGGAAAGTCTTAGGCGGCGGTCTAAGCAAGAAGTCCTGCACCTGAGGGGTTTAAGTAGGAAGTCTTGGGCCATAGGGGCTTGAGCAGGAAGTCTTGGGTCTGAGGGACCTGAGCATGAAAGTCTTTGGCTGAGGGTTTAAGTAAAAAAGTCTTGAGTCTATAGGACTTGAGCAAGGAAGTCATGAGCCTTAGGGGTTTAGGCAAGAAGTCTCAAACTTAGGGTCTGAACATTTTAAAAGTATTATGCAGAATGCATAAGCGATTGTAATCATGATTTGTTGATAGTGAAAATCTCTTGTGAAGCAAGGGGACTGGGCTACTCTCATTTGGGAGGAACCAGTATAAATTTTTGTGTCTTCTGCTATTATTTATTTGCTTCTGTTAACATTCCACTGCTAACTATAACCAGAATCTGAACACCAATTTAGATTCTGAACTCTGATCAGAAGCAAATTAAGAAAATAGAAAACACAATTCAACCCCCTTTCTTGTGTACTTTTTCTCACCTTCAATCGGTACCAGAACATGGTTTGTACATAACACTTAACAGTGGTGCGCATAATGATCCAATGAGAAAAGTATGTCTCTTAAAGACTTCCCTTCAAGAAGGAATTAAGTGCCACGTGAAAAATATTACATTACTTTTCCTACCATATCCAAAGGGTGATTCCGCTGAATTTAAATGATGGGAAAGTTAAATATATTTTTAATTCATTGGACTTAATAAAGGGTTTTGTGAAGGTCTGTAGAATAAGGTTTTACTATAGAAGTTGACGTTGTAGGGATGATTAAATTTTGAAAGTCTCTCTCACCATCTCAGAATAAGCGTATTGAAAATATCTTCAGAGGTAGATGCATTCTGGTAGGTGCTCTATCTCGATTCTGAGTATATCAACATCATTGATACGTCTAATGCTCAGACTATCATTGAATCCCTGTGCTTAGATTTGTGGGAATAAGTTATGAAGCTTGTCCATTTACACTTCATCTAATCTTTCCAAGCAAATTCTGAGAAGATTGTTTGTATTCAAACCTAAGGTCATAGTTATTCAAGAAGTCATACAACTTGAGTTTACTGTGCCTTGTATGTCTATCTTGTAGTCTTCAAAGAAAAGAAATGGAATTAGATAATGAAAATATATCTAACATATTATCTTCTCTAAAGCCAATTGAAAGATACTTCCTATGGAATGTCTGATGATGAGGAATTAACCATCCTAATCAAAAGATTTCTTTTACTGGCTGAATGGAACATGGCATATGTTGTTAGAAGAGTAACTACAGACGCTTCTGAGATATTCGTGTTTCAACTGATTTCCCAAATCTAAGAACAAGGAGAAAAACTACCAGAACCTAATGTCATAGGTCTTCACTGCATACTCATTTGAAGCTGACATTAGTGCAGGATTTAGAAGAAAGAGTAATCTGGCTCTGCCGGTCATTACTACTTCTAAAGAAGCATCTGAATCCTGGAATAAAAATCAAGTATTGAAGAGAAAGAGATTATGCCAAATCTATCTTGCTTCAATATTTGATAATAAGGAGTCTGTTCTTTAAGGTGATATCTTAAGTGACTCCATTGCTCCTTGATTAAGGGCCATCATGGAATTTGTGTTAAAGGAAAACTCTATGAGAAACCTTCAATTCTTCTTCGTGTTCTGCCAACAACTATATGACAATGCTTTAATTTGTTTTATGCCAATATCTGATAGCTAACATCATCTAGTTCTTTGCTCGTCAAAGATTTCAATGTCAAAAGATTTAATCTGAGACAATGAAATCAATGATCCTGCTAATAAAAAGATCTTGTTCATTTCATGACTCATCCTAGATTGATACTCTGGAAAGAATCATGGTACTGCTATCAGATTATGGCATAAGGCAAAGGAAAGCCTGTCTGGACCAACATGTATGGACTCATAGAAATATGAGTATCATTATTTAAATGTAGTTGCTGTAGATATCATAGAAAAGAGCGAAGGCATCTTCCATGTTTCTTATCAAAGGTTGTTTACAACATTTGATGGAAGAAGAGCCTGCAACCCATACTCAAGTGCTAGAGATACTGAGTTTTGTGAAATATGAATACTTATACCATTGAATTATTGAATCAGCCTACAAACCATTGAAGAGCCTACAAACCATTGAATCATAATCCACTCAGAGCAGTATTCAGATTCTATGGTCAAATATGAATACTCATACGTGTCTGACCAAGAAAATAACAAAAAAATGTATGTTTGTTCTTTTCTAGCTTATTACTTGAATTAATGAGATATCTGTGTATATGTAAATACAAAGTCTCTGTAAGATTTCTAGAGAAGTTCTTTTGATAAAAGGATCTTCAGAGATCTTTAAGAAGAATTTATGTTGTATTTGTTTATACTGAATATATCATTAGCTAGATGATGGTCATATTTATGGAAACAATTACCTCACTTTTTTTGATGATAGTTTTATTTGTTAGCTCTCAAAGATACCAATTCAATATTCTTTAATCACTTATGACTCTTGTTTCAAGAGAAAATGTTTGGTTCTGAATAGAATCTTGAAGGCTGATGACTGACAGAAGATGTCTTTCTCTAAGTCTAGATCTACTAGACTCTGATGGATGATAGCTTTTGAAAATTGTCAGACTTTGAGATTCAGAAAAGGATTCTTTACTTCTGATAAAGAAGTTTAAGTAAAAGGTTTTTCAAAAAACTTTTATATTACTTAAATATTCATAAAGGTGAAAATCATCTAGTGGATTCAGGAAACCTGCTGGATAAGAACCTTTGGGTAATGATGTTTTCCTTTTTATATATTAATATTATCTCTATCCTCTGCCTTGTGAAACATCATTTTGTGTCCTCTTTTTGACAAGATTCTTATTCTTTTAGAGTTTTGTTCAGTTCTTTTCTTTTCTTTTTTATTTTCTTTGGTTGTGTACTGATCAAACCAAACCTGAGATGAATTCTCTAGTAAATTCTCCTTTGAATCAACTAGTTATCATCAATGAAAAGTTTGTGGATTTTGATGAGTTGCTTAAGCTAGGTTTTAACTTCTAGAAGATTGTGTCTGAACAAAGTTGGAATGGATACCTTGAGATGCTCAGTAGTTTCACTAATCCAAGTCTTGTCAAAGAATTTTGGATTAATACTTCCATTGTTGAGCTGAATTCTGAGTGTGTTATTCTTTCTAAAGTGACTAGTGTTTCTATAACAGTAACCTCTAAATTGATTGCTAATGTAATCAATTGTGCGGATATTGGAGAAATCCCAGGAACTTTCGTTTGGGAACACTATCTTCCTACTTGGCGTATCTTTGTAGATTCATCTAACACATCACTGGTCTCAAATCTTTGTCCTGATGCAATTGTTTGGAATCATATTCTGAACTCAAACTTGTTTCCTAAGGATGAGGATCTAGACCTCGTGAACCCCATTGAAAAGGATTTGCTACTACTTCTCAATTCAGACTTGTAGATTGATCTTCCTCAAGTTATGTTTGACTATTTAAAAAGGACCATTTCTTCCTTTCACAAGGGAAAAACTTTCTTCATTCCTTATGGACAAGTTCTTTCATAACTACTGGTCTAGCAGGGAGTTATCATAAGTTTAGAGGCCGATTCTTCTAATATCTGGAGAGACAAGTTTGAAGTTATCTATGAGAGTTTCTGATGTTAGACTTCTGCAAATTTATGTCTTGTAATTGTTAAGAATTTTTGTATTAAGAAATTTTATTGTTAATCAAGTTTGTTCATGCTTTTGTGTATCTTAACTGTTATAAATACTCATTTATATTGTTGTTCAAAAGGATAAAACAAATAGGATTAAAAACTCTAAATATGCAACATTCTCATTAACTGGAAGCTATTAAAAATTGTTAAGACTTTCTAAGCATTCGGATTTGCCCTAAGGAATTCCATAGGATCATCTGGCATATCTAGATTGTCTAAATAATCTTGCCATTCTTCCTTTGCAAACTATACAGCTTCCTTTCTCAGTTGATTTCTGCGTTTTGACCTGGAAGTTCTTCTTCTTCAGTGTGTCTCAACGAAGGTTACTGAAGAAGTGTGTGCTTCTGAAGTCATCTGCTTACTTGTAGATCCTTCAGTTGCTGCATCACTCTTGTTTGCTCGAGTTGCTGCATTAAGCATGGCTATCTTTATGGCTATCTTTCTGAAATCTCTCTTTGGAACCCAAATTTTCTTTTGCTTATATATTTTGGTGTTCAAAAGATTAAATGATTATGAAAGTGAGTCTGCTAAGGGGTTTTTATAGAGTCTTTACATTCATTACCTTGAGTATTCATTTTTTTATTATTGATTAAGTCAAATCAATTTTAAGTATTGACTCTTGGAAACGACGTCTAGTATTCTGACCTATTAAGATTCTTTTAACAACAATAAATTTTATTGATAACATGTTAAAATGTTTGTTCTTTTCATTACTTCATTAATGCCCATATCAGAAAATCTAAAGGGCAAATGAAGTGTTTGTACAATTGCATAATATATACTAGTCAAAATAACTTTTCATTAATCAGGCATAGAGGATTACAAAAACATAAGGAACTGATTTGAACTTAGAATAAATCTCTATCTAAGTCATCCATTGCCTTGTAGGAGAAACAATTGTCATAATCAACATCTGACTCATATTCATCCATGTCCTCCTCTTCTGCTTCTGGGATAACAGGACGATAAAACATCTTGTTGAGCCTCTTCCTCCTTGTTTTCTTCATGGACTTCTTCTTTGGATTCTTCACAGCTACTGCTGGACCTGCTTCTATAGGCTGTTGAGGTACTGCTAACGAAGCCTCGTCTGAAGTGTTCAGGGTAGAGGACATAGGCCCAGTAGCAGAAGCTTCTGAAGTTGCTGGCTTATGAAGGTTCTGGATATTCAGACTTGTAGAGTTCTCTGTGACTTTTGTTACAATAGAGATTTTATTGCTCTCAGCTGATGACTCCATAATGTATTGGTAGATGTTGATGAAAATGAACTAGGTTTTGGTTGCTTTTATAATGGCTTCTGGGTAACCTAAACGACTGAATAAAATCCTTTGGTTGATTCTTGAAACTGTTACGACCAATAAATATTTAAAATGCATTGTATAAACCTTGATGACCCTTGTTACTTGATCTTTTTCCCTTCCTTGGAAACTGATCATGTAATGATGGTCTGTTATGCATTTATGACTATAATTCTTCTTTTCTCTTTTTATTATTTTTGATGTGACAAAAGGGGGAAAAGGTAGTAAGTATTTAATTAGAAACTGAACCTATTCAGTTTGTACATAATGGTCATTTATAATTTTTGTACATAATGGTTATTTAATTTTTGTAGATAATGGTTATTTTGCTCGGGCGACACATTTTAACTTTCTTGTACATAGAACTAAGGAGGAGCTTACAAACCTCAACCTTAGACTATCAGACTCAGAAGGAGCTTACAAACCTCGTATTCTGATGTTGCCAAAGGTAGTGGCGGAACTAGACTATAAAGTTTGGAGTGGCCATAAAATTAAACTATAATTTATAAATAAAATATTCATACCATATTGTATATAAAATATTTAAAATGCAATAAACAAAAAGTTGAACATAAAATGATTTAAAAATATTACTTAAAAATACCTTATAATAATGCTCTACGATTTTTGAGTAGCTTGAAATCCTCAATAATTGTCTCAAAATCAATATTTGCAGCAATTTCTCTTTCAATGTTAACCATAATGCTATCTTCTAGAAAATCAGCTTCCATTTTACTTCTCAATCTTGTCTTGATAATTTTCATTGTCGAGAAAGATCTTTTAGTAGTGGCCGTAGATACAGGCATAGTCATGACAAGACGGAGCAGTCTATCAATCAAATAATAAATTTCATTCTTTCCAGTTGCAGCTAAAGATGAACATAAGTCTTGAATAGTTGATAAATTATTCAAACTCGATGCTTGGCGAGCATCAATAATAAAATGCCGAAGTTGAAATTGCAAATTAATCCTCTCTTGCTCATTGAAGTCCATAGGATAATACTTTTCAACTAGAGTGCAAATAGTATCAAAGTTAAAAGCCTTGTAGTTATCCTTGGGAGCCAAAGCACAACTTAGAGTTAACAAATCAATCACTTGCTCACTAAATCTGCTATTCAACTCTTGTAATTGTTTGTCAATGGTAGCGAAAAATATTTCAACTCTAAAATAATGCTCAATGGTTACCTGGTTCTCTTCAAGACGAGAGCGTCCAATTCTTGTTGTTGAATGAACATCATCAAGATCAGGAACCTCAATATCATGTTTTTCACAAAAAAGACTTCACACAAGTAAACACTTTATCCCAACCATCTTCTCTCAATTCTTGAATAAGAGCTTTTGTTGTACAAACCAAATGCATAACATTAACTACATCCTGGGATTGTTGTTGTAAGTCTTGGCAAAGCATATTTGTGACACCCATAATTTCTTTCATCAGATGCAATATGAATATAAAATCAAATGATTTCAAGTAATTGTAAGCACTATCAGCATCTCCACGTGAAGCATAATTTAATCCTTCCTTTACAAATTTTTTTGAAACAATACAAGTTGCTTCATACATATTTATCAAGCTACTAATAGAAGAGAAGTGTGATCCCCAACGAGTATCTCCAGCCCGTTTCAAAGTACCAATTTGATTTTCACCTTTACCAGTTACAATCTCACCAATCTTTAACAAATGTTCAATTTCATCCATTTGGGAAGCTTGTAACTCATCATGACGCTTTGTAGAAGAACAAACAACATTTACAATATGAGTTAGCTTATCAAAAAATTGATGAATTGGTTTAACTTCTCTTGATGCGGTAACCAGGGCAAGTTGCAATCAATGAGCAAAACAATGAACATAATATGCATAAGGACAATCCTTCATAAATAGTGCTTGTAAACCGTTCCATTCTCCTCTCATATTGCTAGCACCATCATACCCTTGACCACGAATGTTAGAGACATCAAGGTTATGTAGAGAAAGTATATCACATACCTTTTGCTTAAGAGTTGAAGATGTAGTGTCATTAACACGTGCAAGGCCAAAAAATATCTCTTGTATAAAACCATCTTTATCAACAAATCTCAAAACAAGAGACAGTTTCTCTTTTTTAGATTCATCACGAGCTTCATCTACAACTATACAAAATTTAGAATCGCCAATTTCTTCACGGATATGCTTTTTCACCCTACTTGAAAGAATGTGCAAGATCTCTTTTTGAATTTTATGTGAAGTATACTTGCTATTAGATGGAGCATTTTCCAACACAACTTTTGCAACTTCATCATTGTAACATGACAAGAGTTTTATCAATTCAAGAAAATTACCTTGGTTTAATGATTCTTTAATTTCATCATGACCTCTAAAAGCACAAGCATGAAAAGTTAACCAATGAACTGTGTCAATTGAAGTCTTGAGACGTAGTCGATTCTTCATAATTTCAATCGAGCTTTGAGCTTCAATAATGTTCCTAATGTGCCCATCTTGATTTAATAGATCTTGACAAGCTTTCATAGCATTGTTGTGTAGTGAACAAGGATCCTTCCCTATGTGTTTAAGAAATGCACAATTCTTTCCATTTCTAACTTTCTTCCAACCTCTAAAGCCTGTAGAAATGAAGACATCTGAACCAGGACGCCCACTTGGTCTTTTGCTAAAAAGATAACACGGTAAGCAATAAGAAGCATCTTCTGAAGGTGAATACTCTAACCACGAAGGAAAAAGGCTAAACCAAGCGTGTTGAAATCTTCTTTGATGGTCTTCTTTACTAGACAATGGATATTGCTCTAAATGCATTTGATATGGACCCCATTTCAAATAAGCTCTTCGTATTTGATCCATTTGATTTAAGGATATTCCCACATCGGAGGACGTTTTCCAGGATCGCGTTCTAAAGAATTCTCAATGTCATCCGGGCAAACTCTATTAACATTTTCTTCAATTCTTGGATTCTCACGAACTCTTTGAGGTTCAGACATAGAAGTTAAATCTTCGTCATCTCTTTCTTTCCTCTTGAAAGAAGAATCAATTTTTCTACTCTTCATTAGCACTGTTGTGCTGCAAAATCAATTGAAGAAATTAACAAAAAAAACACTTTATTTGATTATTGTTCAACTTCAACTAAAATTTAAGCACAACACAACAAATTCCCAACGTTCTTTAAATTCACAGTAAAACTTATAAAAGGGAAACAATCCAAAAAATCCCTAAATTCACAATTCAATCTTACACAATATTCTTTAAATTAACACAATATTATCAATTTGATTGTATTAGCAATTTGTGAAATTGAAGAAAACACCTAATATTCTATTATGTAAATAAATAAATAAATAGAAGAAAAATTATTTACCCAAAAAATACACAGTTCAGAGAACGACAAATGGAGACCGGAGAGCGACAAATAGAGATCGGTAGTGCTGTAGAGAAAAGAAAAGGTGTGGAACTGCTATTGTTGCTTTTTTCTTTTCTAAAAGCATACATGTTTACTGTTAATAAAATAGGGTAAATAGGGTTATGACAATTTTGTAATTTTGATTTTTAATAAAGGGCAATAATGTATTTTCACACTATGAAAAAAAATTAAAAAAAATATTGGGGGTGGCCGTGGCCCCCCTGTCCCTATAATGGTCCGCCCCTGGCCAAAGGAAGTTAAAATATTATGTTTAGTTTTCATAAATATAGATCTAAGGGGGAGCTTACAAACCTCAACTTTGGACTATTTAACTCAGGGGGAGCTTACAAACCTCAGACTCTGATGTTACTGAGAAAATTAAAACACTGTTTTTCTTGAAATTAGTACTTATGGTGGGTTTACAGAACTCAACTTTGGACTATTAGACTCAGAGAAAGCATACAAACCTCATACTTTGATGTTGCAAAGAAAATTATAGCTGCCCAACATTGTCCTTTAAATACTTATGTTTGTCATCATCAAAAAGGGGGAGATTGTTAGAACAAGATTTGTTCATGACATATATTCCTTGAGTTTTAATGATAACAAAGTATTAAAAGAACAATGGTTATATTTGATGTGTACTTCATGTATGCAGGTTCTAATACTTGTAAATATATATATATATATATATATATATATATATATATATATATATATATATATTCAGAATCTGATATACCAGGGCACACTTGAGAGAAGCTGAATTGCTAGCATCTGGTGATGAAAAATGTGAAGAGCACTCTCTAAGTGATGTCTGGCGTAGATTCTGAAGCTGAAGGTCTCAACATCAGAAGAAGAAACATAATTGTCTCTACACTTGGTGAATGTAAATTGGCTTCTGGTGATCATTCAGAGTTAGTGATAAAGCTAAAGCTATCCGTATTGCAGAAAGTAGGGATGACAAACAAACCCAGACCCGCCCGCACCCGCCCGGGCCCGCCCCAAAATTAATGGGGAAAACCTGATTTAATTGGGTGCGGTTACGAGTGCGGGGAAACCCGATTCTTAACTACGGGTGTGGGTGCGGGGGCGGGAAGACATTAAGACCCGCCCGCACCCGCCCCCGGATAATGCATTTTATTTTAATTCCCTTATTTTACTTATTTTAATATTCATTTACTAATTATATTTTTAATTAAACTATTAATACACCTTATTCCAATTAAAATAATCAAATTAATCAAGTTAATATTCATTTACTAATTAAAATTTTAATTAAATAATTAATTATTTATTAAAATAATCAATTTTTTAATTAAATTATTTATTTTTATTGCAATTAAAAAAAATAATTTTTTGCAGGTGGGGGCGGGGCGGGTGCGGGTGCACCCGTTCTTCACTGGGGGCGGGTCTGGGTGGTAAATTTTTACTCCCAGTTGGGTTTGGGGGCGGGGGCAGGTGTGTTACATGGAGGCGGGGGCGGGGGCCGGTATAGTTAAACCCGTCCCCACCCCGCCCCGTTGCCATCCCTAGCAGAAAGCAAGTTGCATTGTCAAATCAGTTTGTCAACTAGAGTCTTAGGTCACAAGGCTCGGGAAAAGTTGGCATACTTTACAGATATATACTCAACGGATCTTTTGGTGAATCTATTTTCAACGTCTCTTGTACTATGGAGAAAGCAAAAACACTTGATTAAGTTATCTCTCCAACAACTAGTCTTATGCAAATGCTATATAAGTAGTTGATAGTTCAAACTGAATCTTTAACAAGGATCAACCTAATGGAGGATTAACAAGATCAGCAATTATCAACACAATTAGTTATACAGAATTTCTGTTGTAGGTTGTAATTGTAAAAGCCTTAAGATTTCTTAAACATTGAATATCTTAGAAATCTTAAGAGCTTTAGGTCTTTGTTATGGTGATTTCTCTGTACCTCTGATATTTGTATCAAGTACACCTTGTTCTCTATTCTGCTGAACATGTTATTTAGCAGTCTATATCAAAGTCTCTCGCTATGATGCTTGAGCCATGTAAGTCTCCTACTATGTGCTATAGCATTGAAAGTCATAATCAAGTGGATTGATTGAGCAAACCAAGTCTCTCTCCAAGATGCTTAAGCCATGTAAGTCTTCTGCTATATGCTAGAACATTAAAGGTCTTAATCAAGTGGATTGATTGAGCATGAAGTCTTGGGTTCGTGGAACTTGAGCAAGGAAGTCTCTGATCGAGCGTCTGAGCAGAAGTTTTGAGCCTGAGGGGCTTGAGCAGGAAAGCCTTAGGATGTGGTCTAAGTAGGAAGTCTTGAACCAGAGGGGTTTAAGCAAGAAGTCTTGGGCTAAAGGGGCTTGAGCAGGAAGTCTCGAGTCTGAGGGACCTGAGCAGGAAAGTCTTAGGCTGAGGCTCTAAGCAAGGAAGTCTTGAGTCTGTAGGACTTGAGCAAGGAAGTCATAAGCCTTAGGGGATTAAGCAAGAAGTATCGGACTTAGGGTCTGAGCATTGTAAATGTCTTTTGCAGAATGCATAAGCGATTGTAATCATGATTTGATTATAGTGAAAATCTCTTGTGAAGCAAGGGAACTGGACTAATCTCATTTGGGAGGAACCAATATAAATCTTTGTGTCTTCTGTTATTATTTATTTGCTTCTGTTAACATTCCACTGCTAAGTATAACCAGAATCTAAACACCAGTTTAGATTCAGAACTCTGATCAGACCCAAATTAAGACAATGAAAAACAGAATTCAACCATCCTTCTTGTGTACTTTTTCTCAACTTTAGAGACTCTTCCCTCCAATTTCAATTTTTTTTTCTTTCGAAGATATATTTTCTTAAAACAAGTTAAAGCCTTAACATGCATTTCTTGAAATGCATTTGACAATTCATTATAAGAAGGTGAAGATGGCTGGTTTACATCCTGAGTGAATCGTACACTCAAAGATAACACAGAGTCGCCACCGAACTTTATTTAGTCCCAAAGGACAGGGAAAATATCGATAAAACCCAAGGGGAAGAGAATCGGGAACGGGGGTCGGTTATGCGAAAGGAAGGTACTAGCACCTAACGCATCCGTCGTACTCGACGAGAACCATTTTGCTTGCTTCTAGGCTTAGATGGGTTATCTATCTAAAGGCTTCTAGCTAAAAGAAAGAGGAGAGAGAGAGAAGGAAGGGGAAAAAGAAGGAAAAGAAAGAAAGTGCTCGCGGAGGATTGTGGCCCTCGTGCCTACGTACCCTCATAGTGCAATGAGGAAATCAGAGCGTCGTTGTTCATGGAGCCAGGGGACAGAAAGGAAGGAAGAAAGGGAGAAGGAAAGAAGGGTGGAAGTGTGCTCGCCAAGACATTGCGTCTCATGCCTACGTATCTGACATTTAGAAGAATGCAGAATCATAGCTTCCGTAGTTCGGGGAATCGAACGGAAAACAAAACAAGAAAGAAACAGGGAGACTAAAGAAGTGGTGTCAAAACCAAGAGCAAGAGTGAAGGAAAAACTCTACTGGGGAAGACCCCGCAGTAAGAACGTTGCACAAGAGACTAGGAGAAGAATGGTGTCAAAACCAAGAAGGAAATAAACTCCGCTAGGGACAACAGAAAGAAATTGGTGTCTAAACCAAGAAAGTAAGAGCAAAGGGAATAGAAAATACCCCATTGGGGAAGAAAAGATCAAAGAACCGCTGGGGATCCAAATAAAGGGGTGGTGTCGAAACCAAGAGAAAAGGGAGACTCGGTATATTAACTGGCTGGCAGTGGTTAACCGAATAAAGAGAGTAAGACTCTGGCGAGGAAAAGAGGCTGGTGTCAACAGACGGACTGTGATAAACCACGAGAGAGAGTGTTGAACCAAGATAAGGTGTTTGACTCTGAAAGGGCATCGGTATATTAACTGAATGACAGTGGTTAACCGAAGAAACAAGGATTGTAACTCTGTGGGGATAGAGAAACAGTGGTTTTAACAGAGAAAACTGTGATTAACCAGAAGAACGGGTGTGGGACTGATCGAAGGCCGTAACCCAAAAAAGGGGATTGGTATTGACTGAACAAACAACACTTGACCAACGAAGGAAGGGTATTGAACCAAAAGAAGGTTATTAGCCCAAGGGTGCAAGTATTCGAACCAATAAAGGTTGCCAACTGTTGGGGTATTCGGTTTTAACAAGAGAACTATGATTAACCAAGAAGAATGAGTGATTAACAGGGAGAAGGTGATTAACTCAAAAAAGGGGTTCAGTATTTTAACAGACAGGCTGTGGTTAACTGAGGAAAAGGGTGATTAACCAAGAATAGGTGATTAACCCAAGGAAACTCAGTATTATAATAGACAGACTGTGGTTAACTGAGAAGGAGTGCAAACATTGGTGTTTTAACTGATAGACAGTGATTAACCAACAAAGGGAGAAGAACCAAAAAGAAGGTTGCGAACTCCGCAAGGGTTTCGGTATTTAACAAGAATACTGTGTTTAACCGAAGAAAGAGGAAAGAAACTCTCTAGGGGAATCAAAAGAACAATGATTGACCACAAGAAAAGAATAGGGTATTAAAACGAAGACAACTTGCTAACTCAATGCACAAAGGATCGTTACCAAGAAGGATGGTTATAGATCAAAAGAGAGATTGAAAGAGATATGAGTGATCAAGGATCCAAAGAGATTGCAAAGGGACAAGAGTGATCAAGGATCGACTCGACTGGGGAGAGAAAGCACACTACCGCCTAGAGATAGAGGTGACTAAGCCAAGCACAGGGTCATTCGTCCCCTACCTGAAGTAGTCAGAATGAGAGTAGGAATTCTCCCTTCTCATTCCTTCTCTAACACACAGGGTGTAATGTGGAAGTTAAAACAGACAACACAATAGCTCCAAGTTGTACAGTGCTCCTGGGTGGAGAAACGGACAGTGTAACAGCTTTAATTTGTACTGTGCTCCGATGCAAGGCGCATCGCAAAACTCCAACTCCACGGGGAATCGAGAGAGAAAGCTCTAAAGGAGGCCTAAAGAGAGGAAAGTGGAGGACCAACTAATCGAAACCTGGTTTCGATCAATTAACCAAAGGGAAAGCCATGCCAATAATTTTCCAAAAGGGGATGAAAAATCATTAAGGCAAAAGGGGGAATTATTTATTATACAAAATTAAGCTCATCCATGAAGAATGTAACTTAATGCAAAACCAAGGAAGGGAGTACAAAACAGTACCAAATGATCCACAAATATGCAACACAAAGTCATGTTATTGTGATCAAAGAAAAATGCAAGAATGATTATATTCACATGATGCCAAAACATGAACAATTTGAATAATTGAAAGTGTGTAACAAAAGTTCACGAATATGCCTCAACCAGACATTGCAAGCAATAATCATGGAGATCAAAGATCAAACAAGTGCCTAATAAAATTAAATCGAAAACGATCAAAATTCACATCGTAAATGCGCGAAAATGATCGAAACAAAGAGTAAAGTAAGATCTACCAACCTACAAGGCAGAGATGTGCCTTGGTAATTATTGTAAATGATTCTTGATGCAGAAAATTAGAGAAAACCAGAGGAATCTTCAATTTATTGGCAGAACGTGTCGAAATTGAGCAAAATACGATAAAGCTCCAAAGTGCGAATTCGAACCGTTGAATGTTGAAGCAAATCCTTGAGATTAATCAACGAACTGAAATAACTCCAGAAATCCAAATAGAATTGCAAAATTGATGAAGGTTGAGCTCAAGAAATAATCACTTTTGATGCAAAAGTGATTATCCTTTATGGAGAAATGGAGATTTGGTGAGGTTTTGGGATAGAATTGAAATGAAGATGAAGAATGAGTAGAAAAATCAGAGAGAATGCGAGAGAATTGAGAGTGAAATGAGTGTGAAATTGTGTGAATGATTGTGGAGAATGGTTGAGGAATTGAAAAGTGAGTGAAGGTATGTTTATATAGATTTTAGATTTGGAGTATGAGATGGTTTAGAATTTGGTTTGGAATTAGCTTTGGGTTTGGAACTAGGCTAGGAGTTAGTTGGACTTGACTCACCGAGTCAAGACGGTTAACTCGGTTAGTTAGAACTAACTCGGTGACAATCCCAAGGTGAATTCCAACATCCAAAGATCCACATTACTTGGAAAACAAGGAACATGGTGCACTTGATTTGAAGTGAAGTATCATAGCAAGTACACTTGGAATGAGTTGAACAACTTTGAGATGTCTAGAGATTTCTAGAATATTCCACCTGTTGCTAGAATAGTGTAGAATCCAAGACTAAAGTGAGTGCATGGCTGCTGTCCCAAAAATGCAGCAGGAATTGCAAAATTGCATTGAGTAACCGGTTACTCACCATGCGTTAACCGGTTACTTCAGTCAATTTTTGCCCAATTAGCTTAGGAAATGATACTGAAGTCTCGGTTTCGATTTTCCACTTCTTGATTTGATGAGTGAGCATGGAAACCTCGTTTTGATGATGTGATGGCCTTGTGAGGATATGATTAAGCGGGCTTGGAAAACCTGAATATCCTGCGGCAAGAAACACACAAAGAAAAGTGCGAATGCGTATGCTAACGATGCGAATGGGCATGCTTATGCAAAAGACAAAAGAGGGAGGTCAAATTTCGGGTTACGACAGCTGCCCCTATTTTATCCTCTTGGACCTAAATGTACGAATTGCGCCAGCTTTTCGATGATTCGAGGTAAAAGGGGATTAAATAAAAGAGTAGCTCGAGAATTTGGCTGACGGCGACAGAAGAAGAGTGCTAAGAGAGAAAAGATAAGTGCAAGGGTTGGCTGAAAATCTGCTGGGAGATAAGTCAGGCAAAAAGAGAGGGTGTATGATCGATGCATATGCTATGTATGCGTTTCTACATGATGCTTGATACCATGCAATGCAAAGGCGCAAGGTAAGGCATAGTGTGAAGCGGTTAGGCGGAACTCGTAGGAAAATGACTTCGACATCCTTGGTCGGGGAGAGGAGCCGCAGATAAAGACAAACTCTGCTGGAGAAGAGAGTTCACAAAGGATGATGATTCTACCGGGGAAATAAACCGAGAACACCTCAGGTTTCTAAATCACCATAGCTGTCTCTGTTGAGGATGAAATTGATCCTTCCTACCAAGATTGGTTCTGCGTGGGGAACTACGTCCTTCTAAATCATGTTGACTCAGCTGAAGAGAATCCACTGCTGCTGGAGACAGACAATTTCAAATTATTGGAGCTGATGCACAACCCTTGCGGGGGAAAAGCGAGCAAAGTGTCTTTACTGGGAACACTTCGGCAACCTGCCTAGAGACATTACAAATCTTTCGGAGAGAAGAGATGTAAACAAGCAAGCTTTCTGACAAATCGTAATGGCGCTTGCTGGGGAGAATGATGACTCTGCTGATGAACTGCTGAGGAAACAACAACTTCTTCATAGAACCATCATATTACCGGCCAGGCGTTAGGCTTACCGATGGATATGACTGATTATCCTGCAGGAGTTACCAGTAACACATGCAATGCATAATGCTTTCTCAATTGATTTAGCTTTTTATTGTTCTCAACGCTTTATAGTATTATGTGATCGTAAATATTTGTTTATTTTGCAAACAAAATACTGGAATGAACAAATTGAGATAACAAAGAATGCATTTTATTGAATGTAAAATTTTTTGTACATAAAGTGTGTACAAGGATGCAAAATCCTTGATGAGGAAATTTGAAATAAAATTGAAAAAACAAATGTAAACGACAAAGGGAAATCATGCTTTGCATTGATTACAACATTGGCCACCATCCACTGTAAGTCTAGGTTCAAACGCCTTGCACCTGTTGATGATGATTTGACCGTTCTGTTACCGTCTGAGGTCTAGCCATGATGAAAAGAGGCTCAAATGTTCACAGTCAATGCCTTTATCCCTAATTTTTGCCTGGACATGTTTTTTTTCTATTTTTTTCGTCCACCGGGATACCCATTTTTACCTAAGTCGCCCTTTCGGGTTTTCAACTTAGTGGGTTGCTATTATTTTTTCATTGTCCCTAACTTTTGCATGGACATCTCTTTTTTTTTGGTCCATCGGGACATCCATTTTTGCCTAGATTGTCCTTGCGGATGTCAATCTAGCGGACTTTTATCCATTTTTTTAGGCATAATATTTTTTGACTGTATCGGAGTTCAAGGGCGATGGAAACTCCTCCCCATCCATTGTGGTGAGGATCAGGGCTCCGCCTGAGAAGGCCTTCTTGACAACAAAGGGTCCTTCATAGTTGGGAGTCCACTTGCCTCGTGGACCCGAGTGAATAGGTGAATATATCTTGAGCACGAGTTCGCCTTCACGGAATGTTCGAGGAATAACTTTCTTGTCAAAAGCTCGCTTAAGGCGTCTCTAATACAATTGACCATGACAAACGGCTGTAAGGTGCTTCTCTTCGATGAGATTCAGCTGGTCATATCTGGATTGAACCCATTAGGCTTCATCAAGACCTGCTTCCATGATGACTCTGAGTGAAGGAATTTCGACTTTAATGGGTAGAACTGCCTCCATACCATATACAAGTGAATACGGAGTTGCCCCAGTAGAAGTGCGAACTGAAGTTCGGTAGCCATGCAGTGCAAATGGAAGCATTTCATGCCAATATTTGTAAGTCTTAACCATTTTCTGGACAATCCTCTTGATATTTTTGTTTGCTACTTCAACGGCGCCATTCATCTTGGGCCGATATGGTGAAGAGTTGTGGTGCTCGATCTTAAATTCTTGACACAACTCCTTCCTCATATTTTTGTTCAGGTTGCTTGCATTGTCTGCGATAATGTTGCTAGGAATGCCATAACGACAGATTATCTCTTTCTTGATAAATTTGGCAACCACTTGTCGTGTAACGTTTGCATAGGAAGCAGCTTCAACCCACTTGGTGAAGTATTCGATAGCAACTAGAATGAATTGATGACCGTTGGAAGCCTTCAGCTCGATCATTCCAATCATATCTATACCCCACATGGAGAATGGCCAAGGTGAAGTCAAAACATTCAATGGAGTTGGAGGCACATGGATCTTGTCTTCGTAGATTTGGCACTTGTGACATCTTTTGGCAAAGTTGTAACAATCTACCTCCATTGTTGTCCAGTAATACCCAGCCCGAAGGATCTTCTTGGCCATAGCAGGGCCTTTAGCATGTACACTCTCGCAACCCTCATGTATGGACCTTATGATCGTGTTTGCTTCGTGTCGATCCACGCATCTGAGCAACACGGAATCATAATTCCTTTTGTACAGTATACCACCACTTAAGAAGAATTTGGCGCAAAGCCGCCTAAGGGCTTTCTTGTCAGTGATAGTGATACCCTCGGGATATTCCTTTTTTTCCAGATATCTTTTAATGTCGTAGAACCAAGGCTTGTCATCAGACCCGTCCTCGATTGCTAAACAGTGTGCTGGTTCGTTCAAGTGATCAATGCGGATATGAGGAGCTTCATTCTTCCACTTGACCTTGAACATGGATGCTAAGGTGGCAAGAGCATCAACTAGTTGATTTTCCTCTCTGGGGATATGATGAAAAGAAATTTCATCAAAGTAAGGAATCAACTTTGCAATGTGTTGTTGGTACGGAACCAGCTTGGAATCCTGAGTCACAAAATTCCCTCTGACTTGACCGATGACCAAGGCAGAATCTCCATAGACCTCAAGAATCTTGATTCTCATGTCAATAGCCACTTCAATACCGTAGATACATGCTTCGTATTCAGCCATATTATTGGTGCATGCAAAGCATAATCTGGCAGTGAAGGGAAGGTGAAAACCTGTTGGAGAGATGAGGATAGTATAACACCCCATTTCTACCCGGGGGATAATAGTAAAATCAGAGTTTCAGAATTTCAACATACAAATGAGATGCTACACTTTCATCTTAAAAACAACTTCCATTAATTTCATATGAACAGATACATAACACTTTGATCGGATGAACCGATAACAACAAAATTCATATATATCTTCTTTTCAAAGCAAAACAACTTCAAGATATAAATATTCAACTTTGATTAACTTAACATTTTTGTTCGACTAAAACAACTTCAAAACAACATAATTCTTAATAAATTCAACTTAAAAATTCAGCAACATAAAACATATTCAACAATAAACAACAAGCGTCCATCCCCCGAGTGTTACGTATCAGAGCAAGACCCTTTTGACTTGCCATAGAGCAACAAAAAACTTCACAAAGTTACTTCGAACTTCCACTGCAAATCTTGAGTACCTGCCAATTTCCCATGGTAGGGGAAATATCAGCAGAAGGGGTGAGATATCCAACAATATAATAAGATGTATGATAAATAATATATTAGAATTTAGATCATATAAAATTACCACTTTACAGCTTATAACAACAAAATTATCACAACCTGTCATCAGCATAATATCATAACAAAGTCATCAACTTAATATCACAGCAATTTAACCAACTTAATATAACAACTTTCACACCACAAATATAACAACAAAACCCTCAACAGGTTATAACAACATTCTCATAGCTTTCAGGCAATACCGGTCACAACAAGTCAACAACATAATAACAACAAATATATTCATCACAACACTGGAATATGCAGCTTAGAATGTGACTCATACAATGCACATGCATGTGGTACCGTTGGAGCAGAACTCCCAACTTAAAAACGGAGCAGAACTCCCAACTTAAAAACAGAGCAGAACTCCCAACTTAAAAACAGAGCAGAACTCCCAACTTAGAAATTGCCAATCAAGGCCAAGGCATAAGCCTTCATCGCAGTTTTTCCAATCCAGGCCAACGTAATAATTTTGCCAATCTAGGCCAACGTAATAATTTTGCCAATCCGGGCCAACGTAGTATGCTATGCAATGCATGCGACAACAACTACAACATCAACTTATTCAACAATAACACAACCACCACACAACTACAACTTAACAACAAATTCAACTTTGGCCATCGGCCTACAACTTAACAGCAACAACAAATCAACATTGGCCATCGGCCTACAACTTGGTATCAACATCTCAACAACGACATAAAGACTACGTTTCAACAACAACTCAACCATAACAACGCAACAACAACAATTCGACAGCAACTTACCAACAATACAACACATCAACAACAACTTATCAACAACAACACGTTAACCACAATAATTCAACATCAACATAATTATACAACTTACCAACAACAACATGTTAACACCAATAATTCAACATCAACAAAAATATACGACAGCGATCCGTAATTGTTCCGGACAATTCTACTAAGACCGGTTAATTAACTATCGGCTACAAATACTACTATTTTCTACTTTGTACCAACCATCTTATACCACAAACGCTTCTTGAATTTATTCGGACCAGACTTCCCAAACCGGTTACTTATTCTTCTACTAAAATCATGTTATTTCTACTTCGCACTAAGATCTTTATTATACCTCTACTAGCTTTATGCTACAGTGCCAGTAAATAAATTTCCAAAACCTGTTACTGATATTTCTGCTCAGCTCTGCTTTAATACTATTAAGATTATTCTGGTACTTGTCATACTACAATTCCTGCTATGTTTACTCACCACTGCCAGATTATCCTTCTACTAATCAACACTACTACTGTTACTAAAATACTATCTGTTAATCCATGCCTTATTGTTAATTTTTCTGTTAACTGAAACTAATAGTGACTATGTTATTTCCTGCTAAATAATTAGTTAATTCTGCTTTTCCATTGATTACTGTTACTAACATATTAATATCAATAATATATGGTTTCTGCTACACATGTGCCTACTACCACAAAAAAACCACTCTTAACATAATAACCAGGTGGCTTGCGCCACCAAAATTCCCTCAACAAAGGTGGCTTGCGCCACCCTTACCCCCTATTATGAGGTGGCTTGCGCCACCCTTAAGGTAACCAGAGGTGGCTTGCGCCATCCTCATCAACATTCCCCAGGTGGCTTGCGCCACCAGTCTCTTGCAATGGGGGTGGCTTGCGCCATCCCCCCTTCATTTATTTATTAATTTATTTATTTATTTTAAAACAACAGTTTACGTTAATCCCGACACAACCCAAACAACACATAATCTCAGTCTTTTTAGCAACGTTAATTCTATTTCACCGAACTTATAGTTTGTCAAATATAACAACCAATTGCGAAAACAACAGAATTCGGTATTATTCATCGACCCAATTCACACACAGAGACAATTTTATACAACCGAAATCCCACATATTATTCATCAACTACCCTGTTATAGAGTCAGAACCCCACCCTTACCTTGGATTAAAGGTTGCTTCTAAATTTTCGGTCGAAATCTTTCTCTAGCAGACTCTACGAATTTTCTTTCAAAACCCTTGTTCCTCTCCTGTAACTTCCATGTTCTACCTCTTACTGCTACTTTCCTTCTTCTCTCTTACAAAACCCTTATTTCACTAATTAATAATAATACTACTAATAATAGTATTATTTAATCTATTGGACCTAATTCTTACACCTCCATTATTACTTCATACTACCATTTAAAATAAGCCCACATAAATAATAATATTATTTCTAATATTATTTCTCCGATTAAACCGACTAATTACTCGACTATCCACTGAACACTCAAACAACATAATAATCCAATTTCTCCTCTTAGTGTAATATCGACAAATTCCAATAATTAAATCCTTAATTAATTTAATTAAATTCGGGGCGTTACAACTCTCCCCCACTTAGGATATTTTCGTCCTCGAAAATCTATCCAACACACCATCCTCAACTTCGCTTCCAAATCTCTGATCCTCAGTGCGTTTGGAAACACTCCGACTACTACTTTCCGACACAGCAACAACTCACCATGATTTAACTTCGATACACGCCTGCTTAACATTCAACACCTTCGTGACTTAATCGCTAATAACATATCAACCGCTTCAAGAATATCTTGACATATCAACATTTAGAGTAGTAACAACCATACTTACTCATACTTGGATATACAACTTCACATCACCATCTTAACAACATTATCAACACTACAACTCATACCCGACTCCAATCCCATAATGTACCTGTCAATTATCAACAAAACACCCACATCTCTGCTCATATCGTCGCATCATTCTTATAGTGACATCGACATAGCCAACATAATCCACTTCGTCATATTATGAAATATTACTTCTTACTTACAGTAACCAACAACAACATCATGACGACGAGAACAAAATTATAACGTCAACTTAACAGCTTAATTCACGAATATACGCACAACTCCCCATCAACCAACAACCATAATAACATTATTATAAAATCAACAAATATTTACGAGAAAACACAATATCCTGTCACACCATCCTTACATCAACAATCCACCAAATCTAACATGTAGATCAAGACACATCATTCACTTAGGCTTCTAATATTTAGTCCTTCACTTCTAACGAGTCGCATAAGCATAACAACTGCACCACTTCACGCTTCAGCTGCACAACTCTGATCATCCATCTCAAGTCACCGTCCTCATTAAATTTTGCGTTAACTATATAGTTTACAAGTCTCGATCTAGTTTCGGACTTCCTTGAACATCCACCATAAAATCACTGTTCACCCGATATTCTCAATCTTTCACATTGCGACGTTAACTCGCATATAAACCCGCTACTCCGAATTGTGCACTACGTTTCAACTCTTTCCCGGCCATTCCTCTATCAATTCACACCAACTGGTGAATGACTATCCTCATGATATACATCAATCACTTTACACACTATTAAGATAGCAAGATAGGTCTATACCATCCAACACGATCTCGTCTACTATCAACAAGAGATTAAGGGTGATCAGTTCCTCAATTTGTCAATAGATAGCCGACAACCATAATGAAGTATAAACCCTCGTTACCAAACTATAATAGTGTTCCTTTAGAACCTGTACGCAAGTCACCTAAAGCACCATAATCCATTAATTTCCAATGAGGTTTACAAATACTCCCATAGTTTCCCTCTCATTCGATCTTGTCGATGAGACACCAACACTCAACATATTACACGGTCCATATTAAAATCACTTAGCCTCACACGAAGGTTAAGTATTCTCCAACTCAAGAATTACTACTATACCAGTACATTACACGTCGTCTCGTTCCAATTGAAATCTCAACAATGCCGTTCCACACTGCTTTGGTGATAGAACCTCCCCAATTCTTCTTTTACACATGCCACTACCTTGGCATCATAAACACGACTCTAATTCCTCTTAAAAGCATCTTCCTTTAAAAGGACATCTTCATCCTAATCGTTGTTAATCATCATAAGCTGCATCTATATGTGCTTCGCCAATACTTTCACATCCTTTTTAAGGTCGAACATCTCATTTCTCCACTTATTTCCCAACAACATATTATGCTTGACCTTGTCTCAAACAACTGCGATAACAACCATTTATGTCCAAAAGCCTCTAGTTCCGTAACCGACTTTAGAGTCCTTCCGTATAGGGATGCATCTACCGTATTTGAAAACACTCTCATAGGATAGAGTATATTTTTATCTCCCCGTAGGTTCAAACGGAACATCAATCCGATGCTCGGAACGCAAGACATGAATTTCCAAAGTCATCCGAAAATGCGAACACCGACGTTATGCAGCGACATACTACCATACCTTACGATAACATCAGAACAGAATTTCTTTGCACCAGTACCAACACTTACCATTCTTGAAGTCGTACTCATCTTCTCGCATTTTCGACTCTGACTCTCGATTCAAACATTCCAACAACATCAACAACTTTTACAGTCCACCAGCAGCGCCGAACACCGCAACTTTCTAAATTCCATCTTCTAAAATTATCCTTATTACTTGACAATCACCTTCAGAAACATCAGGTATTTACACTCTACTCATATATCAACGACCGTTACATTGCTCCTCAACCTTCGAGAAGTAAACATTAACAATGTCTGATCATCCTCTTTCAAGACGTTCCAACTTTATTGACAGACAAAATCTTGAATCCATGTCACCTTCGGATTCAGAAAACAACAAAACTTCTGCAATACTTGCACTATCGCCAACAGCAGCATACTAAACCAACATCTCACCACCAAGACATATCCGAGAAGCAAAGCTTCTCCCCCACTTATCTTCAACCCAACTCCTGCATACAACCGATTAGAAAAGCGAACAGGTATCGACAGTGTTTCACACACTTGTCGCATACCAAGGGACAAACAACATTTAGACAACATTGGCCGGACAGACCGACCTGCTCTGATACCACTATTATAACACTCCATTTCTACCCGGTGGATAATAGTAAAATCAGAGTTACAGAATTTCAACATACAAATGAGATGCTACACTTTCATCTTAAAAACAACTTCCATTAATTTCATATGAACAGATACATAACACTTTGATCGGATGAACCGATAACAACAAAATTCATATATATCTTCTTTTCAAAGCAAAACAACTTCAAGATATGAATATTCAACTTTGATTCACTTAACATTTTTATTCGACTAAAACAACTTCAAAACAACATAATTCTTAATAAATTCAACTTAAAAATTCAGCAACATAAAACATATTCAACAATAAACAACAAGCGTCCATCCCCCAAGTGTTACGTATCAGAGCAAGACCCTTTTGACTTGCCATAGAGCAACAAAAGACTTCACAAAGTTACTTCGAACTTCCACTGCAAATCTTGAGTACCTGCCAATTTCCCATGGTAGGGGAAATATCGGCAGAAGGGGTGAGATATCCAACAATATAATAAGATGTATGATAAATAATATATTAGAATTTAGATCATATAAAATTACCACTTTACAACTTATAACAACAAAATTATCACAACCAGTCATCAGCATAATATCACAACAAAGTCATCAACTTAATATCACAATAATTTAACCAACTTAATATAACAACTTTCAAACCACAAATATAACAACAAAACCCTCAACAGGTTATAACAAAATTCTCATGGCTTTCAGGCAATACCGGTCACAACAAGTCAACAACATAATAACAACGAATATATTCATCACAACACTGGAATATGCAGCTTAGAATGTGACTCATACAATGCACATGCATGTGGTACCATTGGAGCAGAACTCCCAACTTAAAAACGGAGCAGAACTCCCAACTTAAGAATGGGGCAAAACTCCCAACTTAGAAATTGCCAATCAAGGCCAAGGCATAAGCCTTCATCGCAGTTTTGCCAATCCAAGCCAACGTAATAATTTTGCCAATCCAGGCCAACGTAATAATTTTGCCAATCCAGGCCAACGTAATAATTTTGCCAATCCAGGCCAACGTAGTATGCTATGCTATGCATGTGACAACAACTACAGCATCAACTTATTCAACAATAACACAACCACCACACAACTACAACTTAACAACAAATTCAACTTTGGCCATCGGCCTACAACTTAACAGCAACAACAAATCAACATTGGCCATCGGCCTACAACTTAACAGCAACAACAAATCAACATTGGCCATCGGCCTACACCTTGGTATCAACATCTCAACAACGACATAAAGACTACTTTTCAACAGCAACTCAACCATAACAATGCAACAACAACAATTCGACAGCAACTTACCAACAATACAACACATCAACAACAACTTATCAACAACGACACGTTAACCACAATAATTCAACATCAACATGATTATACAACTTACCAACAACGACATGTTAACACCAATAATTCAACATCAACAAAAATATATGACAGTGATCCGTAATTGTTCCGAACAATTCTACTAAGACCGGTTAATTAACTATCGTCTATAAATACTACTGTTTTCTACTCTGTACCAACCATCTTATACCACAAACGCTTCTTGAATTTATTCGGACCAGACTTCCAAAACCGGTTACTTATTCTTCTACTAAAATCATGTTATTCCTACTTCGCACTAAGGTCTTTATTATACCTCTATTAGTTTTATGCTACACTGCCAGTAAATAAATTTCCAAAACCTGTTACTGATATTTCTGCTCAGCTCTGCTTTAATACTATTAAGATTATTCTGGTACTTGTCATACTGCAATTCCTGCTATGTTTACTCACCACTGCCAGATTATCCTTCTACTAATCAACACTACTACTGTTACTAAAATACTATCTGTTAATCCATGCCTTATTGTTAATTTTTCTGTTAACTGAAACTAATAGTGACTATGTTATTTCCTGCTAAATAATTCGTTAATTCTGCTTTTCCACTGATTACTCTTACTAACATATTAATATCAATAATATATGGTTTCTGCTACACATGTGCCTACTACCACAAAAAAACCACTCTTAACATAATAACCAAGTGGCTTGTGCCACCAAAATTCCCTCAACAATGGTGGCTTGCGCCACCCTTACCCCCTATTATGAGTGGCTTGCGCCATCCTCATCAACATTCCCCAGGTGGCTTGCGCCAGCAGTCTCTTGCAATGGGGGTGGCTTGCGCCATCTCCCTCTTCATTTATTTATTTATTTATTTATTTTAAAACAACAGTTTACGTTAATCCCGACACAACCCAAACAACACATAATCTCAGTCTTTTTAGCAACGTTAATTCTATTTCACCGAACTTATAGTTTGTCAAATATAACAACCAATTGCGAAAACAACAGAATTCGTTATTATTCATCAACCCAATTCACACACAGAGACAATTTTATACAACCCAAATCCCACATATTATTCATCAACTACCCTGTTATAGAGTCAGAACCCCACCCTTACCTTGGATTGAAGGTTGCTTCTAAATTTCCGGTCGAAATCTTGCTCTAGCAGCCTCTATGAATTTTCTTCCGAAACCCTTGTTCCTCTCCTGTAACTTCCACGTTCTACCTCTTACCGCTACTTTCCTTCTTCTATCTTACAAAACCCTTATTTCACTAATTAATAATAATACTAATAATAATAGTATTATTTAATCTATTGGGCGTAATTCTTACACCTCCATTATTACTTCATACTACCATTTAAAATAAGCCCACATAAATAATAATATTATTTCTAATATTATTTCTCCGATTAAACCGACTAATTACTCGACTATCCACTGAACACTCAAACAACATAATAATCCAATTTCTCCTCTTAGTATAATACCGACAAATTCCAATAATTAAATCCTTAATTAATTTAATTAAATAATTAATTAAATTCGGGGCGTTACAGATAGCACCGATTCCATGACCTTTAGAATTGGAGGCACCATCGAACACGAGCGTCCATCGCGCCCCTGGTTCGGGTCCTATGTCAGGATCTGGAGTCTCATAATCTCTGATAAACAGAACATTCTGATTGAGAAAGTCAAACTTCATCTGTTGATAACCCTCTACAGGTTGATGGGCAAGGTAGTCAGACAAGACGCTCCCTTTTATTGCTTTCTGGGTAACATGTTGGATGTCATACTCGGTTAACAGCATCCGCCACCTAGCAATCCTTCCAGAGACAGCAGACTTTTCAAATATGTACTTTATCAGATCCATTTTGGATATTAACAAAGTAATATGGCAAATCATGTATTGTCGTAGGCGTCGAGCAGCCCAGACCAGAGCACAACAAGTTTTCTCTAAGAGTGAGTATCTGGTCTCACAATCAGTGAACTTCTTGCTCAGATAGTATATTGCATGTTCTTTTCTGCCAGTATCGTCATGTTGACCCAATACACATCCCATTGATTCATCGAGAACGGTGAGATACATGATTAAAGGCCTATCGGGAACCGACGGTACTAAGATCGGTGGTTCTTGCAAGTATTGTTTTATTTTGTTAAATGCTTCCTGACAATCATTATTCCATTCAACCGATTTGTTTTTTCTTAGTAATTTTAACATTGGTTCATAGGTAGCCGTCAAATGGGAAATGAACCTTGAAATGTAATTGAGTCTGCCCAGAAAGCCATGGACTTCTTTTTCTGTTTTGGGAGGCGACATGTTCTGAATTGCCCTGACCTTATTAGGATCAACTTCAATGCCTTTCTGACTCACAATAAAACCCAACAATTTACCAGATCGAACTCTGAAGGTGCACTTCGCAGGATTCAACCGCAATCTAAACTTTCGGAGTCTGTCAAACAGTTTCTTCAGATGAACCAGGTGATCATTTTCAGTTTTGGATTTGGCAATCATATCGTCCACGTAAACCTCAATCTCTCTATGGATAATATCGTGAAAGAGGGTTATCATGGCGCGTTGGTATGTTGCCCCTTCATTCTTTAGACCAAATGGCATGACTTTGTAGCAATATGTACCCCACGGTGTGATAAAAGTAGCCTTCTCCATATCAGTTGGGAACATCTTGATCTGATTATATCCTGAGAAACCGTCCATGAAGGAAAAGACAGAGAACTGCACTGTGTTTTCTACCAAGACATCAATATGAAGCAAAGGAAAATCATCCTTCAAGCTTGCCTTATTGAGATCTCGATAATCCACACACATTCTGACTTTACCGTCCTTCTTAGGAACTGGGACGATGTTGGCAATCCATTCAAGATATTCGGAAGTGGCTAGGAACCCAGCATCAAGCTGCTTCTTTACCTCTTCTCTGATTTTGAGTGCCATGCCAGGTCTAGTCTTCTGAGTTTTTGCTTGACATGAGGACATCCGGGCTTGAGTGGCAAGTGATGTTCAACGATGTTGGTATCCAACCCAGGCATATCTTGATAGGACCAGGCGAAGATATCAACATATTCTCTCAACAACTTGACCAACTCAGAGTGTACATGCTCTACGAGGGATGTGCCAACCTTGACTTCTCTTCTGACCTCATCAGTACCAAGATTGACAACTTCCACTGGCTCTTTGTGTGGCTGAATCTCTCTATGCTCATGCTCAAGGAGCCTTGCTAGTTCAGCCGGTAATTCATAATCTGCCTCACCATCTTCTTCGGCTTGGTTAATTGGAATTCCAGAATTACAATGGATGTTTGCCATGTTGTTATCAATGCTTTTATTAGTTCTGCATGTTTATGAATAAAATGAGCTATTTTGAAAAGTGAAAAGGAAAGAAACTTTTGCCATTTATTTGTGAAAAAGTAAAATAAAGAAAGAAAATATAGCATGATTTTGAATGCAAAAAACTTTTATTTATTGATCACATAATATTGAAAAAGCGTGAGGCCCTTTACAAGCTATTCACTCGTCTCGGGCGAGGACGAGGGAATGAGAAAGCAAAATGCATTACATGTTATATGGGAAAACCACAGGAATCACGGTAGATGTCCAATTGTTGAGCTTGAAACCCGGCGGACACCTGCGCACAAAGCTTGAATCTGATTACTGGGACCAGCATCATCAGTTGCTTCCACGATGTCACCTTGCTGGAAACCCGCACTATTGAACTTGATTAAGTTGCACTGCTTTGACCTAAGTGAACTTTCAACCCCTGAATTATCCTCAATCATGTTAACCGCAGGCCCACCGTGATCTGGCAACGGATTATTCTGAATGTTAGGTCCTTCCTCAGCAAAAGTCAGAACCTTCTTATTAATGAGTTTCTGAACCTTGGTTTTGAAAACAAAGCAGTCCTCTGTTGCATGTCCTATGTATCCAGCATGAAAAGCACAAGACGCATTTGGATTATGCTTTGGACCAAATGGAGGAATTGCAGGTGCAATCTGTTTGGGGACAATTGCCCCTTGGTGAACCAAGTAAGGAAACAATTCCGTGTATGACACCAAAATTCTGTCGAAATTCAGACGCTTACAGTTTCCTTGATCGTTGTTGTTCTGATGGCTCTGATTCTGCTGATTTTTGTTGTTCTATTGATTCTGTCGTTGATTCTGAGCATTCTGAACTGGTTGTTGCGGATGATACTGATATGGAGGTTGTTGATACTGTGCAGCAACAATGTAAGGATATGGATAATACAACATGGGAGCCATGGGAGCTTGATACTGAGGAGAAACTTGAGCGGTCACAGTGTTGGTTTCACCTTCCTTTTTCTTAGACTGTCTGTTCTGAGATTTTCTAGTGGCCGACAGCTGGGAAGCAGCTCTGGGAATCTTTCCAATCTTCAAACTGTTCTCAATCCGTTCACCAATGATTACAACATCAGCAAAGTTTGACGAAGAACTACCCACCATTTTCTCATAGTAGGATCCTTGCAATGTACCCATAAAGATGTCAACCAACTCATTGTCAGAGAGAGCAGGTTGCACACGAGATGCCATCTCACGCCATCTTTGTGCATACTCCTTGAATGTTTTAGCTGAGCGCTGAGACTGATTCTGCAATTGCAATCTAGTGGGTGCCAGATCAAGGTTATATTTGTATTATTTCACGAACGCTTCAGAAAAATCCCTCCAAGTACGGATTTTACTGCGCTCTAGGCTCATGTGCCAATCCAATGAAGCACCAGACAAACTATCTTGAAAACAATGAACAAGCAATTCATCATTATCAATATGGGATGCCACCTTCCTGCAGTACATAGTGATGTGACTACACGGGTAGCTTAAACGTTTATACTTTGGCAAATCAGGTATCTTGAATTTCTGCGGCAGCACAACATTTGGAACCAAACACAGATCTTTGGCCTCCATGCCAAAAGCAAAAACCCTTCAATATCTATGATACGGTCTTCCAAAAACTTGTAGTCAATAGATCTATTATGATTAGTGGGCCTGACAAGAATCTGAGGATTTGGCAGCTGAGAAGCAGCGAGAGCGTGCACTAGCAAACTGAGAAGGACACACCAAACTCGGATTAACCATCTGATCAGCATTCTGACCCATCGAAACACCATACGGATAATTCGGAGGAGGTACCCCAGTAGCTAAGGAAGATGCCCCATGATAGAACATCCCAGGATGAACATTCTGAACAGCAGTTTGAGTAGCTTGAGATGAAACTGGAACATGAATAGGAGGACCTCTATACACATGCTCTTCTTCATCAGGAGTTTCAGTGTCAGCCAACCTGGAAGTTTGATGAGTTTGAACCTGAAGATTCTCAGGATCATCATTCACCACTGGAGGCGGAACTAGAGTAGGCATGACCCATGGATAGGCGGCAGCATTCCCATTAGGCATGGGCGCAACAAAAGGCTAATATGGCATGAAGGCACTACCATTATTCGCAATCTGAGGAGTGTAATTCGGAGGCATGCCCAAAGGAAAACCAACAGGCATCTGGTTCAAACTAGGCTAAACAACAGGCTGATTCACCGGCTCAATTGGTACTTCAACTCTAGCAGGATTAGGAACAACAACAGCAGGGGTAACCGTAACAACAGGAGGAGCGGTCACAACAGGAGTGACAACAGTCGCATCAGTAGGGGTTGCAACAATAGTGGCAGCAGCGGCAGCGTCCCTTTGGGCACGAAGGAGTTCCATGATGACATCCATGTTCGTCTGGAACTGATCCATCCGACCTTGAAATTGGGTCAGAGTTTCCTTGTAAGCAGTGTTCTCAGCTTCGAAGTCAGCCATGATTTTGGATTTGCTTGAGATAGTAAAATACCGATGTCGAGTCGTCGTCTTGCTACAAGGAAGGCGGACAAGGATGATCAACGGTTTCGGGTGAAGGGACGTGCATATGTGTGCAAATGAATGTATGATGTGCATGCAAAAATAAAGTTTTAAATTCCAGGAATTCTTAAACTTATCTTTGTTGACAATAATCATAAAGCATACAAGTAAAGGCACAAAAGATAGAGTGAGTAAGAATCTTCATTCATTCAGCAATAAAGGAAAGAAGCAATAGTCGAATACAAGTCAAATATCTGCCTTTTGGGCTACAACAAAATCCGCATGGATTCTATCAAATACCACCCTACATACAGACAAGAAATGGAAAACAGCTCAAGGAAGTTGGTGTGGAAATGCATCAGCATATGCATTCCTCAACAACCCAGGTAGGTCCTCCAATGCATGCTCAGCAAATCTGGCTAGACGACTATGGCTCTCACTCCAGTACTTCGCATCCTTCATGAGGTCACGCAGCAACGAATGATTAGGTCCCTAAAGTATGTCCTAAAGAAAGGCCTCTTTTTGATCCAGGAAGTTCTGTAGATGATAGCTTTGATGCTCCTAATGAGTGCTCTTTGTGTTGAGCTGACTAATCTGCTCTCGACTCTGATGTGCTTGATCTTGCAGCTTCTGAATTTCACCGAAGACTTTGTCTAACTGGGTTTGACATTGAGAGAAGTCCTTTGCTAACTGATTAGCGCGATCTTGCTCACTTTGCCACTTTGCCTTGAACTCGGATAACTTCCCTCGAAGCTCCTCAAGTTGCTTGTTGTAGCTCAGCTCCTCTTTGTAGGCTTGATAATGAGCATCAGCGAGTTGTCTCTTCTTTGAAGCAAGTCCCTCATAGGTTCTCTTCAAAGCATCACCCACCTTTCAGCTCTTGTTTTGCTCAACCTCCACCTCTTTGAGCATGCGTTCGCGCTTCTGATGGAGCTCAATCTGTAGGCTATCCTTCTCGGAAGTGACTCTATCAAGGTTGAGACAAAGATCAGCATTCTCCTTCTTCAACTTTTCAATAATCAGCTTGAGTTGATCGACCTCAGATGGAGGAACAATGGAAAGTTCAGGAAGCTTGGCATTCATGGAAGGCTCAGGAGAGAATGTCAACAAGATCTCTTTGACGCGCTCTTTAACCCAAAGTGTGTAAGCTTCCTTGGCTACGCAATTCTTCTTACCCAAATCAGCTCTTCCTTCGAGATGAATCTGAGTCCACGCGACACTAAACCTCTTCAGCAAACCCATGTCATCAACCCCTTCGTGAAAGATGAACTCCTCCACTACCTCAGGATCAGGCTTGGCAACCATAGGGTATCCCAACTGTCGGAAGGCCATTCTTGGATTGTAGTTAATTCCACCCTTTGTACCCAAGAGAGGCACATTGGAGAATTTCCCATAATGAAGAATGATCGGAATGTCATCAAAGACTCGAGAATACCAAGAAATGTCGTTAGCAGTAAGAGACATGATTCGCTGAGACCCTTATTCTCAACAAAGGGACCCTTCTGCGGAAGCTGAGACATGAACCATCGGTACAACTGGGGAGCACAACAAACAATGGTTCCCTTCTTCTTTTCATTCCTGGAATGAATAGAATGGTAGGTATCAGTAAGAAGTGTCGAAACAGGGTTCTTGGACAACAAGATACTGATGACAGCCTGATCTAAGAAATCCTCCATGTTCGGAAACAAGACAATCCCATATATCAGCAAAGCAAGAACGGCGTTGAAGGCCTTCCAGTTTCCATCCTTAGCAAAAGAAGTGACCTTGTCAACCAAGAACTTCGAAGCAAACCCTCGAATACCTTTCCCTTTGGTCTTGAGATTATCCTCCATATCCCTCTTACTAATGCTAAGCGCATCAGCAATAGGATGAAACTTCGGACAACCGCTAGTGTAGGCATAAGGAACCTGCTTCTTGATATCAATCCCCAGAATATAAGCATACTCCTCAAGTGTAGGTGCTAGCTGATAATCCTGAAATGTGAAGCACCTATATGGCAGGTCATAGAACTGAACCAGGGTATGAATAGCAGTGATGTTGACTTTAGTGTTGAGGATGGTCAACAGATTACCATAAGTACCTATGAAAACCCCTCTGTGATCTCCAACCAACAAAGATGCCAAACCTCTCAAAATACCCAGTTTAGGCTCCACAAACTTGTAACTGACGATGCCACGACAACCAGTACTCATCTCTATGATAATGTCAACAAAAGATAAGTCTTCGAAAACCTGGAAATGCACATGCAAAAATTAATTTGCATGATGAGATGATATACAACACAACAACAAGAAGCCAACACTGTCCGAATAATCAAGTCTGAACAATCCGGATATCTGCATATAATTCTGTGTCAGTGCAACATAATCTGATGTATCGGTGAAGAAATTTGGCGTGTGTGAGAACAAGGGTATGAAGTGGCTTATTTTCCTGCAAAAACCCATCCCCCTCACATGTGTGATCTAGACACAACAAGGTGGTCCCTAGAAAGGTCGTCCAAACCATAGGACTCAGGATGAAAATCCCCCGCCGTAGTGAATTATCACAGGACAGAAGTATTCTCACACGAATCACGATCTGGGATGTGGGTCTCGTGATATCCCAACGAGCAAAACGCAGGCCTCACGACTATCCAGATTCTAGCCTATGTGTATACTAGGCCCGGTGTTAGGACCTTTCTCTCCAATAATATCTACCCATCCCAACAACAGCAGAAAATAGCAAATATCCAGAATATGTAGCATATGAATATCCAAAGCAGTAAAGAAATGCAGTAAATAAACATAAAGCTAAGGCTAGTAAAATAAAGCGAGTAAAGCGCAAAAGATAAACACCCAAATAAACGAGAGAGCAAGAAAACTAGGCGAGAACCCAACCTGCAAGAGCAAAGCGAGGCGAAGCTCAAGAGCAAGAACTCCCCAGCAGAGTCGCCAGCTGAAGATGGCTGGTTTACATCCTGAGTGAATCACACACTCAAAGATAACACAGAGTCGCCACCGAACTTTATTTAGTCCCAAAGGACAGGGAAAATATCGATAAAACCCAAGGGGAAGAGAAACAGGAATGGGGGTCGGTTATGCGAAAGGAAGGTACTAGCACCTAACGCATCCGTCGTACTCGACGGGAACCATTTCGCTTGCTTCTAGGCTTGGATGGGTTATGTATCTAAAGGCTTCTAGCTAAAAGAAAGAGGAGAGAGAGAGAAGGAAGGGGAAAAAGAAGGAAAAGAAAGAAAGTGCTCGCGGAGGATTGTGGCCCTCGTGCCTACGTACCCTCATAGTACAATGAGGAAATCAGAGCGTCGTAGTTCATGGAACCAGGGGACAGAAAGGAAAGAAGAAAGGGAGAAGGAAAGAAGGGTGGAAGTGTGCTCGCCAAGACATTGCGTCTCGTGCCTACGTATCTAACATTTAGAAGAATGCAGAATCAGAGCTTCTGTAGTTCGGGGAACCGAACGGAAAACAAAACAAGAAAGAAACAGGGAGACTAAAGAAGTGGTGTCAAAACCAAGAGCAAGAGTGAAGGAAAAACTCTACCGGGGAAGACCCCGCAGTAAGAGCAATTGCACAAGAGATTAGGAGAAGAATGGTGTCAAAACCATGAAGGAAAGAAACTCCGCTGGGGACAACAAAAAGAAATTGGTATCGAAACCAAGAAAGTAAGAGCAAAGGGAATAGAAAAGACCCCACCGGGGAAGAAAAGATCAAAGAACCGATGGGGATCCAAATAAAGGGGTGGTGTCGTAACCAAGAGAAAAGGGAGACTCGGTATATTAACTGGCTGGCAGTGGTTAACTGAAGAAAGAGAGTAAGACTCTGGCGAGGAAAAGAGGCTGGTGTCAACAGACAGACTGTGATAAACCACGAGAGAGAGAGTGCTGAACCAAGAGAAGGTGTTTGACTCTGAAGGGGAATCGGTATATTAACTGACTGGTAGTGGTTAACCGAAGAAACAAGGATTGCAACTCTGCGGGGATAGAGAAGCAGTGGTTTTAACACAGAAAACTGTGATTAACCAGAAGAACGGGTGTGGGACCGATCGAAGGTCGTAACCCAAAAAGGGGGGTTGGTATTGAATGAACAAATAACACTTGACCAACGAAGGAAGGGTATTGAACCAATAGAAGGTTATTAGCCCAAGGGTGCAAGTATTCGAACCAATAAAGGTTGCCAACTACTGGCGTATTCAGTTTTAACAGGAGAACTGTGATTAACAGAGAAGAATGAGTGATTAACCAGGAGAAGGTGATTAACTCAAAAAAGGGGTTCGGTATTTTAACAGACAGACTGTGGTTAACAGAGGAAAAGAGGAAAGAAACTCTCTAGGGGAATCAAAAGAACAATGATTGACCGCAAGAAAAGAATAGGGTATTGAAACGAAGACAACCTGCTAACCCAATGCACAAAGGATCGTTACCAAGAAGGATGGTGATAGATCAAAAGAGAGATTGAAAGAGATAAGAGTGATCAAGGATCCAAAGAGATTGCAAAGGGACAAGAGTGATCAAGGATCGACTCGACTAGGGAGAGAAAACACACTACCGCCTGGAGATAGAGGTGACTAAGCCAAGCACAGGGCCATTCGTCCCCTACCTGAAGTAGTCAGAATGAGAGTAGGAATTCTCCCTTCTCATTCCTTCTCTAACACACATGGTGTAATGCAGAAGTTGAAACGGACAGCACAACAACTCCAAGTTGTACAGTGCTCCTGTGTGGAGAAACGAACAGTGTAACAACTTCAATTTGTACTATGCTCCGATGCAAGGCGTAGCGCGAAACTCCAACTCCACGGGAAATCGAGAGAGAAAGCTCTAAAGGAGGCCTAAAGAGAGGAAAGGGGAGGACCAACTAATCAAAATATGGTTTTGATCAATTAACCAAAGGGAAAGCCATGCCAATAATTTTCCAAAAGGGGATGAAAAATCATTAAGGCAAAAGGGGGAATTATTGATTATACAAAATTAAGCTCATCCATGAAGAATGAAACTTAATGCAAAACCAAGGAAGAGAGTACAAAACAGTACCAAATGATCCACAAATATGCAACACAAAGTCATGTTATTGTGATCAAAGAAAAATGCAAGAATGATTATATTCACATGATGCCAAAACATGAACAATTTGAATAATTGAAAGTGTGCAACAAAAGTTCATGAATATGCCTCAACCAAAAGTGAAATGACATTTAAAACATCCATAAAATCAAACATGATAATCAATGGAAGTTAAAATGAGGAAAGCATGGCAAACACACTTGAAAATGCAAGAAAATGGCCTTTATGTACAGTGGTAACCGGTTACTCACCACGCGTTAACCGGTTACTTGCTTGCAAACTTACGTATTTTGGTGAAAAATGCACTGAGTAACCGGTTACTCACCCTATGTTAACTGGTTACCACTGTGACAGTGACAAAAATAACAGAAAAAAATAGTTTCCAAAAGTGATTTCCAGCACATAATCACTTATAACAACCAATACATGCTAGATCATGAATTTGCACACGAAAATCACAGCAGGTAAGAGCACTTAACACACATTGCAAGCAATAATCATGGAGATCAAAGATCAAGCAAGTGCCTAATAAAATAAATCGAAAACGATCGAAATTCACATCGTAAATGCGCGGAAACGATCGAAACAAAGAGTAAAGTAAGATCTACCAACCTACAAGGCGGAGATGTGCCTTGGTAATTGTTGTAAATGATTCTTGATGCAGAAAATTAGAGAAAACCAGAGGAATCTTCAATTTGTTGGCGGAACGTGTCGAAATTGAGTAAAATACGATAAAGCTCCGAAGTGCGAATTCGAATCGTTGAATGTTGAAGCAAATCCTTGAGATTAATCAACGAACTGAAATAACTCCAAAAATCCAAATAGAATTGCAAAATTGATGAAGGTTAAGCTCAAGAAATAATCACTTTTGATGCAAAAGTAATTATCCTTTATGGAGAAATGGAGCTTTGGTGAGGTTTTGGGATAGAATTGAAATGAAGATGAAGAAGGAGTAGAAAAATCAGAGAGAATGAGAGAGAATTTAGAGTGAAATGAGTGTGAATGATTGTGGAGAATGGTATAGAGAATGGTTGAGGAATTGAAAAGTGAGTGAAGGTGTGTTTATATAGATTTTAGGTTTGGAGTATGAGATGGTTTGGAATTTGGTTTGGAATTAGCTTTGGGTTTGGAACTAGGTTAGGAGTTAGTTGAACTTGACTCACCGAGTCAAGGCGGTTAACTCGGTTAGTTAGAACTAACTCGGTGACAATCCCAAGGTGAATTCCAACATCCAAAGATCCACATTACTTGGAAAACAAGGAACATGGTGCACTTGATTTGAAGTGAAGTATCATAGCAAATACACTTGGAATGAGTTGAACAACTTTGAGATGTCTAGAGATTTCTAGAATATTCTTTCTACTGCTAGAATATTGTAGAATCCAAGACTAAAGTGAGTGCATGGCTGCTGTCCCAAAAATGCAGCAGGAATTGCAAAATTGCACTGAGTAACTGGTTACTCACCACGCGTTAACCGGTTACTTCAGTCAATTTTTGCCCAATTAGCTTAGGAAATGATACTGAAGTCTCGGTTTCGATTTTCCACTTCTTGATTTGATGAGTGAGCATGGAAACCTTTATTTTGAGCTCGTTTTGATGATGTGATGACCTTGTGAGGATATGATTAAGCGGGCTTGGAAAACCTGAATATCATGCGGCAAGAAACACACAAAGAAAAGTGCGAATGCGTATGCTAATGATGCGAATGCGCATGCTTATGCAAAAGGCAAAAAAGGGAGGTCAAATTTCGGGTTACGACATAAGGTACAGACTGCGAGTCAATATCATTTACCTCTAAGTATATGTTTTTATGATGCACCATCAGACAAAGATGATATATTTCATCTTCATATGAATTATTTCAAGAGCATGGATTTTCATCATTTTCCTAAGCTTAGTATGTTGTATGATCCTTGACAGTTTTTCCCTTTGCCTTGTAGAACTGTTGTTTTCCTTTTTTGCTTCACTAAACTTAGACAATCGATCTTTATATGACCAGGGCTTCTGTACTCGCAAACTGTTACTTACATTTCTTACTTCTTTTTATCATCCCACATCTTTGGTGGATTTAACATTCTAAACTTCCCTAAATTCTTGTAAGAATGCCTAGACTATTAATATTTGTATATAGAATATTTCATAGAATATTCCTTAGCCGCATAGAATATACCGTAGCATATTACTTTATGTAATTAATACAATAAGCTGCAAATCTCACTATGTAATGCAATTTCAGTAGTGTTATTTGGCACACGGTATATTCAAACGTCTCTTATTCTCTCTTATTTCAACATGGTATCCAGAGCCTATTAAGAGTCAACCTTTCACCGTGCTTTACCCAATTGACCCACTATCTTCCAATGATAAATATTTTCTAGAAAACTGTGTCCCAACTCCGATTTTCCTTCCTTTCACTGCCATGAATCTTTTTGGCAATGATTTTCTGACCACCACCACACTGCCTCCACCGTCGCTACTGTTTTCGGTGACCTTCTGGAAAACTAACATTGCAGGCAAAAACGCCTCCCTCGATCTGACTATTTCCCAATTACTGACTGTCAGAAGCCTACACACATGGCCATATGAATCAATTCCATCTTCGTGCATGGGCCTTACGCACCGCCACCTGAACCACGCATGACAGTGCGTCTGGAGGCCGATCCCGATGAATTTTCCACCACCCACTCGTTTTTCTGCCCTTGTTCTAGATCTGACCTTAAATTTTATGTTCCACTCATGGAACATTGTGATCTAATTCAAATTGAGCCCTTTCACCTTCTCCATGGTATATTTTCTCTTTTTCAGATACTCATGGCTACTCCTCAGGACTTTATGTAACACCCCACTTTTCCCATTTTGAAAATAACAAAAATGTTAAAGATAAATCAGATTTTGCACCAACAAGTGGAATGTCACATCATCAAACCAATATAAACTCTTTATTGTATTAAATTGAATAAAGAAGCAGCGGAAATAATCATTTAGTTCAATTCATGGCCATCCGCCCAAATACACCAATATTATCCTTAAAACAAGGTTCTCCATAAAATAACTCGACAAAATGGAATACGTAACAAAGAATGTAATAAAATCAAAACAACTACAAAAAAAAAAAAATCCCAACATCCCGTGTTACGTATCAGAGCACTCCTATAGACTCGAACAGGCAACACGAACATCCAAGCAACCTAAGTACCTGGGTTATCTGTACTTCTGAAGAAGCACAGACACAACAACAACAAAGGGGTGAGAAATCACATTCAATATATAACGGTGAATAAATACATGATAAGAAGGTAGCATTCACATCTATGAACCAACACGACCTACTGTCCAATATCATCAACAACATCAAATAATAATGTAATGCGACACGACACCATGCATGCGGTACCGACTCATTGGTTCATTCAATCGAACCCCGGATAGATCACATACACCTCTACTTGGCAATGATCTATCCCCCACCATTCTCCACATAGGAGTACGGATGAATCGCATACACTCCTCTTGAGCAACGATCAATCCCACCAATCACCATGAAAATGCATGACATATGATGCATAATAACACATGTATAATATCAGAAACACATGTACACGATCCTCCTGATCACACCTTGACATAACATTAACACCATCATTACATAATTGTTTCATGCACACCAAACATCTACATTACTAATTAATCCCTTAAAATTATTTAAATTATTATTTCTATCACCAATATTTTATTTCTCAGCACCTGGCACCTATTCCCAACCTCTCAAACCAAAAGAAACTGAATCGGACGCGAAAACGGGAAAGAAATTGCGAAACGGTAAAATTCTGCAACTTTGCCGGCCATACGCGTATTGCCAGCTCACTCGCCCAACCCATACGCGTATTGACTCCCTTCGTACGCGTATCTCCTCACAATGCCCAAGGCCATACACGTATTGCCTGATGCCGTACGCGTACGGGCAGAGAAGTTTTCTCACTGAATTTCCCAAATTCCAACACCATACGCGTATTGCCCTCCTATTACGCGTACTACCTAGCTCCCATATGCGTATTGCTGTGTATCATGCCACTCCATACGCGTATCGCCCCACATGATACGCGTATCGCCAGATCTGTTACGCGATTCACCAGCAGCCTCACTATTCCGTATTCTGCTACGATTTCCACACTTCTTCACTTCCAACCAGTCCTATAATTGTTTCTACATTGATTTTAGGTTTAATTTTCATCTTCACACTTGTTCCTAGAATTACTACAGACATTATAAGTCTATAATCTCAAACCGTTCTCCTAACTCAAGTCAAAATCAACAGGTCTGCAACATATGCTCATACAACAGCAACAACCACAACAATTCATGAAAATACATATCAATTCATGCACAATTTTCAGAATCACAACAGACATATACAACAATCATCAATTCAACAGTTTTGCATACAAATGCCTACTGGGTTAAGGACTCCCCACTACCCTATCATGAATATATCACCAATATTAAACCCGTTTCTCCCGCTTACCTCGAATTCTGCATCAAAATTGACAAATTGGGGAAGATGGTTCAAGCCTTAGCACTTGTTCTTTCTCTTCTCCTTTGTTCCCTCTTTTCGTTAAACGTGAAACTGTTCTCTTAATTCCCTAAACCTCTCTTAATCCCTTAATTTCTTATTTTAATTAATTCCAAATAATAATAATAATAATAATAATAATATTTCTATTATTAATGAAATTATGATTATTATTTAATTATGTCTCTATTATTATTAATCTAAGCTTTTATTCCAATAATCTACCTTCTAAGCCAAGGTCAACAAGTAAACGCACTCAGGCACTCTCCCAAACAAGGACACACTAAAAGATTAATACAAGATGACTAAATAATTAAAATGGGTGTTACAACTCTCCCCCACTTAAATTATTTTTGTCCTCGAAAATTACCTGATGGAAACAACTCTGGATACGACTCTCGCATCCTGCTTTCCAATTCCCAAGTCACACTGCCTCCTGCAGCACCTCCCCAAACCACTCTCACCAGAGGTATCTCCTTCCCTCTGAGCTGTTTCATCTTACGATCATCGATCCTCAATGGCATAGTCTCAACAGTAAGATTCTCCCTGATTTGAACTTCGTCCCTCTGAATCACATGAGACGGATCTGAAACATACTTCCGAAGTTGCGACACATGAAACACGTCATGCAAATTCGAAAGTTCAGGCGGCAGTGCCACCCTATAAGCCACTGTACCAATCTTTTGCAGGATCTGATACGGTCCAATAAACTTAGGATCCAACTTCTTAGATTTCAAAGCACGACCCACACCGGTCACTGGGTTAACTCTTAGGAATACGTGATCACCTTCACTGAATTCCAACTCCTTCCTTCGATTATCGTGATAACTTTTCTGCCTACTCTAAGACGCTTTCATCTTTTCACGGATCATTTGAATCGTCTCAGTAGTCTGTTGGACAATTTCAGGTCCAAGCACCACATTCTCACCTGTTTCATACCAACACAGAGGTGTCCTACACTTCCGCCCATACAAAGCTTCAAAAGGTACCATTCCGATGCTAGAATGGTGACTGTTATTATACGTGAACTCGATCAATGGCAAATGAGTATCCCACGCACCACCTTTTTCCAATACACAGGCTCTCAGTAAATCCTCCAACGGCTGAATGGTCCTCTCTGACTGACCATCGGTCTGTGGATGATAAGCCGAGCTCAACTTTAACTTAGAACCCAAGGCTTCCTGCAGACTCCTCCAAAATTCTGAAGTAAACCTCGGATCTCTATCCGACACTATGCTCGACGGAACACCATGCAACTTCACAATTATCCTGATATAAATTTCTGCTAGCTTCGACAACGGGAAGCTGATGTTAATTAGTATAAAATGTGCGGATTTCGTAAGTCGATCCACCACTACCCAAATAGCATCAAAGCCTCTCGCTGTATTTGGCAAACCAGTCACAAAATCCATCACAATACTGTCCCATTTCCACTCAGGGATTTCCAACGGTTGCATTAATCCCGAAGGCTTCTGATGTTCCACTTTTGACTTCTGACATGTCAAACAAGCATAGACAAACTGAGTTATGTCCCTCTTCATACCGGACCACCAAAACAACTTCTTTAAATCATGGTACATCTTTGTAGCTCCCAGATGAATACTCAAGCTACTCCGATGACTTTCCTCTAAGATTGCCTTTTTCAATTCCTCATTATCAGGTACACAGATTCTGCCCCAGAATCTCAACACACCCACATTATCCACTTTAAAGTCACTATCAGGATCATCTCCTTCTGTAGGCATTAAGTCTACCAACTTCACATCCAGTTTCTGATTTTCCTTAATCACATCCAAAAAGTCATTATTCACTTTCAGCATACCCAATTTGATACTTCCTGGTGTAGTTTCAAAAACCATGCTCAAATATCTGAACTATTCAATCAATTCCATTTCCTTTACCATTAACGCAGACATATGAATCGTCTTCCGACTCAGAGCATCTGCCACAACATTAGCTTTTCCCAGATGGTAACTCAAGTTAAAGTCATAGTCTTTCAAGAATTCTAACCATCTTCTCTGCCTCATATTTAATTCCTTCTGGTCGAACAAATATTTCAAACTCTTGTGATCACTAAACACTTCAAATCTCGATCCATACAAATAATGCCTCCAAATTTTTAACACGAACACCACTGCAGCTAATTCAAGATCATGAGTAGGATAGTTCCTCTCATGCACCCTTAACTGTCTTGAAGTATAAGCCACTACCTTGCCACCTTGCATCAACACACCGCCTAATCCCATCTTAGACGCATCACAATACACTACAAAAGAATCATTTGGACTTGGTAAAATCAACACTGGTGCTGTCGTCAACTTCTTCTTCAGTTCTTCGAAACTCTCCTCACAGGCAGCATCCCAGACAAAAGCTTGATTCTTTCTGGTTAACTGAGTCAACGACAATGCCAATTTAGAAAACCCTTCAATGAACCTTCTATAGTAACCTGCCAAACCCAAAAAGCTTCTAATTTCCGTTGCGGTCTTCGGAGTTTCCCACTGAAGTACTACACTTACTTTAGAGGGATCCACCGCTATACCATCACCAGAAATCACATGGCCCAAGAAACTCACGGTCTTCAACCAAAATTCACACTTCGAGAACTTTGCAAACAATTTATTATCTTTCAACACCTGCAATGAAATTCTCAAGTGACCTGCATGCTCTTCGTCAGACTTAGAATAAATCAGTATATCATCAATAAATACCACAATAAACTGATCCAGATAAGAATGGAAAATACGGTTCATATATTCCATAAATACACCCGGCGCATTTGACACTCCGAAAGGCATCACTGCATATTCGTAATGTCCGTAGCGAGTTCTGAAAGCAGTCTTCTGAATATCACCATCCTTCACTCTAATCTGATGGTAACCCGACCTAAGATCAATTTTGCTGAAAACACGAGCTCCTACCAGCTGATTCATTAAGTCATCAATCCTAGGAAGTGGATACTTATTCTTAATGGTTACTTTATTCAACTGACGGTAGTCAATGCACAGACGCATACTACCATCCTTCTTCTTCACCAACAACACTGGAGCTCCCCACGGCGACACACTTGGTCTGATAAACTTCTTATCGAGCAATTCCCTGACCTGGGATTTCAACTCTGCCAACTCTGATGCAGACATCCTGTACGGTGCCATAGAGATAGGTCTGGTACCCGGTACAAGATCAATAGCGAACTCAACTTCCCTTGTCGGAGGCAATTCTGTGATGTCATCTGGAAACACTTCGAGAAATTCATTAACTACTGGCAATTCATTAACTGAAGTCTTGTTTTCAACAGATAACGAGGCAAATACTGCAAACAGCTTCACTTCATCTTCCAACAACGCCCTCAACTCCTTGCTAGATAGCGAATCTGCTAATGCTCCCTCTTCAGGAGTAAGAAACAATAACGTCTTCCTGAAGCAATCAATATACACCCGGTTAAACTCCAACCAGTTCATTCCCAAAATAACGTCAAGATTACTGAGTGGCAAACAAATCATGTCCACTATGAAATCTCTACCAAACACGGTCGGCGGACACTTCAAACACACCAAAGAAGTAACCACGGAACCAATAGATGGAGTTTCAATCGTCATCCTCTGCTCTAGAGTAGATGGCACAATCCCTAATCTCTTCACACAGTCAACAGAAATAAACGAGTGTGTTACACCCGTGTCAATGATAGCAATCAAAGGAACGTCATTAATAAAGCAAGTACCTTTGACGGAACGCTCCTCCTCAGTGGATTGGGCTCCCACCAAGGCAAACACCTTCCCACTAGTTTGAGACGCCAGAGACTTCTTCGGCTTCTCACAGTGAGTGCTGATGTGACCCTTCTCTCCACAATTATAACAAGTAGGTATAGTGGCTCTGCAATCAGCTATAACATGACCTACTTTGCCACACTTGAAACACTTCTTCACCTCATTCTGACAGTTGTTAGCACGGTGACCTGCGCCACCACATCTGAAGCACTTGAGAGTGTCAGCACCTGCTCCCTTCTCCTTTGGCTTCTTCCCCACATCAGTTTTCTGTTTCCCCTTATCAGCTGGAGCACTGTAGGGAGTATCTCCAAATCTCTGCTTATTTTTCTTCTCATTCATAGCTTTGTAATGAGCATCCTGGCCCTGTTGTCATTATCATAAATTCTGCTTCTGCTTACCAGCTCTGGATAGTTTCTTATCTTCTGACAAGCAATACCCAATTTGATCTTGGGACGCAGCCCATTCTCAAACTTCAAACACTTCGATGTCATAGCTTCTTCAGTATTGTAATGAGCACAATACTGAACTAGCTCCTCAAACTTAGCGGCATACTCAGCAACTATCTTATCACCCTGCTTCAGCTCCAAAAATTCAACCTCCTTCGAACTACGAATGTCTTCTAGAAAATACTTTTCCAGAAACTCAGCTTGAAACACAGCCCAAGTAATCTCAGTACCTGCAGCTTCCAATCTCTGGCGACTGTTGTCCCACCAAGCCTCAGCCTCTCCTTCCAGCATATGAGTACCAAACCGTACCTTCTGAGCATCACTGCATTCCATGGTCCTGAAGATCTTCTCCACAGCCTTCAGCTATTTCTGTGCAGCCTATGGATCTAAGATACCTCCCTCATATGTAGGCAGCTTATTGCTCTGAAACCGTGCTAAGTCACGAAACTGAGCACCTCCACCCTAGTTGGCATTCTCTACAGCTTGTGCCATGGCTTGCATAACAGCAGCAAGAGCAACATCATTCCTTCCTGCCATACTGGACAACAATCATCACAAGGTCAGAACACAAAATCAACTCCTATTCTAAGGACAGACTCAACTATAACACCTGGCCGGACGGACCGACCTGCTCTGATACCAATTATAACACCCCACTTTTCCCATTTTGAAAATAACAAAAATGTTAAAGATGAATCAGAGTTTGCACCAACAAGTGAAATGTCACATCATCAAACCAATATAAACTCTTTATTGTATTAAATTGAATAAAGAATCAGCGAAAATAATCATTTAGTTCAATTCACGGCAATCCGCCCAAATACACCAATATTATCCTTAAAACAAGGTTCTCCATAAAATAACTCGATAAAATGGAATACGTAACAAAGAATGTAATAAAATCAAAACAACTACAAAAAAAAATCCCAACATCCCGTGTTACGTATCAGAGCACTCCTATAGACTCGAACAGGCAACACGAACATCCAAGCAACCTAAGTACCTGGGTTATTTGTACTTTCGAAGAAGCACAAACACAACAACAACAAAGGGGTGAGAAATCACATTCAATATATAACGGTGAATAAATACATGATAAGAAGGTAGCATTCACATCTATGAACCAACACGACCTACTGTCCAATATCATCAACAACATCAAATAATAATGTAATGCGACACGACACCATGCATGCAGTACCGACTCATTGGTTCATTCAATTGAACCCCAGATAGATCATATACACCTCTACTTGGCAATGATCTATCCCCCACCATTCTCCACATAGGAGTACGGATGAATCGCATATACTCCTCCTGAGCAACGATCCATCCCACTAATCACCATGAAAATGCATGACATATATTGCACAATAACACATGTATAATATCAGAAACACATGTACACGATCCTCCTGATCACACCTTAACATAACATTAACACCATCATTACATAATTGTTTCATGCACACCAAACATCTACATTACTAATTAATGCCTTAAAATTATTAAAATTATTATTTCTATCACCAATGTTTTATTTCTCAGCACCTGGCACCTATTCCCAACCTCTCAAACCAAAAGAAACCGAATCGGACGCGAAAACGGGAAAGAAATCGTGAAACGGTAAAATTCTGCAACTTCGCCGGCCATACGCGTATTGCCCCATGCCATACGCGTATTGCCAGCTCACTCGCCCAACCCATACGCGTATTTACTCCCTTCGTACGCGTATCTCCTCACAATGCCCAAGGCCATACGCATATTGCCTGATGCCATACGCGTACGGGCAGAGACGTTTTCTCACTGAATTTCCCAAATTCCAACACCATACGCGTATTGCCCTCCTATTACGCGTACTACCTAGCTCCCATATGCGTATTGCTGCGTATCATGCCACTCCATATGCGTATCGCCCCACATGATACGCGTATCGCCAGATCTGTTACGCGATTCACCAGCAGCCTCACTATTCTGCATTCTGCTACGATTTCCACACTTCTTCACTTCCAACCAGTCCTATAATCATTTCTACATTGATTTTAGGTTTAATTTTCATCTTCACGCTTGTACCTAGAATTACTACAAGCATTATAAGTCTATAATCTCAAACCGTTCTCCTAACTCGATTCAAAATCAACAGGTCTGCAACATATGCTCATACAACAGCAACAACCACAACAATTCATGAAAATACATATCAATTCATGCACGATTTTCAGAATCACAACAGACATATACAACAATCATCAATTCAACAGTTTTGCATACAAATGCCTACTGGGTTAAGGACTCCCCACTACCCTATCATGAATATATCACCAATATTAAACCCGTTTCTCCCCCTTACCTCGAATTCTGCAGCAAAATTGACAAATTGGGGAAGATGGTTCAAGCCCTAGCACTTGTTCTTTCTCTTCTCCTTTGTTCCCTCTTTTCGTTAAACGTGAAACTGTTCTCTTAATTCCCTAAACCTCTCTTAATCCCTTAATTTCTTATTTTAATTAATTCCAAATAATAATAATAATAATAATAATAATAATAATATTTCTATTATTAATGAAATTATGATTATTATTTAATTATGTCTCTATTATTATTAATCTAAGGTTTTATTCCAATAATCTACCTTCTAAGCCAAGGTCAACAAGTAAACGCACTCAGGCACTCTCCCAAACAAGGACACGCTAAAAGATTAATACAAGATGACTAAATAATTAAAATGGGTGTTACACTTTACGCCAAACCATGATGATTTCCTTAGGTAGTATCATAATTATCAGAAGTCATATTCGACTGCTTCAATTGCACGCACTAGTAATTCTTTTGTTTGCCTCTCTCAATCATCTTGTCTTGGACCTTGATTTCTTGATTCTTGTGCATTTGATCATGTTACTGGTAATAAAAGTCTTTTCTATTCCCTCTTAACCTATAGTGTCTTACCTACTATAACTTCTGGCGATGGTTCTCAAACCCGTTCCAAAGGAATTGGTACTGTTCAAGGTATACCTTCTCTCTCCATTACTTATGTTCTCTACATACCTAATTTTCCTTTTAATTTGCTATTAGTCAATCGTTTAACTCATTCTCTTGATTGTATTATCACATTCACTAACAATAATGTTACCTTGCAGGATCAGAGTCCGGGTCGAAAGATTGGTGTTGGATGTGAGTCTCAAGGCCTTTATTACCTCTCAATGTCATCTAATACATGCTCATCCAAAGATTCTCTATTCACTATCCCTGCTCAGCTAGTTCATCCAATCTTCCCAAAATACAAAATTTGGCACCAAGTTTATCGAATGTATCTAATTTACATTGTGAGTCATGTTAGTTAGGGAAATACACTCGTAGTCAATTTCCCAATCGAGTTAATAAACTAGCTTTGTCCCTTTTTGCTTTAGTTAACTCTGATGTTCAGGGTCCCTCATTTTTTAAGCTACCCAGTAACCAAAAGTTGGTAATCTTTCCTCCTGAGTTTATTGCCTTATTTTAAGTTATCACTTGTCTGGTAGTAGGTAATATATCTCATTCTCTTTTTGGTGGTTACCATTGTTTAAACTACCCAGTAACCGGTAGTTGGTAATCTTTCCTCCTGAGTTTATTACCTTATTTTAAGCTATCACTTGTCTGGTAGTAGATAAATATCTCTTTTTCTTTTTGGGTGGTTACCTTTATTTAAGCTACCATATGGCTGGTAGTAGGTAATCTCTTCTCCAGTATAGTTGGGTTCCTTTCCCCTAGTGGAGTTGGATACCCTCTTTGTTATTCCTTTTCCCCGACAAAGTCTTGTTTTGTTTGGTAATGGTGGGTCTTCCCCCGTGGGTATCTCTTTGCTGGTTGCGTTGTTAAGCTTTTCCTCAGTGGAACCTTACACTTTTGTTTTCCCCCTGCGGAGTCTCCTTTTCCTTTCTTGTGCTCTCCAGCAGTTGTTTGTCTCCTGTGGCATCCTTTTCCCCACATAATTCTTTTCATTCATATCATATCAAATCATGTGCATTTTGCGGTATCTTAGGGCCAGAAATTGGGTTTGTTGTTGTATTTAAGCATCTCATATCCCGTCGAGACAAAGATTGTCAATCTTTATATCTCCGAATTGAAGAAACTTAAATAGGGGAATCTGTCATACCCTAATTTTAACCCTAAGATCCCACTTCCTTTTCATCTTCACAATGCATCAAGATCACAAACTTGGTTCTCCTCTATCCTTATAATCCTTGGGGTTGTCTTTCCAGAGATCACCAAGCACCTTTCTTTGTATCTTTTCATTTTTGTTTATATGTTTTATGTTTCATTAACTACTAATCAAAATATCAAAAAAATATTTTTTGTCCCTTTTGTTTCCTTGCAAGGTAGAGTTTTGTATCAAAGGCATCAAGCATGGTTCCTCAGCTAGAGTTTTGGTCAAAGTGTGGTCAACCATTGATTCCCAAGGGCTATCTCATCAAGTCATGCCCTCTAATCTCAAAATGTTTGATCTTAAGCATCACCCAAAGGTTCATGTGTTTATTTCCATGCCTTCATCAACAAGTTACCTCAAGCTTAGTTCAATTTAATCAAATTACATTCAAGGGCACATTATTTTGAGTTCATATGATCATCCATGTACTTTGAAATTCAAGAAAAGTCCAATATTACAAGTTGATTCCAATAGGTCTGACCTAAAAAGTTAACATTGAAAGTCAATGTTCAAAGGATCACAACTCCTTCAATTCTCAACATTTTTTAATGCTTGTATTTGCATATGACTCTTATCAATATCCTCTAAAAGTTATCTTTACATGACAAGAGCCAATTATGTTTGGAGGATCATCAAAAGTTTGAAGACATTATAGGTCATTTGTGGACTTAGTGAAATTTTGACCTATTTTCAAGTGACTTTTTCTCAACTTTCAAGAATCATAACTTCCCTCTACAAGTTTGCTTCAAGAGTCAAAATCTAATTATGCTTGGAAGGCCATGGAATTCATTGATACATTATAAGTCATTTTCAGCCACTTTGGACTTAGAATTTTTCATGACCTCATTGCCAGAGTTTTGTGCCAACATCAACATGCCATAACTTTTTCCACAAATGTCCAAATGCAATATTTCTTGTCATATTGTGATATTTGTTATGATGTCAACAAGTTGCAAAAAGAATGGAATAAAAAAGGCTCGTGTACAAGATGCCCCATTGGTGTAAACATGACCTCATGAAACTGTATTTTTGCACCATGATCAGATTTTGAAGTTCACTAATTCTCAATTACAAGCCAATTTATCACGTTATTTACATCTAAACATGTTTAATCAAGTTCCAAGAAGCAAAATGACTCATAAAACACAAGGATTAACTGAGTTTTGATGCATTTAAAGTCACACTTTCTTCATGATGATTCAATCAAATTTGGATCATTTCACCCCTCTCAGCATTCCATCATTCTCTCCTATAAATAGAGCAACATATTCCCTTCATTTTCAAGCTTTTGAGAGCAAAAAATACCATACTCAGATCACACTTGAACCTTTAATTTGTGAGATGTCGTTTTCATACTTTAAGGCTTTCTCAACACAATCTCTCACATCCAATCTCTTCATCGTTCTTCTATGAAGCTGAGAGAACAAGAACCAAGGCTTGAGGTGCTCTGAATTGCTCATACGATCTGCTTCGATTTGCTCATTTCACACATCTTCGTTCAGGTAGTTAGAAGCATCCATTTGCTTCAACTAAGTTACCACAATGTAGTCCTTGGCTTGCTAATGGTTTCTGGATCCTCAATTTTGTTTGACTGATGCATTTTCTTTTCGTATTTTTGAGTTTTCCGTTTTGTTATCGTGTTAAGTTTCTACAAAATTCTCCTGCCTCACTTCAGATAAATGAAGTTTGAGGACATGGTTGAGTTGACGCCACTGAGAGGATTCAAATAGTATATGTATCATGACCTAATAGTACTATTTGATGAATCTCCATCGAAGGATGGTCAGAGAAAACGACCGGAGATGACGATGATGGTGTTCTGAGTTATTCTGTGCCACGTGAAATGTTTCCATTGGCTTTTTTTAAACCAGATCCAGTGTGTTTTGCACACTAATTTCCACCATGAGCATGCATGTTTAGACCAATAGATCTGCTAAGACAGATTAATGAAGAGGATCTGACGCTCCTTGTTTTTTCAGCATTATTTCTTTTTCTTTTTTTTCATTTAAAATTGTTTTAACTTCAAAAATTCATATTAATTTCATTTTTATTCCGAAAAATCCCAAAATAATTTATGAAATACTCTTTTATTTTTCTTCATCTGATTTTATTTTTGGAGATTTTTATTTTCTGATTTGCTATTTTTCTTTGATTTTCTCTTTTTTCCTTTGTTTTAATTGGTTTAAAAATAGTTTTATGTCTTCCAAAATTCTGAAAAAGTTTTTCATATACTTCTTGATTTATTTCTGACCTTCCATAATTTTCTTGGCCATTTATTTGGTGATTTGAAGGACTTTATGGATTTTCTCTTTTATTTTCCTTTTAAAATCATTTTTAAAATCTTTTTGATGCATTTTATTTCATTTTATTGCATCTTATATTTTTTTGACTTATGTTGACTTCTGTTGGCCTTGGATCTTGGTTGATTTGATCATAAGTTTCATCAAACTCAATGGATCTTGGGTGTTGTTGGGGGTGAAAACCCTAATCCACCAAAATGGATGATTAATTTTGATGATAACTTGATTAATGCCTTAATCCAACTTGGTTTGCTTTCTATTTTGTATCTTCTTCTATTTTCATCTATTTCTTTTTCCTTTTTACCTTTCCTCTTGATCAATTGGATGATGTGTATTCCGTCTTGTTCATGAGATCTTGATTGGTGCTTGATGAACTTTCATTATTTCAAATCTACCATTTGATTCATCATTGATCAATTGAGGTACTTTGGATTGATGCATAAGTTTGTCCTAAGTATCATGAAGGATTGATTGATGTAATGGACCAATCTTCCATGACTTAGATCTTGACCCACCTTGTTTTGAATTGTGCTACACGTTTTAGGAGTATGATCTCTATCATATCTCTAACATGTATGATACATAAATTGTTATTGACCGGCCTCCCATAGTATGATCTTCCTTATAGATTGTGCTACAATTGTGTAACATAGCGCTAAATTTGTCTTGAATCAGATTATTAATTCTAACACTTGTACTAACCATATAATTGTGCTAACATTTATTTTATGTCATTTACTCTTATGCACTTTTATCTTTAAGTCATTTAATTTCTTGCACCTTATATATATTGCTATATTATTGTCATTTACATATCATATTATCATTATTTATGTTTATGCCTTTTCCTTTTGTCCACTTGGACTTTCTTTTTTCTTTTTTCTTAAGACATTAATAAACACTAAACCATTAAAAGACTTAATGTTTCCATTGGACTTTTTGGTTACTATCCTTTGCTTGGATGTTGGACTTATGAGACTTAGAATTAGGTTCTTTACCCTATGCTTTGGAGTTGTGACTTGAGACCTTGGAATTCATCTGGTACCTTGACCTTGGTTTGAACTTTGGAAGACTTAGTTCTGCTACCTCATTTTTGGCTTGGTTTAAGTTCTTGTTTATCTGATGCTTGGCTATTTCTATGCTTATGTGGTTGCTTATTGCTTGAATCCAAAGGAAGGGATAGCTTGGTATCTTGGTTAGATCTTTCCTTCCTTAGCTTTTATTTTATGCTTTAGGTTAGTCTCTTCATCTCCTCCTCTTCTTAAATTTTCAAAATCTTCTCCCTTATTCAAAACCTTCTTGTTTTCAAACTTGAACCTATTTCATAATAAACCTTGACTTTGTCAAGCGATTTTTCAAACTCTTTTCTTGAATAAAGTGCTAATCAATCTTACGCATATCAAGACTATTTTCAAAAGACTTAAAAAAATACTTAACCCATTCAAACTATTTTGTGCCTTTTGTGCACTTTTCCTTTTAAATGTTTTTCTTAAGGTTTAGACATGAGTCATTTTCATAGTTGAGATGTAATTATCCTATCTCCATAGTGATGATTAGTGTTGATTCTTTTCCACTTGAGAGAGCTAGTGGCATACTTGTTGACCTCTATCAAATAGTGATGTAAAGATCCATTTTCATACACTTGTGGGTGACTAGTTGAGTTTTCTCCTTAAAATGACAACTTGTCTTTCCCATTTAAAATCAATCAAAACAAATATCTTTTTTTTTTTAATTTTTACCACAAACTACGAGGTTTTGATCCTTCATTGCACTTTGTGGGTAAGTAGGCACGAGGCTCAAGAAGTCTTGTAAAACACAAAAATCTTAAAAAAAAATTTCTCTTATGATCCCTCCAATCTTTTGCAAACAACACCTTTTAAGCCAAACATAGATTTTCAAGAGTTCCTATAGAGTACTATAGATGTTTTGGGTGCTAACACATTCCTATTGCATAACCAACCCCTTACCCTTATCTCTATTTTTATTAGTTTTGTTTTAAAACTTCTTTGGGTTTTGTTCGTTCTTTTCCCCATTCCTTTGGAAAAATAAGAGTGCGGTGGCGACTCTTGCTTTATGAGTTAAGTTAATCAATAGCTTAATCTCAAATTTTCCCATTACAGAAAAGTGCCGACCCTGCTGGGGATAAATCCCTAGTGGGTTTAGCCTAACTTGTTTATCCGTGTTTGTATTATATATGTTGTTTGCTGTTTGTTTTTCTGGTGCTTGGTGATCTCTGAGTGGTGAGATAAGTCCTATACCCGGACTTGAGAGCACTTATGATAGGAAGGTGGTATAGTCATGTTTGGCTTATGAGGAGTTAATCCTTAATAAGCTGACTTGAGATCCCCCGCTCAGTGGAGACCTCCTTGAGGGTAAATATGCTGAACAAGTAGATGTGAATGAATTTTAATTTCGACTTGAGATCCCGAGAAGCTGAGGATCTTAGAACCCTTTAACTCATCTTGGCCTTATTAGGACGTAGTGCAGTGACTATTCAGGTGTAGACTTGAATTAGTTGTTACGCGATACTACTCTCAGACGAGTTTCTCTTGAGAATATTATTGGCTAACGAGTAGTTGTTTAAGCCGTTAATATCCAAAAGATGGAATCACGACTCTAGGAACCTTTGTAGAACCTTGTTGTGAAGGTGATTTTAACAATTAGTACATACCTTGTGGGTGGTTCTTACCCTTGGCTCCATGCTCGTGACTCCGAACCCTTGAACCTTGTTTGTGGTTGTTGCATAATCATGCACTCATGCATTCATGAACATCTTGTTGAATAAGTTTTCAAGGAACTTAGAGACTCTCTTTGCAAACATCGCAGATATTGAGATTATGGCTATTGGAAGGAGAAACACTCAGAAGTACAGTTTCAGAGCTCCTGATCTTAAAGATTTGAGAAAGCTAGCATCCTTTGTGACCGATCTGGTGGATTTCAAATCTCGTCATGGAAGACTTTTGTCTATTCTCTCTACAAATGTTGAAGATGAAAATTTTCATACTCTTGTTTAGTTCTATGATCCTATCTACCGGTGCTTTACCTTTCTGGATTATAAGCTATTGCCTACCTTAGAGGAGTATGCTTATCTTGTGGGTATACGAGTTTCTGACAGAGTTCCTTTTACTGGTTTGGAAGAGGTTCCCAAGTCACAAGTTATTGCTGCAGCTATTCATTTGAGGAAATCTGATATAGACACCAATCTTAATGTTAAGGAAGGCATTCAGGGGTTGACTTCTAAGTTCCTGATTGAGAGAGCTTCTACTTTTGCTAGTGTTGGCAGTATGATGGGTTTTGAGGCTATTCTGGATTTACTTATCTATGGGCTGGTCTTGTTCCCTAACATTGACAACTTTGTTGATGTTAATGCTATTAGGATCTTCTTTATTGGGAATCATGTTCCGACTTTACTTGGCGATATTTATTTCTCTATCTACCATATGACTTCTAAGGGAAATGGTACTATTGTTTGCTGTGCACCTTTGCTGTACAAGTGGTTTATTTCACACTTGCCATAGTTATCTACTTTCAATAAGAACAAGGGCTGTTGGAGGTGGTCTCAGAGGATCATGCCCCTTACCAATGCCGATATTACTTGGTATTCTTATGTGTTTGATAATGTCAAGATCATTGATAGTTGTAGGGAATTCTTCAATGTGCCTCTTCTTGGTACACAAGGTGGAATTAACTGCAACCCGACTTTAGCAAGGTGTTAGCTTGGATACACTTTGAAGTATAAGCCTAATAATGTTTTGTTAGAGGGTTTGTTTTTCCAAGAGGGAAAATATACTCATGATTTGAAAGAGAGAATGGCTCATGCTTGGCACAACATTCATAGGAAAGGAAAAGGAGAGCTTGGAAAACAAGTTTGCATAGCTTTGGAACCTTATACTATTTGGGTGAGAGAGAGAGCAAGGGAGCTTAAGATGCCTTATGCTTTTGAGAAGCCCATGCCTATAGTGGTTGCCACACCACTCACCACTCCTAATGATGATGTGAGAGAGATTCAAGATGCCTTAGCCAAGATGAAGCAAGAGAAGGATATGTGGGATGCCAAATTCCATGCTGCAAACCTTGAGAAAATAGAGCTGCAGAAGCAGATGAAAGAGAAAGATGACTCGATAGAGTTGCTTGAGCAACATGTTGTGAAGAGACAGAGAGAGGATTTATTTTCCTCTAGTACTTCATCACCTCATCCTCCTGCCTCAGGTGCCTGGAAAGGTGTTGTGGACCAGCTTGTGTTGGAGAAGACCACCATGAAGGACAATTATGAGAGAGAGATCAAGAGACTCAAAATGAAGTATCAGCTTGGAGTTGGAGCATCCTCAGATGTGATTCCTAGGATCTAGCTTTTACTTATTGTATTTTGATCCTTTGTAAGTTGTACTTCCAATTGTAACTCTTTCCAATTATCAATAAAATGAGATTTTTAGTATTTCAAGTGTTTTTTTTCCTTTATGATGTTTGTTATATCTTAAAGTTACTTGAAAACTGAATGAAAGCATTTGCATAGCATATCATGCATCATTCTACATCTGGTCTTGCTTTTGAGAGTTTTACAGATGTCTTATTGCTTTTCTCTTGGTATTCTAAGAAGTCAAGCTGTCGCACCAATACAACACTCAGGCTAATTCTCAAAGAAAGATGGATCACTTAGTGCAAGAGAATCATTAATTCCGTGAAGAGGTTGCAACCCTCCATGCTGGTATGGAGAAGCTTAATTCTCTGGTAGAGTCTCTGGTTGCTCTACAGAATCAGTCTCCTCGTCCTCCTACTCCTCAGGAAACTCAACCTCAACCCACTATGATCTCTGAAGTGGTTTCTGTGCCCGTTTCTGTGGCCCCTATTAGTGCTCCGTCACACTCTATGCCTCCTGGTTTTGCCTGGGGCATGCCTTTGAACTTTATTCCTAAGGGATACAAGCATGATGTTGAAGTTTCCATTGTTCAACTTGTAATGACAATTCCTCCACCTGTAGTGCATGCTATCCCACAGACTGATGAACCTATCTTCCATGCTGAGCCAAGTGAAAGCATGGGCGTTTATAAATAAATGGATGAATTTCAATATCAATTTCAAGAGATGCAAAAAGAAATAAAAACTTTAAGGGGGAAAGAGTTGTTCGGAGAGAATTCTCATGAGCTATGTCTTATTCCGAATGTGAAGATTCCCGCCAAATTCAAAGTTCTAGATTTTGAGAAGTATAAGGGTAACACCTGTCCACAAAGTTATCTTGTCATGTATGCGAGAAAGATGTGCACTCACACTGACAACCATCAGCTGTTAATTCATTATTTCCAAGACAGTCGCATTGTTGCTGCTTTGAAATGGTATATGGGTTTAAATAGCACTCAAATCCATACTTTCAATGATCTGGGAGAGGCTTTCATTCGTAAATATAAGTACAACTTGGATATAGCACTAGACCATGATCAAATCTGCACTATATCACAGAAAGAGAATGAAAATTTTAAGGAATACGACTAGAGGTGGCGAGAAATTGCTGCGTAGATCAGTACTCTGCTAGAAGAAAAGGAGATGACTAAGATTTTTCTGAAGATGTTGAGTTCATTTTTCTATGAGCGAATGGTGGCCAGTGCACCCAGTGATTTTAACAAAATGGTGAATATGGGTATGCGCTTAGAAGAAGGGGTCTGTGAAGGATGTTTGACCAAAGAAGGTAACTCTGCTAGAAGTACTAAGAAGTATGGTGGTGGGTTTTCTAAGAAAAAGGATGGAGAAACCAATGCCATTTCCCAAGAAAGGTCCAGAAGACACAGGGGAAGAAATAACAATCATCATCATCAACAACAAGTAGCTTCAGTTACACCTGTCATCAGCGCTGCTCCAGTTGCTCAAGCTACTTCAAATTATCAACTACAATTTCAACAAAGAACACATCAACAACAAAATCAACAGAATCGTCCTTAAAGGAAAGTTCAAGTTAATCCAATTGCGATGTCTTATGCTGAGCTGTACCCTGCCTTGGTACAGAAGAACCTTGTACAAACAAGAGAACCACCAGTTATTCCTAAAGAGCTTCCATGGTGGTACAAAGCTGATCATTCCTATACTTATCATCAAGGGGCACCCGACCATGATATCGAGAACTATTTCCCATTGAAATCTGAGGTTCAGAGACTAATCTGAAGTGGAATCCTATCATTCAATGATCTTGGGCCTAACGTTCAAGCCAATCCTTTGCCTAAGCATGGTAATTCCAATGTGAATATGGTAGAAGGATTTCTTGGTACTTATCATATTTTTGATGTGAATTTGATCAGAGGTTCTCTAATGGATATGCATGCTTGTCTGTGTAGATTGAGCTATTACGGGCATGATCATGCTGCGTGCCGTATTTATTCCAAAAGTCCTAGAGGATGTTCTTCAGTAAAAAGAGACCTTCAGAAAATGCTAGATCAAAGCTTAATTCAGATTACTCATCTGAGGAATGATGCTGATCACGAAGTGAATGTCATTGTCCCGCACTTTAATATTCCTGAGCCTGTTGAGAGTTCTTACAATAGCCAGAAGTCATCTATTACTCAGTTGGTTATTTGTTTACTTGGTTCTACTTATGAATCTGATAAAGTTTTGTTGTATCGATGTAATGCTACAATGCTTGACGATGGAAAAGAGGTGCATATTCCCTCTCTTTCTTCTATTGTGAATATTATTGACATTAGCAGGGTGACCCGGAGGGGTCGAGTATTTGCTTCTACACCTCCTAAGAAGGATGATAATATCCTTCTTAACAAGCCGATTATGTTTGAGGCGTCTGTGGTACAATCCAAATCTGGATTTGTTATTGGGCAATCTAGTGGTACAAGCCAAGATGCTGATGATGAAGTTTTGAAATTGATTAAGAAGAGTGAGTACAAAATTATGGACCAGTTGTTGCAAACTCCCTCCAAGATCTCTGTATTATCCTTGTTAATGAACTCTGAGGTTCATAGGGAAGCTCTGAGGAAAATGCTAGAGCAAGCATATGTGGACCATGACGTGACCGTTGATCAATTCGAGAATATTGTTGGTAATATTACGGCTTGTAATAACCTGAGCTTTAGTGACGAAGAGCTACTCGAAGAAGGAAGGAATCATAACATGGATTTACATATTTCTATGAATTATCTAAATGACACTTTGTCTAATGTGTTGGTTGACACTGGTTCTTCTCTTAATGTGACGCCGAAATCTACCTTGTCAAGACTGTCATATCAGGGTACTCCCATGAGATTCACTGGTGAGGTTGTTAAAGCTTTCGACAGATCAAGGAAAACAGTGATAGGGGAAGTTGATCTCCCTGTGAAAATAGGCCTGCAGCATTTTATGATTACCTTTCAGGTTATGGACATTCATCCTGCATACAGTTGTTTGCTGGGTAGACCATGGATTTATGAGGCTAGAGCTGTCACTTCGACACTCCACCAGAAGCTAAAATTTGTGAAAAATGGGAAGCTTGTCGTGGTAGGTGGTGAACAGACTATGTTGGTAAGTCATTTGTCATCTTTCTCCTATATGGACGCTGACGAGGCTGTGGGAACTGCATTCCAATCCCTATCCATTATTGACAATGTTGGAAAGAAGAGTGGGGCATCTATTTTTTCTTTGAAAGATGCGCAACAGGTTGCTAAAAAGGGTCAGTCTGTGGGCTAGGACAGAGTCATTGAACTTGCTGAAAACAAGAATAGAGCCAGTATGGGTTTCTCCTCTAGTACGACTAGAAGGGAATTGAAGTGCTATCAAGATATATTTCAAAGTGCTAGGTTTGTCCATGCCGGAGATCAAACTGCTACGACAATCATTGAAGATGACTAAGAAGATGACACGCCGAACTACGTGACTCATGGAGTGGTCTGCCAAAATTGGACAGCTATCGACATTCCTTCTATTGTTCACGCTTCAAAGTAATTTGTTTTTGTGTTTTTCAAATATCCTTTCACTCTGCCCATGGTGAAATTGAATTTGTGAGGGCTTTGTTTCAAACTTTAATATCATAAATAAAATGTTATTTTTCTTATCCATGTGTGTTTTTATCTTTTACTTTTTTTTCTTCTGGAAAATGGTAACCTAGAAAACAAAAAAAAATTTCAATATCTGCATGATACTTGCATATTTATTTGTTTCCTAAATTCGAGCATATTATCATTGTGCAGATTGATTATTAAACCCATTGAAAACAATGTCCCTATGCCCTCTCCCAACTTTGAATTCCCTGTGTTTGAATTTGAAGAAGAGGATGTTGAGGAAATTCCATATGATATTTCTCGGTTGTTGAGCACGAGGAAAAGACCATTCAGCCTCACAAAGAGCTGGTAGAATTAATTAATTTGGGTTCAGAGGAAGATAGAAAAGAAGTCAAGATTGGGGCACTGCTTCAGTCAGATGTTAAGAAGAGGATGATAGAGCTTCTTAAAGAGTATGTGGATGTCTTTGCTTGGTCTTATCAAGATATGTCTGGTCTTGATACTGATATTGTGGAACACAGATTTCCGTTGAAGCCAGAATGTCCACCAGTTAAACAGAAGTTGAGAAGAACTCACCCCGACATGGCTGTTAAGATCAAATAGGAGGTTCTGAAGCAAATTGATGCTGGTTTCCTTGTTACTCCTGAATATCCTCAATGGGTGGCCAATATTGTGCCTATTCCAAAGAAAGACGGTAAAGTTCGAATGTACGTTGACTACAGAGATTTGAATAAAGCCAGTCTAAAAGATGATTTTCCACTACCACACATTGATATGTTGGTAGATAATACTGCTAAATTTAGTATTTTCTCCTTTATGCACGGGTTTTCCGGATACAACCAAATTAAGATGGCACCCAAGGATATGGAAAAAAACAAAATTCATTACACCCTGGGGAATATTATGTTACAGAGTGATGCCTTTCGGTTTGAAAAATGCTGGTGCAACGTACCAGAGAGCCATGACCACTCTATTCCATGATATGGTGCATAAAGAAATAGAGGTCTATGTGGATGATATGATTTATAAGTCGAGGATTGAAGAAGATCATATTGAATATTTGTTGAAGTTTTTTCAGCGTTTAAGGAAGTATAAACTCCGCTTGAATCCTAATAAATGTACTTTTAGTGTCTGTTCAGGAAAATTGTTGGGCTTTATTGTTAGCTAGAAAGGTATTGAAGTAGACCCTGATAAAGTTAGAGTTATTCAAGAAATGCCAGTGCCCAAAACAGAAAAACAAGTCAGAGGATTTCTCGGACGTTTGAATTACATCTCTCGATTTATATCTAACATGACTGGCACTTGTGGGCCGATCTTCAAACTTCCCCGCAAAGATCAAGGTTGTGTATGGACAGAGGATTATCAGAAGGATTTTGATAGTATTAAAGAATGTCCGCTTGAACCTCCTATTTTGTCTGCTCCCGTGGAAGGAAGACCATTGATTATGTATTTTACCATGCTAGAAGAGTCTATGGGTTGTGTTTTTGGTCAACAAGATAAAACCGGTAGGAAAGAATATGCCATATACTACCTGAGTAAAACGTTTACAGATTGTGAGTATCGATACTTAATGCTTGAAAATACATGTTGTGCTTTGGCACGGGCAGCTGTCATACCCCAAATTTTGACCACCAAGATTTCCCATCATTGTGCAAATCATCACCACAATATGGATGTACCTTCATGCCTCTTCAATCTCCTCAAGGATTGTTGAGCATTCACTACAATCAAGAATTAAGGTTTTCAGCCCTCTCAGAGCACTCAGACAAAGGATCAATCAAGAATTGACTTGATCTTCAACTTGTCTAGCCTCTCAAACACCCATAAGGGATCAAGAGGACTCCCATATCAAGGATCAAGCACAAGAGTGCATCATTCCAAGTGGATCAAGCCTCAAGATCGACAGTGTCACCAAATTAGGGTTTTGGTCGACCAAGGCCTCCAAATGAAAATTTTCATCTGGGCATGAGCCAATACTTCAAAGCATAACCCAAGATACCCCAAGGGACCTCATGAATCCAATCATCAAGTCAAATTAGCATCAGGGGAAACATTCATTAAAAATTAGGAATTAGGGTTTCTTGACCTAATTCACCCCTAAGTTGAATTTTGGAGAAAAGCATGATCCAAGACCTCAAGACATGATTTGAGGACCTCAAATACACTATATTGATCCATTTACAATAATGGATTGACCCAAGAAGCTTGATTCACAAGTTTCAATCTCATCTGGACCACAATTAGGGTTTTGAAGAAAAAATCTACAGTGCCTTTGACTTTTGACCAAGACATGCTCCCAAACCTTGGGACATGATTCAAGACACCCTAAAACACCTATGGAATCCATCCATTAGGTTTGAATTGTTTCAAAAACTTGATTTCCTAAAGGATCACACAGTTTGGATTTCATCTAACAAAATGTCAACTGTGCCCAAAATCAAGTTTGACTTTTTGGAATTTTTCACAAATATGGTTCCCCTAAGTCTAAAACAATGTTAATGTATGGTATTGGTCATCATTCATTAAGAAAAATAAAGAAAAGTATGGTTTCTTGCAAAAGGGGCAACCATGAGAAACCAAAATTTTTCTAAGTTATGGAACAAAAGTGATTTTGTACCAACTTTGCAAGGTCATAACTCCTAAACCACAAGGCCTTTTTCTCCCATCCAAAGCTCAAATGAAAGTTCATATGACATACTTCAAAAGTGTCAACTACAAAAAATTCCATATCCTCATGGATTTTGAGTAATGGATTGATCAAAATCACAAAAACATGAAAATGACCACTTTTCCAACACTTAGTGAAATTTTCAACAAGTCAGAATCTGCTTCACTTTTTCCAAACTTTGAGGCAATTTTTCACCTTGATACAAGCTGAACCAAGTCCATTGTTGGGCATCAAAGTTAAATTATGTCATGAGGGCTTTCCAAAATGTCCAAGAACTCAATCAAACTCAATTTGAGCTAAGAGTTATGGATCTCACAAGTTTCCTAAACACAAACTGTTTTTTGACAACATTTGGTACAAACTTACATCCCACGATTCCTTAGACTAACTTTGGGCACTTTGATAATTCAATTTCTGTCCAATTACAACACAAATGAATGAGGAATCTGATCCATAGCACAAGATGCCAAGAATCTAGCCTTCCATACGCAAAATCATCATGAAAGGAACCTTGAAATTCAAATTTGGCATCAAGTATTCAATGGATACATCAAGGTGGCATGGACTGAAGCAAACCCAACTGAATGAGTCAAGCCTTATCCCTGCAACAGAAGACCATAGGCCTGTGCTCTAACCTCAAGTCAATGGCTATGGAAGACTTGGATTCCTTTATGCAACCATTGGCCAAAGACTTGCACCAGTTGCCATTCACTATTGCTTGGAAAACAAACTTGCTCTACTATAAATAGAGCTCATTTGTGATAAGTTTGAGTACACCAAAGCACCCAAACTGATGCTTTCCTCAAAATCTCTCTTTCACTCCAAATTTGCCTTCCACTTCAAGTCACTGTCAGATTTTGAAATTGGAAGTGATTCAAACCAAACCAATCATGCCAACACCTCATATACATCATATATGAGTGATTCATGGCCTTGAAACACATCTGAAACACTTGAATCACAAAATCACTAATCAGTTGCTCAAGCTTTTGACAAGGTTGCAGTTGAGGTACCGGAAGTTGATCCAAGCATCTCCAATCAAGGCCAAGCATCTCAACATACTCCATAGGGTATAGTGAAGTTGTCCAGGTCCTTACAACACATCTGTAACACCTCCATCATCAAGCTCGATCACCAGCTGCAAGGGGTAAGCCTGAAGCCTTCAAACTCTATATTCCATGCATCATAAATGAATTTTTAAGTTACCATCTTGTTTCTGCATGTATATAGAGTAATAATCCTCAATCAATTACCATGAATCAATTGTGTATGGAATTTCATTGTGTTCATGCTAAAATTAGGGTTCTTGAGGTTATCCTCTGATTTCTCACTCCACACTTAATATAAATGCAATTAATCTATATGGTTGTGATCCTTGTTCAAAAACGGGCAAGATTGGTGTTTTAATCATGCAAAACCATTGAGTAATCAGAGAGGAAAGTGAGAAAATGCAAATTGGAGCAAAACAGGGCACGCGGGCAAGAACCAAGTGTTCTTGGCGCCCTTTTTCAAATTTTTAAATATTTGAATTTTGCTTATTTTATTTAATTGATTCAAAAATTAATTTCTTTCTGAATTTTTATGTTTTGGATTAATTCTTTTTTTCAAAATTCATAAAAATGTTAAAATATTTTATTCTACAAAAATTTCACAAAAATATTATTTATTTGATATATTTAATATTTTCATAAATAATTTATTTTTCACTTGTTTTTTAACATTTTAAAACTATTTCTTTTCTTGATTTTTCAAACTCAATTGATTTTTAAATCATTCTAGGAATAAAACATGAATTTTCAAACATTTATCCTAGATCATAACTTGTTTTTACACATATTTGTTAATTTTGATCATTTTTATTTGATTTTTTTATTCAAATAAAAATACATTTTTTTTATCAAGTTAGGGTTTTGATCATTCACACTGTTGCGGTGAGAATCAGATATCAAGCTATTAATTAACTTGAATCACACATCATGAAGTTCACCACCGAGATTTGATTTATCCAAAGGAAAGGGTAAAGACCGAAAAACCCTAAGTGCGCTATGTAGGAACACAACTAAGAGATCTAAGGTTCGGGGGTTAGTTCTACCTAGGGAAGGTGTTAGCATCCTAAGTATCTGTAGTACTCTATAGGAAACTCTTGTTAGTATTTGTGTTATGCTAATGTTGCTTGCTAAGGGAAAAGTTCTAAGGTAAAGACCTAAGGGTATATACACTAAGTATGCTCGCCAAGACATCACATCTCGTGCCTACGTATCCTGACGGGAATGGAATCAGAGCATTAGTAGTTCCCCTCAATGGGGTAAAAGGGTGAGAAAGAAAAGGTTGAATCCAAGAATGCATTGGATGTAAAGGAAAAAATGTGGAAAAAGAAAAAGATAGGTCGATAGGATCTCGCAATCCTATGTGTAACGCCCCAGTTTTGTTAGATTTATTTAATCGAGTCGATTTAATTATTTTTATTATTATATTATTTTATTTTTGACTTTTATTTGATAATATATTATTTTTCATCGTGATTATGTTTTATCGCGTTTTGAGAGCGTTTACGGGATATTTGAGCGTAGGGGTATTTTGGTCATTTCACTTATTTTTCTTAAGTTAGAAACTTAAATAGAAATAAAAAGAGAGAAAATAGAAATGAAAGAAAAAGAGAAGAAGAAAAAGAGAAAGAAGGAAAGAAGATAAGAAAAAGAGAGAAAACTTGGTAAAGAAGAAAATTGATCAACCGACTTTTCAAACACGATTAAATCGGGTAAGGGTGCGAAACTCGATTATCTTATACTTGTGTATGATTATGTATGTATGTTTTTGGTTGATATTGGATTGAAATTGAATATAGAGTAAAAACCATAATATGTTGAAAGTGTTGGAAATTGATTCAAAATGTGTTTGAAATCATGTTTTAAGGTTCCTTATTGTTGATACATGTTAGATAGGTGTTGTTGAGCATTCAATTGGTATTTTTCTGGTGTTTAGAAGAGATTTGGAGGGGAAATGGTTGAATTTCGCAGAAAAATTCTGCAGAAAATTCTGGATTTTTCTCTGCCCATACGCGTAACACGCAGGGCAATACGCGTATTGGTTAAGGGAATACGCGTATGGCAATGAAGGGATGAGGGAAATACGCGTATGGAGTTCCATTTTCTTGGCCATCTGCTCATTTGCGTAATGGTACACGTAAGGAGTTAGGAAATACGCGTATGAAGTGAGGCAATACGCGTATTGGCTTTTAGTGGGATTTTTTAGGAGGATTTGGTCTCTGCCCATACGCGTATCATGTTGGGCAATACGCGTATGAAATGGACGAGTGCGCTGGGCAATTGCGTATGACCCGAGAGGGTGCAGAATGTTGTGTTTTTGCGATTCCTTTTCGTTTGACTTCCGTAACTTGTGTTTCGATTATCCGTTTTGAACATTCTTGGTATCGTTGGAAAGCTAATAAAACGTTCTTTCTTATTAAAATGATTTTGGGATTGTTGGCCGATTAAATTATTTCGAGAATTTGGAATAGTGTCATTTTGTCGACTTTTACCGTTATAATTGTGTGTAATTGATGTGTATCATGCAATGTGCTGTTGATATGGATATCGTATGACTTGTGTGCTGTGGTGTGATGAAAATGCATGTGATGAAATGTTGTGATGATGGTTTGTGGCCTAAGGGCATTAAAATGCAATGTGTTGTATTTGATGATATATGCATGATTATGGATGTGTATATGTGTGCATTTGAATGCCATGAGTCATTGTATGCCAAGCATCATGATATGCATTCTTGTGATGTCGTGTGCCCTTGTGGGGTGTGAGCGACGAATCGATTCCAGAGGGAATCCGCTATAACATCATGTGCCTTATACAAAGAGGACCTAAAGCGATGATTATAGATGATCATTTGCCTTATACAAAGAGGACCTAAAGCGATCGGATCGTGTGCCTTATACAAAGAGGACCTAAAGCGATCGGATCGTGTACCTTATACAAAGAGGACATAAAGCGATCCATAAACGTCGTGTGCCTTATACAAAGAGGACCTAAAGCGACGGGGGAACATCGTTTGCCTGACGGGGAGTTACACTAAGTAACAAGCGATGATTTCAATAGTTCCTGAGTGAACTAATGTTGAGATTGACGGATGGATGGTACCCGCATTTGCATAGAGTCGTTGTGTCGGTCTCTTTGCATTTGCATAAATCATGAATGGATTGATTTTGTGTGGAATTGTGAATGGAATTGATGAGTTGAGATATATATATATATATATATATATATATATATATATATATATATATATATATATATATATATATATATATGTTGTTGATAAATGCATTAAGCTTGATTATATATGCCTTGGTGATGGATATATGAGATATGCATTGTGTTGTGTCGTGTTCTAATTCTGGTATACGTTGTGGTGAGAATATTTTACATGTGTATTTTTTTGTTATTATATAATTGTATGCAATTATATTATGATTGTGTTTCTCACCCTTCTGCTGTTTTGAATGCTCTACGAGGCATTGCAAATTAGATGCTGGAGGTCTTTTTGTGAAGCTTAGGTCTTCATTCTTTTGTCGGTCGGCTCTGATATGTAGCACCGGGTAGCCGGGGAGACCATTGTGATTTATTGTGTATATGTATATATATCTTTTGGATTGTGTATGTATGAATCTGTGTATGACAGACAAAATTTTTATGTGATATATATATATATATATATATATATATATATATATATATATATATATATATATATATATGAGATTCAGTTTCAGATTTTCCGCTTTTATTCTGTATCTGAATTGTGGGTAGTAGGAACTAAGTTCCTCTGTTAATTGCTACCTGATTGTTGCATATCTTTATGAGCAGGTTTATTGTGTTTTGTCTCAATTGATGTGACGCCTCAGTCTATGCCATGAATGTTTAATTATACTCTGATGAATTTTTTATCGTTTTATCTATTTGGGGGTATAGATTGGGGTGTTACATTAAGTGGTATCAGAGCCAGTCCGTGTCAGTTTGTGTCTGTCCTTGTTGGTCGTTGTGTTTGGGTGAGCTGTTTGTTTAACCATAGTTGCTGTTATTGGAAATGAACAGAATATGGCTGGTAGGAATGATGCTGCTTTGGCTATTGCTAAGCAGGCTATGGCTCGGGCTGTGCAGGGTGCACCTAATGCTGGTGGAAATGATGAGTTTAGGAAGAACAAACCGTCTGTCATCAAAGGGAGACATGATACTGATGGTGCACAGATTTGGCTTAAAGAGATTGAAATAATATTTTAGGTGATGGACTGTGCTGAGGAACATAAGGTGAGACTGGGTACTCATATGTTGTAGGAGGAAGCTGATGATTGGTGGGTTAGTGCGCATCATGTTTGGGAAGTTACAGGTGAAGAGGTCACTTGGGCTTTGTTTAGCAGGGAGTTTCTGAGGAAGTATTTTCCTGAAGATGTTAGAGGAAAGAAAGAGATAGAGTTCTTGGAGTTGAAACAAGGTAACATGTCTGTTGTTGATTACACTGCTAAGTTTGTGGAACTGGTTCAGTTTTATCCACATTATGTTGAAGTGACTGCAGAGTTTTCCAAGTGTGTGAAGTTTGAGAACGGATTGTGTCCTGAGATCAAGCAGACAATCGGTTATCAAAGTATTAGGAGGTTTTCGGACTTGGTGGATTGTTGTAGGATTTATGAGGAAGATAGCAAAGCTCGTTCTACTCACTATAAGAGTGTGAACGAAAGGAAAGGGAAGCAAGCATTCCGTGGTGGTCCTTATGTGACACCAACTGATAAGGGTAAACAAAGGGGTAATTTTGAGAAAAGGCCAAGTGGGGGAGGAATGTCTAATCCTCCGAGATGTTTTAGGTGTGGTGACCTAGGACATCGTCAGTTTGAATGTAGGAAGGATATGAGAAAGTGTTCCAATTGTGGAGGTTTAGGACATATTGCAGCTGATTGTAAAAGGAATGTGGTGAAGTGTTTCAACTGTGGTGAACCTGGTCATGTTAGCACGAAGTGTCCGAAACCAAAGCAAGCTCCAGCTGGTGGGAAAGTATTTGCATTGGCAGGGACTCAGACTACTAGTGCAGACCGTCTGATCAGAGGTATTTGTTTTATTAATAGTACGCCTTTAGTTGCTATTATTGATACTGGAGCGACTCAATCGTTTATTTCGTCTGAGTGCGCGAAGCGTTTGAATCTTTTGTTATCTTCGATGGATGGAGAGATGGTTATTGATACTCCAGCAATGGGGTCCGTAAAGATTTTGAGATGGATTTGGTGTGTTTGCCGTTGGAGGGTTTAGATGTGGTTCTGGGAATGAATTGGTTTCAATTCAATCGTGTGCATATTGATTGTTATCATAAGCTGGTAAGATTTCCTTCTCTTGAGGAAGACGAGGAATCGAGTTTCTTATCTACCAAAGAGTTGAAGAAACTTTTGGCGGATGAAGCTCAGTTGTTCGGATTATTTGCATCGTTGACTGTGGAGAGTCAAGTTGTACTTGATGTGTTTCTGGTTGTGTGTGAATTTCCAGAGGTGTTTCTGGAGGATATTTCAGATGTGCCGCCAGAGAGAGAGGTGGAGTTTTCTATAGATCTAATTCCTAGTACTAGACCTGTGTCTATGGCACCTTATCGTATGTCGGCATCTGAGTTGGTTGAGTTAAAGAAGCAGTTGAATGAATTGTTAGAAAAGAGGTTTGTGAGGCCAAGTGTATCGCCTTGGGGTGCTCCAGTTTTATTGGTGAAAAGGAAATATGGAAGTATGCGATTGTGTATTGATTATTGCCAGCTGAATAAGGTGACGATTAAGAATAAGTATCCTCTTTCGAGAATTGATGATCTGATGGATCAGTTGGTAGGTGCTTGTGTGTTTAGTAAGATTGATTTGAGGTTAGGTTATCATCAGATAAGACTGAAAGAGGAAGATATTCAGAAGACGACTTTTAGGACACGATACAGTCATTACGAATATTCTGTGATGCCGTTCGGGGTTTCTAATGCGCCAGGTGTGTTTATGGAGTATATGAATCGTATTTTCCATGAGCATTTGGATTGATTTGTTGTTGTGTTTATAGATGACATTTTGATTTATTCTAAGTCCTGGGAGGAACATGTGGAGCATTTGCGAATTGTGTTACAAATTTTGAAGGAAAGGAAACTTTTTGCCAAGTTGTCCAAGTGTGAGTTCTGGTTGTCAGAAGTGAGTTTTCTTGGGCATGTGATTTCAGGTAATGGTATTGCTGTGGATCCATCTAAAGTAGATGTAGTTCTACAATGGGAGGCTCCTAGATCTGTTACTGAAATTAGAAGCTTTTTGGGTTTAGCTGGATATTATCGAAGATTCATTGAAGGTTTTTCTAAGTTAGCACTTCCGTTGACCCAGTTGACTTGTAAAGGTAAAGCGTTCATTTGGGATATTCAGTGTGAGGAAAGTTTTAGTGAGCTGAAGAGAAGATTGACTACAGCTCCGATTTTGGTCTTACCGAATCCTACTAAACCGTTTGTGGTGTATTGTGATGCGTCTTTGATTGGTTTAGGTGGAGTGTTGATGCAAGGAGGTAAGGTTGTGGCTTATGCTTCAAGGCAATTGAGGATTCATGAGAAGAATTACCCTACTCATGATTTGGAATTAGCGGCTGTGGTTTTTATGTTGAAAATTTGGAGGCATTATCTCTATGGTGCAAGATTCGAATTCTTGAGTGATCATAAAAGTTTGAAATACTTGTTTGATCAGAAAGAGTTGAATATGAGGCAACGGAGATGGTTGGAATTTTTGAAGGACTACGATTTTAGCTTGAATTACCATCCCAGTAAAGCTAATGTGGTAGCCGATGCGTTGAGCCGGAAATCTTTGCATATGTCTGTTTTGATGGTTAAAGAGTGGGAACTTTTGGAAGCTTTTAGAGATTTGAGTTTGGTGTGTGAATTGGCATCTGACAGCGTGAGGCTTGGTATGTTAAAGGTCACTAATGATTTTCTGTTAACCGTTAGAGAGAAACAGAAGTTGGATGTGAAATTTGTTGATTTGATGACGGTTGGAGATCAAAGTGTGAATGGTGACTTTAAAGTGGATGATAAGGGTGTTTTGAGATTTCATGGTAGAATTTGTATTCCTGATGATTCGGACTTGAAAAAGATGATTTTGGAGGAAGGACATCAGAGTAATTTGAGTATACATCCGGGAGCTAATAAGATGTATCAGGATTTGAAGAAGATCTTTTGGTGGTCTGGATTGAAGAGAGATGTGGCTCAGTTTGTTTATGCATGTTTGACGTGTCAGAAGTCTAAGGTAGAACATCAGAAGCCTAGTGGATTATTGGTACCGTTGGATATTCCCAAGTGGAAATGGGACATCATTTCTATGGATTTTGTGACAGGGTTGCCGAGTACACAGAGGGGACATAATGCCATTTGGGTGATTGTGGATAGGCTAACTAAATCGGCGCATTTCATTCCGATTGACATCAATTTTTCTTTGGAGAGGTTGGCTGAGATTTATATTAGTGTGATTCTGAAATTGCATGGTTTTCCGTTGAGTATTGTTTCAGATCGAGACCCGAGGTTTACTTCCAGATTTTGGGAAAGTTTGCAAAAGGCGTTAGGTTCCAAGTTGAGATTGAGTTCGGCTTATCATCGCAAATGGATGGTCTGACTGAGAGAACTATTCAGTCGTTGGAAGATTTGTTGCGAGCTTTTGTTCTTGAGCAAGGTGGTGCTTGGGATAGTTATCTTGCGTTGATTGAATTCACGTATAACAATAGTTTCCATTTGAGTATTGGAATGGCAGCTTTTGAAGCGTTGTATGGAAGAAGATGTCGAACACCTTTGTGTTGGCATGAATATGGTGAGAGTTCGGTGGTTGGACCGGAGTTAGTGCAACAGACTACAGAAAAGGTAAAACTTATTCGTGAGAAAATGAAGGCTTCTCTGAGTAGGCAAAAGAGTTATCATGATCGAAGAAGGAAAGACCTTGAGTTTCAAGAGGGCGATCATGTATTTTTGAGAGTTACACCGGTGACGGGTGTTGGTCGTGTATTGAAGTCGAAGAAGCTTACTTCTCGGTTTATTGGTCCTTATCAGATATCTGCGAGAGTGGGTGCTGTGGCTTATCGGGTGGCGTTGCCGCCGAGTCTTTCGAATTTGCACAATGTGTTCCATGTTTCACAGCTTCGGAAGTATGTTCTGGATCCGTCGCATGTGATTCCGATGGATGAAGTTGAGGTAAGGGAGAACCTTACGGTTGAGGCATTACCAGTGAGAATTTTGGATCGCAAGTTGAAGCGGTTAAGAGGCAAGGATATTGCGCTTGTGAAAGTAGAGTGGGGAGGCGCTGCTGAGGGCAATTTGACTTGGGAGTTGGAGAGTCGGATGCAGGAGTCGTATCCGGAGTTGTTCGTCTCAGGTAATATTTTCGAGGACGAAAATTTCTAAGTGGGGGAGAGTTGTAACGCCCCAGTTTTGTTAGATTTATTTAATCGAGTCGATTTAATTATTTTTATTATTAGATTATTTTATTTTTGACTTTTATTTGATAATATATTATTTTTCACCGTGATTATGTTTTATCGCGTTTTGAGAGCATTTACGGGATATTTGAGCGTAGGGGTATTTTGGTCATTTCACTTATTTTTCTTAAGTTAGAAACTTAAATAGAAATAGAAAGAGAGAAAATAGAAAGGAAAGAAAAAGAGAAGAAGAAAAAGAGAAAGAAGGAAAAGAAGAGAAGAAAAAGAGAGAAAACTTGGTAAAGAAGAAAATTGATCAACCGACTTTTCAAACACGATTAAATCGGGTAAGGGTGCGAAACTCGATTATCTTATACTTGTGTATGATTATGTATGTATGTTTTTGGTTGATATTGGATTGAAATTGAATATAGAGTAAAAACCATAATATGTTGAAAGTGTTGGAAATTGATTCAAAATGTGTCTGAAATCATGTTTTAAGGTTCCTTATTGTTGATACATGTTAGATAGGTGTTGTTGAGCATTCAATTGGTATTTTTCTGGTGTTTAGAAGAGATTTGGAGGGGAAAATGGTTGAATTTCGCAGAAAAATTCTGCAGAAAATTCTGGATTTTTCTCTGCCCATACACGTAACACGCAGGGCAATACACGTATTGGTTAAGGCAATACGCGTATGGCAATGAAGGGATGAGGGAAATACGCGTATGGAGTTCCATTTTCTCGGCCATCTGCTCATTTGCGTAATGGTACACATAAGGAGTTGGGCAATACGCGTATGAAGTGAGGCAATACGCGTATTGGCTTTTAGTGGGATTTTTGAGGAGGATTTGGTCTCTGCCCATACGCGTATCATGTTGGGCAATACGCGTATGGAATGGGCGAGTGCGCTGGGCAATACGCGTATGGCTCAGGGCAATACGCGTATGACCCGAGAGGGTGCAGAATGTTGTGTTTTTGCGATTCCTTTTCGTTTTACTTCCGTAACTTGTGTTCCGATTATCCGTTTTGAACATTCTTGGTATCGTTGGAAAGCTAATAAAACGTTCTTTCTTATTAAAATGATTTTGGGATTGTTGGCCGATTAAATTATGTCGGGAATTTGGAATAGTGTCGTTTTGTTGAATTTTACCGTTATAATTGTGTATAATTGATGTGTATCATGGAATGTGCTGTTGATATGGATATCGTATGACTTGTGTGCTGTGGTGTGATGAAAATGCATGTAATGAAATGTTATGATGATGGTTTGTGGCCTAAGGGCAAGAAAATGCAATGTGTTGTATTTGATGATATATGCATGATTATGGATGTGTATATGTGTGCATTTAAATGTCATGAGTCATTGTATGCCAAGCATCATGATATGCATTCTTGTGATGTCGTGTGCCCTTGTGGGGTGTGAGCGACGAATCGATTCCAGAGGGAATCCGCTATAACATCGTGTGCCTTATACAAAGAGGACTTAAAGCGATGATTATAGACGATCGTGTGCCTTATACAAAGAGGACCTACAACGATCGAATCGTGTGCCTTATACAAAGAGGACCTAAAGCGATCCATAAACGACGTGTGCCTTATACAAAGAGGACCTAAAGCGACGGGGGAACATCGTTTGCCCGACGGGGAGTTATACTAAGTAACAAGCGATGATTCCAATATTTCCTGGGTGAACTAATGTTGAGATTGACTGATGGATGGTACCGCATTTGCATAGAGTCGTTGTGTCGGTCTCTTTTCATTTGCATAAATCATGAATGGATTAATTTTGTATGGAATTGTGAATGGAATTGATGAGTTGAGATATATATATATATATATATATATATATATATATATATATATATATATATATGTTGTTGATAAATGCATTAAGCTTGATTATATATGCCTTGGTGATGGATATATGAGATATGCATTGTGTTGTGTTGTGTTCTAATTCTGGTATACGTTGTGGTGAGAATATTTTACATGTGTATTTTTGTGTTATTATATAATTATATGCAATTATATTATAATTGTGTTTCTCACCCTTCTGCTGTTTTGAATGCTCTACGAGGCATTGTAGATTAGATGCTGGAGGTCTTTTTGTGAAGCTTAGGTCTTCATTCTTTTGTTGGTCGGCTCTGATATGTAGCACCGGGTAGTCGGGGAGACCGTTGTGATTTATTGTGTATATGTATATATATCTTTTGGATTGTGTATGTATGAATCTGTGTATGACAGACTAACTTTTTATGTGATATATATATATATATATATATATATATATATATATATATATATATATATATATATATATATATATATATATATATATATATATATATATATGAGATTCAGTTTCAGATTTTCCGCTTTTATTCTGTATCTGAATTGTGGATAGTAGGAACTAAGTTCCTCTTTTAATTGCTACCTGATTGTTGCATATCTTTATGAGAAGGTTTATTGTGTTTTGTCTCAATTGATGTGACGCCTCAGTCTATGCCATGAATGTTTAATTATACTCTGATGAATTTTTTATCGCTTTATCTATTTGGGGGGTATAGATTGGGGGTGTTACGCTATGCCTACGTATTTTCAAGATGAACTTGAGAAATCAGAGCGTCCGTAGTTCACCTCAAAATGGGGTAAAGAACTCTTGACTGTGGTCAAGGTTCCAAGGAAAAGTAGGGTCAGACGGCAAGACACCTACGTGGAGTGCGGCGACTCTAAACCTAAAACTTGGTAAAATAGGGAATGAAGTGTCCACTGGAAAGTAGGGTCTGACAGCAAGACACCTACGTGGAGTGCGGCATGATGTAAAGAAATAGAATGAGAAAGGTCTAACCAGTATGAAGATGACTTGTAAGTCAACAGTGAATCTTTCCTTTGGAATAGTATTGACCAAAGGCATCCAGAATCGTGACAGGAACAAGAGAGTCATCCATAAGACTTCGTCAGGAAATATTTACAAGCCTCATCAGGCAGAAAAATGAAAAGTTAGTAGTCGAGGAAATTGAAATTGAAATGAAATAGAATTGAAGATGGTCTCATATTGATCAAAATTTTGTCGCTTTAATGAGGTCAACCAAAACCCTGAAGTTTGTTATATCATCGACCAAAATAAAGAAAATGGAATCGAAATTAAAAATAAAGGTAGTCTCGTCTTTATTAAGATTTAATCGAGAAATCGATAATCTTTTGATTTTTGACTTTCATTGACCAACAAAAAATAAATAAAAAGATGGGCCTCATACTAATCAAGATTTTTAGTGATTTTGAATAAATCAACTAAGTCATGATTTTTGTGATATCATTGGCCAACAAAATCGAAACTGAAACATAAACAAAATGAATAAAATTAAAATCACAGAGAAAATCTTAAATAAATAATTAATAGTAAAATACAAAGAGTTATTATTAAAAAAATAATTAAAAAATAAAATAGTAAAAAAAAAAATTAAATGACACACAAAGAGGGAGGGGTGCGCTGGAAGCTTAGGCGTGGTGCAAGCAAAAAAAAAAAACGAGCCTCTAAACGCCCAAGTCAGATTTGATCCCACAAAAGGCCATGGTCTCCTTTTAAAATTAAGTTTTAAAAATAAAATAAAATAAATAAAAAGCAGAAACGGTGGAATAACAACAACATTATTTGACGCAGACATCAACCCTTCCATTTCAAAAAGCAGAACACGGTTCAACACACATGGAAAAACAAAACCCAATTCATTTCAAAAACACATCATCATCAACATAGGTCACGACATCCATGGAAGCACCACCTTCTTGCATTTTCGCTTCCATTCTATCTCAGATTTGATTCGCCTTGTGCTCAGTTTTATGGAGTTGATTCGTTTGTCTTAGGTTCACACTCGCCTTCTCTTTCTCTTTCGAATCAAGTTCTTGGATTTGTTTCAGATTTCGTGAATCTCTCCCTTCTTGATTTCTCTCTGGTTTTGGTTTGGGATTGTTGGGTTGAAATTATGTGAAGAAGGTGATTGTTGTTGGATATGATTTGCGGTTTGTTTTTTTTTTTTTTGGTTATGAAGAGGAGAAAGGTTTAAGGGAAGATTAATGGAGGTTTGGATGTAGAAAGTGGTTGTTGTTGTTCGTGATTTATGAAGAAGGTGGGGGATTTGATGAAGTGTGTATGTAAGGAAATGCGAACAAAGGGTCAGAACAGTTTTGAGTTTTCTTTTGATTTTTTTATCGATTTCGTTTTGATTGTAATGAGATTTTTTTTTGTGGAGAATGGTTCCAAAGGGTGGAAGGTTAATCAAGGTTTTTCAGAAGAGGAAGCCAATAAAAAATGGTTTTTGAAAGGAGATCAATGGTTTTGGAGTCAGGTCACTGTAGGTGCTGGACCTTGGATTTTGGATGTGTGTGCAGGGAGGTTTGTACGAGTTTTTTTTGGCGTGTTGTAGGGAGTATTTTCTTTTTATCGATTTTTTTTCATTCTGAAAAAATCACTTTTGGGCTTACTGTCACGTCTCCCTTGTTGTTTCTCAATCACTACAGGTTTTGTGATGGGAGTGAACTGACTTTTTGGTTGCTTGATCAGTTTTCATGGGTTATATCAAGTCTTTTTGCGTGTTGTGTTTGCAAAGTACAAAATGTAGTAGCAGATCTAAGACTAGCAGCAGTAGTCACTTTGGAGGGTGACTTTGGACATTTTTTAGATTTTGTAATAATAATAATAAAAATAATAATAGCTAATAATAATAACAACATTAATAATAATAATAATAATAATAATAATAATAATAATAATAATAATAATAGTAAAATAAAATAATAATAAATGAATAAATAGTTATAATAAAAAAACAAACAACAATGAACAAATCTAATAATTAATAATAATAATAATAATAATAAATAAGCAGTAATAATTTGTAATAATAATAATGAATAACAAGAATAAATGCTAATAAATAATAATAATAATAATAATAACAATAAATAAAAAAATAATAGAAATGGCAGTAAATAGCAATAGTAACAATACATATAAAAAATAATAATAATACATATTAATATTAAATAATAATAATAAAAAGAAAATAATAATAATAATTAAATAAACAAATAATGATAATAACAAACAAATAAATAAATAAATAAGTAAATGAAAATGTAAGATCTAATAAAATTATAATAAAGTTATAATAATAACAATAAAAATAAGTAATAAAAATAATAATAAATACTAATAATAAATAATAGAAATAATAAATATAATTAATAATAAATAGAAATAATAGTAAATAGAAATAAATAACTACTAACAATAATAAACAAAAATATCTTAAAAAATTAAATTAATTTGAAACTAAATTAGTGATTAAAAGCAAATAAAAATAAGATTCTACATTTAAAATAAAGTTCTAAAATTTCATAAAATAATTGAATTTAAAAAAAGCATAGGTGACAAAAATTAGAGAAAAAAGTGCATGACTATGATTGATGGAGCCAGAGAATGCCTTAGGAGGCCTTGAATCATGTGAGAGCTTGACTTAGGAGACCTTGCCCTCTTTCTGTGTAAACCCTAGTTTTCAACACAAAAGGAACAAACTTGCAAGATGTGGGTTAGTTAACAATGCATAAAAGATTGAAGCCTAAATGCAAGTGCAAGATGTTATGACATCTAAGGGGTAAAATTTGGGGTACAACAGTTGCCCCTATTTAAATAGCTTTACCGGATGGCACGAGGAATAGAAATCCTCGGGGCATCAAGGTGAAAGGTGTTTAAATATAGCAAACCAAAAGATTTTGCCCTTAGATGGAATGCAGATGCTAAGGACAAGCAGCAGACATGCAAATGCTGACATGCCATGAACTTCTAGTATGATAGTATGATGTCATGATAGATGCAAAGGTACAGACAAACAAAACACCAACAGATAGGGAGCAAACCATCACAGATGAGCTTACTAGGAAAGGATAAAGGTTAGTATCCATGAGGAAGACTCACTGGGGATACAAACTGACCAACAAAAGGGACTCACTGGGGAGACTCTGAGGACACACTGGGGGAATAAAAGCCCACTCTTTACTGGGCATGAAACCAGAAAGAAGACACGATCTCTATTGGGGACCGGTTTGAAATAAAAGGATAAACATCAACAAAAGATTTTCTGGGATTTTCTTATACTGAAGAGTTCAAACGGGATCTTCAAGAAAAGACAGATAAAGGCACATCCGGAAAATATCAGATGGCAAAAGAAACCAGATATCCAATGATGGCTTTGAATGAAAGGTACAAATCACAATATCTAATAATGGCTTTAGATAAAAGTGAACAAAGCAGGGATCCAAGAAGGCATTGGATACAAATAAAATAATCATCCAATAATAGCTTTGAATGAAAGGTACAATCACAATATCTAAGAATGACATCAGATGAAAGTGAGCAAACAAGGGTAATCCAAGAAGCATTGGATACAAAGAAACAATCATCCAATAATGGCTTTGAACGAAAGGTACAAATCACAATATCTGAGAAGGCATCAGATGAAAGTGAACAAAGCAGGGATCCAAGAAGGCATTGGATAAAAGGGCACCAACCATCCAATAATGGCTTTGAATGAAAGATACAAATCACAATATCTGAGAAGACATCAGATAAACGTGAGAAAGGTAGAGATCCAATAAAGCATTGGATAAAAGGACACCAGACATTCAATAATGACTTTGAATGAAGGGTACAAATCGCAATATCTAATAATGGCTTTAGTTAAAAGTGAACAAACCGGGATCCAAGACAGCATTGGATGCAAAGAAACCGATCATCCAATAATGACTTTGAATGAAAGGTAAACTCATAATATCTGAGAAGGCATCAGATGCAAATGAGACAAAAGGTGAAATCCAAGAAGGCATTGGATAAAATAAACCACAACGTCCAAGAAAGTATTGAACAAATATGAACAAGGGGATACCCAAGAAAGCATTGGATAAAAGGAAACACAATATCCAAGAAAGCATTGGATGAATATGAACAAAGATGAAATCCAAGAAAGCATTGGATAAAAGGAATCACAGTATCCAAGACAACATTGAATGACTGTGATCTTTCAGGAATGGTACTGAAAGTAAAGGCAAATCACTATATTCAGGAACAGTATCGAATGATAGTGAGAAAGACATCCAGGAATGGCACTGAATGAACAGATAAGACTTTCAGGAATGACACTGAATGAACAGATAAGACTTTCAGGAATGACACTGAAAGATATCCAAGCAAATTTGATGAGGATTACAGAAGAGAGGCAAAACTTCCAGGAATATCACTGGGAGAAACAAGAGGAACAAGATATCCAGGAATGGCACTGGAGATCACAAGATATGGACATCCAGAAATGGTACTGGAGTGAGAGAATATAAAGATCCAGGAATAGCACTGGAACGAGAGCATACAAACATCTATCAACAGGATTAGATGCGCAAGAGAATGACAACATTTAGGAATGACACTGAATGAAAAAGGACAGGTAACGTTTTGGTAGGTGCCAAGTAAGTTGGACTTTGACCACAAGGTAAGACGTGAATAACGACACGACCTCGGACGAAATGCAAATGAGGATGAAACACTTATGATATACATATGGGTATATGAAATATGCAGATGATATATGATCAAATACAAATGCAAATGCTGACGACACAGGTCGACTCTTTTGGTGAGAAGACAAGACTGGAAGACTGATTCCTCAACACGGAGATCACTGTCATTCTGCTTGGGGACTAGATGCTATTGCTGGACACATCTCTGCCACACTCATAAACTGTATCAAGTTGATGATCCTTGCAAGAAGGATAGAGAGTTGCTTGGGGATTCTTCAATGAAATTGCCCCAGACTAGCTGACTGTTGTAGATGAACTGATCATTGCTTTAGTTTGACTGATTCTAAAATAACTGTTTCACGGTGCTCTTGGAAAGCTTGCCCCAGTCTAAGTCTTGAAAGATAATTGTTTTACTATACACTGGGAAAGCATGCCCCAGTATGAGTTTTGAAATATCTTCTGAATAAACCAATTCTGAGAATGACTTGCCCCTGAACAACAACCCTTGAACTGATTCTTCAACAGGATTTGGAAAGAACTTGCCCCTGATTGGATCACCGACCAAGTTTCTTAATTGTTTGAAAAATCCTTGAGAAGAAAGCTAGTTTGCAAGAAAAAGTATTTTTAGGAACATGGTAAATGCAAAGTTCATGCAACTTTTGAAATCAATTCCATTTTTGGAAAGATGCAAAGCATATGAGTCATTGGTCAGAACACAGAGGTTCAAGTCATTTAAAGTGAAGGGTAAAGCAAAGGTATGATACCAAGATAAATGATCTGCAAAGATCTTTGGGGAGTCAGTTTACGCAACCTTGCTGTAGTATGCTTTCAAAATAACCTTGCTTCAGTTAGGTCTTTTGAGGGTTATAACGTGGTCTGGTTCACGGTTTAAGAAACAAAGGATAAAAGCTCAAAGTTTATTTGCACCCACCCAAACTTCGTGATGAACTCCAATCCTAAGCTCACTTAACTCATACTTTACACTCAAGTTCCCACAGGTTGGAAATTGCATTGATGTTGATAATGATGATGGTTCAAAATTCAATGGACTTGAGATGGCAGTCACTGCTTCCTCACAAATGTTTGCCATTGAGGACTTTTAGGATGAAAATTTAAAGGTTTCCTCTTTTTGGGTTGTCATACAAACTTTTCTTTCTTATTTTTTCTTCTTATTTTTTTTATAAGGCAAGGTCATGAGCTTCCCATATTTCTCAGCTTTTGCATTGAAAGGGACTCGACTCATTCTTTGAGTAAGGATTTCTCGACGATTCTTCTTCATTTATCACTCTGGGAACAACTTGTACTACATTTATTCATTTAATTTGGAAGTGTTGAAAGGTTGTGAACGCCTGGCTTAATGATTACAGTGAACCATCATTTATGTTTGACTAGAAATACATCTTCGACACTTGCTTGCTGTGTGCGAAGGAAAATTTGTGAGTACAACTTTTTGTTGAAAGGCGTCTTGCATGAAACTCTTGCACAATCAAGTTAACTGAGAACTACCCTGCCCCAGGTTAAGATTGCGGGTTTTTATTTGTAAAGAAAAGAAACTCCTACTTCAAGGCTCGAAGGGGTTAAAGAGGGGTTTACTTCCTTATTTCTCCAGTGTTTGGGGGAAAGAAACAATGTCTTACATCGTCAGCAAAGTTTTGATTTGAAAGCATACCAACAGCAGTTATGGGTATAATGTTCTCATCATCCTCCCTCCAATCTTTGCATAATCAAAAAAATATTTTGCAAAAGAAAGCATAAAGATGTAAATAGTGGACAAAATGAATTGAATCAAAAGTTTCAATGCTCATTTCATTAATCACAAAAGTACAAACATAATTTGAAGGCAAATAGCCAGTTCAAAATAAGGAAAATCCAAACAACAAGAAACAAGGCCCAGTGACTAGTTAAACACAAGGATGAGTTGTCCTGTCTTTAAGAAGTAGCTGAGCTGAAGTCGACTGAAGCTTCACTTGGCGTGCCCTGGCAGAGGATTGCTCTGAACATTAGGATTGTCCTTAAAGGAGAGGATTTTATTTCTCATCAGCTCTTGTACTTTAGCCTTCAATGCAAAGCAACCTTCCAAGTTATGGCCCGCACAACCTTGATGGTATTCACAATGAAGATCAACCCTATAGCCGTCTGGAAGAGGATTTGGAGAAGGAGGCAAAAGCCTTGTGGTAATTAAACCTTGCTGAACCATACCAGGATAAAGCTCGGTGTATGTCATGGGAATATGATCAAATTGATTCCTATTATGGTACTGGTTCTGTCTTGCAGTTGGACGTTGGGAAGCTTGAGCTGGTCGAAGAGCAGTAACCACGGGAGTGACAACAAAAATAGTAGGGTGAATAGTATACTGAGGTTGGGGACGAGGCCTTCTCACTTCAACCATGACAACATTAGCCTGATCTTCCCTCTTCTTCTGGAAGTTTCCGTAGGATTTCTTCACAACATTGGAAGATTTAGCAGCCTTGGACACTTTTCCATTCTTGAGTCCTTCCTCAAGTTTTTGGCCAATAGTTACCAAATCAGTGAAGTTGGAGGAAACACTTCCAATCATCTTCTCCCAATAGAATGGGGACAAGGTATCCATGAACATTCCTGTCAGTTCCTTCTCGGCCAAAGGAGGTCCAACTTGGGAAGCCAACTCCCTTCAGCGTTGAGCATACTCCTTAAAAGATTGCTTATCATGTTGAGTCATATTTTGAAGCTGGCAGCGATCAGGGGCCATGTCAAGGTTATACTTATACTGCTTCATGAAGGCATTTACAAGATCTTGGAAGCAGTGAATGAAGTTTTGGCCGAGACCCATATACCATTTGAGTGATTCCCCACTTAAGCTATCTTGAAAACAGTGGATAAGCAGCTTCTGATTTTTGGTATAAGCAGCCATCTTGCGACAATACATGACCAAATGAGCCCTTGGACAAGAGTGGCCCTTATACTTCACAAATTTTGGAGTTTTGAACTTAGCAGGCATAACAAGATCAGACACTAAGCACATGTTGTCTGCACCCACATTAAAGAAGTAATTACCCTCAACAGCTTTAAGTCTTTTGTCCATGATCTAAAACTACTCACGAACAACTTCAGGTTCAACAAAGTCTTCAGGCTCTTCACCCTGAGCACTGGCAGCATTGTACTCAAATAGGGGATTCTCAAAAGAAGCTCGAACAGTCTGTGGAACAACATGGACCACAGGTCTGGGCTCGGCGAAAACAGGAGCTTGAAATACATGCATAGCAGTCTGACCAGCCATAGTAGTAGATACAATTGGTGGAGAATAGTTGTGTGGCAAACCAAACTCTGGCCAAGTTGACGGTGGCATTTGAACCGTGGAGGTTCAGCACTTGAAACTTCCTGGATGATAGTTCTTTGGGGAGGCTCTCCTCTAGCAATCAAAACCTGAAGCATCTCAGTTAGTTTAGTCATACTTGATTTGAGGTCATCGATCTCCATTTGGACCTCAACATTGTGCGCCTCTTGCTCTAACATCTTTTGTCTGTAGTTAGCTCTAGTCCGGTATTTGTGTCGAGGAATCAGCTTGACGACTCACGGACAAACTCTGGATGATACAGACAACTGGAGATGAACAACTGGACAGATAGACACATGCAATGAATCATGCAAAGATGCAAATGATATGCAATACGATGCAAATAGGATGCAAAACACATGTAACAGGATCAAGGGTTCGAGATCACAACATGGAGTATGGGTAAAGAACCAACCATAGGGTGTGTCTAGGGTTATTGTATCCGTAGAACTGAGTTCTAAAGAGTTCCCAGAGTCAACAACCCATCTTTCGGATATTATCGATTTCCAAATTACTTGTTAGTCAATAACATTCTCAAGAGATTCTCGTCTGAGTGTAGTATCACGTATAAACCATTTTGGGATTACTCCCTCATAGTCATCGCACTACGTCCTAAGAGGCCAAGTGGGTTAAAGGTAACTAATGGTCATCAGTTTCACGGGCACCTAGGTCGAAAGTGGCAATGCATTCACGATAGCTCGTTCAACATATACCACCCTCAAGAGGGCCTCAACTGAGTGTGGAATCTCAAGTCAACTTCTTTGGAATTACTCCCTCGAAGTCTCCTTGACTATATCCACTATTCTATCATAAGTGTACGCTCAAGTCCGGGTTAGGACTTATCCTCACCACTCAAGGTAAACAACCCTGCACACAGAAAAACCCAAGCACAACAAGTATATATACAGATATGAATATGTAAAAATATGCAAGCAAGCAAACATGTAAGATAACACAAATATGAACAAGATAGGCTTAACCCTCTTAAGGGGATGTCCCCAGTGAAGTCGCCATTTTCTGTTGCAGTGAAAATCGGATATCAACCTATTAATTAACTTGAATCACACATCATGAAGTTCACCACTGAGCTTTGATTTATCCAAAGGAAAGGGTAAAGACCGAAAAACCCTAAGTGCGCTATGTAGGAACACAGCTAAGAGATCTAATGTTCAGGGGTTGGTTATACCTAGGGAAGGTGTTAGAATCCTAAGTATCTGTACTACTCTACAGAAACCTCTTGTTAGTATTTGTGTTATGCTAATGTTGCTTGCTAAGGGAAAAGTGCTAAGGTAAAAACCTAAGGGTATATACACTAAGTATGCTTTCCAAGACATCGCATCTCGTGCCTACGTATCCTGACGGGAATGGAATCAGAGCATTCGTAGTTCCCCTTAATGGGGTAAAAGGGTGAGAAAGAAAAGGTGGAATCCAAGAAGGCATTGGATGTAAAGGAAAAAAGGTGGAAAAAGAAAAAGGCAGGTCGCTAGGATCTCGCAATCCTATGCCTACGTATTCTCAAGATGAACTTAAGAAATCAGAGCGTCCGTAGTTCACCTCAAAATAGGGTAAAGAACTCTTGACTATGGTCAAGGTTCCAAGGAAAAGTAGGGTCTGACGGCAAGACACCTACGTGGAGTGCGGCGACTCCAAACCTAAAACTTGGTAAAACAGGGAATGAAGTGTCCACGGGAAAGTAGGGTCTAACAGCAAGACACCTACGTGGAGTGCGGCATGATGTAAAGAAATAGAATGAGAAAGGTCTAACCAGTATGAAGATGACTTGTAAGTCAACAGTGAATCTTTCCTTTGGAATAGTATTGACCAAAGGCATCCAGAATCGTGACAGGAACAAGAGAGTCATCCATAAGACTTCGTCAGGAAATATTTACAAGCCTCATCAGGCAGAAAAATGAAAAGTTAGTAGTCGAGGAAATTGAAATTAAAATGAAATAGAATTGAAAATGGGCTCATATTGATCAAAGTTTTGTCGCTTTAATGAGGTCAACCAAACCATGAAGTTTGTTATATCATCGACCAAAATAAAGAAAATGGAATCGAAATGAAAAATAAAGTTGGTCTCGTCTTTATCAAGATTTAATCGAGAAATCGATAATCTTTTGATTTTTGACTTTCATTGACCAACCAAAAATAAATAAAAAGATGGGCCTCATACTAATCAAGATTTTTAGTGATTTTGCATAAATCAACTAAGTCATGATTTTTGTGATATCATTGGCAAACAAAATTGAAACTGAAACATAAACAAAATGAATAAAATTAAAATCACAGAGAAAATCTTAAACAAATAATTAATAGTAAAATACAAAGATTTATTATTAAAAAAAAATTGAAAAATAAAATAGTAAAAAAAAAATTAAATGAAACACAAAGAGGGAGGGGGTGCGCTGGAAGCTTAGGCGTGGTGCAAGCAAAAAAAAACGAGCCTCTAAAAGCCCAAGTCAGATCTGATCCCACAAAAGGCCATGGTCTCCTTTTAAAATTAAGTTTTAAAAATAAAATAAAATAAATAAAAAGCAGAAACGGTGGAATAACAACAACATTATTTGACGCAGACATAAGCTCATCCATTTTAAAAAGCAGAACACAGTTCAACACACATGGAAAACCAAAACCCAATTCATTTCAAAAACACATCATCATCAACATAGATCACGACATCCATGGAAGCACCACATTCTTGCGTTTTCGCTTCCGTTATGTCTCAGATTTGATTCGCTTTGTGCTCAGTTTTATGGAATTGATTCATTTGTCTTAGGTTCACACTCGCCCTCTCTTTCTCTTTCGAATCAAGTTCTTGGATTTGTTTCAGATTTCGTGAATCTCTCCCTTCTTGATTTCTCTCCGGTTTTGGTTTGGGATTGTTGGGTTGAAATTTTGTGAAGAAGGTGATTGTTGTTGGATATGATTTGCGGTTTGCTTTTTTTTTTTTGTTATGAAGAGGAGAAAAGTTTAAGGGAAGATTAATGGAGGTTTGGATGTAGAAAGTGGTTGTTGTTGTTCGTGATTTATGAAGAAGGTGGGGGATTTGATGAAGTGTGTATGTAAGGAAATGGGAACAAAGGGTCAGAACAGTTCTGAGTTTTTTTGTGATTTTTTTATTGATTACATTTTGATTGTAATGAGTTTTTTTTATGGAGAATGGTTCCAAAGGGTGGAAGGTTAATCAAGGTTTTTCAGAAGGGGAAGCCAATAAAAAATGGTTTTTGAAAGGAGATCAATGGTTTTGGAGTCAGGTCGCTGTAGGTGCTGGACCTTTGGATTTTGGATGTGTGCAGAGAGGTTTGTACGAGTTTTTTTTTGGCGTGTTGTAGGGAGTATTTTCTTTTTATCGATATTTTTTCATTCTGAAAAAATCACTTTTGGCCTTACTGTCACGCCTCCCTTGTTGTTTCTCAATCACTACAGGTTTTGTGATGGGAGTGAACTGACTTTTTGGTTGCTTGATCAGATTTCATGGGTTATATCAAGTCTTTTTGCGTGTTGTGTTTGCAAAGTACAAAATGTTGACTTTGGACATTTTTTAGATTTTGTAATAATAATAATAAAAATACTAATAACTAATAATAATAACAACATTAATATTAATAATAATAATAATAATAGTAAAATAAAATAATAATAAATAAATAAATAGTTATAATAAAAAAACAAACAAGAATAAATATATTAATTAATAATAATAATAAATAAGCAGTAATAATTTGTAATAATAATAATAATGAATAACAAGAATAAATGCTAAATAATAATAATAAGAATAATAACAATAAATAAAAAAATAATAGAAATGACAGTAAATAGCAATAATAACAATACATATAAAAAATAATGATAATACATATTAATATTAAATAATAGAGATTAATTAGAATACACTGTCAGTGTAAAACTACTTTACACGGTCATCCAATTAGAATTAATTATTTTGACACATATTTATGAAATTAAAAATAAAACAAATAACATTATAAATAAATTATTTTAATAACCACTTCTTCCTTGTTTCTCTCTTCTCATGTGTCAAAATAACTAATTCTAATTGGATGACAGTGTAAAGTAATTTTACACTGACAGTGTATTCCAATTAATCTCTAAATAATAATAATAAAAAGAAAATAATAATAATAATGAAATAAACAAATAATGATAATAACAAATAAATAAATAAATAAATAAGTAAATGAAAATGTAAGATCTAATAAAATTATAATAAAGTTATAAAAATAACAATAAAAATAAGTAATAAAAATAATAATAAATACTAATAATAAATAATAGAAATAATAAATATAATTAATAATAAATAGAAATAATAGTAAATAGAAATAAATAATTACTAACAATAATAAACAAAAATATCTTAAAAAATTAAATTAATTTGAAACTAAATTAGTGATTAAAAGCAAATAAAAATAAGATTCTACATTTAAAATAAAGTTCTAAAGTTTCATAAAAATAATTGAATTTAAAAAAAGTATAGGTGACAAAAATTAGAGAAAAAAATGCATGACTATGATTGATGGAGCCAGAGAATGCCTTAGGAGGCCTTGAATCATGTGAGAGCTTGACTTAGGAGACCTTGCCCTCTTTCTGTGTAAACCCTAGTTTTCAACACAAAAGGAATAAACTTGCAAGATGTGGGTTAGTTAACAATGCATAAAAGATTGAAGCCTAAATGCAAGTGCAAGATGTTATGACATCTAAGGGGTAAAATTTGGGGTACAACACACACCCTCACAAATCTTTTTCAAGAACACTTTGGGCCTCTAATAGAGTGTAAGACCCATCCCTTGTCACATAAAAACCTTTTTGGGCCCCAATCAGTGTATAAGTCCCAATACATTAAAAAATCTCGGCGCTATCGCCGTTTTCAAAACATTTTCATCTGGGTCTTTCCTTGTGTTGTAAGTTCCATTTTTCTTCTTTTTTTTTCAAATAAATTTGGGCCTCTAATAGAGTGTAAGACCCATTCTTTTGTACATAAAATAAATTTGGGCCTCAGTCATTGTATAAGTCCCGGTACAGTTTTCAAAACAACGGTGCGATCACTGTTATTTTTGGGCCTCTCCTTAAGTATAAAACCCAAACTTCCTTTCAAAACAAATTTCCATTTTGATTTGGATTTAAATTATTAGTTGTTATCAAAACTTTTTTTAATTTATTGAATAACTAACCATACAGCTGTAGTACTGGAAGCTTGCTCACCTGTAAGTTCTATCTGTTTTCTTTTACATACTTGTATATATTTCATCTGTATATATATATATATATATATATATATATATATATATATATATATATATATATATATATATATGCCTGTATATTATCTTGCTTAGAGTTTTCCCCGGCAATTAGGTCTAGGATTAGATCAAGCCAGTGGTCACTCTTTCAACACAGTCAAAACTAATTCCCCATAGGAAATTCCAGATACAGTCTTGCCTCCTCTTGGGGTTATACAATATGGAACAGAGAAAGGCATTATTCCCGGTGAAGCTTTTCTCAAGACTGTCACTATTAGAAATTTATCAAGAAATTCATTTCCCCTAGAGAGGATTAATTCCCGGTGAAACCTCTCTTGAATTTCTTCAAACCCTAGAACTGTTCACTAAAGAAAGGATTATTCCCGGTGAAACCTTTCTTGAACTTTTCTTAGGTTTGGACCCACAGGCTTCCTAAAAGCATCCCCAAACTCTTCTTGGGCTTTGTACAAGGACCCTCAGACTTCTTAGAAGTTCTCATGTCTCCTCTTAGGCTTAGTACAAGGACCCAAAGACCTCCTACAGGTATAGGACAGAACTTAGTTATCCTTTGATAGTTTAATCCTCCAGAGAGTCAGAGTCAAAACATCAGACCAATTTAGGGTTCCTTCTCACCCCTTAGAACATCAGCCTCCTCTTGGGCATCATACAAAGATAAACCTTTTTTTCTACCAGTAGACTTGGACAGTCTCATCTCCTCTTGGATCTCAAAGAAACCCTCAAGTTTCCTTAAAAAATACAGGAAAAATCCTGATCAATCACCAACCTAATTAAAACCTCTATAGGTTTCAAAACTCAATCTTTAAACTCTCACTTTCTGAATCCCCAGCTAGGGTCAAATTATTATCAATAAACCCTCAGTCAGAACCTCATGGTCTCTGATATTTCAACTCCTCAGCAAGAGTTAATTCCCCAATTTGGACCTGTCTCTGGATCTCAATAATCCTCAGCAGAAGTTAGCCTCCTCATAGGCTTCATATAAGGAATTCCCCAACCAGCCTCCTCTTAGGCTTTGTATAATGATCATCCTTCAGCACCATTTAGCCTCAATCTTGGGCTTTGTACAAGAAACCTATAAACATTCTCCAGCTGAGTCAGTTAACCCTTTTTAGACTCAATCTTGGGCTTTGTACAAGACACATATGAAACCTCCCCAGTGGAGTCAATCCTCTTTTAGCCTCAATCTTGGGCTTTGTACAAGACAGATAAAACCTATCACCAGTAGAGTCAATCCCTTTTAACCTCAATCTTGGGCTTTGTACAAGACAGACAAAATATTCCTCGGAAGAGTCAATTCCCTCCAGCCTCCTCTTAGGCTTTGTATAATGATCTCCCCAAAAGAGTCAGTCTCTTTTCAGCCTCAATCTTGGGCTTTGTACAAGACAGGTATAAAACTCCCTAGTAGAGTCAACCTTTTAGCTTCAACCTTGGGCTTTGATCAAGGCACACAAAAAAACCAACATCCCCTTAGAGGAAATAAAAAAATATCTGTAGGAAGACATTTCTCTGTACATCACACATCAAAACAGATAATCAAAACAAACCCTAATTCCAAATAACTGCTGTAAGTGGCACACTTGTTGATTCAAAAATCCAAGTTGTAGTCCCTCTTTATCCTGGTAAAACCTTCTTTCATCTAATTGCTGTAATTGGCATGCCTCTGGATTATTTACATCCATGCCAATGTCCCTCTCTTAGCATGAAAGATTCCTAAGGAAAAATGGCATTGCTCTACACTGAGTTAAAGTTTTCTCCTTCAGGACAAATCCCTTATAAAGGAAATTATGGCATTGTTGGATTTCATATATTCCAGTTAAAGTAATTCTCCTTTATAATCAGTTACCCAACAACTGTGATGAACAAATGAGATATCTCCCTTTAGAGATGACAAATTATCTCTTAGTTAAAACCTTTAGCTTCAATCTTGGGCTTTGAACAAGACACAAATAACCTTTAGCTTCAATCTTGGGCTTTGAACAAGACACCAAACATCTCTTTCCTCCCATAGAATAAGAGGAACTACGATTGCTCTGATTTCCCTGTTTTCTTTAATGGGAATACGTACGCATAAGATTGCGAAATCTTAGTGAGCACACATATCAAAAACTTTAGGTCCAGTACCTTACCAAATACATCGGGAAACCCTGAAACAACAAAAATACTCTCTCTCAAACATTCTCAAAGGAGAAACTTTCCAAACCCATGATAGATAAACACCAGTAAGTAGATAACAGTAGAATTTGCTAAACGATCTATGGATAACCATATATAGGATAGGTAATTGACAGCTTCCCATTGTATAACCTGACCCCGGACCCCCAATCTCTTAAGCATTTGTTAAAGAAAACATTTGCGTGCAAGGTTAGCTTTATATAGCTTCCCTTTCCTTTCCATCTTCATAGGATAAATAAGAAATTAGAAAGCAGCACCTAATTCTAACCAATGGCGATAAGGTGGTCGCGTCATCGACAAAAATCGCATGCTACAGCAGCTAACCGTTTGCGCCAGTACATGATTAATCATATAACTTGGTTGATATCCAAAATGGATCCAATCAAGTATATTTTTGAAAAACCTGTTTTAACTAGAAGGATTGCCCGCTGGCAAATGTTGTTATCTGAATACGACATTGAGTACCGTACTCAAAAGCCAATTAAAGGAAGTGTTTTGGCTGATCATTTGGATCACCAACCAATTGATGATTATCAACCTATCAGGTTTAACTTCCCTGATGAAGATGTTATGTATCTGAAATCTAAAGATTATGATGAACCATTACCTGAAGAAGGGTCTGATCCTGAATCTCGTTGGGGTTTAGTGTTTGATGGAGCTGTCAATGCTTATAGCAATGGAATCGGGCCAATCATTATCACTTCTCATGGTTATCATATGTTGAGTCTCTACTTTTGAGGTTGGCATTAATTTTGGTAAAACTAACTTAGCAGAGAGATGTTGGACAAGATGTCCTAACATGTTGAACTAACTGCAGGTTAAGATGTTAGACAAGATGTCCTATCAGGAGGATTTGACATCTTTGTCTGTTACAGTTTTGATATAACTGTTTTTGGTAACAGGTGTGATTGGAATATGACTAGGATTCCAGGTGGCATCTGAGATTGTGGAATCAGAGATTCTGATTCTAAATGGAATTTGTGGTTTCCTTGTGAAGGAGACATTTTTGGTAACTTGGGATTGAAGAAAGAATTAGGTCGCTAATTCTGAGGAAGATTTTTGCTGCGCTTTTGAAGCCTAAGTCCAGTTGTGGTTCACATTATAAATAGGTTAGAGTTAACCTAGTTTGGGGTTGATCATTGCAGCTGTTTTAGAAGTACTAGGGTTTGTACTTTCTGTGAGCCTCTCGTGTATTATGTGAATACTTGAGAAGGACTGTTTTATTGAGTTGTAATTTTTTTTAGTCACTGCTGTGATTGGAAGGGAATTGAGAAGGGTCTCATACCTAGGAGAGTCTTAGGTAGAAATCTAGGAAGGGTAGTTTCTAGGTGTTAAGTTATAAACGTTGGAGTTTAGCTTAGAACCAACTCTACTTAGTGATTTCATTCTTGGCTTGGTAGCCCCCAGACGTAGGCGTGTTGTTCACCAAACTGGGTTAACAATTTCTGTGTGTTGTTTACTTTCTGCTATTTTCGTTTGTTCTTCCTTAGATCCTTGTGAGAAGCAGAGATCAAGTGTCGACATCCTGTCTAACATCTTCGTGATCTGCTTAACTAGAATTTCAATTGGTATCAGAGCAGGCATCCTGCTCTGTATCTGGGTGAGATTCAGGGATGATACTTTCTGGTACGCTGGATAAAGAAGGAGGAATTCTAAATAGACCACCAATACTTGATGGTTCAAATTATGATTATTGGAAAGTTCGCATGGCGGCGTTTATCAAGTCTATGGATGAAAAGGCTTGGAAGTATATGGTGAAGGGGTAGGATCCACCAAAGATCAAAGACAAAGATGGGAAGCTCACTGAGGAGCTAAAACCTGAAGAAGATTGGGACGATGAAGATGATAAGCTTGCTCAAGGAAACTCCAAAGCCTTGAATGCATTATTCAATGGGGGTGGACAAGAACATCTTCAGACTCATAAAAAATTGCACTGTTGCAAAGGATGCGTGGGAAATCCTGAAGACTGCACATGAAGGCACCTCTCGAGTCAAATCCTCAAGACTTCAGCTTCTCACTACTAAGTTTGAGAACCTGAGGATGAGAGAAGATGAAAGTATACTTGACTTTCATATGAACATGTTGATATCGCCAACACATCTAGTGAACTTGGAGAGAAAATTCATGAATCCAAGTTGGTTCAGAAAATTCTTAGGTCTCTTCCCAAGAGATTTGACATGAAGATGACTGCTATAGAGGAAGCTCAGGATATAGCGACTATGAAAGTTGATGAGCTCATGGGTTCTCTACAAACTTTTGAAATGGGATTGAATGAGAAGTCTGAAAAAAAAGAAAAGCCTAGCCTTGGTGTCAGATCATGATGTAGAAAAGATCAGCTCAAATAAAGTAATGTCTAAGGCTGTTGTGTTTCTTGGAAAATAGTATGAGCAATTGATGAAGAAAATGGAGGGGGAAGCAAGATCGAATGCTAAGCCTCAGTCCTTCAAAAACTTTAAAAGAAACGACTTCAGAAGAAACTCTAAGCATGAAGAAAAGGATGACAAGATAAAAGGAATTAAATGCTATGAGTTCGAGGGATATGGGCACATTAGGTATGGGTGTCCTACCTTTCTGAAGAAAGAAAATAAAGGACTCAGTACATCCTGGTCAGTAGATGAATCTGCAAGTGATAGAGAATCACCTAAACAAGTTTCTGCTCTTACAGGAATGTTTGATTCTGACATAGAAGCAGAGATTGAAAGTCTATCCTATGATGATCTAATAAAAACTTTCAAAGAGGTCTACAAGAGATGTGCTAAAATCTGCCAACTAGGAGAACGACAACACAAAATCATCATGCTCCTTAAGGCTGAAAGAGAAAAACATCTTGATGCTATCTCTGGCCTTGAGGAGGAAGTGGTTGTGTTAAATTCCAAACTTGAAAATGTAACAAAAAATGTCAGGATGCTCAACAGCAGTTCTGGTATTCTAGATGAAATACTTCAAACTGGGAGGAATGTTGGAGATGTCAGAGGACTTGGCTTCAATAATCCAGAATGCAGCCAAAATCCGATCAAAAGAAAACAGACAATATCTAATATAATGTCTCAACATTATAGACATCAGGGAAGACAAAATTGGAAATGTCATCACTGTGGAAAGTATGGTCACATTAAATGATATTGCTACAAGTTACATGGATATCCCAAAGGTAGGAGTACTAGAAAGAAAAGGAGCTCTAAGAGCGAGTCCATGGCTCTGGTAGTTCACTCTTATCAAGATGAGTACCCTGAAGAAAGGTGGTATTTTGACAGTGGATGTTCAAGACACATGACTGGTGTCAGGGAATATCTAGTTGATATAAAGCCCCATTCTTCCAACCACGTTACCTTTGGAGATGGATCCAAGGGAAAGATTAGTGGAGTTGGAAAATTGGATCACGCTGGGAATCCTAGACTAGATGATGTGTTGCTTGTGAAAGGATTGGCCATAAATTTGATCAGCATTAGTCAACTTTGTGATCAAGGTCTTAAAGTAAACTTCACCAGATCTGAATGTCAAGTCTTGAATGATAAAGGTAGAACTATCATGAAAGGATTCAGATCAAGAAACAACTGTTAAGTGTGGACTGCCTCACAGATGAAGAGACTTCATAGACCATCCCCAAACACGGACATTAGAAGATTAACTCAACTAGCACACATGAGGATGCAACGTCAGACTATAGCAAGGATGGGGAATCTGCTTCAGAAGGCTTCCAGATTTAGGGAAATGACTGGAAATCGATGCTCGTATGCCATCACAGCAGACTCAGGCCATGAGACAGGAGATAAGAGTGACTATCCTCAAGACATTGGGACTGAAAGTGTTTTGACATGGCATAATGTCATACCAGATGTCACAACATCCGACTGCAACATTTTTAACTGCACAGGTGTTACAGAATTACAGAGAAAAAGTCTGAAGGACAAATTAGGGTTTTACTTGGTCAGTGGGAATGCTACTCAAAGGGTCAAAAATCAAATCACAAAAAACCACATCAATCAAACTTACTCTCCATTTGCCCTAAACCTCTATAACTCGCTCACACTCAAGGTTGAGGAACAAGCATATTGTGCTTCTGTGAAGATGTCTCAACAATCCCCAACACGTGTAACCAAGAAGGAAATAGCTGATTCTAGGTCGAAGTCCAAGGAGCTACACACTGAAGATGAGGTTGCTCCGCTTGCTATCTTATCATGCAAGACAGACACACTTCTGATTCGGAGATCCAAGACTGTCCTACCAGGTAATTCTTCCAATACCTCTGATGCTTACTTTAGTGCTAAGAAAGGGATAAAGATGTTCAACACAGAGGAAATGATCGATAAAATAGTAGAGAAACTCATAAGCCAGGGGGACAGGGTGAGTGTTGTTGGAATCACCAGACCTCTTGCTCAAATTATGCCATCAAACTCATCTCAGGATCCTGAAGTTTCCAAGAAGAATGCTGACAAAAGAGGAAATGATGTTGAAATGTCAGAAGGGAATTTTCACACCCTTGCTGACTCTGTGATTAAAACTGCTGGGACAGATGATGAGACATCCTCATCCACACAAGGGGCCTCCGAACAAGGTGACAAAATCATCAATTTAGATGATATGCCCTCTGACAATGAAGTCATTGTTACAAGTCTCCAGCCAAGTATATAAAAACGTTTAAAAAGAAGAAAAGATAAAGGTGTAGCCATCTCCAACAAGCTAACTAAGAAGGCCTCAGTTGGACCTTCAAGGCCCTAGAGCAAGGTTGTTGTTGAAAGCAAGAAAAGAAAGGCCGAGTCTGAAAGTGAATCCGACTATGAAGGGACAGAGGATGAACATAATGTCATAAAGAAACCAGCTTCAAAGAAGACTGCAGTTCCACTTCCCAAGGCTCCCATGGACAACATCTCCTTTCATGATGTTGTAAGTGTCATCAGATGGAACCATGTTTATCATAGAAGGATTGCTTTAGAAAGAGAACTGGGACAGAATGTTCTCAAGTGTAAAGAAGTGATGAACTTAATTAAAGAAGCTGGGTTGATAAGGACCGTCTCTCATTTTGACTCATGTTATGAGCAGCTGGTGAAAGAATTAGTTGTAAACATACCAAAAGGGTGCAATGATAGAAGGAGTGAGGACTACTTCAAAGTATATGTCAGAGGAAATGTTGTGACATTTTCTCCAGCTGAAATAAACAAATACCTTGGTAGATCTGAGTGTTCTCAAGCTGAAATTAAAGATACAGATGATCAAATCTGTAGGGAAATTACGGGGAACACTATGAAGAGCTGGCCAAGCAAACAAAAACTGCCTACTGGGAAGCTCAGCATCAAATATGCCATTCTCCATAGAATTGGTACTGTAAATTGGGTTCCTACAAACCATACTTCAACTATCTCCACAGGCCTTGGGAAGTTTATTTATGCAATTGGAAAAAGGAAATCCTTTGATTTTGGTGAATATATCTTTGATCAGATTTTGAAACAAGCTACCTCATCAGCTGTCAAATTGCGAATCTGCTTTCCATCACTCATCTGCGGAATACTACTCCAACAATATCCTAGGATAACTTTTTCTGGTGATGCCATCATGAAAAGAAAGCCACCACTGTCTCTACATCACAAGCTATTTGTTGGCAAGCACGTTTCAGATATTGTCTCAACATCTACAGTTACTTCCTCAGAGGAGGACACCATTGCTCAAATAAAGGCAACCTGCAATGAGCTTGATGATATCATCAAGACAAGCACTGCCAGAAAAGAGAAGCTAGAAAGATTGATACAAGCTCTGACTGCTAAGCAGAACAAAGACACTGGAATTAATGCTGAAGATACTGAAAATGGTGCTGGTGAAAGTGAAGGAGAAGAAGCAGATGAGGAGGAGACTAAAGATGACCTCTGAGAGTTGTCTTCACTTTAATTTTTTGTTTGTTTTATTGTGTGTTTTGTTTTTCTTTTGGTTGTGTAAGGGCTGAATGTGTCATACCCCAAATTTTGACCACTAAGATTTCCCATCATTGTTCAAATCATCATCACAATATGGAGGAACCATCATACGTCATTAGTCTCCCCAAAGATGGGTGAGCATCCACTACAATCAAATTTAGGGTTTCTAGCCCTCTCAGAGCTTTTAGAAAAAAGATCAATCAAGGAATGGCATGATCTTCAATTTATCTAGCCTCTCAAATATCCACAACAGATCAAGAGGACTCCCACTTTAAGGATTAAGCACAAGGCTGCTCCCTTCCAGGTGGATCAAGCCTCAAGATCGCCAGTGTCACCAAATTAGGGTTTGGTCGACCAGGGCCTCCAAATGAAAATTTTCCTCTGGGCATGAGCCAATGCTTCAAAGCATATCCTAAAATACTCCATGGAACCTCATGGGCCCAACCATCAAGTCAATTTGACCTCAGGGGATGCATATATCAAAAATCAGGAATTAGGGTTTCTTGACCTAATTCACCCCTAAGTTGTCTTTTGGGACAAATCATGAGCCACGACCTCAAGAGAGGATTTGAGGGTCTCCAACATGCCACATTAATCCATTTGTAACAATGGATTGATCCAGGAAGCTTGAGCAGCAAGTCTGAATTTCATCAGTACCACATTTAGGGTTTTGAGGAAAAAGTCAATTGTAGCTTTGACTCTTGACCATGACATGCTCCCAAACCCTAGGATATGATTCAATATACCTTATAACACCCATGGAACATGTCCATCAAGTTTGATTTAGGTCAAGGACATGATTTAGGTCAATCAAAACTTATCCAAGACCAAGGGAACCACAACCCTGTGCCCTAACCTCTAGTCAATGGCTAGAGGAGACTTGGATTCCAAAGTGCAACAATTGGCCAAACCTCTGCTGCAGTCGCCATTCACTATTTCTTGCAAAACAAACTTGCTCTACTATAAATAGAGCTCATTTATGATCAGTTTGAGTACACCAAAGCCATCAAACAGATGCTTTCCTCAAAATCTCCTTCTTCACTCCAAAATTGCCTTCCAAAGCAAGTCACTATTGGGTTTTGAGTTTGAGAGCTATTCCAACCAAACCAATCACACACACACCTCATAAACATCATATAGAAGTGATCTAAACACTTAAACAACATCTGGAACACTGATTTCTCAGAATCACCAGCCAGTTGCTCAAGGTTTTAACCAAGTTGCAGCTGAGATGCCATGAAGTGATCCAGCCATTTCCAGTCAAGTCCAAGCATTCAAACACACTCCATAGGGTGTAGGGAAGCTGTTCAGATCATCATAACTCATCTGTAACACCTCCAACTCAAAAATCACATTGCACTTGCTGTCACGACCTTCAAGTAAGCCTAAACTTGGTCATCTCTTAATCTATGCATATTTCCTCGCACAATACTTTTGCCAAATGTTCATAATCATGCATAGAATGTTTCCCCTCAATTAATTGCTTTGTTTGAATCGTGTATCAAAATTCTCAGCCTTCTTGCAAATTTTAGGGTTCTTGAGGTTTTGTCTTGATTTCTTTTTCCATGTTAAAAATAAATGAAATTAAAGACCATAGACATGATCGTGAGGTTGAAACGAGCAGATGGATAGGTGGTTTGCATGATTCTATCAAGTATTCAGTGAGATTGGAGAGAAAATGCAAATCTGGGCAAAACTCAGAACACGCGCGTGTTCTTGTGTGTTCTTGGCGCCCTTTTTTGAAAATTCAAATATTTGAATTTTGTGATTTTATTTAATTGATTCAAAAATTAATTTCTCTCTGAGTTTTAATGATTTTGAGTTGATTCTTTTTTTAATAATTCACAAAAATGTTAAAATATTTTATTTTACCAAAAAATCCCAAAAATATTATTTATTTAATATAATTGATATTTTCGCAAAGAATTAATATTTTAATTGTTTTTGACATTTAAAATATTTTTTCCTTCTTGATTTTGCAAATTTTAATGACTTCTAATCATTTTGTAGGTCAAAATATGATTTTTAAAACATTAATCCAAGATCACAATTTGTTTTCCACATGTTAAACAATTTTGATCATTTTAATTGAATTTTTTTAGGGTTTTGATTAATTCAACCCTCATCAAACCTTTAAAAAAAAAACACTTTGGGCCTCTAATAGAGTGTAAGACCCAATCCCTTTTTAACCAAAACTTTTTGGGCCTCCGATATTGTATAAGTCCCTCTGCGTTAAAAGAAAATCTCGGCGCGATCGCCAATTCAAAAATCAAACCAAATGGGCCTACCCTCGTGTTATAAGCCCCGTGTCTTTTCTTTAAACATTTTGGGCCTCTAATAGAGTGTAAGACCCAATCCTTTGTAAATACAAACCTATCTTGGGCCTCACTTATTGTATAAGTCCCGTTGTATTTCAAAAAGTTCGACGCGATCATCGTCCGTTGAAAAACAAATAACCCTGGGCCTGTCCTTGAGCTGTAAGCCCTACCACTTGTACAAAAATAAATCTTTTGGGCCTCTTGAGAGAGTGTAAGACCCATCCCCTTGTACAGGAAAACCTTTTTGGGCCTCAGTCACTTGTATAAGTCCCTATGTACAAAACGACAGTGCGATCACTGATAAACCTTGGGCCTCTCCTTGAGCTGTAAGCCCCAACATCTTTTCAAAATACTTTCTCCTTTAAATTTTGAATATACTATTGTTTTCAATCTTTCTTTGTTGAACAACTAACCAAACAGCATGGAAGCTCTACAACCGAGTAAGTGTTTATATGCTTTCTTTATCCGCTTTCATATACATATAAACTGTATTGTGGGGTTGTTTCACTGTAAGTCTTCTTTCATAAACTCATATCAACTGTGTAATACTAGTATGGATATTTAGAGTTTCCTCGGCAACTACGTCTAGCACTGAGCCCTGTTGATCACTCTTAAATAGACAAAACTAGATCCCCCATAGGATTACCAGACACAATCTTCCCTCCTCTTGGGGTTAAACAATATGGAGACATGAAAGGTAGCATTCTCGGTGAACCCTTTCTCAGACTGTCACTCTTAGAAATCGTCAAAGAAACTCTACGCCCCAGAGATGATATTTTCTCCATGAATGGCATCTCTTGAGTTTCTTCCAAATTCTCGAACTTTCCTCGCTTAATCTATTCTCTGTGAATAGCCTGTCTTAAATTTGTCGGGGTTTGGGTACCCAAAGGCTTCTTAAAAGCATCCCCGCCTCCTCTTGGGCATTGTACAAGGACACTACGGCTTCTTAGAAGTATTCACAGCCTCCTCTTAGGCTTCGTATAAGGATTCTTCCTTCGGGAAGAGAGCCCCCTCTTGGGCTTCGTACAAATTATCCCTCGGCTTCTTAAAAGTTTCCAGCCTCCTCTTGGGCTTCGTACAAATTGTCCCGACGACCTCCTAGAGGTATAGGAACAGAAATTAGTCATCTTAATAGAACAGTCTTTCAAAGAGTCTAGATATTTCTGCCGTGAACGTACTACTACTGTTTCTTTAAGCATAGTACAAAAGATAAAACTCTAGACTTGGACAGTCTAATCTCCTTGAGTCTCGAAGGCATTCTCAAGTAGAGAAAAACAACAGTAGACTCGGACAGTCTCCAGTACCCTCTGGATTCCGCATTTCCTTAAAGAACAGGAAATAACCCTGACCCTCTGATCAATCCCAAAGCATAGCCTTACCTTTAATCAGTCTCATTATAAGAACTGATTTTCTCTTTTAACCAACCTACTGGACCTGTCACTCAACTGAAACAGCAATCCTTTTAGCCTCTATCTCGGGCTTCGTACGAGACACAAAAAGACTCTCTTGTTAAGTCAAACAATTTTAGCCTCCATCTCGGGCTTCGTACGAGATACAAAAAACACTCTCTTGCTGAGTATAAAAAGACTCTCTTGTTGAGTCAAACCCTTTTAGCCCCCGTCTTGGGCTTCGTACGAGACACATAAAAACACCCTCTTGTTGGGTCAATAGCCTCCTCTTAGGCTTTGTATAAGAAAAACCCCGGTTGAGTCAATCAACCTTTTAGCATCAAAACCGTGCCTCGTTCACAGGATACAAACATCAACAACTCCTTTCATTTAATCGCTGTAAGCGGCAAGCCTCTGGATTATTTACATCCACGCCACTGTCCCTCTTTTAGCATGAGAAATTCCTAAGGAAAGATGGCATTGCTCTACACTGAGTTAAAGTCTTCTCCTTCAGGTTAAAACCCCTATAAAGGAAATTATGGCATTGCTAGGATTCACATATCCCGGTTAAAGTAATCCTCCTTTATAGTCAGTCACCCAACAGTTGTGACGCACAAACCCCCTTTAGAGATGACAAATTCTCTCTAAAGACAACACCTTTTTAGCTTCACATCTTGGGCTTCAAACAAGATACAAATAGACCCTTCAGCTTCACGTCTTGGGCTTTGAACAAGACACCAAAACACCACTTCCTCCCATAGAATAGGAGTCCCATAGAATAGGAGGAACTAAGATCGCTCTGAATTCCCTGTTTCGGTAAACGGGAATACGTAGGCATAAGATTGAAAGAAAAATCTTAGCGAGCACACCATATCAAAAAACCTCAGGTCACAAATCCTCACATATCCACCAAAATATCCCAGTCCGTATTCCCCACCAAAAGTCTAAATTCAACCAAAATAACCTAAGAGAGGCCCCCCCACATTGATCGCATCTATAAACCAACAGTTTTGACTGTTTGACCTCAGTTTGCAAAGCAGGGTTAGTTAGAGACATCTATTTCCCTTCCTTCATCAGCTTCAATACGACAAAAAATGAATCGACCTGTAGTAACCCAGAGCGGCAGTGCTTAAGAACCACGTCCAAAATCACTACCTACAGAATGCCCAGGATATTTTTCATTTATGTTGGATGTGTAATTTTATTACTCTGAACTGGTTTATTGGTTTTTGAGTTAGTCCTTCTACATTTGTCATATTGTGGCTAAAAAGGGGGAGAATTACTAACATCACTAACCACTGCTGATTGTCTACTAACTACTGAGGGGGAGTAGATCTGAACTGATTGAGGGGGAGACATGTTATGATTTCGCTGCTGCTCTGTTAGTGGTCTCCCTGATATGTTTCTGCAGGTCAATGAAAGTTAGTTTTAGCCAAAATCTGCCAAAGGGGGAGATTATTGAGCCCCTGCTTTTGAGGTTGGCATTAATTTTGGTAAAACTAACTTAGCAGAGAGATGTTGGACAAGAAGTCCTAACATATTGAACTAACTGCAGATTAAGATGTTAGACAAGATGTCCTATAAGGAGGATTCGACATCTTTGTCTGTTACAGTTTTGATATAACTGTTTTTGGTAACAGGTGTGATTGGAATATGACTAGGATTCCAGGTGGCATATGAGATTGTGGAATCAGAGATTCTGATTCTAAATGGAATTTGCAGGAGACATTTTTGGTAACTTGGGATTGAAGAAAGAATTAGGTCGCTAATTCTGAGGAAGATTTTTGCTGCGCTTTTGATGCCCAAGTCCAGCTGTGGTTTACATTATAAATAGGTTAGAGTTAACCTAGTTTGGGGTTGATCATTGCAGCTGTTTTAGAAGTACTAGGGTTTGTACTTTCTGTGAGCCTCTCTATATTGTGTGAATACTTGAGAAGGACTATTTTATTGAGTTGTATTTTTTTCTGTCACTGCTGTGATTGGAAGGGAATTGAGAAGGGTCTCATACCTAGGAGAGTCTTAGGTAGAAATCTAGGAAGGGTAGTTTCTAGGTGTTAAGTTGTAAACATTGGAGTTTAGTTTAGAACCAACTCTACTTAGTGATTTCATTCCTGGCTTGGTATCCCCTCAGACGTAGGTGTGTTGTTCACCGAACTGGGTTAACAATTTCTGTGTGTTTTTTACTTTCTGCTGTTTTCGTTTGTTATTCCTTAGATCCTTGTGAGAAGCAGAGATCAAGTGTCAAGACATCCTGTCTGACATCTTCGTGATCTGCTTAACCAGAATTCATCATATATCATTTAATGCAAGGTTGATGTTTGAGTACACAAACAATATGGCAGAGTGTGAAGTCTGCATAATGGGTCTTGAAGAGGCCATTGATTTGAAGAATTAAAACTCTTGATGTGTATCGGGATTCAACCTTAGTGATTAACCGGATTAAGGGTGAATGGGAGACTCGTCACGTCGGCCTGATTCCTTATAAAGATAATGCAAGGAGGCTGCTCACATTCTTTAACAAATTTGAATTGCATCATATTACTCGTGAAGAAAATCAAATGGCAGATGCTCTGGCCACTTTGTCCTCTATGATTAGAGTGAATCGTTGGAATGATGTGCCTAAGATTAATGTTATGCGTCTTGATATACCTGCTCATGTGTTTGTGGCATAAGAAGTAAAAGATGATAAGCCGTGGTATCATGATACCAAATGTTTTATCCAGAGTCAAGAGTACCCACTTGGGGCATCCAAGAAGGATAAGAAGATTTTGAGAAGATTGGCTGGAATTTTCTTCTTAAATGGAAATGTGTTATACAAGAGAAACTATGACATGGTCTTGCTCAGATGCATGGATAGACACGAAGCAGACATGTTGATGAAACAAATTCATGAAGGATCCTTTGGTACCCATGCCAATGGACATGTTATGGCTAAGAAAATGTTAAGAGAAGGTTACTATTGGCTGACAATGGAACCTGATTGTTGAAAATATGTGAAGAAGTGTCATAAGTACCAGATTTATGCTCATAAAATTCATGTGCCACCAACTCTTCTCAATGTTATCTCATCTGCATGGCCTTTCTCTATGTAGGGAATTGACATGATTGGTATGATCGAGCCCAAAGCTTCGAACGGACACCGTTTCATTTTAGTGGACATTGATTATTTTACCAAGTGGGTTGAAGTGGAATCGTATGCTAATGTGACCAGACAAGTGGTGGTCAGGTTTATTAAAAACCAAATTATCTGTCGGTATGGCGTGCCTAGCAAGATTATCACTAATAATGGGTCAAATTTGAATAATAAGATGATGAAAGAGTTATGTGATAAGTTCAAGATTGAGAATCATAATTCTTCTCCCTACAGACCAAAGATGAATGGGGCTATTGAAGCTACTAATAAGAACATTAAAAAGATTATTCAAAAGATGGTTGTGACATACAAGGACTGGCATGAGATGCTCCCTTTTTGCTTTACATGGGTATCGTACATCCATCTGCACTTCAAAAGGTGCGACCCCTTTCTCACTTGTTTATGGCATGGAAACAGCGCTCCCAGTAGAGGTTCGTTAATGAGAGTTTTGATGGAAGCTAAGTTAACTGAGGATGAATAGTGTTAGAGCAGATATGATAAGTTGAATCTGATTGAAGAAAAGAGAATGACGACCTTGTGTCATGGCCAGTTATATCAACAGAGAATGAAGAAAGCTTTTGATAAGAACCCCAGACCTTGTGTGTTTAGAGAAGGCGAACTCGTGCTCAAAAAGATCTCGTCTTTTACCACTGATTCTAGGGGCAAGTAGACTCCTAATTATGAAGGCTCATATGTTGTTAAGAAAGCCTTCTCTGGCGGTGCATTAACTCTTGCAACTATGGATGATGAAGAGTTCACTCATCCTGTGAATGTCAATTCAGTCAAGAAATACTTTACCTAAAAATAAAAGAATAGCTCACTAAGTTGCAAACCCGAAAGGGCGACTTAGGCAAAAATAGGCGTCTCGGTGGGCTGAAAACCCGAAAGGGAGGTCCAAGCAAAAGTTAGAGACATAAACAGAAAATAATTATCCCGATAGATTGAAAACTAGAAAGGGAAATCTAGGCAAAAGTTAGGGATCATAGCAAGTAATTGCATCAAGCTAGACTTGATCACTTGAAGCAACATTGCTCATCAAGGATTCTCATCCTCGTCATCCTCAATAGAAGTGTAAAGCACAGTGGGATTCAAAGTTGTTAGGGAGAATAGTGGACATTGTATTTTAGTGTAACCTTTTCTATGTATTTACCATTTTCCAACTTTGTAATGATCCATGGAGTCACACCATTTGCGAAATACCATTCTATTAATAAAATTTGGGCCTTTGTCCCATTGTTTGCAATTCTTATACTTGTTTCTGTTTTGTAAAACTTCATTTATTTTTTATAATAACTTTTGAAACAAAAAGTAATTAATAATGATACTTTTTAAAACTACAAAAAATTTTCCTTTGATTTGTGAACGTTAAAAGGAATGTCCACAGTTACTCCAAAGAATGGTAAGATCCTGAAGAGCAGAACTCGATGTTCCCCTAAGCGGAGTTTGTTTTTGTTGTTGGTATTCCTAGCTAAGTGCTAATTCAGGTGTTCTCCAGTTGAGTACTGAGTTTAGTACCCTGTTTGAATCATAGACTTAGGTTCTCCAGTTAAGTCTTGGTCCAGATTTCCCCAGCTGAGTGTGATTTTCTTCTCTAGCCAGGTTGTGATCAAGCAAGTAGATATATGTTGAAGAATCCTCAGCAGGTTTTATCCCCTTGTGGTGGTTTCAACAATATTCCCAATTAAGAAGTATTGAGATAACAGTCAACTGCTGGGTTTTCTCTCACCTTGTGTCGAGTTTTTAAAATCCCCCGTAGGTTGATATGTTGCTACGATGTTAACTTATTAATTTTTCCCTGGCAAGTCCAGGATGCTTCTCTTGAGACTGTTGATCCATAGAGATTTTTCCTTGGTAATCATCAACAGATCCATATTATCTCAGAGAAGATTATTGCAAAGGTTGTCTTTTGGAAGATTCCTCCTTCCATCGCCTTAGCAGAGTTAATGCAAATGTTATCCCTTTCGAAGGTTGATATCCTCAGAAGAGCTTTGTTTTACATTTTTCCCAGCAAGCCTTCTTCCTTTTGCAACAGATTCTATGAGAATTTCTCTCTTTCCCCAATCAGAGTTTTGGAAATCTTTGTTTCATGATTCCACAACGGAGTTCATATGGATTTTTCTTATCCTCAGGAAGAGTCAGGAAGATTTGGGTTGTTGTGTTTCCCCAGTAGATCATTCCATCCCCCCAGCGGAGTTCATACTGTTTTCCCTTCAGTGGATTATTGGTATTAGAAGATTCAACATTAGATTTCTCCCCAAACAGTATCTTTCTCTCCCCAGAGCCTTGTAGCAAGACTTTTTACTCTCAGTGGCTCCTGTTTATCTCCATCTAAAATCCCTAGTAGTTTATCTTTCAGCAGTGTTGAGATTTAGCCGAGTATCTGGTTGTACTGTGTTTATTGGTCGTCCCTAGTTTATCTTTGTGTTTATTTTGTCAGCATATACATGCATATATACATTAATTCATTCATACATGCATCATGAAGATTTTTATTCATCTTGCTTTTTTGGTGTTTTTATCCACTCTTTGGTGCTGTCATCCCCACAGAGTGTGTATCCTCTCTTCATTAGAGTGTCTACCTTAAGCAGAAAGTGTATATCCTTTCTAATTCCCCACTGAGTTTATTCCTCATAGGATGGTTTTGCTTTAGCTTTCCTTTCCATCTCATTTATCTAGATGGAATTACTCCCCAGTTGAGTTATTTCCTCATTGGATAGAGTCTTGCTTGACCGTTTCTCTCCAGTTTGTTCTTGGATTGAACTTTGGTCTCCTACAACAGTTATTTTGAATCTCTCTGGGTTGTGGAACCTGGATGATGAAAAGCCATTTATTTTTCCCACTCCCGAGGATTTATTTTCCTCAGCAGAAACCTGTTTATGATTCCCCATCAGAAGATGAAGATTTTGTTTCTCCAGCAGTGGTGATAACGCTCTCCTGGAATTTTTACCTGACAGCAAGTGACGATCTCTTTATTTGAGAATCTTGTATGTCCCCAAATATTAATTTGTATCTTCACAGTAAATGGCATCTCTCTAATTTTATCCTCAGCAAAGAAGTTTATTATGAAATTCGTGATCCTCATCCAATCAATTGAATCCTTGGACTCGTTATTTGAACAGGTGGCATCTCTTTATTTGAGAAGCCTGTTGTGACTCTGTTAGCTCTTCCATCAGATGGCATCTCTTTATTTGAGAAGTTTTTTATGCGATCTAACCTGCCAGTATCTTCTGTAGATCCCCGGTAGAGTTATTGATTGCTAATTCCTAGCAAGTGGTAGTCCCTTTAGTGGAGACAACTTGTATTTGGTTCTTTTTTCAAGTGAGAGACTTGGATTAAGAATGAGCTGAACCCTATTCTGATAGTGGAAGTTTGTTTTCTAAGGTTGGTTATCATTGTTTAAGCTACCCAGTAACCGGTAGTTGGTAATCTTTCCTCCCAAGTTTATTGCCTTATTTTAAGCTATCACTTATCTGGTAGTAGCTGATATATCTCTTTCTCTTTTTGGTGGTTACCATTGTTTAATCTACCCAGTAATCGATAGTTGGTAATCTTTCCTCCTGAGTTTATTACCTTATTTTAAGCTATCACTCGTTTGGTAGTAGGTAATATTTCTCCCCCTTTCTTGGTCGGTTACTATTGTTTAAGCTACCCTGCAACCGGTAGTCGGTAATCTTTCCTCTTGAGTTTATTGCCTTATTTTAAGCTATCATTTGTCTGGTAGTAGGTAATCTATCTCTTTCTCTTTTTGGTTTAGGGTTACCATTGTTTAAGTTACCCAATAACCAGTAGTTGGTAATCTTTCCTCCTGAGTTTATTACCTTATTTTAAGCTATCACTTGTCTAGTAGTAGGTAATTGTAGCGTGCGATTTTTGTCGGTGACGCGACCACCTTACCGCAATGGAATTTGGGTGCTAATTTTTTATTTCTTATTTATTATATGAAGCTGGAAAGGAAAGGGAAGATATCTAAAACTAACCTTGCACGCAATTGTTTCCTTTAACAAATGATAAAAGATCGGGGAATGGGGTCAGGTTATACAAAGGGAAGCTATTAACACCTAGTGTATATATGGTTATCCATAGGCCTTTTATTGCATGTTTCTCTGTTAATTTAAAATGCTTTCTTATGTTTATCTACTGTGGCTTGGGAAAGTTTCTCCTTTGGGAGGATTGAGAGGAAGTTTTTAATGTTTACGAGTTTTCCGTTGTTTTTGGGAAGGTACTGGACCTAAAGTTTTTTATTTGTGTGCTCGCTAAGATTTTGCAATATTATGCCTACGTATTCCCGTAAAGAAAACACGGAAATCAGAGCAATCATAGTTCCTCCTATTTCTATGGGAGGAAAGATAATTTGGTGTCTTGTTCAAAGCCCAGGATTGAAGCTGTTTGAGTATTTGTGTCTTGTTCAAAGCCCAAGATTGAAGCTAAAGGTTGAATGAGAGAGAATGTGTCATCTCTAAAGGGAGATATCTCACCTATTCATCTCAGATGTTGAGTAATTGGTTATAAGGGAAATTACTTTAACTGGGATATGTAGAATCTAGTAATGCCATAATTTCCTTTATAAGGGAGATGTCATGAAGGAAGAAGCTTTAACTCAGTATAGAGTAATGCCACTTTTTCCCTATGAATCTTTCATGCTAAGAGAAGGACATTGGCTTGGATGTATGGAATCCAGAGGCTTGCCACTTACAGCTGTTAGATGAAAGATTATTTTTATCCAGGATAAAGGAAGGACTCCAGCTTGGATTTTGAATCAACAAGTGTGCCACTAATAACACTGTAGCGAGCGAAACTGGACGTGTTTCTTAAGCACTGTCGCTCCTTGGGGGTTACTATAGGTCGATTCATTTTTTATCCTATTGTGAGCTGACTAAGGAAGGGAAATAGATGTCTCCAATTAACCCTGCTTGCATACTGAGTTTAAACAGCGGTTTGTTAGGTTACAGATGCTATCAATGTGGGGGGGCCTCTCTTAGGTTATTTTCAGGGAATTTAGACTTTTAGCGGGGAATACGGACTAGGATGTTTTGACTGATATACGCGATTTTGGGTTTTTGTTTAGTGTGCTCGCTAAGATTTTTCTTTCAATCTTATGCCTATGTATTCCCGTTTTTCCGAAACAGGGAAATCAGAGCGATCGTAGTTCCTCATATTCTACGGGAGGAAATGGTGTTTTGGTGTCTTGTTCAAAGCCCAAGACGTGAAGCTTAAAGGTGATCTATATCTTGTTCAAAGCCCAAGATGTGAAGCTAAAGGTAGTTTGTATCTTGTTCAAAGCCCAAGATGTGAAGCTAAAAGGTGTTGTCTTTAGAGAGAATTTGTCATCTCTAAAGAGGGGTTTGTTTGTCACAACTGTTTATAAAGGAGAATTACTTTAACCGGGATGTGTGAATCCGGCAATGCCATAATTTCCTTTATAGGGGATTTCCAACCTGAAGGAGAAGACTTTAACTCAGTGTAGAGCAATGCCATATTTCCTTAGGCATTTCTCATGCTAAAAGAGGGACAATGGCATGGATGTAGATGATCCAGAGGCTTGCCGCTTACAACGATTAGATGAAGGGGAAGGATTTGTTGATGATTGTGTACTGTGAATGAGGCACAACTTTGATGCTAAAAGGTTGATTGGATCAACCAGTGGTTTTCTTATACAAAGCCTAAGAGGAGGCTAAAAGATTTTCCTTATACAAAGCCTAAGAGGAGGCTATTGGCCGAACAAGAGGGAATTTGTATGTGTCTCGTACGAAGCCTGAGAGAGAGGCTAAAAGTTTTATACTCAACAAGGGAGTGATTTGTGTCTTGTACAAAGCCTAAGACGGTGGTAAAAGAGGGTTGTGACTCAACAAGAGAGTCTTTTTTTTGTATCTCGTATAAAGCCCGAGATGGAGGCTAAAGTGTTGATTCAATAAGAACCTTTTTGTATCTCGTACAAAGCCCTAGATGGAGGCGAAAGAGGGTACTATTTCAGTTGAGTGGCTAGTATATGGGTTCAAAGAGAAAATCAGTTCTTATATGAGTAACACTGTACTTAGGGATTTTGATTCGAGGATCAGGGATATTTCCTTTTCTTTGAGGAAATGGGAAATCCAAAGGGTATTGAGACTGTCAGAGTCTACGAGGTTCCTTCCTATTCTTGAAGGGTGCTTGAGAATGTCTTTGAGACTCAAGGAAATTATTCTGTCCAAGTCTAGAGTTTCATCTTTTATACTATGCTTTGAAAAACAGTAGTAGACTCTTGGAAAGACTGCTCTATTAAGATGACTGATTTCTGTTCCTATACCTCTAGGAGGTCGTCGAGACAATTTGTACGAAGCCCAAGAGGAGGCTGGAAACTTTTAAGAAGCTGAGGGATAATTTGTACTAAGCCCAAGAGGAGGCTATCATTCCCGGAGGAAGAAATCATTTATATGAAGCCTAAGAGGAGGCTGTGAATACTTCTAAGAAGCCGAGGGGTCCTTGTACAATGCCCAAGAGGAGGCGGGGATGCTTTTAGGAAGCCTGTGGGTTCCCAAACCCCGAGAAGTTCAAGACAGGCTATTCACAAAGAATAGATCAAGCCAGGAAAGTTCGAGAATTTGGAAGAAACTCAAGGGATGCAATTCACGGAGAAGAGATCATCTCTGGGGAGTAGAGTTTCTTGACAATTCCTAAGGGTGCTTTTAAGAAGCCTGTGGGTCTCCAAACCCCGAGAAGTTCAAGACAGGTTATTCACAAAGAATAGATCAAGCTAGGAAAGTTTGAGAATTTGGAAGAAATTCAAGGGATACAATTCACGGAGAAGAGATCATCTCTGGGGAATAGAGTTTCTTTGACAACTTCTATGAGTGACAGTCTGAGAAAGAGTTCAAAAGAATCTGCCTTTCACATCTCCATATTGTTTAACCCCAAGAGGAGGGAAGACTGTGTCTGGTAATCCTATGGGGATCTAGTTTCGACTATATTTAAGAGTGACCAACAAGGCTTAGTGCTAGACGTAGTTGCTGGGGAAACCCTAAATATCTATACTATTATTACACAGTCGATATGAGTTTATGAAAGAAGACTTACAGCGGAACAGCCCTACAATACAATTATATGTATATGAAAGCGGTAAATGAAAGCAGATAAACACTTACTCGGTTGTAGAGCTTCCATGCTGTTTTGTTAGTTGTTCAACAAAGAAAGATTAAAAACAACAGTATATTTCAAAATCAAAGAAGAAAGTGCTTTGAAAGAGAAAGATTTGGGGCTTACAGCTCAAGGAAAGACCCAGGGTTTTATCAGTGATTGCACTGTTGAATTTGTACAGAGGGACTTATACGAGTGACTGAGGCCCAAAAATTGTTTGTTGTACAAAGGGATGGGTTTTACACTCTCTCAAGAGGCACAAAAGGCTTAAAGAAAAAGAGTGGGGCTTATAACACGAGGGTAGGCCCAGATGATTTTTTCGTTTAAAATGACGATCGCGCCGAGATTTTCTTTTAACACAAAGGGGCTTATACAATATCTGAGGCCCAAAGTTGTTTTGGTTAAAAGGGGATTGGGTCTTACACTCTATTAGAGGCCCAAAAGTTTGGAATGGGTCTTATAGCTCGAGGAGAGGCCCAATTGATTTTTTAAAAGGCGACGATCGCGCCATTTACTTGTACAGAGGGACTTATACAATAAGAAGAATGGGTCTTACTACTCGAGGGTAGGCCCAAGGTTATTTGTGTACAAAACGATGATTACGCCGAGGTTTTTGAAAATACCCGGAGGGACTTATACAATAAGTGAGGCCCATTAAAGGTTATTTTACAAAAAGGCTTGGGTCTTACACTCTATTAGAGGCCCAAAGAGTTTTGAAAATGATTTATGAGGGTTGAATTAATCAAAAACCCTAATTTGTTTTCAAAATGTGTTTTAATTGAATAAAATATTCAATTAAAATGATCAAAATTGTTTAACATGTGGAAAACAAATTGTGATCTTGGATTAATGCTTCATAAATCAATTTTTGCCCTACAAAATGATTAGAAATCATTAAAATTTGCAAAATCAATAAGGAAAAAATATTTTAAATGTCAAAAACAATTAAAACATTAATTCTTTGCAAAAATATCAATTATATGAAATAAATAATATTTTTGGGATTTTTTGGGAAAATAAAATAATTTAACATTTTTGTGAATTATTAAAAAAAGAATCAACTCAAAATCATTAAAACTCAGAGAGAAACTAATTTTTGAATCAATTAAATAAAATCACAAAATTCAAATATTTGAATTTTCAAAAAGGGCGCCAAGAACACCCCAAGAACACGCGCGTGTTCTGGGTTTTGCCCAGATTTGCATTTTCTCTCCAATCTCACTGAATACTTGATTATATCATTCAATCCACATACCAATCTGCTCGTCTCAACCTCACGATCATGTTTATGGTATTTAATTTCATTTATATTAAACATGGAATAAAAAATCAAGACAAAACCTCAAGAACCCTAATTTCTGCATGAAGGCTGAGAATTTTGATACACGATTCAAACAAAGCAATTAATTGAGGGGAAACATTCCATGCATGATTATGAACATTTGGCAAAAGTATTGTGTGAGGAAATATGCATAGATTGAGAGATGGCCAAGTTTAGGCTTACCTCTAGGTCGTGGTAGCAAGTTCAAAGTGATTTCTGATTTGGAGGTGTTACAGATGAGTTGTGATGATCTGAACAACTTCCCTACACCCTATGGAGTGTGTTTGAATGCTTGGACTTGATGGAAATTGGCTGGATCACTTCATGGCATCTCAACTGCAACTTGGTTAAAACCTTGAGCAATTGACTGGTGATTCTGAGAAATCAGTGTTCCAGATGTTGTTTAAGTGTTTGATAAGCTCCCATATGATGTATGTGAGGTGTGTGTGTGTGATTGGTTTGAGTGGAATTGCTCTCTACTGAAAAACCCGATAGTGACTTGCTAAGAAAGGCATTTTTGAGAGTGAGAATTGGATTTTGAGAAAGGCAAGTGTTGTAGGCCTTTGGTGTACTTAAACTGATCACAATTGAGCTCTATTTATAGTAGAGCAAGTTTGCTTTGCAAGGAATAGTGAATGGCAACTGCTGAGTAGGGTTGGCCAATGTTGGTAAATGAAAATCCAAGTCTCCTCTAGCCATTGACTAGAGGTTAGGGCACAGGCTGCTGGTCCCCTTGGTCTTGGATAAGTCTTGACTGAATTCAGTTGCTAATAGCTCAGTCCATGCCACCTTGGTGCTTCCATTGAATGTTCCAATCCAAAATTGGAGTCTTGTCCCTATTTTGGGCAATTCTAGGTTTGGCATGCTATATCTTGTTCCAAGGACTTTGGAGGTTTGGCTCAGTGATTGTCCCCTTTAGATTCAATCCTCAGATGTGTCCAAAGTGATGACAAGGCTTGGAATTGGCTGATTTTGGCAAATCGACCAAAAGTGCAAAAATCTGCCTTGCCTTGGCAGATTTCAGCAAGGCATCTTGCCACTACCATATCTCAAAGCTCAAATTGAGTTTGGTGATGTTCTTGGGCATTTTGGAAAGCCCTTATATGATATAACAACTGTCTGATCATATTTGGTTTTGATACCTTTTGGATCCAAGTGAAAAATCCCCCTACATTTGGAAAAAAAATAAGGTACCTTTGTCACTTTATTTCATAACTTAGAAAATTTTCTAAGTTTTTATGGTTACCCCTTTTACAAGTTATCCCACTTTCTTTGATTTTTCTTGATGAATGATGATTCAAATCATACATTAACATCATTTTAGGGTTAAAAATCCATTTTTGTGAAAAATCTCAAAAAGTCAAAGTTGACTTTTGTGCACAGTTGACTTTTTGTCAAATGAATTCCAAACTGTGCAATCCTTTAGGAAATCATGTCCTTGACCTAAATCAAACTTGATGGACATGTTCCATGGGTGTTATAGGGTGTATTGAATCATGTCTTAGGGTTTGGGAGCATGTCCTTGTCAAAAGTCAAAGCTACAGTTGACTTTTCTCGCAAAACCCTAACTGTGGTTCAGATGAAATTGAAACTTGTTGCTCAAGCTTCTTAGACCAATCCATTGTTCCAAATGGATCAATATGGTATATTAGAGACCCTCAAATCATGTCTTGAGGTCTTGGTTCATGATTTATCCCAAAAGTCAACTTAGGGGTGAATTAGGTTAAGAAACCCTAATTCCTGATTTTTGACGTATGCATCCCTTGAGGCCAAATTGACTTGATGATTGGGTCCATGAGGTTCCATGGAGTATATTAGGATATGTTTTGAATCATTGGCTCATGCCCAGATGAAAATTTCCATCTGGAGGCCCTGGTCGACCAAAACCCTAATTTGGTGACACTGGCAATCTTGAAGCTTGATCCACCTGGAAGGGAGCAACCTTGTGCTTAATCCTTGAAGTGGGAGTCCTCTTGATCCATTGTGGATGTTTGAGAGGTTAGACAAGTTGAAGATCATGTATTTCCTTGATTGATCCTTTGTCTAAGCACTCAGAGAGGGCTTGAAACCCTAATTTTGATTGTAGTGAATGCTCAACAATTTCTTGAGGAGATTGATGAGGCATAAAGGTACATCCATATTGTGATGATGATTTGCACAATGATGGGAAATATTAGTGGTCAAAATTTGGGGTATGACAGATGCCCCTATTTAATCTTCTTGGACACGAAGGTGTGAATGGCGAAGGTATTCGGGCATTCAAGGTGCAAGAGGATTAAATATCGAAATATCCAAAATTTTGACGGTGTCTATGAATGGTAATTCACGCATTCACCTTCTTTCGCTAAGCAATGATGCTTAGAAAAGGTAAACTTCCCCTCGATCCTGGTCTTCAGCCAAGGAACTGGTCTTAGTTTTTGATTTAAACTTCCCCTCGATCCTGGTTTCCTACCAAGGAACTGGTCTTAGTTTCTTGATTTAAACTTCCCCTCGATCCTGGTTTCCTACCAAGGAATTGGTCTTAGTTTCTTGATTTAAACTTCCCCTCGATCCTGGTTTCCTACCAAGGAACTGGTCTTAGTTTCTTTTGTCAATAAACTTTATTGACAAGGGACGCTTTTCGTAATGGTTTTCCTCAAACTTCTTGCCGAATTTTCCTGTGGAGATGCCATTTGACGGAAAAAGTTGACGTCAGACTTGCTGGGGAGCCCAATCGTCTGAGTTGTAGAGGTGCACAAACTTCTCTGTTGGAGACGCCATTTGCCGAATCTACTGGGGAAAACGAGTCTCTTGAGAGACTACTTTCACGCTTGGGGATATTGCATCATACTTTTCTCGGGATCTTCCCGGAGAAATGCCATATGATGGAATCCAATTTTGAGGTGCTGATGACCTTTTCATCAAAGGTTTTTTTTTTGGAGAAAAACTGTTGTATTGCCGAATCTCTGCTTAAGAGGCTTCCTCTAGGGATTTTCCTTAATCCGGGAAAGCGAAAATATCATCTTCAATGGCAAAGAGTGACATCGGTTGAAAGTTCTCTGGTCTTTCAGAGGCTCAAGTTATCAAAGTGGTCGAGGAGCAACTTCATTCCAAAAATAAACTGGAGGAGAGAGATTGTTCAGACGCAGCACTTCCTGACGAGGAAAAACTTGACAACTCAATTGAGAGGACTTTTTATCACAGGGGATAAGACCGACTAGAGTGATAGTGATGCAATATGAATGTGTATGCAAATCAATAATTCATGATGTATGTATGTATATGCTGACAAAACTGACGCGACATATAAACTAAAAGATGAATATGACTGGATACTCGGCCATCGCGGGGCGAAGAAGTACCGTTGATCCAAAAGTAGCAATTCTACCTTGCTTAGGAGAAGTAGTCCTCGCGGGGAACTATGTTGGCCGGGCTTAGGAGATAAGAACTCGGCCGAGGCGTGTCAGACGAAACAAGGTCTCTGACACAGTTGATCCCTTCATTCAGGCGTACTGGGTTAGAAGGAGTACTTTGATTCTGCACTTTGATGTTCGCTTCTGGAGAAGCGATTGGTGTTCCTTTGATGTTTAACAGTCAAAAGAAATTGCCATATTTATTTTAAAAGCAGAAAAAGTTTTACAAGTAAATTCATTTTTGTTTTATTTCAAGAATCGTTGATCATATTAAAATGTCGTTCTGTAAAGCTAAAACAAATGAGAATTGCAAACAAAATCACAAGGGCTCAAATTTTATTGATAAGATGGAGATCAGCCAAACGCGTGATTCCAAAGAGTATCTACAAAATTAAAAAATGGTAATTTACAAGGAAAAGGGCTACGTTGAAACATAATGACCACTATCCTTCTACCAACTTTGAATTCGGGACATCCTGAGCTTCTGTCGAAGATGACCTTGACTGGAGTTTTCCTCTAATGGATGATGTAACTGCTGCTGAGGGACTTGCCTCTGTTGAACATAGTTACTTACCATTATCCCTAACTTTTTCCTGGATTGTACTTTGATGTTTCCAATCCACCAGGATGATTTTTTTTGTTTTGTCTCTAACTTTTTCCTAGACCGCCTTTTCGGGTTTTCAATCCACGGAGATGTTTTTTTTCGATTTAGGCAAAGTATTTCTTGACTACATCAACGTTTGTGGGGTAGGCAAATTCCTCTCCGTCCATGGTTGCAAGTCTTAAGGCGCCGCCTGAGAAAGCTTTCGTGACCACATAAGGGCCGTCATAGTTCGGAGTCCATTTGCCCCGAGAATCAGTGAGAAATGATTGTATCTTCTTGAGCACAAGGTCTCCTTTCTTGAAGACGCGAGGTCAGACCTTTTTGTCAAAGGCCTTCTTCATTCTCTGTTGATACAACTAACCGTCGCATAGTGCCGTTATCTGTTTCTCTTCGATCAGATTCAGTTCGTCGTGTCGACTTTGACACCATTCCGCTTCTGTTAGCTTATCTTCCATCAATACCCGAATTGATGGGATCTCTACCTCGATGGGGAGCACTGCTTCCATGCCATATACTAGAGAGAAAGGGGTTGTCCCTGTTGAAGTGCGGATAGATCGGGGAATTCTTTGAGAAGCTTTACCAAACCCTCTCTGGCAGTTGAACAGAGCAGTGCCCCAATCCTGATCTCTTTTCTCTCTTTTTCTGAACCCAAGTTTACCATTTCCAACGGCTCTTTGTGAGGCTCAATAGACCTTTCCTCTTGTCTGAGTAGTCGGGAGATCTCTTATGGAATTTCGTTGTCAACTTCTTCTTCAGCCCCAAATACCGGGAACTCAAAGTCGGGAGAAGGCATCGGATCGCATGTTTCAACGGGGTTTAAAACAAGCAATATGCATGACGTGATGATTCGTGTTTAGAAGAGATAGAGAGAATGCAAAAGTGTGTGCAGTGTATTTTTTATTACTGCTTGTTTCTATTTGAATTGTTTTTTAGGATTACCATTTTCTGAGAAAAGTGAAAAGAGAAAACAGCAATAAATGCGGAAATTACAGAACGAAGTTATTTTATTAATGAACAAGTCAATTCTTGAAACTACAGCCCTATAAAACAAAACTTTGTAGCTTTGGGCGAAGCGAAGAGGGAAAATTTACAGAAAGCGAGCCCTATCAAAACATCCGTTTCACCTGGGCAGGGTGAAAGGTTAAAGACGGCAATTACTTTGACTTATGAACAATCTTCGGAACATCGACAGCAACCCATTGGCGGCGAACTCCTCAGTGAATCACAAAGTCTGGCACCTTCCTTGATTTATCTTCAGAAATAACGCTGATTTTTGGTGGAGCAGGATCATTGGAATCTGTCTCCCAAGCAGAGTTGTCGTAGGAGGATTCCTCTGTTGTATTTTGCATAGCATTTGTGCTCTCAGCTGTATCTCCCCATCCAGTTGGTTGGATATCTTCGAGCCTGATACGAGAGCTTTCGGGAGCGGTGTACTTGACCATGTAGTCGTATTTTCCCCTCGGTTGTCCCAAGGTGTCCCACACTCTTTTGGAACTGAATGAGTCATCCTTCTCGATGACGTTTGTAACACCCCCAATCTATACCCCCAAGCTATTAAAGCGATAAATAAAATTCAAAATTTCATCATAGTATATTTACAAATTCACGGCATAGACTGAGGGGGTCGCATCAATTTGAAACAAAATACGCATAAACCTGCCCATAAAGATATGTAACAATCAGGTAGCAATTAACAGAGGAACTTGGTTCCTACTACCCACAATTCAAATACAGAATAAAAGCAAAAATCTGTACTGAAATCTCATATATATATATATATATCATGAAAGGTTTGTATGCCAAATACAATCATACATGTACAATCCAAAAGATACATATACATAATACAAAATAATCACACTCGATCACCCCGACTACCCGGTGCTACATATCAGAGCCGACCGACAAAAGAATGAAGACCTAAGCTTCACAAAAAGACCTCCAGCAACTATAATCTGCAATGCCTCATAGAGCATTATAAAACAGCAGAAGGGTGAGAAACACAATCATAATACAGTTGCATATAATTATATATTAACACAGAAATGCACAAGTAAAATATTCTCACCACAAATGCACCACAATCCAATACAACACAACACAATACAATTCCCAGGTATCCAATACCAATACACATCAGTCATACACAATACACTCATCATCAATACAATTATACATATTCCATCTCATCAATCACATTCACAATTCCATACACAATTAATCCATGATTTATGCAAATGCACAGAGACCGACACAACGACTCTATGCAATGCATATGCGGTACCGACTTCCAACATTTCTCATCACTAGTTCACTCAGGAACTCTGCTGGAACCATCGCTCGTTACTTAGTGTAACTCCCCGTCGGGCATACGATGTTCCCCGTCGTTCACACCCCACACGGGCACACGACGTTTATGGATCGCTCACACCTTACACGGGCACACGACCCAATCGCTCATACCCACATGAGCACACGATCGTCTATAATCATCGCTTTCGGTCCTCTTATTTTTAAGGTGCACGATCCGATCAGATCGTTTTCAGTCCTCTTATTTTTAAGGCGCACGATGTTATAGCGGATTCCCTCTGGAATCAATCCGTCGCTCACTACGTCACAAGAATGCATATCATGATGCTTGGCATACAATGACTCATGACATTTAAAATGCACACATATACACATCCATAATCACGCATATATCATCAATTACCACACATTGCATTTTCTTGCCCTAAGGCCACAATCATCATCACAATATGGATTTCATGCAATTTCATCACACAACAGTACACAGGTCATACAATATCCACACCAACAACATATTGCATATACACATCAAGTTCACACAATTACAACGACAAAAGTCGACAAAACAACATATTTTCTAATTCCCGACCTAATTTAATCGGCCAACAATCTCAAAACTATCATCATAAGCAAGAACATTTTATAAGCTTTCTAACGCATCAAACCACGCCTCAAACGAACCACAGATCAAAAGTTAGTAAGAAAACAAAATTTCACAAACAGCCATGTTCGCTAGGCGAACCCTCTAGCGAGCATTCGCTACCACCTTTGCTAGGCAAATGTCCAGCGAACCCACTATCAGCTAAAAACAGACACAAAGTTCGCTAGGCGAACCCCTTGGCGAACCAAGGCAGAACCAAAAACATATAAAGTTCGCTAGGCGAACAACGTAGCGAACCTTCGCTGACCTTCGCTAACTGGCTCGCTAGGCGAACCCGCGAAAATTCATTCGTTACTGCTTCGCCCCAGGTTCGCTAGGCGAACCTGCGAAAACTCAGAAATTCTGCAGCGCTGTTACATAACCCAAAATGATATTTTTTTCCAACCAAAACATTTCCAAATCAACATATATCAATCAGAACCTAATCTAATCATGGCAACAAGCATTCTACCACATTTACGTCGATTTCCAACCGTAAAAACATCGATTTCTCAACATATTTCTCATTTCCAACCTAGAATTCAAAAGTTATGTAAAGACAAGAAAACATACAAGCACACACATACATAATCATACACAAACATAGTATAATCGAGTTTCGCACCCTTACCCGATTTAATCGTGTTTGATAAAGTCGGGAGATTGATTTTCTTCTTTTCCAAGTTTCTCTCTTTTTCTCCTCTTCTTCTTTCTCTCTACTTTTCTTCTTCTCTTTTTCTTTCCTTTCTATTTTTCTCTCTTTCTATTTCTATTATATTCTTAACTTAACAAAATAAAGCAAAATGACCCAAAATACCCCTACACTCAAATATCTCGCAAACGCTCCCAAAACGCGATAAAATATAATCACGATGAAAAATAACATATTTTCACATAAAAGTCAGAAATAAAATAATATAATAATAAAATACTCAAAACGACTCAATTAATTAAAAAGACAAAACTGACAAAACTGACTGGGGCGTTACAACGTTGACCTCTGGAAAAGCATATTTGATGAATTCAAGTCCTACAAACGTTGCAAATTCATCGTCGTACTGAGTAGTTTCTGAATGACCTGAGTGTTGATCTCATGACATGGTGGGGACACAGGTATTCTGTTCAATGATGCTCAGCTGAATTTCATTATTCCGCTGACTTTCTGGCCCCAAGTCTCCTGGGTAAGGCTGCCAGATAGGCAGGCCATCCATCGGGCCATAGTAATTGTGGTCAAAGTTGTCTTTCATCAGAGTGTCCTCTTCTAATGAATTTGGCGGAGCACGACATCCTTCCGGATCACAACCTCCATATATCATTTGAACATCTGACCGTGGTATAAATCTCGGGTTCTGTGCAGGAAAGCAAAATGGCGTAGGCACCTCTTCCTGAGACATATAACCGTCCTTGTTAAAATAGGACTTCAATTCTTCATCCGTATCGGAGGAATCCTCCTCATTGATAGCATGGATTGCCTGAGGCACTGGGTGAAGGAACCCTTCACTATGGAAGAAGTCCTGAATGGGATGAATACTTTCATCGTTAGCAGCTGTCCGGGTACAGGTTGCAGAAAAACCAAGACCCTTCTTTGTTGTATTGCTAGTAGGAATGACAAGCTGTCCCCATCCTATTGTATTGGTACTCTCAACTGCTTTAATAGCATCTTTGTATGAGGAAATCGAAGTTCCTCCTTCGGAGTGATCGTCCTTGTGTAGCGAAAGCGCGTGGAACTGGGTTCCGATTATCCCTTCTGGTTCCACATAAGTGGATGACGATAAATTGCTGACAAGCAAGGCCTGTTCCCCACAGACTGTGATGAGTTGGCCGTTCTGGACAAACTTTAGCTTTTGGTGGAGGGTTGAAGTGACCGCTCCAGCCTGATGTATCCAAGGTCTTCCTAATAAACAACTGTACGTTGCCCGGATGTCCATGACCTAGAAGGTGACTTGGAAAGTGTGAGGACCAATAGTTATGGGAAGGTCAACTTCGCCGATAACCGTTTTTCTGGATCCGTCGAACGCTTTGACGACGACCTCGCTGGTTCTCATCGGAGGGCCTTTGAATGATAATTGCATCAAAGTGGACTTCGGCATAACATTCAGGGCTGACCCTGTGTCTACCAGTACGCTGGCTAAAGCATCGTCCTGGCAGTGGACTGTGATATTGAGCGCCATGTTATGACGGCGACCCTCTTCAGGTAATTCCTCATCACTAAATCCCAAGTTATTGCAAGAAGTGATGTTAGAGATAATACTATTGAACTGTATGATTGTTACATCCTGTTCCACAAAGGCTTGCTCCAAGACTTTCTGTAGAGCATCCCTGTGCGATTCTGAACTAAGTAACAGTGATAATACCGAGATCTTTGAAGGAGTTTGTAACAGTTGATCAACAATGTTGTATTCACTCCTTTGGATGAGCTTCAGCATCTCATCATCGTTTTTTGAAAGGTTGGGATTACTGGATTGACCGACTGATGGATCGGGAGCTTCTGTCTGAAGTTCCTTTTCTTTGTTGGACTCTCCAGCTCCTCTGTTGAAGATTCTACCACTCCGTGTTACACGACTGATGTCTGCAATATTCACGACGGAGGGTAACAGAATTTCCCTTCCATTTTTAATTATCGTTGCACCGTATTTGTAAGGGATTGCCTTAGTTGATTCATACGATAGTGGTCCCGGCAGATAGATGACTATGGGAACCTTCTAGTTTTTCTGACCATCGTACGTAATCTCGATCCGTTCTCGGTTGTTAATTCTTGATTCGTCAAGCAGAGGGAAAATGGCAAAAACATTCCTGGTTCTCTGATGATCAGAGATGACGACAATGTCCTCAATTTGATTGGCAAGGTAGTTCGGCGACCAATTGATGAGTCCGGAACCTGGATATGGACGGATCTCTCCACGATCCACCTGCCCTTGGAGAGCTGCTCGCACAAGGTAGCACCCTTGGTTACTTTCCGAACAGACTCCACAACGTTCATAATTGTGTGGTGGCACCTGGCCACACCCACTTTGAATACAATGTAACCTCACTAGGTTAGCTTCCACAGATCGGACATCTTGACTTTGACGCCGAGTGGGGTTTCTGTTATTGATACTAATTTGCTGAGTATCTTCATCCATGTAGATTGGCATCCACCAATGATTTAACAAGTGCTGAAGTACTTCCTGGACAAGGGCACATCCCTGATCATTTTCACAACCCGCTTTACAGCTGTGATAATGATGTGATATCAGGAATCCGAGTCGGACCTGCTCAGCATGCAACTCTACCAAGTTGGTATTCATCAAGCGAATGTCGAAGATTTGAACCATATTGATCTGATAGGGATTCCTATCATGGTAGTCTTGGATCCATCCAAGATCCATCTGACGCTAGAGGGCCTTTTGTACAAAAGAGCATCCCTGTTTGTTTACCGAGCAAGTCAGACAAGAGCTGTAATCGTGCCGTGGAAGATTATGATACTGGCTTTGCCTTAAATACATTGCCACCAGGTTGACATTCATCGCACAGAAGTCGTGGTTCTGAATGATATTGGATTTCATATAGACCATGTTAACTCCACGAACTCGGTGCTCTTGGATCCATCCGAGATCCAACTGTTCCTGTAGAGCTGCTTGCACCACAGAACATCCTTGATTGCTTTTAGAGCAGATATTACATTGATGATAATTATGAGGTGGCACATGGCCGTATCCACTTTGCATACAATGCATCTTGACCAGATTGGCCCTCAACAAGAGTACATCGTGAATTTGATCGACATTGTTAAATTCTTTCTCAATCAGGTTGACTGCAGCTTTCTCATGTTGAGGCAGCGGGTTCGTGAGAACATTGGGATTCGTATCTTTGAAAGATAAGAGCCCGCTCCTAACAAGCTTTTGCACGTCGGATTTGAAATTGAGACAATTCTCTATGTTATGCCCTGGTCCTCCTTGATGATAAGGGCATGTCTGATCCACCTTAAACCAAAAAGGCAGATTTTCCGGTACTGTAAGAGGAGACTTAGTCTGGATGTACCCCTTAGCCAGTAGTAACGAAAATAGTTATGCGTACAACATGGGTATACGATCAAACCCTGGTGGCCGCATTGTACGGTTGTTATGGTATTGAGGACGAGCCTGCTGAAGAGGCTGTTATGTCCTTTGCTGATTAGGTTGGCTCTGCACAACCTGAGGTTGATACGTAGGAATAGGCGCAGGGCTGATAGCAGGAGTTACAGCTGCTACTGGTTGGTACCGCCGCCTTTGCTTTCCGAGAGAGATATTCCCAATATCTTGCTCTTTTTTCTTAGGGAGAGCACTATCGTATCGTTTTGTACTACTTGATGATCCAACGTCTTTTACTAAACATCCTTCTCGGACGGCTTCCTCAAGACGAACTCCCATGCCCACCATCTCGGTGAAATCACGGGGCGCACTGGCAACCATTCTGTCATAGTAAAATGAGCTTAAGGTCTTTAAGAAGATCTTTGTCATCTCTTTTTCCTCAAGAGGTGGACAAATTTGAGCGGCAATTTCGCGCCATCTCTGAGCATACTCCTTAAAGGTTTCCTTGTCCTTTTGTGACATTGATCTGAGTTGATCTCTGTCTGGTGCCATGTCCAAATTGTATTTGTATTATTGGACGAAGGCAGTGCCAAGATCTCTGAAAGTGCTAATTGTAGCACGGTTTAAACCCATGTACCATTTGAGTGCGGCACCGGTTAGACTATCCTGAAAGTAGTGAATCAGTAGGTCCTGATTCTCCGTCTGAGCTGACATTCGCCGAGCGTACATCACCAGATGGCTCTGAGGGCAAGAGTTACCCTTGTATTTTTCAAAGTCGGGCACTTGGAACTTGTGCGGAACTTTCACATTAGGGACCAAGCAAAGGTCTGCGGCGTCCTTTCCCAATAAATCCTGACCGCGGATGGCTTGCAGTTCCTTCTGCATTTCCAGGAACTGTTCCTGGAATTCATCCATTCTATCGAAAATAGTTTCCTTCTTACCAAAAGGTATCGGTGGAATCTGTCCTTCCGGGACAGTGTGCACCACAGGGGGTGGTACCGTGATACGACAATGAATCTTGGCATTTCCCAAAGTTTGTAACCTTCAGGAATCTTCAGTATGCCCCTGGCATCTTCATTTTCCCGAAGTTTGTAACCTTCAGGCCCAGCGGCTTCTGTTATGATTCCCTGATCTGCAGTGATCGGCGGAACATATCCTTCCGAGACATTGTTAACAGGCATGCCCCAAGGACGATCTTTCGGCATTTGATACCTAGGATCATACTTCTCGACTATGGGCGTTGAGGTAATCTCTGAGATCACAGTCCTTTGTAGCTGAGCTTCTGCCATGGCTTGCATGTCGTTACGAAGCTTTCTCATATCCTCTCTCAGAGCGTCGATCTCTTCTTTCAACTCTCTGTTCTCTTCCTCAAGATCATCCATCTTTTTTTGACGATTGGCCCGAGTATTGTACGAATGAGACATTTTGACTCTAGAGCCGAGTGTCGCTCCCGAGATTTTCATCCAAGTACAAACGCGAAAGTGGCACCGAAACAGAGTCGCCAACAATGTGTATTTATCCCAAGAGAGGGAAAGGAAACACCGCGTAAACCTGAGGGAAAGGAAAGAGCATGGTCTTGCGACCAAGAGAACTGGGTTCGGGAGTCGGTTACGCGAGAGGAAGGTATTAGCACCCCCTCACGTCCATCGTACCCGATGGGATCCACGCTTGATGCTTCAATCAAAGGGTGTAAGGAAAAGATACTGGAAAAAGAACTAGAAAAGGAATGGAAAGAGAAAGAGGAACAAATGTAGGGAAAATAAAAGAAGTGCTCGAATGGGCCCTACCCCACTGCCTACGTATCTCATCGGGAACATGAGAATTAGAGCGACGTAGTTCCCCTCAATAGGGATGGATTGTTTGTGTTTTTAGGGAACGACTGACGTTCTAGCTCAGGTGTTGCAGGCTTGCTGGTTCGAGTGCGTTACCATCTTGCAAAAGAACGAGGAGAAGCGGGTTCGTACGTTGAGAATGAGTGAGATGAGAGAAGAATTCCCGAAGGAAAGACATTATTATTTGTTTTTGTCTTTTAAGCAAGAAGTGTTTTTTATTATGTGTGTTTTGTAACTCGTATTGTATTTAAGTCCTTCATATAGGATCGAATGCCTCGCACATCGACCCAAGACGGGACGCATGCTAAACATTCTAAGAAAGTGAGAGAAGACCCCACACCTCCTTATTCCCACATGAAATGCCTAAATACAATAGGTGTTATGCCTTTAGTAAGTGTTTTTTACTTTTGTTTTAAGATGAGAAGGAGTGACTCAAAAAAGGAGTAACGGTAAAAACTAAAGGGAACTAAGACTCACCCTAATGTTAGCATGCTTGGCGATCCTATGGTTAATGTGGTTCAACAAACCTACTTCTAAAAGAAAGAAGAAGAAGAGCAAAAGAAACAACCTACTTCCAAGATGGAAGTTAAGTTCATCTTAAAGAGGGATGAAGAAGAAGTTATTCAAAGAAAGCATGTAAATGCTTATCAAACACTTTGAATGATTAAATGAAATAAGAGAAGATGAAAGAGAGAAGTGTATGTGGAACTAAGTCCACACTCTTACTTACCATGCACCTACATGAAAAGGTTAGCTCACAAAATTATTTACAAGTAATGCCATAAGGAAAAGAATAACAAGTAATTATTAACAAGCTAAGAATTAAAGAAGAAATGTCCTAAAGGTGTGAAGAAAATTCTACACAAGACAACATATCGTGCTATCCATATAAAAAATAAAATGGAATGAAACAATGAAAACAACAACAATTACAGCTCATAAATGCAATGCAGCAGTAAAAACTATCTCCATGTACCAAACAGCAATTAACAGCACATGTTCAGCTTACAAAATGGGTGTAAAAAGCAAATAGCAGCACATACAACATCACATATGTGCATAATCAGCAGTAGAAATAGGATAGCATGCAATGCATTTAAATGCAACTCAATCATGACATAACAAACATGTATCCAACATCATGCATTCCTCAACTAATCATGATCACAAACACATCATACATCATGTTAAATAAACTTGAAAACATCATGGAAAAATGTACATCAAGAAAGGATGCATAATATTGAGCATGTGAACACATTTAAGCACGTATGCACCTCAAGAAATAGAAAGCTAACAAGCATGCCCCACATAATTCCAGCAACACAAACATTAATTCACAAGTAGCATGTTCAAGGGGTGTGTGTTATGTGTTTATCGCATCAAGAACGCAACTACGCAAGCATGACCATAAACGATGAAAATCCAAGAGTCGCGTGTCGGAAAATAGTGTGCATACAAAGGTGATGTGGACAAAATGAAATAAGGATGGAGCAAAGTCAGAACTTAAAACATATCATGATGGTTCAATTCAAACATGCAAGACAATTTCACATTAACATGCATCAAGATTAATTAATCATACACCATGATCGTTGTCAACGGAAAACAAATGTTCAAGCAAGGCAAAAGCATACATGATCCAACTTATGCACACTACAGCATCACACTCACATATATCACCTCACACTCATCTTCAAGAGTTACACAAATTCAACAAGTCATTATTCACACATGAACCACAATGCCTCAAGAACATGCTTCAAGAATGCATGCAAATCAACAATTGGATAATCATGCATCAAAGATCCACATACATCCAGCAACTAGAGGTAAAACAACCCTAGAAAATTCCACAAATATGCATCACACAAAGCCATGAAGGTTAGAGGTGGAATAGGAATCAATACATGCTTCAAAACATGCCAAAAACACAAAAGTTACAGGTGCAAATCGATTGCAGCAGGGTGCAAATCGATTGCACAGCTACAGAATGCACTTTCTAGTGAAAAAACAAAGGTGCAATCGATTGCACTAAGATGCAAATCGACTGAACAGTCTCAGACCTGCAAAAATCACTTCTCATAATCACTTTTTAAGCACCAATCACTTATCCAAACATCCAAATGATCATGTACACAATTAGGCACAAAATTACATTGAATTACAGTCAACAAACATCAATTGGATTCAATTAACAATCACATCAAGAATCATATTCAAGCACATGAATCCAAATCAAAATCCACAAAATCTACATCGAATAAGTTGCAAATAAGCTAAAAACAGTGTAGATTTAGGGAAAACCAACCTACAATGCGGAGACTTGCTTTGGTAATTTTTGCAAAGTAATCTTGGTGCAGAAAATGAAAGAAAACCAGAGATTCTTCAATCAATAGCCAAAATGTGTCGAAACCGAACGAAATCGCGAAAATCCACCAAAATCCAACTTGCACCAAAATAAATGGTGAGAAACCTTTGGATTAAAGATGAATAAACTGAAATTCCAGAAAATTCAACCAATGTAAACCAAGAGATGAAGCTTAGCTCAAGAATCAATCACTTTTCAATGTAAAAAGTGATTATTCTTCAAGAAATAAGAGCTTTTGTGTGTGGTTTTTGGAAGAGAGAAGTAGAAGTTGATGAAGAATGAGTAGAGAAATTAGAGAGAAATGTGAGAGAATTGAGAGTGAAAATGGAGGAAAAATGGTTGAAGGTTTGAAAATGAGTGAAGCATCTCTTAAATAGATTTTAGGTTTGGAGTATAAGTGGTTTGGAATGAGGTTTGGAATAAGGTTTGGAATGAGGTTTGGGTTTGGAGCTAGGGTCGGAGTTAGTTAGACTCAACTCACCGAGTCAAGTTAGTTAACTCGGTTAGTTAGGATCAACTCAGTTGCTTGGAAAACAAGGAACCACAATTGGTGTATTGGTGTATGACTTGGGCTGCAAGCAAGTCCTTGTGACTTGTGAACTTTTAGCATGAAACCACCATGTTCGAGCCCTCGTATGACCTTCATAACTTGTTCAAATGAAAAAATGTCCAACATCAAAGTTGAAGAGGGCATGGAGATGAAGAACTTTGATGTTCAACAATTTTTCATTTGAAGCCTTCTTGATGGAGAAAATTGGCTTGACATTTGGCACGCCAACTGTTCGAAGAAATTATGGCCTATGGGTCTGGTCTTGCCTTGCCATGACTTGGTTTTTGCCTTGATTTTACCAATCTTTGATTGATCATAACTCCCTCAATTTTGATCCGATGGAAGAGTTCTTTATATGGATTTGAAGATTAGAACATGAACTTTAATTGGCTCAACTTGGGCCTAAGATTTGGAGCTTTTATCTTAAAGAAAAAGAGCCTCAAAGTAGGGTGCAAAATGGTCCAAACTTGCCATTTTTGGAAACCCCAAAGTTTCTATTTTTGGCAGTTTTGTAATTTCTTGATTTTTCATGATTCCTCCATCATTTCTTGATCAAATCTTGTCCAATGAACATATATAACTTGAATTTCATGAATTTGACCTTAAAAAGTCAGGAGTTGACTTTTTTCACTGCACAATTAACTTTTTCCCCCAATTTCTTAGTTATCAAGCAACTGACCAATTGAACCTCTTCTGAAATGAACCAATGGCCAATCTTCCATCCTTAGACACTTAATATCATGTAGAAAACATTGAGATCAAGTTTGAATCAAAATTTCATCAGGAGACCACTTGAATCCAAAACCCTAATTTTGACTGTTTTGTGTAGGAGATGATGCACCGTCCAATCTTTTTGATGAATTCTCCTCTTCCAATGCCTTGTGGGATAAATTGAGATGATATATGACATAAGAGATCCTTGAGGCTTGTTTGAAGACCCTTGGCTCTTATTCTTTTGCTTTGGACAATCCACCTCTTTGAGGAACACCTGACCACATGCCCTTATGCAAGATGCAATGCCAAATGCTTAATGTTTTATTTTTTCTATGCTTGAATGCAATGCAATGAAATGAAAGCTCGTGCTAAATGATATGAAGAAATGAGAGGGCAAATTTTGGGGTATTACCCCAAGACACAAACGTGAGATTCGTAGGTAAGAAGAATACGCGATGTGAGAATGATGAATGCAATGATTATATTAATTGTTTTTTGGTTTAATCAAAATAAACTTCGACAATTAGATTGCAAATATCAAACAGTGGGGAAACCCCTTTTTATTGAATTCAAAGGATTACAGAAATGGAAATATAGTAGATTACAAGGTGCAGAAACAGAAACATAAGCTAATGGGTCCCGAGTCCTCTCTGAAGAGAAATCAGGTGCTGACTTTGGTACTTACCTTTTCTTTGACCGGGGCTCTTGGGCCATTGTCCGGTTGTCATTCTTTGCCAGGTGAAAGGAGTGAGCAAATTCCTTTGGTCATCTTGATTCTCTACAGCACGTTGCTCTAAAATCTCGATCAGAGCATCATTTTCTTTCAGTAGTTGCTGTATTTTGATGCACTCCACGTTGAGAATGCGGTACTTGTTCTTCCAAGACCTCTTCTCCCGTTGAACTTTGTTGAGAGTAACCTGAAGCTTTTCAGTCTCAGTCATGAAGTACATGACAGACTCCCTCGGTGGAAGAACTTCGTGACGAGGATAAGGCATTTTTAGCTTGAGAGCTCTAGTTTGCACCCAGTGGAGATAAGGCTCCACCGAGACACAGTCGGGTTTTCCTAGAGACTCTCGTCCTTTCTTATGAACATGTTTCTAAGCGTGCACTATTTCCATCTTTAGTGCTCTGTCACTTTCTCCTTCCTTGAAGAAAAGACCTTCCAGATGAGCACTTCGTGGGACGTGCCTCATCTGGTATCCAAATTGACGATGAACAAGAACTGGATGGTAATTGATTCCTCCCTTAGTTCCTATAAGGGGTACGTTGGGGAAGTTTCCACAACGGTCAATGATCCTGATTCCGTCATAAATCCTACTACACCAATCAATGTCAGAGTTGGTGAGAGACATGATTTTCTGCGACCAACGTAAGGCACTCTTGTGATCCCAAAAAGCGCAGACTTAGGCAAGTGGGAGATAAACCATTTATAAAGCAGAGGTACGCAACATGTGATCTCCCCTCTGCTGTACAAATTTCCCAAGTGTACAGCGAGCAAAGTTGGCACAGGGTTCCAATGAGAAAAACTTTAATGGAGTTGATATCGACGAAGTTATTAATGTTGGACAACAAAAATAACCCGTAGGTGAGCAAAACAAAGATGCTTTCAAAAGCAGTCACGTTCCCAATACTGGCGAAGTACAGGGCTTTCTTTGTCAAGAACTGGGCTGGCAAACCTTGTATGCCACCCTTAGTGGTCATGTGAGTCCTGGCCTCAGACTCGTCCAAATGAATTGCTCTTGCAATGGTCTGATTCTTTGGAATTTCTTCCAGTCCTGAAAATGGAGCTTGATCGGTAACGTGTAGATCAATCAGATGAGAATATTCTTCCAGCGTTGGTGCTAGCTGGTAATCCGGGAATGTGAAACAATGATAGACCGGATCGTAGAACTGAACGAGCGCATCCATGATTCTCTCAATCACATGGACTCTTAGCAGAGATAGCAAACCTCCATACTTGGCTCTGAAAGCCTCTTGGTTTGTGATCATCCTCGCCAAACCTCTTAAATCCTCTAGTTTTGGAATCCTGAAGGTGTACTTATGAGTCCTCCTTCTACCGAAATCCATTAGCGCAATCTTTTTCTCTGATATTTGCAATCACAGTCTTAGTTTATTTTGAAAAAACAGAGAGACTAGAAGAGAAACTTTTTTGAATGTTTTAATGTTTTTTAAATGAATGCATGAATGCAGCACACAAAAACATAGAAAAAACATGGGGTCAAAGGGTCGTTGTCATGGAGTCAAGGCTCTACCCATCCCAAAAGGTTTATACTAGGGTGATTTTTTGTACCTGTACTCAAAATCATCAGCTCCTCCCAGGATAACAAACAACAAGCGGATCGATAGCGAGCTGTATGAAATCTTAGAGTAAATGCTATTCACCGAGAATAGATCATCAGCCTCAAATGAGGGTAGTATCGCGTGACAACTATTTTCGATAGTTTCCGCACTACAAAAGGGTTGGCTCCTCACCTTCTCAGACGTCACAATCAACCCATTGCCTGTGAGAGGGAATGGGTTGCATTGGGAAGCCTCCACTGAGGTTAATGGTCGACCTCGTCGCCATCACTTATCTTAAGTGTATACTCAATCTTTCCACATGCGGCATCACAAGCATTCCCATTAGCAGAAAAATAAACACAGATATCAATTAGGAAAAGCAGTATATATATTTGTCCTAATGTCCTAGACTTTTTAAAAGCTAAGAATCTTATGTTCCTGACAGAAAATGGCTCCCTAGGCGGAGACGCCATTCTGTGGTACCTTCCCAATTTTAAAGGTTTTTGACCTAAGATCCTAGTGAGGTCAACAAAAAGTCCTATCCCAGTGAAGAAATGAAATTCTGGCCTATATATCAGATGTCCTATCGAGATGTCGAGACACTGATATACAACAACAATGAACAAGTTCAAAATAAAAGTGTGCAAAAATGTAAAGAACACCAGAAATTGTTAACCCAGTTTGGATCCAACTATCCTACATCTGGGGGCTACCAAGCCAGGGATGAAATCAATATTCGATAGTATCAATTCACTGATAACCACACCCGGTTCAATCAGCTCACTTAATCACTACCCTTCCTATGACTTCTACCTAAGACTCCCCGAGGTATGAGGCCCTCCTCAAATCCCTCTTCAATCACAACCCGTGACTGGTTCCTTACAAGACAAGTAACAATGGTCGAAACACAAATTCTCAATACTTCACAGCTTATGAGAATTAACACTCAGCTACTCAATGCTTAAAAGCTTATGAGCAACCTTACACAACTTACACTACAATCCTTATACTGTTATCATAAGATACCAGTTAGGCTCACAAAACCCAAGCACACAACCCTAAAAATACATGTAAGTTCGACACCTAAAACTAGGTTTACATCAGTCTATTTATAGCTTGTAATCTGGACTGAATTGGGCTTCAAAAACGCAGCAATTAGGCTGCTCACAAATCTGCAAAATTAACTCCAATAAAATAGGTCTTCAATCCAAAGTTTCCTATTATGTCTCCATAATTAGAAACAGCAGCAAATCTGAAAACCAACAAGTAACCCTAATCCAAAAATGCTTTGGATGCCACATAGGATAACCAAATATTCACAGAATATTCAGTTACAAATCATTGTAACAGAATCTGCAATAAAACCTGACTTCACAGCGCGATGTCCTATGAGCGCTCATGGAACATCTTCATTCGACATGTTGAACAAAGAGTAATGAAACATATTTTTAGACATCTTCATTCAACATCTGCTGCTACATGAGTTTTAGCAAAATAATGCCAACCATAAAACCAAGGAAATAACAATCTCCCCCTTTGGCTTATTTTTGGCTAAAACTCCACACACACTTAAACACCATCAGTATCAGCAGCGAAAAAAATACTCAAATACCAACAAAAACCATTCCCATATCTGCAGCAAAAATAACTCCCCCTCAGCTGCATACACACACAGTCCAACAAATATCTCATCATAGCAACTCCCCCTCAACAGCAGCAAACTTAGCTGCACCTGCAGCACACACACCTCAGCTGCACCTGCAGCACACACCCTCAGCTGCACCTGCAGCACACACAATGCTGCTCCCCCTCACACTTACTACTCCCCCTTTTTAGCCACAAATATGACAAAGGCAAGTAGAAAAAGTCAAAGTAAAAATAAACCAGAGTAAACTGCATCAGAGAGTAGATGCACACCACATCACATGCCCAATCTTCATGCACAAACTTCAGCATTTTCCCTTCATTTACACACTGCACTACCAGAATCTCCTTTACTTTCGTTAATCTGGCAGCCAGAAAGCACATTGATTGCTATAGATCTTCATGCATGTACACCCCAAGTCTGCTCCTCAGGTTTTCGAACCTAACTGCATCCAGAGCCTTCGTAAATATGTCAGCAAGCTGATTTTCTATGCTCACATGCTCAAGTGTTATGACTTTGTCCTCCACAAGTTCTCTGATGAAGTGATATCTGATGTCAATGTGCTTTGTCCTGCTATGTTGGATGGGATTTTTGGAAATATTAATAGCACTCAGGTTGTCACAAAATAGTGTCATGACATCTTGTGTGACATTATACTCTGACAACATGTGCTTCATCCATACCAGTTGTGCACAACTACTACCAGCTGCGATGTACTCAGCTTCAGCAGTAGAGAGGGATACTGAATTCTGCTTCTTGCTAAACCATGAAATAAGATTATTTCCTAGAAAGAAGCATCCACCTGAAGTGCTTTTCCTATCATCTGCACTTCCAGCCCAATCAGCATCACAGTATCCTCTTAAATCAGTCCCAGAATCATGGCTATATAGCATCCCATGGTCACTTGTGCCATTCACATATTTCAGAATCCGCTTCACTTGATTCAAGTGACTCACCTTAGGATCGGCTTGATATCTGGCACACACTCCAACAACAAAGGAAATGTCAAGTCTGCTTGCTGTGAGATATAGTAGACTTCCAATCATACTTCTGTACAAGCTGTGGTCCACACTTACTCCATTCTCATCCTTGGATAACTTCAAATGGGTGGGAGCAGGTGTCCTTTTGTGATTGTCATTATCCAGCCCAAATTTCTTTACTATGCTCTTAGCATATTTGCTTTGAGAAATAAAGATAGAATCCTCCATTTGTCTGACTTGTAATCCAAGAAAGTAGCTAAGTTCTCCAACCAAACTCATTTCAAATTCTGATTGCATTTGTTGAACAAACTGTTTCACCATAGCTTCTGTCATTCCCCCAAATACAATGTCATCCACATAAATTTGGGCTATCATTAATTTTCCTCCTTCTTCCTTGACAAACAAAGTTTTGTCAATGCCTCCTTTTCTATAACCATTTGCTACTAAGAATTCTGTCAGCCTCTCATACCAGGCCCTTGGAGCTTGTTTCAACCCATACAACGCTTTCCTCAGTTTGTACACATGATTGGGGAAGTTTGGATCAGTGAATCCTTTAGGTTGATCTACATAGACTTCTTCATTCAGATAGCCATTCAGAAAAACACTCTTCACATCCATTTGGAACAGCTTGAATTTTAGATTACAAGCCATCCCTAAGAGTAGTCTGATGGATTCTAATCTAGCCACTGGAGCAAAAGTCTCATCAAAGTCAATTCCCTCAACTTGAGTATAACCTTGTGCAACAAGTCTCGCTTTGTTTCTTGTAACCACTCCAAGCTCGTCAGACTTGTTTTTGTAGATCCACTGTGTTCCAATAACATTCACCCCTTCTGGTCTTGGTACAAGATCCCAGACATCATTTCTTCTGAACTGCTCCAGTTCTTCTTGCATAGCATTTATCCAAAACTCATCTGTCAGAGCTTCCTTGACATTCTTTGGCTCGATCTTTGACACAAAGCAAGCATTTGACACAGTCTCCCTTCTTCTGGTTCTCACACCTTTATTCAGATCTCCAATAATTAATTCCCTAAGGTGATCCTTCTGAATCCTTATAGAGGGTCCCCTGTTAGCTTCCTCTACCTCTTCATTCTCAGGTCTGGTGTTGATTTCTTGAGCACTATCTTCTACAGACTCAAAGCCTGGAGAGTTTTCATTGTTCATAGGCAGACATGCTCCAACATCATCTGGAACATCTTCATCGTTGCCAGAATCATCAACCACCACATTTATGGATTCCATCATCACCTGAGTTCTGGAATTGAACACCCTATATGCTTTTCTATTTGTAGAGTAACCCAAAAATATTCCTTCCTCACTCTTAGGATCCATCTTTCGCCTTTGCTCACGATCCGCTAAGATATAGCACTTACTACCAAACACATGGAAATATTTCACGTTTGGCTTTCTACCTTTCCATAGCTCATAAAGAGTGACAGAGGTACCTGATCTGATAGTCACCCTATTGTGTATATAGCAAGCAGTATTCATTGCTTCAGCCCAAAAAAGATATGGAAGCTTTTTGGCATGAATCATGACTCTTGTACATTCTTGTATGGTCCTGTTCTTGCGTTCCACCACACCATTCTGCTGAGGAGTGATTGGTGATGAAAATTCATGAGAGATTCCCTCAGATAGGCAGAACTCTTCAAACCTGCTATTTTTGAATTCTTTCCCATGGTCACTTCTGATTCGAACAACACTGTCGCTCCCGGGATTTTCATCCTAGTACAAACGCGAAAGTGGCACCGAACAGAGTCGCCAGCAATGTGTATTTATCCCAAGAGAGAGAAAGGAAACACCGCGTAAACCTGAGAGAAAGGAAAAGCATGGTCTTACGACCAAGAGAACTGGGTTCGGGAGTCGGTTACACGAGAGGAAGGTATTAGCACCCCCTCGCGTCCATCGTACCCGATGGGATCCACGCTTGCTTGTTTCGATCAAAGGGTGAAGAAAACTGGAGCTCCGCTGCTACTGGAAAGGAAAAGGAACGAGAACGGAAAGAAACGAAGAAACAAATGTAGGGAAAATAAAAGAAGTGCTCGCATGGGCCCTACCCCACTGCCTACGTATCTCATCGGGAGCATGAGAATCAGAGCGACGTAGTTCCCCTCACTAGGGATGGATTGTTTGTGTTTTTTAAGGAACGACTAACGTTCTAGCTCAGGTGTTGCAGGCTCGCTGGTCCGAGTGCGTTACCATCTTGCAAGAGAACGAGTAGAAGCACGTTCGTACGCTGAGAGTGAGTGAGGTGAGAAAAGAATTCCCGAAGGAAAGACGTTATTGTTTATTTTTGTCTCTTAGAAGTTTTTCATTTGTTTGCATATGATAGTGTATCTGAATCTTAGTCATTGGAATGTGTACATTCTCACATTCCAAGATGGAATGGGTAAGAAAGCACACTAAGAGTGAAGAAGACCCCCACACTTAGTTCCAATTGTCAAGGTTCAAACACACTAACATACTTGTGTTTATTAAGTGTTTTTGTTGATTAAGAAATGAAGAAGTGTTTTATTATTTATGCCTTCAACAAGTATTGCATTTAAGTCCCTCATACAAGATCAAATGTTTAACACATTGACCCAAGATGGGCTATATGCTACACATTCTAAGATTACAAGAGAAAACCCCTTATAATCTTTTCTTTATATGAAAGGCCTAAATGCAATAAGTGCCTACCTTTATTAGATATTTTGAATTTTCTTTGAGATGAGAAGATAGAAGACTCAAGGGAGGATAAAGGTAAAAATCTATATGGCCTAAGACTCAATCCTAATTGATTAGTTAAGGGAGTGATCCTAAGGTTTGTGAGGTTTCAACCTAAAGTCTAAAGAAAGAATGAATTAAACAATTCACTTCTAAAGTAGAAGATGAATTGTAATTCACAAAGGGAAGGTGATGAGTTATTAAAAGAAAGCACATAAGTGCTTAAAAAAACATAAAATGGAATTGTAAAAGAGAAAGGATAGAAGTTGAATGTGGATTCCTTATCCACACTCAATTGAAACTTACCAAAGCCCCTACATGGTTAGTAAACATGTATAAGAAGTATAAGAAGTAAAAGAACATGTAATGCATCATAACACTCAAAAGAATTAAATGAGAAATCAAATCCTAGAGCCACAACCAGAATGTACATCATATGGAAAACAAATGGTTATTATCATGCAAGTCCAAGTGGATAGGCAACAAACATCATCCATGGCATTAGAACATGCCACCATAAGAAAAGGGAGAATGAAAGATGAAGGGAAAAAGAAGAAATGTGCATAAATGGAACATGTAATCCATGGATCAGAATTGAAATAAAAATGAAAAAAAATGATTCACAAACCTCTCACAAGTATTCATGAAGCACATCAAGACATTTAAGAAGTGATAGAAGAAGTAGAATTGAAATGGAAGTTCAAAAGAAAACACAAGTACAAACACCACATGTTAAAGGTGCACAAGGTTTAAATGAAAGTCAACATGCAAGGATGACATATAATATGTACCAATTACCTATAATGTCAAGTGAATGGTTCACCAAATATGCAAATGATCATGCCATTATGTACAAAAGAAAACATGTAAACATGCACAAAAGATTACAATGATATGACATGTTATAATGCTTTAAGTGAAATGCATCAAACAAAAATCAAATGGCCTCATGAAAATTATGAAAACATGGTTTAAGGATACACAAGTCATAAGTGAATCATATACCAAAATAGCATACAAGAAACCAAGGCAAAATGATGTCAAACAATGCATTTAGGTCAAATTGGATGCACATACCAAGTAACACAAAAATGAACACCAAACATGTCATGAAATGACTAAAAAAAATCAAATAAAAATCATTCAACATACCTCAAGATGATAATGACTCAATGCAAAAAGAAAAGCATCAAAACAATTTTTAATGATCAAGAACAAAATTAAACAAGATCATGGACCACATTAAGAATGCACATCAAAGAAATTCAAAGAAAAATATAGAACAGGGGCAAAAAGGTCATAAAATCAAGAAACAAAATCATGAAAAATTTTCTAAATGTTTTAAGAAGGCTCATGAATTTTTGTGGAATTTTATGATGCTATTTAGTATTTTTAAAAATTAAAAAGCAAACGTGTAGAAAAATGGAAAAATAAAATGCAATGCAAAAAGGAATGGGGGTGCGTGACTAGTAATTAATCAGTTCAAATTACATTGGGCCTTAAACAAGGGAGGTGCGAATATCAAATTGGTCTAGGTCCAAGTCTGCGCAATCCACACTAATTACCATGTACACTCAGTCAACAAGAGTCAAACAAAAGATCACCATTGGATCAGGTCAAGTCAACCAACAAGTCAAAGTATTTGGATCCAACGCACTCACATGAATGTCCACTCACACTACCATGCACTGCACCACACGTTGATTAATTGAATTCAGAAATAAGGCACGTGAGGTGCATGTGCATTTTAATGTGTTGGCACGCTCCTCACCACACGATTAGAACACATCAACGGCCATGATTTAAACTGCAAACAAAACCCTAACCAAAAACCACCGGCCGGAGAGGGACCTCCGGTCACCTTCTCCGGTCACACGCCACCGTCTGCAACTTCAATTTTCCCAGAATCTTACAAACAGCATACCAAAATGAAGAGGAAGTAATGTAGAGCATGAATCCAGTGACAAAACATACAAAAAGTTCATGAAATGGGAGAATCGAGCATATGAAGATTTGCCCTAACATTTCAACTATGCCTCTAAAGGCCTATCAACTAGCCAGACAAGTTCTTGAGCTTATATGAAGCATCAAGAACCTGATAACATCTTCACATTAGGTCTATAAGGGAAGAAATTCGTACCTGAAGATTTATGATCTTGATGTGTTCTTCAGAAAAACCAGAGATGTTGCTTCTTCTTTGAGTTTCTTTTGGCCAAATAAAGGCTTAGATGCAGAGAATGAATGATGCTTCAGTGGAGGAGAGTTGATATCCAAGCTTCAAAACAGTTGCAATGTGATGACAATGGAGATAGAATCAGAGAGATTCTGAGATGAAGATGAGGAAGATGAATGAAATGGAGTTTGAAAATCAGTTGCAATGTGGAGGAATTGAGAGAGAATCGAGAGAATTTCTGAGTTGAATGTGAGAAAATGAAGTTAGGAATGAAATTTGAGAGTGAAGTTTTTATTTATAGTATGAGCTAACCATAGTTAAACTGAGTGAGTCAGCTGAGTCATGGTGGTTTGGGTGAGTCATCCCTAACTAACTGAGTCAAGTTAGTTAGGGAGAGCAATGATATGGTGATGGCAACTCATGATATGCTATGGTGGAGGTGAAAAGAAAATGAAGGCACGGCTGGTTGTAACAGAAACTTGCTCAGCAAGTTTGTTTCTTTCCATTCTCATGTATGCCAAGGCAAGTGTGCAAGGTGTAAGTCATGTGTGTTTGGTTTAATGTGGAAAGCTGATGTGATGAAGTGTTTGGGGTGTGTGTGAACCAAAATCGTGCACCAGTCTGTCAATGCATCAGTATCAACATGAGGTGGTTTGAGTAAGTTTTTCTCTCTACTCAATGAATGAATTGGTGTGTTTTAGGAGTTATTGGAAAGAGGAGATGTAATGCTACATGTTTGGTACGAAAAATGAAATGAAATGATGCTTGGAAGAGGTTGAAAAATGACCTATAACACATAGGTTTGGAACTGGTATGAGGGCGTGGCCAAGGTTGGTTGACAAGGTAACATGGCCCCAAGGTTTTCAGCGTGATCAAAGCACATTGGACTCAACATAACTTCTTGACCTTTGATCAAATGAAAAAAACATGAACACCAATCTTAAAGATCTCACATAGAGGAACAACTTTCATGTTGAAAGATTTTTCATTTAAGGCCTTTAACCATGAGAAAAATGAGTGGACATTTGGCCCACCACATGTTTGTTAAAATGACTGCGCGCGTGCCCTGAAAATCTTGGTCATGACCTAGTTTTGAACCTACTTTGCTCAAACTTTGATCAATCATATCTCACTCAATTTTTATCCAATGGAGATGTTCTACACATGGATTTGGAGCTTAAAACAAGATCTTTTGTTGTGGCCGAGTGGAATTTTCATTTGGTGTTTCAATTTTAAATGGCCTTGGCTCAAACTCTGATGCAAAATGGCCAAAACTTGCTATTTTTAGTAACCCTTCTTCATCCAAAAATGGCAACTTTCCACATCTTGATTTTTTCATGATTCCTTTGGAGTTTCTTGACCAAATTTTGTACATTGGACATATGTAACATGAATTTTATGAACTTGGCCTCAAAAAGTCAAGAGTTGACTTTTTCCTCTGATTATTTGACTTGGCCCCCAATTTTCCTGATTTCTGATCTTTCTTCCAATTGAACCACTTTTAAAACCAATTGAGAGGCAATTTTCCATACACATACACTTAAGAACATGTAGGACACCATGACATCAAGTTTTGTTCAAGAAATCAAAGATTCCCTGATTTAATGGGAAACCCTAGTTTTGGTGCCTACCTCCTAGGAGAAAAATGTGCAGTCTTCAATTTCCAATTCCTCAGAGTATGTTATGTATCCTCTTAAAGGATGATGATATATGCCATTTGAGGATGATTTTGGATCAATGAACTATCTCTTTTGAGGGTTTTCCTTCAGTTTTTGAACCTCTTGCATAGTGAAAGATGTAGTGCTCAAATCTCCCATTGTATCTCACTTCCTTGAGGTTTTGGATGTTCCATTGAGATAGTATGAGACATGAAAGGCTTCTTGGCTTGCCTTGAGGAAACTTGATTGACCTTTTTGTGCTTTGAATGATTCCTTGATTGTCCACCTTCCACCTGATCACATGCCCTGATGGTAAGAAGGATGATATGCTTCATTTTTCTATGTTAAATGCAATGTAATGTTAATGAGGTGGATATGATATGATAAATGATAATGCCATGCTATGACGACAAAGAGGGAGAGCAAATTTTGGGGTATTACAAACACCACAATCCTTTTCCCGTTGAATTCTTTGACATAATTCTTTAAAAGCTGCAAACACTTCAGACTTTTCTCTGATAAAACTTATCCAAGTGAATCTAGAGTAGTCATCTACGACAACATAGGCATACTTCTTCCCACCAAGACTTTCAACCTGCATAGGTCCCATTAGGTCCATGTGAAGAAGTTCTAGAACTCTAGAAGTTATGGTAAGATGTTGAAGCTTCTTGTGTGACACCCTTGTTTGCTTCCCAACTTGACATTCACCACATATTTTGTCCTCATCAATCTTCAGCTTGGGAATACCTCGAACAGCTTCACTTGACATAACCTTCTTCATCCCTTTCAGGTGTAAGTGACCCAATTTCTGATGCCACAGTTTGGTTTCATCTTCCTTTGACATCAAACAAGTAGACAGGTTTTCAGGTTCTAGAGGATTCCAAAGATAACAGTTATCTTTAGACCTGGTGCCCTTCATAACAACTTCATCTTTCTCATTGGTTACTAGACACTCAGACTTGGTGAAATTTACCTTGAGCCCTACATCACACAATTGGCTTATACTGAATAAGTTTGCAGCCAGTCCTTTGACAAATATCACACGATCCAAATTTGGTTGTCCTGTGTAGTCCAGCTTTCCAACACCTTTTATCTCACCCTTCGATCCATCCCCAAAGGTGACATAATTGGTGTAGTGAGGCTTAATCTCTGACAAGAATTTCTTCACACCAGTCATGTGTCTTGAACAACCACTGTCAAAGTACCAATCTTCTCTAGCAGATGCCCTAAGAGAAGTATGTTCTATGAGACCAGCCATCATTTGTCTAGGAATCCATCTTCTCTTCACTTTACCCCAACTCTGTTCTTTATATTGTTGCTGAACACTTTTGGGATAGCCGTGTAGCTTGTAGCAAAAGGCCTTTAAGTGACCAATCTTGCCACAGTAATGGCATCTCCATGGTTTATACTTTGATCTACAAACTCCTTTCTGATGGTTCATCTGATGTTGAAACATGTGATTTGACATCCTCACTTCGTGCTTTATTTTCTAAGGAGCAAACTTCAATACAGTCTTCTTAGACGTCTCGGCTTGATTGTTAAAACCAAGGCCTTGCATATTACCAGCTTCTTTCCCATTCTGAAGGATCTCATCCAGCTGCGTGGTGCCATTATTCAGCATTCTTATAGATTTGGTCATATTGGCAAGTTTTGACTTTTGCCATTCAACCTCCTCCTTCAGATCAGCAATGGTTGACAGATGTTCTTCCTTCTCAGCTTCCAGTTGAGCTATCAAGATCTTCTGCTCCAATATAATTTGGCACTTTTCTTCGTTCTTGATACACAATTCTAAAAACCCTGAGAATACTTCTTCCTTAGTGAGTTCTCCAACATAGGATTCTTTGTTAGAGTCAGATTCACAAGAAGTCTCTCCATCAGCCTTACAGATTCCAGCCAAGGCTGTCACCAATTTTGCTGATTCTTCTTCAACATCACTCTCAGACTGTCCTTCTGACCAAGACACGGATAGGCCCTTGTTCTGCCTTTTGAGATACGTGGGACACTCGGTCTTTATGTGGCCAAATCCCTCACATTCAAAGCACTGAACTCTCTTCCCTTGATTGAAGTCTTCTTCAGTTCTGGATCTTCTTCCTCCATCCTGGTTCTTACTGATGTCGAGTGACTTGTTCTGAGCATTTGCTCTTGACTTCCAGTCAATCCTTTTCAACACTTTGTTAAATTGCTTACCAAGTAATACCAGATCTTTAGATGCATCTTCTTCATCATCTGAGTCATCAGCATTCGACACAAATGCTATACTCTTCTTCTTTTCAGCTTTTTCACTGAATCCTAACTCAAAAGTTTGGAGTGATCCCATAAGTTCATCCACTTTCATCTTGTCAATGTCCTGGGCTTCCTCTATAGCAGTGACCTTCATATCAAATCTCTTAGGTAGAGACCTGAGAATCTTCCTGACCAGCTTGCTGTCAGACATCTTTTCTCCTAAAGCACTAGAGGCATTAGCTATCTCAATAATGTTCATATGATAATCATGAATGCTCTCATCCTCTTTCATCTTCAAACTCTCAAACTTTCTAGTGAGAAGCTGAAGCTTTGACATTTTCACCTTTGAGGTCCCTTCATGAGCAACTTTTAAGACCTGCCAGGCCTCTTTGGCAATAGTACAATGCTCAATCAGCCTGAAGATATTTCTGTTGACACCATTGAACAATGCATTCATGGCTTTAGAATTTCCAACAGACCCTTTGTAATCAGCATCATCCCATTCCTCTTCTTCCTTCAGAACATCAGTAGGGTTACCTTTATCATCTTTAACCTTAGGGGGCTCCCATCCTTTGATGACAGCTTTCCATGCTTGATCGTCCATGGACTTGATGAAGGCTATCATCCTAGGTCTCCAATATTCATAGTTAGAGCCATCCAGCAAAGGTGGTTTATTCAGAGCTCCTCCATCCTTGTCCATTGTACCAGAATGTACCTTCCATGAATCTCACCCAGAAACAACAAAGGGTGCCAGCTCTTGATGCCAATTGAAATTCTGGCCTATATATCAGATGTCCTATCGAGATGTCGAGACACTGATATACAACAACAATGAACAAGTTCAAAATAAAAGTGTGCAAAAATGTAAAGAACACCAGAAATTATTAACCCAGTTTGGATCCAACTATCCTACATCTGGGGGCTACCAAGCCAGGGATGAAATCAATATTCGATAGTATCAATTCACTGATAACCACACCCAGTTCAATCAACTCACGTAATCACTACCCTTCCTATGACTTCTACCTAAGACTCCCCTAGGTATGAGGCCCTCCTCAAATCCTTCTTCAATCACAACCCGTGACTGGTTCCTTACAAGACAAGTAACAATGGTCGAAACACAAATTCTCAATACTTCACAGCTTATGAGAATTAACACTCAGCTACTCAATTCTTAAAAGCTTATGAGCAACCTTACACAACTTACACTACAGTCCTTATACTGTTATCATAAGATACCAGTTAGGCTCACAAAACCCAAGCACACAACCCTAAAAATACATGTAAGTTCGACACCTAAAACTAGGTTTACATCAGTCTATTTATAGCTTGTAATCTGGACTGAATTGGGCTTCAAAAACGCAGCAATTAGGCTGCTCACAAATCTGCAAAATTAACTCCAATAAAATAGGTCTTCAATCCAAAGTTTCCTATTATGTCTCCATAATTAGAAACAGCAGCAAATCCAAAAACCAACAAGTAACCCTAATCCAAAAATGCTTTGGATGCCACATAGGATAACCAAATATTCACAGAATATTCAGTTACAAATCATTGTAACAGAATCTGCAATAAAACCTGACTTCACAGCGCGATGTCCTATGAGCGCTCATGGAACATCTTTATTCGACATGTTGAACAAAGAGTAATGAAACATATTTTTAGACATCTTCATTCAACATCTGCTGCTACACGAGTTTTAGCAAAATAATGCCAACCATAAAACCAAGGAAATAACAAGAAAGAAAGACCGGCCCCACGGTGGGCACCATTTTTTCTGTAGGGAGCGAAACTAGACGTGTTTCTTAAGCACTGTCGCTCCTTGGGGGTTACTACAGGTCGATTCATTTTTTATCCTATTGTGAGCTAACTAAGGAAGGGAAATAGATGTCTCCAATTAACCCTGCTTGCATACTGAGTTTAAACAGCGGTCTGTTAGGTTACGGATATTATCAATGTGGGGGCCTCTCTTAGGTTATTTTCAGGGAATTTAGACTTTTAGCGGGGAATACGGACTAGGATGTTTTGACTGATATACGGGATTTTGGGTTTTTGTTTAGTGTGCTCGCTAAGATTTTTCTTTCAATCTTATGCCTACGTATTCCCGTTTTTCTGAAACAGGGAAATCAGAGCGATCGTAGTTCCTCCTATTCTACGGGAGGAAATGGTGTTTTGGTGTCTTGTTCAAAGCCCAAGACGTGAAGCTTAAAGGTGATCTATATCTTGTTCAAAGCCCAAGACGTGAAGCTTAAAGGTGATTTATATCTTGTTCAAAGCCCGTGATGGCCGAGTATCCAGTCATGTTCATCTTTTAGTTTGTGTGTTGCTTCAGTTTTGTCAGCATATACATACATACATCATGCATTATTGATTTGCATTTGCATCGCTATCACTCTAGTCGGTCTTATCCCCTAGTGATAGAAGTTCTCTCAATCGAGTCGTCAGTTCCCTCCTCGTCAGGAAGTGTTACGTCTGAACATTCTCTCTCCTCCAGTTTATTTCTGGAAGAAAGTTGGCCCTCGACCACTTTGATAACTTGAACCTCTAAAAAGCTAGAGATAACTTTCAACAAATATCACTCTTCGCCATTGAAGATGATATCCTTGCTTTCCCGAATTAAGGAAAATCCACAGAGAAAGCCTCGTAATCAGGAATTCAACAGCATGCCGGTCTCGTTACGAGAAGACCGCTGATGAAAAGGTCATCGGCACCTCAAAATTGGATCCCATCATATGGCATTTCTCTGGGAAGATCCCGAGAAAAGTATGATGTAAGCCCCCAAACGAAAACAGTCTCTCGAGAGACTCGCTTTCCCCAGTAGAATCGACAAATGGCGTCTCCAAAACCGAGAAGTTTGTGTACCTCTACAATTCAGACGATTGGGTTCCCCAGCAAGTCTGACATCAAAATTTTTTCTGCTCAAATGGCATCTCCCCAGGAAAATTCGGCGAGAAGTTTGAGGGGAATCCGCTACGAATAGCGTCCCTTGTCAATAAAGTTTATTGACAAAAGAAACTAAGACCAGTTCCTTGGTTGGAAACCAGGATCGAGGGGGAGTTTAAATCAGAAACTAAGACCAGTTCCTTGGTAGAAAACCAGGATCGAGGGGAAGTTTAAATCATAAACTAAGACCAGTTCCTTGGTAGAAAACCAGGATCGAGGGGGAGTTTAAATCAGAAACTAAGACCAGTTCCTTGGTAGAAAACCAGGATCGAGGGGGAGTTTAAATCAGAAACTAAGACCAGTTCCTTGGTTGGAAACCAGGATCGAGGGGGAGTTTAAATCAGAAACTAAGACCAGTTCCTTGGTAGAAAACCAGGATCGAGGGGGAGTTTAAATCAGAAACTAAGACCAGTTCCTCGGTTGGAAACCAGGATCGAGGGGAAGTTCACCTTTTCTAAGCATCATTGCTTAGCTAAAGAAGATGAATGCGTGAGCTACCATTCATAACCACCATCAAAATTTTGGGTATTCCGATATTTAATCCTCTTGCACCCCGAATGCCCGAACACCTTCGTCATTCACACCTTCATGTCCAAGAAGATTAAATAGGGGCATCTGTCATACCCCAAATTTTGACCACTAAGATTCCCATCATTGTGCAAATCATCATCACAATATGGAAGAACCATCATACTTCATCAGTCTCCCCAAAGATGGGTGAGCATCCACTACAGTCAAACTTAGGGTTTCAAGCCCTCTCAGAGTCCTTAGACAAAGGATCAATCAAGGAATGACATGATCTTCAACTTGTCTAAACCTCTCAAACATACACAAAGGATCAAAAAGGACTCCCCCTTCAAGGATTAAGCACAAGGTTGCTCCCTTTTAGGTGGATCAAGTCTCAAGATCGCCAGTGTCACCAAATTAGGGTTTTGGTCGACCAGGGCCTCCTGATGAAAAATTTCATCTGGGCATGAGCCAATGATCCAAAACATAACCTAATATGCTCCAGGGGACCTCATGGACCCAATCATCAAGTCAATTTTGCCTCAGGGGATACATTCATCAAAAATCAGGAATTAGGGTTTCTTGACCTAATTCACCCCTAAGTTGACTTTTGGGACAAATCATAAACCAAGACCTCAAGAAAGAGTTTGAGGGTCTCTAATGAACTATATTGATCCATTTGGAACAATGGATTAATCCAAGAAGCTTGAGCAACAAGTCTCATTTTCATCTGCACCACAATTAGGGTTTCGCGAGGAAAGTCAACTGTAACTTTGACTTTTGACCAGGACATGCTCCCAAGCCCTATGACATGCCTCAATATACCCTATGACACCCATGGAACATGTTCATCAAGTTTGATTTAGGTCAAGGACATGATTTCCTGAAGAATTGCACAGTTTGGAATTCATCTGATAAAAAGTCAATTGTACACAAAAGTCAACTTTGACTTTTTGAGATTTTCACCAAAATGGATTTTTAACCCTAAAATGATATTAATGTATGATTTGAATCATCATTCATCAAGAAAAACCAAAGAAAGTGGGATAACTTGTAAAAGGGGTAACCATAAAACTTAGAAATTTTTCTAAGTTATGGAAAAAGTACCACTAATACACTAACTTTGGAAGGTCATAACTCCTAAACCACATGGCCATTTTTTCTCATCCAAAGATGGATTTGTAGCCCTCATTACCCTCTACAAAAACTTCAACTAGACCTAAGTCCAATTCATTAAGGATTTTGAGTTATGGAGTGAGCAAAATCAAGAAATCACACTTTGTTCCAACACTTAGTGAAAATTTCACTAAGTCAGATTTTGCTTCACTTTTTGCCAAATGTAGAAGGATTTTTCACTTGGAATCAAAAGAGATCAAAATCAAACTTGTTCAAATAGTTGTTGTATCATGTAAGGGCTTTCCAAAATGGCCAAGAGCATTGCCAAATTCAACTTACACCATGAGATATGACATTGTCAAGTTGCCTTGCTGAAATCTGTCAAAGGCAAGGCAGAATTTGCAACTTTGCTCGATTTGCCAAAATCAGCCAAATCCAATTGCTCCTATCCACTTGGACACCTCAGAGGATTGAATCTAAAGGGGACAATAACTGAGCCAAGTCTCCAAAGTCCATGGAACAAGAAATAGCATGTTGAACCTAGAATGGCCAAAATAGGGACAAGACTTCAAATTTGGATTGGAGCATTCAATGGAAGCATCAAGGTAGCATGGACTGAGCCATTCTCATCTGAAATTAGTCAAGACTTATCCAAGACCAAGGGAACCAAAGCTCTGTGCCCTAACCTCTAGTCAATGGCTAGAGGAGACTTGGATTTTCATTTGCCAACATTGGCCAAACCTACTTACCAGCTGCCATTCACTATTCCTTGCAAAACAAACTTGATCTACTATAAATAGAGCTCAATTGTGATCAGTTTGAGTACACCAAAGCCATCTAACAGATGCTTTCCTCAAAATCTCTTTCTCTTGTCAAAAATGCCTTTCTTAGCAAGGTAGCTATCGGGTTTTGAGTTTGAGAGCAATTCCAATCAAACCAATCACTCACACACCTCATATACATCACATATGAGTTGATCAAACACTTAGATCACTTCTGAAACACCAATTTCACAAAATCACCAGCTTGTTGCTCAAATTTTCAATCAAGTTGCAGCTGGGGTACCACAAATTGATCCAGCCAATTTCAATCAAGTCCAACCATTCAAACACACTCCATAGGGTGTAGGGAAGCTCTTCAGATCATCACCACTCATCTGTAACACCTCCAAATCAAAAATCACATATGCACTTGCTGTCACGGCTTGGAGGTAAGCACATACTTGGTCATCTCTCAATCCATGCATATTTCCTCGCACAATAATTTGGCCATATGTTCATAATCATGCATGGAATGTTTTCCCTCAATTAATTGCATTGTTTGAATCGTGTATCAAAAATCCTAGCCTTCATGCAGAAATTAGGGTTCTTGAGGTTTCTTCGTGATTTCATGTTTTATGTTTAATTTAAATGAAATTAAGTGTTATAAACATGATCGTGAGGTTGAGACGAGCATAATGATATGTGGATTGCATGATATGATTACGTATTCAGTGAGATTGGATGGAAAACGCAAATCAGCCAAACCCAGAAAAACGCGCGTGTTCTTGCTTGTGTTCTTGGCGCCTTTTTCACAAATTCAAATATTTGAATTTTGTGATTTTGTTTAATTGATTCAAAAATTAATTTCTCTCTGAGTTTTAATGATTTTGAGTTGATTCTTTTTTTAATAATTCACAAAAATGTTAAAATATTTTATTTTATAAAAAGATCCCAAAAATATTATTTATTTCATATAATTGATATTTTTGCAAAGAATTAATATTTTAATTGTTTTTGACATATTAAATATTTTTTCTACATTGATTTTGCAACTTTTAATGCTTTCTAATTATTTTGTAGGTCAATACTTAATTTTTGAAGCATTAATCCAAGATCACAATTTGTTTTTCACATGTTAAACAATTTTGATCATTTTAATTGAATTTGTATTCAATTAAATACATTTTTGAAAACAAATTAGGGTTTTTGGATTAATTCAACCCTCATAAATCATTTTCAAAACTCTTTGGGCCTCTAATAGAGTGTAAGACCCAATCCTTTCTTGACCAAAACATTTTGGGCCTCAGTGTATTGTATAAGTCCCGATACCGTAAAAAATAAACGGCGCGATCATCGCCCTTTTAAATAACCTTTTGGGCCTCTCCTTGAGCTATAAGACCCATTCAAAACACTTTGGGCCTCTATTAGAGTGTAAGACCCAACCCCCTTTTAACCAAAATCATTTGGGCCTCACTTATTGTATAAGTCCCTCTGCGTTAAAAGAAAACCTCGGCGCGATCGCCATTTCAAACGGAAAAAATCAATTGGGCCTACCCTCGTGTTATAAGCCCCAATTTTTTTCTTTAAACACTTTGGGCCTCTTGAGAGAGTGTAAGACCCAACCCCCTTTGTACAGAAAACATTTTGGGCCTCAGTCACTTGTATAAGTCCCTCTGTACAAATTTAAACAGTGCGCTCACTGATAAAACCCTGGGCCTCTCCTTGAGCTGTAAGCCCCAAATCTTTCTTTTTCAAAGCACTTTCTCCTTTGATTTTGTATATACTGTTGTTTCCAATCTTTCTTTGTTGAACAACTAACCAAACAGCATGGAAGCTCTACAACCGAGTAAGTGGTTATTGCTTTCGTTTACCGCTTTTATATACATATAACTGTATTGTGGGGCTGTTTCACTGTAAGTCTTCTTTCATAAACTCATATCAACTGTGTAATAATAGTATAGATATTTAGAGTTTCCCCGGCAACTACGTCTAGAACTAGGTGACGCCGTTTCGTTTATTCATAGAAATAGACAGCTAGATCCCCAATAAGATCACCAGATACAGTCTTCTCTTCGGCTGTCCTCATTAGGAACTGTCAAGAAATTCTATCCCCCAGAGATGAATTATTCTCGGTGAAACTTCTCTTGAATTTCTTCAAAACCTCAGAACTGTTCACTAAATGAATTATTCTCGGTGAAACTTTTCTTGAACTTTTCTTTGGTTTGGGACCCACAGGCTTCCTAAAAGCATCGGCCTCCTCTTGGGCATCGTACAAGGACCCACAGGCTTCCTATAAGCAACCCCGCCTCCTCTTGGGCTTAGTACAAGGACCCTACGGCTTCTTAGAAGTATTCACAGCCTCCTCTTAGGCTTCGTATAATGATCTCTTCCTCCAGGAATGATAGCCTCCTCTTGGGCATCGTACAAGGACCCGTCGACTTCTTAAAAGATTCCAGCCTCCTCTTGGGCTTCGTACAAATTGTCCCGACGACCTCCTAAAGGTATAGGAACAGAACTTAGTCATCCTCATAGAACAGTCCTTTCATAGAGTCTATTACTGTTTCTCAAAACATGGTACAAAAGATAAAAATCTAGACTTGGACAGTCTAACTTCCTTGAGTCTCAAAGACATTCTCAAGCACCCTTCAAAAATAGGAAGGAAACCCGCAGACTCGGACAGTCTCAATACCCTTCGGATTTCCCGCTTCCTTAAAGAATAGGAATAACCCGGATCCTTGAATCAAATCCATGAGTACAGTGTTCCTCATATAAGAACTGATTTTCTCTTTAAAAATCAGTATATTGGACCTGTCACTCAACTGAAACAGTTACCCTAGCCTCCTCTTGGGCTTTGTACAAATGATTCTCCCCAGCGGAGTCAAACAATGTTTAGCCTCTCTCTCGGGCTTTGTACGAGACACATAAGAGACTCCCTCATTGAGTCAATCACCCCTTTAGCCTCCATCTCGGGCTTTATACGAGATACCAAAAGATTCCCTTGTTGAGTCAAACCTTTTCGCCTCCATCTCGGGCTTTGTACGAGATACAAAAACACTCTCTTATTGAGTATAAAAGATCCTCTTGTAGGATCAACCCCTTTAGGTTAAAATCCCCTATAAAGGAAATTATGGCATTGCTAGGATCCGCGTATCCCGGTTAAAGTAATTCTCCTTTATAACCAGTCACCCAACAGTTGTGACAGACAAACACTTCTTTAGAGATGACAAATTCTCTCTAAAGTCGAGACCTTTCAGCTTCACATCTTGGGCTTTGAACAAGATACAAATCACCTTTCGCTTCACGTCTTGGGCTTTGAACAAGACACCAAAAACAACCATTTCCTCCCATAGAATAGGAGGAACTACGAACGCTCTGATTTCCCTGTTTCGGTAAACGGGAATACGTAGGCATAAGATCGAAAGAAAAGATCTTAGCGAGCAAACTAAACAAAAAGCCCAAATCCCATATCAAAAGCAGTAATTCAAAAAACACCAGTCCTAACATCCTAATCCTTGTTCCCCGTCAGAAACCTTCTGCCCAGGTAAAAAGAAAGAAAACCAGTATTGGCGAAAATACAAATAACCAGTACAAAGGCCCCCCCACATTGATAGCATTCGTAACCTAACAGACCGCTGTTTAAACTTAGTATGCAAAGCAGGGTTAATTTGAGACATCTATTTTCCTTCCTTATTCAGCTCACAATAGGATAAAAAATGAATCGACCTGTAGTCAAAGCTCAAACCGCAGAGAGCGACCAGCACTTAAGAACCGCGTCCAAAATCGCTACAGAAAAATGGCGCCCACCGTGGGGCCGGGTCTTTCTAAAACTTCTTTTTCCTTTTTTCTCTTCACTTGTGTGAAAACCACAGATTGGGGCTTCCGTCGGGGAACCCATTTCTGTCAGGAACTTAGGATTCTTAGCTTTATAGGTCTAGGATGTTTTAGGACAAATATATATACTACTTTTCCTAATTGCTATACATGTTTATTTTTCTGCTAATGGGAATGCGGGTGATGCCGTATGTGGAAAGAATGAGTATACACTTAAGATAAGTGATGGCGACGGGGTCGACCATCAACCTCAGTGGAGACTGACCAACGTAACCCATTCACTCTTTTAGCCAATGGGCCGGTTGTTAAGTCTGAGAAGCTGAGGAGCCAAACCCTTTCGTAGTGCGGAAACTATCGGAAATAGTTGTTACGCGATACTACCCTCATTTGAGGCTGGTGATCTATTCTCGGTGAATGGCACTTACTCTAAGATTGCTTTACAACTCACTGGCGATCCGCTTGTTATTTTGCTTTCCTGGGAGGAGCTGATGATAATGAGTACAGGTACAAAAATCACCCTAGTATAAACCTTTGGGGATGGGTAGAGCCTTGACTTCATGACAACGACCCTTTGACCCCATGTTTTTTCTATGTTTTTGTGTGCTGCATTCATGCATTCATTTAATAAAACATTAAAACATTCAAAAAACTTCTCTTTTAGTCTCTCTGTTTTTCAAATTAAACTAAGACTGTGATTGCAAATATCAGAGAAGAGGATTACACTAATGGATTTCGGTAGAAGGAGAACTCACCAGTATACCTTCAAGGTTCCAAAACTAGAGGATTTGAGAAGGTTAGCGAGGATGATCACTAACCCAGAGGCTTTCAGAGCCAAGCACGGAGGTTTGCTACCACTCTTAAGAGTCCATGTGATTGAGGGAATCTTGGATGCGCTCATTCAGTTTTATGATCCGGTTTATCACTGTTTCACATTCCCGGATTACCAGCTAGCACCAACGCTGGAGGAGTATTCTCATATGGTTGATCTACATATCACCGATCGAGCTCCATTTTCTGGACTGGAAGAAATTCCAAAGAATCAGACCATTGCAAGAGCAATTCATTTGGACGAGTCTGAGGTCAGGACTCACATGACTACTAAAGGTGGCATCCAAGGTTTGCCAGCCCAGTTCTTGACAAAGAAAGCCATGTATTTTGCCAGTATAGGAAACATAACTGCTTTTGAAAGCATCTTTGTCTTGCTCACATACGGGTTATTTTTGTTTCCCAACATTAATAACTTCGTTGATATCAACTCCATTAAGGTTTTTCTCATTGGAAACCCTATGCCGACTTTGCTCGCAGATGCGTATCATTCTGTACACTTAGGAAATTTGTACAGCGGAGGGAGATCACATGCTGTGTACCTCTGCTTTACAAATGGTTTATCTCTCACTTGCCCAAGTCTGCTGCTTTTTGGGATTGCAAGAGTGTCTTACGCTGGTCGCAGAAGATCATGTCTCTTACCAACTCTGATATAGATTGGTGTAATAGGATTTATGAGGGAATCAGAATCATTGACCGTTGTGGAAACTTCCCCAACATACCCCTCATAGGAACTAAAGGAGGAATCAACTACCATCCAGTATTGGTTCGCCGTCAATTTGGATACCCGATGAGACACGTCCCACGGGGTGTTCATCTGGAAGGTCTTTTCTTCAAAGAAGGAGAAAACGACAGAGCACTAAAGATGGAAATAGCACACACTTGGAAACATGTTCATAAGAAAGGACGAGAGTCTCTAGGAAAACCGGACTGTGTCTCAGTGGAGCCTTATCTCCATTGGGTACAAACTAGAGCTCTAAAGCTGAAGATGCCTTATCCTCATTACGGAATTCTTCCGCCGAGGGAATCTGTCATGTACTTCATGACGGAAACTGAAAAGCTTCAGATTACTCTCAACAAAGTCCAGAAGGAGAGAAGGTCTTGGAAGAACAAGTACCGCACCCTCGACATAGAGTGCATCAAAATACAGCAATTACTAAAAGAAAAGGATGCTCTGATTGAAATTTTGGAGCAACATGTTGTAGAGAATCAAGATGACCAAAGGAATTTGCTCACTCCTTTCACCTGGAAAAGGAATGACAACCCGACAACGGCCCAAGAGCCCCGGTCAAAGAAAAGGAAGATATCAGAATCAGCACCCGATTTCTCTTCAGAGAGGACTCAGGGCCCATTAGCTTAGGTTTCTGTTTTTGCACCTTGTAATCTACTGTATTTCCATTTCTGTAATCCTTTGAATTCAATAAAAAGGGGTTTCCCCACCGTTTGATATTTGCAATCTAATTGTCGAAGTTTATTTTGATTAAACCTTAAACAATTAATATAATCATTGCATTCATCATTCTCACATCGCGTATTCTTCTTACCTACGAATCTCACGTTTGTGTCTCAATTCTAGAGTCAAACTGTCTCATTCGTACAATACTCGGGCCAATCGTCAGAAAAAGATGGATGATCTTGAGGAAGAAAACAAAGAGTTGAAGGAAGAGATCGACGCTCTAAGAGAGGATATGAGAAAGCTTCGTAACGACATGCAAGCCATGACAGAAGCTCAGCTACAACGAATTGTGATCTCAGAGGTCACCTCAACGTCCATAGTAGAAAAGTATGATCCTAGGTATCAGATACCGAAAGATCGTCCTTGGGGCATGCTTGTTAACTATATCCCGGAAGGATATGTTCCGCCGATCACTGAAGATCAGGGAATCACAATAGAAGCCGCTGGGCCTGAAGGTTACAAACTTCGGGAAAGCGAAGATGCCAGGGGCATACTAAAGACTCCTGAAGGTTACAAACTTCGGGAGACGCCAAGACTCACTACCGTAGTCACGGTACCACCCCCTGTGGTGCACACTGTCCCGGAAGGACAGATTCCACCAACACCTTCTGATAGGAAGGACACTATGTTTGACAGAATGGAGGAATTCCAGGAGCAGTTCTTGGAAATGCAGAAGGAACTGCAAGCCATTTGCGGTTAGGATCTATTCGGAAAGGACGCCGCAGACCTCTGTCTGGTCCCTAATGTGAAAGTTCCGCACAAATTCCAAGTGCCCGACTTTGAAAAGTACAAGGGTAACTCTTGCCCTCAGAGCCATCTGGTGATGTACGCTCGGCGCATGTCAGCTCAGACGGAGAATCAGGACCTACTGATTCACTACTTCCAGGATAGTTTAACCGGTGCCGCACTCAAATGGTACATGGGTTTAAACCGTGCTACGATTAGCACATTCAGAGATTTTGGTACTGCCTTCGTCCAACAATACAAATACAATTTGGACATGGCACCCGACAGAGATCAACTCAGATCAATGTCACAAAAGGACAAGGAAACCTTTAAGGAGTATGCTCAAAGGTGGCGTGAAATTGCCGCTCAAATTTGTCCACCTCTTGAGGAAAAAGAGATGACAAAGATCTTCTCAAAAACCCTAAGCTCATTTTACTATAACCGAATGGTTTCCAGTGTGCCCAGTGATTTCACCGAAATGGTCGGCATGGGTGTACGTCTTGAGGAAGCCGTCCGAGAAGGACGTTTGGTAAAAGACACTGGATCGACAAGCGGTACTAAAAAATACGGTAGTGCTCTCCTTAAGAAAAAAGAGCAAGATATTGGGAATATCTCTCTCGGAAAGCAAAGGCGACGTTATCAGCCGGTAGCAGCTGTAACTCCGGCTATCAGCCCAACGCCTATTCCTACGTATCAACCTCAGGTTACGCAGGGCCAACCTGACCAGTGAAGGACACAACAGCCTCTTCAGCATGCTCGTCCTCCATATAACAACAACCGTGCAACACGGCCACCAGGATTTGATCCTATACCCGTGACGTACGCAGAACTGTTTCCGTTACTACTGGCTAAGGGGCACATCCAGACTAAGTCTCCTCTTACAGTACCGGAAAATCCGCCTTTTTGGTTTAAGGTGGATCAAACTTGCCCTTATCATCAAGGAGGTTTAGGGCACAACATTGAGGACTGTCTTAATTTCAAGTCTGGCGTGCAAAAGCTTGTTAGGAGCGGGCTCTTATCTTTCAAAGATACGAATCCCAATGTTCTTACGAACCCGCTGCCTCAACACGAGAAAGCTGCAGTCAATCTGATTGAGAAAGAGACTAACGACGTCTATCAGATTCACGATGTACTCTTGTTGAAAACCAATCTGGTCAAGATGCATTGTAGACAGAGCGGATATGGCCATGTGCCACCTCATAATTATCATCGGTGTGATATCTGCTCTAAAGATAACCAAGGATGTTCTGTGGTGCAAGCAGCTCTACAGGAACAAATGGATCTCGGATGGATCCAAGAACACCGAGTTTGGGGAGTTAACATGGTCTACGCGAATTCTAACGTCATTCAGAACCACGATATCCGTGCAATGAATGTCAACTTGGTGGCAATGCACTCAAGGCAAAGCCAGTATCATAATCTGCCGCGGCACGATTACAATTCCTGTCTGACTTGCTCGGTAAACAAACAAGGATGCTCTTTCATACAAGAGGCCCTCCAGCGTCAGATGGATCTTGGATGGATCCAAGACTACCATGATAGGAACCCTTATCAGCTCAACATGGTTCAGATCTTCGATATTCGCGTGATGAATACCAACCTGGTAGAATTACATGCTGAACAGGTCCGACTCTGATTCTTAATATCACATGACTATCAAAGCTGTAAAGCGGGTTGCGAAAGCGATCAGGGTTGTACCCTTGTCCAGGAAACACTTCAGCACTTGTTAAATCATTGGTGGATGCCAATCTACATGGACAAAGATACTCATCAGATTAGTATCAGTAATAGAAACCCCACTCGGCGTCAGGGTCAGGATGTCCGATCAGTGGAAGCTAACCTAGTGAGGTTACATTGTATTCAAAGTGGGCGTGGCCAGGTGCCACCACACAACTATGACAGTTGTAGCGTCTGTTCGGAAAGTAACCAAGGGTGTTACCTTGTGAGAGCAGCTCTTCAGGGTCAGGTCGATCGTGGAGAAATTCTTCCATATTCGGGTTCTGAACCCGTCAACTGGACGCCAAATTACCTTGCCGAGCAAGTTGAGGATGTTGTCACAATCTCTGGTCATCACAGGACCAGGGATGTTTTTGCCATTATCCCTCTACTTGACGAATCTAATGTTCCCAACCGGGAACGGATCGAGATTACTTATGATGGTCAGAAAAATCAGAAAGCTCCTGTAGTCATCTATCTACCAGGACCATTACCGTATGAATCAACTAAGGCTATCCCTTACAAATATGGTGCAACGACAATTGAAAATGGAAAGGAAATTCCATTACCCTCCGTTGTGAATATTGCAGACATCAGTCGTGTAACACGGAGTGGTAGAATCTTCAACCGAGGAGTTGGAGAACGTGACAAAGAAAAGGAACTTCAGACAGAAGCTCCCGATCCACCAGTCGGTCAATCCAGTAATCCCGACCTTTCAAAAAATGATGATGAGATGCTGAAGCTCATCCAAAGGAGTGAATACAACATTGTTGATCGACTGTTACAGACTCCTTCAAAGATCTCGGTATTATCACTGTTACTCAGTTCAGAAGCCCACAGGGAGGCTCTACAGAAAGTCTTGGAGCAAGCCTTTGTGGAACTGGATGTAACAATCAGACAGTTCGATAGCATTGTCTCTAACATCACTTCCTGCAACAATTTGGGATTTAGTGATGAGGAATTACCTGAAGAGGGTCTCCGTCATAACATGGCACTCAATATCACAGTTAACTGCCAGGACGATGCTTTAGCCAGCGTACTGGTAGACACAGGGTCAGCCCTGAATGTTATGCCGAAGTCTACTTTGATGCAATTATCATTCAAGGGCCCTCCGATGAGAATCAGCGAGGTCGTCGTCAAAGCATTCAACGGATCTAGAAAAACAGTTATCGGCGAAGTTGATCTTCCCATAACTATTGGTCCTCACACTTTCCAAGTCACTTTCCAGGTCATGGACATCCGGGCAACGTACAGTTGTTTATTAGGAAGACCTTGGTTACATCAGGCTGGGGCGGTCACTTCGACCCTCCACCAAAAGCTAAAGTTCGTCCAGAACGGCCAACTCATCACGGTTTGTGGGGAACAAGCCTTGCTTGTGAGTAACTTGTCGTCATCTACTGGTATAGAACCCGAGGAGGTTATTGGAACGCAGTTCCAAGCACTGTCGGTGAGCAAGGACAATCATTTCAAAGGAGGAACCTCGATTTCCTCATACAAAGATGCTATCAAAGCGGTCGAGAGTACCGATACGACAGGATGGGGACAGCTTGTCATTCCCACTGACAATAAAACAAAGAAGGGTCTTGGTTTTTCTGCAACCTGTACCCGGACAGCTGCCAGCGATGAAAGTCTTCATCCCCTTCAAAACTTATTCCACAGTGGAGGTTTCCTTCACCCAGTGTCTCAGACAGTTCATGCTATCAATGAGGAAGATGCCTCTGACACGGATGAAGAGTGGAAGTCCTACCTTAACAAGGACGGTTATATGTCTCAGGAAGAGGTGCCTATGCCTTTTTGCTTTCCTACAGAAAGTCCGAGATTTATAGCAAGAGCAGATGTCGAAATGATCTACGGAGATTGTGATCCTGAAGGATGTCGTGCTCCGCCAAATTCATTAGAGGAAGACACTCTGATGAAAGACAACTTTGACCACGATTACTATGGCCCAATGGATGGTCTGCCAATGTGGCAACCTTATCCAGGAAACTTGGGGCCGGAGAGTCAGCCGAACAATGAAAATCAGCTGACCGTCATTGAACAGAATACCTGTGTCCCCAACATGAAGGGATCAACACTCAGATCATTCGGAAACTACTCAAGATGAAGATGAATTCGCAATGTTTGCAGGACTTGAGTTCATCAACTATGCTTTTCCCGAGGTCAATGTCATCGAGAGAGATGACTCCTCCAATTCCAGAGAAGTTTGGGATACTTTGGGACAACTAAATGGAAAATACGACTATATGGTCAAGTACACTGCGCCTGAAAGCTCTCGTATCAAGCTCGAAGATATCCAGCCAACTGGATGAGGAGATACACCTGAGAGCACCAACGCTATGCAAAATGCAACTGAGGAATTCTCCTACGACAATTCTACCTGGGAGACAGATTCCAATGATCCCGCTCCACCAGAAATCAGCGTCATTTCTGAAGACAAATCAAGGAAGGTGCCAGACTTTGATTCACCGAGGAGCTCGCCACCAGTGGGTTGCCGTCGAGGTTCCGAAGATCGTTCATCAGTCAAAGTAATTGCCATCTTTTAACCTTTCACCCTGCCCAGGTGAAACGGATGTTTTGATAGGGCTCGCTTTCTATAAATATCCCTCTTCGCTTCACCCAAAGCGACAGAGTTTTGTTTTATAGGGCTGTAGTTTCAAGAGTCGACTTGTTCGTTAATAAAATAACATCGTTCTGTAATTTCCGCATTTATTGCTGTTTTCTCTTTTTGCTTTTTCAGAAAATGGTAATCCTAAAAAACAATTCAAAAATAAAAATAAGCAGTAAAATAAAACACTGCACACACTTGCATTTTCTCTATCTCTTCTAAACACGAATCATCACGTCATGCAGATTGCTTGTTTTACACCCCGTTGAAACATATGATCCAATGCCTTCTCCCAACTTTGAGTTCCCGGTATTCGAGGCTGAAGAAGAAGTTGACAATGAAATTCCAGAAGAGATCTCCCGATTACTCAGACAAGAGGAAAGGTCTATTGAACCTCACAAAGAGCCGTTGGAAGCGGTAAACTTGGGTTCAGAAAAAGAGAGAAAAGAAATCAGGATTGGGGCACTGCTCAATCCAACTGTCAAAGAAAGTTTGATAAAGCTTCTCAAAGAATTCCCCGATGTATTCGCTTGGTCCTATCAGGATATGCCAGGGTTGGATACCAGCATCGTGGAACATCACTTACCATTAAGATCGGAATGTTCGCCAGTAAAGCAAAGGTTGAGACGGACTCACCCGGACATGGCCATCAAAATCAAAGAGGAGGTGCAGAAACAGATTGACGCAGGTTTCCTCGCCACATCAAAATATCCTCAATGGTTAGCCAACATCGTACCCGTTCCCAAAAAGGACGGAAAGTTCAGAATGTGTGTTGATTACAGAGATCTGAACAAGGCAAGTCCAAAGGACGACTTTCCTTTACCACACATTGACATGCTGGTAGACAGCACAACAAAGTTCAAAATTTTCTCCTTCATGGATGGATTCTCGGGCGATAACCAGATCAAAATGGCGCCTAAAGACATGGAGAAAACTTCGTTCATTACCCCATGGGCTACCTTTTGCTACAAGGTAATGCCGTTCGGTTTGAAGAATGTCGGAGCAACCTATCAAAGGGCCATGACTACTCTGTTTCATGACATGATACACAAAGAAATCGAAGTGTATGTCGATGATATGATAGCAAAATATAAAACAGAGAGTGAGCACGTTGAACATCTGTCAAAATTGTTTGAACGTCTAAGAAAATTCAAGCTCCGCTTGAATCCCAACAAGTGCACCTTCGGTGTCCGTTCAGGGAAACTACTAGGGTTCGTCGTCAGCCAGAAAGGGATTGAAGTTGATCCTGACAAGGTCAAGGCCATTCAAGAAATGCCTTCTCCGAAAACTGAAAAACAAGTCCGAGGATTCCTGGGACGTTTGAACTACATCTCCAGATTCATATTCCTCATGACTGCCACTTGTGCGCCAATCTTCAAATTACTGAAAAAGAACCAGGATTGCGTTTGGTCAGAAGATTGCCAAACTGCCTTCGACAGTATCAAGGAATATCTGTTGAATCCTCCGATTCTATCACCTCCAGTGGAAGGAAGACCACTGATTATTTACCTCACAGTCCTAGAGGACTCAATGGGATGTGTACTTGGCCAACAAGACGAAACCAAACGGAAAGAGTCTGCCATTTACTATCTGAGCAAGAAATTCACCGACTGCGAAACTCGATACACGATGCTCAAGAAAACTTGCTGTGCTTTGGCTTGGGCAGCCAAACGTCTTCGCCAGTACATGATTTGCCACACCACTTGGTTGTTCTCATAAATGGATCCAATCAAGTATGTATTTGAAAATCCTGCTCTCACGGGAAGGATTGCCCGTTGGCAGATGTTGCTATCAGAATATGACATAGAGTATCACGCTCAGAAAGCCGTTAAGGGAAGTATTTTAGCCGATCATTTGGCTCACCAACCGATTGACGATCAAGAATCAATCGGGTTTGACTTCCTAGACGAAGATGTCATGTATCTAAAAATGAAAGATTGCGATGAACCATTACCCAGTGAAGGGCCGGAACCAGGTTCCCAATGGGGACTAATCTTTGACGGGGCAATTAATCATTATGGAAACGGAATTGGGGCAATCATTGTTACCCCTCAGGGTACCCACATTCCTTTCACTGCCAGACTTACGTTCAAATGTACGAACAACGAGGCCGAATACGAAGCTTGTATCTTGGGTCTCGAAGAAGCAATTGATTTAAGGATCAAAAACTTGGACGTATACGGCGACTCAGCCCTGGTTATCAATCAGATAAAAGGAGATTGGAACACATACCAATCAGAATTGATTCCTTACAAGGACTACGCAAGAAGGTTGCTACCTTTCTTCAACAGAGTTGAGTTTCATCATATCCCTCGTGAGGAGAATCACATGGCTGATGCTTTAGCCACTCTCTCTTCCATGATTAGTGTAGGTCGATGGAATGACCTACCTAAGATCGACATAATGCGCCTTGAACGGCCCGCTTACGTCTTCACGATCGAAGCAGTCATAGATGACAAACCTTGGTATCATGATATCAAATGCTTCCTTCAGAAACAAGAGTACCCACCTGGGGCACTCAGAAAAGATAGAAAAACCCTCAGAAGATTGGCTGGAAACTTCTTCCTGAGCGGTGACACTCTCTATAAGAGAAATTTTGACATGGTCTTGCTCCGATGCGTAGACACACCAGAAGCAGAAATGCTGATGAAAGAAATTCATGAAGGATCCTTTGGCACTCATGCCAACAGACACACAATGGCGAGAAAAATTCTAAGAGCAGGGTACTACTGGTTGACCATGGAATCCGACTGCTACAAGTACATGAGGAGGTGTCACAAGTGTCAGATATACTCCGACAAAATTCATGTATAGCCATCACATCTCAAAGTTCTTTCTTCCCCATGGCCTTTTTCTATATGGGGAATCGACATGATTGGCATGATTGAGCCCAAGGCTTCAAATGGACATCGGTTCATTCTGGTAGCCATTGACTACTTCACCAAATGGGTCGAAGCAGCGTCATACGCCAATGTAACCTAACAAGTGGTGGTCCGATTTATCAAAAACAATATCATCTTCCGTTATGGTGTTCCAAGCGAGATCATTACGGATAATGGATCTAACTTGAACAACAAGATGATGAAAGAGTTATGTACAGAGTTCAAGATTGAACATCATAACTCATCCCCCTACCGACCCAAGATGAACGGGGCGGTAAAAGCGGCTAACAAGAACATCAAGAGGATTGTTCAAAAGATGGTTGTAACCTACAAAGACTGGCACGAGATGCTACCCTTTGCTCTTCACAGTTATCGCACATCTGTCCGTACTTCAACAGGGGCAACCCCTTTCTCTCTAGTATATGGCATGGAAGCAGTGCTCCCCATAGAAGTAGAGATCCCGTCAATCCGAGTATTGATGGAAGCCAAGCTCACCGAAGCTGAATGGTGTCAAAGCTGACATGACGAACTGAATCTGATCGAAGAGAAGCGAATCACGGCATTATGCCACGGTCGTTTGTATCAACAGAGAATGAAGAGGGCGTTTGACAAAAAGGTCCGACCTCGTGTCTTCAGAAAAGGAGACCTCGTGCTCAAGAAGATACAATCATTTCTCACTGACTCTCGGGGCAAGTGGACTCCGAATTATGATGGCCCCTATGTGGTCACGAAAGCTTTCTCAGGCGGCGCCTTGAGACTTGCAACCATGGACGGAGAGGAATTTTCCTACCCCACGAATGTTGATGTAGTCAAGAAATACTTCGCCTAAACTAAAAAAAAAAAAAAAACGTCTCGGTGGATTGAAAACCCGAAAGGGCGGTCCAGGCAAAAGTTAGAGACATGAAAAAAATCATCCCGATAGATTGGAAATCTCTTAGTACAATCCAGGCAAAAATTAGGGATAATGGCAAGTAACTATGTTCAACAGAGGCAAATCTCTCAACAACAGTAGTTACATCATCGGAAGAAAACTCCAGTCAAGGTCATCTTCGACAGAAGCTCAGGATGCCCCGAATTCAAAGTTGGTAGAAGGATAGTGGTCGTTATGTTTCAACGTAGCCCTTTTCCCTGTAAATTACCATTTTCTAACTTTGTATATACTCTGTGGAATCACGCGTTTGGCTGATCTCCATCCTATCAATAAAATTTGAGCCCTTGTGCTTTTGTCTGTATTTCTTATTTGTTTTAGCTTTACAGAACGACATTTTTAACATGATTAACGATTCCTGAAATAAAACAAAAATGAATTTACTTGTTAAAACTTTTTCTGCTTTTTTAATAAAGATGGCAATTTCTTTTGACTGTTGAACATCGAAAGAACATCAACCGCTTCTCCAGAAGTAAGCGAACTTCAAAGTGCAGAATCAAAGTACTCCTTCTAACCCAGTACGTCTGAATGAAGGGATCAACTGTGTCAGAGACCTTGTTTCGTCTGACACGCTTCGGCCGAGTTCTCATCTCCTAAGCCCGATCAACAGCATTCCCCGCAGGGATTATCTCTCCTAAGCAAGGTAGAATTGCTATTTTGAACCAGCGATATCTCTATACGCCCCGTGATGGCCGAGTATCCAGTCATGTTCATCTTTTAGTTTGTGTGTTGCTTCAGTTTTGTCAGCATATACATACATACATCATGCATTATTGATTTGCATTTGCATCGGTATCACTCTAGTCGGTCTTATCCCCTAGTGATAAAAGTTCTCTCAATCGATTCGTCAGTTCCCTCCTCGTCAGGAAGTGTCACGTCTGAACATTCTCTCTCCTCCAGTTTATTTCTGGAAGAAAGTTGGCCCTCGACCACTTTGATAACTTGAACCTCTTAAAAGCCAGAGATAACTTTCAACAAATATCACTCTTCGCCATTGAAGATGATATCCTTGCTTTCCCGAATTAAGGAAAATCCACAAGGAAAGCCTCGTAATCAGGAATTCAATAGCATGTCGGTCTCGTTCCGAGAAGACCGCTGATAAAAAGGTCATCGGCACCTCAAAATTGGATCCCATCATATGGCATTTCTCTGGGAAGATCCCGAGAAAAGTATGATGTAAGCCCCCAAACGAAAACAGTCTCTCGAGAGACTCGCTTTCCCCAGTAGAATCGACAAATGGCGTCTCCAAAACCGAGAAGTTTGTGTACCTCTACAATTCAGACGATTGGGTTCCCCAGCAAGTCTGACATCAAAATTTTTTCCGCTCAAATGGCATCTCCCCAGGAAAATTCGGCGAGAAGTTTGAGGGGAATCCGCTACGAATAGCGTCCCTTGTCAATAAAGTTTATTGACAAAAGAAACTAAGACCAGTTCCTTGGTTGGAAACCAGGATCGAGGGGGAGTTTAAATCAGAAACTAAGACCAGTTCCTTGGTAGAAAACCAAGATCGAGGGGGAGTTTAAATCAGAAACTAAGACCAGTTCCTTGGTAGAAAACCAGGATCGAGGGGGAGTTTAAATCAGAAACTAAGACCAGTTCCTTGGTAGAAAACCAGGATCGAGGGGGAGTTTAAATTAGAAACTAAGACCAGTTCCTTGGTTAGAAACCAGGATCGAGGGGGAGTTTAAATCAGAAACTAAGACCAGTTCCTTGGTAGAGAACCAGGATCGAGGGGGAGTTTAAATCAGAAACTAAGACCAGTTCCTCGGTTGGAAACCAGGATCGAGGGGAAGTTCACCTTTTCTAAGCATCATTGCTTAGCTAAAGAAGATGAATGCGTGAGCTACCATTCATAACCACCATCAAAATTTTGGGTATTCCGATATTTAATCCTCTTGCACCCCGAATGCCCGAACACCTTCGTCATTCACACCTTCATGTTCAAGAAGATTAAATAGGGGCATCTGTCATACCCCAAATTTTGACCACTAAGATTCCCATCATTGTGCAAATCATCATCACAATATGGAAGAACCATCATACTTCATCAGTCTCCCCAAAGATGGGTGAGCATCCACTACAGTCAAACTTAGGGTTTCAAGCCCTCTCAGAGTCCTTAGACAAAGGATCAATCAAGGAATGACATGATCTTCAACTTGTCTAAACCTCTCAAACATACACAAAGGATAAAAAAGGACTCCCCCTTCAAGGATTGAGCACAAGGTTGCTCTCTTTTAGGTGGATCAAGTCTCAAGATCGCCAGTGTCACCAAATTAGGGTTTTGGTCGACCAGGGCCTCCTGATGAAAAATTTCATCTGGGCATGAGCCAATGATCCAAAACACAACCTAATATGCTCCAGGGGACCTCATAGACCCAATCATCAAGTCAATTTTGCCTCAGGGGATACATTCATCAAAAATCAGGAATTAGGGTTTCTTGACCTAATTCACCCCTAAGTTGACTTTTGGGACAAATCATGAACCAAGACCTCAAGAAAGAGTTTGAGGGTCTCTAATGAACTATATTGATCCATTTGGAACAATGTATTAATCCAAGAAGCTTGAGCAACAAGTCTCATTTTCATCTGCACCACAATTAGGGTTTCGCGAGGAAAGTCAACTGTAACTTTGACTTTTGACCAGGACATGCTCCCAAGCCCTATGACATGCCTCAATATACCCTATGACACCCATGGAACATGTTCATCAAGTTTGATTTAGGTCAAGGACATGATTTCCTGAAGAATTGCACAGTTTGGAATTCATCTGATAAAAAGTCAACTGTACACAAAAGTCAACTTTGACTTTTTGAGATTTTTCACCAAAATGGATTTTTAACCCTAAAATGATGTTAATGTATGATTTGAATCATCATTCATCAAGAAAAACCAAAGAAAGTGGGATAACTTGTAAAAGGGGTAACCATAAAACTTAGAAATTTTTCTAAGTTATGGAAAAAGTACCACTAATACACTAACTTTGGAAGGTCATAACTCCTAAACCACATGGCCATTTTTTCTCATCCAAAGATGGATTTGTAGCCCTCATTACCCTCTACAAAAACTTCAACTAGACCTAAGTCCAATTCATTAAGGATTTTGAGTTATGGAGTGAGCAAAATCAAGAAATCACACTTTGTTCCAACACTTAGTGAAAATTTCACTAAGTCAGATTTTGCTTCACTTTTTGCCAAATGTAGAAGGATTTTTCACTTGGAATCAAAAGAGATCAAAATCAAACTTGTTCAAACAGTTGTTGTATCATGTAAGGGCTTTCCAAAATGGCCAAGAGCATTGCCAAATTCAACTTACACCATGAGATATGACATTGTCAAGTTGCCTTGCTGAAATCTGTCAAAGGCAAGGCAGAATTTGCAACTTTGCTCGATTTGCCAAAATCAGCCAAATCCAATTGCTCCTATCCACTTGGACACCTCAGAGGATTGAATCTAAAGGGGACAACCACTGAGCCAAGTCTCCAAAGTCCATGGAACAAGAAATAGCATGTTGAACCTAGAATGGCCAAAATAGGGACAAGACTTCAAATTTGGATTGGAGCATTCAATGGAAGCATCAAGGTGGCATGGATTGAGCCATTCTCATCTAAAATTAGTCAAGACTTATCCAAGACCAAGGGAACCAAAGCTCTGTGCCCTAACCTCTAGTCAATGGCTAGAGGAGACTTGGATTTTCATTTGCCAACATTGGCCAAACCTACTTACCAGCTGCCATTCACTATTCCATGCAAAACAAACTTGCTCTACTATAAATAGAGCTCAATTGTGATCAGTTTAAGTACACCAAAGCCATCTAACAGATGCTTTCCTCAAAATCTCTTTCTCTTGGCAAAAATGCCTTTCTTAGCAAGGTAGCTATCGGGTTTTGAGTTTGAGAGCAATTCCAATCAAACCAATCACTCACACACCTCATATACATCACATATGAGCTGATCAAACACTTAGATCACTTCTGAAACACCAATTTCACAAAATCACCAGCTGGTTGCTCAAATTTTCAATCAAGTTGCAGCTGGGGTACCACAAATTGATCCAACCAATTTCAATCAAGTCCAACCATTCAAACACACTCCATAGGGTGTAGGGAAGCTGTTCAGATCATCACCACTCATCTGTAACACCTCCAAATCAAAAATCACATTTGCACTTGCTGTCACGGCTTGGAGGTAAGCACATACTTGGTCATCTCTCAATCCATGCATATTTCCTCGCACAATAATTTGGCCATATGTTCATAATCATGCATGGAATGTTTTCCCTCAATTAATTGCATTGTTTGAATCGTGTATCAAAAATCCTAGCCTTCATGCAGAAATTAGGGTTCTTGAGGTTTCTTCGTGATTTCATGTTTTATGTTTAATTTAAATGAAATTAAGTGTTATAAACATGATCGTGAGGTTGAGACGAGCATAATGATATGTGGATTGTATGATATGATTACGTATTCAGTGAGATTGGATGGAAAACGCAAATCAGCCAAACCCAGAAAAACGCGCGTGTTCTTGCTTGTGTTCTTGGCGCCTTTTTCACAAATTCAAATATTTGAATTTTGTGATTTTGTTTAATTGATTCAAAAATTAATTTCTCTCTGAGTTTTAATGATTTTGAGTTGATTCTTTTTTTAATAATTCACAAAAATGTTAAAATATTTTATTTTATCAAAAAATCCCAAAAATATTATTTATTTCATATAATTGACATTTTTGCAAAGAATTAATATTTTAATTGTTTTTGACATATTAAATATTTTTTCTACATTGATTTTGCAACTTTTAATGCTTTCTAATTATTTTGTAGGTCAATACTTAATTTTTGAAGCATTAATCCAAGATCACAATTTGTTTTTCACATGTTAAACAATTTTGATCATTTTAATTGAATTTTTATTCAATTAAATACATTTTTGAAAACAAATTAGGGTTTTTGGATTAATTCAACCCTCATAAATCATTTTCAAAACTCTTTGGGCCTCTAATAGAGTGTAAGACCCAATCCTTTCTTGTTGAGTATTCTCGCCTCCATCTCGGGCTTTGTACCAGATTCAGTCTCCGCTTTGGAGCAGGTTTCTTTTATAAATTGCATTTTATTATATTCCGCATCGCTTTTATATTAATTTATTTTCCCACACTGCTTTATATTTGTTTATTTTCTGTCTCTGCCATTTCCTTATTATTTTATTTGTCTGTGTGATTTGTGTCTTTTGGAACTGGACTTAAGCGTGACACTTGTGTTCACTCTCTCAAAATACACTCTCACACTTCGCGTGTTTTTATCTTAAAAATGTTTTACTTTGCAAATCAATTTATTGTTATGTATTCAATTACTATGTCTAGCTAAATCCCTTGTGCTGGAATGTGAGGATCGTCGTTCTGACGGTACTCCTAATGTCATCTCTTTAGAGATACTTTAGGGACTTTTTTTTTATTTTAATTAAATTCTTCTGAACTTCAATTAATCGGTCATTACGTAAATGAGACCGTGTTTTTGTTCACGTAATGATTGTGACTAGGTCGGGTAAGATCGAAAGCCGTCCGGCATTTTAGAAAAGAGTTTGTTAGTTTTTAATCAATAAATACAGCGGAAGCACTTTATTGATTAACTAGGAAAGTTTTATATTATTAGAAAGTGGTTTTAAACTATTTTCGGACGCGTTTATAGATTTATGATCCGGTTGGCCGAGCATATGCCGGAAACCCTTTGGTATAAAATATTTTCAATCGAAAGCACTTTTTAACTAAGTCTTAGAGGTAATTACATAAAAAAGGACTTTATCACTTTAATGCAAGGAGCGATCGGTGCAACGTGAGCGGCTGGTATAGATTAAAGGTTAGGTCTGGTTCCGATCACGCTAACGCGGCACATCCTTTTTAATTAACTCTTTTTCTAAGAAGAAAACATTGCCACGTAAGTGTTACTATTTAGATGATAGGAGTATTGTTTGATTGATGTGAATTACATTCCAGTATAGTATTTATTTAATTTATTTCTATTTTCGTTCTGTGGAAAACTTCTACTCTAATATTTATTAGCCTTAGATAAACAACGTAACAATAGTAATCGATAGATTGACATTGGTCTCTGTGGGATCGATAAATCTTTTATATTACTCTGACGTAATCCGTACACTTGCGGATAACACGCATCAAGTTTTTGACGCCGTTGTCGAGGACCAATTACGTCAAAATTTCATACCTTGTTGTTACACCGTCTAGACTAAGGCATCCCTTAGCCGGTAAATGCGAAGAACTCGCAGTACCAGAAACTTAGTTGATCCATTAGAAGAACCTGAACGTTACGCCCGAGCTCGACTTCTATTTCGAAAACTCAAAAGAGCAATGGCAGACGAAGAAAACGCTAAACCTCTTAAAGATTTCGCCCTACCCTCTAACGAAGAACCTCATTCTAGTATAGTTAACCCAGCTATACCAGCCAATAACTTCGAATTAAAACCATCTCTATTACAATTAATACAACAGAACCAGTTCGCATGTCTTCCTACGGAAAACCCGAACCAACATCTTAAAGTATTTATTCAACTAGCCGATACCTTGAAAGCGAACGGAGCTCCTCCTGAGGTAATACGTCTAAGACTATTCCCATTTTCCCTTAGAGATAGAGCCCGATCATGGCTAGATTCCCTTCCAGCCAACTCTATAACCACTTGGAATGACCTAAAGAAAGTATTCCTTGCTAGATACTTTCCACCGAGTAAAACTGCTGTTCTACGAAACCAAATAACCTGATTTACCCAAAGCGAGGGAGAATCACTTTTCGACACTTGGGAAAGATACAAAGAACTATTAAGAGCATGTCCACATCATGGCTTAGAACAATGGCTTATAATCCATACCTTTTATAGTGGACTCATGTACAACACAAAGATGACCATAGACGCTGCCGCTGGTGGCGCTCTAATGAACAAACCCTACTCTGAGGCTAGCGCTCTCATTGAGCATGTGGCACAAAACCATTACCAATGGGGGACCGAACGAGCATAAGTAGAGAAGAAAGAGACCAAAGGAGGTGTGTATGAAGTGAGTTGTTTTGACCATATGAACGCAAAGATGGACGCTATAGCTCAAAAGGTAGAAAACCTAACTATCAACCCCACAGCAACCGTAGCAGCTATACAACCCGGATGTGAAATCTGTGGAACCCCAGTACATACCATAGCTGAATCCAACCTTTTAGCCGAGAGTACCACAGATCAGGTCAATTACGCTCAAGGAAACCCTTATTCAAACACATACAACCCTGGATGGAGGAATCACCCAAATTTTTCATATAAGAATAATAACCCTACTCAAAATTCAACACCTCAAAGACCACCCGGTTTCCAAACTCAAAGACCCAACCAATCTGCACCATATGCTCCTCAGAAATCAAATTTTGAGAAAAAGGTGGACGGATTCATCTTAGCTCAATTACAGCAAAACAAGGATTTCATGAACCAAAACATTCATATGAATGGACTAATTACTCAGTTGGGTACTAAACTCGATTCTGTAATTACCCATAACAAAATGCTTGAAACCCAAATCTCTCAAGTAGCACACCAACAATCTACTCATGCTACACCTGGAGGACAATTCCCTGGACAACCTCAACCTAACCCTAAAGGGCATGCGAATGCTATTGCCCTAAGGAGCGGGACCACTTACAATGGGCCTATAAACCCTGGGTTGAATAATCCAGAATCTCCCAGGAAAGAAGTTGTAACCACACCTGAGAAAGAAATTGAGAAATCAGTGGAACCTGAGAAATCTAAGAATACGGAAGTTAAGGAAAGAGAAGAGAATGAAAAAGTTTATGTACCACCTCCTACTTACAAATCTCTGATTCCATACCCACAAAGACTTAAACAAACCAAATTAGATAACCAATACAAGAAATTCATAAAAGTGATTGAGAAACTCCACGTAGAGATTCCATTCACAGAAGCTATTACCCAAATACCATCTTATGCTAAATTCCTTAAAGACATTTTAACCAACAAACAAAGATTAGATGATCCTAAACCTTTAGAATGTAATTCAATTTCTGAGAATAAGCTTTCTAAGAAAGAGAATGACCCGGGAAGTTTTTCTATACCTTGTGTTTTGGGAAACCAAGTTATTGATAAAGCACTTCTGGACTTAGGAGCAAGTGTAAGTTTAATGCCTTTAGCCGTTTGTAAAAGGTTAAACCTAGGAGAAATACAACCGACTAGGATGTCTCTCCAATTAGTTGACAGATCAGTTAAGTATCCAATTGGCATTTTGGAAGACGTCCCAATTAGGCTTGGTCAACTTTATATTCCAACAGATTTCGTCGTAATGGACATTAAGGAAGACGATGAGATCCCAATCCTTTTAGGTAGACCCTTTTTATCAACAGCTGGAGCTATAATAGATGTCAAGAAAGGAAAAATGACATTCGAGGTAGGTAATGAAAAAGTAGAATTTATACTATCCCAATTCTTAAATGCACCAGTCATAGATGACTTATGTTATGCCATCGATATAATTGATGAATGCATAAGAGAATTAGATAAAGAAGATCCAATAGAAACCATCAAACTACCTTCGATCCCCATACTGGAGGACGACGGATTCGAACGCTTATCTGAACCTTACATTGATAACAGTCTTTACGAATGCTTGGCACTTACCCCAGATCATATGCCATGTTCGAAAAAACCATCAATAGAGCTTAAGGAGCTACCTAAGAATTTAAGATATGAGTTCTTGGACGAAGAATTAAACCGCCCAATCATAGTCAGTGCCATGTTAGATGGTCCTGAGACCAATCAACTCTTAGATGTTTTAAGAAAATATCCCTCAGCTCTAGGTTATAAAATTTCCAATCTCAAAGGAAGAAGTCCTTCCATGTGTATGCACCGAATTATGCTGGAGGAAGATGAAAAACCCTCTAGAGAACATCAACGAAGGATAAATCCTATAATGAGTGACGTAGTAAAAAAGGAAGTGTTAAAGTTGTTAGAGGCTGGAATAATATACCAAATTTCAGATAGTAAATGGGTAAGCCCCGTACATGTGGTACCCAAGAAAGGAGGCGTCACCGCTGTACAAAACGAAAAAGGAGAACAAATAGCCAAACGTATAGAAAATGGTTGGCAGATATGTATTGATTACAGAAAGCTTAATAAGGTTACTAGGAAATATCACTTCCCACTTCCATTCATTGACCAAATACTCGAATGTTTAGCTAGGCATTCTTACTTTTGCTATCTAGATGGATACTCCGGATTTTTCCAAATACCCATTCATCCTGATGATCAGGAGAAAACAACCTTTAAATGTCCCTATGGAACATTTGCTTACAGACGAATGCCCTTTGGACTATGCAATGCCCCAGCTACCTTCCAGTGCTGTATGATGTCAATCTTCGCAGATTTCCTTGATGAGATCGTGGAAGTATTTATGGATGATTTCTCGGTATGTGGATCCAGTTTTAAAAAATGTTTAACAAACCTCGAGAAAATCCTAGAAAGATGCGTAGAGGTCAACCTTGTTCTAAACTGGGAAAATGCCATTTTATGGTTACTGAAGGCATAGTACTAGGACACATAGTATCCGAAAGAGGAATTGAGGTTGATAAAGCTAAAATAGAAGTAATAGAAAACCTCCAACCACCCAAAACCATTAGAGAAATCTGAAGTTTTCTTGGACACGCCGGTTTCTACCGACGTTTCATTAAAGACTTCTCTAAAATAACTAAACCATTAACCAACTTACTTATGAAAGACGCCGAATTCAAATTCGATGATAAATGTCTTGAAGCCTTTAAATACTTAAAACAAGCACTGATTTCCACACCCATAATTCAACCTCCTGATTGAAACCAACCTTTTGAAATTATGTGCGATGCGAGCGATTACGCTATCGGCGCTGTTTTAGGACAAAAGAAGGATAACAAAATCCTTGTAATTTACTATGCCAGTAGAACTTTAGATGTGGCTCAGCTTAATTATGCCACAACCGAGAAGGAACTCCTGGCAGTAGTCTTTGCAATCGACAAATTCTGATCCTATTTAGTAGGAGCAAAAATCATAGTCTACATTGATCATGCTGCGATAAGATATCTAATAAGTAAAAAGGATGCTAAGCCTAGATTACTACGCTGGATCCTTTTACTTCAAGAATTTGATTTAGAGATCCGAGATAAGAAAGGCACCGAAAATGTGGTCGCTGACCACCTTTCGAGGCTTGAATATCTAAAACTGGATCTTGTTCCTATCAATGATGATTTCACATACGATAGATTAGTAGGGGCAGTTAGAACAGTCCATGATAATGATCCTGACCCCTATTTAGAAATAGACATTGAAAAAACTCTCGCAATGACAATCGTACCTTGGTACGCAGATTTTGTTAACTATCTAGCAGTTGATATCATACCCCCTGATCAAAATTACCAACAGAAGAAGAAGTTCTTTCATGATGTAAAACATTTCTATTGGGACGAACCCCTTCTATTCAAGAGAGGTGCAAATGGTATTTTCCGTCGCTGTGTCCCTGAAGAAGAAGTAGAAACTATAATTAAACATTGTCACTCTTCACCATATGGTGGACATTTAGGCTCATCCAAAACATGCGCTAAAATACTTCAAGCAGGTATTTTCTGGCCAACTTTATGGCGCGATGTTCATGCCTAAATTGTAAGATGTAACAGATGCCAACGCATTGGGAACGTCTCAAGAAAAGATGAAATGCCTCTAATAAATATTCAAGAGGTAGAACTCTTTGATGTCTGGGGTATAGATTTTATGGGACCTTTTCCATCTTCGATGGGAAACAAGTATATCCTAGTAGCAGTTGATTACGTATCCAAATGGATTGAAGCAATAACTTCACCCACCAACGATACTCGTGTAGTCATTAAAATGTTTAAAAACTATATATTCCCTAGGTTTGGAGTACCTCGATTAGTAATAAGCGATGGGGGATCACACTTCATATCTAGGATATTTGAGAACCTTATAAAGAAATACGGAGTTAAACACCGAGTAGCCACACCTTATCACCCGCAGACTAGTGGACAAGTAGAAGTATCAAATAGGGAAATAAAACAAATCTTAGAGAAAACCGTATCAATTTCTATAAAAGATTGGTCCTCAAGACTACAAGAAGCCTTGTGAGCTTATAGAACCGCTTTTAAAACCCCTATAGGAACATCCCCATATCAATTAGTCTACGGAAAATCTTGCCATTTACCCTTTGAGCTTGAACATAAGGCATACTGGGCCATAAAAGCTCTTAATATGGACTACTTAAGAGCCGGCGATAAACGCATTCTAGATATTCACAAATTAAAAGAGTTACGCCTAAACGCTTATGAAAATGCTGTAATATATAAAGAAAGAACCAAAGCATGGCACGACAAAAGGATTGCCAAAAAAGAGTTCAACGTAGGTGATCCTGTACTTCTTTTCAATTCTAGATTACGATTGTTTCCAGGTAAGTTACGCTCAAGATGGACTGGACCCTATGAGGTCACCAAAGTCCTGAAATCTGGAGCATTTGAAATTGCAAATCATTCGTGTAGTCCCTTTCTAGTGAATGGACAAAGATTGAAATCCTACTATGGAGGTGACATCCCTACTTACTACTTTGGTCACACTCTGATAGACCCACCTATAGCAACATCCACAACGTAAGTTTTTCAGTCGTCCAGCTAACAAAGTTAAACAAGCGATGCGTGGGAGGCAACCCACGACTTTCTTTTCATTAATTTTTAGTTTATGCATATAATTTATTTCAGAAAAATAAGAAAAAGATTTATTATTTATATCATTTGACTAACTGGACTGACTTATGAAACATCTATGTTTACAGGTTACAGATTGCATTATCTAAGATATTCTACACTAACTCTCTTTTCAGGATGTAGAGCTATGATGGCATGCACATTGTGTTCAGAGATGACAAACAGAGGAAGAAATATGTAGTCCTTTCTGAGAGACCAATCCTACCCACTAGGTACCCTGATCCAAACTGTCTAACAGCCTTAGGTATTGAGGCTAGTGTGAGGTACCTTTGTCACCAGCTCCAGTGGGATGAGTATTCTGAAGCGATGAATGTAACCTATGAGCATCTAACCTTAGAGTTCCTCAGTTCACTCATTTATGACCCTTACAGTGGAAGAGGTTACAACAGTGGAATCATAAGATTCAGACTATTTGGAAATGAGTATGCACTGAACCACAGGGATTTTACTAGATTACTGGGTTTTTAGTGTGGCATGGATGCAATCCATTTTATGCATGAAACAAATGTTATGCAAGATGAGCTTGATGGATTCTGGAGAAAAATCACCGGTGGAGGAGGACCTGATCCTTCCACCCAATTAGCAAACAAAATCCATAATCCAGCTTTCTGTTATTTCTAAATGATCCTAGCCGAGGCTTTCTTTGGTAGAAGTGAAACCGAGAACCAGGTTACCTAAGAAGAGATTCTGATGCTCTTTTGTACTGCTGAGTCACGCCCATTAGCCAGTGGAAATTTTCTGATGTATAACCTATATTTGAATGTTGAATATACCAGAGGACCCATCCATGTAGGCGGTACTATTACACACATAGCTTATGCCCTAGGTCTAGCCAACAAGCTGACTCATCTTACCTCTCATTGTGGCTACACCTTAATTGACATTAATCATTGCCTTGACCGTGGTCTTATCTGGAGAGTATTCTTTAGTGCATATAACTTTAAGCTCCTAATAGACAACGAAGTCATTCACTACTTTGATTTGCCAAACCATACCCGAACAAGCGTCCATGATAAAGCTAACTGGTCATACGCTTTGGAAGGCCAAGACGAGACACCTATCCGACCTAGGAACCCACCTGTGCCTGAGTACCACCCTACACCCTATCCTGAAAGGACTACTGTCTATTCCTCTAACGTTAATCTGCAACGCAAGGACATATATTCAGAGTTTGACGCTTTGCACAAGGAGATCATTTCTCTTCGCGAAGAATGCGCCGAGCTCACCTTACAGATACAGATCTCATACGCAACAAATGCTTCATCATATGATCTTTTAGACCATGAAATTTGCGATCTCAGATGCCAGGTTGCAGAAGCACGAGCACCTTGTCCTCACATGAGTCAGGGTGTCCGCCGACAGTCTTTCTAGAAGATATTCAGGAGCTCTGGGTCATAGCTCACACTTTGTGTGGGGGAGACTTACCACATGCTTGTTATGATCGTTTATTTTTACCTTTGCCGCAGTCTTATCTTTATTGTTATTATCGTTATTATCAGACTATTAGTAGATTTTATTTTCCATCATTATTATTACTAGACTCATTGCAACCTTATGCTTTAAGTGAGTGTTATATTATTTCAAGTTCTAATAAATATCTACATCATTACAATCTATTGGTAATATTTAAAAAAATTTATTTTTTTTCATTCATCTTTATAATTAAAAAAAAATTTAGAGTTAATAATATAATTGTTATTTAAATCTTACATTCACATTTTACAAATATACAAAATAATAAATAAACAAAATGTTCTCTATGTTTCTTACATGTACCAATATGCTATAAACACCCCAAGGAAAAATTCATGAACCAACCAGAGCCCAAACCCGTGCCAGCCCAATTTTCACAGTCCGCGGACGCGGACCCCTGTGCGGCAGACGCGGAGGCGACCTGAGATTATAACGGACCAGAATAAGAAAACCCCCATTTTTGCCACTCTCTTCATCTTCTACCTCCAAAAATTCCGATTTTAATCACCATAAAACCCCATTAAACCATTAAAATCCCTTATTCCATAACTTCCCCACTACCATTACACCTTCCATTACACACTATCCCTATAAAAACCATAGATTTCACCCAAATCTACAAAAAGCCAACTTACCCATTTTCCATCACTAAACCTTCATTTCACTTCAACAATGGCAGCGGAGAACCAAGAAAACATCATTTTTCGAGATGGAGATGACGGAGTCAAGCAATGGGAAAAATGGGAAAGACTACGGACACGCAACATTCTTGCAACGAGGTATATTAATGATATTTGTCTGTATAACCTTGGTATAAGATTTAGCGTATTTTATCTGTTATAAAATTTGAAATTAGAGAATATTTTTATTCGCAAGGAGCCTTCCTATGAAAGGCTAACCCGCGAATTTTTGAGCTCTTTGGAGTACACTGTCAGAGAAAATACTGCTAGCACTGTAGGCACGGTGAAGTTTAGGATGTTCAAAGTTGAGTACATTCACACCACTGATGCACTTGCTGAGTTATTAGGATTCCATTTCGGGAATGGTGCAGTTTGTGAGGTACCCATAGACACAAATTGGTCGATTGAGGCTTTCCAACTGTGGAGACACATCTCAGGTCAGACCACCTACTCCTTTGACGGAAATTTGGCTTCCGATATTCATAACCCAACCATACAGGTATTTCGCCTTCTATTAGCTGATACTATTTTTGTTCGTGAAATTCTAACAAGATGAATTCCGAGGAATTTATATTTTTGCAGGCTGTTTTACTTAGAAAAAGATTAAATCTTGTACCATTTATGATATCACATATGCGAGCAATTGAGAAAAAGGGCAACACCGTGTCATTTGGAGGGTTGATTACCTTCATTGCACAGGCCCTCCACCTGGACGTTGAGTTGGCCACATTGGAACCACTTCCTCCTCGCACCATTCATTTAAATTTTCTAAGAGATATGCGTTTATGCAAAACGAGGCCGGAAGGAGGCTATATCCTCATGGTTCGCAATGCTGCCATCCCGAGTGTCGCTTTACCTTGCTCAAGACGCACTGATGTGCGCAAAAGAGAAAACTGGCTCTATGATTTGATGGTTGCTCCTATTTTAGGTCCATTATTATCAAACGTCCCTGAGGATAAAGGAAACGAGACTGATGATGAATATGACCGTATGGAGCAGTCTCCTATTCCTGTATCACCTGCACACACCCACCTGTTACTAACCATCCTGCAGGTACCTCTTCCGGATTTTATATCACCGAAGAAATGTGGCGAGCACAACAAGCCATAGAAGAAGAGCGTGATGGCCTATTCTATGCCATGTACCAACAACAGCAGGAGATGATGGATTTTATGCAGGAGTCACATCAATCCACTCTTGAGAGTTTCCAAGCACTTAGAGATCAAAATGCCTCTCTAATAGAGAGGATTGAGCAGATGGAGCTGTCACATACCACCCGACACCGCAGTAGGAGCCGTCGTCCCAAACGTCCAGAGCATGGTGGAGATGGCCCCAGTGGCCGACATGATTGAATGCCAGGTTTCACCTATCCCTTTCTCACTTTTATCGAAGCATTGAGGACAATGTTCGATTTAAGTGTGGGAGGAGATATTTATTGTTTTTAGTTGTCTTTATTTTTTTTTCCATTTTATTGCTTTCTAGTATATAGTTTAGTTTGTTAAAAAAAAAAATTCACATGTGCGTGATGAGTCATTTTGTGTAGTTTATCTATTTTTCCCAAGTCTTGAGCCTTAACAAAATTTTTTAACAAACATAACAGCATTTATTTTGAAAAATTGGGCTATTATGACAAGTAAGATCATTTGCAAAGGCTTGAGAAAACTTTTTAAAAAATCGATATCGTTTTTACACCGTGAGTTTCTCAAATATAGGAGCCTATCCAGTTTTTTTATACGGTGGCCTTAAAATCTCACCCTTCATCACTTACCCTTAAGTAGTTTATCTTAGCAATCAGCACCATCTTAGCCACCGCTAAGTGACAAACCGATGCAAATAGGTAAGATCCTGAAAAACAAAAAGAAAAAGAAAAATCCAAGAAGATACTAAAGTATCTTTAGAAAATTTTTTTTAAGGAAAATTATATATCAAAAAAAAAAATATATATATATATATATATATATATATATATATATATAATTTTTGCAAAAAATATCAAGCCATCGATATAAAAGGATCAGGATTACCACAGGTTATGTTCACCATACGAGTGAAAGACAACGGGCTTAATGTGACTGCGCTTGAATGAAAAGGGGTAAGAAAGGAATGAGTAAGATAGGCCTAAGTATAACATCATGGTTTGGATTGGTTTGTATAGGAGAGAAACTTATGCCCGCAAATCACGGAAAGTGTCATTACGATACCCTTGGTTCATGAGTTAGTACCTACTGATGTATCATTGATCAAACTTAAGTTCTCAGCCTAGATCAGATACTTGTATGTTTGCTGTTTTTCTTTTTTTATTTATGAGAGTTTGCTTGAGGACAAGCAAAGATTTAAGTGTGGGAGAATTTGATAACACCAAATTACACTGTATATTTAACTCTGATTTCACATGTTTTTAGTTGTTTATTTGTTATTTCCATTTATTATTATGGTATTTTGTTTTACTTTCAGATATATTTCCTGATTCGAGCTTACAGTGAGAAAACGACGCAAAACGGAGCTAAAATAGAGATTTCCTGTGTAAACTGTACACTAGCCGTTTCACCCAGCGAACGCCATAGAGGACGCCAGCTGTGTTATGGGTTTCACTCACATACCAATGGTCACAAAAGACGTTTCACTCCTCAGAAGCACTCGGCGGACGCAGAGCATGGATCGGCGGGCGCCGACCGTTGTAACAAGGAAACGGTCAGAAACGTCTGAAGCAGTTACACTCGAAGAAATTAGTTTTTAAACGTTTTTTTCATAATGATTAGAGGCAGTTACAACATTGAGTTTTCTATATAAAGACTTGTATTTCCATTTTTTTCATTATCCAATCTTAGTTTTCAACCTTAGGCATAAAGTTCATTCTGTAAAGCAAGAATCCGTCATATCGAGGGATTGTTGCACTATAGTTGTTAGTTGGATTGGAGCAATCATAGTTAGAAGTTATTTACTTTCCCCCAATTTACTTTCCAGCTCTGTACCAGATTCAGTCTCCGCTTTGGAGCAGGTTTCTTTTATAAATTGCATTTTATTATATTCCGTATCGCTTTTATATTAATTTATTTTCCCGCACTGCTTTATATTTGTTTATTTTATGTCTCTGCCATTTCCTTATTATTTTATTTGTCTGTGTGATTTGTGTCTTTTGGAACTGGACTTAAGCGTGACACTTGTGTTCACTCTCTCAAAATACACTCTCACACTTCGCACGTTTTTATCTTAAAAATGTTTTACTTTGCAAATCAATTTATTGTTATGTATTCAATTACTATGTCTAGCTAAATCCCTTGTGCTGGGATGTGAGGATCGTCGTTCTGACGGTACTCTATATGTCATCTCTTTAGAAATACTTTAGGGGCGGTTTTTTATTTTAATTAAATTCTTCTGAACTTCAATTGATCAGTCATTACGTAAATGAGACTGTGTTTTTGTTCACGTAATGACTGTGACTAGATCGGGTAAGATCGAAAGCCGTCCGACATTTTAGAAAAGAGTTTGTTAGTTTTTAATCAATAAATACAGCAGAAGCACTTTATTGATTAACTAGGAAAGTTTTATATTATTAGAAAGAGGTTTTAAACTATTTTTAGACGTGTTTATAGATTTAGGATCTGGTTGGCCGAGCATATGCCGGAAACCCTTTGGTATAAAATATTTTCAATCGAAAGCACTTTTTAACTAAGTCTTAGAGGTAATTACATAAAAAAGGACTTTATCACTTTAACGCAAGGAGCGACCGGTGCAGCGTGAGCGGCTGGTATAGATTAAAGGTTAGGTCTGGTTCCGATCACGCTAACGCGGCGGATCCTTTTTAATTAACTCTTTTTCTAAGAAGAAAACATTGCCCCGTAAGTGTTACTATTTAGATGATAGGAGTATTGTTTGATTGATGTGAATTACATTCCAGTATAGTATTTATCTAATTTATTTCTATTTTTGTTCTGTGGAAAACTTCTACTCTAATATTTATTAGCCTTAGATAAACAACGTAACGATAGTAATCGATAGATTGACATTGGTCTATGTGGGATCGATAAATCTTTTATATTACTCTGACGTAATCCATACACTTGCGGATAACACGCATTAGCCACTTACAGCAATTATCTGGAAAAAGGTTTTGATTGTCTGTTTTGATGTGTGATGTATAGAGGGAATGTCTTCCTGCATAAAGGACTCATGGTCTCATCTGAGGGGATGCTGATTTTTGTGTGCCTTGATCAAAGCCCAAGGTTGAAGCTAAAATAAACTGACTCCACTGGGAAGGGTTTTATCTGTCTTGTACAAAGCCCAAGATTGAGGCTGGCTAGGAATATTCATTTTACAAAGCCTAAGAGGAGGCTAAATGGGTAAATTCTTATATGAAGCCTAAGAGGAGGCTAACTCTTGTTGAAGATTTCTTGAAATCCAGGAGCAAGTCCAAATTGTATTGGGGAATCTAAAGGGTTTTACTCTTGCTGGGAAACAGGGAAGAGTGGAGATATCAGATGCCATGAGGCTATGATTCTACCAGGGTTGGTTGATGGTTAATTGACCCTGGTTGGGGATTTTTAAGGTGAAGGTTTAAACCTTGTTGGGGGGACAGAGGGGTTTAAAGTTTAAAAACCTATGGTGGTTTTAACTCTGCTGTAGATTAGTATATTGATGTAATGATCAAGTTTTTTCATGTGCTTTTAGAAAACATGAGGGTTTCTAGGTGAGATTTAAGAGGAGATAAGACTTTCCAAGTCTACTTGTATGAAGCCCAAGAGGAGGCTGAGACCGTCCAAGTCTCTTAAGAAGTGGTAGGCTCTAGTGTAGAGAGGGGTCTTTGTATGATGCCCAAGAGGAGGCTGATGGTTTAAGGGATGAAGATCAACCCTAGAATGGTCTGATGTTCTAGAAATTTGACTCTCCTGGGGATTGAATTAGTAGAGATGACTAATTTCTGTCCTATACCTGTAGGAGGCCTTTGGGTCCTTGTACTAAGCCCAAGAAGAGGCTGAGGAACTTCTAAGAAGCCTGGGGATCCTTGTACTAAGCCCAAGAGGAGGTTGGGGATACTTTTAGGAAGCATGTGGGTCCAAACCTAAGAAAAGATCAAGAGAGGTTTCACCGGGAATAAGTCCTTTCTTTGTTGAACAATTTTAAGGTTTGAGGAAACTCAAAAGAGGTTTCACTGGGAATTAATCCTCTTTGGGGAAATGTATTTTTTGTACAAATATATTTCTAAGTTTGACAGTCTTGAGAAAAGTTTCACCAGGAATAATGCCTTTCTCTAGTTCAGATTGTATAAGCCCAAGAGGAGGCAAGACTGTATAGGGAATTTCCTATGAGGGAACTAGTTTTAAACTAAGTTGAAAGTGACCTCTGGTTTGATCTAAACATAGACCTAACTGCTGGGGAACTCTGTAACACCCCAAATTTGTAAGAATATTTATTTAATTTATTTAAGGCTTAAATAATGTTTTTGTCCCTGTAAGTTGGCGAGTTTTTGGTTTTCGTCCCTGAATCTTTTTTTTCGGTTTTAGTCCTTATATCTTACTTTTTGTTGGTGTTTAGTCCCTACAGAGGTTTCCTGCGGATTTTCCTTAAAACCAAGTTTTAAGGAAAATCCGCAGGAAACCTGCGGATTTTCCTGCGGATTTTGGCTTTAGGGACTAAACACAAACAAAAAGTAAGATATAGGGACTAAAACCGAAAAAAAAGATTCAGGGACGAAAACCAAAAACTCGCCAACTTACAGGGACGAAAACATTATTTAAGCCTTTATTTAAATATAATATTCGTGATTTTTAGTGAATTTTGGTGGTTTGTGTTGACGTCGGTATTTTGTGGAATTTTGGTTATTTATTTAAATAATAGTATATAATATAGAATATATTGTATTATTATTTATTTTAAATAAAATTAGAAGATTAAGGGTAAATTGGACTTTAAGGAGGAGTTAGTGAGGATAATATTGGGAAAGCCCATTTTAGAAGCCCAAAGGTTAGGTTTAACAAAAAGGAGAATTTGAGAGGAATAGGATTCATTTTGTTAGACCGTGAAAAGAAGGGAAAAGGCCAGAGCTCTGAGGGAAGAGGGAAAATCTTAGGATTCGAGAAGGTTTCCAAGAACTCAAGAAAGAAAGCTTGGAATCGACAATCTAAGGTATGGGGAGTATTGCCTTTCATTGTTTTCAATATAGGAATTCGATGTGTTTAAAGCGGATTTTTGAAGTTTATGTGGGTTTGTGGGTTTATAAGTAAATTGATGATTTAGGTTTTGTTTTTGTGGATTGATGATGAATATGAAGGGTTGGATTGAATCGGATAAAAGTAGGCCTTCGAGGTTAATCTCCCTGTTGATGTTGTTCTGACCTTGTAGAGAAAGGGATTTGTGGGAGTTATGAAGGTATTTGGGGATTGGGGTTTTTGCATGTCAGAAGTTTTGATAAGGGAAAAAATGCATCTATGTATGATTTCAGGATCTTTAAAAAGGTGTTGTAGGCTATTATAATTGTTATATAATGGTAGTATTTCGAATTCTGGGATTGGGACTTTTTACGGAATCGAATTCGGAGGTCCGGAAGGCCTCCAAACTGCAGAAATCGCATTTTTCTGGTTTACTGTCCAGGTGGGTTCGCATAGCGAACTATAGTTTGGGTAGCAAAAGTTCGCATTGAGAGTAGTAGCGAGTCGCAGCGAACATGACAGTGTTGTTTGCTGCAGTTACGGATAGAATTTTTCTAAACTTCAAAAATTCATAACTTTTAATCCGTATGTCCGTTTCAGTCGCCGTTCGAGTCATTGGAAAGCTGGTTTCAAACAATTTTTGATAAAATTACTTACAAATCTAGAATTCCAACTATTCGATGCAGTAGTCGGGTTTTTCGTGTATGTGTTATGTGTTGTGCGTTGAAACGATGAATTTGTTTTATGATTCTTGTGTTGTCTTGATGTTTTGAGCTGTGATTATTATGATGAATTACCATGATTATATTGATGATTATTGTAATACCCCAAATTTTGACCACTTAGATTTCCCATCATTGTGAAAATCATCATCACAATATGGATGTACTTTTATGCTTCATTAGTCTCCCCAAAGATGGGTGGGCATCCACTACAATCAAAATTAGGGTTTCAAGCCCTCTCTGAGTGCTTAGACAAAGGATCAATCAATAAATGACATGATCTTTAACTTGTCTAATCTCTTAAACATCCACAATGGATCAAAAAGGACTCCCACTTCAAGGATTAAGCACAAGGCTGCTCCCTTCTAGGTGGATCAAGTCTCAAGATCGACAGTATCACCAAATTAGGGTTTTGGTCGACCAGGGCCTCCAGATGGAAATTTTCATCTGGGCATAAGGCAATGATCCAAAACATAACCTAATATACTTCATGGAACCTCATGAACCCATGCATCAAGTCAATTTTGCCTCAGGGGATGCATTCATCAAAAATCAGGAATTAGGGTTTCTTGACCTAATTCACCCCTAAGTTGACTTTTGGGACAAACCATGAGTCAAGACCTCAAGACATGATTTGAGGGTCTCTCATATACCATATTTATCCATTTGGAACAATGGATTGATCCAAGAAGCTTGAGCAACAAGTCTCAATTTCATCTGCAACACAATTAGGGTTTTAAGGGAAAAGTCAATTGTAACTTTGACTTTTGACCAGGACATGCTCCCAAACCCTAATACATGATTGAATATACCCTATGACACCCATGAAACATGTCCATCAAGTTTGATTTAGGTCAAGGACATGATTTCCTGAAGAATTGCACAGTTTGGAATTCATCTGATAAAAAGTCAACTGTGCACAAAAGTCAACTTTGACTTTTTGAGATTTTTCACCAAAATGGATTTTTAACCCTAAAATGATGTTAATGTATGATTTGAATCATCATTCATCAAGAAAAATCAAGAAAAGTGAGATAACTTGTAAAAGGGGTAACCATAAAATTTAGAAATTTTTCTAAGTTAAAAATAAAATGGCAAAGGTACCAACTTTGGAGGACCATAACTCCTAAACCACAAGGCCATTTTTTCTCATCCAAATATGGATTTGTAGCCCTCATTATCACCTACAAAAACTTCAACTACAAGTCATTCCAATTCATCAAGGATTTTGAGTTATGGAGTGATCAAAGTGGCTGAAAAGTGAAAATGTCACTTTTTCCAACACTTAGTGAAATTTTCACTAAGTCAGATTCTGCTTCACTTTTTGCCAAATGTAGGGGGATTTTTCACTTGGAATCAAAAGAGATCAAAACCAAACTTGTTCAAACAGTTGTTGTATCATGTAAGAGCTTTCCAAAATGGCTAAGAACATTGCCAAATTCAACCTACACCATGAGATACAACATTACCAAGTTGCCTTGCTGAAATCTGTCAAGGCAAGGCAGAATTTGCAACTTTGGTCGATTTGCCAAAATCATCCAAATTCAATTGCTCCAATCCACTTGGACACCTCAGAGGATTGAATCTAAAGGGGACAATCACTGAGCCAAGCCTCCAAGGTCCAAGGAACAAGGAATAGCATGTTGAACCTAGAATTGCCAAAATAGGGACAAGACTTCAAATTTGGAATGAGGCATTCAATGGAACCATCAAGGTGGCATGGACTGAGCCATTCTCATCTGAAATCAGTCAAGACTTATCCAAGACCAAGGGGACCAAAGCTCTGTGCCCTAACCTCTAGTCAATGGCTAGAGGAGACTTGGATTTTCATTTGCCAACATTGGCCAAACCTACTTACCAGCTGCCATGACTATTCCTTACAAAACAAACTTGCTCTACTATAAATAGAGCTCAATTGTGGTCAGTTTGAGTACACCAAAGCCATCTAACAGATGCTTTCCTCAAAATCTCTTTCTCTTGGCAAAAATGCCTTTCTTAGCAAGGTAGCTATCGGGTTTTGAGTTTGAGAGCAATTCCAATCAAACCAATCACTCACACACCTCACATACATCACATATGAGCTGATCAAACACTCACATAACATCTGGAACATCAAAATCTCAAAATCACTTGCCATCCACACAAGTTTGAAGTGAAGTTGCAGCTGAGATGCCATAAACTGATCCAGTCTATTTCAATTCAATCCAAGTGTTCAAACACACTCCATATGGTGTAGGGAAGCTGTCCAGATCATCACAACTTGTCTGTAACACCTCCAAATCAAAAATCACTTTGAACTTGCTGTCATGACTTGGAGGTAAGCACATACTTGGCCATCTCTCAATCTATGCATATTTCCTCGCACAATAATTTGGCCATATGTTCATAATCATGCATGGAATGTTTTCCCTCAATTAATTGCATTGTTTGAATCGTGTATCAAAAATCCTAGCCTTCATGCAGAAATTAGGGTTCTTGAGGTCTCTTCGTGATTTCTTGTTGTATGTTTAATTTAAATGAAATTAAAGTACATAGACATGATCGTGAGGTTGAGGCGAGCATAATGATATGTGGATTGCATGATATGATTAAGTATTCATGGAGATTGGATAGAAAATGCAAATCTGAGAATTCAAGAACACGCGCGTGTTCTTCAACTTGTTCTTGGTGCCATTTTTAGAAATTCAAATATTTGAATTTTGTGATTTTGTTTAATTGATTCAAAAATTAATTTCTCTCTGAGTTTTAATGATTTTGAGTTGATTCTTTTTTTAATAATTCACAATAATGTTAAAATATTTTGTTTTATCAAAAAATCCCAAAAATATTATTTATTTCATATAATTGATATTTTTGCAAAGAATTAATATTTTAATTGTTTTTGGCATTTTAAATATTTTTTCTACATTGATTTTGCAACTTTTAATGCTTTCTAATTATTTTGTAGGTCAATACTTAATTTTTGAAACATTAATCCAAGGTCACAATTTGTTTTCCATGTGTTAAACAATTTTTGATCATTTTAATTGAATTTTTATTCAATTAAATACATTTTGAAAACAAATTAGGGTTTTGGATTAATTCAACCCTCATAAATCATTTTCAAAGTTTTTTGGGCCTCTTCAGAGAGTGTAAGACCCATCCCCCCTTGTACAAAAACTTTTTGGGCCTCACTTATTGTATAAGTCCCTCTGTACAAGTAAACGGCGCGATCGTCGCCCGTTTAAAAATAAAAATCATCTGGGTCTCTCCTTGAGCTATAAGACCCATTCAAAACACTTTGGGCCTCTATTAGAGTGTATGACCCAATCCCCCTTTTAACCAAAACATTTTGGGCCTCACTTATTGTATAAGTCCCTCTGCGTTAAAAGAAAACCTCGGCGCGATCGCCATTTTTAAACGAAAAATCATTTGGGCCTACCCTCGTGTTATAAGCCCCTATCTTTTCTTTAAACCTTTTTTGGGCCTCTTGAGAGAGTGTAAGACCCATCCCTTTGTACAGAAAACCTTTTTCGGGCCCCAGTCACTTATATAAGTCCCGCTGTACAAAGTCAAACAGTGCACTCACTGATAAAACCCTGGGCCTCTCCTTGAGCTGTAAGCCCCAAATCTTTCTTTTTCAAAGCACTTTCTCCTTTGATTTTGAATATACTGTTTTTTTCAATCTTTCTTTGTTGAACAACTAACCAAACAGCATGGAAGCACTACAACCGAGTAAGTGGTTATCGCTTTCATTTACTGCTTTCATATTATAAACTGTATTGTGGGGCTGCTCACTGTAAGTCTCCTTTCATAAACTCATATCTACTGTGTAATAATAGTATAGATATTTCGAGTTTCCCCGGCAACTACGTCTAGAACTAGGTGACGCCGTTTCATTTATTCGTAGAAATAGACTCCTAGATCCCCAATAGGAGCACCAGATACAGTCTTCTCTTCGGCTGTCCTCCTTAGGAATCGTCAAGAAGCTCTACTCCCCAAGATGAATGTATTCTCCGTGAATGGCATCTTTGAGTTTCTTCCAAATTCTCGAACTTTCCTGACTTGATCTATTCCTTGTGGATAGCTTGCCTTGAATGTCTCGGGGTTTGGGTACCCACTACGGTCATAATCTTGGACCTTAACTAAGGAACCCTCTTTAAAAGTTAAAAGTCGCTGGATAGTAAACCTCGCACGTTTACCAGTGGTTTTTATCTTTAAAAGAGTTATCTCTCCTAATGGAAAGGAGGTGATAGACCCACGGGCTTCTTAAAAGCATCGGCCTCCTCTTGGGCATTATTCAAGGACACTATGGCTTCTTAGAAGTATTCACAGCCTCCTCTTAGGATTCGTATAATGATCTATTCCTTCAGGAATGATAGCCTCCTCTTGGGCTTCGTACAAGGACCCGTCGGCTTCTTAAAAGTTTCCAGCCTCCTCTTGGGCTTCGTACAAATTGTCCCGACGACCTCCTAGAGGTATAGGAACAGAACCTAGTCATCCTCATAGAACAGTCCTTTCATAGAGTCTACTACTGTTTCTCAAAGCATAGTACAAAAGATAAAACTCTAGACTTGGACAGTCTAACTTCCTTGAGTCTCAAAGACATTCTCAAGCACCCTTTGTTAAATAGGAAGGAAACCCGCAGACTCGGACAGTCTCAATACCCTTTGGATTTCCCGTTTCCTCAAAGAGAAGGAAATATCCCTGATCCTCAAATCAAATCCCTGAGTACAGTGTTGCTCATATAAGAACTGATTTTCTCTTTTAAAATCAGTATATTGGATCTGTCACTCAACTGAAACGAACCTTTAGCCTCCATCTCGAGCTTCGTACGAGATACAAAAACACTCTCTTGTTGAGTATCAAAGACTCTCTTGTTGAGTCAAACTTTTAGCCTCTATCTCGGGCTTCGTACGAGACACAAAGACTCCCTCATAGAGTCAAACAAACAATCGCCTCCATCTCGGGCTTTATACGAGATACCAAAAGACTCCATCGTCGGGTCAAAATCTTTTAGCCTCTCTCTCGGGCTTTGTACGAGACACAAAATAGCCTCCTCTTAGGCTGTGTATAATGATTTTCCTAACGGAAATTAGCCTCCTCTTAGGCTTTGTATAAGAAAACCACTGGTTGATCCAATTAACCTTTTAGCATCAAAGTTGTGCCTCGTTCACAGTACACAAACATCAACAACTCCTTTCCCTTCATCTAATCGCTGTAAGCGGCAAGCCTTTGGATCATCTATATCCACGCCACTGTCCCTCTTTTAGCATGAGAAATTCCTAAGGAAAGATGGCATTGCTCTACACTGAGTTAAAGTCTTCTCCTTCAGGTTAAAACCCTTTCTTCGGAAATTATGGCATTGCTCGGATCCGCGTATCCCAGTTAAAGTAATTCTCCTTCCCCCTCTTTAGAGATGACAAATTCTCTCTAAAGTCGAGGTCTTTCAGCTTCACGTCTTGGGCTTTGAACAAGACACAAATAGACCTTTCAGCTTCACATCTTGGGCTTTGAACAAGATACAAACCACCTTTCGCTTCACGTCTTGGGCTTTGAACAAGACACCAAAAACCAATTTCCTCCCGTAGAATAGGAGGAACTACGAACGCTCTGATTTCCCTGTTTCGGTAAACGGGAATATGTAGGCATAAGATCGAAAGAAAAGATCTTAGCGAGCGCAATCAACAAAAAACCCAAATTCCATATCTCCATCAATTAACAGCAGTATTTCAAAAACATCAGTCCTAACATCCTAATCCTTGTTCCCCGCTAGAAAGTCCTAGAAAGAAAGAAACCGTATTGGCGAAAATACAAATAACCAGTACAAAGGCCCCCCCACATTAATAGCATCCGTAACCTAACAGACCGCTGTTTAAACTCAGTATGCAAAGCAGGGTTAATTGGAGACATCTATTTCCCTTCCTTATTCAGCTCACAATAGGATAAAAAATGAATCGACCTGTAGTCAAAGCTCAAACCGCAGAGAGCGACCAGCGCTTAAGAACCGCGTCCAAAATCGCTCGCTACAGAAAAATGGCGCCCACCGTGGGGCCCGTTCCTTTCTTTCTACTTCTCTTGTGTGAAAAATTACACAAATGGCGACTCTACTGGGGAGTCTCCTTTTCTGCCTTAGGGCATCATCCCCGTTTTCCACGGAAAATGGGAACTCTACCGAAGAGAAAGATTGACCTATGCTGGTCCATCTCTTAGGCAGGGAACCACAGATTGGGGCTTCCGCCGGGGAACCCATTTCTGTCAGGAACTTAAGAATTGTAGCTTTATAAGTCTAGGATGATTAGGACAAATGTATATACTGCTTTTCCTAATTGTTATACGTGTTTATTTTTCTGCTACTGGGAATGCGGGTGATGCCGTATGTGGAAAGATTGAGTATACACATAAGAAAAGCCAACCATTTTCGTAGTGCGGAAGCTATCGGAAATAGCTGTTACGCGATACTACCCTCATTTGAGGCTGGTGATCTATTCTCGGTGAATGGCACTTACTCTAAGATTGCACACAACTCACTGGCGATCCGCTTGTTGTCTGCCTTCCTGGGAGGAGCTGATGATAATGAGTACAGGTACAAAAATTAGCCTAGTATAAACCTTTGGGGATGGGTAGAGCCTTGACTTCATGACAACGACCCTTTGACCCCATGTTTTTTCTATGTTTTTGTGTGTTGCATTCATGCATTCATTTAATAAAACATTAAAACATTCAAAAAACTTTCTCTTCTAGTCTCTCTATTTTTCAAATTAAACTAAGACTGTGATTGCAAATATCAAAGAAAAAGATTACGTTAATGGATTTCGGTAGAAGGAGAACTCGCCAGTATACCTTCAAGGTTCCAAAGTTAGGGGATTTGAGAAGGTTAGCAAGGATGATCATTAACCCAGAGGCTTTCAGAGCCAAGCACGGCGGTTTGCTACCACTGTTAAGAGTCCATGTGATTAAGGGAATCATGGATGCGCTCATTCAGTTCTACGATCCGGTTTATCACTGTTTCACATTCCCGGATTACCAGCTATCACCAACGCTGGAGGAGTATTCTCATCTGGCTGATTTACATATCACTGATCGAGCTCCATTTTCTGGACTGGAAGAAATTCCAAAGAATCAGACTATTGCAAGAGCAATTCATTTGGACGAGTCTGAGGTCAAGACTCACATGATTACTATGGGTGGCATCCAAGGTTTTCCAGCCCAGTTCTTGACAAAAAAGGCTCTATACTTCGCTAGTATAGGGAACGAGACTGCTTTTGAAAGCATCTTTGTCTTGCTCACCTACGGATTATATTTGTTTCCCAACATCAATAACTTCGTCGATATCAACGCTATTAAGGTTTTTCTCATTGGAAACCCTGTGCCGACTTTGCTCGCAGATGCGTATCATTCTGTACACTTGGGAAATTTGTACAGCGGAGGGGAGATCACATGCTGTGTACCTTTGCTCTACAAATGGTTTATCTCTCACTTGCCCAACTCTACTGCTTTTTGGGATTGCAAGAGTGTCTTACGTTGGTCGCAGAAGATCATGTCTCTTACCAACTCTGATATAGATTGGTGTAATAGGATTTATAAGGGAATCAGAATCATTGACCGTTGTGGAAACTTCCCCAGCGTACCCCTCATAGGAACTAAAGGAGGAATCAACTATCATCCGATATTGGTTCTTCGTCAATTTGGATACCCGATGAGACACATCCCACTGGGTGTTCATCTGGAAGGTCTTTTCTTCAAAGAAGGAGAAAATGACAGAGCACTAAAGATGGAAATAGTGCAAGCTTGGAAACGGGTTCATAAGAAAGGAGGAGAGTCTCTGGGAAAACCGGACTGTGTCTCGGTGGAGCCTTATCTCCATTGGGTACAAACCAGAGCTCTCAAGATAAAAATGCCTTATCCTCGTTACGGAATTCTTCCGCCGAGAGAATCTGTCATGTACTTCATGACGGAAACTGAAAAGCTTCAGGTTACTCTCAACAAAGTTCAAAAGGAAAGAAGATCTTGGAAGAACAAGTACCGTACCCTCGACGTAGAGTGTATCTAAATACAGCAACTACTAAAAGAGAAAGATGCTATGATTGAAATTTTGGAGCAGCATGATGTAGAGAATCAAGATGACCAAAGGAATTTGCTCACTCCTTTCACTTGGCAAAGGAATGACAACCCGACAACGGCCCAAGCGCCCCGGTCAAAGAAAAGGAAGATACCAGAATCAGCACCCGGTTTCTCTTCAGAGAGGACGCGGGACCCATTAGTTTAGGTTTCTGTTTCTGCACTTTGTAATCTACTGTATTTCCATTTCTGTAATCCTTTGGAATTCAATAAAAAGGGGTTTCCCCACTGTTTGATATTTGCAATCTAATTGTCGAAGTTTATTTTGATTAAACCAAAAAAAAATAATTAATATAATCATTGCATTCATCATTCTCACATCGCGTATTCTTCTTCCCTACGAATCTCACGTTTGTGTCTCGATTCTAGAGTCAAACTGTCTCATTCGTATAATACTCAGGCCAATCGTCAGAAAAAGATGGATGATCTTGAGGAAGAAAATAGAGAGTTGAAAGAAGAGATCGACGCTCTAAGAGAGGATATGAGAAAGCTTCGTAACGACATGCAAGCCATGGCAGAAGCTCAGCTACAAAGAACTGTGATCTCAGAGATCACCTCAACGCCCATCATAGAAAAGTATGATCCTAGGTATTAGATGCCGAAAGATTGTCCTTGGGGCATGCCTGTTAACTATATCCCAGAAGGATATGTTTCGCCGATCACTGAAGATCAGGGAATCGCAACAGAAGCCGCTGGGCCTGAAGGTTACAAACTTCGGGAAAGCGAAGATGCCAGGGGCATACGGAAGACTCCTGAAGGTTACAAACTTCGGGAGGCGCCAAGACTTACTGTCGTAGTCACGGTACCACCCCCTGTGGTGCACACTGTCCCGGAAGGACAGATTCCAAAAACACCTTCTGGTAAGAAGGAAACTATGTTTGACCGAATGGATGAATTCCAGGAGCAGTTCTTGGAAATGCAGAAAGAGCTGCAAGCCATTCGCGGACAGGATCTATTTGGAAAGGACGCCGCAGACCTCTGCTTGGTCCCAAATGTGAAAGTCCCGCACAAGTTCCGAGTGCCCGACTTTGAAAAATACAAGGGTAACTCTTGCCCTCAGAGCCATCTGGTGATGTACGCTCGGCGGATGTCAGCTCAGACGGAGAATCAGGACCTGCTGATTCACTACTTTCAGGATAGTTTAACCAGTGCCGCACTCAAATGGTACATGGGTTTAAACCGTACTACGATCAGTACTTTCAGAGATCTTGGTACTGCCTTCGTCCAACAATACAAATACAATTTGGACATGGCACCTGACAGAGATCAACTCAGATCAATGTCGCAAAAGGACAAGGAAACCTTTAAGGAGTATGCTCAAAGGTGGCGTGAAATTGCCGCTCAAATTTGTCCACCTCTTGAGGAAAAAGAGATGACAAAAATCTTCTTAAAGATCTTAAGCTCATTTTACTATGACCGAATGGTTGCCAGTGCGCCCAGTGATTTCACCGAAATGGTCGGCATGGGTGTACGTCTTGAGGAAGCCGTCCGAGAAGGACGTTTGGTAAAAGACACTGGATCAACGAGCGGTACTAAAAAATACGGTAGTGCTCTCCCTAAGAAAAAAGAGCAAGATATTGGGAATATCTCTCTCAGAAAGCAAAGGCGACGTTATCAGCCAGTAGCAGCTGTTACTCCTGCTATCGGCCCTACGCCTATTCCTACGTATCAACCTCAGTTGCGCAGAACCAACCTGACCAACAAAGGACACAACAGCCTCTTCAGCAGGCTCGTCCTCCATATAACAACAACCGTACAACACGGCCACCAGGATTTGATCCTATACCCGTAACGTACGCAGAGCTGTTTCCGTTACTGCTGGCTAAGGGGCACATCCAGACTAAGTCTTCCCTTTCAGTTATGGAAAATCCGCCTTTTTGGTTTAAAGCGGATCAAACATGCCCTTATCATCAAGGAGGTTTAGGGCATAACATTGAGACTTGTCTCAATTTCAAATCTGACGTGCAAAAGCTTGTTAGGAGCGGGCTCTTATCTTTCAAATATATGAATCCCAATGTTCTCACGAACCCGCTGCCTCAACATGAGAAAGCTGCAGTCAATCTGATTGAGAAAGAGACTAACAATGTCTATCAAATTCACGATGTACTCTTATTAGGGACCAATATGGTCAAGATGCATTGTAGACAGAGTGGATATGGCGATGTGCCACCTCATAATTATCACCAGTGTGATATCTGCTCTAAAGACAACCAGGGATGTTCTGTAGTGCAAGCAGTTCTACAGGAACAAATGGATCTTGGATGGATCCGAGAGCACCGAGTTCGTGGAGTTAACATGGTTTACACGAATTCCAACGTCATTCAAAACCACGACATCCGTGCGATGAATGTCAACTTGGTGACGATGCACTCAAGGCAAAGCCAGTATCATAATCTACCGCGGCACGATTACAGTTCCTGTCTGATTTGCTCGGTAAACAAACAGGGATGCTCTTTCATACAAGAGGCCCTCCAGCGTCAGATGGATCTTGGATGGATCCAAGACTACCATGATAGGAACTCCTATCAAATCAACATGGTTCAGATCTTTGACATCTGCGTAATGGATACTAACCTAGTAGAGTTACATGCTGAGCAGGTCCGACTTGGATTCTTAATATCACATGACTATCAAAATTGTAAAGCGGGTTGCAAAAACGATCGAGGTTGTACCCTTGTCCAGGAGGCACTTCAGCACTTGTTAAATCACTGGTGGATGCCAATCTATATGGACTAAGATACTCAGCAGATTAGTATCAATAACAGGAATCCTACTCGTCGTCAAAGTCAGGATGTTTGATCAATGGAAGGTAACCTAGTGAGGTTACATTGTATTCAAAGTGGGCGTGGCCAGGTGCCACCACACAACTATGACAGTTGTAACGTCTGTTCAGAAAGTAACCAAGGGTGTTACCATGTGAGAGCAGCTCTTCAGGGTCAGGTCGATCATGGAGAAATTCGTCCATATCCAGGTTCAGGACCCATTATTTGGTCGCCGAGCTACCTTGCCGAGCAAGTTGAGGATGTTGTCACGGTCTCTGGTCATCACAGGACCAGGGATGTTTTGGCCATCATCCCTCTACTTGACGAATCTAAAGTTCCCAACCGGGAACGGATCAAGGTTACTTATGATGGTCAGAAAAATCAGAAGGTTCCCATAATCATCTATCTACCGGGGCCACTACCGTATGAATCAGCTAAGGCAATCCCTTACAAATACGGTGCAACAATAATCGAGAATGGAAAGGAAATTCCATTGCCCTCCGTCGTGAATATTGCAGACATCAGTCGTGTAACACGGAGCGGTCGAATCTTCAACCGAGGGGTTGGAGAATCCAACAAAGAAAAGGAACTTCAGGCGGAAATTCCTGATCCACCAGTCAGTCAATCTGGTAATCCCGACTTTTCAAAAAACAAGGATGAGATGCTAAAGCTCATCCAAAGGAGTGAATATAACATTGTTGATCAACTGTTACAGACTCCTTCAAAGATCTCAGTATTATCACTGTTACTCAGTTCAGAAGCACACAGAGAGGCTCTACAGAAAGTCTTGGAGCAAGCCTTTGTGGAACAGGATGTAACAATCAGACAATTCGATAGCATTGTCTCTAACATCACTTCCTGCAACAATTTAGGATTTAATGATGAGGAATTACCTGAAGAGGGTCGTCGTCATAACATGGCGCTCAACATTACAGTTAACTGCCAGGGCGATGCTTTAGCCAACGTACTGGTAGACACAGGGTCAGCCCTGAATGTTATGCCGAAGTCCACCTTGATGCAATTATCATTCAAGGGTCCTCCGATGAGAGTCAGCGAGGTCGTCGTCAAAGCATTCGACGGATCCAGAAAAACAGTTATCGGCGAAGTTGATCTTCCCATAACTATTGGTCCTCACACTTTCCAAATCACTTTCCAGGTCATGGACATCCGGGCAACATACAGTTGTTTATTAGGAAGACCTTGGATACATCAGGCTGGAGCGGTTACTTCAACCCTCCACCAAAAGCTAAAGTTCATTAAGAACGATCAACTTGTCACGGTTTGTGGGGAACAAGCCTTGCTTGTGAGTAACCTATCATCATCTGTTTGTGTAGAACCCGAGGAGGTTATTGGAACTCAGTTCCAAGCACTATCGGTGAGCAAGAACGATCAATCCGAAGAAGGAACTTCAATTTCTTCATACAAAGATGCTATCAAAGCGGTCGAGAGTACCGATACAAAAGGATGGGGACAGCTTGTCATTCCCACTGACAATAAAATAAAGAAGGGTCTTGGTTTTTCTGCGACCTGTACTCAGACAGCTTTCAACGATGAAAGTCTTCATCCCCTTCAAAACTTCTTCCACAGTGGAGGTTTTCTTCACCCAGTGTCTCAGACAGTTCATGCTATCAATGAGGAAGATCCCTCTGACACAGATGAAGAATGGAAGTCCTACCTTAACAAGGACGACTATATGTCTCAGGAAGAGGTGCCTATGCCTTTTTGCTTTCCTACAGAAAGTCCGAGATTTATACCAGGATCAGATGTCGAAATGGTCTACGGAGATTGTGATCCGGAAGGATGCCGTGCTCCGCCAAATTCATTAGAGAAGGACACTCCGATGAAAGACAATTTTGACTACAACCACTATGGCCCAATGGATGGTCTGCCAATGTGGCAGCCTTACCCAGGAAACTTGGGACAAGAAAGTCAGCCGAACAATGAAATTCAGCTGAGCATCATTGAACAGAATACCTGTGTCCCCACCATGTCATGGGATCAACACTCAGGTCATTCAGAAACTACTCAACATGAAGATGAATTCGCAACGTTTGCAGGACTAGAATTCATCAACTATGCTTTTCCTGAGGTCAACGTCATCGAGAGGGATGACTTCTCCAGTTCCAAAGAAGTTTGGGACACTTTGGGACAACCAAGTGGAAAATACGACGTTATGGTCAAGTACACTGTTCCCGAAAGCTCTCGTATCAGGCTCGAAGACATGCAGCCAACTGGATGGGGAGATACAGCTGAGAGCACAAATGCTATGCAAAGTGCAATAGAGGAATCCTCCTACGACAATTCTGCTTGGGAGACAGATTCCAATGATCCTGCTCCACCAGCAATCAGCGTCATTTCTGAAGACAAATCAAGGAAGGTGCCAGACTTTGTGATTCACCGAGGAGTTCGCCGCCAATGGGTTGCCGTCGAGGTTCCAAAGGTCGTTCACCAGTCAAAGTAATTGCCATCTTTAAGCTTTCACCCTGCCCAGGTGAAACGGATGTTTTGATAGGGCTCTCTTTTTGTAAATTTCCCTCTTCGCTTTGCCCAGAGCGAGTGAGTTTTGTTTTATAGGGCTGTAGTTTCAAGATTCGACTTGTTCATTAATAAAATAACGTCGTTCTGTAATTTCTGCATTAATTGCTGTTTTCTCTTTTTGCTTTTTCAGAAAATGGTAATCCTAAAAAAACATTCAATAATAAAAACAAGCAGTAAAATCAAAACACTGCACACACTTGCATTTTCTCTATCTCTTCTAAACACGAATCATCACGTCATGCAGATTGCTTATTTTAAACCCCGTTGAAACATACGATCCGATGCCTTCTTCCAACTTTGAGTTCCCGGTATTCGAAGCTGAAGAAGAAAATGACAATGAAATTCCAGAAGAGATCTCCCGACTACTCAGACAAGAGGAAAGGTCCATTGAACCTCACAAAGAGCCGTTAGAAACGGTAAACTTGGGTTCAGAAAAAGAGAGAAAAGAAATCAGGATCGGAGCACTGCTTAGTCCAACTACCAAAGAGGGTTTGATAAGGCTTCTCAAAGAATTTCCCGATGTATTCGCTTGGTCCTATCAGGATATGCCAGGGTTGGATACCAGCATCGTGGAACATCACTTACCGCTAAGATCGGAATGTCCGCCAGTAAAGCAAAGGTTGAGACGCACTCACCCGGACATGGCCATCAAAATCAAAGAGGAGGTACAGAAACAGATTGACGCGGGTTTCCTCGCTACATCTGAATATCCTCAATGGTTAGCCAACATCGTACCCATTCCCAAAAAGGATGGAAAGGTCAGAATGTGTGTTGATTACAGAGATCTAAACAAGGCAAGTCCAAAGGACGACTTTCCTTTACCACACATTGACATGCTGGTTGACAGCACAACCAAGTTCAAAGTATTCTCCTTCATGGATGGATTCTCGGGCTATAATCAGATCAAAATGGCGCCAAAAGACGTGGAGAAAACTTCGTTCATTACCCCATGGGGTACCTTTTGTTACAAGGTAATGTCGTTCGGTTTGAAGAATGCCGGGACAACCTATCAAAGGGCCATGACTACTCTGTTTCATGACATGATACACAAAGAAATCGAGGTATTTGTCGATGATTTGATTGCAAAATCAAGAACGGAGGATGAGCACGTTGAACATCTGTCAAAATTGTTCGAACGTCTAAGAAAATTCAAGCTCCGCTTGAATCCCAACAAGTGCACCTTCGGTGTTCGTTCGGGGAAATTACTAGGGTTCATCGTTAGCCAGAAAGGAATTGAAGTTGATCCTGACAAGGTCAAGGCTATTCAAGAAATGCCTTCTCCGAAAACTGAAAAACAAGTCAGAGGATTCCTGGGACGTTTGAACTACATCTCCAGATTCATATTCCTTATGACCGCGACATGTGCGCCGATTTTCAAATTACTCAAAAAGAACCAGGATTGCGTTTGGTCAGAAGATTGCCAAACCGCCTTCGACAGTATCAAGGAATACCTGTTGAATCCGCCGATTCTATCACCTCCAGTGGAAGGAAGACCACTGATCATTTACCTCACAGCCCTAGAGGACTCGATGGGATGTGTACTTGGCCAACAAGACGAAACTAAAAGGAAAGAGTCTGCCATTTACTATCTAAGCAAGAAATTCACCGACTGCGAGACTCGGTACACAATGCTTGAGAAAACTTGTTGCGCTTTGGCTTGGGCAGCCAAACGTCTTCGCCAGTACATGATTCGTCATACTACTTGGTTGGTCTCCGAAATGGATCCAATCAAGTACGTTTTCGAAAAACCTGCTCTCACGGGACGGATTGCCCGTTGGCAGATGTTACTATCAGAATATGACATAGAGTACCATGCTCAGAAAGCCGTTAAAGGAAGTATTTTAGCCGATCATTTGGCTCATCAACCGATTGACGATCAAGAATCAATCGGGTTTGACTTCCCAGACGAAGATGTCATGTATCTAAAGATGAAAGATTGCGATGAACCGCTACCTAGTGAAGGGCCAGAACCAGGTTCCCAGTGGGGACTTATCTTTGACGGAGCAGTCAATCATTATGGAAACGGAATTGGGGCAATCATTGTTACCCCTCAGGGTACCCACATTCCTTTCACTGCCAGACTTACGTTCAAATGTACGAACAATGAGGCCGAATACGAAGCTTGTATTCTGGGTCTCGAAGAAGCAATTGATTTAAGGATCAAGAATTTGGACATATACGGCGATTCAGCCCTGGTTATCAATTAGATAAAAGGAGATTGGAACACATACCAATCGGGATTGATTCCTTACAAAGACTATGCAAGAAGGTTGTTACCCTTCTTCAACAGAGTCGACTTTCATCACATCCCTCGTGATGAGAATCGCATGGCTGATGCATTAGCCACTATCTCTTCCATGATTAGCGTAGGTCGATGGAATGACATACCTAAGATCGACATCATGCGCCTTGAACGGCCCGCTTACATCTTCACGATTGAAGCAGTCATAGACGACAGACCTTCGTATCACGATATCAAATGCTTCCTTCAGAAACAAGAGTACCCATCTAGGGCACTCAGAAAAGACAGGAAAACCCTCAGAAGATTGGCTGGAAACTTCTTCCTAAGCGGTGACACTCTTTATAAGAGAAATTTTGACATGGTTTTGCTCCGATGCGTCGACAGACCAGAAGCAGACATGTTCATGAAAGAAATTCATGAAGGATCCTTTGGCACTCATGCCAACGGACACACAATGGCGAGAAAAATTCTCAGGGCCGGGTATTATTGGTTGACCATGGAATCCGACTGCTACAAGTACATGAGGAGGTGTCACAAGTGTCAGATATACTCCGACAACATTCATGTACCGCCATCACATCTCAAAGTTCTTTCTTCCCCGTGGCCTTTTGCCATATGGGGAATCAACATGATTGGCTTGATTGAACCTAAGGCTTCAAACGGACATCGGTTCATCCTGGTAGCCATTGACTATTTCACCAAGTGGGTCGAAGCAGCGTCATTCGCCAATGTAACCCGACAAGTGGTGGTCCGATTTATCAAAAATAATATCATCTGCCGTTATGGTGTTCCAAGCGAGATCATTACTGATAATGGATCTAACCTGAACAATAAGATGATGAAAGAGTTGTGTGCTGAGTTCAAGATCGAACACCATAACTCATCTCCCTACCGACCCAAGATGAACGGGGCGGTAGAAGCGGCTAACAAGAACATCAAAAAGATTGTTCAAAAGATGGTTGTAACCTACAAAGATTGGCACGAGATGCTACCCTTTGCTCTTCACGGTTATCGTACATCTGTCCGCACTTCAACAGGGGCAACCCCTTTCTCTCTAGTATATGGCATGGAGGCAGTTCTCCCCATAGAAGTAGAGATCCCATCAATCCGGGTATTGATGGAAGCTAAGCTCACCGAAGCTGAATGGTGTCAAAGTCGACACGACGATCTGAACCTGATCGAAGAAAAGAGAATCACGACACTATGCCACGGTCAGTTATATCAACAGAGAATGAAAATGGCATTCGACAAAAAGGTCCGACCTCGTATTTTCAGAAAAGGAGACCTTGTGCTCAAGAAGATACAATCATTTCTCACTGATTCTCGGGGAAAATGGACCCCAAATTATGATGGCCCCTATGTGGTCACGAAAGCTTTCTCAGGCGGCGCCTTGAGACTTGCAACCATGGACGGAGAGGAATTTGCCTACCCCACGAATGTTGATGTAGTCAAGAAATACTTCGCCTAAAACTAAAAAAAAAAAAAACGTCTCGGTGGATTGAAAACCCGAAAGGGCGGTCCAGGCAAAAGTTAGAGACATGAAAAAAAATCATCCCGATGGATTGGAAATCTCATAGTACAATCCAGGCAAAAATTAGGGATAATGGCAAGTAACTATGTTCAACAGAGGCAAGTCCTCAGCAGCAGTTACATCATCATCTATCGGAGGAAATCTCCAGTCAAAGGTCATCTTCGACGGAAGCTCAGGATGTCCCGAACTCAAAGTTGGTAGAAAGATAGTGGTCGTTATGTTTCAACGTAGCCCTTTTCCCTGTAAATTACCATTTTCTAACTTTGTATATACTCTTTGGAATCACGCGTTTGGCTGATCTCCATCTTATCAATAAAATTTGAGCCCTTGTGCTTTTGTTTGTAATTCTTAACTTGTTTTAGCTTTACAGAACGACGTTGTTTAAACTTAATCAGCGATTCTTGAAATAAAACTAAAATGAATTTACTTGTTAAACTTTTTATGCTTTTAAATTAAAGATGACATTTCTTTTGACTGTTGAACATCAGAAGAACATCGATCGCTTCTCCCGAAGTAAGCGGACTTCAAAGTGCAGAATCAAAGTACTCCTTCTAAGCCAGTATGCCTGAATGAAGGGATCAACTGTGTCAGAGACCTTGTTTCGTCTGACACGCCTCGGCCGAGTTCTCATCTCCTAAGCCCAATCAACATAGCTCCCAACGGGACTATCTCTCTTAAGCAAGGTGGAATTGCTATTTTGAATCAACGGTACTTCTTCGCCCCGCGATGGGCGAGTATCCAATTGTGTTCATCCATTAGTCTGTATGTCGCGTCTGTTTTGTCAGCATTTACATACGTACTTCATGCATTTTTTATTTGCATTCACATTTCATATTGCATCACTATCACTCTAGTCGGTCTTGTCCCCTAGTGGTAGAAGTCCTCTCAATCGAGTTGTCAGTTCTTGCCTCGTCAGGAAATACTGTGTCTGAACAACCTCGCTTCCGGTTTAGTTCTGGAAAGAAGTTGATCCTTGACCACTTTGATAACTTGAACCTCTGAAAAGACAGAGAAAACTTTCAATAAGCATCACTCTTCGCCATTGAAGATGATATCCTTGCTTTCCCGGATTAAGGAAAATCCACAGAGAAAGCCTCGTGATCAGAGATTCGGCAGCACGCCAGTTTTGCTCCAAAAAACCACTGATGAGAAGGTCATTGGCACCTCAAAATTGGACCCCATCATATGGCGTTTCTCCAGGTAGATCCCGAAAAAAGTATGATGAAAGATCCCAGATGAAAACAGTCTCTCAAGAGACTCGCTTTCCCCAGTAGAGACAAATGGCGTCTCCAAAACAGAGAAGTTTGTGTACCTCTACAGCTCAGACGAATGGGTTCCCCAGCAAGTCTGACATCAAAACTTTTTCCACTCAAATGGCATCTCCCCAGGAAAATTTGGCGAGAAGTTTGAAGGAAAGCCGCTACGAATAGCGTCCCTTGTCAGTAAAGTTTATTGACCAAAAGAAACCGAGACCAGTTCCTTGGTAAGAAACCAGGATCGAGGGGAAGTTTAAATCAGAAACTGAGACCAGTTCTTGGTAGGAAACCAAGAACGAGGGGAAGTTCAAAAGAGACTGAGACCAGTTCTTGGTAGGAAACCAAGAACGAGGGGAAGTTCAAAAGAAACTAAGACCAGTTCCTTGGCTGAAGACAAGGATCGAGGGGAAGTTTACCTTTTCTAAGCATCATTGCTTAGCTAAAGAAGATGAATGCGTGAGCTACCATTCATAATCACCATCAAAATTTCGGATATTCCGATATTTAATCCTCTTGCACCCCGAATGCTCGAATACCTTCGTCATTCACACCTTCGGGTCCAAGAAGATTAAATAGGGGCATCTGTAATACCCCAAATTTTGACCACTTAGATTTCCCATCATTGTGAAAATCATCATCACAATATGGATGTACCTTTATGCTTCATTAGTCTCCCCAAAGATGGGTGGGCATCCACTACAATCAAAATTAGGGTTTCAAGCCCTCTCTGAGTGCTTAGACAAAGGATCAATCAAGAAATGACATGATCTTCAACTTTTCTAATCTCTTAAACATCCACAATGGATCAAAAAGGACTCCCACTTCAAGGATTAAGCACAAGGCTGCTCCCTTCTAGGTGGATCAAGTCTCAAGATCGACAGTATCACCAAATTAGGGTTTTGGTCGACCAGGGCCTCCAGATGGAAATTTTCATCTGGGCATAAGGCAATGATCCAAAACATAACCTAATATACTTCATGGAACCTCATGAACCTATGCATCAAGTCAATTTTGCCTCAGGGGATGCATTCATCAAAAATCAGGAATTAGGGTTTCTTGACCTAATTCACCCCTAAGTTGACTTTTGGGACAAACCATGAGCCAAGACCTCAAGACATGATTTGAGGGTCTCTAATATACCATATTGATCCATTTGTAACAATGGATTGATCCAAGAAGCTTGAGCAACAAGTCTCAATTTCATCTGCACCACAATTAGGGTTTTAAGGGAAAAGTCAACTGTAACTTTGACTTTTGACCAGGACATGCTCCCAAACCCTAATACATGATTGAATATACCCTATGACACCCATGAAACATGTCCATCAAGTTTGATTTAGGTCAAGGACATGATTTCCTGAAGAATTGCACAGTTTGGAATTCATTTGATAAAAAGTCAACTGTGCACAAAAGTCAACTTTGACTTTTTGAGATTTTTCACCAAAATGGATTTTTAACCCTAAAATGATGTTAATGTATGATTTGAATCATCATTCATCAAGAAAAATCAAGAAAAGTGAGATAACTTGTAAAAGGGGTAACCATAAAACTTAGAAATTTTTCTAAGTTAAAAATAAAGTGGCAAAGGTACCAACTTTGGAGGACCATAACTCCTAAACCACAAGGCCATTTTTTCTCATCCAAAGATGGATTTGTAGCCCTAATTATCACCTACAAAAACTTCAACTACAAGTCATTCCAATTCATTAAGGATTTTGAGTTATGGAGTGATCAAAGTGGCTGAAAAGTGAAAAATGTCACTTTTTCCAACAGTTAGTGAAATTTTCACTAAGTCAGATTCTGCTTCACTTTTTGCCAAATGTAGGGGGATTTTTCACTTGGAATCAAAAGAGATCAAAACCAAACTTGTTCAAACAATTGTTGTATCATGTAAGAGCTTTCCAAAATGGCCAAGAACATTGCCAAATTCAACCTACACCATGAGATACAACATTGCCAAGTTGCCTTGCTGAAATCTGTCAAGGCAAGGCAGAATTTGCAACTTTGGTCGATTTGCCAAAATCAGCCAAATTCAATTGCTCCAATCCACTTGGACACCTCAGAGGATTGAATCTAAAGGGGACAATCACTGAGCCAAGCCTCCAAGGTCCAAGGAACAAGGAATATCATGTTGAACCTAGAGTTGCCAAAATAGGGACAAGACTTCAAATTTGGAATGAGGAATTCAATGGAACCATCAAGGTGGCATGGACTGAGCCATTCTCATCTGAAATCAGTCAAGACTTATCCAAGACCAAGGGGACCAAAGCTCTGTGCCCTAACCTCTAGTCAATGGCTAGAGGAGACTTGGATTTTCATTTGCCAACATTGACCAAACCTACTTACCAGCTGCCATGCACTATTCCTTGCAAAACAAACTTGTTCTACTATAAATAGAGCTCAATTGTGGTCAGTTTGAGTACACCAAAGCCATCTAACAGATGCTTTCCTCAAAATCTCTTTCTCTTGGCAAAAATGCCTTTCTTAGCAAGGTAGCTAGGGGGTTTTGAGTTTGAGAGCAATTCCAATCAAACCAATCCCTCACACACCTCACATACATCACATATGAGCTGATCAAACACTCACATAACATCTGGAACATCAAAATATCAAAATCACTTGCCATCCACACAAGTTTGAAGTGAAGTTGCAGCTGAGATGCCATAAACTGATCCAGTCCATTTCAATTCAATCCAAGTGTTCAAACACACTCCATATGGTGTAGGGAAGCTGTCCAGATCATCACAACTTGTCTGTAACACCTCCAAATCAAAAATCACTTTGAACTTGCTGTCACGACTTGGAGGTAAGCACATACTTGGTCATCTCTCAATCTATGCATATTTCCTCGCACAATAATTTGGCCATATGTTCATAATCATGCATGGAATGTTTTCCCTCAATTAATTGCATTATTTGAATCGTGTATCAAAAATCCTAGCCTTCATGTAGAAATTAGGGTTCTTGAGGTCTCTTCGTGATTTCTTGTTGTATGTTTAATTTAAATGAAATTAAAGTACATAGACATGATCGTGAGGTTGAGGCGAGCATAATGATATGTGGATTGCATGATATGATTAAGTATTCATGGAGATTGGATAGAAAATGCAAATATGAGAATTCAAGAACACGCGCGTGTTCTTCAGCTTGTTCTTGGCGCCATTTTTAGAAATTCAAATATTTGAATTTTGTGATTTTGTTTAATTGATTCAAAAATTAATTTCTCTCTGAGTTTTAATGATTTTGAGTTGATTCTTTTTTTAATAATTCACAAAAATGTTAAAATATTTTGTTTTATCAAAAAATCCCAAAAATATTATTTATTTCATATAATTGATATTTTTGCAAAGAATTAATATTTTAATTGTTTTTGGCATTTTAAATATTTTTTCTACATTGATTTTGCAACTTTTAATGCTTTCTAATTATTTTGTAGGTCAATACTTAATTTTTGAAACATTAATCCAAGGTCACAATTTGTTTTCCATGTGTTAAACAATTTTTGATCATTTTAATTGAATTTTTATTCAATTAAATACATTTTGAAAACAAATTAGGGTTTTGGATTAATTCAACCCTCATAAATCATTTTCAAAACTTTTTGGGCCTCTTCAGAGAGTGTAAGACCCATCCCCCCTTGTACAAAAACTTTTTGGGCCTCACTTATTGTATAAGTCCCTCTGTATAAGTAAACGGCGCGATCGTCGCCCGTTTAAAAATAAAAATCATCTGGGCCTCTCCTTGAGCTATAAGACCCATTCAAAACACTTTGGGCCTCTATTAGAGTGTAAGACCCAATCCCCCTTTTAACCAAAACATTTTGGGCCTCACTTATTGTATAAGTCCCTCTGCGTTAAAAGAAAACCTCAGCGCGATCGCCATTTTTAAACGAAAAAACATTTGGGCCTACCCTCGTGTTATAAGCCCCTCTCTTTTCTTTAAACCTTTTTTGGGCCTCTTGAGAGAGTGTAAGACCCATCCCTTTGTACAGAAAACCTTTTTCGGGCCCCAGTCACTTGTATAAGTCCCGCTGTACAAAGTCAAACAGTGCGCTCACTGATAAAACCCTGAGCCTCTCCTTGAGCTGTAAGCCCCAAATCTTTCTTTTTCAAAGCACTTTCTCCTTTGATTTTGAATATACTGTTGTTTTCAATCTTTATTTGTTGAACAACTAACCAAACATCATGGAAGCACTACAACCGAGTAAGTGGTTATCGCTTTCATTTACTGCTTTCATATTATAAACTGTATTGTGGGGCGGCTCACTGTAAGTCTCCTTTCATAAACTCATATCTACTGTGTAATAATAGTATAGATATTTCGAGTTTCCCCGGCAACTACGTCTAGAACTAGGTGACGCCGTTTCATTTATTCGTAGAAATAGACGCCTAGATCCCCAATAGGAGCACCAGATACAGTCTTCTCTTCGGCTGTCCTCCTTAGGAATCGTCAAGAAGCTCTACTCCCCTAGATGAATGTATTCTCCGTGAATGGCATCTTTGAGTTTCTTCCAAATTCTCGAACTTTCCTGACTTGATCTATTCCTTGTGGATAGCTTGCCTTGAATGTCTCGGGGTTTGGGTACCCACTACGGTCATAATCTTGGACCTTAACTAAGGAACCCTCTTTAAAAGTTAAAAGTCGCTGGATAGTAAACATCGCACGTTTACCAGTGGTTTTTATCTTTAAAAGAGTTATCTCTCCTAATGGAAAGGAGGTGATAGACCCACGGGCTTCTTAAAAGCATCGGCCTCCTCTTGGGCATTATTCAAGGACACTACGGCTTCTTAGAAGTATTCACAGCCTCCTCTTAGGCTTCGTATAATGATCTCTTCCTTCGGGAATGATAGCCTCCTCTTGGGCTTCGTACAAGGACCCGTCGGCTTCTTAAAAGTTTCCAGCCTCCTCTTGGGCTTCGTACAAATTGTCCCGACGACCTCCTAGAGGTATAGGAACAGAACCTAGTCATCCTCATAGAACAGTCCTTTCATAGAGTCTACTACTGTTTCTCAAAGCATAGTACAAAAGATAAAACTCTAGACTTGGACAGTCTAACTTCCTTGAGTCTCAAAGACATTCTCAAGCACCCTTCGTTAAATAGGAAGGAAACCCGCAGACTCGGACAGTCTCAATACCCTTTGGATTTCCCGTTTCCTCAAAGAGAAGGAAATATCCCTGATCCTCAAATCAAATCCCTGAGTACAGTGTTGCTCATATAAGAACTGATTTTCTCTTTTAAAATCAGTATATTGGATCTGTCACTCAACTGAAACGAACATTTAGCCTCCATCTCGGGCTTCGTACGAGATACAAAAACACTCTCTTGTTGAGTATCAAAGACTCTCTTGTTGAGTCAAACTTTTAGCCTCTATCTCGGGCTTCGTACGAGACACAAAGACTCCCTCATAGAGTCAAACAAACAATCGCCTCCATCTCGGGCTTTATACGAGATACCAAAAGACTCCATCGTCGGGTCAAAATCTTTTAGCCTCTCTCTCGGGCTTTGTACGAGACACAAAATAGCCTCTTCTTAGGCTGTGTATAATGATTTTCCTAACGGAAATTAGCCTCCTCTTAGGCTTTGTATAAGAAAACCACTGGTTGATCCAATTAACCTTTTAGCATCAAAGCTGTGCCTCGTTCACAGTACACAAACATCAACAACTCCTTTCCCTTCATCTAATCGCTGTAAGCAGCAAGCCTCTGGATCATCTATATCCACGCCACTGTCCCTCTTTTAGCATGAGAAATTCCTAAGGAAAGATGGCATTGCTTTACACTGAGTTAAAGTCTTCTCCTTCAGGTTAAAACCCTTTCTTCGGAAATTATGGCATTGCTCGGATCCGCGCATCCCAATTAAAGTAATTCTCCTTCCCCCTCTTTAGAGATGACAAATTCTCTCTAAAGTCGAGGTCTTTTAGCTTCACGTCTTGGGCTTTGAACAAGACACAAATAGACTTTTCAGCTTCACATCTTGGGCTTTGAACAAGATACAAACCACCTTTCGCTTCACGTCTTGGGCTTTGAACAAGACACCAAAAACCAATTTCCTCCCATAGAATAGGAGGAACTACGAACGCTCTGATTTCCCTGTTTCGGTAAACGGCAATACGTAGGCATAAGATCGAAAGAAAAGATCTTAGCGAGCACAATCAACAAAAAACCCAAATCCCATATCTCCATCAATTAACATCAGTATTTCAAAAACATCAGTCCTAACATCCTAATCCTTGTTCCCCGTTAGAAAGTCCTAGAAAGAAAGAAACCGTATTGGCGAAAATACAAATAACCAGTACAAAGGCCCCCCCACATTGATAGCATCTGTAACCTAACAGACCGCTGTTTAAACTCAGTATGCAAAGCAGGGTTAATTGGAGACATCTATTTCCCTTCCTTATTCAGCTCACAATAGGATAAAAAATGAATCGACCTGTAGTCAAAGCTCAAACCGCAGAGAGAGACCAGCGCTTAAGAACCGCGTCCAAAATCGCTCGCTACAATTATGAGATGTTTATACAGGATGTTTGATGATTAAATGATGATGTGAATGAACATGAATTATATTGAGGATTATGAGATGATGATACTTAACTATTTTGATGAATTACCATGAGCTATATTGATGATTATGAGATAATTATTCATGATGTTTGATGAATAAATGACGATATGATTAACATGAGATTTTGATGAATGATGATGCACATAATGACTTTTATTGATGATGATGATAATGACGTTGTGTGTCATGCATTCATAGCATTCCAGACTTCAGTCTATTGTGGCTTCAATCCCATTGTGTGGATGTGAGGTAATTTGACGTGCTCCGGTTCTTGTGTAGAATCAATCCTATTAACGCGGATCTTTGGAGGCTGATGGCCTAATGTCTATCGACTTTGATGAATTGGTACCACATGCATGATTTTTGTTGTGCATTGCATTTATTTGGCATTGATGTGATTTATGATATCGTGATTTTTGATGTTTTCCTTTGTGATGACCCTGATGAGGTTGTATATGATAATGATTCCATTTTATACATATCCTATTTTTATATTGATTATAATGAATTGTGGTTACTCACCCTGCCTATTTGAATGTTGCCTCCACGTGGGTAACGTGCAGGTGATCAGGCTTAGCTCTGGATGGCTTCGAGACTTTTGGAGTTTATTTTGCTTTTGGTCGATGTAGAGGGTCTAGCTCTGATAGTGTAACATCGGGTTGGGTCGTTGAGTCGAAACATATTATGTTGACATTTTGTTGTTATTTGATTATTATGGTTTTTATTTTAAAATCTTTTGATTTTGGTTATTGTGGTTATGGTGGTTCCGCTGCTAATTTTGATGGCTTTTGAATATTTTGAGGAAAAACCATGTTTACGGAGCATTTGTTTTATTTGAATTTATTGAGAAATGTGCGCCCTTTTGTGGTGGTTATGATTTTACCCTGATATTATGATTATTCTGTTGTAATATTTGTGGGGTAGAAAAGGGTGTTACATTAGTCGTATCAGAGCAGGTCGGTCCGTCCGACCAGGTTGTCTAATGTTGTCTATTCCCTAGTGTACCACATGTGTGTGAAAACACTGTCGATGCTTGGTTTGTTTTCCATTTGCAGGTTGGGAATGAAACAAGTGGGGGAGAAGATGGTGCTTCTGGAAGGTGCTTCAAGTGTGGAGCGATGGCTAAGTGTGGTGTTGGACGCTACGATAGTTTGGTAAAGATAGTTTGTACCGCCTCATGATAGTCGGCTGTTATTGACAAATTGAGGAACTGATCACCCTTAATCTCTTGTTGATAATAGAAGGGATCACGTCGGATGGGATAGACGTGTCTTGCAAGCTTAAGTGGTGTGCGCAGTGAATTGTTTGGAGTTAAGCCAAGTGCTTACAGATTATTTTGATGAGTCGATGTAGGATGGTGCTGAGATGTTTATGTTGAGGGCAACCTTGAGTATTAGTGAAGGTGGAGAAGCTAGTGTTTTGCCTTTTGTTTGTAAAATTTTGGAAGTGTTTCCTGATGACGTAAGTGGTTTGCCTCCAGAGCGTGAGGTAGAGGTTGCGCTGGATTTGATACCATGTATTAGTCCGATGTCAATGGCTCCTTATCGGATGCCTGCATCTGAGTTAGGAGAATAGAAGAAATAATTGGAAGAGTTGCTTAGGATGAAGTTTGTTCGACAGAGTGTTTCTCTGTGGGGTGCTCCTGTGTTGTCGGTGAAGAAGAAAGATGGTAGCATGTGGTTGTGTATTGATTATCGGCAGTTGAATAAAGTGACTATTAATAATAAGTATCCGCTTCCGAGAATTGACGATTTGGTGGATCAGCTGGTAGGCGCTTGTGTGTTCAGTAAGATTGATTTGAGGTCTGGTTATCATCAGATTCATGTTAAGCCTGATGATATCCCGAAGACGGCTTTCAAGACGAGGTATGGTCACTATGAATACACTATGATGTCGTTTGGTGTATCCAATGCACCTGGTGTGTTCATTGAGTACATGAATCGGATTTTTCATGAGTATTTGGATAAGTTTGTGGTGGTGTTTATCGATGATATCTTGATATATTCTAGATCTGAAGAAGAACATGTTGAGCATTTGAGAACTGTGTTGCAAGTATTGAAGGAGAAGAAGTTGTATGCAAAGTTGTCCAAGTGTGAGTTCTGGTTGAAGGAAGTGAGTTTCTAGGCCAAGTGATTTCAAGTGGTGGGATTGCTGTTGATCCCTCTAAAATTGATGGTGTGTTACAGTGGGAGACTCCGAAGTCTGCTACTAAGATACGAAGTTTTCTGGGATTTGCGGGTTATTATCGCAAGTTTATTAAAGGATTTTCTAAGTTGGAATTACCTTTGACTTAGTTGACTCGAAAGGATCAAGCTTTTTTGTGGGATGTAGCTTGCAAAGAGAGTTTTATGGAATTAAAGAAAAGGTTAACGACCGCTCCAGTGTTGATTCTGCCTAATCCGAGCGAATCTTTTGTGGTGTATTATGATGCGTCGAAGATGGGTCTTGGTGGAATATTGATGTAGAATGGACAAGTTGTTACCTATGCTTCGAGACAATTGCGAGTTCATGAGAGGAATTATCCTACGCATGACTTAGAATTGGCCGCTGTGGTGTTTGTGTTGAAGATTTGGAGACATTATCTGTTTGGCTCTAAGTTTGAAGTGTTCAGTGATCATAAAAGTCTGAAGTACTTATTTGATCAGAAAGAATTGAATATGAGGCAGAGGAGGTGGTTAGAGCCGTTGAAGGATTTTGATTTTGACTTGAGTTATCATCCGGGAAAAACAAATGTAGTAGCTGATGCATTGTGCAGGAAGTCATTGCATATGCCGATGCTTATGGTGAAAGAATTGGAATTAATTGAGCAATTCCGAGATTTGCGTTTAGTATGTGAAGAGACCTCTGACAGTGTGAAGTTGGGAATGTTGAAGTTGACTAGTAGTATTCTGGAAGAAATCAGAGTGGGACAACAATCTGATTTAAAGTTGGTTGACCGGTTGACTTTGATTAACCAAGATAACGGAGGAGAATTTCGGATTGATGAGAATGGTGTGATGAGGTTTCGGGATAGGGTATGTGTTCCAGATATTCCAGAAATCAAGAAGATTATTCTAGAAGAAGGACACCGAAGTAAGTTGAGTATTCATCCCAGTGCTATGAAGATGTACCAGGATTTGAAAAAAAGTTGTTTTGGTGGCCGGGTATGAAGAAGGATATTGCCGAGTTCGTTTATGCGCGCGTGACGTGTCAGAAGTCAAATATTGAGCATCAGAAGCCTTCAGGTATGATGCAGCCTTTGAATATTCCAGAATGGAAATGGGATAGCATTTCCATGGATTTCGTGTCAGGATTACCGAGAACTGCAAAGGAAAATGATTCAATTTGGGTGATCGTGGATAGATTAACTAAATCGGCTCATTTCTTGCCGATGAAGAATAATCATTCTATGCAGAAGTTAACCGGGATGTACATTGAGGAGATTGTGAAGTTACATGGGATAAATTCGAGTATTTTATCGGATAGAGATCTGAGATTTACATCTAGGTTCTGGAAGAGTTTGCAAGATGCTTTGGGTACTAAGTTGAGGATGAGTTCTACCTATTATCCGCAGACGAACAGTCAGATAGGAAGGATTATCCAATCCTTAGAGGATTTGTTGAGGGCTTGTGTGTTGGATCACAGAGGATCTTGGGATAGCCATTTACCGTTGATTGAGTTCACGTACAATAATAGTTTTTATGCTAGTATTGGAATGGCGCCCTATGAAGCTTTGTATGGGAGAAGGTGTAGGACTCCTTTGTGTTGGTATGAGTCAGGCGAGAGTGTTGTACTCGGACCTGAGATTGTGCAAGAGACGACTGAGAAGATTAAGATGATCCAAGAAAGGATGAGAGCTTCGCAGATTCGCCAGAAGAGCTACCATGATAAGGGGAGGAAGACACTTGAATTCCAAGAGGGAGATCACGTGTTTTTTTTAGGGTGACGGCAGTGACTGGTATGGGTCGAGCTTTGAAGTCTAGGAAGCTCACTCCACGTTTTGTTGGTCCATATCAAATCTTGCAGAGGATAGGAGAGGTAGCCTATTGAATTACTTTACCGCCGTCACTTGCGAATTTGCATGATGTGTTCCACGTGTCTCAGTTGAGAAAGTACATTCTGGATCCGTCGCATGTGATTCAGATGGATGATGTACAAGTGAGGGATAACTTGACGGTGGAAGCATTACCTGTGCGGATTGACGGTCGAGAGATGAAGCAACTGTGGGGTAAAGACATAGCCTTGGTGAAGGTGTTATGGGGTGGACCAGCTGGTGAAAGTTGGACTTGGGAACGTGAAGATCAGATGAGGGAGTCGTATCCGACTCTATTTCCTTGAGGTAGTTTTCGAGGGCGAAAATTCTTTAAGTGGGGGAGAGTTGTAACACCCCAAATTTGTAAGAATATTTATTTAATTTATTTAAATATAATATTCGTGATTTTTAGTGAATTTTGGTGGTTTGTGTTGACGTCGGTATTTTGTGGAATTTTGGTTATTTATTTAAATAATAGTATATAATATAGAATATATTGTATTATTATTTATTTTAAATAATATTAGAATATTAAGGGTAAATTGGACTTTAAGGAGGAGTTAGTGAGGATAATATTGGGAAAGCCCATTTTAGAAGCCCAAAGGTTAGGTTTAACAAAAAGGAGAAGTTGAAAGGAATATGATTCATTTTGTTTGACCGTGAAAAGAAGGGAAAAGGCCAGAGCTCTGAGGAAAGAGGGAAAAGCTTAGGATTCGAGAAGGTTTCCAAGAACTCAAGAAAGAAAGCTTAGAATCGACAATCTAAGGTATGGGGAGTATTGCCTTTCATTGTTTTCAATATAGGAATTCGATGTGTTTAAAGCGGATTTTTGAGGTTTATGTGGGTTTGTGGGTTTATGAGTAAATTGATGATTTAGGTGTTGTTTTTGTGGATTAATGATGAATATGAAGGGTTGGATTGATTCGGATAAAAGTAGGCCTTCGAGACTAATCTCCCTGTTGATGTTGTTCTGACCTTGTAGGGAAAGGGATTTGTGGGAGTTATGAAGGTATTTGGGGATTGGGGTTTTTGCGTGTCAGAAGTTTTGAAAAGGGGAAAAATGCATAAATTGATTGGTTAAATTGTGGACTATGTATGATGTTAGGATCTTTAAAAAGGTGTTGTAGGCTATTATAATTGTTATATAATGGTAGTATTTCGAATTATGGGATTGGGACTTTTTACAGAATCGAATTTGGAGGTCCGGAAGGCCTCTAAACTGCAGAAATCGCATTTTTCTGGTTTGCTGTCCAGGAGAGTTTGCATAGCGAAAGTTCGCATAGCAGTAGTAGCGACTCGCAGTGAACATGACAGTGTTGTTTGTTGTTGTTACGGACATAATTTTTCTAAACTTCAGAAATTCATAACTTTTAATCCGTATGTCCGTTTCAGTCGTCGTTCGAGTCGTTGGAAAGCTGTTTTCAAACACTTTTTGATAAAATTACTTCCAATGCCAGAATTCCAACTATTCGATGTAGTATTCTGTTTTTCGTGTATGTGCTATGTGTTGTGCGTTGAAACGATGAATTTGTTTTATGATTCTTGTGCTGTCTTGATGTTTGAGCTGTGATTATTCTGAAGAATTACCATGATTATATTGATGATTATGAGAAGTTTATACATGATGTTTGATGATTAAATGACGATGTGAATGAACATGAATTATATTGATGATTATGAGATGATGATACCTAACTATTTTGATGAATTACCATGAGCTATATTGATGATTATGAGATGATTATTCATGATGTTTGATGAATAAAAGACTATATGATTAACATGAGATTTTAATGAATGATGATGCACGTAATGACTTTTATTGATGATGATGATAATGACGTTGTGTATCATGCATTCGTAGCATTCTAGACTTCGGTCTATTGTGGCTTCAATCTCATTGTGTGGATGTGAGGTAATTTGACGTGCTCCGGTTCTTGTGTAGAATCGATCCTATTGACGAGGATCTTTGGAGGGTGATGGCCTAGTGTCCATCGACTTTGATGAATTGGTACCACATGCATAAGTCTTGTTGTGCATTGCATTTATTTGGCATTGATGTGATTTATGATATCGTGATTTTTGATGTTTTCCTTTGTGATGACCCTGATGATGTTGTATATGATAATGACGCCATTTTATGCATATCCTATTTTTATATTGATTATAATAAATTGTGATTACTCACCCTTCCTGTTTGAATGTTGCCTCCACGTGGGTAACGTGCAGGTGATCAGGCTTAGCTGTGGATGCCTTCGAGGACTTTTGGAGTTTATTTTGCTTTTGGTCGATGTAGAGGGTCTTGCTCTGATAGTGTAACATCGGGTTAGGTCATTGATTCGAAACATATTATGTTGACATTTTGTTGTTATTTGATTATTAGGGTTTTTATTTTAAAATCTTTTGATTTTGGATTATTGTGGTTATGGTGGTTCCGCTGCTAATTTTGATGACTTTTGAATATTTTGAGGAAAACCCGTGTTTGCGGAGCATTTGTTTTATTTGAATTTATTGAGAAATGTGCGCCCTTTTGTGGTGGTTCTGATTTTACTCTGATATTATGATTATTCTGCTGCAATATTTGTGGGGTAGAAAAGGGTGTTACAAACTCTAAGCAAGACATAAACAAATATATATACATACAATTATATTGACAGATATATATAAGAAATAAGCACTGAAAAAGATATGGGGACTTACCTTACGAGAAGAAGCCCAAGCATAATGTGATCTGTTGTTGTATTTACTACAATTGTATGCTAGATTAGGGTTTCAAGAAATTGAAGAAAGTCTTTAGGAAACTTGAATTTGAATTTGAATTAAAACAAGTTATTTTGAAAAGAAAATAAAGTTTTGGGGCTTATACAATGACTGAGGTCCAGATGACTTATTTGATAACATTGATCGCACTATGATACCGACAGACATTGTGTGACTTATACTATAGCAGAGGCCCAAAAAATGTTTTTTATACAAAGGGGTTGGGTCTTACACTCTCTTAGAGGCCCAAAAGTGTTTGTAAAGAAAATATTGGGGCTTATACTCAAGGAGAGGCCCAGAAGATTTTTTTGAAAAGGCGACGATCGCGTTGTGATTTTGAAAACCACTGAGCGACTTATACAATGACTGAGGCCCAAAAATATTTGCGTACAAGAAGTAATGGGTCTTACACTCTAATAGAGTCCCAATAATTTATTTTATACAATAGATGGGGCTTACAACTCAAGGAGATGCCCAGATGAAAAACAGTGATCGCACCGTTAGTTTGAAAATCGTATCGGGACTTATACAATGACGGAGGCCCAAAATTTTGTATTTACAAAGGGGATGGGTCTTACACTTTATTAGAGGCCCAAAAGTGTTTCAAATGAAGTTTGAAAAATCAAAATTTAGAGAAAACCCTAATTTGAATTTAAAAAAAAATTCAAAGGAAATTAAATAATAAATGATGTAAAATATCAAATATATTCAAAAACAAATTATCAACTTTGAAAAGTATTTTAAAAAATCATGTTTAATCACATGAAAGCTTGAAATTCAAGTGAATTTGAAAATTTAAGGTGGAAATCTCATTTTTAAAATGTTTGAAAACAAATAAAATGAAATAAATTACAAAAAATAAAGCTATATTAAATAAATAATATAAATTGTATTTTTTGTAGAATAAAATATTTCAACATTTTTGTGAATTTTAAAAAAAGAATCAATAAAAAATAATTAAAATTGAAGGAGAAATTAATTTTGAGATTAATTAAGAAAATAATGAAAAATGAGAAAAATAGCAAAAAAGAGAGGGAACCAAAAATGGTCTGGGTGGGTGTTAATCCCACGCCCTCTAACCAAACACAAATGCGCTGCTACCACTGGGGTGGTGATACATCCGTGTATCAAAACCACCCCATGAATACATAAGGGTAGCCTTATTTTTCAGGTCAGGCCAAGGCAAAAATCAGGTTTTGGGGTATTTGCAAGAAGGCCATAACTTCTTCATTTCTCCATGAAAATGGATGAAATTTAGATGGATCCTATCTAGAATTTCATGAGGAATCCAATGGGGTCTCATAATTTTCTAAAGATGTCTACATTTTAAAACCCGATAGTGGCTTCAAAATAGGCCAAAATTTGCAAGTTCTATGCTACCTCTTCATACAAGCAATAATAGCATGATAAATTGGTTCAAACACAACACATATGATATGTATAACATGTTCATGATCAATGGACATCAAAGCAATGCATATTTTAAAGAGTTCAAGTTGTTATGCATTTACCTCTTGAAGCACCTTGTGCTATCTTGCAAAATGCTTGTGCCAGAAGTAATCTAATGCCTTAGACACTCTTGATAGATCCCTTAGAAACTTTTAGGATGATCAAAACCAGCTGGAAACCTCAGGAACAAGAACTGGCTCTTTCTTGCAAAAGTGGCAAAAGTGACCAAAATAGTAACTCACTCAAATGGTGTTACAGTTGAGGGACACTTGTTGGAACAACTTAAGGATGATATTTGGAGAGTATTTGAAGTGTTGTTTGGTTTTGAAAGTGGTTGGATCAAGACATGGCTTGAAAAATGCAGAAAAGTCAAAATTTGAGGTTTTGGAGGTTCACTTTCTGATTTTGGTGTTGCACAATGAGGATGAAGGTTTAAACACCTCCAATAGATGGTTTATGATGTGTTTGAATAGTTATTTGAGTGGTTTTTGCTCTGGTTTCAAGAATCTCCAAATTGCTCCATTGTGACTTGAAATTGAAGTAAGAGAGGGAGAGTGAGAAAACAAGGCTTTGGTATTGTTTTGGTGTGGTTTGAAACATCAGAAATGACCTCTATTTATAGTAGAGGAAGTTTGTTTTTGGAGGAATAGTGAATGGCAACTAGTTCACGCTATTTTCCAATGGATATGCCCATGTATCACTTTCTTAAATGCCAAGGTACCAAGTCTTCTCTTAGCCATTGACTTTAGCTGATCTTTGTAGCTCTAGGTCTTCTGAACTTTGAGTCAATCTTGACTCAATTGGACTGATATGGCTTGGTTCATGACAGCTTTATGTTCCACATCAATGCCAAATGACAAAGTTGGAGTTTTGGATTTAAAACTTGAATGATCACATGCCAAAGGATTGGATTCTTGACTCAATGGTCCAAGTTTGAAAGAGGAAAAAGCTTGTAAGATGACAAAATTTGAAATGGAAATCGTGTGGTACAATAAATGCACCAAATCTGCCTTGAAAACCAGTTTGAGCAAGGCATGTTGTGAGGTCCATAACTCCTTGCTCAAATTGAATTAATGGGAGTTCTTGTACATTTTGGAAAGCTTGTATATCCTACTTTAACTTTGATGTCCAACTTTTGTCTTGAATCATCTTGGATCATAATGAAAAATGGACTCAAAGTTGGTGAAAAAGTGAAACAGATTCTGACTTGAAAATTTCACTAAGTGTTGGAAAAGTGGTCATTTTCATGTTTTTGTGATTCTGATCAATCCATAACTCAAAATCCATGAAGATTTGGAATCTGATGTAGGTGACAATCTTGAAGTATGTAATGAGAGCTTTTATTTGACCTTTGGATGGAAGAAAAAGGTTGCTTGGATCACAAGTTATGATCTTGCAAAGTTGGGTATAAGTCACTTTTTTTCATGACTTAGTGAAATTTCAAGTTTCTTAAGATTGACCCTTTTGCAAGTAACCCCACTTTTTTTGTTTTTTATTGATGGATGATGATCCAAACCATAAGTTAACATTGTTTTTGAATCAAGGAAACCTTATTTGTCAAGAAATTCAAAAAGTCAAACTTAATTTTTGGCACAGTTGACTTTTTATCAGATGAATTTCAAACTTTGTGATCCTCTATGAAATTAAGTTGTTGACCTAATTTAAACCTAATGGATGGATTCCATAGGTGTTATAGAGTGTCTTGAATCATGTCCCAAGGTTTGGGATCATGTCTTGGTCAAAAGTCAAATGTGCAGTAAACTTTTCATCAAGAAACCCTAATTGGTCCAGATGAATTCGAATCCTTGTACTGCTTATGAACCAAGTTCTTTGAATCAATCCAATCTTGCAAATGGATCAATATTATGTATTGGAGGTCTTCAAAACACTTCTTGAGGTCTTGGCTCATGTCTTGCTCCAAAAGTCAACTTAGGGGTGAATTAGGTCAAGAAACCCTAATTCCTGATTTTTGATTAATGCCTCCCCTGAGGCTATTTTGAACTTGTGATTGGGTCCATGAAGTACCTTTAAGCTTATTGGATCATGCTTTGAAGTTTTGGCTCATGCCTAGATGAGAATAATTCTCTAGAGGCCTTGGTCGACCAAAACCCTAATTTGGTGACACTGATGATCTTGAGGCTTGATCCACTTGAAATGTTGTACTCCTGTACTTGATTCTTGATATGAGAGACCTCTTGATCTTTCATGGATGTTTGATATACTTGACAAGTTGAGGATCATGTCTATTCTTGATTGATCCTTTATCTGAGTGCTCTGAGGGGGCTCAAAACCCTAATTCTTGATTGTAGTGAACGGTTAACAAACTTTGAGAGGGTTGATGAGGTATGAAGGTATATCCATATTGCGGTGATGATTTGTACAATTATGGGAAATCTTGTGGTCAAAATTTGGGGTATGACAGTAATATATCTATTTCTCTTTTTGGGTGGTCACCTTTGTTTAAGCTACCATATGGCTGGTAGTAGGTAATTTCTTCTCCAGTAGAGTTGGGTTCCTTTTACCCTAGTGGAGTTGGATACCCTCTTTGTTGTTCCTTTTCCCCGACAAAGTCTTGCTTTGTTTGGAAATGAAGGGTCTTCCCCCGTGGGTATCTCTTTGCTTCTTGCGTTGTTAAGCTTTTCTTGAGTGGAACCTTACTCTTTTATTTTCCCCCTGCGGAGTCTCTTTTTCCTTTCTTGTGCTCTCCGACAGTTGTTTCCCCACAGAATCCTATGCATTCATATCATATCAAGTCATGTGCATTTTGTGGTATCTTAGGGCCAAAAATTGGGTTTGTTGTTGTATTTAAGTATCTCATATCCCGTCGATACAAAGATTGTCAATCTTTATATCTCTGAATAGAAGAAACGTAAATAGGGGCATCTGTCACACCCTAATTTTTAATGCTAAGATCCCACTTCCTTTTCATCTTCACAATGCATCAAGATCACAAACTTGGTTCTCCTCTAGCCCTATCATCCTTGGTATTGTCTTTGCAGAGATCACCAAGCACCTTTCTTTGTATCTTTTCATTTCTGTTTAGATGTTTTATGTTTCACTAACTACTAATCAAAATATCAAAAAATATGCTTTGTCCCTTTTGTTTCCTTGCAAGGTAGAGTTTTGTATCAAAAGCATCAAGCATGGTTCCTCAGCTAGGATTTTGGTCGCTCAAGTCAAAGTGTGGCCAACCATTGATTCCCAATGGCTATCTCATCAAGTCATGGCCTCTAATCTCAAAATCTTTGATCTTAAGCATCACTCAATTTTATTTTGATCAAGGATATCTCAAAGTTTTGTTGCTTGTTTCTCAAGAAGAGTCAAAGGTTCATCTGTTTATTTTCATGCCTTCATCAACAAGTTACCTCAAGCTTTGTTCAATTTAATCAAAGGAAATTCAAGGGCACATTATTTTGAGTTCATATGATCATCTATGTACTTTGAAATTCAAGAAAAGACCAAGATCACAAGTAGATTCCAATAGGTTTGACCTAAAAAGTTAACATTGAAAGTCAAAGTTCAAAGGATCACAACTCCTTCAATTCTCAACATTATTTAATGCTTGTATTTGTATATGACTCTTCTCAATATCCTCTAAAACTTATCTTTACATGACAAGAGCCAATTATGCTTGGAGGATCATGAAAAGTTTGAAGACATTATAGGTCATTTGTGGACTTAGTGAAATTTTGACCTATTTTCAAGTGAATTTTTCTCAACTTTCATGAATCATAACTTATTCAATTTTCAACATTTGAGGCTTGTTCTTTTTGCTACTTACTCTATGAAATTCCCTCTACAAGTTTACTTCATGGGTCAAAATCTAATTATGTTTGGAAGGCCATGGAATTCATTGATACATTATATGTCATTTTCAGCCACTTTGGACTTAAAATTTTTCATGACCTCATTGCCAGAGTTTTGTGCCAACTTCAACAGGCCATAACTTTTTCCGCAAATGTCCAAATGCAATCTTTCTTGGCACATTGTGATATTTGTTATGATGTTAACAAGTTGCAAAAAGAATGGAATCAAAAAGCCTTGTGTACAAGATGCCCCATTGGTGTAAACATGACCTCATAAAACTGGATTTTTGCACCATGATCAGATTTTGAAGTTCACTAATTCTCAATTATAAGCCAGTTTATCACGTGCTTTCCATCTAAACATGTTTAATCAAGTTCCAAGAAGCAAAACGACTCATAAAACACAAGGATTAGTTGAGTTTTGATGCATTTAAAGTCACATTTTCTTCATGATGAGGGTGCACACGAATTCAATCAAATTTGGATCATTTCACCCCTCTCAGCATTCCATCATCCTCTCCTATAAATAGAGCAACCTATTCCCTTCATTTTCAAGCATTTGAGAGCCAAAAACACCCTGCTCAGATCACACCTGAACCTTCAATTTGTGAAATTTTGTTTTCATACTTTAAGGCTTTCTCAACACAATCTCTCACGTCCAATATCTTCATCGTTCTTCTCTGAAGCTAAGGGAATAAGAACCAAGGCCTGAGGTGCTCTGAATTGCTCATACGATCTGCTTCGATTTACTCATTTCACACATCTTCGTTCAGGTAGTTAGAAGCATTCATTTTCTTCAACTAAGTTACCATAATGTAGTCCTTGGCTTGCTGATGGTTTCTGGATCCTCAATTTTGTTTGATTGTGAAATTGCTTTTCATATTTTTGAGTTTTTGTTTTGTTATCGTGTTAAGTTTCTGCAAAATTCTCCTGCCTCACTTCAAATAAATGAAGTTTGAGGACATGGTTGAGTTGACGCCACTGAGAGGATTCAAATAGTATAGGTTTCATGACCTAATGTTACTATTTGATGAATCTCTGGCGAAGGATGGCCGGAGAAGACGATTGTAGATAATGATGTTGGTGGTCTGAGTTATTCTGTGCCAAGCACAATGTTTCCATTGGCTGTTTTTAAACCAGATCCTGTGTGGTTTGCACACTAATTTCCACCATGAGTGCGCATGTTTAGACCACTAGATCTGCCAAGTCAGATTAATGAAGTGGATTTGTCGCTCCTTGTTTTTTCAGCATTATTTCTTTTTCTTTTTTTTTCATTTTAAATTATTTTAACTTCAAAAATTCATATTAATTTCATTTTTATTCCGAAAAATCCCAAAATAATTTCTAAAATTCTCTTTTATTTTTCTTCATCTGGTTTTATTTTTGGAGATTTTTATTTTATGATTTACTATTTTTCTTTGATTTTCTCTTTTTTTCCTTTGTTTTAATTGGTTTAAAAATAGTTTTATGTCTTTAAAAGTTCTGAAATTTTTTTCATATGCATCTTGATTTATATCTGACCTTCCATAATTCTCTTGGCCATTTATTTGGTGATTTGAAGGACTTTATGTATTTTCTCTTTTATTTTCCTTTTAAAATCATTTTAAACATCTTTTTGATGCATTTTATTACATCTTATATTTGTTTGACCTATGTTGACTTCTAGTGGCCTTGGATCTTGGTTGATTTGATCATAAGTTTCATCAAACTCAATGGATCTTGGGTGTTAATGGGGTGAAAACCCTAATCCACCAAAATGGATGATTGATTTTGATGATAATTTGATTAATGCCTTGATCCAATTTGGTTTTCTTTCTATTTTGTATCTCCTTCTATCTTCATCTCTTTCTTTTTATTTTTCACCTTTCCTCATGATCAATTGGATGATGTGTAGTCCATCTTGTGCCGGTGAGAATCGGATACCATATCTATTAAATTAACTAGGTTCGCAAATCTTAATTCACCACCGATCTTTAATTTATCCAAGGGAAGGGAAAAAGAACGAATAAACCCATAAGTATACAATGCAAAAACAAAGCAAAAGAGAATCTAAGGTTCGGGGGTTGGTTATACCTAGGGAAGGTGTTAGCATCCTAAGTATTTGTAGTACTCTACAGGAACCTCTTGTTTTATTGTGTTATTTGTTAATTGTTTGCTAAAGGGTGTAAAGAAAAGGAATACCTAAGGTGTTATTCCTAAGTATGCTCTCCAAGACATCGCATATCGTGCCTACGCATCCTGACTAAAAGAATCAGAGCATTCGTAGTTCCCCTCACTAAGGGTGAATAAAAAGAAAAGGTTGCTCGTCAAGGATTGACCTTGGGCCTATGTATTCTCAAAAGGAACTTTGAGAAATCAGAGCATCCGTAGTTCGGACGACTACGGATAAAACAATGTTTGTTGGTTGGTTTTAGGAGAAGAGACAAGTTGTCATCTTAGGGAGAATACTCAACTTAAACCACCACAAACATATGGAAGATGGATCTTTACTTCACATTGAGAGAAGGGCTCCAAGTCGGATATATAATCGACGAGTATGCCATATACCTCTCTCAAGTGGAAAAGAAATCAACATCTTTCTCAACAATGTCATGGGGTAGGAGAATTATATGTCGACTAAGGATGACTCATGTCTAATTCTCATGGGAGAAAAGGGAACCTAATTTGTAGGTTGTCTAAGATTGAAAAATCCTAATGGTATCTACCTAAAAGGATGAACAATATAAGTATATATAACCTAAGGTAAAAATTAAAGGAAAGACTACGCTAATGTTATCATGCGAGAAAGTTTGTCCTAATGTTAGAATTTTCATCGATTTAATGAAAATAGAGTTGAATTGAGAAGCTAAGGGAACATGGAAGCAACAAAGCAAGTGCAAAGTCAACATATATCACACCAAAACGGGTATTTGAAAAGATCATCACAATTAACCGTCAATATTTAACAAAAGATTCTAATTAATAAAAACTATCAAGAATTTCTGATCAAGATAACCCAAAGCCTAATCAATAAGTTTATCAAAGATATAAACAGGATAAAAAGGTGGCCACAAAGTTAATGTCAGCACTTAATGAAATTTAATCAAAAGAAAACAAGCGTAATATTAAGGTTCAATATCAAATTCTAATCCCGTTAACACCAACATTAAAATATAATTAAAATGGAACTCCCCACTTAAACAGATCAACCTCGAGAATTTGTAGTAAAATAAAGAAAAAAAGCAAAATTAAGGGTGTAGTCTTAAAAAACGTTCATGGGCTCTGTCTACCAGTCCAGTCTTTATTATTAAAAAAACAAGATAAGTAAAAAAAAAAAAGAAAATTGGGCTAATACCCCCTTTGAAGGCCCGCCCATTCCACATCAACAACAATATACTTTCCAGAAAACAACATATCAGCATCAAGTCATTCAATCGCTCAGTCCTCATCTTCCTCTCTCTCTCGCTCACAACTGTGAATTTCTTTCCTTGCTCTCAATTCATTATGTCTGGGAATGTTTGATTGTGTCTGGTGATTTCCGCATTTTCCTTTTTAATTTGTCAACAGGATTTCTTGAAGATCCACTGCATTGATACTGCCAACGAAGCAACTTGATTTTGAAATTGGTAGGGACCGGCTTTCTTTAATCAACTATTTCCCGCGTGTTTGTTATTCCTTCAGCAACAGATGAAGTATGGGAAGGTATTGTGAGCTATTAACGACGAGAAGACTCCTTATCTTGAGCTTGGTGACATTGATGTTGTGAACCTGAAGAATTATCCTCATGTACCAAGTCAAGCGTTTTAATGTAAACTTGGTTTTTTGAATTGTCTCGCCAATAGCACTTTGGACTTTTGAACTATTTTTGTTATTGTTTGGACAGATTTGGATGTAAATGAAACAAGGCATTGGTTTTGGTTTATGGACACTCTTGAACAAAAGCTTATGGTAAACGTGGTGCTGTTTTTGATTTGTAGAATTAATTAGGTTCAAAGCTTAGCAAAATGTGATGAACATTGGTTGTAAACCTTGAATCCTGATGATGAATGATAATTTAAATTTGAAACGGATGATGAATGGATGTTTTTGTTGAAATTTGAATTTGAACTTGAACTTTTGAACAATCTTTGAAACTTTGAATGAACGTGTACCTGATTTCCAAGGAATCGTTAAATAAATATGGTCCTTCTAATTTTAACATACTTACCAACTTTGATCAAATCAAATTGAATAATTTTGCATTCAACATTATGAACCAAGCTTTGATGACTTAAGGAATCCATAAACCAAATCACATTACTTTGTCACCTTAATCTCAATAAATCCACAATCTCATCCTTTGCAACATGACTTGTACCTCGTATCAAATCCTTTGTTTTAACAAGACCTCCTTCATTTGATGGCTTGGATAAAGAAATAACATGAGAATTTAAGAAGAATCAGAAAACCCTAATTTCAAGTATTCTCAATCACACATTCTAGCATCTTGATCCCGAGGCACCCTTGACCTATAAACTACCAAAGCCCGATTTTGATTTTAATGAGAGATGTAATCAGAAAGTCCATCCAAGATATCTTCAAAGCATTGATCCAAGAATGGCCCAAGAATGAAGGAAGAGTTCTAAAAGTGAAGCCCAGATCAAGTAGAAACTTTAGGACCATTTTAAGTTAGGATCGATTGGTCATGTCCTGAAATGTTTGATTGAAAGAACTAGTACCATCTACACTCGAACTCACTGCACCTGCACAAGCTGGTTAGTCATGATAAACACACACACGAGACCCTATGACCTAATTCTCAGAAGATCATGGCCAAAGGCCGGATGACCTTACAAAGAGAAAACTGAGAAAGGTAGGACAAATTTGGGGTATGACAGATGAGATGCGTGATATGCGATGCAGACGATGTGAAACGAAAAACAAAACCTTAGGGTCAAAAATTAGGGTATGACACATTTTGTTCCTGAGATCTTGATTGGTGCTTGATGAACTTTCATAATTTCAAATCTATCATTTGATTGATCATTTATCAATTGAGGTACTTTGGATTGATGCATAAGTTTGTCCTAAGTATCATGAAGGATTAATTGATGTAATGGACCAATCTTCCTTGACTTAGGTCTTGATCCACCTTATTTTGACTTGTGCTACATGTTTTTGGAGTATGATCTCTATCATATCTCTAACATATATGGTACATGAATTGTTATTGACCGACCTCCCATAGTATGATCTTCCTTATAGATTGTTCAATGATTTCTTAACATAGAGCTAAATTTGTCCCAAATCGGATTATTAATTCTAACACTTGTACTAACCATATAATTGTGCTAACATTTATTTTTATGTCATTTACTTTCATGCACTTTTATCTTTAAGTCATTTACTTTCTTGCATCTTATATATATATTGTCGCTCCCGGGATTTTCATCCAAGTACAAACGCGAAAGTGGCGCGGAAACAGAGTCGCCAGCAATGTGTATTTATCCCGAGAGAGTGAAAGGAAACACTGCGTAAACCTGAGGGTAGGAAAAGCATGGTCTCGCGACCAAGAGAAACGGGTAAGGGAGTCGGTTACACGAGGGGAAGGTATTAGCACCCCCACGCGTCCATCGTACTCTATGGGTTCCACGCTTGTTGTCTCGATCAAAGGGTGTAGTCGTCTGGAACTCCACTGCTACTGGAAAGGAAAAGGAACGGGAACGGAGGAGAACGAAGAAACGAAGAAGAAAAGAAAAAGAAGTGACTCGATAGGACATCGACGTCCTATGCCTACGTATTCCCTCGTGCAATGGGAAAGTCAGAGTCAACGTAGTTCAGACACGAACAAAAGGGGGAGGTTGCTCGCCAAGACATCGCCGTCTTGTGCCTTTGTATCCTTAATCAGACGAGAGGGAGGAAATCAGAGCAGTCGTAGTTCGACCTACATTCGAAAAGAGATAAAGAGGTGATAAAGAAAGGTTGTGCTCGTAGAGATCTCGCACGATCTCCTGCCTACGTATCTCCATTAACCAATGAAGAATCAGAGCGACGTAGTTCCCTTCACTAGGGAAGGCTTTGCTTTGTTTGTGTTTTTTATGAGCGACGTTAGATTCGCGACCGGCAGTTAGGGTCGATGCCTGTTTGCGACAAGACAGAAGTAACGTGCCCCTTTCTGAAAAAGGTTTGAAACTGAACAAGTCCCGAAGGATGAAAAAGGTTTGAGTTTGTTTTGTGTTTTTTAGACAGAAGTGGATTGAAGTTAGTTCGTAACTCATATTGCACCAAAGTCTACCATGCGGGAACGAGTGAGTCGCATGGTCGCCCCCAAATGGGACGTATGCTACACACTCTAGAAGAGGAGGGGATACCCCTCATTCTTCATTTCCTACACTTAAGGCTCGAGCGCAATATATGTTATATTTATTAAGTGTTTTAGAAATATTAAGAGATGAGAAGAGAAGACTCAAGGAAAAGAAAACACTAAGGGAAATCTATCCTAATGTTGTCATGCAAAAGTGGCCCTAAGGTTGAGGTAAGAAGGGAAACATCTACCTAAGTTAGCATGCATGGTTTGAATCCTAATGTCTATCCTACTCCAAGCTTAATCAAAGATTAAGTTGGACTAGGGAAGCCTAAGGGAAAAAAAGCAAATCCAAGACTTAAACAAGTCTTGAGATTCAAGGGAGAGAAAGAAGTGAAAGAGATGAAGAAGAAGGTGAAATAAGAGATGAATGAACCAAAAACAGCAGCTACAATAGCGTCTCAGCACCTGCACAGCGGTAGATTCAACACAACACACCAAACAACATTCAACAGCTCACAATCAACACAAGGATAGGTGTAAAAAGGACAAACAGAAGCACATATAACAACACATATGCACATAGACAGCAGTGAAAATAGGGCAGCACGCAATGTGTTCGAACAACCATTCATACAAGCGATGATCACAAATGAACATGCATATCAAGACCAATCAATCGTACAGATTGCAAACACCAAGAATGAACAACGTGATCATGATAACAATTTAAGAACAATTACTCCACAAAGTTGCACAACTCAAACATTGGTCACCACATCACACATAAGCAACCACGAAAACAAACAACAATCATGCATCGCATGTCCAATAAGTTGAGCCTTAATTAAGCATTAACATGATTCAAATGTGTGTGTGCATCGTGTTTATCGCATCAATTAATCAACAACGCAAACATAAACATTCATCGAGAAAAACCAAGAATCGCATGTCGAAGAATCCTGTTCATGCAAGGGTGTGAGGTGAAACAGCTCAAGAAGAATCCACAAATCATCAACATATTAATCCATGAAGTTTAGACATGCAAAGGATCTCAAACAAACAAGAAAATGCAAGAAAATCACATTCTGCAGCAGTGGTAACCGGTTAGCAGTTATGCTGTAACCGGTTACACAGTTCTAAACAGCCTGAAAATACGCAGAAAATAATAGGGTAACCATTTAGCAGATATGATGTAACTAGTTACACAGCAGCAGAATTCAACAATAAATGTTCATAATCACTTTTCAGCAGCTTATCACTTCTCCAACCACCTGCATGTTAGGGCATCTCAATATGTACGAAAATTACATCTCAAGAACAGTAAACACACAACAATCAACCAACAACAACAATCAAATCCACAATCCAATAGATCAAACACAACAAATTCAAGTTCTACATCATGAACAATCAAAATAAGCTAAAATGAAAAGTAGATCAAAAATTCACCAACCTAGAAAGCTGAGAATTGCTTTGGTGATTGTTGATAAGCTGCAATTGATGGATCTAAGCAAGAAAACCAGAGATCCAATGCTATCTTCACCAAAAATGCAAAATAAATGCAATGTGATGAGCTTGCTTCTAGCTTCTCCAAAAATCACTTCCAAGAACTTAGATCCAGAAGCAAATCAGTAGCAAAACCAGAATTCCTTCAAGGATTAATGGATGGATGAAGGTTTAGTTCCAAGATCAAAAAATTTCAATGCAAAATTTGTTGAACTTTGATGGTGGAACTTTGAGTGAGGGTTTGGAATGAGAGAAAAGTTGAGAGAAAAATGGAGTGAGATGTGTAAAAAATTCAGAAAAGGAATCAAGGTTGTGAGAGGTTTGGAATGAATTGATTTAAATAACCCCTTGGTTAGGAGTTAAGTTTGGGTTTGGAGTATGGTTTAGTGGGTGGAAATTGGGGTGAAAATGAATTAGGAAAGGAAATGAGGAATTAGGGTGGAAATTGTTGGAAGGAATCTGAATTTTGGGTGGAAAATGATGAAAATATCAGTTCTAGATCCTTCCCACACATGCACAAGCCAAGCACATGATCACAAATGATGCAAACTGAATTTTTTCAAATTTTGCCCAGAGTAACCGGTTACAACATATATGCTAACCGGTTACTCAGTTAAAAAAACTGAAAAATGCGTAGAAAAATAAATGAGTAACCGGTTAACAGATATGCTGTAACCGGTTACACAATTCAAAATTTGAATTTTGGCGTCTTTTGGAGGGAAACTTGGAGAATTGCCCGTTTTCACTTGTTCTGAGCCATGTTAGACCTCTAAAAATTGCCATTTGATATTAGCACTGAAACACACTTGAAATATGCTGTGAATTCCATTTTGTACTCGGAATACTGCTGAAAATAATCGTCTGGTGCTGAATCACTGATCAAAAAGAGAGTGTCGGAGCTTCTAACCATCAAATCATCTAATGAGCAAAATAAATGCTCAAAAAGACTTTGAAAGCTATCTGTTTGGCCCTAAACACCATTGGAAATCCTTCTGAACTGGATGAGCAGCTGAAGCGCGAGAAAATACCTTGACCCCATGCCCCAAAAGAACCATGCAAAATGCAGAAATGACAATGCAAAAATGAGATGAAACATAAGCGAGTTAGAGTAAAACACGAGGGGCAAATTTTGAGGTGTTACAGCTGCCCCTATTCAAACTTCTTGGATCGGAGGGTATGGAATCAAAGGTTTACAGACAATCCGGATACACGAAGATTGAATACCAAAATAACCTAAAAATTTGCAAACTGTGGGGGAAATGGAAGGCAGAGTGATCGCCAGCCGAAGCTGGACTTAGAGATAGCGGACACCAACCGATAGTTTAGCTAGAAAATGGTACCAACTAATAATTGGGATGAAAGGTGCCAACCAATAGTTGGGACAAACGAAGGGGGACCAACCAATAGTTAGGACAAAATACAGGGTACCAACCAATAGTTAGGATAAAACAAGGGAGACCAACTAATAGTTGGGACAAAAGATACTAACCAAAAGTTAGGATAACGAGGACGCCGACCAAAGGCGTTCTCACAACAAGAGAGACCGGCCAAAATTTGGGATGAAATAAGGGAGACCAACCAATAGTTGGGACAAAAGATACTAACCAAAAGTTAGGATGACGAGGACGCCGACCAAAGGTGTACTCACAACAAGAGAGACTAACCAAAAGTTGGGATGAAATAAGGGAGACCAACCAACAGTTGGGACAAAAGATACTAACCAAAAGTTAGGATAACGAAGACGCCGACCAAAGGCGTACTCACAACAAGAGAGACCAACCAAAAGTCGGGATAAAAGATACTAACCAAAAGTTAGGATAACCAAGGAGACCAACCAATAGTTGGAATAAAAGATACTAACCAAAAGTTGGGATAAAACAAGGGAGACCAACCAATAGTTGGGACAAAAGATACTAACCAAAAGTTAGGATAACGAGGATGCCGACCAAAGGCGTACTCACAACAAGAGAGACCAACCAAAAGTTGGGATGAAATAAGGGAGACCAACCAATAGTTGGGACAAAAGATACTAACCAAAAGTTAGGATAACGAGGACGCCGACCAAAGGCATACTCACAACAAGAGAGACCAACCAAAAGTCGGGATAAAAGATACTAACCAAAAGTTAGGATAACCAAGGAGACCAACCAATAGTTGGGATAAAAGATACTAACCAAAAGTTAGGATAACGAGGACGCCGACCAAAGGCATGCTCACAACAAGAGAGACCAACCAAAAGTCGGGATAAAAGATACTAACCAAAAGTTAGGATAACCAAGGAGACCAACCAACAGTTGGGATAAAAGAAACCAACCAAGAGTTGGGATGTAACAAAGGGGACCAACCAATAGTCGGGATTGCAAAAGGAGACCAACCAATAATTGGGATAAACTTTAAGATACCAACCAAGAGTTGGAATAAAACTCCACAAAGGGTACCAACCAAGAGTTGGGATGAAAGAAAATGGGTACCAACCAAAAGTCGGGATAACAAGGACGCCGACCAAAGGCGCACTCAAAATGATAGAGACCAACCAAGAGTTGGGATAACAGCTGAAAATGCACAGGAAGTAGAATCAACGGACTTACGACCTGAGAAGAAGATGACTCCGCTGGGGAAAAGAGAAGCTTAAACAGAAAACTCTGCAGGGGAGCATGCGGCAGTTCTTCCAAAATAGAACAACAATCGATTAGGGTATAAATTTAAACAACAGATCCTGAGTTATGCCACTTTTGCTGGGGAAAAAGTCTGGCAAAAAGAATCGAACCTGGCTTATGCTTCAAATGCATATGTTTGAATTTTTCTATGGCGTAATGCTCCATACGAAATGGAAATGCTACGCATTTGGGAAATGCCATGCAAATGATGCTTATGCAATGCAAAAGAAGCGCTCCAGCAAAATAAATGCTAAAGACGAAGGCAACTCCTCCGGGAATGACAAACTAAATTGTCTCCTGAATTAAAAGACCCTGCTGAGGAAGATTTCACTGAACGACTTCCTGATCACAAACTCTGCTGGAGATGAAGACTCTGAGAGGAATTCCACTCTGTGGGAGATGGATAAAAACGAATACTGAAGATGGAACCCAAAGAGAAATTCTCTCCGCTGGGGGGTTACCAATGACTTTTACCGAAGATAGAACTCAAAACCTGGATCTGAAAGATGCCAATAACAATTGGACTTAAGACCTGCTGGGAATGTCAATCGCTGTTGAACAAAACCACTGTGAAGATCACCACCAAACTCTGTTTGGGGAGACAAGTCAATAATACCGAACTTGCTTGGGGATATTACTAAAATTAACCTGCTGCTAGGAGAAATCTTTACTTCACCCTACTGGGGAATATCAGCCACTATTAGCAAACCTGCTTAGGGAATGGTGATTGACGACATCAACTCTGCTAGGGGATACCATCAAGCTTACTCATCTGTTGGAGATCAGATCATACCGTTGCTAATGAGAAAAACATTTCCTGACTGGCTGAGGAGAATGGGTTTTCAGACTTTGTGGGGATGATAACATCGTTGTCCAAAGAAGATATTCCACAAGTCTCCTTCTAGGGATACAACAACATCAACTTCTGACTACTCGCTAAGAGAGTAAATAATCACAACTCTAGCTGGGGAAATAATCCTCTATATTCTGGCTGGGGAAGGCAACAGCCTGCTGAGGAGGATGAAATTTCAATGTTGAGGAGAGTAGCTCTACTGGGAAGAAATCCTGCTACCCTGCAAAAAAAATCAACAGAAAAATCTATATGCAAAATGGCTATCTCGATTACCATCATAATGACCGTTGCCTCAGTAATTTCTGCTGTTTTCCGATATGCTTCGCAAAGCTTAACATTTTCGCATGCAATGTTTATCAAAAATATCGAACGTTTTCACAAACAAAACAGTGAAAATACAAACAAAAATGGAAAGCTCTTTGAATAAAATGAAAATTTTATTGAATGAATCGGCCCGTAAATAGGCATTTACATCTGGAAGCAATTCCTGAAAAGAGGTAATTGCACAAAAGAAGTAAAAGAAAATACACATGTCGGCAATGTGGGGAACAGATATCCACCATGATCCAATTCAACTATGACCCAATATGGCTCGTTTATCCGCAGATGCTTTGACCTTCGAAGAGACTGACTGGACTGACTCCTTTCCTTCGAAACTTCCATGTATCAAAAGTGCTCACAGATCGAATGCAGATCGTAGCCTCTTGCTTTCGAATCCCTAACTTTTTCCTGGATCGCCCTTTTCGGGTTTTCAATCCACCAGGATACCCATTTTTGCCAAAGTTGCCTTTCCAGGTTTTCAACTTCACGGGTTTATTCTTTTCTTTTCTTTTTATCCCTAATTTTTGCCCGAACCTTTTCTTTTTATGGTTCGCCGGGATGCCCCTTTTTTTCCTGGACTTTCTTTTTATGTCCAGCGGGTCTCTTTTATGCAAAGTATTTTTTGACTACGTATGCGTTCACAAGGGACGTAAAATCTTCACCATCCATAGTTGAGAGTAATAAGGCTCCACCAGAGAAAACCTGTCTTACTACATATGGCCCTTCGTAGTTTGGAGTCCACTTGCCCTTGTGATCTGTTTGAGGAGGAAAGATCCTTTTCAAAACCAATTCACCATCCTGAAAACACCGAGGACGCATTTTCTGATCAAAGGCTTTCTTCATCCTGCTCTGATACAACCGACCATGTGCAATGGCTGCCAATCTCTTTTCCTCAATAAGGTTTAGCTGATTCAATCTGGAACGCACCCATTCAGCTTCATCAAGCTTCACATCTGCCAGAATTCTCAAAGAAGGAATCTTAACCTCTAACGGTAGAACTGCTTCCATACCATATACAAGTGAAAAAGGAGTTGCCCCAGTTGATGTGCGCACCGAAGTACGATAACCGTGTAAAGCATAAGGCAACATCTCATGCCAGTCTTTATATGTCACTACCATCTTCTGCACAATCTTGATATTCTTATTTGCTGCTTCAATAGCCCCATTCATCTTCGGACGATAGGGAGAAGAATTGTGATGTTCAATCTTAAAGCTCAGACATAGCTCCTTCATCATCTTGTTATTCAAATTTAAACCATTATCAGTAATGATTCTCTCCGGGACTCCATACCGGTAGATGATGTCCTTCTTGATAAACCGAGCTACCACTTGTCTGGTGACATTGGCATACGAGGCTGCTTCCACCCACTTCGTGAAATAATCAATGGCAACCAAAATAAAATGATGCCCATTAGAAGCAGTCGGCTCAATCTTTCCAATCATATCAATGCCCCACATGGCAAAGGGCCAAGGTGATGACAACACATTCAGAGGAGTAGGTGGCACATGCACCTTATCCGCATAAATCTGGCATTTATGACATTTTCGGGCCTATTTAAAACAATCAGACTCCATAGTCATCCAGTAATACCCCGCTCTCAACAATTTTTTAGCCATAGCATGCCCATTGGCATGGGTACCGAAGGAACCTTCATGAACTTCTTGCATTAACAGGCTTGCCTCGTGTTCATCAACACAACGTAGCAAGACCATGTCAAAGTTCCTCTTGTACAATACATCGTCTTTAGCCAGAAAGAAATTTCCTGCCAACCTCCTAAGAGTTTTCTTGTCCTTAAAAGACGCACCCTCTGGATACTCTTGACTCTTCAGAAAAACCTTAATATCATGATACCAAGGTTTGCCACCTGATACACCTTCAACCGCAAACACAAAAGCTGGTCTATCCAGACACATGATTCTGATTGAGGGAGTTTCATTCCAACGGTTCACTTGATACATTGAAGACAACGTTGCCAGCGCATCTGCCATTTGATTCTCCAACCGAGGTATATGATGGAAATCAACTATGTCAAAGAAAGGTAACAACCTTCTGGCATAGTTGTTATAAGGAACCAAATTTGCTTGACGAGTTTCCCATTCTCCCGTAATCTGATTAACTACCAACACAGAATCACTATAAACACCGAGGTTCTTGATTCTCAAATCAATTGCGTCTTCTAACCCCATGATGCATGCTTCATACTCCGCCTCGTTGTTGGTGCATACGAACGCTAACCGGGCAGTGAAAGGTATATGAGAACCCCTTGGAGTTGTAATGATTGCCCTGATTCCGTTACCGTATGAATTAATAGCCCCTTCAAAAACCAGCTTCCATTGGGACCCAATTTCAGGTCCTTCATCAGGTAGCAATTCTTCACAGTCTTTCATCTTCAGAAACATGATATGTTCATCTGGAAATTCAAACTTCATCGGTTGATAATCCTTAATTGGTTGTTCAGCAAGATATTCTGACAAAACACTTCCTTTAATGGCTTTTTGGGAAACATATTGAATATCGTATTCCGTCAGAACCATCTGCCAACGGGCTATTCTTCCAGAAAGATGCTGCTTTTCAAACACATACTAGATCGGACCCATCTTTGAAATCAAGCGGGTTGTGTGGTTTAACATATACTGCCTCAAACGCTTAGCGGCCCAATCGAGTGCACAACATGTTTTTTCCAGCATTGAGTACCTTGACTCACAATCAGTGAACTTTTTACTCAGGTAGTATATGGCATGCTCTTTTCTACCTGACTCATTGTGTTGATCGAGCACACACCCCATTGAGTTCTCAAGAACCGTAAGATACATAATCAATGGCCTTCCTGGCACTGGCAGCATAAGGATCAGAGGTTCTTGCAAATATTCTTTTATTTTTTCAAACGCCTTTTGACAATTTTCATTCCACCTGACCTCTTGGTCTTTTCTTAACAATTTAAATATTGGTTTACACGTGGCTGTAAGATGAGAGATGAATCTAGCAATGTAGTTCAACCTCCCTAAGAAATAATGAACCTCTTTTTCTGTTCTTGGTTCAGGCATTTCTTGTATGGCTTTTACTTTAGCTGGATCAACCTCGATACCTTTTTCGCTAACAATAAACCCCAGTAATTTTCCAGTCCTCACCCCGAAGGTGCACTTGTTCGGATTCATCCTTAGTTTGAACTTTATAAACCTTTCAAATAGCTTCTGAAGATTTATCAGATGCTCTTCCTCCGTTTCTGACGTCGCGATCATGTCATCAACATAGACCTCAATCTCTTTGTGAATCATATCATGAAAGAGAGTCACCATTGCCCGCTGATAGGTTGCCCCAGCATTTTTCAATCCAAAGGGCATTACCTTGTAATAGAATGTTCCCCAAGGTGTTATGAACATCGTCTTCTCCATGTCCTCTGGGGCCATTTTGATTTAGTTATACCCAGAGAAGCCATCCATGAAGGAAAATACCGAATATTGAGCAGTGTTGTCCACTAACACGTCAATGTGGGGAAGCGGGAAATCGTCTTTCGGGCTTGCTCTATTCAGATCTCTGTAGTCGACACATATCCTGACCTTTCCATCCTTCTTAGGTACAGGCACAATGTAAGCAACCCACGGAGGATAATTTGTCACAGTACGAAATCCAGCATCCAACTGCTTCTGAACCTCTTCTTTGATCTTGACAGCCGTATCTGGTTTCGTCCTTCTTAGCTTCTGTTTAACCAGAGTACAACCTTCTTTGAGCGGAAGCCGGTGTACCACAATGTCAGTGTCAAGCCCAGGCATGTCTTGGTAAGACCAGGCAAAGATATCCACATACTTTCGAAGCATTTCAATCAACCTTCCCTTGACAGTGTCTTCCAAAGTAGCCCTAATCCTTACTTCTTTCTTTGCGTCCTCGGTTCCCAAGTTAACAATCTCCATTTCCTCCTGATGAGGTAGAATGACCTTTTCCTCCTGTTTCAACAGTCTGGCCAATTCCTCGGGTAAGTCACAATATTCATCAGTCTCTTCTTCAGCCTGATAAATGGGATTGTCGAAATCATACCGAGCCATAGCTGAATCATGATTGGTGGTATCTGAACAAGGAAACCTGCATGATTGATGATTTATGTTTATTATGAATGCAACAAACAAAAACACATTTCCATTTTGATGTGATTTAATGCAAAAAGTAAAAACAGAAAGACAGGGATCGAAATATTTGAATGTGAAAAATGTCCTATATTAATGATAAAGAAAGCACACAAAATATTCAAGCCCTACAAACAAGAATCACTACGTCTTGGGCAGAATGTAGGATTGTTATATATGAAAAAAAAAAGGCAATTACTCTGGGCCGGTCACTTGAATGACTTTCTGAGACGACCAGTTGCAAAGACTTTGGCCTGGAATGCAGGGGCGGATCCAATTATCCATATCGCAATCGCTATCCCCTTCCTCATCTATAGCATTAAATTTGTCAAAGAACACACCAACACTGGTCAAACGAACTGGACAATAAAACTTGGGAGGATCCTCAGGACGCCTGGGCGGCTTATATCCCAGCTCATAAGTATTCTGCTTTTTCTAGACCTCGATAACTTGACCCCATTTCTGTGAACTACCAGCTTCAACCACAACCCGTGCATCCTTGAAGGAAGACATGGAGACCTATGGTTGATCTACCACTTCAGGCTGCTTTACCACTTCAGATTTGCTGACTTCCTTGAGAGATTCCTCAGGGATCTTCACTGCTTCAAAAGCTTGACATAAAGTTTCATGTATTTCGCCATCTACCTCCACATATTTCAAAGTAGACAGGTGACTTATCATGATATCTTCTTCACCACAAACCGTCACTACATGTTCGTCTACCATGTACTTCAACTTCTGATGCAAGGTGGATGTCACTGCCCCAACACTATGAATCCATGGACGTCCCAGTAAACAACTGTAAGCAGGCTGACTGTCCATGATATAGAAAGTAGTGTCAAAGACCTCCGGACCAACCTTAATTGGCAGCACAATTTCCCCGAACACAGATCTCTTGGAACCATCAAAAGCGCGGACCACCAAATCACTCGGCGTGCTGATCAAGCCACGAGTGTCCAACTTCATTAGAGCTTTCTTTAGTAAAACATTCAAAGATGACCCAGTATCAACGAGCACATGCGACATTAAAGATCCTCGGCATTCGACTGAAGTGTGCAAAGCATTGTTATGATTTCTCCTAGCTGGAGTCAAATCAACATCAGTAAATCCCAAACCATTTCCTGCATTTACATGAGCCACGACCCCCTCCACTTGATTAACTAATATCTCCTGGGGTATATACGCTGCATTCAATACCTTCAACAGCGCGTTTCGATGCACCTCAGAGCATAATAACAGAGATAAAATAGATATCTTAGACGGTGTTTGGTGCAGTTGATCAACAATTTTGTAGTCACTTTTCCGAATCAGCCTCATAAACTCTTCTACATTCTCTGAAAAAGAATTATCAACTGGCTTTGCTGTGGAATCATTCACTACTGGCGTTTGCACAGAATTATCCATAACCAGCTTTCCTTTGTCTTGCCTAGCACCATCAGCCTGATCATCAGATGGGATAAAGACTCTACCACTCCTTGTGATAGCTCCTGCTTCATCATTACTTTCAGAACTGGAGTTCACCACTGACGTTCCCACCAACTCTTGCTTCTGTCCATTAACAAACACTTCGGCACCGTAATTCCAGGGGATAGCTTTTATGCTCTCATACGGAACGGGCCCAGGAGCTGTGATAATGACCGGCGCTGGTCTCGCCGACACTAAAATTGTTATTGTTTTAAAGGGGATTGTAATAGTGGCAACCTCATTCTTTTTGCCATTAACTTTCTTCTGTTGGTCACACCTATCAAACTTCAACTGACCTTCATCAATTAGCTTTTGAATACCAGATTTCAACAGACCACACCCATTTGTCTGCAACATACATTCTGAACAACTTTTGTCACAACCAAGGAGCACTCCAGCTTTCAGTAATCTTTCCTTCACTACCAACAAATGAGTCCTTAATTCATTCACGTCTAGAACCAAATTCAAAGATTCACCATCTTCTATAACAGCATTAACCCTCAGCCCACCATGATCTGGCATCGGGTTCCGGTTTACATTTGGCATGTCAGTAGAGAAATTAATGGCTTTTGAGTCCAACAGATCCTGAACCTTGTGTTTAAATGCTTTACAATTATCAATGTGATGTCCCGACGCTCCAGCATGGAATTTACAATGAGCATTGGCATCATAATCGGGAGGTGGATTACCGGTAAGAGGGGCCAGAGTCCTCTTCTGGACCAACTGTAATTGTAGCAAATGTTGGAATAATTGAGAGTAAGGCATGGGTGGTGTTGTAAAATGCATATCAGCCATTCTCTGTCTAGCTGGGTACTGACGGGGAGCAGTATTTTGTTGTTGTGCTGCTTGTGGCGGAAGTGCTGCAGGAATAGTTATTGAGGCCACCTGCTGATTAGAATTCTGACACTGCTTTCCCTTACCGCGATATGATGAAACAGAATTAGCATCTCCTTCTTTTTTCTTGTAACTTACATAAGGTTTCTTCCCTCCTCCAGAAGACAACCCATCACTACCCGCTATCTTTCTGGCTTTAATTCCGCTTTCCAACATCTCTCCAACCAAGATCAAGCCGGCAAATTTTTCTGACATGCAAGGTATCAACTTCTCGTAATAATGACCTGGCAGGGTAGCCATAAACATATTCAACATCTCTCGTTCTAACATGGGAGGCTGCACCCTCGCTTCCAGTTCTCGCCACCTCTGGGCACATTCTTTGAAGCTTTCACTATTCTTCTGAGACATACTCTGTAGTTGAGTCCTATTGGGAGCCATATGAGTGTTATACTGATAGTGCTTGACAAAAGCCTCTACCAGTTCCCTCCAATTGTGGACGTGACATCTCTCCAATTGCATGTACCACTCCAAGGATGCCCCAGACAGGATATCCTGGAAGAAATGCATCAGTAATTTCTCGTCACTAGAGTACGCAGCCATTTTCCTTGCATATGCCCGGAAGTGTGTCTTTGGGCAAGTGGTACCATTGTACTTCTCAAAGGTAGGAACCTGGAACTTGTGCGGAATCCTGACACCGGGGACTAGCCCTAAATCATCCAAATCTATACCCACAGAGTTATGATTCACAATCCCCTTCAGTTGTTCTTCAATCAACCTTATTCTCTGATCATTATCAACCTGGGGAACAACATCCCCGCCTTGCACATAAAATAGGTCATCCTGTTGGTCATCATAACGACGACCATGAACTGCACAGACACTATTTCCTCCTCCCACTACAGAAAGAATCACAACATTCTCCACTCCGCCCGGAAGGATGACAACAGAAGGGACATGAACACCCCCGCCTAGAGGACCAACAGGAATACCATTACCCCCAACACCTCTGCCCGGAGGAACGACATCATTATGAAGATCGCCATGAAGAACACCATCCTCGTCAACTCTTGCCACCAAGGGTTGGACAAGGGTCCTCAGCTGTTCTTGCCCTTGCACAACGCCTTGCATCAATTACATGAACTGTGCCATACGAGCCTGCATGGCAGCTATTTCCGCTTGCATTTGCTCAATTGCTCTTTTTTGATTGAGTCTGGTAGAATACTGATGAATTTGCTGGTCAGCAATCTTGTCTAATCAAAGAACACGATAAGAAAACCAGAGATAAGTACCTGTTATGCAAAATGCCAAAATTATTATGATTATGCAAATGCAAATGCAAACATGTTTGTATATTCACAGGGCGATTCACCCCTTGATTCCAGTTTTAACAATAGAATAGCATGAAAATTCTGCTCATATATAATAAGAGAATCAGAGAATAGTCATCTGTCATCAGTTACAGCCCAAGATGAAGACATAAGTCTGAATAAGATAAACAAAGATCCCAACCAACAAGCCTGGTGGTGATCCAAAATACAATGAAAGAGAAAAAGAAAACTATGGCATATCATCAAAATTCAAACGTGCCAGCCCTCCCCAGCCATCATGCTCTTTACACCAGTCTTGCACCTCTTTGAACAATTTCCTGGTGTTGGGATGCTTCGGATTTTGGATCAACTCTTGGATGAGAACATCTCTCCTATGCATAATCCCCTTCAAGTAGCGACAATGTAACTCCCAAACGTCCTCTTCAAAAGCACCGTCCATACTGGGACCCTCATTTCTGGACCTTTTTACTTCAGCTTAAAGCTTCAGCTCCTCCATAGTTGTTATGGCCTCATTGAGTCTTTCCTCGACCGCTCTTCTCTTGAAAATTTCTGATAGGATTTCTTCGTTTTTCTTATGGAGCTTAGATTTCAAACACTCAATTTGCTCTAAATACTTATTCTCTTTTTGTTTGTTGGCGGTGATTGCCGTGTTTCGGTGAGCGTTAAACCTATGAATCTTTAACAGAGCTCTGGCTAAGTCTTCTTCTTTGGTGCTAGTACTCATCTTGGACTGTCTTCAGAAAACCAGAATCAAAGTTAGGATGCAATCCTGAAAATAAGCAAACATGTTAGAATGCAAAATGATGATGCAAATGCAAACATGGGATCAAGGCATCCATAATATTCAATACTGGTGTGGTTCTGATGACTGAACAAGACCCCAAATATTAGAAACCCAGAAATCCATAATAACGGCCCATTCAAACTGCCAGAATAACGGAGTGATAACTATACACTGACAAGAAATCCTGCAAACTGGGAAGGTTGAAAGTTAAGGTCACCTGCAAACCAGCAAATACCCATCCCCTCTCACATGTGGGTTCTAGAAAACTGAGGATCTTCAGTGTCAGATTCTCGATTTGAGAAGCAATAGTACATTCATCCCTCGGGGTACAATACTATCGCCAAACAAAGAGGTCATCCACTGACTTTCCCCAAAAATAAGGTCATCCTATGCAAGTTCCCAGCATTGGGTCCTCGGATCAAGAAGTATAATGGGTTTGCCATTTCTGGTTTGCCATTATCACGCCTCGGGAGGAGTGCCGTAACTGAGTCCTCGGGAAATGGTCACCAGAGTCGACAGTTTCCCAGGTTACATTCCATCATCTGCCCCAAATGCGCAGGATATAATATTACCAAAGAAAACCTCGTCTAGATGTGAAGTTTTCATGTATACTACGTCTGGCTAAATGCCAAACAAGTCACACTACTTTCCACGCTAATCATAGGTGTATACTCAAGCCTGGGTATTGGGTTTTTTCTCTTGGATCCAACGCACCCAACAGAACAACAGGAGCAGAACAAAATGATGACAGTAATCCAAATGCAGTAAAAATGCCGTAAAATACAGTAATGCATTAATACAGAAAAACAACAAAATAAAGCACCACAATAAACACCCAATGAAAATAAACAACCAAGCGCTAGGATTGACTCGCATAGGGGATGGACCAGCAAGTGGTCAACCTTTCCTCAGCAGAGTCGCCAGCTGTCGCTCTCGGGATTTTCATCCAAGTACAAACGCGAAAGTGGTGCGGAAACAGAGTCGCCAGCAATGTGTATTTATCCCGAGAGAGGGAAAGGAAACACTGCGTAAACCTGAGGGTAGGAAAAGCATGGTCTCGCGACCAAGAGAAACGGGTAAGGGAGTCGGTTACACGAGGGGAAGGTATTAGCACCCCCAAGCGTCCATCGTACTCGATGGGATCCACGCTTGTTATCTCGATCAAAGGGTGTTGTCGTCTGGAGCTCCACTGCTACAGGAAAGGAAAAGGAACGGGAACGGAGGAGAACGAAATTAACGTGCCCCTTTCTGAAAAAGGTTTGAAACTGAACAAGTCTCGAAGGATGAAAAAGGTTTGAGTTTGTTTTGTGTTTTTTAGACAGAAGTGGATTGAAGTTAGTTCGCAACTCATATTGCACCAAAGTCTACCATGCGGGAACGAGTGAATCGCATGGTCGCCCCCAAATGGGACGTATGCTACACACTCTAGAAGAGGAGGGGAGACCCCTCGTTCTTCATTTCCAACACTTAAGGCTCGAGCGCAATATACGTTATATTTATTAAGTGTTTTAGAAATATTAAGAGATGAGAAGAGAAGACTCAAGGAAAAGAAAACACTAAGGGAAATCTATCCTAATGTTGTCATGCAAAAGTGGCCCTAAGGTTGAGGTAAGAAGGGAAATATCTACCTAAGTTAGCATGCATGATTTGAATCCTAACGTCTATCCTACTCCAAGCTTAATCAAAGATTAAGTTGGACTAGGGAAGCCTAAGGGAAAAAAGCAAATCCAAGACTTAAGCAAGTCTTGAGATTCAAGGGAGAGAAAGAAGTGAAAGAGATGAAGAAGAAGGTGAAATAAGAGATGAATGAACCAAAAACAGCAGCTACCACAGCGTCTCAGCACCTGCACAGCGGTAGATTCAACACAACACACCAAACAGCATTCAATAGCTCACAATCAGCACAAAGATAGGTGTAAAAAGGCCAAACAGCACCACATATAACAACACATATGCACATAGACAACAGTGAAAATAGGGCAACACGCAATGTGTTCGAACAACCATTCATACAAGAGATGATCACAAATGAACATGCATATCAAGAACAATCAATCATACAGATTGCAAACACCAAGAATGAACAACGTGATCATGATAACAATTTAAGAACAATTACTCCACAAAGTTGCACAACTCAAACATTGGTCACCACATCACACATAAGCAACCACAGAAACAAACAACAATCATGCATCGCATGTCCAGCAAGTTGAGACTTAATTAAGAATTAACATGATTCAAATGTGCATGTGCATCGTGTTTATCGCATCAATTAATCAACACGCAAACATAAACATTCATCGAGAAAAACCAAGATTCGCATGTCGAAGAATCGTGTTCATGCAAGGGTGTGAGGTGAAACAGCTCAAGAAGAATCCACAAATCATCAACATATTAATCCATGAAGTTTAGACATGCAAAGGATCTCAAACAAACAAGAAAATGCAAGAAAATCACATTCTGCAGCAGTGGTAACCGGTTAGCAGTTATGCTGTAACCGGTTACACCGTTCAAAATAGCCTGAAAATACGCAGAAAACAACAGGGTAACCGGTTAGCAAATATGCTGTAACCGGTTACACAGCAGTAGAATTCAACAATAAATGTTCATAATCACTTTTCATCAGCTTATCACTTCTCCAACCACCTGCATGTTAGGGCATCTCAATATGCACGAAAATTACATCTCAAGAACAACAAACACACAACAATCAACCAGCAACAACAATCAAATCCATAATCCAATGGGTCAAACACAATAAATTCAAGATCTACATCATGAACAAGCAAAATAAGCTAAAATGAAAAGTAGATCTAAAATTCACCAACCTACAAAGCTGAGAATTGCTTTGGTGATTGTTGATAAGCTGCAATTGATGGATCTAAGCAAGAAAACCAGAGATCCAATGTTATCTTCACCAAAAATGCAAAATAAATGCAATGTGATGAACTTGCTTCTAGCTTCTCTAAAAATCACTTCCAAGAACTTAGATCCATAAGCAAAACAATAGCAAAACCAGAATTCCTTCATGGATTAATGGATGGATGAAGATTTAGTTCCAAGATCAACAAATTTCAATGCAAAATTTGTTGAACTTTGATGGTGGAACTTTGAGTGAGGGTTTGGAATGAGAGAAAAGTTGAGAGAAAAATGGAGTGATATGTGTAAAAAATTCAGAAAATGAATCACGGTTGTGAGAGGTTTGGAATGAATTGATTTAAATAACCCCTAGGTTAGGAGTTAAGTTTGGGTTTGGAGTGAGGTTTAGTGGGTGGAAATTGGGGTGAAAATGAATTAGGAAAGGAAATGAGGAATTAGGGTGGAAATTTTTGGAAGGAATCTGAATTTTCGGTGGAAAATGATGAAAATATCAGTTCTAGATCCTTCCCACACATGCACAAGCCAAGCACATGATCACAAATGATGCAAACTGATTTTTTTCAAATTTTTCCCAGAGTAACCACTTACAGCATATATGCTAACCGGTTACTTAGTTCAAAAAACTGAAAAATGCCCAGAAAAACAAATGAGTAACCGGTTAACAGATATGCTGTAACCGGCTACACAATTCAAAATTTGAATTTTGGTGCCTTTTGGAGGGAAACTTGGAGAATTGCCCGTTTTCACTTGTTCTGAGCCATGTTAGACCTCTGAAAATTTCCATTTGATATTAGCACTGAAATACACTTGAAATATGATGTGAATTCCGTTTCGTACTTGGAATACTGCTGAAAATAATCATCTGGTGCTGAATCACTGATCAAAAAGAGAGTGCTGGAGCTTCTGACCATCAAATCATCTAATGAGCAAAATAAATCCTTAAAAAGACTTTGAAAGCTATCTGCTTGGCCCTAAACACTGTTGGAATTCCTTCTGAACTAGATGAGCTGCTGAAGCACGAGAAAATACCTTGATCCCATGGCCTAAAAGAACCATGCAAAATGCAGAAATGACAATGCAAAAATGAGATGAAACATAAGCCAGTTAAAATAAAACACGAGGGCAAATTTTGAGGTGTTACATATATATATATATATATATATATATATATATATATTGCCTTATTATTGTCATTTACATATCATATTATCATTTTTTATGTTTATGCTTTTTCCTTTTGTCCACTTGGACTTTTTTTTTACTTAAGACATTAATAAAGGCTAAACCATTAAAAGACTTAATGTTTCCATTGAAATTTTTGGTTATTATCCCTTGCTTGGATGTTAGACTTATGAGACTTAGAATTAGGTTCTTTACCATTGTAGCGAGCGAAACTGGACGTGTTTCTTAAGCACTGTCTCTCTTTTGGGGGTACTACAGGTCGATTCATTTTTTATCCAATTGAAGCTGATGAAGAAAGGGAAATAGATGTCTCCAATTAACCCTGCTTGCATACCAAGTTTAAACAGCGGTCTGTTAGGTTACGGATGCGATATGGAAGCGGGGCCTCTTTCTTCTTTCTTTGTTTAGAACGGAACACCGGGATTGTTCATGGGTTGGGGATTAGGACTGATACTTTTTAATTGATGTATGTGGGTATGGGATTGTGGGTTTTTGTTGAGTGTGCTCGCTAAGATTTTTCTTTCAATCTTATACCTACGTATTCTCGTTTACCAAAACAGGGAAATCAGAGCAATCGTAGTTCCTCCTATTCTATGGGAGGAAATGGTGTTTTGGTGTCTTGTTCAAAGCCCAAGACGTGAAGCTAAAGGTGGTTTATATCTTGTTCAAAGCCCAAGATATGAAGCTAAAGAGTCTATTTGTATCTTGTTCAAAGCCCAAGATGTGAAGCTAAAAGTTTCGTCTTTAGAGAGAATTTGTCATCTCTAAAGAGGGTCTGTTTGTCACAACTGTTGGGTGACTGGTTTATAAATGAGGATTACTTTAACTGGGATATGTGAATCCAGCAATGCCATAATTTCCTTTATAAGGGTTTTTGACCTGAAGGAGAAGACTTTAACTCAGTGTAGAGCAATACCATCTTTCCTTAGGAATTTCTCATGCTAAAAGAGGGACAGTGGCATGGATGTAGATGATCCAGAGGCTTGCCGCTTACAGCAATTAGATGAAGGAAAAGGAGTTGTTGATGTTTGTTTGCTGTGAACGAGGCACAACTTTGATGCTAAAAGGTTGATTGGCTCAACAGGGGTTTTCTTATACAAATCCTAAGAGGAGGCTATCGACCCAACAAGAGGGTGTTTTATACTCAACAAGAGAGTGATTTGTGTCTTGTACGAAGCATAAGATGGAGGCTAAAGGTGTTTGACTCAACAAGAGAGTCTTTGTACCTCGTACGAAGCCCGAGATGGAGGCTGAAAGTGTTTGGCTCAACAAGAGAGTCTTTTGTACTCAACAAGAGAGTGTTTTTATGTGTCTCGCACGAAGCCCGAGATAGAGGCTAAAAGGGGGGTGACTCAACAAGAGAGTCTTTTATACTCAACAAGAGAGTTTTTGTATCTCGTACAAAGCCCAAGATGGAGGTTAAAGGTTGTTGACTCAACAAGAGAGTCTTTTATACTCAACAAGAGAGTGTTTTTGTATCTCGTACAAAGCCCGAGATGGAGGCTAAAAGGGATGACTCAACAAGAGAGTCTTTGTATCTCGTACGAAGCCCGAGATAGAGGCTATAGTTACTGTTTCGGTTGAGTGACAGATCCAGTATGCCGATTTAAAGAGAAAATAAGTTCTTATATGAGTACTGTTTGCGCTCAGGGATTTGATTCAAGGATCAGGGTTATTTCCTATTCTTTAAGGAAATGGGAAATACAAAGGGTATTGAGATTGTCCGAGTCTACGGGTTTTATCTCCTGGTTTTGAAAGGAACTTGAGAATGTCTTTGAGACTCAAGGGAATTACACTGTCCAAGTCTAGAGTTTCATCTTTTGTACTACGTTTAAGAAACAGCAGTAGCAAGATCTAGACTTTTTGAAAGACTGTTCTATTAAGATGACTAATTTCTGTTCTTATACCTCTAGGAGGTTGTCGGGACAATTTGTACGAAGCCCAAGAGGAGGCTGGAAACTTTTAAGAAGCTGAGGGACAATTTGTACGAAGCCCAAGAGGAGGCTATCATTCCCGGAGGAAGAAATCATTTATACGAAGCCTAAGAGGAGGCTGTGAATACTTCTAAGAAGCCGACGGGTCCTTGTACAACGCCCAAGAGGAGGTGAGGATGCTTCTAAGAAGCCTGTGGGTCCCCAAACCTCGAGAAATTCAAGACATGCCATTCACAGAGAATAGATCAAGCCAGGAAAGTTCGAGAATTTGGAAGAAACTCAAGAGATGCCATTCACGGAGAAAAGATCATCTCGGGGGAGTAGAGTTTCTTTGACGATTTCTAAAGGTGACAGTCTGTGAAAGGGTTCACCGAGAATGCTGCCTTTCACGTCTCCATATTGTGTAACCCCAAGAGGAGGGAAGATAGTGTCTGGTAATCCTATGGGGTTCTAGTTTTATCTATTTTAAGAGTAATCAACAGGGCTTAGTGCTAGACGTAGTTGCGGAGGAACTCTAAATATCTATACTAGTATTACACAATTGATATGAATTTATGAAAGAAGACTTACAGTGAAACAACCCCATAATACGGTTTATATGTATATGAAAGCGGATAAAGAAAGCATATAACCACTTACTCGGTTGTAGAGCTTCCATGATGTTTGGTTAGTTGTTCAACAAAGAAAGATTGAAAATAACAGTATATTCAAAATCAAGGGAGAAAGTGCTTTGAAATGAAAGATTGGGGCTTACAGCTCAAGGAGAGGCCCAGGGTTTATCAGTGATCGCACTGTCGTTTTGTACAGAGGGACTTATACAAGTGACTGAGGCCCAAGAAAGATTCTCTGTACAAAGGGATGGGTCTTACACTCTCTCAAGAGGCCCAAAAGGTTTAAAAAAAAGTGGGGCTTATAACACGAGGGTAGGCCCAGATGATTTTTTGTTTGAAATGGCGATCGCGCCGAGATTTTTGAAAACGTAATGGGTCTTATACAATGAATGAGGCCCAAGATAATTTGGTTTTCAAAAAGGGGTTAGGTCTTACACTCTAATAGAGGCCCAAAAGTTTTGAATGGGTCTTATAGCTCGAGGAGAGGCCCAGATGGTTTATTTTTAAACGGGCGACGATTGTCCAAACTTTTCTTTTAACGCTGAGGGACTTATACACTATTTGTGGCCAAAAATTGTTTTGGTTAAAAGGGGATTGGGTATTACACTCTAATAGAGGCCCATGAGTGTTTGAAAATGATTTGTGAGGGTGAAAATCAAATAAACCCTAATTTGTTTTCCTTTAACAGTAAATATTAAAAGAAAATAAATGAAAAATACCAAATGAATTTGAATAAACCACTTGTGATTTTTGTTTAAGGTTTGAAAAATGAAGTTTTAATCACAAGAGATATTAAAACTCATTTGGTCTTGATTTTTCAAGATGAATGTTCATTTTAAAATGTTTAAAACATATAAAAAATAAAGTTATTCACAAAAATACTAATTATATTAAATAAATAATATAAACTTAATTTTTTGTGGAATAAAATATTTCAACATTTTTGTGATTTTTTTCAAAAAGAACCAATAAAAAATAATTAAAATTGAGTGAGTTATTAATTTTCCAATTAATTAATAAAACATAAAAATATTGGAAAAAATGGCAAAATGTGAAAAAACACAAAATGGCATGGGTGGGGTTTGAACCCATGACCTCAAGGTCACAAGGCGCGCGCCTTACCACTGGGGTGGTGATACATCCATTGTTTTGAGTGAAAACACAAATATACAAGTCATGCCTTGGTTTTAGGCCTGGCCCAAGGCAAGGCAAGGCAAGTTTTGGCTCAGAAACGTGAAGGTCATAACCTTCTCAATTCTTAATGGTTTGAGGCAAAATTTATATGCATCTGGACCAGAATTTCACAAGGAATCCAATGGTGGTGGTAGTTTTTTCAGATCACACTCCCTCCTCAAAACCCGATAATGGTTTTGAAAAAGGCCTATAATTGCATTTTCTATGCTACACTTTGATACAGGCATGAATTACATGATCAATTGGTTCAAACACAACATATATAACATGTATGAGGTGTGCATGATCAGTGGACTTCAAAGCATTGCATATTTTGGAAAGTTGAAGTCATGAGGCTTACCTCTTTTTGAGCTTTTTGGAGTTTTTATGCAATCTGTCAAGCCTCTTGTTCCAGAAATGATTTGATGCTTTAGACACCCTCAAATGATCCCTTAGAAGCATTTAGGATGATTGGAATCAGCTGGTACCTGTAAAAACACAAACTGGCCCTTTCTTTCAAAAGGGGTTAAAAGTGACCAAAATAGCAACTTTCTCAAATGGTGTTCCAGATGGGGGGAACCATTTGGTACAGTTCAAGGATGATATTTGGAGTGTGTTTGAGGTTTTATCGGGTTTGGAAAGTGACTGAATCAAGACATGGCTTGAAAAATGCACAAAAAGCCTATTTTGAGGTTTTGAGAGGTGACTTTGTGATTTTGTGATTACAGGTCACTTGTGAGAGTTTGGATCACCTACATATGATGTTTATGAGGTGTGTGTGTGTGATTGGTTTAATTGAAAAAGCTCTCAAACTCAAAAACTCAGAGTTACCTTGCTAAAGAAGGCATTTTTGCCAAGAGAAAGGGATTTTGAGGAAAGCATCTGTTTAATGGCTTTGGTGTACTCAAACTGAGCACAAATGAGCTCTATTTATAGTAGAGCAAGTTTGTTTTAGGATCAATAGTGAATGGCAACTGCAGCAGAGGTTTGGCCAATGTTGGCAAATGAAAATCCAAGTCTCCTCTAGCTATTGACTAGAGGTTAGAGGACAGAGCTTTGGTTCCCTACTTGTTGGAGGAATCTTGACTGAATTTAGGTGCAAATGTGTCAGTCCATGCCACCTCTAAGCATCTATTAAATGCTCCAATCCAAAATTGGAGTCTTGTCCCTCTTTTAGGCAATTCTAGGTTTGGCATGCTACTTCTTGTTCCAAGGACTTTGGAGGCTTGGCTCAGTGATTGTCCCCTTTATATTTGATCCTCAGATGTGTCCAAGATGATGACAAGGCTTGAAATTGGCTGATTTTGGCAAATCGACCAAAAATGCAAAATTCTGCCTTGCCTTGGCAGTTTTCAGCAAGGCATTTCGCCACTACCATAACTCTTAGCTCAAATTGAATTTGGTGATGATCTTGGCCATTTTGGAAAGCCCTTATATGATACAACAACTGTTTGATCATATTTGGTTTTGATACTTTTTGGATCCAAGTGAAAAATGTCCCTACATTTGGGAAAAAGTGAAGGCAGATTCTGACTTAGTGAAAATTTCACTAAGTGTTGGAAAAAAGTGACATTTCACTTTTTTGTGATTTTGATCAATCCATAACTCAAAATCCATGAAGAATTGGAATGAGGTCTAGTTGAAGTATTTGTAGAGGGCCATGAGATCTACAAATCAAGCTTTGGATGGGGAGAAATGGCTTTGTGGTTTAGGAGTTATGATCCTCAAAAATTGGCACCCTTGCCACTTTGTTCATAACTTTGAAAATTTTCTTTGTTTTTATGGTTACCCCTTTTACAAGTTATCCAACTTTCTTTGATTTTTCTTGATGAATGATGATTCAAATCTTACATTAACATAATTTTAGGGTTAAAAATCCATTTTTGTGAAAAATCTCAAAAAGTCAAAGTTGACTTTTGTGCACAGTTGACTTTTTATCCGATGAATTCCAAACTGTGCAATCCTTTAGGAAATCAAGTCCTTGACCTAAATCAAACTCGATGGACATGTTCCATGGGTGTTATAGGGTGTATTGAATCATGTCTTAGGGTTTGGGAGCATGTCCTGGTCAAAAGTCAAAGCTACAGTTGACTTTTTCCTCAAAACCCTAAATGTGGTACTGATGAAATTGAGACTTGTTGCTCAAGCTTCTTGGATCAATCCATTGTTGCAAATGGATTAATGTGGTGTTATTAGAGACCCTCAAATCCTCTCTTGAGGTCTTGGCTCATGATTTGTCCCAAAAGTCAACTTAGGGGTGAATTAGGTCAAGAAACCCTAATTCCTGATTTTTGATGTATGCATCCCCTGAGGTCAAATTGACTTGATACTTGGGTCCATGAGGTTCCATGGTGTATATTAGGTTATGCTTTGAAGCATTTGCTCATGCCCAGAGGAAAATTCCCAACTGGAGGCCCTGGTCGACCAAAACCCTAATTTGGTGACACTGGCGATCTTAAGGCTTGATCCACCTAGAAGGGAGCAACCTTGTGCTTAATCCTTGAAGTGGGAGTCCTCCTGATCCATTGTGGATGTTTGAGAGGTTTATACAAGTGGAAGATCATGTCATTCCTTGATTGATCCTTTGTCTATGAGCTCTGAGAGGGCCTGAAACCCTAACTTTGATTATAGTGAATGCTCACCCATCTTTGGGGAGGCTAATGAGGCATAATGGTTTACCCATATTGTGGTGATGATTTGCCCAATGATGGGAAATCTTAGTGGTCAAAATTTGGGGTATGACAGATGCCCCTATTTAATCTTCTTGGACCCGAAGGTGTGAATGACAAAGGTGTTCGGGCATTCGGGGTGCAAGAGGGTTAAATATCGGAATACCTGAAATTTTGATGGCGTTTATGAATGGTAGCTTACGCATTCATCTTCTTTTGCTAAGCAATGACGCTTAGAAAAGGTAAACTTCCCCTCGATCCATGTTGTCTACCAAGGAACTGGTCTAAGTTGTTGAATTAAACTTCCCCTCGATCCTGGTTTCCTACCAAGGAACCGGATTTAGTTTCTGAAATAAACTTACCCTCGTTCTTGGTTTCCTACCAAGGAACTGGTCTTAGTTTCTGAAATAAACTTCCCCTCGTTCTTGGTTTCCTACCAAGGAACTGGTCTCAGTTTCTGAAATAAACTTCCCCTCGTTCTTGGTTTCCTACCAAGGAACTGGTCTCAGTTTTTGAAATAAACTTCCCCTCGTTCTTGGTTTCCTACCAAGGAACGGGTCTCAGTTTCTTTTGTTAATAAACTTTATTGACAAGGGACGCTATTCGTAGCGGTTTTCCTCAAACTTCTCACCGAATTTTCCTGGGGAGATGCCATTTGATGGGAAAAAGAATGATGTCAGACTTGTTGGGGAACCCAATCGTGTGAGCTATAGAGGTGCACAAACTTCTCTATTTGGAGACGCCATTTGTTTCTACTGGGGAAAGCGAGTTTCTTGAGAGACTGCTTCCGCTTGGGGTCTTACATCATACTTTTCTCGGGGTCTTCCCGAAGAAATGCCATATGATATGATCTAATTTTGAGGTGTCGATGACCTTTTCATCAGCGGTTTTTTGGAGCAAAACTGCTGTATTGCCGAATCTCTGATTAAGAGGCTTTCTCTGTGGATTTTACTTAATCCGGGAAAGCGAAAATATCATCTTCAATGGCGAAGAGTGACATCGGTTGAAGGTTCTCTGGTCTTTCAGAGGTTCAAGTTATCAAAGTGGTCAAGGACCCAACTTCAATCTAGAAATAAACTGGAGAAGAGATTGTTCAAACGAAACATTTCCTAATCGAGGAGAGAACTGACACCTCGACTGAGAAGACAGCTATCACTAGGGATAAGACCGACTGGAGTGATAGTGATGGAATATGAATGAGAATGCAAATAGAATGCATGATGTATGTATGTATATGCTGACAAAACTAACGCGACATACAGACTAAAAGATGAACATGACGGGATACTCGGCCATCGCGGGGCGAAGTCGTACCGTTGATCCAAAAGTAGCAATTCTACCTTGCTTAGGAGAGATAGTCCCTACGGGGAATACCGTTGGTCAGGCTTAGGAGATAAGAACTCGGCCGAGGGTATCAGATGGGAAAGCCGCATCTGATACAGCTAATCCTTCATTCAGGCGCACTGGCTTAGAAGGTGTACTTCGATTCTGCACTTTGAAGCTCGCTTATTTCTGGAGTAGCGAGCAACGTTCTTTCGATGTTCAACAGTCAAAAGAAATTGCCATCTTTATTTTAAAGTAGAAAAGTTTTACAAGTAAATTCATTTTTGTTTCGTTTCAAGAACTGTAGATCATGTTAAAATGCCGTTTTATAAAGCTTAAAACAAATGAGAATTATAAACAAAAGCACAAGGGCTCAAATTTTATTGATAAGATGGAAATCAGCCAAGCGCGTGATTCCATAGAGTATTTACAAAGTTAGAAAATGGTAATTTAAGGGAAAAGGGCTACATTGAAACATGACGACTGCTATCCTTCTACCAACTTCGAATTCTGGACATCCTGAGCTTCTGTCGAAGATGACCTTGACTGGAGTTTTCTGATGGATGATGTAATTGCTACTGAGGGATTTGCCCCTTTGTTGAACGTAGTTACTTGCCATTATCCCTAATTTTTGCCTGGATTGTACTATGAGGTTTCCAATCCAACGGGATGATTTTTTATCATGTCTCTAATTTTTGCCTGGACCGCCCTTTCAGGTTTTCAATCCACCGAGACGTTTTTTTTAGGCGAAGTATTTCTTGACTACATCAACATTTGTGGGGTAGGTAAATTCCTCTCCGTCCATAGTTGCAAGTCTCAAGGCGCCACCTGAGAAAGCTTTCTTGACCACATAGGGGCCATCATAATTTGGAGTCCACTTGCCCCGAGAATCAGTGAAAAATGATTGTATCTTCTTGAGCACGAGGTCTCCTTTCTTGAAGATGCAAGGTCAGAACTTTTTGTCAAAGGCCTTCTTCATTCTCTGTTGATACAAATGACCGTGGCATAGTGCCGTTATTCTCTTTTCTTCGATCAGATTGAGTTCGTCGTGTCAACTTTGACACCATTTAGGCTCTGTAAGCTTAGCTTCGATCAATACCCGGATTGATGGGATCTCTACTTCTATGGGGAGCACTGCTTCCATACCATATACTAGAGAGAAAGGGGTTGCCCCTGTTAAAGTGCGGGCGGATGTACGATAACCGTGAAGAGCAAAGGGTAGCATCTCGTGCCAATCTTTGTAGGTTACAACCATCTTTTGAAGAATCTTCTTGATGTTCTTGTTAGCCGCTTCTACCGCTCCGTTCATCTTTAGTCGGTAGGGAGATGAGTTATGGTGTTCGATCTTGAACTCTGCGCACAACTCCTTCATCATCTTATTGTTCAAGTTAGATCCATTAACAGTAATGATCTGGCCCGGAACACCATAACGGCAGATGATATTGTTTTTGATAAATCGGACCACCACTTGTCGGGTTACATTAGCGTACGACGCTGCTTCGAACCACTTGGTGAAGTAATCAATGGCTACCAGGATGAACCGAAGCCTTGGGCTCAATCATGCCAATCATGTCGATTCCCCATATGGAAAAAGGCCATGGGGAAGAAAGAACTTTGAGATGCGCTGACGGTACATGGATTTTGTTGGAGTATATCTGACACTTGTGACACCTCCTCATGTACTTGTAGCAGTCGGATTCCATGGTCAACCAATAATACCCTGCTCTTAGAATTTTTCTTACCATTGTGTGTCCTTTGGCATGAGTGCCAAAGGACCCTTCGTGAATTTCTTTTATCAGCATGTCTGCTTCTGGTCTGTCGATGCATCGGAGCAAGACCATGTCAAAGTCCCGCTTATAAAGTGTATCACCGCTCAGAAAGAAGTTTCCAGCCAGTCTTCTGAGGGTTTTTCTGTTCTTTCTAGATGCCCCAGGTGGGTACTCTCGTTTCTGAAGGAAGCATTTGATATCGTAATACCAAGGTTTGTCGTCTATGACTGCTTCGATCGCGAAGATGTAAGCAGGCTACTCAAGGCGCATTATGTCGATCTTAGGTATGCCATTCCAATGACCTACGCTAATCATGGAAGAAAGAGTGGCTAAAGCGTCAGCCATGTGATTCTCATTACGAGGGATGTGATGAAACTCGATTCTGTTGAAGAAGGGTGACAACCTTCCCGTGTAATCTTTGTAAGGGATCAATCCTGATTGGTATGTGTTCCAATCTCCTTTGATCTGATTGATAACCAGGGCTGAGTCACCATATATGTCCAAGTTTTTGATCCTTAAGTTGATCGCTTCTTCGAGACCCATAATACAAGCTTCGTATTCGGCCTCGTTGTTTGTGCACTTGAATGTAAGTCTGGCAGTGAAAGGAATGTGGGTACCCTGAGGTGTTATGATGATTGCCCCAATTCCGTTTTCGTAATGATTGACAGCTCCATCAAAGATTAGTCCCCATTGGGAACCTGGTTCTGGCCCTTCACTGGGTAGCGGTTCATTGCAATCTTTCATTTTTAGATACATGACATCTTCATCTGGGAAGTCAAACCCGATTGATTCCTAATCGTCAATTGGTTGATGAGCCAAATGATCGGCTAAAACACTCCCCTTAACGGATTTTTGAGCGTGGTACTCTATGTCATATTCTGATAGCAACATCTGCCAACGGGCAATCCTTCCCGTGAGAGCAGGTTTTTCAAATACATACTTGATTGGATCCATTTTGGAGATTAACCAAGTAGTGTGACGAATCATGTACTGGCGCAGACGTTTGGCTGCCTAAGCCAAGGCGTAACAAGTTTTCTCGAGCCTCGTGTACCGAGTTTCACAGTCGGTGAATTTCTTGCTCAAATAGTAGATGGCAGACTCCTTTCTTTTGGTTTCGTCTTGTTGGCCAAGTACACACCCCATTGAGTCTTCCAAGACTGTTAAGTAAATGATCAGTGGTCTTCCTTCCACTGGGGGGATAGAATCGGTGGGTTCAACAGATATTCCTTGATACTGTCGAAGGAAGTTTGACAATCTTCTGTCCAAACGCAGTCCTGATTCTTTTTTAGCAGTTTGAAAATCGGCGCACATGTCGCGGTCATGAGGAATATAAATCTGGAGATGTAGTTCAAACGTCCCAGGAATCCTCTGACTTGTGTTTCAGTCTTCGGAGAAGGCATTTCTTGAATGGCCTTGATCTTGTCAGGATCAACCTCAATTCCTTTCTGGCTGACGATGAACCCTAAGAGTTTCCCTGAACGGGCACCAAAGGTGCACTTGTTGGGATTCAAGCGGAGTTTGTACTTTCTCAGCAGCTTGAATAATTTTGACAGGTGGGTCACATGCTCCTCTTCTGTCTTAGATTTTGCAATCATATCATCGACATATACCTCAATTTCTTTGTGTATCATGTCATGAAAAAGAGTAGTCATGGCCCGTTGATAGGTTCCCCCGACGTTCTTCAAACCGAACGACATTACCTTGTAACAAAAGGTACCCCATGGGGTATTGAACAAAGTTTTCTCCATGTCTTTCGGCGCCATTTTGATCTGGTTATAGCCCGAGAATCCATCCATGAAGGAGAAAACTTTAAACTTTGCTGTACTGTCAACCAGCATGTCAATGTGCGGTAAAGGAAAGTCGTCCTTTGGACTAGCCTTGTTTAAATCTCTGTAATCGACACACATTCTGACTTTTCCGTCCTTTTTCGGAACTGATACGATGTTGGCTAACCATTGAGGATATTCTGACGTAGCGAGGAAACCCGCGTCAATCTGTTTCTGTACCTCCTCTTTGATTTTGATGGCCATGTCTGGATGAGTCCGTCTCAACCTTTGTTTTACTGGTGGACATTCCGATCTCAATGGTAAATGATGTTCCACGATGCTGGTATCCAACCCTGGCATATCTTGATAGGACCAAGCGAATACATCGGGGAATTCTTTGAGAAGCTTTACCAAACCCTCTCTGGCAATTGGACTGAGCAGTGCCCCAATCCTGATTTCTTTTCTCTCTTTTTCCGAACCTAAGCTTACCGTTTCCAATGGTTCTTTATGAGGTTCAATGGGCCTTTCCTCTTGTCTGAGTAGTCGGGAGATCTCTTCTGGAATTTCGTCGTCATCTTCTTCTTCAGCCCCAAATACCGGGAACTCAAAGTTGGGAGAAGACATCGGATCGTATGTTTCAACGGGGTTTAAGACAAGCAATCTGCATGACGTGATGATTCGTGTTTAGAAGAGATAGAGAAAATGCAAGTGTGTGCAGTGTATTTCTTTTACTGCTTGTTTTTATTATTTGAGATGTTTTTTAGGATCACCATTTTCTGAGAAAAGCAAAAAGAGAAAACAGCAATTAACGCAGAAATTACAGAACGACGTTATTTTATTAATGAACAAGTCGATTCTTGAAACTACAGCCCTATAAAACAAAACTCTGTCACTTTGGGCAACGCGAAGAGGGAAAATTTACAGAAAGCGAGCCCTATCAAAACATCCGTTTCACCTGGGCAGGGTGAAAGGTTAAGATAAAGACGGAAATTACTTTGACTTATGGATGATCTTCGGAACATCGACAACAACCCATTGGCAGCGAACTCCTCGGTGAATCACAAAGTCTGGTACTTTCCTTGATTTGTCTTCAGAAATGACGCTGATTTCTGGTGGAGCAGGATCATTAGAATCTGTCTCCCAGGCAGAGTTGTCATAGGAGGATTCTTCTGTTGCCTTTTGCACAGCATTCATGCTCTCAGCTGTATCTCCCCATCCAGTTGGCTGGATGTCTTCGAGTATGATACGAGAGCTTTCAGGAGCAGTGTACTTGACCATATAGTCTTACTTACCACTCGGTTGTCCCAAGGTGTCCCATACTTCTTTGGAACTGGAGGAGTCATCTCTCTCGATGACGTTGACCTCGATAAAAGCATAGTTGATGAACTCTAATCCTGTAAATGTTGCGAATGCATCGTCGTGCTAGGTATTTTCAGGATACCCTGGGTGTTGATCCCATGACATGGTGGGGACACGGGTATTCTGTTCAATGATGCTCAACTAATTTTCATTGTTCGGCTGATTCTCTTGCCCCAAGTCTCCTAGATACGGCTGCCACATTGGCAGGTCATCCATCGGGCCATAATAGTTGTGGTCAAAGTCGTCTTTCATCGGAGTGTCTTCCTCTAATGAGTTTGGTGGAGCCCGGCATCCTTCCGGATCATAATCTCCATATATCATTTCGACATTCGATCGGGGTATAAATCTCGGGCTCTGTGTAGGAAAGCAAAATAGAGTATGCGTTTCCTCCTGAGACATATAATCGTACTCGTTAAGATAGGACTTCCACTCCTCATCTGTGTCGGAGGAATCATCTTTATTAATGGTATGCACTTCTTGAGGCACTGGGTGAAGGAAACCTCCATTGTGGAAGAAGTTCTGAATGGGATGAAGACTTTCATCGCTGGTAGTAGTTGTTTGGGTACAGGTTGCAGAAAAACCATGACCCTTCTTTGTTTTATTGTCAATAGGAATGACTAGTTGTCCCCATCCTGTTGTATTGGTACTCTCGACCGCTTTGATAACGTCTTTGTATGAGGAAATGGAAGTTCCCTCTTCGGAGTGATTGTCCTTGTTCACCGAGAGCGCTTGGAACTGAGTTCCAATAACCTCCTCGGGTTCTACACAAGTAGATGATGATAAGTTACTCACGAGCAAGGCTTGTTCTCCACAGACCGTGACGAGCAGGTTGTCCTGGACGAACTTTAACTTTTGGTGGAGGGTCGAGGTGACCGCCCCAGCCTGATGTATCCAAGGTCTTCCTAATAAACAACTGTAAGTTGTCCGGATATCCATGACCTGGAAAGTGACTTGGAAAGTGTGAGGACCGATGGTTATGGGAAGGTCGACTTCGCCGATAACTGCTTTTTTGGATCCGTCTAATGCTTTGACGACGACCTCGCTGGTTCTCATCGGAGGGCCTTTGAATGATAATTGCATCAAAGTGGACTTTGGCATGACATTCAGGGTTGACTCTGTGTCTACCAGTACGCTGGCTAAAGCATCGTCCTGGCAGTTAACCGTGATATTGAGAGACAAGTTGTGGCTTTTGCCTCCCTCTGGCAAATCCTCATCACTGAACCCTAAGTTATTGCAGGAAGTGATGTTAGAGACAATGTTATCTAACTTTCTGATTGTTACATCCTGTTCTACAAAGGCTTGCTCCAAGACTTTCTGTAGAGCCTCCCTGTGCGCTTCTGAACTGAGTAAAAGTGACAACACAAAGATCTTTGAAGGAGTTTGTAATAGCTGATCAACAACATTGTATTCACTCCTTTGGATGAGCTTCAGCATCTCATCATTGTTTTTAGAAAGGTCGGGATTACTGGACTGACCGACCGGTGGATTGGGAACTTCTGTCTGAGGTTCCTTTTCTTTGTTGGACTCTCCAACTCCTCGGTTGATGATTCGACCACTCCGTGTTACTCGACTGATGTCTGCAATATTCACGACGGAGGGTAATGGGATTTCCTTTCCATTATCGACTGTTGTTGGACCGTATTTGTGAGGGATAGCCTTAGTTGATTCATACGGTAATGGTCCTGGTAGATAGATGACTATGGGAGCCTTCTGATTTTTCTAACTATCGTAAGCAATTTCGACCCGTTCCTGGTTGGGAACTCTCGATTCGTCAAGTAGAGGAATGATGGCACAAACATCCCTGTTCCTCACATGATCGGAGATTACAACAACGTCCTCAATTTGATCAGCGGGTAGTTCGGCGCCCAATTGATTGGTCTGAAACCTGGATATGGGCGAATCTCTCTACGATCCACCTGACCCTGAAGAGCTGCTCACACAAGGTAGCATCCTTGGTTATCTTCTGAACAAACTCTGCAATGTTCATAGTTGTGTGGCGGCACCTGGCCACGTCCGCTTTGAATGCAATGTAACCTCACTAGGTTAGCTTCCACAGATCGGACATCCTGACTTTGACGCCGAGTAGGGTTCCTGTTATTGATACTAATTTGCTGAGTATCTTCATCCATATAGATTGGCATCCACCAGTGATTTAATAAGTTCTGAAACGCCTCCTGGACAAGGGCACAACCTTGATTGTTTTCGCAACCCGCCTTACAGCTTTGATAGTTATGTGAAATCAGGAACCCGAGTCGGACCTACTCAGCATGTAACTCTACCAGGTTGGTATTCATTAAACGAATGTCGAAGATTTAAACCATGTTGATCTGATAAGGATTCCTATCATGGTAGTCCTGGACCCATCCAAGATCCATCTGACGCTGGAGGGCCTCTTGTACAAAAGAGCATCCCAGTTTGTTTACCGAGCAAGTCAGACAAGAACTGTAATCGTGCCGTGGCAGATTATGATACTGGATTTGTCTTGAGTGCATTGCCACCAAGTTGATATTCATCGCACAGATGTCGTGGTTTTGAATGACGTTGGAATTTGTATAAACCATGTTAACTCCACGAACTCGGTGCTCTTGGATCCATCCGAGATCCATCTGTTGATGTAGAGCTGATTGCACCACAGAACATCCCTGGTTGTTTTTAGAGAAGATATCACACTGGTGATAATTATGAGGTGGCACATGGCCATACCCACTCTGTATACAATGCATCTTGACCAGATTGGTCCTCAACAAGAGTACATCGTGAATTTGATAGACATTGTTAGACTCTCCCTCTATTAGGTTGACTGCAGCTTTCTCATGTTGAGGCAGCGGGTTCGTGAGAACATTCAGATTCGTATCTTTGAAAGATAAGACCTCGCTCTTAACAAGATTTTGCACGTCGGATTTGAAATTGAGACAGTTCTCTATGTTATGTCCTGATCCTCCTTGATGATAAGGGCAAGTCTGGTCCATCTTAAACCAAAAAGGCTGATTTTCTGGTACTGCAAGAGGAGACTTAGTTTGGATGTGCCCATTATCCAGTAGTAATGGAAAGAGTTCTGCGTACAATACGGGTATAGGATTAAATCCTGGTGGCCGCGTTGTACGGTTGTTATTATATGGAGGACGTGCCTGCTGAAGAGGCTGTTGTGTCCTTTGCTGAAATTACTGTTGATTAGGTTGGCTCTGCGCAACCTGAGGTTGATACGTATGCGCGGGATTGATAGCAGGAGTCATAGCCGCTACTGGTTGATAACATTGCCTTTGCTTTCCGAGAGATATATTCCTAATATCTTGCTCTTTTTTCTTAGCGAGAGCACTACCATATCATTTTGTACTACTTGATGATCCAACGTCTTTTACTAGATGTCTTTCTCGAACAGCTTCCTCGAGACGTACCCCCATACCGACCATTTCGGTGAAGTCACTGGGAGCACTGACAACCATTCTGTCGTAGTAAAATGAGCTTAAGGTCTTTAAGAAGATTTTTGTCATCTCTTTTTCCTCAAGAGGTGGACAAATTTGGGCGGCAATTTCACGCCATCTCTGAGCGTACTCCTTAAAGGTTTCCTTGTCCTTTTGTGATATCGATCTAAGCTGATCTCTGTCTGGTGCCATGTCCAAATTGTATTTGTATTATTGGACGAAGGCAGTGCCAAGATCTCTGAATGTACTGATCGTAGCGAGGTTTAAACCCATGTACCATTTGAGTGCGGCACCGGTTAAACTATCTTGGAAGTAATGAATCAGTAGGTCCTGATTCTCTGTCTGAGCTGACATTTGCCGAGCATACATTACCAAGTGACTCTGAGGGAAAGAGTTACCCTTGTATTTTTCAAAGTCGGGCACTTGGAACTTGTGTGGAACTTTCACATTGGGGACCAGACAAAGGTCTGCGGCGTCCTTTCCAAATAAATCCTGACCGCGGATGGCTTGCAGTTCCTTTTTAATTTCCAGGAACTGTTCCTGGAACTCGTCCATCCTGTCGATCATAGTTTCCTTTCTACCAGAAGATATCTATGGGATCTGTCCTTCCGGGACAGTGTGCACCACAGGGGGTGGTACCGTGACTACGACAATGAATCTTAGCGTTTCCCAAAGTTTGTAACCTTCAGGAGTCCTCAATATGCCTCTGGCATCTTCGCTTTCCCGAAGTTTGTAACCTTCAGGCCCAGCGGCTTCTGCTGAAGTTTTCGGATCTCTAGTGATCGGCGGAACATATCCTTCCGGGATATAGTTAACAGGCATGCCCCAGGGACGATCTTTCGGCATTTTGTACCTAGGATCATACTTCTCCACTATGGGCGTTGAGATGACCTCTGAGATCACAGTTCTTTGTAGCTGAGCTTCTACCATGGCTTGCATGTCGTTACGAAGCTTTCTCATATCCTCTCTCAGAGCGTCGATCTCTTCTTTCAACTCTCTGTTCTCTTCCTCAAGATCATCCATCTTTTTCTAACGATTGGGCCAAGTATTGTACGAATGAGACAGTTTGACTCTAGAATCGAGACACAAACGTGAGATTCGTAGGTAAGAAGAATACGTTGCATGAGAATGATGATTGCAATGATTATATTAATTGTTTTTTTTGTTTAATCAAAATAAACTTCGTCAATTAGATTGCAAATATCAAACAATGGGGAAACCCCGTTTTATTGAATTCAAAGGATTGCGAAAATAGAAATACAGTAGATTACAATGTGCGGAAACAGAAACCTAAGCTAAGGGGTCCCGAGTCCTCTCTAAGGAGAAACTGAGTGCTGATTCTGGTACTTTCCTTTTCTTGGACCGGGGCTCTTGGGCTGTTGTCGGGTTGTCATTCCTTTTCCAGGTGAAAGGAGCGAGCAAATTCCTTTGGTCATCCTGATTATCCACAACATGCCCCTCCAAAATTTCAATCAGGGCATCTTTATCCTTCAGTAGTTGCTGTATTTTGATACACTCCACATTGAGGGTGCGGTACTTGTTCTTCCAAGACCTCCTCTCCCGCTGAACTTTGCTGAGAGTAACCTGGAGTTTTTCCGTTTCAGTCATAAAGTACATGACAGACTCCCTTGGTGGAAGAACTCCGTGACGAGGATAAGGCATATTTAGCTTGAGAGCTCTAGTTTGTACCCAGTGGAGGTAAGGCTCCACCGAGACATAGTCCGGTTTTCCTAGAGACTCTCGTTCTTTCTTATGAACATGTTTCCAAGCGTGCACTATTTCCATCTTTAGTGCTCTGTCATTTTCTCCTTCTTTGAAGAAAAGACCTTCCAGATGAGCATTCCACGGGACATGCCTCATCGGGTATCCAAATTGACAACGAACCAATACTGGATGGTAATTGATTCCTCCCTTAGTTCCTATGAGGGGTACGTTGGGGAAGTTTCCACAACGGTCAATGATCCTGATTCCCTCATAAATCCTATTGCACCAATCTATGTCAGAGTTGGTAAGAGACATGATTCTCTGCGACCAACGTAAAGTATTCTTTTGATCCCAAAAAGCAGCAGACTTAGGCAAATGGGAGATAAACCATTTGTATAGCAGAGGTACACAGCATGTGATCTCTCCTCTGTTGTACAAATTCCCTAAGTGTACAGAATGATATGCGTCTGCGAGTAAAGTCGGCACAGGGTTCCCAATGAGAAAAACCTTAATGGAGTTGATATCGACGAAGTTATTAATGTTGGGAAACAGAAATAACCCGTAAGTGAGTAAGACAAAGATGCTTTCAAAAGCAGTCACGTTCCCTATACTAGAGAAGTACAGGGCCTTCTTTGTCAAGAACTGGGCCGACAAACCTTGTATGCCACCCTTAGTGGTCATGTGAGTCCTGACCTCTGACTCGTCCAAATATATTGCTCTTGCAATGGTCTGATCCTTTGGAATTTCTTCCAGTCCAGAAAAAGGAGCTCGATCAGTGATGTGTAAATCAATCAGATGAGAATATTCCTCAAGCGTTGGTGCGAGCTGATAATCCGAGAATGTGAAATAGTGATAGACCGGATCGTAAAACTGAACGAGCGCATCCATGATTCTTTCAATTACTTGGACCCTTAACAGAGGTAGCAGACCTCCGTACCTGGCTCTGAAAGCTTCAGGGTTAGTGACCATTCTCTCCAAACCTCTTAAATCCTCTAACTTTGGAACCTTGAAAGTGTACTTATGAGTTCTCCTTCTACCGAAATCCATGAGCGCAGTCCTTTTCTCTGACATTTGCAATCATTGTCTTAGTTTAATTTGAAAAAAGGAGAGACTAGAAGAGAAGATTTTCTTTAATGTTTTTTAAATGAATGTATGAATCCAGCACACAAAAACATAGAAAAAACACGGGGTCAAAGGGTCGGTGTCATGGAGTCAAGGCTCTACCCGTCCCAAAGGTTTATACTAGTGATTTTTGTACGTGTCTCTCAACATCATCAACTCTTGTCGAGAAAAACACCAGCGGGCCGGGAACCGTGCTAGGTGGTGTTTTTTCAAAGAGTCCTCAGAAGAGGGTGGTATCATGTGACAACTATTTCCGATAGCTTCCGCACCACTAAAGGAGTTTTTTCCTAGGTGTATACTCAATCTTTCCACATGCGGCATCACACGCATTCCCATTAGCAGAAAAATAAACACAGATATCAATTAGGAAAAGCAGTATATATATTTTTCCTAAAGTCCTAGACTTTAAAGAGCTATGAATCCTATGTTCCTGACAGAAAATGGCTCCCCGGCGGAGGCGCCACTCTGTGGTTCCTTCCCAATTTAAAGGTTTTGACCTAAGATCCTAGTGAAGTCAAAAAAGTCCTATCCCAGTGAAATCCCCAAAGAAAGAAAGAAAAGAAAGGGCCCCATGGTGGGCGCCACTTTTCTGTAGCGAGCGAAACTGGACGTGTTTCTTAAGCACTGTCGCCCTTTTGGGGGTACTACAGGTTGATTCATTTTTTATCCTATTGAAGCTGATGAAGGAAAGGAAATAGATGTCTCCAATTAACCCTGCTTGCATACCGAGTTTAAACAGTGGTCTGTTAGGTTACGGATGCGATATGGAAGTGGGGCCTCTTTCTTCTTTCTTTGTTTAGAACGGAACACCAGGAATGTTCATGGGTTGGGTGTTAGGACTGATACTTTTTAATTGATGTATGTGGGTATGGGATTGTGGGTTTTTGTTGAGTGTGCTCGCTAAGATTTTTCTTTCAATCTTATGCCTACATATTCCCGTTTACCGAAACAGGGAAATCAGAGCGATCGTAGTTCCTCCTATTCTACGGGAGGAAATGGTGTTTTGGTGTCTTGTTCAAAGCCCAAGACGTGAAGCTAAAGGTGGTTTATATCTTGTTCAAAGCCCAAGATATGAAGCTAAAGAGTCTATTTGTATCTTGTTCAAAGCCCAAGATGTGAAGCTAAAAGTTTCGTCTTTAGAGAGAATTTGTCATCTCTAAAGAGGGTCTGTTTGTCACAACTGTTGGGTGACTGTTTTATAAAGGAGGATTACTTTAACTGGGATATGTGAATCCAGCAATGCCATAATTTCTTTTATAAGGGTTTTTGACCTGAAGGAGAAGACTTTAACTCAGTGTAGAGCAATGCCATCTTTCCTTAGGAATTTCTCATGCTAAAAGTGGGACAGTGGCATGGATGTAGATGATCCAGAGGCTTGCTGCTTACAGCAATTAGATGAAGGAAAAGTAGTTGTTGATGTTTGTTTGTTGTGAACGAGGCACAACTTTGATGCTAAAAGGTTGATTGGCTCAACCGGGGGTTTTCTTATACAAAGCCTAAGAGGAAGCTATCGACCCAACAAGAGGGCATTTTATACTCAACAAGAGAGTGATTTGTGTCTTGTACAAAGCCCAAGACGGAGGCTAAAGGTGTTTAACTCAACAAGAGAGTCTTTGTACCTCGTACGAAGCCCGAGATGGAGGCTTAAAGTGTTTGACTCAACAAGAGAGTCTTTTATACTCAACAAGAGAGTATTTTTATGTGTCTCGTACGAAGCCCGAGATAGAGGCTAAAAGGGGGGTTACTCAACAAGAGAGTCTTTTATACTCAACAAGAGAGTTTTTGTATCTCGTACAAAGCCCGAGATGGAGGCTAAAGGTTGTTGACTCAACAAGAGAGTCTTTTATACTTAACAAGAGAGTGTTTTTGTATCTCGTACAAAGCTCGAGATAGAGGCTAAATGGGATGACTCAATAAGAGAGTCTTTGTATCTCGTACGAAGCCCGAGATGGAGGCTATCGTTACTGTTTCAGTTGAGTGACAAATCCAGTATGCCGATTTAAAGAGAAAATCAGTTCTTATATGAGTACTGTTTGCGCTCAGGGATTTGATTCAAGGATCAGGGTTATTTCCTGTTCGTTAAGGAAATGGTAAATCCAAAGGGTATTGAGATTGTCCGAGTCTACGGGTTTTATCTCCTGGTTTTGAAAGGAACTTGAGAATGTCTTTGAGACTCAAGGGAATTAGACTTTCCAAGTCTAGAGTTTCATATTTTGTACTACGTTTAAGAAACAGCAGTAGCAAGATCTAGACTTTTTGAAAGACTGTTCTATTAAGATGACTAATTTATGTTCTTATACCTCTGAGAGGTCATCGGGACAATTTGTACGAAGCCCAAGAGGAGGTTATCATTCCCGGAGGAAGAAATCATTTATACGAAGCCTAAGAGGAGGCTGTGAATACTTCTAAGAAGCCGACCCGTCCTTGTACAACGCCCAAGAGGAGGCGAGGATGCTTCTAAGAAGCCTATGGGTCCCCAAACCCCGAGAAATTCAAGACATGCCATTCACAGAGAATAGATCAAGCCAGGAAAGTTCGAGAATTTGGAAGAAACTCAAGAGATGCCATTCACGGAGAAAAGATCATCTCTGGGGAGTAGAGTTTCTTTGACGATTTCTAAAGGTGACAGTCTGTGAAAGGGTTCACCGAGAATGCTGCCTTTCACGTCTCCATATTGTTTAACCCCAAGAGGAGGGAAGACTATGTCTGGTAATCCTATGGGGATCTAGTTTTATCTATTTTAAGAGTAATCAACATGGCTTAGTGCTAGACGTAGTTGCCGGGGAAATCTAAATATCTATACTAGTATTACATAGTTGATATGAGTTTATGAAAGAAGACTTACAGTGAAACAGCCCCACAATACAGTTTATATGTATATGAAAGCGGATAAAGAAAGCATATAACCACTTACTCGGTTGTAGAGCTTCCATGCTGTTTGGTTAGTTGTTCAACAAAAAAAGATTGAAAACAACAGTATATTCAAAATCAAAGGAGAAAGTGCTTTGAAATGAAAGATTGGGGCTTACATCTCAAGGAGAGGCCCAGGGTTTATCAGTGATCGCACTGTCGTTTTGTACAGAGGGACTTATACAAGTGACTGAGGCCCAAGAAATATTCTCTGTACAAACGGATGGGTCTTACACTCTCTCAAGAGGCCCAAAAGATTTAAAAAAAAGCGGGGCTTATAACACGAGGGTAGGCCCAGATGATTTTTTGTTTGAAATGGCGATCGCGCCGAGATTTTTAAAAACGTAATGGGTCTTATACAATGACTAAGGCCCAAGATAATTTGGTTTTCAAAAGGGGTTGGGTCTTACACTCTAATAGAGGCCCAAAAGTTTTGAATGGGTCTTATAGCTCGAGGAGAGGCCCAAATGGTTTATTTTTAAACGGGAGACGATTGCGCCGAACTTTTCTTTTAACGCAGAGGGACTTATACAATATCTGAGGCCAAAAATTATTTTGGTTAAAAGGGGATTGGGTCTTACACTCTAATAGAGGCCCATGAGTGTTTGAAAATGATTTGTGAGGGTGAAAATCAAAGAAACCCTAATTTGTTTTCCTTTAACAGTAAATATTAAAAGAAAATCAATGAAAAATACCAAATGAATTTGAATAAACCACTTGGGATTTTTTTTTAAGGTTTGAAAAATGAAGTTTTAATCACAAGAGATATTAAAACACATTTGGTCTTGATTTTTCAAGATGAATGTTCATTTTAAAATGTTTAAAACATATAAAAAATGAAGTTATTTACAAAAATACTAATTATATTAAATAAATAATATAAACTTAATTTTTTTGTGGAATAAAATATTTCAACATTTTTGTGATTTTTTGCAAAAAGAACCAATAAAAAATAATTAAAATTGAGTGAGTTATTAATTTTCCAATTAATTAATAAAACATAAAAATATTGGAAAAAATGGCAAAATGTTTAAAAACACAAAATGGCATGGGTGGGGTTTGAACCCACGACCTCAAGGTCACAAGGCGCGCGCCTTACCACTGGGGTGGTGATACATCCATTGTTTTGAGTGAAAACACAAATATACAAGTCATGCCTTGGTTTTAGGCCTGGCCCAAGGCAAGGCAAGGCAAGGCAAGTTTTGGCTCAGAAACGTGAAGGTCATAACCTTCTCAATTCTTAATGGTTTGAGACAAAATTTATATGCATCTGGACCCGAATTTCAAAAGGAATCCAATGGTGGTGGTAGTTTTTTCAGATCACACTCCCTCCTCAAAACCCGATAGTGGTTTTGAAAAAGGCCTATAATTACATTTTCTATGCTACACTTTGATACAGGCATGAATTACATGATCAATTCATTCAAACACAACATATATAAGATGTATGAGGTGTGCATGATCAGTGGACTTCAAAGCATTGCATATTTTGGAAAGTTCAAGTCATGAGGCTTACCTCTTTTTGAGCTTTTTGGAGTTTTTATGCAATCTGTCAAGCCTCTTGTTCCAGAAATGATTTGATGCTTTAGACACCCTCAAATGATCCCTTAGAAGCTTTTAGGATGATTGGAATCAGCTGGTACCTGCAAAAACACAAACTGGCCCTTTCTTGCAAAAGGGGTTAAGAGTGACCAAAATAGCAACTTTCTCAAATGGTGTTCCAGATGGGGGGAACCATTTGGTACAGTTCAAAGATGATATTTGGAGTGTGTTTGAGGTTTTATCTGGTTTGGAAAGTGACTGAATCAAGACATGGCTTGAAAAATGCACAAAAAGCCTATTTTGAGGTTTTGAGAGGTGACTTTATGATTTTGTGATTACAGGTCACTTGTGAGAGCTTGGATCACCTACATATGATGTTTATGAGGTGTGTGTGTGTGATTGGTTTGATTGAAAAAGCTCTCAAACTCAAAAACTCAGAGTTCCCTTGCTAAAGAAGGCATTTTTGCCAAGAGAAAGAGATTTTGAGGAAAGTATCTGTTTGATGGCTTTGGTGTACTCAAACTGAGCACAAATGAGCTTTATTTATAGTAGAGCAAGTTTGTTTTGGGATCAATAGTGAATGGCAACTGCAACAGAGGTTTGGCCAATGTTGGCAAATGAAAAACCAAGTCTCCTCTAGCCATTGACTAGAGGTTAGAGCACAGAGCTTTGGTTCCCTACTTGTTGGAGGAATCTTGACTGAATTCAGTTGCAAATGTGTCAGTCCATGCCACCTCTAAGCATCTATTAAATGCTCTAATCCAAAATTGGAGTCTTGTCCCTCTTTTAGGAAATTCTAGGTTTGGCATGCTACTTCTTGTTCCAAGGACTTTAGAGGCTTGGCTCAGTGATTGCCCCCTTTAGATTTGATCCTCAGATGTGTCCAAGATGATGACAAGGCTTGAAATTGGCTGATTTTGGCAAATCAACCAAAAATGCAAAATTCTGCCTTGCCTTGGCAGTTTTCAGCAAGGCATTTCGCCACTACCATAACTTTTAGCTCAAATTGAATTTGGTGATGTTCTTGGCCATTTTGGAAAGCCCTTATATGATACAACAACTGTTTGATCATATTTGGTTTTGATAATTTTTGGATCCAAGTGAAAAATGTCCCTACATTTGGGAAAAAGTGAAGGCAGATTCTGACTTAGTGAAAATTTCACTAAGTGTTGGAAAAAAGTGACATTTTCACTTTTTGTGATTTTAATCAATCCATAACTCAAAATCCAAGAAGAATTGGAATGAGGTCTAGTTTAAGTTTTTGTAGAGGGCCATGAGATCTACAAATCAAGCTTTGGATGGGGAGAAATGGCTTTGTGGTTTAGGAGTTATGATCCTCCAAAGTTGGTACCCTTGCCACTTTGTTCATAACTTAGAAAATTTTCTAAGTTTTTATGGTTACCCCTTTTGCAAGTTATCCCACTTTCTTTGATTTTTCTTGATGAATGATGATTCAAATCATACATTAACATCATTTTAGGGTTAACAATCCATTTTTGTGAAAAATCTCAAATAGTCAAAGTTGACTTTTGTGCACAGTTGACTTTTTATCCGATGAATTCCAAACTGTGCAATCCTTTAGGAAATCAAGTCCTTGACCTAAATCAAACATGATGGACATGTTCCATGGGTGTTATAGGGTGTATTGAATCATGTCTTAGGGTTTGGGAGCATGTCCTAGTCAAAAGTCAAAGCTACAGTTGACTTTTTCCTCAAAACCCTAACTGTGGTACTGATGAAATTGAGACTTATTGCTCAAGCTTCTTCGATCAATCCATTGTTAAAAATGGATCAATGTGGTGTATTAGAGACCCTCAAATCCTCTCTTGAGGTCTTGGCTCATGATTTGTCCCAAAAGTCAACTTAGGGGTGAATTAGGTCAAGAAACCCTAATTCCTGATTTTTGATGTATGCATCCCCTGAGGTCAAATTGACTTGATACTTGGGTCCATGAGGTTCCATGGAGTATATTAGGTTATGCTTTTAAGCATTGGCTCATTCCCAGAGGAAAATTCCCAACTGGAGGCCCTGGTCGACCAAAACCCTAATTTGGTGACACTGGCGATCTTGAGGCTTGATCCACCTAGAAGGGAGCAACCTTGTGCTTAATCCTTGAAGTGGGAGTCCTCCTGATCCATTGTGGATGTTTGAGAGGTTTAGACAAGTGGAAGATCATGTCATTCCTTGATTTATCCTTTGTCTAAGAGCTCTGAGAGGGTCTGAAACCCTAACTTTGATTATAGTGAATGCTCACCCATCTTTGGGGAGACTAATGAGGCATAATGGTTTACCCATATTATGGTGATGATTTGCCCAATGATGGGAAATCTTAGTGGTCAAAATTTGGGGTATGACAACCATATGCTTTGGAGTTGTGACTTGAGACCTTGGAACTCATCTGGTACCTTAACCTTGATTTGATCTTTGGAAGACCTATCTCGGCTACCTCATCTTTGGCTTGGTTTAAGTTCTTATTTATCTGGTGCTTGGTTATTTCTCTGCTTATATGGTTGCTTATTGCTTGAATCCAAAGGATGGGATAGCTTGGTATCTTGGTTAGATCTTTTCTTCCTTAGCTTTTATTTTATGCTTTAGGGTAGTCTCTTCATCTTCTCCCTTTCTTAAATTTTCAAAATCTTATCCCTTTTTCAAAACCTTCTTGTTTTCAAACTTGAACCTCTTTCATAATAAACATTGACTTTTTCAAGTGATTTTCAAACTCTTTTCTTGAATAAAGTGCTAATCAATCTTAAGCATATCAAGACCATTTTCAAAAGACTTAAAAAATACTTAACTCATTCAAACTATTTTGTGCCTTTTGTGCACTTTTCCTTTTAAATTTTTTTCTTAAGGTTTAGACATGAGTCATTTTCATAGTTGATATGTAATTCTCCTATCTCCACAGTGATGATTAGTGTTGATTCTTTTCCACTTGAGAGAGCTAGTGGCATACTTGTTGATCTCTATCCAAGTTGAGCCCTTCTCAATAATGATATAAAGGTCCATTTTCATACACTTGTGGGTGACTAGTTGAGTTTTCTCCTTAAAATTACAACTTTCCTTTCCCATTTAAAATCAATTAAAACAAATCTCTTTTGTTATTTTTACCACGAACTATAATGTTTTGATCTTCCATTGCACTTTGTGGGTACGTAGGCACAAGGCTCAGGAAGTCTTGTCAAAACAAAAATCTTAAAAAACGTTTATCTTCTCATCCCTCCAATCTTTTACAAACAACACCTTTTAAGTCAAACATAGATTTTCAAGATGTTCTTATAGAGTACTATAGATGTTTTAGGTGCTAACAACTTCCTATTGCATAACCAACAACCTTACACTTGTCTTTGTTTTTATTAGTTTTGTTTTAAAACTTCATTAGGTTTTGTTCGTTATTTTCCCCATTCCTTTGGAAAAATAAAAGTGCGGTGGCGACTCTTGATTTATGAGTTAAGTTAATCAATAGCTTAATGTCAAATTTTCCCACTACAGGTATATGTTGATCAAACCTCAGGTTTTTATCAACTCAACATTTCCCGATCGTGTTTTTAAGCTCAAGAAAACACTATATGGTCAAGAACAAACTCTTAGAGCTTGATATGACTGTCTAAGAAAATTCTTGAATGAAAACATGTTCCAAAGAGGACAAGTCGATAACACTCTTTTCATCAAGAAAAATGAACATAACATTTTACTAGTTCAAATTTATGTCGATGATATCATATTCGGTGCTACTAATGAATTTTCTGAAATGATGCAGAATGAATTTGAAATGTCAATGATGGGGGTAATTCGATACTTCTTTGGTCTTGAAACTCATTAAACAAAGAAACAAACCTTCATCAATCAAGCCAAATATTGCAAAGAATTACTAAAGAGGTTTGACATGGAGAAGTCCAAAATAATAGCAACTCCAATTTTACCATCATGTAACCTCGACAAGGACAAAAATGGAAAACCAGTTAAAAAATAAAATAATAAGGTAGGATATGATCTCTTCTCTATCTCATTGAATTTAGTCTTGATATCATGTTAGTTGTATGTCTATGTGTTCGCTTTCAAACATCCCCAAAAGAATCCTATCTCAGTGCAGTCAAATGCATCATGAGATATCTCACTGGCACACAATAAATGTTGTGGTACCCCAAGGGAGCCGTTTCTGATTTAGTTAGGAACATCGAATCTGATTTTGATGGGTGTAGTTTGGATACAGAAAGTACCAGCGAAACATGTCACTTACATGGGAACTCTCTTGTCTCTAGGCATAACAAGAAACGAGCAAGTGACTTTCTATCCACAGCTGAGGCATAATACGTTGTTGCGGGTAGACATTGCTCTTAGATTATCTGGATGAATTAAAAACTCATTAATTATGGTGTTAATATTGGAGTTCTCCCGATAATATGCGACAAAACTAGCGCCATAAACTTCACTAAAATTGTGATACTTCACTCTCTGGATAAACATATTGAGGTTATGCACCAATTTATTAGGGATCATTGTTAACAAGGGAAATTCATACTTGATTGATCTCATCTAATAAACTCATATATATCTTTACAAAACTACTTCCGAAAGAAAGCTTCTTTTTCATAAGAACTGATCTAGGAATCTTAAATAAATAATGCATGAATTAGTATGTTTATGTGTCTTTTTTGCTTCTTCCTCTTACCTTTATATATATCATGTTATATGATCTATGTGTTGTGTTTGTTTCTTGCCTTTTTGATTATGACAAATAGGGAGAAGTATACTCTTAGGGGGGAGTATACTCTCTACTCATATGAGGGGGAGTTTAAGTACTCAAACTTTATCTATCTTCTTTTTATTTTACCACCTCCTTGAGAGATGTGTTCTCATTATCAAAAAGTGAGAGAATGTGCATCTATGTGCTTGTAGGTATAAAACTTGTGAGTGCACTATCCTCTTAAGAAATGTTTTGAATGATGTCAAAACTAGGACACTTAGTATTTGTGTTCATTGGATCTTATTGTCAATGTCTAGATGTGCATTATCATATTAGGACACTCAAAACTAGGTTAGATAGGCCATTACAAATCAAAATTATAAATTTTCATGACAAATACGTCTATGGGTCAACACATCAATTCTACGAGTCAATACATAATGAAGGAATCTTAAAACAAAAATTATTCCTGCTACGTAGCGCTACATAGGATGCTTGAGCTGATATATACTGCGTATGTAGTGCTACGTCTATGTTATGTAGCGGCTTATACTGAAGCAGTTTTTTAAAATAAAAACTCTGCCCTCTATGTAGCGCTACATAGGAGCCTACGTAGCGACTCCCAGAGCCTATGTAGCGGCTCCTAGAGTCTATGTAGCGCTACATGCTGTTCTATTTTACACAACTTGTAATTTTTGGCTAAAACTCTATTGTTTTGTTTTTGTACACACACACACATACATATAAATATGCACTTATGCATCATTTCTTAGAAATTGAAACTAATAACATTAAAAAAAATTCTCATCATTTTCAACCTTTTCTCTTCATACATTCAACAAATACACATTATCATTTTTGTTGAGTGTCATCTAGATTAGATTGATAGGGTCCAATTTAGGATTGTTGTAATAAAATTGGGTTGAGTAATCTTTGGGGGTTTCATTGATAAAATTGGTTAGGGTTTTTCGTCCAAGATTAAGGATTGATTTATGGTTTTTGTACAAGATTTCACAACGAGGATTCATCCGAGTGAAAGCTTTGAAAAACGCGGTTCAGTCAAAGGAGTAACGGTAACCGGAGGACCGACTTGGAAGTCTTGGGTCACTTGATCTGCTTAAGATCAAGGGGAGAGAAGAAGTTAGAATCAACATCAAACATAGGGTTTGGGGGTTTTGATTACTACTTTTTCTCTTGTATACAACTCTTGAAAAGGTTAATTACATATCTCAATCTATTTAGAAATGGGGGCAGACGCACCCATAGTGGGGAGAATCGGGGAACTGCCTAAACAAATATTAGTGTTCTCTCTCTCTCTCTCACACACACACACACACACATACACACATACACACACTCTCTCTCTCTCTCTCACACACACACACACACACACTCTCTCTCTCACTCACACACACACACACACACACACTCTCTCTCTCTCTACAATTTAATAATACACTTAGTGAGCAATTTAATTAGCTGAAAATTCTAGTTGTGTTAAAGTATCTCAAATTGTTTTTGTCAAACAATTGCAATCTAAAAATTAGCAATTGGATTTTCATACTATCAACACAAAGAGAAATAAGCTTGGTGTTTGTTATACACCAAGTGTTTGATAAATTGATTGTACACTAAGTGTTTGATAAATTGTCGTGGTCAATTTTTGTTTCCTGTTTCATTGGAAATTGATTATCATTGCCTGATTTAGTTCAAATGTATTTTGTAAAGCATATTGATTTTATTTCTTATCATTAGTATACTTTTGTTATGATTTATACAAATATCTGATTCTTCCAATAACGGTTCGGATAGATGAGTGTCGATCCAAATTTGCTAATGTTGTATATACTAAACATTTTAAAATAGAATTTTTAATTGAAGAAAATTTTAATTGTGATATATTCACCCCTCTAGATTGTTTTCCTCGTCTAACAAAATTGATGATCCTACTGAAAACCTTCTTAGTGTTTTGATGGCGATAACACTAATGATGGTTGAATTCGCTGGAAATATATTTCCCATTCTCTGATGACGGTAACTAACTTAATGGAATATCAAGCCTCGTCAAGTAGGATTGTCAATGTTACATTGAAGTGCTGATATGATTAGTGGATTTGATAAAGGAACTTAAAAGCCTCAGAGTTGTGTAAGAGAGGAAGTGTGAAAGCTCGCTTGGTCGGGTCTGTCTGAGTTCCCAAAGTCTTGTGAAAGTTGGAGAGTAACTCCTAAGATAATAAGGTAACCTACACACAACCTTAAAAAAATTTAGAGCCTCATTTTTACCTAATAAAATACCTAAATTTTTTTAAGCCCTAGCTAGTTGATTAGGACACTCCCAGCTTTATAGGGAGAAATATTTCAACTACCTAATCAATTACATCATAGGTTGATCGACTAGATAAAGCTAAATCAATTATATAATAAATTATGATAGTCTCATAGTAATTGGTAACAACTCTCTATTCAAAGATTCCATATTGGGCACGAAGAATCGATTATTTGAAGTATCTAATCGATTAGAATTAGGACCTAATCGATTCGATGAGTTCATTGGCCCATGGATTGTTTCCTTTTTTAGCCAATTCTTTTACTATATAAAGGAGGTCCCTCCTCTCTTCATTTCACCCCAAAATTCATAATTTCTATAATCCTTCTCAATTTATCTCTCATCTCTCTCTCTAAATATTTTCTTTTCACCTAAGTTGCATTAGTTCCGTGTGATTGAAAATTACTTGTGAGGAAAGAGTCGTGTTGGTGTCATGCCATTATTGTTATTTTCAATAGTGTGATACACTTGAAGAATTGAGTTTGGTTCTAGAGATAAATCATTTAAAAATCTTTGTTTGGTTATAGAACTTAGCATGGAAAAGTTATGTTTGATTATTGAGATCAAATTGTAAAATCTCTACTCGGTTTGTGAGTTCAGCTCATGGAAAATCTCACTTTTGGTTGGGGATAAGCTAGTGTAATAACTCTTGATTCACTTATATCAAAGGTTGGTGGGCATAACCTGTAAAAGCTCAATATTATAGTTAAATCTCAATAAGATCTCTTGAGAATAGGAGTGGGCCAACGTTTGGTCTAATTTGGATACTTCGTTGGTGCCATCTCTCTAATCATTGTCTTTTAATTTCCGCTATTTACTTTATTGCCTTTACTTTCCGCTGCTTTTTATTCTAATCTTAAAAATACTAACACAATTTGCTTCTTAAGTAACAAAAATTCTAAAGTAAACAAGAATTTTGAATATCAAAGTTCACCTCTCCCCCATTTTATGCTTAGAGTCACTAGTCCAACACATTTGACATATGATGTTGTTATTATCAAAACCATCATGATCAACTAATGGTTTCAGACAGTTGTAACTGAAATCACATAGATCCACATTCTTCCCCTTTTTTATGATGACAACACATCTCTTATGGAGGTGGTAAAGGTAGAAAAAACATGGGTAAACGATTGAAGTGGTCAAACTTCCCTTCACAAATATAGAGAGAATCTTATACTCCCCTTAGAGTATACTTCTCCCCCTTTGGTTTTATAAAAAATGTGGAATAAAAAGATAGATAATAGACACAAGCACATAGATCATAAATAATCAAGAGAATAAGAGATAAAGTTTAATAACTGTCATACCCCAAAATTTTCCCTAAGGTTCTTTAATTCGCCAACATATCATATTAGGTCAATCATCTGTGCATAACTAACCGCTTTATCTAGTTTTTTGCTTGTTGTTTCACTTGTGAACACAGGTACTGCTGCAGAAGACTCAAGATCTTGAAGGATGTGTTGTGTGTATGCTTGTGGAGATTCTGATCCTTGCATGTTTGTGTTGAATTTCTGTGGAGATATACCCTCAATATCATGCTCCCTAAGCCAATACTAGAGTTAGATCGTTATCCTTCAAGTGGAAGAGTTTGGGATTTTGGTAGTTTGCAAAGCCTTTTTTCTTTAAGACGGTAAAGGTGTTTAAGAGAACTTGAAATTGAGTTTAGACAAGTAATTCTCAAAGTGAAGTTCGAAATTCATTCTTTACAAAGTACAAGTTCCAAAGCTTCAGATTATTCGTTCAGGATTCAAGAGTGATTCTCAAAAGCACAAGTTTATTTAAAAGAAGGGAAAATACTAACTTTGGTTCAAAGTTCAAAAGTTTTAATATTATTCACGAGCCAAGTTAAAGATATTAAAAGAACTTCCAAAGAATCTTCACAAGTAAAAAAGAGTTTGTTCAAGATTGCGACACATATCTCTCATTCAAGCTCTAATCATAGTCCTCTTAATCAATACAAGGTCATTTGTTCCTCAAGATTCCTCTGAGGCTTCTCAGAAGCTACATTTTTCATTATTGATGGATGGATGTCACGGTGCATACTAGAAACCCAGGGAGGTGTTGTCTATCTTTTAGCATTTGATCACAAATTAGAAAAAGGAGGGAGCGTGTTCTGCTGGTAGTAAGGAAGTGGAAGACTCATGACAGTACATTTCCAACCAAGTTCCTAACTTTCAAACCTATACCATGTATCATAACACCTTCGTTATTTCTAACCTTTTTTTTGTAACAACCTGTAAGTACAAAATCCAACCTCAACCATAAACATACATACCATACGAATAACAACTTAGTAACCTTTCACAAAAAGAAACAGACAACCAAACTCATTGAATACCACTCATTCAGCTTTTGAATTCAAGTTATACAAATATCATATACAGAACACATTAATTGGCAAAAGTCATAACTACATCACTAAGGACCCGAATCGGAAGGCAGAAAAAGAGGGTTTTGAAGCAGAGTCAAACTTGATGCTCTTCTTTGCTCCAATTCATATCTCCGACGTCCCTCCGCCTACCTAGCTGCTGTCCGGCTTTAACAACCAAGGATGGAGAAGAAGTGAATGCTGGGACTGCTACTAACCTTTATCATAAGCTATGTTATCATCTTCTCGGTACCAATCAACTACAAGATATTACATCATTCAGTTTATTACTGGGCGTACACTCCAACAGCTAGATGAATTCCTCCATGAGTCTGCAAAGGAAATTCCCAAGATCAAAAGGGAATGAGTTTCAAGGGCCCACAGTTAGATTACATTAATGCAAATCAACAAACACACGCTCTGAAAAGGTTCTTAAAGCAACAAAGGATAACATTAATGAGCAGGTAAATAGAGAGTATTATCGCAGAAGCACTTTTCTTGCATTGCTTTCTTCTGCCAGGAAGGTGGTGTCACATGTTGACCGCAGACAAATTCTGCACGCCACTAGTCTCTATTCTGACTAGACATTCTTCACTTCAATTGGCCAGCATTCACAATATCCCCTATACAAATCCTCCAAGAACCTACACAATAAAAGGAGATTATAGCAACAAATCAATTTTCAACAAGCTGTTAACAAAAAACATCATCAATTTGTTTCTAATACAGCCATCAATCATCATCAAGTGATGTTCAAAACTATTCAATATGCCATCGTTACTTACCAAGCATTTCATGATTTGAAGCCTTGAACCTTCATGTCAAGCCGTAGCTGAAGTGGCAACCAAGCTCAGGCTATTAGCTAACCACATCCATTTGCTTCATAGCAACCCCTGTCCAAGAAACTGTACAAACACCCATGTTGCAACAACTGTAATAAATCAGTAAAGATACATCTGGATTTAGTCCTAAGAGAAATGGTATTAGAAGAGAAACAAGTGAAGCTCTACGACCTGGCGTTATGCTTCGATAGATGTTGCTCCATTGAAGATATCTAATACCTTCACACTATTTTTGGAAAGGAATTTTACGACTCTGCAGCACGAAAAGGAAAATGGTTAATTTTTTGTTCTAACGTAACACGTAAAACAACCTCGTACAATAAGGTTTTGAAGCTATTACATTTGAGTTTGAAAGTAATAAAGGATTCATAAACCATTCAAAATAAGAATGAGTTTTGCAACAAACCAATAAGCTGTTAGCGCCAAATTCAACAACTTTCTGGTGGGTCCAAACATTGGGACAAGCATGTTCCCTCACCTTCCCAAACGGTTCCTAATAATGCTCATACAAGGCCAACAATTTCAGGAAAGTATTTTTTTTCAATAGTGAACAAGGTCGAAAACGTGTTTCATACGTTCTCAAAAACTTCCTAAACAAGCAAAACTAATCCAGACACTATTCAATTCATTCCAAAACAATCTTTAGACAATATTAAACAACACCTAAACCCAAAAGCCACAGTATCGGACACGATTTTGCAAAATTCCTAATTTGGCCTCAGAGTGTATGTTGAGTCAGAATTTAGTCATCATTTTCAAATTAAGGGTTGAGGGCATTATCACGAGGATATCACCAGCATCAACCTTTTCCCAAAATAAAACGTACCGAAAATCATAAGGAAACGTGTTCCAGACAACAAAGATATCAATTTCCAAAACTTTCCAAATTTGAAAAACAAATCATATCAGGCACAACCGATAGTTTCCAAAACAAGCACCAAACAAAATCAATCATACAAATCACACTTTATTACACCATCAATCAATATTCAGATTTCCAAAATTAAAATCATCACTGGCCATCTATAAAAAGGGACACATTGCATCAGAAAAGGGACGGAAAAAAATCAGAGATCACATATCAAACCCTAACCCACAAATTACAAAAAATTCAGTAGATCGTACACAGCTATCATCTATTAATTCCAACCCACAGAGAACGAAGGCGGAGATTTAAAGAAAGGCGTTCATCATCCTCTCAACAACCAGAATTTCAGAAGTAGACAAGTTCAACATGAAGGCAACGAATCGCACAAAATGGTAAAGGATAAAGGAAATCTTCCCTGAATGGGGATCTTCGGAAGTCAGTCATTTCGCCCTTGCAGCTTCCGACCGCCCTTTTCCATTTTTCGTTTTTGTTTTGCTTGCAACATTTTTGTAATTTGTAATCAGCAACATAATGAAATAGGGGATGGAAATCATGGGGGTGGGGTTTTTATTTGTTTGATTTTGTTCGATCGAGTGAGAAAAAGATGATGAGACGAGAGACGGAGTGGCGGTGCGATTAGGGTTACAGAACCCTAATTGCAGAGAGAAGGAATAACGAGAGTGAAAGAGAATGAGAGGCTCTCGTCTGTTTTTTTCCTTTAGCTTTCTTTGATCACTTAATCGCACGCACACACCCATACAATACCTACCATGCACCCCTCCGTTTTAGCATTTGATCATTAACTTGAATCACATCAGTCGGTTGGGGATCTGAGGGTCTGCGATAGACCCGCTCCCCAGCATCACGCCTAATCATTCCGTAATCCCTTTTTTTTATCAATTCAACCTTTTTAGTAAATAATTTCTTTTTTAATAATAATAATCAAATTCATTTTAACTAATTTAAGTATGGAACTTTTTCTAACTAAAAAAAACAGAAAGATAATCCTTTTATTTCAAATTTCATCTTTTTTATAACTAAAATGTAATTAAGAACTTTTGATTAACTTTTAAAACCTTTTAAAAAAATAATATAATAATAATAATTAAAACCTTCTTAAATTAATCTCTCACATAATATCTCTTATAATAGTAAATTTTTCTTGATTAAAATATTAAAATTCTGTCAAGTTAGAAAACCTCAACCTTTCCCTTTTCTTTAATTCAAAAATAATCTTAACATAACATCTCATAATAGTAAAAAACCTCTCTTTATCAAATATTAATTTATTTTAAGAGAAAAACCTTTAACTCTTAATTAATAATCTCTAAGCATGATCCTAAAATGAAACAACCTCTTATCGATAATGTTAAGATTAATTAACTCCCCTTAAATAATCATCCCTTTTTAGAATCCCTCTCACATTTGAGCAAACGCTTGTGTGTTTCTTTATCTCGTTCATGATTGATATTGTGTTGCTTATACCTTCATGTTTACCTTTTGCTTGATGAATGTATGCTTTATATGTCTAAACCTTTTCAAAGCTAGAAACTCTCGATCCAACGTCGAGCCCATTTTCTACCCATGTAAGTCGATTGCCTTTGGGCATCGCATTCAACCTATCGGTCACTATACACTAAAGATAGCTCACACTTTGCTAGTACGCACAAATAATCTAAGTTAATTGTCCCCTTAATTCCAAAGGAAAGGTTCCCTAATATTGACTGCCATGTCATAGGACTAACACTTTAGAACCCTTGTGTCATACCCCAAATTTTGACCACTTAGATTTCCCATCATTGTGCAAATCATCATCACAATATGGATGAACCATCATGCCTCACTAAATGCCTCAAGGGTTGCTGAGCATCCAGTACAGTCAAACTTAGGATTTCAAGCCCTCTCAGAGTCCTTAGACAAAGGATCAATCAAGGAATGACATAATCTTCAACTTGTCTAAACCTCTCAAACATACACAAAGGATAAAAAAGGACTCCCACTTCAAGGATTAAGCACAAGGTTGCTCCCTTTTAGGTGGATCAAGTCTCAAGATCGCCAGTGTCACCAAATTAGGGTTTTGGTCGACCAGGGCCTCCGGATGAAAAATTTCATCTGGGCACAAGCCAAAGATCCAAAACATAACCTAATGTACTCCATGGAACCTCATAGACCCATTCATCAAGTCAATTTAGCCTCAGGGGATGCATACATCAAAAAATCAGGAATTCGGGTTTCTTGACCTAATTCACCCCTAAGTTGACTTTTGGGACAAATCAAGAGCCAAGACCTCAAGACATGATTTGAGGGTCTCTAATGAACTATATTGATCCATTTAGAATAATGTATTAATCCAAGAAGCTTGAGCAACAAGTTTCAATTTCATCTGCACCATCATTAGGGTTTCACGAGAAAAGTCAACTATAACTTTGACTTTTGACCAGGACATGCTCCCAAACCCTAGGACATGCCTCAATATACCCTATGACACCCATGGAAAATGTTCATCAAGTTTGATTTAGGTCAAGGACATGATTTCCTGAAGAATTGCACAGTTTGGAATTCATCTGATAAAAAGTCAACTGTGCACAAAAATCAACTTTGACTTTTTGAGATTTTCCACCAAAATGGATTTTTAACCCTAAAATGATGTTAATGTATGATTTGAATCATAATTCATCAAGAAAAACCAAAGAAAGTGGGATAACTTGTAAAAGGGGTAACCATAAAACTTAGAAATTTTTCTAAGTTATGGAAAAAGTACCACTAATACACTAACTTTGGAGGGTCATAACTCCTAAACCACATGGCCATTTTTTCTCATCCAAAGATGGATTTGTAGCCCTCATTACACTCTACAAAAACTTCAACTAGACCTAAGTCTAATTCATTAAGGATTTTGAGTTATGGAGTGAGCAAAATCAAGAAATCACACTTTGTTCCAACACTTAGTGAAAATTTCACTAAGTCAGATTTTGCTTCACTTTTTGCCAAATGTAGAAGGATTTTTCACTTGGAATCAAAAGAGATCAAAACCAAACTTGTTCAAACAGTTGTTATACCATGTAAGGGCTTTCCAAAATGGCCAAGAACATTGCCAAATTCAACTTACCCCATGAGATATGACATTGGCAAGTTGCCTTGCTGAAATCTGTCAAAGGCAAGGTAGAATTTGCAATTATGCTCGATTTGCCAAAATCAGCCAAATTCAAATGCTCCTATCCACTTGGACACATCTGAGGATTGATTCTAAAGGGGACAATCACTGAGCCAAGCCTCCAAAGTCCATGGAACAAGAAATAGCTTGTTGAACCTAGAAGGGCCAAAATAGGGACAAGACTCCAAATTTGGATTGAAGCATTCAATGGAAGCATCAAGGTGGCATGGACTGAGCCATTCTCATCTGAAATTAGTCAAGACTTATCCAAGACCAAGGGAACCAAAGCTCTGTGCCCTAACCTCTAGTCAATGGCTAGAGGAGACTTGGATTTTCATTTGCCAACATTGGCCAAACCTACTTACCAGCTGCCATTCATTATTCCTTGCAAAACAAACTTGTTCTACTATAAATAGAGCTCAATTGTGATCAGTTTGAGTACACCAAAGCCATCTAACAGATGCTTTCCTCAAAATCTCTTTCTCTTGGCAAAAATGCCTTTCTTAGCAAGGTAGCTATCGGGTTTTGAGTTTGAGAGCAATTACAATCAAACCAATCACTCACACACCTCATATACATCACATATGAGCTGATCAAACACTTAGATCACTTCTGAAACACCAATTTCACAAAATCACCAGCTGGTTGCTCAAATTTTCAATCAAGTTGCAGTTGGGGTACCACAAATTGATCCAACCAATTTCAATCAAGTCCAACCATTCAAACACACTCCATAGGGTGTAGGGAAGCTGTTCAGATCATCACCACTCATCTGTAACACCTCCAAATCAAAAATCGCATTGCACTTGCTGTCACGGCTTAGAGGTAAGCACATACTTGGTCATCTCTCAATCCATGCATATTTCCTCGCACAATAATTTGGCCATATGTTCATAATCATGTATGGAATGTTTTCCGTCAATTAATTGCATTGTTTGAATCATGTATCAAAAATCCTAGCCTTCATGCAAAAATTAGGGTTCTTGAGGTTTCTTCGTGATTTCATGTTTTATGTTTAATTTAAATAAAATTAAGTGTTATAAACATGATCGTGAGGTTGAGACGAGCATAATGATATGTGGATTGCATGATATGATTATGTATTCAGTGAGATTGGATGGAAAACGCAAATAAGCCAAACCCAGAAAAACGCGCGTGTTCTTGCTTGTGTTCTTGGCGCCCTTTTCACAAATTCAAATATTTGAATTTTGTGATTTTGTTTAATTGATTCAAAAATTAATTTCTCTCTGAGTTTTAATGATTTTAAGTTGATTCTTTTTTTAATAATTCACAAAAATGTTAAAATATTTTATTTTATCAAAAAATCCCAAAAATATTATTTATTTCATATAATTGATATTTTTGCAAAGAATTAACATTTTAATTGTTTTTGACATTTTAAATATTTTTTCCACATTGATTTTGCAACTTTTAATGCTTTCTAATTATTTTGTAGGTCAATACTTAATTTTTGAAGCATTAATCCAAGATCACAATTTGTTTTTCACATGTTAAACAATTTTGATCATTTTAATTGAATTTTTATTCAATTAAAACACATTTTGAAAACAAATTAGGGTTTTTGGATTAATTCAACCCTCATAAATTATTTTTAAAACACTTTGGGCCTCTAATAGAGTGTAAGACCCAATCCTTTCTTGACCAAAACATTTTGGGCCTCATTATATTGTATAAGTCCCGATACCGTAAAAAACAAACGGCGCGATCATCGCCTTTTAAAAATAACTTTTTGGGCCTCTCCTTGAGCTATAAGACCCATTCAAAACTCTTTGGGCCTCTAATAGAGTGTAAGACCCAACCCCTTTTGAAAACCAAATTATCTTGGGCCTCAGTCATTGTATAAAACCCACTGCGTTTTCAAAATCTCGGCGCGATCGCCATTTCAAACGGAAAAATCAATTGGGCCTACCCTCGTGTTATAAGCCCCACTCTTTTTCTTTAAAAGATTAATGGGCCTCTTGAGAGAGTGTAAGACCCAACCCCCTTTGTACAGAAAACATTTTGGGCCTCAGTCACTTGTATAAGTCCCTCTGTACAAATTCAAACAATGCGCTCACTGATAAAACCTTGGGCCTCTCCTTGAGCTGTAAGCCCCAAATCTTTCTTTTTCAAAGCACTTTCTCCTTTGATTTTGTATATACTGTTGTTTCCAATCTTTCTTTGTTGAACAACTAACCAAACAACATGGAAGCTCTACAACCGAGTAAGTGGTTATTGCTTTCATTTACCGCTTTCATATACATATAACTGTATTGTGGGGCTGTTTCACTGTAAGTCTTCTTTCATAAACTCATATCAACTGTGTAATAATAGTATAGATATTTCGAGTTTCCCCGGCAACTACGTCTAGAACTAGGTGACGCCGTTTCGTTTATTCATAGAAATAGACAGCTAGATCCCAAATAGGATCACCAGATACAGTCTTCTCTTCAGCTGTCCTCATTAGGAACTGTCAAGAAATTCTATCCCCCAGAGATGAATTATTCTCGGTGAAACTTCTCTTGAATTTCTTCAAAAACCTCAGAACTGTTCACTAAATGAATTATTCTCGGTGAAACTTTTCTTGAACTTTTCTTTGGTTTGGGACCCACGGGCTTCTTAAAAGCATCGGCCTCCTCTTGGGCATCGTACAAGGACCCACAGGCTTCCTAAAAGCAACCCCGCCTCCTCTTGGGCTTAGTACAAGGACCCTATGGCTTCTTAGAAGTATTCACCGCCTCCTCTTAGGCTTCGTATAATGATCTCTTCCTCCGGGAATGATAACCTCCTCTTGGGCTTAGTACAAGGACCCGTCGGCTTCTTAAAAGATTCCAGCCTCCTCTTGGGCTTCGTACAAATTGTCCCGACGACCTCCTAGAGGTATAGGAACAGAACCTAGTCATCCTCATAGAACAGACCTTTCATAGAGTCTACTACTGTTTCTCAAAACATGGTACAAAAGATAAAACTCTAGACTTGGACGGTCTAACTTCCTTGAGTCTCAAAGACATTCTCAAGCACCCTTCAAGAATAGGAAAGAAACCCGCAGACTCGGACAGTCTCAATACCCTTCGGATTTCCCGCTTCCTTAAAGAATAGGAATAACCCGGATCCTTGAATCAAATCCATGAGTACAGTGTTACTCATATAAGAACTGATTTTCTCTTAAAAAATCAGTATATTGGACCTGTCACTCAACTGAAACAGTTACCATAGCCTCCTCTTGGGCTTTATACAATGATTCTCCCCAGCGGAGTCAAACAACGTTTAGCCTCTCTCTCGGGCTTTGTACGAGACACATAAAAGACTCCCTCGTTGAGTTTATTACCTCTTTCGCCTCCATCTCGGGCTTCGTACAAGATACAGAGACTCTCTTGTTGAGTCGAACTTTCAGCCTCCATCTCGGGCTTCGTACGAGATACAAAAACACTCTCTTGTTGAGTATAAAAGATCCTCTTGTAGGATCAACCCCTTTTAGCCTCTCTCTCGGGCTTTGTACAAGACACATATTAGCCTCCTCTTAGGCTTTGTATAAGAAAACCCCTGGTTGATCCAATCAACCTTTTAGCATCAAAGTTGTGCCTCGTTCACAGTACACAAACATCAACAACTCGTTCCCTTTCATCTAATCGCTGTAAGCGGCAAGCCTCTGGATTATCTACATCCATGCCACTGTCCCTCTTTTAGCATGAGAAATTCCTAAGGAAAGATAGCATTGCTCTACACTGAGTTAAAGTCTTCTCCTTCAGGTTAAAATCCCCTATAAAGGAAATTATGGCATTACTAGGATCCGCGTATCCCGGTTAAAGTAATTCTCCTTTATAACCAGTCACCCAACAGTTGTGACAGACAAACCCTTCTTTAGAGATGACAAATTCTCTCTAAAGTCGAGACCTTTCAGCTTCATATCTTGGGCTTTGAACAAGGTACAAATCACCTTTCGCTTCACGTCTTGGGCTTTGAACAAGACACCAAAAACAACCATTTCCTCCCATAGAATAGGAGGAACTACGAACGCTCTGATTTCCCTGTTTCGGTAAACGGGAATACGTAGGCATAAGATTGAAAGAAAGATCTTAGCGAGCACACTAAACAAAAAACCCAAATCCCATATCTCCATCAATCAAAAGCAGTAATTCAAAAGCATCAGTCCTAACATCCTAATCCTTATTCCCCGCTAGAAAGTCCTAGAAAGAAAGAAAACCGTATTGGCGAAAATACAAATAACCAGTACAAAGGCCCCCCCACATTGATAGCATTCGTAACCTAACAGACCGCTGTTTAAACTCAGTATGCAAAGCAGGGTTAATTGGAGACATCTATTTCCCTTCCTTATTCAGCTCACAATAGGATAAAAAATGAATCGACCTGTAGTCAAAGCTCAAACCGCAGAGAGCGACCAGCGCTTAAGAACCGCGTCCAAAATCGCTCGCTACAAAAAAATGGCGCCCACCGTGGGGCCGGGTCTTTCTAAAACTTCTTTTTTTTCTCTTCACTTATGTGAAAGCCACAGATTGGGGCTTCCGCCGGGGAACCCATTTCTGTCAGGAACTTAAGATTCATAGCTTTAAAAGGTCTAGGATGTTTTAGGACAAATATATATACTGCTTTTCCTAATTGCTATACATGTTTATTTTTCTGCTAATGGGAATGCGAGTGATTCCGTATGTGGAAAGAATAAGTATACACTTAAGATAAGTGATGGCGACGGGGTCGACCATCAACCTCAGTGGAGGCTGACCAACGCAATCCATTCACTCTTCTAGCCAATGGGCCGGTTGTTAAGTCTGAGAAGCTGAGGAGCCAAACCCTTTCGTAGTGCGGAAACTATTGGAAATAGTTGTTACGCGATACTACCCTCATTTGAGACTGGTGATCTATTCTCGGTGAATGGCACTTACTCTAAGATTGCTTTACAACTCGCTGGCGATCCGCTTGTTGTTTTGCTTTCCTAGGAGAAGCTGATGATAATGAGTACAGGTACAAAAATCACCCTAGTATAAACCTTTGGGGATGGGTAGAGCCTTGACTTCATGACAACGACCCTTTGACCCCATGTTTTTTCTATGTCTTTGTGTGCTGCATTCATGCATTCATTTAATAAAACATTAAAACATTCAAAAAAAAAAACTTCTCTTCTAGTCTCTCTGTTTTTCAAATTAAACTAAGACTGTGATTGCAAATATCAGAGAAGAGGATTACGCTGATGGATTTCGGTAGGAGAAGAACTCACCAGTATACCTTCAAGGTTCCAAAACTAGAGGATTTGAGAAGGTTAGCGAGGATGATCACTAACCCAGAGGCTTTCAGAGCCAAGCACGGAGGTTTGCTACCACTATTAAGAGTCCATGTGATTGAGGGAATCATGGATGCGCTCATTCAGTTTTACGATCCAGTTTATCACTGTTTCACATTCCCGGATTACCGGCTAGCACCAACACTGGAGGAGTATTCTCATCTGGTTGATCTACATATCACCGATCGAGCTCCATTTTCTGGACTGGAAGAAATTCCAAAGAATCAGAGCATTGCAAGAGCAATTCATTTGGACGAGTCTGAAGTCAGGACTCACATGACTACAAAGGGTGGCATCCAAGGTTTGCCAGCCCAGTTCTTGACGAAGAAAGCCCTGTATTTTTCCAGTATAGGAAACATAACTGCTTTTGAAAGCATCTTTGTCTTGCTCACCTACGGGTTATTTTTGTTTCCCAACATTAATAACTTCGTTGACATTAACTCCATTACGGTTTTTCTCATTGGAAACCCTGTGCCGACTTTGCTCGCAGATGTGTATCATTCTGTACACTTAGGAAATTTGTACAGCAGAGGGGAGATCTTATGCTGTATACCTCTGCTTTACAAATGGTTTATCTCTCACTTGCCCAAGTCTGCTGCTTTTTGGGATTGTAAGAGTGCCTTACGCTGGTCACAGAAGATCATGTCTCTTACCAACTCTGATATAGATTGGTGTAATAGGATTTATGAGGGAATCAGAATCATTGACCGTTGTGGAAACTTCCCCAACATACCCCTCATAGGAACTAAAGGAGGAATCAACTACCATCCGATATTGGTTCTTCGTCAATTTGGATACCCGATGAGACACATCCCACTGGGTGTTCATCTGGAAGGTCTTTTCTTCAAAGAAGGAGAAAACGACAGAGCACTAAAGATGGAAATAGTGCACGCTTGGAAACATGTTCATAAGAAAGGACGAGAGTCTCTAGGAAAACCGGACTGTGTCTCAGTGGAGCCTTATCTCCACTGGGTACAAACTAGGGCTCTCAAGCTGAAGATGCCTTATCCTTGTTACGGAATTCTTCCGCCGAGGGAATCTGTCATGTACTTCATGACGGAAACTGAAAAGCTTCAGGTTACTCTCAACAAAGTCCAGAAGGAGAGAAGGTCTTGGAAGAACAAGTACCGCACCCTTGACATATAGTGCATCAAAATATAGCAATTACTAAAAGAAAAGGATGCTCTGATTGAAATTTTGGAGCAACATGCTGTAGAGAATCAAGATGACCAAAGGAATTTACTTGCTCCTTTCACCTGGCAAAGGAATGACAACCCGACAACGGCCCAAGAGCCCCGGTCAAAGAAAAGGAAGATACCAGAATCAGCACCCGATTTCTCTTCAGAGAGGACTCGGGACCCATTAGCTTAGGTTTCTGTTTCTGCACCTTGTAATCTACTGTATTTCCATTTCTGTAATCCTTTGAATTCAATAAAAAGGGGTTTCCCCACCATTTGATATTTGCAATCTAATTGTCGAAGTTTATTTTGATTAAACCTTAAACAATTAATATAATCATTGCATTCATCATTCTCACATCGCGTATTCTTCTTCCCTACGAATCTCACGTTTGTGTCTCGATTCTAGAGTCAAACTGTCTCATTCGTTCAATACTCGGGCCAATTGTCAGAAAAAGATGGATGATCTTGAGGAAGAAAACAGAGAGTTGAAGGAAGAGATCGACGCTCTGAGAGAGGATATGAGAAAGCTTCGTAACGACATGCAAGCCATGGCAGAAGCTAGCTACAACGAACTGTGATCTCAGAGGTCACCTCAACGCCCATAGTAGAAAAGTATGATCCTAGGTATCAGATGCCGAAAGATCGTCCTTGGGGCATGCCTGTTAACTATATCCCGGAAGGATATGTTCCGCCGATCACTGAAGATCAGGGAATCACAACAAAAGCCGCTGGGCCTGAAGGTTACAAACTTTGGGAAAGCGAAGATGCCAGGGGCATACTAAAGACTCCTGAAGGTTACAAACTTCGGGAGACGCCAAGACTCACTACCGTAGTCACGGTACCACCCCCTGTGGTGTACACTGTCCCGGAAGGGCAGATTCCACAGACACCTTCTGGTAGGAAGGAAACTATGTTCGATAGAATGGAGGAATTCCAGGAACAGTTCTTGGAAATGCAGAAGGAGCTGCAAGCCATTCGTGGTCAGGATCTATTCGGAAAGGACGCCGCAGACCTCTGCTTGGTCCCCAACGTGAAAGTCCCACACAAATTCCAAGTGCCCGACTTTGAAAAATACAAGGGTAACTCTTGCCCTCAGAGCCATCTGGTGATGTACGCTCGGCGAATGTCAGCTCAGACGGAGAATCAGGACCTATTGATTCACTACTTTCAGGATAGTTTAACCGGTGCCGAACTCAAATGGTACATGGGTTTAAACCGTGCTACAATTAGAACATTCAGAGATCTTGGTACTGCCTTCGTCCAACAATACAAATACAATTTGGACATGGCACCCGACAGAGATCAACTCAGATCAATGTCGCAAAAGGACAAGGAAACCTTTAAGGAGTATGCTCAAAGGTGGCGTGAAATTGCCGCTCAAATTTGTCCACCTCTTGAGGAAAAAGAGATGACAAAGATCTTCTTAAAAACCTTAAGCTCATTTTACTATAACCGAATGGTTGCCAGTGTGCCCAGTGATTTCACCGAAATGGTCGGCATGGGTGTACGTCTTGAGGAAGCCGTCCGAGAAGGACGTTTGGTAAAAGACACTGGATCGACGAGCGGTACTAAAAAATACGGTAGTGCTCTCCCTAAGAAAAAAGAGCAAGATATTGGGAATATCTCTCTCGGAAAGCAAAGGGGACGTTATCAGCCGGTAGCAGCTGTAACTCCAGCTATCAGCCCAGCGCCTATTCCTATGTATCAACCTCAGGTTGCGCAGAGCCAACCTGACCAGCAAAGGACACAATAACCTCTTCAGCAGGCTCGTCCTCCATATAACAACAACCGTGCAGCACGGCCACCAGGATTTGATCCTATACCCGTGACGTACGCAGAACTGTTTCCATTACTACTGGCTAAGGGGCACATCCAGACTAAGTCTCCTCTTACGGTACCGGAAAATCCGCCTTTTTGGTTTAAGGTGGATCAAACTTGCCCTTATCATCAAGGAGGTTGAGGGCACAACATTGAGAACTGTCTTAATTTCAAGTCTGACGTGCAAAAGCTTGTTAGGAGCGGGCTCTTATCTTTCAAAGATACAAATCCCAATGTTCTTACGAACCCGCTGCCTCAACACGAGAAAGTTGTAGTCAATCTGATTGAGAAAGAGACTAACAACGTCTATCAAATTCACGATGTACTCTTGTTGAAAACCAATCTGGTCAAGATGCATTGTAGACAGAGCGGATATGGCCATGTGCCACCTCATAATTATCATCGGTGTGATACCTTCTCTAAAGATAACCAAGGATGTTCTGTGGTGCAAGCAGCTCTACAGGAACAAATGGATCTCGGATGGATCCAAGAACACCGAGTTCGTAGAGTTAACATGGTCTATACGAATTCCAACGTCATTCAGAACCACGACATCCGTGCAATGAATGTTAACTTGGTGGCGATGCACTCAAGGCAAAGCCAGTATCATAATCCGCCGCGACATGATTACAGTTCCTGTCTGACTTGCTCGGTAAACAAACAGGGATGCTCTTTTATACAAGAGGCCCTCCAGCATCAGATGGATCTTGGATGGATCCAAGACTACCATGATAGGAACCCTTATCAGATCAACATGGTTCAGATCTTTGATATTCGCATGATGAATACCAACTTGGTAGAATTACATGCTGAACAGGTCGGACTCGGATTCTTAATATCACATGATTACCAAAGCTGTAAAGCAGGTTGCGAAAACGATCGGGGTTGTACCCTTGTCCAGGAAACACTTCAGCACTTGTTAAATCATTGGTGGATGCCAATCTACATGGACGAAGATACTCATCAGATTAGTATCAGTAATAGAAACCCCACTCGACGTCAGGGTCAGGATGTCCGATCAGTGGAAGCTAACCTAGTAAGGTTACATTGTATTCAAAACGGGCGTGGCCAAGTGCCACCACACAACTATGACAGTTGTAGCGTCTGTTCAGAAAGTAACCATGGGAGTTACCTTGTGAGAGCAGCTCTTCAGGGCCAGGTCGATCGTGGAGAGATTCGTCCCTATTCGGGTTCTGGACCCATCAATTGGACGCCGAACTACCTTGCTGATCAAGTTGAGGATGTTGTCACAATCTCTGGTCATCACAGGACCAGGGATGTTTTTGCCATTATCCCTCTACTTGACGAGTCTAAAGTTCCCAACCGGGAACGGATCGAGATTACTTACGATGGTCAGAAAAATCAGAAAGCTCCCGTAGTCATCTATCTACCGGGACCATTACCGTATGAATCAACTAAGGCTATCCCTTACAAATATGTTGCAACGACAATTGAAAATGGAAAGGAAATTCCATTACCTTCCATTGTGAATATTGCAGACATCAGTCGTGTAACACGGAGTGGTAGAATCTTCAACCGAGGAGTTGGAGAACGTGACAAAGAAAAGGAACTTCAGACGGAAGCTCCCGATCCACCAGTCGGTCAATCCAGTAATCCCGACCTTTCGAAAAATGATGATGAGATGCTGAAGCTCATCCAAAGGAGTGAATACAACATTGTTGACCAGCTGTTACAAACTCCTTCAAAAATCTCAGTGTTATCACTGTTACTCAATTCAAAAGCCCACAGGGAGGCTCTACAGAAAGTCTTGGAGCAAGCCTTTGTGGAACAGGATGTAACAATCAGACAGTTTGATAGCATTGTCTCTAACATCACTTCCTGCAATAATTTAGGATTTAGTGATGAGGAATTACCTGAAGAGGGTCGCCGTCATAACATGGCACTTAATATCACAGTTAACTGCCAGGACGATGCTTTAGCCAGCGTACTGGTAGACACAGGGTCAGCCCTGAATGTTATGCCGAAGTCCACTTTGACGCAATTATCATTCAAGGGCCCTCCGATGAGAATCAGCGAGGTCGTTGTCAAAGCATTCGACGGATCTAGAAAAACAGTTATCGGCGAAGTTGATCTTCCCATAACTATCGGTCCTCACACTTTCCAAGTCACTTTCCAGGTCATGGACATCCGGGAAACGTACAGTTGTTTATTAGGAAGACCTTGGATACATCAGGCTGGAGCGGTTATGTAACGACCCGAAAAATCTAAATTATTTATTTAATCATTTATTTAATTAATTTAGAAGGAATTAAGGGGGTTTGTAATGATTTTGGAGAATTATGGATTAAAAGATGCATTTTTGAGTAATTTTAATAAAAAGAATAATCATGTATTATTTATGTTATTATTGTTATTATTAAAATTTAAAATAAAAGGAGGAAGGGCAAGGTGGTGTTATTGGAGATAAGTGAGGATAGGATGGGAAGTTCATAAACTGGGATATATGACTAAAAGAGAAAAGGGAACGATCATTTCTAACTGATCGTGTTTTGGGTGAAGGAAACTGAAGTAGAGAAGAGGAAGAGGAAACCTAAGGGGCTGAGGAATTCTCGAAGAATCTTGAAGAAGGAAGGAAAGGCTTCGGATTATTCTAAGGTATGGGGAGAATTCTTAATTCTTGGTAGTTTACGAAATTGGAGATTGAATAGATTAGGATTGTATGAATTTGTGTTTGATTTTGATGGTTTTGAATGTGAAATATATGAACATGATGAGATTATGATGAATGCCACTAGTATGTGTTGATATATGTGTGTCTTATGAGTATTTTGGTCAATTTTTGTGTAGAACATTAGTTTTGGGGGTTATGAGAATCAAAATTTCAGAAAAATCAGATTCTTGGAAAAAGTGGGTTTTGTCGCGCTCTGACACGGGCCGTGTCACACAACACGGGCACCGTGTCAGCCTACTGGTTGATAAAAATAAAATTTGTGTGTTGCAGGGGTTCTGACACGGGCCGTGTCACAGGACACGGTGGCCGTGTCAGCTTGCTGATCATGAAGGAGAAAAATTGTTTTTTGGAAATTGGTCCCAGGGGTTCTGACACGGGCCGTGTCACAGGACACGGTGGCCATGTCAGGCCGCTGACTTGCTATTTTTTTGATGATTTGGAAGCGTGTCCCAGTTCTTCTGACACGGGCAGTGTCACAGGACACGGTGGCCGTGTCAGACTACTGGTTGTCTCATATTTTGCTGTTTCCTTGCAGTCTCTCGCTGTTTTCTCGTGTTGTTTCTTTAGGGTCGAAGTATTGATGATATGTAATTGATGAACTATGATTTTATGATGAATGTTGTTGAGATGAAGTGAATGATGCACATGTCGATAATTGAATGAAATGAGGAGGTTAGCATCATTGCATTTCATGGCATATTTTTATGATGGGGCTCCGGCCTATTGGTAGCTTCAATCCCATCGTGCGGATTGGAGTGATATGTTGTTATGGTGTGCTCCCATTGTGGAGGGTTGATGGCCAGTGCCCATCGCATGGAGGAAAGTCGGTACCCGCATTGCATATGTGCATTTTCATTGAAGTTGACATTGCATTTATTATGGAGTAATTATGATGAATCGTATTATGAATTCTAAGTTGATAATGATGTGAATGAATGTGAGTGATGATCTGTTGTTGTTGCTGCTTAATTTATTTGATTTCCATGTCTTGTATTACTATATTGAATTTTGTTTTCTCACCCTGCCTGCTTGGAAATGTTGCCTCTTATGTGGGTAACTTGCAGATAACCAAGAGTAGCTTCGAGGTGACGAAGGAGGTAGCTTGGAGTGTCTCGTTTATGTCGTTAATTTTAGAGGTGTCCTGCTCTGGGTCATGTAACATCGGGTTGGGATGAATTACGAACATGCATGTTCTTTTGATTTATTTTGGAATTGTATACTGATGATGTTTTTCTAGATTGGATAAATTTCTCATGAAGTTTTAATTGAGTTTACAATGACAAGTTGATTCCGCTGCAAGATTATGATTTCTTTTGATGATGTTTTTGAGTAACCCGTGTTACGGGACAGGACTATGAGAATTGTATGATGCTTTGGTTATGTACACCCTTGGTTGTGAATTATACTCTGATAACATGATTTATTTCTCTAAAATTGTATGTGGGGTAGAAGGGTGTTACATTAGTGGTATCAGAGCAGGTCGGTCTGTCCGGCCAAGTTTTGTGTAGTCAGTCTGTTGTCAGTCGTTACTTGTTAACGATTATTTGTTTTCTGATGTGGTATGTGTTGTACAGAATGGCTGGGAACAACACGCGTGCTCTTGCTGATGCTATTGCAGCTCTCGCTCGGAACCATGCTCCTGATGAGTTTCGCGCGTTAGAGAAGTTTCAGAGGAACAACCCACCGAAGTTTGAAGGGACTCATGACCCGGCGAGCGTACAAAAGTGGCTCAAGGAGATTGAGAAGATTTTTAGAGTGATGGGGTGCTCTGATGCACAACAAGTGCAGTTCGGAACGCATATGCTGGAAGAGGAGGCCGAGGACTGGTGGGATAACACCCGTCAGAGGTTGGAAGATGTTGGCACTGCGGTGACTTGGAATGTGTTCAAACAAGAATTTCTAGGCAAGTATTTTCCTGAAGATGCCCGTGGTAAGATGGAAGTGGAATTCATTGAATTGAAGCAGGGGAATATGACTGTGGCGGAGTATGCTGCCAAATTTGAGAGGCTTGTGAAGTTTTGTCCTCATTACAACCGTGCAGATGCTGAACTTTCTAAGTGTCTCAAGTTTGAGAACGGGCTGAGACCAGAGATTAAACAAGGGATTGGATGTCAACAGATTCGCAGGTATGCGAAACTGGTGGATAAGAGTAGGATCTACGATGAAGATAGTCGAGCTCGATCTGCTCACTACAAACAGCTAAGTGAAAAGAAGGATAAGGGCCAGTTTAGAGGAAAACCCTATGCAACCCCAGGTGATAAGGGTAAGCAGAAGGTATCAGATGAGAAGAAGTCAAGTAGGGGAGCCGCTAATGCACCTACTAAGTGCTACAAGTGTGGGGAGCCAGGTCACAAAGCTGATGTGTGTACTAACAAAATTCTGAGATGTTACCATTGTGGCAAGACCGGGCATAGGATTGGTGATTGTCCGAATGAGGGTCCGACCTGTTTCAATTGTGGTGAACAGGGACATATCAGTACTCAATGCCAGAAACCAAAGAAGACTGCTACTGCTGCCCAGACTACTGGAAGAGTATTTCCTTTGGCGGGCTCAGAAGTTCCCAAGAACGACAACTTAATTCGAGGTACTTGTTTTATTAACAATGTTGAGTTGATTGCTATTATTGATACTGGAGCTACGCATTCATTTATCTCTCTCGAGTGTGCTACTAGATTGGGTTTGAATTTGTCTAACATGAATGGTAGTATGATAATAGAGACCCCGACTAATGGTTCGGTGACTACTATGCTTGTTTGTTTGAAGTGTCCTTTGACCATCTTTGAGAAGGATTTTGTGATGGATTTGGTGTGCTTACCTTTGCACCAAATCGATGTCATCCTTGGTATGAACTGGTTGGAGTTCAACTACGTTCACATTAATTGCTATAACAAGACTGTGAAGTTTCCAGAGTTAGGTGAGGATGGTGAACTAATGTTCTTATCTGCTAAACAAGTGGATGGACTTTTATTAGATGAAGCGTTGATGTTCGCAGTGTTTGCATCGTTGCCAGCGGATGTTGTGGCCGTCAGTGCTGAGTTGCCTGTGGTTTGTGAGTTTCCAGATGTATTTCTTGAGGATATAAGTGATTTACCTCCGGAACGTGAAGTTGAGTTTGCTGTAGATTTAATACCAGGTACGAGCCCAGTTTCGATGGCTCCTTATCGGATGTCTGCTTCGGAATTGAATGAGCTGAAGAAACAACTAGAAGAATTGTTAGAAAAGAAGTTTATTCGACCTAGTGTCTCTCCGTGGGGTGCTCCGGTGTTGCTCGTTAAGAAGAAAGACGGTAGTATGAGATTGTGTGTCGATTATCGGCAGTTGAATAAGATAACCATCAAGAATAAATATCCGCTTCCGAGAATCGACGATTTAATGGATCAACTCGTAGGTGCTTGTGTGTTCAGTAAGATTGATCTGAGGTCTGGTTATCATCAGATTAGAGTTAAAGTTGGCGATATTCCGAAAATAGCTTTCAGAACGAGGTATGGTCATTATGAATATACGGTGATGCCATTTGGAGTTTCTAACGCACCTGGTGTGTTCATGGAGTATATGAACAGAATCTTTCATGAAGATCTTGATAAATTTGTAGTGGTTTTCATAGACGATATCTTGATATATTCTAAATCAGCAGAAGAACATGCAGAACATTTGAAGATTGTGTTACAAGTGTTGAGGGAAAAGAAATTGTATGCTAAGTTATCGAAGTGCGAATTCTGGTTGAAGGAGGTGAGTTTCCTAGGCCATGTGATTTCAAGTGGTGGAATTTATGTGGATCCCTCGAAGATTGATGCGGTGTTGCAGTGGGAGACTCCGAAGTCTGCTACAGAAATTCGTAGTTTTCTTGGATTGGCTGGTTATTATCGTAAGTTCATTGAAGGTTTTTCTAAGTTGGCTTTGCCTTTGACGCAAGTGACTCGAAAAGGGCAAGCGTATGTATGGGATGTCGCTTGTGAAGAGAGTTTTGTAGAACTAAAGAAAAAGTTGACGACTGCTCCGGTGTTAGTTTTGCCAGACCCGAATGAGTCCTTTGTGGTTTATTGTGATGCTTCAAAGATGGGCCTTGGTGGAGTTTTAATGCAAAATGGTAAAGTGGTCGCTTATGCTTCTAGACAGTTAAGAGTCCACGAGAGGAATTACCCTACACACGACTTAGAGTTGGCTGCTGTAGTATTTGTACTGAAGATCTGGAGGCATTATCTTTTTGGTTCGAAATTTGAGGTATTCAGTGATCATAAAAGTTTGAAATACTTGTTCGATCAGAAAGAGTTAAACATGAGGCAGAGAAGGTGGCTAGAACTGTTAAAGGATTTTGAGTTCGATTTGAATTATCACCCAGGTAAAGCAAACGTAGTGGCTGATGCTTTGAGTAGAAAGTCGTTGCATATTTCGATGCTTATGGTGAGAGAACTTGAAATGATTGAGCAATTCAGAGACATGAGTTTGTTGTGTGAGACGACCGCTGATAGTGTGAAATTGGGCATGCTAAAGCTGACTAGTGGAATTTTGGAGGAAATTCGGGGAGGTCAGAAATCTGATTTGAAATTAGTTGACCAAATAATGAAAATTGATCAAGGTAATGGCGGTGAATTCCGGATTGATGAAGATGGAGTTTTGAGATTTCGAGATAGAGTGTGCGTCCCGGATATTTCTGGAATCAAAAAGAGTATTTTGGAAGAAGGGCATAGAAGTCGATTGAGTATTCATCCTGGTGCTATGAAGATGTATTAAGACCTTCATAGATTGTTTTGGTGGCCAGGTATGAAAAGAGATATTGCTGAATTTGTGTATGCATGTTTGACTTGCCAGAAGTCCAAAATTGAACATCAGAAGCCTTCAGGTATGATGCAGCTGTTGAATGTTCCTGAATGGAAGTGGGATAGCATTTCCATGGATTTTGTGACTGGGTTACCAAAGACTACAAGAGGTAATGACTCGATATGGGTGATTGTGGATAGGTTAACTAAGTCGGCGCATTTCTTACCTATGAGAATTAATTACTCTATGCAGAAGCTAGCTGAGATTTATATTGGTGAAATCGTGAGGTTACATGGAACACCTTCGAGTATTATATCGGATAGAGATCTGCGGTTTACGTCAAGGTTTTGGAGAAGTCTACAGGATGCTTTGGGTACTAAGTTGAGGATGAGTTCTGCTTATCACCCGCAGACGGATGGTTAGTCGGAAAGAACAATCCAATCTTTAGAAGATTTGTTGAGAGCTTGTGTACTAGATCAAGGAGGATCTTGGGATAGTCACTTGCCGTTGATCGAGTTTACATACAACAATAGTTTTCATGCTAGTATTGGGATGGCTCCTTATGAGGCGTTGTATGGTAGACGTTGTCGAACTCCATTATGTTGGTATGAGTCGGGAGAGAGTTCTGTACTTGGACCTGAAATTGTTCAAGAAACAACGGAGAAGATTAAAATGATTCAGGATAAAATGAAGACGTCGCAGAGTCGTCAGAAGAGTTACCATGATAAGAGGAGAAAAGCACTTGAATTCCAAGAAGGAGACCACGTGTTCTTAAGAGTCACTCCGATGACTGGTGTGGGACGAGCTTTGAAGTCTAGAAAGCTCACTCCGCGCTTTGTTGGTCCGTATCAGATTATGCAGAGAATAGGAGAGGTTGCCTATCGGGTGGCTTTACCGCCGTCACTTGCAAATTTGCATGATGTGTTTCATGTGTCGCAGTTGAGGAAGTATATTCAGGATCCGTCACATGTAATTCAGATGGATGACGTTCAGGTAAGAGATAACCTGACAATAGAAGCTTTGCCTGTGAGGATTGATGGTCGAGAATTGAAGCAACTCCGAGGTAAAGAGATTGCTTTAGTGAAAGTATTGTGGGGTGGACCAGCTGGTGATAGTTGGACTTGGGAGCGTGAAGATCAGATGAAGGAGTCGTATCCGACTCTGTTTACTTCAGGTAATTTTCGAGGACGAAAATTCTTTAAGTAGGGGAGAGTTGTAACGACCCGAAAAACCTAAATTATTTATTTAATCATTTATTTAATTAATTTAGAAGGAATTAAGGGGGTTTGTAATGATTTTGGAGAATTATGGATTAAAAGATGCATTTTTGAGTAATTTTAATAAAAAGAATAATCATGTATTATTTATGTTATTATTGTTATTATTAAAATTTAAAATAAAAGGAGGAAGGGCAAGGTGGTCTTATTGGAGATAAGTGAGGATAGGATGGGAAGTTCATAAACTGGGATATATGACTAAAAGAGAAAAGGGAACGATCATTTCTAACTGATCGTGTTTTGGGTGAAGGAAACTGAAGCAGAGAAGAGGAAGAGGAAACCTAAGGGGCTGAGGAATTCTCGAAGAATCTTGAAGAAGGAAGGAAAGGCTTCGGATTATTCTAAGGTATGGGGAGAATTCCTAATTCTTGGTAGTTTACGAAATTGGAGATTGAATAGATTAGGATTGTATGAATTTGTGTTTGATTTTGATGGTTTTGAATGTGAAATGTATGAACATGATGAGATTATGATGAATGTCACTAGTATGTGTTGATATATGTGTGTCTTATGAGTATTTTGGTCAATTTTCGTGTAGAACATTGGTTTTGGGGGTTATGAGAATCAAAATTTCAGAAAAATCGGATTCTTGGAAAATGTGGGTTTTGTCGCGCTCTGACACGGGCCGTGTCACACAACACGGGCACCGTGTCACACAACACGGGCACCGTGTCAGCCTACTGGTTGATAAAAATAAAATTTGTGTGTTGCAGGGGTTCTGACACGGGCCGTGTCACAGGACACGGTGGCCGTGTCAGCTTGCTGGTCGTGAAGGAGAAAAATTGTTTTTTTGGAAATTGGTCCCAGGGGTTCTGACACGGGCCGTGTCACAGGACACGGTGGCCGTGTCAGGCTGCTGACTTGCTATTTTTTTGATGATTTGGAATCGTGTCCCAGTTCTTCTGACACGGGCAGTGTCACAGGACACGGTGGCCGTGTCAGACTACTGGTTGTCTCATATTTTGTTGTTTCCTTGCAGTCTCTCGCTGTTTTCTCGTGTTGTTTCTTTAGGGTCAAAGTATTGATGATATGTAATTGATGAACTATGATTTTATGATGAATGTTGTTGAGATGAAGTGAATGATGCACATGTCGATAATTGAATGAAATGAGGAGGTTAGCATCATTGCATTTCATGGAATATTTTTATGATGGGGCTCCGGCCTATTGGTAGCTTCAATCCCATCGTGCGGATTGGAGTGATATGTTGTTATGGTGTGCTCCCATTGTGGAGGGTTGATGGCCAGTGCCCATCGCATGGAGGAAATTCGGTACCGCATTGCATATGTGCATTTTCATTGAAGTTGACATTGCATTTATTATGGAGTAATTATGATGAACCGTATTATGAATTCTAAGTTGATAATGATGTGAATGAATGTGAATGATGATCTGTTGTTGTTGCTGCTTAATTTATTTGATTTCCATGTCTTGTATTACTATATTGAATTATGTTTTCTCACCCTGCCTGCTTGGAAATGTTGCCTCTTATGTGGGTAACTTGCAGATAACCAAGAGTAGCTTCGAGGTGACGAAGGAGGTAGCTTGGAGTGTCTCGTTTATGTCGTTAATTTTAGAGGTGTCCTGCTCTGGGTCATGTAACATCGGGTTGGGATGAATTGCGAACATACGTGTTCTTTTGATTTATTTTGGAATTGTATACTGATGATGTTGTTCTAGATTGGATAAATTTCTCATGAAGTTTTAATTGAGTTTACAATGACAAGTTGATTCCGCTGCAAGATTATGATTTCTTTTGATGATGTTTTTGAGTAACCCGTGTTACAGGACAGGACTATGAGAATTGTATGATGCTTTGGTTATGTACACCTTTGGTTGTGAATTATACTCTGATAACATGATTTATTTCTCTAAAATTATATGTGGGGTAGAAGGGTGTTACAGGTTACTTCAACCCTCCACCAAAAGCTGAAGTTCGTCCAAAACGGCCAACTTGTCACGGTTTGTGGGGAACAAGCCTTGCTTTTGAGTAACTTGTCATCATCTACTGGTATAGAACCCGAGGAGGTTATTGGAACTCAGTTCCAAGCACTATCAGTGAGCAAGGATAATCATTTTAAAGGAGGAACCTCGATTTCCTCATACAAAGATGCTATCAAAGCGGTCGAGAGTACCGATACGACAGGATGGGGACAACTTGTCATTCCCACTGACAATAAAACAAAGAAGGGTCTTGGTTTTTCTGCAACCTGTACCCGGACAGCTGCCAGCGATGAAAGTCTTCATCCCCTTCAAAACGTATTCCACAGTGGAGGTTTCCTTCGCCCAGTGTCTCAGACAATTCATGCTATCAATGAGGAAGATCCCTCTGACACGGATGAAGAGTGGAAGTCCTACCTTAACAAGGACGGTTATATGTCTCAGGAAGAGGTGCCTATGCCTTTTTTCTTTCCTACAGAAAGTCTGAGATTTATACCAAGAGCAGATGTCGAAATGATCTACGGAGATTGTGATCTTGAAAGATGTCGTGCTCCGCCAAATTCATTAGAGGAAGACACTCTGATGAAAGACAAATTTGACTACAACTACTATGGCCCAATGGACGGCCTGCCAATGTGGCAACCTTATCCAGGAAAGTTGGGGCAAGAGAGTCAGCCGAACAATGAAAATCAGCTGACCGTCATTGAATAGAATACCTGTGTCCCCACCATGTCATGGGATCAACACTCAGGTCATTCAGAAACTACTCAACACGACGATGAATTTGCAACGTTTGCAGGACTTGAGTTCATCAACTATGCTTTTCCCGAGGTCAACGTCATCGAGAGAGATGACTCCTCCAGTTCCAGAGAAGTTTGGGATACTTTGGGACAACCAAGTGGAAAATACGACTATATGGTCAAGTACACTGCGCCCGAAAGCTCACGTATCAGGCTCGAAGACATCCAGCCAACTGGATGGGGAGATACAGCTGAGAGCACAAATGCTATGCAAAATGTAATAGAGGAATTCTCCTACGACAATTCTGCCTGGGAAACAGATTCCAATGATCCCGCTCCACCAGAAATCAGCGTTATTTCTGAAGACAAATCAAGGAAGGTGCCATACTTTGTGATTCACCGAGGAGTTCGCCGCCAATGGATTGCCGTCGAGGTTCCGAAGATCGTTCATCAGTCAAAGTAATTGCCATCTTTTAACCTTTCACCATGCCCAGGTGAAACGGATGTTTTAATACGGCTCGCTTTCTGTAAATATCCCTCTTCGCTTCGCCCAAAGCGACAGAGTTTTGTTTTATAGGGCTGTAGTTTCAAGAGTCGACTTGTTCATTAATAAAATAACGTCGTTTTGTAATTTTCGCATTATTTGCTGTTTTCTCTTTTTGGTTTTTCAGAAAATGGTAATCCTAAAAACCATTCAAATAAAAACAAGCAGTAAAATAAATACACGGCACACACTTGCATTTTCTCTATCTCTTCTAAACACGGATCATCACGTCATGCAGATTGCTTGTTTTACACCCCGTTGAAACATACGATCCGATGCCTTCTCCCGACTTTGAGTTCCCGGTATTCGAGGCTAAAGAAGAAAATCACAATGAAATTCCAGAAGAGATCTCCCGACTACTCAGACAAGAGGAAAGGTCCATTGAACCTCATAAAGAACCGTTGGAAACGGTAAACTTGGGTTCAGAGTAAGAGAGAAAAGAAATCAGGATTGGGGCACTGCTCAATCCAACTGTCAAAGAAAGTTTGATAAAGCTTCTCAAAGAATTCCCCGATGTATTCGCTTGGTCCTATCAGGATATTCCAGGGTTGGATACCAGCATCGTGGAACATCACTTACCATTGAGATCAGAATGTCCGCCAGTAAAGCAAAGGTTGAGACGCACTCACCCGGACATGGCCATCAAAATCAAAGAGGAGGTACAGAAACAGAATGACGCGGGTTTCCTCGCCACATCTGAATATCCTCAATGGTGAGCCAACATAGTACCCGTTCCCAAAAAGGACGGAAAGGTCAGAATGTGTGTTGATTACAGAGATCTGAACAAGGCAAGTCCAAAGGACGACTTTCCTTTACCACACATTGACATGCTGGTAGACAGTACAACAAAGTTCAAAATTTTCTCCTTCATGGATGGATTCTCGGGCTATAACCAGATCAAAATGGCGCCTAAAGACATGGAAAAAACTTCGTTCATTACCCCATGGGGCACCTTTTGTTACAAGGTAATGCCGTTCAGTTTGAAGAACGCCGGGGCAACCTATCAAAGGGCCATGACTACTCTGTTTCATGACATGATACACAAGGAAATCGAAGTGTATGTCGATGATATGATTGCAAAATCAAAAACAGAGAGTGAGCACGTTGAACATTTGTCAAAATTGTTCGAACGTCTAAGAAAATTCAAGCTCCGCTTGAATCCCAACAAGTGCACCTTCGGTGTCTGTTCAGGGAAACTACTAGGGTTCATCGTCAGCCAGAAAGGGATTGAAGTTGATCCTGACAAGGTCAAGGCCATTCAAGAAATGCCTTCTCCGAAAACTGAAAAACAAGTCAGAGGATTCCTGGGACGTTTGAACTACATCTCCAGGTTCATATTCCTTATGACTGCCACATGTGCGCCGATCTTCAAATTACTGAAAAAGAACCAGGACTGCATTTGGTCAGAAGATTGCCAAACCGCCTTCGACAGTATCAAGGAATATCTATTGAATCCTCCGATTCTATCACCTCCAGTGGAAGGAAGACCACTGATCATTTACCTCACAGTCCTAGAGGACTCAATGGGATGTGTACTTGGCCAACAAGACGAAACCAAAAGGAAAGAGTCTGCCATTTACTATCTAAGCAAGAAATTCACCAACTGTGAAACTCGGTACACGATGCTTGAGAAAACTTGCTGTGCTTTGGCTTGGGTAGCCAAACGTCTTCGCCAGTACATGATTTACCACACCACTTGGTTGATCTCAGAAATGGATCCAATCAAGTATGTTTTTGAAAAACCTGCTCTCACGGGAAGGATTGCCCGTTGGCAGATGCTGTTATCAGAATATGACATAGAGTATCACGCTCAGAAAGCCGTTAAGGGAAGTATTTTAGCCGATCATTTGGCTCACCAACCGATTGACGATCAAGAATCAATCGGGTTTGACTTCCCAGACGAAGATGTCATGTATCTAAAAATGAAAGACTGCGATGAACCATTACCTAGTGAAGGGCCAGAACCAGGTTCCCAATGGGGACTAATCTTTGACGGGGTAGTTAATCATTATGGAAATGGAATTGGGGCAATCATTGTTACCCCTCAGGGTACCCACATTCCTTTCACTGCCAGACTTACGTTCAAATGTACGAACAACGAGGCCGAATACGAAGCTTGTATCATGGGTCTCGAGGAAGCGATTGATTTAAGGATCAAAAACTTGGATGTATACGGCGACTCAGCCCTGGTTATCAATCAGATAAAAGGAGATTAGAACACATACCAATCAGGATTGATTCCTTACAAAGACTACGCAAGAAGGTTACTACATTTCTTCAACAGAGTCGAGTTTCATCATATCCCTCGGGAGGAGAATCACATCGCTGATGCTTTAGCCACTCTCTCTTCCATGATTAGTGTAGGTCGATGGAATGACCTACCTAAGATCGACATAATGCACCTTGAACGGCCCGTTTACGTCTTCACGATCGAAGCAGTCATAGATGACAAACCTTGGTATCACGATATCAAATGCTTCCTTCAGAAACAAGAGTACCCACCTGAGGCACTCAGAAAAGATAGAAAAACCCTCAGAAGATTGGCTGGAAACTTCTTCCTGAGCGGTGACACTCTCTATAAGAGAAATTTTGACATGGTCTTGCTCCGATGCGTAGACAGACCAGAAGCAGAAATGCTGATGAAAGAAATTCATGAAGGGTCCTTTGGCACTCATGCCAACGGACACACAATGGCAAGAAAAATCCTAAGAGCAGGGTACTATTGGTTGACAATGGAATTCGACTGCTACAAGTACATGAGGAGGTGTCATAAGTGTCAGATATACTCCGACAAAATTCATGTATCGCCATCACATCTCAAAGTTCTTTCTTCCCCATGGCCATTCTCCATATGGGGAATCGACATGATTGGCATGATTGAACCTAAGGCTTCAAACGGACATCGGTTCATTCTAGTAGCCATTGACTACTTCACCAAATGGGTCGAAGCAGCGTCATACACCAATGTAACCCGACAAGTGGTGGTCCGGTTTATCAAAAACAATATCATCTGCCGTTATGGTTTTCCAAGCGAGATCATTACTGATAATGGGTCTAACTTGAACAATAAGATGATGAAAGTGTTGTGTGCTGAGTTCAAGATTGAACACCATAACTCATCTCCCTACCGACCCAAGATGAATAGGGCGGTAGAAGCGGCTAACAAGAACATCAAGAAGATTGTTCAAAAGATGGTTGTAACCTACAAAGACTAGCACGAGATGCTACCCTTTGCTCTTCACGGTTATCGCACATCTGTCCGTACTTCAACTGGGGAAACCCCTTTCTCTCTAGTATATGGCATGGAAGCAGTGCTCCCCATAGAAGTAGAGATCCCTTCAATCCGAGTATTGATGGAAGCCAAGCTCACCGAAGCTGAATGGTGTCAAAGCCGACATGACGAACTGAATCTGATCGAAGAGAAGCGAATCACGGCACTATGCCACGGTCGTTTGTATCAACAGAGAATGAAGAGGGCGTTTGACAAAAAGGTCCGACCTCGTGTCTTCAGAAAAGGAAACCTCGTGCTCAAGAAGATACAATCATTTCTCACTAACTCTCGGGGCAAGTGGACTCCGAATTATGATGGCCCCTATGTGGTCACGAAAGCTTTCTCAGGCGGCGCCTTGAGACTTGCAACCATGGACGGAGAGGAATTTGCCTACCCCACGAATGTTGATGTAGTCAAGAAATACTTCGCCCAAACTAAAAAAAAAAAAAAAACGTCTCGGTGGATTGAAAACCCGAAAGGGCGGTCCAGGCAAAAGTTAGAGACATGAAAAAAATCATCCCGATGGATTGGAAATCTCTTAGTACAATCCAGGCAAAAATTAGGGATAATGGCAAGTAACTATGTTCAACAGAGGCAAATCTCTCAACAACAGCAGTTACATCATCGGAAGAAAACTCCAGTCAAGGTCATCTTCGACAGAAGCTCAGGATGCCCCGAATTCAAAGTTCGTAGAAGGATAGTGGTCGTTATGTTTCAACGTAGCCGTTTTCCCTGTAAATTACCATTTTCTAACTTTGTATATACTCTGTGGAATCACGCGTTTGGCTGATCTCCATCCTATCAATAAAATTTGAGCCCTTGTGCTTTTGTCTGTATTTCTTATTTGTTTTAGCTTTACAGAACGACATTTTTAACATGATTAACGATTCCTGAAATAAAACAAAAATGAATTTACTTGTTAAAACCTTTTCTGCTTTTTTAATAAAGATGGCAATTTCTTTTGACTGTTGAACATCGAAAGAACATAAACCGCTTCTCCAGAAGTAAGCGAACTTCAAAGTGCAGAATCAAAGTACTCCTTCTAACCCAGTACGTCCGAATGAAGGGATCAACTATGTCAGAGACCTTGTTTCGTCTGACACGCCTCGGCCGAGTTCTCATCTCCTAAGCCCGATCAACGGTATTCCTCGCAGGGATTATCTCTCCTAAGCAAGGTGGAATTGCTATCTTGAACCAGCGATATCTCTATACACCCCGCGATGGCCGAGTATCCAGTCATGTTCATCTTTTAGTTTGTGTGTTGCATCAGTTTTGTCAGCATATACATACATACATCATGCATTATTGATTTGAATTTGCATCTCTATCACTCTAGTCGGTCTTATCCCCTAGTGATAAAAGTCCTCTCGATCGAGTTGTCAGCCCCCTCCTCGTCAGGAAGTGTTACGTCTGAACATTCTCTCTCCTCCAGTTTATTTCTGGAAGAAAGTTGGCCCTCGACCACTTTGATAACTTGAACCTCTGAAAAGCCAGAGATAACTTTCAACAAATATCACTCTTCGCCATTGAATATGATATCATTGCTTTCCCGAATTAAGGAAAATCCACAGGGAAAGTCTCGTAATCAGAGATTCGGTGGTACGACAGTTTTTCTCCGAAAAAACCACTGATGAAAAGGTCATCGGCACCTCAAAATTGGATCCCATCATATGGCATTTCTCCGAAAAGACCCCGAGAAAAGTATGATGTAAGCCCCCAAACGAAAATAGTCTCTCGAGAGACTCGCTTTCCCCAGTAGAATCGACAAATGGCGTCTCCAAAACCCAGAAGTTTGTGCACCTCTACAATTCAGACGATTGGGTTCCCCAGCAAGTCTGACATCAAAATTTTTTCCGCTCAAATGGCATCTCCCCAGGAAAATTCGGCGAGAAGTTTGAGGGGAAGCCGTTACGAATAGCGTCCCTTGTCAATAAATTTTATTGACAAAAGAAACTAAGACCAGTTCCTTGGTAGGAAACCAGGATCGAGGGGGGGTTGACAAAAGAAACTAAGACCAGTTCCTTGGTAGGAAACCAGGATCGAGGGGAAGTTGGCAAAAGAAACTAAGACCAGTTCCTTGGTAGGAAACCAGGATCGAGGGGAAGTTGACAAAAGAAACTAAGACCAGTTCCTTGGTAGGAAACCAAGATCGAGGGGAAGTTTATTTCAAAAGAAAACTGAGACCAGCTCCTTGGCTGAAGACCAGGATCGAGGGGAGGTTTACCTTTTCTAAGCATCATTGCTTAGCAAAAGAAGATGAATGCGCAAGCTGTCATTCATAGCCATCAAAATTTCGGGTATTCCGATATTTAATCCTCTTGCACCCCGAATGCCCGAATACCTTCGTCATTCACACCTTCGTGTCTAAGAAGATTAAATAGGGGCATCTGTCATACCCCAAATTTTGACCACTTAGTTTTCCCATCATTGTGCAAATCATCATCACAATATGGATGAACCATCATGCCTTACCAAATGCCTCAAGGGTTGCTGAGCATCCACTACAGTCAAAGTTAGGATTTCAAGCCCTCTCAGAGTCCTTAGACAAAGGATCAATCAAGGAATGACATGATCTTCAACTTGTCTAAACCTCTCAAACATACACAAAGGATCAAAAAGGACTCCCACTTCAAGGATTAAGCACAAGGTTGCTCCCTTTTAGGTGGATCAAGTCTTAAGATCGCCAGTGTCACCAAATTAGGGTTTTGGTCGACCAGGGCCTCCGGATGAAAAATTTCATCTGGGCACAAGCCAAAGATCCAAAACATAACCTAATGTACTCCATGGAACCTCATGGACCCATTCATCAAGTCAATTTTGCCTCAGGGGATGCATACATCAAATAAATCAGGAATTAGGGTTTCTTGACCTAATTCACCCCTAAGTTGACTTTTGGGACAAATCAAGAGCCAAGACCTCAAGACATGATTTGAGGGTCTCTAATGAACTATATTGATCCATTTGGAACAATGGATTAATCCAAGAAGTTTGAGCAACAAGTTTCAATTTCATCTGCACCACCATTAGGGTTTCGCGAGAAAAGTCAACTGTAACTTTGACTTTTAACCAGGACATGCTCCCAAACCCTAGGACATGCCTCAATATACCCTATGACACCCATGGAACATGTTCATCAAGTTTTATTTAGGTCAAGGACATGATTTCCTGAAGAATTGCACAGTTTGGAATTCATCTGATAAAAAGTCAACTGTGCACAAAAGTCAACTTTGACTTTTTGAGATTTTTCACCAAAATAGATTTTTAACCCTAAAATGATGTTAATGTATGATTTGAATCATCATTCATCAAGAAAAACCAAAGAAAGTGGGATAACTTGTAAAAGGGGTAACCATAAAACTTCGAAATTTTTCTAAGTTATGGAAAAAGTACCACTAATACACTAACTTTGGAGGGTCATAACTCCTAAACCACATGGCCATTTTTTCTCATCCAAAGATGGATTTGTAGCCCTCATTACCCTCTACAAAAACTTCAACTAGACCTAAGTCCAATTCATTAAGGATTTTGAGTTATGGAGTGAGCAAAATCAAGAAATCACACTTTGTTCCAACACTTAGTGAAAATTTCACTAAGTCATATTTTGCTTCACTTTTTTCCAAATGTAGAAGGATTTTTCACTTCGAATCAAAAGAGATCAAAACCAAACTTGTTCAAACAGTCGTTATACCATGTAAGGGCTTTCCAAAATGGCCAAGAACATTGCCAAATTCAACTTACCCCATGAGATATGACATTGGCAAGTTGCCTTGCTGAAATCTGTCAAAGGCAAGGCAGAATTTGCAATTTTGCTCGATTTGCCAAAATCAGCCAAATTCAAATGCTCCTATCCACTTGGACACATCTCAGGATTGATTCTAAAGGGGACAATCACTGAGCCAAGCCTCCAAAGTCCATGGAACAAGAAATAGCATGTTGAACCTAGAATGGCCAAAATAGGGACAAGACTCCAAATTTGGATTGAAGCATTCAATGGAAGCATCAAGGTGGCATGGACTGAGCCATTCTCATCTGAAATTAGTCAAGACTTATCCAAGACCAAGGGAACCAAAGCTCTGTGCCCTAACCTCTAGTCAATGGCTAGAGGAGACTTGGATTTTCATTTGCCAACATTGGCCAAACCTACTTACCAGCTGCCATTCACTATTCCTTGCAAAACAAACTTGCTCTACTATAAATAGAGCTTAATTGTGATCAGTTTGAGTACACCAAAGCCATCTAACAGATGCTTTCCTCAAAATCTCTTTCTCTTGGCAAAAATGCCTTTCTTAGCAAGGTAGCTATCGGGTTTTGAGTTTGAGAGCAATTCCAATCAAACCAATCACTCACACACCTCATATACATCACATATGAGCTGATCAAACACTTAGATCACTTCTGAAACACCAATTTCACAAAATCACCAGCTGGTTGCTCAAATTTTCAATCAAGTTGCAGTTGGGGTACCACAAATTGATCCAGCCAATTTCAATCAAGTCCAACCATTCAAACACACTCCATAGGGTGTAGGGAAGCTGTTCAGATCATCACCACTCATCTGTAACACCTCCAAATCAAAAATCGCATTGCACTTGCTATCACGGCTTAGAGGTAAGCACATACTTGGTCATCTCTCAATCCATGCATATTTCCTCGCACAATAATTTGGCCATATGTTCATAATCATGTATGGAATGTTTTCCCTCAATTAATTGCATTGTTTGAATTGTGTATCAAAAATCCTAGACTTCATGCAAAAATTAGGGTTCTTGAGGTTTCTTCGTGATTTCATGTTTTATGTTTAATTTAAATGAAATTAAGTGTTATAAACATGATCGTGAGGTTGAGACGAGCATAATGATATGTGGATTGCATGATATGATTACGTATTCAGTGAGATTGGATGGAAAACGCAAATAAGCCAAACCCAGAAAAACGCGCGTGTTCTTGCTTGTGTTCTTGGCGCCCTTTTCACAAATTCAAATATTTGAATTTTGTGATTTTGTTTAATTGATTCAAAAATTAATTTCTCTCTGAGTTTTAATGATTTTAAGTTGATTCTTTTTTTAATAATTCACAAAAATGTTAAAATATTTTATTTTATCAAAAAATCCCAAAAATATTATTTATTTCATATAATTGATATTTTTGCAAAGAATTAACATTTTAATTGTTTTTGACATTTTAAATATTTTTTCCACATTGATTTTGCAACTTTTAATGCTTTCTAATTATTTTGTAGGTCAATACTTAATTTTTGAAGCATTAATCCAAGATCACAATTTGTTTTTCACATGTTAAACAATTTTGATCATTTTAATTGAATTTTTATTCAATTAAAACACATTTTGAAAACAAATTAGGGTTTTTGGATTAATTCAACCCTCATAAATTATTTTTAAAACACTTTGGGCCTCTAATAGAGTGTAAGACCCAATCCTTTCTTGACCAAAACATTTTGGGCCTCATTATATTGTATAAGTCCCGATACCGTCAAAAACAAACGGCGCGATCATCGCCTTTTAAAAATAACTTTTTGGGCCTCTCCTTGAGCTATAAGACCCATTCAAAACTCTTTGGGCCTCTAATAGAGTGTAAGACCCAACCCCTTTTGAAAACCAAATTATCTTGGGCCTCAGTCATTGTATAAAACCCACTGCGTTTTCAAAATCTCGGCGCGATCGCCATTTCAAACGGAAAAATCAATTGGGCCTACCCTCGTGTTATAAGCCCCACTCTTTTTCTTTAAAAGCTTAATGGGCCTCTTGAGAGAGTGTAAGACCCAACCCCCTTTGTACAGAAAACATTTTGGGCCTCAGTCACTTGTATAAGTCCCTCTGTACAAATTCAAACAATGCGCTCACTGATAAAACCTTGGGCCTCTCCTTGAGCTGTAAGCCCCAAATCTTTCTTTTTCAAAGCACTTTCTCCTTTGATTTTGTATATACTGTTGTTTCCAATCTTTCTTTGTTGAACAACTAACCAAACAGCATGGAAGCTCTACAACCGAGTAAGTGGTTATTGCTTTCATTTACCGCTTTCATATACATATAACTGTATTGTGGGGCTGTTTCACTGTAAGTCTTCTTTCATAAACTCATATCAACTGTGTAATAATAGTATAGATATTTTGAGTTTCCCCGGCAACTACGTCTAGAACTAGGTGACGCCGTTTCGTTTATTCATAGAAATAGACAGCTAGATCCCAAATAGGATCACCAGATACAGTCTTCTCTTCAGCTGTCCTCATTAGGAACTGTCAAGAAATTCTATCCCCCAGAGATGAATTATTCTCGGTGAAACTTCTCTTGAATTTCTTCAAAAACCTCAGAACTGTTCACTAAATGAATTATTCTCGGTGAAACTTTTCTTGAACTTTTCTTTGGTTTGGGACCCACGGGCTTCTTAAAAGCATCGGCCTCCTCTTGGGCATCGTACAAGGACCCATAGGCTTCCTAAAAGCAACCCCGCCTCCTCTTGGGCTTAGTACAAGGACCCTACGGCTTCTTAGAAGTATTCATCGCCTCCTCTTTGGCTTCGTATAATGATCTCTTCCTCCGGGAATGATAGCCTCCTCTTGGGCTTAGTACAAGGACCCGTCGGCTTCTTAAAAGATTCCAGCCTCCTCTTGGGCTTCGTACAAATTGTCCCAACGACCTCCTAGAGGTATAGGAACAGAACCTAGTCATCCTCATAGAATAGTCATTTCATAGAGTCTACTACTGTTTCTCAAAACATAGTACAAAAGATAAAACTCTAGACTTGGACGGTCTAACTTCCTTGAGTCTCAAAGACATTCTCAAGCACCCTTCAAGAATAGGAAAGAAACCCGCAGACTCGGGCAGTCTCAATACCCTTCGGATTTCCCGCTTCCTTAAAGAATAGGAATAACCCGGATCCTTAAATCAAATCCATGAGTACAGTGTTACTCATATAAGAACTGATTTTCTCTTTAAAAATCAGTATATTGGACCTGTCACTCAACTGAAACAGTTACCATAGCCTCCTCTTGGGCTTTATGCAATGATTCTCCCCAGCGAAGTCAAACAACATTTAGCCTCTCTCTCGGGCTTTGTACGAGACACATAAAAGACTCCCTCGTTGAGTTAATTACCCCTTTCGCCTCCATATCGGGTTTCGTACGAGATACAGAGACTCTCTTGTTGAGTCGAACTTTCAGCCTCCATCTCGGGCTTCGTACGAGATACAAAAACACTCTCTTGTTGAGTATAAAATATCCTCTTGTAGGATCAACCCCTTTTAGCCTCTCTGTCGGGCTTTGTACGAGACACATATTAGCCTCCTCTTAGGTTTTGTATAAGAAAACCCCTGGTTGATCCAATCAACCTTTTAGCATCAAAGCTGTGCCTCGTTCACAGTACACAAACATCCACAACTCCTTCCCTTTCATCTAATTGCTGTAAGCGGCAAGCCTCTGGATTATCTACATCCATGCCACTGTCCCTCTTTTAGCATGAGAAATTCCTAAGGAAAGATAGCATTGCTCTACACTGAGTTAAAGTCTTCTCCTTCAGGTTAAAATCCCCTATAAAGGATATTATGACATTACTAGGATCCGCGTATCCCGGTTAAAGTAATTCTCCTTTATAACCAGTCACCCAACAGTTGTGACAGACAAGCCCTTCTTTAGAGATGACAAATTCTCTCTAAAGTCGAGACCTTTCAGCTTCATATCTTGGGCTTTGAACAAGATACAAATCACCTTTCGCTTCACGTCTTGGGCTTTGAACAAGACACCAAAAACAACCATTTCCTCCCATAGAATAGAAGGAACTACGAACGCTCTGATTTCCCTGTTTCGGTAAACGGGAATACGTAGGCATAAGATTGAAAGAAAGATCTTAGCGAGCACACTAAACAAAAAACCCAAATCCCATATCTCCATCAATCAAAAGCAGTAATTCAAAAGCATCAGTCCTAACATCCTAATCCTTATTCCCCGCTAGAAAGTCCTAGAAAGAAAGAAAACCGTATTGGCGAAAATACAAATAACCAGTACAAAGGCCCCCCCACATTGATAGCATTCGTAACCTAACAGACCGCTGTTTAAACTCAGTATGCAAAGCAGGGTTAATTGGAGACATCTATTTTCCTTCCTTATTCAGCTCACAATAGGATAAAAAATGAATTGACCTGTAGTCAAAGCTCAAACCGCAGAGAGCGACCAGCGCTTAAGAACCGCGTCCAAAATCGCTCGCTACACCTTGGCCTTAGGATTCGGAGTCGCCGTACTCCACGTCTCGCCGTAGACACTTAGAATCTTAGCCTTAGGATCGGAGTCGCCGCACTCCAAGTAAATGCTCCGCCGTGAACATTTACAAATCCTACCCCTCTTAAACCAACCTACAACTTTAGAGTCGCCGCACTCTATGTAAAGTCTTGCCCCAGACTTTACCTCCCCTTGGAACCTTGACCCTGTCAAGAAGTTCCTCTTCTCAGAACTACGCATTACTCTGATTCTACTCCCGAGGATACGTAGGGACAAGGTGTGATGCCTTGTCGAGTATACTTAGATATTAACCCCTAGGGTCTCTCCCTTAGAATAGTAACCTTTAGCATAGTACCCTTAACAAGCAAGTAAGAGATAACATAAATACTAACAAGAGGTCCCCGTAGAGTACTACGGACGTTTAGGATGCTAATACCTTCCCTAGGCGTAACCAACCTCCGAACCATAGATCTCTTAGGTTTTTTTTGCTTTTGAACCTTTCCTTTGGATAAATCAAAGACGGTGGTGAACATTTAAAGAAATATGATTCTAGTTAATCAATAACTATGGTATCCAATTCTCACCTCAACAGAAATGGCGACTTCACTAGGGACCTTAAGTTAGAGGGTTAGGCCTAACTTGTTTAGTATTCTTGTTTTTTTCTCTCGCTTTTATTACTTTTGCTTGTTTATATATTTGTTGTGCCTGGTTTTGCTGTGTGCTGGGGGATATTGAGTGGTGAGGAGTGCTAGACCCGAACTTGAGTGTAATTATGATAGGAGATGTTATGTTCAAGGATACTTTGACAGAGTCGATTCCTGAAAAGTTGAGTTGAGAAAATCATCGCTCAGTTTAGGTTCTTTTGAACTTAATGTTGTTTGAACGAGTCCATTCGTGAAAACGATATTAATTTCGACCAAGAACCCGTGCGACTGAGGACCGTAGTACCTTTAACCCCACTTGGCCTTTTAGGATGTAGTGTAGTGACTATGCGGGAGTCTATTTCCAAAATAGTTGATACGCGATTATACACTCGGACGAGATCCTCTTGAGAATATTATTGACTACCAAGTGATTTGGGAAATCGATAATATCTGAAAGATGGATTGTAGACTCTGGGAACTTTGTAGAACCCGTTTGGAAGGTACATGTGAAACCATACTACATACCCTATGGGATGGGTAGACCTTGGCTTCATTCATGCCCCTTTGAACCTAGGACTTTTTGTTTGCTTCTGTGTGTGCCTTTTGCTTGTGTGTTTGTGCATACATGCATACATAAGCATCATTTACATTCAAGTTCGTGGAATCTGAGTCCTTTATTTGTAAACATCGTAGGGTACCATGGACAATGAAAGAAGAAATACCGTGAAGTATACTTACAAGAGCTTTGACGTGAGTAATCTAAAGAGGTTGGAGACTCTGTTGGTTGACCCAGAAGGATTCAAGGATAGATATGGGAAGTTATTGCTTTTATTGAAGACGAAGGTTGATCAAGGACTTCTCTCCACCCTACTTCAGTTTTATGATCCGCTCTATCATTGCTTTACCTTCCCTGATTACCAGCTGGTACCTACTCTTGAGGAATATTCTTGTTTGACTGGTTTACCTATTCTGGATAGGTATCCTTTCCCCATTTTTGATAAGGACCCTAAGGAACAGGAGATTGCTAAAGCAACGCATTTGGAGTTAGTGGATATCCGAAAGAATATGACTACTAAAGGAGGGATTTCTGGTTTGCCTATGAGGTTTCTGCTGGAGAAAGCTCGGCATTATGCCAACCGTTCAAACATGGCTGCATTTGAGGCTATCTTTGCTTTGTGATTTATGGTACCTTTCTGTTTCCCAACCTCAAAGACTTTGTGGATCTCAATGCTATTAAGATATTCATAAAGAGGAACCCAATCCCTACCTTATTAGCAGAAGCTTATCACTCTATTCATCTGAAGCATGCCAAAGGAGGACAGATCACTTGTTGTGTGCACTTATTGTAAAAGTGGTTTACTTCGCACTTGCCAAAAGCTAACATTTTCTGGGATCCTAGTAAGGGTTGGTGGTCTAAGAAAATCATGGCCCTTACTCATTCTGATGTTGATTGGTATAACCATCATAGGTATGAGGAAGTTGTGATCATTGATAGCTGCAAAAATTTCGGGAATGTGCCTCTTCTTGGCATACAAGGAGGGATTAGTTATAATCCAGTCTTAGCTCGCCGATAGCTGGGATACCCTTTGAAGGAAAAGCCTCTCGGTATTCATACGGATGGGATTTTTTTCAAAGAATATGAAAAGCAGGAGGAGTTGAAGAATAAGATTTTAGATGCTTGGAGGGACAAACGCAAGAATGATGGGAATGCCTTGGGGAAGCATAATTGTGTCTCTTTGGACCCTTATCTACAATGGGTTAGGAGGAGGGCTATTGATCTGAGGATTCCCTACGACCGCCAAGAACCTATGGTCCTGAACGAAGAGCCTGTCTTCATCTTTGCATCTGAAACATAGGAATTAAAGATTGCCTTAAGGAAAGCTCAGCAAATAGGGAATGCTTGGAAAGATAAGTATGAAGTGGTCGTGGAGAAAATGAAGCGCTTCAAGGACGATTGAAGGCAAAGACTGAGGAAGTTCTCTCCTTCAAAAAGAGGAAGTTACAAGAAGACCCCGGTCCCGCAGATTCTCAATCTAATTCGTGGGAGTTAATAGTAGACGAACTGATTCTCGAGAAGACCCGAATGGAAGAGGAAATCAAGAAGTACAAGCTGAGATTATTGGGAGAATCTCCTTAGGTCTTTTATTAGCTTTTATTTAGGTTACCATTAAAAGCTCTTGTAAGGATACCAACAGTTGTAACATTTTCATTATGAGATCTCAATTTCTGTTTCTTTTTATTTGTAACAAACCATTTTATGATTAATAAAATCATGTCCTTTGGTATTCTATAACGTCTATAAATACTCAAATTCCATGAACTTTTTGCATACCATTTGCATTTTCATGTCGATCAAGGAATTCAAAGGTTGTTTTGCAGGTATTGAGATATGGACTACGGAAAGAAAGGGGTTTTGCCATACACCTTCAAGGTTTCGGACGTCGAGCAACTAAGGGAACTAGGAGGTCAGATCAAGGATCTTGAGGCATTCACTGTGAAGTATGGAAGGATCCTCCCGCTGCTGCAGGTCCGAGTAGCTACTGGTTTATTGGAGACGCTGGTTCAATTTTACAACGTAATTTACCACTGTTTCATCTTCCAAGATTTTCAATTAATGCCAACATTGGAGGAATACTCCGCCCTTATGGGTATTCCTGTCAAAGATTCACCTCCGTTCTCTGGTGGAGAAGGAAGACCTAGCACAGAGGATATCACGAGAACAACCCGTATCAAGCTGTTAGAGATTCTAACTCACATGAATGTCAAAGGGGGAATTGACAGCTTGCCGGCCCAGTTTCTATTTGAGAAGGCTTGCCCTTTTGCAAGCATTGGAAATAATGAAGCCTTCGAGAACCTTTTCGCGCTACTAGCTTATGGTTAGTCCTGTTTCCAAATGCTAAAGATTTCGTCGATGTCCATGCGATCAGGATCTTCATGCTCAGGAATCCAGTACCTACGCTGTTGACTGACGTCTATCACGCCATTCACTCGAGGATTTTGAAAGGAGAAGGACGGATCGTGTGCTGCACTACTATCCTCTATAGGTGGTTTATTTTGCACCTACCGAGGTCTACAGCCTTTTGGGATGTGAAGGATGGTACAGAGTGACCCGTGAAGCTCATGGAACGCACTCACTCAGACATCGTTTGGCATGACCCAATGTACGGAGGAATTACCATGATTCACGGCTGTGGAGGTTTTTCCAACATGCCTCTTCTTAGCACAAAAGGATGCACCAATTACAATCCTGTCCTCGCCCGTCGCCAGCTCGGACATCCGATGGACGTAATACCAGATCCCGAGAACCTGAAAAGAATTTTCCTCTATGATGGAGAAGACCTTCAGTTGAAGACTCAGTTTGCTTGGCGTTGTATCAACAGGCAAGGGATGATTGCGACAACAAACCCAACTGCATGGTTACGGAATCTTGCTTAGAGTGGGCGCGCAAACGAACTCTCGTTCTTACAATGCCTCATCCTCGACCCAAGCCTCCTGTAGTTGAATCCAACGAAGTTTCAAGGTTGAGAGAAGAAGTAGAGAAGCTGACCCTGGACAAACTCATATCGCAAGACCGGATTGACAAGTTGATGGAAGAGCTCAGTGAAAGGAAGGGAGCATCCTCCAGTGGATCGAAGCCCTAGTTCCCTTTTGTTTTCTTTTATTGTCGTAATAAGACCTGGAGTTGTATTGGCCCTCTCTTGTAACTTTAAAATTTCAATAAAACGTTTTTTTACAAGATCTACAGTATCTGCAAATATGGTTTTAAATTCCTTGATTCTGCATCATCGCATTCGCATTTCATACCATTTTCATGTGCACGTTTCTTCCCTTTTCTTATTTCCGTTGTTTCATCTTCAGTTTCGTCACCCTGAATCCTCTACACCGATACAACACTAGAGATCAAGCTCGAAGAAGGATGATGGAACACAATCAAGAACTTGATCGCGTCAGTAACGAATTGGAGGACCTACGTGGGAACGTAGGACAAATCATGGAAGTGTTGAACATTATACGCGCAAAGATGGATACCCAAACTACGGTTGTTTTTGAGATTACCAACACAGTTGTGGATACTCAACCTACTATTGTCACTACTGCAAATGTACCCCCGTATGGCTTGCCATTTGGATTCATACCCCCACCTACTGTAGGTCCTGTTGTTCAGCAAGTGGACCAAGCCGTTCCTCTAATCATCGAAGCTCCTCAAATGATCCCTACATTTGCTCCAGCTGCTGTGCACACTCGTGTACAACCGTATTTCAATGAGAATCAACAAGTTTATGATGTCCCTGACATGTCTGAAGATGGGGACGAGAACCATGAGAAACTCAAGGAGAATATGGACATTTTTTATAAGAGATTAAGGGAAGTAGAAGGTGACCAAGTGTTTGGCACTGTTGCTAGAGAAGCATGTCTGGTGTTTGGTTTAGTCATTCCTTTGAAATTCAAGACTCCGAATTTTGAGCAGTATGAGGGAACCACATGCCCTAAAAGCCACTTAATCATGTATTATCGAAAGATGGCTGCTCATGTCAAAAATGATAAGCTAATGATCCATTGTTTCCAGGATAGTCTGAAGGGTGTTTCGTCAAAGTGGTATCTGAGTTTAGATCAGTCTCGTGTGAAGTGTTTTCAGGATGTATCGGACGCTTTTGTCAAGCATTACATGTATAATATGGATTTGGCTCCCGATCGAAGGCAACTCCTAAGCATGTCACAGAAGAGCACTAAATCATTTAAGGAATATGCCCAGAGGTGGAGGGAGATTGCTTCACAGGTAGAACCCCCTTTGTCTGAGAAAGAGTTAGCCGAGTGGTTTGTTGATACAGTTCGCCCGGAATTCTTTGAAAGGATGGTTGGAAGTGTAACCGCCAATTTCTCTGACATCGTCGCTGTGGGTGTAAGAATAGAAGCTGGTTTGAAAAGTGGAAAGATGCCCAGTCCTGCTAGTAGTCCAAATGCCAATAAGGACCACGGTAAGAAATCTTTCAGTAGTCCTCACAAAAAGAAAGAAGGTGAGACTAATGCTGTAATGACCAGTAGAAGGAGGATTCAGCCTTGGAAGCATCAACCGAACCATAATCAACAACAAGGTTACCCCATTCAGTTTGCTCAACAACCCTTTGTGGCTGCTGTCACCCCTTCCTATTAGAAAATTCAACCAGCTCCGGTTTACTAGCCAATTGTTAATCAACAGTCTCCTGCATATTGTAACACCCCAAAATTTGCTCTTTTGTTTTGAGGTTAACTGGCTTATGTTTCTTTGCATTTCTTGCATTAGCATTTGTGCATAGCATTGTTTCTTAGCATGGGATCAAGGTACTTGGTTCATCTCAAATGAGTCTCAAGCCTCAAGGTGTTTTGTGGAGGTCATAATATCTTCATAAGATCAAGAATGGCAAAGGATTTCAAGTGAATCTTTCCCTCCTAACCAGAGGGACCAAATTAGGGTTCTTGGGTTCAAAGAGCTTCTGGAGGAAACTGTGTGGATTCAAGCATGCTCATGGGTTCCATATGCTCACAAAAATTCATAGAGGAAGGCTTGGCTAGTGGTTCATAGTGGAAGATGTTCAGTGGATCAGCTGCTTGTGAACCAAGAAAAGTCAACTGTAAGGAGGAAAGTCAACCATGGAATCTTGAGTTCCTCTTCATGATTTTTAAGGTCTTATGCTCTCATATGGTCCTCAAATGTCAAGATTCATGTCATTCATCAAGAATCAAGAGTTTGTACAAAAGTTACTATTTTTGGAAAATGACCTATAATGTGAAACTTCCATTTTTGGCAACTTTTCAAACCATATTCAACTTGACTTTTCATCATCAAAGATGCTTCAAATGAATTTTCCTCAAACATGAAAGTTGAAGATCTCTCTCTCCCCTTTCCAAAAAGTACTAGATTGTCTCCATATCATTTGTGGTTCTCAAGTTATGATCAAAAGAAGGCAAGGTGCTTTTTAAGGTTTTCACATGTATCCATTTTTCCTCCTTTTGCATTTTGGTTCAAAATGACTTGTAATTGGTTCTATTGCTTCAAGTCATATTTCCATATTCAAGTACACTCCATGAAGATCATTTTTGACCCTTGAATCAAGGGAATCCATGCCATGTACTTCACTTATTTCACAAAATGCAAATTTGCAAGATGGATTGAATCTCATGAATTAAGCATCCACAAAGCCCAAACCCAATTCCATTATGATCAGCAAGTAAAATGGAGTTGAATCACACTTATTTCATGACCAATGCACGTGTGGATTAGTGTGTGCATCACAACTTGCATTTTTGCAAATCACCTTGGATAGCCTTAATCAAGGGATTAATGAAACCCTAATCATGCTCAGAGCGCTAACCAAGTCTATATAAGGAGATTCACACGTTCATTCACACCTCATGCACCCTCATTTGCTCAGAATTCCATTTTCACTCACACTTTCTCTCCTTTGAAACTCTCTCCTCACAAGGGTTTCTGAAGATTTTTTTTCATATTCTTGATCTACACACTCCATAGAACAAGAATCGACCATTGTTTGAAGCTCTAAGCAAGGTTTTCACCATATACGAATTTGAGGTGCTCACTTTCAAAATCCAAGATCCAGCTTGATTCAAGTCTCTAGTTGCATTTATTTTGCAATCAGAGGTCCTAAGGAGTAGATCTGCAGCTTTCTGAAGGATTTCTTGGTGTATTTTGAGCTCTACAAGTTTCAGGTTAGTGTGAAATTCATGATCCTAGAACTTGATTTTATTATGTGCATAATGTTCCTTGTGCTTTGCTGATCATCCTGAGGTGTTTAGATCTTGATTTGGACGTGTATTATGGTTGTAATGTGGATCTGAAATTTTTATGTTCAAACTTTTTTCCTTCGATTTGCATTATGTGTTGATGATCTGTTGAAATGGTTTGGATATTTGAAATCCTGGCGAAAATCTGAGTAAGATGTTGTACTTGTTTACAATTTCAGGGAACTTTTATGTTTGGTGTTGCCGGAGAAGACGACCGGAGCTAGGGCTCCGGCGTCTGGTTTGTTTTCAGGTGACCTGAGGTTTCGAGGAAGGAGATGAAATCATAGCCGTTGGTGGTCCAGATATGATGGTTCATGCTTGGCCACGTATTTTAAAATCTTCATTTATTTTGTTGATTGTGAGTTTTTAATCCATGGTTGTTATTATGCACACACAGATCTGACCTTTGATCTTGCATGATTTTATGATTTGTTGACTTGATCTGGAACGTTTGATGAATCTGATGGTTTATGTTGTGCCAACGCATTAAAATTGTTACATGCCTATCACGTGAGTCTTATTGGTGTCCAGAATAATCATTGTGTTTGCTTGCTCATCATTATTACCATGTGCGCGTGATCCTGACCCTTGATCTTGATTACTTTTGATTTTGTTGGCTGAATGTGGAGTGTTGGATCAATCCTGTGGCTTGTGTGAGTCAATCATGTTGACTGAGTCCTTGTTTTTTGTTTGGTATGCGCTGACCATTTGTGTGGACAGGGCTTGCTATTTCCACCCCCTCGTTGAGCCCATTTTATTTCTCCAACGTGTGAATTGCTTTGTATGCACCCCCTGGTTGCTTTATTTTCTTTTTATTTCATTTAATAGTTTCATTCTCATTTTAATTTTTAAAAATAGTTTGATGCATCTAAAAATCACCAAAAAAATCATGAAGCATCTTTGGAATTTTATCAAATTTTATCAAATTTTATTTTCCATTTTTATTTTATTTTGTGCCTCTGAATTAATTGTTTGATTATTTTCTTTGTGAATTGTCTCAATTGTGCACACCCTGGCTTGTTGATTTTTGTTCTCATCATTGGTGTATGATTTACATCCCATTATTTTTGAATATTTCAGAGGACATCTTGAGGTCCTTAAAAATATTTTTTTCATATTTTTAAACTCTTTTCATATTGCATTTTAGTCCCTCTATTTGTGCATTGTTCTCCTTTGTTCTTATGCAACTTTGAAACATTGTTTGAGGTACTTAACTTAAGAATTTTTGTGTGATATTTTGGCTTGTTGCTAGCTCCTGACTTAGGTCACTTGGGTTTTAATTTCACAATTTTTTTAATGTCATTTGATATATGTTTGGTTATTTGTGCTTAAGTGAATTATGCATGATCATCTCTTGACATCTCTTAACCCTAATTGTTTTGCCATGCCTAATTGTTTGAGTTTCTTTGTGATTATTTGCATGAGTATTTGATATGATGTTTACCCCTGGTTGAGGTCCCTTGTGACCCAATTTTTCAATTTGTGGATCATGTTTGGATATGCTTTATGTGCTTGAACTTTGATTTCCTATTGTGGACTTTCTTTGGTGCATAATGTTTCATGTTTTGATCTTCTCTTGCACATGAGAATTGTTGATGATGATATGATCTTGATTCTGACTTGCTTTCATCTTCATCTTATTTTTCTCATTTCATCTTGATATGAAGTTCATTGGTGCTTAATTGTGCTTTTCATATAGGTATGCTTGCATTCTTTCATGACTATCTTTGCATGCTTACTTGAGATGTTTTGCATGATCTTTGAGACTTGTTTATTGGTGTGAGTTGGATATACTTGATATGATGTGCTTGCTGCCCTATCTTGTTTCTTATCTCATCCTTCTCTTCCTCATTCTTCTCTTTCACTCTCTTTCACCCATGAATCTCAAGACTTGTTTAAGTCTTGGATTCTCTCCCTTTAGAGCTACCTAGTCCAACTTAATTTTTAATTAAGCTTGGAGTAGGATTAGCATTAGGTTTTAGGTAGTCGTCTCTCCTAAGCCTCAATAACCATAGGTCATCCATGCATGATAACATTAGGACTCTTAGTTTCCCTTTAGAGTTTCCTTTGGGTCTTCTCTCTTCTCATCTCAAAACTTCTTGAAAACACTTAATAAAGATAAAGTGTATTGCGCACGAGCCTTAAGCGTGGGGAATGAGAAATGAGGGGCTTCCTCTCATCTTTCTAGAGTACTTAGCGGGCGTCCTGTCTTGGGACAATTCGTTAAGTATTCGTCCTTGTGCCCTAGACTTTGGTGCAATGCAAGTTATGAACTAACTTAAAAAACACTTCTGTCTAAAAAACACAAAAACAAATTCAAATCTTTTTATCCTTCGGGATTGTTAGGTTTCAAATTTCATTTTCAGAAAAGAGCTCATCGCTCACGTAAAAAACACTTACCCATTCGTGGTCGTACCCACGAACTACATCAGCTCTGATTCCTCTCTCTCGTCCGATTGAGGATATGTAGGCATAAGACAACGATTGTCTTGGCGAGCAACCTTCCCCCACAGTTCCCGTCCGAACTACGTTGACTCTGACTTTCCCATTGCACTGAGGGAGTACGTAGGCCTAGGGCATCGAACATGTCCTACCGAGTCCGTCTTAGTCCCCCCATCCCCGTTTTCTTTTGTTCAGCCATAGATAGTAGGACAGCTCACCCTCCGTTTAGACAACAAGCATGGATCCCATCGAGTACGATGGATGCATGGGGTGCTAACACCTTCCCCTCGCATAACCGACTCCCGGACCCGGACTATGGTTGCGATGACCATGTCTTTCCCCCTTTCTCTTCAGGTTTATGCAGTGTTTCATTTCCCTCTTTCGGGATAAATACACATTGCTGGCGACTCTGTGTTTTCCGCACCACTCTCGCGTTTGTACCGTTGGATGCGAATCTTTCGGGAGCGACACATATCAACAGTCTCCTGCATATCAACCGGCTTCTGCCTATCAGCCAGTCCAAACTCCACCAAATTATCAACGAACGCCCAACTCTCCCAACTATCAATGAGCGCCCAATGCTCCTCGCCAGAATACTCCAGCCAGAAGACCTTATAGACCTCATCCTCCTATCCCGATGACTTATACTGAGTTGTACCCTTCATTAGTGCAACAAGGATTGATAACTACCCGAGCTTTGGGTCCACCTCCAAATCCACTCCCACCCAACTATTATCCCAATGCCCACTGTTTGTTTCATGAAGGAGCTCCCGACCATGATTTGGAAGGTTGTTATGCTCTTAAAAATATTGTAAGAGACTTAATGGAAAAGAATATTTTATCCTTTGGTGACACTCAGCCAATTGTTAAGAGTAATTAGTTGCCTAATCACGGAAGTGCCAATGCTATTGAAGAAGCGTCTGAGGAAAATTTAATTCTAGATGTGGCCAAAATTAAAACCCCTCTCCAGGCCTTTCATTCAAAATTATTCGAAGCTGGTCTTATGAAGGTTTGTCATAGAGATTGTGAAGACTGCGAAACCAGTGTCAGGGGATGTCAGATGGTTCGAGATTGTGTTCAGACTTTGATCAACGATGGTTTCTTACGAGTGAGTAGCAGGCAGAAAAAGAGTGAGGTCGTCGTGGTTGAGCCTATATTCAATTTGCCAGATCCAGGTACTAAGGTTCCCATTTTCAACTTGCCTGAATCAAGTCCTACAGTGGCTGCTTCAAACACACCAAAGCCGATTTTCAACATACCAGATTCTGCTACTACACCTATAGCCGGTTTGCTGAAACTAGTGATTAGTCAAAGGCCTTGCTCTTCCCCTCTTAAAGACTTTACAGCAGAACCTTGGAAGTACGATAACGATTTTAGAAAGGTTATTCCAAGAGAAGAAGTGAAGAGTGTTGATAGAGAAGTAACTAACATAGCTGGGGCAAGCAAAATGACACGGAGTGGTCGTATTTACACTCCCCGTTTCAGTGAAGCTCCACCAAAAGAAACTGTTACTACCGTTCCTACCAACAACAAAGGTAAAGAACAAGAAGTTGTTGCCAATGACGAAGACAATGAGCTCTTGAGGATTATCAAGAGGAGTGATTATAAAGTTGTCGACCAGCTCCACCAAACTCCTTCAAAAATCTCCATTTTGTCCTTGTTGATGCATTCACCTGCTCACCGAGCTTCGTTGCAGAAATTGTTAGCTCAAGCTCATGTTGCACAAGACATTACCAATGGTCAATTTGATAGTGTGATTGCCAACATTACTGCTTGTAACACCCTCAGTTTTAGTGACGAGGAGTTACCAAGAGAAGGTCAGAACCATAACCGATCTTTGCATGTATCTGTGAGATGTCAGGAAGATACTTTAGCGAGAGTACTTGTAGACACTGGTTCTTCCTTAAATGTGATACCTAAGAGGGTTCTCAACAAGTTGGCTTACAAGGGGGTAGAATTGAGACGTACATATCTTATAGTTAAAGTTTTCGATGGTTCCCGAAGGACTGTAATGGGAGAAATTGAACTACCAATCTTAGTGGGTCCACATGTTTTCAATATTACCTTCTAGGTGTTGGATATTAACCCTGGTTATAGTTGTCTACTTGGAAGACCTTGGATCCATGCTGTCGGTGCTGTAACCTCGACTCTACATCAGAAGATGAAGTTTGTGATTGACGATAAGCTGGTAATTGTTCATGGTGAAGAAGACTTAATGGTCAATAATTTGTCTTCATTCCGTTATATAGAGGCCGATGGGGATGCTTTGGAAACTTCTTTCCAAGCACTTGAGATAGTCACTGCTGTTATGTTGGAAGTTGAGGAAATAGCGGGTAAGGGTAATCCATCTTTCGCGTCTTTCAAGAGTATCAAGTCTACCATTGCAGAAGGTGTGGCCGAAGGTTGGGGAAAAATCATAGAAGCTACAGCAAATCCAGATCATCAAGGGTTGGGTTACAAACCGACTAAAGGTAAACGATCAACATCTAGCACCAGTTATCCAAGAACAATTCATGAAGTGTTTACCAGCGGAGGTTATCAAGTTAATGCTATTGGGGATAATCATGAAGATGAAGACTCAAGTGATTTTGTGTTCAAAAGTGCTGCTGCTCTTAACAATTGAGAAGCAGTAGAAATCCCAGTGATCATTCCTTTGTTAAAGTAACTTGTCGTCTTTTATTTTTGTTATTTTCATTAAGTCTATAGCTCCGCCCAAGGCTATTGGATCATGTTTGTTGGGCCACCCGTTTCACTTTCGAATAACTATCAATGAATGCATTTTATCATTTTTGTTTGTTTTATTCATGAGTTATTACTTTAAGAAATTGGCAACAAGTTAAGGAATTTAATTTCATCTGCATCGTCCTTGGTGCATTTAATAAGACAAATTATTTCAAAACGTGCAGAATGAATTTAAACCACGTTGAATCCGATGAACCTACTCTCATCCCTAACTTTGACTCGCCCATCTATCAAGCTGAGGATGAAGGTGGAGAAGATTTCGAAGTTCCCAATGAACTGGCCAAGTGGGCGGAGTATGAGTACACTGAACTTCAATCGCACAAAGAGCAAGTAGTTTTGATTAACCTTAGCTCCGATGAAGAAAAGAAAGAAGTCAAAATTGGTACAACACTGGGGGCAGATGTTAAACAGAGATTGGTCAAACTGCTAGAGGAATATGTTGATGTGTTCGCATGGTCATATCAGGATATGCCCGGTCTAGATACCGATATTGTTGTTCACAAGTTGCCACTTAAACCAGATTGTCCATCGATAAAGCAGAAAATTCGGAAAACTAGACCCGGCATGGCTCTGAAGATTCCAGATGAGGTTAAGAAACAACTTGATGCAGGTTTTCTGACAGTAGAAAGATATCCGGAATGGTTAGCCAACATTGTGCAGTGCCCAAAAAGGACGGTAAGGTTAGAATGTGTGTGGATTATAGGGATTTGAACAAAGCAAGCCCGAAAGACGATTTCCCTCTGCCGCACATCGATACACTTGTGGATAATAAAGCCCGCTTTGGGGTGTTCTCTTTTATGGATGGTTTTTCCGGTTATAATCAAATCAAGATGGACCCTGCAGATAAAGAAAAGACTGCTTTCATTACTCCGTGGGGAACCTATTATTACAAAGTTATGCCCTTCGGTCTGAAAAATGCAAGGGCAACGTATCAGGGAGCGATGGTCGCTCTCTTCCATGACATGATGCATAAGGAAATTGAGGTGTATATGGATGATATGATCGCCAAGTCCCAAAACGAAGAAGACCATTTGGATCATTTGTTGAAGCAGTTTGAACGACTCAGGAAATATTAATTGAAGTTGAATCCTGCTAAGTGCACTTTTGGTGTCAGATCCAGAAAGCTACTCGAATTTATCGTTAGTCAACGAGGGATTGAAGTGGATCCTGATAAAGTCAGATCCATTCAGGAAATGCCTGCTCCACAAACTTAATCACAAGTCAGAGGATTTCTTGGGCGCCTGAACTACATCTCCAGATTCATTTCTAATATGACTGCTACTTGTGAGCCAATATTCAAATTACTCCGCAAAGATCAGACTATTGAATGGAATTTTGATTGTCAGCAAGCATTTGAGAATATCAAGGGCTATTTACAAGAGCCTCCTATTTTGATTCCTCCTGTTCCTGGAAGACCTTTATTCATGTATCTGACTGTTCTTGAGAAGTCTATGGGTTGCGTCTTGGGGTAACATGATGAGACTGGATGGAAAGAACACACCATCTACTATTTAAGTAAGAAGTTTACTGATTGTGAAAGCCGATATTCACTATTGGAAAAGACTTGTTGTGCGCTTGCATGGGCCGCTAGACGTCTTAGGCAATATATGATCTGTCACGCTACTCTGTTGATATCAAAAATGGATCCCATAAAGTATATTTTTGAGAATCCTGCTCAGACTGGAAGATTGGCACGTTGGCATATGTTGTTATCCGAATATGACATCCAGTATGTGACTCAAAAGGATATTAAATGAAGCATCTTATCAGACTATCTTGCAGACCAACCGGTTGAAGACTATGAACCTCTGAAATTTGACTTTCCTGACGAAGACATAATGTTAGTAAAAGATTATGAAGAGCCCGGTCCTGATGAAGGTCCCGATCCAGGTTCCCGTTGGAAGATGATGTTTGATGGTTCTTCTAATTATAGTGGACATGGCATAGGCGCAGTTTTGGAAAATCCAGATGGTGGATACACCCCAATCACAGCAAGGTTGGATTTTGAATGTACAAACAATGTCGCTAAGTATGAGGCGTGTATTTTAGGTCTTGAAGCAGCTATCGAACTCCGAATCAAAATTCTTGAAGTAAGTGGAGATTCAGCTTTGGTGATCTACCAAGTCAAGGGTGAATGGGAAACCCGAGATGAAAAGTTAATCTCGTACCGTGCTTACATTGTGGAAATGATCCAATACTTTGATGAAGTCACATTCCGACATGTTCCGAGATCTGAAAATCACGTGGATGATGCTTTAACCATGTTAGCCTCGATGTGGAAAGTCAGATTTGTTAATGAAGCTACTCTCATTCGAATTGAAAGAAAGACTGAGCCCGTCTACTGTCAGCTAGTTGAAGAAGAAACTGATGACAAACCTTGGCTCCATGATATTAAGAATTATTTGCTAAATCAAGAATATCTGGCTGACGCTACAAACCTTGACAAGAAGAATCTGAGAAGGTTAGCATCCAGATTCTTTATCAGTAATGACGTGTTGTATAAGAGGAACTATGATATGGTCCTGCTTAGATGTGTTGATAAACATGAAGCTGATATGTTACTTCAAGAGATTCATGAAGGGTCGTTCGGAACTCACCCCAATGGTTATGCTATGTCGAAGAAACTCCTGAGAGCTGGGTATTATTGGCTAACTATAGAGTCTGATTGTATACAGTATGCCAGAAAATGCCATAAGTGTCAGATCTATGCGGACAAGATGCATGTGCCCCCAACGCAGTTGAATGTTTTGTCGTCGCCATGGCCTTTCTCAATGTGGGGCATTGACATGATTGGGGCAATTGAACCTAAAGCCTCCAATGGTCATCGATTCATTCTGGTCGCCATTGATTATTTCACTAAGTGGGTAGAAGTTGCCTCTTATGCCAACGTAACCAAGCAGGTGGTAGCCCGCTTCATTAAGAACAACATTATTTGCCGTTATGGGATCCCAAGCCGAATCATAACAGACAACGGAACCAATCTGAATAATAAAACTATGAAGGAGTTGCGTTAAACTTTCAAGATTTCTCACCACAATTCCTCTCCTTATCATCCTAAGATGAACGGGGCCGTGGAAGCTGCAAATAAGAATATCAAGAAGATTCTGCAGAAGATGGTAAAGACGTACAAAGACTGGCATGAAATGCTACCTTTCGTGTTGCACGGATACAGAACCTCAGTGCGAACCTCAACAGGGGCTACCCCTTTCTCACTAGTTTATGGAATGGACGCAGTCCTCCTGTTTGAAGTAGAGTTACCATCTTTGAGGGTAATGATGGATACCAAGTTGGATGAAGCAGAGTGGGTCCAAGAAAGATTTGATCATTTGAATCTCATTGACGAAAAGCGCTTAACTGCGATGTGCCACGGTCAGTTATACCAGAAACGGATGAAGAGAGCCTTTGATAAGAAGGTTCGAGGCAGGGAATTCCGAGAAGGAGAATTTGTACTTAAGAATATTTTGCCTGTTCATAAAGACATGCGTGGAAAATGGACGCCCAATTATGAAGGCCCATTTGTTGTGAAGACAGCCTTCTCAGGAGGATCGTTGATACTCACCACAATGGATGGAGAGGAGCTTGCCAATCCCGTGAATTCTGATGCAGACCGGAAGTATTATGCATGAAGAACCCGCTGTGACAAGAGCATAGTTTTGGGGTCTTAGTTATAGAGTCAATAGGTGTCGTTGGATTCAATGTAACCTTACTCTATTGCCAATTTCAACTGTAATACTCTATGGGACTCTTGCAGTTTGTAAGCTACCATTTTACGAATAAATCAAACCGTTTGCTTTACAAGTTTGTCACTTTTTTTGGCACGTTGTTTTTATTTCATTCATTGAGATTGACTTTGAAAGGGAACTTTTTGAACTAAAAAAAACTTTTCCAAAATGTTGATTAAAGAACATAAATTTGCTCTAACCTGTGGAATGATCCAAAGGAAATTATAATTCCCCAGCAAGTTCCTACTTCAGGAAATCAAGACTATTCCCCAGTGGATCTCCTTCAAGCAATTATGATAAGGTTTACGCAAGATTTCAACAGTTGGTGGGCCAAAGAATCCCCAGTTAATTCCCTTGGTCTTAACTTCCCCTGATAAAGCAAGTGTTTATTTCACTCCCCGGATTTTCCTCGGAACGTCAATCTCCCTCAGAAGCGGATGTTTATTTCATCCCCACTGAAGTCTAAATCTTGACGTCTACAACTACGATATTGTTACAAGCTTCCCCAACGAAGCAGTGGATATTTGTTTTATCCCCATCAAAGTCTGTCTGACCATGAGTTTGACCCATCCCCAGTGGATTTCCCTCTTACAAAGCAATCAAATTCATTTTGACAATCCCCTGAGTGAAGTCATGATGTTACATCCCCAAGCAGATTATTATTTCCCCAGAGAAGTTTGAAAGCTATGAAGTACGACTTTGGTTCCATCTACGGATTTCTCTACAGCTTTTAGCAGATGTATCTCTCGTGCAGAGGATGGATGGGCCTCCTCGTCGAGGTGTCTTATTTCATCTCCTGTTTTCTCTCGTCTGTTCTGTCAGCATGAGCATAAGCATGGCATGACATCATATGCATCGCTTTCGTACATGTTTGCTTTCCGTTTGTCTTTTGCCACTTTACCTTTGGTTGTATTGATCGCCAACCTTGGGTTTATCTGATCTCTCCAAGTAGGTCGTCAGCCTTAAGCAGATAATGCTATTCATTTCTAAGTTTCCCCACAAAGTTCAGTACTCGTGGATGATGGTTATTTCAGTTATCTTTTTCCGCGCCGGGATAAGATAAATCGCCATTCGAGCTCATTTCTCAATGGCGGGTCTTGTTTGACCGTTTCTTTCTAGCTTGATCCTAGATCGAATTTTGGTCCCTAGGAATTTACTCCTTACCTTCAGGGCACCTAGCAAGGTTTAAGCGTGCACCTACACTGAAGGTACATGTTGAGTCGCCGTGCTTTATATTTTTATCTTTTGCCTCGCCGACGGCACACTTTACATGTTTTGAGTCGCCGCGCTCTATACTCTATTCCACCTCGCCGTGGGTATCTGTTTTACTTTTTTGAGTCACCGTGCTCTATATTTTATTTTTGCCTCGCCGTGGGTACTCCCTTTACTTTCTGAGTCGCCGTGCTCCTTGTTTTATCTTGCCTCGCCGTGGGTATCTCTTTACTTTTTGAGTCGCCGTGCTCTATGTCTTATGCCTCGCTGAGGGCACATATCATACCAGGAGTCGCTGTGCTCCATACCTTTTGGGAGTCGCCGTGCTCCACGTCTTTTGTTGGTGGCGTGTAAGTCCCGTACAACGATAAGTCACTGGGCGTATTTCCCCATTGAAGTCCATTTATGGCATACAGAGGAGTCTAAGTACCCTGTATATTTTCCTGATGATTCCTGAAGATCCCGTTCGATCTCTTCACTTAAAGGAATTTCCAGGTGTTGGATGTTATTTCTTTTTGAAAACTCCATCTTTTTTTGTTCGCATGATCCTACCGCCGTGTGGATCCTACCTTATCTTTTGTATCTTAGATATCAACTGGTCACGCTTGAACCTGCTAGGTCGTCGCTTTCAGGGTCCCCAGTTTTGTTTTCTTTTCCCCAGTGTGTCTGGTCGTCCCCAGTGAGTTTTGTTGCTCGTTGTGTTTGTGGAACCAATGTTTCCTTCTGATTAGCACGAGCCTAAGATTATTCAAATTTCTGCGCAGCAAGATAGCCACATTCAGATCAATCCCTATCAGCTATATATGTTCTATACTGGAATTTAGTGGGCTTTTAACACATTCAGATCAATCCCTATCAGCTATCTATGTTCTATACTGGAATTTAATGGGCTTTTAAATACACAGAATAATGGCGTACCTAGACGGTGGATATTGAACTTAGCTCTCTGCTGGATGTGCGGACGTCATGTTCATTGTCTGATCCAGAAGGAAGAAGATAAACAAATTGCACAACAGATAAGAAAAAATCATCAATCAATTAGATTAAAAAGAACACTAAATCACCCAAACTAAAATATATGTGATTTCAAGATTGTGTCCTCTTGGTCATTAAATTGATTAAAGCATTCCAAGTAGATTCAAACCTAAGATTATCGTTTACCGATAAACTAAAATACTTAAAAGAAAGAATTCCGACCTCAATGTTAGAAAATATCATGCTGAAAATTGATTCGATTATATCATTTGATATTCTAAACTAATCCGTTGTCATAAATTTTATTTTTACTTTTGCATTATTTCAATTAATTTTAATTAATAGTGGTTATTTTTACTTTGTGTATTTTGCTTTTGAAACAATAATAGATGATGCAAGTTTCTTAAAGGCTACCGTGTGCTATCTCTATAAAATTGATGTGTGTTTTGTACTGTTTTTGGGTAGACACTTTGTGTAGTGTTCTTCTCTATAATTTTCGTTATTTAAAATAAAATTGAATCAGTCTCATAGTTTAGCATGAGATTTTTTTCTCCCTTTGTCTTTTCAGTAGTTTGAATTAGAGATTAAAATGTATATTTAAAATGGTAAGTTGAAGGTGAAATGATGTTTAAAATAATTTAAACAGTTCTAATTGAATTTTGTACAAACGAAAAAAAATAAAATAAAGTGACTTAATTAAAACAATTAAAAATTAAAGATACCATAGTCATTTAAAATATCTAACAAGATTTTATAGATTGATGGTATTAGAAATAATAATTTATATTCACAAACTTAGTCATTAAGTTTATTAGAGGGTATTTTAGTATTTTGTTTGTTGCTTTTTGTAGCCCTAATTTTTAGCTTATAAATAGACTAGTGGTAGATGTCATTGAGGGTGATTTTTTATCCTTTTTTGTAGCCGTCATTCTCATATAATATATTCTACTTTTTTCATCCATTATTCACCCTGTACACCAACAATTGGTATCTAGAGCTCCGGTTCGGATCCACGGGGAAACACGGGAAACACGAGTGAAACGTGAGGCGTTGTGTGATTGATTTTTGGTTCTTGAATTCGTGTTGAATCTTGAACAAAAATCTGAACAGAATCACATTTTCTGATTCTGTGGGATTGGGAAACACTGTGTTTGGTGAGATCTGAGTGACTGTACAAGGTTGAAGATGAACGGAAACGACGGTATGAACACCAAGCTTCCAGTATTTGATGGCAAAAACTGGACTCGTTGGATGATTCAGATGCATGTACTGTTCTGTGCTCAAGATGTTCTGGATCTTGTCACTGAAGGTTACGTTCCAGTAGCAGCAGATGCAATGGAGGAACAAAAGAACGCGCAGAAGGATACAAGGAAGAAAGATAAGAAAGCATTGTTTTACATCCATCAGTGTGTGGATGCAAATGTGTTTGAGAAAACCGTTGATTCAATGACGACAAAGGCTGCGTGGGACACACTGGTCAGATGTTACGGCGGTGACGCATCAGTGAAGAAGGTGAAGCTTCAGTCTCTACGTAAGCAGTATGAGAATCTCAACATGAAGAACAATGAGAAAGTTTCTGAGTACATCTCCAGAGTGATTCTGATCACTAATGAGATGAAGGCGTGTGGAGAAACCCTTTCTGAACAAGTAATCATTGAGAAGGTATTGAGATCCCTTACCCCTCAGTTTGATTACAATGTGGTAGCAATAGAACATTATAAGGATTTGAGCACCATGAGAATTGAAGAGCTGTAAAGCAGTCTAGAGGCGCAAGAGTTGCGTCTGACTGAGAGAACTTCTGAAAGGGAAGTAGAGCAGCAGGCTCTGAAAGCAGTTTCTGATTAGAAGCATCAGAAGCAGTCTTGGTCAGAAGCTAGGAGAAGATCTGATGGTGGTCAGAAGTCAGAAACCTCAACTTTTGATAGGCAAAAGAATGCTCAGAAGGGAAAAGAGAAGTATGACAAGAAGAAGATCCAATGTTACTGTTGCAAGAAGTTTGGTCACTTTGCTAGAGATTGTTGGTCAAACAAAGAAAGGAAGTCAGAAGAAGCAAATATAGCCAGAAGTTCTGATGATAAATCTGTGCTACTGATGGCTTCTGAATCTGATGATACGAATTTGACAGACTGGTGGTATATGGACACTGGCTGCTCAAACCATCTTACTGGAAATAAGAAATGGCTGATTGATTTTGACTCTGAAAAGAGGACAAAGATCAGATGTGTTGATGACAAATATCTTAACGCTGAAGGTATGGGAAATGTCAGAGTCATTCTGAACAATGGGAAAACAGCATTGATTCAGAAAGTGTGGTATGTACCTGGCATAAAAAGCAATCTGATGAGCGTGGGACAATTAATTGAGAAAGGTTTTTCAGTTACTATGAAGGACAATCTTTTGAAGCTGTATGACTGTAATCAGAAGCTGATTATAGAGTCAGAACAGGGAAGGAATAGAACATTCAAGGTGAATGTCAGAACTGCAGACTCTGAATGCCTCAGTGCAACAAGTGTTGTGGAGGAAAGTGAGCTGTGGTACAAAAGATTTGGTCATCTAAATTTTAGAAGCTTAGGGCATCTAAATTCGAAGAAGCTGGTACATGGAATTCCTGCAATTAAGAAGCCTGAGAAGTCATGCATAGTGTGCATGGAAGGAAAGCAACCAAGATTGCCATTTGCGTCAGAAGTAGCTCCAAGAGCAAAACATGCCTTGGGAGTAGTGCATTCTGATGTGTGTGGTCCATTTCCAGTAGCATCGATCGGAGGGAATAAATACTTCGTGTCATTTGTTGATGAATTCATAAGAATGACATGGGTATCCCTTATTAAGTTCAAACACGAGGTGTTTGCTGAATTCAAGAAGTTCATAATGAAGGCTGAGAATCAGAGTGGTCAGACTCTGAAGATTCTCAGAACCGATGGTGGGGGTGAGTATAACTCCAAAGATTTTCAAAAGTTTTGTGAGGAGAATGGAATTGAGCATGAGGTTACTGCTCCTTATACTCCTCAACACAATGGTCTTGCTGAAAGAAGAAATCGTACTTTGCTTGATATGAAGAGAAGCATGCTGAAGGAGAAGAACCTTCCTCACAACTTGTGGGGAGAAGCTGTTGCCACCGCAGCATATGTGCTCAACAGATGTCCAACGAAGAAGCTGAAGGAAATAGTTCCTATTCAGAAGTGGACTGGAGAAAAGCAAAGTGTTAGTCATCTGAAGGTGTTTGGTTCTGTTTGTTACAAACATGTCCCAGAGGCCAGAAGACAGAAGCTGGATGATAGAAGCAAAGTAATGTTACTGGTGGGGTACCACAGTACAGGTGCGTACAAGCTTTATTGTCCAGAAACTAATAAAGTTGAATTCAGCAGAGACGTTATTGTGAAGGAATCAGAAGTTTGGAATTGGAATAAGTCTCAATTTGACTTTGATGTGAGAACTTCTGAAGAAAGGTCAGAACTAAGAGTTTCTGAAACTGATGGTGATTCTGACTCTGAAGGAGACTCAGAAGATGAAGGTGACTCTGATGAGCCAAATTTTGATGATGATCCAGATTTTGGTGGTGATTCAGACTCTGGAAATATGCCAGACTCTGAAGATAGTCAAGGTTCTGGAGGAAGTCAACCTTCTGAAGCAAGAGCTTCTGAAGGAGAAACTTTTGGGGTTCAAGCATCCGAACGAGATTCTAACCAAGGTTAGAGGCCACAAAGAATCAGAAGCATTCCGAGAAGATTTGCAGAGTTTGACATGCTGCAAGACACTGAAGTAGATTATGAAGGAGAAATTATTCAGTGTGCCATGCTAGTAGACTCTGAACCCGTGAGTACAGAAAAGGCTCTTAAGCAGAAAGTCTGGCTGAAGGCCATGAAAGAAGAACTTGATGCCATAGAGAGAAACAAGACCTGGAAGCTGACAGAACTTCCAAAGGACAAGAAAGCCATCGGCGTCAGATGGGTTTTCAAGCAGAAGCTAAAGCCAGATGGATCAATTGGCAAACATAAAGTGAGGTTAGTAGCAAGAGGATTTCTGCAGAAACCTGGGCTGGATTATTCTGAAGTGTTTGCACATCTAGCGAGACATGAAACAATCAGACTCGTGATTGCCATAGTTGTAACAGGAATTGGCCTCTGATGCATTTAGATGTGAAATCCGCATTTCTGAATGGTCCATTACAAGAAGAGGTATACGTGTCACAACCTCCTGGATTTGTTAAAAAAAATCAGGAAGGGATGGTGTACAGATTACATAAAGCTTTGTATGGATTGAAGCAAGCGCCCAGAGCCTGGAATCAGAAGAAATATTCATTTTTCAAGAAGCAGGGTTTTCAGAAATGTGAGATGGAATACGGTGTTTATGTTTAGCATATCTCTGAAGGCAATATGATTCTGGTGTGTTTGTACATTGATGACATACTGCTGACAGGAAGTTCTGAACAAGAACTAGCTATGTTCAAGAAGGTTCTGATGAATGAGTTTGAAATGACTGATCTCGGGAAAATGACATACTTTCTAGCGATGGAGTTCACGTACTCTGAGAAAGGTATCATTTTGCATCAGCTGAAGTATGAACGTGAGATTCTGAAGAGATTTAAGTTGCAGAATTGTAAGGCTGCTATCACACCTACAGATACAAATCAGAAACTGGATTCTGATTCTGATGGCGAGGATGTGGATGCTACAACCTTCAAACAGTTGGTTAGTTCTCTAAGGTATTTGTGTAATACCAGACCTGATATTTGCTATGCAGTTGGAATGGTTAGCAGATTCATGAGTAAACCCAAGTGGTCCCATTACCAAGCTGCTGTCAGGATTCTGAGGTATATCAAGGGAACTCTGAAGTATGGAGTGTTATTCCCTTCTGGAAGAAAGATTGAATCAGAACTTCTGAGTTATTCAGATTCTGATTGGTGTGGAGACAGAGTTGATAGAAGAAGTACTTCTGGGTACTTGTTCAAGTTTCTGGGAGGCCCTATTTCTTGGTGTTCTAAGAAACAACCTGTTGTTGCATTGTCAACCTGTGAAGCTGAATATATTCCAGGTGATGTTACTGTATGCCAAGCTATGTGGATTCTGAACTTGCTGCAGGATCTGAAGATCAGGGTAAACAAGCCTCTGAAGATGATGATTGATAACAAGTCTGCAATCAATCTTGCCAGAAACCCAGTGTTGCATGGGAGAAGCAAGCATATTGAGACCAAGTATCATTTTCTGAGAAATCAGGTTCAGAGTGGAGTGTTAGAAGTTGAGCACTGTAGCCCCCAGAAACAGTTGGCAGATGTTCTGACGAAGGCTATCAAGACTGATCAATTTCTTTGCTTAAGGGATGGATTGGTGTTGTTAGTTTTGAGGAAATATAAATTAAGGGATGGTATTAGAAATAATATTTTATATTCACAAACTTAGTCATTAAGTTTGTTAGAGGGTATTTTAGTATTTTGTTTGTTGCTTTTTGTAGCCCTAGTTTTTAACTTATAAATAGACTAGTGGTAGATGTCATTGAGGGTGACTTTTTATCCTTTTTTGTAGCCGTCATTCTCTTATAATATATTCTACTCTTTTCATCCATTATTCACCTTGTACATCAACAGATGGAAGGTTGCTTAATTTCTTTAATCATTGGATGAACCTTGACGTGACACAATGAATAGTATGTTTTAAAATTAATTTTATGAAGAATTGCGTATTTTATTATCAATTTATATATATATATATATATATATATATATATATATATATATATATATACTTAAACCGAATGGATTGAGGTTAAAATCGTTAACAAAATCAATTTCCTTAAAAGTATTTCAAGCACTTTCTTATAGTTTTAGAGTTGAAACGCAAGAATACCCAAGATAATTCAGCATTCTAATTGAGTCTGCACAAGACTGGTGAAGATTTGAATGCAGGGAAGAGTGTCTGGAATTATAGGCCAAACCGGTGTTGCATCATCTATTATTGTGTCCGGAATGCTCAATTTATAGGCCAAACTAGTGTTGGTTCATAAGGTTGCGACCCTTGATGAAACACACACTTTCAGCAACACTTTTGCTAAATGTTGCAATGTTTCGCCTACAACAACACTTTTCAAATGTTGTATTATTTCTCCTACAGCAACACTTTTACCAAGTGTTGCACTGTTTCGCCTACAACAACAGTTTTCAAAGGTTGCACTGTTTTGCAATCTGCAACACTTCACAAAGTGTTGCGTATTTCTGAATTCAAACCTAATGCAACACTTCACAATTGTTGCATATTTCTGAATTCAAAAATTAATCTTCACTTGAATATTTTTCTTGTCATATTGGAACACTTCCATGGACATTGATTGTCCATAATTTCCAACAATCTCCCACTTGTTCTAATAATGACAAGTCTAATTCCAGAAAAGGAGGTATAAAGAATGTTAGTATAGTCAAGTACCTTTTGATTTAAGACTTAACCTTAGTGAGGACAATGCAAAGTCTAATCGGAATATTGGGTAGCAATGTTTTTAAACCATTAATCTATATGATTAGACCGCCGTTACCTTACACACATTCTTTAATGGTTCTTCCCCTACATATCTCGCCTAGGACTTATTCATGGCCATATGATTTCCTGTTTCATGAATTTTTCGTGAGAGAAACTCCAACTCTCACTTTGAGACGACACAATCTCGAAATTCACATAGGTGAAGTTCATATTGTATCCTTTTCCATGAGACACATGCCCGCAACATTGAACTTCATTAAGAGTTTAAATAAAAACTCAACCCTCATTTTAAAGGTCAACATTATCACGGAATGTTTGATAAACATCCAAATCAACGACTTATTGTTACCCATTGAATCTCGAGGTTAATGTTCTGTTAACATAAGATTGGGTTGCTGCCGCAGTCGGAACTCTTACTCAAGGAGTTTCAACCCCATGCCTCTCAAGGTTGTTTTTACTAAGTCTCTAACCAATGACTTAGTAAATGGATCAGCTAATTTATAGCCCGATCGTATATATGTGAATGAAATAATTACATCCTTAATCAATTTTTTTCATGAAAGAATGTCTAAGTCTTACTTGCCTAGACTTTCTGTTATACACTTTTTGTATACTCTAGGTAAAGTGGCTTGACTACCGCAACGTATCAACACCTTTGAAACATTGTCTTTAGAAAATAGAACTTAACAGAAAGCTCCTCAACCATTCATCTTATTCACCAGCGAAAGCAAGAGCCTCGAACTCTGATTTTATGGTCGAGAGAGTGATCCACATTTGTTTCTTGCTCTTCCAAAAAAGGCCACCCCCGACTAGATTAAATATCCACCTAAATGCATATTTATAATATTCAACACTTAATATTCAACTCGCATATAGCAGAAAGGAAATCTACCATTATGAAGACCAAGATTTTTTGTTTTCATAAGATAGCTGAAAATCCTAATGATGCCCTTCCAATGCCCACCATTTCGATTGCTAGTAAAATCTACTCATTTTACTAATTGCAAATACTATGTCGGGTCTAGTACATTGCATACACTTGCATATTCCAATTGAGCCACAACTTTTCCATCATTCTTTTGAAGATTGACACTAGGATCAAATGAAGTACTCACTTTCTTAAAATGTAAGTGTTTGAACTTGTCAAGTACTTTCTCAACATATAATGTGTTTAACTAAGTTCATAACCCCCGCTATTTCGCTTTACTTTGATCCCCAAAAGTGTGTTAACTAGTCCAAGATCATTCATCTTGAATGTGGAAGTTAGAAACCTCTTTGTTTCTAAAATTCCATTCATCTTGTTGCTAAGGATCAAACATATAATAAACATGGAGACAAATGAATATCACAATATTCTCACACATCTTTGTGTACAAACACTTGTAACAAGAATTAGATAAAAAATGTTTTTTTAAGATAATCATGCATGATGATGCAAAAAGGTTTTTAGATGAAGTGAGAGATATAATTATGAGCAATTTAAAGTAGTATAGTATAAATTGCAATGAGCATCTTAGTTATGTTCACTTGTCTCAAATCTTCACTTGAATTTCTATGTTAAACTATCTTGATCGACTTCATCATTGATGTGTAGAAACTTTTGATTTTTTTCTTCTTTGATAATCTTTGTCTTTATAAAAACTTAGTAATGTTCACTTGTCTCAAATCTTCACTTGAATTTCTATATTAAACCATCTTGATCGACTTCATCATTGATGTGTAGACACTTTTGATCTTTTTCTTCTTTGATAATCTTTGTCTTCATCAAAACTGAACTATATATAAGATGTATGCCTCACAATCTCACCCATTTGATGATTTGAATTTGTGTTTTGATAATGATTAAAAGGTCTCCTCCTAAGTTGTGTGTCTCCCCCTTACTTGGCGAATCTTACAATGACAAAGTCAAAATTTTGATGTCATTGTTTGGTTCTTGTTTTAATCCATACAAGGATTTGATAAGTTTACTGTAATACCCCGTATTATCTAAATGCTCAGTTGGATATCAGATGAGATCAGATGAGTATCTATGTGCTCTATCTTTGATTAATTGGAATAACGGAATTCTCTAAGTGTTTTAAGTATGGTCAATTGAGATCATTAGAGTAACTGATGAACTCTGAAGAGATCAAATTATTTTATTAAAGAGACAGATTAACTATTAGTTCAAGAGAGTGTATTAAAGTAACTCTAATAATTGATCAATTGGTTTGAGATGACAAAATATCAATTGGAGATATTTTACCCTGTTGGATTATATTATATAATAATAGTATTATATATATATATATATATATATATATATATATATATATATATATATATATATATATATATGTTAGAAAAGAAAAAAGAAAAGATAGAAAGAAGAAGAAGAAGAGAAGAGAAAGGAAGAGAAGATAAAATGGAAAAGAGGGAAGAAAGCTTGGATCATCACCATTTATTCTTCATCTTCTTCAACCTCCTATTCGATTATTAGGTGGGTTCTAGTTAGAAACTCTAATTTCTAGAATTAAGGGTTTAGAACTTAGGTTAGATTTGAGAGAAAATGATAAAATTGATGAATCAATGATATCTAACGGATGAAATGTGATATAAAATGCATAGTATAGTCGGGTTTTGTGTGGATTGAACCTATCATACTTGTTTTGATGTCCCAATATGTTTGGGTATGAGTTAGAATGGTTTAGAGTGAAGAAAAACATGATTTTTGGGTTCTGGTACGACAGTAACCGGTTACCCTATATAGATTAACCGGTTACCCTTTTAAAAATGATGTTTCTGGGCTATTTTTGATCAAGTAACCGGTTACCCATTATAGAGTAACCGGTTACCACTGTTGTGTGAAAATACAGAATTTAAAAAGGGCGTAACTTTTGAACCGTAAATTCGTTTTGGTCCCCGTTCGAAGCGTGGGGAAGCTATTTAAATGCTCTATTTGATAGTGAAGTAAAAACATAGGTTTATACCATGGATTGATAAAATAAAAGTGAAAATGAATGAAGTAACCGGTTACCCTATACAGAGTAACCGGTTACCCAAAAGTGTCTCTAACTCTCATTTTGGCTCTGTTTCAGAGTAACCGGTTACCCTATATTGAGTAACCGGTTACCACTGTTATGTTTTGAAAAATATTTTAGAAAATTAGTATCTTTCGAACCGTGCTTCCGATCGAGGTGTTCTTGGTACCGATGGAAAGCTATAAAAATATCCTACAGGATAAGAGTGAGAAGTATTGCTTTTAATACCCGATTAAATGAATCGGAGGGAACCCGGAAGGGATGTTTTATGTGATGTACTATGAAATGGTAATGTGAGACCATGATTTTAACCAAGGATGCTTGGTAGAGGATAGTAGTGGCTTGTATGCCTTAAAAAATGTGTGTGAACTACTATGTGGATTATGTTTGACATGTTATGCTATCATGTGTGGTTATGTGATTCTATTATGCAATTTGTGATATGCTTTGCCTAATATTAATGTTAAAATGATAAGAGAATATGCATCTTAAAATGAATTAGTAAGAGAGAGGAAACTTTACCCCAAAACAAAATGGTATAATTCTAGGTTGTGAATAGAATTGTGATAGAAACTCTGGATGGCGACGCTCGTGCATTCATTGACGAGTTCTGGCCTAAAGTAGATAACTTAATGACAACGCTCGTGTAGAAGAGGCTGAGGCGTGTGTCCATACCGAATGATATAGACAAGAGTGAAACACTAGTATGGAACATTGTTTAAATCATTGTGGTTTTGTGAAAAGGAAAAAGAGGCCTTAAGGCGAATGTGGCCTTGTGATTGTCGAATACAATCACGTTGTGTATATGATCACGTAATCGTAACCGGTTTCCCCGAGGAGTAGTTTCATGAGTCTCGAGCTCCTCCTCTGAAACGTATGCACAATTACTTGGTAAGTTTGATTCCCGCGTGTGAGTACAGATGGAGCCTACGAGTAAAGAGACTTGTGACAGTGTACGGGCACTGTGAAGTGATGATTTAAGGTGATAATATGTCCCTTATTTTCGAATCCATTTCGTATGTCAAGTAACTACAAGGATCCATGACTCGGGTCGACTTATAGACGTAGAAGCGGACGGGAAAAGGGGATGCCTTTGTGAGGTTATTGATTAGTGATGTATATTTTGAGTTGGTGAACTCATGACATGTTTCCATATAGTGTGAGATTGTGAGATTGTGAACTCAAGGTCATTTCCCTTCCCCTTGACTTGAGTTAGGATTGGCTAGAACTCTCTAGAGCCAAGAGAATCCATAAGATAGGGAACTCACTGAGATTTGATGTATCTCACCCCACTATTGTTGATTATTTTCAGGAGGTATTTACAGATTTGGTTTACAAGTGGAGCCATGCTTGGATGTTTCAAGAGAAGCTTAGTTGAGCTTATTCCGCTGTGTATTATTTCTTGTACAATGAGGAATATTGTACCTTATTCTTAGATTTTATTGTTTTGGCTAATTTCCATGTCTTGTACCATAGGTGGTATTTATGTATTAGAAATGGTCAAGTATGTGAATTATGCCATTAGGCACTTATGATGGTGTCAGTACCAAATAAAATGCTTGTATTGTATTATTTTAGATATATATTATACAGGACATTACAATTGGTATCAGAGCAGGTCGTGTCCTCGACCTAGCCTTGAAACATCATAAGTAAATCTATTCCTGCCTCTTAAGTGTGTCTTGCCATCATGAAACTTAATATCATACTATATAGTGTTGGGCCTGATCAACCAATGCTATGTATGTGATAGGTAGAGTCATGGTTGAGCGACCACAAGGATTCTGAAGTGTTGTCGGAACTTGTGCTGTGAGGGTAGGCTCAAGCCAAGAGTTAGTAGTAAGGAGTTTTGGTCAGCTTAGTGAGGTTTTAGTAGAAGTTGTGATTTGGGTAGCATGGAAATTAAAGAGTGATGTGTTGTTCAAGTAATCCTTTGGAATGGATGGAGTCCGAAAGTTAAGGATCTCTATTAGACGATTGGTTAAGGTATTGAGGAATATGTAAAATCGCTAGTAGAGATGGATTGGCCACTAGTACGGATAAGAATTTCAATTAATCTCATTCTGTGGAAAAGAAAAGTTGTTTTGTGGAATGTGTGGCGTAAGGTCCGGAAGTGAGATAAGTGTTGGTGCTTCTGTTTCTAAGGTCGTTAGGGTATCTTAAATGGAAGAGAGTACCTTAAGGAATGTGTTCGTAACAATATCTTCCAATTGGTTAAAAGTGGAGAGTTAAGGATGTTCGGCTTCTATGGGAACCCAAAGTAGTAAAGAAGTGTGTGAAGAAACACAAAGATATGTTCACATGCTTCAAATGAAATAAGGTATTGTGCCGGATGAAGAGTAGGAGACGAATTGTGTATCTTCAATTATGTAGAGATATTAAGTTCGAGATATTACATCGGGATTTTCTGTTTTCGGCGAGAGACCAATTTGGAATTTGTTAAGTTACTCAAGGAACAGAATAAGGTATTGTGTCGGAGAAAGTTTAGACTTTATTTAGTAACAGAAAGTGTTGTGATACGGACCAGAAGAAGTTTGTATTAAGAAACATAATAAGTACCTTAGATTCAAGGGAATCTTGGTAAGATGGTTTTATATTTGGACCTAAGAGGATTACAATGGAGAGCGAAGTAAGCGCGGTGTGGAATACGGTAGGTTATGAGGAAGTGACAACGGAATGTATTTTGGACGAGGGTGCAATGGAATTTTTAAGGTGTCGATGAACCTATAATTAAGGAAATGTAATCACGGATGGCTCACCCGTAAGGACCCTAGTAGTATAACGTGGAATGGGAAAAGTTACACCTTGGTAAGTAGAACATGCGTAGTAGTAGCACCGTGGTCACAAGTGTACGTGATGGATTCTTATTCTTGAGACAAGTGTGATGGGAAGTACTCTGTGGAACAGTGAATATTGTATTTTAAGAAGTAAGATTGAGGTAAAACAACGAGAAGCAAATCAATATTTTTACGGACTAAGTGTAAATCTTGGGACGATTGATACCGGAAGGGTTTTGTAAGTAGTTGACGAGAATTGTCGGTTGTGAATCTTCCATTAAGTAATTTGGTGTTAGTGAGATATGTAATGGATAGTGAAGGGTAAGAAATCCCGGTTAATGTGTACGAAGTGATGAGAAGGTTCTTCAAGAGGATGCATTACCCCGATCTATTTTCACATATAGAGAACTTCTGTATTTGTGAATAATCGGAATATATGGAATCTACCTTTTGTTGGACTAAGAACGATGTTGTTTTATTTCCCACCAAGGAGTTCAAGTGAGAGAATAAGGTGGTATGCTTGTTATGAGATGTCCATTAATTTTGTGGTACTGTATAATGGTTGGGTTTTACTTGTGGACGAATTAAGTCGAGTTGTAGCTAAAACCCTAGAATGTCGTCATTATCGACTTCCCGCTAGTGTAGTTGTTTGAGCAGAGAAACGAACTACCCCGCTGAAGTTTTGTGGTGTGACTGCGTCAGAATTTGGAATTTTGCCTTGTCATTTGGTTGGAGTGTGTCGTCGACTTTGTCGATTTTACCTTGAGTGGATCATGGTTAGTGAATGAAATATAAGTTAAAAAGCCACGAGTTGAGAATGATATTATGGGTTAGAGCAAGCTGGATTGATGGGTTGAGTTGGGATGGCTTTGAATTAAAGGCAATTGGTTTTTCAGATTCTATAGTTGTTTTAACTGATTGACACAGTGTGGTTAACCAATTAACACGTGAAAGGCTGGTGTTTTACACTGAATTTTGAGGAGTTAACTGATTAGCTCAAATGGTTAATCGATTAACATGTGTGTAAATTGTGAAATCCCTTAGGAACCATCATTTGTGTTTTGTTACCTTATGTTTCCCCAATTGGAGAGTATTGTGTGAATGGAAAACAGGATTGCAATTAAATGAAAGACGGAATTGTGTTTAAAATCGGAACTTGTGGAAAGGTGTTGCATAGTTGACCATTTGTTCAGACGACGAGGGAGTTTGACTTTTGGGAAGGTAATCTTGTGAACCGTGTTAAGCGTGATAAAGTCTTAGGTGTATTACTGTTGCGAGTCTTAAGGACGAAGTTAGAAAATACTCGCGAAGTATTGATCTTGTAAAGATCGTTTCGATGTGAAATTATGGTGTTAGTAAGATATGAGCGGTTAGTCAGAGTTAGCAAATGCTACCTTCTGTGAGTTTATGGCATCGGATTTAGATCGTGAGAGTGGTACCAGTTGTGTGCAGTTGTGTTTTACCAAGAGAATGAAATTTGAAAGTTATCTTTCCAAGTAAGAGCAAGAATTGGACGTTCCGAAGTTAAGTATGTAGCTTGGATCATTTATGGGACAGAACGATTAAGAAAAGTGGATTCAATTGAGAAACATGGCATGGCCTTCGAAAGTGTGGGTGTATGTGGAGTGTTGTATGTGAATTGGTGAGTAGTATGGAATCTCACAGTTGTACCTTGAATGGTTTAAGTTTTGATAAGTGGTGACTCGTATATGATTGTAGTTCTATGTTGGTGTTACGTTGTTATTTGGTTGAGATCTCGAATCAACAAGGAACCTTAAGTAAGTCGAAAACCGTAAGAAGAATCAATTTGGAATGTAATAACCCGACCCGAAGGTTGTTAAACTATTTTGGATATATTATTTCGAGTTTAGAATGAAATTGGAGTTGTATATGTTATGGTTGTAACAGTATAACTCATGTACCTTTTCCGTCTGGAGAGTGTTGGACCGATGTTATGACATTTTGTATCGGCAAAGAATTTGTTCTACCATAGGACGTCAGTAAGTTTCCTGTACCGTTGGTTAGTAAGGATCCCAGCGGATAAGTGTGTTTCTCCGTGGACTGTTAGCTAAGTGTTAATGCTTAAGAATTCGTGGTGTTCCACTGTTAAAAATTGGATTGCGCAGTGGGAGGTGACGGATGAAAGAGTTAAGTCAGAATAATGAGAATTTAGATGGATTATTGCTTGTAAGTATGGAAATAAGGAGATTTTGTTTTAAGTGTGTTACCGTTTTGGTTGTGACTCAATAGAGGAATAAGGAATGTTACATTCTGGCCGAAGGTAGGATGTGACCAAGTGTTTTGTATGGAACAACAGATGAATTGAGGAGAAGCAAAGTTAGAAGTTAACTCAATATTAGAATAAGAGTATGACTAAGGAACCGAAGTTTGATAACTGGTGGAAATACGGATTTTGGGTCTATGAAATCAAGTTGGAATTTGAATACGTCAGAATTTGAACGGAAGTAAAGTTGAGTGTGGAACTAAGACAATGCTACAAATTGTGGTTATTGTCGAGAAGAGTAAATTCGGGGGCGAATTTCAATTTAAGGGGGGAGAGTGTAATACCCCGTATTATCTAAATGCTCAGTTGGACATCAGATGAGATCATATGAGTATCTATGTGCTCTATCTTTGATTAATTGGAATAACAAAATTCTCTAAGTGTTTTAAGTATGGTCAATTAGGATCATTATCGTAACTGATGAACTCTGAAGAGATTAAATTATTTTATTAAAGAGACAGTAATTATTAGTTCAAGAGAGTGTATTAAGGTAACTCTAATAATTGATCAATTGGTTTGAGACGACAAAATATCAATCGGAGATATTTTATCCTGTTGGATTATATTATATAATAATAGCATTATATATATATATATATATATATATATATATATATATATATATATGTTAGAAAAGAAAAAAGAAAAGATAGAAAGAAGAAGAAGAAGAGAAGAGAAAGGAAGAGAAGAGAAAATGGAAAAGAGGGAAGAAAGCTTGGATCATCACCACTGGTTCTTCATCTTCTTCAACCTCCTCTTCGATTATCAGGTGGGTTCTAGTTAGAAACTCTAAGTTCTAGAATTAAGGATTTAGAACTTAGGTTAGATTTGAGAGAAAATGATAAAATTGATGAATCAATGAAATCTAACGGATGAAATGTGATATAAAATGCATAGTATAGTCGGGTTTTGTGTGGATTGAACCTATCATACTTGTTTTGATGTCCCAATATGTTTTGGTATGAGTTAGAATGGTTTAGAGTGAAGAAAAACATGATTTTTGGGTTCTGGTACGACAGTAACCGGTTACCCTATATAGAGTAACCGGTTACCCTTTGAAAAATGACGTTTCTGGGCTGTTTTTGATCAAGTAACCGGTTACCCATTATAGAGTAACCGGTTACCACTGTTGTGTGAAAATATAGAATTTAAAAAGGGCGTAACTTTTGAACCGTACGTTCGATTTGGTCCCCTTTCGAAGTGTTGAGAAGCTATTTAAATTCTCTATTTGATAGTGAAGTCAAAACATAGGTTTATACCATGGATTGATAAAATAAAAGTGAAAATGAATGAAGTAACCGGTTACCCTATACAGAGTAACCGGTTACCCAAAAGTGTATCTAACTCTCATTTTGGCTCTGTTTCAGAGTAACCGGTTACCCTATATTGAGTAACCGGTTACCACTGTTATGTTTCGAAAAATATTTTAGAAAATTAATATCTTTCGAAGCGTGCTTCCGATCGAGGTGTTCTTGGTACTGATGGAAAGCTATAAAAATATCCTATGGGATCAGAGTGAGAAGTATTGATTTTGATACCCGATTAAATTAATCGGAGGGAACCCGGAAGGGATGTTTTATGTGATGTACTATGAAATGGTAATGTGAGACCATGATTTTAACCAAGGATGCTTGGTAGAGGATAATAGTGGCTTGTATGCCTTAAAAAAATGTGTGTGAACTACTATGTGGATTATGTTTGACATGTTATGCTATCATGTGTGGTTATGTGATTCTACTATGCAATTTGTGATATGCCTTGCCTAATATTAATGTTAACATGATAAGAGCATATGCATGCTTAAAATGAATTAGGAAGAGAGAGGAAACTTTACCCCAAAACAAAATGGTATAATTCTAGGTTTGTGAATAGAATTGTGATAGAAACTCTGGATGGCGACGCTCATGCATTCATTGACGAGTTCTGGCCTAGAGTAGATAACTTAATGACAACGCTCGTGCAGAAGAGACTGAGGCATGTGTCCATACCGAATGATATAGACAAGAGTGAAACACTAGTATGGAACATGTGTGTAAACCATTGTGGTTTTGTGAAAAGGCAAAAGAGGCCTTAAGGCGAATGTGGCCTTGTGATTGTCGAATACAATCACGTTATGTATATGATCATGTAATCGTAACCTTTTTCCCTGAGCTGTAGTTTCATGAGTCTCGAGCTCATCCTCTGAAACGTATGCACAATTACTTGGCAGGTTTGATTCCCGCGTGTGAGTATGAATGGAGCCTACGGGTAAAGAGACTTGTGACGATGTACGGGCCGTGTGAAGTGACAATTTAAGGTGATAATATGTCCCTTATTTATGAATCTATTTCGTATGTCAAGTAACTACAAGGATCCATGACTCGGGTCGATTTCTAGACGTAGAAGCGGACGGGAAAAAGGCATGCCTCTGTGAGGTTATCGATTAGTGATGTATATTTTGAGTTGGTGAATTAATGACATGTTTCCATATAGTGTGAGATTATGAGATTGTGAATTCAAGGTCATTTCCCTTCCCCTTGACTTGAGTTAGGATTGGCTAGAACCCTGTAGAGCTGAGAGAATCTATAAGATAGGGAACTCACTGAGATTTGATGTATCTCACCCCACTATTATTGATTATTTTCAGGAGGTATTTACAGGTTTGGTTTACAAGTGGAGCTATGCTTGGATGTTTAAAGAGAAGCTTAGTTGAGCTTATTCCGCTGTGTATTATTTCTTGTACAATGAGGAATATTGTACCTTTTTCTTAGATTTTATTGTTTTGGCTAATTTCCATGTCTTGTACCATAGGTGGTATTTATGTATTAGAAATGGTCAAGTATGTGAATTATGCCATTAGGCACTTATGATGGTGTCAGTACCAAATAAAATGCTTGTATTGTATTATTCTAGGTATATATTATACAAGGCATTACATTTGCACTCTTTTTTTTTTACATTACCAAGAAACACATAACCTTCCAATTTCTTCTTTTAAATCTTCTCATCGAAATCTCCATATTGAAATTTAGTTTTGACATCCATTTTATGAACTATAAGTTCATGAAAAATGGCTAATTCAAACGATACTTTAATTGTCGCCGTCCTTACTACTAGTGCATATGTGTTGAAATAATCAACATCTTTCTTTTGTCTAAAAACCTTTTGGTTTGACATTATAGAATTCTTTTTGTCTTGGATAGTGTCTTTCCAAAAAAAGAAGTCCTTTGAAGCATATTATTTCCTTTAAGTCTTGGGATTATCTTCCAATTGAAGAATAATAGGAATTTTTCAAACAAAATTTTCACCATCTCCATCCACATGATAAAGGAAATAAGTCTAGAACTAATTTTGTTTGGTCCTAGATCCTTAGTTTTTCAAACTCTCTTGCTTATCCTTCGTGATAAGTTTCTTAAAGAATTCCACTTCTTGGGATACAATAATTACATTAGACTCCAAATTCAAAAATCTATATATTTTACAGTTAGGCACATAGTCTCTAAAGGAAAATTTGATCCTTCGTGGACTCAACTTAATCCTAGATCAGTGATGTTGATTCTTACTCGATTCTCGAAAGTAATTACTTTGATGTCTGAAACTGAAACATCGGTAGTCATTTGTAATACTTTTAAGAATGTTAAAAAATTAATTTTAACCGAAAGGATCGAGGCTAGAGTCGTGAACAAAGTCACTTTCCTTAAAAATATTTCAAGCACTCTCTTCAGATGAACCAAGTGTTGCACTGTTTCACCTACATCAGCAGTTTTCAAAAGTTGCACTGTATCGCATTCTGCAACACTTCATGAAGTGTTGTCTATTTCCGAATTCAAACCTAATGCACACTTCACAAGTGTTGCCTATTTCTGAATTCAAAAATTAATCTTCACTTGAATATTTTTCTTGTCATATTAGAACACTCCCATGGGCATTGATTGTCCATAATTTCCAACTATATATATATATATATATATATATATATATATTGAACGTATCATATGAGAATGTCATTTTTATGTGAGAACATGAGAATGAATCTGAATCATTGGATTTTAAAATAAATGATGGAGATTATGTGTCTTTTTTTCTCTCACCTCCATCATTTATTTTAATAATGGAGGAGAGAGAGAAAAAATCACACATAATCTCCACCATTTATTTTAAAATCTAATGGTTCAGATTCATTCTCATGTTCTCACATAAAAATGTCATTCTCATATGATATGTTCCCTATATATATATATATATATATATATATATATATATATATATATATATAAGATAAAAGAAAAATAACCAGGTTAAACATATAAAAGAAGGATTATAAAAAGGTATCAAAGACCAACCACAAGGGAACAACGTAAAAGAAGACATCTCTAGCAAAATAATCACTCTAGGAAGCAACACTCAACCAATCACTCGGCTAAAACTTAGGCTATCAAACACACCATCAACCGATTAAGAGAGTCGTAGCAAAATCGAAACTACTAAACAACTCCATATCAAGTTCAAACACTTGATTCACTAGAGATTTAGGCACGTGATGGTGTTGTTAAGCTAATTAGAGAAGAATAATGAGTTTAAGGTTTACTTGGTGAATAAATAATGTCCATTAAAAAATATACTTTTTTCCTAAACTTCTTTCACGTTTGTTGAGAACTCAAAAAACAACTAATCATTACGCACATACCAAATTTCCAAAGGTGTGTGTGAGTGTGTGTCAAATCATAACAAAAATTTCCCTTAGATTTAATATTAACACATAAAGATAAGAAAAACTAAAAAAAAACAAGGCTCACTAGGAAGAGGCGACTCAACCCCCAGCCATTAAAATATCATACATCAGCCACTAGAAGCCAAACTGCAAGTAACAAAATATGAGAGGCCGATTCCATCATGTTCCCATAAAAGATACATGAGATTAACTCAGGGTCACCTAAGACCTCACGCTTGAAAAAATTATCTCTAAAAGGGAACTTTTCCAACAAAACATGACTAAGTGGATGAATGCACTCAAATACTCCCCCTTTTTGATTATGACAAAACTCGAATCATATAAATGTTGCATTTTTCTTCGGTACACTGCATAGCTCCTGTCATACCCCAAATTTTGACCACCAAGATTTCCCATCATTGTGAAAATCATCATCACAATATGGATGTACTTTCATGCCTCATCAATCTCCTCAAAGAAGATTGAGCATTTACCACAATCAAGAATTAGGGTTTTAATCCCACTCAGAGCACTTAGACAAAGGATCAATCGAGAAATGACATGATATTCAACTTTTCTAACCTCTTAAACACCTATAAAGGATCAAGAGGACTCACATATCAAGAATCAAGCACAAAGTTGCAACATTCCAAGTGGATTAAGCCTCAAGATCGCCAGTGTCACCAAATTAGGGTTTTGGTCGACTGAGGGCTCCAGATGGAAATTTTCATCTGGGCATGAGCTAATGTTTCAAAATATAACCCAAGATACTCTAAGGGACCTCATGGACCTAATCATCAAGTCAATTTAACCCCAGGGAGGCATTTACCAAAAATCAAGAATTAGGGTTTCTTGACCAAATTCACCCCTAAGTTGACTTTTGGGACAAAGCATGAGCCAAGACCTCAAGACATGATTTGAGGGCCTTCAATATACTATATTGATCCATTTGCACCAATGGATTGACCCAAGAAGCTTGATTCACAAGTTTTAATTTCATCAGGACCACAATTAGGGTTTCGAGGAAAAAGTCAACTGTACCTTTTAATTTTGACCAAGACATGCTCCCAAACCATGGGACATGATTCAATACACCCTATAACACCTATGGAATCCATCCATTAGGTTTGATTTAGGTCAAAGACTTGATTTCACAAAGGATCGCACAATTTGGATTTTATCCGATAAAAAGTGGACTGTGCACAAGATCAAGTTTGACTTTTTGGGATTTTTCATAAATATGATTCCCCTAAGTCCAAAACAATGTTAATGTGTGGTATTTGTAATACCCCAAATTTTGACCACTTAGATTTCCCATCATTGTGAAAATCATCATCACAATATGGATGAACCATCATGCTTCATCAGTCTCCCCAAAGATGGGTGAGCATCCAATACAATTAAAATTAGGGTTTCAAGCCCTCTCTGAGTGCTTAGACAAAGGATCAATCAAGAAATGACATGATCTTCAACTTGTCTAATCTCTCAAACATCCTCAAAGGATCAAAAGGACTCCCACTTCAAGGATTAAGCACAAGGATGCTCCCTTCTAGGTGGATCAAGCCTCAAGATCGCCAGTGTCACCAAATTAGGGTTTTGGTCGACCAGGGCCTCCAGATGGAAAATTTTCATCTGGGCACAAGGCAATGATCCAAAACATGACCTAATATACTTCATGGAACCTCATGAACCCATGCATCAAGTCAATTTTGCCTCAGGGGATGCATTCATAGAAAATCAGGAATTAGGGTTTCTTGACCTAATTCACCCCTAAGTTGACTTTTGGGACAAACCATGAGCCAAGACCTCAAGACATGATTTGAGGGTCTCTAATATACCATATTGATCCATTTGGAACAATGGATTGATCCAAGAAGTTTGAGCAACAAGTCTCAATTTCATCTGCACCACAATTAGGGTTTTAAGAGAAAAGTCAACTGTAACTTTGACTTTTGACCAGGACATGCTCCCAAACCCTAATACATGATTTAATATACCCTATGACACCCATGGAACATGTCCATCAAGTTTGATTTAGGTCAAGGACATGATTTCCTGAAGAATTGCACAGTTTGGAATTCATCTAATAAAAAGTCAACTGTGCACAAAAGTCAACTTTGACTTTTTGAGATTTTTCACCAAAATGGATTTTTAACCCTAAAATGATGTTAATGTATGATTTAAATCATCATTCATCAAGAAAAATCAAGAAAAGTGAGATAACTTGTAAAAGGGGTAACCATAAAACTTAGAAATTTTTCTAAGTTAAAAATAAAGTGGCAAAGGTACCAACTTTGGAGGACCATAACTCCTAAACCACAAGGCCATTTTTTCTCATCCAAAGATGGATTTGTATCCCTCATTATCACCTACAAAAACTTCAACTACAAGTCATTCCAATTCATTAAGGATTTTGAGTTATGGAGTCATCAAAGTGGCTGAAAAGTGAAAATGTCACTTTTCCAACACTTAGTGAAATTTTCACTAAGTCAGATTATGCCTCACTTTTTGCCAAATGTAGGGGGATTTTTCACTTGGAATCAAAAGAGATCAAAACCAAACTTGTTCGAACAGTTGTTGTATCATGTAAGAGCTTTCCAAAATGGCCAAGAACATTGCCAAATTCAACCTACACCATGAGATATGACATTGGCAAGTTGCCTTGCTAAAATTTGTCAAGGCAAGGCAGAATTTGCAACTTTGGTCGATTTGCCAAAATCAGTCAAATTCAATTGCTCCTATCCACTTGGACACCTCAGAGGATTGAATCTAAAGGGGACAATCACTGAGCCAAGCCTCCAAAGTCCATGGAACAAGAAATAGCATGTTGAACCTAGAATGGCCAAAATAGGGACAAGACTTCAAATTTGGAATGAGGCATTCAATGAAACCATCAAGGTGGCATGGACTGAGCCATTCTCATCTGAAATCAGTCAAGACTTATCCAAGACCAAGGGAACCAAAGCTCTGTGCCCTAACCTCTAGTCAATGGCTAGAGGAGACTTTCATTTCCATTGGCCAACATTGAGGAAACACCTGCTACAGTTGCTATTCACTGTGGATCCCAAAACAAACTTGCTCTACTATAAATAGAGCTCAATTGTGGTCAGTTTGAGTACACCAAAGCCATCTAACAGGTGCTTTCCTCAAAATCTCTTCTTTCACTCCAATTTTGCCTTCTAAGGCAAGTCACTATCGGGTTTTGAGTTTGAAAGCAATTCCAATCAAACCAATTACTCACACACCTCACATACATCACATATGAGCTGATCAAACACTAGATTACTTCTGAAACATCAATTTCACAAAATCACCAGCTGGTTGCTCAAGGTTTTAACCAAAGTGCAGCTGAGGTACCACAAAATGATCCAGCCAATTTCAATCAAGTCCAACCATCCAAACACAATCCATAGGGTGTAGGGAAGCTGTTCAGATCATCACCACTCATCTGTAACACCTCCAAATCAAAAATCACTTTGAACTTGCTGTCACGACTTGGAGGTAAGCACATACTTGGTCATCTCTCAATCTATGCATATTTCCTTGCACAATAATTTGGCCATATGTTCATAATCATGCATGGAATGTTTTCCCTCAATTAATTGCATTGTTTGAATCGTGTATCAAAAATCCTAGCCTTCATGCAGAAATTAGGGTTCTTGAGGTCTCTTCGTGATTTCTTGTTGTATGTTTAATTTAAATGAAATTAAAGTACATAGACATGATCGTGAGGTTGAGGCGAGCATAATGATATGTGGATTGCATGATATGATTACGTATTCATGGAGATTGGATAGAAAATGCAAATCTGAGAAACCAAGAACACGCGCGTGTTCTTCAGCCTGTTCTTGGCGCCATTTTTAGAAATTCAAATATTTGAATTTTGTGATTTTGTTTAATTGATTCAAAAATTAATTTCTCTCTGAGTTTTAATGATTTTGAGTTGATTCTTTTTTTAATAGTTCACAAAAATGTTAAAATATTTTATTTTCACAAAAAATCCCAAAAATATTATTTATTTCATATAATTGATATTTTTGCAAAAAATTAATATTTTAATTGTTTTTGACATTTTAAATATTTTATCTATATTGATTTTGCAACTTTTAATGCTTTCTAATTATTTTGTAGGTCAATACTTAATTTTTGAAGCATTAATCCAAGATCACAATTTGTTTTCCATGTGTTAAACAATTTTTGATCATTTTAATTGAATTTTTATTCAATTAAATACATTTTGAAAACAAATTAGGGTTTTGGATTAATTCAACCCTCATAAATCATTTTCAAAACACTTTGGGCCTCTATTAGAGTGTAAGACCCAATCCTTTTTTTGACCAAATCATTTTTGGGCCTCACTTATTGTATAAGTCCCGATACCGTAAAAAAAAAACAAACGGCGCGATCGTCGCCTTTTCAAAAATCATCTGGGCCTACCCTCGAGTAGTAAGACCCATTTCTTTTCTTTACAAACTTTTTGGGCCTCTTGAGAGAGTGTAAGACCCATCCCCCCTTGTACAAAAACATTTTGGCCCTCACTCATTGTATAAGTCCCTCTGTACAAGTAAACGGTGCGATTGTCGCCCGTTTAAAAATAAAAATCATCTGGGCCTCTCCTCGAGCTATAAGACCCATTCAAAACTTTTGGGCCTCTATTAGAGTGTAAGACCCAATCCCCCTTTTTAACCAAAACATTTTGGGCCTCACTTATTGTATAAGTCCCTCTGCGTTAAAAGAAAACCTCGGTGCGATCGCCATTTTTAAACGAAAAATCATTTGGGCCTACCCTCGTGTTATAAGCCCCTCTCTTTTCTTTAAACCTTTTTTGGGCCTCTTGAGAGAGTGTAAGACCCATCCCTTTGTACAGAAAACCTTTTTTAGGCCCCAGTCACTTGTATAAGTCCCGCTGTACAAAGTCAAACAGTGTACTCACTGATAAAACCCCGGGCCTCTCCTTGAGCTGTAAGCCCCAAATCTTTCTTTTTCAAAGCACTTTCTCCTTTGATTTTGAATATACTGTTATTTTCAATCTTTCTTTGTTGAACAACTAACCAAACAGCATGGAAGCACTACAACCGAGTAAGTGGTTATCGCTTTCATTTACTGCTTTCATATTATAAACTGTATTGTGGGGATGCTCACTGTAAGTCTCCTTTCATAAACTCATATCTACTGTGTAATAATAGTATAGATATTTCGAGTTTCCCCGGCAACTACGTCTAGAACTAGGTGACGCCGTTTCATTTATTCGTAGAAATAGACGCCTAGATCCCCAATAGGAGCACCAGATACAGTCTTCTCTTCGGCTGTCCTCCTTAGGAATCGTCAAGAAGCTCTACTCCCCAAGATGAATGTATTCTCCGTGAATGGCATCTTTGAGTTTCTTCCAAATTCTCGAACTTTCCTGACTTGATCTATTCCTTGTGAATAGCTTGCCTTGAATGTCTCGGGGTTTGGGTACCCACTACGGTCATAATCTTGGACCTTAACTAAGGAACCCTCTTTAAAAGCTAAAAATCGCTGGATAGTAAACCTCGCACATTTACCAGTGGTTTTTATCTTTAAAAGAGTTATCTCTCCTAATGGAAAGGAGATGATAGACCCACGGGCTTCTTAAAAGCATCGGCCTCCTCTTGGGCATTATTCAAGGACACTACGGCTTCTTAGAAGTATTCACAGCCTCCTCTTAGGCTTCGTATAATGATCTCTTCCTTCGGGAATGATAGCCTCCTCTTGGGCTTCGTACAAGGACCCGTCGGCTTCTTAAAAGTTTCCAGCCTCCTCTTGGGCTTCGTACAAATTGTCCTGACGACCTCCTAGAGGTATAGGAACAGAACCTAGTCATCCTCATAGAACAGTCCTTTCATAGAGTCTACTACTGTTTCTCAAAGCATAGTATAAAAGAAAAAAAACTCTAGACTTGGACAGTCTAACTTCCTTGAGTCTCAAAGACATTCTCAAGTGACCCCTTCGTTAAATAGGAAGGAAACCCGCAGACTCGGACAGTCTCAATACCCTTTGGATTTCCCGTTTCCTCAAAGAGAAGGAAATATCCCTAATCCTCAGATCAAATCCCTGAGTACAGTGTTGCTCATATAAGAACTGATTTTCTCTTTTAAAATCAGTATATTGGATCTGTCACTCAATTGAAACAAACCTTTAGCCTCCATCTCGGGCTTCGTACGAGATACAAAAACACTCTCTTGTTGAGTATCAAAGACTCCCTCATAGAGTCAAACAAACAATAGCCTCTATCTCGGGCTTCGTACGAGACACAAAGACTCTATCGTCGGGTCAAAAACTTTTAGCATCTCTCTCGGGCTTTGTACGAGACACAAAATAGCCTCCTCTTAGGCTTTGTATAATGATTTTCCTAGCGGAAATTAGCCTCCTCTTAGGCTTTTGTATAAGAAAACCACTGGTTGACAACTTTTTAGCATCAAAGCTGTGCCTCGTTCACAGTACACAAACATCAACAACTCCTTTCCTTTCATCTAATCGCTGTAAGCGGCAAGCCTCTGGATCATCTATATCCATGCCACTGTCCCTCTTTTAGCATGAGAAATTCCTAAGGAAAGATGGCATTGCTCTACACTGAGTTAAAGTCTTCTCCTTCAGGTTAAAACCCTTTCTTCGGAAATTATGGCATTGCTCAGATCCGCGTATCCCAGTTAAAGTAATTCTCCTTCCCCCTCTTTAGAGATGACAAATTCTCTCTAAAGTCGAGGTCTTTCAGCTTCACGTCTTGGGCTTTGAACAAGACACAAATAGACCTTTCAGCTTCACATCTTGGGCTTTGAACAAGATACAAACCACCTTTCACTTCACGTCTTGGGCTTTGAACAAGACACCAAAACACCAAAAACACCCATTTCCTCCCATAGAATAGGAGGAACTACGAACGCTCTGATTTCCCTGTTTCGGTAAACGGGAATACGTAGGCATAAGATCGAAAGAAAAGATCTTAGCGAGCACAATCAACAAAAAACCTAAATCCCATATCTCCATCAATCAAAAATCAGTAATTCCAAAGCATCAGTCCTAACATCCTAATCCTTGTTCCCCGCTAGAAAGTCCTAGAAAGAAAGAAAACAGTACTAGTGAAAATACAAATAACCAGTACAAAGGCCCCCCCACATTGATAGCATCCGTAACCTAACAGACCGCTGTTTAAACTCAGTATGCAAAGCAGGGTTACTTGGAGACATCTATTTCCCTTCCTTATTCAGCTCACAATAGGATAAAAAATGAATCGACCTGCAGTTTAAGCTCAAACCGCAGAGAGCGACCAGCGCTTAAGAACCGCGTCCAAAATCGCTCGCTACAGAAAAGTGGCGCCCACCGTGGGGCCCGCTTTTCTTTCTTTCTGTTTTCCTTGTAAAATGACGACCCTGTTGGGGATTCCTTGCCAGAGTCATTTTCTGCCTTAGGGCATCATCCCCGTTTTCCACGGAAAATGGGAACTCTGCTGAGGAGAAAGATTGACCTATGCTGGTCCATCTCTTAGGCTGAGAACCACAGATTGGGGCTTCCGCCGGGGAACCCATTTTCTGTCAGGAACTTAGGATTCTTAGCTTTAAAAGGTCTAGGATGTTTAGGACAAATATATATACTGTTTTTCCTAATTGATATACGTGTTTATTTTTCTGCTAATGGGAATGCGGGTGATGCCGTATGTGGAAAGATTGAGTATACACCTAGAAAAGCCAAACCCTTTCGTAGTGCGGAAACTATCGAAAATAGTTGTTACGCGATACTACCCTCATTTGAGGCTGGTGATCTATTCTCGGTGAATGGCACTTACTCTAAGATTGCACACAACTCGCTGGCGATCCGCTTGTTGTCTGCCTTCCTGGGAGGAGCTGATGATAATGAGTACAGGTACAAAAATCACCCTAGTATAAACCTTTGGGGATGGGTAGAGCCTTGACTTCATGACAACGACCCTCTGACCCCATGTTTTTTCTATGTTTTTGTGTGCTGCATTCATGCATCCATTTAATAAAACATTAAAACACTCAAAAAACTTTCTCTTCTAGTCTCTCTGTTTTTCAAATTAAACTAAGACTGTGATTGCAAATATCAGAGAAAAAGATTACGCTAATGGATTTCGGTAGAAGGAGAACTCGCCAGTATACCTTCAAGGTTCCAAAACTAGGGGATTTGAGAAGGTTAGCAAGGATGATCGTTAACCCAGAGGCTTTCAGAGCCAAGCACGGTGGTTTGCTACCACTGTTAAGAGTCCATGTGATTGAGGGGATCATGGACGCGCTCATTCAGTTCTACGATCCGGTTTATCACTGTTTCACATTCCCGGATTACCAGCTATCACCAACGCTGGAGGAGTATTCTCATCTGGCTGATTTACATATCACTGATCGAGCTCCATTTTCTGGACTGGAAGAAATTCCAAAGAATCAGACTATTGCAAGAGCAATTCATTTGGACGAGTCTGAGGTCAAGACTCACATGATTACTAAGGGTGGCATCCAAGGTTTGCCAGCCCAGTTCTTGACAAAAAAGGCTCTATACTTCGCTAGTATATGGAACGGGACTGCTTTTGAAAGCATCTTTGTCTTGCTCACCTACGGATTATTTTTGTTTCCCAACATCAATAACTTCGTCGATATCAACGCTATTAAGGTTTTTCTCATTGGAAACCCTGTGCCGACTTTGCTCGCAGATGCGTATCATTCTGTACACTTGGGAAATTTGTACAGCGGAGGGGAGATCACATGTTGTGTACCTTTGCTCTACAAATGGTTTATCTCTCGCTTGCCCAAGTCTGCTGCTTTTTGGGATTCCAAGAGTGTCTTACTTTGGTCGCAGAAGATCATGTCTCTCACCAATTTTGATATAGATTGGTGTAATAGGATTTATGAGGGAATCAGAATCATTGACCGTTGTGGAAACTTCCCCAGCGTACCCCTCATAGGAACTAAAGGAGGAATCAACTATCATTCGATATTGGTTCTTCGTCAATTTGGATACCCGATGAGACACGTCCCACTGGGTGTTCATCTGGAAGGTCTTTTCTTCAAAGAAGGAGAAAATGACAGAGCACTAAAGATGGAAATAGTGCAAGCTTGGAAACAGGTTCATAAGAAAGGACGAGAGTCTCTGGGAAAACCGGACTATGTCTCGGTGGAGCCTTATCTCCATTGGGTACAAACCAGAGCTCTCAAGCTAAAAATGCCTTATCCTCGTTACGGAATTCTTCCACCGAGGGAAACTGTCATGTACTTCATGACGGAAACTGAAAAGCTTCAGGTTACTCTCAACAAAGTTCAAAAGGAAAGAAGATCTTGGAAGAACAAGTACCGCACCCTCGACGTAGAGTGTATCCAAATACAGCAACTACTAAAAGAGAAAGATGCTCTGATTGAAATTTTGGAGCAGCATGCTGTAGAGAATCAAGATGACCAAAGGAATTTGCTCACTCCTTTCACTTGGCAAAGGAATGACAACCCGGCAACGGCCCAAGCGCCCCGGTCAAAGAAAAGGACGATATCAGAATCAGCACCCGGTTTCTCCTCAGAGAGGACTCGGGACCCATTAGTTTAGGTTTCTGTTTCTGCACTTTGTAATCTACTGTATTTCCATTTCTGTAATCCTTTGAATTTCAATAAAAAGGGGTTTCCCCACTGTTTGATATTTGCAATCTAATTGTCAAAGTTTATTTTGATTAAACCAAAAAACAACAATTAATATAATCATTGCATTCATCATTCTCACATCGCGTATTCTTCTTCCCTACGAATCTCACGTTTGTGTCTCGATTCTAGAGTCAAACTGTCTCATTCGTATAATACTCGGGCCAATCGTCAGAAAAAGATGGATGATCTTGAGGAAGAAAACAGAGAGTTGAAAGAAGAGATCGATGCTCTGAGAGAGGATATGAGAAAGCTTCGTAACGACATGCAAGCCAGGGCAGAAGCTCAGCTACAAAGAACTGTGATCTCAGAGATCACCTCAACGCCCATCATGGAAAAGTATGATCCTAGGTATCAGATGCCGAAAGATCGTCCTTGGGGTATGCCTGTTAACTATATCCCGGAAGGATATGTTCCGCCGATCACTGAAGATCAGGGAATCGCAACAGAAGCCGCTGGGCCTGAAGGTTACAAACTTCGGGAAAGCGAAGATGCCAGGGGCATACTGAAGACTCCTGAAGGTTACAAACTTCGGGAAACGCCAAGACTTACTGCCGTAGTCACGGTACCACCCCCTGTGGTACACACTGTCCCGGAAGGACAGATTCCATAGACACCTTCTGGTAAGAAGGAAACTATGTTTGACAGAATGGATGAATTCCAGGAGCAGTTCTTGGAAATGCAGAAAGAGCTGCAAGCCATTCGCGGTCAGGATCTATTTGGAAAGGACGCCGCAGACCTCTGCTTGGTCCCAAATGTGAAAGTCCCGCACAAGTTCCAAGTGCCCGACTTTGAAAAATACAAGGGTAACTCTTGCCCTCAGAGCCATCTAGTGATGTACGCTCGGCGGATGTCAGCTCAGACGGAGAATCAGGACCTGCTGATTCACTACTTCCAGGATAGTTTAACCGGTGCCGCACTCAAATGGTACATGGGTTTAAACCGTACTACGATCAGTACATTCAAAGATCTTGATACTGCCTTCGTCCAACAATACAAGTACAATTTAGACATGGCACCCGACAGAGATCAACTCAGATCAATGTCGCAAAAGGAAAAGGAAACCTTTAAGGAGTATGCTCAAAGGTGGCGTGAAATTGCCGCTCAAATTTGTCCACCTCTTGAGGAAAAAGAGATGACAAAAATCTTCTTAAAGACCTTAAGCTCATTTTACTATAACCGAATGATTGCCAGTGCACCCAGTGATTTCACCAAAATGGTCGGCATGGGTGTACGTCTTGAGGAAGTCGTCCGAGAAGGACGTTTGGTAAAAGACACTGGATCAACGAGCGGTACTAAAAAATACGGTAGTGCTATCCCTAAGAAAAAAGAGAAAGATATTGGGAATATCTCTCTCGGAAAGCAAAGGCGACGTTATCAGCCAGTAGCAGCTGTTACTCCTGCTATCGGCCCCGCGCCTGTTCCTATGTATCAACCTCAGGTTGCGCAGAGCCAACCTGACCAACAAAGGACACAACAGCCTCTTCAGCAGGCTCGTCCTCCATATAACAACAACCGTACAATACGGCCACCAGGATTTGATCCTATACCCGTAACGTACGCAGAGCTGTTTCCGTTACTGCTAGCTAAGGGGCACATCCAGACTAAGTCTCCTCTTACAGTACCGGAAAATCCGCCTTTTTGGTTTAAAGCGGATCAAACATGCCCTTATCATCAAGGAGGTTCAGGGCATAACATTGAGACTTGTCTCAATTTCAAATCCGACGTGCAAAAGCTTGTTAGGAGCGGGCTCTTATCTTTCAAAGATACGAATCCTAATGTTCTTACGAACCCGCTGCCTCAACACGAGGAAGCTACAGTCAATCTGATTGAGAAAGAGACTAACAATGTCTATCAAATTCACGATGTACTCTTATTGGGGACCAATCTGGTCGAGATGCATTGTAGACAGAGTGGATATGGCCATGTGCCACCTCATAATTATCACTAGTGTGATATCTGCTCTAAAGACAACCAGGGGTGTTCTGTAGTGCAAGCAGCTCTACAGGAACAAATGGATCTTGGATGGATCCAAGAGCACCGAGTTCGTGGAGTTAACATGGTTTACACGAATTCCAATGTCATTCAAAACCACGACATCCGTGCGATGAATGTCAACTTGGTGGCGATGCACTCAAGGCAAAGCCAGTATCATAATCTGCCGCGGCACGATTACAGTTCCTGTCTGATTTGCTCGGTAAATAAACAGGGATGCTCTTTCATACAAGAGGCCCTCCAGCGTCAGATGGATCTTGGATGGATCCAAGACTACCATGATAGGAACTCCTATCAAATCAACATGGTTCAGATCTTCGACATCTGCGTAATGGATACCAACCTGGTAGAGTTACATGCTGAGCAGGTCCGACTTGGATTCTTAATATCACATGACTATCAAAATTGTAAAGCGGGTTGCGAAAACGATCGAGGTTGTACCCTTGTCCAGGAGGCACTTCAGCACTTGTTAAATCACTGGTGGATGCCAATCTATATGGACGAAGATACTCAGCAGATTAGTATCAATAACAGGAATCCTACTCGTCGTCAAAGTCAGGATGTCCGATCAATGGAAGGTAACCTAGTGAGGTTACATTGTATTCAAAGTGGGCGTGGCCAGGTGCCACCACACAACTATGACAGTTGTAGCGTCTGTGCAGAAAGTAACCAAGGGTGTTACCTTGTGAGAGCAGCTCTTCAGGGTCAGGTCTATCATGGAGAAATTCGTCCATATCCAGGTTCAGGACCCATCATTTGGTCGCCCAACTACCTTGCCGAGCAAGTTGAGGATGTTGTCACGATCTCTGGTCATCACAGGACCAGGGATGTTTTTGCCATCATCCCTCTACTTGACAAATCTAGAGTTCCCAACCAGGAACGGATCAAGGTTACTTATGATGGTCAGAAAAATCAGAAGGTTCCCATAGTCATCTATCTACCAGGGCCACAACCGTATGAATCAGCTAAGGAAATCCCTTACAAATACAGTGCAACAATAATCGAGAATGGAAAGGAAATTCCATTACCCTCCATCGTGAATATTGCAGACATCAGTCGTGTAACACGGAGCGGTCGAATCTTCAACCGAGGGGTTGGAGAATCCAACAAAGAAAAGGAACTTCAGGAGGAAATTCCTGATCCACCAGTCAGTCAATCTGGTAATCCCGACTTTTCAAAAGACAAAGATGAGATGCTAAAGCTCATCCAAAGGAGTGAATATAACATTGTTGATCAACTGTTACAGACTCCTTCAAAGATCTCAGTATTATCACTGTTACTCAGTTCAGAAGCACACAGAGAGGCTTTACAGAAAGTCTTGGAGCAAGCCTTTGTGGAACAGGATGTAACAATCAGACAATTCGATAGCATTGTCTCTAACATCACTTCCTGCAATAATTTGGGATTTAGTGATGAGGAATTACCTGAAGAGGGTCGTCGTCATAACATGGCGCTCAACATTACAGTTAACTGCCAGGGCGATGCTTTAGCCAACGTACTGGTAGACACAGGGTCAGCCCTGAATGTTATGCCGAAGTCCACTTTGACGCAATTATCATTTAAGGGCCCTCCGATGAGAGTCAGCGAGGTCGTCGTCAAAGCATTCGACGGATCCAGAAAAACAGTTATCGGCGAAGTTGATCTTCCCATAACTATTGGTCCTCACACTTTCCAAATCACTTTCCAGGTCATGGACATCCGGGCAACATACAGTTGTTTATTAGGAAGACCTTGGATACATCAGGCTGGAGCAGTTACTTCAACCCTCCACCAAAAGCTAAAGTTCGTCAAGAACGATCAACTTGTCATGGTTTGTGGGGAACAAGCCTTGCTTGTGAGTAACCTATCATCATCTACTTGTGTGGAACCCGAGGAGGTTATTGGAACTCAGTTCCAAGCACTATCGGTGAGCAAGAACGATCAATCTGAAGAAGGAACTTCAATTTCTTCGTACAAAGATGCTATCAAAGCGGTCGAGAGTACCGATACAAAAGGATGGGGACAGCTTGTCATTCCCACTGACAATAAAACAAAGAAGGGTCCTGGTTTTTCTGCAACCTGTACCCAGACATTTGCCAACGATGAAAGTCTTCATCCTCTTCAAAAATTCTTCCACGGTGGAGTTTTTCTCCACCCAGTGTCTCAGACAGTTCATGCTATCAATGAGGAAGATCCCTCTGACACAGATGAAGAATGGAAGTCCTACCTTAACAAGGACGGCTATATGTCTCAGGAAGAGGTGCCTATGCCTTTTTGCTTTCCTACAGAAAGTCTGAGATTTATACCAAGATCAGATGTCGAAATGATCTACGGAGATTGTGATCCGGAAGGATGCCGTGCTCCGCCAAATTCATTAGAGGAAGACACTCTGATGAAAGAAAACTTTGATCACAATTACTATGGCCCGATGGATGGTCTGCCAATGTGGCAGCCTTACCCAGGAAACTTGGGGCAAGAAAGTCAGCCGAGTAATGAAACTCAGCTGAGCGTCATTGAACAGAATACCTGTGTCCCCGCCATGTCATGGGATCAACACTCAGGTCATTCGGAAACTACTCAACATGAAGATGAATTCGCAACGTTTGCAGGACTAGAATTCATCAACTATGCTTTTTCTGAGGTCAACGTCATCGAGAGGGATGACTTCTCCAGTTCCAAAGAAGTTTGGGACACTTTGGGACAACCAAGTGGAAAATACGACTTTATGGTCAAGTACACTGCTCCCGAAAGCTCTCGTATCAGGCTCGAAGATATCCAGTCAACTGGATGGGGAGATACAGCTGAGAGCACAAATACTCTGCAAAATGCAACAGAGGAATCCTCCTACGACAATTCTGCCTGGGAGACAGATTCCAATGATCCTACTCCACCAGAAATCAGCGTCATTTCTGAAGACAAATCAAGGAAGGTACCACACTTTGTGATTCACCGAGGAGTTCGCCGCCAATGGGTTGCCGTCGAGGTTCCGAAGGTCGTTCATCAGTCAAAGTAATTGCCATCTTTAACCTTTCACCCTGCCCAGGTGAAACGGATGTTTTGATAGGGCTCACTTTTTGTAAATTTCCCTCTTCGCTTTGCCTAGAGCGAGTGAGTTTTGTTTTATAGGGCTGTAGTTTCAAGATTCGACTTGTTCATTAATAAAATAACGTCGTTCTGTAATTTCCGCATTAATTGCTGTTTTCTCTTTTTGCTTTTTCGGAAAATGGTAATCCTAAAAAAACATTCAAAAATAAAAACAAGCAGTAAAATAAATACACTGCACACACTTACATTTTCTCAATCTCTTCTAAACACGAATCATCACGTCATGCAGATTGCTTGTTTTATACCCCGTTGAAACATATGATCCGATGCCTTCTCCCAACTTTGAGTTCCCGGTATTCGAGGCTGAAGAAGAAAATGACGACGAAATTCCAGAAGAGATCTCCCGACTACTCAGACAAGAGGAAAGGTCCATTGAACCTCACAAAGAGCCGTTGGAAACGGTAAACTTGGGTTCAGAAAAAGAGAGAAAAGAAATCAGGATCGGAGCACTGCTCAGTCCAACTGTTAAAGAAAGTTTGATAAAACTTCTCAAAGAATTCCCCGATGTATTTGCTTGGTCCTATCAGGATATGCCAGGGTTGGATACCAGCATCGTGGAACATCACTTACCGCTAAGATCGGAATGTCCGCCAGTAAAGCAAAGGTTGAGATGGACTCACCCGGACATGGCCATCAAAATCAAAGAGGAGGTATAGAAACAGATCGACGCGGGTTTCCTCGCTACATCTGAATATCCTCAATGGTTAGCCAACATCGTACCCGTTCCCAAAAAGGACAGAAGGGTCAGAATGTGTGTCGATTACAGAGATCTGAACAAGGCAAGTCCAAAGGACGACTTTCCTTTACCACACATTGACATGCTGGTTGACAGCACAGCAAAGTTCAAAGTATTCTCCTTCATGGATGGATTCTCGGGATATAATCAGATCAAAATGGCACCGAAAGACATGGAGAAAACTTCGTTCATTACCCCATGGGGTACCTTTTGTTACAAGGTAATGCCGTTCGGTTTGAAGAATGCCGGGGCAACCTATCAAAGGGCCATGACTACTCTGTTTCATGACATGATACACAAAGAAATCGAGGTATATGTCGATGATTTGATTGCAAAATCAAGAACAGAGGATGAACACGTTGAACATCTGTCAAAATTGTTCGAACGTCTAAGAAAATTCAAGCTCCGCTTGAATCCTGACAAGTTCACCTTCGGTGTCCGTTCGGGGAAATTACTAGGGTTCATCGTCAGCCAGAAAGGAATTGAAGTTGATCCTGACAAGGTCAAGGCCATTCAAGAAATGCCTTCTCCGAAAACTGAAAAACAAGTCAGAGGATTCCTGGGACGTTTGAACTACATCTCCAGATTCATATTCCTTATGACCGCGACGTGTGCGCCGATTTTCAAATTACTCAAAAAGAATCAGGATTGCGTTTGGTCAGATGATTGCCAAACCGCCTTCGACAGTATCAAGGAATATCTGTTGAATCCTCCGATTCTATCACCTCCAGTGGAAGGAAGACCACTGATCATTTACCTCACAGTCCTAGAGGACTCAATGGGATGTGTACTTGGCCAACAAGACGAAACTAAAAGGAAAGAGTCTGCCATTTACTATCTAAGCAAGAAATTCACCAACTGCGAGACTCGGTACACAATGCTTGAGAAAACTTGTTGCGCTTTGGCTTGGGCAGCCAAACGTCTTCGCCAGTACATGATTCATCATACTACTTGGTTGGTCTCCGAAATGGATCCAATCAAGTACGTTTTCGAAAAACCTGCTCTCACGGGAAGGATTGCTCGTTGGCAGACGTTACTATCAGAATATGACATAGAGTACCATGCTCAGAAATCCGTTAAAGGAAGTATTTTAGCCGATCATTTGGCTCATCAACCGATTGACGATCAAGAATCAATCGGGTTTGACTTCCCAGACGAAGATGTCATGTATCTAAAGATGAAAGATTGCGATGAACCGCTACCCAGTGAAGGGCCAGAACCAGGTTCCCAGTGGGGACTTATCTTTGACGGAGCAGTCAATCATTATGGAAACGGAATTGGGGCAATCATTGTTACCCCTCAGGGTTCCCACATTCCTTTCACTGCCGGACTTACGTTCAAATGTACGAACAACGAGGCCGAATACGAAGCTTGTATTATGGGTCTCGAAGAAGCGATTGATTTAAGGATCAAAAACTTGGACGTATACGGCGATTCAGCCCTGGTTATTAACCAGATAAAAGGAGATTGGAACATATACCAATCAGGATTGATTCCTTACAAAGACTATGCAAGAAGGTTGTTACCCTTCTTCAACAGAGTCGACTTTCATCACATCCCTCGTGATGAGAATCACATGGCTGATGCATTAACCACTCTCTCTTCCATGATTAGTGTAGGTCGATGGAATGACATACCTAAGATTGACGTTATGCGCCTTGAACGGCCCACTTACATCTTCGCGATTGAAGCAGTCATAGACGACAGACCTTGGTATTACGATATCAAATGCTTCCTTCAGAAATAGGAGTACCCATCTGGGGCACTCAGAAAAGACAGGAAAACCCTCAGAAGATTGGCTGGAAACTTCTTCCTGAGCGGTGACACTCTTTATAAGAGAAATTTTGACATGGTATTGCTCCGATGTGTCGACAGACCAGAAGCAGACATGCTCATGAAAGAAATTCATGAAGGATCCTTTGGCACTCATGCCAACGGACACACAATGGTGAGAAAAATTCTCAGGGCCGGGTATTATTGGTTGACCATGGAATCCGACTGCTACAAGTACATGAGGAGGTGTCACAAGTGTCTGATATACTCCGACAAAATTCATGTACCGCCATCACATCTCAAAATTCTTTCTTCCCCGTGGCCTTTTTCCATATGGGGAATCGACATGATTGGCTTGATTGAGCCCAAGGTATCAAACGGACATCGGTTCATTCTGGTAGCCATTGATTACTTCACCAAGTGGGTCGAAGCAGCGTCGTATGCTAATGTTACCCGACAAGTGGTGGTCCGATTTATCAAAAACAATATCATCTGCCGTTATGGTGTTCCAAGCGAGATCATTACTGATAATGGATCTAACTTGAACAATAAGATGATGAAAAAGTTGTGTGCAGAGTTCAAGATCGAACACCATAACTCATCTCCCTACCGACCCAAGATGAACGGGGCGGTAGAGGCGGTTAACAAGAACATCAAGAAGATCGTTCAAAAGATGGTTGTAACCTATAAAGATTGGCACGAAATGCTACCCTTTGCTCTTCACGGTTATCGAACATCTATCCGCACTTCAACAGGGGCAACCCCTTTCTCTCTAGTATATGGCATGGAGGCAGTTCTCCCCATAGAAGTAGAGATCCCATCAATCCGGGTATTGATGGAAGTTAAGCTCACCGAAGCTGAATGGTGTCAAAGTCTACACGACGAACTGAACCTGATCGAAGAGAAGCGAATCACGGCACTATGCCATGGTCAGTTGTATCAACAGAGAATGAAGAGGGCGTTCGACAAAAAGGTCCGACCTCGTGTCTTCAGGAAAGGAGACCTTGTGCTCAAGAAGATACAATCATTTCTCACTGACTCTCAGGGCAAATGGACCCCAAATTATGATGGCCCCTATGTGGTCACGAAAGCTTTCTCAGGCGGCGCCTTGAGACTTGCAACCATGGACGGAGAGGAATTTGCCTACCCCACGAATGTTGATGTAGTCAAGAAATACTTCGCCTAAAACTAAAAAAAACGTCTCGGTGGATTGAAAACCCGAAAGGGCGGTCCAGGCAAAAGTTAGAGACATGAAAAAAAATCATCCCGATGGATTGGAAATCTCATAGTACAATCCAGGCAAAAATTAGGGATAATGGAAAGTAACTATGTTCAACAGAGCAAGTCCCTCAGCAGCAGTTACAGCATCATCTATCAGAGGAAATCTCCAGTCAAAGGTCATCCTCGACGGAAGCTCAGGATGTCCCGAACTCAAAGTTGGTAGAAGGATAGTGGTCGTTATGTTTCAACGTAGCCCTTTTCCCAATAAATTACCATTTTCTAACTTTGTATATACTCTTTGGAATCACGCGTTTGGCTGATCTCCATCTTATCAATAAAATTTGAGCCCTTGTGCTTTTGTTTGTAATTCTTTACTTGTTTTAGCTTTACAGAACGACGTTGTTTAAACTTAATCACGATTCTTGAAATAAAACAAATTTACTTGTTAAACTTTTTCTGCTTTTAAATTAAAGATGGCATTTCTTTTGACTGTTGAACATCAGAAGAACATCGATCGCTTCTCCCGAAGTAAGCGAACTTCAAAGTGCAGAATCAAAGTACTCCTTCTAAACCAGTTCGCCTGAATGAAGGGATCAACTGTGTCAGAGACCTTGTTTCGTCTGACATCCTCGGCCGAGTTCTCATCTCCTAAGCCCGATCAACATAGCTCCCAACGGGACTATCTCTCCTAAGCAAGGTGGAATTGCTATTTTGAATCAACGGTACTTCTTCGCCCCGCGATGGCCGAGTATCCAATTGTGTTCATCCATTAGTTTGTATGTCGCGTCCGTTTGGTCAGCACATACATACATACATCATGCATTTTTTATTTGCATTCACATTTCATATTGCATCACTATCACTCTAGTCAGTCCTGTCCCCTAGTGGTAGAAGTCCTCTCAATCGAGTTGTCAGTTCTTGCCTCGTCAGGAAATATTGTGTCTGAACAACCTCGCTTCCAGTTTAATTCTGGAAAGAAGTTGGTCCTTGACCACTTTGATAACTTGAACCTCTGAAAAGCCAGAGAAAACTTTCAATAAGAATCACTCTTCGCCATTGAAGATGATATCCTTGTTTTCCCAGTTTAAGGAGAATCCGCAGAGAAAGCCTCGTGATCAGAGATTCGGCAACACGCCAGTTTTGCTTCGAAAACCACTGATGAGAAGGTCATTGGCACCTCAAAATTGGATCCCATCATATGGCATTTCTCCGGGAAGATCCCGAGAAAAGTTTGATGTAACCCCAAACGAAAACAGTCTCTCAAGAGACTCGCTTTCCCCAATAGAATCGACAAATGGCGTCTCCAAAATAGAGAAGTTTGTGTACCTCTACAACTCAGACAAATGGGTTCCCCAGCAAGTCTGACATCAAAACTTTTTCCACTCAAATGGCATCTCCCCAGGAAAATTCGGCGAGAAGTTTGAAGGAAAGCCGCTACGAATAGCGTCCCTTGTCAGTAAAGTTTATTGACAAAAGAAACTAAGACCAGTTCCTTGGTAGGAAACCAGGATCGAGGGGAAGTTTAAATCAGAAACTAAGACCAGTTCCTTGGTAGAAAACCATGATCGAGGGGAAGTTTAAATCAGAAACTAAGACCAGTTCCTTGGTAGGAAACCAGGATAGAGGGGAAGTTTGTTTCCACAACTGAGACCAGTTCCTTGGTAGGAAACCAGGATCGAGGGGAAGTTTATTTCAAAAGAGACTGAGACCAGTTCTTGGTAGGAGACCAGGATCGAGGGGAAGTTTACCTTTTCTAAGCATAATTACTTAGCTAAAGAAGATGAATGTGTAAGCTACCATTCATAACCACCATCAAAATTTCGGGTATTCCGATATTTAATCCTCTTGCACCCCGAATGCCCGAATCCCTTCGTCATTCACACATTCGGGTCCAAGAAGATTAAATAGGGGCATCTGTAATACCCCAAATTTTGACCACTTAGATTTCCCATCATTGTGAAAATCATCATCACAATATGGATGAACCATCATGCTTCATCAGTCTCCCCAAAGATGGGTGAGCATCCAATACAATTAAAATTAGGGTTTCAAGCCCTCTCTGAGTGCTTAGACAAAGGATCAATCAAGAAATGACATGATCTTCAACTTGTATAATCTCTCAAACATCCTCAAAGGATCAAAAGGACTCCCACTTCGAGGATTAAGCACAAGGATGCTCCCTTCTAGGTGGATCAAGCCTCAAGATCGCCAGTGTCACCAAATTAGGGTTTTGGTCGACCAGGGCCTCCAGATGGAAAATTTTCATCTGGGCACAAGGCAATGATCCAAAACATGACCTAATATACTTCATGGAACCTCATGAACCCATGCATCAAGTCAATTTTTCCTCAGGGGATGCATTCATCAAAAATCAGGAATTAGGGTTTCTTGACCTAATTCACCCCTAAGTTGACTTTTGGGACAAACCATGAGCCAAGACCTCAAGACATGATTTGAGGGTCTCTAATATACCATATTGATCCATTTGGAACAATGGATTGATCCAAGAAGTTTGAGCAACAAGTCTCAATTTCATCTGCACCACAATTAGGGTTTTAAGAGAAAAGTCAATTGTAACTTTGACTTTTGACCAGGACATGCTCCCAAACCCTAATACATGATTTAATATACCCTATGACACCCGTGGAACATGTCCATCAAGTTTGATTTAGGTCAAGGACATGATTTCCTGAAGAATTGCACAGTTTGGAATTCATCTGATAAAAAGTCAACTGTGCACAAAAGTCAACTTTGACTTTTTGAGATTTTTCACCAAAATGGATTTTTAACCCTAAAATGATGTTAATGTATGATTTGAATCATCATTCATCAAGAAAAATCAAGAAAAGTGAGATAACTTGTAAAAGGGGTAACCATAAAACTTAGAAAATTTTCTAAGTTAAAAATAAAGTGGCAAAGGTACCAACTTTGGAGGACCATAACTCCTAAACCACAAGGCCATTTTTTCTCATCCAAAGATGGATTTGTAGCCCTCATTATCACCTACAAAAACTTCAACTACAAGTCATTCCAATTCATTAAGGAGTTTGAGTTATGGAGTGATCAAAGTGGCTGAAAAGTGAAAATGTCACTTTTTCCAACACTTAGTGAAATTTTCACTAAGTCAGATTCTGCCTCACTTTTTGCCAAATGTAGGGGAATTTTTCACTTGGAATCAAAAGAGATCAAAACCAAACTTGTTCAAACAGTTGTTGTATCATGTAAGAGCTTTCCAAAATTGCCAAGAACATTGCCAAATTCAACCTACACCATGAGATATGACATTGGCAAGTTGCCTTGCTAAAATCTATCAAGGCAAGGCAGAATTTGCAACTTTGGTCGATTTGCCAAAATCAGCCAAATTCAATTGCTCCTATCCACTTGGACACCTCAAAGGATTGAATCTAAAGGGGACAATCACTGAGCCAAGCCTCCAAAGTCCATGGAACAAGAAATAGCATGTTGAACCTAGAATGGCCAAAATAGGGACAAGACTTCAAATTTGGAATGAGGCATTCAATGAAACCATCAAGGTGGCATGGACTGAGCCATTCTCATCTGAAATCAGTCAAGACTTATCCAAGACCAAGGGAACCAAAGCTCTGTGCCCTAACCTCTAGTCAATGGCTAGAGGAGACTTTCATTTCCATTGGCCAACATTGAGGAAACACCTGCTGCAGTTGCCATTCACTGTGGATCCCAAAACAAACTTGCTCTACTATAAATAGAGCTCAATTGTGGTCAGTTTGAGTACACCAAAGCCATCTAACAGATGCTTTCCTCAAAATCTCTTCTTTCACTCCAATTTTACCTTCTAAGGCAAGTCACTATCGGGTTTTGAGTTTGAGAGCAATTCCAATCAAACCAATCACTCACACACCTCACATACATCACATATGAGCTGATCAAACACTTAGATTACTTCTGAAACATCAATTTCACAAAATCACCAGCTGGTTGCTCAAGGTTTTAACCAAAGTGCAGCTGAGGTACCACAAAATGATCCAGCCAATTTCAATCAAGTCCAACCATCCAAACACAATCCATAGGGTGTAGGGAAGCTGTTCAGATCATCACCACTCATCTGTAACACCTTCAAATCAAAAATCACTTTGAACTTGCTGTCACGACTTGGAGGTAAGCACATACTTGGTCATCTCTCAATCTATGCATATTTCCTCGCACAATAATTTGGCCATATGTTCATAATCATGCATGGAATGTTTTCCCTCAATTAATTGCATTTGTTTGAATCGTGTATCAAAAATCCTAGCCTTCATGCAGAAATTAGGGTTCTTGAGGTCTCTTCGTGATTTCTTGTTGTATGTTTAATTTAAATGAAATTAAAGTACATAGACATGATCGTGAGGTTGAGGCGAGCATAATGATATGTGGATTGCATGATATGATTACGTATTCATGGAGATTGGATAGAAAATGCAAATCTGAGAAACCAAGAACACGCGCGTGTTCTTCAGCCTGTTCTTGGCGCCATTTTTAGAAATTCAAATATTTGAATTTTGTGATTTTGTTTAATTGATTCAAAAATTAATTTCTCTCTGAGTTTTAATGATTTTGAGTTGATTCTTTTTTTAATAATTCACAAAAATGTTAAAATATTTTATTTTCACAAAAAATCCCAAAAATATTATTTATTTCATATAATTGATATTTTTGCAAAGAATTAATATTTTAATTGTTTTTGACATTTTAAATATTTTTTCTATATTGATTTTGCAACTTTTAATGCTTTCTAATTATTTTATAGGTCAATACTTAATTTTTGAAGAATTAATCCAAGATCACAATTTGTTTTCCATGTGTTAAACAATTTTTGATCATTTTAATTGAATTTTTATTCAATTAAATACATTTTGAAAACAAATTAGGGTTTTGGATTAATTCAACCCTCATAAATCATTTTCAAAACACTTTGGGCCTCTATTAGAGTGTAAGACCCAATCCTTTTTTTGATCAAATCATTTTTGGGCCTCACTTATTGTATAAGTCCCGATACCGTAAAAAAAAAACAAACGGCGCGATCGTCGCCTTTTCAAAAATCATCTGGGCCTACCCTCGAGTAGGAAGACCCATTTCTTTTCTTTACAAACTTTTTGGGCCTCTTGAGAGAGTGTAAGACCCATCCCCCCTTGTACAAAAACTTTTTGGGCCTCACTCATTGTATAAGTCCCTCTGTACAAGTAAACGGCGCGATCGTCGCCCGTTTAAAAATAAAAATCATCTGGGCCTCTCCTCGAGCTATAAGACCCATTCAAAACTTTTGGGCCTCTATTAGAGTGTAAGACCCAATCCCCCTTTTTAACCAAAACATTTTGGGCCTCACTTATTGTATAAGTCCCTCTGCGTTAAAAGAAAACCTCGGCGCGATCGCCATTTTTAAACGAAAAATCATTTGGGCCTACCCTCGTGTTATAAGCCCCTCTCTTTTCTTTAAACCTTTTTTGGGCCTCTTGAGAGAGTGTAAGACCCACCCCTTTGTACAGAAAACCTTTTTTGGGCCCCAGTCACTTGTATAAGTCCCGCTGTACAAAGTCAAACAGTGTACTCACTGATAAAACCCCGGGCCTCTCCTTGAGCTGTAAGCCCCAAATCTTTCTTTTTCAAAGCACTTTCTCCTTTGATTTTGAATATACTGTTGTTTTCAATCTTTCTTTGTTGAACAACTAACCAAACAGCATGGAAGCACTACAACCGAGTAAGTGGTTATCGCTTTCATTTACTGCTTTCATATTATAAACTGTATTGTGGGGATGCTCACTGTAAGTCTCCTTTCATAAACTCATATCTACTGTGTAATAATAGTATAGATATTTCGAGTTTCCCCGGCAACTACGTCTAGAACTAGGTGACGCCGTTTCATTTATTCGTAGAAATAGACGCCTAGATCCCCAATAGGAGCACCAGATACAGTCTTCTCTTCGGCTGTCCTCCTTAGGAATCGTCAAGAAGCTCTACTCCCCAAGATGAATGTATTCTCCGTGAATGGCATCTTTGAGTTTCTTCCAAATTCTCGAACTTTCCTAACTTGATCTATTCCTTGTGAATAGCTTGCCTTGAATGTCTCGGGGTTTGGGTACCCACTACGGTCATAATCTTGGACCTTAACTAAGGAACCCTCTTTAAAAGCTAAAAATCGCTGGATAGTAAACCTCGCACGTTTACCAGTGGTTTTTATCTTTAAAAGAGTTATCTCTCCTAATGGAAAGGAGATGATAGACCCACGGGCTTCTTAAAAGCATCGGCCTCCTCTTGGGCATTATTCAAGGACACTACGGCTTCTTAGAAGTATTCACAGCCTCCTCTTAGGCTTCGTATAATGATCTCTTCCTTCAGGAATGATAGCCTCCTCTTGGGCTTCGTACAAGGACCTGTCGGCTTCTTAAAAGTTTCCAGCCTCCTCTTGGGCTTCGTACAAATTGTCCTGACGACCTCCTAGAGGTATAGGAACAGAACCTAGTCATCCTCATAGAACAGTCCTTTCATAGAGTCTACTACTGTTTCTCAAAGCATAGTACAAAAGAAAAAAAACTCTAGACTTGGACAGTCTAACTTCCTTGAGTCTCAAAGACATTCTCAAGTGACCCCTTCGTTAAATAGGAAGGAAACCCGCAGACTCGGACAGTCTCAATACCCTTTGGATTTCCCGTTTCCTCAAAGAGAAGGAAATATCCCTGATCCTCAGATCAAATCCCTGAGTACAGTGTTGCTCATATAAGAACTGATTTTCTCTTTTAAAATCAGTATATTGGATCTGTCACTCAACTGAAACAAACCTTTAGCCTCCATCTCGGGCTTCGTACGAGATACAAAAACACTCTCTTGTTGAGTATCAAAGACTCCCTCGTAGAGTCAAACAAACAATAGCCTCTATCTCGGGCTTCGTACGAGACACAAAGACTTTATCGTCGGGTCAAAAACTTTTAGCCTCTCTCTCGGGCTTTGTACGAGACACAAAATAGCCTCCTCTTAGGCTTTGTATAATGATTTTCCTAGCGGAAATTAGCCTCCTCTTAGGCTTTTGTATAAGAAAACCACTGGTTGATCCAATCAACTTTTTAGCATCAAAGTTGTGCCTCGTTCACAGTACACAAACATCAACAACTCCTTTCCTTTCATCTAATCGCTGTAAGCGGCAAGCCTCTGGATCATCTATATCCATGCCATTGTCCCTCTTTTAGCATGAGAAATTCCTAAGGAAAGATGGCATTGCTCTACACTGAGTTAAAGTCTTCTCCTTCAGGTTAAAACCCTTTCTTCGGAAATTATGGCATTGCTCAGATCCGCGTATCCCAGTTAAAGTAATTCTCCTTCCCCCTCTTTAGAGATGACAAATTCTCTCTAAAGTCGAGGTCTTTCAGCTTCACGTCTTGGGCTTTGAACAAGACACAAATAGACCTTTCAGCTTCACATCTTGGGCTTTGAACAAGATACAAACCACTTTTCGCTTCACGTCTTGGGCTTTGAACAAGACACCAAAACACCAAAAACACTCATTTCCTCCCATAGAATAGGAGGAACTACGAACGCTCTGATTTCTCTGTTTCGGTAAACGGGAATACGTAGGCATAAGATCAAAAGAAAAGATCTTAGCGAGCACAATCAACAAAAAACCTAAATCCCATATCTCCATCAATCAAAAATCAGTAATTCCAAAGCATCAGTCCTAACATCCTAATCCTTGTTCCCCGCTAGAAAGTCCTAGAAAGAAAGAAAACAGTATTGGCGAAAATACAAATAACCAGTACAAAGGCCCCCCCACATTGATAGCATCCGTAACCTAACAGACCGCTGTTTAAACTCAGTATGCAAAGCAGGGTTAATTGGAGACATCTATTTCCCTTCCTTATTCAGCTCACAATAAGATAAAAAATGAATCGACCTGTAGTTTAAGCTCAAACCGCAGAGAGCGACCAGCGCTTAAGAACCGCGTCCAAAATCGTTCGCTATAGTATTGATCATCATTCATCAAGAAAAATCAAGAAAAGCGAGGTTTATTGCAAAATGGGCAACCTTGAGAAACCAAAATTTTTCTAAGTTATGAAATAAAAGTGATTTAGGTACCAACTTCCAAGGATCATAACTTGAGATCCAAGCAACCATTTTGGGTGATCCAAAGCTGGATTTGTAGGTTTTACTACACTCTACAAAAGCTTCAACTACCTCAGACTCCAATTCCTTATGGATTTTGAGTTATGGAATGATCAAAATGGCAAAAAATATGAAAACGACACTTTTCCAACACTTAGTGAAATTTTCAACAAAAGTCAGAATCTTCCTTACTTTTTCCAAAATGTAGGGACAATTTTAACCTTGATCCAAGTTAAACCAGGTCTAGGGGTGAACATCAAATTTGAAGTATGCCATGAGGGCTTTCCAACAAGTACCAGATCATCTCCAAATTCCATTTGAGCTGGGAGATACAACCCTTGGAACATGGCATCTTGAACTGGTTTTTACAAGGCAGAATTTGTGTATTCTGCTCGATTTGTCCAAATCTGATAAATCCAAGCCTTGTCATCAATTTGGACGCATCTGAGGATAAAACAAGAAGGAAATGATCTGATCCCCAAGCCTCCAAAATCCAAGAATCTACATTAGCCATAACAAACCTAAAAAGGCTAAAAAGGTGTCAAGACTCCAATTTTGTTGCAATGCATTTAATGGATACACCAAGGTGGCATGGACTGACACATTTCTAACTGAATGAGTCAAGGATCAGCACTGAATCATAGGACCATTGGCCTGTGCCCTAACCTCAAGTCAATGGCTAGAGGAAACTTAAGATTCCTTTTGCTCAACATTGACCAAAGGCCTGCTGCAGCTGCCATTCACTATTTCTTGCAAAACAAGCTTGCTCAACTATAAATAGAGCTCATTTGTGCTCAGTTTGAGTACACCAAAGTACTACAACACTTGCTTTCCTCAAAATCCCTCTCTTTAGGCTAAAATGCCTTCTTTTGCAAGGTATCTCTGAGTTTTTGAGTTAGAGAGCAATTCCACCACAGCTCATGATCTAAACACCTCTAATATATTGTATCTAAGCTGTCAAAATAATCACTTGTGACCTGAAACACCAAAATCACAAAGTCCACTTCCGAAACCTCAAAATTGGACTTTTCTGCATTTTTCAAGTCATGTCTTGATTCAGTCACTTCCAAAACCAAACAAAGCCTCAAACACACTCCAAATATCATCCTCAAACTGTCCCAAATGGTTCCCCTCATCTGGAACACCATTTAAGAGAGTTGCCATATTGGTCACTTTTGCCCCTTTTGCAAGAAAGTGCCACAACTTGTTCCTGAGGACTTCAGCTGGTTCTAACCATTCTAAAAGCCTCTAAGGGATCAATTGAGAGTGTCCAAAGCATCAAATTACTTCTGGCACAAGGAACTTGACAGATAGCACAAGGAGCTTCAAGAGGTAAGTGCATCATCACTTGAACTTTCTAAATTACGCATTCCTTTGAGGTCCACTGATCATAAACATCTCATACATAATGTATATGTTGTGTTTGAACCAATTTGCCATGTAATTCTTGCCTGTACCATGAGATAGCATAGAACATGCAAAAATAGGCCTATTTCAAAACCACTACGGGTTTTAAAATAGGGACCTCATCTGAAAAAACCAAGCACCATTGGATTCCTTGTGAAATTCTAGGCCAGATGCCCCTAAATTTTACCCCAATCCATGGAGAAATGAGAAAGTTAGAGGTTTCACGTAAATTGACCAAAAGCTTGCCTTTCCTTGCCTTGCCCAGGCCTAGAAACAAGGCATGGCCTATGATTTAATGGGGTGGTTTTGATACACGGATGTATCACCACCCCAGTGGTAGCGCGCATGTGTGTTTGTTGTCAAGGTCGTGGGTTCAAACCCCACTCATGCCTTTTTTGCTACCTCTCTCTTTTTTTTGCTATTTTTCAATATTTTAATGTTTTTGTTAATTAATTTCTCTCTCAATTTTAATTATTTTTTATTGGTTCTTTTTTTGAAAATTCCCAAAAATGTTAAAATATTTTATTCCATGAAAATTTCACAAAAATATTATTTATTTCATATATTTAGTATTTTTGCAAAGAATTATGTTTTATTTGTTTTGTTAAACATTAAAAATATTTTTTTCTCTTGATTTTGCAAAATTCAAATGATTTTTTAATCATCCCATGAATGCAACATGATTTTCCAAATATAAATCCAAGGTCACAACCTCTTTTTCACATGTCTGATTATTTTAATTGAATTTTTTATTCAATTAAAATACATTAAAAAACTAAAATTAGGGTTTTGATCACTATCACCCTCACAAATCTTTTCAAACACTTTATGGGACTCTATTAGAGTGTAAGACCCAATCCCTTTTTAACAAAAACATTGTTTGGGTCTCAGTCATTGTTTAAGTCCCACTGCGATTTCAAAAATCTCGGCGCAATCGTCGTTTCCAAAACAAAATCAACTGGGCCTACCCTTGTGTTGTAAGTCTCATTTCTTTTCTTTTTCAAACCTTTGGGCCTCTCCTTGAGTTGTAAGACCCATCCCTTTGTACAAAAAACCTTTTTGGGCCTCAGTCATTGTATAAGCCCCAATACAATCTACAGAACAATAGTACGATTACCGTTTTCCATCTGGGCCTCCCTTTGAGTATAAGCCCCAACAATCTTTTCAAAAACAACTTCCCTTTGATTTTGGTTCAAATATACAGTTGTTATCAAAACTTTCTTTAATTTCTTGAACAACTAATAATACAGCTATGGAAGCTTGCTCGACTGTAAGTTTTTATCAGCTTTCTTTTACGTACTTGCACATATACATGTATATATTTGTTTGAACAGCATGGAAGCTTGCTCACCTGTAAGTTTTTATCAGCTTTACTTTACATGCTTTTATATATATAACTGTATTGTGGGAAGCTTGCTCACCTGTAAGTCCTTCTTTCATATCCTTTTAAATACCTGTCATATATCAACTGTATATATACTAGTATATCTGCTTAGAGTTTTCCCTGGCAACTAGGTCTAGAACTGGGTAAAGTCAGTTGGTAACTCTTAAATACAATTAAAACTAGATCCCCATAGGATTTCCAAATACAGTCTTGCCTTCTCTTGAGCTTAAACAATATGGAACAAAGAGAAAGGCATTATTCCCGGTGAAACTTTTCTCAGACTGTCACTATTAGAAATTGTCAAAGAAGTTCATTTCCCCAGAGAGGATTAATTCTCGTTGAAACCTCTCTTGAATTTCTTCAAACCCTAGAACTGTTCATTAAAGAAAAGATTATTCTCGGTGAAACTTTTCTTGAACCTTTCTTAAGTTTGGACCCACATGCTTCCTAAAAGCATCCACGCCTCCTCTTGGGCTTTGTACAAGGACCCTCCAGCTTCTTAGAAGTTCTCATTCCTTCTCTTGGGCTTAATGCAAGGACCCTGAAGACCTCTTAAAGGTATAAGACAGAACTTAGTCATCCTTTGCTAGAGTAGTCTTTCCAGTGTCAAAACATCACACCAGTTTAGGGTTGATACTCATCCCTTAAAATACCTGCCTTCTCTTGGGCATCATACAAAGATAAACTCTTCCACACCAATAGACTTGGACAGTCTAATCTCCTCTTGAGTCTCAAAGAAATTCTCAAGTTCCCTAGAGAAACCCTTGTCATTTTAAACAAATCTCCAGCAGAGTTATAACCCATGGGTTCTAAAGCCCAGTCAACCTCCTCTGGGGATTTGTTCAATGTTTCTCCCCAACGGAGCTAACCTTTTCAGACTCTCTTGTTGAGTTAATCACCTTTTAATACTCGCTTGTTGAGTCAACCCCTTTTAGCCTCAATCTTGGGCTTTGTACAAGACAGATAAAAACACTCTCTTGTTGAGTCGATCTTTTTCAGCCTCCTCTTAGGCTTAGTATAATGATTTCCCCTAGTAGAAGTTAGCCTCCTCTTAGGCTTTGTATAATGATTTCTCCAGCTTGTTCAGCCTCAATCTTGGGCTTTGTACAAGACACCATATAAATTTCCTAAGCAGTGTCAATCCATTTTCAGCCACAATCTTGGGCTTTGTACAAGACAGATAAAGACACTCTCTTACTGAGTCAAATCCTTTTTCAGCCATAATCTTGGGCATTGTACAAGACAGATAAAAGCACTCTCTTACTAAGCCAAACCCTTTTCAGCCTCAATCTTGGGCTTTGTACAAGACACCTAAAATATCCTCAGCCGAGTCAGTAAATCCCTTTTAGCCTCAATCTTGGGCTTTGTACAAGACACCTAAAATATCCTCAGCCGAGTCAGTAAATCCCTTTTAGCCTCAATCTTGGGCTTTGTACAAGACAAACATAATATTTTCCCCGAAAAAGTCAAGCTTTTAGCCTCCTCTTAGGCTTTGTATAATGATATCCCCAAAAGAGACAGTCTCTTTTTAGCCTCAATCTTGGGCTTTGTACAAGACAGCTAAAATACTATCTTGTTGGGTCAGCCTTTTCTAGCCTCCTCTTAGGATTTGTATAAGGACTTCCCCAGTGGAGTCAATCAATCTTTTAACTTCAACCTTGGGCTTTGATCAAGGCCCCAAAAATCAACATCCCCTCAGAGGAAATCAAAATCTCTCTGTAGGAAGACATCTCCCTGTGTTATCACACGTCAAAACAAACAAATCAAACAAATCCTAATTCCAGATAACTGCTGTAAGTGGCACACTTGTTGATTCAAATATCCAAGCTGTCGTCCATCTTTCATCCTGGCAAATCCTCTCTTTCATCTAATTGCTGTAAGAGGCAAGCCTCTGGATTATTTACATCCACGCCACTATCCCTCTCTTAGCCTGACAAATTCCTATGGAAAAATGACATTACTCTACACTGAGTTAAAGTTTTCTCCTTCAAGACAAATCCCCTATAAAGGAAATTATGGCATTGTTGGATTCACACATCCCAATTAAAGTAACCCTCCTTTATAAACAGTCACCCAATAGTTGTGATAAACAGACAAAATGTCTCCCCTTTAGAGATGACAAATTCTCTCTCAGTCAAACCTTTTAGCTTCAATCTTGGGCTTTGAACAAGACACCAAAACATCTTTTCCTCCCATAGAATAGGAGGAACTACGATTGCTCTAATTTTCCTGTTTCTTTAAAACGAGAATACGTTGGCATAAGATTGCAAAATCTTAGCGATCATATTATTCAAAAACTCTAGGTCCAGTACCTTCACGTATACCAATTAAAACTTAGGTCCAGTACCTCACCAAAATCATCAAAAACTCTCTCTCTCTCTCATATTTCCCAAGAAACTTTCCCAACCCATCAACAGATAAACACCGTCAAGTACAAAGCAGAACCTAAAACTAACAACCCGTGGATAACCACATATAGGATGGGTAACTAACAACTCCCCATTGTATAACCTGACCCCGAACTCCCCGAACCTCTTTTTAGCGTTTGTTCAGTTAAACATTCGCGTGCAATGTTAGTTTTAGATAGCTTCCCTTTCCCTTCTAGCTTCATGGGATAAATAATAAATCAAAAAGTAGCACCCCACTCCTCCTCATTGTGAGGAGAAGACCCCTCTGCGATAAGGTGGTTATATCACCGACAAAAATCGCATGCTACAGCTCCCCCTGAATATGTGCATTATCCTCTTCATAATCTTTTCCCCATTTGACAACATCCAAAAGAGACAAGTAATGAATTAAAAGTATCATATCGATACACATTTCACATATATATTATACTACACAAAGACAATTTCAAAGAAAAGGTAGAGCACTCACATACAATATATGTAAACACACAAACATAATAAACACACCAACAATACTCATATTTATTGAATTTGATAAATCATAGTACAAGTACTACATCAATACATAAACCAAATAGCATAAAACAAACCAAACAGAAATGGAAATGCATGATGACACAAAAAATAGACTAAATGCATGACCAACATTTTGCAAATCCTAAGATACACGACAAGAACTACTCAAGCTTCGCACATCATTGTCTTCCGCGACCTCCAGGTCTCACTCCACGAAACCAGCCTTGACCATCACTTCCAAACTAATGGTCCAGGAAGTCACACATTTCTTAATAAGACTGTGTATAATGGTGGTGGTCTTCATTATGGGCAGCAGTCATGTGATTTACCTTTGCAATTGTAGCAGTTGTATTTGCATCCATTTCATCTTTTAAAGAATCTAGCTTCTCAGTCACAAAAGATGCAAAGTCATCAAGGTTTGCATCTTTAGTCTTCATGTGTTCTTGCATAGTGAAGATTTTTTCCATCTGAGCATCCTGTTTAATCTGCATATTTTGAAGCAGTATTATGATGGAGGATTGATCTCCATGCACATCATCATTCCTTTGACCAGCTTCAGGGTCCACATCGTGCATAGCTTCATCATCAGTAACATGTGACTCGGTAGTGGAGTCAGCAAATTATGCAGGTTCATCAAAGTTGTACACCTTCCGTCCATTTTTACCCATCCTAAAGTAATATACTTGACGTTCCTCATCCCAAAAGTACCCCATATTTGTTAAGGTATGTTTGGAAGATTCTTGAACTGGGTCAGGCGTTATGAACACCAAGTTTGGCCATCCAATATTGAAAAAGTTGAGAATTTTTTAGATCATAGACATGTGTCATACCCCAAATTTTGACCACTAAGATTTCCCATCATTGTGAAAATCATCATACAATATGGAAGAACCATCATACCTCATCAGTCTCCCCAAAGATGGGTGAGCATCCACTACAATCAAATTTAGGGTTTCCAGCCTTCTCAGAGCTTTTAGACAAAGGATCAATCAAGGAATGACATGATCTTTAACTTTTCTAGCCTCTCAAATATCCCCAATGGATCAAGAGGACTCCCACTTCAAGGATTAAGCACAAGGCTGCTCCGTTTTAAGTGGATCAAGCCTCGAGATCGCCAGTGTCACCAAATTAGGGTTTTGGTCGACCAGGGCCTCCAGATGAAAATTTTCCTCTGGGCATGAGCCAATGCTTCAAGGCATAAACTATGATGCTCCAAGGGACATCATAAACCCAATCCTCAAGTCAATTTAGCCTCAGGGGATGTATTCACCAAAAATCAAGAATTAGGGTTTCTTGACCTAATTCACCCCTAAGTGGACTTTTGGGACAAATCATGAGCCAAGACCTCAAGACATGATTTGAGGGTCTCCAACATACCACATTGATCCATTTGTAACAATGGATTGATCCAGGAAGCTTGAACAACAACTCTCAATTTCATCAGAGCCACAATTAGGGTTTCGCGAGAAAAGTCAACTGTATCTTTGACTTTTGACTAGGACATGCTCCCAAACCCTAGGACATGATTCAACATACCCTATAACACCCATGGAACATGTCCATCAAGTTTGATATAGGTCAAGGACATGATTTCCTAAAGGATGGCACAGTTTGGAATTCATCTGATAAAAAGTCAACTGTGCAAAAAAGTCAACTTTGACTTTTTGAGATTTTTCACAATTATGGTTTTTTAACCCTAAAATGATGTTAATGTATGATTTGAATCATCATTCATCAAGAAAAATCAAGAAAAGTGAGATAACTTGTAAAAGGGGTAACCATAAAAACTTAGAAAATTTTCTAAGTTATGAACAAAGTGGCAAGGGTACCAACTTTGGAGGATCATAACTCCTAAACCACAAAGCCATTTTTCCCCATCCAAAGTTTGGTTTGTATATCTCATTACCCTCTACAAAAGCTTAAAACTGACCTCCCTCCAAATTCATTATGGATTTTGAGTTATGGAATGATCAAAATCACAAAAAGTGAAAATGTCACTTTTTCCAACACTTAGTGAAATTTTCACTAAGTCAGAATCTGCCTTCACTTTTTTCCAAATGTAGGGGGATTTTTCACTTGGATCCAAAAGGTATCAAGACCAAATATGATCAAACAGTTGTTGTATCATATAAGGGCTTTCCAAAATGACAAAGAACATCACCAAATTCCACTTGATCCATGAGATATGACAAGGGCAATATGCCTTGCTGAAACTGCCAAGGCTAGGCAGAATTTTGCATTTTTGCTCAATTTGGCAAAATCAGCTAATTCCAAGCCTTGTCATCATCTTGAACACATCTGAGGATCAAATCCAAAGGGGACAAACACTAAGCCAAGCCTCCAAAGTCTTTGGAAGAAGAAGTAGCATGACAAACCTAGAAATCCCTAAAAGAGGGACAAGACTCCAATTTTGGATTGGAGCATTTAATGGATGCACCAAGGTGGCATGGACTGACACATTTGTAACTGAATTCAGTCAAGAATGATCTAACAACTAGGGAAGCACAGCTCTGTGCTCTAACCTCTAGTCAATGGCTAGAGGAGACTTGGATTCTCATTTGCCAACATTGGCCAAACCTCTGCTGCAGTTGGCATTCACTATTGATCCTAAAACAAACTTGTCATACTATAAATAGAGCTCATTTGTGCTCAGTTTGAGTACACCGAATCCATCAAACAGATGCCTTCCTCAAAATCACTTTCTTTAGGCAAAAATACCTTCCTTAGCAAGGTAACTCTGAGTTTTTGAGTTAGAGAGAAATTCCATCACAACTCATGATCCTAAAACCTCATAAACATCATATGTAGGTGATCCAACCTATCAAAAGTGACCTGTAATCCTTAAATCACAAAGTCACCTCTCAAAACTTCAAAATAGGCCTTTTGTGCATTTTTCAAGCCATGTCTTGATTCAGTCACTTTCCAAACCAGATAAAACCTCAAACACACTCCAAATATCATCCTTGAACTGTCCCAAATGATTCCCCCCATCTGGAACACCATTTGAGAGAGTTGCTATTTTGGCCATTTTAACCCCTTTTGCAAGAAAGGGCCAGTTTGTGTTTTTGCAGGTTCCAGTTAATTCCACTCATCCTAAAAGCTTCTAAGGGATCATTTGAGAGTGTCCAAAGCATCAAACCATTTCTGGAACAAGAAGTTTGGCAGATTGCACATAAAACTCCAAAAGCTCAAAAAGAGGTAAGCATCATGACTTGAACTTTCCAAAATATGCATTGCTTTGAAGTCCACTGATTATACTCACCTCATACATGTTATATATGTTGTGTTTGAACCAATTCATCATGTAATTCATGCCTGTATCAAAGTGTAGCATAGAATATGCAATTATAGGCCTTTTTCAAAACCACTATCGAATTTTGAGGAGGGAGTATGATCTGAAAAAAAAATACCACCACCATTGGATTCCTTATGAAATTCTAGGCTAGATGCATATAAATTTTGTCCCCAACCATGGAGAAATGGGAAAGTTATGGACCTTCCCGTTTCTTGGCAAAACTTGCCTTGCCTTGCCTTGGCCAGGCCTAGAACACAAGGCAAGCCTTGCATATTTGTGGTTTCACTTCAAGCAATGGATGTATCACCACCCCAGTGGTAAGGCGCGCGCCCTATAACCTTGAGGTCGTGGGTTCAAATCCCACCCATGCCATTTTGTGTTTTCTCACATTTTTGCTATTTTTTCCAATATTTTCATGTTTTATTAATTAATTGGAAAATTAATAACTCTTTCAATTTTAATTATTTTTTATTAGTTCTTTTTGCAAAAAATCACAAAAGTGTTGAAATATTTTATTCCACAAAAAAATTAAGTTTATATTATTTATTTAATATAATTAGTATTTTTGTGAATAAATTCATTTTTTATGTTTTTAAAACATTTTAAAAGTGAATATTTACTTTGAAAAGCAAAACCTAGTGGGTTTTAATATCCTTTGTGATTAATCCCTCATTTTTCAAACCTTGAACAAAAATCACAAATGGTTTATTCAAACTTATTTGGTATTTTATTTGATTTTCTGTAAATATTTCCTTTTAAAGAATAACAAATTAGGGTTTCTTTGATTTTCACCCTCACAAAACATTTTCAAAAACTATTTTGGGCCTCTAATAGAGTTTAAGACCCAATCCTTTGTAAATACAAACCTATTTTGGGCATCCCTTATTGTATATGTCACCCTGTATTTTCAAAAACAACGGCGCGATCGTCGTTTTTTTAGCAAAAACCCTATGGGCCTACCCTTGTGTTATAAGCCCCATGTCTTTTCTTTGGGCCTCTATTAGAGTGTAAGACCCAACCCCCTTTGAAAACCAAACTTTTGGGCCTCACTTATTGTATAAAGACCCACCGCGTTTTCAAAAATCTCGGCGCGATCGCCATTTTTAAACAAATGACCCTGGGCCTCTCCTTGAGCTGTAAGCCCCACCACTTGTACAAAAATAAATCTCGTGGGCCTCTAATAGAGTGTAAGACCCAATCCCCTTTTAACCAAAGCAATTTTGGGCCTCAGACATTGTATAAGTCCCTCTGCGTTAAAAAGAAAACTTCGACGCGATCGCCAATTCAAAAACAAATCATCTGGGCCTACCCTCATGTTATAAGCCCCATTTCTTTTCTTTAAAACTTTTTGGGCCTCTTGAGAGAGTGTAAGACCCATCCCTTTGTACAGAAAACCTTTCTTGGGCCTCAGTCACTTGTATAAGTCCCTCTGTACAAATTCAACAGTGTAATCACTGATAAAACCCTGGGCCTCTCCTTGAGTTGTAAGCCCCAACTTTTTTTTTCAAAATACTTTCTCCTTGGATTTTGAATATACTGTTGTTTTCAATATTTCTTTGTTGAACAACTAACCAAACAGCATGGAAGCTCTACAACCGAGTAAGTGTTTATATGCTTTCTTTACCCGCTTTCATATACATATAACTGTATTGTGGGGTTGTTTCACTGTAAGTATTCTTTCATAAACTCATATCAACTGTGTAATACTAGTATAGATATTTAGAGTTTCCCCGGCAATTACGTCTAGCACTAAGCCCTGTTGGTCACTCTTAAATACAAATAAAACTAGATCCCCATAGGATTACCAGACACAGTCATCCCTCCTCTTGGGGTTAAACAATATGGAGACGTGAAAGGCAGCATTCTTGGTGAACCCTTTCACAGAATGTCACCCTTAGAAATTGTCAAAGAAACTCTAATCCCTAGAGATGATCTTTTCTCCGTGAATGGCATCTCTTGAGTTTCTTCCAAATTCTCAAACTTTCCTGGCTTGATCTTTTCTCTGTGAATGGAATGTCTTGAACTTCTCGGGGTTTGGGGACCCACAGGCTTCCTAAAAGCATCCCCGCCTCCTCTTGGGTGTTGTGCAAAGACTCGTCAGCTTCTTAGAAGTTTTCACAGCCTCCTCTTAGGCTTCGAATAAGGATTCTTCCTTCGGGAAGAGAGCCTCCTCTTGGGCTTCGTACAAATTGTCCCGGCGACTTTCTAGAGGTATAGGAAAAGAAATTAGTCATCTTAATATAACAGTCTTTCAAAGAGTCTAGATCTTTCTACCGTGAACGTATTACTACTGTTTCTTTAAGCATAGTACAAAAGATAAAACTCTAGACTTGGACAGTCTAATCTCCATGAGTCTCGAAGGCATTCTCAAGTAGGGAAAAACACCAGTTGACTCGGACAGTCTCCAATACCCTCTGGATTCCCCATTTCCTTAAAGAAACAGGAAATAACCCTGATCCTCTTATCAATCCCAAAGCATAGCCTTACCTTTAATCAGTCTCTTTATAAGAACTAATTTTCTCTTTTAACCAACCTCCTGGACCTGTCACTCAACTTAAATAGCAATCCTTTTAGCCTCTATCTCGGGCTTCGTACAAGATACAAAAAGACTCTCTTGTTGAGTCAAACGTTTTAGCCTCTATCTCGGGCTTCGTACAAGATACAAAAAGACTCTCTTGTTGAGTCAAACCTTTTAGCCTCCATCTCGGGCTTCGTACGAGATACAAAAAACACTCTCTTATCGAGTATAAAAGACTCTCTTGTTGAGTCAATCTCTCTTTTAGCCTCCATCTCGGGCTTCGTACGAGATACAAAAACACTCTCTTGTTGAGTATAAAAGACTCTCTTGTCAAGTCGACCTTTAGCCTCCGTCTTGGGCTTCATACAAGACACATATAAAAGATTCTCTTGTTGAGTCAAACTCCTTTTAGCCTCCCTCTCGGGCTTCGTATGAGACACAAAAGCACCCTCTTGGTGGGCCAATAGCCTCCTCTTAGGCTTTGTATAAGAAAAACCCCGGTTGAGTCAATCAACCTTTTAGCATCAAAACTGTGCCTCGTTAACAGGATACAAACATCAACAACTCCTTTCATCTAATTGCTATAAGCGGCAAACCTCTGGAATATTTACATCCACACCACTGTCCCTCTTTTAGCATGAGAAATTCCTAAGGAAAGATAGCATTGCTCTACACTGAGTTAAAGTCTTCTCCTTCAGGTTAAACCCCCTATACAGGAAATTATGGCATTGCTAGGATTCACATATCCCGGTTAAAGTAATCCTCCTTTATAGTCAGTCACCCAATAATTGTGATAAACAGACCCCCTTTAGAGATGACAAATTCTCTCTAAAGACAACACCTTTTTAGCTTCACATCTTGGGCTTCGAACAAGATACAAATAGACCCTTCAGCTTCACATCTTGGGCTTTGAACAAGATATAAACCACCCTTTCAGCTTCACATCTTGGGCTTTGAACAAGACACCAAAACACCATTTCCTCCCATAGAATAGGAGGAACTATGATCGCTCTGATTTCCCTATTTCGGTAAACGGGAATACGTAGGCATAAGATTGAATGAAAAATCTTAGCGAGCACACTAATCCAAAGCCCCAAATCCCGTACCTTCACATATCAATCGAAAAGCATTAGTCCTAGCATCCTAACAAAATTCCCCATGAACATTCCCGGTGTTTCGTTCTAAACAAAGTAAGAAGAAAGAGGCCTCATTACCATATAACATCCATAACCTAACAAACCGTTGTTTAAACTCAGTATGCAAGCAGGGTTAATTGGAGACATCTATTTCCCTTCCTTAGTCAGCTCAATAGGATAAAAAATGAATCGACCTGTAGTACCCCAGAGCGACAGTGCTTAAGAACCACGTCCAAAATCGTTCGCTACAGAAAAGTGGCGCCCACCGTGGGGCCGATCATTCTTTCTTTCTTTTCTGGGGACTTAACTGGGGATAGGATTTTGGTTTACCTCACTAGGATCTTAGGTCAAAAACCTTTAAAGTTGGGAAGGTACCACAGAATGGCGACTCCGCCGGGGAGCCATTTTTGCCAGGAACATAGGATTCATAGCTCTTTAAAGTCTAGGACTTTAGGACAAATATATATACCGCTTTTCCTAATTGATATCTGTGTTTATTTTTCTGCTAATGGGAATGCGTGTGATGCCGCATGTGGAAAGATTGAGTATACACCTAGGAAAAACCTCTTTTAGTAGTGCGGAAACTATTGGAAATGGTTGTCACGCGATACTACCCTCTTCTGATGGTTCTTCGAAAAACATCACCTAGCACGGTTCCCGGGCCGCTGGTGTTTTCTATACAAGAACTGATGATTTTGAGAGACAGGTACAAAAATCACTAGTATAAACCTTTGGGATGGGTAGAGCCTTGACTCCATGACAACAACCCTTTGACCCCATGTTTTTTCTATGTTTTTGTGTGCTGAATTCATGCATTCATCTAAAAAAAAGAACATTAAAGCAAAGAAAAACTTCTCTTCTAGTCTCTCTTTTTCAAATTAAACTAAGACAATGATTGCAAATGTCAGAGAAAAGGATTGCGCTCATGGATTTCGGTAGAAGGAGAACTCACAAGTATACCTTCAAGGTTCCAAAACTAGAGGATTTGAGAGGATTAGCAAGGATGATCACTAACCCTGATGATTTCAGAGCCTAGTACGGAGGTCTGCTACCTCTGTTAAGGGTCCAAGTAATTGAAAGAATCATGGATGCACTTATTCAGTTTTACGATCTGGTTTATCACTGTTTCACATTCCCGGATTACCAGCCCTCACCAACGCTAGAGGAGTATTCTCATCTGACTGATTTACATATCAATGATCAAGCTCCATTTTCTGGACTGGAAGAAATTCCAAAGGATCAAATCATTGCAAGAACAATTTATTTGGACGAATCAGAAGTCAGGACTCACCTGACCACTAAGGGTGGCATACAAGGTTTGCTGGCCCAGTTCTTGACAAAGAAAGCCCTGTACTTTGCCAGTATAGGGAACGTGGCCGCTTTCGAGAGCATCTTTGTTTTGCTCACCTACGGGTTATTTTTGTTTCCAACATCGATAACTTTGTAGATATCAACGCCATTAAGGTTTTTCTCATTGGAAACCCTGTACCAACCTTGCTCGCAGATGCGTATCATTCTGTACACTTAGGGAATTTGTACAGCGGAGGAAGGATCACGTGCTGTGTACCCCTGCTATATAAATGGTTTATCTCCCATTTACCTAAGTCTGCTGCTTTTTGGGATGATAAGAGTGCCTTACGTTGGTCGCAGAAAATCATGTCTCTCACCAATTCTGACATAGATTGGTGCAATAGGATTTATGACAGGATCAGGATCATTGATCATTGTGGAAACTTCCCCAACGTACCCCTCATAGGAACTAAAGGAGGAATCAATTACCATCCAGTTCTTGTTCGTCGTCAATTTGGATACCCGATAAGGCATGTCCCGCGTAATGCTCATCTAGAGGGTCTTTTCTTCAAAGAAGGAGAAAATGACAGGGCACTAAAGATGGAAATAGTGCACGCTTGGAAACATGTTCATAAGAAAGGACGAGAGTCTCTAGGAAAACTGGACTGTGTCTCGGTGGAGCCTTATCTCCACTGGGTACAAACTAGAGCTCAAAAGCTAAAGATGCCTTATCCTCGTCACGGAGTTCTTCCGCCAAGGGAATCTGTCATGTACTTCATGACTGAAACGGAAAAAGTTCAGGTTACTCTCAACAAAGCTCAACAGGAGAGGAGGTCTTAGAAGAACAAGTATCGCATTCTCAATGTGGAGTGTACCAAAATACAGTAACTACTGAAAGACAAGGATGCTCTGATCGAAATTTTGGAGCAACATGCTGTGGAGAATCAGGATGACCAAAGGAATTTGCTCGCTCCTTTCACTTGGCAGAGGAATCACAACCCGACAACGGCCCAAGAGCCCCGGTCCAAGAAAAGGAAAGTACCAGAATCAGCACTCGGTTTCTCCCCAGAGAGGACTCGGGACCCATTAGCTTAGGTTTATGTTTCTGCACCTTGTAATTTATTGTATTTCCATTTCCGCAATCCTTTAAATTCAATATAACGGGGTTTCCCCACTGTTTGATATTTGTAATATAATTGTCGAAGTTTATTTTGATTAAACAAAAAAAACAATTAATATAATCATTGCATTCATCATTCTCACGTCACGTATTCTTCTTACCTACGAATCTCACGTTTGTGTCTCGGTTCTAGAGTCAAACTATCTCATTCGTACAATACTCGGGCCAATCGTCAGAAAAAGATGGATGATCTCGAGGAAGAGAACAGAGAGTTGAAAGAAGAGATCGACGCTCTGAGAGAGGATATGAGAAAGCTTCGTAATGACATGCAAGCCATGGTAGAAGCTCAGCTACAAAGAACTGTGATCTCAGAGATCACCTCAACGCCCATAGTGGAGAAGTATGATCCTATGTACAGAATACCGAAAGATCGTCCCTAGGGCATGCCTGTTAACTATATCCCGGAAGGATATATTTCGCCGATCATTGGAGATCCGGAAACTTCAGCAGGAGCCGCTGGGCCTGAAGGTTACAAACTTCGGGAGAGCGAAGATGCCAGGGGTATACCCACAACTCCTGAAGGTTACAAACTTCAGGAAACGCCAAGATTCACCATCATAGTCATGGCGCCACCCCCTATGGTGCACACTGTCCCGGAAGAACATGTTCCACAAATACCTTCTGGTGGAAACGAAAGCATGTTCGAAAGAATGAATGAATTCCAGGAGCAGTTCCTGGAAATGCAGAAAGAACTGCAAGCTATTCGCGGTCAGGATTTATTTGGAAAGGACTCCGCAGATCTCTGCTTGGTCCCCAATGTGAAAGTTCCGCACAAGTTCCAAGTACCCAATTTTGAAAAGTACAAGGGTAACTCTTGCCCTCAGAGCCACTTGGTGATGTACGCTCAGCGAATGTCAGCTCAGATAGAGAATCAGAACCTATTAATTCACTACTTTCAGGATAGTTTAACCGGTGCCGCATTAAAATGGTACATGGGTCTAAACCGTGCTGAGATAAGCACTTTCAGAGATCTTGGCACTACCTTCGTCCAACAATATAAATACAATCTGGACATGGCACCAGACAGAGATCAACTCAGATCAATGTCGCAAAAGGACAAGGAAACCTTTAAGGAATATGCTCAGAGATGGGGTGAAATTGCCGGTCAAATTTGTCCACTTCTTGAGGAAAAAGAGATGACAAAGATTTTCTTAAAGACCTTGAGCTCATTTTACTATGACAGAATGGTTGCCAATGCACCCAGTGACTTCACCGAAAATGGTCGGTATGGGAGTTCGTCTTGAGGAAGCCGTCCGAGAAGGACGTCTAGTTAAAGACGCTGGATCATCAAGTAGTACAAAATGATATGGTAGTGCTCTCCCTAAAAAAAAAGAGCAAGATATTGGGAATATCTCTCTCGGAAAGCAAAGGCGACGTTATCAACCAGTAGCAGCTGTGACTCCTACTATCAACCCTGCGCCTGTTTCTACGTATCAACCTCAGGTTGCGCAGAGCCAACCTAATCAACAAAGGACACAACAGCCTCTTCAGCAGGCTCGTCCTCCATACAATAACAACCATACAATGCGGCCACCAGGATTTGATCCTATACCCATATCGTACGCAGAACTATTTCCGTTACTACTGGCTAAGGGGCATGTCCAGACTAAGTCTCCTCTTACAGTACCGGAAAATCCACCTTTTTGGTTTAAGGTGGATCAGACTTGCCCTTACCATCAAGGAGGACCGGGGCATAACATAGAGAACTGTCTCAGTTTCAAATCCGATGTACAAAAACTTGTTAGGAGCAGGGTCTTATCTTTCAAAGATACGAATCCGAATGTTCTCACGAACCCGCTGCCTCAACATGAGAAAGCTGCAGTCAATCTGATAGAGGGGGAGTCTAACAACGTCTATCAAATTCACGATGTACTCTTATTGAGGGCCAACCTGGTTAAGATGCATTGCAGACAGAGTTGATATGGCCACGTGCCACCTCATAATTATCACCAGTGTGATATCTACTCTAAAAGCAACCAAGGATGTTCTGTGGTGCAATCAGCTCTACAGGAACTGATGGATCTCAAATGGATCCAAGAGCACCGAGTTCTTGGAGTTAACATGCTTTATACGAATTCCAACATCATTCAAAGCCACGATATCCGTGCGATGAATGTCAATTTAGTGGCAAAGCACTCAAGGCAAAGCCAATATCATAATTTGTCGCGTCACGATTATAATTCCTGCCTGACTTGCTCAGTAAACAAACAGGGATGCTCTTTTGTACAAGAGGCCCTCCAGCGTCAGATGGATCTTGGATGGATTCAAGACTACCATGATAGGAATCATTATCATATCAACATGGTTTAAATCTTCGATATTCGCTTGATAAATATCAGTCTGGTGGAGTTACATGCTACGCAAGTCCAACTCGGTTTTCTCACTTCACATGATTATCAGAGCTGTAAAGCGGGTTGCGAAAACGATCAAGGCTGTGCCCATGTCCAGGAATCACTTCAGCACTTGTTGAACCACTGGTGGCTTCCAATCTATATGGACGAAGACACCCAGCAAATTAGTATCACTAACAGGAATCCTACTAGATATCAAAATCAGGACGTTCGGTCAATGGAAACGGACCTCGTCAGGTTACACTATATTCAAAGCGGACGTGGCCAGGTGCCACTACACAACTATGAGCGGTGTGGAGTCCGCTCAGTGGACAATCAAGGATGCTACTTCGTGTGAGCAGCCCTTCAAAGTCAGTTGGACCGCAAAGAGATTCGACCATGGTCAAGTTCTGGATCAGTCAACTATCTCGCTGATCAAATCGAGGACGTTGTCATAATCTCCGATCATGAGGGGAACAAGGATGTTTGTACCATCATCCCTCTACTTGACGAATCGAGAGTTCCCAACCGGGAATGGATTGAAATTACTTACGATGGTCAGAAAAATCCGAAGGCTCCCATAGTCATCTATCTACCAGGACCACTACCGTATGAATCAGCTAAGGCTATCCCTTACAAGTACGGTGCAACAACAGTCGAGAATGGAAAAGAAATTCTGTTACCCTCCGTCGTGAATATTGCAGACATCAGTCGAGTAACACGGAGTGGTAGAATCTTCAACAGAGGAGTTGGAGAACCCAGCAAAGAAAAGGAACCTCAGACAGAAGTTTTCGATCCACCAGTCGGTCAATCCAGTAATCCCAACCTTTCAAAAAACAATGATGAGATGTTGAAGCTCATCCAAAGGAGTGAATACAACATTTTTGATCAGTTGTTACAAACTCCTTCAAAGATCTCGGTATTATCACTGTTACTTAGTTCAGAAGCGCACAGGGAGGATCTACAGAAAGTCTTGGAGCAAGCCTTTGTAGAACAGGATGTAATAATCATACAGTTCGATAGCATTGTCTCTAACATCACTTCCTGCAATAACTTGGGATTTAGTGATGAGGAATTACCTGAAGAAGGTCGCCGTCATAACATGGTGCTCAACATTACAGTCAACTGCCAGGACGATGCTTTAGCCGGCGTACTGGTAGACATAGGGTTCGCCCTGAATGTTATGCCAAAGTCCACTTTGATGCAATTATCCTTCAAAGGACCTCCGATGAGAACCAGCGAGGTCGTCGTCAAAGCATTTGACGGATCCAGAAAAATGGTTATCGGCGAAGTCGACCTTCCCATAACTATCGGTCCACATACTTTCCAAGTCACTTTCCAGGTCATGGACATCCGGGCAACATACAGTTGTTTATTAGGAAGACCTTGGATACATCAGGCTGAGGCGGTCACTTCGACCCTCCACCAAAAGGTAAAGTTCGTCCAGAACGACCGACTCGTCACAGTCTGTGGAGAACAAGCCTTGCTCATGAGTAACTTGTCATTATCTACTTGTGTAGAACCCAAGGAGGTTGTTGGGACTCAATTCCAAGCGCTTACGATGAGCAATGAGAAACAATCAGAGAAAGGAACCTCGATTTCCTCGTACAAAGATGCTATCAAAGCAGTCGAGAGTACCAATACAACAGGATGAGGGCAGCTTGTCATTCCTACTGACAATAAAACAAAGAAGGGTCTTGGTTTTTCTGCAACCTGCACCCAGACAGCTGCTAACGGTGAAAGTCTTCATCCCATTCAGAATTTCTTCCACAGTGGAGGTTTCCTTCACCCAGTACCTCAAGAAGTGCATACCATCAATAAAGATGATTCATCTGATATGGAGGAAGAATGGGAATCCTATCTCAACAAGGACGGTTATACGTCTCAGGACGAAACTCAGACTCCATTTTGCTTTCCTACACAGAGTCCGAGGTTTATACCCAGGTCAGATGTCAAAATGATATATGGAGATTATGATCCGGAAGGATGTCGGGCTCCACCAAACTCATTAGAGGAGGACACTCTGATGAAGGGCAACTTTGACCACAACTATTATGGCCTGATGGATGGCCTACCAATGTGGCAGCCGTATCCGGGAGACTTGGGGCAAGAAAATTAGCTGAACAATGAAAATCAACTGAGCATCATTGAAAAGAATACATGTGTTCCCACCATGTCGTGGGATCAACACCCAGGTTATCCTGAAAACATCAAGCATGATGATGAATTCGCAACATTTGTAGGACTAGAATTCATTAACTATGCTTTTCCCGAGGCCAACGTCATCGAGAGGGATGACTCCTCCAGTTCCAAAGAAGTGTGGGACACCTTGGGACAACCGAGTGGAAAATACGACTTCATGGTCAAATACACCGCTCCTGAAAGCTCTCGTATCAGGCTCGAAGACATCCAGCCAACTGGATGGGGAGATACAGCTGAGGGCACAAATACTATGCAAAATACAACAGAGGAATCCTCCTACGACAACTCTGCCTGGGAGACAGATTCCAATGATCCAGCTCCACCATAAATCAGCGTCATTTCTGAAGACAAATCAAGGAAGGTACCGGACTTTGTGATTCACCAAGGAGTTCGCCGCCAATGGGTTGTTGTCAATGTTCCGAAGATTGTTCATAAGTCTAAGTAATTGCCATCTTTACTTTAACCTTTCACCCTGCCCAGGTGAAATGGATGTTTTGATAGGGCTCACTTTCTGTAAATTTCCCTCTTTTCTTTGTCCAAAGCGACAGAGTTTTGTTTTATAGGGCCGTAGTTTTAAGAATCGACTTGTTCATTAATAAAATAACGTCGTTCTGTAATTTCCGCATTTATTACTGTTTTTTCTTTTCGTTTTTCTTAGAAAATGGTAGTCCTAAAAAACAATTCAATAACAAAAATAAGCAGTAAACAGAAAAAACACACTGCACACACTCTTGCATTTTCCCTCTATCTCTTCTAAACACAAATCATCACGCCATGCAGATTGCTTGTTTTAAACCCCGTTGAAACATACGATCTGATGTCTTCTCCCAACTTTGAGTTCCCGGTATTTGAGGCTGAAGAAGAAGATGACGACGAAATTCCAGAAGAGATCTCCCGACTACTCAGACAAGAGGAAAGGTCCATTGAGCCTCACAAAGAGCCGTTGGAAACAGTCAATGTGGGTTCAGAGGAAGAGAGAAAAGAAGTCAAGATTGGGGCACTGCTCAGTTCGACTGCCAAAGAGAGTTTGACAAAGCTTCTCAAAGAGTTTCCCGATGTATTTGCTTGGTCCTATCAGGACATGCCAGGGTTGGATACCAGCATCGTGGAGCATCACTTACCGCTAAGATCGGAATGTCAGCCGGTAAAACAAAGGTTGAGACAAACTCATCCAGACATGGCTGTCAAAATCAAAGAGGAGGTACAGAAACAGATTGATACGGGTTTCCTCACCACATCAGAATATCCTCAATGGTTAGCCAACATGGTACCTGTTCCAAAAAAGGACGGAAAGGTCAGAATGTGTGTAGACTACAGAGATCTAAATAAGGCTAGTCCAAAGGATGACTTTCCCTTGCCGGACATTGACATGCTGGTAGACAGTACAGCAAAGTTCAAAGTTTTCTCCTTCATGGATGGATTCTCGAGCTATAACCAGATCAAAATGGCACCGAAAGGCATGGAGAAAACATCGTTCATTACCCCCTGGGGTACCTTCTGTTACAAGGTAATGCCGTTCAGTTTGAAGAACACCGGGGTAACCTATCAGAGGGCCATGACTACTCTGTTTCATGACATGATACATGAAGAAATCGAAGTGTATGTCGATGATATGATTGCAAAATCTAAAACAGAGGAGGAGCATATGACACACCTGTCAAAACTATTCGAGTGTTTGCAAAAGTACAAACTCCGCTTGAATCCCAATAAGTGCACCTTCGGTGTCCGTTCAGGGAAACTCTTAGGGTTCATCGTCAGCCAGAAAGGAATTGAGGTTGATCCTGACAAGGTCAAGGCCATTCAAGAAATGCCTTCTCCAAATACTGAAAAACAAGTCAGGGGATTCCTGGGACGTTTGAACTACATCTCCAGATTCATATTCCTCATGACTGCAACATATGCGGCGATTTTCAAATTACTCAAAAAGAACCAGGACTGCGTTTGGACAAAAGACTATCAAACCGCTTTCGACAGTATTAAAGAATACCTGTCGAATCCACCGATTCTATCACCTCCAGTGGAAGGAAGATCGCTGATCATCTACCTCATAGTCTTGGAAGACTCAATGGGTTGTGTACTTGGCCAACAAGACAAAACTAAAAGGAAAGAGTCTTCCATCTACTATCTGAGCAAGAAATTCATCGACTGCGAGACTCGGTACACTATGCTTGAGAAAACTTGCTGCGCTTTGGCTTGGGCAGCCAAACGTCTTCACCAGTACATGATTCGTTACACCACTTGGTTGGTCTCCGAAATGGATCCAATCAAGTATGTATTTGAAAAGCCTGCTCTCACAGGAAGGGTTGCTCGTTGGCAGATGTTGTTATCAGAATATGACATAGAGTACCACGCTCAGAAAACCGTTAAAGGGAGTATTTTAGCCGATCATTTGGCTCATCAACCGATTGACGATCAGGAATCAGTTGGATTTGACTTCCCAGACGAAGATGTCATGTATCTAAATATGAAAGACTGCGATGAACCGCTACCGAGTGAAGGGCCAGAACCAGATTCCTAATGGGGACTAATCTTTGACGGAGCTGTCAATCATTATGGAAATGGAATTGGGGCAATCATCATAACACCTCAGGGTACCCATATTCCTTTCACCGCCAGACTTACGTTCAAGTGTACAAATAACGAGGCCGAATACGAAGCTTGTATCATGGGTCTCGAGGAAGCAATCGACTTAAGGATCAAGAACTTGGATGTATATGGCGACTCAGCTTTGGTTATCAATCAGATCAAAGGAGATTAGAATGCATACCAATCCGGATTGATTCCGTACAAAGACTACACAAGAAGGTTGTTACCATTCTTCAACAGAATCGAGTTTCATCATATCCCTCGGGAAGAAAATCACATGGCTGATGCATTAGCCACTCTCTTCCATGATTAGTGTAGGTCAATGGAATGACTTACCTAAGATCGACATAATGCGCCTTGAACGGCCCGCTTACATCTTCACGATTGAAGTAGTCATAGTCGACAAACCTTGGTATCACGATATCAAATGCTTCCTTCGGAAACAAGAGTACCCATCTGAGGCATCCAGAAAAGATAGAAAGACCCTCAGAAGATTGCCAGGCAGCTTCTTCCTGAGCGGTGATACCCTCTATAAGCAGAATTTCGACATGGTCTTGCTCCGATGTGTAGACAGACTAGAAGCAAACATGCTGATGAAATAAATCAACGAAGGATCCTTTGTTATTTATGCCAACGGACATACAATGGCGAGAAAAATTCTAAGAGCAGGGTATTATTGGTTAACCATGGAATCCGACTGCTACAAGTACATGAGGAAGTGTCACAAGTGCCAGATATACTCCGACAAAATCCATGTACCGCCAACGCATCTCAAAGTTCTCTCTTCCCCATGACCTTTTTCCATATGGGGAATCGACATGATTGGCATGATTGAGCCCAAGGCTTCGAACGGACATCGGTTTATCCTGGTAGCCATTGATTACTTCACCAAGTGGGTCGAAGCAGCGTCATACGCTAATGTAACCCGACAAGTGGTGGTCCGATTTATCAAAAATAATATCATCTACCGTTATGGTGTTCCGAGCCAGATCATTACTGATAATGGATCTAACTTGAACAATAAGATGATGAAAGAGTTGTGCATTGAGTTCAAGATTAAACACCATAACTCATCTCCCTATCGACCCAAGATGAATGGAGCGATAGAAGTGGCTAACAAGAACATCAAGAGGATCGTTCAAAAGATGGTTGTGACCTACAAAGACTGGCAGGAGATGCTACCCTTTGCCCTTCATGGTTATCGCACATCTGTCCGCACTTCAACAGGGGCAACCCCTTTCTCTCTAGTATATGGCATGGAAGCAGTGCTCCCAATAGAAGTAGAGATCTCATCAATCTGGGGATTGATGGAAGCTAAGCTTACAGAAGCTGAATGGTGCCAAAGTCAGCACGATGAACTGAATCTGATCGAAGAAAAGCGAATCACGGTAATATGCCATGGTCAGTTATATCAGCAAAGAATGAAGAAGGCGTTCGACAAAAAGGTTCGACCTCGCATCTTCAGGAAAGGAGACCTTGTGCTCAAGAAGATACAATCATTTCTCACTGATTCCCGGGGCAAATGGACCCCGAACTATGACGGCCCCTATGTGGTCAAGAAAGATTTCTCAGGCGGTGCCTTGAGACTCGCAACCATGGATGGAGAGGAATTTGCCTACCCCACAAATGTTGATGTAGTCAAGAAATAATTGGCCTAAACTATAAAAAAAAACGTCTCGGTGGATTGAAAACCCGAAAGGGCAGTCCAGGCAAAAATTAGAGACATGATCAAAAAACATCCCGGTGGATTGGAAATCTCAAAGTACAATCCAGGCAAAAGTTAGGAATAATGGCAAGTTACTACGTATGATCAGTTTCGCTCCTCAGCAGTCATGCCATCCATCAGAAACTCCAGTCAAGGTCATCTTCGACAGAAGCTCAGGATGCCCCGAATTCAAAGTTGGTAGAAGGATAGCGGTTGTTATGTTTCAACGTAGCCCCTTTTCGCTGTAAATTACCATTTTTCTAACTTTGTAAATACTCTATGGAATCACGCGTTTGGCTGATCTCCTTCCTATCAATAAAAATTGAGCCCTTGTGCTTTTGTTTGTAATTCTTATTTGTTTTAGCTTTACAGAACGACATTTTAACATGATCAACGATTCTTGAAACTAAACAAAAATGAATTTACTTGTTAAAAAATTTTCTGCTTTTAAAATAAAGATGGCAATTTCTTTTGATGGTTGAACATTGAAAGAACATCGATCGCTTCTCCAAAGGTGTTCGAGCCTCAAAGTGCATAATTGAAATACTCCTTCTAAACCAGTATGCCTGAATGAAGGATCAGCTATGTCAGATACGAATACTCCATCTGACATCTTCGGCCGAGTTCTCATCTCCTAAGCCCGACCAGCGTCGCTCCCAACAGGGTCCGTTTCTCCTAAGCAAGGCAGAATTGCTATCTTGAACCAGCGATATTTCTTTATGCCCCACTGTGGCCGAGTATCCCGTCGTGTTCATCCGTTAGTTTGTATGTTGCGTCAGTTTTGTCAGCATATACATACATGCATCGTGCATTATTGATTTACATTCATATTCATATTGCATCACTAGCTCTCTATTCAGTCTTGTCCCCTAGTGATAATAGTCCTCTCAATCGAGTTGTCAGTTCATTCCTCGTCAGGAAATGTTACGTCTGAATAATCTCTCTCCTCCAGTTTATTTCTGGATTAGAGTTGGCCCTTGACCACTTTGATAACTTGAACCTCAGAAAGACCAGAGAATTTTCGACAAATGTCACTCTTCGCCATTGAAGATGATATCTTTGCTTTCCCGAATTAAGGAAAATCCCCAGAGGAAGCCTCTTAAGCAGAGATTCGGCAATACAACCGTTTTTCTCCGAAAAGACCGCTGATGAAAAGGTCATCGGCACCTCAAAAAAAAATTGGATCACATCATATGGCATTTCTCCGAGAAGATCCCGAGAAAAGTATGATGTAAGACCCCAAGCAGAAGCAGTCTCTCAAGAGACTCGTTTTCCCCAATAGAGTCGACAAATGGCGTCTCCAAACAGAGAAGTTTGTACACCTCTACAACTCAGACGATTGGGTTTCCCAGCAACTCTGACATCAAAATTTTTTCTATCGAATGGCATCTCCCCAGGAAAATTCGGCGAGAAGTTTGAGGAAAACCGCTACACGTAGCGTCCCTTGTCAATAAAGTTTATTAAACTGAGACCAGATCCTTGGTAGGAAACCAGGATCGAGGGGAAGTTTATTTCAGAAACTAAGACCAGTTCCTTGGTAGGAAACCAAGATCGGGGGAAGTTTATTTTAGCAACTGAGACCAGATCCTTGGTAGGAAACCAGGATCGAGGGGAAGTTTATATCAGAAAACTAAGACCAGTACCTTGGCTGAAGACCAGGGTCGAGGGGAAGTTTTTACCTTTTCTAAGCATCATTGCTTAGCAAAAGAGGATGAATGCGTGAGCTACCACCCCTAAACACCATCAAAATTTCAGGTATTCCGATATTTAATCCTCTTGCACCCCGAATGCCCGAATACCTTCGCCATTCACACCTTCGGGTCCAAGAAGATTAAATAGGGGCATCTTTCATACCCCAAATTTTGACCACTAAGATTTCCCATCATTGTGAAAATCATCATCACAATATGGAGGAACCATCATACCTCATCAGTCTCCCCAAAGATGGGTGAGCATCCACTACAATCAAATTTAGGGTTTCCGGCCCTCTAAGAGCTTTTAGACAAAGGATCAATCAAGCAATGACATGATCTTCAACTTTTCTAGCCTCTCAAATATCCCCAATGGATCAAGAGGACTCCCACTTCAAGGATTAAGCATAAGGCTGCTCCCTTTTAAGTGGATCAAGCCTCGAGATCGCCAGTGTCACCAAATTAGGGTTTTGGTCGACCAGGGCCTCCAGATGGAAATTTTCCTCTGGGCATGAGCCAATGCTTCAAGGAATAACCTATGATGCTCCAAGGGAAATCATAAACCCAATCATCAAGTCAATTTAGCCTCAAGGGATGTATTCACCAAAAATCAGGAATTAGGGTTTCTTGACCTAATTCACCCCTAAGTGGACTTTTGGGACAAATCATGAGCCAAGACCTCAAGACATGATTTGAGGGTCTCCAACATACCACATTGATCCATTTGTAATAATGTATTGATCCAGGAAACTTGAGCAAAAAGTCTCAATTTCATCAGAGCCACAATTAGGGTTTCGCGAGAAAAGTCAACTGTATCTTTGAATTTTGACCAGGACATGCTCCCAAACCCTAGGACATGATTCAAAATACCCTATAACACCCATGGAACATGTCCATCAAGTTTGATTTAGGTCAAGGACATGATTTCCTAAATGATGGCACAGTTTGGAATTCATCTGATAAAAAGTCAACTGTGCACAAAAGTCAACTTTGACTTTTTGAGATTTTTCACAATTATGGTTTTTTAATCCTAAAATGATGTTAATGTATGATTTGAATCATCATTCATTAAGAAAAATCAAGAAAAGTGGGATAAATTGTAAAAGGGGTAACCATAAAAACTTAGAAAATTTTCTAAGTTATGAACAAAGTGGCAAGGGTACCAACTTTGGAGGATCATAACTCCTAAACCACAAAGCAATTTTTCCCCATCCAAAGCTTGATTTGTAGATCTCATTACCCTCTACAAAATCTTAAAACTGACCTCCCTCCAAATTCATTATGGATTTTGAGTTATGGAATGATCAAAATCACAAAAAGTGAAAATGTCACTTTTTCCAACACTTAGTGAAATTTTCACTAAGTCAGAATCTGCCTTCACTTTTTTCCAAATCTAGGGGGATTTTTCACTTGGATCCAAAAGGTATCAAGACCAAATATGATCAAACAGTTGTTGTATCATATAAGGGCTTTCCAAAATGACCAAGAACATCACCAAATTCCACTTGAGCCATGTGTAATGACAAGGGCAATATGCCTTGCTGAAAACTGCCAAGGCTAGGCAGAATTTTGCATTTTTGCTCGATTTGGCAAAATCAGCTAATTCCAAGCCTTGTCATCATCTTGAACACATCTGAGGATCAAATCCAAAGGGGACAAACACTGAGCCAAGCCTCTAAAGTCTTTGAAATAAGAAGTAGCATGACAAACCTAGAAATCCCTAAAAGAGGGACAAGACTCCAATTTTGGATTTGAGCATTTAATGGATGCACCAAGGTGGCATGGACTGACACATTTGCAACTAAATTCAGTCAAGAATGATTCAACAACTAGGGAACCACATCTCTGTGCTCTAACCTCTAGTCAATGGCTAGAGGAGACTTGGATTCTCATTTGCCAACATTGACCAAACCTCTGTTGCAGTTGTCATTCACTATTGATCCCAAAACAAACTTGCTCTACTATAAATAGAGCTCATTTGTGCTCAGTTTGAGTACACCAAAGCCATCAAACAGATGCTTTCCTCAAAATCACTTTCTTTAGGCAAAAATACCTTCCTTAGTAAGGTAACTCTGAGTTTTTGAGTTAGAGAGCAATTCCATCACAACTCATGATCCTAACACCTCATAAAAATCATATGTAGGTGATCCAAACTATCAAAAGTGACCTGTAATCCTTAAATCACAAAGTCACATGTCAAAACCTCAAAATAGGTCTTTTGTGCATTTTTAAAGCCATGTCTTGATTCAGTCACTTTCCAAACCAGATAAAACCTCAAACACACTCCAAATATCATCCTTGAATTGTCCCAAATGATTCCCCCCATCTGGAACACCATTTGAGAGAGTTGCTATTTTGGCCATTTTAACCCCTTTTGCAAGAAATGGCCAGTTTGTGTTTTTGCAGGTTCCAGCTGATTCCACTCATCCTAAAAGCTTCTAACGGATCATTTGAGAGTGTCCAAAGCATCAAACCATTTCTGGAACAAGAAGTTTGGCAGATTGCACAGAAAACTCCAAAAGCTCAAAAAGAGGTAAGCATCATGACTTGAACTTTCCAAAATATGCATTGCTTTGAAGTCCACTGATCATACACACCTCATACATGTTATATATGTTGTGTTTGAACCAATTCATCATGTAATTCATGCCTGTATCAAAGTGTAGCATAGAAAATGAAATTATAGGCCCTTTTCAAAACCACTATCGAATTTTGAGGAGGGAGTATGATCTGAAAAAAATACCACCACCATTGGATTCCTTATGAAATTCTAGGCCAGATGCATATAAATTTTGGCCCCAACCATGGAGAAATGAGAAAGTTATGGACCTTCCCGTTTCTTGGCAAAACTTGTCTTGCCTTGCCTTGGCCAGGCCTAGAAAACAAGGCAAGCCTTGTATATTTGTGGTTTCACTTCAAGCAATGGATGTATCACCACCCCAGTGGTAAGGCGCGCGCCCTATAACCTTGAGGTCGTGGGTTCAAACCCCACCCATGCCATTTTGTGTTTTCTCACATTTTTGCTATTTTTTCCAATATTTTCATGCTTTATTAATTAATTGGAAAATTAATAACTCTTTCAATTTTAATTATTTTTTATTGGTTCTTTTTGCAAAAAATCACAAAAATGTTGAAATGTTTTATTCCACAAAAAAAATTAAGTTTATATTATTTATTTAATATAATTAGTATTTTTGTGAATAAATTCATTTTTTATGTTTCTTAAACATTTTAACAGTGAATATTTACTTTGAAAATCAAAACCTAGTGGGTTTTAATATCCTTTGTGATTAGTCCCTCATTTTTCAAACCATGAACAAAAATCACAAATGGTTTATTCAAACTTCTTTGGTATTTTATTTTATTTTCTTTAAATATTTCCTTTTAAAGAATAACAAATTAGGGTTTCTTTGATTTTCACCCTCACAAAACATTTTCAAAAACTATTTTGGGCCTCTAATAGAGTGTAAGACCCTATCCTTTGTAAATACAAACCTATTTTGGGCCTCCCTTATTGTATAAGTCCCACTGTATTTTCAAAAACAACGGCGCGATCGTTGTTTTTTTAGCAAAAACCCTATGGGCCTACCCTTGTGTTATAAGCCCCATGTCTTTTCTTTGGGCCTCTATTAGAGTGTAAGACCCAACCCCCTTTGAAAACCAAACTTTTGGGCCTCACTTATTGTATAAAGACCCACCGCGTTTTCAAAAATCTCGGCGCGATCGCCATTTTTAAACAAATGACCCCGGGCCTCTCCTTGAGCTGTAAGCCCCACCACTTATACAAAAATAAATCTCTTGGGCCTCTAATAGAGTGTAAGACCCAACCCCCTTTTAACCAAATCAATTTTGGGCCTCAGACATTGTATAAGTCCTTCTGCGTTAAAAAGAAAACTTCGGCGCGATCGCCAATTCAAAAACAAATCATCTGGGTCTACCTTCATGTTATAAGCCCCACTTCTTTTCTTTAAAACTTTTTGGGCCTCTTGAGAGAGTGTAAGACCCAATCCTTTGTACAGAAAAGCTTTCTTGGGCCTCATTCACTTGTATAAGTCCCTCTGTACAAATTCAACAGTACAATCACTGATAAAACCCTGGGCCTCTCCTTGATTTGTAAGCCCCAACTTTTTTTTCAAAATACTTTCTCCTTGGATTTTGAATATACTGTTGTTTTTAATATTTCTTTGTTGAACAACTAACCAAACAGCATGGAAGCTCTACAACCGAGTAAGTGTTTATATGCTTTCTTTACCCGCTTTCATATACATATAACTGTATTGTGGGGTTGTTTCACTGTAAGTCTTCTTTCATAAACTCATATCAACTGTGTAATACTAGTATAGATATTTAGAGTTTCCCCGGCAATTACGTCTAGCACTAAGCCCTATTGGTCACTCTTAAATACAAACAAAACTAGATCCCCATAGGATTACCAGACACAGTCTTCCCTCCTCTTGGGGTTAAACAATATGGAGATGTGAAAGGCAACATTCTCGGTGAACCCTTTCACAGACTGTCACCCTTAGAAATTGTCAAAGAAACTCTACTCCCCAGAGATGATCTTTTCTCCATGAATGGCATCTCTTGAGTTTCTTCCAAATTCTCGAACTTTCCTGGCTTGATCTATTCTCTGTGAATGGCATGTCTTGAATTTCTCGGGGTTTGGGGACCCACGGGCTTCCTAAAAGCATCCCCGCCTCCTCTTGGGCATTGTACAAGGACCCGTCGGCTTCTTAGAAGTTTTCACAGCCTCCTCTTAGGCTTCGTATAAGGAATATTCCTTCGGGAAGAGAGCCTCCTCTTGGGCTTTGTACAAATTGTCCCTCGGCTTCTTAAAAGTTTCCAGCCTCCTCTCTGGCTTCGTACAAATTATCTCGACGACCTCCTAGAGGTATAGGAACAGAAATCAGTCATCTTAATATAACAGTCTTTCAAAGAGTCTAGATCTTTCTACCGTGAACGTACTACTACTATTTCTTTAAGCATAGTACAAAAGATAAAACTCTAGACTTGGACAGTCTAATCTCCATGAGTCTCGAAGGCATTCTCAAGTAGGGAAAAACACCAGTAGACTCGGACAATCTCCAATACCCTCTGGATTCCCCATTTCCTTAAAGAAACTGGAAATAACCCTAATCCTCTGATCAATCCCAAAGCATAGCCTTACCTTTAATCAGTCTCTTTATAAGAACTTATTTTCTCTTTTAACCAACCTACTGGACCTGTCACTCAACTGAAACAGCAATCCTTTGAGCCTCTATCTCGGGCTTCGTACGAGATACAAAAAGACTCTCTTGTTGAGTCAAACCTTTTAGCCTCTATCTCGGGCTTCGTACGAGATACAAAAAACACTCTCTTGTTGAGTATAAAAGACTCTCTTGTTGAGTCAATCTCTCTTTTAGCCTCCATCTCGGGCTTCGTACGAGATACAAAAACACTCTCTTGTTGAGTATAAAAGACTCTCTTGTTGAGTCGACCTTTAGCCTCCGTCTTGGGCTTCATACAAGACACATCTAAAAGACTCTCTTGTTGAGTCAAACTCCTTTTAGCCTCCCTCTCGGGCTTCGTACGAGACACAAAAGCACCCTCTTGCTGGGCCAATAGCCTCCTCTTAGGCTTTGTATAAGAAAAACCCCGATTGAGTCAATCAACCTTTTAGCATCAAAACCGTGCCTCGTTCATAGGATACAAACATCGACAACTCCTTTCATCTAATTACTGTAAGCGACAAACCTCTGGATTATTTACATCCACGCCACTGTCCCTCTTTTAGCATGAGAAATTCCTAAGGAAAGATAGCATTGCTCTACACTGAGTTAAAGTCTTCTCCTTTGGGTTAAAACCCCCTATAAAGGAAATTATGGCATTGCTAGGATTCACATATCCCGGTTAAAGTAATCCTCCTTTATAGTCAGTCACCCAACAGTTGTGACAAACAGACCCCCTTTAGAGATGACAAATTCTCTCTAAAGACAACACCTTTTTAGCTCCACATCTTGGGCTTCGAACAAGATAAAAATAGACCCTTCAGCTTCACATCTTGAGCTTTAAACAAGATATAAACCACCTTTTCAGCTTCACGTCTTGGGCTTTGAACAAGATACCAAATCACCATTTCCTCCCATAGAATAGGAGGAACTACGATCGCTCTGATTTCCCTGTTTCGGTAAATGGGAATATGTAGGCATAAGATTGAAAGAAAAATCTTAGCGAGCACACTAATCCAAAGCCCCAAATCCTGTACTTTCACATATCAATTGAAAAGCATCAGTCCTAGCATCCTAACAAAATTCCCCGTGAACATTCTCGGTGTTTCGTTCTAACAAAGTAAGAAGAAAGAGGCCCCATTACCATATAGCATCTATAACCTACCAGACCGCTGTTTAAACTCAGTATGCAAGCAGGGTTAATTGGAGACATCTATTTCCCTTCCTTAGTCAGCTCAATAGGAAAAAAAATGAATCGACCTGTAGTATCCTAGAGCGACAGTGCTTAAGAACCACGTCCAAAATCGCTCGCTACAACATGTAGTAGAAGGATGTATATTTATTACACTCCTTAATTGTGAACATTCGGTAGAAGAAGTAATGCAGCCTGTTGATATGAATATTGTGCAGAAGAATATACACAAGATGGATTTCAGCATTATCTACTCTTGAGTACCTTCCTTTCTTTGGACGTAAAATGTGTGAAACTAACCATAACAGAATCCTTGGAACCATCTTCAGTTGACTGACGGTCACAGTGTCATGACAGTCCTCCTACCTAGGTGCTTTAAGCATCTCATTCAGATGCGTATTCCACTCGAAATCCCTATGAATGTCGAATTCTATTACCAACAAATTAGGCTCTTCATCAACATCAGGATCACCAATGGTGATTTCAATCAGCTTCTTCTATATATCATCAGTAACCTCATAGAAACTATTACCAATTGTGAATTTGAAGGAGGATCCGTCCCAATCATGCAGGTCAGAGTAGAACACCCAGATAAGGTCTTCATTGTAATCTTGTGACAGTTACAGAAAGTATTTTATATGATGGTGCTCGATAAGTTGAACAACCTCTAGAATTTCCAAGCATCCAGCCACCATTGGCTTTCACACGTGCTACTTCATGACAAGACGTTGTTGATGTTTTTCTGTGAATTCTGCAACACACTCATCTGAAACCAGAGAGAATACGGTTTCAAGAGCAGTTGAAGAAGCAACACCTTTTCCATTGTCTCTAGAATCACCTTATTTTTTACACTTTTAGATGCCATTGAAATTTGCTAAAAGGAATTTTTTAGAATAGATGTTTGAATGTCAAGGCTTGAGAGTAAGATGAGGTTTGGAGAATGAAGAGAAATGATGACAATTTATAGAGAATGAGAAATGCATAACGTTAAAGGTTTTATGAAAGTGGAAGGTTGAAAGAGTCAATAAGATAGGTTAAATGATAGTAGTGGAGAATTAAATGTTCTTTGTGGAGTTACAATGATTGACTGATAGTTGAATGACACTTAAAACAGATTCATCAATCAACCATGAATGTTGGAAAATGAAACATTTTGGTCAAATATGTCTTAATTCAACTTTTCACTGTCATACTAAAACTAATACGTGTTGACACATGCTATAGCAGAAACTAGAAAATTCAAAAGGAATTAAATCATGTGTCGACCTGAATTAATATGTGTCAACCTCTATTATAGATTTTCTAAAAAATACTAAAATTGATTATTATAGGTTGACCTATACGACACTGTGTCGACCTGAATACCTCAAAAATAAAAAATTCTAACTCAATTTAACTCTTAGTGACTGTAACGCCCCGATTTGTTTAACTCTATTTATTTATTTCATTTATTTGAATTTTGTGAAATGTGTGAATTTATGGTATTTTACCTGCTAATTGGTTAATTTCTCAGATAGATAAAATATTTGTATTAAATTATTATTTCTTTTCAACTTTTATTTCCGAAATATATTTCATTGGTATGCTTATGTTTTATCGCATTTTGAGAGCGTTTGGGAGATATTTGAGCGTAAGGGCAAAATGGTCATTTTGGGTAGTTAGATATTTTGTTATAAATAGAAATAGAGAGAGAGAAATAGAAAGAAAAGAAAAAGAAGAGAAAGAAAAGGAAAAGAAGAGAAAAGAGAGGAAAGAAAGGGAGAAGAAGAAAAAAGGGGAAAATCGAAGATTCTCCATTTCACTCGCGATTAATCGGGTAAGGGTGAGAAGTTTCAATTATATCTTGCTTGTGTATGTATATGCGTTGTTTGTTGTAATTGTTTTGGTTATTTCGCGACTTTTCTAATCGATTCAAATTAGGAGCAATCGATAGAAATCGATGGTTTTGCGGTTGAAAATCGATATAAATGGCGTAGTGTAATCGTATTATGCATATGATCATTGATTATGCTTGGTTGTGCTGTTTGGAAGTGTTTTGGGTGAAGAATTGGGTTTTTGGACCCAAATGTTTCTAGGTTCACACAGCTGCGAATTTCAAAATTCTGCTTCGTTCGCCTAGCGAACCTGGCGAATGCGAAAGCGAAGGTTTGGTTGAGGGTTCACTGCGGAAGGCGAATGTTCGCTCAGAGCCTCGCTTAGCAAACTTTTTACCTGGTTTCTACTGCCTTGGTTCGCTAGGGTTCGCCTAGCGAATACTGGAGCGAACGTGATATTTTTCTATTTTGTTTTCTTCATAACTTTTGAACCGTAAGTCCGTTTTGGTTGCCGTTCGAAGCGTTAGAAAGCTTATGAAATGTTCTTTCTTTTAAAAATGGGTTGGAGGTCATTAGATGATTTATTTAAGTTGTGATTTTGAAAAAGTGTTGGTTTGTCGGATTTTTACCGTCGTATTGGTGTGCGAATAACGTGTTATCGTGTTATATGCTTTTGATATGCAACATGTAGCTTGTGTGCTGATTATATGATGTGAATATACATGATGGAATGTTGTGATGATGGTTTGTGGCATTATGGCAAATATGTGCATTGTTTATGTGAAATTCAATGTATGTTGTGTGGTGGCTTTTATGGTTTGAAATGCATTGTTTGAATTGTTTTGCAATGCATGAATGTGATGATGTTGAAGCATGTGACAAGTTGTTGTAATTGTTGTGGTTGTTGATTTGTGGCCTAAGGGCAAGAATATGCAATGTGTGGTATTTGACGTTATATGCATGATTGTGGTTGCATATATGTGTGCAATGTGAATGTCATGAGTCATCGTATGCCAAGCATCATGATATGCATTGTTGTGACGTCCTGAGTGACGGTTTGGTTCCAGAGGGAATCCGCTATAACATCGTGCGCCTTATGCCGAGAGGACCTAAAGCGATGAATATAGACGATCGTGCGCCTTATATTAAGAGGACCTAAAGCGATCGGATTGTGCGCCTTATACCGAGAGGACCTAAAGCAATCCATAAACGTCGTGCGCCTTATACCAAGAGGACCTAAAGCGACGGGTGAACATCGTAGGCCCGACGGGGAGTTACAGTTATGTAACGAGCGATGGTTCCTGTAGTTCCTGAGTGAACTAATGATGAGAAATATTTGGAGTCGGTACCGCATGGCATTTGCATAGAGTCGTTGTGTCGGTCTCTGTGCATTTGCATAAATCATGGATTAATTATGCATGGAATTATGAATGTGATTGATGAGATGGAATATGTGTAATTGTATTGATGATGAGTGTATTGTGTTTGATTGATGATGTGTGAGAATTGTGAATAGATGCATTGGTTGTGAGTGATATGTTTTGTGTATAAACATAAGATATGTGAATTGGTGGCATGCTATATGTGTTAGCAAATGTGATTATATTGGTATAATCGTTATATGCTATGTGGTTGTATTGTTAGGAATATGTTACGTATTGGTGGCATGCTATATGTGTTAGTAAGTGATGTATGTGGTGAGAAATATTATATATGTGAATTTGTTTGTGTTGTGGCATATTATTATGCAATCTTGTTATAGTTGTTATTTCTCACCCTTCTGCTGGAATATGCTTTTTATGGCATAGTGCAGATTGCCAGCTTTAGAGGCGTGGAGGCAAGTGGAAGAGTTAGATCTTCGCCTTTGCTTAGGTCTTGGTGTCTGCTCTGATACGTAGCACGGGAGTCGGGGAACGATTATGTTATATATGTATATATTTGTAGGATATATTTTGTATGAATATTTTGATGTATAAAACATTTTATTTTGTAAAACAAGTCGATTATGGATCTTTCCGCTTTATTCCATAATTGACATTTCCTTTATTATGAAAAAAGTTTCCCCTTTGAGGGTACTCTATTTTATGTTATGTATCAAGCATATGAGCAGGGATGATGTTTTGTTTATTTAAAGGTGACATCCTTGTTTCTGTCGGAAAAATAAATTTTTTAGTTACTCTGATTTTATTTATGTATTATTTATTCGCGATGGGAATTGGGGTGTTACAGTGACACTTAGAGACTCAGATTGATTTAAGAGTGATAACTTGATGAGAGACATATGGATATGATAGATTTTTATGGTTTGTTTGCTAGACTTTTGCAATCATGAAAATCCAAGCATGAATTAGTTCAAGATATAGATCAAGGCGTGAAGACATTTGAATATCGTTACTATAAGCATATAGAATGCAACTCATAATACATTTGAAATTTTTGGAAGTAAAGACATATCACAAATATCATACTCATTACTCATCACATACCTTTGAGAAATAAACAGGTCAAAGAAATACTTACTTACGAAACAAGAAAAAAGATTGAAACGATATTACCTCACTGTACACACGACGTAGGATGCACATGCATTCCACGAATAACTTTTGAACGAAAGTTGAAATGAACGCAAAAACGTGCCAAAAAAAAACAATCGAAACCAAAACCCTCTTACCACTTTTGTTCTTGTACAAGTATTTGAAAGTGCGACTAATAATAATTTATCCAATAGGTGATTGACTTGATGATTATTCTTGATGTTGGACTCTCAATCTTGTTTAATCATGATGATTATCTTGCTCCTCCTCATGTATCATCATCTTAGGTTGATCACTCCTAGTTTGATGCACTTGAGTATGTCTTGTTGAAGATAAATCTACATCATTAAACATAACACCTTTCCAAAACTTCTTGAATAGAACCATTAGTAATCATCACATACATTGGCAATAAAGTCCGCCTTGCTTGTCACATAGATCAACACAATAAATACATGTCACCTTATTATGCCTTGATTTTCCACAGATGAGATCCCATACTCTCTTTTATATAGTCAAGGCATTTTTCCTACATGATTAATAATTAGTGCTAGGTACCCAATCTTCATTGGATCCTTGGGGGTTAGTGAAACTTTGCTTGCATTTAGGAAACCATTGATATGCACCTTTCGGAACAAAGAGTTTCCTAAAATTGCACTTAGAAATTGTGTGACCCTTCTTGCAACAATAATAACAATACAAATTATAAGAAGATAATCTTTTGCTATTTGGTTTCTTCTGAACCTAACTATACCTTCAATAAGGATTATGAGAAGGCAAGTCATACTTAGAAGTATCAATAGAAAAAGTAACCTTAGGTTGCAAAGTATTATCCAATTTGGCTTTGAGAGTCCTTGACTCCTTTTGCCAAATGTGATAAGTTTTACAACAAACCATAAAGTTTTAGCATCCTCATGTTTGTCTTTTAGAATATCTAACACAAACATCCCCAGAGCTTCCATATTCTTTTCATTTTCTAAAATATTAGCTTCTAATTGAGAAATGATTCTTTTATTTGCAGCTAATCTTTTGAAAAAGTCTATGGCTTGTCTTTGTAGATTTTCAAAAGCCTCTTGCAATTGGGAGAAAGGTAAGTCATGAGAAGATTGAAGATTAGAGTGACTTACAACCTTTTTCTTTCCTTTGTTTGCCATATATCAAAGCTTGGCCTATTCAACACTTGAAGTAGAGCTATCATCACTTGAAGAATCACTTTTGCTTCCCAAGCAGCATAAGCTCTTCTAGACTTTCTAGATTTCTTATAATGGCCTCTATTTTTATCTTTGTTGATTGTAGGACACTCTAGCTTGTAGTGGCCCGGTTTTCTACAATTGTAATAAGTACTTCTAGACTTCCCTTTTCTATTCTCATCTTCTTTTGAGGAACTTGATAACCTTCTTGATTTTCCACGGTTTTTGTCGGGATATTTGTCACATTATTTCTACATGTATTTATTGAACCTCTTTATAAATAGTCCCATATCTTCTTCATCAGATTCATTGTCATCTTTATATTCACAATCCCTAAGCTCATCGTGTGAGTGACTTAAACTAGAAGTATTTAGAGCTATGGACTTCTTCCCTTCTTCTTTGTCTTTTTCTTTCTCCTTCTTGATTTCCTTTTCTTGCTATTTTTCATATTTTTCTAAGCAAGTGAGTTCTTCCTCATGCTCTTCTAATTTTTCAAACAAAGTCATGAGAACAAGAACTTTTAGATCGTTTTCCTCTTTAATATAGGTGACCTTGGGTTGCCACTCCCTAATTAAACATCTCAACACTTTGTTAGTAGAAACTTCATTAGAAACAAGATTACATAGCGCATTTAATCAATTGATAAGATGTGTGAACCGTTTTCGTATACACGCAATGGTTTCACCATGCTCAATACGAAGCATCTCAAACTCTTGATTTAATGTGTTGATCCTAGCTTGTTTGACATCATTAGTACTCTCATGGGCAACCTCTAATGCGTCCCACATAGCCTTGGTGGTCTCACAATGAGAAATGCAATAATACTCATCAACACCCAAAGCGAAAGTGATAATATTTTTCTCTTTCCAATCATGTGACCACAATTTATAATCATTAGTATCCCATTGTGCTTCCGGTTTAGGTAATGTAACACCCTTAGAATTGGTCAAGGTTATTTCATTCAGACCATTTTTAATGGTGTCCCATATACCTTTGTCAACGAAGTTGATATGGATACGCATACAAGCTTTCTAATAGCCATAATTTTCGCTGATGAAAATTGATGCTCTATTGTGTAGCGTGCGATTTTTGTCGGTGACACGACCACCTTACCGCAATGGTTGAAATTGGGTGCTACTTTCTAATTTCTTATTTATCCTATGAAGCTGGAAAGGAAAGGGAAGCTATCTAAAACTAACCTTGCACGCAAATGTTTTCTTTAACAAATTCTAAGAGATTGGGGGGTCCGGGTTAGGTTATACAAAGGGAAGTTGTTAATTACCCAGTGTATATATGGTTATCCATAGATCGTTTGGCATGTTCTTCTATTATCTAATTACTGGTGTTTATCTGTTATAAATTGGGAAAGTTCTACCTTTGGGAAAGTTGAGAGAGTATTTTTCTTGTTTTCGGGTTTTTCGACGTTTTTTGGTAAGGTACTGGACCTAAGGATTTTTTATTGGTGTGCTCGCTAAGATTTCGCAATCTTATGCCTACGTATTCTCGTAAAGATAACAGGGAAATCAGAGCAATCGTAGTTCCTCCTATTCTATGGGAGGAAAAAGATGTTTGGTGTCTTGCTTAAAGCCCAAGATTGAAGCTAAATGAGTATTTGTGTCTTGTTCAAAGCCCAAGATTGAAGCTAAAGGTCTGACTGAGAGAGAATTCATTATCTCTAAAGGGAGATATCTGACCTGTTCATCACACTTGTTGGGGTATTTGGTTATAAAGGGGAATTACTTTAACTGGGATATGAGAATCCAGCAATGCCATAATTTCCTTTACAAGGGAGATCTCCTGAAGGAGGAAACTTTATCTTAGTGTTGAGCAATGCCATTTTTCCTTAGGAGTCTTTACATGCTAAGAGAGGGACATGGGCTTGGATGTAAATAATCTAGAGGTTTTCCGCTTACAACAATTAGATGAAAGAGGAAGTTTACCAGGATAAAAGAGGGACCACAACTTGGATTTTTGAATCAACAAGTGTGCCACTTACAGCAGTTATCTGGGATTAGGGTTTTTTGATTTGTTTATTTTGAGGTGTGATGTACAGAGAAAAGCCTTCCTACAGAGAGAGATTTTGACTTCCTCTAAGGGGAGGGTGGTTTTTATATGCCTTGATCAAAGCCCAAGGTTAAAGCTAAAAGGTTGATTTTGTTTAGGGAATTTTATATCTATCTTGTACAAAGCCCAAGATAGAGGCTGAAGATAGATTGCCTCTTTTGGGGAATATTTTATCTGTCTTGTACAAAGCCCAAGATTAAGGCTAAAAGAATTGACTCCACTAGGAAGGGTTTTATCTGTCTTGTACAAATCCCAAGATTGAGGCTAAAAGTTTAATTAACTCAGCTGGAGAATATTGTCTGTAAAGCCCAAGGTTGAGGCTAACTCAGCTGAGGAAAAATCATTATACAAAGCCTAAGAGGAGGCTGGTTGGGGAATTTCTTATATGAAGCATAAGAGGAGCCTAGCTTCTACTGAGGATTATTAAGATCCAGAGACAGGTCCAAAGTAGGGAATCAACTATTGCTGAGGATTACTGAAGAGTTGAAATATCAGATGCCTTGAGGTTCTAATTTTGTTAGTGTTGTATTGATAGTAAGTTGACCCTAGCTGGGGAACTTGGGATGAAAGGTTTAAGCTCTGCTGGTGAATTAATGAAATCATCAGGGTTATTTTTGTGTTTTTTTATAAAACTTGAGGGTTTCTTTGAGATCCAAGAGGAGATGAGACTTTCCAAGTCTACTGGTATGAAGAGGTTTTTTCTTAACTGGAGAGTTATCTTTGTATGAAGCCCAAGAGGAGGTTGATGTTTTAACGGATGAGAATCAACCCTAAACTGGTCTGCTGTTTTGACTCACTGGAAGATTGAACTAGCAAAAGATGACTAGGTTTTGTCCTATACCTGTAGGAGGTCTTCGGGTCCTTGTACTAAGCCCAAGAGGAGGCTGAGAACTTCTAAGAAGTCTGAGGGTCCTTGTACAAAGCCCAGGAGGAGGCTGGGGATACGTTTAGGAAACCTGTGGGTCCAAGCCTAAGAAAAGTTCAAGAAAGGTTTCACCGGGAATAATCCTTTCTTTAGTGAACAGTTCTAAGGTTTGAAGAAATTCAAAAGAGGTTTCACCTGGAATAATCCTCTTTGGGGAAATGAATTTCTTGTATAGATATTTCTAAGTTGTGACAGTTTTGAGAAAAGTTTCACCGGGAATAATGACTTTCTCTGTTCCATATTGTATAAGCCCAAGAGGAGGCAAGACTGTATCTGGAATTTCCCATGGGGGAACTAGTTTTGACTGTGTTGAAAGAGTAATCACTGGTTTGATCTAAAACTATACCTAATTGCTGGGGAAAACTCTAAGAAAATATATATACAAGCATATATGTATAGATGAAATATATAAACAAGTATGTTGAATAAAACAGTAGAACTTACAGGAGTGCAAGCTCCAGCATTGTAACCACAGCTGTATGGTTAGTTATTCAAGAAATTGAAGAAAGTTTTGATAGCACTTTGAATTTGAATCTAAATCAAAAAATAAAGTTGTTTTAAAAGGAAGTTTGGGGCTTATACTTAAGGAGAGGCCCAGATGATTTCTTTCAAAAAGACGACGATCGCGTCGTTATTTTGAAAACCACAGAGGGACTTATATAATGACTGGGGCCCAAAATTATTATATTTACAAAGAGTATGGGTCTTACACTCTATTAGAGGCCCAATAGTTTATTTTAATACAAGAGTTAGGGCTTACAGCTCAAGGAGAGGCCCAGATGAAAAACAACGATCGTACCGTTATTTTGAAAATTGTATCGGGACTAATACAATGACTGAGGCCCAAAAATGGTTTATTTACAAGGGATGGGTCTTACACTCTAATAGAGGCCCAAGAGTATTTGAAAAGGAAGAAAAATGGGACTTACAACACAAAAGGGGAGGCCCAAATGAAAATTGTTTGAAAACGGCGATCGCGCCGAGATTTTTAAAATCGTATCGGGACTTATACAATGATTGAGGCCCAAATTATTTTTGTACAATGGGGATTGGGTCTTGCACTCTATTAGAGGCCCAAAAGTGTTTTGAAAAAAGATTTGTAAGGGTGAAAAATAATCAAAACCCTAATATGATTTAAAAAATGTATTTTTATTGAATAAAATTCAATTAAATTGATCAAAATTATCAAACAAATGTGGAAAAAAAGTTGTGATCTTGGATTAATGTTTGAAAAAACATGTTTCATTCATAGAATGATTTGAAAATAATTTGAATTTGAAAAAATCAAGAGAAAGAAATATTTTTAAATGCCTAAAAATAAATAAAAATTAATTCTTTACAAAAATATCAAATTATACAAAATAAATCATATTTTTGTGAGATTTTTGTAGAATGAAATATTTTAACATTTTTGTGAATTTTCAAAAAAAAGAACCAATAAAAATAATTAAAATTGAGAGAGAAATTAATGTTGGAATTAATTAATAAAAACCATAAAAAAAAATGAAAAATAGCAAAATATGAGAGAAATGGCAAAATGGTCTGGGTGGGTCTTGAACCCACGACCTCCAACCAAACACACATGCGCGCTACCACTGGGGTGGTGATACATCTGTGTATCAAAACCACCCCATAAACATATATGGGTGGCCTAAATTCTAGGCCTGGCCAAGGCAAAAACCAGGTTTTGGTGGATTTGCAAGAAGGTCATAACTTCCTCAATTCTCCATGGTATTGGACAAAATTTAGATGGATCCTGCCTAAAATTTCATGAGGAATGCAATGGTGCTTTTAGAATTTTATAAAGATGCTTCTATTTTAAGGTAGTGGATTCAAAATAGGCCAAGATTTGAAAGTTCTATGCTATCTTATCATACAAGCAACAATAACATGATAAATTGGTTCAAACACAACACATTGGATATATATGACATGTTTATGATCAATGGACATCAAAGCAATGCATATTTTAAGAGGTCAAGTTGTGATGCACTTACCTCTTGAAGCTCCTTGTGCTAATTGTCAAGATCCTTGTGCAAGAAGTAATCCAATGCTTTAGCCACTCTTGATTGACCCCTTAGAAGCTTTTAGGATGATCAAAACCAGCTGGAAACCTCAGGAACAAGAAATGGCTCTTTCTTGCAAAAGTGGCAAAAAGGACCAAAATGGTAACCCACTCAAATGGTGTTATAGTTGAGGGAAACCTCTTGGGACAGTTTGAGGATGATACTTGGAGTGTGTTTGTAGCTTTGTGTGGTTTTGTAAGTGAGTGAATCAAGACATGGCTTGTAAAATGCAGAAAAGTCAAAATTTAAGGTTTTGGAGGTTGACTTTCTGATTTTGAGGTTGTGCAATGTGGATGAAGGTTTGAACACCTCCAATGGATGATTTGTGATGTATTTGGATGGTTATTTGAATGGTTTTTGCTCTGGTTTCAAGAATTCCCAAATTGCTTCAATGTGACTTAAAATTGAAGTAAAAGAGGGAGAGTGAGAAAACAAGGCTTTGGTATTGTTTTGGTGTGGTTTGAAACATCAGAAATGCCCTCTATTTATAGGAGAGGAGTTTTGTTTTTGAAGGAATAGTGTTGGATGAGGGATCACTCTATTATCCAATGGATATGCCCATGTATCACTTCCTTAAATGCCAAGGTACCAAGTCTTCACTTGGCCATTGACTAGAGCTGATATTTGTAGCTCTAAGTCTTCTGATCTTTGCAACAAACTTGACTCAATTGGATTGATAGGATTGGTTCATGACAGCTCCATGTACCACATCAATTCAACATGACAAAATTGAAGTTTTTAGAATTGAAACTTGAATGATCACATGCCAAATGATGGGATTTTTGCCTAGGGTTCCAAGCTTGCAGGTTCTTCATGATTGATTGAGATTCTTGTTGAATTTGGATGAGGATCAGTCTTTCATAGTCACCAAAATTGGACTCAAGAATCGTGTGCCACCAGTAATGCACAATTCTGTCTTGGAAATCAGTTTGAGCAAGGCTTGTTGTGAGGTTCATAACTCTTTGATTAAGTTGAATCAATGTGAATTCTTGTATTCTTTGGAAAGCTCTCGTGACATACTTTAACTTTGATGTTCACAAATGGACCTGGTTCAGCTTGGATCATGATGAAAAATGACTTCAAAGTTGGTCAAAAATGAAACAGGTTTTGACTTTTTTTTTGAAAATTTCACTAAGTGTTAGAAAAAGTGGTCATTTTCACCTTTTGTGATTTTGATCAATCCATAACTCAAAATCCATGAGGATTTAGAATTTGATGTAGTTGACACTTTTGAATTATGCCATGTGAACTTTCATTTGAGCTTTGGATGGAAGAAAAAGGCCTTGGGGTTTAGGAGTTATGCCCTTGCAAAGTTGGTACCAAATCCATTTTGTTCCATAACTTGGAAAAATTTAAGTTTCTCATGGTTGCCCCTTTTGCAAGTTACCTCACTTTTCTTGATTTTTCTTGATGGATGATGATCCAAACCATGAATTAACATTGTTCTTGACTTAAGGAAGCCTTGTTTGTCAATAAATTCAAAGGGTCAAACTTGACTTTTTGACACAGTTGACTTTTTTTCAAATGAAATCCAAACTGTGTGATCCTCTATGTAATCAAGTTATTGACCTAATTCAAACCTAATGTATGAGTTCCGTAGGTGTTTTAGGGTGTCTTGAATCATGTCCCAAGATTTGGGAGCACGTCTTGGTCTAAAGTCAAAGGTACAGTTGACTTTTTCTTCAAAACCCTACCTGTGGTCCAGATGAAATTGAAACTTGTGAATCAAGCTTCTTGGATCAATCCATTATTATAAATGGATCAATGTGGTGTATTTGAGGCCCTCAAATCATGTCTTGAGGTATTGGTACATGCCTTGCCTCAGAAGTCAACTTAGGGGTGAATTAGATCAAGAAACCTTAATTCCTGATTTTTTATGAATGCATCCCCAGAGGCTAACCTGACTCTATGATTGCATCACAAGGCCCCTTTGATATTCTTATATCATGTTTAGAAGTCTTGGCTCATGCCCAGATGAAAATTTTCATCTGGAGGCCTTGGTCGACTAAAACCCTAATTTGGTGACACTGGCGATCTTGAGGCTTAATCCACTTGGAATGTTGCAACCTTGTGCTTGATTCTTGATATGGGAGACCTCTTGATCCTTTATGGGTGTTTGAGAGGCTTGACAAGTTTAGTATCATGTCCATTCTTGATTGATCCTTTGTGTTAGTTTCTTGGATTGGCTAGAATTTTGGTAAAACAAAGTATGTTCAATGTTGATGTCAAGGTGGTGATGTTGCAACATTGAGTCTTAACACTGGGTTGTGTTAAGTAGTGAAGTTGTTCAATGTTTGATGTCATATGGGTGATGTCACAACATTGAGTCTTAACACTGGGCTGTGTTAAGTGTTTAAGTTACTGAAGTTTGGATGTCTGATGTCATAAGCGATGTTGTGACATTAGATCTGCAGAATTAATAACATCAGGTTGTGATGTTGTTAGGGTTTGCATGTTAGCTGGAATTGTGGAAAGCAGGTAGTCTCATTGGATGCAGATATCTTGGGATAGATATTCTCTACTGCATAGGAGATCTGGTGCTGATTTGTAGGAGATTTAAAAGGTCGAAGATTTGAAAAGATTTTAGGAGAAAAGCCCAATTCAGATAGCTATATAAAGCGCATCTGTAATGAAGGAAAAGCAACGAAGAAAGAGAGCTAAAGACTGAGTGTCGATTGTGTCTTCGTGTATGTTTTGTAAACCATTCGAGTGTGAATTGGTATTGTTGTTTTGAGTTGTTCTTGATCAAAGTTGTGAAGCAGAATCAAGTAGTGTTATTCAAAGTGTGTGATCTTTGAAGTATATCACTGAAGTGTTTTAGGGATTGAGTAGTGTTCTCATATCTAAGTGGTTTCTTAGGTAGAATGTCACTAGTAGGAATTAAGATTAGGAGATTGTCAACTGGGTTGTTGAGTCTGTAATTTAATTCTATAAGTAGTGAATTTCATCCCTGGCTTGGTAGCCCCCAGACGTGGGTAGTTAGACCGAACTGGGTGAACAATTTGGTGTGTTATTCTGCTGTTTATTTTGTCCATTATGCAGAGTGTGTTGTTGTGACATCGCACTTAACATCACACGTCTGATACTAGAATTTCAGTTGGTATCAGAGCAGGCATCCTGTCTGTCTCTGGGTGAGATCTAGGGAAGTTACTTTATGGTGTAAAGATGGACAAAGAAGTTGGAGGATTTGTCAACAGACCCCCTATCTTGGATGGATCCAATTATGACTATTGGAAGCCAAGGATGACTACATTCTTAAAATCCTTGGACAGCAGGGCATGGAAGGCCATTATTAAAGAGTGGAAAGCACCTGTTGTGTGTGAGAAAGATGATGCTGGAAAAGATAAAGAAGGCACCTCAAAGCCAAAGCCTGAAGAAGAATGGACCAAGGAAGAAGATGAGCTTGCCCTTGGTAATTCCAAAGCTCTAAATGCAATCTTCAATGGAGTGGATAAGAATATATTCAGGTTGATCAATACCTGTGAAGTCGCTAAGGAAGCATGGGATATTTTGAAGGCTACACATGAAGGAACATCTAGAGTGAAGGTGTCAAGACTTCAGCTTCTAACCTCAAAGTTTAAAAGTCTGAAGATGAAGGAAGATGAGACTATCCATGACTTCCATATGAGTGTTCTTGAGCTGGCTAATGCATCTAGTGCTCTTGGTGAAAAGATGTCAGAAGAAAAGCTTGTAAGGAAGATCCTTAGGTCCCTTCCCAAGAGGTACAAGATGAAGGTGACTGCTATTGAAGAAGCTCAAGACATCAGCAAAATGAGGGTTGATGAGCTTATTGGATCTCTTCAAACATTCAAACTAGGGTTAAGTGAAGAAGAACCTGAGAAGAAGTCCAAGAGTATAGCTTTAGTTTCCAGTTCTGAAAAAGCCAAGAAAGAGAAAGTAGATGACTCTCAGGAGGAGCTGTCTCAGGCTATTGCTTTGCTGGGTAAACAGTTCAACAAGGTTATGAAGAGGATAAATAGGAGTTATAATCCCAATGTCAAGAACATTACCTCTGACATCAACAGATCAGGAGAGCAAGGGAAGAAGTCTAAAGATGAAGAAAAATCCAGTAATGACAAAGGGGGTACAATGCTTTGAATGTGAAGGGTATGGACATGTCAAGAAGGAATGTCCCACTTTTCTAAAGAAGCAGAAAGGGTTATCAGCTTCTTGGTCTGACAGTGAGAGTGAATCTGAAGAAAATTCAGCTAAACTTGTTAGAGCTATGGTTGGGGTTTATGAGTCAGATGATGAGTCTTGTGATGATGAGGTCTCTTACAATGAACTAGTTGTCACTTACAAAGATCTTTTCATGAGAAGTGAGCAAGTGTGTCTTAAAGGAGAAGAGCTGAAGAAGAACATAATACAATTGAAAGCAGAAAAGACTGAACTTGAAGCTGAAGTCTGTATACTCAACTATAAGCTGGACTCTATGACCAAAACTATCAGAATGTTGAACAATGGTACTAATGCGTTGGACAACATTCTTAGTATTGGGAAGATGGCTGGAGACAAACGTGGTTTGGGATTCACCAGTGATACAGGTTCTATCACCCCAAAACCAGTGATGTTAAAACATCATGACAGAACTCCATCTAAGAAGAAATACAGACGCTGGAGATGTCACCATTGTGGATGTTTTGGACACATTAAGGCTTATTATTATAAGCTACATGGGTATCCACAGAAGGCTCATCAGGTTGTTCACAAACAGAACTGTGATAAAGGAAGGCAGGTTTCCAAGCCTAAGAAGCAATGGGTCCCTAAAGTTAAGGTTACCAGCTTGATAGCTCACACTTCCTTAAGGGTTTCTACCAAAGAAGGCTGGTACTTTGACAGTGGGTGTTCAAGGCACATGACTGGAGTAAAGAATCTGTTGGTAGATGTGAAACGTCAGTCTTCAGGCTATGTTACATTTGGTGATGGGGTCAAAGGAGAAATCAAAGGGATTGGTAAACTAAACTGTGCTGGTGCTCCCAGACTGGAGGATGTTCTTCTTGTTAAAGGACTAACAGCAAATTGATTAGCATTAGTCAACTTTGTGATCAAGGATTCAAAGTAGACTTTACAAAGTCTGAATGTATTGTCAAAGATGATAAAGGAGAAGTCATTATGAAGGGAGTCAGGTCTAAGGACAATTGTTATCTTTGGGTGCCTCAAATCTCAAATTCTTCCACGTGTGTGCTTGCTAAAGAAGATGATGTCAAAATCTGGCATCAGAAGTTGGGACATCTTCACCTAAAGGGAATGAAGAGAATAATCTCCTCAGAAGCAGTCAGAGGAATTCCCAAACTTAGTATTGAGGAAGGAAAGGTGTGTGGAGACTGTCAAAAAGGGAAGCAGACAAAGATGTCTCATCCGAAGCTTCAACATGACACCACCTCCAAGGTATTGGAACTACTTCATATGGACTTGATGGGACCTATGCAGGTGGAAAGTCTGGGTGGAAAGAAATATGCATATGTAGTTGTGGATGACTATTCAAGATACACCTGGGTGAACTTCATCAAAGACAAATCAGAGGTGTTTGATGTCTTTAAAGAGCTTTGTCAAAGACTCCAAAGAGAAAAGGAGAGTAAGGTTATCAGAATAAGAAGTGATCATGGAAGAGAGTTTTAGAATAGTAAGTTTGAAGAATTTTGCTCTGCTGAAGGTATAAGTCATGAGTTTTTATCTCGTATTACTCCTCACCAAAATGGAGTAGTTTAGAGGAAGAATAGAACTATCCAAGAGTCTGCTAGAGCGATGATTCACGCCAAGAAACTTCCTTATCATTTCTGGGCTGAAGCCATGAATACTGCCTGCTAAATTCACAACAGGGTTACCCTGAGAAGAGGCACTTCATCCACTCTGTATGAACTGTGGAAGGGAAGAAAACCTAATGTTAAATACTTTCATGTTTTTGGAAGTAGATGTTATATATTGGCTGATAGAGAACAGAGAAGAAAATTGGATTCCAAAAGTGATGAAGGAATATTTTTGGGATACTCTACTAACAGCAGAGCATATAGAATTTTCAACTCTAGAACCAAGGTGATGATGGAGTCAATAAATATGGTGATTGATGACAGTGACAAGCAGGAAGATGATGATGTCCCAGATGTTGTTGAGACATCAGTTGGTGAAGTTGCACCAGAAGCTGAAGACAGAAGCCAAACTCCTAGTGTTGCTGCTGCTGAGCCTGAAGCTGAGCAACCTCATAAGGATCCCTCCATCATAGTGCAGAAGGACCACCCAAAGGAGCTCATTATAGGTGATCCAAACTCTGGAGTAAGGACTAGGTCAAGAGATGTTATAGCAAGTTCATGTTTTGTCTCCAAAATTGAGCCAAAGAATGTCAAGGAAGCATTGACTGATGAGTTTTGGATAAATGTAATGCATGAAGAGCTGGAGCAGTTCAAGAGGAATGAAGTATGGGAGCTTGTTCCTAGGTCTGATGGAGTTAATGTGATTGGCACCAAGTGGGTCTACAAGAATAAATCTGATGAACAAGGAGTGGTCACCAGAAACAAGGCCAGATTAGTTGCTCAGGGATACGCTCAGGTTGAAGGAATTGATTATGATGAAACCTTTGTTCCTGTGGCAAGACTGGAGTCTATCAGATTGCTCTTAGGCGTGGCTTGTAATTTCAAATTCAAGCTCTTTCAGATGGATGTTAAAAGTGACTTCTTGAATGGTTACTTGAATGAAGAGGTGTATGTTGATCAACCAAAAGGATTTATTGATCCAACATTTCTTGACCATGTGTACAAACTAAGGAAAGCTCTATATGGTTTGAAGCAAGCACCAAGAGCTTGGTATGAAAGACTTACTGAGTTCCTGGTTGTGAATGGCTACAGAAAAGGAGGGATTGACAAGACCTTGTTTGTTAAAGAGGAAGGAGGGAAACTGATGGTAGCTCAAATCTATGTTGATGACATAGTATTTGGTGGGATGTCGGATGCGATGGTTAAATAGTTTGTGGAACAGATGCAGTCTGAATTTGAAATGAGTCTTGTTAGTGAGCTAAACTATTTTCTTGGCCTACAAGTTAGACAAATGGAGGACTCCATATTTATTTCACAGAGCAAGTATGCAAAGAACATAGTGAAGAAGTTTGGTTTGGAGAATGTTAATCACAAGAGGACTCCTGCTCCTACTCATCTAAAATTATCCAAGGATAAACATGGTGTCAGTGTGGATCAAAGTTTATATAGAAACATGGTTGCGAGTCTATTGTATCTCACAGCTAGCAGACCTGACATTGCTTTTGTTGTTGGGGTTTGCGCCAGATATCAATCTGAACCGAAGGCCAGTCACTTGGATCAAGTAAAAAGGATTTTGAAAATGTTAATGGCACTAGTGACTATGGAATGCTGTATAGTCATGGTTCTGGGACTGAGTTAAGGGGATATTGTGATGCTGACTGGGCTAGGAGTGCTGATGATAGGAAAAGCACTTCAGGAGGCTGTTTCTTCCTAGGGAATAATCTGATTTCATGGTTTAGTAAAAAACAGAACTGTGTGTCACTTTCCACTGCTGAAGCTGAGAGTACATAGCCGCAGGAAGTAGTTGCTCTCAACTCGTTTGGATGAAGCAGATGTTAATAGAATACAATGTCAAGCAAGATGTCATGACATTGTACTGTGATAATTTGAGTGCTATCAATATCTCTAAGAATCCTATTCAACATAGCAGAACTAAGCATATTGATATAAGGCATCATTTTATAAGAGAATTGGTTGAGGACAAAGTTGTTGCATTGGAGCATGTAGTCACAGAAAAACAGTTAGCTGATATCTTCACTAAAGCATTAGATGCAAACCAATTTGAAAGTTTGAGAAGTAAATTGGGAATTTGCATACATGAAGATTAAATGTGCAAAAGAGTGTATTAAGCAGTTGTAGTATTTATTAGATATTGATTTTGTTCAACTGCTGATAGCATACAAGTTTGAAGTACATCTTAAGTTACAGATTATCCCAACCCCCTGCATCTAGAAAAGCTTTCCAGTCTTCATCCCAATCATCATCAGCAGCTTAGTGTTGCACAGGAAGCTTTTTGCTTGGTTTCATGGTTGTTTCTGAGGTTCTGCCTGTCCTTTTGGCACCTGAAGTAGTTGCAGCTGCAGTCATTATTTTGTTTCCCTGCTGAGGTGGATCTGAAGTCGTGCTTGTCTGCTTGAAGTTCTTTGCTGCATCTTTGTTGTTTGACTGGCTCATTCTTGGTTGCTGAGTGGTGCTACTAGTAGAAAGGCTTGTGTTTATAATGAAAAACAAGGAGCATCGTTTGTATCAACTGGATAATCCATGTGTTGGAACTTGTGTTGGTTGACCATGTCTTTATGTCAGAACATTGTGTTTGGTGATTGTCAAATTGTGGCTAAAAAAGGGGAGAGTTAGCCTAGGTGTGGAGAGTATACCCTATATCTGGTGTGATGCAGAAGTTGAGGGGGAGTGTGCATGCTGAACAACTGTTGTTTTATGGAATTGTAGCTGTTGAAAGTGGTCTGCAGCAGAGTTCTGTGTGAAGTGAAGTCTCTTTGTATTAAAGATGCTGCTTCTTGAAGGTTCAAAATTATTGAAGTTTTTTTCCGCTGCTGAAGTCTCTGAAGGTGCAGAGATTGTTTTAGCCAAAATTAGCCAAAGGGGGAGATTGTTAGTTTCTTGGATTGGCTAGAATTTTGGTAAAACAAAGTATGTTCAATGTTGATGTCAAGGTGGTGATGTTGCAACATTGTGTCTTAACACTGGGTTGTGTTAAGTAGTGAAGTTGTTCAATGTTTGATGTCATATGGGTGATGTCATAACATTGAGTCTTAACACTGGGCTGTGTTAAGTGTTTAAGTTACTGAAGTTTGGATGTCTGATGTCACAAGCGATGTTGTGACATTAGATCTGCATAATTAATAACATCAGGTTGTGATGTTGTTAGGGTTTGCGTGTTAGCTGGAATTGTGGAGAGCAGGTAGTCTCATTGGATGCAGATATCTTGGGATAGATATTCTCTGCTGCATAGGAGATCTGGTGCAGATTTGTAGGAGATTTAAAAGGTCAAAGATTTGAAAAGATTTTAGGAGAAAATCTGTTTTGAAGATTCAGTTTTAAATAACAAATCAAGTCAGATATTGTAGCAGGTCCAAGCCCAATTCAGATAGCTATATAAAGCGCATCTGTAATGAAGGAAAAGCAACGAAGAAAGAGAGCTAAAGACTGAGTGTCGATTGTGTCTTCATGTATGTTTTGTAAACCATTCGAGTGTGAATTGGTATTGTTGTTTTGAGTTATTCTTGATCAAAGCTGTGAAGCAGAATCTAGTAGTGTTATTCAAAGTGTGTGATCTTTGAAGTATATCACTGAAGTGTTTTAGGGATTGAGTAGTGTTCTCATATCTAAGTGGTTTCTTAGGTAGAAACTCACTAGTAGGAATTAAGATTAGGAGATTGTCAACTGGGTTGTTGAGTATGTAATTTAATTCTACAAGTAATGAATTTCATCCCTGGCTTGGTAGCCCCCAGACGTAGGTAGTTAGACCGAACTGGGTGAACAATTTGGTGTGTTATTCTGCTGTTTATTTTGTCCATTGTGCAGAGTGTGTTGTTGTGACATCGCACTTAACATCACACGTCTGATACCAGAATTTCACTTAGTCTAAGTGCTCTGAGAGGGCTTAAAACCCTAATTTTTGGTTGTAGTGAATGCTCAACAATCCTGGAGGAGATTAAAGAGGCATGAAGGTACATCCATATTGTGGTAATGATCCTCACAAAGATGGGAAATCTTGGTGGTGAAAATTTGGGGTATGACAAATGCCCCTATTTAATATTCTTGGACCCGAAGGTGTGAATGGCGAAGATATTCGGACATTCAGGGTACAAGAGGATTAAATATCGGAATACCCAAAATTTTGACGATGGTTATGAATAGCAGTTTGTTCATCCATCTTCTTTTACTAAGCAATGTTACTTAGAAAAGGGTTCCCCTCGATCCTGGTCTTCAGCCACGGAACTGGTCTCAGTTTTCTTTTGAAATAAACTTCCCCTCGATCCTGGTTTTCAGCCACGAAACTGGTCTTAGTTTTTTTCTTATATAAACTTCCCCTCGATCCTGGTCTTCAGCCACTGAACTGGTCTTAGTTTTTTTAATATAAACTTCCCCTCAATTCTTGTCTTCAGCCATGGAACTGGTCTCAGTTTCTTCTTGTCGGGTTTCTTTCCTGATAAGGAATGCTATGTGTAGCGGTCTTCATCTAACTTCTCACCGAGTTTTACTGGGGAGATACCATTTGATGGAAAAAGATTTGATGTCAGACTTGCTGGGGAATTCCATTTGTCTGAGCCTTAGAGGCGTACAAACTTCTCTGTTGGAGATGCCATTTGTCGACCTACCGGGGAAAAACGAGTCTCCTGAGAGACTGTTTTTTGCTTGGGGATATTACATCATACTTTTCTTTGAGACCTTTCTCAGAGAAATGTCGTGTGATGTAATCCAATTTTTTTATGTGCTGATGACTTCACTGACAGCAAACCTTTCGGAGAGAACCCGCTGTATTGCCAAGAGTCTTTTAGTGGAGAGGCTTTCTCTGGGGATTTTCCTTAATCCGAGAAAGCGAAAATATCATCTTCAATGGTGAAGAGTGATGTTCCAAAGGTGTCAATCGAAGGTCTTTTTGCCTTTCAGAGATTCAAGTTATCAAAGTGGTCGAGGACAGGCTCCAATCCAGAAATAAAATGGGGAGAAATTGCTCAGACTATACATTTCCGGATGAGGAAAGAACTGACAACCTTACTGGCGAGAGGACGTTATCCACTTGGGGACGAATATGACCAAAGTGATAGAAATGCGATATGAATATGAATATGAATCAAATATGCATGATATATATATATGTTTATGCTGACAAAACAGACGCGACATACAGACTGGTGAATGAACACGAAGGGATACTCGGCCACTGCGGGGGATGAAAAGTACAATTGGTTCAAGATAGCAATCCTGCCTTGCTTAGGAGAGGTAAACCATGTGGGGGAGAAAGAACCATCAATTGATTTTAAGAGGTAAGAACTCTACCGGGGATATCAGATGGGGTATTACATCCGAAACAGTTGATCCTTCATTCAGGCGTACTGGTTTAGAAGGAGTGATTTGATTCTACACTTTGAGGTTTAATCACTTCCGGAGAAGCCATCGACGTTCCTTTTATGTTAGTAGTCAAAAAGAATTTCCATCTTTATTTTAAAAGCAGAAGAAAATTTGACAAGTAAATTCATTTTTGTTTTGTTTCAAGAATCGTTGATCATGTTAAAAATGTCATTCTGTAAAGCAAAATTAAATGAGGATTGCAAACAAAAGCACTAGGGCTTAAATTTTATTGATAGAATGGAAATCAGCCAAGCGCGTGATCCCATAAAGCATTTACAAAGTTTAGAAAAATGGTAATTTACGGGAAAAGGGGCCATATTGAAACATAACGACCGTTATCCTTCTACCAACTTTGAATTCTGGACATCCTGAGCTTTTGTCGAAGATGACCCTGACTGAAGTCTTTCGACGGATGGTATTACCGTTGGGGATTTAACCTTGTCGGACGTAGTTACTTGCCATAAATCCCTAACTTTTTCCTGGATTGTCTTTTGAGGCTTCCAATCCATCGGGACGATTTTTCACTTATGTCTCTAATTTTTGCCTGGACTGCCTTTTCAGGTTTTCAATCCACCGAGACGTTTTTTTTATGCGAAGTATTTCTTGACTACATCAACATTCGTGGGGTAGGTAAATTCCTCTCCATCCATGGTTGCGAGTCTCAAGGCACCGCCTGAGAAGGCTTTCTTGACCACATATGGGCCGTCATAATTCGGAGTCCATTTGCCCCGGGAATCAGTGAGAAATGATTGTATCTTCTTGAGCACGAGGTCTCATTTTCTGAAGACACGGGGTCGGACCTTTTTGTCAACCGCCTTCTTCATCCTTTGCTGATATAACTTGCCATGGCATAGAGCCGTTATTTGCTTTTCTTCGATTAGGTTCAGTTCATCGTGTTGACTTTGACACCATTCAGCCTCTGTTAGCTTGGCTTCCATCAACACTTGGATTGATGGGATCTCTACTTCTATGGAGAGCATTGTCTCCATGCCATATACTAGAGAGAAAGGGGTTACCCATGTTGAAGTGCGGACAGATGTGCGATAACCGTGAAGAGCAAAGGGTAGCATCTTGTGCCAGTCTTTGTAGGCTCTTTTCTTTTTGTCTCATCTTGTTGGCCAAGTACACAACCCATAGAGTCTTCCAAGACTGTTAGGTAGATGATCAGTGGTCTTCCCTCCACTTGAGGAAACAGAATCGGTGGATTCAACAGATACTCTTTGATACTGTCGAAAGCTTTTTGGCAATCTTCCATCCATACGCAGCTTTGATTCTTTCTGAGTATTTTGAAGATTGGCGCGCATGTCGCGGTCATAAGGGATATAAATCTGGAGATGTAATTTAGACATCCCAAAAATCCTCTGACCTATTTTTCAGTCTTTGGCGAAGGCATCTCTTGAACGGCCTTGACCTTGTCATGATCAACCTCGATTCCTTTCTGGCTGACGATGAATCCTAAAATTTTCCCTGAGCGGACACTGAACGTGCATTTATTGGGATTTAAGTGGAGTCTGTATTTTCTGATACGCTCGAACAACTTTGACAGGTGTGTCACATGCTCTTCTTCTGTTTTAGATTTGGCAATCATGTCATCGGCATATACTTCAATTTATTTGTGCATCATGTCGTGAAACAGAGTTGTCATGGATCTTTGATAGGTTTCCCCGATGTTTTTTAGACCGAACGGCATTACCTTGTAACAAAAGGTGCCCCATGGGGTAATGAATGAAGTTTTCTCCATATCTTCCGGTGCCATTTTGATTTGATTATAGTCCGAGAACCCATCCATGAAGGAGAAGACTTTGAACTTTGTTGTACTGTCAACCAGCATGTCAATGTGTGGTAAGGGGAGGTCGTCCTTTGGACTTGCTTTGTTCAGATCCCTGTAGTCTACACACATTCTCACTTTTTCGTCCTTTTTCGGAACTGGCATTATGTTAGCTAGCCATTGAGGATATTCTCTGAGGTGGCAAGGAAACCTGCGTCGATCTGCTTCTGTACTCCCTCCTTAAATTTGATGGCCATATCAGGATGAGTCCGTCTCAGTCTTTGTTTTATTGGCATACATTTTGATTTCAACGGCAAGTGGTGTTCCACGATGCTGGTATCCAACCGTGGCATGTCCAGGTAGGACCAAGCAAACACATCTGGAAACTCTTTGAGAAGTTTTATCAAGTCTTCTCTGACAGTTGGACTGAGCAGTGCTCCAATCTTAACCCCTTTCTTTTCTTCCTCTGAACCCAAATTGACCATTTCCAACGGCTCTTTGTGAGGCTCAATAGACCTTTCCTCCTACCTGAGTAATCGGGAGATCTCTTCTGGAATTTCTTCGCCTATTCTTCTTCAGCCTCAAATACCGAGAATTCAAAGTTGGGAGAAGGCATTGGATCGTACGTTTCAATAGGGTTTAAAACAAGCAATCTGCATGACGTGATGATTCATTTTTTTAGCAAAGACATAGAGAATGCAAGAGTGCGTGCAGTGTATTTTCTGAAAAATGCTTGTTTTTATTTTGGGTTGTTTTAGGATTACCATTTTCTGAAAAAACAAAAAGTGAAAACATCAATAAATGTGGGAATGACATAATGACATTATTTATTTATGATTTGTCGATTCTTGAAATACAGCCCTATAAAATAAAACTCTGTCGCTTTAGGCGAAGTGAAGAGAGACATTTACAGAAAAGTGAGCCCTATAAAACATCTACTCCACCCGGGCAAGGTGAAAGGTTTAAAACAAATACGGTAATTACTTAGAATTATGGACAACTTTCGGGACATCGACGGCAACCCCGTGGTGACGAACTCCTCTGTGAATCACAAAGTCTGGTACCTTCCTTCTTGGCTTGTCTTCAGAAATGGCGTTGATTTCTGGCGGAGTAGGATCGTTAGAGTCTTCCTCCCATGCAGAGTTGTCATAAATGAACTCTTCTGTTGTCTCTTCCCTAGTGTTTTTACTCTCAAGCAGATCTCCCCATCCAGTTAGCTGGATGTCCTCGTATCTGATGCGAGAACTTTCAGGAGCAGTGTACTTAACTAAGAAGTCATATTTGCCGCTCGGCTGTCCTAAAGTGTCCCATATTTCTGCAGGAGTGGGCGAGTCATCTTCCTCAATGACGTTGACCTCAGGAAAAGCATAGTTGATGAAATCTTGTCCTGCAATCTTTGCAGATTCGTCACCATGGTGTCGGACATTTTCGGAATGTCTCGAGTAATGATTCCATGACTCGGTGGGGACATGGGTATTCTTTTCAATATTACTCAGTTGATAGACATTATCAGCCTGACTCTTTTTCCCCAAGTCTTCTGGGTACGGCCTCCAGATAGGCAAGTCATCCAGGGGATCATAACAATCTTGGTCAAAGTTGTCTTTCATTAGGTTATCTTCTAATGAGTCAGGTGGAGCACGACATCCTTTAGGATCGTAATCTCCATAGATCATCCCGGCGTCTGATCTCGGTATATACCTCGGGTTCTGCTTGGGAAAATAGAATGGCATGCGCGCTTCTTCCGAAGATATATAACCGTCATGGTTAAGGTAATATTTCCATTCTTCTTCGGTATCGGAGGAGTCGCTCTCATTGATGGTGTGTACTTCTTGAGACACTAGGTGGAGGAAACCTCCACTATGGAAGAAATCCTGAATGGGACGAAAAACTTCCGTCTTTCTTAGTAGTTTGGGTACATGCTGAAGAGAAACCAAGACATTTATTTGTCTTGTTATCAGTAGGAATTACAAGCTATCCCCATCCTTTTATGTCGTTACTCCTGGTTACTTTGAGAGCATCCTTGTATGAGGAAATCAACGTCCCTCTTTCTGATTGATTCTCATTGCTCACCGAGAGCGCTTGGAACTGGGTTCCAACAACCTCTTCCGATTCTACATAGGAGAATGATGATAAGTTACACACGATTAAGGCTTGCTCTCCACATACTATGAATGACTTGTCATTCTTAATGAACTTCAGCTTTTGGTGAAGTGTCGAAGTGACTGCCCCAGCTTCGTGTATCCAAGGTCTTCCTAATAAACAGCTGTATGTTGCCCGGATATCCATGACGTGGAAAGTGACTTGGAAAGTGTGAGGATTGATGGTTATGGAAAGATTGACTTCGCCGATAACAGTTTTTCTAGATCCATAAAATGCTTTGACGATGATCTCACTGCCTCTCATCGGAGCTCCTTGAAACGATAGTCATACCAGAGTTAATTTTGGCATGACATTCAAAGATGAGCCTGTGTCCACCAGTATGCCGGCTAAAGCATCGTCTTGGAAGTTGACTATAATGTTAAGCCCATATTATGATTTTTGCCATCTTCCGGCAGTTCTTCATCACTGAACCCTATGTTGTTGCAGAAAGTGATGTTGGAGATAATACTATTAAACTGTCCTACCATCACGTCTTGTTCCACAAAGGCTTGCTCTAAGACTTTCTGTAGAGCTCCCCTGTGAGCTTCTAAACTAAGCAGGAGGGATAATACAGAGATTCGAGACGGAGTTTGCAACAATTGGTCCGCAATGTTGTACTCACTTTTCTGGATGAGTTTCAGCATCTCATCGTTCTTTACAAGCTTTGGATTACAGGATTGACCGTCTGGTGGGTTAGGAACTCCTGCTTGAGGTTCCTTTTCTTTGGTAGGTTCTCCAACTCCTCTGTCGAAGATCCGACCGCTCCGTGTGACTCGACTGATGTCGGCAATGTTTACGACGGAGGGTAATGGAGTTTCCTTTCCACTTTCGATGGTCGTTACACCGTACTTGTAAGGGATAGCCTTATCTGGTTCGTACGGTATTGGTCCTGGCAGGTAGATAACCACGGGAGCTTTTTGATTTCTCTGACCATCATAGGCAGCCTCAATTGGTTCGAGGTTAAGGATTCTTCTACTGTCAAGAGATACTTTTGACTCATTGAGCAGAGGGATTATGGCACAAACGTTCTCGGTTATTCCATGATCGGAGATCATGACATCATTTTTGTCTAGAGCAGGGAGGTACTCTTGTATCATGTTGATCGACCCAGAGCTTGAACATGGTCGAATCTCCTTCTGGTTTAACTATTTTTGGAGAGCTGCTCACACGAGATAACATCCTTGGTTATTTTTCGAACATACCCTACAGCGTTCATAATTGTGCGGTGGTACCCGACCATATCCGCTTTGTACGCAGTGCATCTTTACTAGATTTGTTTTTGTTGAGCGGATATCATAACTTTAATGTCTATCAGGATTCCCATCAGTCATACTATTCCGTTGTGTAGCGTCATCTAGGTAAATTGGAAGCCACCAGTGGTCTAATAGATGTTGAAGGGTTCTTCACACAAGCGGACACCCTTGGTTGTCTTCGCAGCATTGTTTATAGTCTAGATAATCATATGAAGCCAGAAAACCAAGTCTGACTTGCTTAGCATGTAATTCTACCAGACTGGTATTCATCATGTGTATGTCAAAGATTTGAACCATATTGACTTCATGGTTATTTCCTTTACAGTAGTCTTGGATCCATCCGAGATCCATCTGACGCTAGAGGGTCTCTTGTATAAAAGAGCATCCCTGATTGTCTGTTGAGAAGACTAGACAAGCACTGTAATCATGTCGTGGCAGATTATAATACTGACTTTGTCTCGAATGCATCGCCACTAAGTTGATGTTCATCGCACAGATGTCGTGGTTTTGAGCAATGTTGGGATGTGCATGGGCCATGTTTACTTCACGGATCCTGTGATCCTGAATCCAGCCCAGATCCATTTGTTCTTGTAAAGATGCTTGCACTATGGAACATCCTTGATTGTTCTTTGACCAGATATCACACTGATGATAGTTGTGAGAGGGTACGTGGCCATACCCGCTATGTCTGCAATGCATCCTCACCAGATTTGTTCCCAATATGAGTACATCGTGAATTTGATAACTGCGGCTAGGTTCTTCCTCTATTAAATTCACTGCAGCCTTCTCTTGCTGCAGAAATGGGTTCGTCTAAACATTTGGATTTGTATCTTTGAAGGATAAAACCCCGTTCCTGACAAGCTTCTGTACATCAGACTAGAAACTGAGACAATTCTCAATATTATGTCCTGATCCTCCTTGATGGTAAGGGAAAGTTTGATCAGCTTTAAACCAAAAAGGTGGATTTTCTGATACTACGAGAGGAGCCCTGGTTTGGACGTGCCCCTTGGCCAGTAGAAGCGGAAACAATTCTACGTACAACATTGGTATAGGGACGAACCCTGATGGTCGTGTCGTACGATTGTTATTATTGTACTATGGATGAGCCGGTTGAAAAGGTTGTTGTGACCTTTGCTGATACTGTTGTTGACTTGGTTGGCTTTGAGCAACCTGAGGTTGATAAGTCGGAACTGGAGCTGGGTTGATAGCGAGAGTTACCGCTGCTACTAGTTGATACCTTTGCCTTTGCTTTCCCAGAGAGATATTACTGATATCTTTCTCGTTTTTCTTTTGGAAAACATTACCGTATCTCTTAGTACTGCCAGATGGCTCTGGATCTTTGACCAATCGTCCTTCTCGGACTTCTTCTTCAAGGCGTACTCCCATGTTCACCATTTTAGTGAAGTCACTGGGTGCACTTGCAACCATTCGGTCGTAATAGAATGAGCTCAAGGTTTTTAGTAAATATATTTGTCATCTCCTTTTCCTCTAGAGGGGGACAGATCTGAGCGGCAATTTCACGCCATCTCTGACCATACTCTTTGAAAGTTTCTTTGTCCTTTTGTGACATTGCTCTGAGTTGATCCCTATCCAGTGCCATGTCCAAATTGTATTTATACTTCTAAACAAAGGCTGCCCCGAGATCTCTAAAAGTACTGATCTTGGTGTGGTTTAAACCCATGTACCATTTGAGTGCGGCATCGGTTAAACTGTCTTGAATTAATGGATCAGTAGCTGTTGATTTTCTATCTGGGTGGACATTTTTCGAGCATACATCACCAAATGACTTTGAAGGCAAGAGTTGCCTTTGTATTTTTCAATGTCAGGCACTTTGAATTTGTGTGGTATCTTCACATTAGGGACCAAACAAAGGTCGGCAGCGTCCTTTCTGAATAAGGCTTGACCGCGAATGGCATGCAGTTCCTTATGCATTTCCAAGAATTGTTCTTGGAACTCATTCATCCTTTCATAGATGTCTTCATTTCCACCAGAAATTGCTTGTAGAATCAGTCCTTCCGGGACAATGTGTACCACTGGTTGTGGTATAGACATTACAGCGGTGACTCTTGGTACTTCAGTGCCCTGAAGTTTGTAACCTTCAGGAGTTGCTGTTGTAACCCTTGTGTCTTCATTTTCCCGAAGTTTGTAACCTTCAGGTCCAATGGTTCCTGCTGCAGTTTCTGGGTCTTCAGTGACCGATGGGATATATCCTTCAGGTATAAAGTTGAAAGGCATGCCCCAGGGGCGACCCTTAGGCATGTTGTACTGAGGATCATATGTCTCCATTACAGGTGTAGATGTGATCTCCGAGATCACATTCCTTTGTTGCCGCTGCTCCTGAGTTGTTTCCAGGGATTGCATGTCACTGTGAAGTTTTTCCAAACTTTCCTTTAGAGCGTCGATTTCTTCTCTCAGCTCTATGTTCTCTTCCAAGAGATCGTCCATTTTCTTTTGTCGATTGGCCCGAAAATTGTATGAGTGAGACAGTGTGACTCTAGAATTGTGACACATACGTGAGACTCAAAGATAAGAAAAAATGCGTTATGTGAGAATGATATGTAATGACATATTTTTTAGTTTTTGTTTTAATCAAAAAGAAACTTCAACAATTAGATTGCAAATATCATACAGTGGAGGGTGGAGACCCCTTTTTATTGAATTCGAAAGATTGCGGTATTTTACAAGGAAAAGTACAGTATTTTACAAAGTGCTGTAAGGAAAAGTTTAAGCTCATGGATCCTAAGTCCTCTCTCAAGAGAGCTCAGATGTCGGTTCCTGTACTTTCCTTTTCTTTGACCGGGGCTCTTCAGCCATTGTCGGGTTGTCAGTCCTTTGCCAAGTGAAAGGAGCGAGCAAATTTCTTCGATCTTCCTGACTCTCTATAGCATGCTGCTATAATATCTCAATCAGAGCATCCTTTTCTTTTAACAGTTCCTGAATCTTGGTACATTCCAAATTGAGGATCAGTATTTGTTTTTCCAAGAGCTCTTCTCACGTTGAACTTTGTTGAGAGTTACCTGGATTTTTTCTGCATCAGACATGAAATAAAGGACAAATTCCTTTAATGGAAAAACTTCTTGGCGAGGGTAAGGCATCCTCAGCTTGAGGGCTCTAGTTTGCACCCAGTGGAGATAAGGCTCCATGGAGGTACAATTTGGTCTTCCCAGAGACTCTCTGCCTTTCCTGTGAATGTGTTTCCAAACATGCACTATTTCTTTCTTTAGTGCCCTGTCATTTTCCCCTTCCTTGAAGAAAAGACCTTCCAGATGAATATTATGCGGGATATTCTTCATCGGGTATCCGAGTTGACGACGAGCTAAAATGGGATGATAGTTGATTCCTCCTTTAGTTCCAATAAGGGGTACGTTAAGGAAATTTCCACATCTGTCGATGATCTCTATCCCTTCGTAAATCCTATTGTACCAATCTATACCATAGTTGGTAAGGGACATAATCCTTTGTGACCAACGTAGAGTACTCTTGTGATCCCAAAAAGCAGCAGACTTGGACAAATGGGAAATGAACCATTTGTAGAGCAATGGTACATAGCATGTGATCATTCCTCCACTGTACAATTTCCGTAAGTGTACAGAATGATAAGCATCTGCGAGCAAGGTTGGTACGTGGTTTCCTATCAAGAATATCTTAACAACATTAGTATCGACGAAGTTGTCAATGTTGGGAAAAAGGAATAACCCATATGTGAGCAGAACAAATACGTCTTCGAAGGCATTCATATTTCATATACTAGCAAAGTACAGAGCTTTCTCCATCAGGAATTTAGCTGGTAAACCCTGGATTCCTCCTTTGGTGGTCATGTGAGTCCTAACTTCTGACTCGTCTAAAGAGATTACTCTTGCAATGGTTTGTTCCTTTGGAATTTCTTCCAGTCCAGAAAATAGAGCTTGATCGGTGATAGGTAAATTAATTAGGTGGGAGTACTCTTCTAGCGTTGGTGCCAGTTGGTAATCCGGAAATGTGAAGCAATGATAAATCGGATCGTAGAACTGAATCAATGTAGACAGGATTCCTTCAACTACGTGGACCCTTAACGGAGACAGCAGTCCTCCGTGCTTAGCTCTGAAATCCTCAAGATTCGTAATCATCCTTGCCAATTTCCTTAAGTCTTCTAGTTTTGGAGCCTTGAAGGTGTACTTATGCGTCTTTCTTCTACCAAAATTCGTAACGCAACCTCTGATATTTGCAATCATTGTTTTAGTTTATTTTGAAAAAAAAGATTTTTTTTCTAGTTTAAAAAGAGTTTTTTAGATGAATGCATGATGCAGCATATAAAAACATTTGAAAACATGGGTTCAAGGGTTCAAAGTCACGACATTAAGTCGTGGCTCTACCCATCCCCAAAGGTTGTACTATTTTGGTCAATTTTTATACCTGTGGAACGGGTTCTAAGGTTCCCAAAGTCATTGACCCCCTAGGGATATTAACAGCAAGCTGATTCACTCGAGTGAGCTGTAACATCCTAGGATGAATCTCATTTGAGTGTAGTATCGCGTATCAACTATTCCCGATAGTCACTGCACTACCAAATGGTCATATGGTTAATGTCTACTAAATCCTCAGGGTCATGGGTACCAGACTAGGAAAGACAACGCTTTTACGACAATCGGTCGTTCAACATCGATACTTCCGTACGGGTACCTCGACTGATTCGGTGGGCTACCAAGTTAGCTTGGTCGGGATTCACTCCCTATAAACGCTTCCTATCTATGCCACCCCTATCTTAATGTTCTCTCAAACTTTCCACGTGCGTTTTAATCGCATTCCTAGTTGACAGAAAATTAAACACGGGTATCAAGTAGTAATAACAGTATATGATATATATATATATATATATATATATATATAGAAAATGCTAAACAACCTAGACCTCTAAGGAACTTTAATCCTAAAGATCTCCCCAACAGAGTCGCCATTTTTTTGTAGCGTGCGATTTTTGTCGGTGACGCGACCACCTTACCGCAATGGTTGGAATTGGGTGCTACTTTCTGATTTCTTATTTATCCTATGAAGCTGGAAAGGAAAGGGAAGCTATCTAAAACTAACCTTGCACGCAAATGTTTTCTTTAACAAATGCTAAGAGATTGGGGGGTCCAAGGTCAGGTTATACAAAGGGAAGTTGTTAATTACCCAGTGTATATATGGTTATCCATAGATCGTTTGGCATGTTCTTCTATTATCTACTTACTGGTGTTTATCTGTTAAAAATTGGGAAAGTTCTACCTTTGGGAAAGTTGAGAGAATATTTTTCTTGTTTTCGGGTTTTTCGACGTTTTTTAGTAAGGTACTGGACCTAAGGTATTTTGATTGGTGTGCTCGCTAAGGTTTCGCAATCTTATGCCAACGTATTCCCATAAAGATAACAGGGAAATCAGAGCAATCGTAGTTCCTCCTATTCTATGGGAGGAAAAAGATGTTTGGTGTCTTGCTTAAAGCCCAAGATTGAAGCTAAATAAGTATTTGTGTCTTGTTCAAAGCCCAAGATTGAAACTAAAGGTCTGACTGAGAGAGAATGTGTTATCTCTAAAGGGAGATACCTCACCTGTTCATCACACTTATTGGGGTATTTGGTTATAAAGGGGAATTACTTTAACTGGGATATGAGAATCCAGCAATGCCATAATTTCCTTTACAAGGGAGATCTCCTGAAGGAGGAAACTTTAACTCAGTGTAGAGCAATGCCATTTTTCCTTAGGAGTCTTTACATGCTAAGAGAGGGACATGGGCTTGGATGTAAATAATCCAGAGGCTTGTCGCTTACAGCAATTTGATGAAAGAGGAAGTATACTAGGATAAAAGAGGGACCACAGCTTGGATTTTTGAATAAACAAGTGTGCCACTTACAGCAGTTATCCAGGATTAGGGTTTTTTGATTTGTCTGTTTTGAGGTGTGATGTACAGAGAAATGCCTTCCTACAGAGAGAGATTTTGACTTCCTCTGAGGGGAGGGTGGTTTTTATGTGCCTTGATCAAAGCCTAAGGTTAAAGCTAAAAGGTTGATTTTGTTTAGGGAGTTTTATATCTGTCTTGTACAAAGCCCAAGATTGAGGCTGAAAAGATATTGACTCTTTTGGGGAATATTTTATCTGTCTTGTACAAAGCCCAAGATTGAGGCTAAAAGAATTGACTCCACTAGGGAGGATTTTATCTGTCTTGTACAAAGCCCAAGATTGAGGCTAAAAGGTTAATTGACTCAGCTGGAGAATATGGTCTGTAAAGCCCAAGGTTGAGGCTAACCCAGCTGAGGAAAAATCATTATACAAAGCCTAAGAGGAGAGTGGTTGGGGAATTTATTATATGATGCCTAAGAGGAGGCTAGCTTCTGCTGAGGATTATTAAGATCCAGAGACAGGTCCAAAGTGGGGAATCAACTTTTACTGGGGATTACAGAAGAGTTGAAATATTAGATGCCTTGAGGTTCTGATTTTGTTAGTGTTGTATTGATAATAAGTTGACCCTAGCTGGGGAACTTAGGATGAAAGGTTTAAACTCTGCACGTGAATTGATGAAATCATCAGGGTTATTTCTGTGTTTTTTAGAAAACTTGAGGGTTTCTTTGAGATCCAAGAGGAGATGAGACTTTCCAAGTCTACTGGTATGAAGAGGTTTTTTCTTAACTGGAGAATTATCTTTGTATGAAGCCCAAGAGGAGGCTGATGTTTTAAGGGATGAGAATCAACCCTAAACTGGTCTGCTGTTTTGACTCACTGGAAGATTGAACTAGCAAAAGACGACTAGGTTCTGTCCTATACCTGTAGGAGGTCTTCGGGTCCTTGTACTAAGCCCAAGAGGAGCCTGAGAACTTCTAAAAAGCCTGAGGGTCCTTGTACAAAGCCCAAGAGGAGGTTGGGGACACTTTTAGGAAGCCTGTGGGTCCAAGCCTAAGAAAAGTTCAAGAAAGGTTTCACCGGGAATAATCCTTTCTTTAGTGAACAGTTCTAAGGTTTGAAGAAATTCAAAAGAGGTTTCACCGGGAATAATCCTCTTTGGGGAAATGAATTTCTTGTACATATATTTCTAAGTTGTGACAGTCTTGAGAAAAGTTTCATCGGGAATAATGTTTTTCTCTGTTCCATATTGTATAAGCCCAAGAGGAGGCAAGACTATATCTGGAATTTCCCATGGGGGAACTAGTTTTGACTGTGTTGAACGAGTAACCACTGGTTTGATCTAAAACTAGACCTAATTGCTGGGGAAAACTCTAAGCAAATATATATACAAGCATATATGTATAGATGAAATATATAAACAAGTATGTTGAATAAAACAGTAGAACTTACAGGTGTGCACGCTACAGCATTGTAACCACAGCTGTATGGTTAGTTATTCAAGAAATTGAAGAAAGTTTTGATAGCACTTTGAATTTGAATCTAAATCAAAAAATAAAGTTGTTTTAAAAGGAAGTTTGGGGCTTATACTTAAGGAGAGGCCCAGATGATTTCTTTCGAAAAGGCGACGATCGCGTCGTTATTTTGAAAACCACATAGGGACTTATACAATGACTGAGGCCCAAAATTATTATATTTACAAAGAGGATGGGTCTTACACTCTATTAGAGGCCCAAGAGTTTATTTTAATACAAGATTTAGGGCTTACAGCTCAAGGAGAGGCCCAGATGAAACACAACGATCGTGCCATTATTTTGAAAATTGTATCGGGACTTATACAATGACTGAGGCCCAAAAATGGTTTATTTACAAGGGATGGGTCTTACACTCTAATAGAGTCCCGAGTATTTGAAAAAGAAGAAAAATGGGAGTTACGACACAAAATGGGAGGCCCAAGTGAAAATTGTTTGAAAACGACGATCGCGCCGAGATTTTTAAAATCGTATCGGGACTTATACAATGACTGAGGCCCAAATTATTTTTGTACAAAGGAGATTGGGTCTTACACTCTATTAGAGGCTCAAAATTGTTTTGAAAAAAGATTTGTAAGGGTGAAAAATAATCAAAACCCTAATTTGATTTTAAAAAATGTATTTTTATTGAATAAAATTCAATTAAAATGATTAAAATAATCAAACAAGTGTGGAAAAAAATTTGTGATCTTGGATTAATGTTTGAAAAAACATGTTTCATTCATAGAATGATTTGAAAATCATTTGAATTTGAAAAAGTCAAGAGAAAGAAATATTTTTAAATGCCTAAAAACAAATAAAAAATTAATTCTTTACAAAAATATCAAATATACAAAATAAATAATAGTTTTGTGAGATTTTTGTAGAATAAATTATTTTAACATTTTTGTGAATTTAAAAAAAACCAATAAAAAATAATTAAAATTGAGAGAGAAATTAATTTTGGAATTAATTAATAAAAACCATAAAAAATATGAAAAATAGCAAAATATGAGAGAAATGGCAAAATGGCCTGGGTGGGTCTTGAACCCACGACCTTCATCCAAACACACATGCGCGCTACCACTAGGGTGGTGATACACCCGTGTATCAAAACCACCCCATAAACATATATGGGTGGCCTAAATTCTAGGCCTGGCCAAGGCAAAAACCAGGTTTAGTGGATTTGCAAGAAGGCCATAACTTCCTCAATTCTCCATGGAATTGGACAAAATTTAGATGGATCCTGCCTAGAATTTCATGAGGATTGCAATGGTGCTATTAGAATTTTCTAAAGATGCTTCTATTTTAAAACCCGGTAGTGGTTTCAAAATAGGCCAAGATATGCAAGTTCTATGCTATTTTATCATACAAGTAACAATAGCATGATAAATTGGTTCAAACACAACACATTGGATATATATGACATGTTTATGATCAATGGACATCAAAGCAATGCATATTTTAAGAGGCCAAGTTGTGATGCACTTACCCCTTGAAGCTCCTTGTGCTAACTGTTAAGATCCTTGTGCCAGAAGTAATCCAATGCTTTAGACACTCTTGATTGATCCCTTAGAAGCTTTTAGGATGATCAAAACCAGCTGGAAACCTTAGGAACAAGAAATGGCTCTTTCTTGCAAAAGTGGCAAAAAGGACCAAAATGGTAACTCACTCAAATGGTGTTACAGTTGAGGGAAACCTGTTGGGATAGTTTGAGGATGATATTTGGAGTGTGTTTGTAGCTTTGTTTGGTTTTGAAAGTGACTGAATCAAGACATGGCTTGTAAAATGCAGAAAAGTCAAAATTTGAGGTTTTGGAGGTTGACTTTTTGATTTTGAGGTTGTGCAATGTGGATGAAGGTTTGAACACCTCCAATGGATGATTTGTGATGTGTTTGGATGGTTATTTGAGTGGTTTTTGCTCTGGTTTCAAGAATTCCCAAATTGCTTCAATGTGACTTGAAATTGAAGTAAAAGAGGGAGAGTGAGAAAACAAGGCTTTGGTATTGTTTTGGTGTGGTTTGAAACATCAGAAATGACCTCTACTTATAGGAGAGGAGTTTTGTTTTTGAAGGAATAGTGTTGGATGAGGGATCACTCTATTATCCAATGGATATGCCCATGTATCACTTCCTTAAATGCCAAGGTACCAAGTCTTCACTTGGCCATTGACTAGAGCTGATATTTGTAGCTCTAAGTCTTCTGATTTTTGCAACATACTTGACTCAATTGGACAGATAGACTTGGTTCATGATAGCTCCATGTACCACATCAATTCAACATAACAAAATTGAAGTTTTTGGAATTGAAACTTGAATGATCACATGCCAAATGATGGGATTCTTGCCTTGGGGTCTAAGCTTGCAGGTTCTTCATGATTGACTGAGATTCTTGTTGAATTTGGATGAGGATCATTCTTGCATAGTCACCAAAATTGGACTCAAGAATCGTGTGCCACAACTAATGCACAATTTTGTCTTGGAAATCACTTTGAGCAAGGCATGTTGTGAGGTTCATAACTCCTTGATTAAGTTGAATCAATGGGAGTTCTTGTAATCTTTGGAAAGCTCTCATGACATACTTTAACTTTGATGTTCACAAATGGACCTGGTTCAGCTTGGATCGTGATGAAAAATGACCTCAAAGTTGGTAAAAAAATGAAACAGATTCTGACTTTTTTTTGAAAATTTCACTGAGTGTTGGAAAAAGTGGTCATTTTCACTTTTTGTGATTTTGATCAATCCATAACTCAAAATCCATGAGAATTTGGAATTTGATGTAGTTGACAGTTTTGAAGTATGTCATATGAACTTTCATTTGAGTTTTGACCTTGCAAAGTTGGTACCAAATCCATTTTGTTCCATAACTTAGAAAAATTTAAGTTTCTCATGGTTGCCCCTTTTGCGAGTTACCTAACTTTTCTTGATTTTTCTTGATGGATGATGATCCAAACCCTGAATTAACATTGTTCTTGACTTAAGGAAGCCTTGTTTGTCAAGAAATTCAAAAGGTCAAACTTGACTTTTTGACACAGTTGACTTTTTGTCAGATGAAATCCAAACTGTGTGATCCTCTATGCAATCAAGTTCTTGACCTAATTCAAACCTAATGGATGGGTTCCATAGGTGTTTTAGGGTGTCTTGAATCATGTCCCAAGATTTGGGAGCATATCTTGGTCTAAAGTCAAAGGTATAGTTGACTTTTTCTTCAAAACCCTAATTGTGGTCCAGATGAAATTAAAACTTGTGAATCAAGCTCTTGGATCAATCCATTGTTATAAATGGATCAATGTGGTGTATTTGAGGCCCTCAAATCATGTCTTGAGGTATTGGTACATGTCTTGCCTCAGAAGTCAACTTAGGGGGGAATTAGGTCAAGAAACCCTAATTCCTAATTTTTGATGAATACATCCCCAGAGGCTAACCTGACTCTATGATTGGACTCACAAGGTCCCTTTGATATTCTTAGATCATGTTTTGAAGTCTTGGCTCATGCCCAGATGAAAATTTTCATCTGGAAGCCTTGGTCGACCAAAACCCTAATTTGGTGACACTGGCGATCTTGAGGCTTGATTCACTTGGAATGTTGCAACCTTGTGCTTAATTCTTGATATGTGAGACCTCTTGATCCTTTATGGATGTTTGAGAGGCTTGACAATTTAGGATCATGTCTATTCTTGATTGATCTTTTGTCTAAGTGCTCTGAGAGGGCTCAAAACCCTAATTTTTGGTTGTAGTGAATGCTCAACAGTCCTGGAGGAGATTGAAGAGGCATGAAGGTACATCCATATTGTGGTAATGATCCTCACAATGATGGGAAATCTTGGTGGTCAAAATTTGGGGTATGACATATTGTACGCTTTCTTAGGTTCAGTAGTCATTCTTCTAAAAAGTAAGTCTTAAGCATGTAATTAACCGGAGCTCGTGAAACCACTTATTAGACGATAGGCTTCGATCTAGAGGGGGTGAATAGATCACAAATCTAAAAATAGAACTTTTTCCAAAAATTGTTTTCATAAGTTTTATGGCACAGCAGAAACAGCCCGAGTCAAATCGTTTAACCAAACCTACTATCGAAAAGCTCAGATATGCGTAACATAAACCAATTGGATGATAATGAACACAAATTGTTCAACAACTATTAATTTACAAATCAATTAAATGCTAAGCTATGCATAGAGCTTATTTCCAATGAACAAAAATCAATTAAAATACTCAAAGGCAATTTATCGAACACTTTTAGCGCGATCAATAACGTTTGGAAATTCAATTTTTTTGTTGATGTTAAATCCAATCACAATCAAAGTGATTATGATTATATCAACAACAACACTTTAAAAGATAGTTGAAAAACAATTTCCAATCGAATTGAACAAAACAACAATGAACTCGATAATTTGCAAGAACAATAATTAAAGAGATATTGAGAGAGAGAGACACACACACACACACACACACACAAAGATTTGTTTTGGCAGTTCCCCAATCGGCCTTGATATGAGTACGTATGCCTTCAATTCAAAATCAAATTAAGATACTTGCAATTAACCTTATCTTTGCAAAAATGTTTATACAAGAGATGAAGAAATATAATCCCACAAACCCTATGGTTTGCTGTTGATTCTACCACCTCCAAACCCTTGATCAATGTTTGATCAAGTCACCAACAATGCTGCTACAATTCACCAGTTCTTAACCACTTGCCTGCAAGACCTCCTCGTCTTCAAGATTTTCATACGATCAGATTAATCCCTAGCACGCACTTGTTGAACCCAATATTCACGAACATGATCCATCGTCTCTCGCCTCCCTTGCAAAAAACACCTTGTCCCAAGGTAGTCACTCGGTTCAATCTGTATTTGTGTGATCTTGTCCAAAACCTTCAAATCACAATGATCTTGAAGGAAAACCCCAACTTGGTTTTCTTTTTTGAAACACACAAAGATCCCAACCCAATATTCTCGGTTACACCAACCTAATTGGACGTTATCAACCCTAATATAGATGGTCACCCAATCAAAAAATGATTATGTGTAGTTTGATTGTGTGTATGCATAGAAGAGAGGTTGAAGGTGATGAGAATGCTTTGTAATTCTGGTTTCGTTTAGGTTTTACACTAGTACCTTACTAGAACCAGATGCATGTATGAGTACATATATGTATGAGAGGAAATGAGCAAAAGGGATGCAAGAAAAAATAAGAGGAAAAGAAACTTTGAATTTTTTAAAGCAGTAGGTCGGCCTATGAAAGTAATAGGTCGCCCCTGTCAAGGTCAATAGGGTCGGTCTATGAAAATAATAGGTTGACCTGTAGAGGTCTTAGGTCAGCCTATCTGAGGCGGCCTGAAGGCAGTAGCCACATGCTTCATAATTGGAGCATGGAGGTCGGCCTATCCAAGTTATGTGTCGACTTATACTTAAGCAAAAGCTTTTATAGGTCGACCTGAAATCGTATGTGTCGGCCTATGCAACATTTTCAACACTTAAAACTCATTTTTGATGCATGGAAACACGCCTAAGGTATTTCCAATCATTTTCAAACTTATTTGTATGCATCCTAATGCTAAGATGATCAATGCACGTCTAGACTTTGGTTGATACCGCCCAATGTACAAAAACACTAAAGTTCTTCCTAGCTTTGATATAATTCAAAACATGACAAAATGGAAGAATGCACTCACACTAACTAGATCTTATATATATATATACTCCCTCCGTTTCATATTATAAGCAAATTTCACTTTTTAGATACATTGAATAATTAATGTATTTGGTCTATATATAGACCAAATACATTAATTATTCAATGTATCTAAAAAGTGAAATTTGCTTATAATATGGAACGGATGGAGTATATATATATATATATATATATATATATATATATATATATATATATATAGAGAGAGAGAGAGAGAGAGAGAGAGAGAGAGAGAGAAAGTGAGTTACTTGGGCTTGGTAAACATACACAACAAAACAAATTTCATTTTTAGCATGCTTCCATGCCCTCATATCACTCTCCTCACTAAATTGAAACTCTTGAAGGATAAAAAAAATCAGATATGAAAGGTTCTTCATGAACGAAGAATAATCTCCTCCATCTAAAGCCCCATAAAATCCTTCCCTCAACCCATCTTCCTAGCTCTCCCACATATCCCTCTTGAATTTGGAAGAAGGTAAATAATGTTTAAAATCCCATCTTAAACTCATTTGAGGGTAGGCATGGCAATGGGGCAGGGCGGGAGCGGGTTTGACTATACCCGCTCCTGCACCTGCTTCCATGTAGCAGATCCGCCCCCGTCCCCAAACCCACCGGGGGTAAAAATTTACCGCTCAGACCCGCCCCTAGTCGGGAACAGGTTTCCCCGCACCCGCCCCGCCCCCACCCGCAAAAATTAATTTCTTTTTAATTTCAATAAAAATTAATAATTTAATTAAAAAATGAATTATTTTAATAATTTAATTAATAATTTAATTAAAAACTTAATTAATTAATGAATATTAACTCCATTAATTTGATTATTTTAATTGCAATAAGGGCTTTAATAATTTAATTAAAAAATAATTAATAAATGAATATTAAAATAAGTAAAATAAGGAAATTAAAGTAAATTGTAATATTCGGGGGCGGGTGCGGGCGGGTCTTAGTGTCTTCCCGTCCTCCCCCGTGCACTCGTAGTTAAAAACCGGGTTTTCCCCGCACCGGCACCTGCACTTAATAAAATCAGCTTTTTTTCGTTAATTTTGGGGTGGGTCCGGACGGGTCCGAATTTATTTGTCATGCCTATTTGAAGGATCATCCTTTTTAAAATCGAAGAGAGTCACTTCTTTCCACCGAACAGATTGAGTATACTATGCCATAAAAGACCTTTAGCAGCGCTTTTTTTGGCCTTTAGCTTAAAGTGGCGCTGCTGTAGGTAAAGGCATCACTTTTTTCTTGGAAAATCGCTGCCTTAGGTCCCCTTTATGCAGCACTTTTAAAAGCGCTGCCTAAAGTGTCCTTTTTTTAAACTTTAGGTACCATTATAATTCAACGCATAAACCATATAATAACCATTATATATATTTCAACACAAACCCCATACTCCAAAATAACCATTATATATATAACTCAATACAAACCTTATACATCCAAGTAAACATCCAAAATTCTAATAACAACTTCCAAAACTAATTACACCAAACATCCTAAAGATGCACTAATTCTAAACCTCATACACCATTTCCATCACCTATACATCAACTTCCAAAACTATTCAACAATTTCCAAAACTATACAACACCTTCCATAAACTTAACACACAAAAAAAAGAAAACAATAATATACCTTATATAATTCTCATTTCAACAATGTATTGACACCATTCCTCCTTTATTTCTTCCAAATTATCTTTCGTGTAGGTGGCACACTTGAATTCATCAAAGTACTACATAATATAACATAATATGCATGATTTAGTTAAAAGTAATTAATTAGATGAAATATCCGATAATAAGTCTTAAAATAAATCAAAACTTATAAATCCATACCATGTTTGGAATCTCTATTTGTTCCAAATGAATAATTTATTTCATGAATCTCAATACAAAATAACCACAATCTATACCATTACGCTGCCGAGGACACTACACATAGAAAAAAGTATGAATTTGTATCAGGATATATAGTTTAACTTGTGTTATCAAGTAGCATCACTATTATAATAAAAAATGTGAAAATATATCTGCACTCTTATCCATGTAATGTTGTTTGCTTTGCTCTTTGGTACTCGAGCTTGTCGTTGTGATCGGAATATTTGTATGGCTCTATCATAATATAAACGAATATTTAGAACAATCTCACATAAATAAATAAATATACACGCAAATATTTAGAACAATCGCATCACTTATGTATCAATCATCTTCTTCATCTCTGGGTATTTTGTTTGATCACCATCTAGCGAATCCAGATAATAGACTATTTCTTTTATCGGATTAATCGCAAGCAACAACGAGTGTCCACTGTAAAATAAAACAAAAGTTTACATGGAAATGTTATACACAACGTAAAAAAACGAAAGATTATAATAAAGGAAGTTAGAATGAAAATCTAACCCATGGCCAGTATTATATGGTAAAAGATACAACTTCTCTGTATCTTTGTTGGTCATAAATGCATCTACTAAGTGATCTCTGGCCACATTTGCAGTTCGATCGATTAGATTTGCGTTGACACAGCTGGGAGACAAGAAAGAGAATCTTTCTGTCAATTGACGCGGGAGCATCAATTTTTCATACAAGAACCTAAAATAAAAACATAATCAACATTCGAATATTCATTGAAATGAGTAAATAAATTGATTAATTATTTAAATAAAATCGATGGATTACCTGATGTATGAATTCATAACACCGATGCCTAATTCAGCATGCTGAAAAATCTGATCCAAATCTTCTTTAGCAATTGTTTCTGAATAGGAAAACCCAAAAATACCTTCTTCCATAGGTATTTCATGGATACCACCTTCCATCAAATCCGATGTGCCTACAAATGTTTCAAGGCACAACCGAAATCGAGGAATAGAAGCTTTTTTTGGCTTGGCCATGTTGCCTAATTCTGGCTTCTTATTCTTGCTCCTTCGTTGCACCTCTTGTGTAGGAATCTAAAAATCATATAAGTTATAAAGTATAAAATCATGAAGCTTTTGAATTCGGATCATAGAATTAACATTTTCAATGCATATATATCAATGTACCTTTTTCGGTATGCAACTGACTCGGTGTACCGCGCAATCCCTTTATTTTTGCTTTGGATTTTATAGGAGTCTAACAATCCCATGTAAATAAAATGTGCATAAAAGTAAGCATAACATAACTTATATGCAAGTAAAACATTTGAAAACTAAAAGGTTAATAATGGTTTTCAACATACCCCATCATCTATGAAAATGAGGTTTGACAGCCATGCAACATACGACTCTATTGCGTCCCCCACCAATGTTGCATCTGAAACGTCGTCAGGTATAGGTAGTAACGCATCCCGCTCTAAAGCAATATCAATCGAAACTTTCAAAAATCCAGCAGGGAGCGGTCTATGGTGAAGTGCGTCTCTCGAATTGTTATGCATTTTTCCCTTGCCAACCATGCGATATGTCGGTGCCGATAAATATAGCTGACAAGGTGAAATGCCCTAAAAAAAAAAAAAATTAACATGAAATTGTTATTGTGCATATATGTCAATATAAAAAATTGTGCTAATTTAATTTCATATTAATATATATAATTATCTTGGGAATTTTTTGTTGAAAATTGATACTATCTTTGTCACTAGTATCTTTAAATTCTAAACCGCGTCTTTCCGACGTATATTTTTCTTTATCCTTTTGCAATTCACGAACTTGAGCTTTCAATTCTTCCAACATTTCCATCACCTGTTTATTGCTAGGATTTTGGGTCTTTGGATGCATATACAAGGAAGATGGAGTGACCCCAAATCCCTTACCCCTTACGCGACCAAAATACTCAGGAACATTTAATACTCGACTCAGTATGCTCCTGCAATCCTGGTCTTCAGTTAGAGTTAAGGACTGAGATAGAGTCTCCTGAAATTCATATGCATATCAAAATATATTAGTGGGGATTAAAAAACATAAATATTTAATATTTTCATAAACTTTTTATTTAATTAAACAAATAATGTTATACTTACACATTGTTCAAAAACTTGTTGAACACCTTCAGTAACAACTCCATCCTTTCCCACACGGGCAGCCTTCCACAAAACATGCTCCGGAAGAGATGTTTCTTCACTTTTCTCCTCTTCAAGCTACACATTAAGTCAAGTATTAAGATGAATAATAACACATCGGGAACAATAATATCATAGCAATTATATATACTTACTATTTTTTGTTCTAAGCATACATATCCCAAACGTCCTTTCTTGTATGGATACGTGGGTTTTGAGGCTCTTTGACGATTTACGTCACTCACATCCTACATAAATAATTTTAAGTCATGTCAGAACACATGTAATAACTACAGGAATATAATACAATGTTCGTAAAAAATTAAATTAAGATTACGTGGAATTCTTGAGTTCTTCGTTTGCCAACAAAAGTGTCCCATTCTTCGGGTGAAATCATCAAGTCCGCATACTTCTTCGGACGTTCCGCTTCAACAAAGTTTCCTTGGTCATCCTTAAGAAACTTGTTGGTTAAAAATGCTCGAAACCCTCTAAGTCTTTTTTCGGCTAATTGAAGACAATATTTTTTCCGGTCGTCACCAATGTTAAAAGACCTCTACAAAAAATATACATAAAGTGTGTTAGTATAATTAATTTAAAGATATAATCATCAAAAATAAAAAATAACATCACATATGGTACCTGTATCTCACTCCATATTTTATCTTTGGCGGGTTTCAACGATGGATTTCTCCAATTGTCACAAGTAATAGGAATTTGTGAACGAACAAGTGCACCAATGTAACTTGTCAACATTGCGCCGTTAGGCTCAATTAGTTGACTCATTTCATTCCAATAAACGTCGTATTTTATTCCCTTGTCTCGAGCACGAATTATTCCTTTGATAATTGTTATTCCTCTCGAAATATCTCCTTCTGCATCATGAATTGATTCTTTTGCATCATTCTTGGAACTATCGTGCGAGTTCTCCTCATTAGTATCCATTTGACCTGTAATAAAGAAAAACACATATAAATCCATAATCCATAATCCATTCTCAAATATGAAATGACAAATACATAACATGACAAACAAATGACAAATACATAATACATAAATATGAAATGACAAATACATAACATGACAAACACATGACAAACATATAAATCCATAATCCATAATTCATAATCAGTTGAACATAAATATACGATTCATTCTCAAATATGAAATGACAAATACATACTATTCTACCTCCTAACACTATCCTAAACATACTTGTACTCTACAAGTAAGTAGTATTTCTTTTCATCCTTTTTGAAATAAAGTTTAAAAATAATCAATAAAAAGTCTGCCAAGAGGCACTATAGTAAGGTAAAATCTGTAACAAATTTTCTAGAAATCAATGTGCAATGAGGAAAGAGCTACACACAAATAAAAAATAAAGACAGAAATGATAACTTAAGTTACCTTTGACAAAAAAAATTATACAACATCAACAGCAGAGAAACAATCAAAAAATGAAAACCCAACATCAACAACAAATTTATCTCACAGAAACAGCAGAGAAACAATAAAAAAATGGAGATTATTAGGCATTTCCATGATTGGAGAGAAAACCTGAAAAACGAAAGAGAAGACATACATCAAACGAAGTTACGACGGCGGGAGTTACGACGGAGGACGGAGGGCGTGACGAAGACACGAACGGAGGGAGTTTCGTCTGCTTCAGAGAAGAGGAAATGGACACGACGGGGAGAGTTTCGTCGCCGTGAGGAACAGTCACGAACAGAGGGATTTGCGCAGAGGGAGAGAGAGATACAGTGGAGAGAGTCGCGAGAGAGAAACAATGTTAGGGCTATGAAAGAGAAACGGTCATACTGAAAATAGAGGGAGAGTATCTATTTTAATTTTTATATTTTAAAAGACTTATAGCAGCGCTTTTAAAAAGCGCTTTCTTATGTTAAACCTTTAGCAGCGCTTTTGAATTAAAAGCGCTTTCTTTTCCTAGGCATACAGCAGCGCTTTATAAAATCGCTTTCTAATGTGTGGTTTAGGAAAGACCTTTAGCAGTGCTTTCCAAAAATGCTGGCAAAAGTGTGGTGTACGAAAGTCCTTTAGCGCTGGCTAATGGTAGCCTTTTAGCAGCGTTTCCCAAAAAGCGTTTTTTAAAGTGCAACCTACCTTATGCCTTTAGCAGCGCTTTTCAAAAGCGTTTTCTAAAGTCTCCCTATAGCAATGCTTTTTTCTTTGTTTTTTTTTTGTTTTTATTAAAACTTATAGCAGCGCTTTTGGAAAAAAGCGTTGTCTAGTGCAATTTTGGCGTCATTGGATATTCAAAATTAATCAATTGTCGTAAATTTTATTTTATTTTTGCAAGGTTCGGCATTATTTCAATTATAGAGTGGTTATATCTTCTTACAAGTTTGATTGGTTAATAGGAGTTTGCGTTTCATTTTCATATCTCTCTGTATTTTGCTTTTGAAATCATAGTAGATTATACTAGTTTCTTAAAGGCTAGCATGTGCTATCTCTATTGAATTGATGTCAGTTTTGTCATGTTTTTGGATAGACACTTTTTGTATGTAACCAAAAATAAAGACTACATTCTAATTTTATTATAAAAAAAAAAAACTATTTTTAAATTTTTTTAATAATAAAAAATTCTAGTTTATAAGAAAAATAAATATATTAATAATTAAATAAATTTTGAAAATAAATTTTATATTTATAATAATAATTCAATGAAACATATATGCAAGCGGATAAAGAAAAAATATTCATTAAATCACTTATTCATTTTTTAAAATGTGATATTTCGACCAATAATCTACAAAATAAAAAAATAATGTAACTATTTTGTGATCGTTTAAGTTTTTTAAATGCATTTAATTAATTTTTTTAAATTTCTTTTTTTTTTCTAACATAAGACATTATGTTATGCAAAAATGTCATATGTAATAATTTAATAGAAATAAATAGAAGTAAGAATAAGTTTTTATGAAAAATAATAATCGATACTAAAATTAAATTAAATTCTTTAACATCTTTTCGTCCATCTTATTCAACCCAAGAAATTCTAAACACAAGATAGAAATATCAACAAAATTTTAGAAATAAGTGTTTGATTATGTAGTATTCAGTAAACCTTTTAAATTTCAAATAATCAAGAAAAAAATAAACAGCAAAAACTGATATAATATTTTTTCTCCTTTCCACATGCATAACTTTTGACAATTGTTGTCTAAAACATAGTAGTATGCATTTTGATAAAAAACTTAATAGTACCATTTTCTTTTTATCTAAAAGGATTTACTTATTTTATACTCCGAGCATGTTTGAGTTTATTTATTGTAAAAAATTATAGTGGTATGGCAAGACTTAATTAAAATAACTTATTAAAATAGTTTATGATATATATATATATATATATATATATATATATATATATATATATATATATATATATATATATATAACTAACATTCTTATATGATACGTTCCCTATATATATATATATATATATATATATATATATATATATATATATATATATATATATATATATATATATATATATATATATATATATATATATATATATATGTGTGAGTTTATTTATAGGTATTTAGATAAATAATTATGCTGTAAATTGTAAATAAGTTGTTTATTCAAATATATCATATGTTATGTTGACTTTTAAAATAAATAAATTGTAAAATTTGTTTATTATAAACATACAATCTTTTAAACATTAATTTATAATTTAAAAAATAAATGGTCTGAATATAGTAGGTGGACAAGCACAAAAGGTTTTTAGTGACTCTTAAAAAATGTTATATATATATATATATATATATATATATATATATATATATATATATATATATAATTTACATTTTTTATATCTAGTTTTTTTTTATTATTGATTTATAAACATTAATAATTTATATACATTAATGCATTAGAATTGAAGAAAAAATTGCATAAAAAGTTAAATCTTCGATTAATAATTTACTCTCATTTAACTCAACTGACACATATACGTTAAATTAACATAGAATAAAAGTTAAATATTCAACTTTGTAAATAAAAAAACTTTAACTGACAAAAAATATCCACCATTAATTGTTTAAATTTAGCTGTAAAATTAAATATAAAAAATTGCTTTTTGTGATTGTTTTTGAATATTTTTTTCTCAACCCTTATGAGATATTAATATATGTGTGAATAATTCACACTTATTTAGATTCAACTTCTATTTGACTATGGTACTTTTGTTTTATTTGTTGGAATTAAATCAATAACAATTAATCACATATACATGTTCTACATATTATTTTATATACTTTAGTGCGGATAAAAATAGATAATTTTAACATGTATATAATTACAGGATCTACTACATGTTAGCATATGAGAGAAGAGATTGCAAGAATACATAGATCTATTGAGAAAGTTTTGTTAGCGGTAATTCAGAAAGTTAGAAGACAAACAACCTGATGGCTTGTATGGTTGGTATTCCTAATGCCTTGAATACTCTTCAGATAGGGAGAAAAAATTAATTGCTTGTGTACGATATATTGGTGACCATAGCCTATATATAGTGTGATGACCAATTAGGGTTCTCATTATTCTCAAATGGGTACATCAACTCATATTTGAGTCCATATCCAATTAATTTATTGATTAATTACTAAATAGAAATCTAATTAGCCTTGTAAATTTATTTGACCACTTAATCAATTAAGACTCTTAATTTTGATAAATAGCTAATATAATTTAAATATATATACCCACATAATAATTATTGGAATATAATAATTAAATAATATTTAAATTATAAAATATTCCAACAATTGATATCAAGAATTAAATCAATAACAATTAATCACATATACATGTTCTACATATTACGTTATATACTTTAGTGCAGAATAGAACAGATAATTTGAACATGTATATAATTATAGGAGATCTACGACATGTTAGCATATGAGAGAAGAGATTGCAGGAATATCTGGATCTATTGAGAAAGTTTTGTTGGCGGTAATCCTGAAAATTAGAAGACAAACAACCTGGTGGCTTGTATGGTTCTTCCTCAACCGGTACTCCTAATGCCTTGAATACTCTTCGGATGGGAAGAAGAAATTAATTGCTTGTGAAAGGTATATTGGGGATCATAGCCTATATATAGTGTGATAGCAAATTAGAGTTCTCATTATTTGAAAATTGCTCATCCTGAGATCCACTCATTTTTGAGCTCATATCCAATTAATTAATTAATCAATTACTAAATAGAAATCTAATTAGCCTTTTAAATTTATTTGACCACTTAATCAATTAAGACTTTTAATTTTGATAAATAGCTAATATAATTAAAATATATATGCCCACATAATAATTATTGAAATATAATAATTAAAGAATATTTAAATTATAAAATATTCCAACAATCTCCCACTTGGGCAATATATTTTTAATAATTATATCATAATTCTTTAGGCGCACATCTGAATGCTATTTATATTTAGATTTTAACTTTACAATCTGGTCCACCTCATACATCAATAATGAGACCACCACGGTTGTTGTCACTAACGTATAACGCGACAGAACCCCGATGACCACCACATCAATGTACTTGATGACATAGATTGATATGGATGAATGGCATGAAAATTTCATGTAATGTGATATTTGAATCATGCCTATTTCCAAGTGGTCCAACTGAAATTTTTATTGAGATCAAACTGAAGTTTGCAAATTTAATATTTGCACAAATGATACATAAATGGTTATAACAGTAACAACCTCATAAACTTTATTTCTGCATATAATCTTAACATAAATTCTATATCAATATCAAAACAATATTATAAAACATAAAGAATGAGTGACTCCCACTAATCTTGGACATCCTCAGTGACAACAATCATATGAAAGACCTTATATGTCAAGTCTTTAATTAGTGAGTCAACTAGCATAAAATTTATGTCTATCTGTTCTATCTTTCAACAACAATAACTTATAAGTCAATGAACTTTATAAAACAGTTGTTGAAACATTATCCGAATGACTTATGTCATAATATATCTCAAGTTATCTTTCAAAACCTTTTACTATATGCAACCAAGTGACTAGGGCTGGCAATGAACCAAACCAACTCGAAAATAGTTCGAAATTCGATTCGAAAATTAAATTGTTGAACTAGGTTCATGAACCAAATGAGCTGAATATGAGCTAAAAACTAAGTTCGTTAACTAAATGATCTGAACTTGAACTATACATAGTTCGACTCGTTAGGTTCATGAGTCAATTCGATTATATATGAGATAGATTATATTGTCTTTAAGAGTAGGTTTAAAGATTTGTTCTAAATCTTAGTCTCATATTTTCTTTTAATATAACGGATTTAATTGATAATTTATATTCTAAAGTGAGTAAAATATTTCTACGAATAATTATACAAATAAAATTAACATCGTCTAAATTCCAATATTATAATTTTTTTTTATTTCTATATTTTTTATTTAAAAAATATTAATTTAAAATGTCAAATATATATATAAAAAATAGACTTTAAAATATGCGAGTTGAACCTAACAAGATAAACCTAACGAGTTGAACCGAGATATTCGTGAACTTCTAACAAGTCGAGTTTGACCTGAAAAAAAGTTCGTGATGAACTCGAACTCGGCCAATTCTTAACGAGTCGAGTTTGAACTGAAAAAAAAGTTCGTGATGAACTCGAACTCGGCTAATTCTTAATGAGTCGAACTGAGGCAAGGCGAGTTCGACTCAACTCGACTCATTTCCAGCCCTACAAGTGACATAAATACTTATACTAATTTCTTGAGTTAGGATGCCCATTATATATAGACATCCAAAAGAATCAGAGTCGAACAGTTTGATGACCTCCAAATCATTCGATCTCTAATATGTGAGCACAAGTTCTTTTGTTCTCTATAACAATCCTTATAGTTTCCTCATTTCAATAATTCAAAATTTGAATTTTTGTATATGCCAAATGATCCCATTATATATACGCTTATTCCGGATGCATACATATAAGATAATACATAAGATTCCCAAAAATCGAAAAAGTATAAAAAAAACCTTAATTTTCTAAATTTCCAGATTCTTTTATTTTGGACAATGATTGAGACTTAATAGTCTCCCTTGATAATTGAGACATACCCTACTTTATTGTCTTTCATGTCAGTTTTATTTTCAATTTTATTGATATATACATAAATCTTTTGTGATAACCGGATGATACCTTGAGAATAATCTCTAAGTATCTAAATACCTAATACAAAAGAGATGTGCCCAAGATCTTTCATCGCTAAACTTTTGTTAGAGATTTCTTGGTTTCACATAACAATCATATATCATTGTTGACTAAATAAAATAAAATTGACACATTAAACTAGGAATATAAACTTACTCCCACTGAACTTGTAAAACCCAATAATTTTTCATAATAGACATCTCACAACCAAACGAGACCATTGTCTTATGAAATATTATGGTATCACCAATAAGACAATTTAATCAACTCATTAATGGATTTTATCTGTTCGCAAACCATAAACTTTGTGTCAATAGATACAAAGTTTTCTTCCGTTGCACCATATTGTATTTTTTTATATCGCTATTTAAGAATCACTAACTTGATATTCATCTTATGAAGCTCCAAAATTAAAACAAGTAAGTGTCACAACTATCATAATAGAGTCTTTCAATCATATCGAGTAGAATTTCTCTTTTCAGTCAATTCTTTAGGACACTTGATGCTCTAGTTCTTGAGAATGTTGAGTTTGATCTTCAAGAATTAATTTCTTAATTTAATTGAGAGAAAGAACAATAATATCCATATGAGAGTCCAAATTTGCTATATCTAGCAACTATATGAATTGAGTTAAAACCAATTCTTTTCCACTCAATTTTGTTCTTTGACCCATATCTCTCCCCAAACTCAAAATTTTCAAGACACATTACAATATTTGTCTCAATCATTACCCACCTGGATAAAATTAATAATTACTACATATTTACCATCACATGTATGAAATTGTTCGGCTAAACTGTGTCTTCCTTTTGGCTGACCATAACAGTTCGCCTGAACAATTACACACTACATCTTCTGTAATTCCGATTGAATCAAATTTACACAACATATGTTACTTTTGCAACATGCTGCTTTAATCAACTCAATCAAAATTACTAGACATTTTAATAAATTCAATGAGAAGAGTCTTAAATTTATAGGGCACTACCCACAAATGTAGGTCGTGCTCATTTAAAATGTTTAATAATAATAATATCTTGAAAGTCCTTAGTGTGAGAAAAAATTCACAATAAAACATAAGTTTTATGAATTTATACAAATTGCATAATTAAAAAAAAATTATTGTATAACAATAATTAAACTCAAATAATATAATCATGTTAAATGTATAACTTCAAATCAGATAAATATTAAATATTTATATATTCAAAATAAATGTCAAACAAATTCACATATACACCAAATAATTCTTTAAATAAATCATTTTAGAATCAACAAAACCAATTCTAAAATTTAAAATATTCAAAATTTAAAGAATCAAATCTTTAGCTTTACTTTATAATTTTGACAGATATTCAAAATATTCAAAAAAAAATTCATAAATAATATATAACAACTAAATATATATTAAACAAATTAGTATTTGTCTTATCTCTCAAAATCTAAATTCATGTGCAGATTTTACGTGAATCAAATTGAAAGATAAAACATTAATTAAATATTCAATAAAATGATTTGATAATAATTTTTTTTTAATTCAAAACTAAGAATCAAATAATCAAAATAAGATTTAAATTAAATATTTATCTTTCCCAGATAATTGACATAAATATATATTTTTAAATGTATAATCTCTAGCCACAAATAAAATATTAAAAATCAAAATCTTTAATAAAAAAATATTTTTACAATTCTCAATGATCGATCATAACCATATATGTGATTCCAAATATATTTAATATAATATATAGTAAATAACATGTTTCTCAAAGAAAACCAAAATTTTTATAAATATTTTTCTTTCAAAAAAAATATAAAGATATTATTTTGAATCAAAACTTTATCATATAATTTATAAGTCAAATTAAAAAACTTTATTTAATGACAACAAATTACATTTGAATCAAATATAAAATTTGTAATATATACCACAATAAAATATTTAATTTCAAACAAAAAACTTTAAATTTATTAAATTGCTTTGGTTTTATTTTATACCAAATCATGATCAAAACAAATATTTATAATTATAATGCAATTAAGAACCAAACAATTACAATCATCCATAATAAATATTTATATATAGAAGATGTATAATCCTTTATTTGAAAGAAAATAAAAGAACATGTGTACATATAAATTTATATGGAAGAACTTAAACCATTCAAATCGTTTCAAAACAAATATACACACAATCATAAATTTCCTACTATCACAGTGATTTAACAAATAAAAGAAAACATCCACAAATATTATCCTAAAAAAAATTTATGTCTTGAAAAACAAAATTCACACAATCATGAATTTCAAATATATGTTTCATAATCGCATATCCACACGAAAAGTTGAAGTTTAGTAGACAAATGTCAATAAACTTAACATGAAGATATGCTCTGATACTACTTGTTGTAATTAAATCATTAACAATTAATCACATATACATTTTCTACATATTATGTTATATACTTTAGTGCAAAATAAAATATATAATTTGAACATGTATATAATTACAGGATCTACGACATGTTAGCATATGAGAGAAGAGATTGCAGGAATTCCTAGATCAATTGAGAAAGTTTTGTTGGCGCGGTAATTCTAAAAGTTAGAAGACAAACAATCTGGTGACTTCTATGGTTCTTCATCAACCAGTACTTCTAATGCCTTGAATACTCTTCAGATAGGGAGAAAAATTAATTGATTGTGTACGGTATATTGGGTACCATAATCTATATATAATGTGATAACCAATTAGAGTTTCCATTATTCTCAAATGGATCATTCTGACATCCACTCATATTTTAACTTATATTTAATTAATTAATTAATTAATTAATTAATTAATTAAGTAATTACTAAATAGAAATCGAATTAGCTTTTTAAATTTATTTAACCACTTATTCAATTAAGATTCTTAATTTTGATAAATAGCTTATATAATTAAAATAGATATGTCCACATAATAATTATTAGAATATAATAATTAAATAATATTTAAATTATAAAATATTCTAACATTATTTTCTTATGAATAATATTTAAATAACAATTATTAATATAATAATTATTAGTATTTAAATTTTCAATGATCTATCTAATAAAAGAAATTAAAGTTTCATAAAATGAAAAATTAATATTTTAATCTCCTATAAGAAGCATACGTATGTTTAATTTGTGACGGTATTTCGCCATGGAGAAAACACATACAAAAACAACTATTATTAAATTATTAACATGTGTAAATGAATAGGAAAAAGGAAAAAAGAAAAAAAATAGAAAACAAATTACGTATTTAATATTATTGAAGTAGATTCATACTCCTAAACAAATTATTATATATTTTATTAATAAATAAATAAATCTAATTTTAAAATATATTATTTTTAAGACTCATTTTATAAATAACTTTTGTACATTTAGACCATCACTACATCCAAAATATTTATTTATTAAATTATTAATAAAAAATAAAAGAGTGATTTATATGGGTGCACAAATTTAAAATCACCTTATAACACAGATTATATTTTAATTCTCCGATTTTATAGTTATTTAATATTGACTTATACTTTTCAGACAGTATGTGATCAGCACAAGTTGTAAGGTTACGACAGATAACTAAAAGATCAAAGAAAAATGTTACCACAATTAATAGCGAATGAAATTACCAAAAAAATAAATAAAGATTTAAAAACGTGGTTAAGATTAAAGAAAGTGAGAGACATTGAGAAAGAGTGATAAAGAGAGAATGAAGCCAACACCACATATCAAGGTGACTCCAGCCATCACCTAAGGGGCAACCTTCCTGCCTATTAACCCCATTACTCACCAACTTGCCTCCCCCGGCTACTGACTTTCTCTAAATTGTCTTACTCTCTTCATCTCATTTAACTTTTTTTTAACAATATCGACATTGTAAGATGAATATATTCGGGAAATATACGATTTATCTATTGTAAGAAGGTTTTAAGCTTTAAATATCAATATGATTTTGTTTTGGATGTTTTATTCAATATATTTTGATGGATTAAAGTATCTATTAAAAAAGAGGTGTTTATGAATTGTATAAATGATCTACGGAAAAGAACGTCGACACAAGATATTATGGTGTGCGTGTGGGTATAATGGATATGCATGTTTGATTAAGATTTCTTCATTCTTGAAATTGAGATTTAGAGGTTTTACTTTGACATAGATAATACTCAAGCCATTTTAAGTAAAATGATCAAATATATAAAAACTGTTTGACAATCAACATGTTTTCATATAATTTATATTTAACATTTTTAATTTCTTAACAACATAAACGTTTAGTCTTGTTCAGAAAGTCCAAAAATTCATAAATAATTATGTGTCTTTTAGATCAATAAATATAATTGAAATAAAATACATTATATATATATATATATATATATATATATATATATATGGTAAAGTGATTCCTATATTTTTAATTAGTTGGGCAATAGATGATTTATTAGAGTGTTGACTTTAAGATACTATTTAATTGGAGTTTAACGGTATCTATTGGCTAATTAGATTTGTTAAAGGGAGGAATTTGTATTCCGTATTTATATGATGATTCTGAATAAGCAGTTGGTTTTAGGCTCTTGGTGACTACTACTAATGGTTAGGTTAAAGACGCATTCTACTAAATAATTTCGTTTTTTTATTGACAAATTCTCGATGTTTCCTACTAATGTATCTGAAGATTGTGGTGAAATATTATTATTATTATTATTATTATTATAATATTGATTTATTATATCTTTGTAAGGGTAGTTTGATATTTTCCTAACATATACTCCTTTCATTTTTTTTAAAAGGACTGTCGTTTTAGGACAATTTTTTTTGTTTTAAAATAAATGGCATTCTCACTTTTTAAAGTAATAATAGTTGTTATTTTTTTTAATTGTGTTATATAATTATTATTCTGTACAATATTTCCAATACATTAATAACACTAATTTAGTAAAAGTGTTGTTCTGGACTGGACCAATGGATAGAATTGGCCCAATAAGCCTCTGCTACATAGCGGCCCAAATCACCTAAGTCCAATCCACAGAAAGGCAAAAGTTACCTTTCTGCCCCTCCCACCGGGCAAGGAACATAACGTTCCTCCCCGGACATTCTGCCCAACACGCACGGCTTCAGTGCTCCCCGAACAGCCATGGGCAGATGCCCGAAACTAAGCATATGCCCGACATAACGGCTAGTTTTGGACACCCTGCCCGTCGTAACGGCTAGTTTGGGCAGCGACCGATTCTTTAGGGAAAACGGTTATTTCGCCCCGAAAATAGGACCGTTAGCCACGCGCTTAGAGCCCTATATAAACCCTCTCACTTGAGAGGGTCAGGTATCAATATTCACCCTACGAATTAATACTTTGTACTTGCCCCTTTTCTCTGACCCTTTCTTACTTGAGCGTCGGAGTGCCTTGCAGGTACACCACCACCTCTCCTCAATTACTTACCGGACAGAGAGTACGACCAGCACCCATCCGGGCACCTCCATAAAGACCAGCCCGCGTGGACCAGTTCGTGTACATCGGATCAGTGGCGCCGTCTGTGGGAACTTCTTGTTCTCCCCTTCTTTCATTCCTCCTCGGAAACCGAAAGATCAAAACATATTCTCTTTGATCCGCCCACGTATGGCTGCCCAGAATTCCGCGATAGGTGCTGACACCACTGTTCTCGTCCCCGTCAACAAGATGGACGTTGACGGCCATTCTTCGTTACTTTCTGACCCCCGTTTCCGTCGGGACGGGGCTACCGCATCTCCAACTCCTCCTCCCACCGGACGAGGAGACATGCAGATCCCATCGGAAGACCGGCCAGTTCCCGGTCCGCCCAGCGCCGACTTGGCCGTGGCAGCCCTTCTGGAAGCTGTTAACCGCACCAACCTCCTCATCCTACAACAAGGAGAAAGGATAGGAGCTCTTGAGGAGGCGTCTTTCCCAAGATCCTCTCCTCCCCGGAATAAAGCCCGAAGATCCAAAAGCCCGCCACCTAGGCGCGGAGAAGACCGTGCGGTTAGGCACGAGCCTGAGATACGGCCCACTCGCAAGCGCGACCAGATCTCCCCGCGAGATCGATCCCCGTCGAGACGCAAAAGAACGAGGCAAGATAGGCCCTCCCCGCCGGGCAGGTGTAATACCCCAAAATTTGCTCTCCCTCTTTGTCATCATAGCATGGCATTATCATTTATCATATCATATCCACCTCATTAACATTACATTGCATTTAACATAGAAAAATGAAGCATAGCATCCTTCTTACCATCAGGGCATGGATCAGGTGGAAGGTGGTCAATCAAGGGATCATTCAAAGCACAAAAAGGTCAATCAAGTTTCCTCAAGGCAAGCCAAGAGGCCTTTCATGTCTCATACTATCTCAATGGAACATCCACAACCTCAAGAATGAGAGATTCAATGGGAGATTGAAGCACTACATCTTTCACTATGCAAGAGGTTCAAAAACTGAAGGAAAATCCTCAAAAGAGATAGCTCATTGATCCAAAATCATCCTCAAATGGTATATCTCATCATCCTTTAAGAGGATACACAACATACTCTGAGGAATTTGAAATTGAAGACTATACATTTTTCTCCTAGGAGGTGGGCACCAAAACTAGGGTTTCTAATAAAATCAGGATATCTTTGATTTTTTGGACAAAACTTGATGTCATGGTATTCTATATGTCCCTAAGTGTATGTATGTGGAAAATCACCTCTCAATTGGTTTTAGAAGTGGTTCAATTGGGAGAAGGATAAAAAATCAGGGAAATTGGGGCCAAGTCAAATAATCAGAGGAAAAAGTCAACTCTTGACTTTTTGAGGCCAAATCCGTAAAATTCATGTTATATGTGTCCAATGTACAAAATTTGGTCAAGAAACTCCAAAGGAATCATGAAAAAATCAAGAGGTGGAAAGTTGCCATTTTTGGAAGAAGAAGGGTTACTAAAAATAGCAAGTTTTGGCCATTTTGCATCAGAGTTTGAACCAAGGCCATTTAAAATTGAAGCACCAAAGGAAAATTCCACTCGGCCACAACAAAAGATCTTGTTTTAAGCTTCACATCCATATGTGGAATATCTCTATTGGATAAAAATTGAGTGAGATATGATTGATCAAAGTTTGAGCAAAGTAGGTTCAAAACTAGGTCATTACCAAGATTTTCAGGGCACGCGCGCAGTCATTTTAACAAACATGTGGTAGGCCAAATGTCCACTCGTTTTTCTCATGGTTAAAGGCCTCAAATGAAAAATCTTTCAACATGAAAGTTGTTCCTCTATGTGAGATCTTTAAGATTGGTGTTCATGTTTTTTTCATTTGATCAAAGGTCAAGAAGTTATGTTGAGTCCAAGTTGTGATGATCTTGCTGAAAATCCATGCCAGGTACACCTTGCCAACCAACCTCATTTCCTCGTCCATAACTAGCTTCCAAACCTTTGTGTTTCAGGTCATGTTTCAACCTTTCCCAAGCATTATGTCAACTCATTTTTATACCAAAGTTGTTCTATTATGTTCCCTCTTTTCATTTATTCCAAAACCATACGGTTTCATGCCATGAACATAGAGAATTCCATTCTCAAACACCCACTGTTACAATGATGACTTGCTGCATAATTTTGGTTCAAGCACACATCAAATACATGACAGAAGTTGTATGTTTGCTTCCTTATTGAGACCAACACATGCCTGCACTCTTTACACACTTGCTCGAGTCATACATGAAAAGGGAAAGGTTGGAAGCTTGCTATAGAAGTTTAGCAGCAAGAACATGGTAACACATTATGAACCAGCCACACCATATCATGGCTCTCCCTAACTAACTTGACTCAGTTAGTTAGGGATGACTCACTTAACTCCACATAACTCAGTTAACTCACTCATTAAACCATGGTTAGAGTTTACTATAAAACCAAACCTCACTCTCTAATTTCATTTTCAGCTTCATTCTTCCACATTCTCTCCAAAAAACTCTCTCTGCTCTACTCTCAACATCACCATTGCAAGGAATCTTCGAGTTCACATTGTTCATCCTCCTCCTAAATCTTCTATGATTCTCTCTCAACTTCACCAAAGAGCAACTGATTTTTGAGCTTGGATCTCATTTCTTCTCCACTGAATCATCATCTTCATCAACGCCTTTATTTGGCCAAGTTAAGCTTAAGGAAGAAGCAAGCATTTCCTCTGGTTTTCTCAGACTCTACAAGAACTGCAAGATCAGGTTCCGAAGCTTACAAATTCTTCTCTCACATTTACTTGTTTATTTTGTTGTTTTCATGATGATATGAGCTCACTAGGAGCATTTGAACTCTGGCTAGTTGATAGAGCTTCTTAGAAGCTTAGATCCAAAAACTTAGGGCAATATGTTCGTGCTTGTTCCTTGCTATATGTGAATGGTTTGATGATTTCATTGATGGATTTGGAATGTACGTGATTTCCTCTTTATTTTGATGTATGCTACGTGATTTTTTGGATGGTTTGGAAGTTGCAGTCGCCGGAGAGTGGCCGGAGAAGGTGACCGGAGGTCTCTCTCCGGCCGGTGAGGGTTTGAATTAGGGTTTAGTGCATTTTAAGTCGTGACCGTTGGATGTGTGTGATCGTGTGGCTACTATGTTGACAGCACATTAAAATTCACGTGCAAGCCATGTGCCTAATTTCTGATTTTACTTAAACATTGTGTGATGCAGTACATGATAATTTGTGTGTGACCTCATGCGCGTGTGTTGGATCTGTGTACTTTGACTTTTGTTTGACTATGACTTAATCTGATGGCTTGGATTGCTTTGACTATGTTGACTGAAGAACATGCTAGTTATGGTGTTTTGCGCGCTTATTGGACCTAAGCCAGATTGATATCCACACCCCCATGCCTTAAGCCCAAACCATTTTTGAACTCATTTTTTACTAAGCATGCACCCCCATTCATTTTTGCATTACATTTTATTTTCTATTTTTACTACACGTTTTCTTTTTAATTTTTAAAAATATCAAACATTATCATAAAATTCCACAAAAATTCATGAGCATCACTAAAACATTTAGAAAATTTTTCATGATTTTATTTACTGATTTTATGACATTTTTACCCCTGCTCCATAATTTTCTTTGAATTTCTTTGGTGTGCATTCTTAATGTGGTACATGACCTTGTTTAATTTTGTTCTTGATCATTAAAAATTGTTTTGATGCTCTTCTTTTTGTATTGAGTCATTATCATCTTGAGGTATGTTAAGTGATTTTTATTTGATTTTTTAGGTCAGTTTATGGCATGTTTGGTGGTCATTTTGTGCTACCTTGTATGATATGTCTACTTGACCTAAGTGCATTGTTTGACATCATTTTGCCTTGGTTCCCTGTATGCTACTTTGATATGTGATTCATCTCTGATTAGTGAACTTCAATACCATGTTTTCATAATTTTCATGAGGCCATTTGATATTTGTTTGATGCATTTCATGTAAAGCATTATAACATGTCACATCATTGTAATCTTTGTGCATGTTTACATGATTTCTTTTGGACATATTTGCATGATCATTTGCCTATTTTGTGAACTACACTCTTGACATTATAGGTCATTGATACATATCATATGTCATCTTTGCATGTTGGTTATCATTTGAACCTTGTGCACTTTTAACATGTTGTGTTTGCACTTTCCTTTGTTTGGAACTTCCATTTCAATTCTACTTCTTCTATCACTTCTTAAATGTTTTGATGTGTCATGCATGAATACTTGTGAGATGTTTGTGAAATCATTTTTCATTTCATTTCAATTCTGATCCATGGATTACATGTTCCATTTATGCACATTTCTTCTTTTTCCTTTCATCTTTCATTCTCCCTTTTCTTATGGTGGCATGTTCTAATGCCATGGAGGATGTTTGTTGCCTATCCACTTGGACTTGCATGATAATGATCATTTGTTTACCATGTGATGTACATTCTGGTTGTGACCTTAGAATTTGATTTCTCATCTAATTCTTTTGAGCTTTATGGTGCATAAATGTTCTTTTACTCCCTATATTTCTTACACATGTCTACTAACCATGTAGGGGCTTTGGTAAGTTTCAATTGAGTGTGGATAAGGAATCCACATTCAAACTTCTATCCCTTCATCTTTTACAATTCCATTTTGTGTTTTGTTAAGCACTTATGTGCTTTCTTTTAATAACTCATCACTTTCCCTTTGTGAATTACAATTCATCTTCTTCTTTAGAAGTGAATTGTTTAATTCCTTCTTTCTTTAGACTTTAGGTTGAAACCTCACAAACCATTAGAATCACTCCCTTAACTAATCAATTAGGATTGAGTCTTAGTCCATATAGATTTTACCTTTCTTCTCTCTTGAGTATCTCTTCTCATCTCTTAAAGGAAACTCAAAACATTTAATAAAGGTAGGCATTTATTGCATTTAGGCCTCTCACATAAAGAAAAGATTATAAGGGGTCTTCTCTTATAATCTTAAAATGTATAGCATATAACCCATCTTGGGTCAATGTGTTAAACATTTGATCTTGTGTGAGGGACTTAAATGCAATACTTGTTGGAAGATACAAATAAAAAACACTTCTTCATTTCTTAATCAACAAAAACACTTAATAAACACAAATACGCTAGTGTGTTTGAACCTTGACAATTGGAACTAAGTGTGGGGGTCTTCTTCACTCTTAGTGTGCTTTCTTACCCATTCCATCTTGGAATGTGAGAATGCACACATTCCAATGACTAAGATTCAGATACACTATCATATGCAAACAAATAAAAAACTCTTAAAAGACCAAAACAAACAATAACGTCTTTCCTTCGGGAATTCTTTTCTCACCTCACTCACTCTCGGCGTACGAACGTGCTTCTACTCGTTCTCTTGCAAGATGGTAACGCACTCAGACCAGCGAGCCTGCAACACCTGAGCTAGAACGTAAGTCGTTCTCTAAAAAACACAAACATCTTTCCCTAGTGAGGGGAACTACGTCGCTCTGATTCTCATGCTCCCGATGAGATACGTAGGCAGTGGGGTAGGGCCCATTCGAGCACTTCTTTTATTTTCCCTACATTTGTTTCTCTTTCTCTTTCCATTCCTTTTCCAGATCCTTTTCCAGTATTCTTTTCTACACCCTTTGATCGAGACAAGCAAGCGTGGATCCCATCGGGTACGATGGACGCGTGGGGGTGCTAATACCTTCCTCTCGCATAACCGACTCCCGAACCCAGTTCTCTTGGTCGTGAGACCATGCTCTTTTCCGTTCCTTCAGGTTTATGCGGTGTTTCCTTTCCCTCTCTTAGGATAAATACACATTGCTGGCGACTCTGTTCGGTGCCACTTTCGCGTTTGTACCTGGATGAAAATCCCGGGAGCGACAGCTGGCGACTCTGCTGGGGACCGAACCCAGAATCTCTGGTTTCCTTAGCGAGTCAATCCCAGCGCTTGTTTGCTTTTCTTTCATTGGGTGTATTTTGTTTGCGGTATTTACTGTTGTATGGTATTATTATTTACCGTATTGCTGCTTTACTGTACTTTACTGTATTTATCACATTTACTGCATTACATATCATTATTGTGCTGGATCGTGCTGTTGTTTTCTGTTTGGCGGGCAGGGTGTTCTGAGATATGAGCCCACTACCAAGGCTTGAGTACACCCATAGGTATTAGAGTGGATAGTCGTGACGCTTGCGTGGTGGTGACCACGTATTGTTGTTCATGAGACCCACAACCAGACGAGGTTCTATCAGGAGCTTTCTGCTACTGCATGTTATGCAGGCCAGTGGTTATTCTCTTGAGGAACTGTCGACTCTGGTGACCATTCCCGAGGACTCAGTTGCGGCACTCCTCCCGAGTTGTGACAGTGGCAGACCACATTCCGTGGCAAACCCATTGCACATTCTCGATCCGAGGACCCAATGCTGAGAACTTGCTATAGGACATCCCTTTTTGAAAGAGAATCAGCGGAGGCACTCCTCGATTGGCGATAGTACTGTACCCTGAGGGATGAATGTACTATTGCTTCTCGACCTCAGTGCCAGAAGCTGAGGACCTTTTTGTTTTGGAGAATCAGTTGAGGCCTCCTCGATTGATGATGATGCCAAACCAGAAATGGTGAACGTATCATCATTTCTTGACCTGAGAGCCCGGGATACTGAACATCCTAGTACCCACATGTGAGGAGGGTGGGTTGTTTACAGGTTTGCAGGTAACCATGACCTCCTACATACCTGGTTTTCTATCATCATTGCACAAAAAGGAAGTTTCATCCTATTGTATTCAGATGGTTCTTATTTATGGTTCTATATTAGTCTCAGAGCTACACTGACACCGTTCACAGTTCAGCACAGACACCTGATTACCTGATCACATTGCCTTTTGCATTGCATTATCATATCCTAACATACATGTTTATTCATTTCCAGGTGCATATATTACCCTTGATTCTAGTCATCAGGTCCCTGCAAAGATGAACGCTAAAGAGAGGAAGAATATCATCAGCTATAAGTTCCTTACGCCTACTTTAGGCCCTATTGTTATGCTGAAGGGAATGGCGAGCCCTGCAGTACGAGAAGCTTTTGAAGAGAAATATGGGTGGATTTTATCTATGGTCCGTAATGTCAGTGATTATGAAGCCAGAGGTCTCCATACGTTGATGCAGTTCTATGATCCGCCTCTGAGGTGCTTTGTATTTCCAGACTATGTGTTGGTTCCTACCTTGGAGGAGTATTCCAACATGTTGGGGATTGCTATCAAGGAGGAGCCCCCTTTCTTTGGATCGGTGGGGGATCTTGACTTTGGAAAGGTGGCTAGTGCTCTTTATTTGAGCAAATCAGAGTTAGGCGCCAATGTCTCCAGCAAAGGAAAGATTCGTGGTTACAAGCTGGAATATCTGATTAAGAAGGCCTAGGAAGCAGCTAAAGGCGAGAATTGGCTTGTTTTTAATGCTTTGCTAGCCCTTTGTATATACGGCATAATGTTGTTTCCCAACGAGCCAGATTTCATTGATACGGACGCTATACGAATATTCCTGATGAAGAACCCGGTGCCAACGCTACTGGGAGATCTTCACTACTCGTTGTACAACCGAAACGAAAAGAAAAGAGGAGGGATAATTCGTTGTTGTGCACCCTTGTTCTATAAGTGGTTTGCAGGCCGTTTACCACAATCAGGGGCTTTTGTGGATTCCAAAGATTCTCTAGAGTGGAAACAGCGTTTAATGGGATTGGTGGCCAAGGACATCGTATGGGTAGATCACGGGCTGATTGGCAAGAATATTATCCACAGCTGTGGTAAATTCCCTAACGTTCCACTGATAGGAAGACTGGGTGGGATTAACTACAATCCTTCTTTGGCCATTCGACAATTTGGGTATGCCCTGATAGGTTCGCCTATTAAGAGAGATGTGGAGGAGTCCCTCTATTTTCATACATCAGATGGTTGGGAAGCAGCACAGAAAGCTTCTAAAAGCTGGGGTAGCGTACTGAAAAAGGGGAAAGTTACTCTAGGCAAGCCTAACAACCGGGTTTATCCAGCATATGAAGAGTGGGTGAAGAAAAGAGTTGAAGATTTTCTCTTGCCTTTTGGTAAGGCACCCCTTTTGTATCCGGAGAATGAGAAAGTAAGAAGCATTGCTACTGTGGAAGAAGTTGACAAGTTGCAAGCCTTGGTGAAAAAGCTCCAAGGAGAGAATTCCGAGTTGAGTAGCCGTCTCCAGAATGCTCTACATGCCAACAAAGAGCTGGAGCGGAAAGCCCAAGATGCTGAACAAATCCTAACTGCAAAAGAAAAAGACTTTGCTGGAAGAGCCCAACATTTCCGGAAGATTAGTAAAGGTGCTGATGATGCTACTCAAGCCCACAAGCAAACCAAACAGGCGTTAGCACAGACCAAAGAAAAGTTAACAAAGTTTCAGCACGCTTGGGACGAAGTTAGGATAGAGAATGCTGAATTACAGGAACAGTTGCAGATTAAGGACGAAGAGCTTGAAAAGGCGCATGAGCAGAGGAGAAAGTATCGGGAAAGCCTCGGTAAGAGTCAAGAACAGCTAGAAGAAGCTAGAGGTGAGCTGAGGAATACCAAGAAAGAGCTTGAAGAAGTCATGATAGAAAGGGAGATACTCAAGACGCAAGCTGGCATAAAGAGACACAAAGGAGTGTGTGATGACGAGGCTCTGATGCTGCATATGGGTTCTTTAAATGAAGCTCTTGAGAAAAGGGATGTCTTGATCAAAGAAATGATTGAAAAGCCGAATCACCAGCGTACCCGTATACTTTTTGAGGAGATCAAATACTCAAGTGATAAGCTGAAGGATGTGGAATTGTCAGACTGATGTTCTTTTCCTTATATTTTGTTGTTAATGGTTACCATCAGGCTTGTTGATGGATCCATTTTTCCTTGTATTGCATTTGCGGTTGAACCTTTCTTAAATGTACTTGAATACTTCGTTGAATGAGTATGAGCAGTTTATTCAGAATTACTCTTTATCAGATATCTGTACACGAGCACATGACCACGACACGTCTCTTTATATCACGATTTCTGGTCTTCAGATTTCTGTGGTTGGATTGGAATCAGGGTATAAAGCACCTCGGAAATGACAAACATGGCATTGCATATCATTTTGCATTTTTTGTTACTTGCTTTTCAGGTACTCGTTGCAGGGTCTCTAACCTTTATTTGGTTTCAGGCAGTATAGCTGAGAATCATATTCACCGATATTCGACGCGAAGAAATCAAGTAAGAATCATGGATCAAGGGCAAAGTGATTTGGCTGAAATGAGGGCGCGTATGGACCAGTTCATGACCCTCATGACTGGCATGGCGCAAAATCAGGAGAGATTGAGGCTTCTGGTCGAGCGTCCAGACAATGGGCCCGAAGGTGATCAGCATGACAATTCACAGGGACATGGCATTCCTCCTCCCGGTGGCAACCCTCCTCCTGGTGGTAACAATCGGGGTAATGGAAATGGTAGGCATGCTGGTGTTACTCTTGAAGATCCTTTGGAAGACCAATTTACTCTGCTGGATGCTGATGTGGGTAATCAAGGTGATCGAAGGTATGATGAGTTAGCAGAAAAGATCAGGGCCATAGAATGCAAGAACTCTATGGGCATTGATGTTACTAGCTTGGGGCTGGTCCCAGGAGTCAGAATTCCCCCTAAATTCAAACCTCCTACTTTTGATAAGTATCACGGCAATGCGTGTCCCCAAACGCATCTTCAAGCTTACTTTGGGAAGATTTCAGCCCATACGGATGACGAGAAGCTATGGATGCACTATTTTCAGGACAGTCTGGCTGGGGCGTCCTTGACCTGGTATATGAAGTTGAATAGAGCTGCTGTGAAGAGTTGGAAAGATCTGGCAGAAGTGTTCCTGAAGCAATACCAGTACAATATTGACATGGCGCCCAACCGCACTCAATTGCAGGGGTTGTCACAAAATGCCAAGGAGAGTTTCAAAGAATATGCACAGAGGTGGAGGGAAATGGCTGCCCAAGTTCAACCTCCCTTGTCAGACAGAGAAATGGCGGATATGTTTATGGGCACCTTGCAAGGGGCCTATCTTGATAGATTAGCTGCTTGTCCATCAACTGGATTTGCTGATATTGTGATTGCGGGAGAAAGAATAGAAAGTCTGTTAAAGCTTGGAAAGATCCAAGATGTGAGTGGGGCTGGCTCTTCGGGGACGAAGAAACCGTTTGCTAGTAACCAGAAAAGAAGAGAAGGTGATACGAATGCTGTGTTTAGAGGACGAGGCAGAGGGCATTCTCAAGCTTATTATCAGGTAGATGCTGTAACAATCCCCACACCGTCTGTTCAGAAACAACAACCCCAACAACAAGTTCAACAGCAACAACCTTTTTTCCAGCAAAGGTCTAGGCAGAGGAATCGTAAGATGGATCCTCTCCCTATGACTTATGCCGCGCTGTTGCCCCGGCTACTCGAGTTAAAGTTGGTAGAACTCCGTACTATGAAAGCTCCGGTTGCTGGAAACCTGCCACCTAACTTCGATGCTAATGCTCGTTGTGAGTTCCACTCAGGTGCTCAGGGGCACTCCATTGAAAAATGCTGGGCTTTCCATCATAAAGTACAAGATTTGATTGATGCTAAAGCCATCAATTTCTCTCCCGCTCCTAATATTACTCAGCATCCCATGCCTGATCATAGTGCAGCAAATGTATACGCTGTTGAAGATGGGAGGAGATTGAATCTGGTGGCAGATATCCATCAAGTGAGAACTTCTTTGTTGTTGGTAAAAGATCGTTTATTGAAGGGACAGGTGTTCCCGGGCTGTAATCAAGATTGTTCTGAGTGTATGAATCAGGAGAATGGTTGTAATAAGTTGAAGGTGGGTTTACAGAATCTGATCGATGAAGGATGTCTACAGTTCGACAGAGTCGTGAAAGACACTGATGAGATATCAACCGTGACCATCTATTACACTCCCGCTGAGATTCAAATGCCGGTCAATGCAGTTCCCGTGGCGAGTGTTGTGCAAGAAAGGCCCAGTCCTGTCACTATCACGGTACCAGGACCAATTCCGTTCACATCTACGAAGGATATCCCATGGCACTATGGGGCAGATGTATATTACGAAGGTAAAAAGCAGGAAGTTGAGTCGTCAGTCAGCCCAAATATTGATAATGTAGGGGGTGTAGGGGGCTTTACAAGGAGTGGAAGGTTGTTCGCTCCCCAAACCTTGAGAAGTGATAAAGAGGCAGAAGCTGCAGCAAAGGCTAAAGGTAAACAGGTGGTTGAAAATGCGCCTACACCTGAAGCAGAGACAAAGATTACTTTTGATAAGGAAATGGAAGAATTTATGAAGATAATCAAGAAAAGCGATTATAAGATTGTGGACCAACTGAATCAGACCCCTTCAAAGATTTCAATCTTGTCACTATTGATGTGCTCTGATGCACATCGGCAGACGTTGTTGAAAGTATTGAAGAGTGCATACGTGCCACAAGAAATTACTGTTAATCAGCTCGAGGGCGTAATCTCCAATGTTAATGTTAGCCATGGCTTGGGCTTTACAAGTAGAGATTTGACTGTTGAAGGAAGAAACCACAATAAGGCTTTGCATATCACGATGGAGTGTAAGGGCGCAGTATTATCTCATGTACTGGTAGACACTGGTTCATCACTCAATGTCTTGCCCAAGAAGGCGTTAATGAAGCTGGAGGTTGATGGTTTGATCTTAAGGCCTAGTGAATTGGTGGTCAGAGCATTCGATGGGACCAGACGATCTGTGTTTGGTGAGGTGGAATTGCCCGTACAAATTGGACCACAGGTATTCAAATCCACGTTCCATGTAATGGACATACAACCTGCATATAGCTGCCTATTGGGACGCCCTTGGATTCACGGAGCCGGGGCTGTTACTTCCACTTTACACCAAAAGTTGAAGTATGAGTTTGAAGGGCAGGTTGTGACGGTGTGCAGGGAAGAAGACATCTTTCTCAGTCACTTATCCACGTTCAAGTACGTTGAAATGGATGGAGAAATTCATGAGATGCTGTGCCAATCATTTGAAGCGGTCAATATTGACGATGCACCTGAGTCTTCTTCTGTACCAGTTGGGGCCGGTACCTCCATTTCATCTTACAAACAAGCTGTCGAAGTCGTCAGGGCAGGCAACGCCCAAGGTTGGGGAAGGTTGATAGAGACCCCAATGAAGGAAGACAAATTTGGTATTGGTTATCATCCCTCTACAACTTCAGATGCGGGGAGCAGGGGACCCATTACTTTCAATAGTGGGGGAATTATCTACACGGACCAGTCTTGTGCAGCCACAGAGGATAGTGATTGTGACCTGGACGACTGGGTACGCCCTCATGCTCTGGGACAACAAGTGCAGAACTGGTTCGTTGAAGAAGTCATCCGGGTTACTCTTCAGACAGAGTAATTTTTCTTTGTTTTTTCTAACCATAATGCATGTCTAAATCTTACGCTCTGCCCAAGGCGTATAGATTCATGTGTAGGGCCACCCTGGTTGCATTTGCAATTTTTAATCATTAATAAAGGACGTTTTGCAATCAAATTTTGTTCTCTGTCTTTCAGTTTTTATTTTTGCACAAAAATAATAAAATGGCAATGTTTCATTTTCTTTTGTTTTGCTTAAAAATAAATTCTAAAATAAGGCATGAACCCGTTCATGCAAACTTGATCCTCCGGATACCACTGATAACGATTTTGATATGGCTATGTATGACTTTGACAATCCGATTTATCAAGCCGAAGAAGGGGATGAGAAAGATTGTGAACTCCCTGAAGAACTGGCCAGATTGTTGAAACAAGAGGAAAGGGTCATCCAGCCTCACCAAGAGACCGTAGAAATCATCAATATTGGTACCAAGGATGCCAAGAAAGAGATCAGGATTGGTGCCAGCTTGCAAGCAGATGTGAAGAAAACTTTGACTGAAATGTTGCGCGAGTACGTTGACATCTTCGCTTGGTCGTATCAAGACATGCCAGGGTTGGATACGGATATTGTCGTGCACAGGCTGCCATTAAGAGAAGAATGCTCGCCAGTCAAGCAGAAACTTCGTCGGACTCACCCCGACATAGCTTTAAAGATTAAGGAGGAAGTCCAGAAGCAGTGGGATGCTGGTTTTCTTGCTGTGACAAAATATCCTCCGTGGGTAGCCAATATCGTGCCAGTACCGAAGAAAGATGGAAAAGTGAGAATGTGTGTGGATTATCGAGATCTTAATAAAGCTAGCCCAAAAGATGATTTTCCACTACCTCATATTGATGTGCTGGTCGATAATACAGCTCAGTTTTCAGTGTTCTCCTTTATGGACGGGTTCTCCGGGTACAACCAGATCAAGATGGCACCTGAGGATATGGAGAAGACCACGTTCATTACTCCGTGGGGTACATATTGCTATAAAGTAATGCCTTTTGGGTTGAAAAACGCAGGGGCAACGTACCAGCGGGCGATGGTGACATTGTTTCATGACTTGATTCATAAGGAGATCGAATGTTATGTAGATGATATGATTGCCAAGTTGAGAACAGAAGAGGAACATCTGATTAACCTGAAAAAACTGTTTGAAAGGTTGAGAAAGTTCCGTCTGAGATTAAATCCAAACAAGTGCACGTTTGGGGTGCGTTCTGGAAAGTTGCTGGGTTTCATTGTGAGCGAAAGAGGAATTGAGGTTGATCCTGCCAAGGTGAAAGCAATACAAGAAATGCCTGAACCGAGAACAGAAAAAGAGGTTCATGGTTTCTTGGGTAGGTTGAACTACATTGCAAGGTTCATATCTCACCTAACAGCCACGTGTGAACCAATATTTAAACTGCTAAGAAAAGATCAAACGGTCAGGTGGAATGACGATTGCCAATTAGCATTCGATAGGATAAAAGAATACTTACAGGAACCTCCAATTCTAATGCCTCCAGTTGAAGGGAGACCGCTGATAATGTATCTGACAGTACTTGAAGGTTCCATGGGTTGTGTTCTCGGTCAACATGACGAGACAGGTAGGAAGGAGCATGCTATCTACTACCTGAGCAAAAAGTTCAATGATTGTGAGTCCCGGTACTCAATGCTTGAAAAGACATGTTGTGCACTTGCATGGGCCGCTAAGCGATTGAGGCAATATATGGTCAGGCACACAACCTTGTTGATTTCAAAAATGGATCCTATCAAGTACATTTTTGAGAAACCAGCACTGACAGGCAGAGTTGCACGGTGGCAAATGGTCTTGACAGAGTATGATATTCAGTACACTTCCCAAAAGGCCATCAAAGGAAGTATCTTGTCCGACTATCTTGCGCAACAACTAATTGATGATTACCAACCCATGAAATTTGACTTCCCTGATGAGGACGTCATGTTTCTCAAAGCTAAAGACTGCGAGGAACCACTCCCGGAGGAGGGGCCAGACCCTGAATCCAAATGGAGTCTGATGTTTGATGGGGCTGTCAATATGAATGGGTGCGGAGTTGAAGCAGTTCTTATCACGCCGGAAGGTGTTCATATGCCTTTCACTGCCCGAATAACTTTCGGATGCACCAACAATGAAGCAGAGTACGAAGCTTGTATAATGGGGATCGAGGAGGCGATTAATCTACGGATTAAGACCCTTGATATATTTGGTGATTCAGCTTTGGTAATCAATCAAGTGAAAGGGAGTTGGTACATGCACCAAGCAAATCTAGTGCCGTATAGAGATTATACAAGGAGATTGCTGACATTTTTCACAACAGTGAAACTGTACCATATTCCTCGAGATGAGAATAGGTTCGCTGATGCCTTGGCCACTTTGTATTCCATGATCAAAGTGCAAGGATGGAACCATGTACCTAAGATTGAGGTATCCCGCCTTGACAGACCTGCATTTGTGTTTGCGGTCGACGCAACGCCCGATGACAAGCCTTGGTACCATGATATTAAATGCTTCTTGAGCAATCAAGAGTACCCGCCCGGGGCATCGTCCAAAGACAGGAAAACGTTGAGAAGGCTAGCTGGTGGTTTCTTCTTGAACAAAGATGGCGTGCTGTATAAAAGAAATTTTGACGCGGTCCTGCTTAGATGTGTGGATAGACATGAAGCAGACCTGTTAATGATTGAAGTGCACGAAGGCTCTTTCGGTACCCATGCCGGAGGGCATGCAATGGCTAAAAAGTTGTTAAGATCGGGATATTATTGGTTGACTATGGAGTCAGATTGTTGCAAATATGCCCGCAAATGCCATAAATGCCAGATCTATGCAGATAAAGTGCATGTGCCTCCAAATCCGTTGAGTATCATGTCGTCACCTTGGCCGTTTTCCATGTGGGGCATCGATATGATCGGGAAAATTGAGCCTACAGCTTCTAATGGTCATCGTTTCATCTTGGTGGCGATTGATTACTTCACAAAATGGGTTGAAGCTGCATCCTATGCCAATGTTACAAAACAAGTGGTAGCTCGTTTCTTAAAACGGGATATCATGTGCCGATATGGAGTTCCCGAAAGAATCATTACTGATAATGGTTCCAATTTGAATAACAAGATTATGGCTGAATTATGCCGGGACTTCAAAATCGAACATCACAATTCTTCTCCGTACCGTCCAAAGATGAATGGCGCGGTCGAAGCGGCCAATAAAAATATCAAGAAGATTGTGCAGAAGATGGTTGTCACGTACAAAGATTGACATGAGATGTTACCATTTGCTTTGGATGGGTATCGAACGTCGGTACGCACGTCCACTGGGGCAACCCCATTCTCACTTGTCTATGGTATGGAGGCAGTGCTACCGGTTGAAGTAGAGATTCCGTCCCTCAGAGTCATGATTGATGTTAAGCTAGATGAGGCTGAATGGGTACGAGCCAGATTTGATCAGCTGAGCCTTATTGAGGAAAAGCGATTGGCGGATGTATGTCATGGGCAATTATACCAGCGCAGAATGAAGCAGGCATTTGACCAAAAGGTGCGTCCTCGGGTTTACAAAGTCGGAGATGTAGTGCTCAAAAGGATCCTTCCTCCCAATACAGATCACAGGGGCAAATGGACTCCTAACTATGAAGGTCCATTCGTGGTTAAAAAGGTCTTTTCAGGCGGAGCCTTATTGCTTACAACCATGGATGGCGAAGACTTTTCATCCCCTGTCAACTCGGACGTAGTCAAAAAATACTTCGCATGAATAGACCCGCTGGATAATAAAATAAAAAAAATCCAGGCAAAAAAGGGCATCCCGGCGAACCAAAAACAGAATAAGGTTCGGGCAAAAATTAGGGATATAATTGAAAAAATTGTACACCCGGTAAGTTGAAAACCCGAAAGGGCAACTTAGGCAAAAAAGGGTATCCTGGTGGATCGAAAACCTGAAAGGGCGGTCCACGCAAAAGAGGGATTTAAGCGAATGACTACGGTCTGAGTTATCTGTACCCCATTATCGTTTGAACAACTGACATTCTGAAAGATAGGAATCGGTCTGATCATTCCTCAGAAGGCAAGGTCGGGGAGTTTTGAAGACATACTGGTCATAACAGAATGGAAACTCAGTGGAATTCCGTTTTCACATTGCCATTAGGATAGTTTCTTTTCTCAATTTTCAGCGATCACCTCTTTCCAGGGATTGCTTCCTGATGTAATTGCCTATTCTGGGCTCTCAGTCAATAATTTGAATTTCAATAAAAAGCTTTCTATTGTTGTTTTATTGCTTTGTTTGCAAAAACGTCCTAATTTTTGATAAAACATTGCATTTGAAAACATGGCGGCCTTGCAATAACATGCGCAGAAAAAACATTTGAAATTACTTTGAATGTTGAATACTCCCGGATGATGGATTCTAGCCACGCAATATTCGGGGCATGTGTGCATATTATTTTGTTGCAGGTAGCAGGTGCAGATGATTTTAAGCATAAGACCAGTAATCAATTACCCCACGCAAAAGACTGGGGCAATTACGGGTAAGGAGGTCGGCGTTCATCGCTCGGTCGACGGTCGTTCATAACGGTTCGGTATCATTGAATTAAGTTCAACTGGGAACCGTTGTATCTTATTAAGTCGATTCTCTCATACAGTACTTCCAACAGCTACAAGCTTTTCTATGTCGATAACGGTCACAAGTTCCCCAAAAGAGTGGTCTCGCCGATACTGAAACTGATGGTCATTATCCCCAGCGAAGTCGCAGGAGTTTGAAGAGGCTAAATCTTCTGTAAAATCCTCTTATGACATCCTCTTCGGGGACGAATTGTTGGTTTGTCCAAGCATGGGGCATGTTTGTTTCCCCAGCATGAAGTGTTGATCATCCCCAGTAGAGTTTGAGGACAGTTAGTCTTCTGTAAAATCCTCTCAAAAAGGCATTCCCCAACACGAGATGTTTTAAAGCAGTTTCCTCCAGCAGAGTTTGTTATAAACTCGTCATCCCTAACGGAATTGTCTAAAGGGAAGCTCGCCTAACATGGTGCATTGTGGTACTTATCCTAAGCTCGACAGTCATATTCTTCAGCAGACTACTGTAGATTTGCTTTGGGTTTCCCCAACAGATCTCTAAGGACTCTTTCCTAGCAAGTTGCAGTGGAATGTTCTAACCAGGATTTTCATATCCCTGGCAGAGTAGCCCTGATCCCCAGGAAGATTGTGTCTCTGGTAATGATCCCCCACAGAGGTCAGCATCGAATCTTGTCAGCAATACTCCCCAGCTGAGTTGTTGTTCTCCCCGCAGAGGTTTATAAGATCGGCAGAATCTATTCCTCCACAAGGATGGTACAGTCTTTCCCCAGCCGGGTCAGAAGGTGGATAACCCCTACAAAGGGTCTTGGATTGGATAGATCCCCAAGCAGAGTTTTTATGACTTTTCTTCCCTAGCAAGACGCCATGCAAAGAAATTCTCATCCCCAGCGGAATCGCTGTGATCAGAATTCATTCCCCCAGCAGATGAAGTGATTACTGGCAGATTTATTATTCTTCAAGTCCAATTTATTTTTGGCAAACTTGACTATTCGAAGCAGACGGATTGTTCATTCATTCTCCAGCAGAGATACTATCCTCTCAGGAACCTCTAAAGTCAAGTCATTGATCATTGTTCCTCAGCAAAGTCGGCAGAGATGTCTGACACGGATGCAGAGTGTAATCCAGTGTTGGAATTTTGCGAAAGTCCACCCGTAGTGTGGCAAGCCAGTAGTCGTCTGGCATTGTTAAAAGCAGCCAAAAGTCCAACAGTGGATTGGCGAAAGGTCCATCTAAGGGTGGCAAATTCCAAAAGTCCAACAGTGGATTGGTAAAAGGTCCATCTAAGGGTGGCAAATTCCAAAAGTCCAACAGTGGATTGGCGAAAGGTCCATCTAAGGGTGGCAAATTCCAAAAGTCCAACAGTGGATTGGCAAAAGTCCGTCTTCGGGTGGCACAAGTCCAACAGTGGATTGGCAAAAGTCCGTCTTCGGGTGGCAAAAGTCCAACAGTGGGTTGGCAAAAGTCCGTCTTCGGGTGGCACGAAGCTGCAAAGTCCACCAGTAGCGTGGCAGGCCAGTAGTCGTCTGGAGTTGTATAAAAGACATTATTAAAGTCCACCAGTAGCGTGGCAGACCAGTAGTCGTCTGGAGTTGCATAAAAGACATTATTAAAGTCCACCAGTAGCGTGGCAGGCCAGTAGTCGTCTGGAGTTGCATAAAAGACATTATTAAAGTCCACCAGCAGCGTGGCAAGCCAGTAGTCGTCTGGCGTCGTTCAAAAAGACGTTATTAAAGTCCACCAGCAGCGTGGCAAGCCAGTAGTCATCTGGCGTCGTTCAAAAAGACGTTATCAAAGTCCACCAGTAGCGTGGCAGGCTAGTAGTCGTCTAGAATTGCATAAAAGACATTGTTAAAGTTTACCAGTAATGCGGCAGGCCAGTAGGCGTCTGGTGTCGTTCAAAAGACAGATTTCTCCGACAATGTTTCATTGAAGATTCAATCCAGCAATGTCGGGGGAGTTTCCTCCTCATCATCCAGAGCAAATTTTTGGTTATATTTGGTATTCAATCACTATATACCTTGAAAGTCCGAAAGCAATTGCTTTCAGGCATTCAGGTCTACAGCGCTTGAATAGGGGCAGCTGTAATACCCCAAAATTTTCTCTCCCTCTTTGTCATCATAGCATGGCATTATCATTTATCATATCATATCCACCTCATTAACATTACATTGCATTTAACATAGAAAAATGAAGCATATCATCCTTCTTACCATCAGGGCATGGATCAGGTGGAAGGTGGTCAATCAAGGGATCATTCAAAGCACAAAAAGGTCAATCAAGTTTCCTCAAGGCAAGCCAAGAGGCCTTTCATGTCTCATACTATCTCAATGGAACATCCACAACCTCAAGAATGAGAGATTCAATGGGAGATTGAAGCACTACATCTTTCACTATGCAAGAGGTTCAAAAACTGAAGGAAAACCCTCAAAAGAGATAGCTCATTGATCCAAAATCATCCTCAAATGGTATATCTCATCATCCTTTAAGAGGATACACAACATACTCTGAGGAATTTGAAATTGAAGACTGTACATTTTTCTCCTAGGAGGTGGGCACCAAAACTAGGGTTTCTAATAAAATCAGGATATCTTTGATTTTTTGGACAAAACTTGATGTCATGGTATTCTATATGTCCCTAAGTGTATGTATGTGGAAAATCACCTCTCAATTGGTTTTAGAAGTGGTTCAATTGGGAGAAGGATCAAAAATCAGGGAAATTGGGGCCAAGTCAAATAATCAGAGGAAAAAGTCAACTCTTGACTTTTTGAGGCCAAATCCGTAAAATTCATGTTATATGTGTCCAATGTACAAAATTTGGTCAAGAAACTCCAAAGGAATCATGAAAAAATCAAGAGGTGGAAAGTTGCCATTTTTGGAAGAAGAAGGGTTACTAAAAATAGCAAGTTTTGGCCATTTTGCATCAGAGTTTGAACCAAGGCCATTTAAAATTAAAGCACCAAATGAAAATTCCACTCGGCCACAACAAAAGATCTTGTTTTAAGCTTCACATCCATATGTGGAACATCTCTATCGGATAAAAATTGAGTGAGATATGATTGATCAAAGTTTGAGCAAAGTAGGTTCAAAACTAGGTCATGACCAAGATTTTCAGGGCACGCGCGCAGTCATTTTAACAAACATGTGGTGGGCCAAATGTCCACTCGTTTTTCTCATGGTTAAAGGCCTCAAATGAAAAATCTTTCAACATGAAAGTTGTTCCTCTATGTGAGATCTTTAAGATTGGTGTTCATGTTTTTTTCATTTGATCAAAGGTCAAGAAGTTATGTTGAGTCCAAGTTGTGATGATCTTGTTGAAAATCCATGCCAGGTACACCTTGCCAACCAACCTCATTTCCTCGTCCATAACTAGCTTCCAAACCTTTGTGTTTCAGGTCATGTTTCAACCTTTCCCAAGCATTATGTCAACTCATTTTTCATACCAAAGTTGTTCTATTATGTTCCCTCTTTTCATTGATTCCAAAACCATACGGTTTCATGCCATGAACATAGAGAATTCCATTCTCAAACACCCACTGTTACAATGATGACTTGCTGCATAATTTTGGTTCAAGCACACATCAAATACATGACAAAAGTTGTATGTTTGCTTCCTTATTGAGACCAACACATGCCTGCACTCTTTACACACTTGCTCGAGTCATACATGAAAAGGGAAAGGTTGGAAGCTTGCTATAGAAGTTTAGCAGCAAGAACATGGTAACACATTATGAACCAGCCACACCATATCATGGCTCTCCCTAACTAACTTGACTCAGTTAGTTAGGGATGACTCACTTAACTCCACATAACTCAGTTAACTCACTCATTAAACCATGGTTAGAGTTTACTATAAAACCAAACCTCACTCTCTAATTTCATTTTCAGCTTCATTCTTCCACATTCTCTCCAAAAAACTCTCTCTGCTCTACTCTCAACATCACCATTGCAAGGAATCTTCGAGTTCACATTGTTCATCCTCCTCCTAAATCTTCTATGATTCTCTCTCAACTTCACCAAAGAGCAACTGATTTTTGAGCTTGGATCTCATTTCTTCTCCACTGAATCATCATCTTCATCAACGCCTTTATTTGGCCAAGTGAAGCTTAAGGAAGAAGCAAGCATTTCCTCTGGTTTTCTCAGACTCTACAAGAACTGCAAGATCAGGTTCTGAAGCTTACAAACTCTTCTCTCACGTTTACTTGTTTATTTTGTTGTTTTCATGATGATATGAGCTCACTAGGAGCATTTGAACTCTGGCTAGTTGATAGAGCTTCTTAGAAGCTTAGATCCAAAAACTTAGGGCAATATGTTCGTGCTTGTTCCTTGCTATATGTGAATGGTTTGATGATTTCATTGATGGATTTGGAATGTACGTGATTTCCTCTTTATTTTGATGTATGCTACGTGATTTTTTGGATGGTTTGGAAGTTGTAGTCGCCGGAGAGTGGTCGGAGAAGGTGACCGGAGGTCTCTCTCCGGCCGGTGAGGGTTTGAATTAGGGTTTAGTGCATTTTAAGTCGTGACCGTTGGATGTGTGTGATCGTGTGGCTACTATGTTGACAGCACATTAAAATTCACGTGCAAGCCATGTGCCTAATTTCTGATTTTACTTAAACATTGTGTGATGCAGTACATGATAATTTGTGTGTGACCTCATGCGCGTGTGTTGGATCTGTGTACTTTGACTTTTGTTTGACTATGACTTAATCTGATGGCTTGGATTGCTTTGACTATGTTGACTGAAGAACATGCTAGTTATGGTGTTTTGCGCGCTTATTGGACCTAAGCCAGATTGATATCCACACCCCCATGCCTTAAGCCCAAACCATTTTTGAACTCATTTTTTACTAAGCATGCACCCCCATTCATTTTTGCATTACATTTTATTTTCTATTTTTACTACACGTTTTCTTTTTAATTTTTAAAAATATCAAACATTATCATAAAATTCCACAAAAATTCATGAGCATCAATAAAACATTTAGAAAATTTTTCATGATTTTATTTGATGATTTTATGACCTTTTTACCCCTGCTCCATAATTTTCTTTGAATTTCTTTGGTGTGCATTCTTAATGTGGTACATGATCTTGTTTAATTTTGTTCTTGATCATTAAAAATTGTTTTGATGCTCTTCTTTTTGCATTGAGTCATTATCATCTTGAGGTATGTTAAGTGATTTTTATTTGATTTTTTAGGTCAGTTTATGGTATGTTTGGTGGTCATTTTGTGCTACCTTGTATGATATGTCTACTTGACCTAAGTGCATTGTTTGACATCATTTTGCCTTGGTTCCCTGTATGCTACTTTGATATGTGATTCATATTTGATTAGTGAACTTCAATACCATGTTTTCATAATTTTCATGAGGCCATTTGATTTTTGTTTGATGCATTTCATGTAAAGCATTATAACATGTCACATCATTGTAATCTTTGTGCATGTTTACATGATTTCTTTTGGACATATTTGCATGATCATTTGCCTATTTTGTGAACTACACTCTTGATATTATAGGTCATTGATACATATCATATGTCATCTTTGCATGTTGGTTATCATTTGAACCTTGTGCACTTTTAACATGTTGTGTTTGCACTTTCCTTTGTTTGGAACTTCCATTTCAATTCTACTTCTTCTATCACTTCTTAAATGTTTTGATGTGTCATGCATGAATACTTGTGAGATGTTTGTGAAATCATTTTTCATTTCATTTCAATTCTGATCCATGGATTACATGTTCCATTTATGCACATTTCTTCTTTTTCCTTTTATCTTTCATTCTCCCTTTTCTTATGGTGGCATGTTCTAATGCCATGGAGGATGTTTGTTGCCTATCCACTTGGACTTGCATGATAATGATCATTTGTTTACCATGTGATGTACATTCTGGTTGTGACCTTAGAATTTGATTTCTCATCTAATTCTTTTGAGCTTTATGGTGCATAAATGTTCTTTTACTCCCTATATTTCTTACACATGTCTACTAACCATGTAGGGGCTTTGGTAAGTTTCAATTGAGTGTGGATAAGGAATCCACATTCAAACTTCTATCCCTTCATCTTTTACAATTCCATTTTGTGTTTTGTTAAGCACTTATGTGCTTTCTTTTAATAACTCATCACTTTCCCTTTGTGAATTACAATTCATCTTCTTCTTTAGAAGTGAATTGTTTAATTCCTTCTTTCTTTAGACTTTAGGTTGAAACCTCACAAACCATTAGAATCACTCCCTTAACTAATCAATTAGGATTGAGTCTTAGTCCACATAGATTTTACCTTTCTTCTCTCTTGAGTCTCTCTTCTCATCTCTTAAAGGAAACTCAAAACATTTAATAAAGGTAGGCATTTATTGCATTTAGGCCTCTCACATAAAGAAAAGATTATAAGGGGTCTTCTCTTATAATCTTAAAATGTATAGCATATAACCCATCTTGGGTCAATGTGTTAAACATTTGATCTTGTGTGAGGGACTTAAATGCAATACTTGTTGGAAGATACAAATAAAAAACACTTCTTCATTTCTTAATCAACAAAAACACTTAATAAACACAAATACGCTAGTGTGTTTGAACCTTGACAATTGGAACTAAGTGTGGGGGTCTTCTTCACTCTTAGTGTGCTTTCTTACCCATTCCATCTTGGAATGTGAGAATGCACACATTCCAATGACTAAGATTCAGATACACTATCATATGCAAACAAATAAAAAACTCTTAAAAGACCAAAACAAACAATAACGTCTTTCCTTCGGGAATTCTTTTCTCACCTCACTCACTCTCGGCGTACGAACGTGCTTCTACTCGTTCTCTTGCAAGATGGTAACGCACTCGGACCAGCGAGCCTGCAACACCTGAGCTAGAACGTAAGCCGTTCTCTAAAAAACACAAACATCTTTCCCTAGTGAGGGGAACTACGTCGCTCTGATTCTCATGCTCCCGATGAGATACGTAGGCAGTGGGGTAGGGCCCATTCGAGCACTTCTTTTATTTTCCCTACATTTGTTTCTCTTTCTCTTTCCATTCCTTTTCCAGATCCTTTTCCAGTATTCTTTTCTACACCCTTTGATCAAGACAAGCAAGCGTGGATCCCATCGGGTACGATGGACGCGTGGGGGTGCTAATACCTTCCTCTCGCGTAACCGACTCCCGAACCCAGTTCTCTTGGTCGTGAGACCATGCTCTTTTCCGTTCCTTCAGGTTTATGCAGTGTTTCCTTTCCCTCTCTTGGGATAAATACACATTGCTGGCGACTCTGTTCGGTGCCACTTTCGCGTTTGTACCTGGATGAAAATCCCGGGAGCGACAGCAGGCCTCGTGACCGGACCCGTTCACCCTCACCTCGCAGAAACCGTCGCCGTGAGCGCAGACAACGGTCACCATCAGAGCCAAGTTCAGATAGAGACGACGAACCTCGCGGCCCGTTGTCCCGGGAGATCCTAGCAACCCGCCTTCCTAAGGGGCTGGAGAAGCCTCCGTCGCTGGGGACGTACGATGGAACCGCCGACCCGGACGAGCATATAGAGAACATCGACGCTCTCTTGGATTACAGAGGGGTACGGGGAGCCATTAAGTGCCGCCTGTTCCCGACCACGCTCCGTAAAGGAGCAATGACGTGGTACAAGCAGCTGCCCGAGGAATCCATCACATCATGGAGACAGCTGGGAAGGATCTTCTCCCGTCACTTCACTGCTTCACGACGCCACCCCAAGACCGAGGCGTCCCTGGGAGCCGTCGTACAAGGCAAAGATGAGCCTCTCCGGGCTTATATCGAGCGCTTCAACAAGGAGGCTGTCCAAGTACCAACGACCGACGCCATGAAGAAATTCTTGCTCGAGCAAGGGTTACGTCCTGGTTCCGATTTTGCGAAAGCCATCGGCCTCGACCCACCGAGGAATCTCAATGCACTTCTCCACCAGGCCCAGTCACATATACAGCACGAGGAGAAAGTCGCTGCCCACTCGGTCCGGACATCTCGCAACCAAGAAGGTGCCCGGACGTCCAGAGTTGAAGAGCCCTCGACGTCCCGTCGAGGAGACAAGAGACGCGACGATCGACCTCGCGATACACGCGAGCAGAGAGCACCCTCCGGGCGATTCCACGATTATACCCCTCTCACTGCCTCGAGGGAGAAAATACTGTCCGAGTGCGCCAACTCGGAGTTCAAACAGGCGGGAGTCCGCTTCCCCAAGCAGCTGCCGGTCAGACCAGGGATGGACAAGTCCAAGTACTGCCGTTTCCACAAGAGTCACGGCCATACAACGGAAGAATGCATCCACCTCAGAGATGCCATAGAGATCCTCATTCGCGACGGCCATCTGAAGCAGTTCGCAAAAAAGAAGGACGCTCCCCGGCAAGAGGCCCAGGAAAGCAAAAAGGTCGCAGAGGAAATTCTGCCCTCCGACGACGCCAACGTCCAGGTCGCTATGTCCGTGACCCGACCAGAAGACTTTCGCATCCCGGACGATCTGCTCGCATCCACATACCTCGCTGCCAGCAGCCCATGGGAGGCATTCCCGTCGGCCATGGTGATCTCCGGGGGTGGATTCAACAAAGTCACAGTTGGCTCGGTCAAAAGGAGATTCGACCAACTGATCAGCAAAAGCTCCAACGAGGTCACCACGCTGGACACCACGCATAAAGGGTCCGCTCCCATTTCCTTCTACAAGGAAGAACTCCTCGGCGGGGCACCGAATTCGAACATCCCACTGCTTATTCGGGCCAGGATGGCGAATTTCGATGTCCGAAGGATACTCGTGGACCAAGGCAGTTCGGTTGACATAATGTACAACCACCTGTTCGAGACATTGCAGCTGAACGACTCTCACCTCACTCCATACGTCGGATCCGACCTACAAGGGCTCAACGGAGCGGTGACAAAGCCCCGAGGTTATGTAGAGCTCATCATAACCTTCAGTTCAGGAAAGATAACCCGAGCAATCAAGGCACAGTTTCTGGTAATCGATTGCCCGTCACTATACCAGTGCATTTCGGAAGGCCAACCCTGGCAGAGTTGATTGCAGTACCTTCCACCGTACATCTCAAAATGAAGTACTACACTTCTGAAGGGATGGTCGCCACCCTCCACGGCGACATCGAGGCTGCCCGCCGCTGCTTTGAAGCAGCGTCAAAGGGACTTAACACCATCTCGGCGAAGCCAAGAGCATCTGGTCGTCCCCCCTGCCCAGCAGCTCCGAGCAGCCAAGACCACTTCCCCAGGTCAAATCAATCGATCTAGACAGCCGGTTCAACAAAGAAGATTGCGCCAAGGTTCTAATGCCGTCGGGCAGTAAGTCCGACAACAGCGGCCATCTCCTACGACCTGTCCCAGATGGCAACTTCGAGATCGTTCCGTTCGGAGAAGACCCCCAACGGGGAGTGAAGATCGGAGCAGATCTGCCCGACCTGGCCAGAAGACAACTGAAAGCGTGCCTCAGCGAAAACGCAGACCTGTTCGCGTGGAGCGCTGCTGAGATGCCCGGATTGGACCCCTCCATCGCCTGCCACCAGCTCACGATCGACCCGACCGTCAAAGCTGTTGTCCAGCGCAGAAGGAAGCAATCCCCGGAGAAAACAGAAGCCGCGGAGAAAGCTGTCAAAGACCTTCTAGAAGCTAGGTTTATTTCCGAGGCCAAATATACTACATGGCTCTTTAATGTTGTACTTGTACGAAAAAATAATGGCAAATGGAGGATGTGCGTTGATTATACTGATGTTAATAAGGCCTGTCCGAAGGACGCCTACCCCCTCCCCAATATAGACAAACTCGTAGATAATTCGGCCGGTTTTAAACTGTTATCGTTCCTCGACGCCTACTCGGGCTACAACCAAATACCAATGGCCGTGAGCGATAAAACTTACACAGCCTTCATGACCGAATCAGGCAACTATTACTACAACGTAATGCCCTTCGGACTGAAGAATGCCGGCGCTACATACCAACGAATGATGAACAAAGTCTTCCACGAACAGATAGGCGACATGCTCGAGGTATACATGGACGACATGATCGTCAAATCCCATGAGGAACTAGACCATGTCGCCCACCTCCGCAAAATTTTCGAGCAGGCAAGGAAATACCAAATGCGTTTCAACCCGGAGAAGTGCACGTTCGAGGTACGAGCAGGTAAGTTCCTCGGTTTCTACCTAACGGAACGAGGAATAGAGGCTAAACCCGACAAATGTCGGACATTCTCCGAGTTCCCAACGCCCACGTCTAAAAAGAACATCCAATCCCTCAACGGAGTGCTGACCTCGCTATCCCGCTTCGTCGCAAAGTCCGCCCAGCACGCCCTTCCTTTCTTCAAGCTCTTGCGGAAAGAAGCAGCGTTTGAATGGACCAAAGAATGCGAGGCGTCCCTCCTCCACTTGAAGCAAGCTCTATCGGAACCGCCCGTGTTGTCACGACCAGATACCAGGGAGGTCTTGTTCCTGTACCTCGCCGTCTCCGCCGAGGCCGTTAGCGCCGTTCTCATCCGCGAAAATCCTAGCGGGCAAAAGCCGGTATATTTCACGAGCAAGGCACTGCAGGACACAGAATTGAGATATCAACAGATAGAGAAGGTAGCATTGGCCCTCGTCAACCCTGCCAGATGACTAAGACACTATTTCTTGGCCCACACGATCGTGGTGAGGACAGATAAGCCCATCAAGCAGCTACTGGGACGGCCAGACATGGCCGGGCGAATGCTCAGATGGTCGCTAGAACTGTCCGAATTCGACATCCAGTACGAAAGCAGGAAAGCTCTTAAGGCTCAGGCCCTGGCCGATTTCGTAGCAGAGGTAACTTTCTCAAATTCCTCGCCCCACCTAGTGAACAGATGGACCATCTATGTGGACGGAGCATCCAGCTCTAGTGGCAGCGGGGCAGGCGTAATTCTGGAAAACGACGAAGGAACCATAGTCAAGGCTTCCCTCACATTGTCTTTTCCCACGTCGAACAACCAGGCCGAGTACGAAGCCTTCCTCGCCAGACTACGCCTAGCTGAAGACCTGGGGGCCGAGGAAGTCATCATCTGCACGGATTCGCAGCTCGTAGCCAACCAGGTATCCGGGGAATATCAAGTCAAAAATGACAGTCTCTCCGAATACCTCACCCTCGTCAGAGAAAAGATGTCGAAATTCAGAACAGTGGAAGTAAGACACGTTCCACGCGAACACAACGTACGAGCAGACGTATTGTCAAAACTGGCAAGCACCAAGAGGAAAAGCGGAAACAGGTCAGTCATCCAAGAGATACTTCCCCGGTCCAGCATCACTAAGGGATCTTCGACCCTACACGTACACGCGATCGGGGATAGCGATTGCTGGATGACCCCCGTATACAACTACCTCACCAGGGACGAACTTCCAGAGGATCCCAAGGAGGCCAGCACCATCAAACTAAGGGCCTGCTCGTACGTTATCCTCGAAAAAAAACTCTACCGGCGAGGCTTCTCCATCCCACTTCTTAAATGCATAGAAGAGGAGGTCGTCCCCCACATATTGCGAGAAATCCATGAGGGCATCAACGCCCAACACCTCGGAGGAAAGTCCCTTGCCCGTAAGGCCCTCCGAGCAGGGTACTATTGGCCGACCATGCCACAAGACGCCAAGGAGCATGTGAAGAAATGCGACAAATGCCAACGGCACGGGGATATGCACCTAGCTCCGCCAAACGAACTAAAAAGCATGACCTCCCCGTGGCCATTCGCCTGGTGGGGCCTGGACATCCTAGGACCCTTCGTGACGGGGTCCAACCAAAACAAATACCTGATAGTGGGCGTAGATTACTTCACAAAGTGGATAGAAGCAGAAGCTTTAGCCAAGATAACAACACTCAACATTCTGCGCTTCTACAAGCGGAATATACTTGCCCGGTTTGGGATCCCCCAAGCAATTGTCACGGACAATGGAACACAATTCACAGACAAAAAATTCCAAGACTTTGTCGCACACCTCGGAACGAGGCAACACTTCGCTTCCGTAGAGCATCCCCAAACCAACGGGCAGGCAGAGGCGGCCAATCGTGTCATACTGCGCGGCCTCAAGCGAAGACTGGACGAAACAAAGAAAGCCTGGGTCGAGGAGCTTCACAGTGTCCTGTGGGCATACCGCACCACTCCCCAGTCCACCACCGGGGAGACACCTTTCCGTTTGGCATATGGCACCGAGGCAGTCATACCCATTGAAATCCATGTACCGTCCAGGAGGACGGAATCACCCCTGGACGAGGAAATGAACGACGAAGCGATAAGAGAGGAGCTCGACCTCGTCGAGGAAATCCGAACGGGAGCAGCCCTCCACGAGGCATCTCTTAAGCAAAAAATAGCGATCAGGCACAACGCCAAAGTCTTCCGACGGGAGTTCGACGTGGGCAGCCTTGTCCTGCGAAGAAACCACAAGGACTCCCGCGAAGGTAAACTGGCGGCCAACTGGGAAGGACCATACCGAGTCCGCGCCAAAACGGGGAACGGCGCATACTTCCTCGAAGACCTCGACGGGGAAACTCTCCCTCGACCATGGAACGCTGAAAAACTTAAGCAATACTACAGCTAAAAGGCACAAGAAGCTTCCTCGCATCACAAGGCCGTCTAACGGCCATCATGCTCGTTCAGGTACAAACGACGCATACGTACAAAGTGAATCCCGCTCAAATAAATGAGCCGGAGCTCCGCTCATTGGCGGTCCTCGATCGAGCATCGCCTTCGTCCAAGTACCATGATTGGCAGAACCCCAGCTCGCGATGGGACGTTCACGCCGCGACCTCAGGCCTCAATCGCGACCTGAGATCCGCAACCTCGCCAGGATCTTCCCCGGCTGTTCGACTAGTTCCCCCGCACTGGCGAATTCATAACGCAACGAGCAATCTGTCAAAAATAAGCCTCGTTGACAAACACACCCTCCGACGGGCAGTCACACATGCACAACTAAAACAAAGTACAACAGTATAAACAGAAGTTGTATAAATTAACCAGGCATTAAATTAAAAGGCCACAAGGGCCAAAGATTGTGCTTGTTACATTAAAAAGGGGGCCACGCCCCCAGAACAAAAATAAGATTACAACGAGTTCAACGGCACGCAGGCCGGACAAGATACAGCTAAGCAACAAAAACTCTTCAGTCTTCCACACGCTCGGTTGACGCAGCTTCAGGCCTCGGCTCCTCCACGGGCTGCTCCTCGATATGTTCCTCGGCAGTATCGAGAACAAGACCTTCGGGCAGGACAATGCGGCCACCCTCCACACGAGCTAGGTAGTGAGTACCCCTGGTCGAAATCTCGAGCCCAGGGTTCACCACTCGCAACTGGGCCACCGCACTATCAAAAGACTCCGCGGCCACAACAATACCATCATCCTCGGCCTGCAGAATGCCAGCGACCAGCTCTGCCTGAGTCTTCAACACTCTTATCTCCTCTGGTTCGTCATCACCCGGGGCATTGGCCGCCATCAACTCCGCGTTCAACTCCTCGGACGCCTTCTTCTCTGACCTTAGCTTAGTGACTTCCTCCCTCAGCGTTGTCGCCTCTTCCTCGGCTTTCTTCTTCGCCTCACGGGCACTCCGGACCTCCTCTTTCAGCGTCGCTTCGGAGGCCCGAGCAGCAGTAAGCTCAGCTTCGAGCACGTGGTCCCCCTCAGCGTACACAGCTGCCATCTCGAGTATCCTCACGAGGACAGAAGCATCCATGGCCACCATCGCCCTTTTGCCCGCGCGATCCATGTTCCCCAGGCTAAGAGATTCAGCCCGAGGAACAACCAAGGTATTACCCTCGAAGAACCTCATATCGTTGATGCACGGAGGAAGTTCGAACTTCCCCTTCTCAACTGCCCCCCTCAGATCCACCATATCTGTTGTCCGGAGGCGCTTCGGTCGCCCGACTAAATGCAGCGGAGAATCCCGTGGATAGGGAGTGGGAGAACAGGAGGTCCCCGGAGTAGTTTGAATAGGGGGAGGCGCACGAGCACCAGCAGCAGTCCGGGTCTTGGAGGGAGTCGCTCCAGCCTTGCCCCTCGCCATGGCATTCCTCACCACACGGTCACGGGCTTGAGGCATCTCACCTGCACAAATAAAACAAGCGCGTCAGAAACGGGGAAGAAAGAATAGCAAATAAAGTCTAAGTAACTAAATCTACCGAGCAGCGCCGTGACATTCGCAGAAGTCTTGCACTCCAGCAGTGCCTTGACGGGGATAAACCGGCGCTCGACCCTTTGACTCCCATCCTCCTCGAAGATAGGATTACCCTTGCTCGTCCAACAGGTCGCGAGCTAAAAGGAGTTGACCCACTTCACCAGGGTCTCGTAAGACGCGGCATCCTACCCGCGTAAAGCACTCGGCTCAAGAACATAGGCACTGGGCTTCTTTGAGAAGTGGTCGGGTGTCCAGCGGATTAGAAACTTATACACCCTCTCCCCGACGTACTTCCCCTCCTCGGTGAGCAGCTCCTCTCCGTTCTCGTCACATTCTAACTCCCAGGCATACACGCTATCCTGAGCAGCTTCGGACAGAGGCTCGACGATGTAGTACCGTCTCTTGAAGTTTCGGATGGACTCCGAGAACGGCTTGAACAGTTTTTTGGGCTGCTTCAAAGAGACCCATCCGTACCTCTTCCCCGTCAGATGCCGCTGTAGGTGGAAAACAACAAAGATCAAAGGGATGGTGGGCCCCAAAGCAAGGTGCTCGCACACCAACTCAAAAGCCCGTATGAAGGCCAGCGAATTGGGGTGGAGTTGGGAAGGCACCAACTTCAGATGATGGAACACCAACCGCTAGAAGTCAGTGAAGGGCAACCTCAGCCCCAGTTCTTTGAAGACATATTCGTACATCCCGAAGCAGTCCCCGAAGCTCGAGCAGATCCGCTCGCCCACACTAGGAAGAAGCACCCTCCATTCACCTGAGGGCCCCACCTCAGTAAAAGCGTCCGCCGCAAACCTCGCAAACGTGGAAGTGTGTTCGGAAGGCTCGGCCACCTCCCACTCTTCCGGGCAGAACGCGTCTACGTCCTCTTCCATTACATCTTCCTCCACGACCCCCAGGTCATCTCCCTCCTCAGCATCACTCGCTTCCCCCTCGACGTCGCTCGAGGAATTCGAAGCCGACGAACTCGAGGACGCAGAACTCGAGGCCGTTGCACTGCTGCTCTCATCGGAGACAGTCTCTTCAGACGTAACAGGGATAACCTCCCTCTCGCGCTCCATCGCCACTATGATCACCTGAAAAAGCAGAGAAAGGCAGTGAATTCGACAGGAAATCAAATCCACCCTTCCACCGCTAAGACAAGTGAAAGGGCGCGCGAAAGGCTAGGAACTACGTCCCCGGCCTAAGCCCTAACATCAAACAAAGAAGGACAAAATATCCCCGCGCCTGTACCCAGATTCCGTCGAAACTCTACCGGAATCTGGAAACGTCCTAGCGGGAAACTCACCAAATCCATCAACGGATGATAGAACGCGATGGTCACGACTCGCAACCACCACGTAGGCCACCACGACCACCAAACGTGCTACCTAATTCGGCGAGACATTCGGTACAGAAAAAAGGCAGAACCTCCGCCCACCACCAACACTCGCCGGAAATCTACCTATTTTGCCATCTAGAACTAACCCTAGCCGCATGAAATCTACCACTAACAACAAAAGGAAGCAAAACAAGAAAAAAATCAGGATACTTACTTGATTTTACTAGAAGAAAGTGGAAGAAAACGGCTGCTCGAAACTTGTCACGGTGGTCGGCACGACGGTCGGTTGCTTGAAGAAGGTGACGGGCAAACGCACTGGTGACGAGGAAGAATCAGAAGAAGGAAAAGTGGAAAATGGGACGGTTTCCCCCATTTTATACCAAGGGGCACGTACACACACGCGCCCGTAGGCAATAATGACGACCCACTAGCCATAATTGCCTAGGTAACTGCTACACAGGTCTCGATGCACACGTGGCGACCCAACGTTTCCCATTCCATCTGACGCGTTACCTCCCCGAATACCGGGCAAGATGGAGTCGACCACGAATATCGCGGACACGGGGAACCACGAGCACCTCGAGGCAGTCGTCCTTGTATCCAACGACGGCTTCATGATAGTTCCCCGGGACGACGAGGAGTCCTTAAGTCATCGCTCCCATGCTCGGGAGCAACGACTTGGGGGGCTCCTGTTCTGGACTGGACCAATGGATAGAATTGGCCCAATAAGCCTCTGCTACAGAGCGGCCCAAATCGCCTAAGTCCAATCCACAGAAGGGCAAAAGTTACCTTTCTGCCCCTCCCACCGGGAAAGGAACATAACGTTCCTCCCCGGACATTTGCCCAACACGCACGGCTTCAGTGCTCCTCGAACAGCCATGGGCAGATGCCCGAAACTAAGCATATGCCCGACATAACGGCTAGTTTTGGACACCCTGCCCGTCGTAACGGCTAGTTTGGGCAGCGACCGATTCTTTAGGGAAAACGGTTATTTCGCCCCGAAAATAGGACCGTTAGCCACGCGCTTAGAGCCCTATATAAACCCTCTCACTTGAGAGGGTCAGGTATCAATATTCACCCTACGAATTAATACTTTGTACTTGCCCCTTTTCTCTGACCCTTTCTTACTTGAGCGTCGGAGTGCCTTGCAGGTACACCACCACCTCTCCTCAATTACTTACCGGACAGAGAGTACGACCAGCACTCATCCGGGCACCTCCATAAAGACCAGCCCGCGTGGACCAGCTCGTGTACATCGGATCAAGTGCAATATTTTATGACAATATCATTACATTTTTTAATTTATGTGCAAAAATCTTAAACGACAATACAGAATGAATAATATTTATATTTTGGTGTAATCCTTATTCACTATTTTTTACTGATTCTATTGAAATCCTAAGCTACAGGAATAACAAACAGTCACTATTCCTTTTTGAATTTCGTAGAAGATTCACTGATATTAAAAAATCAAAAATTTCAAAGCAATATCGATATTTATCATTTTTCAGTTGAATAAAGTCTACAAACACTCATGTAAGTATTCTGTTAATTATGTTATATTAACAAATAAAATTACTTTTGTCATAAAATAAATATGCTTAATAATTTTTTTTATTTGCCGTATGATAGTAACCTACATTTAATACTATGAAGTAAAAAAGAAAGTTTTGTTTTCTTCATAGTGTTGTCAAATTGTAAACCACAAGATCTCACGGTTTCAGTTCCTTGTTTCGGAACGGGTTCTCTGGCTGTTGGGTGCAACGATGCGCCACTTCCCACTTGCAATATCCTATGCAATTTTAGCTAGTTTCGCTTTAATATCTGATAAAAGAATTTTTTTTAAAACCCCTTCATAATATTCAAATTTCGTCAGACAGATCTTCGAATGTCAGATTGTAATATAACGTAGCAATTCACGTGGTATTTTTTAAATATTTTTTTAAATCGAAATAGATTTATTTATTATTTATTATTATTTTTATTAATACTTTTAATATTTTTTTAATAATGTAATTAATTAATTTATGTAAATTAATTTATAAATTAATTATTAAAATATTGGTTTGAGCCTTAGGCCCTTGTTCATATCAACAGGAGCCCAATTTTTAATGAATTGTTAACTATTGTGTAAAAGTTATTTATAAACACCTGCATTTGTGCATGAAATTTTGATGTGGGACTATTGCTACTTCTGCTTTTGCTTTGGATAACAGCTTCAATGCTTTCATGTGTCATTACAACCACAACCTTACAACCAACATGAACACCACCAACAAAGAACTATTGATGCTGCTTCTGTTCCTCTCTTCACCAACATGAATGGAACACCCTTCTACCCCACAGAATGTTCACGATAAATATAAGCAAATATATCAGAGTACATCACCAAAAGGGTGTCACGTTTCGACATAAAACTTAACAATAACATCCTACTCCGTAACACGGGTTCTATCATCATAAATTCAATCAATTACTATGCAGCGGAAAATAAAAACTCAACACAATTTATAATTCAAAACGTCTTAAAACAAGAAACTCATAGCATCATGATTGTCAACAAGAAAAAGAACACAATGGTTTGACTCCAACGTCCCGACCCGATGTTACATATCAGAGCAAGACCCTCTACTAAACAGAAATAACCAAATTACTTCAAAGCTAGTTATTCACGCACCGAGATAGCTAATCCTGATCACCTGCATGTTACCCACGTGGAGGCAACATTCAAACAGGCAGGGTGAGTAATCACAAATCATTATACACGATATAACGATAAGATATACAAATACAACAGCATCAACAGTTCATGTGCATCAAACAACATAATCATCATCAAGTCATCATAATCATACATCATTTAAAATCGCGTCATCAATAACATCATTCATTCACAATTATGCAATGTCACGTAACATGAAATGCAACAACATAGACTCATGCAAGTGGTACCAAATCATCATGTTGATGGACACTGAGCCATCACCCTCCAAAGATCCCCACCAATAGGATCGATTCTACACAAGAACTGGAGCACAACATAAACACCCCAATCCACACGATGGGATTGAAGCCAACACTGGACCGAAGTCTTATCATCAACATTGGACCGAAGTCCTAATATGTTATGAATGCATGATGTAAAACGTCATAATCATCATCATCACAAGATCATCAAGTTGCATCATCATTCATAAAAAATTCATCAAAAACATCATGGTATTACGTCATTATCATGCATCAAAATTCTTCATATTACATCACAAATCATCACATTTTAATCATCAAAATACAACACATCAATTACTCAAGGCATACGAACAACAAGGCACAAGGCAGCACAACAAAAGAGAAAATAAATAAATAAAACTACTGCTCCTGCTCGCCTGGAGCTCCCCCGGCGAAGCAGCTCGCTCGCATGGGTTTCGCTCGGCGAAGCAGGGGCGAATCCCCTCCTTCATACAAAAACTAGGAGCACCCATTTTCTACCCTCTCTTCGCCTCTACTTTCGCCTGGCGAGGTTGGGGCGAAATTGCTTCGCCTAGCAAAACGGGAAGTTCGCCCGACGAAATTGCGCAAACCTGCAACTTCTCAGTTGCGATTCTGCATTAGTTCAGACCCAAAATAGCTTGAGATTTCAATCCAATACGGTCAGAACATGCGCATCAATCACAAGGTACATATACTACAACAACATCACAATCATACTAGACAACATATACATCATTTCCCTTCATTCTACACATCCCAAAATCACAAAATTCGTCATAATCCCCTAAAACCCCAACTACCTACATACATCTACCCTTATATCAATTATAATGACAAATGATACTCCTCATACCTTAGACAATTCGATTATGATCCTCCTCTTGGGTTCTTCCGGAATTTCTCTGAGCCCTAGCTTCCTCTTCTCCTTTTTTTTCAGAGCTCTTTTCCAAAATACGATCGTGCCAAAAAATGAGTTCCTTTCTTCTCTATTTTCCTTTTTGTCCAACTTACCCCTAGGACTCCTAATATGTCTTCCCAACTTTGTCCTCACTTATCCTCGCACAATGACCACTTAGCCCCTCTTTTTATTTATAATAATAATAATAATTTAAATAACATTATTCACATTATTCCACTAGTATTATTATCAAAATAATCCTAATAAACATACACTTCTAATTATCCTCAATACCCTCTTAACATCATCACTACCCCACAACACAAATCATCAGGCATCAAAATATTTCACCAAAATTCACTGAAAAATACGAATATTTATAATAAATCAATTAAATAAATATTTTAATTATTTTGGGGTGTTACAACAATCCCCCACTTAAAGAATTTTCGTCCTCGAAAATTACCTGAAGGAAACAGAGTTGGATACGACTCCCTCATCTGATATTCGTGTTCCTAAGTCCAACTCTCACCAGCTGGTCCACCCCATAACACCCTCACCAAAGCAATGTCTTTACCCAGATGTTGTTTCATTTCTCGCCCATTAATCTGCACAAGTAATGCTTCAACAGTCAGGTTATCTCTTACCTGTACGTCATCCATCTGGATCACATGCGACGGATCCGGAATGTATTTCCTCAACTAAGATACATGAAACACATCATGTAAATTCGCAAGCGACAACTGTAAAGCAATCTGATATGCTACCTTCCATATCCTCTGTATAATCTGATACGGACCAACAAAATGTGGAGTGAGCTTCCTAGACTTCAAAGCTCGTCCCACACTAGTCACCGACGTAACTCTAAAAAACACGTGATCTCCCTCTTGGAATTCAAGTGCTTTCCTTCTCTTATCGTGATAACTCTTCTGACGACTCTGTGAAGTTCTCATCCTCTATTGGATCATCTTAATCTTTTCGGCCGTCTCTTGCACAATCTCAGGTCCGAGTACAACACTCTCGCCTGACTCATACCAATACAATGGAGTTCTACACCTTCTTCCATACAAAGCTTCATACGGCGCCATCCAAATACTAGCATGAAAACTGTTGTTGTATGTGAATTCAATCAACGACAAATGGATATCCCAAGATCCTCCTTGATCCAACACACAAGCCCTTAGTAAATCCTCTAAAGACTGGATAGTCCTCTCTGTCTGACCATCCGTCTGCGAATGATATGCAAAACTCATCCTCAACTTAGTACCCAAAGCATCTTGTAAACTTTTCCAGAATCTCGACGAGAATCTCGGGTCTCTATCTGACACAATACTCGAAGGTATCCCATGTAACTTCACAATTTCCTCAATGTACATCTCAACTAACTTCTGCATAGAATGGTTAATCCTCATCGGTATGAAATGAGCCGATTTAGTTAACCTGTCCACAATCACCCAAATTGAATCATTCCTTTTCGCAGTATTCGGCAAACCCGACACAAAATCCATGGAAAAACTATCCCATTTCCATTTTAGAATATTCAATGGTTGCATCATACCCAAAGACTTCTGATGCTCAATCTTCGACTTCTGACAAGTCAAACAGGCATAAACAAACTTCGTAATATCCTTCTTCATACCTGGCCACCAAAATAATTTCTGCAAATCCTGGTACATCTTCGTAGCACCGGGATGAATACTCAATCTACTTCGATGCCCTTCTTCTAGAATACTCTTTTTGATTTCTGGAACACACACTCTATCTCTGAACCTCATCACATCATTCTCATCAATCCAGAATTCACCTCCGTTACCTTGGTTAATCAAGGTCGATTGATCAACCAACTTCAAGTCAGATTGCCGACCCATTCTGATTTCTTCTAAAATACCACTGGTCAGTTTCAACATACCTAACTTCACACTGCCAGGAGTCTCTTCACATACCAAACTCAGATCTCAGAATTGCTCAATTAATTCCAACTCTCTCACCATAAGCATTGACATATGCAATGACTTCCTACTCAAGGCATCAGCCACCACATTTGCTTTACCCGGATGGTAACTCAAATCAAAATCATAATCCTTCAATAACTCCAACCACCTCCTCTGCCCCATATTCAACTCGTTTTGATCGAACGAGTACTTCAAACTCTTTTGATCATTAAACACTTCAAATTTAGAGCCAAAAAGATAATGTCTCCAAAGTTCCAACACGAACACCACAACTGCCAACTCTAAGTCATGCGTAGGATAATTCCTTTCATGAACTCTTAATTGTCTCGAAGCATAAGCAACAACTTGTAAAACATTATGCATCAACACTCCACCAAGACCCATCATCGATGCATCATAATACACCACAAAAGATTTATTCGGATTAGGCAAAATCAAAACTGGAGCAGTCGTCAATTTCTTCTTCAATTCCACAAAACTCTCTTCACATGCAACATCCCACACATAAGCTTGACCCATTCGAGTCAACTAAGTCAACGGTAAAGCCAATCTAGAAAAACCTTCTATGAACTTGCGATAATAACCTGCCAACCCCAGAAAACTTCGTATCTCAGTAGCAGACTTCGGAGTCTCCCACTGTAACACAACATTAATCTTAGAAGGATCAACAACAATCCCACCACTTGAAATCACATGGCCAAGAAAACTCACTTCTTTCAACAAAAACTCACACTTCGACAGTTTTGCATACAACTTCTTCACTTTTAACACTTGCAACACAGTTCTCAAATGCTCAGCATGCTCTTTTTCTGATTTCAAGTATATCAGAATATCATCAATGAAAACCACAACAAACTTATCCAAATACTCATGGAAAATCCGATTAATATACTCCATGTACACACCAGGTGCATTGGATACACCAAACGGCATCCCAGTGTATTCATAGTGACCATACCTCGTCCGGCAAGGTGTCTTCGGAATATCATCATGCTTAGCACGAATCTGATGATAACCCGACCTCAAATCAATCTTGCTAAACACACAAGCGCCTACTAGCCGATCCATCAAATCGTCAATTCTCAGAAGTGGATATTTATTCTTGATAGTCACTTTATTTAATTGCCGATAATTAACACACAACCTCATACTACCATCTTTCTTCTTTACTAACAACACAGGAGCACCCCACGGAGAAACACTTGGTCGAACAAACTTCTTCTCAAGCAATTCCTCCAGTTGTTTCTTCAATTCACTTAACTCAGAAGCGGACATCCGATAAGAAGTAATTGACACCGGACTCGTTCATGGTATCAAGTCCACTGCAAACTCTACTTCACACTCTGGAGGCAAATCACTTATGTCATCCGAAAACACCTTTGGAAATTCATGGACAACAGGTAATTTGACTCTCGCAGCTTCACGATCAACTTGCAATGATGAAAACAGTGCAAACATCGAGGTTTCGTCTTCTAGAAGTTCGTCTACTTGCTTAGCAGACAAGAACATCAGCCCTCCATTATCACCAAACTCAGGAAACTCTATGGTCTTATTATAACAGTTGATATGAATGTAGTTGAACTCCAACCAATTCATTCCCAGGATTACATCGATTTGGTGTAAGGGCAAACACACCAAATCCATCACAAAAATCTTCCCAAAAATCGTCAAATAACATCTCGAACACACAAAAGTAGTAGTAACAGAACCATTAACAAGAGTTTCTATCACCATACTACCATTCATATTAGACAATTTCAAACCCAATCTATTAGCACATTTAAGCGAAATAAACGAATAAGTAGCACCAGTGTCAATAATAGCGACCAACTCAACAATGTTAATAAAACAAGTACCTCGAATCAAGTTATCCTTCTTGGGAACTTTTGAACCACTCAAAGCAAACACCCTGCCATTAGTCTGAGCAACAGTAGCAGTCTTCTTCGGCTTCTGACATTGGGTACTGATGTGACCCTATTCACCACAGTTGAAACAAGTCGGACCTTCATCCTTGCAATCGGTAACTCTATAACCTCTCTTACCACATCTGTAACACCTCAACACACTATTATTGCAAACTTTAGCACGATGACTTTGCTCGACACACCTGTAACACTTAACAGAAGCAGTAGTTGCTCCCCCACTTGTCTTTTTTCCCTCTGAAACCTTTTGTTTCCCTTTGTCAGCTGGAGTCACATAAGGCTTTCCTCTGAACTGTCCTTTCTCTTTCTTCTCACTAAGATGCTTGTAGTGAGCAGATCGAGCTCTGTTATCCTCGTCATAGATCCTACTCTTATCCACCAACTCAGCATACTTACGAATCTGTTGGTATCCAATACCCTGTTTGATCTCTGGTCTTAGCCCATTCTCAAACTTAAGGCATTTAGACATCTCAGCATCAGCACGGTTGTAATGTGGACAAAACTTCACCGGCGCCTCAATTTTTGCAGCATACTCTGCCACAGTCATGTTTCCTTGCTCCAGCTCAAGGAATTCTACCTCCATCTTACCACGAACATCCTCAGGAAAATATTTTCCCAAAGATTCCCTCTTGAATACCGCCCAAGTTATATCAGTACCAACATCCTCCAGCCTCTGACGGGTGTTATCCCACTAATCTTCAGCTTCTTCTGACATCACATGAGTACTAAACTGGACCTGTTGAGCGTCAGTGCATGCCATCACTCGGAAGATCTTCTCAATCACCTTGAGCCACTTCTGTGCACTCTCTGGATCGTGGGTGCCTACAAAAGTTGGCGGATTGTTCCTCTGGAACTTCCCCAGAGCACGAAACTCATCAGGAGCTTCACTATTCTGATTGTTCCGAGCCATCACTTAAGCAAGTGATTCCAACGCATCAGCGATATCACAATCGTTTCTTCCAGCCATTCTGCACACCATCAATAAAGTTAGAAGAAACAATTCATCAACAGTGTACATACACTCATAGACTAACAGGGGACTATCATCATACAAAAACCTGGTCGGACGGACCGACCAGGCTCTGATACCACTAATGTAACACCCTTCTACCCGACAGAACATTCACGATAAATATCAGCAAATATATTATAGTACATCACCAAAAGGGTGTCACATTTGACATAAAACCTCACAATAACATCCTACTCTGTAACACGGGTTCTATCAGCATAAATTTAGTCAATTACTACGCAGTGGAAAATCAATAGTCAACACAATTTATAATTCAAAACGTCTTAAAACAAGAAACTCATAGCATCATGATTGTCAACAAGAAAAAGAACACAATGGTTCGACTCCAACGACCCGACCCGATGTTACATATCAGAGCAAGACACTCTACTCAATAGAAATAACCAAAATACTTCAAAGCTAGTTCTTCATGCACCGAGAGAGCTAATCCTGATCACCTGCATGTTACCCACGTGGAGGAAACATTCAAACAAGCAGGTGAGTAATCACAAATCATTATATTCGATATAAAGATAAGATATACAAATACAACAACATCAACAGTTCATGTGCATCAAACAACATAATCATCATTAAGTCATCATCATCATACATCATTTAAAATCACGTCATCAATAACATCATTCATTCACAATTATGAAATGCCACGTAACATGAAATGCAACAACATAGACTTATACATGTGGTACCAAATTATCATGTTGATGGACACTGGGCCATCACCCTCCAAAGATCCCCACCAATAGGATCGATTCTACACAAGAACCGGAGCACAACATAAACACCCCAATCCACACGAAGGGATTGAAACCAACACTGGACCGAAGTACTATTATCAACACTGGACCGAAGTCCTAATATGCTATGAATGCATGATGCAAAATGTCATAATCATCATCATCATCATCACAGGATCATCAAGTTGCATCATCATTCATAAAAATTTCATAAAAAACATTATGGTATTACTGTTGCGATGAGAATCGGATATCAAGCCATTAATTAACTTGAATCACAAATCAATGAAGTTCACCACCGAACTTTGATTTATCCAAAGGAAAGGGAAAAGATCGAAGAAAACCCTAAGTGCGCTATGTAACAACACAACTAAAGATCTAAGGTTCGGGGGTTGGTTATACCTAGGGAAGGTGTTAGCATCTTAAGTATCTGTAGTACTCTACAGGAACCTCTTGTCTTATTTGTGTTATGCTAAAGTTGCTTGCTAAGGGAAATGTGCTAAGGTAAAGACCTAGGGGTATATACACTAAGTTTGCTCGCCAAGACATCGCATCTCTTGCCTACGTATCCTGAAGTGAAGGGAATCAGAGCATTCATAGTTCCCCTCACTATGGGGTAAAAGGGTGTAAAAAGAAAAGGTTGATAAATAAAAAGGTTGAAAAAAAAAGGTGCCTCGCTAGGATCTCGCAATCCTATGCCTACGTATTCTCAAAAGGTATTTTGAGAAATCAGAGTGTCCGTAGTTCCTCTCACTACAGGGTGAGAAACTCTTGACCGTGGTCAAGGTTCCAAGGGAAAGTAAGTGTCTATGGCAAGACACCTACATGGATTGTGGCGACTCCAAACCTAAGGCTAGGTAAAACGGGGAAGTAAATGTCCATGGTAAGACGTTCACATAGAGTACGACGACTCTAATCCTGAGGCTAGGATAAAAGGAAAGTAAAGTCTCGATCGCGCGGCGGCGTGAGATAAGGGAATGACGGACAAAGCTATCCTGAATGACGTGGCAGTCAATGGGAACAGAGTGAGGTATAAGAAACAGAGGGGAAAAGAGGAAACCTCAAATATCAAGTGTAAGAAGAACAACAATATATATACAGCAAATGCATCAAGAAATAAAGTCAACATTAAACATCAAGCATAAACTAGAATAAAAATCGAGGATGGTCAAGAGTAGTCTAAGAACTAAATAAAACCTAATTAAAAACTAATCTAATTAATATCTAATTCTACTAATTAACTAAACTAAACTCTAAAAAAAACTAATAGAAACTAAATTCTAAAGAAAAGTAATTAATTAATTCTAACTCTAATTAAAAACTAATACTCAAACGAATATCTAAACTAATTAATTAGCTAAGAAATCTAACTAAAATAAATTTAAAGAAAAAAAAGTCTAGCCATAAATAGCCTAACTAATATAAAAATTAAAACTAAGATTAAATCTAAATTTGACTAGCCGCATAATGGGCCAGTAGAGAAAACAAAGCCCAAGGAGGGCTCTTTCTCTCAACAGATCGGGTCGGTCCACCCATAACCATGTTTGGGTTAATGCTTAAAGAAGAAAAAAAACCCTACAGAACAACATGGAAACAGCTGGAAGGCAACGTGTTAACAGAAACACGGTTTGTATTTTTTTCAAAAACACGATATCGAAATCAAAATTGCACGCCTTCAAGGTCTTGTCTCTCCTCAATCACATTCAGCACTCTCAATCTCAGTCTCTTCTCGTTCTCGAGTTTCTTACTCGCTCTGTTTCTATTGCTCACGCAAATCTCCTCTTTCGCAAATCGTTTCCGTTTGTGGTCACGCAAATCTCCTCTCTCTGTTTCGAGATTCTTTGCTTGTTGTTGAGTTCAAAGTGATGTAGCAAGATGATGGTGATGATGCGTTATGTGAATTGATGGGTCATGGAATTGGATAGAGAAGTAGTACGAAAATTGAAGGTGAGTATTTTTGTTTTGGATTTCTTGCTATTTTGGTTCTGAGTTGATAGGAAGTGAAGGCCCAAAATTTTTATGTGTTGTTACGGAAGGGTGAGGCTATGGCGATTTTTGATGAAGAAAAGACGTTTATGTTTGGTGGTTTTGGAGGGAGAGAGGGGTGTATTATGGTGGAGGTGAAGGTTAATGAGATTAACAGAGATGGAGGTAGAGGAAAGTGAGAAGCAAGGTGGAGGTTGAAGAAGTATTAAGGTTCCAATTTTTTTCTATTCTCCTCCTTCCCCTCCTCGGTTTGCTCTTGTTATTAGTTTTTATTTGTGCACAGGATGTGTCGTCAATATCTTACAAAGACTTGGCATGAAACTTGAATTATAACTCTGCCTTTTTCTATTATGCAGGATTGTAACCATTCTGTTTTTGTGAATATGATGCAGGCGAGAAGATGGTAGGCTTGGAGCAGGTCATCACTTGGCTGTAAGTTTTGGATAGCTGAAAGCAGGTTTTGTCACAGGTTCAGGATTTGGAGCGATGCTGTAGAATATATAGAGCTGTGGTATAATCTTGCAGCATTGTTATTTTTGTTTCAGTTTTGGAGTGTAGCCAAATGTATGAATGATGGCTTACAGGTCAATGGTTTGGTGTGCATAGACTTTCTTTGGTGGGGCACGACTTTTCACTATTTTTTGTGATTTTTATAAAATTAAAACCTAATCTAAAATAAGATAAGTAGACTTAAATTAAAATAAAATTAGTTGAAAATTATTTTAACTTAATAAATAGAAATAGAAAACAAAAGGACTAATTAAATTGGAATTAGAATATAAACTAAATTAGAACATAAACCAATCTAAATAAACAAACTAAATTGAAATTAGAATTAACTTAATTAAAATTAAACCAAATTGAAACTAATTCTAAACTAAAATCAAAATTAAACAAATTAAAAAAAAAAAAACTATAATTGAAAACAAGTTAAATTAAATATAAACTAAATTAAAAATATAATCTAAGATAAAATTAGAAACTAAATAATTATCTAAATGGTGTGGAATGATAAAATCGACTAAAAATGCATGATTAATGAGATGTTTAACTGAAAATGCAAGAAGGCTGACTTACGATGATATGGAAAACATCAACGAATCTGAGGGTAAAATTGGGGTACAACAATTACGTCATTATCATGCATCAAAATTCTTCATATTACATCATAAATCATCACGTTTTAATCATCAAAATACAACACATTAATTACTCAAGGCATACGAACAATACGACACAAGGCATCACAACAAAAGAAAGAAAGAAAATAAATAAACAAAACTACTGCTCCTGCTCGCCTGGAGCTCGCCCGACGAAGCAGCTCGCTCGCCTGGGTTTCTCCCGGCGAAGCAGGGCGAATCCCCTCCTTCATACAAAAACCAGGACCACCCATTTTCCACCCTTTTTTTGCCTCTACTTTCGCCTGGCGAGGTTGGGGGAAAATGCTTCACCCAGCAAAATGGGAGGTTCGCTCGGCGAAATTGCGCGAACCTGCAACTTCTCAGTTGGGATTCTGCACTAGTTCAGACCCAAAATAGCTTGCAATTTCAATCCAATATAGTCAGAACATGCACATCAATCACAAGGTAACATACTACAACAACAACACAATCATACTAGACAACATATACATCATTTCCCTTCATTCTACGCATCCTAAAATCACAAAAGTCGTCATAATCCCCTAAAACCCCAACTACCTACAGACATCTACCCTTGTATCAATTATAATGACAAATGATACTCCCCATAACTTAGACAATTCGATTTCGATCCTCCTCTTGGGTTCTTCCGAAATCTCTCTGAGCCTTAGCTTCCTCTTCTCCTTTTTCCTCAGAGCTTTTTTCCTAAATACGATCGTGCTAAAAAATGACTTCCTTTCTTCTCTATTTTCCTTTTTGTCCAACTTACCCCTAGGACCCCTAATATGTCTTCCCAACTTTGTCCTCACTTATCCTCGCACAATGACCACTTATCCCCTCCTTTTATTTAAAACAATAATAATAATTTAAATAACATTATTCACATTATTCCACTAGTATTATTATCAAAACAATCCTAATAAACATACACTTCTAATTATCGTCAATACTCTCTTAACATCATCACTACCCCATAACACAAATCATCAGGCATCAAAATATTTCACCAAAATTCACCAAAAAATACGAATATTTATAATAAATTAATTAAATAAACATTCTAATTATTTTGGGGTGTTACAATGAACACCACCATCAACCTTACAACCACAACACATTCATCCCTCCTTCAACATTGCAAATACACTTCAATTCACTACTCCTCCATTAAAACAACCATATCATCACTCATACTCTATTAATGCAGATGGCGTTTTTTCACGATTTCATCAAAAGATTTAATTATAGATTGGATTCTCTCCATGCTTGATGATTGTTCAGACTTCAATTTTAAAATAGTTTTGAAACATGTTGGACACACTGTTATTTGTTATTTGACCATGTTTTCTTCGTATTATCTTTCATGTGTCATGCAACAACAAGGATATTGATGCTACATGATGCTTCAAACACAACAGGTTATTATCATTTCATTCACATTGACATGATGCTACAATTAAACAAAAACATTATCATTTAAAAAAGTATAGCATGATACATCATCATCATCAAGAAAAACATTAAAACAAAGACAAAAAGTATGCTTGAAGACAACAAAAACACTTTCATTTTTAATCATCAAATCTAAATGCCCTAGATGACAAAAAGTTACTCCAAGTGTATGGTGCTTCATCATTATCCGAAGAGTTGAAGATTGGTCTCCTGATTATTCTCCTTCTTGTTCTTTTTCTTCTCCTTCTGTTTCTTCTTCTTTGAACAACCACTTGGACACCATGTAGAACCTCTACAACTCATTCGTACTGAACACCATGTTGAACCTCTGCAACTTCTTGGTTCTGGACAACATTTTGAACCCTTACAACTTCTTCGTTCTAGACACCATGTTGACCCTCTGCAAGTTCTTGATTCTGGACATCATTGTTGGAACTCATTGTGATTCTTAGATGATGCTTTGTATTGGTAAGAATAGGAAAACTGTATTTATAATGCTGCTACATGATTCGTCCACTTTTCTCTATTTTGAAAATCTTAACGTTTGGATAGTGTGGCTTTGGAAAACTGTCTTTATTATTGATTCTTTAATGCCAAATATTTTATTCTCTTGGAAGTGAAAACATTACTTTGGATATCATTATCAGTCTATGTAGTAGTTGTTAAATCCACACTAGATATCATTACTTTGGATAATGTGGCTTTTAAATATCCAATCAAGCAATGATGTTCCACAAGCAACCATGCTTTTCTAGTGGCTATGATGTTCCACAAGCAATGATGCATTATGACTTGAAAAATGAGATGGATTTCCAATTAAGCAATGATGTTCCACAAGCAACCATGTTTTTCTAGCAGCTATGATGTTCCACAAGCAATGATGCATTACGACACAATGATAGATCAAATCACACCATGACCAATAGTTATTAATCCTGCAGTGTAGCTTGCATAATCACTGGCAGAGGGAGAAAGAAGAAGTAGATGGAAAACTGAAGCATGTATTGTTAAAAGAAGTCCTACATCGAAATTTGAAAAAGAAAAGGAAGTGTTTATATAGTTCTTTTACACACTACATTACAAAACTTGAGTTATGTGCTTAATTGGAAGTGTTATTGGGTCTAAAAAATAATGGGGAAGCCCAAATGAAATTTAATAATTAATTTTTAAATACATTTTCATAAAAAATATTAATAAAAATAATTTAATAAAAAACGTAGAAAATACATAATATATAAAAAAAGTAAAAAATAAAATAAAATAAAATATAAAAAAATAAAGGAATTCCACGTGGCTTCTCAAAATTAAATTAAAATCGAGCTAGACTGTCAAATCATTGAAAAATGGAATCTGGGTTCAACGGGGGGAATATTGAGGGAATCTGGGTATTATGAAGGGGGTTTTAAAAAACAATCTTTTACAGGGGGTTAAAGCGAAACTCGCTAACATTACAGGGGGGTGTTGTATATTTAACCCATTCTTTTTTAACTAGTTTTCAATGATAAATTTAATTTTGAATTTAATGGTTATTTAGTATTGTTGAATTGTAATTCCTTATGTTAAAGCAGGTTGTTCGACAAAAGTAATGAAGTGTCGAATCACCTAGGTGTCAAAATGTCGAAAAATATTTTGACAATGATGTTAGACTTAACTTTATTTGTTTGTTTAGTTGAGTTAGTTAGGTTAGTTTTGGGCCATGCTTAAGGAGCAAGCAAGTCCAAAATTTATAAATATGGAGTAACTCCTATTATTGTATACACTTGAACTCTTGCAATTGCAAAGAATAAAATTCTATGTTTGGAAGAAGAGAGAAGCTCTGCAGAAGATCTCTTCTCCTATTTTTCTCTAAAACCCTAATATTTCTTTCCTTCCCAATTCAATTTTTTTCTCCTTTCATTGTCATTGTGTAGAGATAATATCTTGCAATTATTGTTGGTTGATTCACTCGAGTGAAGGGTGAAAAACAAGAGGGAATTCGATTGGTTGATTGAATCTTGTTCATCAAGATTGATACGAAATTTCAAAATTACTCAAATTCTTGGGTTTAATTCCAACATCTGATATCTAGAGCACTGACAGAGCGATTCGTGGGAAGTAAAACACGATGGAAATGGTGATGAATCATCCAAATGGACATATTCTGACGAGTCTCCCAATTCTGAAGGGTCAGAATTATGAGAATGGGTGTAAACAAATGAAGGTTGTTTTCTGTTGTCAAGATCTTTGTGATCTTGTGATGGAAGGAGTAACACCACTTGCAGAAAACGCGTCGGATCAAGAAAAAGCTGCATACAAAGAATTAAAGAAGAAAGATTATAAAGTTATCTTTATAACTCATCAATGTGTTAATCCAAACAATTTCAAAAAGGTTAGTGATGTAGAATCAACGAAAGAAACATAAGAAATCTTGGAGAAATTGTTTGGAGGGGCAGAGAATGTGAAAGAGGTGAGGTTACTAACTCACAAAAGAATTTATGAATTGTTTCAGATGGAAGACAAATAAAGCATAATAGATTTTTTTTCATTGGGGTTACAAAACTGGTGAATCAAATTAAGGTATGTGGAGAAGTGTTGACATCAAGATCTGTTGTTGCAAAAATCTTGAGGTTATTGGCTCCAAAGTTCGACCACGTGGTAGTAGCCATAGAAGAGTCAAATGATTTATCAATATTAACAAAGAAAAAGTTTCAAGGGATGCTTGCATCTCATGAACAAAGGATGACTGAAAGAGCTGCAGGCAAGTCGAAGAGTGATGTGGCTTTGCAGGCGCAATCAACAAGAGAAAAGAAAGGCAAAAAGGAAATGGTTATACAACAAAATTAGAGAAGTCTTTAACAATTCGACTGGTCGAAATCGGCAAGAAGGAGGCTAGTCAAATCATAGAAAGTATCGTACCAAAGTAAGCAAAGAGGTGGTGCAATAGATGGAGGAAGAGGCGGTGGTTGAAAACCTAACAAAAGTCACATTTAATGTTTCAATTGTCAGAAGTATGGTCACTATTCTAGTGATGGTCCAGAAAAACAAAAGAACCAAGATAAAGATGCAAAGTTTGCAAAGCATGAAGACAAAGAGATGTTGCTGATAGTTATAACAATAGATAAAGAAAGATTCTAGGACCAATGGTACTTGGACTCAAGATGCTCATCACACATGATTGGTAGGAAGAATTGATTTGTCAACATAAAACTGTCATACCCCAAATTTTGACCACCAAGATTTCCCATCATTATGAAGATCATTACCACAATATGGATGTACCATTATGCCTCATCAATTTCCCAAAGATAGTTGAGCATCCACCACAATCAAGAATTAGGGTTTGTGCCCTCTCAGAGTACTTAGACAAAAGATCAATCAAGAAATGACATGATCTTCAACTTGTCTAAACCTCTTAAACATCCACAAAGGATCAAGAGGACCCTCACATCAAAAATCAAGCACACAGTTATGGCATTCCAAGTGAGAGGTGTAACACCCCATTTCTACCAGGCGGATAATAGTAAAATCAGAGTTATAAAATTTTAACAAACAACAGGATGCCACACCTTCATTTTTAAAACAACTTCGATTAATTTCATATGAACGGATACATAACACTTTGATCGGATGAAACGATAACAACAAAATTCATATATACATTATTTTCAAAGCAAAGCAACTTCAAGATATAAATATTCAACTTTGATTCACTTAACATTTTTGTTCGACTAAAACAACTTCAAAACATCATAATACTTAATAAATTCAACTTAAAAATTCAACAACGTAAAACATATTCAACAATAAACAACAAGCGTCCATCCCCCGAGTGTTACGTATTAGAGCGACATCACCGACTCAAACTAGTAAGGATAAACGACCTTCATCTTTGCTAACCTGCACGTCACCAACATAGGGGTAACATTCAAACAGAAGGGGTGAGACATCGAATAATATAAACAAGAGTATGATAATCAATATATTAGACTAGAATCATACAATTTCACTACCTTACATCAACGACTCAACCACAACTTTATCAGCCTAATACTACAACAACTTTATCAACATAATACAACAACAACTTTATCAACATAATACAACACCAACATTATCAACACAATACAACAACAACTTTATCAACATAGTACAACAACGACTTTATCAACATAATACAACAACAACTTTATCAACATAAGTAATGCAACACAAAAATGCGACTCAACTATGCGTATGCATGTGGTACCATTGGAGCAAAACTCTCAACTTAGAAATTGCCAGTTTGTCGGGCATCAACAAGGCATAAGCCTTCAACTTCAACTTTTTGCCAATCTAGGCCAACTTAATAATTTTGCCAATCCAGGCCAACTTAATAATGCTATGTTATGCATGCGACAACAACCATAACATCAACTTATTCAACACAACACAACAACGACAAAAATGCAACAACCGCAAACAACTTAATCCACATTGGTCACAAGACCTGCAACAGCAAGACAACTTAACAACGTTGGTCATAAGACCTGCAACTGTAAAACAACTTAACAACGTTGGTCATAAGACCTGCAACTTAATAATGTCCATAAATCGGGACAATTCAACACAATTCAACTTCACCTGCAAATCAACTTATTCGACATAATTTCAACAAAATAATCCAACCAAGAATACCTACCCGTATACACGACTTACTCCGACAATTTTCAACTAATACCGGACAACTAATTTTTCCGCTTAATTCTACTGATTCGGCTAGTTCGGTACTGTTTTGCACACTGTAATTACTACTAGTTAATTTACTGATACGGTTAAATTTTAACTTATGGTTACGAACATACTTTTGCTACCAAACTATACTGTCATTAAATTCAACTCTGATACAAAACCTGTTACTGTCATTTCTAAGTCCCCACATTATTGCTATTCCTCTGCATTATTAATCGGTTAACATTGTTGAGGCATATTGCACGATGACACCTCAATCGCACACATTCACGACGGTAAAAATCAACACAACGATGCGGTTTCAATTTTCTGCTATAATTGAACTAGATACAGACCTCAAAACCATTTTTCTTAGAAAGAATATCTCGTTAACTTTCCAACGCTTTGAACGGGGGTCAAAACCGACTTACGGATCAAAAGATATGAATTTTCCAAACTTTCCGAAACTAGAATTTTTCTGCATAACAGCCCTACGGGATTTTGCATTTTCGTCCGAAAATCCGACCGATTCAATTATTTTCTTCGAAACAAACACATACTCATTCATACCAAACATATAGTAGTGATTTGGAACCATCAAACGTGAATTCTACGACTTTCGATTTCAATCCGAATCTTAAACCCCCAAATCTCCAAAAATGCAAAAACTTACAAAATCAACTAAATTCAATAAAACAAGCATACTCGATCACGGCCTAACATTTCTCGACACAACTACGCAATCTATTATGACTTCGTCCGCGAAAACATCGGTTTCTATCGATTTAACCAACTTCCAACCTAAGTTTAACACTATAGAACAACAACCAAACAATCTAGCAAACATCAAATTCCACAAAAACAAAACCAATTCATCAATACACTTCAACACATTCAGTAGAAAATTATATAAATCCCAATCCCACGTATCAATTATCATATACTCGGTTATAAAATTCGAACCCCAACCTTACCTTGGATTGAAGGTTGCTCTAAATTTTTCCGGTTGAAAACTTGCTCTAGCAGCCTCTACGAATTCTCTCTCAAAAACCTTTGTTCCTCTTTTCCTCTTCTCCATAACTTCCACGTTCTGATCCTATTTTTCCTCTTTTTCTGCAACTCCCACTTACAGCCACTTTCTAACTCCTCCTTGTTTCTAAAAACCTAATATAATAATTCTATTATTTTATTTTCTTATTGGGCCTCACTACTACACCCCCACTATTACTACCATCTAACTAAGCCCAATATTTTCTTATACTTCTACTAAGTTAACACCATATTACTTTCTACGACTTAAATCATTTTTAATTAAATTATCCTACTAAAGCCAACACAACTTAAATCAATTAAATTAATTAATATTCTACGAGAATAAATATTATTTCTAATATTAATTTCTCCCGACTAAATCGACTAATTACCCGATTAATACTTATTAGCATCAACCAACATATTCAACATAGTCAACAAATATTCGAAAAAATACTCAATACTATTTAATTAAAATATTTAATTAAATACGGGTGTTACAACTCTCCCCTACTTAGAATATTTCCGTCCTCGAAAATTTACTCGATGCACCACACTCCAGATACGTTATCTCAGCTAACAAATCAACTTCCCTGCCCTAAAAAGGAAAACCCCACGTCTAACACCAAACAACAATACATCACATCAACGACAACGACAACACGAAACAATGCTCACGCAACTCACCCAACGACTAACTCAAGACACAAAGAATAATCAAGTTAAGGACACACAAGTTCACTACGAGTCAGAACACAACACGATCGTTACCATCGCCGTAGGCAACACTTCCCTAATCCTCCATCATAGGAATTAGCTACTCGCACTCGAACCATCACCCTAGGTAATGAGGCAACAACAAGGATAAGAGCACAAAAGCCCAAAGCACAACATCAACATAATCAAACTACCGACATCGTGGTTACCCACATAAGAACCAACTGCGCTATGCCACGCTTTCGCTGGGCACTCTGATTACTCGCAACTATCTAATCTACCAAGTTTACATCAACTTCCGACCATCAAAATAGACATAAGAAAAGCTTCCGACTTAATTCTCCGGAATCCCGACCAACATGTATTCTACACTTTGATTACTGACCACTTCGAACTTAGATCCATAAATAATACCTCTGAATATCCCACACAACTACAACTGCGGCTAATCCCAAATCTTGAATAGGATAGATACTTTAATGAATCCCCAATTATCGTCAACATAAGCTACAACTTCACCGTCTTGTACTAACACATCATCAAAATTCATCTCAACGCATGACAACATTACCACAGCATAATGATACATGTGTCAAACAAATCTCAACAAGAAAAATCATCTTCCAAACAGAGCTTAACACCCAATAGCCATAGATTTAGCCTCAATAACCTACACTTAACATGGCATATTAACCAAACAATTCAAACAAGCTAATTCATCAAGTCCTACTCATACCAGCACAATTCTTCAAAAATCCCTCATCCGAATTAACACAACCACTCAACTTCATCTTTACAAATCATAATTCACACCTTGCTAACTCAGTATATAGCTTCACTTCTTTCAATACTTGCAACTCAACTCTCAAATACTCTACGCGCTCTTCTTCTGATTTTATAAAACATCAGAATATCCACAACGAACACCAGTTCTAACTTATCCAAACAAGTATGGAAAATACTATTCATATTTCCATATATACACTTTAAGACATACCAGCCCCTACCTTTCTCGATCCGACATCGTTGGTCAAATCATAGTCTTACATTACCATTTACTTCCTACTTGGATAATCTTTATAATGCTTCAAATCTCATGTCAATTGAATTCTAGATCCATCAAAACCAGAACCCAAGTTATCCAGAACACGACTGTGAGTTTCCAAACTACTCACTGATCAACTCGCAACCTCATACTAACATCCTCAAGTCCGCCTCATTTCCCTATATAGGAATCTGCATCGACAACTCAAATAATTCCTAAGCACTTGGCTCAACCCCAAGCAATTCACTATGCATACTATTCTAGTTGGCAAGACACGTCTACTCCATCCAACATGATTCCGTCGACTATCAACAAGAGATTAAGGGTGATCAGTTCCTCAATTTGTCAATAGACAGCCGACAACCATAATGGTGGCATAAATCATCATTATCCAACTAAAATAGCGTCTTCTTCCTCGTGCTCAAAGTTATCTAAGCATACTGCTCTACCATTTCTCTAAGGCTTACAAACGTTTTTCTTAATTTCCTTATTTCCAAGAACGCACAAAATCCAACACATATATCATTATACACACTTGTTGCACAACCTAATTATCGAATATCCTTCTGATACATCAAGTACAATCCAAATCGGCCCACTTCAATCGAAACATTTATCCAAGTCCAAAACTTTTGACAACCCTAACCAATCCTTCGTCTTTCTTTTTAATCTCTCAACTTCGATGATCCGTATAGTTTCACACTTGATTCTTATTCCAATCACAATCTCAACAATACCATCTCATCATCTGGTTGGTGATATAACTTCCAAAAATTTCCCACTCATGCCGACACATCTCGCCAACAACACACAATCCACTTTACTATTTAACATTCCTCAAAGATTTCTATACTTTAATCATTCTCAACTATCATACGCCGCACTTCCATGTGCTTCTCTGATATTCTTCTTCTTATTACTAAACATTTCATACTTGACTTCATCTTACTATTTCCAGCAAGAATTATCCAACTTCAAACACGATTATCTTCTTCAATATAGACCTCCCAAACACAAAGTTATATTCCAAAATGAAGGGAATTTCGTGTAGATTCCAGAACTTCAAGAATCGCTCAAATCTGAATTACGAGTAAAAAGTTATCGTCCTTGCAATGGGACTGGTCAAGAAATCCCGTATGCAGAATTTTCCAAAAGTCAGCACCAGACCCAAATATTCAAACGCGTTTTTCTCCCTCTTCAAAAACTTGCTGAAGACAAAACTTATATGCAAACTGTAGGGAATTTCGTAAACTTTCCGAAAAGTCCAGAATCGCTTTCATCGGAGTTACGAGTAGAAAGTTATGCCTCTTATACTGAAGGCTGTTCCATAAATACGAAAATAAAATCCGAAATTGGTGAACATGAGTTCTACCTCTTTCTCTTGCTTCCAAACTCTTCCAACTACCCTTGGTTTTCACCCAACTCTGAAAATCATCCAACTTCGCTCCAGATATACTCCACTTGCATATCACTATTCGTCACATTGCCCTCTCTTCTCCGAGAAGTAAACATCAATCATACTGACTCGTCCTCCTTCAATTGTCTCAACTAGACCAACAGATAAAATCATGAGTCCATACTTTCATCAATTCGCAACACAGTTCTAACGACATTTGCACTCTTGCAATCAATATCACCTTGATTCAACTTCACATACTACAAACATCTCTGAGAAGTAAACTTCTCCCCCACTAGTTTCAAACCAACTCCTGTATACCATCGATTATGAAAACAAACAAGTACCGACAATGTTCCACACACTTGTCGTGTACTAAGGGATAAACAACATTAGACAACTTGGCCGGACAGACCGACCTGCTCTGATACCACTAATGTAACACCCCATTTCTACCCGGCGGATAATAGTAAAATCAGAGTTATAAAATTTCAACAAACAACAGGATGCTACACCTTCATCTTAAAAACAACTTCGATTAATTTCATATGAACGAATACGTAACACTTTGATCGGATGAAACGATAACAACAAAATTCATATATACCTTCTTTTCAAAGCAAAACAACTTCAAGATATAAATATTCAACTTTGATTAACTTAACATTTTTGTTCGACTAAAACAACTTCAAAACAGCATAATACTTAATAAATTCAACTTAAAAATTCAGCAACGTAAAACATATTCAACAATAAACAACAAGCATCCATCCCCCGAGTGTTACGTATCAGAGCGACATCACCGACTCAAACTAGTAAGGATAAACGACCTTCATCTTTGCTAACCTGCACGTTACCAACATAGGGGTAACATTCAAACAGAAGAGGTGAGACATCGAATAATATAAACAAGAGTATGATAATCAATACATTAGACTAGAATCATACAATTTCACTACCTTACATCAACGACTCAACCACAACTTTATCAGCCTAATACTACAACAACTTTATCAACATAATACAACAACAACTTTATCAACATAATACAACAACAACATATTCAACACAATACAACAACAACTTTATCAACTTAGTACAACAACGACTTTATCAACATAATACAACAACAACTTTATCAACATAAGTAATGAAACACAAAAATGCGACTCAACTATGCGTATGCATGTGGTACCATTGGAGCAAAACTCCCAACTTAGAAATTGCCAATTTGTCGGGCATCAACAAGGCATAAGCCTTCAACTTCAGCATTTTGCCAATCCAGGGCAACTTAATAATTTTGCCAATCCAGGCCAACTTAATAATGCTATGCTATGCATGCGACAACAACCATAACATCAACTTATTCAACACAACACAACAACGACAAAAATGCAACAACCGCAAACAACTTAATCCACATTGGTCACAAGACCTGCAATAGCAAGACAACTTAATAACGTTGGTCATAAGACCTGCAACTGCAAAACAACTTAACAACGTTGGTCATAAGACCTGCAACTTAATAATGTCCATAAATCGGGACAATTCAACACAATTCAACTGCACCTGCAAATCAACTTATTCGACATAATTTCAACAAAATAATCCAACCAAGAATACCTACCCGTATACACGACTTACTCCGACAATTTTCAACTAATACCGGACAACTAATTTTTCCGCTTAATTCTACTGATTCGGCTAGATCGGTACTGTTTTGCACACTGTAATTACTACTAGTTAATTTACTGATACGGTTAAATTTTAACTTATGGATACGAACATACTTTTGCTACCAAACTATACTGCCATTAAATTCAACTCTGATACAAAACCTGCTACTGTCATTTCTAAGTCCCCACATTATTGCTATTCCTCCGCATTATTAATCGATTAACATTGTTGGGGCATATTGCACGATGACACCTCAATCGCACACATTCACGACGGTAAAAATCAACACAATAATACGGTTTCAATTTTCTGCTATAATTGAACCAGATACAAACCTCAAAACCATTTTCCTAGAAAAAACATCTCGTTAGCTTTCCAACGCTTCGAACGGGGGTCAAAACCGACTTACGGATAAAAAGATATGAATTTTCCAAACTTTCTGAAACCAGAATTTTTCTGCATAACAGCCCTACGGGATTTTGCATTTTCGTCCGAAAATCCGACCGATTCAATTATTTTCTTCGAAACAAACACATACTCATTCATACCAAACATATAGTAGTGATTTGGAACCATCAAACGTGAATTCTACGACTTTCGATTTCAATCCGAATCTTAAACCCACAAATCTCCAAAAATGCAAAAACTTACAAAATCAACCAAATTCGATAAAACAATCATACTCGATCACGACCTAACATTTCTCGACACAACTACGCAATCTATTCCGACTTCGTCCGCGAAAACATCGGTTTCTATCGATTTAACCAACTTTCAACCTAAGTTTAACACTATAGAACAACAACCAAACAATCTAGCAAAAATCAAATTCCACAAAAACAAAACCAATTCATTAATACACTTCAAGACATTCAGTAGAAAATGATATAAATCCCAATTCCACGTATCAATGATCATATACCCGGTTATAAAATTTGAACCCCACCCTTACCTTGGATTGAAGGTTGCTCTAAATTTTTCCGGTTGAAAACTTGCTCTAGCAGCCTCTACGAATTATCTCTCAAAAACCCTTGTTCCTCTTTTCCTCTTCTCCATAACTTCCACGTTCTGCTCCTATTTTTCCTCTTTTTCTGCAACTCCCACTTACAGCCACTTTCTAACTCCTCCTTGTTTCTAAAAACCTAATATAATAATTCTATTATTTTATTTTCTTATTGGGCCTCACTACTACACCCCCACTATTACTACCATCTAACTAAACCCAATATTTTCTTATACTTCTACTAAGTTAACACCATATTATTTTCTACGACTTAAATCATTTTTAATTAAATTATCCTACTAAAGCCAACACAACTTAAATCAATTAAATTAATTAATATTCTATGAGAATAAATATTATTTCTAATATTAATTTCTCCCGACTAAATCGACTAATTACCCGATTAATACTTATTAGCATCAACCAACATATTCAACATAGTCAACAAATATTCGGAAAAATACTCAATACTATTTAATTAAAATATTTAATTAAATACGGGCGTTACAAGAGGAGCCTCGAAACACCCGATGTCACCAAATTAGGATTTTGGACGACTGGGACCTCCAGAGTGAGATTTTCACAAGGGCATGAGCCAAGACTTCAAAACATGACTCAACATGCTCAAAATAACCCTAGGAATCCATTTGCAAAGTTAAATTACCCTCAGAGGATGCTTTCCTCAAAAGTTGGGAATTAGGGTTTTTACGCGCCGTGTAACACCCCCAATCTATACCCCCAATCAATTAAAGCAGTAAAAGAAAATTCAAAATTTCATCAGAGTATATTTAAATTATCATGGCATAGACTGGGGAATCACATTATATTGAAACAAATCATACAACACCTGCTCATAAAGATATGCAACAGTGGGGTAGCAATCAACAGAGGAACTCAGTTCCTTACACCCACATTTCAGATTTAGAATAAAAGCGGAAAATCTAAAACTGAATATCATATATATACATCACATGAAAATTTTGTCATACATCCAGTTATACATGCACAAGCCAAAAGATATATATATATATATATATATATATATATATATATATATATATATATATATATATATATATATACGTAATACACAATAATCACAAACGGCCTCCCTAACTACCCGGTGTCACATATCAGAGCCGACCGACAAAAGAATGAAGTCCTAAGCTTCACAAAAAGACCTCCAACAACTCTAATCTGCAATGCCTCATAGATCATTATAAAACAGCAGAAGGGTGAGAAAAACAATCATAATATAATTGCATACAATTATATATAACACAAAAATACACGTATATACGGTTCTCACCACAAATCATACATCACCAAGGTATACTAACCACACACAATACAAGTATCACCAACACCTATCCATATATCAATTTATCAATTTTATCACAATTCCACACATCAACAAACCATTAATGATTTATGCAAATGCAAGAGACCGACACCACGACTCTATGCATATGCACATGCGGGTACCGACTTCCAATGTTTCTCATCACTAGTTCACTCAGGAACTCTGCTGGAATCATCGCTCGTTACATCACTGTAACTCCCCGTCGGGCATACGATGTCCCCCATCGCTCACACCCCACACGGGCACACGACGTTTATGGATCGCTCACACCCCACACGGGCACACGACCCGATCGCTCACACCCCACATGGGCACACGATCGTCTATAACCATCGCTTTCGGTCCTCTTATTTTTAAGGCTATTCATACCTCTTATTTTTAAGGCTCACGATGTTATAGCAGATTCCCTCTGGAATCAATCCGTCACTCAGGACGTCACAACAATGCATATCATGATGCTTGGCATACAAGGACTCATGACATTCAAATACACATATAAATGCAACCATCTCACTTAACATAAATCATGCTTTGCAATTTATACCCAAAACAATGCATTTATACCACACAACAACACGCAAGTCATACCATATCCATGTCAACAACACATTGCATGATACACACCAATTACACACAATTAAAACAACAAAAGTCGACAAATCGACACTATTCCAAATATCTAACATAATTAAATCGGCTAACAATTTCGAAATCATCATAATAAGAAAGTACAGCTCAATAGCTTTCCAACGATACCAAGAATGTAAAAATCGGATAAACGGAACCCAAGTTACGAAAGAAAAACGAAAACGATATTTTGAAAAGTCCCATTTTACCATTCTCCTGACCATACGCGTAGTGCCCTGAGCCATACGCGAACGGCCCTGATTCCTCGCCATTCCATACGCGTAATGCCAAAGGTCATACGCATATGGATAGAGATCCATTTCTCCCAAAATTCACGTTTAAAAGTCCATACGCGTAGTGTCCAACACCATATGCGTATGCCCTAAAGTGTTACACGTACCATACACAAATGGACAGATGGCCGAGCAAAATGAGAATCCATACGCGTATTGGCCCAAAACACGCCCATGATACGCGTATTGCCAAGGCCCATACGCATATGAACATGCCCCATACGCGTATGATCTGGGCAAACCAGAAAAAAATTCTGCAGAACTTGTTCTGTGTTTTTCAACCAAAATCCTCCCATTTTTCACCTACACACCAGAAAATTACCAATACAATGACTAACAACATGTATCTATCATGTATCAACAATAATGAACACTGAAAACATGATTTCCAACACATTTAATCGTTTTCTAATCAATTTTACATAATATGGGTTTTACTAAATTTTTCCAATTCAATCCAATAACAACCACAAACACACATACATAATCATATACAAGCATACAATAATTGAGTTTCGCACCCTTACCCGATTTAATCGCGTTTAGAAAAGTCGGGAGATCGGTTTCTTGATTTCCAAGTTTTTCTCACTTTTTCTTCTCTTCTTCTCTTTTCTTTCCCTTTTCCTTCTTCTCTTTTTCTTTCTCTCTATTTTTCTCTCTTTCTATTTTCTATTCTTTCTAACTTAAGGAAAATATCATGAAATGACCAAAATACCCCCACACTCAAATATCTCGCAAACGTTCCCAAAACTCGATAAAATATCACAACATTGAAAAATAACATATTTCCAAATAAAAGTCGAAAATAAAATAAAATAAAAATAAAATAATAAAAACGACTCGATTAAATAAAAACTGACAAAACTGGGGCGTTACACGCCGAACCGCTTCGAAGCCAAAAGTCAAAACATGATTTTTTGGCAAAAATGATCCTTATGACTCATATTTTCATAAAATATGATTTATAATGTAATTTGAACAAGATTTGATCAAGAAATCATGATAACTTGTAAAAGGGGTAATCCTGAAAAATTGAAATTTTTTCTAAGTTACTAAATTTGAATGGTTTTGGTACCAACTTCCAAAGGCCATAACTTCTGATCTAGACAGCCATTTTGAATGATCCAAAGCCTGTTTTGTAGGTCTTCCTACATTCTACAAAAGCTTCAACTACATGAAAATCTGATTCTTCATGGATTTTTAGTTATGGATGGATCAAAATGGTGAAAAATCAAGAACATAACACTTAGTGCAAAACTGTCTAAGTGTCAGCTTTGGGCATCAAAGTTCATATGGTTTTTCAATTGGATTCAAATAGTTTCAAGACTGATTATGATCACACATGAAATGTACCATATGAGGGCTTTCTATAAAGCACAAGAGCTTTTCATAACTCCATTTGAGCAGGGAGATATGACCCCCTCAAAATCGCCATTTCCAACTGTCTTGTACAAGACAGAATTTTGCATTTTTGCTCGATTTGGAAAAATCAGACAACTACAAGCGTTGTCATCCATTTGGACACCTCAGGGGATAACATCAAAGAGAAATGACCTGATCCACAAGCCTCCCAAGTCCAAGGATCTACATGTAGCCGTTGTAGCACCCCAAAATTTGCCCTAATTTTTTCCAACTTTTTCCGGCTTTCGCTTCACATTCATTATGCATCTCCATTAGGTCATAACTCATATTCATTCATTTGCATGTGTTCCTGAGGCGTGGGATCAAGGTTTCTTATCTTCTGTGCGACTTGGTTGGTATTCATCAATTGAAGATGGTAATTGGAGTTCATGGCAAAGGCATCTTGATATGAGATCCAGTTGTGGATTCATATTGTGGTCAGGACAATGTTAGTCTCTCAGTTGCTTATTGGTTAGTTGGTTGTAATACAAGTTAAGGAGGGTTTGATATTGAAGTTGATTCGAGGTGGAGTTCATGAAGTATTTGAGTTCGAATTTGGATTTGGATTAGGCAAGCGCTTTAAGATATTTGGAATTCAAGATACAAGTTCGTAAATCCGTATCCACCCCATATCATAAACCATAATCATAAACCATAACCCACCCCATACCATAATCCACCCCATATCATAAACCATAATCCACTTTTGACATCCATAACCAGTTTTTAAATCCATTACACATTCCTAATATCCAACAATCAAAAGAATAAATATCCATTAATCCATTATCTTAACCACGTTTCCAAACCACGTTAAAATCATCTTTTCTTATTCATCCACATTTAAAATGGAAGTCTAAATCCATGACCATTTTTCATTCAAATTCCAAAATCACTAATCCATTTTATAATCAAAATCAAGATTCCATAAACCACTCCAAATATCCAAATATACACAATACTCAATTCCTTACCTAGAAAAAGGCTTTCCTTGATGCAGCCTCATGGTTATTTAACGTGGTCACATTTGTGGCAATAACCCTTGTTAATAAAGCCCTGAGGGCCACTTCTGTTTAGTTTTGCCACAGTTTTAACTGACATACACTTTTGACATACATTTTACCATAACAACCTTGTTCACAATCATTCTTAAGCCACTGGGATGTATCTAGAATTCTCCTCTTCCAAAATCACATATCATCAAGCTTTATTGGTTTTGTCTTCGTTTTGGATGGTGTTGCGGTATGTACTATCAGTATGAAGGGTTTCATAACAGCCAGATTAATAGCAGATGAAAGAAGGTACGGCAATTCAGTGAAAAATTCCACATTCAGAGCAGAAAATTAATTAAGACCAAGAAGTTTATCTACCATATGATGAAAGGTTATTAGAAGTTGATTCATATCTGAACAATTATGCTTTAGTGTTCTATTGAGTAAAATCAAACAGAAGGATAAAGGATAGAATGTGGCGCTGGGTATTTTCATTTCGGCTTCAAGTTCCCCTAACTTATCTATTCAATTTAGAAGGGACTTTTTGCAGTCTTCATTAAGTTTGGTGAACTTTACTGATTCAGAGCCAACAACCTCTCTCTATGATTATCTCAGTGCATTGCAATTTCAATGTGTTATGGATAATTGCCGATAACAGTAGAAAATGGAGCAGGAAATTCAGAAAATAACAACCGCAAAAACCAGTTTTCACAGCAAGAAAAAAAAACCACTTCCAAACAAGTTCTTAAGCAGAAAAATGAAAAGAGGAAATCCATTTTCCAAATCAATATCTTTACATAGCAGAAAAGAAAAAGAATCCTCTTCAATCTCTAACAATCCCTAACCAAATTCTAACCACAAAGAACCTCCTCTAATATCTTCCTAACAATCTCTCTAACAAATTCTCATCAGAAAAACTAACACTTCTAACAGTCACAGCAGAATTAACCAACACTCTAACCAACTCCAACAAACTCTAACAAAATTTCACCTGTAAATACCAAACTACCCCTCCCTGACTTCGTGTATATAAGAAGATCTGCACCAATCTTCATTTTTTTCAATGATCATTCTGCATAATTTCAACCATCTTCAACATTCTTCTTCTACAAGCTTCAACTGCAACAAGTTTCTTCAAACTCATCAACCAAACCTCAACATTAATCTTCATCGATCCTCATCTCCAAAACCTGCAAAAAAAATTCAGTTACAGCAAGAAAAAATAGATACAGAAGAAGGAGCTTCTTCATTTTTTTCTGCATAATTTTTTCACCATTCTTCATCTTCTTCACGCGTCAACTTCACAAAATTCCTCCATTCTCATACACAAATCAACCTGGAAAAAGCAAGAGTTAGCAACAGTACTCAACAACATCAACCAAGATTCAACGAACAAATCCACAATTCTCTCGCAATTTCGACGCAACATGAATTCAACACACAACACAATCAAGTAGAAGAAGCAGAAGAAGCGGAATCGAAGAGGAAGATTAAGAGATCAAAGAAGAAGATCGCGCAAGATACAAAGTAGAGTGGATATTACCTTTGGTTTTCTATTCGTATGCTCCGATCTGAAGACGCACCAAACGGTTCTCCGGTAGGTACGTTAATCTCATACCAAACTCTGAAATGTGGCAATGAGTTTGTATGTACTGTTTTTGATTCAGCGATTTGAAGCTCGTGTTTTCCATTGTAATTGTTGATAATTTATGAACGTCGTGCCCGCACCGTGAGAGTTGCGTTTGAGCGCGAGTGAGTTTGTTGCGGAAAGGTGACGTCAATTTTGCTAATGGCTGTGAGTTTTGTGCGGATGAATAAGGACTCTGAAAAGGTGACGTCGCCGGTAACGTCTTCGCGGTGGCTATTTGAAAGTTTGGCTAAACGGATTTGAGATAGATCGGAAGATGATGCAGTTTAGAGGATGGAGAGAGGCGTTCTGGCGGCGGCGATTAGTGGAAGATTGAGTTACTCTGTTGAGGTTTCACGGCGACCGACATAGCTTTAGGTTTGTGTTACGATCGGTTGTGTTGCGAAGGAGAGTTTGCTAGGGAGGAACGTCTTGGTGGTTGCGGCGATGGAAGAAGGAGAATGGGATGACGAGGAAGATGAATCAGAGAAGAAGTTGAGGAAGGCGTTTGGAGAAGTGTTGAGATGGGCGACGGTTTTTATGCCGGCATGGTGTTTTCTGGCGTGTTGTTTTTGAAAAGGAGGAAGAAGGAGGCGGATGAAGAGAGAATGATGATTGTTGGAGAGTAGCGGCTGAGTTTGTGGTTTAGTAAGCTAGGGTTTTTTCTTGTAGTTTGGTATTGGACCGGGCTTAAGCCCATTCGTTTTCTTGTTCACACCCTCCGTCTCATTAATGAACCCCCTTGGGTTTTTTTTCCTAATAACCTTGGACCTAACCTTTGAGCCCACTCGCCCAGAACGTTTCTCACACACCCACCGAGTCACTCGCACCCCCTCTCTTGGATGACTCATTTTTTTGGGCCTGGATGCTAAGCCCACACGCCTGGTTTCATTCTTACACCCCTGTTACTACTGCAAACCCCCCTCTGTTAGTTTCTTTGTTTTTAGAAATAACCCTTTTTTTATTAACTTTTAATTTCGGTTATTTGTTCTTAATTAGATAGTTGGATAATACTCTTAATTTTTAGTTTAGATTTTAATGTTGATTAATTAGAATCTAATCTTGACTTAGAATTACATTTTTAATTAGGAATCAATTGGAATTAATTTTAGGATTAATATTAGTTCTAATACTAGAATTAATTTTAGGATTAGTTTTCTTTAGATTTAATTTTAGAATTAGTTTAGATTTTAGATTGAATTAACTTTAGGTTTAATTTTAGAATTAGATTTTTAGGAATTAACTTGAATAAGCAATAGATTTAGATATTAATTCTAGGATTAATATTAGTTTTAATTCTAGATTCAACTTTAGGATTAATGTTTAGATTTAGTTTAGAATTGCATTGAACTAATTTTAGGATTACTTTTAGAATTAGATAAATTAACTTTTCTTGTTAGAATTTAATCTTGATTTTCACTTAGCATTTTAATTCTAACTTGGTTATTGTTGACCATAATTTCAATTGCTCATTGTTGATTAATTTCTGAATTCTCTTTTATGAATAGCATGATATAATGCTATGTGTAGAATTTTCTCACATCCCTTTGGAATCCTAGCTCAACTTTAATCTTTGATTAAAGTGAGGTAGGATATGCATTAGGTAGTGCTATCCCTATTTTCCTTTTAGACGTAGGTTTCTCATACCACACTTAACCCTTAGGATCTCCAAGCATGATAACATTAGGGTGAGTCTTAGTCCCCTTTAGTTTTCACCTTTTGCTCCATTTGAGTCTCCATCTTTCTCATCTCAAAACAAAACTAAAACACTTAATGATGGCATAACATGTATTGCACTTAAACCTAAAGTATGGGAAATGGAAGGAGGAGGGTTTCTCTCCACCTTCCTAGAGTGTTTAGCATACGGCCTGTTAGGACGACCATGCGATACATTCGATCTTATACGATAGACTTGAATGCAATATGTGTTATAAAAACAAAATAATCAAAATACTTCTTCTCAAAAGACTTCAAACAAACAATAACGTCTTTCCTCCGGGATTTCTCTCCTCATCTCATTCACTCATTCCTTAAGGATGCGTCATTTCCATTCTACCGTAAACAGGTAACGCCTAAGTCTCTATACAGTGAGCTGCAACACCTAAACTGCTAGGACGCGAACGTTGATGTATTTCACTAAAAAACACAAACAACTTTCCCTTAGGTGAGGGGAACTACGTCGCTCTGATTCTCATATTCCCGATGAGATACGTAGGCAGTGGGGTAGGGCCCATTCGAGCACTTCTTTTATTTTCCCTACATTTGTTTCCCTTCTCTTTCTCTCTCCTTTCCTTTTCCAGTTCTCCAGCTAGCAGTTCCTTTTCCAGTATCCTTTCCTTACACCCTTTGATTGAAGCAGCAAGCGTGGATCCCATCGGGTACGATGGACGCGTGGGGTTGCTAATACCTTCCTCTCGCGTAACCGACTCCCGAACCCAGTTCTCTTGGTCGCGAGACCATGCTATTTCCCTTCTCTCAGGTTTACGCAGTGTTTCCTTTCTCTCTCTTGGGATAAATACACATTGCTGGCGACTCTGTTTCGGTGCCACTTTCGCGTTTGTACCTGGATGAAAATCCCGGGAGCGACAGCCGTAAATGCCCTAAAAGGGCTAAAAAGCTCAAAGACTCCAATTTTGTTTCAATGCATTCAATTGATTCACAAGGTGGCAAGCACCAAGACATTGCTAACTGAATTGAGTCAAGATTCAACTCTGAACCAAAGGACTCATATCCTGTGCCCTAACCTCAAGTTAATGGCTAGAGGAGACTTGAGATTCCTTTTGATCAACATTGGCCAAGGGACTGTCCAAGCCTCCATTTACTATTGATGCCAAAACAAACTTGTGTTCGCTGTTGATCTTGGCGAACAATCTCTGGTTTACCAGAATGGTGAAATCTGAGTTACTTGCAGGATTAACCAAACAAATCCTAGGACGTCGGGCGAAAACTTAGATCAACGTGATAAATTTTAAATTAAGGGTGATATCTTAGTTCCTGGTTTTATGTGTTTAAGTCTTTTGGAATAAAAGATTTCGACTAACTCTAGATGAAAGTTTGAGATAAAAGAAAATGACTTTGAAAAGAACTTTTAAAGTAAAATGGCGAAGAAAGAACTTTAAAATAAAATGACGAAGAAAACATAAAGATGCTGGTAAATGTAAAGGAATTGGTAAAACGACTTTGATTGATAAAGAAATTAAAAGATGGTGTTTACACGTACATTTTCCAAATAACTCTTTTCTCTCACACGGGTACTTTGAGTAATTGCAGGAATTTTTGTACAAGTTTTTCACACTGAATTCTAATAACAACTATCCTATTTATAGATAAACAAAATAACTGCTATTAACGACTAAATCCTAAATCTTCGACATCTGGCCTTCTGCATGTCTCCCTTTCGCCAGGTGCTTCCACGCGTCTTCTGCCAAACGTTATAAGTCTCTTGAATTTGAATCTTCAAGTTATGTCGAACAAACGCGTCCTTTCAGACTTGTCGAATTGTCGAACTATTGCAACCTTCTTCATACTTGTCCAAACTTTTTCCATTTGCAGAAATCTTTACTTGACGAAATGTCGAAACGTTGTCCTGTCGAAATGTCGAAGGATGTTGAAGAATATCTCCCAAGTAGATATACTCTTTCAGTTGTACTTCTTTTGGCATGTTCCTCCATTTGTCGAAAACAACTTCTTACGTGTTGAACTCATGGCGTCGAAAATACGCATATACAAATTGCCCTCCAGCAAAGGTATTTTGACTATCCTGGAGAAATAATCCTTTGGTGTTCAACCAATATTTTGACGCCATGTCATCCTAATTTTAAATTACACAATTTCAAGTTCCAACATATTTCATCATTTTACTTTCTCAAAACGTCAACTCTAGCCCACGTTCTAGCTTCTAGCCCATTATTACTTAACCTAACGTCATGGCCATCTCTTTTTTAACTTCCACTTTTCTTGATCACCGTCAAGATGATGCCACGTGCCCTCCATGATCGCCACTAAACTCAAAAAATAATTTCCTCTTATAAATACATAAACCCCTATTTCTCTTTCTTTTTTACGCTTTTGAACCTTTCTTCTTCACCATCACTCCAAATCTTCATCTTCTTTCTAAAAACTTTCTGATTCAACAATGGCTTTTCAAAAATCATCAAGCAGCAAACCTTCCAAGAGTGAGCAACCTTCCATCATCCCTCCTGCGCATAGGTTGGATGAACCAACACTGATTGGGGATCAACAATACATTCCCGAGCCTCCAAATGCGAGGGAAAAAGACTGCATTTTTAAATCCCAGGTACTCATCCCTGTTATTATTTCCGGTAATCATTATGCCATGTTAGGACCACTCCCTAACCCAGACATTAAACCTGAGCGTTTACAAGAGTTTTTTCCCACTTATTCTCACACAAAACCCATAGGTGCTGGGGTGAAACCCCCCACTCTAGAGAAACCAGTAGAACAAACTGAACCTCAAGGTTCAAATGAAAAATATGAGGAAGTAATAAATTTAACCTATCTAAATTATACTAGGATTTTTAGAACTTGCCCTTGGTCGAAAGACCTTTCAGACTACTTGTCTTGGTTGAACAGAGTTGAAAATGTTAAAGAAAATTTTTGGAAAGAAATAGGAATTTTTGACTTGAAACAATTATCAAGAGTAGGACCCAATGTTTGCCCTAACATGCTGCTAGCCTCCCTTTACTTTTGGGATAGTACGTATAACACCTTCCACCTCCCCTGCGGGATGGTTACCCCTACGCTGTTCGACATAGCTGCCATAGTTGGCCTTAGTCCAGTTGGCATTGACTTCGACCCCACTCACCTGAACGAGGACTCCATAGATTTCGACACTAGTTTCACCCCATACTCCCTTTTTATGTCTCACTACCATGGCGAAGATGACCACGAAGTTTCTGACAAAGAGCACATAGCTTTTCTAACCTTGTGGCTGACCAAATTCGTCTTTTGCTCCCGCTCACTTCAAGTGTCTAAGAGGTTCATCACTATGGCGAACCAACTCCATGCTGGGATCAAATTATGCTTGAGTGAGGTAATCTTGGCGAACCTGTATGAGTCCTTGAGTGAAAGCGTGCGTTCTTTGAAGACATTGAAGGACAAAGGGAAGCTTAATTTGGCAGGCCCCTTTTGGCTCTTGCAACTATGGCTGAATGCCACTTTCGAAGCCTTTATTCCTGCGAAGCATGACATAAATGAAGAGGAATTCAAAAGCAGGAGTGTCGAATGGCCTAGATTGGTGCAATTGAAACCAACTGATGAAGCGATTAGCCTTCGACGGGCCTTCACTAGCTACGTAATGATGTTTGCTGAGAGACATCATTTTACTTCGACTATGGCCCCGTTTGCTGACAGAATAATTGGACCTGAATGGTTTACACGACAATTCCCCCTGCAAACCAAAAAAGATGAAAACATCTTCCTAAATGTCTGGGAATCCTTTTTGACCCCTAGGCTCCTGTTCTCCCACCGCAATACTACGAAACCCCAGATTGCCTTAATAGTTTATCAACCTAACTTGGTTTCCAGGCAATTTGGCCTAATACAAATCATGCCTCGACCTCTTTTCCCTAAAAAAGGGGCCATCATTTTCTACAACTCCTTCCACGACGAAGCCACCAGCAGGGAATTGTCGAACAAGCTGACTGACGAATCTTTGGATATTCGATCGGTGGTTTTTCAACCATCATTCCTTTGCACTCCTGAGTTCGACACATGGTGGAGGGAATACTATGCTACCAAGTTTTTCGACGTAAAAGCTTTCATCAATCATCTGACGAATGCTTTTGCTCTTGTGCAGGAACGGACTAAAAAAGGTACACAAAGACACATCCAAGAAATACAAAAATTTCAAAAATATTTTGAAACCGTTTACAGACCTGATGATCTTAGTCGAACCATACGTGAAGCAGTGGTTACTTTAAAAGAAAAATTCACGGAGAAGTTGGAGAAGTTGAAACTGCCTCCACACATTCGACCAGAAGTGCGTTACAACTTGGCTTTCAGCTATTACCCTCCTAAATTTCCACCTTTACCATCTGCTGAATTTGGTGTGGCTTTAAGTCCTCCATTTCCAGATTGGTTCACATGTGGGAATCATATGAAAATTCTTCGTGAAAGTTATAAAAAACCTGCTAAACGCGTGGTTGCGACTAAGTATTATCTGGATAACTACCCAGGGCACCTTCATATTGGAATAGAACACGTTCGCGTGGAAGATCCCATTCTTGAAGGTGTTAACAAAAACACGAATTTTGTCATTTTATTATCACATATTTCTCACTGCCTAACTTTCCCCTTTTTCTTTTTTTTTTTCAGCTGTGAAAGTGCCTGCCAAGAAAGCTTCCGTCGAAACTCCACAAAGTGCCGCCCAGACACCTTCGACTAAGGTATAAATCTCTTCCTCTTTTGATCTATTCTTTTATTTCTTTAAGGCACTCACCATTTTTGATTTACATGATCAGGTAAGTCAAAAAACCTCTACATTCCAAAAAAGAAAGAAAATACCAGAGATAATCCCCGTCGAAGAATCCAGTGATGAGTCTCCATCTCCAAATCCCCCTCCTCAAAAGAAGAAAAGACTGCAGAAAATTGCCTCACAAAAATCCATTGTCAAATCCTCTAAAAGGGAATCTTCTAGCAGTCCTGCTACAAAACATCAGCCGAAGGATACGGGGAGTGGAAAGTCTAGCTCCAAAACTGAGACTTCTAAGGTAAATTTCAATCTCGACCCTTCTCGTTTATTTTATTTCATTTCTCACTTAGAAATTTTTCTTTTGATAGAAGCCAAAGGTCGTCGAAAAATAGCCTGAGACAATCCAGGAGGAGGTAGCTCGAGAGGAGGACACTCCCATCAAAGAACTTGAGAGACAAACGGTCGAAGCATTCGACACTACTGTGGGAGCTGATTCTGATAACAACTCTCCTTCTCATCCTGGATTACACGCTGAGCAACAAAAAGATGATGATGTTGAAGCAGACACTGCTGTCAAAGGAGATCCTGAAGAGAAGACTGCTGACGAAGAAGATCTGTCGAAGCAACAGGAAGCTAGGCGAACTTCAGAGCATAGCAACCAGCCTACTCCTGACCAAACTCAAAGGAGTTCCCAAACAACTGGTTCGAGTAGTCTTTCTCATGAAGAGCTTGAAAGTCTCAAAGTGCAGAGGCCCCTGGACTACCTGAAAGCCATACTTAGCACCAGATTCAACTTTAAAGACTCTTCCTACAGCAGTTCGACTACTTCTGGAGCCACTTTTGAAGTGCAGTCTCTACCCAATATCATGACTCAGATCAAGGCGAAGATCCTTGATGTTGACTTGTTCCAAGTTCTAGAGGAAAATGCCACTGCTCCAATGGAGTTGAAGAAACTGTTGAAGCAAGTTAACGTCTTGGATGCTTCTGTCGAAGTCTGCAATTTTGTGATAGAGCTGACAACTGTGATTGACTTATCCAGCGCAGATCTTCACCGTCGAAGGGACTTATGTCAACAAATCTCTAAAAAAATAGACCAACAAGCTGCTGAATGGAACTCTGTTTCTGTTTCGACAAATAAGGTTTCAAAACTACAAGAGCTTTCTGAAGCCTCTGTCAAGAAGATTGCTACTTGCCATAACCACATCCAGACATGGAAGAAACAAATAGCAGTTCTCCAAGAGAAAATTTCCAAAGAGGAGGAACTCATAGCTTCTATCCAGCAGCCTAGGCAAAGCGAGATTGATGAAGAGTTAAAGGTTAGCATTCAACACGCAGAGACCGCTCAAAAGATCAACCAAGAGATTAAAGTTGCCCATATTCACAGGAACCTCTGTGATCGTCGACTTCAATTTCAGAAAGACAAATTTACCGCTTTGAAGGCACAGTTTGCAAACCTTCAGCTTTAGTCAAATTTTCCTGTCAATTTCTAGCCCTTTGAGGCTTTATTTGTAATGATTTAACGCCATCTGTTTGGCAGCACAATATTTACTTTTCAATTTCTGTTTTATTCGACTGCTATCTTTATTTCCTGCAATATTGGTTTATACCTTTTCAAATATTTGCCATTTATTTTTAATATCCTTTCGTCTTTCCCTATTTCTTCGACCTCATATGCGCCATTAGAAAATATTTTCAAAACTTTGAAAGGTCCTTCCCATTTGGGAGACCATTTTCCCATAACTCTGTCTTTTCGATCCATAGGAAGAATTACCTTCCACACATAATCACCAATTGAAAAAGTTTTAAATTTTACTTTTCTATTGTAGAACTTTTCGACTCTCTCTTTTTGTCTCTTTATGAGATCTAAGGCACGTAGCCTTTCTTCGTCTAAATCAACCAATTCATCCATCATCATACTCCAATATGTCTTTGATGGGATCTGATGATGCCTTTGAACCCTAACTGATTGCAAATACAATTCGACTGGCAAAACTGCATCATGCCCATAAGTTAATTTAAATGGAGTCGAATTGGTTGCTTCTTTAGGAGATGTTCGACAAGCCCATAAAATTTGATCTAAGGTATTATGCCAATTTTTTGGCTTTCCACCTACATGCTTTTTGATCAAATTTATCATTACCTTGTTAGCTGCTTCGACTTGTCCATTAGCCTGAGCATAATAAGGTGTCGAAGTAAGGAGCTTAAAACCTGTATCTTGTGCAAACTTCTGCATCTTTCGACCAGTAAACACTGATCCTTGATCTGTTGTTATTGTTTCCGGTATCCCAAATCTGTAGATTATATGCTTTTGGATAAAATCCATAACTGCTTCTTGATCTACATTCCCCAATGGTATGGCTTCAATCCACTTAGTAAAATAATCTACTCCAACTAAAATGTACCTTTTCCCTTTTGAAGAAGCTGGTCGAATCTCACCAATTAAATCTAACGCCCAACCTCTGAATGGCCAAGGTTTTACAATCGAATGTAACTCACTTGCAGGAACATGTGGTATGCCTGCATGTACTTGGCACTCTTGACACCCTTTTGCAAATTCGATACAATCCTTTAGCATTGTTGGCCAATACATTCCTTGTCGAAACAATAACCACTTCATTTTGTGGCCTGCTTGGTGTGCGCCACACGCTCCACTATGCACATTTGACAATGCTATGTATGCTTCATTTTCGCCTAAGCATTTCAACAAGACTCCTTCCGCAGTCTTCTTGAACAATTCATTGCCAAAAAGTACATAACTCAAAGCTCTATATTTTACCTTTCGTTCGACTTGTTGATTTGGATCTTGCAAATATTCTTTGATGAGTTTTCTCCAGTCTTCGACTCCTGCATCATCTACGTTGCAGATCTCATAATTCTCCTCGTCACCATATCCCAATTTTTTTGTCTCTAAATCTGATGGGGACAAACCTACAGATATGATTCTTCCTCTGACTTCAATGGCTTTTTCTAACTTCTCCTCCGACACTTTGTATCCTGATGCCAGTTGAGCAAGATCATTCGCCTCTTGATTCTCCATCCTGGGAATGTGCCTAAAAACCACATTGTCGAACTTCTTGAGAAGTCTATTTGCCATCACGAAGTACATTTTTAGATTCTCTTTCACACATTTGTACTCCTTAGTCAACTGCTTTATTACCAACTCAGAGTCACCCATTATTTCGACCCTTGTTGCCCCCAATTCCAACAAGATTTCAAGTCCAGCAATCAAAGCTTCATATTCGACTTCATTGTTCGAACATAGCCCTTCGACTTTGTACTTGAACTTTGTTGGAATTTTGTCAGGAGAAATAATCACCATCCCAATACCAAGTCCATTCTTATGCCTGGAACCGTCGAAATACAGTTTCCATGGTGCTAATTCGACGTACTCTATAGTTTCGACTATAGAGTGGTCAGCTATAAAATCAGCCACCACCTGTCCTTTCATAGCCTTTAAAGGCAAATATTTTAAGGAGTATTCTGTTAGAGCCAAAGCCCACTTTCCAATTCGACTATGCAAAATAGACTTAGACAACATATGTTTTATTATGTCGAAATGAGAAGATACATATACATCAACAGGCTTTATATAATGCTTCAATTTCATACAAGAGAAATATACACATAAACATAGTTTTTCTATAGCACTATATCTAGTTTCAGCATCATTTAAGACTCTGCTGAGATAATAGATGGCCCTTTCGACGCCATTCTCATCCTCTTGACACAACATACTTCCTAATGTCTTGTCTGATGCAGAGATATACAACCTCATGCTTCTTTTCCTACAAGGGGACATCAAGATTGGAGGACTAGCCAAGTACTCTTTGATTTTGTCGAAAGCCACTTGTTGCTCTTGCTCCCATGTGAATTCTTCTTTCTTTAGTCGAAGTAGAGGTGAAAAGGGTTGTGTCTTTCCACTGAGGTTGGAGATGAATCTTCTTAGAAAATTGATCTTCCCTAGTAGAGATTACAATCCCTTTTTCGTTGATGGCGCTTTCGCTTCCATTATAGCTTTGGCTTTGTTTTCATTTATTTCGATCCCTTTCTTGTGGACCACAAAACCTAAAAAATCACCCGCCTGCACACCAAAAGAACATTTAAGGGGATTCATCTTTAGACCAAGCTTTCTCATCCTCTCAAAGGATTGTCGAAGATGGTCAATATGATCTTTTCCTGAAACAGACTTGATTACAATATCATCAATGTAAATCTGCATAAACGTCTCAATAAAATCATGGAAAATTGAATTCATAGCCCTTTGGTAAGTGGCTCCAGCATTCTTTAAACCAAAAGGCATCACTACCCATTCATAAGTTCCAATTGCTCCAGGACAACAAAAAGCTGTCTTAGAAACATCCTCTTCAGCAATAAAAATTTGGTTATAGCCAGAGTATCCATCCAACATACTTAGATACTCGTGACCTGCTGCAGAATCTATAAGCATTTCTGCTACTGGCATAGGATATTCATCCTTTGGGGTAGCAGAATTTAAATCTCTAAAATCAATGCATACCCTAAGTTTGCCATTTTTCTTAATAACCGGAACTATATTTGCAATCCAATCAACATACCTGGTAGTGCGGATGAAGTTGCATTTTAGAAGTCTTTCGACCTCTTCTTTTATTTTCGACAGAAATTCTGGTGCAAAGCGCCTTGGAGTTTGCTTATCTGGCTTCTTCCCTTCTATGATTGGCAGCTTCAATTCGACCAAACTTCTGTCCAAACCAGGCATTTCGTCATAATCCCATGCAAAGCAATCTTTGAACTCCTCCAACAACTAGATTATTTCGACTCTGAACTGAGGATCCATCCTTGCACTTATGTAGGTTGGTCTTTTTTCTGCCCCCAGTCCCAAGTTGATTTCTTCTAAAGGATCCTGCGCGACCATCTTCAAATTGTTCGACACTGGATCTTTTTCGAACCCCAAAGGTTCGTCGTCATAAATGGCGTCAAGTTTCTGGTGTTGCCATTCGTCTATTTGGTTGTTATCATTATTTTCCTCAACGTCTTTTTGAAGACATTGCTCATTTGAATCTTCATGATTGGCTTCGACAGCCATGTATTTTACTTCGGCCTCCAGAGCCGCTTTGAATTTGTTTTCGGCTATGTAAGCCGTAATTTTGTCGAGCACTGCTTGTTCACTCATCATCATTGTCGAAATCATTCCCCCATCCTGTTGGCGCTACTTTGGTAGTCCCCCACATGTAGTTGGAGTAACCAATGACTTCCTTATCCCACTGAAAACCATGTGTAGGATGGAGATACATGGAACAGTACGCGTTGTCCGTTGCCTTCAAGTCGAATTTCGCCGGACTGCAAGGAGGTATGTGGGCTAAGTTTTTGTCGAAACTTCGATCGCTTACATTGTTTACTTCGGACATGAAGTAACTTTGGTATGCTTCTATGTTCTCGACGATTCCATCTGGCCTCCAAATAACTATTCTCTGGTGCATCGACGAAGGAACAGCACCTATACCATGGATCCATTCTCTTCCCAACAGCAAGTTGTAGTTTGCCCTAGAAGCAATGACTATAAACATTGTTGGCCTTGTTATAGTACCAACTGTCAGATCCACTTGAATAACTCCCATAGTTGTTCCTACCTTTCCTTCGTAATTCGACAGAACCATGTTGTGGGGCTTTGCATCCGAGTCATCTTTGCCAATCTTTTTCAGCATGAAATGGGGCATTAAATTCACAGCGGCACCACCATCCACTAGGATCTTGTTCACACCAACACTCTCAATCTTTCCTTTGATAAACAAAGGCTTCAAGTGCGCCTTCATGGAATCGTCTGGTCTTTCGAAGAAAGCATTTTGCTCTTCGACACAACCATTATTCATTACGTAGTAGCACACGGGCTTGTGCACCATCGTTTCCTCTTCCATCCCATCTTCTTCGTCTTCGACTTCCATGATCCTATCATAGTCTCTGGGAAGGACCGAGACCACATTACAGGCAACGTCGAAGGATGCCTCCGAATCTGACTTGAAATCATCTGTCATCTCGTCATCCTCCAACATCTTCTCTTTGGGCACACTTTGCGCTGCCACGCTGTTTGGTTTGATTTGCTGGAGAGGTTTCTTCTTATTTGCCATTTGAGCGTTGCTGCTGCATTCTGCTTCGTCCTTGTTTCCAGCCACTTTTCTCATCATACCTTTTTCAGCAACTTCTTTCTCAACCCTCTTTTGCCTTTGGAACCTCCTCCACTGGGATCTCGACATGGGGTTCTTCCCTTTATAATTCTCTGAAGGATATGGCCTAGGTTTATATTTCTCCAACTCCTTCTTGTTTTCCATTGAAGTGCCTCTCTGCACATTGAAATTCTTCCACTTCTTCTGGCCTTGGGCGTCTCTGATGGGTTGAACCCATTTGTCATCTATCACTTTGTTTGATGGCTTGTAAGTGCCATAGTGTCTGTCTCCGCGCCTCCATTGGTGGTGCTCACTTCTTCTTGGGTCATATCTTGTCGCTCCCCCATTCGCCTTCCTTCTTGCTTGATCTGTTGCCTCCAAGTTGGTGGCAGCCTTTCTGTCGAAAATGGAACTGCAACGAGGGCATAGCATCACGTCACTCTTCCTTCTCTGGCACCTTTTGATGAATTCGACCAAACTCTCATCTTCTTTGGGGTACGCCAGCTTTTGGTACTCCTCTCGACGTAGATCTTCATCTACTGCTGCCTGAGTTTTCTGCGAAACTTCTACCATATTGATCCCCACATTTTGCTTGTCAGCAATGGTTAGTCTGTTTATCTTTTCAATGAGCTTTTCCTCTTCGACTCTGTCCTTCTTTTTCGTCAGGTCGAACTTCCCTTCTAGGCAGCAACACCAGGATATGTTCCTAGGAGCATGCTTGCAGCAACACTTGTTTTACTTTTCTTTAGGGTCCTCCTCTATTCTTCGTAGAATCCCATAAGTCCCAGATTTCCCACGGCCATGTACAACTTTTTCTTTCATTTCTGTGACTTCCTTGTCGAAAGGTCCCATGATGTTGATGCAGTAATTTGTAACATCAGCTTCCTTCGTGTTGTCAAGATCAAGGCCTTCAGTAGCCTTGTCTTCAGCAACGAAGTCCTCAATAACTTCTTCCTTGGCGATAGGGGAATCACCATCATCATCAAATCACTTCCCCAACCAGTTGGTTGGATTTCACTGATGTCGGTGTGATAAGTTGCAGGAATAGTGTACTTCACCAGGTAGTCGAATTTTCCACTTGGCTGTCCAAAGCAATCCCAGATTTCTCCTGGTCGAACCACCACGTCTTCAGCAACACTGTCATCGTTCTTTTCGTCGGAACCCTCTGTAGTTTTCTTCAATTTCTGATTGTCAAAGCTTTCAGTAACTTCGACCTTACCTTCATCGTCGAAGTCCTCAGTGACTTCAACTGTGTTTTTGTTGTCAAGATCTTCAGTGACTTTGACTTCATTATCGTTGTCGAACGTTTCAGTACTTTCGACTTCGTTCTGGCCTGCAAGATCTTCAGTAATCTCGACCATGTTGACACTGGTGTCGAAACCTTCCATAGCCTCCACCATCTCGAAACTGCCACCAGAAGCAACTTCAATCTCCACCATATTCACAGTGGATGGTTCAGCATAGTGTGCTTCGACAACCTGCATAGGATTCGAATCGATCCCCATTTGCTGTTTTGGCTTCTCGCCAAACTTCAGCCTTCCATCACGGATAGCATTCTGAACTAGATCCCTGAAAAGAAAACATTGAGATGTTTTATGACCCAAAAAGTTATGGTACTTACAAAAACCCCTCTTTTTCTGCTGTTCGACAGACGGTTCTTTAGCGCCTGGTGGCTTTATTAACTGACCATCTTTGACCAATAAATCAAAAATTTTGTCACACTTGGTGATGTCGAACGTATAAGTTCGTTTAGGAAACTTATCATTCTTTTCATGTTCGACTGGATTTTTTCCATTCGACGGAGCTAGTACTTTACATGCGTATGGTGGGTCTGACTTTAGTTCTTCCAGATCAATTTCTTGTTCGTCGAACAAAATTAGTTCATTTTCGTCACCATCATCATCCTGGCATACTCCTACATAGGCCACTCTTTCCTTTTTATTTTTATTTGATCTGAATTTCTCAGCTTTTAGCCTTTCAATCTGTCTTACCCTATCTGCTAATTGTGCCATATCTCTTAAATATTGAGTGTCTAATTTCTTCCTTATAGAATAATCTAGACCCCCTGCAGCCATTTCGACTAACTCTCGTTCTGGCACTTGTGTGAAACATCTTTCCTTAAGCAACCTGAACCTATTTAGGTAATCATCTATAGGCTCTGAAAATTTCCTCTTAACACTGGCTAATTCCTTCAAACTTATCTTAGTCTGACCCATATAGAATTGTTCATGGAACAATCTTTCTAATTGGGTCCATGTGAATATAGAGTTCGCAGGCAAGGATGTAAACCAGGTGAATGCATTTTTTGTCAAGGAACTTGGGAAGTACTTCACTTTCAAGTTTTCATTATTGACTATTTCCCCTGCTTCTATTAGATAACGCGCTACGTGCTCTATAGTAGATTCACTAGTATCTCCTGAAAACTTAGTAAACTTAGGAACTTTCCATCTTGGGGGTAGTTCCTCTTGCAGAATGTGTTCTGACAATGGGGAAGTATAAGTAGGCCTTTGCAAACCTATATTTACACCGTTTTGGGCCATTATCCTTTCGACCATGGCTGTTATGTTATTTTCTACAGGCAAGTTATTATATCGTATTCGCTGTTGCAACACATCATCAGCATCTTGGCCTCTCTGGACTATTACCCTCCTAGGTTCTTGTTGAACGGGGATTTCGACACGAGGCTGTTCGATCACTGCCTCTTGGTTTCTAGGATTTGCCTGAGGATTTTCTAAAGGCCTTTGATTTATCGTGGGTTCCTCTTCGACATTTACTACTTGGTTTTGAATCACTTGTTCTCTTTGTCGTGTTTGAGGAACACCAAAAAAGTCAGCAATGCGCGTCATTTGCGCAGCCAACAATTGGTTGGTTTGGGTAGTGTTTTGTATTAAAGGGTTAAATACTGTTCCCATTTGTTGAGTCAACATTTGGACCATATCATGATTACTTTCGTCCATTTGTTGTCGAATTACTTGCGCAGAATTATTGGTAATTGCTGGCATTTGGAAATTTGGTAGGGATTGGTTCAATCTACTTATATTTCCACCATATCCTGATCCTTGCAATGGTGAAGACATGTGGACCATGGCGTCAGAATACAAGGGTGGTGCACTTTGCAAGTTTGCCATTACTGACGTTGGCATTCCATATGGTTGTTCTCTTCCGAACATAGGCATGGAAAAATTTGTCTAGAATGGCCTAAAATTTTGTCCTCCCGGAGGAGGCGTCCCCAAAGGCCTTGAATGTCCCATTGTGGAGGAACTAGGCATACTTTGGGAGAGCGAAACCGCTGGTATAGATCCTGTTGACGAAGGCATAACCTCCTCCAGAACAGGGTTTGAATCCACATTTCCCCCTGTCGAAGGTATAGGGTTGGAAACTGGAATATTTTCATTTGAATTTGGATTGGGATTAGGATTATTTGACTGATTCGCCATTTTCCTTACTCTAGTTCTTTTGGGTCTCTCTACGCCAGATACGGCTAATTTACCGCTTCTTAGTATCATACAACGAAGAAAAAGCCTTAAATTTTTTTAAAAATTTATTTAAGTTTTATATTGCACTGGTCCCACTGGGCGTGCCAATTTGTTCGCTGTTGATCTTGGCGAACAATCTCTGGTTTACCAGAATGGTGAAATCTGGGTTACTTGCAGGATTAACCAAACAAATCCTAGGACGTCGGGCGAAAACTTAGATCAACGTGATAAATTTTAAATTAAGGGTGATATCTTAGTTCCTAGTTTTATGTGTTTAAGTCTTTTGGAATAAAAGATTTCGACTAACTCTAGATGAAAGTTTGAGATAAAAGAAAATGACTTTGAAAAGAACTTTTAAAGTAAAATGGCGAAGAAAGAACTTTAAAATAAAATGACGAAGAAAACATAAAGATGCTGGTAAATGTAAAGGAATTGGTAAAAAGACTTTAATTGATAAAGAAATTAAAAGATGGTGTTTACACATACATTTTCCAAATAACTCTTTTCTCTCACACGGGTACTTTGAGTAATTGCAGGAATTTTTGTACAAGTTTTTCACACTGAATTCTAATAACAACTATCCTATTTATAGACAAACAAAATAACTGCTATTAACGACTAAATCCTAAATCTTCGACATCTGGCCTTCTGCATGTCTCCCTTTCGCCAGGTGCTTCCACGCGTCTTCTGCCAAACGTTATAAGTCTCTTGAATTTGAATCTTCAAGTTATGTCGAACAAACGCGTCCTTTCAGACTTGTCGAATTGTCGAACTATTGCAACCTTCTTCATACTTGTCCAAACTTTTTCCATTTGCAGAAATCTTTACTTGACGAAATGTCGAAACGTTGTCCTGTCGAAATGTCGAAGGATGTTGAAGAATATCTCCCAAGTAGATATACTCTTTCAGTTGTACTTCTTTTGGCATGTTCCTCCATTTGTCGAAAACAACTTCTTACGTGTTGAACTCATGGCGTCGAAAATACGCATATACAACTTGTTGCACTATAAATAGACATCAATTATGATTAGTTTGAGTACACCAAAGCACTACAACACTTACTTTCCTCAAAATCTCTCTCATTTTGCAGAAATGCCTTCTTTTGCAAGTCACCACTGAGTTTTCGAGTTAGAGAGCAATTCCACCATAACTCATGATCCAAACACATCCAATGTATCATATATAAGCTGTTCAAACACTCATCCTTGATCTAAAACACCAAAATCAGAAAGTCAATCTCCAAAACCTCAAATTTTGACTTTTTTGCATTTTTCAAGCCATGTCTTGATTCAGTCACTTTACAAACCAAAAAAAGCCTGAAACACACTCCAAATATCATCCTCAAACTGTCCCAACAAGTTTCCCTCAACTGTAACATCATTTGAGTGAGATACCATTTTGGTCACTTTTGCCACTTTTGCCACTTTTGCAAGAAAGAGCCAATTCTTGTTCTCGAGGATTCCAACTGGTCTTGATCATTCTAAAAGCTTCTAAGGGATTAATCAAAGGTGTCTAAAGCATTGGATCACTTCTGGCATAAGCATCTTGAAAGATAGCACAAGGAGCTTCATGAGGTAAGTGCATCACAACTTGAACTCTTTAAATCATGCATTGCTTTGATGTCCATTGATCATGGACATCTCATACATATCATATATGTTATGTTTGAACCAATTTGCCATGCTATTGTTGCCTGTATGATGAGATAACATAGAACATGCAAATCTAGGCCTATTTTGAAACCACTATCGGGTTTTAAAATAGGGATATCTTTAGAAAAATCTAAAAGCACCATTGGATTCCTCATGAAATTCTAGGTAGGATCCATCTAAATTTTGTCAAAATCCATAAAGAATTAAGGGAGTTAGAGCCTTCATGCTAGAAGGCAAAAATCAGGCCATGCCTTGGGCAAGGGCCAGACCAGGGCGCCTTGGCCAAGCCTAAAATCTTGCCACCCTTATATACACATGGGGTGATTTTGATACACGAATGTATCACCACCCCAGTGGTAGCGCGTATGTGTGTTTAGATGGGAGGTCGTGGGTTCAAGACCCACCTAGATCAATTTTCCATTTTCCCCTATTTTGCTATTTTTCACATTTTTATGATTTTTATTAATTAATTCCAAAATTAATTTCTCTCTAAATTTTTATTATTTTTTATTGGTTCCTTTTTTGAAAATTCACAAAAATATTAAAATATTTTATTCTACAAAAATTTCACAAAAATATTATTTATTTCACATATTTGGTATTTTTGTAGAGAATTATGTTTTTGTTATTTTTTAAAACATTTAAAAATATTTCTTTATCTTGATTTTTCAACTTCAAATGAATTTCAAGCTTTCATGTGATTAAACATGATTTTTCAAAATGTTTTTCAAAGTATACAACTTGTTTTTGAATATATTTGGTATTTATATCATTTATTATTTAATTTCCTTTGAAAATTATATTTTAAATTCAAAATTAGGGTTTTCTCTAATTCTTGATTTTTCAAACTTCACAGAAACACTTTTGGGCCTCTAATAGAGTGTAAGTCCCATCCCTTTGTACAAAAATAAATTTTGGGCCTCAGTCATTGTATAAGTCCCAATACGATTTTAAAAATCTCGACGTGATCGTTGTTTTTCAAACATTTTCATCCGGGCCTCCCCTTGTGTTGTAAGTCCCATTTTTCTTCTTTTTCAAACTCTTTTGGGTCTCTAATAGAGTGTAAGACCCAACCCCCTTTGTACATAAATAAATTTTGGGCCTCAGTCATTGTATAAGTCCCACTGTGTTTTCTAAAACCGGGTGCGATCGTCGCCTTTTAAACAAAAACCATCTGGGCCTACCCATGTGTTATAAGTCCCATCTTTCTTTTAAAAATACACTTTTGGGCCTCTAATAGAGTGTAAGACCCAATCCTTGTTCTACATAAACCTTTTTGGGCCTTAGTCATTGTATAAGTCCCAGTACAGTCTTCAAAATAACGGTGCGATCATCGCCTTTTAAACAAAAATCATCTGGGCCACTCCTTGAGTATAAGCCCCAATCTTCTCTTTTAAAACAACTTTCCCCTTTGATTTAGGTTCAAATTCATAGTTGTTATCAAAACTTTCTTTAATTTCTTGAACAACTAACCATACAGTTGTTATAATGGAAGCTTGCTCACCTGTAAGTTTTAAAACAACTTTCTTTTACATACTTGTGTATATATATATATATTTGTTTGTAATACTGGAAGCTTGCTCACCTGTAAGTCTTCCTACCCTCTTTTACATACTGGTATATATATATATATATATATATATATATATATATGCCTGTATATTATCTGCTTAGAGTTTTCTCCGACAATTAGGTCTAGAATTAGATCAAACCAGGGGCCACTCTTTCAACACAGTCAAAACTAGTTCCCCGTAGGAAATTCCAGATACAGTCTTGCCTCCTCTTAGACTTATACAATATGGAACAGAGAAAGGCATTATTCTCGGTGAAACTTTTCTCAAGACTGTCACTATTAGAAATTTGTCAAAGAAATTCATTTCCCCTCAGAGAGGATTAATTCCCAGTGAAACCTCTCTTGAATTTCTTCAAACCCTAGAACTGTTCACTAAAGAAAAGATAATTTCTGGTGAAACGTTTCTTGAACTTTTCTTAATTTTGGACCCACAGGCTTCCTAAAAGTATCCCCAGCCTCCTCTTGGGCTTTGTACAAGGACCCTCAGGCTTCTTAAAAGTTCTCATGCCTTCTCTTGGGCTTAGTACAAGGACCCAAAGACCTCTTACAAGTATAGGACAAAACTTAGTCATCCTTTGTTAGAGCAGTCTTTCCAAAGAGTATTTAGGGATGATTCTCATCCCTTAAAACACCTATCTCCTCTTGGGTATCATACAAAGATAAACCTCTTCTTACTAGTAGACTTGGACAATATCATCTCCTTTTGGATTTCAAGAAACCCTCAAGTTTCCCAAAAGTACAGGATAAACCCTGATCATCTCATCAATCACTAATAGAGTTAAAACATCTATAGGTTTCAAAACTCAATTTCTAAAATCCTCACTTTAAATTTCCCTGGCTAAGGTCAAATCACTATCAATAAACCTTTATCAGAACCTCAAGGCATCTGATATTTCAACTCTTATGTAGTCCTCAGCAAAAGTTGATTCAACAATTTGGACCTGTATCTGGATCTCAATAATCCTCAGCAGAAGTTAGCCTCCTCTTAGGCTTTATATACGAAATTCCCCAACCAGCCTCCTCTTAGGATTTGTATAAAGATCATCCCTTAGATCTTTCAGCCTCAATCTTGGGATTTGTACAAGATACCCATATAAATATCTCTCTAGTAGAGTCAGTCATAACTTTCAGCCTCATTCTTGGGTTTTGTACAAGACACCATATAAACACTCTCTTGTTGAGTCAGTCTCTTTTAGCCTCAATCTTGGACTTTGTACAAGACACATATAAAATCTCCCTAAGCAAAGTCAATTCTCTTTCCAGCCTCAATCTTGGGCTTTGTACAAGATAAATCACACTCTCCAGCAGAGTCAATCTTCTTTTAGCCTCAATTTTGGGCTTTGTACAAGACAGATAAAACCTCTCACCAGTAGAGTCAATTTTCCATTTCAGCCTCAATCTTGGGCTTTGTACAAGACACATACAAATATTCCCCAGTGGAGTCAAAAACCCTCTTTCAGCCTCAATCTTGGGCTTTGTACACGACAGACAAAATATTTCCCCGGAAAAGTCAACTTATAGCCTCCTCTTAGGCTTTGTATAATGATCTCCCTAAAAGTGTCAGTCTCTTTTCAGCCTCAATCTTGGGCTTTATACAAGACAGATAATAATCTCCCCAGTGGAGTCAATCAACCTTTTAGCTTCAACCTTGGGCTTTGATCAAGGCACAAAAAAATCAACATCCCCTCAGAGGAAATAAAAAACTCTCTGTAGGAAGACATTTCTCTATCAAAACAGATAAATCAAACAAACCTTAATCCCCGATAACTGCTATAAGTGGCAAACTTGTTGATTCACAAGTCCAAGCTGTAGTCCATCTTATATCCTGGTAAATCCCCTTCTTTCATATAATTGTTGTAAGTGGCAAGCCTCTGGATTATTTACATCCAAGCCAATGTCCCTCTCTTAGCATGAAAGACTCCTAAGGAAAAATGGCATTGCTCAACACTGAGTTAAAGTTTCCTCCTTCAGGACAAATCCCTCATAAAGGAAATTATGGCATTGCTGGATTCACATATCCCAGTTAAAGTAATTCTCCTTTATAATCAGTCACCCAACAGTTGTGATAAACAGATGAGATATCTCCCTTTAGAGATGACAAATTCTCTCTCATTCAAACCTTTTAGCTTCAATCTCGGGCTTTGAAAAAGACACAAATATTCCTTTAGCTTCAATCTTGGGCTTTGAACAAGACACAAAACATCTTTTTCCTCCCATAGAATAAGAGGAACTACGATTGCTCTGATTTCCCTGTTTTCTTTAACGGGAATACGTAGGCATAAGATAGCTAAATCTTAGCGATCACACTAATAAAAAACTTTAGGTCCAGTACCTTACCAAAACCTAGAAAAAGCCCGAAACCAACAAAAACTCTCTCTCTCTCTCTCTCTCTCTCAAACATTCCCAAAGGAGAAACTTTCCCAATCAACAGACAAACGCCAGTAAATAGAAAACAGTATAAATTGCTAATGACCTGTGGATAACCACATATAGGATGGGTAATTGACAACTCCCCATTGTATAACCTGACCCCAGACACCCCAATCTCTTAAGCATTTGTTAAAGAAAACATTTGCGTGGAAGGTTAGTTTTAGATAGATTCCCTTTCCTTTCCAGCTTCATAGGATAAATAAGAAATCAGAAAGTAGCACCTAATTCCTACCATTGCAGTGAGGAAAAACCAAAGGCGATAAGGTGGTCGCGTCACCGACAAAAATCGCACGTTACAGAAAAATGGCGACTCTGCTGGGGAGTCAAACTAGGATAAGAATTCCTAAGAGGTCTAGGTTGTTAGCAATCATACTATATATATATATATATACTGCTTTTCCTACTTGATATCCGTGTTTATTTTTCTGTCAATGGGAATGCGATTGATACGCATGTGGAAAGTTTGAGAGAACCCTAAGATAAGGGGTGGCATAGACGGGTGGACTTATAGGGAATGAATCCCAAATAAGCGATCCAGGTAGACCACCAAATCAGGCGAGGGCCCGTGTGGATTCTGCCTGTTGAACGACCGATTGTCATGAAAGCAGCGTTTTCCCAGTGTGGCACCTGTGACCCTGAGGATTTAATAGATATTAACCATATGACCATTTGGTAGTGCAGTGACTATCGGGAATAGTTTATAAGCGATACTACACTCAAATGAGATTACCCTAGGATGCTACAGCTCGCTCGGGTGAACCAACTTGCTGTTGATATCCCTAGGGGGGTCAATGATTTTGGGAACCTTAGGATCCGTTCTACAGGTACAAAAATTGACCAGAATACAAACTTTGGGGATGGGTAGAGCCATGACTCCATGCTCGTGACGCTGAATCCTTGAACCCATGTTTTTTCAATGTTTTTGTGTGCTGCATTCATGCATTCATCTAAAAAACTCTTAAACAAAGAAAAATCTTTATCTTTTCTTTTCTTCAAAATAAACTAAAATAATTGCAAATATCAGAGAGATTGCGTTATGGATTTCGGTAGAAGAAAGATGCACAAGTACACCTTCAAGGCTCCAAAACTAGAGGATTTAAGGAGGTTGACAAGGATGATTACCAATCCCGATGCTTTCAGAGCTAAGCATGGAGGACTGCTGTCTCTGTTAAGGGCCCACGTAGTTGAAGGAATCCTGTCTACGCTGATTCAGTTTTACGATCCGGTTTATCATTGCTTCACATTCCTGGATTATCAACTAGCACCAACACTGGAGGATTACTCTCATTTGATTGATTTACCTATCACAGATCAAGCTCCATTTTCTGGACTGGAAGAAATTCCAAAGGATCAGGCCATTGCAAGAGCAATCTCTTTGGATGAGTCAGAAGTTAGGACTCACATGACCACTAAAGGAGGAATCCAGGGTTTACCAGCTAAATTCCTGATAGAGAAAGCTCTATACTTTGCCAGTGTAGGAAACATAACTGCTTTCGAAGATATCTTTCTTCTACTCACATATGGGTTATTTCACTTTCCCAACATCGATAACTTCGTCGATACCAATGCCATTAAGATATTTCTGATTGGAAACCCCGTACCAACCTTGCTCTCAGATTCTTATCATTCTGTACACTTAAGGAATTTGTATAGCGGAGGAATGATCACATGCTGTGTACCCCTGTTCTACAAATGGTTCACTTCCCATTTACCTAAGTCTGCTGATTTTTGGGACCATAAGAGTACTCTATGTTGGTCACAGAGAATCATGTCTCTCACCAACTCGGACATAGATTGGTACATTTGGATTTATGAGGGGATGAAGATCATCGACAGATGTGGAAACTTCCCTAATGTACCCCTCATAGGAACTAAAGGAGGAATCAACTATCATCCAATTTTAGTTCGCCATCAAATCGGATACCCGATGAAGAATATCCCGCATAATGTTCATCTGGAAGGTCTTTTCTTCAAGGAAGGGGAAAATGACAGGGCAATAAAGAAAGAAATAGTGCACGCCTGGCAACATGTTCACAGGAAAGGAAGAGAGTCTTTAGGAAGACCAGTCTGTATCTCCATGGAACCTTATCTCCACTGGGTATAAACTAGAGCCCTCAAGCTGAGAATGCCTTACCCTCATCAAGAAGTTTTTCCGTTAAAGGAATCCGTCCTTTATTTTATGTTTGATACAAAAAACTCCAGGTAGCTCTGAACAAAGTTCAACAGGAGAAGAACTCTTGGAAGAACAAATACCAAATCCTCAATGTGGAATGTACCAAAATTCAGGAACTGTTAAAAGAAAAGGATGCTCTGATTGATATTTTAGAACAATATGCTATGGAAGATCAAAGGAACTTGCTCACTCCTTTCACTTAGCAAAGGAAAATACCAGAACCAGCATCTGAGATCTCCTCAGAGAGGACCCAGGACCCCTGAGCTTAGACATTTTCCTTACAACACTTTGTAAAATATTTTACTTTTCTTTGTAACATACTGCAATCTTTCAAATTCAATAAAAAGGGTCTCCCCACTGTACGATATTTGCAATCTATTTGTTGAAGTTTCTTTTTGATTAAAATAAAAAACAAAAAAATATGCATTGCATTCATCATTCTCACATAACACATTTATCTTATCTTCGAGTCTCACGTATGTGTCACGATTCTAGAGTCAAACTATCTCACTCATACAATACTCGGGCCAATCGACAAAAGGAAATGGACGATCTCGAGGAAGAGAACAGAGAGTTGAGAGAAGAAGTTGATGCTCTAAAGGAAAGTTTGGAAAAACTTCACAATGACATGCAATCCCTGGCAGCAGCCCAGAGACAACAACAAAGGACTGTGAACTCAGAGATCACATCTACGCCCGTAGTGGAGACATACGATCCTCGGTACAACATGCCTAAAGGCCGCCCCTAGGGCATGCCTATCAACTTTGTCCCTGAGGGATACATCCCGCCGATCACTGAAGACCCAGAAACTGCAGCAGGAACCACTGGACCTGAAGGTTACAAACTTCGGGAAAGTGAAGACGCAAGGTTTGTAACAGCAAATCCTGAAGGTTACAGACTTCAGGACCCTGAAGCGCCAAGAGTCATCGCCGTAATGACTATACCACAACTAGTGGTAGACACTGTCCCGGAAGGACAGATTCCACAAGTAATTTCTGGTGGAAATGAAGACATGTACGAAAGAATGAATGAGTTCCAAGAACAATTCCTGGAAATACAGAAGGAACTGCATGCCATTCGTGGTCAAGACTTATTTGAAAAGGATACCGTAGACCTTTGTCTGGCCCCTAATGTGAAAATACCGCATAAATTCAAGGTGCCTGACTTTAAAAAAATACAAAGGTAACTCTTGCCCTCAAAGTCATTCGGTGATGTATGCTCGAAAAATGTCTACCCAGACAGAAAATCAACAGCTACTGATCCATTACTTCCAAGATAGTTTAACCGATGCCGCACTCAAATGGTACATGAGTTTAAACCGCACCAAGATCAATACTTTCAGATATCTCGGCCCTGCCTTTGTTCAGCAGTATAAGTATAACCTGAACATGGCACCAGATAGAGATCAACTCAGAGCAATGTCACAAAAAGACAAGGAAACTTTCAAGGAATATGCTCAGAGATGGCGTGAAATTTCTGCCCAGATCTGTCCCCCTCTTGAGGAAAAAGAGATAACCAAGATCTTTTTGAAAACCTTGAGCTCATTCTACTACGACCGAATGGTCGCCAGTGCACCCAGTGACTTCACTGAAATGGTGAACATGGGGGTACGCCTTGAAGAAGCAGTCCTAGAAGGACGATTGGTCAAAGATGCAGAGCCATCTGGAAGTACCAAAAGATATGGTAGTTCTTTCCCAAAGAAAAAAGAGCAAGATATTGGTAATATCTCTCTTGGAAAGCAAATGCGAAGGTATCAACCAGTAGCGGCGGTAACTCCCGCTATCCACCCTGCGCCATCTCCAAATTATCAACCTCAGGTTGCTCAGAGCCAACCAAGTCAACAATAGTATCAGCAAAGGACACAACATCCTCTTCAGTAGACTCATCCTCAATACAACAATAACAATCGTACGACACGCCACCAGGGTTTAACCCTATACCGATGTTGTACGCAGAACTATTTCCACTTCTACTGGCCAAGGGGCACGTCCAAACCAGGTCTCCTCTTGCAGTACCGGAGAATCCGCCTTTTTGGTTCAAAGTTGATCAAACTTGCCCTTACCATCAAGGAGGACCGGGGCACAACATTGAAAACTATCTCAGCTTCAAGTCCGATGTGCAGAAGCTTGTCAGTAACAAGGTCCTATCTTTTAAAGATACTAATCCAAATGTTTAGACGAACCCGTTGCCTCAACATGAGAAGACTGCAGTAAATTTAATAGAGGAAGAATTTAGCCGCAGTTATCAAATTCACGATGTACTCCTATTAAGAACCAATCTGGTCAGGATGCATTATAGACAGAGCGGGTACGGTCATTAACCACCTCACAATTATCACCAGTGTGACATTTATTCAAAAATAACCAGGGGTGTTCCGTAGTACAATCAGCCCTACAAGAACAAATAAATCTATGATGGATTCAATGTCACCGAATCCGGGAGGTCAGCATGTCCCATGCGCATCCCAACATTGTTCAGAACCATGACGTCCGCACAATGAACGTCAACTTAGTGACGATGCATTCAAGGCAAAGTCAACATCATAATCTGCCACGACATGATTACAACACTTGTCTGATCTACTCAACAAGCAATCAAGGATGCTCTTTTGTACAAGAAGCCCTTCAACGACAGATGGATCTCGGATGGATCCAGGACTATCAGGAAAGAAATAACCATCAAGTTAATATGATTTAGATCTTTGACATACGCTTGATGAATACCACTCTGGTAGAACTACATGCTAAGCAAGTCAGGCGCGACTTTCTTGTTTCACACGATTATCAACACTGTGAAGAGTGTCGTGAGAACGACCAAGGATGTCCACTTGTCCAAAGAACACTTCAACACTTGTTGGACTACTGGTGGCTTTCAATCTACTTGGATGAAGCTACACAACAGGTTAGCATGGCTGAGGAAAATCCTGATAAATATCAATGTCAGGATGTCTGCTCGATGGAAACAGATCTAGTAAAGTTACACTGCATACCAAGTGGACGTGGCCGGGTGCCACCACATAATTATGAGCGCTGTAGAGTTTGCTAAAAAAATAACCGAGGATGCTACCTCGTACGAGCGGCTCTTCAAAGTCAGTTGGACTAAAAAGAGATTCGACCATATTCAAGTTCTGGTTCAATCAACGTGATTCAAGACTATCTTCCTGATCAAAGCGAAGAAGTTGTCATTTTCCCAATAATGAAATGGCCAAAGACGTATGCGCCATAATCCCTTTACTCCATGAATCAAGACTCCCTCTTGATAGTAGAAATATTCTCAACCTCGAACTAATTAAGGCTGTCTACGATGGTCAGAAAAATAAAAAGGCTCCTGTGGTTATCTATCTGCCAAAACCAATACCGTACAAATCCGATAAGGTTATCCCTTACAACTACGGTGCAACAACCATCGAAAATCGAAAGGAAACTTTATTAACCTCCATCGTAAACATTGCCGACATCCGTCGAATCACACGGAGTGGTCGGATCTTCAATAGAGAAGTTGGAGAACCTGCTAAAGAGAAGGAACGTCAAACAGAAGTTCCTAATCAACCAGTCGATCAATCTAGTAATCCAAAACTATTAAGAAACAGCGATGAGATGCTGAAGCTCATCCAGAAAAGCGAGTACAACATTGTAGACCAACTGTTGCAAAATCCTTCGAGAGTCACTGTATTATCTCTCCTACTTAGTTCCGAAGCTCACAGGGAAGCTCTGTAGAAAGTCTTAGAGCAAACTTTTATGGACTAAGATGTAACAGTAGGATAGTTTGACAACATTATTTCCAACATCACTTCCTGCAATAACTTAGGATTCAGTGATGAAGAACTGCCGGAAGAAGGCAAAAATCACAATATGGCGCTTAACATTACAGTCAACTTCTAGGACGATGCTCTAGCCAGCGTGCTGGTAGACACAGGATCAGCTCTGAATGTTATGCCAAAATCAACTCTGATACGACTATGATTTCAAGGAGCCCCGATGAGAGGCAGTGAGATCATCGCCAAAGCCTTTGACGAATCCAGAAAAACAGTTATCGGCGCAGTTGATCTTTCCATAACCATCGGTCCTCACACTTTTCAAGTTAATTTCCAGGTCATGGACATCCGGGCAGCATACAACTGTTTATTAGGAAGACCTTGGATACACGAGGCTGGGGCAGTCACTTTGACACTTCACCAGAAGCTGAAGTTTGTCAAGAATGACAAGTTAGTCACAGGATACGGAGAGCAGGCCTTAATAGTGAGCAAATTATCATCATTTTCCTGTGTAGAACCAGAAGAAGTTGTTGGAACCCAATTCCAAGCACTCTCGGTGATCAATGAGAATAGATCAGAAAGGGGGACATCGATTTCCTCATACAAGGACGCTTTTGAAGTGATCAAGAGTAATAACGCAAAGGGATAGGGACAGATTGTCATTCTTACTGATAACAAGACAAAGAAAGGTCTTGGTTTTTCTTCAGCCTGTACCCAAATTACAAAGAAGGATGAAAGTTTTCATCCTATTCATGATTTCTTTCGCAGTGGAGGCTTCCTCCACCCAGTGTCTCAAGAAGTACACACCATCAACAAGAGTGACTCCTCCGATACAGATGAGGAGTGGAAATCTTACCTCAACAAGGACGGTTATATGTCTCAGGAAGAAACGCATATGCCATTCTGTTTTCCCAAACAGAGTCTGAGATATATACCAAGGTCAAACGTCCGAATGATCTATGGAGATTGTGATCCAGAGGGATGCCATGCTCCACCAAACTCATTAGAAGAAGATCCGATGAAAGACAACTTCGACTACGACTATTTTAATCTCCTGGATGACTTGCCTATCTGGCACCCGCACCCAGAAGACTTGGGGCAAAAAAGTCAGCCCAACGATGCCTATCAAATGAGCAATATTGAAAAGAATACCTGCGTCCCACTAAATCATGGGATCATTACTCAGGGCATTCCCGCACAACGATGAATCTGCAAAGACTGCCAGACAAGAGTTCATCAACTATGCTTTTCCTGAGGTCAACGTCATCGAGAAAGATGACTCCTCTAGTCCCACAGAAGTATGGGACACTTTAGGACAACCGAGTGGCAAGTACGACTTCTTGGTCAAATACACTGCTCCTGAAAGCTCTCGCATCAGATGTGAGCACATCCAGCCAAATGGATGGGGAGATCCTCATGAGAGTTAGAACACTAAGAAAGATACAACAGAAGAGTTCGTTTATGACAACTCTGCTTAGGAGGAAGACTCCAACGATCCTACTCCGCCAGAAATCAGCGTCATTTCTTAGGACAAATCAAGAAAGAAGGTACCAGACTTTGTGATTCACCGAGGAGTTCTTCGCCAATGGGTTGATGTCGATGTCCCGAAAGTCATCCAGAAGTCTAAGTAATTGCCATCTTTGTTTTAACCTTTCACCTTGCCCAGGTGAAACAGATGTTTTTATAGGGCTCACTTTTCTGTAAATGTCCCTCTTCGCTTCGCCCAAAGCGACAAAGTTTTGTTTTATAGGGCTGTAGTTTCAAGAATCGAAAAATCATAAATAAATAACGTCGTTTTATCAATTCCCGCATTTATTGCTGTTTTCACTTTTCGTTTTTCAGAAAATGGTAATCCTAAAATAACCCAAAATAATAACAAGCATTTTTCGGAAAATACACTGCACACATGCTTGCATTCTCTCTATCTCTTCTAAAAAATAAATCATCCCGTCATGCAGATTGCTTGTTTTAAACCCCACTGAAACATACGATCCAATGCCTTCTCCCAACTTTGAATTCCCGGTATTTGAAGCTGAAGAAGTAGAAGACGCAGAAATTCCAGAAGAGATTTCCCGATTACTCAGACAAGAGGAAAGATCTATTGAGCCTCACAAAGAGCCATTGGAAACGGTCAACTTGGGTTCAGAAGAAGAGAGGAAAGAAGTCAAGATTGGGGCACTGCTCAGTCCGACTGTCAAAGAAAGCTTGATAAAACTTCTCAGAGAGTTTCCAGATGTGTTTTCTTGGTCCTATCAGGACATGCTAGGGTTAGATACCAGCATCGTGGAGCATCATTTACCGTTAAAATGAGAATGTCCTCCAGTGAAACAAAGGCTGAGAAGGACTCACCCGAATATGGCTATCAAAATTAAGGAGGAAGTGCAGAAACAGATTGACACAGGTTTCCTTGCCACCTCAGAATATCCTCAATGGCTAGCTAACATAGTGCCAGTTCTGAAAAAGGATGGAAAAGTCAGAATGTGTGTAGACTACAGGGATCTGAACAAAGCAAGTCCAAAGGATGACTTCCCCTTACCACACATAGGCATGCTGGTAGACTGTACAACAAAGTTCAAAGTCTTCTCCTTCATGGATGGATTCTCGGGCTATAATTAAATCAAAATGGCGTTGGAAGATATGGAGAAAACTTCATTCATCACCCCCTTGGGCACCTTTTGTTACAAGGTAATGTCGTTCGGTTTGAAGAACACCGGAGCAACCTATCAAAGGGCTATGACAACTCTGTTTCACGACATGATGCACAAAGAAATCAAAGTGTATGTCGATGGCGTGATTGCCTATTCTAAAACAGAAGAAGAGCATGTGACACACCTGTCAGAACTATTTGAGCGTCTGAGAAAGTACAAACTCCACTTGAATCCCAACAAATGCACGTTCGGTGTCCGCTCAGAGAAACTTTTAGGATTCATCTTCAGCCAGAAAGGAATTGAGGTTGATCCTGGCAAGGTCAAGGCCATTCAAGAAATGCCTTCACCAAAGACTGAAAAACAAGTCAGAGGATTTCTGGGTCGTCTGAATTACATCTCCAGATTCATATCCCTTATGACCGTGACATGCGTGACAATCTTCTAACTACTCAGAAAGAATCAAAGCTGCGTGTGGACGGAAAATTGCCAAAAAGCGTTCGTCAGTATCAAAGAATATTTGTTGAATCCACCAATCCTGTCACCTCCAGTGGAAGGGAGGCCACTGATTATCTACCTAACAGTCTTGGAAGACTCTATGGGTTATGTACTTGGCCAATAAGACGAAACCAAAAGAAAAGAGTCTTCTATCTATTATTTGAGCAAGAAATTCACGGACTGTGAAACTCGGTACACTGTGCTCGAGAAAACTTGCTGTACTCTGGTTTGGGCAGCCAAACGTCTTCGCCAGTACATGATTTGTCACACTACTTGGCTAATCTCTGAAATGGATCCGATCAAGTACGTCTTTGAAAAGCCTGCTCTCACGGGAAGGATTGCCCGTTGGAAGATGTTGTTATCAGAATATGACATCGAGTATCACGCTCAGAAAGCCGTCAAAGGAAGTATTTTAGCCTATCATTTAGCTCATCAACCGATTGACGATCAGGAATCATTCAGATTTGACTTCCCAGATGAAGATGTCATGTACTTGAAAATGAAAGATTGCGATGAACCGCTACCCAGTAAAGGGCCATAACCAGGTTCCCAATGGGGACTAATCTTTGACGGAGCTGTCAACAATTATGGAAACGGAATTGGGATAATCATTGTAACATCTCAGGGTACCCACATTCCTTTCATCGCCCAACTGACATTCAAATGCACAAACAATGAGGCCGAATTCGAAGCTTGTATCATGGGTCTCCAAGAAGCAATTGACTTAAGAATAAAGAACTTGGATGTGTATGGAGACTCAACCCTGGTTATCAATCAGATCAAAGGAGATTGGAACACATACCATTCAGGATTGATTCCTTACAAAGATTTCGCGAGAAGGTTATTACCATTCTTTAACAGAATCGGGTTTCATCACATCCCTCATGAAGAGAATCACATGGGTGATGCATTAGCCACTCTCTCTTCCATGATTAGTGTAGGTCAATGGAACGACGTACCTAAGATTGACATAATGCGCCTAGAATGACCCGCTTACATCTTCGCGATTGAAGCAGTCATAGACGACAAACATTGGTATCACGATATCAAATACTTCCTTCAGAAACAAGAGTACCCTCCTGGGGCATCATGAAAAGACAGGAAAACCATCAGAAGACTGGATGGTAACTTCTTTCTGAGCGGTGATACACTCTATAAGAGAAAATTTGACATGGTCTTGCTCTGATGCGTAAATAGACCAGAAGCAAACATGCTGATAAAATAAATTCATGAAGGATCCTTTGGCACTCATACCAACGAACACATAATGGCGAGAAAAATTCTGAGAGCAGGGTACTATTGGTTGACAATGGAATCCGATTGCTACAAGTACACAAGGAAGTGTCATAAGTGTCAGATATACGCTGACAAAATTCATGTACCGCCAACGCATCTCAAAGTTCTTTCTTCCCCATGGCCATTTTCTATATGGGGAATCGACATGATTGGCATGATCGAACCCAAGGCTTCAAACGGACATCGGTTTATCCTGGTAGCCATTGACTACTTCACCAAATGGGTCGAAGCAGCGTCATACACTAATGTAACCAGACAAGTGGTAATCCGTTTCATCAAAAGCAATCTCATATGCCGTTATGGTTGTCATACCCTAAATTTTGACCACAAAGATTTCCCATCATTGTGTAAGACATCACCACAATATGGATGTACCTTCTTGCCACATCAATCTCCTCAAGGATTGTTGAGCTTTCACTACAATCAAGAATTAGGGTTTCGAGCCCTCTCAGAGCACTTAGACAAAGGATCAATCAAGAAATGACATGATCTTCAACTTGTCTAACCTCTCAAACACCTATAAAGGATCAAGAGGACTCCCACATCAAGAATCAAGCACAAAATTGCAACATTCCAGTGGATCAAGCTTCAAGATCGCCAGTGTCACCAAATTAGGGTTTTGGTCGACTGAGGCCTCCAGATGAAAATTTTCCTATGGGCATGAGCCAATGCTTCAAAGCATAACCCAAGATACTCCAAGGGACCTCATGGACCCAATCATCAAGTCAATTTAACCTCAGGGGATGCATATACAAAAAATCAAGAATTATGGTTTCTTGACCTAATTCACCCCTAAGTTGACTTTTGAGACAAAGCATGAGCCAAGACCTCAAGACATGATTTGAGGGCCTCCAATACAATACACTGATCCATTTGCAATAATGGATTGATCCAAGAAGCTTGATTCACAAGTTTCAATTTCATCTGGACCACAATTAGGGTTTCGAGGAAAAAATCAACTGTACCTTTGACTTTTGACCAGGACTGTGAGAGCAAGAGTTGTCTCTACAAGTCAATCTATGTTTTGATGATAAAAATACGTATTTGTGAAAGAACCATTTTATGTTCTAACGTGTGTTGTGTGCAGATCATATTCATAGAAGATATCAGATCCAACAAGCACCAGCCATATGTGCGTAATTGATAATATGCGAAGTTACTATGTGTGACACAAGTCGCAAGAAGTAAGAACGCTTCTGTATCTGATCGTGATTAGCAGATCCAAGGATGCCGATATTGCTGTTGCAATGCTCTTGTGGATGCTCTCTGAAAGTGGTCGAGATTCTGAAGATTGCGAAGCTTCTGAAGATGAAATTCTGGCACAGATATCAGATGTCCTATACAGATGTTGAGACACTGATATCCAACACAATGAACAAGATAACAATTTAATAATAACAGTGCAGAAAGTAAATAACACAGCGATATGTTTACCCAGTTCGGTCTAACACACCTACTATGGGGGCTACCAAGCCAGGGACGAAATCAATATACGATAGTATCAATTCACAGATCATATAAACACCGAATAATCTGCTCACTTAATCACTACCCTTCCTATGACTTCTACCTAAGACTCACCTAGGTGTGAGGCCCTCCTCAAATCTCTCTACAACCACAACCCGTGATTGGTACCTTTCAAGACAAGTAACAATGGTCGAAACATAAATTCTCAATACTTCACAGCTTATGAGAATTAACACACAGCCACTCAATGCTTAAAAGCTTATGAGCAACCTTACACAACTTACACTACAGTCCTTATACTGTTACCATAAGATACTAGTTAGGCTCACAAAATACAGGCACACAACCCTAAAAATACATGTAAGTTCAACACCTAAAACTAGGTTTACATCAGTCAATATATAGCAATTAATCTGGACTGAATTGGGCTTCAAAAATGCAGCAAATAGACTGCTCACAATTCTGCAAAATTAACTCCAACAAAATAGGTCTTCAATCCAAAGTTTCCTATTATGTCTCCATAATTAGAAACAGCAGCAAATCCGAAAACCAACAAATAACCATAATCCAAAAATGCTTTGAATGCCACATAGGATAACCAAATATTCACAGAATATTCAGTAACAAATCATAGTAACAAAATCTGCATTAAAACTGACTTCACAGCACGATGTCCTATGAGCTGCCATGGAACATCTTCATTCGACATGTTGAAAGCAGCCACTTAGAACATTAAGATTCAACATCTTGCTGCTATAATAGTTTTAGCAAAATAAATGCCAACCACAAAAGCACATAAATAACAATCTCCCCCTTTGGCTTATTTTGGCTAAAACTACACACACAAATAAACTTGTAAAGAAGCACAAATAGCCAAAAAAATATCCATATATCAGACAGCAGCAAAAAAATCCAGCAAGAAAAAATCCAGCATAGCAGCACTCCCCTTCAGCTGCATAAGCAAAAACACTCATCATAGTAAACTGGCAAAACTCCCCCTCAACAGCAACAATATTCCACATTCTCACAAGCAAACAAGCACTCCCCACACAAACATCCACACAACATACTACTCCCCCTTTTTAGCCATAAATATGACAAAGGCAAGTAGAACAAGTCAAAGTCAGAGTAAAGATCAGAATACATAACAAGGCTATTCATGTGTTCAAACAAAAACAACAAAAGCAAAATAAAACTTCTGCAGAAATTCTGCCATTATTCTGCAGCAGAATCATTGTCAGACTCTGGAATGTCTTCACTCTCTCCATCAGCAACAACATCAGTATTAGTATCACCACTCCTAGATCCTGAGTCATCTGAACTCTGCTCACATTCTCCATCAGAGTCTACAGAAGTGAAATTCTGGTACAGATGTGTGATGTCTTTGTGCAATGTCACAACATCGCAATCTGCTGAACAAGGTAATAATAAAAGCAGTAAATGAACACAATCAATTGTTCACCCAGTTCGGTTCAACCAACCTACATCTGGGGGCATACCAAGCCAGGAAGGAAGTCCACTATTAGTAGTATCAAATTACAGACTCAACAGACCAGTTGACAATCTACCTAATTTAATCCCTACCCAATGACCCTTCTACCTAAGTCCTCCCTAGGTAAGAGACTCCATCTCACTTCCAATCATCTTGATGATGTCTAGCAGTCAACTACACCGTCACTGCATCAACAGCTTGATTCCTTAAACTTTTCTATCACATAGACTTGGAAGACACACTTCCATGACACCTATTGGAGTTGCTTCAAAGCTTCCTCCAAGAACAATACATCTCTTACCTACAGGCTTCGAGATAAACACGATGACCATCCCACAAACCGGGTGGTTCATCAACTAACACAGCCCTTATAATCTACATGATGGCTGGCTTACCAAAACTAGGTTACAATGCACTTATTTATAACCTATTTCCCAACTGGATTTGGACCTTCAAATCATATCCAATCTTTTGCTAAATCTGCAACAGATTCTGCTCCCAAATAGATCTTCAATCAAATCTTCAATTTAAATCTTCAATAATTAACTCTAAATATTCTCCATATCTTTATGCATTAAATTCAGCTCCACATAATATTTCCAGGATATTATGTATCTTTTAAATCTTCTCTTTAAATCAGCTGCAAGATCTTCTCCACACAAATAGGAACAATCTTCTCCACACAAATAGGAACAATCTCCATGTCTATTTGCACAAAAATAGTAACAAACTATTCTCCACAAGATATGCAGAATTAATTGTATCAGAATAAATCTTCTCCAATAAATTCACATCCAATCTAACTAACAGATCTCCTCAGATCAAACTAATGCGCGCAGCCCTAAAACCATCACAACCTGATGTTTTAATGTTCTGGTATAGTGATGTCAAGACATCGCATGTGACATCACTCTTCAGCACTTTAACTCTTCAACACCTTAACATTCTGCAATACAAAAACCACAACAAATGGTTTTCTGATGTTCTGTCAACTGATGTCAAGACTTCAGGTTTAACATCAGCTCCCTTCTGAATCCATAAAACTTCAATCCTTCTGAACTTAACATCAACTCAATGTTAAGAACTCCTGTTACGACATCATACATATGACATTAACAACACCATTGTTTTACCAAAATTCCAGCCAATACAAGAACTAACAATCTCCCCCTTTGGCTAATTTTGGCTAAAACACCTTCAGCCTACACCAGAGATACCAGCCGCAGAAAACACCATACAAACTAACATCAGCACACAACTAGCATAGGGCAAACTCCCCCTCAAACCAAGAACCATCTCATTGCTGTTCATACACTCTCCCCCTCAACTGCTGCACCAGATCAGAAAAGGCTTCAGAACCACACCTTGGCAACTCTCTCCCCCTTTTTAGCCACAATTGGACAAACTCTGAACATAGCAGCAACCCCTGAGTCATCCAACCAATATACTCAGACCAGACCAGGCAGACTAATCTCCATCTCACAATAGCTGAACAAACCTACTTCTCTCCCCCTTAATTTCTGCACTTCTGCACAATAACAATAGCAATCAGCTACATCCTCTGCAGCATATGACAATTGTACTCTTGGCTCTGACGCTCTGACATTTGTACTCTTTGATACTCTTGGCTACTTCTCCCCCTATCTAAGATAACAAATGCTCCTTAAATGAATGGAAAACATAAGACTCATCTTCATGTCTTCAAGAGCGCACTCTCTGTTCAACACTCCTGATCTTGCCAAGCTGATCATCTTCTCTCTGAAATATCCACAGGAATGATCACAATGAACTCCTTGATCATAACACATTCATTCCCTATCATACTCTTCATCTTCAGATTTCTAAACAATCAAAACCTGATCTACTCCAGTCTTCTCTACATTCTCCATCTAAGGCAGACCTTCTACTTCATCATTCTCCCGTATGATTAGGTAGACTCCCCTTAGGCATAATGTAGGCACCAATCTTCTAAACTAGGGCATAATTATCCTTCACCAAGGATATTCAACCAAATAATGTCCCAACATAAGTTAGAACATCTGCCACACACCAAAACATCATCACCATGATTCTTGATATGCTCCACCAACTGGACTTACTATAGCACAGTAATCCACAGAACTAGAGAATAACCTCTCATCCACCTTCAAGAAGAATAATCTCCTTGAGTCTTCAACTCATCACCCTTCTGCCCAAGAGTAACTTGTTCCAAGACAAACCTCAATAATAACCAGCTGCCACACTCTGATTATCTTGATTCTTCGAATCCACTTCTGAGATCAACCAAATGCCACAGTTTGATCACCTCATTCACGAATCCTCATATGAAAACAGCCAAATGCCACATTTTGACCTTTTTCACGTTTGTCAGAACTCTCACAGAGATATCTTGATCCACCAAGGAACCTTGATCTTCAAGTCACATGTTCCACTTGCTCAAAAGCAAACCCACTTAGACTCCCTAAGCCATGGTCATGTAACATCTTCTCCTTCCTACAGCTCCCGCAAACTGCCATGAGAACAATCTTTTTGAAGCATCCTATTATTCATTCCTGTAGATCACCCTATCACTAACTGATGTGCCACATCACCAGCTGAGACTCCTGATGTTGAGCTAGATGTCATAACATTATGTCATCCAACTGTTGAATTCAGCTCAACCTTCTGCCACTCAGAAGAACCTCCTCCCTTTGCAGAAATAGATTTCCATGTTCTCATAGACTTGATTCAACAATCAACTTTGAGTAGACAACCTCCATCCTGCTTAGAAACTCCAAAGACTTCAAACCTACCACATCTGAATCTTCAGAAAATAAGTAGTCCAAGACTACCCCATAACTATACCAAGGAATGTCACTTCCCTCAGTAGAGCCGTCAGTAGAAAGCCAGAGATAACTGCCACTTATCCTCGACCTTCACAACCAGAGCAAACACCATGCTCCAAACCACTTAGATCAGAAATAAACTAATACAAGCTCTAACCATCAAGAATATGATGTCTTCATAGACTGCATCTTCAACAGCATAATTCATGTCGTCACACACATCAGACAACTGCCAAGCTCCCAACCAGGTCTTTACAAACAGCCAGCAGATGATGCTCACTCCTTCATTCACACACTTCTGAAACAGTCAGCTGATAAGGCTACCTCAGGTTGTCATCTTCAAACATCAAGCTACTCCATCATGGCCCACAAACAAAATATCCAGACACAACTTTGCTTAATTCTCTAGACAAATACTCAGTCTCCCGTCAACGTATTTACCCTTAGACAGAATAAGATTACCTTCTCACACAAGGTACGACATTCTTTTCCTGCACACTTGTGTCACTAGCTGATCCCTCTTTTAATAATCCACACCACTGATCACTAATTGGCTTGACCTGATACTTCACCAAGAGCACAACTATCTTTCTTTGGCTGAGAGAGCAAAGAACTGGAATGATGTTTCAACATCAGTTCTGACAACAGTCTTCATAACATTACCCACTTCTATGGCTTTGGAAACTATAACCAATCACACAGATCTCTTACAGGGAACAAATCAACCTCAACTTCTTCTAGTTCATGTATTTGCAGAACTACATGTGACATCATAACCAGAAGGATCCTCCTAAGCTTAAGAAATAACTTATCAATATTTTCACTCCCGCATGAAAGCTTTGACAGTGATACTCTTTTGCTTTGACTCCACCCTCTTCTTTCATCATCAAGAAGGTTGACACAGCCTTCAATAAGACCTATTCACCTCCTGATCACTTCTATCCCCAACACAAAGATATGAGATAATCTTCAAGTAACTTTGGCATCTCTAACCAAACGGTTGAAGTTGTCTTGCACAAACTACAACATCCTGCTGAGGAGACCAACCCCTAATGTCTTTCTAAGAGAGTACCTTCCCAACAGATACCATGCAGCAGAACACTCAACACCTCCTTGCACAAACCTGAAATGCTCATCCTATGGTTGGTACACACATATAACTCCTTTCAAACAGAATCTGCTCCATGGCCATAAACAAGATCGCAAACAACTGGCTGCTTTGGTCAGAAAGAACTTTCAGATATCAGAGAAAATGTCCTTGACATTTGAGCTTGACAAAAACAAACAGCCTTTGAATACCTACTCACTTATCCAATGAGTGACACTATATTGATCATCTCTTGACCAAAATACACATCTAAGACATGTTTCTTGAAGGAAACTTCTTAGAGACACAACCCAGATGCCTCCTCTTCCAAGCCAGGAGTAGGTTCCAAACAGATGTGATCAATACACATATGTTTAGCCCCCAAGCATCTGTAATGCCAACAAGATTCTGCACAATCTGCTAGTTTTATGTTCCAACATCTGGTAGGACATAAGTTCTCTTCACACCAAAAGATCTTTAACACAGCCCAGAGATTGACCTTGTAGGGTTGGAGGCAAGAATAAATTGCTTCTAACTTTCTTCAGATCTCTTTTCAACAAGCACATATAAGAGTTCCCTTTATGAGTGGACTTGGGATGAACCACAAGTATCTTTGGTAACTCTACCAAGCTAGTTGAAGATATCCTCAAGTATCACCACACCATGTGATACATCTTCAGAGGAGAACAGAATGTTGCAGCCTTAACACAAAACCACCAGGAATTTTCCATCAGATATATATAAATATGCAACGGAACACATACCAGAAAACCCCTCTACAACCTTCAGGCACAACATAATAACCCTTGCACAAACACGACACTCCATGTGCACTAGGTCAATATAGGTTTGAAAATAAGTCAAACCACACAGCAGCTCACCACCAAAGCTACAAGCCTGATAGATTCATTCTCCACTCCAAGGGATCTCTATGAACTGACCAAGTCCATAACTATCTTCCTTGCTCATGAACCAGAAAGTATCTTCCCAAGATCTCATCCAGAAACAGACAGGATGCCTGCTCTGATAACAATTGAAATTCTGGTACAGATGTGTGATGTCTTTGTGCAATGTCACAACATCGCAATCTGCTGAACAAGGTAATAATAAAAGCAGTAAATGAACACAATCAATTGTTCACCCAGTTCGGTTTAACCAACCTACATCTGGGGGCATACCAAGCTAGGAAGGAAGTCCACTATTAGTAGTATCAAATTACAGACTCAACAGACCAGTTGACAATCTACCTAATTTAATCCCTACCCAATGACCCTTCTACCTAAGTCCTCCCTAGGTAAGAGACTCCATCTCACTTCCAATCATCTCGATGATGTCTAGCAGTCAACTACACTGTCACTGCATCAACAGCTTGATTCCTTAAACTTTTCTATCACATAGACTTGGAAGACACACTTCCATGACACCTATTGGAGTTGCTTCAAAGCTTCCTCCAAGAACAATACATCTCTTACCTACAGGCTTCGAGATAAACACGATGACCATCCCACAAACTGGGTGGTTCATCAACTAACACAGCCCTTATAATCTACATGATGGCTGGCTTACCAAAACTAGGTTACAATGCACTTATTTATAACCTATTTCCCAACTGGATTTGGGCCTTCAAATCATATCCAATCTTTTGCTAAATCTGCAACAGATTCTGCTCCCAAATAGATCTTCAATCAAATCTTCAATTTAAATCTTCAATAATTAACTCTAAATATTCTCCATATCTTTATGCATTAAATTCAGCTCCACATAATATTTCCAGGATATTATGTATCTTTTAAATCTTCTCTTTAAATCAGCTGCAAGATCTTCTCCACACAAATAGGAACAATCTTCTCCACACAAATAGGAACAATCTCCATGTCTATTTGCACAAAAATAGTAACAAACTATTCTCCACAAGATATGCAGAATTAATTGTATCAGAATAAATCTTCTCCAATAAATTCACATCCAATCTAACTAACAGATCTCCTCAGATCAAACTAATGCGCGCAGCCCTAAAACCATCACAACCTGATGTTTTAATGTTCTGGTATAGTGATGTCAAGACATCGCATGTGACATCACTCTTCAGCACTTTAACTCTTCAACACCTTAACATTCTGCAATACAAAAACCACAACAGATGGTTTTCTGATGTTCTGTCAACTGATGTCAAGACTTCAGGTTTAACATCAACTCCCTTCTGAATCCATAAAACTTCAACCCTTCTGAACTTAACATCAACTCAATGTTAAGAACTCATGTTACGACATCAGACATATGACATTAACAACACCATTGTTTTACCAAAATTCCAGCCAATACAAGAACTAACAAGAAGCATCACCTTCAGCAGTTCCTTGGTCCTTACCAACTGTCCCCGCAGAAGCATTCCTTTTCTCCATGAAGGTCTTGATCAACTGTTCAAGTTTGGCCTTCCGAGCAGTGTCTCTTCTAATGGATTCTTCCAGTTCCTGGCAAGTTTCTTGCAGCTGAGCAATGATTTCATCATCAAGATTAGCATGACTGGAAGTCTGTGAAGATGTCCCAGCAATGTCTGAGACATGTGCTCCAGCAAGTAGCTTGTAGTGAAGGGATAGAGGAGGTTTCCTTTTGAGTGCAGTGTCACCCCTCAACACAAGATTAGGACACTGTTCTAGAATAATACCACAGATCAAGGAAGGGAAACAGATAGGCATCTTGACAGTAGGTGAGCTAGCTTGTTTCAAGATCTGCTCAAAGATGTATGATCCAAAATCAAAGGCGATCTTCTTCCCTATAACATATATGAATCTGCCAAGTGTAGAGGAAATAGTAGATGTGTGATTTGTAGGAACCCAATTTACCACAACAATCCTGTGGAGGATGGCATATTTGACACTTAATTTTCCAGACGACAATTTCTCTGCATTTGGCCAATGTCTCATACAGCCACCTGTAATCTCCTTGCAAACAGTATTGTCTGTTACCTCCAACTCAGGTTGGGATGCCTTGCTCTTGCCCAGATAGTTGTTGATAATTTCAGGTGAAAAGGTGACAGCTTCTCCTCTCACAGATACTTGTCTGAGATTGTTGCCCCTGTTCTCACCACACTCTTCAGATATATTCACCACGAATTCTTTGACTAGATTTCCATAGCAGGGTCCTAACTTGGACACTGTTCTCATCAATCCAGCCGCATCAATGAGCTCCAATATTTCTTTGTACTTTTTGAAGTCCTTCCCCAACTCTCTCTCCAGAGCAATCCTTCTTTGATCAACAATTTTCCATCTATCTGTATTTCTCATAGAACTTTCAGTAGAAGCCTTCTTGCAGGTGGAGTTTTTTATACCAATGATGTCCTGGACATCTGTTTCAACTTCATAGTCAGAATCACTTTGATCAGTAATTTTTCTTTTCTTAGTGGGCACTACAACCTTGCTCCATTGTTTAGGAGGCCCTGCTTGAACTTTTCTTTCCCCACCTCCAGATTTACCACGCAATTTCGAAGACTTGGAGCCTTCACTTATTACAGTTTTTCCTCTTCTTCTCTGAATTCTTCTCAGCATTCCAGCATTGATTCGTGGAGAACCAATCAGGGGAGCCGTGCATGGAATCAGAGTTAGGATGTTGAGACATGTTTAGTTGATCACACGGTACAGTCTTGAGAATGATAGGAGAAAACCCTAAGACGCGTGAGCTTTGAAGAGAAGGTGCAAGAGGAATTTGTGTAGAGTAAGTTTGCTGAAAATAAGGTGTGTTTGCCCGCCTATTTATACTTTTGAGGACTGGGCCCAGAGTAGAGCGGTATTCACAGAATTTGATTACCCGACTCGCTTCAATTGCATATTTATCAAATTCTCCTTCTGAACTTACCTTGCTGGCATACTTGCTAAATTTAAGCTCATTATTGCATTTCACCAAGCAAACATCATGAGTTGCTTTACAATTTATCAGCACCTGTTCTAACCTGATAGTCTTTCCAATATCTTTCTTAGTCTTCAAGCTTATTTTAGTGTTCTCAGAACTCCATAGATAACAATTATCCGACGCTCTCTTACCTCTCATGATAACCTTACCCTTCTTGTTTGTTATCTCACATTCAGAATTGGTAAAGTTGACCTTGAGACCTTGATCACGTAATTGACTTATGCTGATCAAGTTTGCATCTAAACCTTCAACAAGCAATACCTCCTCCAGATTGGGTTGTCCTGCACAGTCCAGTTTTCCAACACCTATTACTCTCCCTTTTGATCCATTACCAAAGGTCACGTAGTTGACAGAATGAGACTTCACATCTGACAGACATCCCATGATACCAGTCATGTGCCTGGAACATCCACTGTCGAAGTACCATTTTTCCTTTGCAAAGACACTAAAAGAATTATGAACTATGTGTTCCTCTGCAGTACTCTTAGGAGTCCACACTTTTGTTGCCCCAACCAACTCTTGTTTCCTACTAGACTGTAAGCCATTCTTGGGGTAGCCATATAATCTGTAGCAGAAGGGTTTTATATGTCCAAGCCTTCCACAATAGTGGCATTTCCATATTTGATTCTTGTTTCTTGTGACATTCTTCTGATGTCTGCGAGGATGTTGCAACATGTTATACGACATCTTTGATTCCTTTTCAGGTTGAGCAGGTGTCACTTCAGGCCATTTTCCCTTGTCCATCTCGCTGGAACTTTCAAACCCGAGACCCCTAACATCTCCAACATCTCTCCCTAACTTCAGAATCTCATCAAGCACATCAGAGCTGCTATTTAGCATTCTGACTGTTTTGATGACATTATCCAGTTTGGAGTTCAAAATAACTACTTCACTTTTTAGATCAGAGATAGTAGCCAGATGCTCTACCTGTTCAGCTTTTAGATGAGCAATGATTTTCTTTTGTTCTTCTTTCTGCTGACACACTTCTTCACTTTTAATGCATAAGTTCTTATAGGAAGCAGCTAGCTCTTCAAAAGTAAGATCATCACTGACTGATTCTTCATCAGACTCACACACACCTGTTAATGCTGTGACCCTTTTTCCAGACTTCTCATCAGTTTCAGTTTCAGAATCGTCTTCTGACCATGAGACTGATAGCCCCTTCTTTTGCCTCTTGAGATATGTGGGGCACTCAGACTTTACATGCCCAAAACCTTCACACTCATGACACTGAGCTCCTCTCTCTTGGTTAGAGTTACCTTCAGTACTGGTGTTTCTCCCAGCATTCTGATTTTTAATGATGTCAGATGGCTTGTCCTTAACATTTGATCTTGACTTCCAATCCACCTTTCTGAGTACTTTGTTAAATTGTTTGCCTAGTAACACCAGATCTTCTGAGAGGCATTCATCTCTGTCCATATTACTTTCCCTTTCTGAATCACCTGCCTTTGACACAAAAGCTATACTCTTCTTCTTTTCAGTCTTTTCACTGATCCCCAACTCAAATGTTTGAAGTGATCCCACAAGTTCATCCACTTTCATTTTATCTATGTCCTGAGCTTCCTCAATAGAAGTCACTTTCATGTCAAACCTCTTAGGTAGATATCTGAGGAGTTTTCTGACCAGTTTGCTGTCAGACATCTTCTCACCTAGAGCACTTGAAGCATTAGCTATTTCAATAATGTTCATGTGGAAGTCATGAATGCTCTCATCTTCCTTCATCTTCAAATTTTCAAACCTGGTAGTGAGAATCTGAAGTTTTGACATCTTTACTTTTGAGGTTCCTTCATGAGCAATCTTCAGGACCTGCCAAGCCTCTTTAGCAATGGTGCAGTGTTTAATCAACCTGAAGATATTCTTGTTAACACCATTGAACAATGCATTCATGGCTTTGGAATTCCCTACGGACCCTTTGTAATCTGCATCATCCCAGTCTTCCTCTTCCTTCACCACATCAGTAGGGGTACCTTTTTCATCTTTAACCTTTGGGGGCTCCCATCCTTTGATAACAGCTTTCCATGCTTGATCATCCATGGATTTGATGAAAGCTATCATCCTTGGTTTCCAATAGTCATAGTTAGAACCATCAAGCAGAGGTGGTTTGTTCAGAAATCCTCCATCCTTGTCCATTGTACCAGAAAGTACCTTCCCTGAATCTCACCCAGAACCAAATAAGGGTGCAAGCTCTTGATGCTAATTGAAATTCTGGCACAGATATCAGATGTCCTATACAGATGTTGAGACACTGATATCCAACACAATGAACAAGATAACAATTTAATAATAACAGTGCAGAAAGTAAATAACACAGCGATATGTTTACCCAGTTCGGTCTAACACACCTACTCTGGGGGCTACCAAGCCAGGGACGAAATCAATGTACGATAGTATCAATTCACAGATCATACAAACACTGAATAATCTGCTCACTTAATCACTACCCTTCCTATGACTTCTACCTAAGACTCACCTAGGTATGAGGCCCTCCTCAAATCCCTCTACAACCACAACCCATGATTGGTACCTTTCAAGACAAGTAACAATGGTCGAAACACAAATTCTCAATACTTCACAGCTTATGAGAATTAACACACAACCACTCAATGCTTAAAAGCTTATGAGCAACCTTACACAACTTACACTACAGTCCTTATACTGTTACCATAAGATACCAGTTAGGCTCACAAAATATAAGCACACAAACCTAAAAATACATGTAAGTTCGACACCTAAAACTAGGTTTACATCAGTCAATATATAGCAATTAATCTGGACTGAATTGGGCTTCAAAAACGCAGCAAATAGACTGCTCACATTTCTGCAAAATTAACTCCAACAAAATAGGTCTTCAATCCAAAGTTTCCTATTATGTCTCCATAATTAGAAACAGCAGCAAATCCGAAAACCAACAAATAACCATAATCCAAAAATGCTTTGGATGCCACATAGGATAACCAAATATTCACAGAATATTCAGTAACAAATCATAGTAACAAAATCTGAATTAAAACTGACTTCACAGCGCGATGTCCTATGAGCTGCCATGGAACATCTTCATTCGACATGTTGAAAGTAGCCACTTAGAACATTAAGATTCAACATCTTGCTGTTATAATAGTTTTAGCAAAATAAATGCCAACCACAAAAGCACAGAAATAACAGAAGAAGAGAACCAAAGTACTGAAGACTCTCATGACTTGAAGTTCTGAAGGCGGAAGGCTCTGAAGACCAAGTGTAGAAAGACTCTGAAGACTTATGTGTTATGAAGTTTACGGTTCCAGAAGTCAAGTGCTGAAGACTCCGAAGACAGATTCCTAATGGACGAGTTCTGAAGTTTCGGAAGACTTGAAGAAGTAAAGGATGATGTTTTTAAAGACAAGTGCTGAAGTTCTGAAGATTGATTCCTAATGTACTTCTTCAATTGACTGAAGACTTGACGTATTAGATATCCTGTTAAGAAGACTCTACTCATGCTTCATCAATTTACCATCAGAAGCCTCTGAAGTTTGGAAGTTAAATGTTACCGTTGTGAGTAACTGTACACAGCGCCCAAGAAAGATATATCCCATCACTTCTCCCACAACAAAAAGGAGATGTGTCAGTACATCTAATTATTACACAACGTCTCTTTTCCAACAGCCAACAGTTTTCAAACAGCTATATTTTTACTGGGCTATTTAAAGGAAAGAGTATTCGCTTCTGAACGAATCGATTCACTCCATCAAAAAGGTGAATTGATCAAGTCATTATGTAAAGATAGAAACAACGATGAGTTCTTATTGTAACACTTAGAATATCCAAAGCTATCACCATTTACGCATGGCCATTGTTGTTGAAGCTCAAAGATCATCATTCAACACAACAACAATGAAGTTGTACAGAAGCTGTTGATGAAGAAGACAACATTGAAAATCAGTCAAGTCATCAACCACCTTCTCGTCAGTGCTACATTGAAGATATGAAGCAAGAAGTTATTGCTCAAAGCTTGCTCACCCAAGAAGATGAAGAAGAAGAAGATCTATAAGATGACAACAACTGTCAAATCATTTTACATCTGTGTAGTTTCTTAGAATAGCAAGGAGCTGCTACTCATATCTTGCTTGAACACTTGTGTGTTCTTTGTACTTAAACTTAGGAGTAAATCTGCTTGTTAAGAAGCTTTGTTGTAATCTCCTGTATAACTAATTCTTGGTGAATTAGGATTCCTTGAGTGGTTAGTGTGACCGGAGACTCGAGAAGACAATGGCGAGATGTCATTGTGGGAAAAGCCTGAAATAGGGTCAGTAGCGTTATATTCATTGTGACAAATCCCTGAACGTCTAGCCGTGAAAGCCTAGTAGTAGATCTTGCGAGATTGGAACCTGCAGGTCAATGTTCATTATATTCATTAAGTTGAATCCCTGAACGGTTCATTGCATGTTAGTCACAGTGCGGATGTGGAAGTGGTTAGTCACCGGCTGTTACTCGTGCATCTGTAATCGAGATTGATTATAGTGGATTAATACCTTGTGTTCAAGGTGAAATCACCTGAGGAGGCTGGACTGGATTAGCCTTTGTGGTGAACCAGGATATATCGTGTGTTCTTTACTCTTATGCTTAATGTCTTGTTTATGTTTCTATATTGAGTATCAGAACCTTACACAAGCAAGTCAGAATCTTGCAACTCTGATAAGGTTCCGCTCTGCAAGTTCTGAATGTTGTACATATTGTTCAGACTCTTATTGGTTCTCATGCTCTAAGCATTACCAAGTTTGAATTTGACTTCGTAAGTCAGAGTCTCTCAACGAACTCTGATGTAACGTAAAGTGTCTTATTGACAAGAAGCGAAAAGTTGTTAAAAGAGTAAATACACAGTTCAAACCCCCCTTTCTTGTGTCTTTCTCACACCTTTAATTGGTATCAGAGCTCCGGTTCTGTTATTGATGGATATCAAAACACTTAACAGTGTCAGAAAAAGATCCAGATGCAGTGCGTAGAAATACTCTGGGTGAGATTGAAATCCACTTATAATTTCTGTAACAGTTCAGAAGATGACTCTGTACAAAATTGTAATCAATCTGAGTACTTGAGCAAATCACTGATTCTGAAAGTTTTGCAGTTGTCAAACAACTAAATCTTCCTCACTTAAGTTTTATTGAAGATTGAAGAATCAACTGATAGGATAGATTCATCAGATAAGAAGTAGTATCTGTTGAATGCTTATCTTGAAAGATACGTGTGGATGAACCACATATTTGCTCAAAGTTGAATCATTAGAAAACAAGAAGTCTTGTTTGCTGAAGTTTAATTCTTTATGAGTTTTTGAGATATTTTCAAGAAACGGATTAGGTCCACCCTTGACTTTCTCGCTTTAAGCTCATTCAGAACTTCTTCATGTAAAGAAGAAAGAATGTTGTTCTATGATTTTGAACTTTAGAATTATGTTTGATGAAGTCAGAAATCTGATAAATTCAAACTCTTAGAAATGATTCAACATCTGAATCTTCAATGATCAGAAGTTAAAAGATTCAATGAAGTACTGAATATTGTTTTCTCGGAAAATATAAACTGTAAAGAGTATTCAGAAAAAAAGATTTTCACAGATTCATCAAGTACTTGATCAAGAATGAACACTTAAAGTTTTGACAAAGTCAATATAACTATGTTCTGATAACTGGAGATTCTATCTCAGTTGAACCATTTGTGATTGATCAGTTTCTATCTGATGAGTTTCTCAGAACTTCTTTAATCTGAAATCAGAAGATGTTTAATCTGATGCATTAACTAAAGTCATCCCTTGAAAGGATTTTAGTTGCTGATGTTTTCAGAATGAGGAAATCAATTGACGTTCTTTTAGAAGTAGATATGCTATTAATCCTTGATGGACTATTTTTGTAACAAGAAAGATCTGCATTGTGAGATCAAGAAAATATCATGCAAACGATGTCACATGTTAACTACATGTTTCATGATACTTGGTTCTGAACTAACTCTGTGTGTGTCTGAAGAAACAAGTCAGAGGATATTATATGATGTCAATATTTCTCAGCACATAACCTCTCAACGGTTCATGGTATAACCTTGAACTTAATAATCATCTGAAAAGGATTTATGGAAGTCTGTCATTCTGATCATATAAATCAGAGCCTCTTTTTGTTAACTCTCAGAAATTAAATGAATGAGATTAAATAGGAAGAGGAAAGAATTTGTGTATTATTCCAGCTCTCTACCGAGAATCAGAAATAAAAAAATGATCACATCTTTCAGAAATTAGAATGCAAGTGAATCTTGAAGAATCCAAGAACAGTTCACTCTGAAAAGGAAAACTCAGAGTCAAGATGGAATGCATTCAGATAAATCTCTAAGGATCTCAGTTTTGCCTTTGGCTGAAGAAACAAGCCAGAAAATGCTGTGAGATCCAAAATGTCACTTCCGAAGTCTTGGAAAGATCTAAAGTAAAGAATCTCTGCAAAAAGATCTCTGTATCCCTAAGGTATGGTTTCTTTTATTCATGTTTATTTTTAAACACTAACTGTCTACTAGTAGTTCTTTAAGATTCTCAAGAATAATTAAAATAAAGATAGATCCTCAAGCGTTGTGATTAAATGATTTTCAAAAATTAAATAAACAATCATGATTACGTTGTGTCAGCGACTACATCCCTACCCATAGGTATACGGCGATTTAAGTCTATCATGCATCCTTTCAGCTGACCGTCACAACTATTCATAGCGTGTCTAGGAAATGATGACCACGCGTGTTCCAAGCGTGATAAATAGCTATCACTCCTTAGTTCTCCTCACAACATTACTCCCTTTCTAGAAAGAATCTCTATCTAGTAGCTTAGAACTTCCTTCATCAACTATCCTGCTCAAAATGTCTTCACACAATATCAGAGGAGAAACTACTGACCTCAAACTCTTAAAGGAATACACTCTAAACGTGAACCATCTACCTCTTCTCCACAAAACAAGTGTTTTCTCTGGAATTAAATTTCAGAACTGGGAGAATTATTTCTCCATGCTTGTTGGATCTGTCTTCCCTGAACTAGTGACTGAGTTTTGGGCAAATGCTCGGACACTAGAATATGATCTTGGCAAGAATGCTATTTTGTCTGTGGTTGCTGGCTGTCTAGTCTTGATCAACCCCATCATCATAGCCAAAGCCATTAGGTGTGTTGAAGATGGTGTGACTGTGGAAAGAAATATCAACAACCATAGCTTTGACAGGCATTTGTACGTCATTTTCGAAACAGAGGGACGTCCCACTCAACCTTGCACCCTCACTCCAATTTCTAAAGATTGGTAGAATCTAATGGTAACTAATTTAAGACCAAGAGAAAGAGGAGGAGGATGGTTGTCTGACAAAGAAAGATTATTCATTTTCTTTTTAGTGTCCAGGATCAAAATAAACCTACCCCAATCCATGTGTAACCATTTAAAGGAAGAAATTAATCTGTCTAGGGAAGACACAATCTACCAAGTTCCCTACTGCAGGATTATCTCCCACATTCTTGACCTCCAGGGAGTAGTTGGTCATTGCAGAAGAAATGGAATGACTGAGAAGATCCTTCCTGAGTTTTGTAAACCTACAACGTTCTTAGTTTAAGATAGGAAGTTAGTTGATCTTGATTCATAGGTTAATTGAAGCCCCTATCTTACTGCACTTATGTAAAACTTGATATCTATATCTTTTTGATTAATTATTAAAGTATCTCTAAATGTAGTTTACAAAATATTTTTCGATGAATGATTCTTATGATCACGATACACTGAATCAATAAATAAAACAAAATAATAAGTGCTCCTTAAAATTCACACGAAAAGGCTCTGGACTATCTAGAAACCACAAATTCCTCTTAGGTCATAATTAAGTGACGGTTATCATTATCACTCACTACAATTATTTCATGACTCTTGATTGGATAATCTGTCCTTATTAAAGATGATAATCATTAAACCTCTTTTCCCACATTACTTAGTGCGTCTAAGAAAAATCAACCGTTATTCTTCCAAATTCTCCAAACCATTCTTCACTCATTCCTCTATAAAAGGCTTCAGACCTTAAATCACCAACTCAACTCATCTGAATCGTCTGCCTAAATACCTTCTATTTTCTTCATCCTATCATCCTCTACAATGGCCTTCTTTTCCCAAAATACTTCAACTCCCACAATCATACAAATTCTAGTTGACCATCTCATCGTCCTATTAGAAACAATTGTGAACTTCAACAATTTGAAATCAAATGGATGTGATATTACTCCTTCAATGGAAACTCAAGGATGGAGTAATTACTTCAAGAGGTTGGAAGGACCAACTTATAGTCATCTGGTTAAGGATTTCTAGATACACGCCAACACATCCAACACCCTCATTGTCTCCTTCGTCTTTGGAAGGAAAATCTTCACATATGAGAAGACTATTTTAGATCTTCTGGTGCATGACAACAGTGGTGTGAGAATCACTAAGAACTAACTAAACGAGGAAAAAGAGGCTAAGGTTATGGCTAGCATTTTCAAAGAAAATGTTGTAGCTGATGCAGAGAACTCAATATTCTCTAATCTAAAAGATTCTCTACAAGTATGGTTTAGAATCCTTCTAGGAAGTGTGTTTCACCATCTTCCTTTAAACCAACTCAATGACACTAAAAAATGTGCCCTATTTCTCCTTCTTAAGGGAATCAAGATGCATCTTCCTGCATTTCTCTTCAAACTTCTGAAGGAAGCCATAAGAAACTCCAGAACAGGTTCTGTCATGGAGGACAGACATATTCCGTATGGAAGACTTATTTCTAACATTTTGGTGGAATCAGGGGTAGTTAACGATATTTTGATTAATGAGGGAGAATCAAGAAAATTGCTTAAAAGCACTGGAAAAATTCTCAAGTTTGAGAATCTTAAAAGAGAAAATTTCACTCTAGATAACACATCTTTTAGGAAATTAACATTGACACCAAGGGTTCCAGTTGAAGGATTTCCAATATTCGCCACTTATAATCAGAGAGAAGTCGGGAACTATCTGAAACAATCTAAGGACGAAGACATTAGCGTATGGATTAACATGGAGAATATTACTGATGTACTTCAAGAGCTTTCAGATTGGAAGAGAGTAAGTAAGAAGTAGAAGGATACTGATGATGGAGAACCTTCATCAAAAAGATAAAAAACTGTGTATGATGCATTAACATCCTTTAAGGATAATACCATCACAAAAATTCAAAACTTAGTGGATGCTTCCAGATCCTGTGTGGACCCCATGGAAATAAGAAATATCTAGACTGAGTTCCATGAATGGATCTCAGAGGAAATTATGGAGAGCAAGAGGCTGGCAATTACTCAAGCAGAAGAAAAGTTGCATACCTCAAGAATTGATGATTCTGAAAGCTTATTCTCATCTTCCTCATCATCATTAGGCTCCCTTTAGTCAAATCCTTAGGCACCTATCCTCATTAAGTCTATGCTTTGATTACCTTGAACCCTTTAGGATTAATTCTAGCCTATGCCTTCTATTTTAAAATCATTTTGTGGTTCTGTGTTAAAATTCCATCTAGATGCTTATTCATATGATTAATGCTTAAATGATAACATCCCTTGAGTTTATTTATGTTCACTATCATATTAATCTACATATGCTTAAATGCTAAGATGCTCTATAACTTTTTGATAATGTCAAAAAGGGGGAGAAAAGAATATGATTTTGATTGATGAATATATGTTTAACTTGATTGGAAAGAAAGAAATTTAAACAAAAAAAATTCAACTCAAACAAGTAATCAATCATATAAAATGCATTACTACTAACGTTTGTTATTTGATGTTTAACCGAGGAACTCTGAACAAGTTCACTAGGCATTCTAAGACAGGTTAAGAAAGAAGAACAGTGAAGTTCTTATGAACTGTTGGTCATATAATAGAAGTTGCACACTTCGTGAACATGTGTTCAGAATCAGATCTACCCAGTACTGTTCAGAAGTTGAGAACTGTCTGAAATTCAAAGTTTATCTTGATCTCTGTCTCACGTGGTTTAGAAGCTGCAAGCTGTTTAAAAATATGAGATTTAGAACGCAAAGAATCAGAAGAAGAAAAACTCTAAAAGCAGACAAGACAAAGTATACATCTCAAGATGCTTATTCAGAAGAATTGTGCAAAACAGAAGTCAAAGAATTGTCTGAAGATCCGAATTGAAGATCCAAGAAGAAGTAATTCTGATGTCTACCAAGAACTCAATCAAGAAGAAATGATTTGGTATCAGACTAAGTCAACAAATGGTAATCAGACTCAGTATACATAAAGATTGGTATCAGACTCAGTCTGAAAAGCTGTACAATGCTTTCAATACCTTCACTGGTATCAATTTCAGCACTCTAAGGAAATACCCTTCAAGTGGTAGGAAAAGAATTCCTTCAGTTGGAATTAGACACAACATACTCTGGTATAACTCAGTATCAGACTAAGATTAAAACATGTGCACAAGTTTCAAAATTAAGCGTTGATTGATCATAAAAATTAACCTTTAATTGATATCTGAACAAAAATCAAGCTTTGATGAACCACTGAGTTGTGATAGTAACAAGGTTCTGAGATGAAGACCTGTGTTCAAAAGTCAAACTCTGAAAAAGTCATGACACATATTGGTGATTAAAATCTCATATTCCTGAACTACTTTATGAAGATCCCAATATCTGACTTATAGAAATTAGGGGGAGACTACCCAGAAGATTCAATTGCAAAATACAAAAATCTTCACAAAGTCTAAAACTCAGGGGGAGTTTCTTAAAAAGACGGTGCCTGTCTCTGATGAATAGCAAGGCTATGTTATCAGATAAGAACTGGTCTGTTTGTGCTTAAATGAATCTGCTAAAAAGTAGAAATTCTTCAGAAGTCTCTGAAGATTACAAGCTCTGATACGACTACAAAGGAACTGAGTTCTGAAAATCTGAAGATGGAAGTTCTGATGAACTAGTCCAGATGCTGAAGACTCTCTGTTTTCTTAAAGACAAGATAGAGAAGTAATCCTTTTCTATTCTTCATTCTGGAAACTCAAGTTGTTAATCTGTATGTCTTTGGATCATATAAGATTCTGGACGATCACAGATAAAACTTTGAGGATAACACATTCAGGGGGAGCTGTTGTTCCGAACTCTGAATATGTTTGTTTGGTGATTACCTTGTATAAAATGTTCAATCAAAATACTTGGTTTTGTCATCATCAAAAAGGGGGAGATTGTGAGAGCAAGAGTTGTCTCTACAAGTCAATCTATGTTTTGATGATAAAAATATGTATTTGTGAAAGAACCATTTTATGTTTTAACGTGTGTTGTGTGCAGATTATATTCATAGAAGATATCAGATCCAACAAGCACCAGCCAGATGTGCGTAATTGATAATATGTGAAGTTACTATGTGTGACACAAGTCGCAAGATGCAAAAACGCTTCTGTATCTGATCGTGATCAGTCAGATTCAAGGATGCCAATATTGTTGTTGCAATGCTCTTGTGGATGCTCTCTGAAAGTGGTCGAGATTATGAAGATTGCGAAGCTTCTGAAGAAGAGAACCAAAGTGCTGAAGACTCTCATGACTTGAAGTTATGAAGGCGGAAGGCTCTGAAGACCAAGTGCAGAAAGACTCTGAAGACTTATGTGTTCTAAAGTTTACGGTTCCAGAAGTCAAGTGCTGAAGACTCCGAAGACAGATTCTTAATAGACGAGTTCTAAAGTTTCGGAAGACTTGAAGAGGTAAAGGATAATGTTTTTAAAGACAAGTGCTGAAGTTCTGAAGACTGATTCCTAATGGACTTCTTCAATTGACTGAAGACTTGACGTATCAGATATCCTATTAAGAAGACTCTACTCATGCTTAATCAATTTACCATCAGAAGCCTCTGAAGTTTGGAAGTCAAATGTTACCGTTGTGAGTAACTGTACACAGCGCCCAAGAAAGATATATCCCATCACTTCTCCCACAGCAAAAAAGAGACGTGTCAGTATAGCTAATTATTACATAACGTCTCTTTCCCAACAACCAACAGTTTTCAAACGGCTATATTTCTACTGGGCTATTTAAAGGAAAGAGTATTCACTTCTGAACGAATCGATTCACTCCATCAAAAAGGTGAATTGATCAAGTCATTGTGTAAAGATAGCAACAATGATAAGTTCTCGTTGTAACACTTAGAATATCCAAAGCTATCACCATTTACGCATGGCCATTGTTGTTGAAGCTCAAAGATAATCATTCAACACAACAACAATGAATTGGTATAGAAGCTGTTGATGAAGAAGACAACATTGAAAATCAGTCAAGTCATCAACCACCTTCTCGTTAGCACTACATTGAAGATCTGAAGCAAGGAGTTGTTGCTCAAAGCTTGCTCACCCAAGAAGACGAAGAAGAAGAAGATCTACAAGATGTCAACAACTGTCAAATCATTTTACATATGTGTAGTTTCTTAGAATAGCAATGAGCTGCTGCTCATATCTTGCTTGAACACTTGTGTGTTCTTTGTACTTAAACTTAGGAGTAAATATGCTTGTTAAGAAGCTTTCTTGTAATCTCCTGTATAACTAATTCTTGGTGAATTAGGATTCCTTGAGTGGTTAGTGTGACCGGAGACTCGAGAAGACAATGGCGAGATGTCATTGTGGGAAAAGCGTGAAATAGGGTCAGTAGCATTATATTCATTGCGATGAATGCCTGAACGTCTAGTTGTGAAAGCCTAGCAGTAGATCTTGCGAGATTGGAACCTGCAGGTCAATATTTGTTATATTCATTAAGTTGAATCCCTGAACAGTTCATTGCACGTTAGTCACAGTGCGGCTGTGCAAGTGGTTAGTCACCGATTGTTGCCCGTGCATCTGTAATCGAGATTGATTATAGTGGATTAAGACCTAGTGTTCAAGGAGAAATCACCTGAGGAGGGTGGACTGGATTAGCCTTTGTGGTGAACCAGGATATATCGTGTGTTGTTTACTCTTATGCTTAATGTCTTATTTATGTTTCTATATTGAGTATCAGAACCTTACACAAGCAAGTCAGAATCTTGAAACTCTAATAAGCTTCCGCTCTGCAAGTTCTGAATGTTGTACATATCGTTCAGACTCTTATTGGTTCTCATGCTCTAAGTATTACCAAGTCTGAATTTGACTTTGCAAGTCAGAGTCTCTCAACGAACTCTGATGTAACGTAAAGTGTCTTATTGACAAGAAGCGAAAAGTTGTTAAAAGAGTAAATACACAATTCAAACCACCATTTCTTCTGTCTTTCTCGCACCTTCAAGGACATGCTCCCAAACCTTGGGACATGATTCAATACACCCTATAACACCTATGGAATCCACCCATTAGGTTTGATTTAGGTCAAGGACTTGATTTCACAAAGGATCGCATAGTTTGGATTTCATCCGATAAAAAGTCAACTATGTACAAAATCAAGTTTGAATTTTTGGAATTTTTCACAAATATGGTTCCCCTAAGTCAAAAATAATGTTAATATATGATATTGATCATCATCCATCAAGAAAAATTAAGAAAAGTGAGGTTTCTTGCAAAAGAGGCAACCTTGAGAAACCAAAATTTTTCTAAGTTATGGCATAAAAATGGTTTTGGTACCAACTTCCAAGGACCATAACTTGAGATCCAAGCAACCATTTTGGGTAATCCAAAGCTAGATTTGTAGGTGTAATACCCCAAATTTCGTAAGAATATTTATTTAATTCATTTAAATATTATATTCGTGAATTCCTGAGATTTTGGTGTTTCGTGTCGATGTCGGTGTTTTTGTGAAGTTTTGGTTATTTAATTAAATAATAGTATATATTATGGAAGATATTGTATTATTACTTATTTTAAATAATAGTAGAGGAATTAAGGGTATGGAGGACTTTTGAGGAGAATTAGTGAGGGTATTATGGAGAAAGCCCAATTTTGAGGCCCAAGCGTTAGGTTGAATATTTAAGGAGGATTTTGAGAATGGGGTTCATTTTTGGTTAACCGTGAAAAAAAGGAGAGCTCTGAGGAAAAAGGGAAAAGGCGAGGAATTCGTGAAGGTTTCCAAAGGCTCAAGAGAAAACACATCGGATCGACAATCTAAGGTATGGGGAGTAATTGCCTTTCATTGTTTTCATTATAGGATTCAATGTAATTGAAGTGGTTATTTTTGTGTTTGAGGGTTTATGGGGTTTTGTGATGAATTGATGTTTTGAAGGTATTTTGTAATCGATTATTAAGGGTTGAATTTAATCGGATAAAAATACACCTTTGGGGCAGATTTCCCCGTTGTTGTAGGTTCAATCTTGAAATTCTGGTATCAGACGTGTGATGTTAAGGTGTGATGTCACAACAACACACTCTGCACAATGGACAGCAATAACAGTAAAATAACACCAAGAATTGTTGACCCAGTTCGGTTACAACCAACCTACTCTGGGGGCTACCAAGCCAGGGATGGAATTCACTACTTGTAGATATAATTTACAGTCTCAACAACCCGTTGACAATCTCCTAAACTTATACTCTACTAATGACTTCCTACCTAAGAAACCACTTAGGTATGAGAACACCACTCAATCCCTTACAAACACTCAAAGAAACCACTTTGAGTACCCTTGATCTTACTTCACAGCTTCAATCAAATCACACAACTCTCTATTGCTTCACAGCTTCTAGAGAGGACAGAAACTAAACACCTATTCAACCCTAGAATAGTGTAAATACAACTCGTACAAAATACTCAAGACACTCAGCCTATGCTCTTGATCTTCTCTCTGTATTTCTGTACCTTTTTCCCTTGGTCTTGTGCGCTTTATATAGCTCCTGAATTGGGCTTGGACTTGTCACAATATTTGATCAGATTTGTTAATTAAAACTGAATCTTCAAAACAGATTTTATCCCCAAAATCTTTTTAAATCTTCAACCTTTTAATTCTCCAACAGACCTGCAATCAAATCTCCCATGTAACAGAAAATATCTATCCCAAGATATTCTCATCCAATGAGTCAACCACTCTCCACAATTCCAGCTAACACGCGTGCCCTAACAACATCTGCACATGCTGTTGTTAATTCCGCAGATCTGATGTTACAACATCACCTGTGTGACATCAGACATCCAACTTCAGCACTTAACTACTTAACACAGCCCAGTGTTAAGACTTCAATGTTACAACATCAGTACCTTGACATCAACATTGAATATCCTTTGTTTTACCAAAATTCCATCCAATCCAGGAACTAACAATCTCCCCCTTTGGCTAATTTTGGCTAAAACAACCTCTGCACTCTGCAATCAACTTCTGCACTCTGCACCTTCAAAGATTTCAGCAGCGGAATAATCTTCAAAAATTTGAAACGTTTGAAACTCATTAGCAGCAGTTTGACAATCTTCAAAGTCTTCATCACTTGATCTGCTGTAGCACCATCTTCATTATTGACAACAGCCAATTGGTGCTCCCCCTCTAAAACATGAACCAGCATCACAACTGTTCAGTAGCTCACAATGTGCAGCAATTTACTCCCCCTCGATGTCTGCTTGGCTGCACTCTTCAAATGTCATGATATCTTCACTAGTTCAGTCAAAACTCCCCCTTAATGCAGCAACAAACTTTTCAACTAAACACCTTTTAGCAGCATCAATCTAACTCCCTCTTAATATCTGCATCACATTAGCAGCAATTGGCAATGACACTCTTGGCTATTTTCTCCCCCTTTTTAGCCACAATTAGGCAAACTTCGGTTAGAAGCCCTATTAACTATAGTCAGTACACCCTAGCTCTCATTGTTAGCCTCTCAGTTAGTAAACAGGCAAAACAAATCATAGAAGGAACCTAAAAACATAAACAGTGCATAAAACAGCACAATATTCAACTTACAAAACCAAGCACATTAAGTGCTAACACAAATACAGAAAAAAAAGCTAACCCTACTAAAATAGAAAGCAATCATTAAAAGCTTGAGTCTTCAGAGCTGAGATCATCATTATCGTCTTCATCAATAGCATCCTTCCTTGTGTTGACAGCTTCGCCTTCCTTTGTTGCCAATCTCAGAGCCATGACAAGTCTTTCAAATTTTTGTTTCCTTTCAGTATTAACTCTTATGACTTCATCTAACTCCTTGCAAGCCTCCTCTAGTTCTGTAATCAACCCAGTCTTGGCTGGTGACTGTTGTGATGTTGAGGCAGATGTCTTGACACTGTAAGGAACATGTTTCAACTTGTGATGGAGTGACAAGGCAGGCTTCCTTTTGCAAGCAACATCTGAATGATGTAGAATTCCAGGATGTTGAGACAAGACAATCCCACAAATGAGAGAGGGAAAAGCAATGGGCATCTTTACAACATTTGTAGCAGCATGCTTAATAGTCTTATCATAGATGTAGGACCCATAGTTAATTCTTTGCTTTGTCCCAACTGCATAAATTATCTTCCCCAATTTAACAGAAATTGAGGTCTTGTGACTAGTAGGAACCCAGTTGGAAATACCTATTATGTGCAGAAAAGCATATTTGACACTCAACAAACTGGCTAACAGCTTTCCTTCTACGGGCCAAACATCTACCTGCCCATCAGTGATTTCTTTGCAAATATCATTGTCAGAGGCTTCTAATTCCCCATAATCTTCCTCATTTCTTCCTAAGTAGGCATTGATCATCTCAGGAGAAAATCAGACACACTTACCCCTGATGGTAACTCTTCTGAAAGTTCGACTCTTGCTGTCATTTATCGATTCAGGTATATTAACTATGAATTCCCTGACCAGTCTATCATAGCAATCAGCCAACCCTGACACAGTCCTTATGAGACCAGCAAGCTTAATTAGGTCAATAATTTCAGTAGAGTCTAAGTCTTTTGCTACTATCTCTCTTTCCAGAGCTACCTTTCTTAGGCTCACACACTTCCACAAGGAGGCACTTCTGGCACAGTGAGATGAGGTGTTATCAGGCACTTGAGTTGTAGCAGGGTTGATGTCTTGAACATCACACTCTGACTCTTCCCTGATTCTCCTCTTCTTGCCAGACTTGGCACCTTTGCTCCATGACTTGGGAGAGTCTGTAACTGAAGTCCTTTTCTTATCCATCCGTTTTCCAATTCTATCATCATCAGATGAGTCCTCAATCTCGATAACCTCAACCTGTTCCTTTCCTTTACCCCTGTGGCTTTCATTCCTAGGGGACGATGTTCTGACATCAAGACTCACATCAGTGTCATCAGGATCTTCAGCTTCTTGACTAAGGGCCTGTCTTTGAAGATTTTTGTCCTCACCTTGAGAGTCGACTTGTTCAGCAGGCATTTGCCTTAGAGGGACAAAAATCCCTTTCACCCGTATCCCCTTCTCAAGGATTTTGGTGGCAAGCTGTTCCAAATGCATGTCTACATCAAACTTCTCCTCAACAGCTTGATAGGATGATGACCTAGCTTCAGGTTTATTCACCGTGGTCGAGGGTTTAGGGTTACCTGACTCGGGAAGCGCACTAGAAATTAGTTCTTCGGGAGAAACCCTAGTTCGTACCTGATCAGAGTTCATGGAAGGGACGGACATTGTTCCTTTGTGACAGACTAGGTTTGGAGGAAAACTTTCTATTCTGTTGAGATTTAGGGAGATGAAACGTTGCGATGAGAAAGCTTTGGTAAGTCTTGATGTAGTACCAATATAGTAAGGCGCCTGATTTTGAATACTCTTTAAAGACCAATTACTATTTTTCTCCTTCCATAAAGACTTTCCTTTTAAACAATTCACATCAGGACTCATTAACTCTGAGTGACCTTTCAGCATCCTGATATCATAGTTTGATGTTATAACATCAACTACAACATCACTAGTTGAATCTCCTTCAAGAGAGGTCCATTGATAACAGTTGTCTTTGGTTCTGGAACCCTTCATAAAAATCTAATTATGCTCATCAGAAACCACACAGTCATGCTTAGTGTAGTTTACCTTGTAACCTTCATCACACAACTGGCTTATGCTGATCAGATTTGCACTTAAACCATTGAAAAACATAACATTGTCAAGTTCAGGTCTACCATCACCTTGCACTTTCCCAACTCCTGCAACAACACCTTTTCCTCCATTGCCAAATATGACCTCATGAGAGGGACAAGGTCTAAGATCATCAAACATGGATCTACATCCAGACATGTGCTTGGAACACCCACTGTCAAAATACCATGTTCCTGCTTTATCACTCATGTGAGCCAATAAGCACTTCACCTTCTCCTTAGGTACCCATTGTTTAACAACTTTGGGCCTGTGCTCTCTCCATCTATTTTGAGGTTGAGGGTATCCATGCAGCTTGTAGCAAGAGTACTGCATATGTCCAAATCTTCCACAATAATAGCATCTCACCCTTTCATCTCTGAATCTTCTGCCATAATGAGATTGCTTATGCTGCCATCCATAATGTGGTCTCATCCTACCATAACTGCCCTGCCATCTATTATGTTGATATCTTCTCCCATAAGACGGTTGGGAATGCTGTTTCCTAGATTGTCTCCCATGATGGTGTGGCTTTCTTCTTCCATATATATAAGGAACAACATTGGTGTATCCATAACCATAACCATACCAGTTGTCCTGATCTTGAGACATCTGATGAGACATGTGCTGTTTGAACTGAGCAACTTGCATGCTCTCATGGTATTGTGGGGGCATATATTGGCTGGCTCCCTGTGGCTGCTTTCTCTTCTGATAGGGACCAGTCTTCTTCTCAATCTTCTTAGGTTGTGAAACATCAGCTTTCTTAGGGGTAGGATCCTGCTTCTTTGGCTGATGTTGAGATGAAAGTTGTGATACTTCCTTCTTTGAACCTGAAGTGCTTCCTTCTGAAGTTCCCTTGTCCTCAGCCACATAACCTATCCCAGCTTTGTCTCCAGCAGCTTTTTTTGACTGAAGTATCTTGTCAAGTGTGTCTGTACCACAGCTCAGCATCCTAACAGACTTGGTCATTTGATCAAGATGAGCTCTAACTAGCACCACTTCATTTTCCAGATCTGTCTTTTCATTCTCTAGCTGAGCAATCTGTTGCCTGTGGCACTTGTTTTCTTGACAAATCTCAGCACTCTTTAAACACAGCTCTTGATAGGTAGATGTTAACTCCTCATAAGTTACTTCTCCATCACTAGAATCATCATAAAAAACCACAGCTCCTGTTAAAGCTCTCACATGCTTTGCTGATTCGCCTTCACTTTCACTTTCAGAGTCAGACCAGGAAACTGTCATGCCCTTCTTCTGCTTTTTCAAGAAGGTGGGACATTCTTTCTTGACATGTCCATACCCTTCAGACTCAAAGCACTGCACTCCTTTATCTTGGGCAGTTTTCTCTTCATCCTTCTTGCTGGTATCAGAAGTCATGTTCTTGACATTAGGCCTGGAGTTATTATTCATTCTCTTGAAAACTTTGGTGAACTGTCTCCCCAACATTACTATGGCCTGAGATAGATCCTCCTGTGATTCAGAACTCTTTCCTTTTTCTTCTGCATCATTTGACACCAGGGCTATACTTTTTGGCTTCTTTTCTGGTTCTTCCTCATTCAATCCAAGCTCAAAGGTTTAAAGAGATCCAATGAGCTCATCAACTCTCATCTTACTGATGTCTTGTGATTCTTCAATGGCAGTAACCTTCATCTTATACTTCTTAGGTAGGGACCTAAGGATCTTCCTCACAAGCTTTTCATCTGACATCTTCTCACCAAGAGCACTAGATGCATTGGCCAGCTCAAGAACACTCATGTGGAAATCATGAATAGTCTCATCTTCCTTCATCTTCAGGCTTTCAAATTTTGATGTTAAAATCTGAAGTCGTGACATCTTGACTCTAGATGTTCCTTCATGAGTAGCCTGCAAGATATCCCACGCTTCTTTAGCAACTTCACAGGTATTGATTAACCTGAATATATTATTATCCACTCCATTGAAGATGGCATTTAGAGCTTTGGAATTTCCAAGGGCGAGCTCATCTTCCTCCTTGGTCCATTCTTCTTCAGGCTTTGGCTTAGAGGTGCCTTCTCTATCTTTGCCAGCATCATCCTTCTCACACATAACAGGAGCTTTCCATTCTTTAATAACAGCCTTCCAGGCCCTACTGTCCAAGGATTTTAAGAAGGTGGTCATCCTTGGCTTCCAATAGTCATAATTGGATCCATCCAAAATAGGGGGTCTGTTGACGAATCCTCCAACTTCTATGTCCATCTTTACACCAGAAAGTAACTTCCCTAGATCTCACCCAGAGACAGATAGGATGCCTGCTCTGATACCAATTGAAATTCTGGTATCAAACGTGTGATGTTAAGGTGTGATGTCACAACAACACACTCTGCACAATGGACAGCAATAACAGTAAAATAACACCAAGAATTATTGACCCAGTTCGGTTACAACCAACCTACTCTGGGGGCTACCAAGCCAGGGATGGAATTCACTACTTGTAGATATAATTTATAGACTCAACAACCCGTTGACAATCTCCTAAACTTATACTCTACTAATGACTTCCTACCTAAGAAACCACTTAGGTATGAGAACACCACTCAATCCCTTACAAACACTCAAAGAAACCACTTTGAGTACCCTTGATCTTACTTCACAACTTTGATCAAATCACACAACTCTCTATTGCTTCACAACTTCTAGAGAGGACAGAAACTAAACACCTATTCAACCCTAGAATAGTGTAAATACAACTCATACAAAATACTCAAGACACTCAGCCTATGCTCTTGATCTTCTCTCTGTATTTCTGTACCTTTTTCCCTTGGTCTTGTGCGCTTTATATAGCTCCTGAATTGGGCTTGGACTTGTCACAATATTTGATCAGATTTGTTAATTAAAATTGAATCTTCAAAACAGATTTTATCCCCAAAATCTTTTTAAATCTTCAACCTTTTAATTCTCCAACAGACCTGCAATCAAATCTCCCATGTAACAGAAAATATCTATCCCAAGATATTCTCATCCAATGAGTCAACCACTCTCCACAATTCCAGCTAACACGCGTGCCCTAACAACATCTGCACCTGCTGTTGTTAATTCTGCAGATCTGATGTTACAACATCACCTGTGTGACATCAGACATCCAACTTCAGCACTTAACTACTTAACACAGCCCAGTGTTAAAACTTCAATGTTACAACATCAGCACTTTGACATCAACATTGAATATCCTTTGTTTTACCGAAATTCCAGCCAATCCATAAACTAACAAATCTGGTGGTGAAGGGATTTATGGGGTTTATAGGAAGCTTGAGAGTTTTGAAGGTTTAGGGAATTTAAGGTTTCCGTAGGGTCCCGAATCGACCTAATGGATGTAGGTTTTATGCCGTTGATCTCTGTGATTCATTAGAACTGTTATAGGGATGTTTTTGGGTCATTAGGAGCTGTAATCGCAGGTACCTTTGAGGCTGTAGAGCTACTGGTGCGTAGCAGTGATTTGCTGTAATCGCAGGTTCGCTAAGCGAACCATCGCTTCGCTAGGCGAATGTTCGCCAAGGTTCGCTAGGCGAACAGCGCAGCGAATGCGCGATAACATGAGTGTAAGTGCTGAGGTGATTCTGGAGTGGAAGTGTAGGATTCGCTGGAAGTCTCGCTAAGCGAATGAATCAGCGAGTAGCTTCGCCCAGCGAATAAACCAGTGACCATGACAGATGGTGGTTTCTGGTGTCTTAGTGGGGTGTTTGTTGGATTCGCTGGCCGCTTCGCTAAGTGAAGGCTGTAGTGAACAGGTTCGCCTAGCGAATCCTGGAGTGAACGTCTGCTGTTTCGCGAAATTTTTTTCCTGTTGCTGTGCTGTTCTGGTGTTTGATGCTGTGATATTTATGATGTTTTACCATGATGTTAGTGACGTTAATGACGGTTATGACGTGATGATTTCGTGATGTTTTGACGAGTACTTGATGAGATGAATTTCATGAGAATATTGATGATTATGAACTGCATATATTTGACGTATGATGATTACTTGACGATATGAATTACTATAATGTATATTGATGACCAGGAGTTGTTTATGTATGATGTATAATGATAAGACGATGACGAATGATGTTTTGATGAATAAATGACGACATGACAAACATGATGTTTTGATGAATGATGATGCATATAATGATGCTTTGATGATGATGATTATTGACATTGTGTATCATGCATTCATATGCATACTCTGTGACGACGCTTCATTCCCATTGTGCGGATATGAGGTAATTATGACGTGCTCCGGTTCCAATTGCGGAATCGATCCTATTAACGGGGATCTTTGGAGGGTTGATGGCCTAGTGTCCATCTATTATGACTATTGGTACCACATGCATGAGTCTTGTTATGCATCACATTTTATGTGGCATTGATGAATTTGTGATATGGTGCTTCCTGATGCTTTCCTTGATGACGACCCTGATGATATTATATGTGAAGATAATGCCATTTTATGTATATCTTGTTTTGTAATGATTATTTTGAATTGTGATTACTCACCCTGCCTGTTTGAATGTTGCCTCCACGTGGGTAACGTGCAGGTGATCAGGTTTAGCTGTGGATGCCTTCGAGGACCTTGAAGTTATTTTGCTTTTGGTTGATTCAGAGGGTCTTGCTCTGATAGTGTAACACCGGGTTGGGGTCCTTTGAGTTGAAATATGTTGTTTCCTTATTTTGTTGTCATTTGATGATATGGTTTTAAATGTTGAAAACCTTTTTGGATTATTACGATGTTTGTTGAAAACCTTTTAATTGAGAATCTTGAGTTCCGCTGCCATGTAAAGGCTTTTGAGTTATTTTGAGGAATTCCATTTGTTTATAGGGAAAGTGTATTATTTTGATTTAAATGAGAAATGTGCACCCTTTAAGGTGATTTTGACGCTTTACTCTGATATTTGAGTTATTTCTGCTGCAACATTTGCGGGGGTAGAAAAGGGTGTTACATTAGTGGTATCAGAGCAGGTCGGCCAGTCCGGCCAGGTTGTCTAATGTTGTTTGTTTCCCTAGTGTGCGACATGTGCGTAAAAACACTGTCGATGCTTGTTTTGTTTTCCATTTGCAGGCTGGGAATGAGACAAGTTGGGGAGAAGATGGTGCTTCTCCAAGGTGTTTCGAGCGTGGAGCATTGGCTAAGTGTGGGGTTGGACGCTGCAATAGTTGGTGAAGATAGTTTATACCGCCTCATGATATCGACTGTTATTGACAAATTGGGGAACTGATCACCCTTAATCTCTTGTTGATAATAGACGGGGTCATGTTGGATGGGATAGACGTGTCTTGCGAGCTTGAGTAGTGTGTGCAGTGAATTGTTGGGGTTAAGCCGAGTGCTTAAGGATTATTTTGATGAGTCGATGCAGACTAATAGACTTGAAGATGAGGCAAATTAGAGTTTCTTGCCTGTCGGTCAAGTTGGAAATATCTTGAGGGGAACAATCAGGTATTGTTGATTTCTACTTTTGAGGGATAGAGAACAGGGTGGTGGCTAGTGATACACCGGTGGTTTGTAATTCCTGACGATTACCTAAGTTTAATTTCGACGAAGGTGAAGAGTTGTTTGTTTTGTGAAGCAAGTGGGTAAGTTTGTGAAAGATGGTGTAAAGGTGTTATGATGTTGGATTATTTCAAGGCATAAGGGATGCGGTGGTGTGTAACTATTTGGAAGTGTTCCCATGAGATATCAGTGATTTACCACTGTAGTGTGGAGTGTAACTTGCTATTGACCTGGTACTCGATGCAATGCTCGATGTCGGTGTTTGCATAAAAAATGCATGTTTCTGAATAAGTGAATTGAAGGAATAGCTAGAAGAATTGCTTGAGAGGAAGTTGTTCGACCGAGTGTTTCCCTGCGAAGTGCCCCTGTGATGTCGATGAAGAAGAAAGATGGTATTATGAGATTGTGTACAGATTATAAACATGTGAATGAAGTGACGATCTAGAATAAGTTTCTGCTTCCGAGGATTGAGGATTGGATGGATCAGTTAGTAGGTGCCTGTGTGTTTACCGATATTGATTTGAGGTCTGGTTATCATCAGATTCGTGTTAAGTCTGATGGTGTTCCGAAGACGGCTTTCAGGACGAGGTATGGTGACTATGAGTATACTGTGATGTCGTTTGGTGTGTCTAATGCATCTGGTATTCATGGAGTATATGGATCGAATTTTCTTGAGTATTTGGATAAGTTTGTAGTGGGTTTTATTGACGGTGTTCTGATAGACTCTAAAGCTGAAGAAGAGCATGCTGAGCATTTGAGGACTGTGTTGCAGGTGTTGAAAGAGAAGAAGTTGTAGGTGAAGCTGTCGAAGTGTGAGTTCTAATTAAAGGAAGCGAGTTTTCTTGGCCATGTGATTGCAAGTGATGGAATTGCTGTTGATCCCTCTAAGATTGATGTTGTGTTACAGTGGGAGACTCCGAAGTCCGCTACCGAGATACGAAGTTTTCTGGGATTAGCAGGTTACTACCGCAAGTTTATTGAAGGCTTTTCTAAGTTGGCATTACCTTTGACTCATTTGACGTGAAAGGGTCAAACTTTTGTGTGGGATGTAACTTGTGAAGGGAGTTTCGTGGAATTGAAGAAGAGATTGACTACTGCTCCAGTGTTGATTTTGCCTAATTCGAGTGAATCTTTTGTGGTGTATTGTGATGCGTCGAGGATGGGTCTTGGTGGAGTTCTGATACAGAATGGACAAGTTGTTCCCTAAGCTTCAAGACAATTGTGAGTTCATGAGAGGAATTATCCTACACATGACTTGGAATTGGCCGCTGTGGTGTTTGTGTTGACGATTTGGAGATATTATCTGTTTGGCTCTAAATTTGAAGTGTTCAGTGATCATAAGAGTCTGAAGTACTTATTTGATCAGAAGGAATTGAATATGAGGCAGAGGAGGTGGTTAGAGCTGTTGAAGGATTTCGATTTTGATTTGAGTTATCATCCGGGCAAAGCAAGTGAAGTGGCCGATGCATTGAGTAGAAAGTCGTTACATATGTCGATGCTTATGGTGAAATAATTGGAATTAATTGAACAATTCAGAGATTTGAGTCTGGTATGTGAAGCGACTCCTGACAGTGTGAAGTTGGGAATGTTGAGGTTGACGAGTGGTATTCTGGAAGAAATTAGAATGGAACAACAGTCTGATTTAAAGTTGGTTGACCATTTGACTTTAATTAACCAAGATAACGGAGGTGACTTCCGGATTGATGAGAATGGTGTGATGAGGTTTCGAGATAGAGTGTGGGTTCCAGATGTTCTAGAGATCGAGGAAAGTGTTATATAAAGAAGGATATTGCAGAGGTCGTTTATGCGTGTTTAACTCGTCAGAAGTTGAAGTTTGAGCATCAGAAGCCTTAGGTATGATGCACCCGTTGAGTATTCTAGAATGGAAACGGGATAGTATGTCCATGGGTTTTTGTGTCGGGATTGCCGAAGACTGGGAAAAGGAGTGATTCTTTATGGAGTGATAGTGGAGGAATTAACTATATCGGCTCATTCTTACAGATGAAGATTGCCCACTCCTTGCGGAAGCTAGCTGAGATGGGTATTGAGGAGATTGTGAAGTTACATGGGGTACCTTCGAATATTGTGTCGGATAGAGATCCGAGGTTTACATCGAGGTTTTGGAAGAGTTTACAAGATGCGTTGTGTACTAAGTTGAGGAGGAGTTATGCCTATCATCCGTAGACAGACGATCATACAGAAAGGACTATCCAATCTTTAGAGGATTTGTTGAGGGCTTGTGTGTTGGATCATGGAGGATCGTGGGATAGCCATTTACCGTTGATTGAGTTCACGTACAATAATAGTTTTCATGCTAGTATTGGAATGACGCCCTATGAAGCTTTGTATGGGAGAAGGTGTAGGACTCCGTTGTGTTGGTATGAATCGGGCGAGAGTGCTGTACTCGGACCTGAAATTGTGCAAGAGACGACTGAGAAGATTAAGAAGATCCAAGAGAGGATGAAAGCTTTGCAGAGTCGTCAGAAGAGCTATCATGATAACAGGAGGAAAGTACTTGAATTCCAAGAGGGAAATCATGTGTTTTTGAGGGTGACGCCAGTGAATGGTGTGGGTCGAGCTTTAAAGTCTAGGAATCCTACTCCACGTTTTGTTTATCCATATCAGATATCACTGAGGATAAGAGAGGTAGCCTATCGAATTGCTTTACCGCCGTCACTTGCAAATTTTCATGACGTGTTCCATGTGTCTTAGTTGAGGAAGTACATTCCGGATCCGTCGCATGTGATTCAAATGGATGATGTACAAGTGAGGGATAATCTGACTGTGGAAGCATTACCTATGCGCGTAGATGGTCGAGAGACAAAGCAATTACGGGGTAAAGACAAAACTTTGGTGAAGGTGTTGTGGGGTGGACCAGCTGGCGAAAGTTGGACTTGGGAACGTGAAGATCAGATGAGGGAGTCGTATCCGACTCTATTTCCTTGAGGTAATTTTCGAGGGCGAAAATCCTTTAAGTCGGGGAGGGTTGTAACACCCCAAATTTCGTAAGAATATTTATTTAATTCATTTAAATATTATATTCGTGAATTCCTGAGATTTTGGTGTTTCGTGTCGATGTCGGTGTTTTTGTGAAGTTTTGGTTATTTAATTAAATAATATTATATATTATGGAAGATATTATATTATTATTTATTTTAAATAATAGTAGAGGAATTAAGGGTATGGAGGACATTTGAGGAGAATTAGTGAGAGCATTATGGCGAAATCCCAATTTTGAGGCCCAAGGGTTAGGTTGAATATTTAAGGAGGATTTTGAGAATGAGGTTCATTTTTGGTTAACCGTGAAAAGAAGGAGAGCTCTGAGGAAAAAGGGAAAATGCGAGGAATTCGTGAAGGTTTCCAAAGGCTCAAGAGAAAACACATCGGATCGACAATCTAAGGTATGGGGAGTAATTGCCTTTCATTGTTTTCATTATAGGATTTGATGTAATTGAAGTGGTTGTTTTTGTGTTTGAGGGTTTATGGGGTTTTATGACGAATTGATGTTTTGAAGGTATTTTGTGAATCGATTATTAAGGGTTGAATTTAATCGGATAAAAAGAGACCTTTGGGGCAGATTTCCACGTTGTTGTAGGTTCAATCTGGTGGTGAAGGGATTTATGGGGTTTATAGGAAGCTTGAGAGTTTTGAAGGTTTAGGGAATTTAAGGTTTCCGTAGGGTCCCGAATCAACCTAATGGATGTAGGTTTTATGCCGTTGATCTCTGTGATGCATTAGGACTGTTATTGGGATGTTTTTGGGTCATTAGGAGCTGTAATCGCAGGTACCTTTTGTAATACCCCAAAATTTGCTCTCCCTCTTTGTCATCATAGCATAGTATTATCATTTACAATATCATATCCATCTCATTAGCATTGCATTGCATTTAACATAGAAAAATGAAGCATAGCATCCTTCTTACCATCAGGGCATGTGATCAGGTGGAAGGTGGTCAATCAAGGGATCATTCAAAGCACAAAAAGGTCAATCAAGTTTCCTCAAGGCAAGCCAAGTGGTCTTTCATGTCTCATACTATCTCAATGGATCATCCAACACCTCAAGAAAGTGAGGTTCAATAGGAGATTGGAGCAATATATACTTCACTATGCAAGAGATCCAAAAAACTGAAGGAAAACCCTCAAAAGAGATAGCTCATTGATCCAAAATCATCCTCAAATGGCATATATCATCATCCTTTAAGAGGGTACACAACATACTCTGAGGAATTTGAAATTGAAGACTGCACATTTTTCTCCTAGGAGGTGGGCACCAAAACTAGGGTTTCCCATTAAATCAGGGAATCTTTGATTTTTTGGACAAAACTTGATGTCATGGTATTCTACATGTTCTTAAGTGTATGTGTATGGAAAATTGCCTCTCAATTGGTTTAAAAAGTGGTTCAATTGGAAAAAAGATCGAAAATCAGGAAATTTGGGGCCAAGTCAAATAATCAGAAGAAAAAGTCAACTCTTGACTTTTTGAGCCCAAAATCATGAAATTCATGTTATATGTGTCCAATGTACAAAATTTGGTCAAGAAACTCCAAAGGAATCATGAAAAAATCAAGATGTGGAAAGTTGCCATGTTTGGATGAAGAAGGGTTACTAAATATAGCAAGTTTTGGCCATTTTGCATCAGAGTTTGAACCAAGGCCATTCAAAATTGAAGCACCAAATGAAAATTCCACTCGGCCACAACAAAAGATCTTGTTTTAAGCTTCAAATCCATGTGTAGAACATCTCCATTGGATAAAAATTGAGTGAGATATGATTGATCAAAGTTAGAGGAAAGTAGGTCAAAAACCAGGTCATGACCAAGTCTTGCCAAGCTCATGCGCAGTCATTTTCTCAAACAAGTGGTGTGCCAAATGTTCACCCATGTTTCTCCAAGAGGGAAGCTCCAAATGAAAAACTTTTCAACATGAAAGTTGTTCATTACATTGTCATCTTCAATATTCATGTTGGACAAATTTTGGTTTGATCAAGTTATGAGATAGTTTTAAGGGTTCAAAGTCATGTCAATTATGCTGAAAACCCAGGCACCATGTTGCCTTGCCAACCAACCCCATTACTACGCCATACACCAGTTTTGATTCCTTTTGTTTCAAGCAATTTTTCATCATCTTGTACACTTCCATTTGACTTGTTTTCAACATCAATATTGTTCCATGATAGCTCCTCTTTCATTTGACACCAAAACCTCATTAAACCATGCATTAACATGAGAGATATTTACCATCAAACATCCACGGTTACAATAATGACTTGTTGCATAATTTTGGTTCAAGCACACCTCAAATACATGACACGGGTTTTATGTTTGCTTCCTCATTAAGACCAACACATGCCTGCACTCTTTACACCTTTGCTCGAGTCATACATGAAAAAGGAAAAGGTTGAAAGCTTGTGGTAGAAGTTTTGCAGCAGGAACATTGTAACTTACCATGAGCAGCCATATACCATACAAAATCCTCAAGGAACTCGCCCCTAACTAACTTGACTCAGTTAGTTAAGGTGCACTCAGTAGACCACCCCCAACTCACTTGACTCACTCATTAAACCATGGTTAAAGCTGGCTATATAAACATCACATTGCTCATAACTCAGGGAGGTTTTTCACTTGTTCATTTTGTGTCACGAGTTCAGAGGTTCATCTCTCCAAGTTTCAGAGTCTCATTCTCACACTGCTCAAGCTTCATCGCCATTCTTCTTCATACGATTTCCTCACTCTCTCGCTGCTCAAGTTTCAGTGCTTAAGCCTTTATTTGGCCAATAGAAGATTAAGAGTATCAAGTTTATTCTCTGGTTTTTCTTGGTTCAAAAGTTCCATCAACATCAGGTAAATATTCATCATCTTTTTCTGTACGATTCATGAGAGTTTTAAGTTTATTACACATTGATTGAAGCTTATTAGAAGCACAAGATTGATTCTGGCTAGTTGATAGGTCTTCTAGAGGCATAGTACAAAACTTAGGGCAGACTTTGCTTCTTCGTTTCTCACTATACAGGCTGCATCGGTGTATTTTTTTGATTGTTTAATGATCTGCTTAAGTTTCTCTTTCTATTGATGCATTTTTTACACATTTCTGGGCATATGTAAATTTCTGAGACACCGGAGGTGGCCGGAGAAGATGACCGGAGGTCTTCTCCGGCCGGTGAGGGTTTGAATTAGGGTTTAGGACATTTTTAAGTCATGGCCGTCCGATTTGTTTAATCCAAGGGTGGCGACGTTGCCAGCGAATTAATGGAGAGGGTGTATGTCACGTGTTTCATTTTAATCACTCTGATGCTTGCGTGCGTGTTCATACATGGTTATTATGGTGTACCGGCAGTGTGATGTGCATGATTTGTTTACTTTGACTATTGTTTGACCTTGACTTGATCCAATGGCCATGAGTGAGTCAATCTTGTTGACTGAATTCCATGACTGTTATTGTGTTCCACGCGCTTGGACCTGGACTGGACACAATTGATTTTTGCACCTCACTTTTAAGAGCCCAAATTAATTTTGAACTCATATTTTGCTATGCTGGCACCCCCATTCTTTTTTTTTTACATTTCATTTTATTTTTCCATTTGTATACACGTTTGCTTTTTAATTTTTAAAAATACCAAATGGAATTATAAAATTCCACAAAAATTCATGAACATCAATAAAACATTTAGAAAATTTTTGGTGATTTTATTTTCTGATTTTATGACTTTTTACCCCAGCTCCATAATTTTCTTTGAATTTCTTTGGTGTACATTCTTAATGTGGTACATGATCTTGTTTAATTTTGTTCTTGATCATTAAAAATTGTTTTGATGCTCTTCTTTTTGCATTGAGTCATTATCATCTTGAGGTATGTCAAGTGTTTTTATTTGATTTTTTAGGTTAGTTTATGGCATGATTGGTGTTCATTTTTGTGCTACTTTGTATGATATGCCTATTTGACCTAAATGCATTGTTTGACATCTTTTTGCCTTGATTTCTTGTATGCTACTTTGATATGTGATTCATCTCTGATTTGTGAACTTCAATATCATGTTTTCATAATTTTCATGAGGCCATTTAATTTTTGTTTAATGCATTACCTTTGAAGCATAATAACATGTCATATCATCTCAATGTTGGTGCATGTTTACAAGTTTTCTTTTGTACATACTTGCATGATCATTTTCCTATTTTGTGAACTACACTCTTGACATTATAGGTCATTGATGCATATCATATGTCATCTTTGCATGTTGGTTGTCATTTGAATCTTGTGCACCTTTAACATGTTATGTTTGTACTTGTGTTTTCTTTTGAACTCCCATTTCAATTCTACTTCTTCTATCACTTCTTAAATGTCTTGATGTGCTTCATAAATACTTATGAGATGTTTGTGAATCATGTTTCATTTCATTTCAATTCTGATCCATGGATTACATGTTCCATTTATGCACATTTCTTCTTTTTCCTTTCATCTTTTCATTCTCCCTTTTCTTATGGTGGCATGTTCTAATGCCATGGATGATGTTTGTTGCCTATCCACTTAGACTTGCATGATAATAATCATTTGTTTTCCATATGATGTACATTCTGGTTGTGGTTCTAGGATTTGATTTCTCATTTAATTCTTTTGAGTTTTATGATGCATTACATGTTCTTTTACTTCTTATACTTCTTATACATGTTTACTAACCATGAAGGGGCTTTGGTAAGTTGCAATTGAGTGTGGATAAGGAATCCACATTCAAATTTCTTTCCTTTCATCTCTTTTACAATTCCATTTTTTGTTTTGTTAAGCACTTATGTGCTTTCTTTTAATAACTCATCACTTCCCCTTTTTGAATTACAATTCATCTTCTACTTTAGAAGTGAATTGTTTAATTCATTCTTTCTTTAGACTTTAGGTTGAAACCTCACAAACCATTAGGATCACTCCCTTTAATCTTCAATTAGGATTGAGTCTTAGTCCACATAGGTTTTACCTTTTCTCCTCTCTTGAGTCTCTCTTCTCATCTCTTAAAGAAAATCCAAAACATCTAATAAAGGTAAGCATTTATTGCATTTAGGCCTTTCATATAAAGAAAAGATTATAAAGGGGTTTTCTCTTATAATCTTAGAATGTGTAGCATATGCCCCATCTTGGGTCAATGTGTTAAACATTTGATCTTGTATGAGGGACTTAAATGCAATACTTATTGAAGGTACAAATAAAAACACTTCTTCATTTCATAATCAACAAAAACACTTAATAAACACAAGTATGCTAGTGTGTTTGAACCTTGACAATTGGAACCAAGTGTGGGGGTCTTCTTCACTCTTAGTGTGCTTTCTTACCCATTCCATCTTGGAATGTGAGAATGTACGCATTTCAATGACTAAGATTCAGATACACTATCATATGCAAACAAATGAAAAAACTCTTAAAAGACAAAAACAAACGATAACGTCTTTTCCTTCGGGAATTCTTTTCTCATCTCATTCATTCTCAACGCACGAACGCGCTCCTACTCGTTCTCTTGCAAGATGGTAACGCACTCGGACCAGCGAGCCTGCAACACCTGAGCTAGAACGTTAGCCGTTCCTTAAAAAACACAAACAACTTTCCCTAGTGAGGGGAACTACGTCGCTCTGATTCTCATGTTCCCGATGAGATACGTAGGCAGTGGGGTAGGGCCCATGCGAGCACTTCTTTTATTTTCCCTACATTTGTTTCTCGTTCCTGTTCCATTCTTTCTCCTTTCTTTCTTTCGGTTCCTTTTCCAGTATCTTTTCTTTACACCCTTTGATCGAGACAAGCAAGCGTGGATCCCATCGGGTATGATGGACGTGAGGGGGTGCTAATACCTTCCTCTCGCGTAACCGACTCCCTTACCCATTTCTCTTGGTCGTAAGACCATGCTTTTTCCCTTCCTTCAGGTTTATCCGGTGTTTCCTTTCCCTCTCTTGGGATAAATACACATTGCTGGCGACTCTATTTTGGTGCCACTTTCGCGTTTGTACTTGGATGAAAATCCCGGGAGCGACAGCTGGCGACTCTACTGGGGACTATTGACCTATTGCTGGTCCATCCTTAAGCGAGTCAATCCTAGCGCTTGTTTGTTTTTTATTGGGTGTTTACTGTTGTGCTTTATGTTGCTGTTTATTTACTTTACTGTATTTACTGCACTTTAGCATTACATATCATATATTATATTGTGTTGCATCTGTTTTGTCTGTTTGGCGGGATGGGATTTCTGAGAGATAAGCCCATTACACAGGCTTGAGTATACACTTAGAATTAGAGTGGAGAGTAGTGGGACCTACGTGCCGTTTGGAGTGCGTTGGGTGTTCACGAAATTCACAGCTAGACGAGGCTATCTTGGGACACGTCGTGGCATGCGCATCTTGCGTATTCCAGGATGTAGATCTAGAGAGCTGTCGACTCTAGTGACCGATCATGAGGACCTTAGTGGAAACATCCCTCTTTAGCGGTGACAGTGGCAGACCACATTCTGTGGCAAACCCATTCGTACCCGAAGGCCCACTTTGGAACTTGCATAGGATGACTTTTATTTTCTAAGGGGAGTCAGTGGACGACCTCTTTGATTGGCATAGCATTGTATCCTACGGGCTGAATGTGCTATTGCTTCTCAGACCTCCGAAGCTGACAAGCCTTATTTTCTAAGAACCACATGTGAGTATGGGCGGGATGTTTACAGGTTTGCAGGAAACCCAGCCTCCTACCTACCTTACTTGTGATCCTATGATGATTTCAGACATTGTATCCTATGACAGTGATTTAAGTGTTCATCTCAGATATTGCCAGATTCAGTACAGAGACACAGTGCACACAGTTCAATACAGACACAGACACTTGATTACCTGATCACATGCCCTTTTGCATTGCATTATCATATCATAACCGTTATGTTTGTCATTTTCAGGTGCATAATACGTTTCTGATTCCAATCCATGGGTTCAACAGAGATCGTTGCCGAGAGAAAGAACAATGTGTCTTACAAGTTTCCAGACACTGTTTTGGATTCATTGCTCAAAGTTATAGATATGGCTGGTCCGGGTATTCTTGATAGGTTTCAGAAGAGCTACGGGAATTTGATTGGGATGGTCCGTACAATCACCAAGTATGAACATGATGCTTTGCACACTCTGCTGCAGTTCTACGAGCCTTCGTTGAGATGTTTTCTCTTTCCAGATTACATTTTGATGCCAACACTGGAAGAATTCTCATTTATTTTGGGAATTCCAATCACGCCGGCAATACCGTTCTTCTCTGGTAGTTCTCCCAGCGTAAAAGAAATTGCTGCTGCGTTACAAATGGATCAGGCAGTGGTAAAGAGTGGTGTGAGCACTAAAAATGGAGTTAGCGGATTTCATTTAGAATTTCTGTCTGGACAAGCCCAAGAGGCTGCAAGTGCTAAAAATTGGACGGTTTACAATTCCATTCTGGCTCTCTGCATATATGGCCTAGTTTTCTTTCCCAATCAGCAAGACTTTGTGGATATGCAAGCAACGAGAGTTTTCGTCCTTAAATATCCAGTCCCTACTTTGTTAGGAGATTTTTATCATTCCGTGCATTACAAGAATGAGAAAAGGAGGGGAGGATCTGTTAGTTGTTGTACTCCACTGCTGAGTCATTGGTTTTTCAAACATTTGCCTCAGACAGGTGCCTTTGTGGAAACCAAAGATGTGGCGAAATGGTCTAAACGATTGATGGGTTTAACTGCTGATAACATTGTATGGTTTGACCACCGGTTGTTGAGAATAGAGCTTGTCACAAGATGCGGAAATTTTCCAAATGTGCCTTTGATTGGCAGAAAAGGAGGGATCAATTATAATCCAGTTTTGGCCATCCGACAGTTTGGGTATGCTTCCAGGGATCCTCCTACAGAGCAAGATGTGGAAGAATCTTTATTCTTTACAGGAACTAAAGATGCGAAGGTGGTAGAAGTAGTGAATGCTTGGAAAGATAAGCACAAAATTGGAAAAGCAGTTTTTGGAAAAGGAGATTGTAGATCTTATCCTGAATATGACAGGTGGATTGAGACGAAAGTAAAGGAGTTGCTTTTACCCTTTTCAAGGGGACCTCTTTTATGTTCAGTACAACCAGAACAACCCACCATGGTGGCTATTGAAGAATGTGAGAAGTGGAAGAAAATGGTCAGAGAGTTGCAGATAGAGAATTCTGGAATGAGCAGATGTCTTCAGAAAGCTCTAGCTGACAATAAAGAGTTGGAAAAGAGAGCCTTGAAAGAGGAAAAAACCTTGGCTGACAAAGAGGAAGATTTTGATGACAGAGCTCGGTACTTTCGGAAACTTACTTTGGGAGCAGATGACACTAGTCAGGCTCACAAGATTACAAAACAGGCTTTAGCCCGAAGCAAGGATTCATTGGCTCAACTTCGTCAAGCTTGGGATGAAGTCAGAATTGAAAATGCCGAGTTAAAGGATCAGTCGAAGATTAAAGACGAGGAGCTTAAAAAGGAACATGAGCAAAGGAGAAAGTATCGGGAAAGTCTCGGTAAAAGTCAAGAACAGTTAGAAGAAGCTAGAAGCCAGCTGAAGAATACCAAGAAAGAGCTTGAAGAAGCCATGATAGAAAGAGAGATACTCAAGACACAAGCTGGCATAAAGAGACACAAAGGAGTGTGTGATGACGAAGCTCTTATGCTGCATATGGGTTCTTTAACCGAAGCTCTTGAGAAAAGGGATGTCTTGATCAAAGAAATGATCGAAAAGCCGAATCACCAGCGCACCCGTATACTGTTTGAGGAGATCAAGTATTCAAGTGATAAGCTGAAGGATGTGGAATTGTCAGACTGATGTTCTTTTCCCTGTATTTTGTTGTTAATGGTTACCATCAGGCTTGTTGATGGATCCATTTTTTCCTTGTATTGCATTGGCGGATGAGCCTTTCTTAAATGTACTTGAATACTTTGTTGAATAAGTATGAGCAGTTTTATTCAGAATTATTCCTTATCAGATAGCTGCACACAAGCACATGACCACGACACGTCTCTTTATATCACGATTTCTGGTCTTCAGATTTCTGTGGTTTGGATTGGAATCAGGGTGTAAAGCACTTTGGAAATGATAAACATAACATTCCATGGCATTGCATATCATTCTGCATTTATGTTACTTGCTTTTCAGGTACTCGTTGCAGGGTCTCTAACCTTTATTCGGTTTCAGGCAGTATAGCTGAGAATCATATTCACCGATATTCGACGCGAAGAAATCAAGTAAGAATCATGGATCAAGTGCAAAGTGATTTGGCCGAAATGAGGGCGCGTATGGACCAGTTCATGACCCTCATGACTGGCATGGCGCAAAATCAGGAGAGATTGAGGCTTCTGGTCGAGCGTCCAGACAATGGGCCCGAAGGTGATCAGCATGACAATTCACAGGGACATGGCATCCCTCCTCCCGGTGGCATCCCTCCTCCCGGTGGCAACCCTCCTCCTGGTGGTAACAATCGGGGTAATGGAAATGGTAGGCATGCTGGTGTTACTCTTGAAGATACTCTGGAAGACCAATTTACTCTGCTGGATGCAGATGTGGGTAATCACGGTGATCGAAGGTATGATAAGTTAGCAGAAAAGATCAGGGCCATAGAATGCAAGAACTCTATGGGTATTGATGTTACTAGCTTGGGGCTGGTCCCAGGAGTCAGAATTCCTCCTAAATTCAAGCCTCCCACTTTTGATAAGTATCACGGCAATGCGTGTCCCCAAACGCATCTTCAAGCTTACTTTGGGAAGATTTCAGCCCATACAGAGGACGAGAAGCTATGGATGCATTATTTTCAGGACAGTTTGGCTGGAGCGTCCTTGACCTGGTATATGAAGTTGAATAGAGCTGCTGTGAAGAGTTGGAAAGATCTGGCAGAAGCGTTCTTGAAGCAATACCAGTACAATATCGACATGGCGCCCAACCGCACTCAATTGCAGGGGTTGTCACAAAATGCCAAGGAGAGTTTCAAAGAATATGCACAGAGGTGGAGGGAAATGGCTGCCCAGGTTCAACCTCCCTTGTTAGACAGAGAAATGGCGGATATGTTTATGGGCACCTTGCAAGGGGCCTATCTTGATAGATTAGCTGCTTGTCCGTCAACTGGATTTGCTGATATTGTGATTGCGGGAGAAAGAATAGAAAGTCTGTTAAAGCTTGGAAAGATCCAAGATGTGAGTGGGGCTGGATCTTCGGGGACGAAGAAACCGTTTGCTAGTAGCCAGAAAAGAAGAGAAGGTGATACGAATGTTGTGTTTAGAGGACGAGGCAGAGGGCGTTCTCAAGCTTATTATCAGGTAGATGCTGTAACAATCCCCACACCGTCTGTTCAGAAACAACAACCCCAACAACAGGTTCAGCAGCAACAGCAACAACCTTTTTTCCAGCAAAGGTCTAGGCAGAGGGATCGTAAGATGGATCCTCTCCCTATGACTTATGTCGCGCTGTTGCCCCAGCTACTCGAGTTAAAGTTGGTAGAACTCCGTACTATGAAAGCTCCGGTTGCTGGAAACCTGCCACCTAACTTCGATGTTAATGCTCATTGTGAGTTCCACTCAGGTGCTCAGGGGCACTCCATTGAAAAATGTTGGGCTTTCCATCATAAAGTACAAGATTTGATTGATGCTAAAGCCATCAACTTCTCTCCCGTTCCTAATATTACTCAGCATCCCATGCCTGATCATAGTGCAGCAAATGTATATGCTATTGAAGATGGGAGGAGATTGAATTTGGTGGCAGACATCCATCAAGTGAAAACTTCTTTGTTGGTTGTAAAAGATCATTTATTGAAGGGACAGGTGTTCCCGGGCTGTAATCAAGATTGTTCCGAGTGTATGAATCAGGAGAATGGCTGTAATAAGTTGAAGGTGGGTTTACAGAATCTGATCGATGAAGGATGTCTACAGTTCAACAGAGTTGTGAAAGACACTGATGAAGTATCAACCGTGACCATCTATTATACTCCCGCTGAGATTCAAATGCCGGTCAGTGCAGTTCCCGTGGCGAACGTTGCACAAGAAAGGCCCAGTCCTGTCACTATCACGGTGCCAGGACCGATTCCGTTCACATCTACGAAGGCTATCCCATGGCACTATGGGGCAGATGTGTATTACGAAGGTAAAAAGCAGGAAGTTGAGTCGTCAGTCAGCCCAAATATTGATAATGTAGGGGGTGTAGGGGGCTTTACAAGAAGCGGAAGGTTGTTCGCTCCCCAAACCTTGAGAAGTGATAAAGAGGCAGAAGCTGCAGCAAAGGCTAAGGGTAAACAGGTGGTTGAAAATGCGCCTACACCCGAAGCAGAGACAAAGATTACTTTTGATAAGGAGATGGAAGAATTCATGAAGATAATCAAGAAAAGCGATTATAAGATTGTGGACCAACTGAATCAGACCCCTTCAAAGATTTCAATCTTGTCACTATTGATGTGCTCCGATGCGCATCGGCAGGCGTTGTTGAAGGTATTGAAGAGTGCATACGTGCCACAGGAAATTACTGTTAATTAGCTCGAGGGCGTAATCTCCAATGTTAACGTTAGCCATGGCTTGGGCTTTACAAGTAGATATTTGACGGTTGAAGGAAGAAACCACAATAAGGCTTTGCATATCACGATGGAGTGTAAGGGCGCAGTGTTATCTCATGTACTGGTAGACACTGGTTCATCACTTAACGTCTTGCCCAAGAAGGCATTAATGAAGCTGGAAGTTGATGGTTTGGTCTTAAGGCCTAGTGAATTGGTGGTCAGAGCATTCGATGGGACTAGACGATCTGTGTTTGGTGAGGTAGAATTGCCCGTACAAATTGGACCACAGGTATTCAAATCCACGTTCCATGTAATGGACATACAACCTGCATATAGCTGCCTATTGGGACGCCCTTGGATTCACGGAGCCGGGGCTGTTACTTCCACTTTACACCAAAAGCTGAAGTATGAGTTTGAAGGGCAGGTTGTGACGGTGTGCGGGGAAGAAGACATCTTTGTGAGTCACTTGTCCACGTTCAAGTACATTGAAATGGATGGGGAAATTCATGAGATGTTGTGCCAATCATTTGAAGCAGTCAATATTGACGATGCACCTGAGTTTTCTTCTGTACCAGTTAGGGCCGGTACCTCCATTTCATCTTACAAACAAGCTGTCGAAGTCGTCAGGGCAGGCAACGCCCAAGGTTGGGGCAAGTTGATAGAGACCCCAATGAAGGAAGACAAATTTGGTATTGGTTATCATCCCTCTACAACTTCAGATGCGGGGAACAGTGGACCCATTACTTTCAATAGTGGGGGAATTATCTACACGGACCAGACTTGTGCAGCTACGGAGGATAATGTTGACAATGACGGTGACCTGGATAATTGGGTACACCCTCATGCTCCGGGACAACAAATGCAGAACTGGTTCGTTGAAGAAGTCATCCGGGTTACTCTTCAGACAGAGTAATTTTTCTTTGTTTTTTCTAACCATAATGCATGTCAAAATCTTACGCTCTGCCCAAGGCGTATAGATTCATTTGTAGGGCCACCCTGGTTGCATTTGCAATTTTTAATCATTAATAAAGGACATTTTGCAATCAAATTCTAAAAATAAGGCATGAACCCGTTCATGCAAACTTGATCCTCCGGATACCACTGATAACGATTTTGATATGGCTATGTATGACTTTGACAATCCGATTTATCAAGCCGAAGAAGGGGATGAGAAAGATTGTGAACTCCCTGAAGAACTGGCCAGATTGTTGAAACAAGAGAAAAGGGTCATCCAGCCTCACCAAGAGACTGTAGAAATCATCAATATTGGTACCAAAGATGCCAAGAAAGAGATCAGGATTGGTGCCAGCTTGCAAGCAGATGTGAAGAAAACTTTGACTGAAATGTTGCGCGAGTATGTTGACATCTTCGCCTGGTCTTATCAAGACATGCCGGGGTTGGATACGGATATTGTTGTGCACAGGCTGCCATTAAGAGAAGAATGTCCGCCAGTCAAGCAGAAACTTCGTCAGACTCACCCCGACATGGCTTTAAAGATTAAGGAGGAAGTCCAGAAGCAGTGGGATGCTGGTTTTCTTGCTGTGACAAAATATCCTCCGTGGGTAGCCAACATCGTGCCAGTACCGAAGAAAGATGGAAAAGTGAGAATGTGTGTGGATTATCGAGATCTTAATAAAGCTAGCCCGAAAGATGATTTTCCACTACCTCATATTGATGTGCTGGTCGATAATACAACTCAGTTTTCAGTGTTCTCATTTATGGACGGTTTCTCCGGGTACAACCAGATCAAGATGGCACCTGAAGATATGGAGAAGACCACGTTCATTACTCCGTGGGGTACATATTGCTATAAAGTAATGCCTTTTGGGTTGAAAAACGCAGGGGCAACGTACCAGCGGGCGATGGTAACATTGTTTCATGACTTGATTCATAAGGAGATCGAATGTTATGTAGATGATATGATTGCCAAGTCGAGAATAGAAGAGGAACATCTGATTAATCTGAAAAAGCTGTTTGAAAGGTTGAGAAAGTTCCGTCTGAGATTAAATCCAAACAAATGCACGTTTGGGGTGCGTTCTGGAAAGTTGCTGGGTTTCATCGTGAGCGAAAGAGGAATTGAGGTTGATCCTGCCAAGGTGAAAGCAATACAAGAAATGCCTGAACCGAGAACAGAAAAAGAGGTTCGTGGTTTCTTGGGTAGATTGAACTACATTGCAAGGTTCATATCTCACCTAACAGCCACGTGTGAACCAATATTTAAATTGTTAAGGAAAGATCAAACGGTCAGGTGGAATGACGATTGCCAATTGGCATTCGATAAGATAAAAGAATATTTGCAGGAACCTCCAATTCTAATGCCTCCAGTTGAAGGGAGACCGCTGATAATGTATCTGACAGTACTTGAAGGTTCCATGGGTTGCGTTCTCGGTCAACATGACGAGACCGGTAGGAAGGAGCATGCTATCTACTACCTGAGCAAAAAGTTCAATGTTTGTGAGTCCCGGTACTCAATGCTTGAAAAGACATGATGTGCGCTTGCATGGGCCGCTAAGCGATTGAGGCAATATATGGTCAGGCACACAACCTTGTTAATTTCAAAAATGGATCCTATCAAGTACATTTTCGAGAAACCAGCACTGACAGGCAGAGTTGCACGGTGGCAAATGGTCTTGACAGAGTATGACATTCAGTACACTTCTCAAAAGGCCATCAAAGGAAGTATCTTGTCCGACTATCTTGCACAACAGCCGATTGATGATTACCAACCCATGAAATTTGACTTCCCTGATGAGGACATCATGTTTCTCAAAGCTAAAGACTGCGAGGAACCACTCCCGGAGGAGGGGCCAGACCCTGAATCCAAATGGAGTCTGATGTTTGATGGGGCTGTCAATATGAATAGGTGCGGAGTTGGAGCAGTTCTTATCACGCCGGAAGGTGTTCATATGCCTTTCACTGCCCGAATAACTTTCGGATGCACCAACAATGAAGCAGAGTACGAAGCTTGTATAATGGAGATCGAGGAGGCGATTAATCTACGGATTAAGACCCTTGATATATTCGGTGATTCAGCTTTGGTAATCAATCAAGTGAAAGGGAGTTGGTACACGCACCAAGCAAATCTAGTGCCGTATAGAGATTATACAAGGAGATTGCTGACATTTTTCACAACAGTGAAAATGTACCATATTCCTCGAGATGAGAATAGGTTCGCTGATGCCTTGGCCACTTTGTCTTCCATGATCAAAGTGCAAGGATGGAACCATGTACCTAAGATTGAAGTATCCCGCCTTGACAGACCTGCATTTGTGTTTGCGGTCGACGCAGCGTCTGATGACAAACCATGGTTTCATGACATTAAGTGCTTCTTAAAAAGTCAAGAGTACCCGCCAGGGGCATCCGCTAAAGATAAGAAGACGTTGAGAAGATTGTCTGGTAGCTTCTTCCTGAATTGGGATGATGTGTTGTACAAGCGGAATTTTGACACGGTCCTGCTTAGATGTGTGGATAGACACGAAGCAGACTTGTTGATGATTGAAGTGCACGAAGGCTCTTTCGGTACTCATGCCGGAGGGCATGCAATGGCTAAAAAGTTGTTAAGATCGGGATATTATTGGTTGACTATGGAGTCAGATTGTTGCAAATATGCCCGCAAATGCCATAAATGCCAGATCTATGCAGATAAAGTGCATGTGCCTCCAAATCCGTTGAGTATCATGTCGTCACCTTGGCCGTTTGCCATGTGGGGCATTGATATGATCGGAAAGATTGAGCCTACAGCTTCTAACGGTCATCGTTTCATCTTGGTGGCAATTGATTACTTCACCAAATGGGTTGAAGCTGCATCCTATGCCAATGTTACAAAACAAGTGGTAGCTCGTTTCTTAAAACGGGATATCATTTGCCGATATGGAGTTCCCGAAAGAATCATTACTGATAATGGCTCTAATTTGAATAACAAGATGATGGCTGAGTTATGCCGTGACTTCAAAATCGAACATCACAATTCTTCTCCGTACCGCCCAAAGATGAATGGCGCGGTCGAAGCGGCCAACAAAAATATCAAGAAGATTGTGCAGAAGATGGTTGTCACGTACAAAGATTGGCATGAGATGTTACCATTTGCTTTGCATGGGTATCGAACGTCGGTACGCACGTCCACTGGGGCAACCCCATTCTCACTTGTATATGGTATGGAGGCAGTGCTACCGGTTGAAGTAGAGATTCCGTCCCTCAGAGTCATGATGGATGTTAAGCTAGATGAAGCTGAATGGGTACGATCCAGATTTGATCAGCTGAGCCTTATTGAGGAAAAGCGATTGGCAGCTGTATGTCATGGGCAATTATATCAGCGCAGAATGAAGCAGGCATTTGACCAAAAGGTACGTCCTCGGGTTTACAAAGTCGGAGATGTGGTACTCAAAAGGATCCTTCCTCCCAATACAGATCATAGGGGCAAGTGGACTCCTAACTATGAAGGTCCATTCGTGGTTAAAAAGGTCTTTTCGGGCGGAGCCTTATTGCTTACAACCATGGATGGCGAAGACTTTTCATCCCCTGTCAACTCGGACGTAGTCAAAAAATACTTCGCATGAATAGACCCGCTGGATAATAAAAATAAAAAAATCCAGGCAAAAAAGGGCATCCCGGCGAACCAAAAACAAAATAAGGTTCGGGCAAAAATTAGGGATATAATTGAAAAATTGTACACCCGGTAAGTTGAAAACCCGAAAGGGCAACTTAGGCAAAAAAGGGTATCCTGGTGGATCGAAAACCTGAAAGGGCGGTCCACGCAAAAGAGGGATTTAAGCGAATGACTACGGTCTGAGTTATCTGTACCCAATTACCGTTTGAACAACTGACGTTCTGAAAGATAGGAATCGGTCTGATCATTCCTCAGAAGGCAAGGTCGGGGAGTTTTGAAGACATACTGGTCATAACAGAATGGAAACTCAGTGGAATTCCGTTTTCACATTGCCATTAGGATAGTTTCTTTTCTCAATTTTCAGCGATCACCTCTTTCCAGGGATTGCTTCCTGATGTAATTGCCTATTCTGGGCTCTCAGTCAATAAATTGAATTTCAATAAAAAGCTTTCTTTTTTGTTTTATTGCTTTGTTTGCAAAAACGTCCTAATTTTTGATAAAACATTGCATTTGAAAACATGGCGGCCTTGCAATAACATGCGCAAAAAAAAAAAAAAAAAAAAAAAAAACATTTGAAATTACTTTGAATGTTGAATACTCCCGGATGGTGGATTCTAGCCACGCAATATTCGGGGCATGTGGGCATATTCTTTTGTTGCAGGTAGCAGGTGCAGATGATTTTAAGCACAAGACCAGTAATCAATTACCCCACGCAAAAGACTGGGGCAATTACGGGTAAGGAGATCGACGTTCATCGCTCGGTCGACGATCGTTCATAACGGTTCGATATCAGGGAATTAAGTTCATCTGGGTACCGTTGTATCTTATTAAGTCGATTCTCTCATACAGTACTTCCAACAGCTACAAGCTTTTCTATGTCGATAACGGTCACAAGTTCCCCAAAAGAGTGGTCTCGTCGATACCGAAACTGATGGTCATTGTCCCCAGCGAAGTCGCAGGAGTTTGAAGAGGCTAAATCTTCTGTAAAATCCTCTTATGACATCCTCTTCGGGGACAAATTATTGGTTTGTCCAAGCATGGGGCATGTTTGTTTCCCCAGCATGAAGTGTTGATCATCCCCAGTAGAGTTTGAGGACAGTTGGTCTTCTGTAAAATCCTCTCAAAAGGCATTCCCCAGCACGAGACGTTTTAAAGCAGTTTCCGCCAGCAGAGTTTGTTATAAACTCGTCATCCCTAACGGAATTGTCTAAAGGGAAGCTCACCTAACATGGTGCATTATGGTACTTATCCTAAGCTCGACAGTCATATTCTTCAGCAGACTACTGTGGATTTGCTTTGGGTTTCCCCAACAGATCTCTAAGGACTCTTTCCTAGCAAGTTGCAGTGGAATGTTCTAACCAGGATTTGCATATTCCTGGCAGAGTAGCCCTGATCCCCAGCAAGATTGCGTCTCTGGTAACGATCCCCCACAGAGGTCAGCATCGAATTTTGTCAGCAATACTCCCCAGCTGAGTTGTTGTTCTCCCCGCAGAGGTTTATAAAATCGGCAGAATCTATTCCTCAACAAGGATGGTACAGTCTTTCCCCAGCCGGGTCAGAAAGGTGGATAACCCCTACAAAGGGTCTTGGATTGGATAGATCCCCAAGCAGAGTTTTTTATGACTTTTCTTCCTTAGCAAGACGCTATGCAAAGAAATTCTCATCCCCAGCGGAATCGCTGTGACTAGAATTCATTCCTCCAGCAGATGAAGTGATTACTGGCAGATTTATTATTCTTCAAGTCCAATTTATTTTTGGCAAACTTGACAATGCGAAGCAGACGGATTGTTCATTCATTCTCCAGCAGAGATACTATCCTCTCAGGAACCTCTAAAGTCAAGTCATGGATCATTTTTCCTCAGCAAAGTCGGCAGAGATGTCTGACACGGATGCAGAGTATAATCCAGTATTGGAATTTTGCAAAAGTCCACCCGTAGTGTGGCAAGCCAGTAGTCGTCTGGCATTGTACAAAAGACGTTAGCAAAGTCCAACCGTAGATTGGCAAAAAGTCCATCTAAGGGTGGCAAATTCTTAAGGTCCGTCTAAGGGTGGCAAATTCTTAAAGTCCAACAGTGGATTGGCGAAAGGTCCATCTAAGGGTGGAAAATTCTTAAAGTCCAACAGTGGATTGGCGAAAGGTCCATCTAAGGGTGGCAAAGCAGCTTAAAGTCCAACAGTGGATTGGCAAAAGTCCGTCTTCGGGTGGCAAAAGTCCAACAGTGGATTGGCAAAAGTCCGTCTTCGGGTGGCAAAAGTCCAACAGTGGATTGGCAAAAGTCCGTCTTCGGGTGGCAAAAGTCCAACAGTGGATTGGCAAAAGTCCGTCTTCGGGTGGCAAAAGTCCAACAGTGGATTGGCAAAAGTCCGTCTTCGGGTGGCAAAAGTCCAACAGTGGATTGGCGAAAGGTCCATCTAAGGGTGGCGAATTCTAAAAGTCCAACAGTGGATTGGCAAAAGTCCGTCTTCGGGTTGCACGAAGCTGCAAAGTCCACCAGTAGCGTGGCAGGCCAGTAGTCGTCTGGAGTTGCATAAAAGACATAATTAAAGTCCACCAGCAGCGTGGCAGGCCAGTAGTCGTCTGGAATTGCATAAAAGACATTGTTAAAGTCCACCAGTAGTGCGGTGAGCCGGTAGTCGTCTGGTGTCGTTCAAAAGACAGATTTCTCCGACAAGGTTTCATTGAAGATTCAATCCAGCAATGTCGGGGAAGTTTCTTCCTCATCATCCAGAGCAAATTTTTGGTTATATTTGGTATTCAATCGCTATATACCTTGAAAGTCCGAAAGCAATTGCTTCCAGGCATTTAGGTCTACAGCGCTTGAATAGGGGCAGCTGTAATACCCCAAAATTTGCTCTCCCTCTTTGTCATCATAGCATAGTATTATCATTTACAATATCATATCCATCTCATTAGCATTGCATTGCATTTAACATAGAAAAATGAAGCATAACATCCTTCTTACCATCAGGGCATGTGATCAGGTGGAAGGTGGTCAATCAAGGGATCATTCAAAGCACAAAAAGGTCAATCAAGTTTCCTCAAGGCAAGCCAAGAGGTCTTTCATGTCTCATACTATCTCAATGGATCATCCAACACCTCAAGAAAGTGAGGTTCAATAGGAGATTGGAGCAATATATACTTCACTATGCAAGAGATCCAAAAAACTGAAGGAAAACCATCAAAAGAGATAGCTCATTGATCCAAAATCATCCTCAAATGGCATATATCATCATCCTTTAAGATGGTACACAACATACTCTGAGGAATTTGAAATTGAAGACTGCACATTTTTCTCCTAGGAGGTGGGCACCAAAACTAGGGTTTCCCATTAAATCAGGGAATCTTTGATTTTTTGGACAAAACTTGATGTCATGGTATTCTACATGTTCTTAAGTGTATGTGTATGGAAAATTTCCTCTCAATTGGTTTAAGAAGTGGTTCAATTGGAAAAAAGATCGAAAATCAGGAAATTTGGGGCCAAGTCAAATAATCAGAAAGAAAAGTCAACTCTTGACTTTTTGAGCCCAAAATCATGAAATTCATGTTATATGTGTCCAATGTACAAAATTTGGTCAAGAAACTCCAAAGGAATCATGAAAAAATCAAGATGTGGAAAGTTGCCATGTTTGGATGAAGAAGGGTTACTAAATATAGCAAGTTTTGGCCATTTTGCATCAGAGTTTGAACCAAGGCCATTCAAAATTGAAGCACCAAATGAAAATTCCACTCGGCCACAACAAAAGATCTTGTTTTAAGCTTCAAATCCATGTGTAGAACATCTCCATTGGATAAAAATTGAGTGAGATATGATTGATCAAAGTTAGAGGAAAGTAGGTCAAAACCCAGGTCATGACCAAGTCTTGCCAAGCTCATGCGCAGTCATTTTCTCAAACAAGTGGTGTGCCAAATGTTCACCCATGTTTCTCCAAGAGGGAAGCTCCAAATGAAAAACTTTTCAACATGAAAGTTGTTCATTGCATTGTCATCTTCAATATTCATGTTGGACAAATTTTTGTTTGATCAAGTTATGAGATAGTTTTAAGGGTTCAAAGTCATGTCGATTATGCTGAAAACCCAGGCGCCATGTTGCCTTGCCAACCAACCCCATTACTACGCCATACACCAGTTTTGATTCCTTTTGTTTCAAGCAATTTTTCATCATCTTGTACACTTCCATTTGACTTGTTTTCAACATCAATATTGTTCCATGATAGCTCCTCTTTCATTTGACACCAAAACCTCATTAAACCATGCATTAACATGAGAGATATTTACCATCAAACATCCACTGTTACAATAATGACTTGTTGCATAATTTTGGTTCAAGCACACCTCAAATACATGACACGGGTTTTATGTTTGCTTCCTCATTAAGACCAACACATGCCTGCACTCTTTACACCTTTGCTCGAGTCATACATGAAAAAGGAAAAGGTTGAAAGCTTGTGGTAGAAGTTTTGCAGCAGGAACATTGTAACTTACCATGAGCAGCCATATACCATACAAAATCCTCAAGGAACACGCCCCTAACTAACTTGACTCAGTTAGTTAAGGTGCACTCAGTTGACCACCCCCAACTCACTTGACTCACTCATTAAACCATGGTTAAGGCTGGCTATATAAACATCACATTGCTCATAACTCAGGGAGGTTTTTCACTTGTTCATTTTGTGTCACGAGTTCAGAGGTTCATCTCTCCAAGTTTCAGAGTCTCATTCTCACACTGCTCAAGCTTCATCGCCATTCTTCTTCATACGATTTCCTCACTCTCTCGCTGCTCAAGTTTCAGTGCTTAAGCCTTTATTTGGCCAATAGAAGATCAAGAGTATCAAGTTTATTCTCTGGTTTTTCTTGGTTCAAAAGTTCCATCAACATCAGGTAAATATTCATCTTCTTTTTCTGTACGATTCATGAGAGTTTTAAGTTTATTACACATTGATTGAAGCTTATTAGAAGCACAAGATTGATTCTGGCTAGTTGATAGGTCTTCTAGAGGCATAGTACAAAACTTAGGGCAGACTTTGCTTCTTCGTTTCTCACTATACAGGCTGCATCGGTGTATTTTTTTTATTGTTTAATGATCTGCTTAAGTTTCTCTTTCTATTGATGCATTTTTTACACATTTCTGGGCATATGTAAATTTCTGAGACACCGGAGGTGGCCGGAGAAGATGACCGGAGGTCTTCTCCGGCCGGTGAGGGTTTGAATTAGGGTTTAGGACATTTTTAAGTCATGGCCGTCCGATTTGTTTAATCCAAGGGTGGCGACGTTGCCAGCGAATTAATGGAGAGGGTGTATGTCACGTATTTCATTTTAATCACTCTGATGCTTGCGTGCGTGTTCATACATGGTTATTATGGTGTACCGGCAGTGTGATGTGCATGATTTGTTTACTTTGACTATTGTTTGACCTTGACTTGATCCAATGGCCATGAGTGAGTCAATCTTGTTGACTGAATTCCATGACTGTTATTGTGTTCCACGCGCTTGGACCTGGACTGGACACAATTGATTTTTGCACCTCACTTTTAAGAGCCCAAATTAATTTTGAACTCATATTTTGCTATGCTGGCACCCCCATTCTTTTTTTTTTACATTTCATTTTATTTTTCCATTTGTATACACGTTTGCTTTTTAATTTTTAAAAATACCAAATGGAATTATAAAATTCCACAAAAATTCATGAACATCAATAAAACATTTAGAAAATTTTTGGTGATTTTATTTTCTGATTTTATGACTTTTTACCCCAGCTCCATAATTTTCTTTGAATTTCTTTGGTGTACATTCTTAATGTGGTACATGATCTTGTTTAATTTTGTTCTTGATCATTAAAAATTGTTTTGATGCTCTTCTTTTTGCATTGAGTCATTATCATCTTGAGGTATGTTAAGTGTTTTTATTTGATTTTTTAGGTTAGTTTATGGCATGATTGGTGTTCATTTTTGTGCTACTTTGTATGATATGCCTATTTGACCTAAATGCATTGTTTGACATCTTTTTGCCTTGATTTCTTGTATGTTAATTTGATATGTGATTCATATCTGATTTGTGAACTTCAATATCATGTTTTCATAATTTTCATGAGGCCATTTAATTTTTGTTTAATGCATTACCTTTGAAGCATAATAACATGTCATATCATCTCAATGTTGGTGCATGTTTACATGTTTTCTTTTGTACATACTTGCATGATCATTTGCCTATTTTGTGAACTACACTCTTGACATTATAGGTCATTGATGCATATCATATGTCATCTTTGCATGTTGGTTGTCATTTGAATCTTGTGCGCCTTTAACATGTTATGTTTGTACTTGTGTTTTCTTTTGAACTCCCATTTCAATTCTACTTCTTCTATCACTTCTTAAATGTCTTGATGTGCTTCATAAATACTTATGAGATGTTTGTGAATCATGTTTCATTTCATTTCAATTCTGATCCATAGATTACATGTTCCATTTATGCACATTTCTTCTTTTTCCTTTCATCTTTTCATTCTCCCTTTTCTTATGGTGGCATGTTCTAATGCCATGGATGATGTTTGTTGCCTATCCACTTGGACTTGCATGATAATAATCATTTGTTTTCCATATGATGTACATTCTGGTTGTGGTTCTAGGATTTGATTTCTCATTTAATTCTTTTGAGTTTTATGATGCATTACATGTTCTTTTACTTCTTATACTTCTTATACATGTTTACTAACCATGAAGGGGCTTTGGTAAGTTGCAATTGAGTGTGGATAAGGAATCCACATTCAAATTTCTTTCCTTTCATCTCTTTTACAATTCCATTTTGTGTTTTGTTAAGCACTTATGTGCTTTCTTTTAATAACTCATCACTTCCCCTTTTTGAATTACAATTCATCTTCTACTTTAGAAGTGAATTGTTTAATTCATTCTTTCTTTAGACTTTAGGTTGAAACCTCACAAACCATTAGGATCACTCCCTTTAATCTTCAATTAGGATTGAGTCTTAGTCCACATAGGTTTTACCTTTTCTCCTCTCTTGAGTCTCTCTTCTCATCTCTTAAAGAAAATCCAAAACATCTAATAAAGGTAAGCATTTATTGCATTTAGGCCTTTCATATAAAGAAAAGATTATAAAGGGGTTTTCTCTTATAATCTTAGAATGTGTAGCATATGCCCCATCTTGGGTCAATGTGTTAAACATTTGATCTTGTATGAGGGACTTAAATGCAATACTTGTTGAAGGTACAAATAAAAACACTTCTTCATTTCATAATCAACAAAAACACTTAATAAACACAAGTATGCTAGTGTGTTTGAACCTTGACAATTGGAACCAAGTGTGGGGGTCTTCTTCACTCTTAGTGTGCTTTCTTACCCATTCCATCTTGGAATGTGAGAATGTACGCATTCCAATGACTAAGATTCAGATACACTATCATATGCAAACAAATGAAAAAACTCTTAAAAGACAAAAACAAACGATAACGTCTTTTCCTTCGGGAATTCTTTTCTCATCTCATTCATTCTCAACGCACGAACGCGCTCCTACTCGTTCTCTTGCAAGATGGTAACGCACTCGGACCAGCGAGCCTGCAACACCTGAGCTAGAACGTTAGCCGTTCCTTAAAAAACACAAACAACTTTCCCTAGTGAGGGGAACTACGTCGCTCTGATTCTCATGTTCCCGATGAGATACGTAGGCAGTGGGGTAGGGCCCATGCGAGCACTTCTTTTATTTTCCCTACATTTGTTTCTCGTTCTTGTTCCATTCTTTCTCCTTTCTTTCTTTCAGTTCCTTTTCCAGTATCTTTTCTTTACACCCTTTGATCGAGACAAGCAAGCGTGGATCCCATTGGGTACGATGGACGTGAGGGGGTGCTAATACCTTCCTCTCGCGTAACCGACTCCCTTACCCATTTCTCTTGGTCGTAAGACCATGCTCTTTCCCTTCCTTCAGGTTTATGCGATGTTTCCTTTCCCTCTCTTGGGATAAATACACATTGATGGCGACTCTATTTTGGTGCCACTTTCGCGTTTGTACTTGGATGAAAATCCCGGGAGCGACACCTTTGAGGCTGTAGAGCTACTGGTGCGTAGCAGCGATTTGCTGTAATCGCAGGTTCGCTAAGCGAACCATTGCTTTGCTAGGAGAATATTCGCTATGCGAACAGCGCAGCGAATGCGCGATAACATGAGTGTAAGTGCTGAGGTGATTCTGGAGTGGAAGTGTAGGATTCGCTAGAAGTCTCGCTAAGTGAATGAATCAACGAGTAGCTTCGCCCAGCGAATAAACCAACGAGCATGACAGATGGTGGTTTCTGGTGTCTTAGTGGGGTGTTTGTGGGATTCGCTGGCCGCTTCGCTAAGCGAAGGTTGTAGCGAACAGGTTCGCCTAGCGAATCCTGGAGCGAACATCTGTTGTTTCGTGAAATTTTGTTTCTGTTGCTGTGATGTTTTGGTGTTTGATGCTGTGGTATTTATGATGTTTTACCATGATGTTAGTGACGTTAATAATGGTTATGACGTGATGATTTCGTGATGTTTTGACGAGTACTTGATGAGATGAATTTCATGAGAATATTAATGATTATGAACTGTGTATATTTGATATATGATGATTACTTGACGATATGAATTACAATGACGTATATTGATGACTAGGAGTTGTTTATGTATGATGTATGATGATAAGACGATGACGCATGATGTTTTGATGAATAAATGATGACATGACGAACATGATGTTTTGATGAATGATGATGCACATAATGATGCTTTGATGATGACGATTATTGACATTGTGTATCATGCATTCATATACATACTCTATGACGACGCTTCATTCCCATTGTGCGGATATGAGGTAATTATGACGTGCTCTAGTTCCAATTGCGGAATCGATCCTATTGACGGGGATCTTTGGAGGGTTGGTGACCTAGTGTCCATCTATTATGACGATTGGTACCACATGCATGAGTCTTGTTATGCATCGCATTTTATGTGGCATTGATGAATTTGTGATATGGTGCTTCCTGATGCTTTCCTTGATGACGACCCTGATGATATTATATGTGAAGATAATGCCATTTTATGTATATCTTGTTTTATAATGATTATTATGAATTGTGATTACTCACCCTGCCTGTTTGAATGTTGCCTCCACGTGGGTAACGTGCATGTGATCAGGTTTAGCTGTGGATGCCTTCGAGGACCTTGACGTTATTTGCTTTTGGTTGATTTAGAGGATCTTGCTCTGATAGTGTAACATCGGGTTGGGGTCCTTTTAGTCGAACTATGTTGTTTCCTTATTTTGTTGTCATTTGATGATATGGTTTTAAATGTTGAAAACCGTTTTGGATTATTACGATGTTTGTTGAAAACCTTTTAATTGAAAATTTTGAGTTCCGCTGCCATGTGAAGGCTTTTGAGTTATTTTGAGGAAAACCCTTTGTTTACAGGGAAAGTGTATTATTTTGATTTAAATGATAAATGTGCACCCTTTGAGGTGATTTTGACGCTTTACTCTGATATTTGAGTTGTTTCTGCTGCAACATTTGTGGGGGTAGAAAAGGGTGTTACAGAAGGTCTTGCTACACCCTACTAAAGCTTCAACTACCTCAGACTCTAATTATTTATGGATTTTGAGTTATGGGTTGATCAAAATCACTAAAAACATGAAAATGCATCTTTTTCCAACACTTAGAAAAAATTATGCCCAAGGCATATTTCAAGTGAAGCACCAAAACTTGGAGCACTTTCTCACATAGTTGCAAGATGAATCAGTTCATGGTGTAAACATTAAAGTTATTGTGCATATTGCTAGCAATTCAAAGAGTCCATCAACATGGAAAAACTCCATGGAAACCAAGAGATATGGCAGCTCAAAGTCATGCTGCTGCAACTATTTTGAAAAACCAGTTTGCATGTTTTCTTGCTTGCCACGATTACTGAGTCAAAGCCAATGATCATTATGCCACATTCATTCAATATAATCATGATCCATCTGATCCAACCTACAAAGCTGAGTCAAGAAGCCAAGAGAAATTCCAACTTGAAGTAATGGCTTTTGTCAAATTATGCCTTGAATTCAAAGGCATTTATGTGCAGTAATGCACTTTAAATAAAGCTACTCTCCTCAGTCAAGTTCTCTTATTAAACAACAATTAAAAGGATTGAAGAATGTGATTTCAGTCAAGGCATAGCTGATCTATTTGGGATAGCTGTTGCTCCTAGTGCAAGAGGCATTTATGCCAAGCCAAGACCATTGAACCATAACCTTATCCTTTGAGCTTTAAGAGAACCACTTCAACACAACTCCTCTACTATAAATAGAGGTCCTAACTGATCATTCAAACTACACCAAAGCTCATTACAACAAGGCTTTCTCTCTTTCACTCCCTAGGCCTAAAAACTTCATTTCTTGAGAGGTTACTATCGAGTTTTGAGTTGGAGATCAATACCACTCAAACCATTGATTCAGACACATCACATATAACATATAGAAGGTGTCTGAACACTCACCTCCCATCTATAACATCAAAATCACCAAATGGCCATCAAATTGCACAAAACTCATGACTTGCTGCAGAAGGAATCAGGTTGATCAATCTAAAGGGCTCTCAATCACTCCAAGCATTCAAACACTTTCCTTAGGGTACAAGGAAGTTGTCCAAAGCATTAGAACTCAACTGTAACACCTCCATCTGTAGCGAGAGATTTTTGTCGGTGACGCGACCACCTTATCGCTGGGTTTTCCTCACCGCAATGGTAGGAGGGGGTGCTACTTTCTGATTTCTTATTTATCCCATGAAGCTGAAAGGTAAAGGGAAGCTATCTAAAACTAACCTTGCACACGGATGTTTAACTGAACAAACGCTTAAAAGAGATTGGGGGTCCGGGGTCAGATTATACAATGGGCAGTTGTCAATTACCCATCCTATATGTGGTTATCCACAGGATATTAGCTTTAGGTTTTGCTTTGTACTTGATGGTGTTTATCCGTTAATGGGTTGGGAAAGTTTCTTGGGAAGTATGAGTGAGTGAGTGAGTTGATGTTAATGTTCGGGTTTTTCTGATGTTTTTGGTAAGGTACTGGACCTAATTTTTAATTGGTATAAAGGTACTGGACCTAGAGTTTTTGATTGATATGGAGGTACTGGACCTAAAGTTTTTGATTTAGTATGCTCGCTAAGATTTCGCAATCTTATGCCTACGTATTCCCATTTAAACGAAACAGGGAAATTAGAGAAATCGTAGTTCCTCCTATTCTAAGGGAGGAAAAAGATAATGTTTTAGTGTCTTGTTCAAAGCCCAAGATTGAAGCTAAAAGGTTTATTTGTGTCTTGTTCAACGCCCAAGATTGAGGCTAAAGGTTTGACTGAGAGAGAATTTGTCATTTCTAAAGAGGGATTGTTGATTTTTGTGTGGCTTGATCAAAGCCCAAGGTTGAAGCTAAGAGGTTGATTGACCCCTATTAGGGAAATCCTTACCCACAGCCTAAGAGGAGGCTGGATAAGACCAACTCAACAAGAGAGGGTATATATTGGTATCTTGTACAAAGCCCAAGATTGAGGCAAAAAAGAGACTGACTCTTTGGGGATATCATTATACAAAGCCTAAGAGGAGGCTGAAAAAGGTTTTGACTCCGCCGGGGAGGTTTGTATGTGTCTTGTACAAAGCCCAAGATTGAGGTTGAAATGGGAAATTTAACTGACTCTGGTGAGGATATTTTTATGTGTCTTGTACAAAGCCCAATATTGAGGCTAAAATGAGTTTGACTTTGCTTGGGAAATCATTCCTCAAAGCCTAAAAGAAGGCTGGGAGGAAATGGCTCTGCCGGGGAAGATATTTGTCCCAAGTTTTAAGAGATGAAGATTTATATCTTGTACAAGGCCCAAGATTGAGGCTAAAAAGGTTGGACTCAACAAGTGAGTGCTATTATCTGTCACGTACAAAGCCCAGGATTGTGGCTGAACAAGCTGGAGAATTCATTATACAAAGCCTAAGAGGAGGCTAACTTCTGCCAGGGGAAATCCTTATACCTAGCCTAAGATTAGGCTAGAAAAAGATTGACTCGACAAGATAGTATTTTTATCTATATTATACAAAGCCCAAGATTGAGGCTAAAAGGATCAACTCAACAAGAGAGTGTTTTTATCTGTCTCGTACAAAGCCCGAGATTGAGGCTAAAAGGGTTGACTCAGCAAGAGAGTCTAAAAAGTTGATTGACTCAACAAGAGAGTCTGAAAAGGTGATTGACTCTACAAGAGAGTCTAAAAAGGTTATTGACTCAACAAGAGAGTCTGAAAAGGTTAGCTTCACTGCGGAGAATCATTATACAAAGCCCAAGAGGAGGATTACTTTGCTGAAGGAAGGTCATTATACAAAGCCTAAGAGGAGGCTATCTTTCAGCTAGAGATTATTGAGATCCCTAGGCAGGTCCAAGTGGGGAATCAACTCTTGCTGAGGATTTACAGAAGAGTTGAGATATCAGATGCCTTGAGGTTCTGATACTAGGCGATAAACTGTCCCTGGTTGGGAATTTTTTAGGAGAGAAACTGGGTTTTAGCTCTGTTGGAGATTGATCCAGAGTGACCGGGGTTTCTCCTATGTTTATAGGGAACTTGAGAATGTCTTTGAGACTCAGGGGGATTAGACTGTCCAAGTCTACTGGTGTGGAAGAGTTTTATCTTTTGTATGATGCCTCCACGAGGAGGCGGGTGTTTTAAGGGATGAGAATGAACCCTAAGTTTGAGGTTTGACACTGGAAAGACTTCTCTAGAAAAGGATGACTAAGTTCTGTCTTATACCTTTATGAGGTCTTTAGGGCCCTTGTATTAAGCCCAAAAGTAGGCATGAGAACTTCTGAGAAGCCGGAGGGTCCTTGTACAAAGCCCAAGAGGAGGCGGGGATGCTTTTAGGAAACCTGTGGGTCTCAAACCAAGAAAAGTTCAAGAAATTATATTCACCGAGAATAGATCATTTAGTGAATGTTCTGAGGTTTGAAGAAACTCAAGAGATGCTATTCACCGAGAATATATCAACTCTGGGGAGTATAATTTCTTTGACAATTTCTAGGGGTGACAGTCTGAGAAAAGGTTCACAAAGAATATTGCCTTTCTCTTTGTTCCATATTTTTTAAGCCCAAGAGAAGGCAAGACTGTATCTGGAAATCCTATGGGGATCTAGTTTTGTCTGTATTTAAGAGTGACCAACATGGCTTTACCTAGTTCTAGACATAGTTGCCGGGGAAAACTCTAAATAGTTATACTAGTATATATATATATACAGTTGATATATGACAAGTATTTAAAAGGATATGAAAGAAGAGTTACAGTGCGCAGCTTCTCACAATACAGTTATATTTATATGAAAGCGAGTAAATGAAAGCTGTTAAAACTTACAGGTAAGCAAGCTTCCATGCTGTATTGTGAGTTGTTCAAAGAAATTAAGAAAGTTTTGATAACAACATGTATATTTGAATCTAAATCAAAGGATTGTTGGGGCTTGTAACACCCCAAAATTTGCCCTCTCATTTTTCATATCATTTAGCATATGCTTTCATTGCATTACATTGCATTCAAGTCATAGAAAAATAAAGCATTCATCTTTGCATTCAGCATAGGGCATGTGATCAGTGGTTTTCAGAGTATTGATCATCCAAGGCAAGAGATCTAGAATCAAGGGTCTCCCAACAAGCCTCAAAGGTCTCTTATATCATATATGATCCCATTTGATCCCACAAGTCATTGGAAGATGGGAATTCATCAACAAAATTGAGCAGTCATCATCTCCTATCAAAAGCAGTCAAAATTAGGTTTTGTGATTCAAGCAGTCTCTTGATGAAATTTTGGTTCAAACTTGATCTCAATGTTTTCTACATGATGTCAAGTATCTAAGGATAGAAGATTGCCCTTTGGTTCATTTCAGAAGAGGTTCAATTGGCCAGTTGCTTGAGAATCAAGAAATTTGGGAAAAAGTCAACTGTGCAAAGGAAAAAGTCAACTCCTGACTTTTAAGGTCAAAATCATGAAATTCAAGTTATATATGTTCATTGGATAAGATTTGATCAAGGAATGAGGGAGGAATCATCAAAAATCAAGAATTGCACAAAGTTTCCATTTTTAGAAACTTAGGGTTTCCAAAAATGGCAAGTTTTGACCATTTTGCACCACACTTCAAGGCATTCTTTCTTCAAGATAAGAGCTTCAAACTTCAGCCCCAAGTTGAGCCAATGAAAGATCACATTCCAAGCTTAAAATCCATATCAAGAACTCTTCCATTGGATTAAAATTGAGGGAGTTATGATCAATCAAAGTTTGGTACAATTAAGGCAAATTTCAAGTCATGGCAAGGCAAGTTCAGGCCTCCAGGCCATAATTTCATCAAACACTTGGTGTGCCACATGTCAAGCCAATTTTCTCCATCAAGGATGCTTCAAATGAAAAAATGCTGAACATCAAAGTTGTTCATCTCCATGTCCTCTTTAACTTTGATGTTGGACATTTTTCCATTTGAACAAGTTATGGAGGAGTTATAATGGTCCAAACATAGAAGCTCCACTCTGAAATTGCCATAGGCCATGATGCCAAGCATGCAACAAGTTGCGACGCCCATGAGACAGTTTGGATCCCTTGAGTTTCAAGCCATTTTCAAGTGTGTTAAAGGTCTTCTTTCACTTTGATTCCAACATCAATCATGTTCTATGATGTACCATCTTTCCATAGCCACCAAGATCATCTCATTTCATGTGTTATGTTTAGAGAATTCCATCATCAAACCTCCTTGTTTTCATTGAAACCATGCTGCCAAGAATAGAATGTTGACATTGTTGTTATTGATTCAGTTCGCACGCATACATCAAGCACTACACACCAGCCACTCTTTTCCTATTATGAACACACATGTTTCTTACACATACATGCTACATACTTCTCCATACACCAAAGAGGAATGGTGGAAAACTTGTTCTACAAGTTTTGCTGCAGCAACACAATATCACCACCTCTCATTTCACTAAACCTCACCATGAGCTACATAAACCTCTCCACACTCTAATAAAACTCACCAACTCGTGCCAATAACTAACCCAACTCATTCTGTTAACTCAACTCAGCTAAACCAACTCATTTAACCAACTTCCAACTGTTAACTCTTGGGGTTAACAAGTTAACTAGAGATATAAATAAAGTTTCAACAGATTTTGGAAGGGAGCTTCATTCATTTTCTCACATTTTCACAAACTTTCACTCTCAAACTCTCTCTGAATTCTTTTTCTCTCTGCACGATTCCATCATCATCTTCATCCATTATTTCACATTGTGACCTTTTGATCAAGAACAAGCTGAAACAAGGTTAATTCATCAAGGGAAATCTCACTTCAGATTTGATTTTCTCTCTGCTTTCATCAAGATTCAAAGCTTTAGAGCATTTATTTTTCTCTTAGAAAGATCAAGATCAAGTTCTCCTCTCTGGTTTTCTTTTGATTCAAAGTTTTTCAGAGTTCCAGGTTTGAACTTCTTCAAGCTTTGCTTGCACAATTTCTACTTATTGTTGCTTGTTTCATGTTGATTTTAGCTTAATAGAAGCAGCGTGAGTAATCTAGCTAGTTGATAGACCTTTTAGAGGTGTAGATCCAAACCTAGGGCAAACTTAATGTGTTCGATTCTCTGCATATGTGTGTGATTTGTGAAAACTAATTGTGGATCCTTATCCTCCTTAACTTCCTCTTTCGATTGGTATAATTTTTGTGAATTTCTGGAAGTATGTAAGTAGTTGCAGTGGCCGGAGGTGGCCGGAGAAGATGACCGGAGGTCCTTCTCCGGCCGGTGAGGGTTCGCTAGGGTTTTAGGACCAGATTATATCCCAACCGTTTGATCTGTTTCATCCACGGCTTGAGAGCTTGCCAACACATAAAAGAGGGAGTGTCCATGTCACGTGCCATATTATTTGATTCAAATGCTTGCATGTGTGTGAGTGCGTGGTAACTATTGTGTGCATGCTTTGTGTTTCGTTGGATTATGTTACTTTTCTTGATTGATTGATCATGTGGTTGTAAATGCGTCAAACCTTTGACTGAGTGTACACCATAACACACACATGTACGCACTTGTTTTGGACTGGACTTAAATTGTTTTTCACACCCCCATGTTCTGAGCCCAAACACTTTTGAACTTCATTTTTACTTTCGCCACACCCCCTGTTCCATTTCTTTCACATTTCTAATTTCTTTTTATATGTTGTTTGATTTTCTTTTATTAAAAATATTAATTCAACTCTAAAAATTCTAAATAAATTCACATGTCATATTGATACATAAAAATAATTTTCTTTTATTTTTAATTCTTATTTTAGTAATTTTTACTTATATTTTCAGAATTTCTCTTTAATTTCTTTTTAAATGATGTCCTTCATTGATGCTTGACCTTTACCATTTTATTTCTCTTAACTCACATAATATTTTGCACTCATTCTTTTTTTCATATTTAGATAACATCTAAATGCATCTATAAACATTTTCATTTTATTTTTAAAGTCATTTTATCTTAGGTTTTGATGTTCATTTTTGAGCTTCCTTTGGATGTGTTTCAATGAGACTTTGTGAGATCTTTTGATCATGTTCCCTTTTGAGTTTCGCCATGAGTTTTGATACATGTTTAGCCCATGACTTAGTTTAGTTGATACCTATGTTCATTATTTTTCTCATGTGATTTGGTAATTGTTTGATACATTGCATTTGAAGCAACATTTGTGCCTATTATTCTACTTCCATCTAACATGATTTTGATGAGGCACTTGTGCCATCTTGTCTTGCTTGCTTTGTGTGAGATTATAGGGTTTGTCTAGAGGATTATAGGTCCTTCTAGGTTCACTTATAGGTCATTTTGATTTGTGTTTACCTTTGATGTGTGTTTATGCCTTTTAACTTGTATTTTTGTCCTAAATCCACATCTAATTTCTTCTTGTGCTCTATATGATTTGTGTTTGCATTGTGTATGCCATTTTACTCATGTCATTTGCATATCATCAATTGTATGCTATTGGTCTATACGCATTCATACTCATTTCATATGTTATGCATCTTTAACATGTAAGTTTGTGCATCTAATTGAAACTTGTTTCTCTCCCTTTCATTTCTTCTTCATCTATTCTTCCACTTGAATCATTTCATCTATGACTTGTATGATTGTTTATATACATTATGAGACATTTATAAATGGTGTATACTTCTGACCTTGACATTTCTTTAAGCATAAATATATGTTCCTTTTGCATTTTTATTCATCTTTCATCATCTACTTCCATGATGCATTTCTTTGATGTTTAAGACATTGTTTGTGCAAAGTTTGATTGTGTTTGGTACCTTAACCTCAGGGGGCTTTCTTAGGGTATAAGTTCTGACTTAGAAACTTTATCAACCTTTAGGACATTTCTTCTTTAGTTCTTAACTTGTTTGATCTCTACTTGTTATTCTTTCTTTATTTCTTTACTTGCAAATTATTTTTTTGCTAATATTTTCAGGGGCTAATGGTAAGTCAAGTGTGTGGGTGTACACCCACATAAAACCTCTTCTCTTATCTCTTTTAAGCTTTCAAGTTGTGATTGTGATAAACATCTAATGCTTTCTTTGTTCAATCTCTTTCATCCCCTTTGAGTTCTTAACATAACTTCCATCTTGGAAGTAAGTTAGAACTCACTCTTCTTCTCTTTTCTTTTAGAGTTAGGTTTCTAAACCACACTTAACCATTAGGAACATCCATGTATGATAACTTTAGGGTTTGAGTCTTAGTCCCCCTCATTAGATTTTACCTTTCTTAACCTTTGAGTCTCTCTTCTTCTCATCTCAAAACAAAAGCAAAAACACTTAATAAAGGCATAACATATATTGTATTTGAGCCTTTCATGTGAGAATAAGACAGTGAGGGGTCTTCTCTCACTTTCTTAGAATGTTTAGCATACGTCCTGTCTTGGGTCGATATGCGAGGCATTCGATCCCACGTGAAAGACTTAAATACAATATGCGTTATACACACCAATAATCAAAATACTTCTTTCTTAAAAGACAAAAACAAACAAATTCTCTTCTCATCTCCTTCATTCTACTCCTTCAGGATTCGTCACGTCCGTTCTACCGCAAACAGGTAATGCCTAAGTCTCCATACAGCGAGCTGCAACACCTAACTGCTGGGACACGCACTCTGACGTTTCCACTAAAAAACACAAACAAAGCGACCCTTGTTGAGCCGAACTACGTTTGCTCTGATTCTTCCTTCTCGTCTGATTGAAGATACGTAGGCACGAGATGCGATATCTCGACGAGCAACCTTTCCCCGTAGTCCGTCGAACTATGTTGACTCTGACTTTCCCATTGCACTGAGGGAATACGTAGGCCTAGGACTCTGAGGATGTCCTATCGAGTCACTTCTTTTTCTTTTCTTCTTCGTTTCTCCATTGTTTTTTGTTCCCGTTCCTTCTCCTTTCCAATAGCAGCGAAGCTCCAATCGACGACACCCTTTGATCGAACAACAAGCGTGGATCCCATCGGGTACGATGGACGCGTGGGGGTGCTGATACCTTCCTCTCGCGTAACCGACTCCCGAACCCAGTTCTCTTGGTCGCAAGACCATGCTCTTTCCTTTCCCCCAGGTTTATGCAGTGTTTCCTTTCCCTCTCTCGGGATAAATACACATTGCTGGCGACTCTATTTCCGTGCCACTTTTGCGTTTGTACTTGGATGAAAATCACGGGAGCGACAGCTGGCGACTCTGCTGGGGAACGAACCCAGAATCTCTGGTTCCCTAAGTGAGTCAATCCTAGCGCTTGTTTGTTTTTCTTTCATTGGGTGTTTACTTTGATGCTGTATTTACTGTTTTTATTGTATTTCTATTTACTGTATTATAGTTTTACTATATTACTATATTTATCGCATTCATTACATTACATATCATTATTATACTGGACTGTGTTGTGCTGGTTTTCTGTTTGGTGGGATGGGTATTTTGAGAGATAAGCCCATTACACAGGCTTGAGTACATACATAGGATTAGAGTGGAAAGTAGTGTGGCCTACGTAGCGTCTTGGTATGTATGGTTTACACGAAATTCACAACCAGACGAGGTTTTCTTGGGAGATGTTCTGATTTGCGCGTCTTGTGCATTTCGGAGTGTTAACCTAGAAAGTTGTCGACTCTGGTGACCGATCATTGAGGACCTTAGTGGAAACATCCCTCTTTAGTGGTGACAGTGGCAGGCCACATTCTGTGGCAAACCCATTCGCACCCGAGGGCCCACTTTGGAACTTGCATAGGATGGCCTTTATTTTTGGGGAATCAGTGAACGTTCTCTTTGTTGGCAATAGTACTGTACCCCGAGGGATGAATGTACTATTGCTTCTCAAAATAGAGAATCCGAAACTGAGGAACCGCTGTTTTAGTACCCACATGTGAGTATGGGCGGGTGTTTACAGGTTTGCAGGTGACCATGCCTCCCACATACCCTAATACTCTGGTTTTTTCACAGACAGATGATGTAACCTATTACAGTCAGTTGGTTTCTATCTACAATAATATTCCCAGATTTGTACAGACACCGTGCACACAGTCCAGCTCAGACATAGAGCACGCTGATACCATGCCTTTTTGCATTGCATTATCATGTCATAACATTCATGTTTGTCATTTACAGGTGCATATTACACTTCTGATTCCAATCAATGGGCTTGACAGAGACAGTCCTCAAGAGAAAGAACAATGTTGCCTACAAGTTCCCAGAACCTACTTTGGATTTACTGCATAAGGTGATAGCTATGGCTGACCCGGGTGTTCTTGTCAACTTCCAAAAGAGATATGGGAAATTGGTTGAGATGGTCCATAGAATCACACAGTATGAACATGATGCTTTTCACACTTTGCTACAGTTTTATGAGCCTTCGTTGAGATGCTTCCTTTTTCCTGATTACATTTTGATGCCGACGTTGGAAGAGTTCTCATTTATTTTGGGAATTCTGGTCGAATCAGCAGTACCATTCTTTTCTGGTAGTCATCATAACATAGAGGAGATTGCAGCTGTAGTACAAGTGAAAGATTCAGTGCTAAATGGAAGTGTGACTATCAAAAATGGGGTCAAAGGTTTTCACTTAGCCTTTCTTACTGGTCAAGCTCAAGAGGCTGCTGAAGCAAAGGATTGGGCGATTTACAATTCCATCCTGGCTTTGTGCATATATGGCATTGTTCTTTTCCCTAATCAACAGGATTTTGTGGATATGCAGGCTATAAGAGTTTTTGTTCTCAAAAATCCGGTTCCCACTTTGTTAGGAGATTTTTACTACTCGGTGCACTTCAAGAATGAAAAAAGAAGGGGAGGATCTGTCAATTATTGCACTCCACTTTTATCTCATTGGTTTTTGAAGCATTTACCTCAAATAGGCACTTTTGTAGACACAAAAGATTCTTTAAAATGGTCCAAGCGGATAATGGGATTGACTGCTAATAACATTGTCTGGTTTGAACGTAAGTTGCTGGGAATAGAGATTATCACCAATTGTGGGAACTTTCCCAGTGTGCCTCTAATTGACAGGAAAAGGGGAATCAATTATAACCCGATCCTGGCCATTAGATAGTTTGGATACGCTTCCAGGTATCCTCCCGCAAATCGGGATGTTGAGAAATTTTTGTTCTTTACAGGGACTGAAAATGAGGAAATGCTGAGAGAAGTTGTGAATGCTTGGGGGCACCTGCACAAAACAGGAAAAACAATTTTTGGAAAAATGGATTGCAGATCTTACTCTGATTATGAAAGATGGATTGAAATGAACGTGAACGAATTACTCTTACCTTTTTCAAGGGAACCCCCTCTATATCTTGTAATGCCAGAGCAGTCCACCACGGTAGCCATCGAGGAGTTTGACAAACTGCAGAAGTTGGTGAAGGAGCTTCGGGTGGAGAATTCCGATCTGAGTAGTCTTCTTCAAAAAGCTCTGCATGCCAATAAAGAGTTGGAGGATAAAGCCCAAGACGCCAGAAAAATCTTAGCTGCAAGAGAAAAGGATTTCGTAGAAAGAGCTCAACATTTCCAGAAAATTAGTAAGGGTGCCGATGCTGCCACTCAAGCTCATAAGAAGACCAAACATGCCTTAGCCCAGACTAAAGAAACGTTAGCCAAGTTTCAGCAAGCTTGGGATGAGGTTAGGATGGAAAACTCAGAGTTGCAGGAACATCTGAAGATCAAGGATGACGAGCTCAAAAAGGCACACGAACAACGGAGGAAGTATCGGGAGAACCTTGGCCAAAGTCAAGAGCGATTGGAAAGTGCCAGAGAGGAGCTAAAGATTTCCAAGAAGGAGCTTGAAGAGGCTATGGCAGATATGGGGAAACTCAAGATGCAAGCCGGCGTGAAAAGGCATAAAGGAGTCTGTGATGATGAAGCTCTCTTGATGCATATGGGTTCGCTGACTGAAGCTCTGACGAAAAGAGATGTTCTGATTAAGGAGTTAATCGAAAGACCAAATCACCAGCGTACTCGCATACTCTTCGAGGAAGTCAAGTATTCAAGTGAGAAGTTGAAGGACTTGGAGTTGTAAGATTGACAATTTTTCTCTTATTCTCTTAATGTAATTTTGTTGATGGATATCATCAGGCTTGTTGATGAATCCACTATTTTGATGTATGATGTTTGAACCCATTGTTGAACGCTGTGCGTATATTTGGTTTCTTTTGTAATCAAAACGTGTAGTTTATTCAGAAATATTCCGCTGGCAATTACATGTACACAAGCACATAATCACGGCACGTATCTTCATATCGCGATCTTCAGCTTTCTGTGGTTAAGATTGGAATCAGGGTGTAGGGCACCTCGGAAATGATAAACATGGCATTTGCATTGCATTGCATATCATTTTGCATTTTGTTGCTTGCTTTTCAGGTACTCGTTGCAGGTCCTCTAACCTTTATTTGGTTTCAGGCACTATAGCTGGTCACCACATCCACCGGTACGCAACTCACAGAAACCAAGCTAAGATCATGGATCAGATGCAAACTGAATTGGCTGAGTTGAGGAACAGGATGGACCAGTTCATGACATTAATGACTGGTATGGCTCAAAATTGGGAAAGACTCAGGCCAATGGTCGAGCGGCCACAGGTAGAAGTGCAGAATGGCAATGGTAATCAGGCTGGCGTTAATGCAGGCGGTGACCCTCCTAGAAATACTAGGGTTCGTCAGGTTGTAGAAGATAACCAAGATGATCAGTTCACTCTGTTAGATGCTGAAGATGAGAACACTCGCCGATTTGACGAGCTCACTGAAAAAATCAGGTCCATTGAATCCCAGAACACTCTTGGTTTTGATGTTTCCGACTTGGGGTTGGTACCTGGAGTAAGAATTCCACATAAGTTCAAGCCACCAACATTTGACAAGTACAATGGCACTACTTGTCCTAAAACTCATCTCCAATCTTATGTGGGGAGGATAGCCGCTCATACCGACGATGAGAAATTGTGGATGTACTATTTCCAAGACAGCCTTACTGGGGCATCTCAAGAATGGTATATGAAGTTGAGCAGGACTTCTGTGAGGAACTAGAAGGAGTTAGCTCATGCTTTCGTCAAGCAGTATTAATACAATATGGATATGGCTCCAAACCGTACTCAGCTGCAGAGTATGGCTCAGAATGCGAAGGAGAGTTTTAAGGAATATGCTCAAAGATGGCACCAGTTGGCTGCTATGGTTCAACCTCCACTGCAGGACCGAGAGATGGCCGACATGTTTATGGGTACTCTTCAGGGAACTTACCTGGATAGATTAGCTACCTGTCCTTCAACTGGGTTTGCGGACATTGTAATCGCTGGGGAAAGGATTGAAAGTTTGTTGAAGCTCGGAAAAATACAAGATGTTAGTGGTGATAGTTCTTCAGGAGTGAGGAAGCCATTTGCTGGATCTACCAGAAAGAGAGATGGGGAGGCCAGTGCTGTTTATAAGAACAGAGGAAGAGGAAGAGGCTATCAAGATTCCTATAATCAGGTTGCTGCTGTGACCATTCCTAGTCCGTAAGTTCAGTCACAGCCACAGCAGCAGAATGTTCAGTCACAGAATAATCAACAGCCACGGAGATCATATCAGCAGAGACAAGCTGACAGGCATATGGACCCTTTGCCTTTGACTTACGCAGCTTTGCTACCCCAATTGTTGAAGCTTAATCTGGTGGAGCTTCGTACGATGGGCCCGGCTCCTGCAGTATTACCAAAGGGTTACGATGTTAATGCCCGCTGTGAGTATCATTCTGGGGCTCCAGGTCATAGTATTGAACAGTGTCGTACATTTCAGCATAAAGTACAGGATTTGATTGATGCCAAAGCAATTAATTTCTCGCCTCCACCAAATGTGCTTCAGAATCCCATGCCAGATCATAATGTGCCAAAGGTCAATGCCATTGAAGATGGGAAAGTTTTGAATTTGGTAACTAATGTGAACAGGGTGAGGACTCCCTTGAGTTTTGTGAAGGCTCGGTTATTGAAAGGGCAAGTGTTCCCTGGCTGTGAAAAAGGTTGTGTTGATTACAAGAATCAGAGTAATGGTTGTGATAAACTAAAAGCCGGTATTCAAAATTTGATTGATGAGGGTTGTCTACAGTTCGATCAGGGGGACAAAAAAGACGATGATGTGTCAGCTGTTACCATTTATTTTATGCCACCTGAGATTCAAGTTCCCTTGCCTGCTGCCATCATTGTGCCTGGCGTAGTGAGTCCTGTTACTATCACGGTACCAGGACCAGTTCCTTATACTAGCGAGCGAGCTATTCCATGGCACTACGGTGCAGCTGTTTACTACCAAGGAGAAAAGCAAGAGGTGGAAACTCCAGCTGGGGGTAGTTCCAACATTGATAATGTTGGAGGTCTTGGTGGCTTCACCAGAAGTGGACGCTTGTTTGCTCCACAGACTTTGAGAACCAATGCTGAAGCTGAAGCAGCAGCCAAAGCCAAGGGTAAACAGGTGGCTACAGAGGAGGTTGTTATTCCTGAATCTGTGCAGAAAGGTACTTTTGAGAAAGAGGTCGAGGAGTTCATGAGACTTATCAAAAAGAGTGATTATAAAGTGGTCGATCAGTTGAACCAAACGCCATCAAAAATTTATATCTTGTCGTTGCTTATGTGTTCTCCAGCTCATCGAGAGGCACTTTTGAAGGTCTTGAATATGGCTTATGTACCTCAAGAGATTACTGTGAATCAATTGGAGTCAGTTGTTTCTAATGTCAATGCTATCCATGGGTTAGGTTTTACAGATTTTGATTTGACTACTGAGGGTCGTAATCACAACAGAGCATTACACATCACCCTGGAGTGTAAAGGGGCAGTATTATCTCATGTGTTGGTGGACATGGGGTCTTCCCTGAACGTGTTACCAAAGAAGGCCTTAATGAAGTTAGACGCTGACGCAATTATTCTAAGACCAAGTGATTTGGTAGTGAGAGCTTTCGATGGTTCGAAATGTTCTGTATTCGGAGAGGTAGAGCTCCCAGTAAAGATCGGTCCTCAAGTGTTCAGGTGCGTGTTCTACGTGATGGACATCCATCCCACATATAGTTTCTTGTTAGGCAGACCGTGGATTTATACCGCTGGGGCAGTGACATCTACGTTGTACCAGAAGTTGAAATATGTGGTTAATGGTCAAGTGGTGACTGTATGTGGAGAGGAAGATATATTTGCAAGTCAGCTGTCTACCTTTAAGTATGTGGAAATGGATGGAGAGATCCATGAGATGCTGAGTCAAGCATTTGAGGCAGTCAATATTGGTGATTCGTCTTCACAAGCGGTATCTTCTCAGGGCGAAGAACAGGTGGGTACTTCTATTGCTTCTTACAGACAGGCAGTGGAAGTAGTCAAAGCCGGTAATGCCCAAGGCTGGGGAAAATTGATTGAAGTATCTGCAAAGGAAGATAAGTTCGGTATAGGCTATAACCCGTATCAAGTTGCTGCAGCAGAGCGCAAGGGGCCGATTACTTTCTACAGCGGGGGAATCATTGATCCAAATCAGATGTGCGCTGCAAGTGAAGATGGTGTCGACAATGATTGTGATCTCGACAATTGGGTGCACCCTTGTGTACCGGGTCAAGAGCTTTGCAATTGGTCTGTTGAAGAAATTGTTCAAGTTATTCTTCAAATAGAGTAATTTTCTTTGTTCTTCTTTGTTGCATGTTAAAATCTCGCGCTCTGCCCAAGGCTTGTAGATCCATTTGTAGGGCCTCATAATTGCATTTGCAAGGTTTTTTTTATCATTAATAAAGGACGTTTTGCATTCAAATTTTGTGTTCCTTGTCTTTCATTTTTATTTTTGTAGAAAAAAACAATAAAATGGCAATGTTTTATTTTTGTTTTTGTTTTGTTTCTTTTTTTCAAAAAGTCTCATTCTAAAATAAAGCATGACCCCCAATCATGCAGACTTAATCACCCAGATTTCATTGATAACGATTCTGCTATGGCCAAGTATGACTTTGATAATCCAATCTATTAATCCGAAGAGGGGGATGAAGAAGACTGTGAAGTTCCCGAGGAATTGGCCAGATTGTTGAAGCAGGAGGGAAGGTCATTCAACCTCACCAAGAGACAATTGAGGTTATCAACATTGGTTCCGAGGACGCCAAGAAAGAGATTAAGATTGGAGCCAGTCTGCAGGCCAAGGTGAAGAAAGAGCTGATCAGTATGCTGCGGGAATATGTTGACATCTTTGCCTGGTCGTATCAAGATATGCCGGGGTTAGATATAGACATTGTTGTGCATAGGTTACCGTTGAAAGAGGGTTGTCCTCCTGTCAAACAAAAGCTCTGGAGAACTAAACCAGAAATGGCTCTCAAAATCAAAGAGGAGGTACAAAAACAGTTAGATGCGGGATTTCTGGCCGTCACCAATTACCCACCATGGGTTGCAAATATCGTTCCTGTGCCGAAGAAGGATGGTAAGGTCAAAATGTGCGTTGATTACTGGGATCTAAATAGAGCAAGTCTGAAAGATGACTTTCCTTTACCTCATATTGATGTACTAGTTGACAACACCGCTCAGTTCTCGGTATTCTCTTTCATGGATGGCTTCTCCGGGTACAACCAAATCAAGATGGCGCCGGAAGACATGGAAAAGACAACGTTCATTACCCCATGGGGTACCTTCTGTTACAAGGTGATGCCTTTTGGGTTGAAGAACGCCGGGGCAACGTATCAGTGAGCTATGGTAACACTCTTCCATGACTTGATTTATAAGGAGATTGAGTGTTATGTAGATGATATGATTTCCAAGTCTCGAACAGAAGAGGAGCATCTGGTCAACTTGAAGAAACTGTTTGAGAGGTTGAGAAAGTTTCGACTAAGGCTGAATCCGAACAAGTGCACTTTCGGAGTGCGGTCCGGTAAATTGCTGGGTTTCATCGTAAGCGAAAAAGGAATTGAGGTTGATCCCGCCAAAATAAAAGCGATACAAGAAATGCCTGTTACCAAGAACAAAAAAAGAAGTACGTGGTTTCCTGGGTAGATTGAACTACATTGCACGGTTCATATCTCACCTCACAGCCACTTGTGAACCAATATTTAAGCTGTTAAGAAAAGAGCAAGCGGTCAGGTGGAATGACGATTGCCAAAGGGCTTTCGAGAAAATAAAAGAATATTTGCGGGAACCTCCAATTCTCATGCCTCCAGTTCCAGGGAGACCATTGATTATGTATTTGATGTGCTTGAAGGATCCATGGGTTGTGTTCTCGGTCAACATGACGAGACGGGTAAGAAGGAGCACACCATCTATTACTTAAGCAAGAAATTCAATGATTGCGAATCCCGATACTCAATGCTTGAGAGGACATGCTGTGCACTTGCATGGGCTGCTAAGCGATTGAGGCAATATATGCTCACTCATACAACCTTGTTAATTTCAAAGATGGACCCTGTCAAGTACATATTTGAGAAACCAGCATTGACCGGATGGGTTGCACGTTGGTAGATGGTGCTAACTGAATATGATATCCAGTATACTTCTCAGAAAGCCATCAAAGGAAGTATCCTGTCAGACTATCTTGCGCAGCAGCCTATTGATGATTACCAACCCATGAAATTTGATTTCCCTGATAAGGACATCATGTTTCTCAAAGTCAAAGACTGCGAGGAACCACTCTCGGAGGAGGGGCCAGACCCTGAATCTAAATGGAGTTTGATGTTTGATGGGGCCGTCAACATGAATGGATGCGGAGTTGGAGCAGTTCTTATCACGCCAGAAGGTGTTCATATGCCCTTCACTGCCCGAGTAGCTTTCGGATGCACCAACAATGAAGTAGAATATGAAGCTTGTATAATGGGGATTGAGGAGGCGATTAATTTGCGAATTAAGACCCTCGATATCTTCGGTGATTCAGCTTTGGTAATCAATCAAGTGAATGGGAACTGGTACACGCACCAGACACATCTGATTCCATATAGAGATTATACGAGAAGACTGCTAACGTTTTTCACAACAGTAAAGCTGTACCACATTCCTCGAGATGAGAATAAGTTTGCTGATGCCTTGGCCACATTGTCTTCTATGATCAAAGTGCAAAGGTGGAACCATGTACCCAAGATTAATGTGTCTCGTCTTGACAGACCTGCACACGTATTTGCTGTTGACGCGGTGTCTGATGACAAGCCGTGGTTTCATGATATCAAATGCTTCTTAAAAAGTCAGGAATACCCGCCTGGGGCATCTACCAAAGATAAGAAGACTTTGAAGAGATTGGCTGGTAGTTTCTTCTTGAACCAAGATGACGTGCTGTACAAACGGAACTTTGACATGGTCTTGCTCAGATGCGTGGATAGACACGAAGCAAACATGTTGATTCAAGAAATGCACGAAGGCTCTTTCGGTACCCATGCCGGAGGACATGCAATGGCAAAGAAATTGTTGAGGTCGGGGTATTATTGGTTGACTATGGATGCAAATTATTGTTCATACGCCCGCAAATGCCACAAATGTCAAATTTATGCAGATAAAGTGCATGTACCTCAGAGTCTGTTGAATGTCATGTTTTCTCCTTGGCCCTTCGCAATGTGGGGCATTGACATGATTGGAAAGATTAAGCTAACTGCTTCCAACGGCCATCGCTTCATCTTGGTTGCTATTGATTACTTTACCAAGTGGGTGAAAGTAGTGTCTTATGCTAATGTTACCAAGCAAGTGGTAGCTAGATTTCTGAAGAGAGATATCATCTGTCGCTATGGAGTACCCGAAAGAATCATTACTGATAATGGTTCTAATCTCAACAACAAAATGATGGCAGAATTATGTCGGGACTTCAAAATTGAGCATCACAATTCTTCGCCGTACCGTCCAAAGATGAATGGCGCTATTGAAGCGGCCAACAAGAATATCAAGAAGATTGTGTAAAAGATGGTGGTGACCTACAAATATTGGCATGAGATGTTACCGTTTGCCTTGCATGGGTACTGAACATCAGTAAGGACATCTACTGGGGCAACACTGTTCTCACTTGTGTATGGTATGGAGGCGGTCCTACCAGTTGAATTTGAGATTCCCTCACTGAGAGTTATGATGGATGTCAAACTGGATGAGGAAGAATGGGTTCGCACTCGATTCAATGAGCTGAGCCTAGTTGAGGAAAAGAGACTAGCAGCTATTTGTGATGATCAATTATATCAGAGAAGAATGAAGCGAGCATTTGATCAGAAAGTGCGACCTCGGGAGTATCAAGTTGGTGAATTGGTACTTAAAAGGATCCACCCTCCAAACACAGATCATAGGGGAAAATGGACACCGAACTATGAAGGTCCATTTTTGGTTAAAAAGGTTTTCTCTGGCGGAGCCTTAATGCTTACAATCATGGATGGTGAAGATTTTCCATCCCTTGTCAACTCAGACGCAGTCAAAAAATACTTCGCATAAATAGACCCGCTGGACAAAAAAAAAAGAGAAAAGTCCAGGAAAAAAAGGGCATCTCGGCGAGCCATAAAAACAGAATAAAAAGGTTCGGGTAAAAATTAGGGATATGAAATAAAGAAAAATTGTACACCCGGTGTGTTGAAAATCCGCAAGGACAACTCAGGCAAGAAAGGGTATCCCGGTGGATTGAAAACCTGAAAAGGGCGGTCCACGGAAAAGAGGGATTAAGCAAAGACTGCATTCTGAGTCGTCTGTACTACCTCATAGTTTCACTCAAACTGGCAATCTCCAAAGGGTAGGAATCAGTCCAATCATTCTCCTCAGAAAGTGAAGATAATTGGAAAGTCTTGAAGACATACTGGTCATAGCAGAATTGAAACTCAGTGAAATGCCATTTTCGCGTTGCCATTAGGATAGTTTCTTTTCTCAATTTTCAGTGATCACCTCTTTCCAGGGATTGCCTCCTGATGTACTTGCCTATTCTGGGCATTTCAATCAATAAAGTTAATCATTCAGTAAAAAAGCTTCTTGTTTGTTTTCATTTTACTATTTTGTTTGCAAAAACGTCCGAATTTTTGATTAAAAAAAACATTGCATTGTTGAAAACCTTGAGGCTTTACAATAACATGCACATGGAAAACATTTAAAATTGCTTTGAATGTTGATTGACTCCGAACGGTGGATTCAAACTATGCAATCCCCTGGACATATGTGTACATTTCTTTTGTTGCAGGTTTACATTCAGGAGCCTGACACGAAGTCATTTTCAGCACAAAGCATTGTTGATTGCTCTCCCCAACAAGTGGTGGTTCAGAGTTGGATTTTCTCAGTTGCAGAAATCATATCCAGCACGGGGCACGTGCATATCATTTTGATTACCGGGGCAATCATGTTCAGGAAAGGGTTCACATGTCACCCTTTCGTCACAACTTTTACTGATTGAGTCCGTCATTCGGTCGACGGTCGTCCATCATGATTTAATATCGGTGAATTAATTTCAACCGGGTATCGTTGTATCTTATTAAGTCGATTCTCTCATTCAGTACTTCCAATAGCTACAAGCTTTTTCTGTGTCGATAACGGTTGGAAATTTCCCAGTGGAGTTGTTTCGCAAACCTTGCAGCTAATGTTCAAGACTCAGTGAGTGTCTAGGAGTTTGAAGATGCCAATTCTTCTGTAAAGTTCTCTTGGGACGTTTTCTTCATATCAACCTTGTAATCTGGGGAAAAAGTGAGTTTGTGATCCTCCCAAGCATGGGGCATCGTGAAATCCCTCCGGCAGGATGTGTTCCAGATCTATTATCTCCAGTAGAGTGACCTCTCAATTATTGTATTCTTAGCTCAAGTCTCGGAATTTGCTTAAGAGTCTGAAGATGCTCGGTCTTCTGTAAAATCCTCTTAAGAGACATTCCCCAATACGAGACGCTTTGAGGTGGTTTTCCTCACCAGAGTTTGTTGTAAACTCATTGTCCCCAGTGGAGTCGTCAAACGGAAAGTTTGCCTAACATGGGGCATTGTGGCTCTTATCCTAAGCTCGACAGTTTTGTTCCTCAACAGATTACCGTGGATTTTCTTTGTGTTTTCCCAGCAGATCTCTAGGGACTCTTTCTCAGCATGTTGCAACGGAATGTCTTCCAACCAGGATTTGCGTACCCCCGACGGAGTAGTTCCGATCCTCAGCAAGATTGTATTTTCGGCAGTTGTATCCCTACAGAGTTCATCATTGAATCTTGTCAGTAATACTCCTCAGCCGAGTTGTTCTTTCTCCCCGCAGAGGTTTAGCAGATCAACAAAATCTCTTTCTCAGCAGAGTGTTAGTATATTCTTTCCCCAGCCGAGTCGGAAGGCTGATTATCCCCGTAAAGGATCTCGAGTTTGATAGATCCCCAAGCAGAGTTTTAATGACTTTTTTCCTCAGCAGAACGTCATTCAAAAAAATTCTCATCCCCAGCGGAGTTGCTATGACCATAATTCATCCCCAGACAGATGAGATAATTCCTGGCGGAGTCATCACTTCCCCGTATCTCAAAGTCTAATTTATTTTTGACAAGCGTGACAATTCGAAGCAGACGGATTGTTCATTTATTCTCCAGCAGAGATATCATCCTTTCAAGAGTCTCTGAGGTCAGCTCATTGACCATTGTTCCTCAGCAGAGTCAGCAGAGATGTCTGATATGTATGCAGAGCGTAATCCAGTGCTGAATTTTTGCAAAAGCCCACCGGCAGTGTGGCAAGCCAGTAGTCATCTGCGTCGTTTAAAAGACATTGTTAAAGCCCACCGGTAGCGTGGCAAGCCAGTAGTCATCTAGCGTCTTTTAAAAGACATTGTTAAAGCCCACCGGCAGCGTGGCAAGGTAGTAGTCATATGGCGTCGTTTAAAAGACATTGTTAAAGCCCACAGGCAGCGTGGCAAGCCAGTAGTCGTCTGGCGTCGTTTAAAAGACATTGTTAAAGCCCACCAGCAGCGTGGCAAGCCAGTAGTCGTCTAGCATCGTTTAAAAGACATTGTTAAAGCCCACCGGCAGCGTGGCAAACCAGTAGTCGTCTGGCGTAGTTTAAAAGACATTTTTAAATCCCACCGGTAGCGTGGCAAGCCAGTAGTCATCTAGCGTCGTTTAAAAGACATTGTTAAAGCCCACCGGCAGCGTGGCAAGCCAGTAGTCGTCTGGCGTCGTTTAAAAGACATTGTTAAAGCCCACCGACAACGTGGCAAGCCATTAGTCGTCTGATGTCGTTTAAAAGACATTGTTAAAGTCCACCCGCAGTGTGGCAAGCCAGTAGTCGTCTGGCGTCGTTTAAAAGACATTGTTAAAGCCCACCGGCAGCGTGGCAAGCCAGTAATCATCTGGCATCGTACAAAAGACATCTCTCCACTAGTATAGTTATCATCATAGTTCTATTCAAGCAGAGTTCATTTGGTTGGGTTTATATCCCTTTTCTTCTTCTCCACAGAGTGCAAATTTTTTGGTTATTTTCGGTATTCAATCTCTCCATACCTTGAAAGTCTGAAAGCAATCGCTATCATCCATTCAGGTCTACAGTGATTGAATAGGGGCAACTGTAACACCCCAAAATTTTCCCTCTCATTTTTGATATCATTTAGCATGTGCTTTCATTGCATTACATTGCATTCAAGTCATAAAAAAATAAAGTATTCATCTTTGCATTTAGCATAGGGCATGTGATCAGTGGTTTTTAGAGTATTGATCATCCAAGGCAAGAGAGCTAGAATCAAGGGTCTCCCAACAAGCCTCAAAGGTCTCTTATATCATATATGATCCCATTTGATCCCACAAGTCATTGGAAGATGGGAATTCATCAAGAAGATTGAGCAGTCATCATCTTCTATCAAAAGCAGTCAAAATTAGGGTTTGTGATTTAAGAAGTATCTTGATGAAATTTTGGTTCAAACTTGATCTTAATGTTTTCTACATGATGTCAAGTATCTAAGGATTGAAGATTGCCCTTTGGTTCATTTCAGAAGAGGTTCAATTGGCCAGTTGCTTGAGAATCAAGAAATTTGGGGAAAAGTCAACTGTGCAAAGGAAAAAGTCAACTCCTGACTTTTAAGGTCAAAATAATGAAATTCAAGTTATATATGTTCATTGGACAAGATTTGATCAAGGAATGAGGGAGGAATCATCAAAAATCAAGAATTGCAGAAAGTTTCCATTTTTAGAAACTTAGGGTTTCCAAAAATGGCAAGTTTGGACCATTTTGCACCACACTTCAAGGCATTCTTTCTTCAAGATAAGAGCTTCAAACTTCAGTCCCAAGTTGAACCAATCAAAGATCACATTCCAAGCTTCAAATCCATATCAAGAACTCTTCCATTGGATCAAAATTGAGGGAGTTATGATCAATCAAAGTTTGGTACAATCAAGGCAAATTTCAAGTCATGGCAAGGCAAGTTCAGGCCTCCAGGCCATAATTTCATCAAACACTTGGTGTACCAAATGTCAAGCCAATTTTCTCCATAAAGTAGGCTTCAAATGAAAAATTGTTGAACATCAAAGTTGTTCATCTCCATGCCCTCTTTAACTTTGATGTTGGACATGTTTCCATTTGAACAAGTTATGGAGGAGTTATAGTGGTCCAAAAATAGAAGCTCCACTCTGAAATTGCCATAGGCCATGATACCATGCATGCAACAAGTTGCCACGCCCATGAGACAGTTTGGATCCCTTGAGTTTCAAGCCATTTTCAAGTGTGTTAAAGGTCTTCTTTCACTTTGATTCCAACATCAATCATGTTCTATGATGTACCATCTTTCCATAGCCACCAAGATCATCTCATTTCATGTATTATGTTTAGAGAATTCCATCATCAAACCTCCTTGTTTTCATTGAAACCATGCTGCCAAGAATAGAATGTTGACATTGTTGTTATTGATTCAGTTCGCACGCATACATCAAGCACTACACACCAGCCACTCTTTTCCTATTATGAACACACATGTTTCTTACACATACATGCTACACACTTCTCCATACACCAAAGAGGAAAGGTGGAAAACTTGTTCTACAAGTTTTGCTGCAGCAACACAACATCACCACCTCTCATTTCACTAAACCTCACCATGAGCTACATAAACCTCTCCACACTCTAATAAAACTCACATACTCGTGCCAATAACTAACCCAACTCATTCTGTTAACTCAACTTAGCTAAACCAAATCATTTAACCAACTTCCAACAGTTAACTCTTGGGGTTAACAAGTTAACTAGAGATATAAATAAAGTTTCAATAGGTTTTGGAAGGGAGCTTCATTCATTTTCTCACATTTTCACAAACTTTCACTCTCAAACTCTCTCTGAATTCTTTTTCTCTCTGCACGATTCCATCATCATCTTCATCCATTATTTCACATTGTGACCTTTTGATAAAGAACAAGCTGAAACAAGGTTAATTCATCAAGTGTAATCTCACTTCAGATTTTATTTTCTCTCTGCTTTCATCAAGATTCGAAGCTTTAGAGCATTTATTTTGCTCTTAGAAAGATCAAGATCAAGTTCTCCTCTATGGTTTTCTTTTGATTCAAAGTTTTTCAGAGTTCCAAGTTTGAACTTCTTCAAGCTTTACTTGCACGATTTCTACTTATTGTTGCTTATTTCATGTTGATTTTAGCTTAATAGAAGAAGCGTGAGTAATCTGGCTAGTTGATAAAACTTTTAGAGGTGTAGATCCAAACCTAGGGCAAACTTGATGTGTTCGATTCTCTGTATATGTGTGTGATTTATGAAAACTAATTGTGGATCCTTGTCCTATTTAACTTCCTCTTTCGATTGGTATAATTTTTGTGAATTTCTGGAAGTATGTAAGTAGTTGCAGTGGCCGGAGGTGGCCGGAGAAGATGACCGGAGGTCCTTCTCTGGCCAGTGAGGGTTCGCTAGGGTTTTAGGACCAGATTATATCCCAGCCGTTTGATCTGTTTAATCCAACGCTTGAGGGAGTGTCCATGTCACGTGCCATATTATTTGATTCAGATGCTTGCATGTGTGTGAGTGCGTGGTAACTATTGTGTGCATGCTTTGTGTTTCGTTAGATTATGTTACTTTTCTTGATTGATTGATCATGTGGTTGTAAATGCGTCAAACGTTTGACTGAGTGTACACCATAACACACACGTACGCGCTTATTTTTGACTGGACTTAAATTTTTTTCCACACCCCCATGTTCTGAGCCCAAACACTTTTGAACTTCATTTTTACTTTCGCCACACCCACTGCTCCATTTCTTTCACATTTCTAATTTCTTTTTATATGTTGTTTGATTTTCTTTTATTAAAAATATTAATTCAACTCTAAAAATTCTAAATAAATTCACATGTCATATTGATACATAAAAATAATGTTCTTTTATTTTTAATTCTGATTTTAGTATTTTTTGCTTATATTTTCAGAATTTCTCTTTAATTTCTTTTTAAATGATGTCCTTCATTGATGCTTGACCTTTCCCATTTTATTTCTCTTAACTCACACAATCTTTTGCACTCATTATTTTTTTCATATTTAGATAACATCTAAAGGCATCTAGAAACATTTTAATTTTATTTTTAAAGTCATTTTATCTTAGGTTTTGATGTTCATATTTGAGCTTCCTTTGGATGTGTTTCAATGAGACTTTGTGAGATCTTTTGATCATGTTTCCTTTTGAGTTTTGACATGAGTTTTGATACATGTTTAGCCCTTGACTTAGGAACGTTAAGACCTATGTTTATTATTTTTCTCATGTGATTTGGTAATTGTTTGACACCTTGCATTTGAAGCAACATTTGTACCTATTATTCTACTTCCATCTAACATGATTTTGATGAGGCACTTGTGCCATCTTGTCTTGCTTGCTTTGTGTGAGATTATAGGGTTTGTCTAGAGGATTATAGGTCCTTCTAGGTTCACTTATAGGTCATTTTGATTTGTGTTTACCTTTGATGTGTGTTTATGCATTTTAACTTGCATTTTTGTCCTAATTCCACATCTAATTTCTTCTTGTGCTCTATATGATTTGTGTTTGCATTGTGTATGCCATTTCACGCATGTCATTTGCATATCATCAATTGTATGCTACTGGTCTATATGCATTCATACTCATTTCATATGTTATGCATCTTTAACATGTAAGTTTGTGCATCTAATTGAAACTTGTTTCTCTCCCTTTCATTTCTTCTTCATCTATTCTTCCACTTGAATCATTTCATCTATGACTTGTATGATTGTTCATATGCATTATGAGACATTTATAAATGGTGTATACTTCTGACCTTGACATTTCTTTAAGCATAAATACATGTTCATTTTGCATTTTTATTCATCTTTCATCATCTATTTCCATGATGCATTTCTTTGATGTTTAAGACATTGTTTGTGCAAAGATTGATTGTGTTTGGTACCTTAACCTCAGGGGGCTTTCTTAGGGTATAAGTTCTGACTTAGAAACTTTATTAACCTTTAGGACATTTCTTCTTTAGTTATTAACTTGTTTGATCTCTACTTGTTATTCTTTCTTTATTTCTTTATTTGCAAATTGTTTTTTTGCTAACATTTTCAGGGGCTAATGGTAAGTCAAGTGTGTGGGTGTACACCCACATACAACCTTTTCTCTTATCTCTTTTAAGCTTTCAAGTTGTGATTGTGATAAGCATCTAATGCTTTCTTTGTTCAATCTCTTTCATCCCCTTTGAGTTCTTAACTTAACTTCCATCTTGGAAGTAAGTTTGAACTCACTCTTCTTCTCTTTTCTTTTAGAGTTAGGTTTCTTAACCACACTTAACCATTAGGAACATCCATGTATGATAAATTTAGGGTTTGAGTCTTAGTCCCCCTCATTAGATTTTACCTTTCTTAACCTTTGAGTCTCTCTTCTTCTCATATCAAAACAAAAGCAAAAACACTTAATAAAGGCATAACATATATTGTATTTGAGCCTTTCATGTGAGAATAAGATAGTGAGGGGTCTTCTCTCACTTTCTTAGAGTGTTTAGCATACGTCCTGTCTTGGGTCGATATGCGAGGCATTCGATCCCATGTGAAAGACTTAAATACAATATGCGTTATACACACCAATAATCAAAATAATTCTTTCTTAAAAGACAAAAACAAACAAATTCTCTTCTCATCTCCTTCATTTTATTCCTTAAGGATTCGTCACGTCCGTTCTACTGCAAACAGGTAACGCCTAAGTCTCCATACAGCAATCTGCAACACCTAACTGCTGGGACGCGCACTCTGACGTTTCCACTAAAAAACACAAACAAAGCGACCCTTGTTGAGCCGAACTACATTTGCTCTGATTCTTCCTTCTCGTCTGATTGAAGATACGTAGGCACGAGATGCGATATCTCGACGAGCAACCTTTCCCTGTAGTCTGTCGAACTACGTTGACTCTGACTTTCCCATTGCACTGAAGGAATACGTAGGCCTAGGACTCCGAGGATGTCCTATCGAGTCACTTCTTTTTCTTTTCTTCTTCGTTTCTCCGTTCTTTTCCATTCTCGTTCCTTCTCCTTTCCAGTAGCAGCGAAGCTCCAATCGACGACACCCTTTGATCGAACAACAAGCGTGGATCCCATCAGGTATGATGGACGCGTGGGGGTGCTGATACCTTCCTCTCGCGTAACCGACTCCCGAACCCAGTTCTCTTGGTCGCAAGACCATGCTCTTCCCTTTCCCCCAGGTTTATGCAGTGTTTCCTTTCCCTCTCTTGGGATAAATACACATTGTTGGTGACTCTGTTTCCATACCACTTTCGCGTTTGTACTTGGATGAAAATCCCGGGAGCGACAGGGCTTATACTCAAGGAGAGGCCCAGGTTTTAACAGTGATCGCACCGTTGTTTTGAAAATCACAGAGGGACTTATACAATGACTGAGGCCCACAGAGGTTTATTTACAAAAGGGTTGGTTCTTACAACTAAAGGAGAGGCCCAATTTATTTGAAAAAGGAAAAGAAATGGGACTTACAACACAAGGGTAGGCCCGGTTAATCTTGTTTTGAAATGGCGATCACGCAGAGACTTTTGAAAATGCAGTGGGACTTATACAATGTCTGAGGCCCACATTATTTTGGTTTTCAAAAAGGGGTTTGGTCTTACACTTTATTAGAGGCCCATGAGTGTTTGAAAAATATTTGTTAGGGTGAAAATCAAAGAAACCCTAATTTCATTTTCATTTAAAAGTAATCCTTTTAATAAATGAATAAAAATGACAAAAATACCAAATAAGTCTTAAATAAACTACTTGTGATTTTTGATTAAGGTTTGAAAAATGAGGTTTTAATCACAAGATGATTTAGGACTCATTTGATTTTGATTTTCAAGATGAATATTCATTTTTGAAATGTTTAAAAACAATAAAAATGAATTTATTTACAAAAATATCAACTATATTAAATAAATAATATAAATTTGATTTTTTTGTAGAATAAAATATTTTAACATTTTTTGTGATTTTTTTGCAAAAAGAACCAATAAAAAATAATTAAAATTGAGAGAGAAATTAATTTTCCAAATCATTTAAAATAATATGACAATTATTAAAAAAAAGTGGAAAAAATGATAAAAAAGAGGGTTTGGGGCGAGGGGGATTCAAACCCCAGACCCCTAGGTTGTAGTGAGCGCCTTCTACCACTGGGGTAGTGATACATCCGTGTATCAAAACCACCCCATGAATACTTAAGGGGTGCCTTGTTTTAGGCCTGGCCAAGGCAAGGCAAGGCAAGGTTTTGGTCCAAAAACGTAAAGGTTGTAACTTTCTCATTTCTCCATGGATTGGGACAAAATTTAGGTCTATCCTGCCTAGAATTTCACAAGGAATCCAATGGTGCCCTTGGTTTTTTCAGATGAGGTTCCCATTTTAAAACCCGATAGTGGTTTTGAAATAGGCCTCCATTTGCATTTTCTGTGCTACCTCATGGTACAGGTAGGGCTGTATTTGGACCGGTTTATCCGAGATCCACCCGCAAACCGGCCCAATAGAACTGGACTAATGGACCGACCGAAATCTACTCGGTCAGGGAATGGATAATTTTTTTATCCGATACCGAAAATGGATACTATATTGGATACTTTTATCGGATACCCGAAGTAACAGTCCAAAAAAATTACCCATTACTGTTTCGGTCCGGTCCTGGATTACCCGATTACTATTTCGGTCTAGTTCTCGGGATAGAAAATATTCGGACCAGACCGGACCAAAAACAGACCTAGGTACAGGCATGAATTACATGATGAATTGGTTCAAACACAACATATACAACAATCCTCTTAGGCTTTGTATAATGATTTCTCTAGCTTGTTCAACCACAATCCTGGGCTTTGTACAAGACAGATCAAAGCACTCTCTTGTTGAGTCAAACCCTTTTCAGCCTCAATCTTGGGCTTTGTACAAGACACCATATAAATTTCTCTAAGCAGAGTCAATCCTCTTTTCAGCCTCAATCTTGGGCTTTGTACAAGACAGAAAATACTCTCCAGCAGAGTCAAACCCTTTCAGCCTCAATCTTGGGCTTTGTACAAGACACCTAAAAAATCCTCAATCGAGTCAGTAAAGTCTCACGTTCAGCCACAATCTTGGGCTTTGTACAAGACAGATAAAGATTTCTTTCCCACAGAGTCAGTCTCTTTTCAGCCTCAACCTTGGTCTTTGTACAAGACACATACAAACTCTCCCCAACTTAGTAAAAATCCTTTTTAGCCTCAATTTTGGGCTTTGTACAAGACAGACAAAATACCCTTCCCCGGAAAAGACAAACTTTTAGCCTCCTCTTGCGCTTTGTATAACAATATCCCCAAAAGAGTCAATCTCTTTTTTAGCCTCAATCTTGGGCTTTGTACAAGACATATATAAACACTCTCTTGTTGAGTTCGTCATTACCAGCCTCCTCTTAGGCTTTGTAAAAGGACTTCCCCAGTGGAGTCAATCAACCTCTTAGCTTCAACATTGGGCTTTAATCAAGGCATACAAAAATCAACATCCCCTCAGAGAAAATCAAAGTCTCTCTGTAGGAAGTCACTGCTCTGTTTATCACTTATCAAAACAGAGATTCAAAACAAACCCTAATCCCAGATAACTGCTATAAGTGCCACACTTGTTGATTTAGATATCTAAGTTGTTGTTCATCTTTTATCCTGGTAAATCCCTTTCTTTCATCTAATTGCTGTAAGCGGCAAGCCTCTGGATTATTTACATCCACGCCACTATCCCTCTCTTAGCATGAGAAATTCCTACGGAAAAATGGCATTGCTCAGCACTGAGTTAAAGTTTCTTCCTTCAGGACAACACCCCTATAAAGGAAATTATGGCATTGCTAGATTCATATATCCCAGTTAAAGTAATCCTCCTTTATAAAAGGTCACCCAACAATTGTGATAAACAGACGAGATGTCCCCCTTTAGAGATGACAAATTCTCTCTCAGTCAAACCTTTAGCTTCAATCTTGGGCTTTGAACAAGACACCAAAACATCATTTTTCCTCCCATAGAATTGGAGGAAATACGATTGCTCTGATTTCCCTGTTTCATTTAAGCGGGAATACGTAGGCATAAGATTCCAAAATCTTAGCGAGCATACGAATCAAAAACTCTAGGTCCAGCACCTTTATACCAATCAAAACTTAGGTCCAGTACCTTACCAAAAACATCGGAAAACTCGAACATCAACAAAAACTCACTCTCTCTCATATTTTCCAAGAAACTTTCCCAACCCATTAAAGGATAAACACCATCAAGTACAAAGCAGAACCTAAAACTAACAACCTGTGGATAACCACATATAGGATGGGTAATTGACAACTCCCCATTGCATAACCTGACCCCGGACCCCCCAATCTCTTTAAGCGTTTGTTCAGTTAAACATTCGGGTGCAAGGTTAGTGTTAGATAACTTCCCTTTCCCTACCAGCTTCATGGGATAAATAAGAAATCAGAAAGTAGCACCCCCTCCTCTTCATTGGGGAGAAAACCCAACTTCTACGATAAGGTGGTCGCGTCACCGACAAAAATCGCACGCTACAATGGTGTTCTAAGCCATATCATTACTGATAATGGATCTAGCTTGAACAACAAGATGATGAAAGAGTTATGCGCTGAGTTCAAGATCGAACACCATAACTCATCTCCCTACCGACCTAAGATGAACGGAGTGGTAGAAGCGGCTAACAAGAACATCAGGAAGATTGTTTAAAAGATGGTTGTAACCTACAAAGACTGGCATGAAATACTGCCTTATGCTCTCCAGGGTTATCACACATCTGTCCGCACTTCAACAGGGGAAACCCCTTTCTCTCTAGTATATGGCATGGAAGTAGTGCTTCCCATAGAAGTAGAGATCCCATCGATCCGGGTATTGATGGAAGTTAAGCTAACAGAAGCTGAATGGTGTCAAAGTCGACACGATGAGTTGAATCTGATCGAAGAAAAGCGAATAACTACTCTATGCCATGTTCAGTTGTATTGACAAAGAATGAAGAAAGCGTTTAACAAAAAGGTCCGACCTCGCGTATTCAGAAAAGGAGACCTTGTGCTCAAGAAGATACAATCATTCCTCACTGATTCCCGGGGCAAATGGACTCCGAATTATGACGGCCCTTATGTGGTCAAGAGAGCCTTCTCAAGCGGCTCCTTGAGACTCATAACCATGGATGGAGAGGAGTTTACCTACCCAACGAATGTTGACGTAGTCAAGAAATACATCGCCTAAATGAAAAAACCGTCTCGGTGGATTGAAAACCCGAAGGGGCGGTCCAGGTAAAATTTAGAGACATAAGCAAAAAATCATCCCGGTGGATTGGAAACCTCAAAAGACAATCCAGGCAAAAGTTAGGGATTCATGGCAAGTAACTACGTCCGACAAGGTTAAATCCCCAGCGGTAACACTATTCGTCGAAAAACTTCAAGTCAAGGTCATCTTGGACAGAAGCTCAGGATGTCCAGAATTCAAAGTTGGTAGAAGGATAACAGTCGTTATGTTTCAATGTATCCCTTTTCCCGTAAATTACCATTTTCTAAACTTTGTAAAAACTCTATGGTATCATGCACTTGGCTGATTTCCATCCTATCAATAAAATTTAAGCCTAATGCTTTTGTTTGCAATTCTCATTTATTTTTGCTTTATAGAATGACATTTTTAACATAATCAAAGATTCTTGAAATAAAACAAAAATGAATTTATTTGTAAAACTTTTCTGCTGCTTTTAAAAATAAAGATGGCATTTCCTTTTGACTGTGAACTTCAAGAAGAACATCGATAGCTTCTCCAGAAGTGATTAAACCTCAAAGTGAAAAATCAAAGTACTCCTTCTAAACCAGTACACCTGAATGAAGGAACAACCGTTTCAGATGCAATGTCCCGTCTGACATTTCCGGCAGAGTTCTTACCTCTTAAGACCGATTGACGTTTCTCTCTTCCCCACAGGGACTACATCTCCTAAGCAAGACAGGATTGCTATCATGAACCAGTGATACTTTTCATCCCCCGCCATGGCCGAGTATCTAGTCGTGTTCATTCACCAGTCTGTATGTCGAGTCAGTTTTGTCAGCATAAACATACATACATCATGCATTATTGATTCATATTCATATTGCATTACTATCACTCTGGTCATATTCATCCCCCAAGTGATAAAAGTCCTCTAATTAATCGAGTTGTCAGTTCTTTCCTCGTCGGGAAATGTATCGTCTAAAATAATCTCTCTCCCTAGTTTATTTCTGGATTGGAGACGGTCCTTGACCACTTTGATAACTTGAACCTCTGAAAGGCAAAAAGACATTTGACAAACGTCAGTCTTCACCATTGAAGATGATATATTCGCTTTACCGGATTAACGAAAATCCCTAGAGAAAGCCTCTCAACCAAAGACTCTCAGCAATACATCTTTTTTTCGCCTAAGAAATTCGATGTTAATGAAGTTGTCAGCACCTCAAAATTGGATTACATCACATGGCATTTATCTGAGAAGATCTCGAAGAAAAGTATGATGTAATATCCCTAAGCGAAAAGCAGTCTCTCAAGAGACTCATTTTTCCCAGTAGAGTCAACAAATGGCGTCTCCAACAGAGAAGTTTGCATACCTCTACAACTCAGACGAATAGGTGTCCCCGGCAAGTCTGACATCAAATCTTTTTCCATCAAATGGCATCTCCCCAAAAAAAACTCGGCGAGAAGTTTGATGAAAACCGCTACACATAGCATTCCTTTTCATGGAAGAAACTCAACAAGAAGAAACTGAGACCAGTTCTGTGGCTGAAGACCAGGATCGATGGGAAGTTTATTTCAAAAGAAAACTAAGACCAGTTCCATGGCTGAAGACCAGGATCGAGGGGAAGTTTATTTCAAAAACTAAGACCAGTTCCATGGTTGAAAGACCAGGATCGAGGGGAAGTTTTACCCTTTTCTAAGTATCGTTACTTAGCAAAAGAAGATGGATACGCAAACTACCATTCATAACCACCGTCAAAATTTTGGGTATTCCGATATTTAATCCTCTTGCACCCTGAATGTCCGAATATCTTCGCCGTTCACAGCTTCAGGTCCAAGATGATTAAGGGGCATCTGTCATACCCCAAATTTTGACCACCAATATTTCCCATCATTGTGAAGATCATTACCATAATATGGATGTACCATCATGCCTCATCAATCTCCCAAAGATAGTTGAGCATCCACCACAATCAAGAATTAGGGTTTGGGCCCTCTTAGAGTACTTAGACAAAAGATCAATCAAGAAATGACATGATCTTCAACTTATCTAAACCTCTTAAACATCCACAAAGGATCAAGAGGACCCTCACATCAAAAATCAAGCACACATTTATGGCATTCCAAGTGAGAGGAGCCTCGAAACACCCGATGTTACCAAATTAGGGTTTTGGACGACTAGGACCTCCAGAGTGAGATTTTCACAATGGCATGAGCCAAAACTTCAAAATATGACTCAACATGCTCAAAATAACCCTAGGAATCCATTTTCAAAGTTTAATTACCCTCAGAGGATGCATTCCTCAAAAGTCAGGAATTAGGGGTTTTAAGCGCCGAACCGCTCCGTAGCCAAAAGTCAAAACATGACTTTTTTGGCAAAAATGATCCTTATGACTCATATTTTCATAAAATATGATTTATAATGTCATTTGAACAAGATTTGATCAATAAATCACGATAGCTTGTAAAAGGGGAAATCTTGAAAAATTAAAATTTTTTCTAAGTTACTAAATTTGAATGGTTTGGTACCAACTTCCAAAGGCCATAACTTCTGATCTAGAGAACCATTTTGAATGATCCAAAGCCTGATTTGTAGGTCTTCCTACATTCTACAAAAGCTTCAACTACATGAGACTCTGATTCTTCATGGATTTTTAGTTATGGATGAATCAAAATGGTGAAAAATCAAGAACATAACACTTAGTGCAAAACTGTCTAAGTGTCAGCTTTGGGCATCAAAGTTCATGAGGTTTTTTCAATTAGATTTAGATAGTGTCATGACCAATTATGATCACACATGAAATGTACCATATGAGGGCTTTCTAAAAAGCACAAGAGCTTTTCATAACTCCATTTGAGCAGGGAGATATGACCCCCTCAAAATCACCATTTCCAACTGTCTTATACAAGACATAATTTTTCATTTTTGCTCGATTTGGAAAAATCAGACAAGTACAAGCTTTGTCATCCATTTGGACACCTCAGGGGATAACATCAAAGAGAAATGATCTGATCCACAAGCCTCCCAAGTCCAAGGATCTACATGTAGCCATAAATGCCCTAAAAGGGCTGAAAAGCTCAAAGACTCCAATTTTGTTTCAATGCATTCAATGGATTCACAAGGTGGCAAGCACCAAGACATTGCTAACTGAATTGAGTCAAGATTCAACTCTGAACCAAAAGACTCATAGCCTGTGCCCTAACCTCAAGTCAATGGCTAGAGGAGACTTGAGATTCCTTTTGATCAACATTGGCCAAGGGACTGTCCAAGCCTCCATTCATTATTGATGCCAAAACATACTTGTTGCACTATAAATATACATCAATTGTGATCAGTTTGAGTACACCAAAGCACTACAACACTTGCTTTCCTCAAAATCTCTCTCATTTTGTAGAAATGCCTTCTTTTGCAAGTCACCTCTGAGTTTTCGAGCTAGAGAGTAATTCCACCACTGCTCATGATCCAAACACATCTAATGTATCATATATAAGCTGTTCAAGCAATCATCCTTAATCTGAAACACCAAAATTGGAAAGTCAATTTCCAAAACCTCAAATTTTGACTTTTTTGCATTTTTCATGCCATGTCTTGATTCAGTCACTTTCAAAACCAAACAAAGCCTCAAACACACTCCAAATATCATCCTCAAACTGTCTTAACAAGTTTCGCTCAACTGTAACATCATTTGAGTGAGATACCATTTTGGTCACTTTTGCCACTTTTGCCACTTTTGCAAGAAAGAGCCAATTCTTGTTCCTGAGGATTCCAGCTGGTCTTGATCATTCTAAAAGCTTCTAAGGGATCAATCAAAGGTGTCTAAAGCATTGGATCACTTCTGGCACAAGCATCTTGAAAGATAACACAAGGAACTTGAAGAGGTAAGTGCATCACAACTTGAACTCTTTAAATCATGCATTGCTTTGATGTCCATTAATCATGGACATCTCATACATATCATATATGTTGTGTTTGAACTAGTTTGCTATGCTATTGTTGCATGTATGATGAGATAGCATAGAACATGCAAATCTAGGCATATTTTGAAACCACTATCGGGTTTTAAAATAGGGACATCTTTAGAAAAATCTAAAAGAACCATTGGATCCTCATGAAATTCTAGGTAGGATCCATCTAAATTTTGTCAAAATCCATGAAGAATTGAGGGAGTTAGAGCCTTCATGCTAGAAGGCAAAAATCAGGCCATGCCTTGGGCAAGGGCCAGGCTAGGGCGCCTTGGCCAGGCCTAACACTACAACAGATAAGACCTTAGACAGCGCTTTTTTTGCCCTTAGACAGCGCTTTTAAGCGCTGTATAAACCTGCGCTGCTATAGGTTTAGACAGCGCTTTGGTTAATACCAAAAGCGCTGTCTAAAGGTGGGTATATTTAATGAAAAGCGCTGTCTATGGTACCTTTATATAAAATTTTTCGTATACCTTAGACAGCGCTTTTGGTGAAAGCGTTGTCTAAGCCCTACCTTGTTTGACTTTTTTGGTATACCTTAGACAGCGCTTTCACCCAAAGCGCTGTCTAAGGTATACGAAAAATTTTATATAAATTTTTTAAAACCTCAATTTTTACCAGGTTTTTTCAGCCAGAATTTGACCTGTTCAGAAAAATACCACAATTTGGAGATTCAAATCAATCCAATTTATCCTATTTAAATGTACCAATTTACACCAAAATTATATATCCAAAACAATTGGCACTTCAAACCAATATATATATTTAAAATTACAAACCAAAATTATATACTAGTACAAATGCACATATCACTTATACTAGTACTTTTGCATCCAACCAAAGGTATGCTTCAAATCTACATTATAGGTCCTGAAAACACAAAGATTGTAATTCAATTAAAAGAATACATAAACAAAGTTACACATATTTAAATTCTCATCAATTAAAGTAAGAGTACAATATTATACCTTGTAAAATTCTGAGCTCCATAATGAATTGACACCAATCCTCTTTAATTTCATCCAATTGAGAAATTGAGTAATGAGCACACTTGCATTCTTCAAAGTACTACATAATAATATAACATAGTTTGATTTAGTTTTAACTATTTCATTAGACATGAGAGATATGTGTTAATATTAAAATAACTCATAAGTTAGAAATACATACATCGGATGGAATCTCTATTCGATCCAACAAAAGAGTGTCTCTCATAAACCTCAACATGAAATAGCCGCAATCTATTTGATTGCGTTGCCGAGGACACTACAAATGAAAAGAAAATATGGATAAATCCTAAGTTTTATCAAGTAGCATCACTAATATAATAACACATGTGATAATTAATATACCTTCACTGTATTCCATGTAATAATGGGGTTGACTCTCCGCTGTGGTAGATGGCTAGCTCGTAGTGCTAGGAAAGCTTGTATAGCGCTAATAAAATATAAGTGAATATTTAGAAAAATTCACATAAATAAATAAACAAACAAATAAATATACACATTCATATTTAGAACAATCTCACTTACGTGTCAATACACTTCTTCAAATCCGGGTATGTTGTCCAATCATTTCCTAACGAATCCAGATAATACACCATTGCTCTGCTAGGATTAATTGCGACCAACAACCAATGTCCACTGTAAGATTAAACAAGTGTTAGATGGAAACTTTCTACACGACGTCAAAATACAAAAAAAACTATAATAGATGAATTTAGAATGAAAATCTCACCCAGTATTAAACGGTAAAAAGAACAACTTTTCCATTTCTTGGTTATCCATAAAGACGTCGCGTATATACGCCAGGACCTCATCTGGTTTATTGATTATTAAGGTTAAGTTGACAGACGCCGGGCATAGGAATGCAAATCTTTGCTGCAATTCGTGTGGGCGCATAACTCTGTCATACAGAAACCTTAAATAAAAACATCATTAACATTAGACTATTCATTTGAAACATAAAGTAAATAACTAGTTCAATTAATATACCAAAGTAGATCGGATATATACCTCACGTATGTATTGACAACAGTGCCGCCCAATTCTTCATGATTGAAAACTTGCTCGAAGCTTCATTACTAATAATTTGGTCATGTTCAAAGCCATAGATACCTTTCTCCATATGTATAAGACGAACACCTCCGGTGATAATATCTGTCACTTGTAGATACGTCTGGAGGCACGACCTAAACTTGGAGATAGGTTGTTTTCTACCCCTGCTCTTCTTAGCACCAACATTTTTTTGCATTGAAATGTTGCTAATCTGTTTACCAGGAAGCTATATATCATATAATTTGTTAGATGAAGTATAAGATATCCAATTTAACATTTTCTATGCATAAATATCATATAATTGTGATGTACCTGTTTTTTTGAAACAACGGACTCGGTATGCTCCGGAATCCGCTTATCCTTTGTTTTGGATTTTGTTGGAGTCTAAATAACATTACCATGTAAAAAATGAAAATAAAATGCTCGTAAAATCTTTGAATCTACACATTAAGGTTAACAAAGGTTTATAACGGTTTTAAGCATACCTCATATCCTACGAGTATGAGGTTTGACGGCCATGCAACATACGACCCTATAGCATCTCGCACCAATGTTACATCCGAATCATCGTCAGGATAGGGTAATGGTGCTTCCTCCTCTATAGCAATATCAACTGATACTTTCAAACTTCCAGTAGGGAGGGATTTATTGTGAAGTAATTGTACCCCATTGTTATACACTTTTCCCTTTGCAACATTCCGATAAGTTGGTGAAGATAAGAAGAGCTGACATTGGGAAACGCCCTAAAACCAAAAATAAATATGCCATTGTTAATGTGTATATATGTCATTTAAATAATTTAAGCTACTAATTTAATTTCATAAATATATATATATAAATACCTCTGGAATAATCGGATGAAAGCTGCAGTTGATACTATCTTTCTCCGATCCATCTCTAACACATGAAGCGTTATCCCTTTCTTTTTCCTTTCGTAATTCCCGAACCTCAGCTTCTAGTGCTTCCAATTTAGCTTGAAGTTCTGCATTACTAGCAACCTTTCCCTTTTTAATATTCAAGGAGGTCGGGGTGATCCCAAATGCCTTACCCCTCACCCGACCAGAATACTCAGGGACATCTAATGCCCGACTAAGTATGCTCCTGGTATCGTCTGGAGATACAGACTGAGATAACGCCTCCTGAAAATTAGATGAATATCGAATATTTGTCAAATATTTGTTAATAAAGTTTTGATTTAATTAAAGAAATATTGTTATACTTACACATTTCTCAAATACTTGTAGAACCTTTACTGCAACAACTCCAGACTTGCCCACACGGGCTTCCTTCCACAAGACATGTGCAGGAAGAGATGTTTCAGAGCTATTCGCCTGTTGTAACTACATATAAAGCCAAATAATATGATCAACTATAACTCATGATGAACAATTATTATAGCATTGCAATATATTGATACTTACCAAAGATTGCTCCAAACGTCCATATCCAACACGTTCTTTCCTGTATTTATACTTGGGAGCTGATGCTCTTTCCCGATTAATTGCACTTAATCGCGTAAATTCTGGGGTTTGCCGTTTGGATTTAAACGTTACCCATTCTTGTGGTGAAATCAAACTTGCATATTTAGATGGATACTCTCCATCAACAAAGTTATCGCCAGCATCCCTAAGATAGGTGCGGTTTAAATATGTCCTAAACCCTCTTAGGAGCTTCCCTGCCAATCTCATCAAAAAAGCTTTTCTTTCTTCCTCGACGTTGAAGCACCTCTAAAAAAACCATACACATTGGTTAGTACAAATAATTTGAAGGACATAATTAGTTGGCATAATTAAAGACATAATTATGGTACCTTTATCTCATTCCAAATTTTTTCTTTGGTTTCCTTCAACTGTTTGGATCTCCAATCATCACAAGTAATAGGAACCGCATTCCTTACAAGTGCACCAATGAAACTTGTCAAAGTATGACCGTTAGGCTCAATAAGTGTATTCTGGGCGCTCCAATGCACATTATAAGTGATGCCTTGATCTCTAGCACGGATCACTCTCTTCATAATGGTTATTCCTCTTCTAATCTCTGCTTCCATAGATCTGTTACTTCCAACCTGAATATCGGGATCATCATCATGTAGGTGATCATCATCATGTGGGTGATCATCATCATGTGGGTGATCATTGTTAGTAGCCATCTAACCTGTAATAAATAAATCAAGGATATCAAATATAATATATAACAAATATAATAAAGAAATCAAGGATATCAAATATAACAAATATGACATAATATATAACAAATATAAGAAAGAAATCAAGTATATAACAAAATTTACCTCTTTAGCTATAATGGCTAAAGAGTTGGATATGTTTTAAAATAAAAGTTTTTTAGAAGATTTAATAAAACTAAACTAAACTATTTAGAAGATGTTTTAAACAAAACTTCATTAAACAAAACTTCATTAAACTAAACTTCATTAAACTAAACTATTTAGAAGATGTTTTAAACAAAACTTCATTAAACTAAACTAAACTAAACTAAACTAAACTAAACTAAACGATTTAACAAATATAATAAAATATGTTTTAAACAAAAATACTTGGAGTTAGCTCACTAAAACTAACCTAAACTAGCATGTTAACAATTCAAATTCCAACAACAGTCCAACTAATTTCGACCTAAACAATAACTTCATTAACAAAACTCATCAAACATACTCATCAAACATACACATTCACTACAAAACTTCATTAACAAATCTTCATTAACAAAACTCATTAACAAACTCATCAAATATACTCATTCACTACAAAACTTCATTAACAAAACTTCAAACATACTCATTCACTACAAAACTTCATTAATAAAACAGTCCAACATAACTTCATTAACAAAACTCATCAAAGAGCATAAAGAACGAAAACTCATTTTCATTAACGTCATTAACAAAACTCATTTTCATTAACTTCATTAACAAAACTTAACAAAACACAACAACGACGTACCTTTAACGACGGTAACAACGGCAATGCAAGAACGAAATGTATCAAAGAGCAGAAACGGACGGACGACGACAATGAGCAGAAACGAACGACGACGGAAATCAGCAGAAACGGACGGACGACAAGGTTTTTCGGTGAAGGTTTACGGTTGACGGACGGTTGACGGTGAAGGTTTTTCGGTGAAGGGTTTTGAGCTCTGTTCGCATGCACGGGAAGAAGAAAGAGCGAAAATATGAAAATGAATACTGACTATTCATATATTTTAATTTTATTATACCTTAGACAGCGCTTTTAATAAAAGCGTTTTCTAAGCTGGACCTTAGACAGCGCTTTTAAAAGCGCTTTCAAAGGTTGGCCTTAGACAGCGCTTTTGATTTTATTTTTTTTAATTTTTAAGACCTTAGAAAGCGCTTTTAACTAAAGCGCTGTCTAATATTTTCCATTAAATTTTTTTTTTAAATTTATAAGACCTTATAAAGCGCTTTTGACCAAAGCGCTGTCTAAGGTCTTATATTTTTTTGCGCTTTTACTTTTTTAAATGGCTAGTTTCCTTGTTTTTAACTTATAGCAGCGCTTTTGTATTAAAGCGCTGTCTAAGGTGCGATGTTATAACTTACTTTTGTTGTAGTGTAAAATCTTGCCACCCTCATAAACACAAGGGGTAGTTTTGATACACGAATGTATCACCACCCCAGGGGTAGCGCGCATGTGTGTTTGGATGGGAGGTCGTGGGTTCAAGACCCACCCATACCATTTTGCCATTTTTCCCTATTTTGCTATTTTTCACATTTTTATGATTTTTATTAATTAATTCCAAAATTAATTTCTCTCTCAATTTTAATTATTTTTTATTGGATCCTTTTTTGAAAATTCACAAAAATATAAAAATATTTTATTCTACAAAAATTTCACAAAAATATTATTTATTTCACATATTTGGTATTTTTGTAAAGAATTATGTTTTAGTTGTTTTTTAAAACATTTAAAAATATTTCTTTCTCTTGATTTTTCAACTTCAAATGAATTTCAAGCTTTCATGTGATTAAACATGATTTTTCAAAATGTTATTCAAATTATACAACTTGTTTTTGAATATATTTGGTATTTTATATCATTTATTATTTAATTTCCTTTGAAAATTATATTTTAAATTCAAAATTAGGGTTTTCTCTAATTCTTGATTTTTCAAACTTCACAAAAACACTTTTGGGGCTCTAATAGATTGTAAGTCCCATCCCTTTTTACAGAAATAAATTTTGGGCCTCAGTCATTGTATAAGTCCCAGTACGATTTTAAAAATCTCAACGCGATCGTCGTTTTTCAAACATTTTCATCTGGGCCTCCCCTTGTGTTGTAAGTCCCATTTTTCTTCTTTTTCAAACTCTTTTGGGCCTCTAATAGAGTGTAAGACCCAACCCCCTTTGTACATAAATAAATTTTGGGCCTCAGTCATTGTATAAGTTCCACTGTGTTTTCTAAAACAATGGCGCGATTGTCGCCTTTTAAACAAAAACCATCTGGGCCTTCCCTTGTGTTGTAAGTCCCATATTTCTTATAAAAATACAATTTTAGGCCTCTAATAAAGTGTAAGACCCAATCCTTGTTGTACATAAATGTTTTTGGGCCTCAGTCATTGTATAAGTCCCAGTACAGTCTTCAAAATAACGGTGCGATCGTCGCCTTTTAAACAAAAATCATCTGGGCCTCTCCTTGAGTATAAGCCCTAATCTTCTCTTTTAAAACAACTTTCCCCTTTGATTTAGGTTTAAATTCATAGTTGTTATCAAAACTTTCTTTAATTTCTTGAACAACTAACCATACAACTATTACAATGGAAGGTTGCTCACCTGTAAGTTTTAAAACAACTTTCTTTTACATACTTGTGTGTATATATATATATATATATATATATATATATATATATATATATATGCCTGTATATTATCTGCTTAGAGTTTTCACCGACAATTAGGTCAAGGATTAAATCAAACCAGTGGTCAATCTTTTAACATAGTCAAAACTAGGTCCCCGTAGGAAATTCCAGATAAAGTCTTGCCTCCTCTTGGGCTTATACAATATGGAACAGAGAAAGGCATTATTCCCGGTGAAACTGTTTTTAGATTATCACTATTAAAAATTTGTCAAAGAAATTCATTTCCCCCCAGAGAGGATTAATTCCCGGTGAAACCTCTCTTGAATTTCTTCAAACCCTAGAACTGTTCACTAAAGAAAATATTATTCCCGGTGAAACTTTTCTTAAACTTTTCTTAAGTTTGGACCCAAAGGCTTCATAAAATTATCCCCAGCCTCCTCTTGGGCTTTGTACAAGGACCCTCAGGCTTCTTAAAAGTTCTCATGCCTTCTCTTGGGCTTAGTACAAATACCCAAAGACCTCTTACAGGTATATGACAGAACTTAGTCATCCTTTGTTAGAGTAGTCTTTCTAAAGAGTCAAAACATCAAACTAATTTAGGGTTGATTCTCATCCCTTAAAACACCTGCCTCCTCTTGGGAATCATACAAAGATAAACCTCTTCATACTAGTAGATTTGGACAGTCTCATCTCCTTTTGGATCTCAAGAAACCCTCAAGTTTCCCAAAAGTACAGGATAAACCCTGATCATCTCATCAATCACCAGTAGAGTTAAAACCCCCATAGGTTTCAAAACTCAATCTCTAAAATCCTCAATTTAAATTTCCCCAGCTAGGGTCAAATCACTATCAATAAACCTTTATCAGAACCTCAAGGCATGTGATATTTCAACTCTTCTGTAATCCTCAGCAACAGTTGATTCTCCAATTTGGACCTATTTCTGGATCTCAATAATCCTCAGTAGAAGTTAGCCTCCTCTTAGGCTTTATATAAGAAATTCCCCAACCAGCCTCCTCTTAGGCTTTGTATAATGATCATCCCTCAGAACTTTCAGCCTCAATCTTGGGCTTTGTACAAGACACCCACATAAATATCTCTCCAGTAGAGTCAGTCATAACTTTCAGCCTCAATCTTGGGCTTTGTACAAGACACATATAAAATCTCCCTGAGCAAAGTCAATTCTCTTTGAAGCCTCAATCTTGGGCTTTGTACAAGACAAATCATACTCAATCTTGGGCTTTGTACAAGATAGATAAAACCTCTCACCAGTAGAGTCAATTTCCCATTTCAGCCTCAATCTTGGGCTTTGTACAAGACACATACAAATATTCCCCAGTGGAGTCAAAAACCCTCTTTCAACCTCAATCTTGGGCTTTGTACAAGATAGACAAAATAGTTCCCTAGAAAAGTCAACTTTTAACCTCCTCTTAGGCTTTGTATAATGATCTCCCTAAAAGAGTCAGTCTCTTTTCAGCCTCAATCTTGGGCTTTATACAAGACATATAATAATCTCCCCAGTGGAGTCAATTAACCTTTTTAGCTTCAACCTTGGGCTTTGATCTAGGCACACAAAAATCAACATCCCCTCAGAGGAAATCGAAAACTCTCTGTTGGAAGACATTTATCTGTACACCACACATCAAAATAGATAGATCAAACAAACCTTAATCCCAGATAACTGCTATAAGTGGCACACTTGTTGATTCAAAAATCCAAGTTGTAGTCCATCTCTTAACCTGGTAAATACCTTCTTTCATATAATTGCGGTAAGTGGCAAGCCTCTAGATTATTTACATCCAAGCCAATGTCCCTCTCTTAGCATGAAAGACTCCTAAGGAAAAATGGCATTGCTAAACACTGAGTTAAAGTTTCCTCCTTCAGGACAAATCCCTCATAAAGGAAATTATGGCATTGTTGGATTCACATATCCCAGTTAAAGTAATTCTCCTTTATAATCAGTCACCCAACAGTTGTGATAAACAGATGAGATATCTCCCTTTAGAGATGACAAATTCTCTCTCAGTCAAACCTTTTAGCTTCAATCTTGGGCTTTGAACAAGACACAAATATCCCTTTAGCTTCAATCTTGGGCTTTGAACAAGACACCGAACATGTTTTCGTCCTAGGAGGAACTACGATTGCTCTGATTTCCCTGTTTTCTTTAACGGGACTAGGTTGGCATAAGATTACGAAATCTTAGCGAGCACACTAATCAAAAACTTTAGCTCCAGTACCTTACCAAAACCTCGGAAAAACCCGAAACCAACAAAAACTCTTTCTTTCTCAAACATTCCCAAAGGAGAAACTTTCCCAATCAACAGACAAACGCCATTAAATAGAAAATAGTATAAATTGCTAATGACTTGTGGATAACCACATATAGGTGTCGCTCCCGGGATTTTCATCCAAGTACAAACGCGAAAGTGGCGCAGAAACAGAGTTGCCAGGAATGTGTATTTATCCTAAGAGAGGGAAAGGAAATACTGCATAAACCTGAGGGAAGGAAAATGCATGGTCATCACGACCAAGAGAAACGGGTAAGGGAGTCGATTACGTGAGGGAAAGGTATTAGCACCCCCGCGCATCCACCGTACTCGATGGGATCCATGCTTGTTGTATAATCAATGGGTGAGTTATCCTAAAGTCTACGGCTAAACGGAAAAGGGGTAGGGGAACAACGACAGACTCGCAAGGATTATCCTAATCCAATGCCAACGTATCTTCGTGGACGAACGAAGAATCAGAGTCAACGTAGTTCAACGGACTACGCACTAAAGGGGGAGGTTGTTCATCGATATATCGCATCTCGTGCCTACGTATCCTCAATCGGACGAGAGAGAGAGGAATCAGAGCAAACGTAGTTCGACCTACGGGTCAAAGAGGTGGGAAGAGTGCTCGCCAAGACATCGTCGTCTTGTGCCTACGTAACCTCAATCGGACGGGAAAGAGGAATCAGAGCAAACGTAGTTCGACGGACGGGTCGAAAAAGAGGGAAGGGTGCTCGCCAAGATATCGCATCTTGTGCCTACGTATCCTCAATCGGACGAGAGAGAGGAAGTCAGAGTGTTCGTAGTTCGTGGTAACGACCACAACATAACAAAAACAAACAAGCTCGAGGAGTATCCATATCGCTCGAGTATCACACATCCGACTGTGGATTCATGTCATCACAGTGGCCAAGGGAGATGCCCAGCAACGATATCATATCATCGAAGCAGGACAAAGCAACAGGGACACCTAGCCACGATATCAATTCATCGGGCAGGATGAGGAAGCAAAGATGCGATGTCATGCCATCGAAGCTTGCAAACTATAGGAAATAAGGGAACCTAACCAGGATATCATGTCATCGGGTAGGACAGAAAATGCGGGGAAAAAGTAAATTGTGCGTACGAGGACAAAGCATCAGCGTCGGTCGACGCGAGCTACAGAAAAATTACGGGGGTTTGATTGCTAAACCCTTTTCCACTTGACGACTCGATAACAAGAGCGGGGTACATGCTCAAGAGCATCAACACGTAGTGCGAGCTAGTGAACGACTTAACTGAAAGTGCGGGGACTAATTGCTAGTCCCTCATTCGCTTGCCTTCTTTGAGGACTTATCAGGGGAATCGGGGATGGGACGCCTCTTTTGAGGTCTTTGGCACAAAAGTAAACAATCACAGACATGGCCTCCATTGAGGACTTCCAGAATTTCCGGCCAAGTGGCACAGACTCCTAGTCCTACTTCTCATGGCATCAAAAGAAAAAAATGTGGAAGGAGAGTAAATCGGTTCAAGAAATTATACCAAATAGATAGAAATCCGTAAATAGCAATGCAAGCAGAACCAGAAACCCGGAGAGCAAGCTATCATCAGGAAAACAAAAGCGAGTCAGAAATCCGGTACAAGCATAAGTGTGAAAACAATGCCGGTGTGAAAATAAATCACAACTGACATGTGGTGTGTGTATCAGACACCACCATACAAGTAACCTGCAAGGAAACACAATCCAGGCAAAACACAACAAATGCATATATACGTCTCAAGAATGAGAGACAAAGAGAAATCGCATCGGAAGTGAAGCGGTATCCCACAAATAAAGTGGAATACCAAACAATCAATCCTCGTCGAAAACCTTACAAATCATTACAAAAGCTTAACAAACATGTTAGAAACAACAAGGAAATGTAACCGAAATTTGCACATTCAATTCACAACTCAAAAACAAGTAACAACAAACAAATGCTAGTGAAATGCATCACAAAAATCAATCCACAATGATCAAATGAAATGAAAACATGATGCGAACCCAAGCAGGAAGTAGCAACTACATCATCCATGAATCATAACCAAGCTCAAACCAATCAAGAAGGAACATCAAGTATCACACTCAAAGCATGTATCCAAACTAGGCAAGTATGCAACAAGATTAAACTCAAAATGGTTCACATGTTTCCAAACAAGTGAAACAAAACCCAAGGATGATCAATGCATAAAGGGACAAGGCAAGTCAGAACCTTAAACATGTCATATCAATCCAAGAAAGAACACCGTGCATCAAAGAGGTTCATGCCATTCAAAGGCACAAAATTATATCAAGAAGTGTGCATTAACATGCTCAAAACCTCATCAAATGAAAGCTCAACCAAAAATATCAAAGTGATCCAGTAAAATCCCAAAAAATGTCCAAAGGTATGATTAACCATCCAATTAAGGATGTACAGACCAACAAGTCAAGGTATGCAAACAATCGAGCAAGAATCGAGGTTCAATAAAACTTGAATGGAAAGTCACCTAAAGCAACTCAAACCAAGCCCAAACTAGCATCAAAACATCCCTATATCAAGGTCTAAGAGTGACCCAAAAACCAGCTTCAAAAGATGAACCAAAGTCAAAGAAATTCCTAACCCAAAGTGAAGGGCATCATTGGAGATACATTCAAAAACTAAATTAAAATAAAATAGGAAAAAGAAATTAAAAATAAAATAAAAATTGTGAAAAATATCTTAACATCCCCAGGAATCAGAAAGATATTTTTTGTATTTTTAAGATGGTTGGAAACATTAAAATAAAAACAAATGAAAGGAGAAATAAAATAAAAAAATAAAAAGAAGAAAAGGAGAGGTGGGGGTGTATAAGCAGAAACAACAACAACATCGCTTCAGATATCAGCGCCTTAGGCCTAAAACAGGGGGTATGGATATCAAATATAGCGCAGGCCTAGACCAATTTTAAAACTCAGAAACAAACAAAAAAAAACTGGATTAATGAAACGCTGCGTTTCACACACAGCCTGGCCACGCTGGCCTCCCTGATTAAATGAGCTGGCATAAAGCCAAGCTCTGATTGGCTGGTCAAGGAGTCAAAAAATCTCACTGGTCATGCAAACCCTAGATGCTAGAGACCTTCTCCAGACGTCTTCTCCGGTGAGGTCGTCGGAGTTGTAGAACAAAACAACATCAAAACACATAAAAAAAAAGCATTATCTCGCTGGAAATTCCATGCTGCTTTCAAATCCAACCTCAAAAATCATTTATAAACACGTTATCTTGGCAAATCGAAGCACACAAGAAAATATGCTCAAACGGAAACTTCATCAAATGCATCCACAAACATAACAAACAATGCCTACCACCTGGTAGGACTTCAGAGGAGCTCACCTCATGCTTGGATGTTCAACAAAATCAGAGAAAGGGAGTTCATAATTGGTACCTCCGATGAGCTTTAAACACTACTCTTCCACGTGAAAACAGGATCCCAAACTCTTTCTTCAGTCTCTTTGCCACTCCAGAAGCAAGAATTCAGCCAGAGAAATGGAGGAGGAGTCTTTGAAATTCAAACCCGATGGTGAACAAATTTTATGAGAGAATGTGATATTTTTTTTATCTGAACTTACCCACTGCAGCCTTGTATACCCGTTTTAGGGTTTTCTGAGCTTAAATATGGTGGATTGAGATTGGGTTTAGGCCTGAAAATGGGATGGAGGATTGGTTTGGGAATTTTGCCAAAAAAAGAAAAGTGAGAGTGTGGTACGGTTTCCTCTCACATGGGGTGCGTGGAGTGATCTTTTGAGTGGAAATAAATGTGAGCTTGATGTGGAAATAAGTGGCACGGAGAAAGGGATCAGAGTTGTCCAATTTTATCCTTCCAAATTTTGCCAAAAAAGAGTACACATGGTGCATGGCATGTTTAGCTAAAATTGGTGATGAATTTGGTACAAATGAATAAGGTTTCACGCATGAAATGTGGTCCAGATTGATTACATGGCCTGATGCATTAAGATAGGGACATGACATACTTGTAAATACATCCATATGGCTCCCTTTTACCCATCCTAACTTAGTGAAAAATGAACCAAACAAAGCACTCTTGTAATCACAATAAAGTAGAGAATGAGGTGAGCAAGTTGGATGTTGAATGGAAGGTTATTTGAGGACTTAATCAAAGTGAAACATAGCCATGAAAGTATGTCTTCAATACTGTCCCAAAATACTTAGAAAAAATTCTAAGCTCTTGAACTTTGCAAGGTGAAAACTTCTCACTTTAGAGCACCATGACTCATTCAAAAATGACTCAAATGACATGGTTCTTATGCTCATTTTGAAGGGAATGCTTCATATTACAACTTTCATGTGGAAGAGATTTTCAAATGAATCCTTGATCATGGTGAAAAGTGGCTTTGAAAGTGGATAAAAACTTACCAAAAATAGTAAGTTTCTAAAACCCTAATTTCCATTTTTAGTAACTTTTTCACATTCTTGATTTTTCATGAATCCTTGAACATTTATTGATCAAATCTCATCCATTGATTACATTTAACTTGAAAATCATCATGTTGACCTCAAAAAGTCAGGAGTTGACTTTTTCACTGCACAGTTGACCTTATCCCCAATTCTCCTGATTTTGAATCTTTTGAACAATTGAAACCCTTCTGAACCAAATTCATGGACAATCCTCCGTTACTAGACACTTGGGGACATGAGGAACACCATGGTATCAAGTATTTCCAAGAAAATCAGATATAAATTGATTTTATGGCAAACAATGGTTTTGGCACCACTGGCTTAGGAGAAATCGACCCATGCTCAAAACTCAAATTCTTCTGAATATGAGGTGCATCCTCTCCAAAAAGGCTGAAACATGCCACTTGATGATGATAGAACCTCAAAAATCTTGCCCATTGGAGTATTAAACTCAAGAATCTCAGAAACCCTAATTTGAGAAATCAGGCTAGGAGGGTGTGATTCACTTGAAATCTCTTGCCAGTTGCAATCATTAGGTGAGATGATGGCCACATTAGGATGCCCTGAGGTCTAAGGACCCCTTGTGGCTTGAGTATTGATGACATCAAGAACCTTTATCTCCTTTGGTCTCTTAGACAGTACACATGATCTTTTGCTTGAACCTTTGGAAAACATCTTCTTCCCTTGAGTTAACCTACACACCTTGAACCCATGCTAAAAACCAATGATATGCACAAATGATAATGCAAGAATGAAATGAAACATAAGCCAGTTAGTGTTAGAAACATGAGGGCAAATTTTGAGGTTTTACAATAGGATGGGTAATTGATAACTCCCTATTGTATAACCTGACCCCGGACCCCCAATCTCTAAAGCATTTGTTAAAGAAAACATTTGCGTGCAAGGTTTTTTTTAGATAGCTTCCCTTTTCTTTCCAGCTTCATAGGATAAATAAGAAATCATAAAGTAACACCCAATTCCTACCATTGCGGTGAGGAAAAACCAAAGGCGATAAGGTGGTCGCGTCACCGACAAAGATCGCACACTACAAAAACCCTCAATGAAGAACATGGTGAAATTTGTAAATGACAATACTCTAGTAGCTGAAGGTAAGGGTGATGTTCTGATTAAGAGGAAAGATGGAGAGAGGTCAGTAATTTTCAATGTATTGTACATACCAGGCATGAAGAGTAGTTAGCTTAGCATAGGGAAGTTGGTTGAAAAGAACTACATAGTGTCGATTGAAGAAAAGATGATGAAAGTTCTCAACTCAGGGGGAAGGTTAATCTTGAAGGCTCCCATGTCTCAAAATAGAACCTTCAGGATTGAATTTAATGTGATGGAGCAAAAGTTTCTTGCATTTGCGTCTAGAAATGATGAATGGATATGACACTATAGACTTGGTCATCTCAATTTCAAAGACATCAGAGATCTAAAGAGAAGAAATATGGTTTTAGGGTTACCAGAAATTGACAATCCAAACGAAGTGTGTGGAGAATGTGTGCAGGGAAAGCAACACAAGAACAACTCCAGCAATGATGCAGGAAGTAGGTCGAAGGCAGTTCTTGAAGTGATATACTCTGATGTATGCGGTCCTATCCAGGTGGATTCGATTGGAGGTAGCCCATACTTTTTCATATTCATATAAGATTTCAGTCGAAAATTGTGGATTTACCTGATCAAGACGAAAAGTGAAGTGATCAAGGTATTTACCAAGTTTAAATCTATGGTTGAAAGACAAAGTGGTCAAAAGCTTAAGATTCTAAGAACTGATGGTAGTGGAGAGTATGTGTCGAAAGACTTCGACACATTATGTGAAAAAGAATGGATTATGCATGAAATGGTGCCACCCTACACTCCACAGTAGAATGAAACTACATAAAGGAAGAATAGAATCATCATGAATATGGTGAGAAGTATGTTCAAAGGCAAGCATCTATCTAAAGAATTACGGGGATAAGTTGTGTCGAATGCAACATACATACTGAACAGATGTCCAACGAAGAAGCTATAAGGAATTAGGCCAAAAGAATGGTTGTCTGGTGTTTAGATCTATAACACATAGGCATGTGCCAGATCATTTGAGAAGAAAACTAGATGACAAGTCGAGTCAAATGATCCTAATAGGATATCATTCAACTGAAAGATACATGTTGTTCGACCCAGTGAACAAGCAAGTAGTGATCAACATGGACGTGATCATAGACGAACTTAAGAAATGGGATTGGACTGAAAATATCAAGAAAGATTCAGCGAGAATCTTATGTGAAGAATCAACAAGTGAAGTTAAAATAGAAGTTTGATAGGAAGAAGTTAGAGGTCAAGCAAGCACAAGTTGTAATGCCCCGGCTTATTTTATTTATTTTCCTTAATTTAATTGTGTGATGTTGTGAACATGGTTGTCAAACTCGCGGGTAGAGTCATAAACTCGTACGAGTTTACGATTATAGGAAGAAAAAACACGTAGACTCACATATAGAATCATTTTTGGATAGACTCGAGTAGACTTAGGTAGACTCGCACAAACTCGTATAGACTCGCGAGTCTATGACGAGTTTACGAGTCGATTTCTTTTTTGAATTTTGCTTTGTTTTTAACCCAACAAATGCCCAAACTCCCAAAATATTTTATTTTATTTAAAAAAACCTTTAATTTTTTTTGCTTGTACGAGAATTAGAAAGTTTGTCTCCTAGTCTTTTGCTTCATCAAAGTTTCTTCCTCCCTTCATCGACGACGTGTATTTGTCCTGTCTCTTGCTTTGTTTTCATTTGTTCTTGTAAATAAATCCTTAGTTGTGTAACTATTTTCTTATATGTTTCACTTGGATGTCTCTCTTGTATATTATCTTGAGTAAATATGATGAATGGATAAATGAAGATCCTAATGAAGAAAATGTACAAACTGAAGTTAACGTTGAGAAAGATGATGTTATTGTTTACAATGTTGTGGAAGTTGATGTTGTTGTTACTAATGTTGTGCAAAGTGGTGGTGGTGGTGGAAATATTGAATTAGGTGGAAGTGGAACATCAAGAAATCCAACTTTTGTTAATGATGAAGAAGATGTTTCATCTGGGGAAGAGTTTGATGATGATACTCAAGATAGCGATGACGATGATGGTGATGATTTAAATAAAGCTTTGGATGTTTAAAGCCATTAGCATATTTATTTTATGATTTTTTTACTTTATGTAGTAGCCAATTAAGAAGAAATTAGTAAATTAATTCTTTAACTACATTCTTTGTTATTTTGTTAGCTATATTATTGAGTTTTTGGTTAAGAAATTTCTTATGGAGTATGAAATTTAAATTTTGATGTTAATTGGTGTTCTATTATATATATATTTGTATCATATATTAGAAATTTACAAGTTAAGAAATACATGTGTGTGTCATATATGTGTCACATAAAAGTTTTTGAAAGTCATTTTTAATTTTTCATAGACTCGTACGAGTTTACGATTCGAGTCTGCTAGTCGAGTCTATGGACCCTTTACGAGTCTGAGTAGACTCACGAGTTTGACAACATTGGTTGTGAATATATATGTGCTTATCGTGTTTTTGGTGTGTTGGGGTACCCTGTAGTGACCTTAGAATTATATAGACTTTAAGGGTTGAGAGGTGTGTGGCCGATTGTGTAGAACTTGGCGGTACGGTAAGAATTGCTAATTAAATTATATTAGTAATATTAGTTGAATACTATTAAATTAAATAATTCGTGACTATTATTATTATTTAATTTATGGAATTAATAATAATAATAATAATAATAATAATAGAAAAGGGGAAGTTGAGAGGGAATTTGGTCATAAAGTGTTTTTGGAAGAAATAGAAGAAAGAACGTGAAGTGAGAGCTATGGCAAGGGAATAGAGGAATCCATTGTTGAGGAAGAAGAAATTGTTGCAAAAACTCTAAGGTAAGGATGAGGTTCTAATTATCTAAGGGTTAACATGATAATGATGGGTAGATTCTATCATGTAGGTTTTTTGTTTCTCTCCTTTTTATTCATAATTTTGATGGAATGTATTTGTTGATTTGGATTGATTTCCCGATGAATGTTGTATGTTGATGTTGGGACTGATGTAGTTTGATGAAATTGTTGCAATTGTTGTTGTTGAATCGTCTAATTGGTCGTTTCTTGTTGTTAATGTTGTTGTTGTGTGAAATAGCAAGTCAGAGTCGGAACAATGTTTTGAATGTTTTTTGGGAAAGAAATTGGGGTTTTTGTGTTGATGAAAACCGATTTTTGAGTAAAATAATGTGTTAACGATTTGTATGAAAAATGAGATTTTGGGGTGGGTCAAAAAGTGTTTTTTGTACTGATAAGCAACAGAAAAGTGATTTTACTGTAGGTGTAATCGGATACCAGATATAGGGTAACCGGTTACACTGTTGAAAATGGTGTTTTTGGGCAAAAATGTGAGGGTGTAATCAGTTACCCTGATTTAGGTAACCGGTTACACTGTGTGTAATTTGCGTGACAGTAGGTGGTTACAAGGGGTGTAACCGGTTACCTAATTTTGAGTAACCGGTTACACTGAGACCAATTTTTGAAAATCTTTAAAAAACTCATAACTTTTGTTCTGGGAGTTCAATTCGAGTGTTGTTCGAAGTATCGGAAAGTTGACGTGACAAACTTTAGTCTAAAAATAGTGTCGGTGATAGAAGTTGAATAATTCTATTGTTGGTTGTGTTAAACGCATTATTATCATTATGTTATGGTGTGATATGATTGTTAATGCTCCGTGGTTGCCTTACTATGATGTATGTCGTTGTTGCTAGACTGTATGGCATGTTGTGTTGTAGTATGTAGTGGCATGTTGCATTATTTAGATGGTTGTTGTTATTGTTGTTGTCATGCATTTCATGGTTGCATGAGTTGTGAGATACATTGTGTGCCCATGTGGGGTGTGAATGTCTTATCCGGATTCTAATTTCAGAATCATGATGGTGTTGTTGTTGAGGTGATTGTGTGCCCATGTGGGGTGTGAGGATCATGGAAGTCGTGTGCCCGTATGGGGTGTGAGCGGCTTAATGGAAATTCCAACGGGAATTGTGATCCTGAAATAGGGGTCGGGTTCTGAAATAGGAACCGAATGGTACCACATGCATTGATTCGAGTTGAGAGTCTTAATGCATTGCATTTTAGTTGTATTTGTTGTTGTGTTGGATTTTGGTTGTATGAATGTATGTTGTGGAATGAGTGTTTGTGCATGTAGTAATCTAATACTTGCTCATTATCATGCTTTCTTTTATCTAATTATGATATCTCACCCCTTTTGTTTGAATGTTTCCTTTACATGGGCATCGTGCAGATAAATCGCAATAGAGGAGTTGATGTGAGTAGAAGATGAAGTCTTCTGTTTTCTTTTAGTGTCGGCGTCTGCTCTGATGTGTAACACCGGGGTCATGGAACGTTGTGATTTAATGTGTTGATAGAGATTTTTGGATATCTCTAGAATTATTGTTGTTTATGCTTATGTTGAAGAAATAATTATGCCATGAATAATTGTTTATGTTGACGCTTCCACTGTTCAATAAAATTCATGATGTTTTTAGACATGTTGATTTCTTATAGTTATTGTAAATAATCTTAGAAAGGATTATATGTGTTACATATCTTGCTATACGAGCAGCTGTTGTATGAACAAATTTATTCTGATTTATATTTGTATTGCGCAGGGTATATTTGGGGTGTTACATTAATGATATCAGATAAGGTCGGTATCTCAGGCCAAGTTGTTGAGTCGTAGTGTTGTGACTGTTGAATACTGTCTTTGTTGTCTTCTAACCATTGTTGTTGTTTGTGGTGGAAAAGCAGAAATGGCTGGAAGGAACGTTGCTGCTATCGCTGCTACTTTGCAGGTTGTTGCCCAGGCTGGTTAGAATCTGCCTAATACTAGTGAGAATGGCGAGTTCCGTCACTTGGGAGAGTTCCAGAAGAACAATCCTCCTATTTTCAAGGGTAGGTATGATTCGGAAGGAGCGCATGCGTGGCTCAAGGAGATTGAAAGGATCTTTCGGGTGATGAATTATTTTGAAGAGAAGAAAGTACGGTTTGGTACTCATATGCTAGCTGAGGAGGCTGATTACTGGTGGGTCAACACTCGTTAAGTGTTCAGAACATCGGGTGAAGTTGTTACCTGGGCTGTGTTTCATAGGGAGTTCCTGAGGAAGTACTTTCCTGAGGATATTTGTGGAAAGAAGGAGATTAAGTTTGTGGATCTGAAGCAGGGTAGTCTGACTGTTAGTAAGTATGCTTCCAGATTTATGAAACTTGCTAAGTTCTATCTGCATTATAGTGAGGCGACTCATGAGTTCTCAAAGTGCATCAAATTTAAGAATGGTTTGCATCCTGAGATCAAGCAGGCAGTTGGATACCGACAGATCAGGAGATTTCTATAGTTGATGGATAGCTGTAGAATTTATTAGGATCAGCTCATTATAAGAGTCTGAGTGAGAAGAGAGAAAAGTAGAATATGAACTCTGGGAAGCCTTACAATGCTCCAGTTGATAAAGGTAAACAGAGAGTTGTGGATGGTAAGAGGCCTAGTGGGGGAGGTGCTCCTGCTCCTCTTAAGTGCTACAGATGTAGTGAATTAGGTCATCGTGTCAGTGACTTTAAGGGTGATGTGAAGAAATGTTACAAGTGTGGACAGTTCAGACATCTAATTGCTGATTGCAAGGTTAATGTGGTGACTTGCCACAACTGTGGAGAACCTGGACATATCAGTACCTGTTGCCAAAAGCCAAAGCAAGCTTCAATTGGAGGAAAGGTGTTTGCTCTGTTGGGAACCCAGATTTCCAGTGATGACAAGTTGATCAGAGGTATATATTCTATTAATAATACGCCTTTGATTGGTATTATTGATACTGGTGCTACTCATTCTTTTATTGCTGATGATTATGAGAAAAGACTTGGCCTTATTGTTTCTTCTATGAAGAGAGAAATAGTTTTCAAAACTCCTGCTAAGGGATTAGTGACTACTTCTCTGGTTTGTTTGAATTTTCCTCTGGCGATCTTTGATAGATATTTTGGTGTTGATCTTATTTGCTTGCTGCTGGGAAATCTTGATGTTATATTGGGAATGAACTGGTTAGAGTTCAATGATGTTTATATCAACTATTATAACAAGTCGGTACTGTTTCTTGCTCCTAATGATGAGGGAGAAACTGGTTTTCTATCTACTAGAGAATTAAAGGAGCTTTTAGAAGAGGAAGCTCAAGTGCTTCCGTTGTTTGCATCCTTGTCTGTGGAGAGTCAAGTGGTTATTGATGAATTGCAGGTGGTGCGTGAATTTCCAGATGTGTTTCTGTCATATCCCAATTTTTACCCCTAATATCCACCTTCATTTGCATCATTCTCATAGCATCAATCATTTCATGTGTGTCTTTCAGGTATTGCTAATCCCATGAATGTACAAAAATAGGTTATTTTTGCTTTGTTTATAAGTTAGGGTTTTTGCATCAAATGGTTGATCAATCATGGTTTAGTGGGATCCTCAACATCTCAAGCTCCTCAATTCATGCATAGTGATCAATAGATTAGTTTAAGTTGGCATCAATTCAAGTTCATCAAGTCCCAATTCATCATGTGCTCCAAATTAGGGTTTTGATTAAAGTCAGGTTGATGTTGACTATTGGACCAAAACATGGTCTCATGGCTTGGATCATGATCCAAAGGCTTTAAATGCATCATTGTGGTCCTTTCATGTGATTAAACTGGCTCAAGAAGTTTGATCTATTGATAGTTGAAGAATTTTGATTCAATTGCTAAAAAGTCAACAGATGCTCAAAGTCAAAGTTTGATTTTTGACATATTTTGGTCAACTATAGACTTCTCAATTCAAGAATCAAGAAAGTGTGGAAAATGATTGAGTTTGGTCAAGTTAAATCCAGAAAATCAAGAAAAGAAAATCATATGTTTGAAAGGAACGCAAAAAACCGAGTGTGACAAAGAAATAAGTCACACAATGGCATTATCGTAATTCTGCACTACTAAAGATGATCAACTTTTGAAGCAATGGCAAAGTTGTAATAATATTACATGCGTGAGTATCAAAAAAGAAAAATGACAAAGTTGTAATTATCTTAGAAGATCAAATCATTAACAAATGACACTTTCGTAATTACATAAAGCAGCTGAGGATTAAGAGAACATAATGTGAGTATTAGCATCACTCAATGGCAATTTTGTAAATAGATGAGCTTTTCATTTACACTATCAATGGCAGAATTGTAATTACCAATGACAGACTTGCAATTTCAAATATATACTCAGGGCAACCTTGGTACTCAAGAACTAAGAGGAACAGAAACTCTATAAATAGCATTTGTTCTTCAATTTAAAAAAAGGGAAAAAAGAGAGAAAAGAGAGAAAAAAAGGAAAAAATATCAAGAGAAACATCCAACATCTTGCACAGAAATCACATTGAGTCAAAAAACTCAAAACTCCATTGAAGTATTTTTCGAGTCTCCCATTTCATTCACTTTCCTTCCAATTTCTCTTCATAAACACTTTCCACAAACCACATAGAACTTACACTACAAGAAAATTGGTAAATTACGGCGGTTAATTTTGGCAGATTATGACGGTTACAACCGACGCAAATTGCAAGTCACGACGGTTCCCATTCTGTCGTAGAAACATGTTTTGTGAGGTTGTTTTACGACGGTTTGTAAAACTGTCGCTCCAACTGCTATAACATTCTGCGACGGTTTTGAAACGGCCTCCAATATATTATTATGATGGTTGTAACCGCCATAATTATATAATATATATTTCATTGAAAATAACGACGGTTGTAACCGCCATAATTGTATATTATATATTTCATTTCAAATAGTGATGGTTTAGAACCGCCATAATTTTATTATTTAAAAAAAAATTAAAAATGCTACATTATCTCCTCTCTTCATATTAGTATAATACAAATTCAAGTTTTGTTTCATTATCTCCTCTCTTCATTAGAATTTTTATTTCTGATATTGAAGAAAACACCGACACTCAATACAGTTTTTAACTAATCAAATTCAATATTCCTAAGCCTGAAAAGTTTAAAGAACAAAATTTTTTAATAAGGGATGAGAAAGAAAACAACTGACTTTTAAAATTTCATTCCATTAATACAATAATGTCACTATCTCTTTCTTTAACAGAGGCAAGTAACTTACAACTTTTGTCATTACAATAAGTTGTTTAGGGGTATTAGGTTAGGCCCCTTTATCCTCAATGGAGAGTTTGAGTTTCAAATTCAATCTCCCTTTGAGATCAGCGACGTTACTTTCAGGGAAATTTCATTTCCATGGATATGAAATGAATCTTCTGTTACCAGAGGAGTGACCTGCTTTAAGAGCACCATAGCCTACTTGGCAAGTTCATATACTTGGGCTTCATTCATCTTTTCTTCTGATCTCAAACCGGGGAATTGTCCAATATCATGGCCTTCCAGTGGTTGAAACGCTTGATTCAAACCAACAAACCTGGGAATTGTCCAATATCATGGCCTTGTAGTGGTTGAAACTCTTGATTCAAACCAACAGCAAACTCTCCAGGATCAGTTCCAGGACTTTGGATATAGTCTGCAATCTGTGTCAAAATGTCCAAACAAGATTTTGAATGGCAAAAGGACATTGTTAAGGCAATTCACAATGTGATAAAACTGAATTACTAATTTTGAAGCTGTCCAATTAGCAAATTAGAAAAAGCTGTGGCAAACAAACCTCATAAATTGACAGGTGAAAGTGGCATACATGGTTAGCTAAAGCAATTCCACTCAAGGTTGCTGCCTCTATATTAGAACCTAGTAGCCAATCTCCGCATATCCCAGCTCTTCCAAAGGGATGAAAGATGCAAGGAACTCCAGGTGTGTTAGTTGGAAGAGCTGCACCCCTGTTTACATTTAAATACTCAAGACCGATAACAATGTAGAAGCATAATTTGACTATATTATTTTGAAGAGAACAAAAGAAGAAACTATCAAGTTACCATTGTGTACGACAAGAATTGCATCTAATTTGCCACAAGGTTTCCCATTTTCACTCAAATGCCACATCCCATTAAATGGCTCCAATTTACTGATCCAGCACGGTCTCTCCACACTCACCAACGGACTCTGCACAAGATCCAGATTCCCGTCACAAAATATAATGGCAACCACCGAAAAACCAAAATCTATAAACAACAATAGCATGAAAGTTATAAGAACTTATTTGTAAGTGAAAACCACATCAAGAAGCTTTCATAAACTATAAATCAATCAAAATTCTGCAGAATTTAACAGAAAGTTTTCTTATGGACATTGTTTTCATAACTCAGTCAATACAATTAGAATCTTGATAGTTAAAAACAAAGGTTGAATAATGAGTATTCAATGAGGAATAACCTAAGACAATAATGAATCAACAAGGAACCTCATTCCATTAGTCGCTATATATCTCGGAGTCGAGGGTAAAATTGGAAGAAATTCACCACCATTATGAAGCTCTCCTACAGTACCCAACCAAGGTTTTGCTTGAAAATATCATTAGGAAACAAAATTAATGCCTAGAGTACTAATCTTATAACAATCACTTAAAATTAACAAAGGATTTATTTGTTATATCAGAAACTATACCCACAAAACAAGGCTTTGTTGTGAATAATCTAGTGCTCTTCTCCCACTGACCAATTCTAAGATCGAAACACCAAAGGCAAATACATCTGTTTTCTCGTCTACTATGCCATGAAGCAAATACTCAGGAGCAAGGTAACTGTGCAAAATCATAAATGAAACTTGATGAGTTAATTAATACTAATAGGAAATCACAAAAGTTTATAACAGAAAGTAGTGTATAATAATGAATTTGAAGGTTACAAACCCAAAAGGTTATATGTAACAATAGATAACATATAACTAAACAAAAAAGATTAGACACGAAGAAATAAAAAGCCCTAAAAATAATTGAATTTCAAAATATACAAAAAAATGAATCAAATCAAATCGAATCAATTCACCTTTGAGAGAAGAGTGTGAATCGGAGAGTTTGGAGGACAAGAGATCGTTGGGGAGATTCATTTTACCGTCGCTCATCGCCATGGAGTTTGAGGTTGGTGGAATTGGGAAAAGAATAGTAGACAGCATATAAGAACTGTTACATAAAATTGATACAAGAATGTAGCAGTTGTACCAGATAATACACATAGCAGAATAATCAACTACAACAATTGATTCATATTTTTAAAACTAACACCAATACTACAACTAAAGAGCATCAACCTGTAGCGAGCGATTTTTATCGGTGACGCGACCACCTTATCACTGGTTTTTAGGTTTCTCCCCACAATGAGGAGGGGGTGGTACTTTCTGATTTCTTATTTATCCCATGAAGCTGGAAGGGAAAGGGAAGCTATCTAAAACTAACCTTGCACGTGAATGTTTAACTGAACAAACGCTTAAAGAGATTCGGGGAGTTCGGGGTCAGGTTATACAATGGGGATTTGTCAATTACCCATCCTATATGTGGTTATCCACAGGATATTAGCTTTTGGTTTCGCTTTGTACTTGATGGTGTTTATCCGTTAATGGGTTGGGAAAGTTTCTTGGGAAGTATGAGAGAGTGAGTTAGTTTTTGTTGATGTTCGGGTGTTTTTGGTAAGGTACTGGACCTAAGTTTTGATTGGTATGAAGGTACTGGAGCTAGATTTTTTGATTAGTATGCTCGCTAAGATTTCGTAATCCTATGCCTACGTTTTCCCGTTTAAACGAAACAGGGAAATCAGAGCAATCGTAGTTCCTCCTATTCTAAGGGAGGAAAAAGATGTTTGGTGTTTTGTTCAAAGCCCAAGATTGAAGCTAAAGGTTATTTGTGTCTTGTTCAAAGCCCAGGATTGAAGCTAAAAGGTTTGACTGAGAGAGAACTTGTCATCTCTAAAGAGGGATTGGACTTCCTCTGAGGGGATTGTTGATTTTTGTGTGCCTTGATCAAAGCCCAAGGTTGAAGCTAAGAGGTTGATTGACTCCACTGGGGAAGTCCTTATACAAAGCCTAAGAGGAGGCAGGAGATGACCGACTCAACAAGAGAGTGTTTATATGTCTTGTACAAAGCCCAAGATTAAGGCAAAAAAAAAAGAGACTGACTCTTTTAGGGATATCATTATACAAAGCCTAAGAGGAGGCTAAAATTTTGACTTTTCCGGGGAAAATGTTCTATCTGTCTTGTACAAAGCCCAAGATTGAGGCTAAAAAGGGATTTTGACTCCGCCGGGGAGGTTTGTATATGTCTTGTACAAAGCCCAAGATTGAGGCTGAAATGGAAAATTTAACTGACTCAGATGAGGATATTTTTATGAGTCTTGTACAAAGCCCAAGATTGAGGCTATACTAAGTTTGACTCTGCGGGAGAGTATTATCTGTCTTGTACAAAGCCCAAGATTGAGGCTGAAAAGAGTTTGAATCAGCTAGGGAATTTATTTCTCGAAGCCTAAAGAAGGCTAGGAGGAATTGAATCCGTTGGGGAAGATATTTGTCCCAAGCTTAAGAGGAGGTTATAAAGATTTATGTCTTGTACAAAGCCTAAAATTGAGGCTAAACAGGTTTGACTCAACAAGAGAGTGCTTTTATCTGTCCTGTACGAAGGCCAGGATTGTGGCTGAACAAGTTGGAGAAATCATTGTACAAAGCCCAAGAGGAGGCTAACTATGCTGAGGAAAGATCATTATACAAAGCCTAAGAGGAGGCTAGCTTCTGCTGAGGATTATTGAGATCCCTAAGCAGGTCTAAATGGGGAATCAACTCTTGCTGAGGGTTACAGAAGAGTTGAGGTATCAGATGCCTTGAGGTTCTGATTTGGGATAATGTTATACTAATGATAAACTGACCATGGCTTGGGGATTTTTTAGGAGAGAGACTGGGTTTTAGAACCCATGGGTCTTAACTCTACAGGAGATTTATCCAAAGTGATCGGGGTTTCTTCCTATGTTTGTCATTGAGACTCAAGGTTAGACTGTCCAAGTCTACTGGTGTGGAAGAGTTTTATCTTTTATATGATGCCCAAGAGGATGCGGGTGTTTTAAGGGATGAGAATCAACCCTAAATTGGTCTGAGATTGGACACTGGAAAGACCGCTCTAGCAAAGGATGATTAAGTTATGTCTTATACCTTTAGGAGGTCTTTAAGGTCCTTGTATTAAGCCCAAGAGAAGGCATGAGAACTTCTAAGAAGTCGGAGGGTCCTTGTACAAAGCCCAAGAGAAGGTGGGGATGCTTTTAGGAAGCCTGTAGGTCCCAAACCAAGAAAAGTTCAAGAAATGCTATTCACCGAGAATAGATCATTTAGTGAAAGTTCTAAGATTTGAAGAAACTCAAGAGATGTTATTCACCGAGAATAGATCAACTCTGGGGAATAGAATTTCTTTGACAATTTCTAATAGGGACACCCTGAGAAAAGGTTCACGAAGAATACTGCCTTTCTCTTTGTTCCATATTGTTTAAGCCCAAGAGAAGGCAAGATTGTATCCAGAAATACTATGGGGATCTAGTTTTGACTGTATTTAAAGAGTGACCAAACGGGCTTTACCTATTTCTAGACCTAGTTGCCGAGGAAAACTCTAAATAACTATACGAGTATATATACAGTTGATATATGGCAAGTATTTTAAAAGGATAGGAAAGAAGGACTTACAGTGCACAGCTTCCCACAATATAGTTATATATATGAAAGTGAGTAAATGAAAACTGTTAAAAACTACAGGTGAGCAAGCTTCCATGCTGTATTGTTAGTTGTTCAAAGAAATTAAAGATAGTTTTGATAACAACATGTATATTTGAATCTAAATCAAAAGAGGAGTTTTGTTTTGAAAATAGCTTATACTCAAGGAGAGGCCCAAGGTTTAGTAGTGATCGCACCGTTGTTTTGAATATCGTATCGGGACTTATACAACGACTGAGGCCCAAAGCAGTTTTCTGTACAAAGGGATGGGTCTTACAACTCAAGGAGAAGCCCAAAGAGGTTTTGAAAAATAAAGATGGGACTTACAACACGAGGGGAGGCCCAATGAAAAACAGTGATCACACCGTCGTTTTGAGAGTCGCAGAGGGATTTATACAATGGCTGAGGCCCAAAAAGGTATTGTTGTACAACAAGGGATTGGGTCTTACACTCTATTAGAGGCCCAAAGAGTTTGAAAATGACTAAAGATGGGTCTTATAGCTCAAGGAGAAGCCCAGTTGATTTTGCTACAAAGGCGACGATCGTGCCGAACATTTGAAAATATACAGAGGGACTTATACAATGTGTGAGGCCCAAAAAGGTTTATTTACAAAGGGATTAGGTCTTACGCTCTATTAGAGGCCCAAAGAGTTTTTAAATTTAAAATCAAGAGGAAACCCTAATTTTAAATAAAAATATTATTTTTCAAAGAAAATTAAATGAAAAAATGATACAAAATACCAAATATATTCAAAAATAAGTTGTACCATTGAATTTTTTTTGAAAATTCATGTTTAATTACATGAGAGTTTGTAATTCAATTGGTTTTGAAAGATCAAAGTGGAAATTTTATTTAAAAATGTTTAAAAACAACAAAAATGAAATTAATTACAAAAATTCTAACTATATTAAATAAACAATATAAATTGGATTTTTTTTGTAAAATAAAATATTTAAACATTTTTGGGAATTTTGAGAAAAAGAATCAATTCAAAAACATAAATATTCAGAGAGAAATTAATTTTTGAATCAATTAACAAAAATAACAAAATATTCAAATATTCAAAAATTTGAAAAAGGGCGCCAAGAACGCCAACTTCTTGCCCGCGCCCTCTGTTTTTCAATATTTGCATTTTCTCACTTGTCTCCATGATTTCTCAATGGTTTTGCATGATTCAAGTACCAATCTTGCTCGTTTTTGAACAAGGATCACAACCATATAGATTAATTGCATTTATTTTGAGTATTGAGTGAGAAATCAGAAGAAAATCTCAAGAACCCTAATTTCAGCATGAACACCATGAAATTCCATACACGAATGATTCATGGCAATTGATTGAGGGTTATCACTCCATACATGATTAGGAACGTATGCCAAAATTATTGTACAGTAAAATATGCATGCATCATGGAGTTTGAAGAGTTCATGCTTACCTCTTGCAGCTGGTGATAGAGTTCTGAGTTAGAGGTGTCACAACTAGGTTCCAATGATCTGGACAGCTTCCCTTGGTGCCAAGGATTGTGTTTGAATGCTTGGGATGGAACTTGAGATGGTACCCCAACTGTAAATTTGCCAAGAACTTGAGCAATTGGCTGGTATTTTGAAAATCTGATGTTCTAGATGTGATTTTGTGTTTTGGATCACTTCTATTGTTATATGTGAGGTGTGTTTGTGATTGGTTTGGTTGGAATTGCTCTCAAACTCAAAACCTGATAGTGACTTGAGTTAGAAGGCAAAATTAGAGTGAAAGTGGTGATTTTGAGGAAAGCATAAGTTTGGACGCTTTGGTGTACTCAAACTGATCATAATTGATGTCTATTTATAGTTTAACAAGTTTGTTTTGGCATCAATAGTGAATGCCAACTGGTACAGGCATGTGGCCAATTGTGATCAAATGGAATCTCAAGTCCCCTCTAGCCATTGAATTGAGATTAGAGCACAGGATTTGTAGCTTTGGTTTAGAGATAAGTTTGGACTGAATTCAGTTGGAATAGGCTCAGTTTATGCCACCTTGATGCATTCATTAAAGGCTTGGAAACAAAATTGAAGTCTTGGCACTTTTTAGCCTTTTTAGATTTGGCATGGCTATTTGTAAATTCTTGGACTTGTGAGGCTTGGAGATCAGATCATCCCTCTTGGATTTGATCCTCAGATGTGTTCAAATTGATGACAAGGCTTGGATTTATCAGATTTGGATAAATCGAGCAAAATGCACAAATTCTACCTTGTAAAACCAGTTCATGATGCCATGTTTCAAGGGCTGTATCTCCTTGCTCAAATTGAATTTGGAAATGATCTGGTACTTGTTGGAAAGCCCTTATGGCATACTTTAACTTTGATGTTCACCCCTAGACCTGGTTTGACTTGGTTCAAGGTGAAAACTGCCCCTACATTTTGGAAAAAGTAAGACAGATTTTGATTTAGTGAAAATTTCAAGAGGAATTGGAATGAGATGTAGTTGAAGCTTTTGTAGAGTGTAGCAGACCTACAAATTCAGCTTTGGACCATCCAAAATGGTTGCTTGGATCTCAAGTTATGGCCCTTGGAAGTTGGTACCATAACCACTTTGTTCCATAACTTAGAAAAATTCTAAGTTTTTTATGGTTACCCCTTTTACAAGTTAACTCACTTTCTTTGATTTTTCTTGATGAATGATGATTCAAATCACATATTAACATTGTTTTAGGGTCAAGGAACCATAATTGTAAAAAATTCCAAAAAATCAAACTTGATTTTGTGCACAGTTGACTTTTTATCGGATGAAATCCAAACTGTGCGATCCTTTGTGAAATCAAGTCCTTGACCTAAATCAAACCTAATGGATATATTCCATAGGTGTTATAGGGTGTATTGAATCATGTACCAAGGATTGGGAGCATGTTTTGGTCAAAAGTCAAAGGTACAGTTGACTTTTTCCTAGAAACCCTAATTGTGGTCCTGATGAAATTGAAACTTGTAGGTCAAGCTTCTTGGATCAATCCATTGTTACAAATGGATCAATGTAGTATATTGGAGACCCTCAGATCATGTCTTGAGGTCTTGGCTCATGTTTTGTCACAAAAGTCAACTTAGGGGTGAATTAGGTCAAGAAACCCTAATTCCTGATTTTTGGTAAATGCATCCCCTGAGGTTAAATTGACTTGATGATTGGGTTCATAAGGTCCCTTGGAGTATTTTGGGTTGTGCCTTGAAGCCTTGGCTCATGCCCAGATGAAAAATTTCATCTGGAGACCTTGGTCGACCAAAACCCTAATTTGGTGACACTGGCGATCTTGAGGCTTGATCCACTTGGAATGTTACAACCTTGTGCTTGATTCTTGATGTGGGAGTCCTCTTGATCCTTTATGGATGTTTTGAGAGGTTTAGACAAGTTGAAGATCATGTCATTTCTTGATCGATCCTTTTTCTAAGGCTCTAAGAGGGCTTGAAACCCTAATTCTTGATTGTGGTGAATGCTCACACATCTTTGAGGATATTGATGAGGCATGATGGCACATCCATATTGTGGTAATGATCCTTATAGTGATGGGAAATCTCGGTGGTCAAAATTTGGGGTATGACACAACCAAGCCACAGCACCAAAGCGACAAAGAGAATGAACTAAACTAAAACAGAAAAATATCCGATGCTCTGGACTGAAAATAGCAGCAACCAGCCTAGTAATATCATCGTAGTAATTCCAATTTCCCTATTTAATCATTAAAAATGTGTAATGAAAGTCATTCTATTACTATCATTAATTAGTGGAAAGACATGAAATGAAAAATCGAGGCCCTGTTAAATGTGAGGTCCTAGAATGTTTGTTGGCGTCCCTAGAATGTCTTCCTAGTTCTCACTATTGCCAGATAATCAATCCAGTTTATCTGAACAAAGCAACGCCATTGTGTTCATTTAGTTTGGGTTTTAGTACTATTTAGAAATAAACATAGATTATATAGGTTATCATTGGAACATTAGTATAATAAACACAGCTCTTGCCAAAGGGATTGAACAATAATATTGGCCTCATGATTGATAAAAGAAAACACACTAATACTTACTTGAAGAATCATATAGCATTTTCTGTGTTAACGTTGCATGTTGTTCACTTCATCGTACGAAATTGGCACAAAATGGCATTAGCTTGTAAGATAGAGCCTATAAGCAAGAACACACCAATGGATTATTCTAAGAATACATTTTCAAAAAACCCTTGCAAAATAGATCCTTCTAAATGGTTTCACTATAGATTGGGTGCTTGAAATAGCCCAACAATGTCAATAGATTTATGTACAACTACCCTATTAAAGCTTGGTGCTACCCTTTATTTCAGTAATACTAGTATCAAAATAAAGAAAAAGAGTTCTGAGTTTAATTTGCATTACCGATGATATGCAGCTTGGAACAGGTGCACTCTTATCCGTTCTTAACTCCAGTAACTCCAAGAAGTTGTCTATATCCACTTCTTCTGTGGAAGGACTTGCTGCCAGAAAAGGCTAAATGATTAAAACCTGCTTACATTAAAATCAGGTACAACAGTGATTATGCCAGCAGTCATCTAATCGTACCATTAACACTTTGCTCAAGCATTATACAACCATCTTTTCCCAAAGTCACAACCACAAATTTTACATTGGGCAACCTTAAAAGGATAGAAACAAGTGCTTTTGGAGCAGTTGATGCCTCTGTCCATGCCTGTAAGCAAAGAAAGGTCATATTCTGTGTATTTTATAATGCTTAAAAGGAACACAAACCCACAGAGCAGAGTAAAACAATCAGAAAAATAAATAAGCAAATATTTATATAAAATTTAAAGCGTTAAAGCAGCCAAAAAAGATAAATGATATGTACAATTGGTATCATTAAAGGAATATTTATTTCCCACAACAAAAGAATATACCTTATAGTTAATTGAAATAACATATGTACAACTGAACACATAATTTTGGGGACACAGTTCTTTTGATGCTAAGACACTCAAGACAACTTATATATTATTCTCAATAAATAGTACATTTACTGTCGGCATGATAGAACATAAAATTAGACTGTTTAAATCAATTAAACATTTCTGCACATGTAAACGAGGTTTGTAAGAGAACCATGGTATTTTATATTTTATTATTTTTTACAAACAACACTTTCATAGAAAACAATGTAATCACCTTTGGAAACTTCGCTGAGCATACAACATAATCAGCTAATTTCAGGAGATCATCCAACCCTTCCCTTTGTCTTTCTGCGTCAATTAAGATGGCTATATTCTTCCTAGCTGCCTGCGCTGGAAAAATACAAGATTTTTCTTACTTCTCTCTGTGAAGCTCCCTTCTCCCTTTCCCAACCTTATTTACGAGCAAAAGAAAATAACTGAAAAGTTATAAAAGACACCAAGTGTATATTTGGATAATAGATTAAAGAAGGGAATGCATTTTTTATTTTATAATAACTATTACTAACATACCCTTTTTGGATAAGTATAGATGAATATACAATTATTATTAACACGGCCAGAGAAATAACTCCCTGCAGAATACGGTTACACAGTGATAGGTTTTACCAACTGTAGTACAGAATAAACTAACTCCTACAACTATGCAAACTTCTATGAATTTGAGAGCCTAGTCTCTCCCAAACCGTAACCAACATAAATTTTTTACATATATTAAATAGAATTAAAAAAATGTATTTTCATTTTTATTCTATTTAATATATGCAAACAAATTATATTGTGCCTGCTAACAACTTCTTTATCATTTAAGCCAGTACTATGAATTATTCTATGTTCAACCATTGAAATTAGTGTGATGGTTGGTATTCATATAATAAAAGAATATTAGCACTATGCAATGTTGGCTATAAAAGTATATGTTTCTTTAATGAAATCTAGCACAATTTGACTTCTAAAATATGACTGGGCCCTAAAGTTAACATCCAAATTGCAAGTAAAATATATAGGTGATAACCTCACGGGCAACAACTAGAGCAGTTTCATACAACCTCCCATCAAAATATACAATGCTTGCTCCATCCAATATAGATAACAAACTCGATTCTGAAAGATCTGGGGGTATCATTGGAGGATATCCAGGGGTATGTATACAAGTACGAGTTTTCCTAAAAAATTATAGTAAGAACAAGTCAAAGGGCAACCTGCTACTTCAAACCTCCTGCCATTGCAGAATCCAAAGAAGGATTACACCCGTTTCAAATATATTGAAGGAAGCCTTAGTTTTCATTTGCAAGAGGCTATTCCACAATTTTAACCAGTAGCCTCTTAACTACATTTTAATACCTCTAACTACTGTTATGCTAAGGCTCCCTCTCACTTAGAATGATACAAGTTACCAATAAAAAATTTTAGTTCCATAACGGAACACAATTAAAGACCAAAAGATGTTAAATTACCACAATAAAGGATGTATCTACACCATCGACCTGTAGCTCGTCTAACATACCCCTGCCTTGGCTGTCATCTGCAATCTAATGAGCACCAATGAGCATCAAACAGGTTAGCAAAACACAGACAATCGTACAATGGTTTCAAAATCTATAAACTTAAACAGATCTCAAATAGAGAAATAAATAACCTTAGAAATGAGCCTTGTGTTTAGACCGAATCGAGCGAGACAGGTTAAAGCATTGGCTGCATTGCCACCTCGTTGAACCTGAAAATCACAATGCATAAAGCAACAGTTTAAGATTTAAAAACATTTTGAGCAATATATTAACACAATTAGTCACAAAAAGTAAATGTGAAAGTAGAAAAGGGAACTTTCAAGCTGGTGGTTCTGATTTTGTCATCTGGATTAGGGTAAGCAGCAACGGTAGCCAAGAAATCGACGGTTAGCGATCCACAACCAACCTGCATAAGCACATGCAAGTGTGTGTAAAGAGAAAGGAAACCGTCAAAATTTTGCGGGAATGGAAAATGGAGAGAGGGGAGCGCACAACGGTGGCATTTTGAGGAACGGAGGAGCATATTTTGACCCAAAACAAAGACCAGAGACCAGAGAAGTGACAATAGGAATTCACATATTATGGATTTAGAAAGAACCTATTAAGATACCAAGGCGCGATGGTGGTGTTTTCTTTGATGGAGACGAAAGCAGAGAGATATACCAAGCAGCGGTGGTGTTGGTTACATGAAAGCAGTATGTGAAGCCCTTTTCTCCAAGGTGTGCGTTAGGGATGTGTTACGGCTCTTGTTCAAAGTTATAGTCTTTTGTTATCAAAAACAAAAAATAGTTGTAATCTTTTCACTTTCATGGCGCAATTTAATTAAAATTTTGTAAATATTTGATTCAACTGTCGCCACTTAAGCATTGCTATAATTCAAAACATTTTTTTGGGTGATGACGGTTATTAACCCGTCGCAAACTACTATTTAAGGCGGTTGGGAACAAAACTGTTGTGAAGTTTATGAGTATTTAGAAAAATCAAATGACGGTTGGCCAAAACCGTCGCGACACCGTCGTAATTTATGAATAGAGGCGGTTCTCATGGAACCGTTGCGACTTATGTGTCGTAAGATTCATTTTTTCTTGTAGTGTTACCGTATGCATTAGAAAACATATGTAATTTGATTTGGGTAGAACAACTCAGAGGGTCGCAAGTGATTACAGGCATACCTTTACATTCCTGGGGACTCAAGGAAGCTTACTACATCATTTCATTTTTGAAAGTGCTTTAAAGGGGCAACAGACTCACTCTATTAGGTAATCTGTTCACCCTTTGTCCCCGCCCCCCTTTTACCACTTTTCCTTATCTTCCTTCCTATTCTCTTCCTTATTTCTTTTTTCTCTTTTCTTTTTATTTATTTTTCTTTTCTTTTCCTTTAAGCTATTTTAAAATATCAAGTAAGTCCCTTAAGTTTTTTTGTAACACTTTGGTCCTTTTTTAAAAATCTCCGTTATAATAAATTATAAACTCATATACCATTTGAACTGGTTTTTCACGCTGATCACGAATATGTAATTAGTTTTGTGTTCGATTGTGTATTTTGGTCGGATCGATGATTTTTCATTATGTATTTCGTCCATTTTTAACCGATTCTCATGAACCATAACTTGTTTGATAAATTTGATTGCATATTCATGATCAGCGCAAAAAAGCAGCTCAAATGGTATATGAGTTTGCAATTTATTGTAACGAAGACTTTTAAAAAGGGATCAAAGCGTTACAAAAAAAACTTAAGGGACTAATTTGATATTTTAAAATAACTTAAAGGACTAAACAGTAGTGTAGCGTGGTTTTTGTGGTTTCGAATCACTATCGCTTTGGTACTACAGTTCGATTCATTTTTTATCCTATTGAAGCTGATGAAGGAAGGGAAATAGATGTCTCCAATTAACCCTGCTTGTAAACTGAGGTTAAATAGTCAAAACTGTTGGTTTACAGATGCGACTTTAGTTCGTGGGTCTCTCTCTGCTTATTTTGTTCAGAACGAAATATCGGGACTATTCATGGGGAATTTGTTGGGATCCTGCTCCAGATTGGCTGGAGGTAGGGGACTTTTGGTTCTTTTGATTAGTGTGCTCACTAAGATTCTTTTTCAATCTTATGCCTACGTATTCCCAGGATAGGGAAATCAGAGCGATCGTAGTTCCTCCTATTCTATGGGAGGAAATGGTGTTTTGGTGTCTTGTTCAAAGCCCAAGACATGAAGCTAAAGGTGGTTTGTATCTTGTTCAAAGCCCAAGATGTGAAGCTGCAGGGTCTATTTATATCTTGTTCGAAGCCCAAGATGTGAAGCTAAAAGGTGTTGACTTTAGAGAGAATTTGTCATCTCTAAAGGGGAATATTTGGTCTGTTTGTCACAACTGTTGGGTGACTGATTATAAAGGAGAATTACTTTAACTGGGATATGCGAATCCAACAATGCCATAATTTTCTTTATAGGGGATTTTCAACCTGAAGGAGAAGACTTTAACTCAATTTAGAGCAATGCCATCTTTCCTTAGGAATTTCTCATGCTAAAAGAGGGACAGTGGCGTGGATGTAAATAATCCAGAGGCTTGCCACTTACAACAATTAGACGAGGGAAAAGGAGTTGTTGATGTTTGTATGTTGTGACCAAAGCATGATTTGATGCTAAAAGGTTGATTGAATCAAACGGGGATTTCTTTATACAAAGCCTAAGAGGAGGCTATTGACCCAACAAGAGGATGCTTTTGTGTCTCGTACGAAGCCCGAGATAGAGGCTAAAAGGGTTGACTTAACAAGAGAGTGTTTTTATATGTGTCTTGTACGAAGCCCAAGACGAAGGCTAAAAGGGTTTGACTCAACAAGAGAGTCTTTTATACTCACCAAGAGAGTGATTTGTATCTCGTACGAAGCCCGAGATGGAGGCTAAAAGAGGATTGACTCAAGAAGATAGTCTTTTATACTCAACAAGAGAATGATTTGTATCTCGTACAAAGCCCGAGATGAAGGTTGCAAAGGTTTTACTCAACAAAAGAATCTTTTATACTCAACAAGAGAGTGTTTTGTATCTCGTACAAAGCCCGAGATGAAGGCTGCAAAGGTTAACTCTACTGGGGAGAATCATTGTACAAAGCCCAAGAGGAGGCTAGGTGTCGCACCCTAATTTTTGACCCTAATATCCTCGCCTTGTTCTTTGACATATTAGGCCAATCATTCATGCATAACTAACCGCTTTATCTAGCTTTGTCTGTTTGTTTCTCTTTGAGGACAGGTACTGCTGCAGAAGATTCAAAGACTTGAAGGGTGTGTTGTGTGTGTCTTTGTGGAGATTCCCTGGTCCTGTGAGATTGTGCCCTCACCCTTTCTGGTCCCTAAACCCTCCAAACCCTCCTTCCCATAGATTTACTCAAAAGTTTCCCCCCACAAATACTAGGTCCTTATACCCTCCGATATGGAATTTGATCCCTGGAGACTGGTCACTAGTTGTGTGGCAAGGTTATATTACAAGATGGCTTTTCCCCCCTCTGTAAGCTCCTCAAAGTTTAAGAGATGTGTTTGCCATATGGTCTTAAATTTTGGTTCATCAAAGAAAGTTCAATGTGGAGGAAGCAGAAGATTGAATTTCAGAATGCGAATTTGAGTTCTTTGATCGGTTTAAAAATTCACGCTCACGTCCAAATTCTTTAAAGGATGATCATTTAAGTCAAAACTTACTCAAGGAGGTTCCATGCCAATTAACTCATTCAGTACAAAGTTCAAGTAAGGTTCGCAATTGGAATTCATGAGTTCATTATAAAGAAATTCGAATCCAGATTGGTGATAGTTATCACGAATTTCAAATTTAAAGTTGAGTTCTAAATCAAAGTTTACTTGGAATTCACAAGCCCAAACGAGGAAGTCAAGTCAACATTTTTCATTCGCCATGATAGGATTTGAGAAGTTCCAAATATAAATTCAAAGATCCATTTTACTCATGAATACAAGGCCCTGTTACAAGTTTCAAGATGACTCCTTAGTTCTAGATACTAAATACAAATATAAGCTTAGGGAGAGACTTGATTCATTCAAGAAGTGCAAGTACAAAATTGAGTTGGACAAATTCAAGTTTCGCTTGCAATATCAAATTTTCACAATCCATCCAAAATTACAGATCCAAGTGCAAGGAATTGCAAGCTACTTCAAGACGTGCTATGTGATCTCATATCCCTTTTTACAATTCAAGGATTCTTGGAACATAAGGCTAGGTCAATGATCTCATATGCTTGGTTTTATAAGTACGTAGGTTAAGATTTGTTACGTAAATTTTGTTGATTATAAATTGGAAATTACAAGATGCAAGTTGAAGTGCTACAAGTTAATTCCAAAGAACTAAGGTTTCACGTTCATCATTGATCTTCAACATTGAATACATATCTGTGTATTAAAGGCAATACATGTTTTGAAATAGAATCAACAATTAAGAACCTGTTCAAGCATGGCCTAGGCTACAAAATACAACAAACCAATACAAAACTTTCATTCAATTAAGAGCTTCAAAGTAATTAAATCTACAAAGGGATTTACAAATTGCAATTCATATTTTTTTAGAACCATCCAAAGTGCTCCAAAGGATCTACATTGAGGGAAGATATTCTGGCACATCACTCGTGCGACTTCTTGATATTTTGTGTGTCATCCAGGAGCCGATTCTTTATCAGTTAGTCACCCATATTTGCCTCCTGACCAAAACAATGTGGAAAGGCCTGAGAAATCTCTTACTAAAACAACAAGTAGATTCTAATGGCAGTAAACCGAGAATCTTTACCATCTAAACTTACCAATGCCGCCAAATTACGTTGTCCACTTAAGTCCTAGTTTGGCATTCATGAATATGCACGACAAGTGACGGCACTGCAGGTCAGCCTACGCTTCCTCCATGTCCGCTAACTGCTCTCGAGTAGCTTTCACTCGTGTAATGTCGAAGCTAAAAAAAACGAGACCTGCAAATGAACATAACAGACCATAAATTCACACATATATATTAAGGTGCATTCAAAGGTAAACCAATTAAGAACAACGCCAAGTCCTAATCGATCTAAGCTGACAGATACATATAGCCACTCAAAATTCATCACTCTCAATCTTTCGACTAGTTTAATGGAGAAACTAATTTCAATTGAAGTTTGGAATCCAAATGTAGAATACAAAGTTGTTTACACCCAAATTAATATCTGGAACTCGTTGGACCTCTCATTCGGCAAGAGCTGACAGCATCACTGTCTTTGGCAGCTTCTAGGAGGATAGTTGAGGCAAATGAGTTCATGAGGGCAATACTGCATGATGAATGGTTACCTCGTCCATTTGCAGGGGACCTTACTCTAGCATGTCCGTTCTTTGAGAACTAAACGTCATAAATTGCATAAATTTGAGCTTGTACAAAACTGGGGCTCTGTCTACAAGCAGCCTTGAAAGACATGAATATGAGGAACTACCATACCTCTTAATGAAACCTCTGATGCAGTACAGAAGAATGTTGGAAATAGGAGTTGATTTCATAATGGCTGTTGCCTCTTTGAACACAAGTCAACGATGGTTTACCACAGATCCTATCAAAAACACATCTAAAACGTGCATAAATACATAAATCATTCTAAGGTGACCAAGTTCAAGAAAATACCATGCCAAGACTTTCCATTTGATAGCCTCCAAGTGTTTTAAGTCAGCCTCATCCATTTGACTCATACCAAACAGCTTCCATCTCATCCTAAACTTGGACACATTAAGCTGCATGTATCCAAACTAGTTACCCCGATTAGCACTGCAATCAAATTTGGCATCAAGGTTACAGGCAACGAAAGAATGAGTAGACTTGTTACAGACACCAGTTCATGTGCAGAAGGGCGTGTTTGCACGATTTGGAAAAGATTTTTCAAACTTAGCATATTTTCCAAAACAACAATTCTAAACATCAGACACATTTCCAACACGCTCAATGACTTTCCGAATTGGATACCAACATGTTGTGACAAGCTTTTAACACATTTCAAAATCAGAGAAAACAAAATCAGGCATCATTAAGTGGTTTCCTAAACCAAACCCAACATATTTTAACAGGCTCCAAACAACATTTGAAATGTTTCCAAAACATTATTCCAAGACTTTATCAGACGTTTAAAGCTTTCTAAAACCAAATAACATGTGTTAGATACTTTTTTCAAAAACTTTCCTAATCAAACCAAACAGGTTTAAGCAGCAGTTAAGTCGTATTCCTAAACTAGTAAACGTGTTCAAACATAGAATTCAAGAGCATTCAAGAGAAGATTCCTATACTTGTTTTCTTGGCCTATATAAGACCAGGCACACGCAACTACAGAGGGGGGAGAGAACAGACAAAAAAATTCAAAACCAAGTCACAGAACCATCTCGCCAGAAAATTACACCAAAAAATAATTCACCAATTCACAAACCAAACAACCATTCATCACATGCCAGAAACATCATATCAGACCATTCATCAATCACCAAAACCACTTCAACACATATAGCAAAACCATTTTTTATGGACATCAACGGTACACACTGATAAGAGAGACAGAGCAAAAAACCATTCACAAACACACAAAGCCGGGAAGAAAATCACTACGCCAACTCGGAACGATCGCAACACACACTAAGGAGAAGAAGATTCGTGAAAGCATGTACCTGATTCAGATAACCCTTCAATCGGCGGCTCGGCTCTCTTTTATGATTCGCATTTTTTTTCTGTAATCAACACCTTGTAATTGTAATACTCAAACATAGTGGATTGGGGTTGGGATCTTTGGGCTTGAGGGTAGTTAGGGTATTTGTTTGATTGATCGAGAGATGCAGAGAGATTGAGGGAAATCGATCGAGAGGTAAGCGGCGGCGCACTAGGGTTTCTCAAACCCTAATTTAGTTTTGAGAGAGGAAGTATTAACGAGGGAGAGAAGAGTGTTTGAGTTGGCGTGAGATTCTCCGTTTCCTTTTTTTCCAACCTCTCACTTCTTTTTTTAATTAACCCTTATAAAAAAAAACAATAGTTTGTTAATCTAATTATAACCAAACCGTTTATAACTAGTCTGTTTTAAAAACTTTTAGTTAATAAAACCTTTTATATTAGAAATCATTTTTAATATCAAAATTGATTTTCCTTTTAATTAATAGTTAAACTTTTTTTATAAGAAACCTCTAATCTTTTAAAAAAATTTCTTTTTAAAACACCCTTTTTTATAACAATTAATCTCCAAATAATAAAAGTAATGAACTCTTTTTTATAAATATTAAAATTAAAAACTCTTATTAACAATAAAACTCTTTATAATTAAAAACTTTTTATCTAAGAGAAACTTTTTTTCAAATTTAAATAACCTCCTAACATAATATCTCCAAAATAATAATAATTTTTGGGACTTTAAAATCAAATTATCAAAATCTTATTAATAAGAAACTTTTAAACTAAAAGTAATCCTTAACAAATTCCCACATCAATAAGCCTTAAAACAACTTCTTCTCAATAAACCTTAAGAATAAAATCAAACTCTTTTTCCGATAAATCGTCCCCCGGTTAAAAACCTCTTGCTTAGTCATAGGTTCGTGAGCGTGCGAATGTCATGTTTTCCTGCATTTCTATTTGACTTATTGTTTCTGCTTCAAACCCTTTTCAAAAAAACTAAAAATCCTCGATCCAACGTCGAGCCCATTTTCTACCCATATAAGTCGATCGCCTCAGGGCATCGCATTCAACCTACCGGTCACTAGACACAAGTCTAGCATCACTTTGCTAGCATCCTCGCCTAAATAATATAATTAATCGCATTAATATCCAAGGGAAAATCCCATGCATGATAATCATGTTATTGTGCATGGTGCACATCATTTGCATTCATAATCGACACCCTTAAGTTAAGACTATTAGACAACTTAGGATAGATTTCCTAGGTTAGTCCCCCCTCAAATTTTGATTTCTTAAATCAAACTTTAGCCCACCTAATTCTCCACACAAGAGAATTAGATGTTAATCATCTCAAAGAAAGGGACATACAATCCCATACCCCACAAAATACAAACATTTTCAAAACTGTGGTGGTCTTTCTTAAGATGATGACTCATCTTCTCTCCTAAATCTTTAAAATATTTTAGTATCCTTAATAAGGAACTACAGGTGCTCTGATTCCCTCCTGACAGGATATGTAGGCACAAGATGCGATATCTTGTCGAGCACACTTAGGAATAAAATAATAAATCACCTACCCTTAAACCCTTAGCAAAACAGATAACAAATAACATAATAAAATCAAGAGGTTCCTGTAGAGTACTACAGATATCTAGGATGCTAACACCTTCCCTAGGTATAACCAACCCCCGGACTTAGAATCTTAGTGCATTTGCATTGCATTGTGGGAATTCGGTTTTTCTCCCTTCCCTTGGATAAAATCAAAGACCGGTGGTGACATTAAAAAATGCGATCCTAGTTAACAAATAACTATGGTATCCAATTTTCACCGCGACACTAGGGTTACTGTTTCAGTTGAGTGACAGGTCCAGTATGTTGGTTAAAAGAGAAAATCAGTTCTTATATGGGTACTGTTGTACTCATGGATTTGATCTGAGGACCGGGATTATTTCCTGTTCTTTAAGGAAACGGGGAATCCGAAGGGTATTGAGACTGCCCAAGTCTACGGGTGTTTTTTCCTATTTTTGAAAGGAACTTGAGAATGTCTTCGAGGCTCAAGGAGATTAGACTATCCAAGTCTAGAGTTTTATCTTTTGTACTATGCTTTAGAGAGATCAAGAGACAGTACGTTTGCCGTAGGGAGATCTAGACTCTTTGAAAGACTGTTCTATTAAGATGACTAATTTTTGTTCCTATACCTTTAAGAGGTCGTCGGGACAATTTGTACGAAGCCCAAGAGGAGGCGAGAAAAACATTTAAGAAGCTGAAGGGAAAATTTGTACGAAGCCCAAGAGGAGGCTATCTTCCCGGAGGAAGAATCATTATACGAAGCCTAAGAGGAGGCTGTGAAAACTTCTAAAAAGCCGACGGGTCCTGGTACAACGCCCAAGAGGAGGCGGGGATGCTTTTAGGAAGCCCGTGGGTCCCAAAATCCTGAGAAGTTCAAGACATACCATTCAATGAGAATAGATCAAGCCAGGAAAGTTCGAGAATTTGGAAGAAACTCAAGAGATGCCATTCACAGAGAAAAGATCATCTCTGGGGAGTCAGAGTTTCTTTGACAATTTCTAAGGATGACAGTCTGAGAAAGGGTTCACCGAGAATGCTGCCTTTCACGTCTCCATATTGTTTAACCCCAAGAGGAGGGAAGACTGTATCTGGTAATCCTATGGGGATCTAGTTTTGTTTGCATTTAAGAGTGATCAACAGGGCTTTACCTAGTGCTAGACGTAGTTGCCGGGTGATGCGTATTTTTTCGCAAGTGTACGAACGCGTCAGAGTAATATAAAAGATTATCGTATCCACAGAGACCAAGTGTCAATCTATCGCTATCTATTGTTAAGGTGTGTATCTAAGGTGATTGAAAATAGTAGTTTTGAAGAGTGCACGGTAGTAAATAAAGTAATTAAAATTAATTGATAAAGACAGGTTCGAATGCAATTCACACAACCAATTGATAATCCAAGTGCTTGCTAATAGAACTACTTACGGGCAATGTTTTCTACTTTGAAAAGAACTAATTTGACAGGAACTGTCGCTTTCGCGTACTCAGAACCGAGTTGTACCCCCTAATCAAACCCTCTTATTGTCACGGATAAAAAGGCGCGCATTGCGTTAGAGTAGTAAACCTATTTTTAAGAAATATAGTATCTTGACCAAGTTGAAAAGTATTTTAACCTGGATTTTCTAAAAAAAAGAGGTTCTTACGAACCAGACTTTAAACTTCTTAACGCATCCGAAAATGGTTTTAAATCTCTTTTCCTTTTAAATTAAAAACTCCTAATAAACTAAACAAAGCGCTTTCGCTATTTTTGAAATAGTTTAAAAACAATAGGCGTTGGACGGCTTTCGATCTTACCCAACGGAATTTAAGAACAGGAAAACTTATATTGAAAGTTAAAATAACCCTTAAGTGTTTTCACTAACAATTGTACAGATTATCGGTTCGGTTATGATCTTCACATTCTAACCTTTATAAAATTAGCCAGACATGGTAAAGTAAAAGTTCATTTTTAGATTTTTCATAAAAAAGGTATTTAAGTGCGAGTGCGGAAAGTAAATGAAAGTAGTGCGAGTGCGGAAAGTAAATGAAAGTAATGCGAGTGCGGAAAGTAAATGAAAGTAAAAGACAGTGCAAGAAATAAAGTTGACAAAAGGTAAAGTAATAAAAACCTGCTCCAATTGGAGTGGTTGAATAAAATGCGAACTGAAAGTAAAATGGCGGTAGGATTAACTTCCTTCCAGAGTGCTCCAAGACTCAATCTCACAGGCTCTTACAGACTCGATCTCTCGAATGTAGTAACACCTCGATGTGAAGCGATTACCACTATTACACTGATATATGCTTATGAACAACTAAGCTTGGATGAAGAAAAACGAAAATCTAAAGTCCTATTTATAGGCAAGGAAACATGTGGAAAAGACAAGGATGCCCCTAGCATTTGAATTTGGGCGAGAACTTGTTTTACTTGTGGCGCCCGCCACAACACCATGGCGCCCGCCATGAGTGTAAAATTGCTTGGGCAGTTGGAGATCGTGGGGAAAAACAGTTGGGAGGAGTTTGAGACATGGCCACGTCATGGAAGACCCTGTGGCGGCCGCCAGAGTGGATGCCACAAGTGCAAAATGCTGATTTTCTCTATTTTAGCTCATTTCGGCTCCTTTTTCGCTCCTTTTCTCGCTCGGGGCTCCGATTAGACTAAAAACCTGAAAACAAAGAAAAACATAATAATAACATAATAAAATGACATTAAAAGACTAAGAATGCATGCGAAATCGGAGTCAAAAATACGGTGAAATTCAGTGTCATCAAATTCTCCCACACTTAGACCTTTGCTTGTCCTCAAGCAAAACATTTAAAGCTCAAAGTAAGAAAACTAGTGCTGACACGTGATTCAGGCAAAAAGGGCTTCTAAGTTCAAGTCAGGATGCAGTGACAGGTACTAAGTGAACCAAGGGTATCGTAATGACATTTATCCGCAGAGGCGGACATAAACTTCATTCTTATATTAGTCAACCGTATCATCCCACAATAACTAGGCCTACCTCTTCATCTCTTTTTGGGTCCTTTTCATTCAGGCGCAATCACATTAAGCCCGTTATCCGTACATGTTTCATAGTAGAGTGACCTGTTAGTGATTCTGATCCAAAACATAGGGTTTCTGGCACATAAGACTGTGTAAACCATTTTATTTAACCCAAATGCAGTTGTGGGGGATCGGATCGTAATCCGCCCTACCGAGTTCAGCGCCAGATACCTCTGAACCAACTGACAATGGGTGAGCTAAAATTATATATATATATATATATACATATATATATATATATATACATATATATATATATATATATATATTTTTTTTTTTTTTTTTTTTGGCAACAATTCAACTTTTTGGTTTAAACGACCTTGTGAGGGTCATCTATCCGGAGTTTGCCTTTTTCTTTATTTAATTTACTGGATCATTCACTTATGTTCATCAGTCCCCTACATAGAACATGCTTAGGCCGGAGCTGACTGCTGAAATAAACTACTTAGGACAAATTTGGAAATGATAATTAAGGCCATGGTACATGGGGTTTTGGAATGATTCTTATATTCGTTAAGTCTACGGTGCTAAAACGATACTAATGTTTCAAAAAGTTCACCTAAGTCACCACATCCTAATCCAAACCTGTCTTAAAGCCCAAAAAACGTGTAGAACAACAATGTTTTCTTTTTGCAAAATTTTTTTTTGTAGGGCTAAAGAAATGGGGAAAATGAGGGTGCACTAGGGATACACTGTACTGGTGACTTGTCAGACTCATGCATTTTCTAGAAAAAAAAAAAACATAGACAAAAACAAGAAATAAACAACTAACTAAAAATGGAAATAGAAAGCAATAAAATCCCCTCCCACACTTAAATCGAACATTGTCCCCAATGTTTCGAAATAAGATAAGGAGAGTAACCTGTAAAACTACTGATGTGGACCACTGGTGCCCTCGTCGTCCTGCTGGGAATGCCTGGGACGACGGGATCTGCTGCAATGCTGGTCTCTCTGGTCCAATCGGACTGATAAGGCCGCCTGGGCATCTCTGACCAGTCGAAGGTTACCTAGAACGGAACCTTGAGTAGCCTCCATAAGCTGGTAATGCCGGCGGTTGAAGTCTTGCTGACGGGATTGCTCGTCTGCGATCGCAAGCAAGGTGCGAGAAACAGACTCGAAGGATCGGTTTGTCCTCCGTCGTGATTCTTCCATGAAGCTCATATTATCCGTCAGTTGTTGCTGAATGGTAGAGAGAAGGTCATCTCGCCTTTCTTCTCTAGCCATAAGGTCATGCCATATCTCCTCAGTGACATAGGATCCAGGGACTGAACCTGCAAAAGGGTTAGAGGAAGAGGGTGCGGTGTGTGGTGGTGAAGGATGATGGGGGGACACATGAGGTATGGGAGACTGATCTCTCCGCTCAAATTCTTCGTCAGTGTCGTGTCCCTCCGTATCCGGAATATTAGGAGGAAGTGGACCTAGAACAGGTGGAGCATTTAAATCATAGGTCCAGTTCCTTTCATTACGTACATCGGTACGTCTACTGCAGGGCAAGGCAATAGATGGGATAGCTACACCATGGATCATCAATACAAAACCACCCTCTCTTCTCGCTCGGCACAATTTCATATCTTTTAGAAATTTTAGGTTGATTGTGCGAGGAGTTAAGGGCTCTAGTGTGGCTATCTCATTGTTCAAGTTAAGGGCCCGAGCAATAGACGTAATCAGTCCTCCAAAAACAATCGGTCCTGCTTTATTAATAGTAACAGACATGTGAGAAAGCATAAACGGGACCGGATTGATTCTTCTATTTGTGAGACTTCCTTGTAAAAACAGAAGCTCTTTAGCATTAACCTTATTTGGATTATCCCGGCCAAAAATAGTACATGCCAACAGGTATCTAAAAACTCTGATGGGCGGGTTGTGGATGGTCGATGCGAGAATTCCTTCAAAAGAAGTTATTAAATTATTTGACAATCTCTTCCAAAAGGAAAATGCATCGACCTACCATCCGTCATCCAAAGGGGTCTCACAAATAGCACATTCCCAAAGAGGAATCCCTAACAGACTTGTTAGTTCGTCGGTACTGTACTTATATTCTATTTCAAACATTCTAAATTGGACAGTACCGACTGTGCTAGCAGTGTTAGGGTGGACAGTGTAGATCAAAGAACTTAAAAACTCAACTGTCAGTTTCTCAAAGGTTGGTTCTCGGTTTTCAAAAATAGAGTGTAGTCCCAAAAAACTCAACTGTCAGTTTCTCAAAGGTTGGTTCCTAGAGACAGTTGTAGTCCACGTACCTCGTCGAGAGAATTTCTCGACCTTGAAGCCTTTGAATATTCCTCCTCTGCCTATCCCCGGGTTTTCCTTCTCGCAAAATATATCCTTCGAACTCCATAGCTTGCTCCTTGAATTGATTTGAAGATAGTGAAAATGGGTTTAAATATAAGTTGGTAAAGGTGAGATTTTTATGGAATTTAATTGGTGGAATTTCAAATGGAAGTTTGAAAGGGTTAATGGATAGTGGGTATTAAATAAAGGTGGGAGCTTTTATGGGTTTTAATGGAGTTTTGGAAGAGGAGAAAAATGGGTGTTGGGAGTTTAGAGGTTCAAAAATGGTGGAAGATGAAGTTCTTCCCCGTATTTACCAGGACGCCGTGGCGGGCGCCATAAGGTCATTTTCGGACCTGGGCCAAAATTTTGAATTTTGGAATGGGCCTCTCTTACCTTTTGCGTCTTGGGGGTCCCGATAGCGTTCTCATTTGTTTTCCTCTTCAACACGGGACTTGCACAATTTTTGTGGAAATAAAAATCAAATATTAAGAAAAATAAAATTATTATTGGATATATATATATATATATATATATATATATATATATATAAAAGGAAAAATAAAAACACACATAATATATATATATAAAATCAAAGTACATAGGAAATATAGGAAATGCGAAAATACGAAATGTGTCCAGATATGCTAAAAAGTAAAGAAAACGCAGAAATACTGAATACTAAATAATAGAGTAGTAAGTCAGGGCAATATGATCAATCAGCCGGCTCCTCTGCCTGGCTGGATCCACGAAGCTCAGCGATCTCGCGACGAAGCTCTCCGATCTCCTAGTATAAAGAGTCTGCCTCAGTAGCATGAATGAGATCAGATACCTCAATCTGCAAAGCAAGATCAGCTACCTCCTGTTTGAGCTTGGCAGTCTCTCTGCGGAGCTCAACAACCTGGGTGTATAAATCGGGTGGCTGCAAAGACAAATTATTAGATAATACAGTGATTTTGGGAGACGGAGGTGTAGGGGTGTACTCAGCAATAGGAGGCGATCTAGGCTCCTCAATAGTCTCTCCATAACCCTCCAAAGCATATCTCCAATTAGCTGGGTCATGAACACTGGTCATCATCGGATCAGGCAGCAAAAAGTAATGAACAGCCTCGTTGTCGATCAACAATCTGAACTGGTTGGGGTTTGCAGAGGCTCTCCTTATCAACCCTCTGTCTAGGCAGAAATCAACGTCCATGGTGGTGTATTCACTGAAAACCCTGAGATGTAACAACTTACGCGATAGGCCTAAAGCAGCAGCAATCTGGGTAACAATACCTCCCACACGAATAATACCTACTGATGACCTGGCAATACTGCTAAGACCTTTCAGCAGAAAGTTCCCACATGCCACAGGACGTGACTGGGTCGCACAAAACAGTAGAAAGATCTCCTCCTCACTAAGCAAGGTCTCAGCATCTGGCAATCCAAAGAAAGAGTGTGCTATGATCATCTGAAAATACCTCAATGCAGGGTTGTGGATAACATGTGAGAACTGGGTGGAAGGATCCTGACTCCCTCCACCAGAGATATCACTCCAGAACTTCTCCATTTCCCTACTCAGAAAGTATCCCATAGGTGTCTCAGGAATAGCATCAGGGGTCGTCTGAAAACCTAATAAATCACCAAACTCCTTATGAGTGAAGGAGTACTCAGTCCCAAATAACCTAAAAATAGCACATCCATCTGGTCCGGCCCAGGGGTCATAAGAAAACGAGCTGAGGAACTCCAAAGTGAGGTTCCTATAGGTGTTGTTCAGGTCGTCGAACTGGTCCCATTGAAGCTGGTGGCATAAGAATCTGACACTAGGCTCAATGCCTAAAGCCTCCATGCAAGCCTGATCTGGGTACCTCGTAGGTGCCATAGGATGCCTGAAGTGGACAAAGTAACGCTCTCTCTGGGCATCATTCCTGAAAGTCACATGCATGTCGTCAAAATTCTGCATTCTGCACAGAGTTAGGAAAAAGGTCCTGTAAAACACAAACATTTCAAACATTAGTCCTGACAAAATATAACAAGAAATAAAATAAAACAAAATGTAGAAAAAGTAAATAAGGTAAGAAAATCATGGGTTGCCTCCCATGCAGCACTTGTTTAACGTCGTTAGCTTGACGACTGGAACTTATACATCTCTTGTCGAGATTGGTGGATCACTTAGAGTGTGGCTGGAGTAGGTTGTTGGAATGTCTCCTCCTTCGTAGAGCTTCAGTCTTTGTCCATTGACGATGAATGGTTTACATGTCTCGTTTTTTATTTCAACAGCTCCAGACCTCAGAATTTTTGATACTTTGAAGGGGCCAGTCCATCTTGAACGGAGCTTTCCTGGGAAGAGCCGTAGCCTAGAATTGAACAGGAGAACAGGGTCGCCTAAGTTGAAGTCTTTTCTTACGATTCTTTTGTCGTGCCAAGCTTTTGTTCTTTCTTTGTATATTATGGCATTCTCGTAGGCTTGCTGTCTGAGTTCTTCCAATTTGTGGATGTCAAGGATACGTTTCTCACCAGCAGTTAGGTAATCCAAATTCAAGGTTTTAATGGCCCAATAGGCCTTATGCTCTAACTCAAAAGGTAAATGACAAGATTTTCCATAGACTAGTTGGTAGGGGGTTGTTCCTATAGGGGTTTTGAAAGCGGTTCTGTAGGCCCATAAAGCCTCTTGAAGCTTTTGCGACCAATCTTTTCTGGATACAGAGACAGTTTTTTCTAAAATTTGGTTAATCTCCCTATTAGATACTTCCACTTGGCCACTAGTCTGTGGGTGATATGGTGTTGCTACTCTATGCTTAACTCCATACTTGCTTAAAAGCTTATCAAATATTCTTGATATGAAGTGAGATCCTCCATCACTTATAACTAAACGGGGTGTTCCAAATCTGGGGAATATATAATTTTTAAATAATTTAATCACTACTCTAGTGTCGTTTGTGGGTGCAGCTATCGCTTCAATCCATTTAGACACGTAGTCTACTGCAACTAAGATATACTTGTTTCCTAAAGATGGTGGGAATGGTCCCATGAAATCTATACCCCATACGTCGAAGAGTTCTACTTCTTGGATGTTTCTTAAAGGCATTTCGTCGCGTCTTGAAATATTTCCTGTGCGTTGGCATCTATCACATTTGACAGTGTAAGCATGGACATCACGCCACATGGTAGGCCAGAATAGGCCAGCTTGAAGAATCTTGGCGTAGGTCTTAGAGGTGCTTGCATGTCCACCATAAGGCGCAGAGTGACAATGCTGAATTATACTTTCTACCTCGTCTTCTGGAACGCAACGGCGGAAAATTCCATCTTTACCTCTCTTGAAAAGAAGTGGCTCGTCCCAATAGAAGTTTCTAACATCACTTAAGAACTTCTTCTTCTTGTGGTAATCGAGATCAGGGGGTATGATATCAGCAGCTAGGTAATTAACAAAATCAGTGTACCAGGGCACGTTACTTACAGCTAAGGATTTTTGGAAGTGCTCATGAGGGTCTGGTTTTTTTATCTTCAATGGTTTCCAACTGGGCTATCAGTCTATCATAGGCAAAATCATCATTTATGGGTACTAATTCAGGATTCAGGTATTCTAGCCTAGATAGGTGATCGGCTACTACATTTTTTGTGCCTTTTTTATCTCGGATATCTAAGTCGAACTCTTGTAGCAACAAAATCCATCGAAGTAGCCTGGGTTTAGCATCTTTTTTACTTAGCAGGTAACGGATGGCAGCATGATCGGTGTAAACTATAATTTTGGCTCCTACTATATATGATCTAAATTTGTCTATAGCGAAAACTACCGCTAGGAGTTCTTTCTCGGTTGTTGCGTAATTGAGCTGGGCGGCGTCTAGGGTTCTACTGGCATAATATATTACATGTAATCTTTTATCTTTTCTCTGACCTAGAACGGCTCCTACAGCATAATCACTGGCGTCACACATTATCTCAAACGGTTCAGACCAATCAGGGGGTTTCATAATGGGTGCTGAAATCAATGCTTGCTTCAAAAGGTTGAATGCTTCATTGCATTTTTCATCAAAGATGAATTCAGCATCTTTCATTAACAGGCCAGTTAAAGGTTTTGTTATTTTGGAGAAGTCCTTGATGAAACGGCGGTAGAATCCAGCGTGTCCAAGGAAACTTCTAACTTCCCTGATAGTCTTGGGTGGTTTTAGGTTCTCTATAACTTCTATTTTTGCTTTATCTACCTCTATACCTCTTTCGGAGATTATATGTCCTAAAACAATTCCTTCAGTCACCATGAAATGGCATTTTTCCCAATTCAGCACAAGGTTCACCTCCACACATCTTTCCAGGATTTTCTCAAGGTTGATAAGACAATTTTGGAAATCAAAACCGCAAACCGAGAAATCATCCATAAATACTTCCATGATTCCATCTATATAATCTGCAAAGATTGACATCATGCAACGTTGGAAAGTAGCAGGGGCATTACAGAGTCTAAAAGGCATTCGTCTGTAGGCAAAAGTTCCAAAAGGGCATGTAAAGGTAGTTTTTTCTTGATCTTCTGGATGTATAGGAATTTGGAAGAATCCCGAATACCCGTCTAGATAGCAGAAGTAAGAATGTCTGGCAAGACGTTCTAACATCTGGTCTATGAACGGTAAAGGGAAATGATCCTTCCTAGTTGCTTTATTTAACTTTCTATAGTCTATGCACATACGCCAACCTCCTTCTATCCTCTTTGCTATTTGTTCACCTTTCTCATTTTGCACAACTGTGATGCCTCCCTTCTTGGGTACCACATGCACAGGGCTCACCCACTTACTGTCCGAGAGCTGATATATTATACCTGCTTCTAGCAACTTCAGAACTTCCTTCTTGACAACATCACTCAGTATAGGGTTTATCCTTCTCTGGTGTTCTCTGGAAGGTTTTGAATCTACTTCGAGCGAAATCCGATGCATGCATACGGATGGACTTATACCTTTCAGATCAGAGATATTATATCCTAAGGCTGAGGGATATCTTCGTAAAACGTCCAAGAGTTGATCTGTTTCTTTTTGTCTCAAGGCAGCACTAACTATAACCGGACAATTCATTTCTTCATCAAGAAACTCATATCTCAGGTTCTTAGGCAGTTCCTTAAGTTCCAAGGCTGGTTTAATAGGGCAAGGCATAGGATCTGGGGTAAGGGATAAACATTCGTGAAGGTTATCATCGATGTAGGGTTTCTTATAATTGTCATCTTCCAAACTAAGAGTTGATGGTAGCTTTATTGTTTCAATGACTTCTTCTTGCTCTAACTCCCTAACACATTCATCAATGATATCTATCGCATAACACGCGTCTCCTATCACAGGTACCATAAGAAATTTTGAAAGTATAAATTCTATCTTCTTGTTCCCTACCTCAAAGGTTAGCTTCCCCTTTTTGACATCTATTATGGCTCCAGCAGTCGATAAGAATGGTCTACCTAGAAGGATTGGTATGTCATCATCTTCTTTAATGTCCATGACAACAAAATCAGTAGGGATAAACAGCTGACCTATCCTAACAGGGACGTCTTCAAGTATGCCTATCGGATATTTAACAGATCTATCGGCTAATTGAAGTGACATCTTGATAGGTTGCAACTCTCCTAAATTTAACCTTTCGCAAACCGCTAAGGGCATTAAGCTCACACTAGCTCCTAAGTCTAGAAAAGCTTTTTCGATGACATGACTCCCCAGAATACAAGGAATGGAAAAGTTTCCAGGATCTTTATCCTTTTTTGCTAATTTATTTTCGGCAGTAGAATTACATTCCAAGGGTTTCGGATCATCAAGTCTACGTTTATTGGTAAGGATGTCTTTGAGAAACTTTGCGTAGGATGGTATTTGGGTAATGGCTTCTGTGAACGGGATTTCTACGTGAAGTTTTTCTATAACTTTAATGAATTTCTGAAACTGATTATTGATCTGGGTTTGTTTAAGTCTTTGCGGATATGGTATTGGTGGTTTGTATGGCGAGGGTGGTATATAGGTTTTGTCTTTGGGTTCTTCTCCTTTTTCTTGACTTTCCTGGTTTACAGATTCCTCTGGTTTCTTCTTTTTATCTGGGATGTTGTCATCTTCCTTAGAAGTTTTGGGATCACTCAACCTTGAGTTACAAGGTTCATCATAAGCGGTCCCACTTCGTAGGGTAATGGCATTTGCTTGTCCTTTCGGGTTTTGTTGAGGTTGTCCAGGGAATTGTCCTCCAGGTGTGGTCTGAGGGGCTTGGTTTAAAGCTACCTGCGAGATTTGGGTTTCAAGCATCTTATTGTGAGTGATTATTTGGTCAACCTTGGTTCCTAACTGGGTAATTAGTTCGTTAACATGAACGTTTTGGTTCATGAACTCCTTGTTTTGTTGGATTTGAGCAGCGACAAAATTATCCACGATTTTCTCAAGGCTCGGTTTTGGTGGTACAGGTTGCATAGGTTGATTTGATCTTGGGGCTTGATAACTTGATTGTCTCGGAGGGGCAGTATTTTGGATAGGGTTATTATTCTTATAGGAAAAGTTTGGGTGATTCCTCCATCCAGGGTTATAGGTATTTGAAAATGGGTTCCCTTGGGTGTAGTTCACTTGTTCAGAGCTGGTCTCGTTTAACAGACTGCATTCTGCGGATTGGTGTCCTTTCGTCCCACATATCTCACAATCTGACGAAACTGCGGCTGCAGTATTCGGGGTTGTACACATATGCTCAACTTTTAGGGCTAATGCGTCCATTTTAGCTTGCATCATGTCTATAGAGCTTAACTCATGTATTCCTCCTTGGGCTTCCTTCTTTTCCACTGTCGCTCGTTCTACTCCCCATGATTGATGGTTTTGGGCCATATCTTCGATAAGGGCACTAGCTTCAGGGTAAGGTTTGTTCATCAGTGCACCACCTGCGGCGGCGTCGATGGTCATCTTAGTGTTATAATGAAGTCCATTATAGAAGGTTTGAATGATTAACCAATTTTCTAAACCATGATGTGGGCATGCTCTTAACAGCTCTTTATATCTCTCCCAGGCTTCGAACAACGATTCTCCTTGGTTTTGGGTAAATCTAGTTATTTGGTTTCGAAGAACAGCGGTCTTACTCGGGGGAAAATCTCTGGCAAGGAATACTTTTCTAAGGTCTTCCCAACTTGTTATGGAATTTGGTGGAAGGGAATCTAACCAAGATAGGGCCTTATCTCTGAGGGAAAAAGGAAATAATCTTAAGCGAATTGCCTCAGGAGGGGCTCCATTAGTTTTAAAGGTGTCTGCTAGTTGGAGAAAGTTTTTCAAATGTTGGTTTGGGTTCTCTGTAGCAAGACCTGCGAATTGTCTCTGCTGTACTAACTGCAGCAGGGATGGTATAAGTTCAAAATTGTTAGCTGGTATGGCTGGATTTACTATACTAGAACTAGGTTCCTCGTTGGATGGTTGGGCGAAATCCTTAAGAGGTCTTTGATTTTGATCTTTGGCCATAGCTTTCCTAAGTTTACGGAAATATAAACGTGCGCGAGCGTAACGTTCTGGTTCAGCTAGAGGGTCTACTAAACTTCCGGTACTACGAGTTTTTCGCATTGACCGGCGGGTAACTTCCTTAGTCTAAACGGTATAACAATAGGGTACGAAATTTGACGAAATTGGTCCCCGGTAACGGCGCCAAAAACTTGATGCGTATTTTTTCGCAAGTGTACGAACGCGTCAGAGTAATATAAAAGATTATCGTATCCACAGAGACCAAGTGTCAATCTATCGCTATCTATTGTTAAGGTGTGTATCTAAGGTGATTGAAAATAGTAGTTTTGAAGAGTTCACGGTAGTAAATAAAGTAATTAAAATTAATTGATAAAGACAGGTTCGAATGCAATTCACACAACCAATTGATAATCCAAGTACTTGCTAATAGAACTACTTACGGGCAATGTTTTCTACTTTGAAAAGAACTAATTTGACAGGAACTGTCGCTTTCGCGTACTCAGAACCGAGTTGTACCCCCTAATCAAACCCTCTTATTGTCACGGATAAAAAGGCGCGCATTGCGTTAGAGTAGTAAACCTATTTTTAAGAAATATAGTATCTTGACCAAGTTGAAAAGTATTTTAACCTGGATTTTCTAAAAAAAAGAGGTTCGTACGAACCAGACTTTAAACTTCTTAACGCGTCCGAAAATGGTTTAAAATCTCTTTTCCTTTTAAATTAAAAACTCCTAATAAACTAAACAAAGCGCTTTCGCTGTTTTTGAAATAGTTTAAAAACAATAGGCGTTGGACGGCTTTCGATCTTACCTAACGGAATTTAAGAACAGGAAAACTTATATTGAAAGTTAAAATAGCCCTTAAGTGTTTTCACTAACAATTGTACAGATTATCGGTTCGGTTATGATCTTCACATTCTAACCTTTATAAAATTAGCCAGACATGGTAAAGTAAAAGTTCATTTTTAGATTTTTCATAAAAAAGGTATTTAAGTGCGAGTGCGGAAAGTAAATGAAAGTAGTGCGAGTGCGGAAATTAAATGAAAGTAATGCGAGTGCGGAAAGTAAATGAAAGTAAAAGACAGTGCAAGAAATAAAGTTGACAAAAGGTAAAGTAATAAAAACCTGCTCCAATCGGAGTGGTTGAATAAAATGCGAACTGAAAGTAAAATGGCGGCAGGATTAACTTCCTTCCAGAGTGCTCCAAGACTCAATCTCACAGGCTCTTACAGACTCGATCTCTCGAATGTAGTAACACCTCGATGTGAAGCGATTACCACTATTACACTAATATATGCTTATGAACAACTAAGCTTGGATGAAGAAAAACGAAAATCTAAAGTCCTATTTATAGGCAAGGAAACATGTGGAAAAGACAAGGATGCCCCTAGCATTTGAATTTGGGCGGGAACTTGTTTTGCTCTTGTGGCGCCCGCCACAACACCATGGCGCCCGCCATTAGTGTAAAATTGCTTGGGCAATTGGAGATCGTGGGGAAAAACAGTTGGGAGGAGTTTGAGACATGGCCATGTCATGGAAGACCCTGTGGCGGCCGCCAGAGTGGATGCCACAAGTGCAAAATGCTGATTTTCTCTATTTTAGCTCATTTCGGCTCCTTTTTCGCTCCTTTTCTCGCTCGGGGCTCCGATTAGACTAAAAACCTGAAAACAAAGAAAAACATAATAATAACATAATAAAATGACATTAAAAGACTAAGAATGCATGCGAAATCGGAGTAAAAAATACGGTGAAATTCAGTGTCATCACCGGGGAATCTCTAAATATCTATACTAGTATTACACAGTCGATATGAGTTTATGAAAGAAGACTTACAGTGAAACAGCCCCACAGTACAGTTATATACATATGAAAGCGGTAAATGAAAGCGGGTAAACACTTACTCGGTTGTAGAGCTTCCATGCTGTTAGGTTAGTTGTTCAACAAAGAAAGCTTTGATAACAATATTATATTCAAAATCAAAGGAGAAAGTGCTTTGAAAAAATTGTTGGGGCTTACATCTCAAAGAGAGGCCCAGGGTTTTATCAGTGATCGCACTGTCGTTTTGTACAGGGACTTATACAAGTGACGGAGGCCCAAAAGTTTTCTGTACAAGGGGATGGGTCTTACACTCTCTCAAGAGGCCCAAAATGATTTAAAGTGAACAAAGATGGGTCTTATAGCTCAAGGAGAAGCCCAGGTTTTATTTTGAAAAGGACGACGATCCCGCCGAGGTTTTGAAAACACCGTGGGTCTTATACAATGACTGAGGCCCAAAAGTTTTTGGTTTCAAAAGGGGATTGGGTCTTACACTCTATTAGAGGCCCAAAATGGTTTCGAATAGGTCTTATAGCTCGAGGAGAGGCCCAGATGGTTTTTTTTAAACAAGCGATGATCGCGCCGAACTTTTGAAATACAACGGGACTTATACAACATTTGAGGCCCAAAAATAGGTTTGTATTTACAATGGATTGGGTCTTACACTCTATTAGAGGCCCAAAAGTGTTTGAAAAAGTTTTGTGAGGGTTGAATTAATCAAAACCCTAATTTGTTTCCAAAATGTATTTTAATTGAATAAAAAATTCAATAAAAATGATCAAAATTGTTTAATATGTGGAAAACAAATGTGATCTTGGATTAATGTTTCAAAAATCATGTTTTGACTTACAAAAAGATTAGAAATCATTAAAATTTGCAAAATCAAGAAGGAAAAAATATTTTAAATGTCAAAAACAATTAAAATATTAATTCTTGGCAAAAATATCAATTATATGAAATAAATAATATTTTTGGGATTTTTTGGTAAAATAAAATATTTTAAAATTTTTGTAAATTATTAAAAAAAGAATCAACTCAAAATCATTAAAACTCAGAGAGAAATTAATTTTTGAATCATTTAAATAAAATCACAAAATTCAAATATTCAAATATTTGAAAAAGGGCGCCAAGAACATGGCAAGAACACGCGCCCTTCCTCTGTTTCTGCAGATTTACGTTTTCTATCCAATCTCACTGAATACTTGATTATATCATGCAATCTACATATCAATCTACTCGTTTCAACCTCACGATCATGTCTATGGTCTTTAATTTCATTTATTTTAAGCATGGAATAAGAAATCAAAGAGAAACCTCAAGAACCCTAAATTCTGCATGAAGGTTCAGAAATTCCATACACGATTCAAACAAAGCAATTGATTGAGGGTAAACACTCTATGCATGATTATGAGAATATGGCCAAATTATTGTGCAGCAAAAAATGCATGGATCATAGAGTTAGAAGAGCTCATGCTCACCTCTTGCAGCTGGTGATCGTGTTTTGGGTTAGAGGTGTTACAGATAGGTTCCAATGATCTGGATAGCTTCCCTAGGTGCCATGGAGTGTGTCTGGATGCTTGGAATGGATTGAAATGATCTGGAACTTGAGATGGTACCCCAACTGCAAATCTGTCAAAGGCTTGAGCAATTGGCTAGTGATTTTGTGATTTTGGTGTTCCAGATGTTATGCGAGTGTTTGGATCACTTCTATATAATGTTTATGAGAGGTGTGTGTGTGTGATTGGTTTAGTTGGAATTGCTCTCAAACTCTAAACCCGATAGTGACTTGCTCTGGAAGGCAAATTTGGAAGTGATAAGGTGATTTTGAGGAAAACATATGTTTGATGGCTTTGGTGTACTCAAGTGGAATTTGATGGAGTTCTTGGCCATTTTGGAAAGCCCTCATATGATATAATAAATGTTTGATCATAATTGGTTTTGATACTTTTTGGATCCAAGTGAAAAATGCCCCTACATTTGGAAAAAAGTGAAGGCAGATTCTGACTTAGTGAAAATTTCACTAAGTGTTGGAAAAAGTGGCATTTCATGTTTTCAGCCATTTTGATCATTCCATAACTCAAAATCCATGATGAATTGGAATGAGTGGTAATTGAAGCTTTTGTAGAGGGTAATGTGAGCTACAAATCCAGCTTGGGATGGGGAAAAATGGCCTTGTGGTTTAGGAGTTATGATCCTCCAAAGTTGGTACCCTAGCCATTTTGTTTCATAACTTAGAAAATTTCTAAGTTTTTATGGTTACCCCTTTTACAAGTTATCCCACTTTTCTTGATTTTTCTTGATGAATGATGATTCCAACCATACATTAACATCATTTTGGGGTCAAAGAACCATATTTGTGAAAAATCTCAAAAAGTCAAAGTTTGACTTTTGTGCACAGTTGACTTTTTGTCAGAGGAATTCTAAACTGTGCGATCCTCTATGAAATCAAGTCCTTGACCTAAATCAAACTTGATGGATTGATTTCATAGGTGTTATAGGGTGTATTAAATCATGTCTTAGGGTTTGGGAGCATGTCCTGGTCAAAAGTCAAAGATACAGTTGACTTTTTCCGCGAAACCCTAACTGTGGTTCTGATGAAATTGAAACTTGTTGCTCAAGCTTCTTGGATCAATCCATTGTTGTAAATGGATCAATGTGATGTATTTGAGACCCTCAAATCCCCTCTTGAGTTCTTGGCTCATGTTTTGTCCCAAAAGTCAACTTAGGGGTGAATTAGGTCAAGAAACCCTAATTCCTGATTTTTTTAATGAATGCATCCCCTGAGGCTAAATTGACTTGATGATTGGGTTCATGAGATCCCTTGGAGCATCATAGGTTATGCTTTGAAGCATTGGCTCATGCCCAGAGGAAAATTTCCTTCTGGAGGCCCTGGTTTACTAAACCCTAATTTGGTGACACTGGAGATCTTAAGGCTTGATCCACCTAGAAGGGAGAAGCCTTGTGCTTAATCCTTGAAGTGGGAGTCCTCTTGATCCTTTGTGGATGTTTGAGAGGCTAGACAAGTTGAAGATCATGTCATTTCTTGATTGATCCTTTGTCTAAGAGCTTTGAGAGGGCTTAAAACCCTAAGTCTGGTTGTAGTGGATGCTCACCCATCTTTGGGGAAACTAATGGTTCATCCATATTGTGATGATGATTTGCACAATGATGGGAAATCTTAGTGGTCAAAATTTGGGGTATGACAAGTAGTTTTCCTTTTTTTTCATCTTTGTAGTGTTATAATTATTCCTCATTGTAAAAAATGTACCCCCACCCTTGTGTGTGATTTTGTTTGATTGTTCATGTTTAAGTAGGGTAATTAACTAATTTGCTTAAAAAAAAACCAAAAGCATTAAAATCAACCTTTCAAAAAAATAAAAAGAGGACTTGGTCAACACCAAGATCCATTTTCGAAAAAAAAACATTGGTCAACACCAATTGATCACCATCTAAACCTTCACCCCATTATCCAAATTGTAAGTCGATTTCTTCATGCATCGCCATCAACCTTTCCTTTCCAATCATTTCACTTCAAACCTTTTCGTAATCATGAATAAACCTCGATCAACATCAAGCGTATTTTCTCAATCAAAACCTAAAAATATTTAAACACTTTTCATTAATAAAGATGAAAAAGGAGCGGGATGTAGTCAACATCTCCCGAGAAAGAGGGCACGAGATGAAGTTCTCGATTGCCCGATCTCTCTCATCAATTCAAAATACCTCAACACATCAAACTCTTTTTATTTTCTCGCCGCCTTGAGAGTGTACCATTGCGCTTCACGAGGTCTATTAAGTCCATCCCGCGAGTGTACCATTGCGCTTCACGAGGTCGTTCTCATTTTACAAGGTACGACAGATGGCGACTCTGCTAGGGAGAAATGTTCCCTATGTGAGTCAACCCTAATTTAGTTATGTTTTTGTATGTGTGTTAACTTTGTTTGTTTATTCTTCTTTGTTATTTGTTTTCTTTATCTCTGCTTTACCATGTCTTTTATATCTTTATATATGCATATCATGTGTGGGTTTTGGGATCTGATATCATGAGTAAAGCTCTACACCCAAGCTTTGAAAAAAGAAGAGATAAAACATAGTTTAGATTTGGAAGTTGTGTAGTGTTAGTCACCATGGGCCACTCCTTGTGTGCCTAGCATGAAGACTCCTCTAGAGTGGACCTATTCGTAGATCTCGTTATAAGACAGGTAGCATGTCGCATGACCCTGATTCATGAATGGTCCATGACTCTAGGACCGCCCTTAGAACCAGTTTCTGCTTTGGTGGTTGTGTAATGCTAGACTTCAAGGATCTCTCCTTGTTGTAACCAACATGAAAACCCCACTCAGAAGAGACCTTTTCATCACTCTCATCATAAAGCGGCTAGCCTATTGCATGACGTTGATACGATTAAGGTCCATGACTCTGAGAACCCTATCAAAAACTTATAAACTGTCCTGTGAGTGGGATTATGGGTAGTCAACCTAGAACTATCTATTAAGAAGTCTACCAAATATGGAATGTGAGTTATTCATCTTATCCCAAGCCCAAATACCATGCATTCATGTTCATCTGCATAACATCATACAAATTTTGTTTTCAGGGAATCTTTGAAACAAATAGTTGTTAGCATAGAAAAAATCTTGTAATGGGTACAGACAGAAGAAAGCCATTGCCACTCAAAGCAAAAGTGCCAGATGTTACCAACATACTGAGGCTTTTGAAAGATCTTCCCCCGTGTTTCAGATCTACTTTGCAAGTAAAGTTTACTCACATTTTGGATCTCCTCATAGTTGATGTTGAAATACGTGCCATCACTGCCCTGGCTCAATTTTATGACCCTCTACTTTGAAACTTCATATTCCAAGACTTTCAATTGGCTAATACCTTGGAGGAATTCGACATACTTTTGAATTTCTCTATGAAAGGAAGGGCACCTTACAACAGGATCGGTCAAATACCTGAAGTAGAGAAGCTGGATCTTGCACTTAATACCCCCATGTCCAGTGCACTGGTTAATTGGAAAAAGAGGGAGAACTTTTCTAATTTCTAGAGAGCTTTTCTAGAAGAAGAAGCTGAGAGATATTTTTTGGCACGTCAGTGGGATGCGTTAGCAAACGTATTAGCTCTTCTCATATATGGGCTAGTGTTGTTTCCAACTCATGAAGGCTTTATAGACTCAGCTGCTATTAGCGTCTTTTGGGTTGTTTGGAAGGAAAAACAAAGTTTGAACTAAAAATATTTAAACACTTTTCATTAATAAAGATGAAAAAGGAGCAAGGTGTAGTCAACGTCTCCTGAGAAGGAGGGCACACTACTACGAAAACCCCATTTAACGACGCCAGGTTTACCACGGTTTCGTATCCCACCGTTGTATAAGGACTAAAAATTTATAACGCCATGTTTAAAGACGGTTGTATTACATAACCGTTGTAATACAAGCTGTGTAACAAGCTTCGATTCCCAGCTACTATATTTTTTTTCCATACTTTTAAAATTTAACGTGATTGTATTAGAAGACCGTTCTAATACTTGTATCACGCTTCGATTCATAGCAATGTATTTTTTGTCATATTTTTAGATTTTAAACATGTATTAATTTTTTAAACATGTCTAACGCCATGTAATGTATGATGTATATTCCCAGCAATGTATTCTTTAGTATTTTTAAGTGCAATAGAGTATATATAACTTAAAAAATAAAACTGTAAGAGATGAACATATATAGAGATAATTTTTTTTTAATATTCCATTGAGAGTACATTGATAAACATATTACATATCAAGATCATTGTCAGAGCCCATAGCATAAAATGCATCTTCATAATATAGACATATCTCCTCACTCCCCTCATCGGAATCATAATATACAGGCCTCCTTTTCTTCTTTATCTTCTTCTTCTTCGGCTTCTTCTTCTTCTTCTTCTTCTTCTTATCCTTCCTTACCCTTAAGGCATCCCTGAAGTTGGCAGTTGCTGGTTGAACGACCTCCTGGATTGGTGCCTGACATTCCTCATTGAGGTTTCTTGGATTCTCATTTGTTGAACTCATTGTTACGAAGAATATATTTTTTAGATATGTAAAATTGTCTATTTATAGATGAGGTTGAAGATGAAAAGACTGATAGTTTAATGCTTGTAATGATGATAACTTGTAAACCGTTCATATTCTGGAATGATATTTTCTTGTAAACTGTTCATATGTTGGGAAGTGCAATGGTTAATAATATTATGACGGTTATAAGTAATGACCGTAGCGATATCACTTATAATCCAGGCGTAATTTTAGGAAAATGTTGTTGCCTAGTGTCGAACCTTGTACCACGTATAAGGGGTATCGCTACGGTTATTATAACTAACCGTTATGATATTATTAAATTAATATATAATCTATCATAATGGTTATTTAAGAAAACCGTTGTTAAAAATTTACCTATATAAGGGAATTAACTTTTCCTTTTTGACAGTCGCGCCGTTTCCTTCACAGTGAAACCCTAGCACCCAAACTTCGTCTTTTTTTAGAATCTGCGAGAAGAAATACAAGAAGTATGCATCTTTTGATTTAAGCTTCTTCCTCCTTATAGTTCTTCTTGCAGAATCTAAAACTAGATGAACATGGTGATGATGCTGGCGGTAGCAAGCGTAATGTACATATTGTTTATGGAAAATAAGGTAGTCTTCCACTTCAATCTTTTTGTTAAATAGTACTCATTATCTCGTTTGCTTCATGATGTTTTTGTTGATTGTTCTCTTTTTGCGCAGATTCGACTTCAATGCTTCACAAGCAAGGTGAACTTCATTGTTATGGTACAGTCCCACTTCTTAGCGTTTTCTTTCAACTTTTGCTTGTTTTGTTTTGAATACTAACTAATTTTCTTCATTGCTTCCCACTTCTTAGGGTTTGTTTCTAATTTTGCTTGTTCTGTTTTGAACAATAACTAATTTTCTTCATTTCTTTCCCACTACTTAGGTTTGTTTCACATGGTGATGATGATGGTGGTACATATATATATATGAATTCATTCTAATAAGGTACATATATATGAATTCATTCTGATATTGTACATATGAAATTTAGTTTATTATTCTGATATTGTACATATGAAATTTAGTTTATTATATACTATGTATATTGTTTGTTTTACTATCCTTTTAATGAAAATACAATCTGTTCAATTGGTATCGAAACTTATAATCTAAAAATTAAGATGTATTTGAAAACCAACCATTATCATGTCAATGTTTTTCGAATCGCATCCATTTCATTCAGCACATTGAATATCCTTAACGCATAATATACAATTCAAGGGTCTGACTCCTTCTACACATCGATATCTTTTATATTATATTGTTTACCTATTCATCGCCAAAAATCATCATTGTTTTTATGATAATGATTGTTATGATGATAAAATCGCGATGATTTTGGGCGATGGAGAGGTAAACTATATAATTAAATATCGACGAGTAGAGTGAATCAGACCATTGAATCGTATATTATGTGTTAAGGAACATAAAATGTGCGGAATGAAATGGATGCAATTCGAAAAATAGTGGTGTGTTTAAGTTGGTTTTCAAGAATATTTTAATTTTCAGATTATATATTTCCTTACCAATTTAATGGTTGTAATTCTTTAACTAGGTGTATGGTAAAACAAGCAATATACATTTGTATATAATAAACTAAGGGTACATGTAACAACGGTTGAAACTAATATCCGTTGTGATTGATAATATATTTTCTAACGGTTGAAACTAATATCCGTTGTGATTAATAATATATTTCACAACGGTTGATACAACTAACCGTTGCAATATATAGCGCGTTTTCCAGAATACAACAACGGTTTCCAGACCGTTGTAGAAACATCGAAGATACAACAACAATCTACATAACAACACCTTCACCCGCGTCATTATATGTCATTCCCAACCGTTGTTAAATGGTTTTTTCGTAGTAGTGGCACAAGATGTAGTTCTTGATTGTTCGAGCTCTCTCGTCAATTCAAAATACCTCAACACATCAAACCTTTTTTTTCTCGCCGTCGTGCGATTAATCCTAAAAACTTTTCATAAACGTAAGATATTATGTCTTGAGACGACGCAAAACAGTGCTTCGTCCAAAAACTATTTGAGTTGAGATAAGAGGCGTTTCCCGCGAATGGTGATTTCTAAATCCATTTTGTTGTGATGCAAACTTCCGCTCTTCACCTGTTTTTGTGTAAAACAATGTTTTCTGCCGAATGCAACTAAATATCTTTTGTTAAAATCAACCAACAAACTTTTGTTAGCCTGAACTACGAAGGCCTTGAGTTCCTCATTGCACTACGAGGATACGTAGGCACGAGATCACGAAGTCTTGTCGAGCCCTCTAGTAATAAAATCCCTTAAGTTGCCTTTCTCTTTAATAAAAATCTAAAAACATTTCTCTTTTCCCTTTCTTTTCCCATTAAATAAGTAGAAGATTAGAAACTAACATAGGCTATCTGTCATACCCCAAATTTTGACCCTAGATTCCATCATCATTCTAGGAGCATCACACATTGCATTGTTAACCCTAACCTTGTACAAGTTGCTTTTTGTTTTGTTTCATCTGAAAGGGTTTTGAATTAAGAGAATAAAGAGGATCTTTACTTGATAAGTCAATGTCTTGGATTGATCATCAACCTACCAAGTGTCGCAACCTGCGAAAAGAACAACCGGAGAGAAAACTAGAACAGAAGAGTCACCACCGAACATTATTTATCCCAACGCAGGGAAAGGAAACAATAGAAGAAAACCTGAAAGAGGGAAAGACATGGTCGTCGCAACCATAGTCCGGGTTCGGGAGTCGGTTACGTGGGGGAAAGGTATTAGCACCCCTACGCGTCCATCGTACTCGATGAGATCCACGCTTGTTGTCTAAACAAAGGGTAAGTTATCCTAAAGTCTTCGGCTGAACAGAAAACGGGGAGGGGGGAGACTAAGACGGACTCACAAGGATTAGTCGAAATGCAATGCCTACGTATCTTCATGGGCGAACGAAGAATCAGAGTCAACGTAGTTCGACAGACTACACACTAACAGGGGGGTTGCTCGTTGAGATATCGCATCTCGTGCCTACGTATCCTCAATCGGACGGGAAAGAGGAATCAGAGCAAACGTAGTTCGACCTAACAAGGTCGGTAAGTGTTTTTTACGTGAGCGACGAGCTCTTTTCTGAAGAAAAAAAAGATTTTAAACTTAACAATCCCGAAGGATAAAAAAGGGTTTGAATTTGTTTGTTTTTTTAGACAGGAGTGGATTGAAGTTAGTTTGCAACTTGCATTGCACCCAAGTCTATAACATAGGAACGAATGCGTTGCATATCGTCCCCAACAAGACGTACACTAAACACCCTAGAATAACGAAGGGAGACCCCCATTCCTCACTTCCCACATACAAGGCTCATGCGCAATACACGTTAACTTTATTAAGTGCTTTAGAATCGTTATGAGATGAGAAGAGAAGACTCAAGTCGAAAAGAAAAGACTAAAAGGGAAATCTATCCTAATGTTGTCATGCAAAAGTGGCCATATGGTTGAGTTCAAAGGGGAAACATCTACCTAAGTTAGCATGCATGGTTGAAACCTAATGTCTACCCTACTCCAAGCTTAATCAAAGATTAAGTCGGACTAGGGAACCCTAAGGGGATAAGCAAAAGCAAGGCAAAAACCAAAGCGATAAATAAAAAACAGCAGCTACAACAGCGCTCCAGCACCTGCACAGCGGTAAATTCCAGCCAACACACCAAACAGCATTCAATAGCTCAAGTTCAGCACAAAAAGGAGGTGTAAAAAGGAAAACAGCAGCACATACAACAACACATATGCACCAAGACAGCAGTGGAAACAGGGCAGCACACCATGCATTTGAAACGATGCAATCATGGCATAACAAACGTGCGTCAAGCATTACACACTTTCAATCAAACATGATCACGATCATACCACACACCATGGTAAACAATCTCGAAAACATCATGAGATAATGCACAACACTAAGCACATGGACAAGTCAAGACAAGTATGCATCTCGTGAAATTAAATACAAGAAAGCATGCGCGACACAACAACTCCAACAACACCAATAATAATTCACAACTAATACTCAAGGAGTGTGTGCAAAGTGTTCATCACATCAAGAAAACATCAATGCAATCATGAACATTCATCAATGGAAATCAAAAGGTCGCGTGTCGGAAAATCATGTTCATACAAAGGTGTGAGGTGTAACATCATCAAAACAGTCCACAAACATGTGTCATATCAATCCATGAAGATTAAAGTGAAACGGGATCGAAATATGCTAAAAAATGCACAAAAATCACACTCTGCATCAGTGTTAATCGATTAACCAATTACAGTTCATTTTGGTTAATCGATTAACAGCTCTCTGTAATACCCCAAAATTTGCTCTCTCTTTTGGCATCATAGCATAGCATTATCATATATCATATCATATCCATCTCATTAGCATTGCATTGCATCTTTAACATAGAAAAATGAAGCCTAGCATCCCTCTTACCATCAAGGCATGTGATCAGGGGAAAGGTGGACAATCAAGGAATCATTCAAGGCACAAAAGGTCAAACAAGTTCACTCAAGGCAAGCCAAGAGGTCTTTCATGTCACATACTACCTCAATTGATCATCCAAATCTCAAGAAGGTGAGATTCAATAGGAGATTGAAACATTACATCTTTCACTATGCAAGAGATCCAAAAATAAACTGATGGAAAACCCTCAAAAGAGATGGTTCATTGGTTCAAAATCATCCTCAAGTGGCATATCTCATCATCCTTTAAGATGATACACAACATACTCTGAGGAATTTGAAATTGAAGACTGCATATTTTTCTCTTAGGAGGTGGGTATCAAAATTAGGGTTTCCAATTAAATCAGGGTATCTCTGATTTTTTTGGACAAAACTTGATGTCATGGTATTCTACATGTCCTTAAGTATATGTGTGTGGAAAATTGCCTCTCAATTGGTTTTAGAAGTGGTTCAATTGGAAGAAAGATAAAAAATCAGGAAAATTGGGGCTAAGTCAAATAATCAGAGAAAAAGTCAACTCTTGACTTTTTGAGGCCAAATTCATGAAATTCATGTTATATGTGACCAATGTACAAAGTTTGATCAAGAAACTCCAAAAGGATCATGAAAAATCAAAATTTGAAGAGTTGCCATTTTTGGAAGAAATAGGGTTTCCAAAAATAGTAATTTTTGGCCATTTTGCATCAGTCTTTGAATCAAGGCCATTCAAAATTGAAGCATCAAATGAAAATTCCACCAGGCCACAATAAAAGATCTTGTTTTAAGCTTCAAATCCATGTGTAGAACATCTCCATTGGATAAGAATTGAGAGAGTTATGGATGATCAAAGTTGAGGAAAACTTGGGCAAAATGCAAGCCAGCTTGGGCAAGTTTCAGGTCACGCGCAGTCATTTTCACAAACATGTGGTGGACCAAATGTTTTGATCAATTACTCATAGTTAGAGGCCTCAAATTAAAAATCTTTCAACATGAAAGTTGTTCCTCTATGTGAGATCTTCAAAATTGGTGTTCATGATTTTTTCATTTGATCAAAGGATAAGAAGTTATGTTGAGTCCAATTTGGCATGATCATGCTGAAAACCCAGGTGCCATGCTTGCCTTGCCAATCAACCACTTGATACGCCCATCAACCAGTCTGGGGTCCATGAGTTTATGGTCATTTTGGAGCATGTTTAAGACCTCAATTCAATTCAATTTTCACACCAAACATGTCCTCTTACTTCTCCTCTTTCCAATGACTCCAAAAATTCATCAAACCATCCATTGAGTAGAGAGAAAAACATCATCAAATCACCATGTTTCCATTGTTCTCAACTGTCATAAAAATCAGAAAAAAAACAAATGTTGTTGATGTTGTTCTTACAAAGCTTGCACGTGCATTACTCATACCAACTATCCATTGCCCTTTTAAACCAAGCACCTTTCATGAACACCATGACACGTGTTTCATTATATATTAAATTGGAAAGAACAAACTTGTAGAACAAGTTTGCCGGCTGCAGCATTTCAAGTTCATTCTCATTTCCACCATAGCTCACCATGGACATCCATCACCATATCACACCCATGACTGACTCGCCCTAACTAACTTGACTCAGTTAGTTAGAGGCAGCTCAGTTAACTCAACTTGGACTCAGTTAATCAACTCAGATTAACCATGGTTAAATCAAATTATAAATAGCAAGCTTCACTCACATTTCAACTTCTAACTTCATTTTTCTCATTTTCACTCCAAGTTCTCTCACTTTCTCTCTTTGCTTTCTCTCTGATTTCACACGATTTCCACCATCTTCTATCACATTTCATCTCCATCATCATCATTGTATCATTTGGGAGCAAGAACAAGAACCTACAGATCCAAATAATCAAGTTCAGATTGAAGACATTGGAATTTTCAATCAACTTCTCACGGATTCAAAGCTTTTCTCAGCCTTTATTTGGCCAATAGAGACTCAAGGAAGCAGCACATTCCTCTGGTATTCTTGTGTATTCAAAGCCTCATCAATTTCAGGTTTGAGTTCTTGAACTTTGATTGCACATTTTCTCCTTAGTATCACTTGTTTTTGTTGCTTAAAGCTTGCTAGAAGCTCTGCTTACTCCGGCTAGTTGATAGGCCTTGTAGAGGCTTAGATCCAAAAGTTAGGGCATATCTTCTTCTCCTTTGTTCTTTGTGTACGTGCTTGTTATGTGAAAAATAGTGGTGTGTTCATGATCTCCATTGTCTCAGCTTCATTTTGGTATGCGCATTGTGCATTTTGGTGAACTTGTGAGTTTGCAGGTGGTGGTTGTTGGCCGGAGAAGATGACCGGAGGTCATCTCCGGCCGGTGACTGTAAATGCTAGGGTTTTGTGTGTTTTAATCGTAGCCGTTGATTTGTTCCAATCGTGTGGTGAAAAATGTGCCAGCACATTAAAATGCACATGCACCTCACGTGTTTTATTTCTGATCTCACTTAACCAATGTGTGGTGCAGTGCATGGTAGTGTGTGTGTGCCTTCGTGCGCGTGCGTTGGATGTGTTTACTTTGACTATTGTGTTGACTTGACTTGATCCAAGGGTGATCATTGATTGACTTTTGTTTGACTGAGTTTGTATGATTGCTAGTATGGATTGCGGTTGGAATTGGACTGGATCTTTGCTATTTACACCGTGTGTTTCAGAGCCCAAACCATTTTGAACTGATAATTTGCTATGCCTACACCCCTCCCTTATTTTCATTTCTTTTTATTTTCTTCATTTTATACATGTTTCCTTTTTAATTTTTAAAATTACAAAAAAACTTTAGAAAATTCTAGAAAAATTCATGAATATCATTAATACATTTATAAAATTCTAGATATTTTTATTTCATGATTTTATGACATTTTTACCCCTGTTGAATAATTTTCTTTGAATTTCCATTTGTATGCATTCCAAGTCTGATACATGAATTTGTATAATTTTGTTCTTGCTCATTACAAATTGTTTTGACATGATTCTTTTTGCATTGATTCCGTAATACATTGAAGTATGTTAGGTGATTTTTTTTTGTTTTTTTGGTCACTTTATGACATGTTTTGATGCTTGTCTTCGCACCACTTTGCATGATGTTTTAACTTGACCTAATTGCTTTGGTTGAAGTCATTTTGCTTTGAATTTTGACATGCTATATTGATGTATGATTTGCTTCTGACTTAGGCATTCTAATACCATGCTTGCATAATTTTCATAAGTTCATTTGATTTTTGTTTGATGCATTACATTTGAAGCATAATACATGTCACATCATTCTAACTTTAGTGCATGTTTGCATGAATTCTTTTGTGCATCTTTGTATGAGCATTTGCATATTTTATAAGCCATTTGTATGACATTATAGGCCTTTGGTACACATTATAGGTCATCTTTACATGTCCATTTCAATTTGAACTTTGTGCATTCTTAACATATATTGTTTGCACTTTCCTTTTGAACTTCCACTTCACTTCTTCTTCTACCACTTCTTGAATGTCTTGATTGTTGATTCATGAATACTTTGAGGTGCTTATAAACCATTTTTCATTTAGTTTCAATTATGATTCTTAGATTACATGTTCCATTTATGCATGTTCCTTTCCTTTCTTTTTATCTTTCATCTTCCTTTCTTATGAAAACATGTTTGAATGCTATGGATGATGATTGTTGCTTATTCCATTGAATTTGTATGATGATATTCATTGGTTGTTAATATGGTTCACATTCTGATTGTGATATTCAGATTTGATTCTTCATCTTATTCTTTTGAATTTTAATGTGCATTAAGTTCTTTTTACTTCTTATACATGTTTCCATGTTAACTAACCATGTAGGTGCTTTGGTACGTTGTGCCATACCCCAAATTTTGACCACTTAGATTTCCCATCATTGTTCAAATCATCATCACAATATGGATGAACCATCATGCCTCACCAAATGCCTCAAGGGTTGCTGAGCATCCACTACAGTCAAACTTAGGATTTCAAGCCCTCTTAGAGTCCTTAGACAAAGGATCAATCAGGGAATGACATGATCTTCAACTTGTCTAAACCTCTCAAACATACACAAAGGATCAAAAAGGACTCCCACTTCAAGGATTAAGCACAAGGTTGCTCCCTTTTAGGTGGATCAAGTCTGAAGATCGCCAGTGTCACCAAATTAGGGTCGACCAGGGCCTCCTGATGGAAAGTTTCATCTGGGCATAAGCCAAAGATCCAAAACACAACCTAATGTACTCCATGGAACCTCATGGACCCATTTATCAAGTCAATTTTGCCTCAGGGGATGCATACATCAAAAATCAGGAATTAGGGTTTCTTGACCTAATTCACCCCTAAGTTGACTTTTGGGACAAATCAAGAGCCAAGACCTCAAGACATGATTTGAGGGTCTCTAATGAACTATATTGATCCATTTGGAACAATGGATTAATCCAAGAAGCTTGAGCAACAAGTTTCAATTTCATCTGCACCACCATTAGGGTTTCGCGAGAAAAGTCAACTGTAACTTTGACTTTTGACCAGGACATGCTCCCAAACCCTAGGACATGCCTCAATATACCCTATGACACCCATGGAACATTTTCATCAAGTTTTATTTAGGTCAAGGACATGATTTCCTGAAGAATTGCACAGTTTGGAATTCATCTGATAAAAAGTCAACTGTGCACAAAAGTCACCTTTGACTTTTTGAGATTTTTCACCAAAATGGATTTTTAACCCTAAAATGATGTTAATGTATGATTTGAATCATCATTCATCAAGAAAAACCAAAGAAAGTGGGATAACTTGTAAAAGGGGTAACCATAAAACTTAGAAAATTTTCTAAGTTATGGAAAAAGTACCACTAATACACTAACTTTGCAGGGTCATAACTCCTAAACCACATGGCCATTTTTTCTCATCCAAAGATGGATTTGTAGCCCTCATTACCCTCTACAAAAACTTCAACTAGACCTAAGTCCAATTCATTAAGGATTTTGAGTTATGGAGTGAGCAAAATCAAGAAATCACACTTTGTTCCAACACTTAGTGAAAATTTCACTAAGTCAGATTTTGCTTCACTTTTTGCCAAATGTAGAAGGATTTTTCACTTGGAATCAAAAGAGATCAAAACCAAACTTGTTCAAACAGTTGTTATACCATGTAAGGGCTTTCCAAAATGGCCAAGAACATTGCCAAATTCAACTTACCCCATGAGATATGACATTGGCAAGTTGCCTTGCTGAAATCTGTCAAAGGCAAGGCAGAATTTGCAATTTTGCTCGATTTGCCAAAATCAGCCAAATTCAAATGCTCCTATCCACTTGGACACATCTGAGGATTGATTCTAAAGGGGACAATCACTGAGCCAAGCCTCCAAAGTCCATGGAACAAGAAATAGCATGTTGAATCTAGAATGGCCAAAATAGGGACAAGACTCCAAATTTGGATTGAAGCATTCAATGGAAGCATCTAGGTGGCATGGACTGAGCCATTCTCATCTGAAATTAGCCAAGACTTATCCAAGACCAAGGGAACCAAAGCTCTGTGCCCTAACCTCTAGTCAATGGCTAGAGGAGACTTGGATTTTCATTTGCCAACATTGGCCAAACCTACTTACCAGCCGCCATTCACTATTCCTTGCAAAACAAACTTCCTCTACTATAAATAGAGCTCAATTGTGATCAGTTTGAGTACACCAACGCCATCTAACAGATGCTTTCCTCAAAATCTCTTTCTCTTGGCAAAAATGCCTTTCTTAGCAAGGTAGTTATCGGGTTTTGAGTTTGAGAGCAATTCCAATCAAACCAATCACTCACACACAACATATACATCACATATGAGCTGATCAAACACTTAGATCACTTCTGAAACACGAATTTCACAAAATCACCAGCTGGTTGCTCAAATTTTCAATCAAGTTGCAGCTGGGGTACCACAAATTGATCCAGCCAATTTCAATCAAGTCCAACCATTCAAACACACTCCATAGGGTGTAGGGAAGCTGTTCAGATCATCACCACTCATCTGTAACACCTCCAAATCAAAAATCACATTGCACTTGCTGTCACGGCTTAGAGGTAAGCACATACTTGGTCATCTCTCAATCCATGCATATTTCCTCGCACAATAATTTGGCCATATGTTCATAATCATTTATGGAATGTTTTCCCTCAATTAATTGCATTGTTTGAATCGTGTATCAAAAATCCTAGCCTTCATGCAAAAATTAGGGTTCTTGAGGTTTCTTCGTGATTTCATGTTTTATGTTTAATTTAAATGAAATTAAGTGTTATAAACATGATCGTGAGGTTGAGACGAGCATAATGATATGTGGATTGCATGATATGATTACGTATTCAGTGAGATTGGATGGAAAACGCAAATCAGCCAAACCCAGAAAAACGCGCGTGTTCTTGCTTGTGTTCTTGGCGCCCTTTTCACAAATTCAAATATTTGAATTTTGTGATTTTGTTTAATTGATTCAAAAATTATTTTCTCTCTGAGTTTTAATGATTTTGAGTAGATTCTTTTTTTAATAATTCACAAAAATGTTAAAATATTTTATTTTATCAAAAAATCCCAAAAATATTATTTATTTCATATAATTGATATTTTTGCAAAGAATTAATATTTTAATTGTTTTTGAGATTTTAAATATTTTTTCCACATTGATTTTGCAACTTTTAATGCTTTCTAATTATTTTGTAGGTCAATACTTAATTTTTGAAGCATTAATCCAAGATCACAATTTGTTTTTCACATGTTAAACAATTTTTATCATTTTAATTGAATTTTTATTCAATTAAAACACATTTTGAAAACAAATTAGGGTTTTTGGATTAATTCAACCCTCATAAATCATTTTTAAAACACTTTGGGTCTCTAATAGAGTGTAATACCCAATCCTTTCTTGACCAAAACATTTTGGGCCTCAGTATTGTATAAGTCCCGATACCGTCAAAAACAAACGGCGCGATCGTCGCCTTTTAAAAATAACATTGGGCCTCTCCTTGAGCTATAAGACCCATTCAAAACTCTTTGGGCCTCTAATAGAGTGTAAGACCCAACCCCTTTTGAAAAACAAATTATCTTGGGCCTCAGTCATTGTATAAAACCCACTGCGTTTTCAAAATCTCGGCGCGATCGCCATTTCAAACGGAAAAATCAATTGGGTCTACCCTCGTGTTATAAGCCCCACTTTTTTCTTTAAAAACTTAATGGGCCTCTTGAGAGAGTGTAAGACCCAACCCCCTTTGTACAGAAAACATTTTGGGCCTCAGTCACTTGTATAAGTCCCTCTGTACAAATTCAAACAGTGCGCTCACTGATAAAACCTTGGGCCTCTCCTTGAGCTGTAAGCCCCAAATCTTTCTTTTTCAAAGCACTTTCTCCTTTGATTTTGTATATACTGTTGTTTCCAATCTTTCTTTGTTGAACAACTAACCAAACAACATGGAAGCTCTACAACCGAGTAAGTGGTTATTGCTTTCATTTACCGCTTTCATATACATATAACTGTATTGTGGGGCTGTTTCACTGTAAGTCTTCTTTCATAAACTCATATCAACTGTGTAATAATAGTATAGATATTTCGAGTTTCCCCGGCAACTACGTCTAGAACTAGGTGACGCCGTTTCGTTTATTCATAGAAATAGACAGCTAGATCCCAAATAGGATCACCAGATACAGTCTTCTCTTCGGTTGTCCTCATTAGGAACTGTCAAGAAATTCTATCCCCCAGAGATGAATTATTCTCGGTGAAACTTCTCTTGAATTTCTTCAAAAACCTCAGAACTGTTCACTAAATGAATTATTCTCGGTGAAACTTTTCTTGAACTTTTCTTTGGTTTGGGACCCACGGGCTTCTTAAAAGCATCGGCCTCCTCTTGGGCATCGTACAAGGACCCACAGGCTTCCTAAAAGCAACCCCGCCTCCTCTTGGGCTTAGTACAAGGACCCTACGGCTTCTTAGAAGTATTCACCGCCTCCTCTTAGGCTTCGTATAATGATCTCTTCCTCCGGGAATGATAGCCTCCTCTTGGGCTTAGTATAAGGACCCGTCGGCTTCTTAAAAGATTCCAGCCTCCTCTTGGGCTTCGTACAAATTGTCCCGACGACCTTCTAGAGGTATAGGAACAGAACCTAGTCATCCTCATAGAACAGTCCTTTCATAGAGTCTACTACTGTTTCTCAAAACATGGTACAAAAGATAAAACTCTAGACTTGGACGGTCTAACTTCCTTGAGTCTCAAAGACATTCTCAAGCACCCTTCAAGAATAGGAAAGAAACCCGCAGACTCGGGCAGTCTCAATACCCTTCGGATTTCCCGCTTCCTTAAAGAATAGGAATAACCCAGATCCTTGAATCAAATCCATGAGTACAGTGTTACTCATATAAGAACTGATTTTCTCTTTAAAAATCAGTATATTGGACCTGTCACTCAACTGAAACAGTTACCCTAGCCTCCTCTTGGGATTTATACAATGATTCTCCCCAGCGGAGTCAAACAACGTTTAGCCTCTCTCTCGGGCTTTGTACGAGACACATAAAAGACTCCCTCGTTGAGTTAATTACCCCTTTCTCCTCCATCTCGGGCTTCGTACGAGATACAGAGACTCTCTTGTTGAGTCGAACTTTCAGCCTCCATCTCGGGCTTCGTACGAGATACAAAAACACTCTCTTATTGAGTATAAAAGATCCTTTTGTAGGATCAACTCCTTTTAGCCTCTCTCTCGGGCTTTGTACGAGACACATATTAGCCTCCTCTTAGGCTTTGTATAAGAAAACCACTGGTTGATCCAATCAACCTTTTAGCATCAAAACTGTGCCTCGTTCACAGTACACAAACATCAACAACTCCTTCCCTTTCATCTAATCGCTGTAAGCGGCAAGCCTCTGGATTATCTGCATCCATGCCTCTGTCCCTTGTTTAGCATGAGAAATTCCTAAGGAAAGATAACATTGCTCTACACTAAGTTAAAGTCTTCTCCTTCAGGTTAAAATCCCCTATAAAGGAAATTATGGCATTACTAGGATCCGCGTATCCCGGTTAAAGTAATTCTCCTTTATAACTAGTCACCCAACAGTTGTGACAGACAAACCCTTCTTTAGAGATGACAAATTCTCTCTAAAGTCGAGACCTTTCAGCTTCATATCTTGGGCTTTGAACAAGATACAAATCACCTTTTCGCTTCACGTCTTGGGCTTTGAACAAGACACCAAAAACAACCATTTCCTCCCATAGAATAGGAGGAACTACGAATGCTCTGATTTCCCTGTTTCGGTAAACGAGAATACGTAGGCATAAGATTGAAAGAAAGATCTTAGCGAGCACACTAAACAAAAAACCCAAATCCCATATCTCCATCAATCAAAAGCAGTAATTCAAAAACATCAGTCCTAACATCCTAATCCTTATTCCCCGCTAGAAAGTCCTAGAAAGAAAGAAAACCGTATTGGCAAAAATACAAATAACCAGCACAAAGGCCCCCCCACATTGATAGCATCTGTAACCTAACAGACCGCTATTTAAACTCAGTATGCAAAGCAGGGTTAATTGGAGACATCTATTTCCCTTCCTTCATCAGCTCACAATAGGAAAAAAAAATGAATCGACCTGTAGTCAAAGCTCAAACCGCAGAGAGCGACCAACGCTTAAGAACCGCGTCCAAAATCGCTCGCTACAGAAAAATGGCGCCCACCGTGGGGCCGGGCCTTTCTAAAACTTCTTTTTTTCCTCTTTACTTATGTGAAAGCCACAGATTGGGGCTTCCACCGGGGAACCCATTTCTGTCAGGAACTTAAGATTCATAGCTTTAAAAGGTCTAGGATGTTTTAGGACAAATATATATACTGCTTTTCCTAATTGCTATACATGTTTATTTTTCTGCTAATGGGAATGCGGGTGATGCCGTATGTGGAAAGAATGAGTATACACTTAAGATAAGTGATGGCGACGGGGTCAACCATCAACCTCAGTGGAGGCTGACCAACGCAACCCATTCACTCTTCTAGCCAATGGGCCGGTTGTTAAGTCTGAGAAGCTGAGGAGCCAAACCCTTTCGTAGTGCGGAAACTATCGGAAATAGTTGTTATGCGATACTACCCTCATTTGAGGCTGGTGATCTATTCTCGGTGAATGGCACTTACTCTAAGATTGCTCTACAACTCGCTGGCGATCCGCTTGTTGTTTTGCTTTCCTGGGAGGAGCTGATGATAATGAGTACAGGTACAAAAATCACCTTAGTATAAACCTTTGGGGATGGGTAGAGCCTTGACTTCATGACAACGACCTTTTGACCCCATGTTTTTTCTATGTTTTTGTGTGCTGCATTCATGTATTCATTTAATAAAACATTAAAACATTCAAAAAAAAAAAAACTTCTCTTCTAGTCTCTCTGTTTTTCAAATTAAACTAAGACTGTGATTGCAAATATCAGAGAAGAGGATTACGCTAATGGATTTCGGTAGGAGAAGAACTCACCAGTATACCTTCAAGGTTCCAAAACTAGAGGATTTGAGAAGGTTAGCGAGGATGATCACTAACCCAGGGGCTTTCAGAGCCAAGCACGGAGGTTTGCTACCACTATTAAGAGTCCATGTGATTGAGGGAATCATGGATGCGTTCATTCAATTTTACGATCCGGTTTATCACTGTTTCGCATTCCCGGATTACCAGCTAGCACCAACGCTGGAGGAGTATTCTCATCTGGTTGATCTACATATCACCAATCGAGCTCCGTTTTCTAGACTGGAAGAAATTCCAAAGAATCAGACCATTGCAAGAGCAATTCATTTGGACGAGTCTGAGGTCAGGACTCACATGACTACAAAGGGTGGCATCCAAGGTTTGCCAGCCCAGTTCTTGACGAAGAAAGCCTTGTATTTTGCCAGTATAGGAAACATAACTGCTTTTGAAAGCATCTTTGTCTTGCTCACCTACGGGTTATTTTTGTTTCCCAACATTAATAACTTCGTTGACATTAACTCCATTACGGTTTTTCTCATTGGAAACCCTGTGCCGACTTTGCTCGCAGATGCGTATCATTCTGTACACTTAGGAAATTTGTACAGCGGAGGGGAGGTCACATGCTGTATACCTCTTCTTTACAAATGGTTTATCTCTCACTTGCCCAAGTCTGCTGCTTTTTGGGATTGTAAGAGTGCCTTACGCTAGTCGCAGAAGATCATGTCTCTTACCAACTCTGATATAGATTAGTGTAATAGGATTTATGAGGGAATCAGAATCATTGACCGTTGTGGAAACTTCCCCAACATACCCCTCATAGGAACTAAAGGAGGAATCAACTACCATCCGATATTGGTTCTTCGTCAATTTGGATACCCGATGAGACACATCCCACTGGGTGTTCATCTGGAAGGTCTTTTCTTCAAAGAAGGAGAAAACGACAGAGCACTAAAGATGGAAATAGTGCACGCTTGGAAACATGTTCATAAGAAAGGACGAGAGTCTCTAGGAAAACTGGACTGTGTCTCAGTGGAGCCTTATCTCCACTGGGTACAAACTAGGGCTCTCAAGCTGAAGATGCCTTATCCTCGTTACGGAATTCTTCCGCCGAGGGAATCTGTCATGTACTTCATGACGGAAACTGAAAAGCTTCAGGTTACTCTCAACAAAGTCCAGAAGGAGAGAAGGTCTTGGAAGAACAAGTACCGCACCCTTGACATAGAGTGCATCAAAATACAGCAATTACTAAAAGAAAAGGATGCTCTGATTAAAATTTTGGAGCAACATGCTGTAGAGGATCAAGATGACCAAAGGAATTTACTCGCTCCTTTCACCTGGTAAAAGAATGACAACCCGACAACGGCCCAAGAGCCCCGGTCAAAGAAAAGGAAGATACCAGAATCAGCACCCGATTTCTCTTCAGAGAGGACTCGGGACCCATTAGCTTAGGTTTCTGTTTCTGCACCTTGTAATCTACTGTATTTGCATTTCTGTAATCCTTTGAATTCAATAAAAAGGGGTTTCCCCACCGTTTGATATTTGCAATCTAATTGTCGAAGTTTATTTTGATTAAACCTTAAACAATTATTATAATCATTGCATTCATCATTCTCACATCGCGTATTCTTCTTCCCTACGAATCTCACGTTTGTGTCTTGATTCTAGAGTCAAACTGTCTCATTCGTACAATACTTGGGCCAATTGTTAGAAAAAGATGGATGATCTTGAGGAAGAAAACAGAGAGTTGAAGGAAGAGATCGACGCTCTGAGAGAGGATATGAGAAAGCTTCGTAACGACATGCAAGCCATGGCAGAAGCTCAGCTACAACGAACTGCGATCTCAGAGGTCACCTCAACGCCCATAGTAGAAAAGTATGATCCTAGGTATCAGATGCTGAAAGATCGTCCTTGGGGCATGCCTGTTAACTATATCCCGTAAGGATATGTTCCGCCGATCACTGAAGATATGGGAATCACAACAGAAGCCGTTGGGCCTGAAGGTTACAAACTTCGGGAAAGCGAAGATGTCAGGGGCATACTAAAGACTCCTGAAGGTTACAAACTTCAGGAGACGCCAAGACTCACTACCTTAGTCACGGTACCACCCCTTGTGGTGCACACTGTCCCGGAAGGGAAGATTCCACAGACACCTTATGGTAGGAAGGAAACTATGTTCGATAGAATGGAGGAATTCCAGGAACAGTTCTTGGAAATGCAGAAGGAGCTGCAAGCCTTTCGCGGTCAGGATCTATGCGGAAAGGACGCCGCAGACCTCTGCTTGGTCCCCAACATGAAAGTCCCGCACAAATTCCAAGTGCCCGACTTTGAAAAATACAAGGGTAACTCTTGCCCTCAGAGCCATCTGGTGATGTACGCTCGGCGAATGTCAGCTCAGACGGAGAATCAGGACCTACTGATTCACTACTTTTAGGATAGTTTAACCGGTGCCGCACTCAAATGGTACATGGGTTTAAACCGTGCTACGATTAGCACATTCAGAGATCTTGGTACTGCCTTCGTCCAACAATCTAAATACAATTCGAACATGGCACCCGACAGAGATCAACTCAGATCAATGTCGCAAAAGGACAAGGAAACCTTTAAGGAGTATGCTCAAAGGTGGCGTGAAATTGCCGCTCAAATTTGTCCACATCTTGAGGAAAAAGAGATGACAAAGATCTTCTTAAAAACCTTAAGCTCATTTTACTATAACCGAATGGTTGCCAGTGCGCCCAGTGATTTCACCGAAATGGTCGGCATGGGTGTACGTCTTGAGGAAGCCGTCCGAGAAGGACGTTTGGTAAAAGACACTGGATCGACGAGCGGTACTAAAAAATACGGTAGTACTCTCCCTAAGAAAAAAGAGCAAGATATTAGGAATATCTCTCTCGAAAAGCAAAGGCGACGTTATCAGCCGGTAGCAACTGTAACTCCAGCTATCAGCCCAGCGCCTATTCCTACGTATCAACCTCAGGTTGCGCAGAGCCAACCTGACCAGCAAAGGACACAACAGCCTCTTCAGCAGGCTCGTCCTCCATATAACAACAACCGTGCAACACGGCCACCAGGATTTGATCCTATACCCGTGACGTACGCAGAATTGTTTCCGTTACTACTGGCTAAGGGGCACATCCAGACTAAGTCTCCTCTTACGGTACCGGAAAATTCGCCTTTTTGGTTTAAGGTGGATCAAACTTGCCCTTATCATCAAGGAGGTTTAGGGAACAACATTGAGAACTGTCTTAATTTCAAGTCTGATGTGCAAAAGCTTGTTAGGAGCGGGCTCTTATCTTTCAAAGATACGAATCCCAATGTTCTTACGAACCCGCTGCCTCAACATGAGAAAGCTGCAGTCAATCTGATTGAGAAAGAGACTAACGATGTTTATCAAATTCACGATGTACTCTTGTTGAAAACCAATCTGGTCAAGATGCATTGTAGACAGAGCGGATATGGCCATGTGCCACCTCATTATTATCATCGGTGTGATACCTGCTTTAAAGATAACCAAGGATGTTCTGTGGTGCAAGCAGCTCTACAGGAACAAATGGATCTCGGATGGATCCAAGAACACCGAGTTCGTAGAGTTAACATGGTCTATACGAATTCCAACGTCATTCAGAACCACGACATTCATGCAATGAATGTCAACTTGGTGGCGATGCACTCAAGGCAAAGCCAGTATCATAATCTGCTGCGACATGATTATAGTTACTGTCTGACTTGCTCGGTAAACAAACAGGGATGCTCTTTCATACAAGAGGCCCTCCAGCGTCAGATGGATTTTGGATGGATCCAAGACTACCATGATAGGAACCCTTATCAGATCAACATGGTTCAGATCTTTGATATTCGCGTGATGAATACCAACTTGGTAGAATTACATGCTGAACAGATCCGACTCGGATTCTTAATATCACATGATTACCAAAGCTGTAAAGCGGGTTGCGAAAACGATCGGGGTTGTACCCTTGTCCAGGAAACACTTCAGCACTTGTTAAATCATTGGTGGATGCCAATCTACATGGACGAAGATACTCATCAGATTAGTATCAATAATAGAAACCCCACTCGGCGTCAGGGTCAGGATGTCCGATCAGTGGAAGCTAACCTAGTAAGGTTACATTGTATTCAAAGCGGGCGTGGCCAGGTGCCACCACACAACTATGACAGTTGTAGCGTCTGTTCAGAAAGTAACCAAGAGTGTTACCTTGTGAGAGCAGCTCTTCAGGGCCAGGTCGATCGTGGAGAGATTCGTCCCTATTCGGGTTCTGGACCCATCAATTGGACGCCGAACTACCTTGCTGATCAAGTTGAGGATGTTGTCACAATCTATGGTCATCACAGGACCAGGGATGTTTTTGCCATTATCCCTCTACTTGACGAGTCTAAAGTTCCCAACCGGGAACAGATCGAGATTACTTACGATGGTCAGAAAAATCAGAAAGCTCCCGTAGTCATCTATCTACCGGGACCATTACCGTATGAATCAACTAAGGCTATCCCTTACAAATACGGTGCAACGACAATTGAAAATGGAAAGGAAATTCCATTACCTTCCGTTGTGAATATTGCAGACATCAGTCGTGTAACACGGAGTGGTAGAATCTTCAACCGAGGAGTTGGAGAACGTGACAAAGAAAAGGAACTTCAGACGGAAGCTCCCGATCCACCAGTCGATCAATCCAGTAATCCCGACCTTTCGAAAAATGATGATGAGATGCTGAAGCTCATCCAAAGGAGTGAATACAACTTGTTGATCAGCTGTTACAAACTCCTTCAAAAATCTCAGTGCTATCGCTGTTACTCAGTTCAGAAGCCCACAGGGAGGCTCTACAGAAAGTCTTGGAGCAAGCCTTTGTGGAACAGGATGTAACAATCAGACAGTTTGATAGCATTGTCTCTAACATCACTTCCTGCAATAATTTGGGATTTAGTGATGAGGAATTACCTGAAGAGGATCGCCGTCATAACATGGCACTCAATATCACAGTTAACTGCCAGGACGATGCTTTAGCCAGCGTACTGGTAGACACAGGGTCAGCCCTGAATGTTATGCCGAAGTCCACTTTGACGCAATTATCATTCAAGGGCCCTCCGATGAGAATCAGCGAGGTCGTCGTCAAAGCATTCGACGGATCTAGAAAAACAGTTATCGGCGAAGTTGATCTTCCTATAAATATCGGTCCTCACACTTTCCAAGTCACTTTCCAGGTCATGGACATCCGGGCAACGTACAGTTGTTTATTAGGAAGACCTTGGATACATCAGGCTGGAGCGGTTACTTCAACCCTCCACCAAAAGCTGAAGTTCATCCAAAACGGCCAACTTGTCACGGTTTGTGGGGAACAAGCCTTGCTTGTGAGTAACTTGTCATCATCTGCTGGTATAGAACCCGAGGAGGTTATTGGAACTCAGTTCCAAGCACTATCAATGAGCAAGGATAATCATTTCAAAGGAGGAACCTCGATTTCCTCATACAAAGATGCTATTAAAGCGGTCGAGAGTACCGATACGACAGGATGGGGACAGCTTGTCATTCCCACTGACAATAAAACAAAGAAGGGTCTTGGTTTTTCTGCAACCTGTACCCGGACAGCTGCCAGCGATGAAAGTCTTCATCCCCTTCAAAACTTATTCCACAGTGGAGGTTTCCTTCACCCAGTGTCTCAGACAATTCATGCTATCAATGAGGAAGATCCCTCTGACAAGGATGAAGAGTGGAAGTCCTACCTTAACAAGGACGATTATATGTCTTAGGAAGAGGTGCCTATGCCTTTTTGCTTTCCTACAGAAAGTCCGAGATTTATACCAAGAGCAGATGTCGAAATGATCTACAGAGATTGTGATCCTGAAGGATGTCGTGCTCCGCCAAATTCATTAGAGGAAGACACTCTGATGAAAGACAAATTTGACTACAACTACTATGGCCCAATGGACGGCCTGCCAATGTGGCAACCTTATCCAGGAAAGTTGGGGCAAGAGAGTCAGCCGAACAATGAAAATCAGCTGACCGTCATTGAACAGAATACCTGTGTCCCCACCATGTCATGGGATCAACACTCAGGTCATTCAGAAACTACTCAACACGACGATGAATTCGCAACATTTGCAGGACTTGAGTTCATCAGCTATGCTTTTCCCGAGGTCAACGTCATCGAGAGAGATGACTCCTCCAGTTCCAGAGAAGTTTGGGATACTTTGGGACAACCAAGTGGAAAATACGACTATATGGTCAAGTACACTGCGCCCGAAAGCTCTCGTATCAGGCTCGAAGACATCCAGCCAACTGGATGGGGAGATACAGCTGAGAGCACAAATGCTATGCAAAATGCAACAGAGGAATTCTCCTACGGCAATTCTGCCTGGGAAACAGATTCCAATGATCCCGCTCCACCAGAAATCAGCGTTATTTCTGAAGACAAATCAAGGAAAGTGCCAGACTTTGTGATTCACCGAGGAGTTCGCCGCCAATGGATTGCCGTCGAGGTTCCGAAGATCGTTCATCAGTCAAAGTAATTGCCATCTTTTAACCTTTCACCCTGCCCAGGTGAAACGGATGTTTTGATAGGGTTCGCTTTCTGTAAATATCCCTCTTCGCTTCGCCCAAAGCGAAAGAGTTTTGTTTTATAGGGTTGTAGTTTCAAGAGTCGACTTGTTCATTAATAAAATAACGTCGTTCTATAATTTCCGCATTATTTGCTGTTTTCTCTTTTTGCTTTTTCAGAAAATGGTAATCCTAAAAAACATTCAAATAAAAACAAGCAGTAAAATAAATACACTGCACACACTTGCATTTTCTCTATCTCTTCTAAACACGAATCATTACGTCATGCAGATTGCTTGTTTTACACCCCGTTGAAACATACGATCCGATGCCTTCTCCCGACTTTGAGTTCCCAGTATTCGAGGCTAAAGAAGAAAATGACAACGAAATTCCAGAAGAGATCTCCCGACTACTCAGACAAGAGGAAAGGTCCATTGAACCTCATAAAGAACCGTTGCAAACGGTAAACTTGGGTTCAGAGCAAGAGAGAAAAGAAATCAGGATTGGGGCACTGCTCAATCCAACTGTCAAAGAAAGTTTGATAAAGCTTCTCAAAGAATTCCCCGATGTATTCGCTTGGTCCTATCAGGATATGCCAGGGTTGGATACCAGCATCATGGAACATCACTTACCATTGAGATCAGAATGTCCGCCAGTAAAGCAAAGGTTGAGACGCACTCACCCGGACATGGCCATCAAAATCAAAGAGGAGGTACAGAAACAGATTGATGCGGGTTTCCTCGCCACATCTGAATATCCTCAATGGTTAGCCAACATAGTACCCGTTCCCAAAAAGGACGGAAAGGTCAGAATGTGTGTTGATTACAGAGATCTGAACAAGGCAAGTCCAAAGGACGAATTTCCTTTACCACACATTGACATGCTGGTAGACAGCACAACAAAGTTCAAAATTTTCTCCTTGATGGATGGATTCTCGGGCTATAACCAGATTAAAATGGCGCCTAAAGACATGGAGAAAACTTCGTTCCTTACCCCATGGGGCACCTTTTGTTACAAGGTAATGCCGTTCGGTTTGAAGAACGCCGGGGCAACCTATCAAAGGGCCATGACTACTCTGTTTCATGACATGATACACAAAGAAATCGAAGTGTATTTCGATGATATGATTGCAAAATCAAAAACAGAGAGTGAGCACGTTGAACATTTGTCAAAATTGTTCGAACGTCTAAGAAAATTCAAGCTCCGCTTGAATCCCAACAAGTGCACCTTCGGTGTCCGTTCAGGGAAACTACTAGGGTTCATCGTCAGCCAGAAAGGGATTGAAGTTGATCCTGACAAGGTCAAGGCCATTCAAGAAATTCCTTCTCCGAAAACTGAAAAACAAGTCAGAGGATTCCTGGGACGTTTGAACTACATCTCCAGGTTCATATTCCTTATGACCGCCACATGTGCGCCGATCTTCAAATTACTGAAAAAGAACCAGGACTGCATTTGGTCAGAAGATTGCCAAATTGCCTTCGACAGTATCAAGGAATATCTGTTAAATCCTCCGATTCTATCACCCCCGGTGGAAGGAAGACCACTGATCATTTACCTCACAGTCCTAGAGGACTCAATGGGAAGTGTACTTGGCCAACAAGACGAAACCAAAAGGAAAGAGTCTGCCATTTACTATCTAAGCAAGAAATTCACCGACTGTGAAACTCGGTACACGATGCTTGAGAAAACTTGCTGTGCTTTGGCTTGGGTAGCCAAACGTCTTCGCCAATACATGATTCATCATACTACTTGGTTAATCTCAGAAATGGATCCAATCAAGTACGTATTCGAAAAGCCTGCTCTCACGGGAAGAATTTCCCGTTGGCAGATGCTGTTATCAGTATATGACATAGAGTATCACACTCAGAAAGCCGTTAAGGGAAGTATTTTAGCCGATCATTTGGCTCACCAACCGATTGACGATCAAGAATCAATCGGGTTTGACTTCCCAGACGAAGATGTCATGTATCTAAAAATGAAAGACTGCGATGAACCATTACCCAGTGAAGGGCCCGAACCAGGTTCCCAATGGGGACTAATCTTTGACGGGGTAGTTAATCATTATGGAAATGGAATTGGGGCAATCATTGTTACCCCTCAGGGTACCCACATTCCTTTCACTGCCATACTTACGTTCGAATGTACGAACAACGAGGCCGAATACGAAGCTTGTATCATGGGTCTCGAGGAAGCGATTGATTTAAGGATAAAAAACTTGGATGTATACGGCGACTCAGCCCTGGTTATCAATCAGATAAAAGGAGATTGGAACACATACCAATCAGGATTGATTCCTTACAAAGACTACGCAAGAAGGTTTCTACCTTTCTTCAACAAAGTCGAGTTTCATCATATCCCTCGTGAGGAGAATCACATGGCTGATGCTTTAGCCACTCTCTCTTCCATGATTAGTGTAGGTCGATGGAATGACCTACCTAAGATCGACATAATGCACCTTGAACGGCCCACTTACGTCTTCACGATCGAAGCAGTCATAGATGACAAACCTTGGTATCACGATATCAAATTTTTCCTTCAGAAACAAGAGTACCCACCTGAGGCACTCAGAAAAGATAGAAAAACCCTCAGAAGATTGGCTGGAAACTTCTTCCTGAGCGGTGACACTCTCTATAAGAGAAATTTTGACATGGTCTTGCTCCGATGCGTAGACAGACCAGAAGCAGAAATGCTGATGAAAGAAATTCATGAAGGGTCCTTTGGCACTCATGCCAACGGACACACAATGGCAAGAAAAATCCTAAGAGCAGGGTATTATTGGTTGACAATGGAATCCGACTGCTACAAGTACATGAGGAGGTGTCACAAGTGTCAGATATACTCCGACAAAATTCATGTATCACCATCACATCTCAAAGTTCTTTCTTCCCCATGGCCATTCTCCATATGGGGAATCGACATGATTGGCATGATTGAACCTAAGGCTTCAAACGGACATCGGTTCATTCTAGTAGCCATTGACTACTTCACCAAATGGGTCGAAGCAGCGTCATACGCCAATGTAACCCGATAAGTGGTGGTCCGGTTTATCAAAAACAATATCATCTGCCGTTATGGTTTTCCAAGCGAGATCATTACTGATAATGGGTCTAACTTGAACAATAAGATGATGAAAGAGTTGTGTGCTGAGTTCAAGATTGAACACCATAACTCATCTCCCTACCGACCCAAGATGAACGGGGCGGTAGAAGCGGCTAACAAGAACATCAAGAAGATTGTTCAAAAGATGGTTGTAACCTACAAAGACTAGCACGAGATGCTACCCTTTGCTCTTCACGGTTATCGCACATCTGTCCGTACTTCAATATGGGCAACCCCTTTCTCTCTAGTATATGGCATGGAAGCAGTGCTCCCCATAGAAGTAGAGATCCCGTCAATCCGAGTATTGATGGAAGCCAAGCTCACCGAAGCTGAATGGTGTCAAAGCCGACATGACAAACTGAATCTGATCGAAGAGAAGCGAATCACGGCACTATGCCACGGTCGTTTGTATCAACAGAGAATGAAGAGGGCGTTTGACAAAAAGGTCCGACCTCGTGTCTTCAGAAAAGGAGACCTCGTGCTCAAGAAGATACAATCATTTCTCACTGACTCTCAGGGCAAGTGGACTCCGAATTATGATGGCCCCTATGTGGTCACGAAAGCTTTCTCAGGCGGCGCCTTGAGACTTGCAACCATGGACGGAGAGGAATTTTCCTACCCCACGAATGTTGATGTAGTCAAGAAATACTTCGCCTAAACTAAAAAAAAAAAAAAAAAAAAAAAACGTCTCGGTGGATTGAAAACCCGAAAGGGCGGTCCAGGAAAAAGTTAGAGACATGAAAAAAATCATCCCGATGGATTGGAAATCTCTTAGTACAATCCAGGAAAAAATTAGGGATAATGGCAAGTAACTATGTTCAACAGAGGCAAATCTCTCAACAGCAGCAATTACATCATCGGAAGAAAACTCCAGTCAAGGTCATCTTCGACAAAAGCTCAGGATGCCCCGAATTCAAAGTTGGTAGAAGGATAGTGGTCGTTATGTTTCAACGTAGCCCTTTTCCCTGTAAATTACCATTTTCTAACTTTGTATATACTCTGTGGAATCACGCGTTTGGCTGATCTCCATCCTATCAATAAAATTTGAGCCCTTGTGCTTTTGTCTGTATTTCTTATTTGTTTTAGCTTTACAGAACGACATTTTTAACATGATTAATGATTCCTGAAATAAAACAAAAATGAATTTACTTGTTAAAACTTTTTCTGCTTTTTTAATAAAGATGGCAATTTCTTTTGACTGTTGAACATCGAAAGAACATCAACCGCTTCTCCAGAAGTAAGCGAACTTCAAAGTGCAGAATCAAAGTACTCCTTCTAACCCAGTACGTCTGAATGAAGGGATCAACTGTGTCGGAGACCTTGTTTCGTCTGACACGCCTCGGCCGAGTTCTCATCTCCTAAGCCCGATCAACGGTATTCCCCGCAGGGATTATCTCTCCTAAGCAAGGTGGAATTGCTATCTTGAACCAGCGATATCTCTATACGCCCCGCGATGGCCGAGTATCCAGTCATGTTCATCTTTTAGTTTGTGTGTTGCGTCGGTTTTGTCAGCATATACATACATACATCATGCATTATTAATTTGCATTTGCATCGCTATCACTCTAGTCGGTCTTATCCCCTAGTTATAAAAGTCCTCTCGATCGAGTTGTCAACCCCCTCCTCGTCAGGAAGTGTTACGTCTGAACATTCTCTCTCCTCCAGTTTATTTCTGGAAGAAAGTTGGCCCTCGACCACTTTGATAACTTGAACCTCTGAAAAGCCAGAGATAACTTTCAACAAATATCACTCTTCGCCATTGAAGATGATATCCTTGCTTTCCCGGATTAAGGAAAATCCACAGAGAAAGTCTCGTAATCAGAGATTCGGTGGTACGGCAGTTTTTCTCTAAAAAAACCACTGATGAAAAGGTCATCGGCACCTCAAAATTGGATCCCATCATATGGCATTTCTCCGGAAAGACCCCGAGAAAAGTATGATGTAAGCCCCCAAACGAAAACAGTCTCTCGAGAGACTCGCTTTCCCCAGTAGAATCGACAAATGGCGTCTTCAAAACCGAGAAGTTTGTGTACCTCTACAATTCAGACGATTGGGTTCTCCAGCAAGTCTGACATCAAAATTTTTTCCGCTCAAATGGCATCTCCCCAGGAAAATTCGGCGAGAAGTTTGAGGGGAAGCCGCTACGAATAACGTCCCTTGTCAATAAAGTTTATTGACAAAAGAAACTAAGACCAGTTCCTTGGTAGGAAACCAGGATCGAGGGGAAGTTGACAAAAGAAACTAAGACCAGTTCCTTGGTAGGAAACCAGGATCGAGGGGAAGTTGACAAAAGAAACTAAGACCAGTTCCTTGGTAGGAAACCAGGATCGAGGGGAGGTTTACCTTTTCTAAGCATCATTGCTTAGCAAAAGAAGATGAATGCGCAAGCTGCCATTCATAGCCATCAAAATTTCGGGTATTCCGATATTTAATCCTCTTGCACCCCGAATGCCCGAATACCTTCGTCATTCACACCTTCGTGTCCAAGAAGATTAAATAGGGGCATCTGTCATACCCCAAATTTTGACCACTTAGATTTCCCATCATTGTGCAAATCATCATCACAATATGGATGAACCATCATGCCTCACCAAATGCCTCAAGGGTTGCTGAGCATCCACTACAGTCAAACTTATGATTTCAAGCCCTCTCAGAGTCCTTAGACAAAGGATCAATCAAGGAATGACATGATCTTCAACTTTTCTAAACCTCTCAAACATACACAAAGGATAAAAAAGGACTCCCACTTCAAGGATTAAGCACAAGGTTGCTCCCTTTTAGGTGGATCAAGTCTCAAGATCGCCAGTGTCACCAAATTAGGGTCGACCAGGGCCTCCTGATGGAAAGTTTCATCTGGGCATAAGCCAAAGATCCAAAACACAACCTAATGTACTCCATGGAACCTCATGGACCCATTCATCAAGTCAATTTTGCCTCAGGGGATGCATACATCAAAAATCAGGAATTAGGGTTTCTTGACCTAATTCACCCCTAAGTTGACTTTTGGGACAAATCAAGAGCCAAGACCTCAAGACATGATTTGAGGGTCTCTAATGAACTATATTGATCCATTTGGAACAATGGATTAATCCAAGAAGCTTGAGCAACAAGTTTCAATTTCATCTGCACCACCATTAGGGTTTCGCGAGAAAAGTCAACTGTAACTTTGACTTTTGACCAGGACATGCTCCCAAACCCTAGGACATGCCTAAATATACCCTATGACACCCATGGAACATGTTCATCAAGTTTGATTTAGGTCAAGGACATGATTTCCTGAAGAATTGCACAGTTTGGAATTCATCTGATAAAAAGTCAACTGTGCACAAAAGTCAACTTTGACTTTTTGAGATTTTTCACCAAAATGGATTTTTAACCCTAAAATGATGTTAATGTATGATTTGAATCATCATTCATCAAGAAAAACCAAAGAAAGTGGGATAACTTGTAAAAGGGGTAACCATAAAACTTAGAAATTTTTCTAAGTTATGGAAAAAGTACCACTAATACACTAAAGATGGATTTGTAGCCCTCATTACCCTCTACAAAAACTTCAACTAGACCTAAGTCCAATTCATTAAGGATTTTGAGTTATGGAGTGAGCAAAATCAAGAAATCACACTTTGTTCCAACACTTAGTGAAAATTTCACTAAGTCAGATTTGGCTTCAGTTTTTGCCAAATGTAGAAGGATTTTTCACTTGGAATCAAAATAGATCAAAACCAAACTTGTTCAAACAGTTGTTATACCATGTAAGGGCTTTCCAAAATGGCCAAGAACATTGCCAAATTCAACTTACCCCATGAGATATGACATTGGCAAGTTGCCTTGCTGAAATCTGTCAAAGGCAAGGCAGAATTTGCAATTTTGCTCGATTTGCCAAAATCAGCCAAATTCAAATGCTCCTATCCACTTGGACACATCTGAGGATTGATTCTAAAGGGGACAATCACTGAGCCAAGCCTCCAAAGTCCATGGAACAAGAAATAACATGTTGAACCTAGAATGGCCAAAATAGGGACTAGACTCCAAATTTGGATTGAAGCATTCAATGGAAACATCAAGGTGGCATGGACTGAGCCATTCTCATCTGAAATTAGTCAAGACTTATCCAAGACCAAGGGAACCAAAGCTCTGTGCCCTAACCTCTAGTCAATGGCTAGAGGAGACTTGGATTTTCATTTGCCAACATTGGCCAAACCTACTTACCAGCTGCCATTCACTATTCCTTGCAAAACAAACTTGCTCTACTATAAATAGAGCTCAATTGTGATCAGTTTGAGTACACCAAAGCCAACTAACAGATGCTTTCCTCAAAAACTCTTTCTCTTGGCAAAAATGCCTTTCTTAGCAAGGTAGCTATCGGGTTTTGAGTTTGAGAGCAATTCCAATCAAACCAATCACTCACACACCTCATATACATCACATATGAGCTGATCAAACACTTAGATCACTTCTGAAACACCAATTTCACAAAATCACCAGCTGGTTGCTCAAATTTTCAATCAAGTTGCAGCTGGGGTACCACAAATTGATCCAGCCAATTTCAATCAAGTCCAACCATTCAAACACACTCCATAGGGTGTAGGGAAGCTGTTCAGATCATCACCACTCATCTGTAACACCTCCAAATCAAAAACACATTGCACTTGCTATCACGGCTTAAAGGTAAGCACATACTTGGTCATCTCTCAATCCATGCATATTTTCTCGCACAATAATTTGGCCATATGTTCATAATCATGTATGGAATGTTTTCCCTTAATTAATTGCATTGTTTGAATCGTGTATCAAAAATCCTAGCCTTCATGCAAAAATTAGGGTTCTTGAGGTTTCTTCGTGATTTCATGTTTTATGTTTAATTTAAATGAAATTAAGTGTTATAAACATGATTGTGAGGTTGAGACGAGCATAATGATATGTCGATTGCATGATATGATTACGTATTCAGTGAGATTGGATGGAAAACGCAAATCAGCCAAACCCAGAAAAACGCGCGTGTTCTTGCTTGTGTTCTTGGCGCCCTTTTCACAAATTCAAATATTTGAATTTTGTGATTTTGTTTAATTGATTCAAAAATTAATTTCTCTCTGAGTTTTAATGATTTTGAGTTGATTCTTTTTTTAATAATTCACAAAAATGTTAAAATATTTTATTTTATCAAAAAATCCCAAAAATATTATTTATTTCATATAATTGATATTTTTGCAAAGAATTAATATTTTAATTGTTTTTGACATTTTAAATATTTTTTCCACATTGATTTTGCAACTTTTAATGATTTCTAATTATTTTGTAGGTCAATACTTAATTTTTGAAGCATTAATCCAAGATCACAATTTGTTTTTCACATGTTAAACAATTTTGATCATTTTAATTGAATTTTTATTCAATTAAAACACATTTTGAAAACAAATTAGGGTTTTTGGATTAATTCAACCCTCATAAATCATTTTTAAAACACTTTGGGCCTCTAATAGAGTGTAAGACCCAATCCTTTCTTGACCAAAACATTTTGGGCCTCAGTATTGTATAAGTCCCGATACCGTCAAAAATAAACGGCGCGATCGTCGCCTTTTAAAAATAACATTGGGCCTCTCCTTGAGCTATAAGACCCATTCAAAACTCTTTGGGCCTCTAATAGAGTGTAAGACCCAACCCCTTTTGAAAACCAAATTATCTTGGGCCTCAGTCATTGTATAAAACCCACTGCATTTTCAAAATCTCGGCGCGATCGCCATTTCAAACGGAAAAATCAATTGGGCCTACCCTCGTGTTATAAGCCCCACTCTTTTTCTTTAAAAACTTAACGGGCCTCTTGAGAGAGTGTAAGACCCAACCCCCTTTGTACAGAAAACATTTTGGGCCTCAGTCACTTGTATAAGTCTCTCTGTACAAATTCAAACAGTGCGCTCACTGATAAAACCTTGGGCCTCTCCTTGAGCTGTAAGCCCCAAATCTTTCTTTTTCAAAGCACTTTCTCCTTTGATTTTGTATATACTGTTGTTTCCAATCTTTCTTTGTTGAACAACTAACCAAACAACATGGAAGCTCTACAACCGAGTAAGTGGTTACTGCTTTCATTTACCGCTTTCATATACATATAACTGTATTGTGGGGCTGTTTCACTGTAAGTCTTCTTTCATAAACTCATATCAACTGTGTAATAATAGTATAGATATTTCGAGTTTCCCCGGCAACTACGTCTAGAACTAGGTGACGCCGTTTCGTTTATTCATAGAAATAGACAGCTAGATCCCAAATAGGATCACCAGATACAGTCTTCTCTTCGGCTGTCCTCATTAGGAACTGTCAAGAAATTCTATCCCCCAGAGATGAATTATTCTCGGTGAAACTTCTCTTGAATTTCTTCAAAAACCTCAGAACTGTTCACTAAATGAATTATTCTCGGTGAAACTTTTCTTGAACTTTTCTTTGTTTTGGGACCCACGGGCTTTTTTAAAAGCATCGGCCTCCTCTTGGGCATCGTACAAGGACCCACAGGCTTCCTAAAAGCAACCCCGCCTCCTCTTGGGCTTAGTACAAGGACCCTACGGCTTCTTAGAAGTATTCACCGCCTCCTCTTGGGCTTCGTATAATGATCTCTTCCTCCGGGAATGATAGCCTCCTCTTGGGCTTAGTACAAGGACCCGTCGGCTTCTTAAAAGATTCCAGCCTCCTCTTGGGCTTCGTACAAATTGTCCCGACGACCTCCTAGAGGTATAGGAACAGAACCTAGTCATCCTCATAGAACAGTCCTTTCATAGAGTCTACTTCTGTTTCTCAAAACATGGTACAAAAGATAAAACTCTAGACTTGGACGGTCTAACTTCCTTGAGTCTCAAAGACATTCTCAAGCACCCTTCAAGAATAGGAAAGAAACCCGCAGACTCGGACAGTCTCAATACCCTTCGGATTTCCCGCTTCCTTAAAGAATAGGAATAACCCGGATCCTTGAATCAAATCCATGAGTACAGTGTCACTCATATAAGAACTTATTTTCTCTTTAAAAATCAGTATATTGGACCTGTCACTCAACTGAAACAGTTACCCTAGCCTCCTCTTGGGCTTTATACAATGATTCTCCCCAGCGGAGTCAAACAACATTTAGCCTCTCTCTCAGGCTTTGTACGAGACACATAAAAGACTCCCTCTTTGAGTTAATTACCCCTTTCGCCTCCATCTCGGGCTTCGTACGAGATACAGAGACTCTCTTGTTGAGTCGAACTTTCAGCCTCCATCTCGGGCTTCGTACGAGATACAAAAACACTCTCTTGTTGAGTATAAAAGATCCTCTTGTAGGATCAACCCCTTTTAGCCTCTCTCTCGGGCTTTGTACGAGACACATATTAGCCTCCTCTTAGGCTTTGTATAAGAAAACCACTGGTTGATCCAATCAACCTTTTAGCATCAAAGTTGTGCCTCGTTCACAGTACACAAACATCAACAACTCCTTCCCTTTCATCTAATCGCTGTAAGCGGCAAGCCTCTGGATTATCTGCATCCATGCCACTGTCCCTCTTTTAGCATGAGAAATTCCTAAGGAAAGATAGCATTGCTCTACACTGAGTTAAAGTCTTCTCCTTCAGGTTAAAATCCCCTATAAAGGAAATTATGGCATTACTAGGATCCGCGTATCCCGGTTAAAGTAATTCTCCTTTATAACTAGTCACCCAACAGTTGTGACAGACAAACCCTTCTTTAGAGATGACAAATTCTCTCTAAAGTCGAGACCTTTCAGCTTCATATCTTGGGCTTTGAACAAGATACAAATCACCTTTTCGCTTCACGTCTTGGGCTTTGAACAAGACACCAAAAACAACCATTTCCTCCCATAGAATAGGAGGAACTACGAACGCTCTGATTTCCCTGTTTCGGTAAACGGGAATACGTAGGCATAAGATTGAAAGAAAGATCTTAGCGAGCACACTAAACAAAAAACCCAAATCCCATATCTCCATCAATCAAAAGCAGTAATTCAAAAACATCAGTCCTAACATCCTAATCCTTATTCCCCGCTAGAAAGTCCTAGAAAGAAAGAAAATCGTATTGGCGAAAATACAAATAACAAGTACAAAGGCCCCCCACATTGATAGCATACGTATCCTAACAGACCGCTGTTTAAACTCAGTATGCAAAGCAGGGTTAATTGGAGACATTTATTTCCCTTCCTTCATCAGCTCATAATAGGAAAAAAAAATGAATCGACCTGTAGTCAAAGCTCAAACCGCAGAGAGCGACCAGCGCTTAAGAACCGCGTCCAAAATCGCTCGCTACACGTTGAAATTGAGTGTGGATAAGGAATCTACATTCAAACTTCCTTCCTTTCATCTTTTACAATTCAATCTTGTGTTTTGTTAAGCACTTATGTGCTTTCTTTGATTAACTCGTTACTTTCCCTTTTGAGTTACAATTCATCTTCTACTTTAGAAGTGAATTGTTTAGCTCATTCTTTTTTTAGACTTTAGGTTTTGCAACCTCACAAACCTTTAGGATCACTCCCTTAACTAATCAATTAGGATTGAGTCTTAGTTCACATAGATTTTTACCTTTTTCCTCCCTTGAGTCTTTCATCTTCTCATCTCAAAGAAAATTCAAAATATCTAATAAAGGTAGGCATTTATTGCATTTAGGCCTTTCATATAAAGAAAAGATTAAAAGGGGTCTTCTCTTATAATCTTAGAATGTATAGCATATAGCCCATCTTGGGTCAATGTGTTAAACATTTGATCTTGTATGAGGGACTTAAATGCAATACTTGTTGAAGGTACAAATAAAGTAAAACACTTCTTCATTCCATAACCAACAAAAACATTTAATAAACACAAGTATGCTAGTGTGTTTGAACCTTGATAATTGGAACTAAGTGTGGGGGTCTTCTTCACCCTTAGTGTGCTTTCATACTCATTCCATCTTGGAATGTGAGAATGTCCACATTCTAATGACTAAGATTTAGATACACTATCATATGCAAACGAAGGGAAAAAAGTCTTAAAAGACAAAAACAAACAATAACGTCTTTCCTTCGGGAATTCTTTCCTCATCTCCTTCAATCATTCCTTAAGGATACGTCATTTCCGTTCTACCGCAGGTAACGCCTAAGTCTCCCTACAGCGAGCTGCAACACCTAAACTGCTAGGACGCGAACGTTGACGTATTCCATTAAAAAACACAAACAATTCATCCCTAGTGAGGGGAAGTACGTCGCTCTGATTCTCATGTTCCCGATGAGATACGTAGGCAGTGGGGTAGGGCCCATTCGAGCACTTCCTTTATTTTCCCTACATTTGTTCCTTTTTCCTTTTCCAGTTCTTTTTCTAGCATCTTTTCTTACACCCTTTGATCGAGACAAGCAAGCGTGGATCCCATCGGGTACGATGGACGTGAGGGGGTGCTAATACCTTCCTCTCGCGTAACCGACTCCCTTACCCATTTCTCTTGGTCGCAAGACCATGCTCTATCCTTTCCTTCAGGTTTATGCAGTGTTTCCTTTCCCTCTCTTGGGATAAATACACATTGCTGGCGAATCTATTTCGGTGCCACTTTCGCGTTTGTACCTGGATGAAAATCCCGGGAGCGACAGCTGGCGACTCTGCTGGGGACAGGTTGACCTATTGCTGGTCCTTCCTAAGCGAGTCGATCCTAGCGCTTGTTTGCTTTTCTTTCATTGGGTGTTTACTGTTATCTTGTATTTGCTGTTTACTGTATTTATTACTTGTACCATATTTACAGCATGTTAGCATTTACATTTCATATATTATACTGTGTTGCACTGTTCTGTCTGTTTGGCGGGATGGGATTTCTGAGAGATGAGCCCAGTACACAGGCTCGAGTATACACTTAGATTTAGAGTGGAGAGTAGTGGGACCTACGTGCCATCTGTGTACGTTGGGTAATCACGAAATTCACAACTAGACGAGGCTATCTTGGGACCCATCATGGCGTACGCATCTTGTGTATTCCAGGATGTCGATCTAGAGAGCTGTAGACTCTAGTGACCGATCATGAGGTCCTTAGTGGAAACATCTCTCTTTAGTGGTGACAGTGGCAGACCACATTCTGTGGCAAATCCACTCGCACCCGAGGGCCCACTTTGGAACTTGCATAGGATGACCTTTATTTTCTAAGGTGAGTCAGTGGACGACCTCTTTGATTGGCATAGCATTGTATCCTACGGGCTGAATGTGCTATCGCTTCTCAAACCTCCGAAGCTGACAAGCCTTGTTTTCTAGGAACCACATGTGAGTATGGGTGGGATGTTTACAGGTTTGCAGGTAACCCAGTCTCCTACATACCTTACTTTGTGATTCTATGATTGTTACAGACAGTGTATCCTATGACAGTGGTTTGAGTATTCATCTCAGATATATTGCCAGATTCAGTACAGAGACACAGTGCACACAGTTCAACACAGACACAGACATCAGAATACTGGATCACATGCCTTTTGCATTTGCATACTCATATCATAACAGGTTATGTTTGTCATTTTCAGGTACCTACCATATTGTCTGATTCCAATCATGAGTTTCCAAGAGGTTGAGGTTAAAAGGAAGAATAATGTGTCATACAAATTCCCTGATCCTAAGTTGGATTCATTGAACAAGATGATAAACATGGCTGGTTCTGGTGTTCTCAGCACTTTTCAGAGGGAATCTGGAGAGCTGATTAAAATGGTATGTGCATTCACAAAGTATGAGAAGGATGGGTTGCGCACTTTCTTACAGTTCTATGAACCATCAATGAGATGTTTCCTGTTCCCTGACTACATTTTGATGCCCACTTTGGAGGAATTCTCATTTATTTTGGGAATTCCAGTCACGTCTTCTATACCGTACTTTTCTGAAGGTGTTCTTACCCCCGAAGTAATTGCTGCTGTTCTACATCTGGACCTGTTTGTTGTGAAAAGCGGTCTGAGTAAGCTTAAAGAAGACGAATGATTTCATTTGGAGTTTCTTTTCCAACAAGCTCAGGAGGCTGCCAAGGCTAAAAACTAGACTACTTACAATGCTGTGTTAGCTCTTTGTATCTATGGTTTGGTGCTTTTCCCCGGTCAACCTGACTTTGTTGATATGCAGGCGATGAAAGTGTTCGTTTCGAAGAATCCGATTCCTACCCTGCTAGGGGATTTTTATTACTCAGTGCACTACAAAAATGAGAAGGGAAGAGGAAGTCTGGTTAGTTGTTGTACCCAACTGCTATGTCATTGGCTCTTCAAACATTTACCTCGAACTGGTGCTTTCGTAGAAACTGCTGAGACAATGAAATGGTCCAAGAGATTGATAGGTTTGACTGCCAATAACATCATTTGGTTTGATCCCAAATTACTGACAATAGAGCTTACTGTTAAATGTGGAAGTTTTCCGAATGTGCCTCTACTTGGAAGAAGAGGTGGGATTAATTACAACCCGGTCTTGGCTGTTAGACAATTTGGTTATGCTTCGAGAAATCCTCCTACTGATGAAGAGATTAGTGCTTCTCTGTTTTTTGTAGGAACCAAGAATGAAAGAATTCCAGAAGTAATAAATGCCTGGAAATTTAGGCAAAGAGGGGGAAAGTTGACTTTTGGCAAAGGAGACTGTAGATCATACCCTGACTACGATGCTTGGATTGAGATGAAGGTCAAAGAGCTGTTGCTACCCTTTTCAAGAGAGATTCTCTTATGTCCAAATCAACACTCCATGGTACCGGCTGAAGAGTGAGAGAAATGGAAGAAAATGGTTAGAGAGTTGCAGATAGAGAACTCTGGAATGAGCAGATGTCTTCAGAAAGCTTTGGCTGACAACAAAGACTTGGAAAAGAGAGCTTTGAAAGCGGAGAAAATCTTGGCGGACAAAGAAGAAGATTTTGATGATAGAGCCCGGTATTTCCGGAAACTTACTTTGGGAGCATATGATACTAGTCAGGCTCACAAGGCTACAAAGCAGGCGCTAGCCCGAAGCAAGGATTCATTAGCTAAACTTCGTCAAGCTTGGGATGAAGTCAGAATTGAAAACTCTGAATTACTGGCCCAGTTGAAAGATAAAGATGAAGAGCTGAAGAAAGCACATGTAGAAAGAAGAAAGTATAGAGAGGATCTTGGCAAAAGTCAAGAACAGGTAAGGAATGCTGAAGATAATCTGAAAATTGCCAACAAAGAGCTTGAAGATGTCACGGCAGATCTGAAGCTGGTTAAAATTCAAGCTGGAATTAAGAGGCGCAAAGGAGCCAATGAAGATGAAGCCTTGCTGATGCACATGGGCTCATTATCTGATGCGCTGGAAAAAAGGGACGTCGTAATCAAAGAGCTGATTGAGAAGCCACATCATCAGCGTACCTATATCCTGTTCGAAGAGATTAAGTATTCCAGCCAGAAGCTGAAGGACGTAGAGCTATCGGATTAATGATCTTTGTCATTTCTTTGTAATTTGCAATGGTTACCATCAGAATTGTTGATGGAGCCATTTGACTACTTGTTTCTTTTTCTGTTGCTGAAACTATGACAAATGTGCTTGAAAACTTTTGGGAATTCGTATGAAATGAGCTATTTCTGTTCACAATTTCTGGTCTTCAGATATATGTGATGTGATAAGATATCTGCACACTGGCACACTACAAAATCACTATTTCGGGTCATCAGATATTTGTGATTGACGTATATGAATATCTCTTCAAGGCAAAACTCAATAATCATGATTTCTGGTCGTCAGGAATTCGTGGTTACGATTGGAATCAGGATATGAAAAGTATCTTGAAATGACGAACATAACTGTGCATTTGCATTTGCATAGCATATCATTTTTGCATTGCAGGTTTTCTTCTTTGCAGGCGCCTGCTAACCTTTATTTGGTTTTCAGGCACGATAGCTGATACCCCAGTTCACCGATATTCTACCCGACGCAATCAAGCCAGAGTCATGGAACAAGTTCAGACTGAATTAGCTGATTTGAGGGGGAGGATGGAGAAGTTCATGAACCTTATGCAGGGGATTGCTCAAGGTCAGCAAGAGCTGAGGGCCGGTCAGGAAAACATGAGGGTTGGTCAAGATGCCATGAGAGTCACTATTCGGAGGCTGGAAACTGAAATCCCAAATCGCAATGTGCGCACTCCTCCTGTCGTCAACATCCCCACTGGTGGGGTACATCTGGGACTTGATAATAATGGCTTAGAGGATAATCAAGATGACCAGTTTACTGCATTCAATAACGACATGGGTTTTTTCAGTGAAGACCGGAAGTACGAAGGGTTAGATGAAAGACTCAAGGCTATTGAGAGCCAAAATCCTCTGGGGATTGACGTAGAGGACATGGGTCTCGTGCAAGGTGTGAGAATCCCTCCCAAGTTCAAGCTCCCTGCATTGGATAAGTACAATGGCAGTACCTGTCCCAAAACACATTTGCAAGCTTACAATCGTAAGATTGCCGCTTATACTGAAGACCAAAAGCTCTGGATGTATTTTTTCCAGGACAGCCTGTCAGGCGCCTCCTTGGAATGGTACGTTAAGCTGGACAGGGTTCATATAAAGAGCTGGAAAGATTTGTGCGCTGCATTTTTGAAGCAGTATCAATATAATTTGGACATGGCACCCAATCGTACTCAGTTGCAGAGTATGACTCAGGATCATAAGGAGGGCTTTAAGCAGTACGCACAGAGATGGAGAGAATTGGCTGCTCGAGTTCAACCACCTTTGGGTGATCGTGAGATGGCCGATATGTTCATGAGCACACTCCAAGGGCTGTATTTGGATAGATTGGCTGTGTGTCCCTCAACAGGGTTTGCCGATAATGTTGTTGCTGGGGAACGAATAGAGAGTCTGCTGAAGTTTGGCAAGATTCAAGATGTCAGTGGGACTGGTGCTTCGAGTTCTAGGAAACCCTTGGCTAATGGACCAAGGAAAAGAGAAGGGGAGTCCAGTGCTGTGTATAGAGGAAAGGGAAGAGGTAGGACTCAGTCCTATCATCAGGTGGATGCTGTAACCATTCCGGTTTTGGCAGGACAACAAGCTCCAGATCAACAAGCTAGACCTCGATTCCAGACTAATAGACCAAGGGACCGTAAGTTTGATCCCTTGCCTATGACATATGCTGCTTTGTTACCACAATTGCTCAGAGAGAAGCTAGTTGAACTTCGGACTATGAGGCCGCTAGATACTGGAAAATTGCCTCAAGGTTATGATGCTAATGCTCGATGTGAATTTCATTCTGGAGCGCAAGGTCACTCGATAGAAAAGTGCTGGGCTTTTCAACATAAGGTTCAAGACTTGATTGACGCAAAAGCTATTAATTTCTCTAAGCCGCCGAATGTTCGTGATAATCCAATGCCCCATCATGGAGGTGCAAGCATGAATGCTATTTCTGATGGTGAGAAATTGAATCTGATTACTGATGTTAATTTGGTAAAGACTCCACTATTGATTGTAAAAGAGCGTTTGTTAAAAGGAAAGGTATTTCCTGGATGTGGCTCTGATTGTGAGGATTGTTCAAGACAGATTAATGGCTGCAGTAAGTTGAAAGTTGGACTGCAGGAGCTTATGGACGAAGGAAGCCTTCAGTTTGATAAGGTAGAGTAAGAAAAAGATGTTTCAGCCGTTACCATTTATTATAATCCAGTTGAGATACAGGTGCCCGTTGAAGAGCCTGTTGCTATCATTGTGCCTGAGAGGCCGAGACCAGTTACGACTATAGTTCCTGAATCTTCTTCTTATGTGTCTAATAGGGCAGTTCTGTGGCAATATGAAACTAATACCCATCAAGGAGGAAGTCAACAGAAAGCAGAGGCTGTTGTTGGCACCAGTGTTGAGAATGTCAGTGGACCAAGTGGTTTCACTAGGAGTGGTCGACTGTTTACTCCCCAGACTCTAAGGAGTGATAAAGAAGCTGAAGCCGCTGCAAGAACAAAAGGAAAACAGGTTGTTGATGACAAGGTGCCTGTTCAGGAAGAGGACCCTAAAGTCAATTTTGATAGTGATGTTGAGGAATTTATGAGGATCATCAAAAAGAGTGATTACAAGATCATTGATCAGCTCAATCAGACACCCTCTAAAATCTCAATATTATCCTTGTTAATGAGTTCAGATGCACACCGGGCTGCTTTGTTGAAGGTTTTAAATATGGCTTATGTTCCCCATGAGATTACGGTGAATCAGTTGGAGGGAGTAATTTCTAATGTCAATGTGAGCCACGGATTGGGGATTACGAATAGGGATTTGACTCCAGATGGACGTAATCACAACAAGGCGTTGCACATCACACTCGAATGCAGAGGAGCTGTTTTGTCGCATGTGCTGGTTGACACAGGTTCTTCCTTGAATGTGTTACCCAAAAAGGCCCTGATGAAAATTGAAGTAGATGGATTGATTCTTAGACCCAGTGATCTGATTGTGAGAGCTTTCGATGGATCCTAAAGATCGGTGTTTGGAGAGGTAGAATTACCAATACAGGTTGGTCCTCAGATATTCAAGACAATCTTTCACGTTATGGACATTCAGCCTGCTTACAGCTGTTTGTTAGGCCGACCGTGGATTCACGCAGCAGGCGCAGTTACCTCCACACTACATCAGAAGCTCAAATATGTGTTCGAGGGTCAAGTGGTTACTGTTTGCGGTGAGGAAGATATATTTGTGAGTCATCTATCCACTTTCAAATATGTGGAAATGGATGGAGAAATTCATGAAACCCTGTGCCAGTCTTTTGAAGCCCTGAATATCAACAAATCCCCAGAATCTGCTTCAACATCAGTGGTGTCGAATGTGCCAGTTGGGCCGAGTGCATCAATTATGTCCTACAAGCAGGCCAGAGAAGTGGTTGAAAGCGGAAATGCCCAAGGTTGGGGTAAAGTTATCGACGTGTTTGTGAAGGAAGATAAGTTTGGCATTGGATACCAACCGGGTCGGACGCCAGTTCCCCGATTCCGTGGGCCAATCAATTTCAACAGTGGAGGAATTATCAAGCCTAATCAGTCCTGCTCAGCAATAGAAGATGACGCTAAAAGCTCAGATTATCTGGACAGATGGGTGTATTCACTGGCTCCGGGCGAGGCATTGCAAAACTGGTCTAATGAAGAAATTATTCATGTTGTACACCATTCAGAGTAATAATTCTTGTCTTTCATAGTGCATAAAATCCCACACTCTGCCCAAGGTGTGAGGATCCATTTGTAGGGCCACCATATTTTCTCATATAATGTTCAAACATCAATAAAGAGGACGTTTTTGTTTACAAATTTGTGTTCCTTTATTCCTTCTTTATTTTCATTTTTGCACAAAGAAAATTTAAAAATGATAATGCAGTTTCTTTTCTTTTGTTTTCAAGCAAAATAATCTAAAATAAAGCATCAATCCAATCATGCAGACTTGATTTTGTGGATTCCTCTGAAAATGATTCTGTTATGCCCATGTATGATTTCGACAATCCGATCTATCAAGCTGAGGAGGAAAGTGATGAAGACTATGAACTCCCGGAGGAGTTGGCTAGATTGTTGAAACAGGAAGAGAAGACCATCCAGCCTCATCAGGAAGATCTTGAGGTTATTAATATTGGTTCAGAAGAAAGCAAGAAAGAGATCAAGATTGGTGCAAGTCTGCGGGCTGATGTAAAGAAAGAGATGATAGTCATGCTACGTGAATACGTTGACATCTTTGCTTGGTCATATCAAGATATGCCAGGTCTAGATATAGACATAGTTGTGCATAGACTACCATTGAAATAGGATTGTCCGCCGGTCAAGCAAAAGCTGCGCAGAACGAAACCAGAAATAGCTTTGAAGATCAAGGAAGAAGTACAGAAACAGTTGGATGCAGGTTTTCTGGCAGTAACCAACTATCCTCCCTGGGTGGCCAATATAGTACCGGTGCCGAAGAAAGATGGAAAAGTCAGAATGTGTGTGGATTACAGAGATCTCAACAGGGCGAGCCCTAAAGATGATTTTCCACTCCCTCATATTGATGTGCTGGTTGACAATACTGCTCAGTTTTCAGTGTTCTCATTTATGGATGGATTCTCCGGGTACAATCAGATAAAGATGGCGCCTGAAGACATGGAGAAGACGACATTCATTACCCCGTGGGGTACCTTCTGTTACAAAGTAATGCCTTTTGGGTTGAAAAACGCAGGGGCAACTTATCAAAGAGTAATGGTGACGTTATTCCACGATCTAATTCATAAAGAGATCGAGTGTTATGTGGATGACATGATTGCTAAATCAAAGACAGAAGAGGAACATCTGATCAACTTGAAGAAGCTGTTTGAGAGGTTGAGGAAATTCAGGTTGAGACTGAATCCTAATAAGTGTACTTTTGGCGTGCGGTCCGGAAAATTGTTGGGTTTCATGGTCAGTGAAAAAGGAATAGAGGTTGATCCTGCTAAAGTGAAAGCTATACAAGATATGCCTGTACCGAGAACTGAGAAAGAAGTTTGCGGCTTTCTAGGGAGATTGAACGACATTTCAAGGTTCATATCTCACCTAACTGCCACCTGCGAACCGATATTCAAAATGCTAAGAAAATATCAAACGGTCAGGTGGAATGATGATTGTCAAAATGCATTCGATAAAATAAAAAGATATTTGCAGGAACCTCCGATTATGATACCTCCAGTTCAAAGGAGACCACTGATTATGTACTTGACAATGCTCGAAAGATCCATGGGTTGTGTCCTCGATCAACACGACGAGACAGGTAGGAAAGAACATGCTATCTACTACCTGAGCAAGAAGTTTACAGATTGTGAATCACGTTATTCAATGCTTGAGAAGACATGTAATGCACTCGCATGGGCTGCCAAGCGATTGAGACAATATATGCTCACACATACAACCCTGTTGATCTCAAAAATGGATCCGGTCAAGTATATTTTTGAGAAACCAGCGCTTACAGGCAGAGTTGCAAGATGGCAGATGGTACTGACAGAGTACGATATCCAATATACTTCGCAAAAACCAATCAAAGGGAGTATACTGTTAGATTATCTTGCGCAACAGCCTCTTGATGATTACCAGCCCATGAAGTTTGATTTCCCTGATGAGGACATCATGTTTCTCAAAGCGAAAGACTGCGAGGAACCACTTCTGGAGGAGGGGCCTGACCCTGAATCCAAATGGAGTTTGATGTTTGACGGGGCGGTTAATATGAATGGGTGCGGAGTTGGTGCAGTTCTCATTATGCCAGAAGGTGTTCACATTCCCTTCACTGCCCGAGTAACTTTCGGGTGTACCAACAATGAAGCAGAATACGAAGCTTGCATACTAGGGATTGAGGAGGCTATTGATTTACGAATCAAGACCCTCGATATCTTTGGTGATTCAGCACTGGTAATCAATCAAGTAAAGGGAACTTGGCACACGCATCAATAGAATTTGATTCCGTATAGAGATTATACAAGGAGATTACTGACATTCTTTACAACTGTCAAGTTATACCATGTTCGCAGAGATGAAAATAAGTTTGCAGACGCCTTGGCCACTATATCTTCGATGATCAAAGTGCATGGTTGGAACTTTGTACCCAGGATTGATGTGTCTCGTCTTGATAGACCTGCTTTTGTGTTTGATGTTGATGCAGTGTCTGACGACAAGCCTTGGTACCATGACATTAAATGCTTCTTGAAAAATCAAGAATACCCGCCTGGGGCATCTTCCAAGGACAAGAAGACATTAACAAGGCTAGCCGGTAGTTTCTTCTTGAACAAATATGGCGTTCTGTATAAAAGACATTTTGACACGGTTCTGCTCAGATGCGTGGATAAACACGAGGCAGACCTGTTGATGATTGAAGTGCACGCAGGCTCTTTCGGTACCCATGCCGGAGGACATGCGATGGCTAAGAAATTGTTGAGATTGGAGTATTATTGGTTGACAATGGAGTTAGATTGCTGCAAGTATGCCCGCAAGTGTCACAAATGCCAGATCTATGCAGATAAAGTACACGTTCCTCCAAATCCGTTGAGTATCATGTCCTCTCCGTGGCCCTTTCCCATGTGGGGCATTGATATGATCGGGAAAATTAAGCCTACTGCTTCAAACGGCCATCGTTTCATCTTGGTCGCCATTGATTACTTCACTAAATGGGTTGAAGCAGCATCTTATGCCAATGTCACTAAGCAAGTGGTAGCTCATTTCTTGAAACGAGATATCATTTGTCGATATGGAGTTCCCGAAAGAATCATTACTGATAATGGTTCTAATTTGAATAATAAGATGATGGCTGAGCTATGCCGAGACTTCAAAATCGAACATCACAATTCTTCTCCATACCGCCCGAAGATGAATGGTGCGATCGAAGCGGCCAACAAAAATATCAAGAAGATTGTGCAGAAGATGGTTATCACGTACAAAGATTGGCATGAGATGTTACCATTGGCTTTGCATGGGTATCGAACATCAGTCCACACGTCCACTGGGGCAACACCATACTCACTTGTATACGGTATGGAGGCAGTTTTACCGATCGAAGTTGAGATTCCCTCTCTCCGAGTATTGATGGACGTTAAGCTAGATGAAGCTGAATGGGTGCGAGCCAGGTTTGATCAGCTGAGCCTTATTGAGGAGAAGCGACTAGCAGTGGTATGTCATGGCCAGCTATACCAGCGCAGAATGAAGAGGGCATTCGATCAAAGGGTTCGACCTCAAGTTTACAAGGTCGGAGATGTGGTAATCAAGAGAATACTTCCTCCGAGTACAGATCACAGGGGCAAATGGACTCCCAATTATGAAGGTCCATTCGTGGTTAAAAAGGTTTTCTCAGGTGGGACCTTATTGTTGACAACCATGGACGGTGAAGACTTTTCATCCCCTGTTAATTCAGATGCAGTTAAAAAATACTTCGTATAAATAGACCCGCTGGATAAAAAAAAGAAAAAATCCAAGCAAAAAAGGGCATCCCGGTGAACCAAAAGCATAATAAAGGTTCGGGCAAAAATTAGGGATATAATTGAAAAGAATTGTACACCCGGTAAGTTGAAAACCCGAAAGGCCAACTTAGGCAAAAATGGGTATCCCGGTGGATTGAAAACCTGAAAAGGCGATCCACGCAAAAGAGGGATTTAAGCGAATGATTGCAGTCTGAATTAATCTGTATGTTCTCTACTCTTCAGTAAACTAGCAAAGCTTCCGAAGGAGGAATTGTTCCGACCACGAACTTCCGGAAGCGAAGATAATCAAGAGAGTTGGAATACATACTGGTTATAACAGAATCAGAAGTCAGTTGGAATCCAAGTTCCGCATTATCATTAGGATAGATTTCTTTTCTCAATTTTATGGCAATCAACTCTTTCAGGGGTTTGCTTCCGATTGTAAATTCGCCGATTTTGGCATTTCAACAATAAAATTGAATATTCAGTCACAAGCTTTTATTTTCATTTTACTGCTTTGTTTGCAAAAACATCCGATTTTTGATAATAAAACATTGCTTTGAAAATATCATGGCCTTGCAAAAACATGCATAAAAAAGACAATTAAAATTACTTTGCTTGTTGGACAACCTTGGATGGTGGACTCAAGAGACCAGCAATACCCTGGGGCATGTACGTATATTTTTTCTGTTGCAGGTAATGAGTACGATCGATCCACGCAGCACGAAAGTCATCTCAGCACAATCAATAGTTATTTGCTATGACTTGATACTGTTGTATCTTATTAAGTCGATTCTCTCATTCAAGATTTCCCACCGGGTTTTGTGACGACAACAGTTGCTGAAGATTGAATCCTTCTGTGTTGATAACGGATATTAATGCAGTGAACATTCCATGTCCACAACAAGTGCAAATCCTCCGGTACCTCGCAGACGATGTGAAGGGTAGTTCAAGACCGGGTGTTCGTCTAAGAGTTTGAAAACGCTTGGTTTTCTATAAAATCCTCTTAAGAGACGAAGCTTTTCGCAGCAACATTCCTTGTGGCGTTTATGCTCGGCAGGATGTACCAGCAGTGTCATATTTCCCGCAGGTTTCAGCATGTGAAATTTGTCAAAGAATAATCCCCAGCAGAGTTGTTGACCATCCCGAGCCTGGGGCATTTTGAATTTCCCCAGCAAAAGATGTTCCCGATCTGTTGTCCCCAGTAGAGTTTGAGGACGTTTGGTCTTCTGTAAAATCCTCTCTAAAGGCATTCCCCAGCAAGGTCTAAATAGATCGATGGACCCTCTTCTTCAGCAAAGTGTCAGCATATAATATTACCCAGCCGGTGGTGTAATTCTCAGTATTGCTCATTTACAACTCAAAGTCCAATTTATTTTGGCATACAGACAGTTGTTCATATTATTCCAGCAGGTGGAGTGATCATTTGGCAAAGCTTCCAAAGCCGGTTTGGTAAGCACTAAAGTCCAACGACAGATTGGTAGAAATCCAACACGAATTGGTAAAAGTCCAACGACAGATTGACAGAAATCCAATACGAATTGGTAAAAGTCCAACGACAGTTTGGTAAAGCTGCAAAAGTCCATCTGAAGATGGCAAGTTTGAGATTCCAAAGCCGGTTTGGTAATCATTAAAGTCCAACGACAGATTGGCAGAAATCTAACATGAATTGGTAAAAGTCCAACGACAGATTGGCAGAAATCCGACACGAATTGGTAAAAGTCCAACGACAGATTGGCAGAGCAACTCAAGTTCATCGACAGTATGGAAAGCAAGTAGTCACCTGGTGTCGTTCAAAAAGACATTATTGAAAGTCCATCGACAGTATGGCAAGCCAGTAGTCGCCTGGCGTTGTTCAAAAAGACATTGTTGAAAGTCCATCGACAGTATGGCAAGCCAATAGTCGCCTGGCGTCGTCCAAAAAGACATTGTTGAAAGTCCATCCATAGTATGGCAAGCCAGTAGTCGTCTGGCGTCGTTTAAAAGACAGATCTCTCCGACAACGTTTCATTGAAGATTCAATCCAGCAGTCTCATTGGGTTTATATCCCTTTTGTTCTTCATCATCCAGAGCAAATTTTTGGTTATATTTGGTATTCAATCACTATATACCTTGAAAGTCTGAAAGCAATCGCTTTCAGGCATTCAGGTCTACAGCGCTTGAATAGGGGTAGCTGTAATACCCCAAAATTTGCTCTCTCTTTTGGCATCATAGCATAGCATTATCATATATCATATCATATCCATCTCATTAGCATTGCATTGCATCTTTAACATAGAAAAATGAAGCATATCATCCCTCTTACCATCAAGGCATGTGATCAGGGGAAAGGTGGACAATCAAGGAATCATTCAAGGCACAAAAGGTCAAACAAGTTCACTCAAGGCAAGCCAAGAGGTCTTTCATGTCTCATACTACCTCAATTGATCATCCAAATCTCAAGAAGGTGAGATTCAATAGGAGATTGAAACATTACATCTTTCACTATGCAAGAGATCCAAAAAAAAACTGAAGGAAAACCCTCAAAAGAGATGGTTCATTGGTTCAAAATCACCCTCAAGTGGCATATCTCATCATCCTTTAAGAGGATACACAACATACTCTGAGGAATTTGAAATTAAAGACTGCATATTTTTCTCTTAGGAGGTGGGTATCAAAATTAGGGTTTCCAATTAAATTAGGGTATCTCTGATTTTTTTGGACAAAACTTTATGTCATGGTATTCTACATGTCCTTAAGTATATGTGTGTGGAAAATTGCCTCTCAATTGGTTTTAGAAGTGGTTCAATTGGAAGAAAGATAAAAAATCAGGAAAATTGGGGCTAAGTCAAATAATAAGAGAAAAAGTCAACTCTTGACTTTTTGAGGCCAAATTCATGAAATTCATGTTATATGTGACCAATGTACAAAATTTGATCAAGAAACTCCAAAAGGATCATGAAAAATCAAAATTTGAAGAGTTGCCATTTTTGGAAGAAATAGGGTTTCCAAAAATAGTAATTTTTGGCCATTTTGCATCAGTCTTTGAATCAAGGCCATTCAAAATTGAAGCATCAAATGAAAATTCCACCAGGCCACAACAAAAGATCTTGTTTTAAGCTTCAAATCCATGTGTAGAACATCTCCATTGGATAAGAATTGAGAGAGTTATGGATGATCAAAGTTGAAGAAAACTTGGGCAAAATGCAAGTCAGCTTGGGCAAGTTTCAGGTCACGCGCAGTCATTTTCACAAACATGTGGTGGACCAAATGTTTTGATCAATTACTAATAGTTAGAGGCCTCAAATGAAAAATCTTTCAACATGAAAGTTGTTCCTCTATGTGAGATCTTCAAAATTGGTGTTCATGATTTTTTCATTTGATCAAAGGATAAGAAGTTATGTTGAGTCCAATTTGGCATGATCATGCTGAAAACCCAGGTCCCATGCTTGCCTTGCCAATCAACCACTTGATAAGCCCATCAACCAGTCTGGGGTCCTTGAGTTTATCGTCATTTTGGACCAGGTTTAAGACCTCAATTCAATTCAATTTTCACACCAAACATGTCCTCTTACATCTCCTCTTTCCAATGACTCCAAAAATTCATTAAACCATCCATTGAGTAGAGAGAAAAACATCATAAAATCACCATGTTTCCATTGTTCTCAACTGTCATAAAAATAAATAAAAAATAAATGTTGTTGATGTTGTTCTTACAAAGCTTGCACGTGCATTATTCATACCAACTATCCATTGCCCTTTTAAACCAAGCACCTTTCATGAACACCATGGCACGTGTTTCATTATATATTAAAATGGAAAGAACAAACTTATAGAACAAGTTTGCTAGCTGCAGCATTTCAAGGTCATTCTCATTTCCACCATAGCTCACCATGGACATCCATCACCATATCACACCCATGACTGACTCGCCCTAACTAACTTGACTCAGTTAGTTAGAGGCAGCTCAGTTAACTCAACTTGGACTCAGTTAGTCAACTAAGATTAACCATGGTTAAAGCAAATTATATATAGCAAGCTTCACTCACATTTCAACTTCTAACTTCATTTTTCTCATTTTCACTCCAAGTTCTCTCACTTTCTCTTTTTGCTTTCTCTTTGATTTCACACGATTTCCACCATCTTCTATCACATTTCATCTCCATCATCATCATTGTATCATTTGGGAGCAAGAACAAGAACCTACAGATCCAAATAATCAAGTTTAGATTGAAGACATTGGAATTTTCAATCAACTTCTCACGGATTCAAAGCTTTTCTCAGCCTTTATTTGGCCAATAGAGACTCAAGGAAGCAGCACATTCCTCTGGTATTCTTGTGTATTCAAAGCCTCATCAATTTCAGGTTTGAGTTCTTGAACTTTGATTGCACGTTTTCTCCTTAGTATCACTTGTTTTTGTTGCTTAAAGCTTGCTTGAAGCTCTGCTTACTCCGGCTAGTTGATAGGCCTTGTAGAGGCTTAGATCCAAAAGTTAGGGCATATCTTCTTCTCCTCTGTTCTTTGTGTACGTGCTTGTTATGTGAAAAATAGTGGTGTGTTAATGATCTCCATTGTCTCAGCTTCATTTTGGTATGCGCATTGTGCATTTTGGTGAACTTGTGAGTTTGCAGGTGGTGGTTGTTGGCCGGAGAAGATGACCGGAGGTAATCTCTGGCCGGTGACTGTAAATGCTAGGGTTTTGTGTGTTTTAATCGTAGCCGTTGATTTGTTCCAATCGTGTGGTGAAAAACGTGCCAGCACATTAAAATGCACATACACCTCACGTGTTTTATTTCTGATCTCACTTAACCGATGTGTGGTGCAGTGCATGGTAGTGTGTCTGTGCCTTCGTGTGTGTGCGTTGGATGTGTTTACTTTGACTATTGTGTTGACTTGACTTGATCCAAGGGTGATCATTGATTGACTTTTGTTTGACTGAGTGTGCATGATTGCTAGTATGGATTGCGCTTGGAATTGGACTGGATCTTTGCTATTTACACCGTGTGTTTCAGAGCCCAAACCATTTTGAACTGATAATTTGCTATGCCTACACCCCTCCCTTATTTTCATTTCTTTTTATTTTCTTCATTTTATACATGTTTCCTTTTTAATTTTAAAATTACAAAACAACTTTAGAAAATTCTAGAAAAATTCATGAATATCATTAAGACATTTAGGAAATTTTTGATATTTTTATTTCATGATTTTATGACATTTTTACCCCTGTTACATAATTTAATTTGAATTTCCATTTGTATGCATTCCAAGTGTGATACATGAATTTGTATAATTTTTTTCTTGCTTATTACAAATTGTTTTGACATGATTCTTTTTGCATTGATTCCCTAATACATTTAAGTATGTTAGGTGATTTTTTTTTTGTTTTTTTTGGTCACTTTATGACATGTTTTGATGCTTGTCTTTGCACCACTTTGCATGATATTTTAACTTGACCTAATTGCTTTGGTTGAAGTCATTTTGCTTTGAATTTTGACATGCTATCTTGATGTATGATTTGATTCTGACTTAGGCATTCTAATAACATGCTTGCATAATTTTCATAAGTTCATTTGATTTTTGTTTGATGCATTACATTTGAAGCATAATACATGTCACATCATTCTAACTTTAGTGCATGTTTGCATGAATTCTTTTGTGCATCTTTGTATGAGCATTTGCATATTTTATAAGCCATTTGTATGACATTATAGGCCTTTGGTACACATTATAGGTCATCTTTACATGTCCATTTCAATTTGAACTTTGTGCATTCTTAACATGTATTGTTTGCACTTTCCTTTTGAACTTCCACTTCACTTCTTCTTCTACCACTTCTTGAATGTCTTGATTGTTGATTCATGAATACTTTGAGGTGCTTATAAACCATTTTTCATTTAGTTTCAATTCTGATTCTTAGATTACATGTTCCATTTATGCATGTTCCTTTCCTTTCTTTTTATCTTTCATCTTCCTTTCTTATGAAAACATGTTTGAATGCTATGGATGATGATTGTTGCTTATTCCATTGAATTTGTATGATGATATTCATTGGTTGTTAATATGGTTCACATTCTGATTGTGATATTAAGATTTGATTCTTCATCTTATTCTTTTGAATTTTAATGTGCATTAAGTTCTTTTTACTTCTTATACATGTTTCCATGTTAACTAACCATGTAGGGGCTTTGGTACGTTGAAATTGAGTGTGGATAAGGAATCTACATTCAAACTTCCTTCCTTTCATCTTTTACAATTCAATCTTGTGTTTTGTTAAACACTTATGTGCTTTCTTTGATTAACTCATTACTTTCCCTTTTGAGTTACAATTCATCTTCTACTTTAGAAGTGAATTGTTTAGCTCATTCTTTCTTTAGACTTTAGGTTTTGCAACCTCACAAACCTTTAGGATCACTCCCTTAACTAATCAATTAGGATTGAGTCTTAGTTCACATAGATTTTTACCTTTTTCCTCCCTTGAGTCTTTCATCTTCTCATCTCAAAGAAAATTCAAAATATCTAATAAAGGTAGGAATTTATTGCATTTAGGCCTTTCATATAAAGAAAAGATTAAAAGGGGTCTTCTCTTATAATCTTAGAATGTATAGCATATAGCCCATCTTGGGTCAATGTGTTAAACATTTGATCTTGTATGAGGGACTTAAATGCAATACTTGTTGAAGGTACAAATAAAGAAAAACACTTCTTAATTCCATAACCAACAAAAACACTTAATAAACACAAGTATGTTAGTGTGTTTGAACCTTGATAATTGGAACTAAGTGTGGGGGTCTTCTTCACCCTTAGTGTGCTTTCTTACTCATTCCATCTTGGAATGTGAGAATGTCCACATTCCAATGACTAAGATTTAGATACACTATCATATGCAAACGAATGGAAAAAAGTCTTAAAAGACAAAAACAAACAATAACGTCTTTCCTTCGGGAATTCTTTCCTCATCTCCTTCAATCATTCCTTAAGGATACATCATTTCCGTTCTACCGCAAACAGGTAACACCTAAGTCTCCCTACAGCGAGCTGCAACACGTAAACTGCTAGGACGCGAACGTTGACGTATTCCATTAAAAAACACAAACAATTCATCCCTAGTGAGGGGAAGTACGTCGCTCTGATTCTCATGTTCCCGATGAGATACGTAGGCAGTGGGGTAGGGCCCATTCGAGCACTTCCTTTATTTTCCCTACATTTGTTCCTTTTTCCTTTTCCAGTTCTTTTTCCAGCATCTTTTCTTACACCCTTTGATCGAGACAAGCAAGCGTGGATCCCATCGGGTACGATGGACGCGAGGGGGTGCTAATACCTTCCTCTCGCGTAACCGACTCCCTTACCCATTTCTCTTGGTCGCAAGACCATGCTCTATCCTTTCCTTCAGGTTTATGCAGTGTTTCCTTTCCCTCTCTTGGGATAAATACACATTGCTGGCGACTCTGTTTCGGTGCCACTTTCGCGTTTGTACCTGGATGAAAATCCCGGGAGCGACACTCTCATTACGCAAATTTTACACTGGTTAATCGATTAACCAAAATGAACTGGTTTTTGTTAATCGATTAACCCTGTACCAGAAGCAGAAAATTAGTTTCAAAAATCACTTTCAGCAGCAAAATCACTTATGCAATCATTTCCAATGATCATGTAATCAACAATGCACGAAAATTAAGTTCAATCACAGCAATCAAACATCAATTAGATCCTACAATCATCAACATGAACAATCAATTTCACGCAAATGGATCAAATCACATGCAAAACCAAGGATCTACATTGCATAAGCTAAAATTAAGCTAAATCAAGTATAGATCTAAGATAACCCAACCTACAAAGCTGAGAATTGCTTTGGTAAGTGTTGCAAACAGAATTTGATGAATCCAAGCAATAAATTCCAAGATCTATGAGCTCCTTGCAAGCAAAAGCTGAAAATCCAAGCAATAAGCTAACAATGCTACAAAATCACTTCCAATAAGCACTTCTGAAATTTCAGATCTAGATCCAAACGAAAATCACCAATGGAAAGAAAAAATGGAGTGGTAATGAGAGGCTTTAGCTCAAGAATTAACAAGTTCCAATGAAGAACTTGTTAATCTCTATGGAAGAGCTTTGAGTGTGGTTGAAAACGGAGGTTGAGAGTGATAAAATGAGAGAGAATTGAGAGAGAATTCTGAAAATTGAGAGGAAAAATGATCAAGGTTATGAGAGGTTTGGAGTTAATTAGATTAAATAACCCCTATTCAAACTTCTTGGATCCAATGGTATGGAAGCAAAGGCTTCCAGACGGTCGGGATACATGGAGATTGAATACCAAAATAACCGCACAAATTTGCATCCTACAAAAGGAGGGATGACTCCACTGGGAAACAAGTATTAAAGGTGTAGGATCACAACACAGACTAGTGTCAAAAATCAATACGGACGAAGTATTGAATATGTATTGAAACAAACAAGGACGAGTGTTGACTGTGCTGGGGATAAACACAGACGAGTGCCAAAAGGTTCAAACACGGACGGGTGCTGAAAGAACACGGACGGGTGCTGAAAGAACACGGACGGGTGTCAAAAGTCAAACACGGACGGGTGCTGAAAGAACACGGACGGGTGATGAAAGAACATGGACAGGTGTCAAGGTCAAACACGGACGGGTGTTGAAAGAACACGGACGGGTGTCTAAAAGGTTCAAACACGGACGGGTGCTGAAAGAACACGTACGGGTGTCTAAAAGGTTCAAACATAGACGGGTGCTGAAAGAACACGGACGGGTGTCAAAGGTTCAAACACGGACGGGTGCTGAAAGAACACGGACGGGTGTCTAAAAGGTTCAAACACGGACGGGTGCTAAAAGAACACAGACGGGTGTCTAAGTTCAAACACGGACGGGTGCTGAAAGAACACGGACGGGTGTCTAAAAGGTTCAAACACGGACGGGTGCTGAAAGAACACGGACGGGTGTCTAAAAGGTTCAAACACAGACGGGTACTAAAAGAACACGGACGAGTTTCTAAAAGGTTCAAACACGGACGGGTGCTGAAATAACACGGAGGGGTGTCTAAAAGGTTCAAACACGGACGGGTGTCTAAAGGTCAATACAGACGGGTATTGGCTAAAAGTTCAAACACGGACGGGTGCTGAAAGGACACGGACGGGTGTCTAAGGTCAATACGGACGGGTATTAAAATAAAAGTTCAAACACAGACGGGTATTGAAAGAACACGGATGAGTGATGAAAGAACACAGACGGGTGTCTAAGGTCAATACGGACGGGTATGGAAATAAAAAGTTCAAACACGGACGGGTGCTGAAAGAACAAGGATGGGTGTCTAAAAGGTTCGAACACTGACAGGTGCTGAAAGAACATGGACGGGTGATGAAAGAACATGGACGGGTGTCTAAAAGGTTCAAACACGGACGGGTGCTGAAAGAACACGGACGGGTGTCTAAAAGGTTCAAACACTGACGGGTGCTGAAAGAACATGGACGGGTGTCTAAAAGGTTCAAACATGCAACCCTACTGGGGATTGAAATGCTAAACCGAACACGGACAAGTGTCAAGAGAACACGGGCAAGTGTTTAAAATCAATACGGACGAAGTATTGAGGGAATGAAAAAGGACACAGACGAGTGTCAAAAGAACACGGACGAGTGTTTAAGGGAACACGGACGAGTGTTTAAAATCAATACGGACGAAGTATTGAGGCAATGAAAAAGAACACGGACGAGTGTAACGCTAACAACTCTGAAGGGATAAATCAAATAGTCTCCACAAATGACCAAATCCACTACTTGGGGAATAAAGTTGGACGATATCTCCTAAGTTATTGTGCTTCATGCCAGGGAACGCCTGGCAAACAAGAACATCAAACCTGGCTTGTGCTTCGAATGCATATGTTTGAATTTCCTATGGCGTAATGCTCCATACGAAAAGGAAATGCTACGCGTTTGGGAGGATGCCATGTGTAACACCCCACTTTCCCATTTTATAACATATACAAATATCACAAAAATAATCAGAGTTTACAACAAATAGCAGGATGTCACATCATCAAAACCAACAACGAAACTCCTTTTCATTAATGAAATAAAGCAGCAGAAATAAATGGTTTATTCAAATTACGACAATTTGCCAACAACACCAAAAATCCACATAAATCGTGGTCCACCATATTTTCAAATAAAGAATGATGCGTAACGAAACAAATAAATAATAAAAATGATGAAAACTCCCAAAATCTCATGTTAGGTATCAGAGCGACTCCTAAGACTCGATCAAGCAACACATACTCCATGCACACTCAAGAACCTGGATTATTTGTACTTCCGAAGAAGCGCAGACACGACAAACAACAAAAGGGGTGAGAACTACATTCAATAATAAACGGTGCATAATACATGATACGAGTAGTACTCACGCAATCACACACTAGTAACACACCATCACGACATACTTGTCATTTCATTCATAATTCACTAAACAAACAATAATGCAATGCGACTATGACATTGACACAATGCATATATGGTACCAATACACCATGGTTCATTCAATCGAACCCGATTCCTAATAGAATCCAAATAGATCACATACACCCCTACTTTGCAATGATTTATCTCCACCATACTCCACATTGGAGTTCGGATGAATCACATACACTCCTCCTGAGCAATGATTCATCACCACCAATACACCATGAATGCATGACAATAAATAATGCATACGACACATGTATAATAAAAATTACACATCCTCACGATCCTCCTGATCACACATGAAATATTCATTCACCGCAATACACTCCACAACCGGGCATCCCTCACTTGGCGTCAATTAGTTAAATATCTAATTAATTCACTAAAATTACTAAATTAATTATTTTCATCACCAATTACACATTTCTCATGTTTTGACATCTATACCCAACCTCTCAAACCAAAAGGAACTGCTTTGGACGCGAAAATGGGAAAGAAATTTTAGAACAACAGAATTCTGCACTCTCGCTGGTCATACGCGTATTGCCTTGTGCCGTACGCATATTGCCGAGCTCGCTCGCCCATCCAGCTGCGTACGAGACGCGTAAGGCCTCTCCACTCGCTCTACCATACGCGTATTGCCCTGCCTATTATGCGTATGGGCAGAGATGTTTCATTCCCTCAGAAATCCATTTTTCAGATCCAGATACATGTAACCCCTCTCATACGCGTAAGGCCAAGCCTCCATACGCGTACCATTACGCGTACGGGCAGAGGGTCATGTCCAATTGGGTTCCATACGCGTATCACTCACGTAACGCTTTTCCATACGTGTAGCAACATGCCTGTTACGCGTAATGGCCTCCTGGCACACCAAGCCATACGCGTAACGCCTTCCCTGTTACGCGTATGGGCAGAGACTGTGAAAAATCCCCATTTTTTTCATATCAGTCTGAATTCTGCCACTTTGATCTCTCTTCCACCCTCCATATCAGTCCTAAAATTGTTTCTACATCAGTTTTAGGCCTATAATCTCACATTACTTCTTTCATCTATCATTACTAGTCGATTGGGTATTTTCTAGGTCTAAATTCGTTACCCCCACCTGCAACGAAACCAGAACTGCAACAGATACATTCAAACAACAGCAACAGTATAAAATCATACACGACATGCATACTATCATCAACGATTTCACACAAAGTAGCAACAAATTATTCACATCAGATTAAAATTTCAACAATACAGGCATACGAAAATCCTATGAAGGAAATGACCCCTCCCTACCCTTTTCATGGCATTATCACCTATATTGAACCTATTCTCCTCCCTTACCTCAAAATTGCTCAGAAATTCTGCGAAAATTGGTGAAGAAACCTTGCCCTAGCACCCTTGTTCTTCCTTCCCTAGCTTTTTCTCGTTTTACGTGAAAAACTCCCTTATTCCTCTAAACCCCTCCTTAATTCTAATTAATCAGAATTTTATTTAATTAATAATAAAATAATAATAATAATAATAATAATATCAATAATATTAGGCTTAATAATAATAATAATAATAATAATAATAATAATAATAATAATAATAACAACAATATCCCTCCTTATACTACTATTATTAAATGCACCCTCTAATTATCCAATATTACTTTATTATCCCGACATCTCTATTTTACCCGCTCTGTTAAGGATACCACTCCTACTCGCTCAACCACACACACCCTTAACAAGGCCAAATAAATAAAATAAAACCGACGATCAAATAATTTAAAATAGGGTGTTACAACTCTCCCCCACTTAAATTTTTTTCGTCCTCGAAAATATACCTGATGAAAACAATTCTGGATACAACTCCCGCATCCTGCTTTCCAATTCCCAAGTCACACTTCCTCTAGCAGCTCCTCCCCAAGATACTCTAACCAGAGGTATCTTCTTCCCTCTGAGTTGCTTTATCTTGCAATCCTAGATTCTTATCGGCATCGCCTCCACAGTAAGATTATCTCTAATCTGCACCTCATCCCTCTGGATATCATGAGATGGATCAGATACATACTTCCGAAGTTGCGAGACATGAAACACATCATGCAAGTTCGAAAGTTCAGGCGGCAGCGCCACCCTATAAGTAACTGCACCAACCCTTTGTAAGATCTGATACAGTCCAATAAACTTAGGATCCAGCTTCTTCGATTTCAATGCACGTCCAACACTGGTCACTGGGTTAACTCTCAGGAACACGTGATGACCTTCACCGAATTCCAAGTCTTTCTTCCATTTATCATGATAACTTTTCTGTTTACTCTGAGACGTTTTCATCTTCTCGCGGATCATCTAAATTGTCTCAGTAGTCTGTTGCACAATCTCAGGTCCAAGCACCACACTTTCACCCGTCTCATACCAACACAGAGGCGTCCTACACCTCTTACCATATAAAGCTTCGAAAGGTACCATTCCAATGCTAGAATGATGACTATTGTTATACGTGAACTCGATCAATGGCAAATGAGTATCCCACGCACCACCTTTCTCCAACACACAGGCTCTCAGCAAATCCTCCAACGACTGAATAGTCCTCTCTGACTGACCATCGGTCTGTGGATGATAAGCCGAGCTCAACTTCAATTTAGAACCCAAGGCTTCCTCCAGACTCTTCCAAAACTCTGAAGTAAACCTTAGATCTCTATCCAATACTATGCTCGACAAAACACCGTGAAACTTCACAATTATTCTGATATAAATCTCCGCCAGCTTTGACAATGGAAAACTGATGTTAATTGGTATAAAATATGCAGATTTCGTAAGTCGATCCACCACTACCCAAAGAGCATCGAAGCCTCTCGTGGTATTTGGCAAACCAGTAACAAAATCCATAGTAATACTGTCCCACTTCCATTCCAGAATCTCTAACGGTTGCATTAACCCCGAAGGCTTCTGGTGCTCCACTTTTGACTTCTGACATGTCAAACAAGCATAGACAAACTGAGCTATGCCCCTCTTCATACCGGACCACCAAAATAACTTTTTCAAGTCATGATACATTTTCGTAGCTCCCGGATGAATACTCAAGCTACTCCGGTGGCTCTCCTCTAAGATTGCCTTTCTCAATTCATCATTATCCGATACACAAATTCTGCCCCGGAATCTCAAAACACCATCATTATCCACTTTAAAATCACTACCAGGATCATTTCCTCTTGCAGACATCAAGTCCACTAATATCACATCAAGTTTCTGATTTTCCTTAACTACATCCAAGAAGTCATTATTCACCTTAAGCATACCCAGCCTAACACTCTCCGGTGTAGTTTCACAAACCATACTCAAGTCTCTGAACTGTTTAATCAATTCCATTTCTTTTACCATTAATGCCGACATGTTAATTGTCTTTTGACTTAGAGCATGTGCTACAACATTAGCTTTTCCCGGATGGTAACTCAAATTAAAATTGTAGTCTTTCAAGAACTCTAACCACCTTCTCTGCCTCATATTCAATTCCTTCTGATCGAACAAATATTTCAGACTCTTGTGATCACTGAATACTTCAAATCTTGATCCATACAAATAATGTCGCCAAATTTTTAATACAAAAACCACCGCAGCTAATTCATGATCATGAGTAGGACAGTTCCTCTTATGCACCCTCAATTTCCGCGAAGCATATGCCACTACCTTGCCATCTTGCATTAACACACCGCCTAATCCCATCTTAGACGCATCACAATACACCACAAAAGGTTCACTTGGACTTGGTAGAATTAACACCAGTGCCGTAGTCAATTTCTTCTTCAATTCCTCAAAACTTTCCTCACAAGCCACATCCCAAACAAAAGCTTAATTCTTTCTAGTTAACTGCGTCAACGGTAATGCCAAATTAGAAAACCCTTCAATAAATCTTCGGTAATAACCTGCCAAACCCAAGAAACTTCTAATCTCCGTCGCTGTCTTCGGCGGCTCCCACTGAAGTACCGCACTTACTTTAGATGGATCCACCGCTATGCCATCACCAGAAATAACATGACCCAAGAAACTCACGGTCTTCAACCAGAATTCACATTTCGAGAACTTCGCAAACAATTTATTATCTTTCAACACCTGCAATGCAATTCTCAAGTGTCCTGCATGATCTTTGTTAGACTTAGAATAAATCAGTATGTCATCAATGAATACCACAATAAACTGATCCAGATAAGAATGAAAGATACGATTAATATACTCCATAAACACACCCGGTGCGTTAGACACTCCGAAAGGCATCACTGCATATTCATAATGTCCACAGCGAGTCCTGAACGCAGTTTTCTGAATATCATCTTATTTTACTCTAATCTAATGGTAACCTGACCTCAAATCAATTTTGCTGAAAACCTGAGCTTCTACAAGCTGATCCATTAAGTCATCAATCCTCGGAAGTGGATACTTATTTTTATTGGTCACTTTATTCAACTGACGGTAATCAATGCACAGACGCATACTACCATCCTTCTTTTTCACCAACAACACGGTAACACACTCGGTCTAATAAACTTCTTATCAAGCAATTCTCCAATCTGAGATTTCAACTCTGCCAATTCGGATGCAGACATCCTGTACGGTGCCATAGATATGGGTCTAGTACCAGGACCAAGATCAATGGTAAATTCAACTTCTCTCGTCGGAGGACATTCTGTAATGTCATCTGGAAATACTTCAGGAAATTCACTCACCACCGATAACTCATTAACTGAAGTCTTGCTTTCAACAGATAACGAGGCAACCACTGCAAACATCTTAGCTTCATCCTCTAACAATGTTCTCAACTCTCTGTTAGACAAGGAATTCGCTAACGCTTCCTCCTCAGGAGTAAGAAACAACAACATCTTCCTAAAGCAATCAATGTAAACTCGGTTGAACTCCAACCAGTTCATCCCCAAAATAACATCGAGATTACTGAGTGGCAAACAAATCAAGTCCACTCTGAAATCTCTACCAAACATAGTCAACGAACACTTCATACTCACCAAGGAAGTAACCACAAAACCAATGGACGGTGTTTCAATCGTCATCCTTTGATCTAGAGTAGACGGCACAATTCCTAATCTCTTCACACAATCAACAGAAATAAATGAGTGGGTTGCACCCGTGTCAATGATAGCAATCAAAGGAATATCATTAATAAAACAAGTACCTTTGACGGAACACTCCTCATTGCTGGATTGGGCTCCCACCAAGGCAAACACTTTTCCACTGGCCTGAGATTTCTTTGGCTTCTCACAGTGAGTGCTGATATGACCCTTTTCTCCACAGTTATAACAGATAGGCATAGTGGCCCTACAATCTGCTATAACATGACCTAGTCGCCCACACTTGAAACACTTCTTCACTTCGTTCGGACAATTATTAGCACGGTGACCCGCGCCACCACATCTGAAACACTTGAGAGTATCAGGAACCACTCCTCCCTCTTTTGGTTTCTTTTCCACAGCAGCTTTCTGTTTTCCCTTATCAACTAGAGCACTATAAGGAGTACCCCCAAACCTCTGCTTACCCTTCCGGTCACTCACAGCCTTATAATGAGCAATCCGGGTGTCGCTCCTGGGATTTGCATCCAAGTACAAACGCAAAAGTGGCACGGAAAACAGGGTCGTCAGAAATGTGTATTTATCCCAAGAGAGGGAAAGGAAACACTGCATAAACCTGAGGGAAGGGAAAGAGCATGGTCTCGCGACCAAGAGAAATGGGTAAGGGAGTCGGTTACGCGAAGGGAAGGTGTTAGCACCCCACACGTCCATCGTACTCGACAGGATCCACGCTTGTTGTCTCGATCAAAGGGTGTCGTCATATGGAGCTCCACTACTACTGGAAAGGAGAAGGAATAGGAACGGAAGAGGAACGAAGAAACGAAGGAGAAAAGAAAAAGAAATGACTCGATAGGAGATCGCTCGTCCTACGCCTACGTATTCCCTCGTGCAATGGGAAAGTCAGAGTCAACGTAGTTTGGACACGAACTAAGGGGGGAGGTTGCTCGCCAAGACATCGCCGTCTTGTGCCTACGTATCCTCAATCGGACGAGAAAGAGGAAATCAGAGAAGTCGTAGTTCGACCTACGGGTTGAAAAGGTCACGATCGCATCGGGGGCGAGAGAAAAGGTTCAGTTATCAGGTTGGTCTCGATCGCAAGGGTGCGAAAGAAGAGGTGAGGTTAGTTGTTAGTGTGGACGCCAAGGATAGGGATCCTCGTGCCTACGTATCTCATCGAAAATGAGAATCAGAGCATCCGTAGTTCACGGAAATGACCACGGATTGGGAAAACGGGTTCGGTCTCGATCGAATGGGTGCGAGAGAAATGATGAGACTCACAGAAGGTCTAAGGGGGAAACTGTATCCTACAAGTTATCATGCAAAGTGGCCCTAAAGTCAGGATTAGGAGGGAAGTCTACCTAATGTTATCATGCTTGGATTGAGAGCCTAATTTCTATCCTACTACGAGCTTAATCATAAATTAAGTCGGACTAGGAGCGTTAGAGAGCATGTGAATACAGAGTAATCAACAAGTAAAAACATCAGATAACTCAATCACACAGATAAAATAGAAAACGAAACCAAGTTAGGAGAAATTCAAGTACTCAAAAAGAAAGATCAAGAATATCCAAGAGAAAATAGAGTGCAAATTAAAAACAAGATTAAAAGTTAGTCAACAATTATGCTAAAATTAAAAGTTAATCAAGATTAGTAACTAATTCCTAAAATTAATTCAAGTTAACTTCTAGAAAAACTAATTCTAAAGTTATAAACTAATATTAAAACTAACCTCTAATTCTAATGAGACTAATCAAAAATATGATTAAGAGTTATTAAAACTAAAATCTAAATCTAAATTAAAATTAAAGTTTAAAAACACAATAAAATAAAACAAATAATTTTACAAAAAAAAGAGGGTGCAGCAGTGCTATAGGGGGTAGAACAGCATATTCAGGTGCTGGGCTTTACGTTAATGGCCCATGAACTCTCCTTGCAGCCACAGGGGGGTGCGAGTGAAAAAACTGGGGTGCGGACAGGAACAAACAAAAGGCCTAAGGCCCATGACCCAGTTGGCCACTCCATGACCTAACCCTAAAAAGGACTAAGACATCTTCTTCTCTCAATATCCTCTTCAAATGAACAACAAACTGTTGACGGCCCTCTCCACTCACCTCTCCTCTATCAAAGCTCCAATGGCCTCCTTCTTCAGTTGCGCCACTTCTCAGCTCTCATCTGTGACCTCCAGCGCAATACACAACCCTTCCTCACTTTGTTCAACCTCGCCTCAACCATGCTCTCCCCTTCTTCTCGCTGGAAACAAACTCCATACCGTTCTCTCTTTCCTCAAGCCACCACCGACGATCTCAATGTTCAGTCGATTTTATCCCCAATTGCTCCCAAAATCCTTATCCACATGAAATCGAAACTAAACCAAATCAAAATCCCCTGCAAAATGACGTCGTGAATTCAAGAATGAATTGTTTGTTGCGAACAACGTCATGAATCGAGCTCCAAAATCACACTTCTCACAAACGTGAATCCAACCTTCGGTGATAGTTTAAGCAAACACAGCTTGTCAATCGATCCCAAACAATGATTCTACCGGCGAACTCCACACCTCTTATATGACAAGGTTCGAGACGCACGCGAAACACTTAACTAAAACAACGCAAACTCACAGCAGCAAGTTGATTAATGAACAATAAAATCATGGAGCACGATTGACGTACCTACCACAGATAGTCCGGTGCTTCTTAGACCTCGCGCAATTTGGTATAAGTTGAGAAAGACTTCAGGTATGCATAGTTTCTCTGTTCTTCGCTTTCTTGGTTCTCTTTACTTCCTCTTCTTCTATTTCTTCCTGCTACAGCGTTCTTGTTGTGTTGATGCTGTTGCCTTTTGCTTCTGTTGTTATATTGATGTTGTTAAACATTTTAGCTCTTTCCGCTTAAAATTTCGATGTGAAATTCTGAGAAGAATAATGATCTTTCCATGAGCTTTTTGTGATTAGGGTTTGGGAATGGTTATTGACGCTGAGTAGTTTTTGATTAGGTTTTTTTTCCCCTCAGAATCAGCGCCCACTCTCTCTTTTATAGCTAGGTCAACCTTCTCATTTTTTTGTGCAACATGGACATTAGAGAAAAAAAATGATGTGGGCCTAATAATTAATTTTGTATTGGATTGGAATTTTATGGTAGATGGTTGGAAAAAATGGGTAATGAAATTAGATATGGATATTGGTAGATGGATATTATGGAAATTAATAAAATGGATAGAAGTGTGAATTATAAATTTGAAATGAAATGGATGTGAAAAATGACTTGTATAAACCCTCCACCGATATTTCCACTGATGAACACCTTGACTGACTTTAATCTAGGAACCACACTCGAACTTCTTCCAACATCCTCTAATTAAAATGAATCTCTTGAACCACTGACCGATTTGCAATTGAAGCAACAACCATCTGAATTAATCATCTTATGAATTTCTAACCAAATAAACTATGAATTACTTTGAACCTGAAACAATCTCTTGATAGTTCGACCAAGATTAAGCCAAACATCCATCTGATCCTAATTATGACTGAATAAATGACATCTGACTTGAAATTAAACACCTTAACCCGGCACCAATGCTCTTGAGATGTCGAGAAGGATCCAAACCCTGATTTACACCAACGAAACTCTGACCTAATACTTTTGATGCCTCCTCTGAATAAGAGAAACCCTGGAGCTTGATGAACCTCTGAATAAGAAAAACACCAATAGCTAGAAAACTCTTCGATCCCATGTCTTAAAAGACCAATGCAATGTATGATTATGAGTTAAGACCTAAATGAGATGCAAATGAAAAAGAAACGTAAGCCAGATAAAGTTAGAAAAAGGTAGGGAAAATTTTGGGGTGCTACAGCTGCCCCTATTCAATCGATTTAAACCTGAAGGGATGATAGCAACGACTTTCAAACATTCGAGGTGTAGGGTGATTGAATATGAAAAGAACCACAAAATTTGCAAACTGTGGGGAGAAAACATGATTGGAGCCCAGTCACACCTCATCAAAGGGATTTGGCGGAAAAACAACATACCCGAGAAAGAAAAGTGAACCCCAAGAAACACCTCATCAAAGAATTGACGGAAAGAAGACGTACCCAGAGAAACACCTCGTCAAAGAATTGACGGAAAGAAAATGGAACCCAAAGGAAACACATCGTCAAAGAATTGATGGAAAGAAAACAGAACCGATGACCCACCTTGTCAAAGAATTGACGGAAATAAGAGATACCCAACGGACCACATCGTCAAAGAATTGACGGAAAGACAGCCCGACTAAAGAAACACCTCGTCAAAGAATTGACGGGAAGAAAAGATGCCTAATGCACCACATCGTCAAAGAATTGATGGAAAGACAGCTGTAATACCCCAAATTTTGACCACTTAGATTTCCCATCATTGTGAAAATCATCATCACAATATGGATGTACCTTTATGCTTCATTAGCCTCCCCAAAGATGGGTGAGCATCCAATACAATCAAAATTAGGGTTTCAAGCCCTCTCTGAGTGCTTAGAAAAAGGATCAATCAAGAAATGACATGATCTTCAACTTGTCTAATCTCTCAAACATCCACAATGGATCAAAAAGGACTCCCACTTCAAGGATTAAGCACAAGGATGCTCCCTTCTAGGTGGATCAAGTCTCAAGATCGACAGTGTCACCAAATTAGGGTTTTGGTCAACCAGGGCCTCCAGATGGAAATTTTCATCTGGGCACAAGGCAATGATCCAAAACATAACCTAATATACTTCATGGAACCTCATAAACCCATGCATAAAGTCAATTTTGCCTCAGGGGATGCATTCATCAAAAATCAGGAATTAGGGTTTCTTGACCTAATTCACCCCTAAGTTGACTTTTGGGACAAACCATGAGCCAAGACCTCAATAGATGATTTGAGGGTCTCTAATACACCATATTGATCCATTTGGAACAATGGATTGATCCAAGAAGCTTGAGCAACAAGTCTCATTTTCATCTGCACCACAATTAGGGTTTTAAGGGAAAAGTCAACTGTAACTTTGACTTTTGACCAGGACATGCTCCCAAACCCTAATACATGATTGAATATACCCTATGACACCCATGGAACATGTCCATCAAGTTTGATTTAGGTCAAGGACATGATTTCTTGAAGAATTGCACAGTTTGGAATTCATCTGATAAAAAGTCAACTGTGCACAAAAGTCAACTTTGACTTTTTGAGATTTTTCACCAAAATGGATTTTTAACCCTAAAATGATTTTAATGTATGATTTGAATCATCATTCATCAAGAAAAATCAAGAAAAGTGAGATAACTTGTAAAAGGGGTAACCATAAAACTTAGAAAATTTTCTAAGTTAAAAATAAAGTGGCAAAGGTACCAACTTTGGAGGACCATAACTCCTAAACCACAAGGCCATTTTTTCTCATCCAAAGATGGATTTGTAGCCCTCACTATCACCTACAAAAACTTCAACTACAAGTCATTCCAATTCATTAAGGATTTTGAGTTATGGAATGATCAAAGTGGCTGAAAAGTGAAAAAGTCACTTTTTCCAACACTTAGTGAAATTTTCACTAAGTCAGAATTCTGCTTCACTTTTTGCCAAATGTAGGGGGATTTTTCACTTGGAATCAAAAGAGATCAAAACCAAACTTGTTCAAACAGTTGTTGTATCATATTAGAGCTTTCCAAAATGGCCAAGAACATTGCCAAATTCAACCTACATCATGAGATACAACATTGGCAAGTTGCCTTGCTGAAATCTGTCAAGGCAAGGCAGAATTTGCATTTTGGCTCGATTTGCCAAAATAAGCCAATTGCAATTGCTCCAATCCACTTGGACACCTCAGAGGATTGAATCCAAAGGGGACAATCACTGAGCCAAGCCTCCAAGGTCCAAGGAACAAGGAATAGCATGTTGAACCTAGAGTTGCCAAAATAGGGACAAGACTTCAAATTTGGAATGAGGCATTCAATGGAACCATCAAGGTGGCATGGACTGAGCCATTCTCATCTGAAATCAGTCAAGACTTATCCAATACCAAGGGGACCAAAGCTCTGTGCCCTAACCTCTAGTCAATGGCCAGAGGAGACTTTCATTTCCATTGGCCAACATTGAGGAAACCTACTTACCAGCTGCCATGTACTATTCCTTGCAAAAAAAACTTGCTCTACTATAAATAGAGCTCAATTGTGGTCAGTTTAAGTACACCAAAGCCATCTAACAGATGCTTTCCTCAAAATCTCTTTCTCTTGGCAAAAATGCCTTTCTTAGCAAGGTAGCTATCGGGTTTTGAGTTTGAGAGTAATTCTGCACAAACCAATCACTCACACACCTCACATACATCACATATGAGCTGATCAAACACTCACATAACTTCTGAAACTTCAAAATCTCAAAATCACTTGCCATCCACACAAGTTTGAAGTGAAGTTGCAGCTGAGATGCCATAAACTGATCCAGTCCATTTCAATTCAATCCAAGTGTTCAAACACACTCCATGTGGTGTAGGGAAGCTGTTCAGATCATCACAACAAATCTGTAACACCTCCAACCCAGAATTTGATTTGCTCTTGCTGTCACGACTTGAAGGTAAGCCTAAACTTGAGCATCTCTCAATCTATTCATATTTCCTCGCACAATAATTTGGCCATATGTTCATAATCATGCATGGAATGTTTTCCTTCAATTAATTGCATTGTTTGAATCGTGTATCAAAAATCCTAGCCTTCATGCAGAAATTAGGGTTCTTGAGGTTTCTTCGTGATTTCTTATTGTATGTTTAATTTAAATGAAATTAAAGTACATAGAAATGATCGTGAGGTTGAGGCGAGCATAATGATATGTGGATTGCATGTTATAATTACGTATTCAGTGAGATTGGATAGAAAATGCAAATCTGGGCAAACTGAAAAACGCGCGTGTTCTTGGTGTTGTTCTTGGCGCCATTTTCATATATTTGAATATTTGAATTTTGTGATTTTGTTTAATTGATTCAAAAATTAATTTCTCTCTGAGTTTTAATGATTTTGAGTTGGTTCTTTTTTTAATAATTCACAAAAATGTTAAAATATTTTATTTTCACAAAAAATCCCAAAAATATTATTTATTTCATATAATTGATATTTTTGTAAAGAATTAATATTTTGATTGTTTTTGGCATTTTAAATATTTTTTCTACATTGATTTTGCAACTTTTAATGCTTTCTAATTATTTTGTAGGTCAATACTTAATTTTTGAAGCATTAATCCAAGATCACAATTTGTTTTTTATATATTAAACAATTTTTGATCATTTTAATTGAATTTTTATTCAATTAAATACATTTTTGAAAACAAATTAGGGTTTTGGATTAATTCAACCCTCATAAATCATTTTCAAAACACTCTGGGCCTCTATTAGAGTGTAAGACCCAATCCTTTTTTTTTTTTGACCAAATCATCTTTGGGCCTCACTTATTGTATAAGTCCCGATACCGTCAAAAAATAAACGGCGCGATCGTCGCCTTTTCAAAAATCATCTGGGCCTACCCTCGAGTAGTAAGACCCATTTATTTTTCTTTAAACCTTTTTGGGCCTCTTGAGAGAGTGTAAGACCCATCCCCCCTTGTACAATCAACTTTTTGGGCCTCACTCATTGTATAAGTCCCTCTGTACAAGTAAACGGCGCGATCGTCGCCCGTTTAAAAATAAAAATCATCTGGGCCTCTCCTTGAGCTATAAGACCCATTCAAAACACTTTGGGCCTCTATTAGAGTGTAAGACCCAATCCCCCTTTTAACCAAAACATTTTGGGCCTCACTTATTGTATAAGTCCCTCTGCGTTAAAAGAAAACCTCGGCGCGATCGCCATTTTTAAACGAAAAATCATTTGGGCCTACCCTCGTGTTATAAGCCCCTCTCTTTTCTTTAAACCTTTTTGGGCCTCTTGAGAGAGTGTAAGACCCATCCCTTTGTACAGAAAACATTTTGGGCCCCAGTCACTTGTATAAGTCCCTCTGTACAAATTCAAACAGTGCGCTCACTGATAAAACCCTGGGCCTCTCCTTGAGCTGTAAGCCCCAAATCTTTCTTTTTCAAAGCACTTTCTCCTTTGATTTTGAATATACTGTTGTTTTTATCTTCCTTTGTTGAACAACTAACCAAACAGCATGGAAGCTCTACAACCGAGTAAGTGGTTATCGCTTTCATTTACTGCTTTCATATTATAAACTGTATTGTGGGGCTGCTCACTGTAAGTCTCCTTTCATAAACTCATATCTACTGTGTAATAATAGTATAGATATTTCGAGTTTCCCCGGCAACTACGTCTAGAACTAGGTGACGCCGTTTCACTTATTCGTAGAAATAGACGCCTAGATCCCCAATAGGAGCACCAGATACAGTCTTCTCTTCGGCTGTCCTCCTTAGGAATCGTCAAGAAATTCTATTCCCCAGAGATGAATTATTCTCGGTGAAACTTCTCTTGAATTTCTTCAAACCGCCGAACGGTTCGGACTCTCTCTAAAAGTTAAAGTCACTGGATAGTAAACCTCGCACGTTTACCAGTGGTTTTAACTCTAAAAGAGTTTTCCTGAACTTTTCTTTGGTTTGGGACCCACGAGCTTCTTAAAAGCATCGGCCTCCTCTTGGGCATCATACAAGGACCCACAGGCTTCCTATAAGCAACCCCGCCTCCTCTTGGGCATTACTCAAGGACCCTACGGCTTCTTAGAAGTATTCAGAGCCTCCTCTTAGGCTTCGTATAATGATCTCTTCCTCCGGGAATGATAGCCTCCTCTTGGGCTTCGTACAAAGACCTGTCGGCTTCTTAAAAGATTCCAGCCTCCTCTTGGGCTTCGTACAAATTGTCCCGACGACCTCCTAGAGGTATAGGAACAGAACCTAGTCATCCTCATAGAACAGTCCTTTCATAGAGTCTACTACTGTTTCTCGAAGCATAGTACAAAAGATAAAACTCTAGACTTGGACAGTCTAACTTCCTTGAGTCTCCAAGACATTCTCAAGCACCCTTCGTTAAATAGGAAGGAAACCCACAGACTCGGATAGTCTCAATACCCTTTGGATTTCCCGTTTCCTCAAAGAAAAGGAAATATCCCTGATCCTCAAATTAAATCCCTGAGTACAGTGTTACTCATATAAGAACTGATTTTCTCTTTTAAATCAGTATATTGGATCTGTCACTCAACTGAAACAGTTACAATAGCCTCCATCTCGGGCTTCGTACGAGATACCAAAATTCTCCCCAGTAGAGTCAAAACAACCTTTTAGCCTCTCTCTCAGGCTTTGTATTAGACACAAAAGATTCCCTCGTTGAGTCAATCACCCTTTTTTTGCCTCCATCTCGGGCCTCGTACGAGATATAAATCCCTTAAGCAAGAGTCGAACTCTTTGCTAGCCTCCTCTTAGGCTTTGTATAACGATATGCCCCACTGGGTCAAAAACTTTTAGCCTCTCTCTCGGGATTTGTACAAGATACAAAATAGCCTCCTCTTAGGCTTTGTATAATGATTTTCCTAGCGGAAATTAGCCTCCTCTTAGGCTTTGTATAAGAAAACCACTGGTTGATCCAATTAACCTTTTAGCATCCAAGCTGTGCCTCGTTCACAGTAAACAAACATCAACAACTCCTTTCCTTTCATCTAATCGCTGTAAACGGCAAGCCTCTGGATCATCTACATCCATGCCACTGTCCCTCTTTTAGCATGAGAAATTCCTAAGGAAAGATGGCATTGCTCTACACTGAGTTAAAGTCTTCTCCTTCAGGTTAGAAACCCTTTCTTCAGAAATTATGGCATTGCTCGGATCCGCGTATCCCAGTTAAAGTAATTCTCCTTCTCCCCTCTTTAGAGATGACAAATTCTCTCTAAAGTCGAGGTCTTTTAGCTTCACATCTTGGGCTTTGAACAAGATACAAATCACCTTTCGCTTCATGTCTTGGGCTTTGAACAAGACACCAAAACACCAATTTCCTCCCATAGAATAGGAGGAACTACGAACGCTCTGATTTCCCTGTTTCGGTAAACGGGAATACGTAGGCATAAGATCGAAAGAAAAGATCTTAGCGAGCGCAATCAACAAAAAACCCAAATCCCATATCTCCATCAATTAAAAGCAGTATTTCAAAAACGTCAGTCCTAACCTCCTAATCCTTATTCCCCGCCAGAAACCCTTTGCCTAGGAAAAAAGAAAGAAAGAACCGTATTGGCGAAATACGAATAACCAGTACAAAGGCCCCCCACATTGATAGCATTCGTAACCTAACAGACCGCTGTTTAAACTCAGTATGCAAAATAGGGTTAATTGGAGACATCTATTTCCCTTCCTTATTCAGCTCACAATAGGATAAAAAACGAATCGACCTGTAGTTTTAGGCTCAACCGCAGAGAGCGACCAGCGCTTAAGAACCGCATCCAAAATCGCTCGCTACAGAAAAGTGGCGCCCACCGTGGGGCCAATTTTTATTTCTGTATGTTTTCCTTGTAAAATGGCGACTCTGCTGGGGAGTTTCCTTTTCTGCCTTAGGGCATCATCCCCGTTTTCTACGGAAAATGGGAACTCTACCGAAGAGAAAGATTGACCTATGCTGGTCCATCTCTTAGGCAGGGAACCACAGATTGGGGCTTCCGCCAGGGAACCCATTTCTGTCAGGAAATTAAGATTCATAGCTTTATAAGTCTAGGATGATTAGGACAAATATATATACTGCTTTTCCTAATTGCTATACGTGTTTATTTTTCTGCTACTGGGAATGCGTGTGATGCCGCATGTGGTGAGATTGAGTATACACTTAAGAAAAGCCAACCTTTTTCGTAGTGCGGAAGCTATCGGAAATAACTGTTACGCGATACTACCCTCATTTGAGGCTGGTGATCTATTCTCGGTGAATGGCACTTACTCTAAGATTGCACACAACTCGCTGGCGATTCGCTTGTTGTCTGCCTTCCTGGGAGGAGCTGATGATAATGAGTACAGGTACAAAAATCACCCTAGTATAAACCTTTGGGGATGGGTAGAGCCTTGACTTCATGACAACGACCCTCTGACCCCATGTTTTTTCTATGTTTTTGTGTGCTGCATTCATGCATTCATTTAATAAAACATTAAAACATTCAAAAAACTTTCTCTTCTAGTCTCTCTGTTTTTCAAATTAAACTAAGACTGTGATTGCAAATATCAGAGAAAAAGATTACGCTAATGGATTTCGGTAGAAGGAGAACTCACCAGTATACCTTCAAGGTTCCAAAACTAGGGGATTTGAGAAAGTTAGCGAGGATGATCGTTAACCCAGAGGCTTTCAGAGCCAAGCACGGTGGTCTGCTACCACTGTTAAGAGTCCATGTGATTAAGGGGATCATGGATGCGCTCATTCAGTTCTACGATCCGGTTTATCATTGTTTCACATTCCCGGATTACCAGCTGGCACTAACGCTGGAGGAGTATTCTCATCTGACTGATTTACATATCAGTGATCGAGCTCCATTTTCTGGACTGGAAGAAATTCCAAAGAATCAGACTATTGCAAGAGCAATTCATTTGGATGAGTCTGAGGCCAGGACTCACATGACTACTAAGGGTGGCATCCAAGGTTTGCCAGCCCAGTTCTTGACAAAAAAGGCTCTATACTTCGCTAGTATAGGGAACGAGACTGCTTTTGAAAGCATCTTTGTCTTGCTCACCTACGGGTTATTTTTGTTTCCCAACATCAATAACTTTGTCGATATCAACGCTATTAAGGTTTTTCTCATTGGAAACCCTGTGCCGACTTTGCTCGCAGATGCGTATCATTCTGTACACTTAGGAAATTTGTACAGCGGAGGGGAGATCACATGATGTGTACCTTTGCTTTACAAGTGGTTTATCTCTCACTTGCCCAAGTCTGCCGCTTTTTGGGATTGCAAGAGTGTCTTACGTTGGTCGCAGAAGATCATGTCCCTCACCAACTCTGATATAGATTGGTGTAATAGGATTTATGAGGGAATCAGAATCATTGACCGTTGTGGAAACTTCCCCAGCGTACCCCTCATAGGAACTAAAGGAGGAATTAACTATCATCCGATATTAGTTCTTCGTTAATTTGGATACCCGATGAGACACATCCCACTGGGTGTTCATCTGGAAGGTCTTTTCTTCAAAGAAGGAGAAAACGACAAAGCACTAAAGATGGAAATAGTGCAAGCTTGGAAACAGGTTCATAAGAAAGGACGAGAGTCTCTGGGAAAACCGGACTGTGTCTCGGTGGAGCCTTATCTCCATTGGGTACAAACTAGAGCTCTCAAACTAAAGATGCCTTATCCTCGTTACGGAATTCTTCCGCCGAGGGAAATTGTCATGTACTTCATGACGGAAACTGAAAGGCTTCAGGTTACTCTCAACAAAGTTCAAAAGGAAAGAAGGTCTTGGAAGAACAACTACCGCACCCTCGACGTAGAGTGTATCCAAATACAGCAATTATTGAAAGAGAAAGATGCTCTGATTGAAATTTTGGAGCAGCATGCTGTAGAGAATCAAGATGACCAAAGGAATTTGCTCACTTCTTTCACCTGGCAAAGGAATGACAACCCGACAACGGCCCAAGCGCCCCGGTCAAAGAAAAGGAAGGTACCAAAGTCAGCACCCGGTTTCTCCTCAGAGAGGACTCGGGACCCATTAGTTTAGGTTTCTATTTCTGCACTTTGTAATCTACTGTATTTCCATTTCTGTAATCCTTTGAATTTCAATAAAAAGGGGTTTCCCCACTGTTTGATATTTGCAATCTAATTGTCGAAGTTTATTTTAATTAAACCTAAAAACAATTAATATAATCATTGCATTCATCATTCTCACATCGCGTATTCTTCTTACCTACGAATCTCACGTTTGTGTCTCGATTCTAGAGTCAAACTGTCTCATTCGTATAATACTTGGGCCAATCGTCAGAAAAAGATGGATGATCTTGAGGAAGAAAACAGAGAGTTGAAAGAAGAGATCGACGCTCTAAGAGAGGATATGATAATGCTTCGTAACGACATGCAAGCCATGGCAGAAGCTCAGCTACAAAGAACTGTGATCTCAGAGATCACCTCAACGCCCATCATAGAAAAGTATGATCCTAGGTATCAGATACCGAAAGATCGTCCTTGGGGCATGCCTGTTAACTATATCCCGGAAGGATATGTTCCGCCGATCACTGAAGATCAGGGAATCGCAACAGAAGCCGCCGGGCCTGAAGGTTACAAACTTCGGGAAAGCGAAGATGCCAGGGGCATACTCAAGACTCCTGAAGGTTACAAACTTCGGGAGGCGCCAAGACTTACTGCCGTAGTCACGGTACCAACCCCTGTGGTGCACACTGTCCCGGAAGGACAGATTCCACAGACACCTTCTGGTAAGAAGGAAACTATGTTTGACAGAATGGAGGAATTCCAGGAGCAGTTCTTGGAAATGCAGAAAGAGCTGCAAGCCATTCGCGGTCAGGATCTATTTGGGAAGGACGCCGCAGACCTCTGCTTGGTCCCAAATGTGAAAGTCCCGCACAAGTTCCAAGTGCCCGACTTTGAAAAATACAAGGGTAACTCTTGCCCTCAGAGCCATCTGGTGATGTACGCTCGGCGGATGTCAGCTCAGACAGAGAATCAGGACCTTCTGATTCACTACTTCCAGGATAGTTTAACCGGTGCCGCCTTCGTCCAACAATACAAGTACAATTTGGACATGGCACCCGACAGAGATCAACTCAGATCAATTTCGCAAAAGGAAAAGGAAACCTTTAAGGAGTATGCTCAAAGGTGGCATGAAATCGCGGCTCAAATTTGTCCACCTCTTAAGGAAAAAGAGATGACAAAAATCTTCTTAAAGACCTTAAGCTCATTTTACTATGACCGAATGGTTGCCAGTGCGCCCAGTGATTTCACCGAAATGGTCGGCATGGGTGTACGTCTTGAGGAAGCCGTCCGAGAAGGACGTTTGGTAAAAGACACTGGATCGACAGCGGTACTAAAAAGTACGGTAGTGCTCTCCCTAAGAAAAAAGAGCAAGATATTGGGAATATCTCTCTCGGAAAGCAAAGGCGACGTTATCAGCCAGTAGCAGCTGTAACTCCTGCTATCGGCCCCGCGCCTGTTCCTATGTATCAACCTCAGGTTGCGCAGAGCCAACCTGACCAACAAAGGACACAACAGCCTCTTCAGCAGGCTCGTCCTCCATATAACAACAACCGTACAACACGGCCACCAGGATTTGATCCTATACCCGTAACGTACGCAGAGCTGTTTCCGTTACTGCTAGCCAAGGGGCACATCCAGACTAAGTCTCCCCTTTCAGTTCCGGAAAATCCGCCTTTTTGGTTTAAAGCGGATCAAACATGTCCTTATCATCAAGGAGGTTCAGGGCATAACATTGAGACTTGCCTCAATTTCAAATCCGACGTGCAAAAGCTTGTTAGGAGCGGGCTCTTATCTTTCAAAGATACGAATCCTAATGTTCTTACGAACCCACTGCCTCAACATGAGAAGGTTGCAGTCAATCTGATTGAGAAAGAGACTAACAATGTCTATCAAATTCACGATGTACTCTTATTGGGGGCCAATCTGGTCAAGATGCATTGTAGACAGAGTGGATATGGCCATGTGCCACCTCATAACTATCACCAGTGTGATATCTGCTCTAAAGATAACCAAGGATGTTCTGTGGTGCAAGCAGCTCTGCAATAACAGGTGGATCTCGGATGGATCCAAGAGCACCGAGTTCGTGGAGTTAACATAGTCTCTACGAATTCTAACGTCATTCAAAACCACGACATCCGTGCGATGAATGTCAACTTGGTGGCGATGCACTCAAGGCAAAGCCAGTATCATAATCTGCCGCGACACGATTACAGTTCCTGTCTGATTTGCTCGGTAAACAAACAGGGATGCTCTTTCATACAAGAGGCCCTCCAGCGTCAGATAGATCTTGGATGGATCCAAGACTACCATGATAGGAACTCCTATCAAATCAATATGGTTCAGATCTTCGATATCCGCGTAATGAATACCAACCTGGTAGAGTTACATGCTGAGCAGGTCCGACTCGGATTCTTAATATCACATGATTATCAAAACTGTAAAGCGAGTTGCGAAAACGATCGAGGTTGTACCCTTGTCCAGGAGGCACTTCAGCACTTGTTAAATACTGGTGGATGCCAATCTATATGGACGAAGATACTCAGCAGATTAGTATCAATAACAGGAATCCTACTCGTCGTCAAAGTCAGGATGTCTGATCAATGGAAGGTAACCTAGTGAGGTTACATTGTATTCAAAGTGGGCGTGGCCAGGTGCCACCACATAATTACGACCGTTGTAGCGTCTGTTCGGAAAGTAACCAAGGGTGTTACCTTGTGAGAGCAGCTCTTCAGGGTCAGGTCGATCATGGAGAAATTCGTCCATATCCAGGTTCAGGACCCATCATTTGGTCGCCGAACTACCTTGCCGAGCAAGCTGAGGATGTTGTCACGATCTCTGGTCATCACAGGACCAGGGATGTTTTTTCCATCATCCCTCTACTTGACGAATCTAGAGTTCCCAACCAGGAACGGATCGAGATTACTTACGATGGTCAGAAAAATCAGAAGGTTCCCATAGTCATCTATTTACCGGGACCATTACCATATGAATCAGCTAAGGCGATCCCTTACAAATACGGTGCAACAATAATTGAGAATGGAAAGGAAATTCCATTACCCTCCGTCGTGAATATTGCAGACATCAGTCGTGTAACACGGAGCGGTCGAATCTTCAACCGAGGGGTTGGAGAATCCAACAAAGAAAAGGAACTTCAGGCGGAAATTCCTGATCCACCAGTCAGTCAATCTGGTAATCCCGACTGTTCAAAAGACAAAGATGAGATGCTAAAGCTCATCCAAAGGAGTGAATATAACATTGTTGATCAACTGTTACAGACTCCTTCAAAGATCTCAGTATTATCACTGTTACTCAGTTCAGAAGCACACAGAGAGGCTCTACAGAAAGTCTTGGAGCAAGCCTTTGTGGAACAGGATGTAACAATCAGACAATTCGATAACATTGTCTCTAACATCACTTCCTGCAACAATTTGGGATTTAGTGATGAGGAATTACCTGAAGAGGGTCGTCGTCATAACATGGCGCTCAACATTACAGTTAACTGCCAGGGCGATGCTTTAGCCAACGTACTGGTAGACACAGGGTCATCCCTGAATGTTATGCCGAAGTCCACCTTGATGCAATTATCATTCAAGGGTCCTCCGATGAGAGTCAGCAAGGTCGTCGTCAAAGCATTCGACGGATCCAGAAAAACAGTTATCGGCGAAGTTGATCTTCCCATAACTATTGGTCCTCACACTTTCCAAGTCACTTTCCAGGTCATGGACATCCGGGCAACATACAGTTGTTTATTAGGAAGACCTTGGATACATCAGGCTGGAGCGGTTACTTCAACCCTCCACCAAAAGCTAAAGTTCGTCAAGAACGATCAACTTGTCACGGTTTGTGGGGAACAAGCCTTGCTTATGAGCAACTTATCATCATCTACTTGTGTGGAACCCGAGGAGGTTATTGGAACTCAGTTCCAAGCACTATCGGTGAGCAAGAACGATCAATCTGAAGGAGGAACCTCGATTTACTCATACAAAGAGGCTATCAAAGCAGTCGAGAGTACCGATACAACAGGATGGGGACAGCTTGTCATTCCTATTGACAATAAAACAAAGAAAGGTCTTGGTTTTTCTGCAACCTGTACCCAGACAGCTGCCAGCGATGAAAGTCTTCATCCCCTTCAAAACTTCTTCCACAGTGGAGGTTTTCTTCACCCAGTGTCTCGAGCAGTTCATGCTATCAATGAGGAAGATCCCTCTGACACAGATGAAGAATGGAAGTCCTACCTTAACAAGGACGGCTATATGTCTCAGGAAGAGGTGCCTATGCCTTTTTACTTTCCTACAGAAAGTCCGAGATTTATACCAAGATCAGATGTCGAAATGATCTACGGAGATTGTGATCCGGAAGGATGTCGTGCTCCGCCAAATTCATTAGAGGAAGACACTCTGATGAAAGAAAACTTTGACCGTAACTACTATGGCCCAATGGATGGTCTGCCAATGTGTCAGCCTTACCCAGGAAACTTGGGGCAAGAAAGTCAGCCGAGTAATGAAGCCTAGCTGACCATCATTGAACAGAATACCTGTGTCCCCGCCATGTCATGGGATCAACACTCAGGTCATTTAGAGACTACTCAACATGAAGATGAATTCGCAACGTTCGCAGGACTTGAATTCATCAACTATGCTTTTCCTGAGGTCAACGTCATCGAGAGAGATGACTCCTCCAGTTCCAAAGAAGTTTGGGACACTCTGGGAGAACCAAGTGGAAAATTCAACTATATGGTCAAGTACACTGCTCCCGAAAGCTCTCGTATCAGGTTCGAAGACATCCAGCCAACTGGATGGGGAGATACAGCTGAGAGCACCAATGCTATGCAAAATGCAACAGAGGAATCCTCCTACGACAATTCTGCTTGGGAGACAGATTCCAATGATCCTGCTCCACCAGAAATCAGCGTCATTTCTGAAGACAAATCAAGGAAGGTGCCAGACTTTGTGATTCACCGAGGAGTTCGCCGCCAATGGGTTGCCGTCGAGGTTCCGAAGGTCGTTCGTCAGTCAAAGTAATTGCCATCTTTAACCTTTCAACCTGCCCAGGTGAAACGGATGTTTTGATAGGGCTCGCTTTCTGTAAATTTCCCTCTTCGCTTTGCCCAAAGCGAGTGAGTTTTGTTTTATAGGGCTGTAGTTTCAAGATTTGACTTGTTCATTAATAAAATAACGTCGTTCTGTAATTTCCGCATTAATTGTTGTTTTCTCTTTTTGCTTTTTCAGAAAATGGTAATCCTAAAAAACATTCAATAATAAAAATAAGCAGTAAAATCAAAACACTGCACACACTTACATTTTCTCTATCTCTTCTAAACACGAATCATCACGTCATGCAGATTGCTTGTTTTATACCCCGTTGAAACATACGATCCGATGCCTTCTCCCAACTTTGAGTTCCCGGTATTCGAGGCTGAAGAAGAAAATGACGAAGAAATTCCAGAAGAGATCTCCCGACTACTCAGACAAGAGGAAAGGTCCATTGAACCTCACAAAGAGCCGTTGGAAACGGTAAACTTGGGTTCAAAAAAAGAGAGAAAAGAAATCAGGATCGGAGCACTGCTCAGTCCAACTGTCAAAGAAAGTTTGATGAAGCTTCTCAAAGAATTCCCCGATGTATTCGCTTGGTCCTATCAGGATATGCCAGGGTTGGATACCAGCATCGTGGAACATCATTTATCGTTAAGATCGGAATGTCCACCAGTAAAGCAAAGGTTGAGACGCACTCACCCGGACATGGCCATCAAAATCAAAGAGGAGGTACAGAAACAGATCGACGCGGGTTTCCTCGCTACATCTGAATATCCTCAATGGTTAGCCAACATCGTACCCGTTCCCAAAAAGGACGGAAAGGTCAGAATGTGTGTTGATTACAGAGATCTAAACAAGGCAAGTCCAAAGGACGACTTTCCTTTACCACACATTGACATGCTGGATGACAGCACAGCAAAGTTCAAAGTATTCTCCTTCATGGATGGATTCTTGGGCTATAATCAGATCAAAATGGCGCCGAAAGACATGGAGAAAACTTCGTTCATTACCCCATGGGGTACCTTTTGTTACAAGGTAATGCCGTTCGGTTTGAAGAATGCGGGGGCAACCTATCAAAGGGCCATGACTACTCTGTTTCATGACATGATACACAAAGAAATCGAGGTATATGTCGATGATTTGATTGCAAAATCAAGAACAGAGGATGAGCACGTTGAACATCTGTCAAAATTGTTCGAACGTCTAAGAAAATTCAAGCTCCGCTTGAATCCTAACAAGTGCACCTTCGGTGTCCGTTCGGGGAAATTACTAGGGTTCATCGTCGGCCAGAAAGGAATTGAAGTTGATCCTGACAAGGTCAAGGCCATTCAAGAAATGCCTTCTCCGAAAACTGAAAAACAAGTCAGAGGATTCCTGGGATGTTTGAACTACATCTCCAGATTCATATTCCTTATGACCGCCACTTGTGCGCCAATTTTCAAGTTATTGAAAAAGAACCAGGATTGCGTTTGGTCAGAAGATTGCCAAACTGCCTTCGACAATATTAAGGAATATCTGTTGAATCCTCCGATTCTATCACCTCCAGTGGAAGGAAGACCACTAATCATTTACCTCACAGTCCTAGAGGACTCAATGGGATGTGTACTTGGCCAACAAGACGAAACTAAAAGGAAAGAGTCTGCCATTTACTATCTGAGCAAGAAGTTTACCGACTGCGAAACTCGGTACACGATGCTCGAGAAAACTTGTTGCGCTTTGGCTTGGGCAGCCAAACGTCTTCGCCAGTACATGATTCGTCATACTACTTGGTTGGTCTTTGAAATGGATCCAATCAAGTACGTTTTCGAAAAACCTGCTCTCACGGGAAGGATTGGCCGTTGGCAGATGTTACTATCAGAATATGACATAGAGTACCACGCTCAGAAAGCCGTTAAAGGAAGTATTTTAGCCGATCATTTGGCTCATCAACCGATTGACGATCAAGAATCAATCGGGTTTGACTTCCCAGACGAAGATGTCATGTATCTAAAAATGAAAGATTGCGATGAACCGCTACCCAGTGAAGGGCCAGAACCAGGTTCCCAGTGGGGACTCATCTTTGACGGAGCAGTTAATCATTATGGAAACGGAATTGGGGCAATCATTGTTACCCCTCAGGGTTCCCACATTCCTTTCACTGCCAAACTTACGTTCAAATGTACGAACAACGAGGCCAAATACGAAGCATGTATCATGGGTCTCGAAGAAGCGATTGATTTAAGGATCAAAAACTTGGACGTATACGGCGATTCAGCCCTGGTTATTAACTAGATAAAAGGAGATTGGAACACATACCAATCAGGATTGATTCCTTACAAAGACTATGCAAGAAGGTTGTTACCCTTCTTCAACAGAGTCGACTTTCATCACATCCCTCGTGATGAGAATCACATGGCTGACGCATTAGCCACTCTCTCTTCCATGATTAGCGTAGGTCGATGGAACGACCTACCTAAGATCGACATCATGCGCCTTGAACGGCCCGCTTACATCTTCATGATTGAAGCAGTCATAGACGACAGACCTTGGTATCACGATATCAAATGCTTCCTTCAGAAACAAGAGTACCCATCTGGGCACTCAGAAAAGACAGGAAAACCCTCAGAAGATTGGCTGGAAACTTCTTCCTGAACGGTGACACTCTTTATAAGAGAAATTTTGACATGGTTTTGCTCCGATGTGTCGACAGACCAGAAGCAGACATACTCATGAAAGAAATTCATGAAGGATCCTTTGGCACTCATGCCAACGGACACACAATGGCGAGAAAAATTCTCAGAGCAGGGTACTATTGGTTGACAATGGAATCCGACTGCTACAAGTACATGAGGAGGTGTCACAAGTGTCAGATATACTCCGACAAAATTCATGTACCGCCATCACATCTCAAAGTTCTTTCTTCCCCGTGGCCTTTTTCCATATGGGGAATCGACATGATTGGTATGATTGAGCCCAAGGCTTCAAACGGACATCGGTTCATCCTGGTAGCCATTGACTATTTCACCAAGTGGGTCGAAGCAGCGTCATTCGCTAATGTAACCCGACAAGTGGTGGTCCGATTTATCAAAAACAATATCATCTGCCATTATGGTGTTCCAAGCGAGATCATTACTGATAACTGATCTAACTTGAACAATAAGATGATGAAAGAGTTGTGTGTAGAGTTCAAGATTGAACACCATAACTCATCTCCCTACCGACCCAAGATGAACGGAGCGGTAGAAGCGGCTAACAAGAACATCAAGAAGGTTGTTCAAAAAATGGTTGTAACCTATAAAGATTGGCACGAGATGCTACCCTTTGCTCTTCACGGTTATCTCACATCTGTCCGCACTTCAACAGGGGCAACCCCTTTCTCTCTAGTATATGGCACGGAGGCAGTGCTTCCCATAGAAGTAGAGATCCCATCAATTCGGGTATTGATGGAAGCTAAGCTCACCGAAGCTGAATGGTGTCAAACTCGACACGACGAATTGAATCTGATCGAGGAAAAACGAATCACGACACTATGCCACGGTCAGTTATATCAACAGAGAATTAAAAGGGCGTTCGAAAAAAATTCCGACCTCGTATTTTCAGAAAAGGAGACCTCGTGCTCAAGAAGATACAATCATTTCTCACTGACTCTCGGGGCAAATGGACCCCAAATTATGATGGCCCCTATGTGGTCACAAAAGCTTTCTCAGGCGGTGCCTTGAGACTTGCAACCATGGACGGAGAGGAATTTGCCTACCCCACGAATGTTGATGTAGTCAAGAAATACTTCGCCTAAAACTAAAAAAAAAAAAAACGTCTCGGTGGATTGAAAACCCGAAAGGGCGGTCCAGGCAAAAGTTAGAGACATGAAAGGAATCATCCCGATGGATTGGAAATCTCATAGTACAATCCAGGAAAAAATTAGGGATAATGGCAGGTAACTATGTTCAACAGAGGCAAGTCCCTCAGCAGCAGCAGTTACAGCATCATCTATCGGAGGAAATCTCCAGTCAAAGGTCATCTTCGACAGAAGCTCAGGATGCCCCGAATTCAAAATTGGTAGAAGGATAGTGGTCGTTATGTTTCAACGTAGCCCTTTTCCCTGTAAATTACCATTTTCTAACTTTGTATATACTCTTTGGAATCACGCGTTTGGCTGATCTCCATCTTATCAATAAAATTTGAGCCCTTGTGCTTGTGTTTGTAATTCTTTACTTGTTTTAGCTTTACAGAACGACGTTGTTTAAACTTAATCAGCGATTCTTGAAATAAAACAAAAATGAATTTACTTGTTAAAACTTTTTCTGCTTTTAAATTAAAGATGGCATTTCTTTTGACTGTTGAACATCAGAAGAACATCGATTGCTTCTCCCGAAGTAAGCGAATTTCAAAGTGCAGAATCAAAGTACTCCTTCTAAGCCAGTATGCCTGAATGAAGGGATCAACTGTGTCAGAGACCTTGTTTCGTCTGACACGCCTCGGCCGAGTTCTCATCTCCTAAGCCCGATCAACATAGCTCCCCGCGTGGACTATCTCTCCTAAGCAAGGTGGAATTTCTATTTTGAATCAACGGTACTTCTTCGCCCCGCGATGGCCGAGTATCCAATTGTGTTCATCCATTAGTCTGTATGTCGCGTCTGTTTTGTCAGCATATACATACATACTTCATGCATTTTTGATTTGCATTCACATTTCATATTGCATCACTATCACTTGAGTCGGTCTTGTCCCCTAGTGATAAACAGTTTTCTCAATCGAGTTTGTCAGTTCTTTCCTCGTCAGGAAGTGTTACGTCTGCACAGTCTCGCCACCAGTGTATCTTTAGATCAGAGTCGACACTTGGCCACTTTGATAACTTGAACCTCTGAAAAGCCAGAGAAAACTCTCAATAAGCATCACTCTTCGCCATTGAATATGATATCCTTGCTTTCCCGGATTAAGGAAAATCCACAGAGAAAGCCTCGTGATCAGAGATTCGGCAGTACATCAGTATTTCTCCGAAAAGTCGTTGATGAAAAGGTCATCGACACCTCAAAATTGGACCCCATCATATGGCGTTTCTCCGGGAAGATCCCGAGAAAAGTATGATGAAAGATACCAAACGAAAGCAGTCTCTCAAGAGACTCGCTTTCCCCAGTAGAAACAGATGGCGTCTCCAACAGAGAAGTTTGTACACCTCTACAACTCAGACGAATGGGTTCCCCAGCAAGTCTGACATCAAAACTTTTTCCACTCAAATGGCATCTCCCCAGGAAAATTCGGTGAGAAGTTTGAAGGAAAATCGCTACGCATAGCGTCCTTTGTCAGTAAAGTTTATTGACATAAGAAACCGAGACCAGTTCCTTGGTGGGAAACCAGAAACGAGGGGAAGTTTACTTCAGAAACCAAGACCAGTTCTTGGTAAGAAACCAGGATCGAGGGGAAGTTTAAATTAGAAACTAAGACCAGTTCTTCGTAAGAAACCAGGATCGAGGGGAAGTTTAAATCAGAAACTAAGACCAGTTCCTTGGTAGGAAACCAAGAATGAGGGGAGGTTTATTTCAAAAGAAAACTGAGACCAGTTCCTTGGCTGAAAACCAGGATCGAGGGGAAGTTTACCTTTTCTAAGCATCATTGCTTAGTTAAAGAAGATGAATGTGTAAGCAACCATTCATAACCACCATCAAAATTTCGGATATTCCGATATTTAATCCTCTTGCACCCCGAATGCTTGAATACTAACGTCATTCATACCTTCGGGTCAAAGAAGATTAAATAGGGGCATCTGTAATACCCCAAATTTTGACCACTTAGATTTACCATCATTGTGAAAATCATCATCACAATATGGATGTACCTTTATGCTTCATTAGCCTCCCCAAAGATGGGTGAGCATCCAATACAATCAAAATTAGGGTTTCAAGCCCTCTCTGAGTGCTTAGACAAAGGATCAATCAAGAAATGACATGATCTTCAACTTGTCTAATCTCTCAAACATCCACAATGGATCAAAAAGGACTCCCACTTCAAGGATTAAGCACAAGGATGCTCCCTTCTAGGTGGATCAAGTCTCAAGATCGACAGTGTCACCAAATTAGGGTTTTGGTCAACCAGGGCCTCCAGATGGAAATTTTCATCTGGGCACAAGGCAATGATCCAAAACATAACCTAATATACTTCATGGAACCTCATGAACCCATGCATAAAGTCAATTTTGCCTCAGGGGATGCATTCATCAAAAATCAGGAATTAGGGTTTCTTGACCTAATTCACCCCTAAGTTGACTTTTGGGACAAACCATGAGCCAAGACCTCAAGAGATGATTTGAGGGTCTCTAATACACCATATTGATCCATTTGGAACAATGGATTGATCCAAGAAGCTTGAGCAACAAGTCTCATTTTCATCCGCACCACAATTAGGGTTTTAAGGGAAAAGTCAACTGTAACTTTGACTTTTGACCAGGACATGCTCCCAAACCCTAATACATGATTGAATATACCCTATGACACCCATGGAACATGTCCATCAAATTTGATTTAGGTCAAGGACATGATTTTTTGAAGAATTGTACAGTTTGGAATTCATCTGATAAAAAGTCAACTGTGCACAAAAGTCAACTTTGACTTTTTGAGATTTTTCACCAAAATGGATTTTTAACCCTAAAATGATGTTAATGTATGATTTGAATCATCATTCATCCAGAAAAATCAAGAAAAGTGAGATAACTTGTAAAAGGGGTAACCATAAAACTTAGAAAATTTTCTAAGTTAAAAATAAAGTGGCAAAAGTACCAACTTTGGAGGACCATAACTCCTAAACCACAAGGCCATTTTTTCTCATCCAAAGATGGATTTGTAGCCCTCACTATCACCTACAAAAACTTCAACTACAAGTCATTCCAATTCATTAAGGATATTGAGTTATGGAATGATCAAAGTGGCTGAAAAGTGAAAAAGTCACTTTTTCCAACACTTAGTGAAATTTTCACTAAGTCAGAATTCTGCTTCACTTTTTGCCAAATGTAGGGGGATTTTTCACTTGGAATCAAAAGAGATCAAAACCAAACTTGTTCAAACAGTTGTTGTATCATGTTAGAGCTTTCCAAAATGGCCAAGAACATTGCCAAATTCAACCTACATAATGAGATACAACATTGGCAAGTTGCCTTGCTGAAATCTGTCAAGGCAAGGCAGAATTTGCATTTTGGCTCGATTTGCCAAAATCAGCCAATTGCAATTGCTCCAATCCACTTGGACACCTCAGAGGATTGAATCCAAAGGGGACAATCACTGAGCCAAGCCTCCAAGGTCCAAGGAACAAGGAATAGCATGTTGAACCTAGAGTTGCCAAAATAGGGACAAGACTTCAAATTTGGAATGAGGCATTCAATGGAACCATCAAGGTGGCATGGACTGAGCCATTCTCATCTGAAATCAGTCAAGACTTATCCAATACCAAGGGGACCAAAGCTCTGTGCCCTAACCTCTAGTCAATGGCTAGAGGAGACTTTCATTTCCATTGGCCAACATTGAGGAAACCTACTTACCAGCTGCCATGTACTATTCCTTGCAAAACAAACTTGCTCTACTATAAATAGAGCTCAATTGTGGTCAGTTTAAGTACACCAAAGCCATCTAACAGATGCTTTCCTCAAAATCTCTTTCTCTTGGCAAAAATGCCTTTCTTAGCAAGGTAGCTATCGGGTTTTGAGTTTGAGAGTAATTCTGCACAAACCAATCACTCACACGCCTCACATACATCACATATGAGCTGATCAAACACTCACATAACTTCTGAAACTTCAAAATCTCAAAATCACTTGCCATCCGCACAAGTTTGAAGTGAAGTTGCAGCTGAGATGCCATAAACTGATCTAGTCCATTTCAATTCAATCCAAGTGTTCAAACACACTCCATGTGGTGTAGGGAAGCTGTTCAGATCATCACAACTCATCTGTAACACCTCCAACCCAGAATTTGATTTGCTCTTGCTGTCACGACTTGAAGGTAAGCCTAAACTTGGGCATCTCTCAATCTATGCATATTTCCTCGCACAATAATTTGGCCATATGTTCATAATCATGCATGGAATGTTTTCCCTCAATTAATTGCATTGTTTGAATCGTGTATCAAAAATCCTAGCCTTCATGCAGAAATTAGGGTTCTTGAGGTTTCTTCGTGATTTCTTGTTGTATGTTGAATTTAAATGAAATTAAAGTACATAGAAATGATCGTGAGGTTGAGGCGAGCATAATGATATGTGGATTGCATGTTATAATTACGTATTCAGTGAGATTGGATAGAAAATGCAAATCTGGGCAAACTGAAAAACGCGCGTGTTCTTGGTGTTGTTCTTGGCGCCATTTTCATATATTTGAATATTTGAATTTTGTGATTTTGTTTAATTGATTCAAAAATTAATTTCTCTCTGAATTTTAATGATTTTGAGTTGGTTCTTTTTTTAATAATTCACAAAAATGTTAAAATATTTTATTTTCACAAAAAATCCCAAAAATATTATTTATTTCATATAATTGATATTTTTGTAAAGAATTAATATTTTGATTGTTTTTGGCATTTTAAATATTTTTTCTACATTGATTTTGCAACTTTTAATGCTTTCTAATTATTTTGTAGGTCAATACTTAATTTTTGAAGCATTAATCCAAGATCACAATTTGTTTTTTATATGTTAAACAACTTTTGATCATTTTAATTGAATTTTTATTCAATTAAATACATTTTTGAAAACAAATTAGGGTTTTGGATTAATTCAACCCTCATAAATCGTTTTCAAAACACTCTGGGCCTCTATTAGAGTGTAAGACCCAATCCTTTTTTTTTTTGACCAAATCATCTTTGGGCCTCACTTATTGTATAAGTCCCGATACCGTCAAAAAACAAACGGCGCGATCGTCGCCTTTTCAAAAATCATCTGGGCCTACCCTCGAGTAGTAAGACCCATTTATTTTTCTTTAAACCTTTTTGGGCCTCTTGAGAGAGTGTAAGACCCATCCCCCCTTGTACAATCAACTTTTTGGGCCTCACTCATTGTATAAGTCCCTCTGTACAAGTAAACGGCGCGATCGTCGCCCGTTTAAAAATAAAAATCATCTGGGCCTCTCCTTGAGCTATAAGACCCATTCAAAACACTTTGGGCCTCTATTAGAGTGTAAGACCCAATCCACCTTTTAACCAAAACATTTGGGCCTCACTTATTGTATAAGTCCCTCTGCGTTAAAAGAAAACCTCGGCGCGATCGCCATTTTTAAACGAAAAATCATTTGGGTCTACCCTCGTGTTATAAGCCCCTCTCTTTTCTTTAAACCTTTTTGGGCCTCTTGAGAGAGTGTAAGACCCATCCCTTTGTACAGAAAACATTTTGGGCCCCCAGTCACTTGTATAAGTCCCTCTGTACAAATTCAAACAGTGCGCTCACTGATAAAACCCTGGGCCTCTCCTTGAGCTGTAAGCCCCAAATCTTTCTTTTTCAAAGCACTTTCTCCTTTGATTTTGAATATACTGTTGTTTTTATCTTCCTTTGTTGAACAACTAACCAAACAACATGGAAGCTCTACAACCGAGTAAGTGGTTATCGCTTTCATTTACTGCTTTCATATTATAAACTGTATTGTGGGGCTGCTCACTGTAAGTCTCCTTTCATAAACTCATATCTACTGTGTAATAATAGTATAGATATTTCGAGTTTCCCCGGCAACTACGTCTAGAACTAGGTGACGCCGTTTCACTTATTCGTAGAAATAGACGCCTAGATCCCCAATAGGAGCACCAGATACAGTCTTCTCTTCGGCTGTCCTCCTTAGGAATCGTCAAGAAATTCTATTCCCCAGAGATGAATTATTCTCGGTGAAACTTCTCTTGAATTTCTTCAAACCGCCGAACGGTTGGGACTCTCTCTAAAAGTTAAAGTCACTGGATAGTAAACCTCGCACGTTTACCAGTGGTTTTAACTCTAAAAGAGTTTTCCTGAACTTTTCTTTGGTTTGGGACCCACGAGCTTCTTAAAAGCATCGGCCTCCTCTTGGGCATCATACAAGGACCCACAAGCTTCCTATAAGCAACCCCGCCTCCTCTTGGGCATTATTCAAGGACCCTACGGCTTCTTAGAAGTATTCAGAGCCTCCTCTTAGGCTTCGTATAATGATCTCTTCCTCCGGGAATGATAGCCTCCTCTTGGGCTTCGTACAAAGACCCGTCGGCTTCTTAAAAGATTCCAGCCTCCTCTTGGGCTTCGTACAAATTGTCCCGACGACCTCCTAGAGGTATAGGAACAGAACCTAGTCATCCTCATAGAACAGTCCTTTCATAGAGTCTACTACTGTTTCTCGAATCATAGTACAAAAGATAAAACTCTAGACTTGGACAGTCTAACTTCGTTGAGTCTCCAAGACATTCTCAAGCACCCTTCGTTAAATAGGAAGGAAACCCGCAGACTCGGATAGTCTCAATACCCTTTGGATTTCCCGTTTTCTCAAAGAAAAGGAAATATCCCTGATCCTCAAATTAAATCCCTGAGTACAGTGTTACTCATATAAGAACTGATTTTCTCTTTTAAATCAGTATATTGGATCTGTCACTCAACTGAAACAGTTACAATAGCCTCCATCTCGGGCTTCGTACGAGATACCAAAATTCTCCCCAGTAGAGTCAAAACAACCTTTTAGCCTCTCTCTCAGGCTTTGTATGAGACACAAAAGATTCCCTCGTTGAGTCAATCACCCTTTTTTTGCCTCCATCTCGGGCCTCGTACGAGATATAAATCCCTTAAGCAAGAGTCGAACTCTTTGCTAGCCTCCTCTTAGGCTTTGTATAACGATATGTCCCACTGGGTCAAAAACTTTTAGCCTCTCTCTCGGGCTTTGTACGAGATACAAAATAGCCTCCTCTTAGGCTTTGTATAATGATTTTCCTAGCGGAAATTAGCCTCCTCTTAGGCTTTGTATAAGAAAACCACTGGTTGATCTAATTAACCTTTTAGCATCAAAGTTGTGCCTCGTTCACAGTAAACAAACATCAACAACTCCTTTCCTTTCATCTAATCGCTGTAAGCGGCAAGCCTCTGGATCATCTACATCCATGCCACTGTCCCTCTTTTAGCATGAGAAATTCCTAAGGAAAGATGGCATTGCTCTACACTGAGTTAAAGTCTTCTCCTTCAGGTTAGAAACCCTTTCTTCAGAAATTATGGCATTGCTCGTATCCGCGTATCCCAGTTAAAGTAATTCTCCTTCTCCCCTCTTTAGAGATGACAAATTCTCTCTAAAGTCGAGGTCTTTTAGCTTCACATCTTGGGCTTTGAACAAGATACAAATCACCTTTCGCTTCATGTCTTGGGCTTTGAACAAGACACCAAAACACCAATTTCCTCCCATAGAATAGGAGGAACTACGAACGCTCTGATTTCCCTGTTTCGGTAAATGGGAATACGTAGGCATAAGATCGAAAGAAAAGATCTTAGCGAGCGCAATCAACAAAAAACCCAAATCCCATATCTCCATCAATTAAAAGCAGTATTTCAAAAACATCAGTCCTAACCTCATAATCCTTATTCCCCGCCAGAAACCCTTTGCCTAGGAAAAAAGAAAGAAAGAACCGTATTGGCGAAATACGAATAACCAGTACAAAGGCCCCCTACATTGATAGCATCTGTAACCTAACAGACCGCTGTTTAAACTCAGTATGCAAAGCAGGGTTAATTGGAGACATCTATTTCCCTTCCTTATTCAGCTCACAATAGGATAAAAAATGAATCGACCTGTAGTTTTAGGCTCAACCGCAGAGAGCGACCAACGCTTAAGAACCGCGTCCAAAATCGCTCGCTACAACAGCCCGAACACCCGACCGAAGGGACACATTGTCATGGGGATGACAAAAAAAAGAAAATTCCGAAGAAACACATCGTCATAAAAATGACGGAAAGGAACATGTTTTTGGAATGTCGACATCAAAGGGTTGACTGGAAGAAACAAAACGTATCCGAAAAACCTGAGCTTGGAATACGTCGTCAAGGGGTTGACGGGAAGAAATTGAACATATCCGAAGGTACAAAACCTGAGCTCGGAAGACATCGTCAAGGGGTTGACGGGAAGAAACTGAGCAAATCCGAAGGTACAAAACCTGAGCTCGGAACACATCGTCAAAGGGGTTTGATGGAAAGAAACTGAACATATCCAAAGGTACACAACCTGAGCTCAGAACACATCGTCAAGGGGTTGACGGGAAGAAACTGAACATATCCGAAGGTACAAAACCTGAGCTCGGAACACGTCGTCAAAGGGGTTTGACGGGAAGAAACTGTCTGCTGGGGAATGGCTCGACCTTCTCTCTAGGGATATGTGTCGCTCCCCGGGATTTTCATCCAGGTACAAACGCGAAAGTGGCACGAAAACAGAGTCACCAGCAATGTGTATTTATCCCAAGAGAGGGAAAGGAAACACTGCATAAACCTGAGAGAAGGAAAGAGCAAGGTCTTACGACCAAGAGAACAGGGTTCGGGAGTCGGTTATGCGAGGGGAAGGTATTAGCACCCCCACGCGTCCATCGTACTCGATGGGATCCACGCTTGAAGTACTGCTCAAAGGGTGATAGAAAAGATACTGGAAAAAGAATGGAAAGAGAACGAGAAACAAATGTAGGGAAAATAAAAGAAGTGCTCGAATGGGCCCTACCCCACTGCCTACGTATCTCATCGGGAACATGAGAATCAGAGCGACGTAGTTCCCCTCAACAAGGGTCGCTTTGTTTGTGTTTTTTAGTGGAAACATCAGAGTGCGCGTCCCAGCAGTTAGGTGTTGCAGCTCGCTGTATGGAGACTTAGGCGTTACCTGTTTGCGGTAGAACGGACGTGACAAATCCTTAAGTAATAGAATGAAGGAGATGAGAAGAGAATTTGTTTGTTTTTGTCTTTTAAGAAAAAAGTATTTTTATTATTGGTGTGTATAACGCATATTGTATTTCAGTCTTTCACGTGGGATCGAATGCCTCGCATATCGACCCAAGACAGGACGTGTGCTAAACATTCTAAGAAAGTGAGAAAAGACCCCTCACTATCTTATTCTCACATTAAAGGCTCAAATACAATATATCTTATGCCTTTATTAAGTGTTTTTGCTTTTGTTTTGAGATGAGAAGAAGAGAGACTCAAAGGTTAAGAAAGGTAAAATCTAATGAGGGGGACTAAGACTCAAACCCTAAAGTTATCATACATGGATGTTCCTAATGGTTAAGTGTGGTTTAGAAACCTAACTCTAAAAGAAAAGAGAAGAAGAGTGAGTTCTAACTTACTTCCAAGATGGAAGTTAAGTTAAGAACTCAAAGGGGATGAAAGAGATTGAACAAAGAAAGCATTAGATGCTTATCACAATCACAACTTGAAATCTTAAAAGAGATAAGAGAAGAGGTTGTATGTGGGTGTACACCCACTCACTTGACTTACCATTAGCCCCTGAAAATGTTAGCAAAAAAACAATTTGTAAGTAAAGAAATAAAGAAAGAATAACAAGTAGAGATCAAACAAGTTAAGAACTAAAGAAGAAATGTCCTAAAGGTTGATAAAGTTTCTAAGTCACAACTTATACCCTAAGAAAGCCCCCTAAGGTTAAGGTACCAAACACAATCAAACTTTACACAAACAATGTCTTAAACATCAAAGAAATGCATCATGGAAGTAGATGATGAAAGATGAATAAAAATGAAAAATGAACATGTATTTATGCTTAAAGAAATGTCAAGGTCAGAAGTATACACCACTTATAAATGTCTCATAATGCATATGAACAATCATACAAGTCATAGATGAAATGATTCAAGTGGAAGAATAGATGAAGAAGAAATGAAAGGGAGAGAAACAAGTTTCAATTAGATGCACAAATTTACATGTTAAAGATGCATAACATATGAAATGAGTATGAATGCATATATACCAGTAGCATACAATTGATGATATGCAAATGACATGAGTGAAATGGCATACACAATGCAAACACAAATCATATAGAGCACAAGAAGAAATTAGATGTGGAATTAGGACAAAAATGCAAGTTAAAAATGTATAAACACACATCAAAGGTAAACACAAATCAAAATGACCTATAAGTGAACCTAGAAGGACCTATAGTCCTCTAGACAAACCCTATAATTTCACACAAAGCAAGCAAGACAAGATGGCACAAGTGCCTCATCAAAATCATGTTAGATGGAAGTAGAATAATAGGCACAAATGTTGCTTCAAATGCAAGGTATCAAACAATTACCAAATCACATGAGAAAAATAATGAACATAGGTCTCAACTAACCTAAGTCAGGGGCTAAACATGTATAAAAACTCATGGCAAAACTCAAAAGGAAACATGATCAAAAGATCTCATAAAGTCTCATTGAAACACATCCAAAGGAAGCTCAAATATGAACATCAAAACCTAAGATAAAATGACTTTGAAAATAATATGAAAATGTTTCTAGATGCCTTTAGATGTTATATAAATATGACAAAAATAATGAGTGCAAAGATTGTGTGAGTTAAGAGAAATAAAATGGGAAAGGTCAAGCATCAATGAAGGACATCATTTAAAAAGAAATTAAAGAGAAATTATGAAAATATAAGTAAAAGTTACTAAAATCAAAATTAAAAATAAAAGAAAATTAGTTTTATGTATCAAGATGACATGTGAATTTATTTAGAATTTTTAGAGTTGAATTAATATTTTTATTAAAATAAAATCAAACAACATATAAAAAGAAATTAGAAATGTGAAAGAAATGGAGCAGGGGGTGTGGCGAAAGTAAAAATGAAGTTCAAAAGTGTTTGGGCTCAGAACATGGGGGCGTGAAAAATAATTTAAGTCCAGTCCAAAATAAGCGCGTGCGTGTGTGTGTTATGGTGTACACTCAGTCAAAGGTTTGACGCATTTACAACCACATGATCAATCAATCAAGAAAAGTAACATAATCCAACGAAACACAAAGCATGCACACAATAGTTACCACGCACTCACACATATGCAAGCATCTGAATCAAATAATATGGCACGTGACATGGACACTCCCTCATTTATGTGTTGGCAAGCTCTCAAGCGTTGGATGAAATAGATCAAACGGCTGGGATATAATTTGGTCCTAAAACCCTAGCGAACCCTCACCGGCCGGAGAAGGACCTCCGGTCATCTTCTCCGGCCACCTCCGGCCACTGCAACTACTTACATACTTCAAGAAATTCACAAAAATTATACCAATTGAAAGAGGAAGTTAAGGAGGACAAGGATCCACCATTAGTTTTCACAAATCACACACATATGCAGAGAATCGAACACATCAAGTTTGCCCTAGGTTTGGATCTACACCTCTAAAAGGTCTATCAACTAGCCAGATTACTCAAGTTGCTTCTATTAAGCTAAAACCAACATGAAACAAGCAACAATAAGTAGAAATCGTGCAAGCAAAGCTTGAAGAAGTTCAAACCTGGAACTCTGAAAAACTTTGAATCAAAAGAAAACCAGAGAGGAGAACTTGATCTTGATCTTTCTAAGAGTAAAATAAATGCTCTAAAGCTTCGAATCTTGATGAAAGCAGAGAGAAAACCAAATCTGAAGTGAGATTGTACTTGATGAATTAACCTTGTTTCAGCTTGTTCTTGATCAAAAGGTCACAATGTGAAACAATGGATGAAGATGATTATGGAATCGTGCAAAGAGAAAACGAATTCAGAGAGAGTTTGAGAGTGAAAGTTTGTGAAAATGTGAGAAAATGAATGAAGCTCCCTTCCAAAATCTGTTGAAACTTTATTTATATCTCTAGTTAACTTGTTAACCCCAAGAGTTAACAGTTGGAAGTTGGTTAAATGAGTTGGTTTAGCTGAGTTGAGTTAACAGAATAAGTTGGGTTAGTTATTGGCACGAGTTGGTGAGTTTTATTAGAGTGTGGAGAGGTTTATGTAGCTCATGGTGAGGTTTAGTGAAATGAGAGGTGGTGATGTTGTGTTGCTACAGCAAAACTTGTGGAACAAGTTTTCCACCTTTCCTCTTTGGTGTATGGAGAAGTATGTAGCATGTATGTGTAAGAAACATGTGTGTTCATAATAGGAAAAGAGTGGCTGGTGTGTAGTGCTTGATGTATGCGTGGGAACTGAATCAATAACAACAATGTCAACATTCTATTCTTGGCAGCATGGTTTCAATGAAAACAAGGAGGTTTGATGATGAAATTCTCTAAACATAATACATGAAATGAGATGATCTTGGTGGCTATGGAACGATGGTACATCATAGAACATGATTAATGTTGGAATCAAAGTGAAAGAAGACCTTTAACACACTTGAAAATGGCTTGAAACTCAAGGGATCCAAATTGTCTCATGGGCATGGCAACTTGTTGCATGCATGGCATCATGGCCTATGGCAATTTCAGAGTGGAGCTTCTATGTTTGGACCACTATAACTCCTCTATAACTTGTTCAAATGGAAAAATGTCCAACATCAAAGTTAAAGAGGACATGGAGATGAACAACTTTTATGTTCAACAATTTTTCATTTGAAGCTTACTTAATGGAGAAAATTGGCTTGACATTTGGCACACCAAGTATTTGATGAAATTATGGCCTGGAGGCCTGAACTTGCCTTGCCATGACTTGAAATTTGCCTTGATTGTACCAAACTTTGATTGATCATAACTCCCTCAATTTTGATCCAATGGAAGAGTTCTTGATATGGATTTGAAGCTTGGAATGTGATATTTGATTGGTTCAACTTGGGCCTGAAGTTTGAAGCTTTTATCTTGAAGAAAGAATGCCTTGAAGTGTGGTGCAAAATGGTCCAAACTTGCCATTTTTGGAAACCCTAAGTTTCTAAAAATGGAAACTTTATGCAATTCTTGATTTTTGATGATTCCTCCCTCATTCCTTGATCAAATCTTGTCCAATGAACATATATAACTTGAATTTCATGATTTTGACCTTAAAAGTCAGGAGTTGACTTTTTCCTTTGCACAGTTGACTTTTCCCCAAATTTCTTGATTCTCAAGCAACTGGCCAATTGAACCTCTTCTGAAATGGACCAAAGGGTAATCTTCTATCCTTATATACTTGACATCATGTAGAAAACATTGAGATCAAGTTTGAACCAAAATTTCATCAAGAGACTGCTTGAATCACAAACCCTAATTTGGACTGTCTTTGATAGGAAGTGATGAATTGTCCAATCTTCTTGGTGAATTCTCTTCTTCCAATGACTTGTGGGATCAATTGAGATCATATGAGATGTAAGAGACTCTTTAGGCTTGCTTGAAGACCCTTGACTCTTGTTCTCTTGCTCTGGATGATCAATACTCTGAAAACCACTGACCACATGCCCTATGCTGAATGTAAAGATGAATGCTTTATTTTTCTATGACTTGAATGCAATGAAAGCACATGCTAAATGATATAAAAAATGAGAGGGCAAATTTTGGGGTGTTACAGCTGCTCCTATTCAATCACTGTTGACTTGAATGGATGATAGCGATTGCTTTCAGACTTTCAAGGTATGGAGAGATTGAATACCGAAAATAAACAGAAAATTTGCACTATGTGGAGAAGAAGAAAAGGGATATAAACCCAACCAAATGAACTCTTCTTGAATAGAACTATGATGATAACCATACTGCTGGAGAGATGTCTTTTGTACGACGCCAGACGATTACTGGCTTGCCACGCTGCCGGTGGGCTTTACCAATATCTTTTAAACGACGCCAGACGACTACTGGCTTGCCACACTGCGGGTGGACTTTAACAATGTATTTTAAACGATGCCAGACGACTACTAGCTTGCCACGCTGCCGGTGGGCTTTAACAATGTCTTTTAAACGACGCCAGATGACTACTGGCTTGCCACGTTGCCGGTGGGCTTTAACAATGTCTTTAAAATGACGCCAGACGACTACTGGCTTGCCACGCTGCCGGTGGGCTTTAACAATGTCTTTTAAACGACGCCAGACGACTACTGGCTTGCCACGCTGTCGGTGGGCTTTAACAATGTCTTTTAAATGACGCCAGACGACTACTGGCTTGCCACGCTGCTGATGGGCTTTAACAATGTCTTTTAAACGACGTCAGACGACTACTGGCTTACCACGCTGCCGGTGGGCTTTAACAATGTCTTTTAAACAATTCCAGACGACTACTGGCTTACCATCCTGCCGGTGGGCTTTAACAATGTTTTTAAATGACGCCAGATGACTACTAGCTTGCCACGCTGCCGGTGGGATTTTGCAAAAATTCAGCACTGGATTACGCTCTGCATACATATCAGACATCTCTGTTGACTCTGCTGAGGAACAATGGTCAATGATGTGACCTCAGAGACTCCTGAAAGGAGATATCTCTGTTGAAGAATGAATGAACAATTCGTCTGCTTCGAATTGTCACGCTTGCCAAAAATAAACTGGACTTTGAGATACGGGGAAGTGATGACTCCGCCAGGAATTATCTCATCTGTCTAGGGATGAATTCTGGTCATAGCAACTCCGCTGGGGATGATAATTTTTTTGAATGACGTTCTGCTAAGGAAAAATGTCATTAAAACTCTGCTTGGGGATCTATCAAACCTGAGATCCTTTGCGGGGATAATCAGCCTTCTGACTCGGCTGGGGAAAGAATATACTAACACTCTGTTGAGAAAGAGATTCTGTTGATCTGCTAAACCTCTGCGGGGAGAAAGAACAACTTGGCTGAGGAGTATTATTGACAAGATTCAATGATGAACTCTGTAGGGATATAACTCCCGGAAATATGATCTTACTGAGGATCGGAACTACTCCGTCGGGGGTACGCAAATCCTGGTTGGAAGACATTCTGTTTCAACATGCTGAGAAAGAGTCCATAGAGATCTGTTGGGAAAACATAAAGCATATCCACGGTAATCTTGTCGGGGAACAAAACTGTCGAGCTTAGGATAAGTGCCACAATCTCCCATGTTAGGCGAACTTTCTGTTTGACGACTCCACTAGGGACAATGAGTTTACAACAAACTCTGCTGGGGAAAACCGCTTCAAAGCGGCTTGTACTGGGGAAGCCTCTTAAGAGAATTTTATAGAAGACCAAACGTCTTCAAACTCTTAGACAAATACTGAGACTTGAACTAGTCGTATAATAATTGAGAGGTCACTCTACTGGAGATAATAGATATGGAACACATCCTGCCGGAGGGATTTCACGATGCCCCATGCTTGAGAGGATCACAAACTCACTTTTGCCCCAGATTACAAGGTTGATATGAAGAAAACGTCCCAAGAGAACTTTACAGAAGATTTGGTATCTTCAAACTCCTGGACACTCACTGAGTCTTGAACATTAGCTGCAAGGTCTGCGAAACAACTCCACTGGGGAATTTCCAACCGTTATTGACACAGAAAAAGCTTGTAGCTATCGAAAGTATTGAATGGGACAATCGACTTAATAAGATACTACGATACTCAGTGGCCATTACCTTGTCGATATTGAATCGTCGTGAGCGACCGTCAGCTAATTAACAGACTCAATCAGTAAACGTTGTGACAAATGGGTGACATGTGAATCCTTTCTTGAACATGATTGCCCCGGTGTTCTGCAAGCAAAAGAATATGCTCATATGGCCCGTGCTAAAAAAATCTGACTCTAAACCATCACTTGATGGGGAGAGTACCCAACAAAGCTTTGTGTTGTAGATGACGTCATGGTAGGCTTCTAAATGTAAACCTGCAACAAGAGAAATGCACGCATATGTCTCGGAGGCTGCATGGTTTGAATCCACCGTCCGGGGTTAATCAACATTCAAAGCAATTTTAAATGTTTTCCCTGCGCATGTTATTATAAAGCCTCAATGTTTTCAACGATGCAATGTTTTTTTATCAAACATTCGGACGTTTTTGCAAACAAAACAGTAAAATGAAAACAAATAGGAAGCTTTTTGACTGAATAACCAACTTTATTGATTGAAATGCCCAGAATAGGAAAGTACATCAGGAAGCAATCCCTGGAAAGAGGTGATTACTGAAAATTAAGAAAAGAAACTATCCTAATGGCAACGTGAAAACGGCGTTTCACTGAGTTTCAATTCTGCTATGACCAGTATGTCTTCAAGACTATCCGATTATATTTACTTTCTGAGGAGAATGATTGTACCGATTCCTACCCTTTGGAGATTGCCAGTTTGAGTGAAACGATGAGGCAGTACAGATGACTCAGATCGCAGTCTTCTCTTAATCCCTCTTTTCTGTGGATCGCCCTTTTCGGGTTTTCAATCCACCGGGATACCCTTTCTTGCCTGAGTTGTCCTTGCGGATTTTCAACTCACCGGGTGTACAAATTTTTTTTTTTATATCCCTAATTTTTGCCCGAACCTTTTTATTCTGTTTTTATGGTTCGCCGGGATGCCCTTTTTTGCCTGTACTTTTCTTTTTTTCTATCCAGCGGGTCTCTTTATGCAAAGTATTTTTTGACTGCGTCTGAGTTGACAAGGGATGGAAAATCTTCACCGTCTATGGTTGCAAGCATTAAGGCTCCTCCAGAGAAAACCTTTTTAACCACGAATGGACCTTCATAGTTTGGTTTCCATTTTCCCCTGTGATCTGTGTTTGGAGGATGGATCCTTTTAAGTACCAATTCACCAACTTGATACTCCCGAGGTCGCACTTTCTGATCAAATGCTCGCTTCATCCTTCTCTGATATAATTGACCATGACAAATAGCTACTAGTCTCTTTTCCTCAACTAGGCTCAGCTCATTGAATCGGGTGCGAACCCACTCGGCCTCATATAGTTTGACATCCATCATAACTCTCAGTGAGGGAATCTCAACTTCAACTGGTAGGACTACCTCCATACCATACACCAGTGAGAACGGTGTTGCCCCAGTAGATGTCCTTACTAATGTTCGGTACCCATGCAAGGAAAACGGTAACATCTCATTCCAATCTTTGTAGGTCACCACCACCTTTTGCACAATCTTCTTGATATTCTTATTGGCCGCTTCAACAGCGCCATTCATCTTTGGACGGTACGACAAAGAATTGTGATGCTCAATTTTGAAGTCCCGACATAATTCTGCCATCATTTTGTTGTTGAGATTAGAACCATTATCAGTAATGATTCTTTCGGGAACTCCATAACGACATATGATATCTCTCTTCAGAAATCTAGCTACCACCTGCTTAGTAACATTAGCATAAGACGCTGCTTCCACCCACTTGGTAAAGTAATCAATAGCGACCAAGATGAAGCGATGGCCGTTGGAAGCAGTTGGCTCAATCTTTCCAATCATGTCAATGCCCCACATTACAAAGGGCCAAGGAGAAGACATGACATTCAACGGACTCGGAGGTACATGCACTTTATCCACATAAGTCTGACATTTGTGGCATTTGCGGGCGTATGAACAACAATCTGCATCCATAGTCAACCAATAGTACCCCGACCTCAACAATTTCTTTGCCATTGCATGTCCTCCGGCATGGGTACCGAAAGAGCCTTCGTGCACTTCTTGCATCAACATGTTTGCCTCGTGTCTATCCACGCATCTGAGCAGAACCATGTCAAAGTTTCGTTTGTACAGCACGTCATCTTGGTTCAAGAAGAAACTACCAGCCAATCTCCTCAAAGTCTTCTTATCTTTGGTAGATGCCCCAGGCGGGTACTCTTGACTCTTCAAGAAGCATTTGATATCATGAAACCACGGCTTGTTATCAAACACCGCATCAACAACAAACACAAATGCAGGTCTGTCAAGACGAGACACATTAATCTTGGGTACATGGTTTCACCTTTGCACTTTGATCATAGAAGACAATGTGGCCAAGGCATCAGCAAACTTATTCTCGTCTCGAGGAATATGGTACAACTTTACTATTGTGAAAAACGTCAGCAGTCTTCTCGTATAATCTCTATACAGAATCAGATGTGTCTGGTGCACATACCAGTTCCCGTTCCCTTGATTGATTACCAATGCTGAATCACCGAAGATATCGAGGGTCTTAATTCGCAAATTAATCACCTCCTCAATCCCCATTATACAAGCTTCATATTCTGCTTCATTGTTGGTGCATCCGAAAGCTACTCGGGCAGTGAAGGGCATATGAACACCTTCTGGCATGAATAGAACTGCTCCAACTCCGCATCCATTCATGTTGACGGCCCCATCAAACATCAAACTCCATTTGGATTCAGGGTCTGGCCCCTCCTCTGGGAGTGGTTCCTCGCAGTCTTTGACTTTGAGAAACATGATGTCCTCATCAGGGAAATCAAATTTCATGGGTTGGTAATCATCAATAGGCTGCTGCACAAGATAGTCTAACAGGATACTTCCTTTGATGGCTTTCTGAGAAGTATACTGGATATCATATTCAGTCAGCACCATCTGCCAACGTGCAACCCGTCCGGTCAATGCTGGTTTCTCAAATATGAACTTGACAGGGTCCATCTTTGAAATTAACAAGGTTGTATGAGTGAGCATATATTGCCTCAATCACTTAGCAGCCCATGCAAGTGCACAACATGTCCTCTCGAGCATTGGGTATCGGGATTCGCAATCATTGAATTTCTTGCTTAAGTAATAGATGGTGTGCTCCTTCTTACCCGTCTCGTCATGTTGACCGAGAACACAACCCATGGATCCTTCAAGCACAGTCAAATACATGATCAATGGTCTCCCTGGAACTGGAGGCATGAGAATTGGAGGTTCCCGCAAATTTTCTTTTATTTTCTCGAAAGCCCTTTGGCAATCGTCATTCCACCTGACCGCTTTTTATTTTCTTAACAGCTTAAATATTGGTTCACAAGTGGTTGTGAGATGAGATATGAACCGTGTAATGTAATTCAATCTACCCAGGAAACCACGTACTTCTTTTTCTGTTCTCGGTACAGGAATTTCTTGTATCACTTTTATTTTGCCAGGATCAACCTCAATTCCTTTTTCGCTTATGATGAAACCCAGCAATTTACCGGACCGCACTCTGAAAGTGCACTTGTTCAGATTCAGCCTTAGACGAAACTTTCTCAACCTCTCAAACAGTTTCTTCAAATTGACTAGATGCTCTTCTTCGGTTCGAGACTTGACAATCATGTCATCTACATAACACTCAATCTCCTTATGAATCAAGTCATGGAAGAGTGTTACCATAGCTCGCTGATACGTTGCCCCGGCGTTCTTCAACCTAAAAGGCATCACCTTGTAACAGAAGGTACCCCACGGGGTAATGAACGTTGTCTTTTCCATGTCTTCCGGTGCCATCTTGATTTGGTTGTACCCAGAGAAGCCATCCATGAAAGAGAATACCGAGAACTGAGCGGTGTTGTCAACCAGCACATCAATATGAGGTAAAGGTAAGTCATCTTTGGGACTTGCTCTGTTTAGATCCCGGTAATCAACACACATTCTGACCTTACCATCCTTCTTCGGCACGGGAACGATATTTGCAACCCATGGTGGGTAATTGGTGACGGCCAGAAATCCCGCATCTAATTGTTTTTGTACCTCCTCTTTGATTTTGAGAGCCATTTCTGGTTTAGTTCTCCAGAGCTTTTGTTTAACAGGAGGACATCTCTCTTTCAATGGCAACCTGTGCACAACAATGTCTGTATCTAACCCCGGCATATCTTGATACGACCAGGCAAAGATGTCAACATATTCCCGCAGCATACTGATCAGCTCTTTCTTCACCTCGGCCTGCAGACTGGCTCCAATCTTAATCTCTTTCTTGGCATCCTCAGAACCAATGTTGATAACCTCAATTGTCTCTTGGTGAGGTTGAATGACCTTCTCCTCCTACTTCAACAATCTGGCCAATTCCTCGGGAACTTCACAGTCTTCTTCATCCCCCTATTCGGCTTGATAGATTGGATTATCAAAGTCATACTTGGCCATAGCAGAATCGTTATCAATGAAATCCAGGTGATTAAGTCTGCATGATTGGGGGTCATGCTTTATTTTAGAATGAGACTTTTTGAAAAAAAGAAACAAAATAAAAAAATAAATAAAACATTGCCATTTTATTGTTTTTTTCTGCAAAAAAAAAAATGAAAGACAAGGAACACAAAATTTGAATGCAAAACGACCTTTATTAATGATAAAAAAACCTTGCAAATGCAATTATGAGGCCCTACAAATGGATCTACACGCCTTGGGAAGAGCGCGAGATTTTAACATGAAACAAAGAAGAACAAAGAAAATTACTCTGTTTGAAGAGTAACTTGAACAATTTCTTCAACAGACCAATTGCACAGCTCTTGACCCGGTACACACGGGCGCACCCAATTGTCGAGATCACAATCACTGTCGACACCATCTTCACTTGCAGCGTACATCTGATTTGGATTAATGATTCCCCCGCTGTAGAATGTAATCGGCCCCTTGCGCTCTGCTGCAGCAGCTTGATACGGGTTATAGCCTATACCGAACTTATCTTCCTTTGCAGAGACTTCAATCAATTTGCCCCAGCCTTGGGCATTACCGACTTTGACTACTTCCACTGCCTGTCTGTAAGAAGTAATACAAGTACCCACCTGTTCTTCGCCCTGAGAAGATACCGCCTGTGAAGACGAATCACCAATATTGACTGCCACAAATGCTTGACTCAGCATCTCATGGACCTCTCCATCCATTTCCACGTACTTAAAGGTAGACAGCTGACTTACGAAGATGTCTTCTTCTCCACATACAGTCACCACTTGACCATCAACCACATATTTCAACTTTTGATGCAACGTAGATGTCACTGCCCCAGCGGCATGAATCCACGGTCTGCCTAACAAGCAACTATATGCGGGCTGAATGTCCATCACGTAGAACACACACTTAAACACCTGAGGACCAATTTTTACTGGGAGCTCTACCTCTCTGAATACAGAACATTTAGAACCATCGAAAGCCCTCACTACCAAATCACTTGGTCTTAGAATAATTCCGTCAGCGTCTAACTTCATTAAGGCCTTCTTTGGTAACACGTTCAGGGAAGACCCCGTGTCCACCAACACATGAGATAATACTGCCCCTTTACACTCCAGGGTGATGTGTAATGCCCTGTTATGATTATGACCCTCAGTAGTCAAATCAAAATCTGTGAAACCTAACCCATGGCTAGCAATGACATTAGAAACAACAGACTCCAATTGATTCACAGTAATCTCTTGAGGTACATGGGCCATATTCAAAACCTTAAAAAGTGCCTCTCGATGAGCTGCAGAACACATAAGCAATGACAAGATAGAAATTTTTGATGGCATTTGGTTCAACTGATCGACCACTTTATAATCACTCTTTTTGATAAGTCTCATGAACTCCTCGACCTCTTTCTCAAAAGTACCTTTCTGCACAGATTCAGGAATAACAAACTCCTCTGTAGCCACCTGTTTACCCTTGGCTTTGGCTGCTGCTTCAGCTTCAGAATTGGTTCTCAAAGTCTGTGGAGCAAACAAGCGTCTACCTCTAGTGAAGCCACCAAGACCTCCAACATTATCAATACTGGAACTACCCCTAGCTGGAGTTTCCACCTCTTGTTTTTCCCCTTGGTAGTAAACATCTGCACCGTAGTGCCATGGGATAGCCCGCTCACTAGTATAAGGAACTGGTCCTGGTACCGTAATAGTAACAGGACTCACTACATCAGGCACAATGATAGCAGCAGGCGATGGCACTTGAATTTCAGCTGGCGTAAAATAAATGGTAACAGCTGCACATCATCGCCCTTTTTGTCCCCCTGATCAAACTGTAGACAACCCTCATCAATCAAATTTTGAATACCGGCCTTCAGTTTATCACAACTATTACTCTGGTTCTTGCAATCAACATAACCTTCTTCACAGCCAGGGAACACTTGCCCTTTCAACAACCGAGCCTTCACAAAACTCAAGTGATTCCTCACCCTATTCACATCAGTTACCAAATTCAAGACCTTCTCGTCTTCAATGGCATTGACCTTTGGCACATTATGATCCGACATGGGATTCTGAAGCATATTTGGTGGAGGCGAGAAATTAATTGCTTTGGCATCGATCAAATCTTGTACTTTATGCTGAAATGTACGACACTATTCAATACTATGACCTGGAGCCCCAGAATGATACTCACAGCGGGCATTAACATCGTAACCCTTTGGTAATACTGCAGGAGCTGGGCCCATCGTACGAAGCTCCACCAGATTAAGCTTCAACAATTGGGGTAGCAAAGCTACGTAAGTCAAAGGCAAAGGGTCCATACACCTGTCAGCTTGTCTCTGCTGATATGATCTCCATGGCTGTTGATTATTCTATGACTGAACATTCTGTTGCTGTGGTTGTGACTGAACTTGCGGACTAGGAATGGTCACAGCAGCAACCTGATTATAGGAATCTTGATAGCATCTTACTCTTCCTTTGTTCTTATAAACAACACTGGCCTCCCCATCTCTCTTTCTGGTAGATCCAGCAAATGGGTTCCTCACTCCTGATGAACTAACACCACTGACATCTTGTATTTTTTCGAGCTTCAACAAACTTTCAATCCTTTCCCCAGCGATTACAATGTACGCAAACCCAGTTGAAGGACAGGCAGCTAATCTATCCAGGTAAGTTCCCTGAAGAGTACCCATAAACATGTCGGCCATCTCTCGGTCCTGCAGTGGAGGTTGAACCATGGCAGCCAACTGGCGCCATCTTTGAGCATATTCCTTAAAACTCTCCATCGCATTCTGAGCCATACTCTACAGCTGAGTACGGTTTGGAGCCATATCCATATTGTATTGATACTACTTGACGAAAGCATGAGCTAACTCCTTCCAGTTCCTCACAGAAGTCCTGCTCAACTTCATATACCATTCTTGAGATGCCCCAGTAAGGCTGTCTTGGAAATAGTACATCCACAATTTCTCATCGTCGGTATGAGCGGCTATCCTCCCCACATAATATTGGAGATGAGTTTTAGGACAAGTAGTGCCATTGTACTTGTCAAATGTTGGTGGCTTGAACTTATGTGGAATTATTACTCCAGGTACCAACCCCAAGTCGGAAACATCAAAACCAAGAGTGTTCTGGGATTCAATGGACCTGATTTTTTTAGCGAGCTCGTCAAACCGGTGAGTGTTCTCATCTTCAGCATCTAACAGAGTGAACTGATCATCTTAGTTATCTTCAACAACCTGACGAAACCCAGTATTTCTAGGAGGGTCACCGCCTGCATTAACGCCAGCCTGATTACCATTGCCATTCTGTACCTCTACCTGTGGCCACTCGACCATTGCCCTGAGTCTTTCCTGATTTTGAGCCATACCAGTCATTAATGTCATGAACTAGTTCATCCTGTTCCTCAGCTCAGCCAATTCACTTTGCATCTGATCCATGATCTTAGCTTGGTTTCTGTGAGTTGCGTACTGGTGGACGTGGTTACCATCTATAGTGCCTGAAACCAAATAAAGGTTAGAGGACCTGCAACGAGTACCTGAAAAGCAAGCAACAAAATGCAAAATGATATGCAATGCAATGCAAATGCCATGTTTATCATTTTGGAGGTGCCCTACACCCTGATTCCAATCTTAACCACAGAAAGCTGAAGATCGCGATATGAAGATACGTGCCGTGATTATGTGCTTGTGTACAGATAATTGCCAACGGAATATTTCTGAATAAACTGCTCGTTTTGATTACAAAAGAAACCAAATATACGCACAACGTTCAACAATGGGTTCAAACATCATACATCAAAATAGTGGATTAATCAACAAGCCTGATGATATCCATCAACAAAACTACATTAAGAGAATGAGAGAAAAACTGTCAATCTGACAACTCCAAGTCCTTCAACTTCTCACTTGAATACTTGACTTCCTCGAAGAGTATGCGAGTACGCTGGTGATTTGGTCTTTCGATTAACTCCTTAATCAGAACATCTCTTTTCGTCAGAGCTTCAGTCAGTGAACCCATATGCATCAGGAGAGCTTCATCATCACAGACCCCTTTATGCTTTTTCATGCCTGCTTGCATTTTGAGTTTCCCCATATCTACCATAGCCTCTTCAAGCTCCTTCTTGGAAGTCTTTAGCTCCTCTCTGGCACTTTCCAATTGCTCTTGACTTTTGCCAAGGTTCTCCCGATACTTCCTCCATTGTTCATGTGCCTTTTTGAGCTCGTCATCCTTGATCTTCAGCTGTTCCTGCAACTCTGAGTTTTCCATCCTAACCTCATCCCAAGCTTGCTGAAACTTGGCTAACGTGTCTTTAGTCTAGGCTAAGGCCTATTTGGTCTTCTTATGAGCTTGAGTGGCAGCATCGGCACCCTTACTAATTTTCTGGAAATGTTGAGCTCTTTCGGCGAAATCCTTTTCTCTTGCAGCTAAGATTTTTCCGGCGTCTTAGGCTTTATCCTACAACTCTTTATTGGCATGCAGAGCGTTTTAAAGAAGACTACTCAGATCGGAATTCTCCACCCGAAGCTCCTTCACCAACTTCTGCAGTTTGTCAAACTCCTCGATGGCTGCCGTGGTGGGCTGCTCTGGCATTACAGGATATAGAGGGGGTTCCCTTGAAAAAGGCAAGAGTAATTCGTTCACCTTTATTTCAATCCATCTTTCATAATCAGGATAAGATCTGCAATCCATTTTTCCAAAAACTGTTTTTCTTGTTTTGCGCAGGTGCCCCCAAGCATTCACAACTTCTCTCAGCATTTCCTAATTTTCAGTCCCTATAAAGAACAAAAATTTCTCAACATCCCGATCTTTGGGAGGATACCTGGAAGCGTATCCAAACTGTCTAATAGCCAGGATCGAGTTATAATTGATTCCCCCTTTCCTTCCAATTAGAGGCACACTGGGAAAGTTCCTACAACTGGTGATAATCTCTATTCCCAGCAACTTACGATCAAACCAGACAATGTTATTAGCAGTCAATCCCATTATCCACTTGGGCCATTTTAAAGAATCTTTTGTGTCTACAAAAGCGACTGTTTGAGGTAAATGCTTCAAAAACCAATGAGATAAAAGTGGAGTGCAACAATTGACAGATCCTCCCCTTCTTTTTTCATTCTTGAAGTGCACCGAGTAGAAAAAATCTCTTAGCAAGGGGGAACCGGATTTTTGAGAACAAAAACTCTTATAGCCTGCATATCCACAAAATCATGTTGATTAGGGAAAAGAACAATGCCATATATTCACAAAGCCAAGATGGAATTGTAAACCGCCCAATCCTTTGCTCCAGTAGCCTCTTGAGCTTGACCGGTAAGAAAGGATAAGTGAAAACCTTTGACCCCATTCTTGATAGTCACACTTCCTTTTAGCACTGAATCTTTCACCTGTACCGCAGCTGCAATCTCCTCTATGTTAGGATGACTACCAGAAAAGAATGGCAATGCTGATTCGACCGGAATTCCCAAAATAAATGAGAACTCTTCCAACGTCGGCATCAAAATGTAATCAGGAAAAAGAAAGCATCTCAGCGAAGGCTCATAAAACTGTAGCAACGTGTGAAGAGCATCATATTCATAGTGTGTGATTCTGTGGACCATCTCAACCAATTTCCCATATTTCTTCTGGAAGTTGACAAGAACACCCAGATCAGCCATGGCTATCATCTTATGCAGTAAGTCCAAAGTAGGTTCTGGGAACTTGTATGCAACATTGTTCTTTCTCTTGAGAACTATCTCTGTCGAGCCCATTGATTGGAATCAGAAGTGTAATAAGCACCTGTAAATGACAAACATGAATGTTATGACATAATAATGCAATGCAAAAGGGCATGGTATCAGCGTGCTCTGTGTCTGTACTGGACTGTGTGCACGGTGTCTAAGCAAATCTGAGAATAATACTGTAGATATAAACCCACTGACTGTAATAGGTTATGTCATCTGTATGTGAAAATACCAGAGTATTAGGGTATGTGGGAGGCATGGTCACCTGCAAACCTATAAACACCCGCCCATACTCACATGTGGGGTACTAAAACAGCGGTTCTTTAGTTTCGGATTCTCTATTTTGAGAAGCAATAGTACATTCATCCCTCGGGGTACAGTATTATCGCCAAACAAAAAGAACGTTCACTGATTCCCCAAAAATAAAGGCCATCCTATGCAAGTTCCCAAAGTGGGCCCTCGGGTGCGAATGGGTTTGCCACAGAATGTGGTCTGCCACTGTCACCACTAAAGAGGGATGTTTCCACTAAGGTCCTCAATGATCGGTCACCAGAGTCGACAACTTTCTAGGTTAACACTCTGAAATGCACAAGACGCGCAAATCAGAACATCTCCCAAGAAAACCTCATCTGGTTGTGAATTTCCTGTAAACCATACGTACCAAGACGCTACGTAGGCCACACTACTTTCCACTCTAATCCTATGTATGTACTCAAGCCTGTGTAATGGGCTTATCTCTCATAATACCCATCCCGCCAAACAGAAAACCAGCACATCACAGTCCAGTATAATAATGATATGTAATGTAGTAAATGCGTTAAATACAGTAATACCGTAAATAGCGATGCCTTAACACCCAATGAAAGAAAAACAGACAAGTGCTAGGACTGACTCGCTTAGGGAACCAGAGATTCTGATTTTTTCCCTAGCAGAGTCGCCAGCTGTCGCTCCCGGGATTTTCATCCAGGTACAAACGCGAAAGTGGCACAAAAACAGAGTCGCCAGCAATGTGTATTTATCCCAAGAGAGGGAAAGGAAACACTGCATAAACTTGAGAGAAGGAAAAAGCAAGGTCTTGCGACCAAGAGAAATGGGGTTTGAGAGGCGGTTACGCAAGGGAAAGGTATTAGCACCCCCACGCGTCCATCGTACTCGATGGGATCCATGCTTGAAGTACTTCTCAAAGGGTGGTAGAAAAGATACTGGAAAAAGAATGGAAAGAGAACGAGAAACAAATGTAGGGAAAATAAAAGAAGTGCTCGAATGGGCCCTACCCCACTGGCTACGTATCTCATCGGGAACATGAGAATCAGAGCGACGTAGTTCCCCTCTACAAGGGTCGCTTTGTTTATGTTTTTTAGTGGAAACGTCAGAGTGCGCGTCCCAGCAGTTAGATGTTGCAGCTCGCTGTATGGAGACTTAGGCGTTACCTGTTTGCGGTAGAACGGACATGACGAATCCTTAAGGAATATAATGAAGGAGATGAGAAGAGAATTTGTTTGTTTTTGTATTTTAAGAAAGAAGTATTTTGATTATTGGTGTGTATAACGCATATTGTATTTAAGTCTTTCACGTGGGATCGAATGCATCGCATATCGACCCAAGACAGGACGTATGCTAAACATTCTAAGAAAGTGAGAGAAGACCCCTCACTATCTTATTCTCACATGAAAGGCTCAAATACAATATATGTTATGCCTTTATTAAGTGTTTTTGCTTTTGTTTTGAGATGAGAATAAGAGAGACTCAAAGGTTAAGAAAGGTAAAATCTAATGAGGGGGACTAAGACTCAAACCCTAAAGTTATCATACATGGATGTTCCTAATGGTTAAGTATGGTTTACAAACCTAACTCTAAAAGAAAAGAGAAGAAGAGTGAGTTCTAACTTACTTCCAAGATGGAAGTTAAGTTAAGAACTCAAAGGGGATGAAAGAGATTGAACAGAGAAAGCATTAGATGATTATCACAACCACAACTTGAAAGCTTAAAAGAGATAAGAGAAGAGGTTGTATGTGGGTGTACACCCACACACTTGACTTACCATTAGCCCCTGAAAATGTTAGCAAAAAAACAATTTGCAAGTAAAGAAATAAAGAAAGAATAACAAGTAGAGATCAAACAAGTTAAGAACTAAAGAAGAAAAGTCCTAAAGGTTGATAAAGTTTCTAAGTCAGAACTTATACCCTAAGAAAGCCCCCTGAGGTTAAGGTACCAAACACAATCAAACTTTGCACAAACAATGTCTTAAACATCAAAGAAATGCATCATGGAAGTAGATGATGAAAGATGAATAAAAATGCAAAATGAACATGTATTTATGCTTAAAGAAATGTCAAGGTCAGAAGTATACACCATTTATAAATGTCTCATAATGCATATGAACAATCATACAAGTCATAGATGAAATGATTCAAGTGGAAGAATAGATGAAGAAGAAATGAAAGGGAGAGAAACAAGTTTCAATTAGATGCACAAACTTACATGTTAAAGATGCATAACATATGAAATGAGTATGAATGCATATACACCAGTAGCATACAATTGATGATATGCAAATGACATGAGTGAAATGGAATACACAATGCAAACACAAATCATATAGAGCACAAGAAGAAATTAGATGTAGAATTAGGACAAAAATGCAAGTTAAAAATGCATAAACACACATCAAAGGTAAACACAAATCAAAATGACCTATAAGTGAACCTAGAAGGACCTATAATCCTCTAGACAAACCCTATAATCTCAAACAAAGCAAGCAAGACAAGATGGCACAAGTGCCTCATCAAAATCATGTTAGATGGAAGTAGAATAATAGGCACAAATGTTGCTTCAAATGCAAGGTATCAAACAATTACCAAATCACATGAGAAAAATAATGAACATAGGTATCAACTAACCTAAGTCAGGGGCTAAACATGTATCAAAACTCATGGCAAAACTCAAAAGGAAACATGATCAAAAGATCTCACAAAGTCTCATTGAAACACATCCAAAGGAAGCTCAAATATGAACATCAAAACCTAAGATAAAATGACTTTAAAAATAAAATGAAAATGTTTCTAGATGCCTTTAGATGTTATCTAAATATGACAAAAATAATGAGTGCAAAAGATTCTGTGAGTTAAGAGAAATAAAATGGGAAAGGTCAAGCATCAATGAATAAAATTAGTTTTATGTATCAAGATGACATGTGAATTTATTTAGAATTTTTAGAGTTGAATTAATATTTTTAATAAAAGAAAATTAAAAAACATATAAAAAGAAATTAGAAATGTGAAAGAAATGGAGCATGGGGTGTGGCGAAAGTAAAAATGAAGTTCAAAAGTGTTTGGGCTCAAAACATGGGGGTGTAAAAAACAATTTAAGTCCAGTCCAAAACAAGCGCGTGCGTATGTGTGTTATGGTGTATACTCAGTCAAAGGTTTGACACATTTACAACCACATGATCAATTAATCAAGAAAAGTAACATAATCCAACGAAACACAAAGCATGCACACAATAGTTACCACGCACTCACACACATGCAAGCATCTGAATCAAATAATATGGCACATGACATGGACACTCCCTCATTTATGTGTTGGCAAGCTCTCAAGCGTTGGATGAAACAGATCAAACGGCTGGGATGTAATCTAGTCCTAAAACCCTAGCGAACCCTCATCGGCCAGAGAAGGACCTCCGGTCATCTTCTCCGCCACCTCCAGCCACTGCAAATACTTATATACTTCCAGAAATTCACAAAAATTATACCAATCGAAAGGGGAAGTTAAGGAGGACAAGGATCCACCATTAGTTTTCACAAATCACACACATATGCAGAGAATCGAACACATCAAATTTGCCCTAGGTTTGGATCTACACTTCTAAAAGGTCTATCAACTAGCCAGATTACTCACACTGCTTCTATTAAGCTAAAATCAACAAGAAACAAGCAACAATAAGTAGAAATCGTGCAAGCAAAGCTTGAAGAAGTTCAAACCTAGAACTCTGAAAAACTTTGAATCAAAAGAAAACCAGAGAGGAGAACTTGATCTTGATCTTTCTAAGAGCAAAATAAATGCTCTAAAGCTTCGAATCTTGATGAAAGCAGAGAGAAAATCAAATCTGAAGTGAGATTGCACTTGATGAATTAACCTTGTTTCAGCTTGTTCTTGATCAAAAGGTCACAATGTGAAACGATGGATGAAGATGATGATGGAATCATGCAGAGAGAAAAAGAATTCAGAGAGAGTTTGAGAGTGAAAGTTTATGAAAATGTGAGAAAATGAATGAAGCTCCCTTCCAAAATCTGTTGAAACTTTATTTATATCTCTAGTTAACTTGTTAACCCTAAGAGTTAACAGTTGGAAGTTGGTTAAATGAGTTGGTTTAGCTGAGTTGAGTTAACAGAATGAGTTGGGTTAGTTATTGGCACGAGTTGGTGAGTTTTATTAGAGTGTGGAGAGGTTTATGTAGCTCATGGTGAGGTTTAGTGAAATAAGAGGTGGTGATGTTATGTTGCTGCAGCAAAACTTGTGGAACAAGTTTTCCACCTTTCCTCTTTGGCGTATGGAGAAGTATGTAGCATGTATGTGTAAGAAACATGTGTGTTCATAATAGGAAAAGAGTGGCTGGTGTGTAGTGCTTGATGTATGCGTGGGAACTGAATCAATAACAACAATGGCAATATTCTATTCTTGGCAGCATGGTTTCAATGAAAACAAGGAGGTTTGATGATGGAATTCTCTAAACATAATACATGAAATGAGATGATCTTGGTGGCTATGGAAAGATGGTACATCATAGAACATGATTGATGTTGGAATCAAAGTGAAAGAAGACCTTTAACACACTTGAAAATGGCTTGAAACTCAAGGGATCCAAACTGTATCATGGGTGTGGCAACTTGTTGCATGCATGGCATCATGGCCTATGGCAATTTCAGAGTGGAGCTTCTATTATTGGAAGACTATAACTCCTCCATAACTTGTTCAAATGGAAAAATGTCCAACATCAAAGTTTAAGAGGACATGGAGATGAACAACTTTGATGTTCAAAAATTTTTCATTTGAAGCTTCCTTAATGGAGAAAATTGGCTTGACATTTGGCACACCAAGTGTTTGATGAAATTATGGTCTGGAGGCCTGAACTTGCCTTGCCATGACTTGAAATTTGCCTTGATTGTACCAAACTTTGATTGATCATAACTCCCTCAATTTTGATCCAATGGAAGAGTTCTTGATATGGATTTGAAGCTTGGAATATGGTCTTTGATTGGCTCAACTTGGGCCTGAAGTTTGAAGCTCTTATCTTGAAGAAAGAATGCCTTGAAGTGTGGTGCAAAATGGTCCAAACTTGCCATTTTTGGAAACCCTAAGTTTCTAAAAATGGAAACTTTGTGCAATTCTTGATTTTTGATGATTCCTCCCTCATTCCTTGATCAAATCTTGTCCAATGAACATATATAACTTGAATTTCATGATTTTGACCTTAAAAGTCAGGAGTTGACTTTTTCCTTTGCACAGTTGACTTTTCCCCAAATTTCTTGATTCTCAAGCAACTGGCCAATTGAACCTCTTCTGAAATGGACCAAAGGGCAATCTTCTATCCTTAGATACTTGACATCATGTAGAAAACATTGAGATCAAGTTTGAACCAAAATTTCATCAAGAGACTGCTTGAATCACAAACCCTAATTTGGACTGTCTTTGATAGGAGGTGATGAACTGTCCAATCTTCTTGGGGAATTCTCTTCTTCCAATGACTTGTGGGATCAATTGAGATCATATGAGATGTAAGAGACTCTTGAGGCTTGCTTGAAGACCCTTGACTCTTGTTCTCTTGCTCTGGATGATCAATACTCTGAAAACCACTGATCACATGCCCTATGTTGAATGCAAAGATGAATGCTTTATTTTTCTATGACTTGAATGCAATGTAATGCAATGAAAGCACATGCTAAATGATATGAAAAATGAGAGGGCAAATTTTGGGGTGTTACAATATGACACTGCCTTGACTGAAATTTGATTCAGGCTTCTGTACAAGGTACCAAATCTTGCTTATGCTTCGCATGCATATGTTTGAATTTCTTTCTATGGCGTAATGCTCCATACGAAATGGAAATGCTACGCGTTTGAGTATGCAATGCAAATATGCTTACTATATGCAAAAGGACCCCTCCAGCAAAATAAATGCTAAAGAAAAGAGGCCAACTCCGCTGGGGATGACGAACTGAATTGTCTCCGAGGCCACGAACCCTACTGAGGAAGTCACGCTGAACAGCCTTCTGGATATAACCACTGCTGAAGATGAACTGAAGAGAACTCCCACTCCGTTGAGGATCAAGAATAACAACTTCTGAAGATGAAACCCACAGATCGGCTACCAAAAAGGTGCCAATAACCATTGGACTTGGAATCTTCCAGGGACGTCAACCACTGTTGACCAAGCCATTGAGATGACTAGCACCAAACTCTGCTTGAGGAATAAAGTCAATAACACCGAACCTGCCGAGGAATATCATTGACCTTAACCTGTGGTCGGGGAGACGCCTTAAACCTGCTGGGGAATACCAGCCACCACCAACAAATCTGCTTGAAGAACAATGGTTGATGATATCAACTCTGTTAAGGGACATCATCGAGCTTACTCCTCTGTTGGAGACTTACCTCTTAGCCTTACCCTGTTGGGGAGATGGAAACAACTCTACCGCAAACTGGGGGATCACAAATCCAACACTCTTATCCTATACATGCCTATGAACTTTTGCTGACGAGCAGTGTACTTCACCACCTGGCTAGGGGAGAGCGAACTCCTGAACTCTTGCTGGGAGAATAATCATGATCTTCATGACACTTTGCCGAGAGATAAAAATCCAGCTATCTCTGCTAGGGAGAGAGACTCTACTGGGGTCGTCACGTGTTAGCTATCAATATGAACCCTACAGATGTGACCAAAAGAATGTGCCCTGGTGCAGCATAATCCAAAATGAACTTGTCCTTAGGATGTATCATGAAGATCTGACATATCTTGCCCCATGATCCTGATTAACCGTTCTTTAAAGAGAATATCCTTTTGCTTTTGGGGTGGCCTGCCCCAACCTTGAAGTGATTTTGCCCCTGACTGGCTGATTTGCGAAGGAATTCCTCTAATTGACTGACCTTTGAGAGATTTGTTGAATCTCGACTTGGTTGCCCCAGATTGGCTTAATCTTGGAATGTATTACCCATTTGATATGACTTACCCTTGCTCAACGGAGTACTCAGGCGTTTGCATCTTATCGTGATCAATCTTTCCATTGCAGGAACTTTCCTGATATCAAGTACTTACTCGCAAGTAAAACCGATCGTTTTGAAAAGATAATTTTAATGCAATGCATATGACAGTTTTGAAATCCAAGTCTGTTCACTGGAAAAATGTTGTGACATATATTGAATGAATCACTAATCAAAACGTCACTGATACCAACATGAATGGTAAGAAGATCCTTTTAGGAGTCAGCTTCGACGCGATCTTTACCGAAGTATGCTTTCGAAACAACCCCGCCTCAATTAGGTCTTTTGAAGGTTGTAACGTGGCCTGGTTCACGGTTTGAGAAAGAAAGGATATAAGGCTCAAAGTTTTGTTTTAACCCACCCAATCTCCTTGATGTTCTCTAGTCCTACGTTCAGCTAACTCGACACAAGCGCTCAACTTTCAAAAAGGTTAATGAATGGTAGGAGCATAGAAAGACCCACACGGTTTTCGGAGTGACAATCAACCCTTTTGTATTCGGTGTCGGCGGTCATACGACTTGTTCTTTATCGGGCATTTTTCTTTTTTCATCTTCCTTTTTTCTTATTTTCCCCTTTTTATTCTTTTGTTTTCCCTAATTTTTCCTGGACTGATTCTTTTTTGTATCTTTCGATTTTGAAGTCCAGCGGGATGCCCTAACTTTTGCCTAAGTCATTTGTTTTCAAGTTCGACTTAGCGGGCTGTCTTTTTTCTTTGATTCTTTTTCTCTTTTTTTTTTAACAAATCGTGTGACACTGGCTTGTATGACTTGTTTACAAGGGTTGTGACTGCCTCACTCTCCGGTTGGTGAGGGATAACCGTTGTGATTTGATCCTCGAATGGGACACTCCTTTGAAATTTGAACGCTTGGTAAAATTAACTGACACCTACCCTGCCCCAGGTTAAGGTTGAGGTTTTTTCCGTTTTCAGAAAGAAACTCCTACTGCTAGGCTCAAAGGGGTTTACAAGGGATTATCTTCCTTATATCTCCGGTGTTTGGGAAGTTGAAACAATGCCTGTACATCATCAGCAGGGTTTTGTTCAAAAGCATACAATCAGAAGTTTTGCGTCTTTGAATATCATCATCCTCCCTCGGATCCTGCTTAAACAAGTGTTAGATATCGATAAAAAAAGTATGAGTGAACACAAATGGATTTAACCAAAACATGCATATTCATTTCATTATCATTATCAATCGAAAATAGACGAGTTTTACAAATGAGTTTGCACTTTAACAGAAAAGAAACTACAAATGCAAAGAAATGACATGATCTAAAAGATTGCCAACTTCGGGGAACTGGGCTTTCCAAGCTTGATTTGCTACTGAACTAGCTATCTTCAGAATTTCTCATCAAAGTCAGTCTGATAATCATCTGTACAACTGCTCTCGGTGACTTCTTCCATGACCTGAACTGATGAACCCACCTAACTGAATGAAGGAGAATTCTTGATCTGAATACCCTGAGGCATGAATGAGAACATGTTGGAGTCAAGAAGTGTCTGAACTTTGATTTTGAGCACCTTACAATCTTCAGTTGAATGCCCCTGTGCTCCAGCATGGTAATCACAATGGGCGTTGACATCAAAACCTGGTAGATACGGAAAAGGCACTGGCTTCAATTCCTTCGGCAATATCAATCCACCTCTTATCAAACCTGGCAGCATCTGACGATGTGACATTGGAAATTAAGTGAAGTGCCTCTCTGGCTTCCTGGGTCTTTGTCGGGCGTGCTGATGTGGATGACGGCGGTATGACCGTTGATTCTTAGGAGATCCCTTATACGAAGACCCAGAAGATTGCTGACTCTGAACCGTTGAAACACCTGAATACTGAGGATGAGGTGGGGGATATTCTTGGACAAAATTACTTTCTTCCTCCCATTCCTCTTGAGAACTGACAACTGATTCACTTTCACTAGCCGGGAAGTTCGAGGCGCTTTGGATTTTTCCGCTCTTGATACCGAACTCGACGCCTTCTCCAATTATTACCAAGTCAGAAAACTTTGATGTTCCAATCAACTTATCGAAGTATGGTGCTTGCAAAGTATCCCTGAACATATCAACCAATTCTCTTTCCACCAGTGGTGGTTGAACGCAAGCAGCTAACTCTCTCCATCTCTGAACATACTCTCTGAACGATTCATTATCCGCTTCAGACAAACCCTGCAACTGTAGGTGGCTGGGAGCCATGTCAAGATTATAACTGTATTGTATTACAAAGGCGTTGGCTAGGTCTGTCCACGATCTAATGCAACCACTTTCCAACTGCATGTACTAACTCAACGATGCCCCACTCAGGCCGTCCTGGAAATAGTGAATCATGAGCTTATCATTATAGACATTGAGGTCATTCTTCGACAAAACATCACCAAATGTTGCTTCGGACAGCTATCCCCTTTGTATTGCTCAAACTCCGGCATCTGAAACTTTGGAGGTAACACAAGGCCGGGCACCAAACACATGCTCGCAGCATTCAGATCAAGAGTATCATGCTTCATTAGGGCATCAAGATTCTCTTCCAACACACGACATCTTTCATCAAACTGAACAGCCCGTGGGTCCTTAGGATTCACCTTTGGAATTACCCCTTGGAAATTTGGCACAGAGAAGGCAAAGCTCTGATAGTCTGTGGCATCAAGAGAAGAAGAATGTCTATCTCGGACGATGGTACGCTCGTGTATAATATGATTCTCAACAGGGACTTGCACAGGCTGAGCTTGAGTAACATTGTTTACCAGAGGTGGAATGACATTCCCAGTTCCTGAAGTCCTCCGAACATTGGCTTCTCCCCTATTCATGGCTACCATAGCTTCCACAAGTTGGTCCAACTGACTCTTCATCAATTCAACGTCTGCCCGAGTCACAAACTGATTCTGCTCTCCTGAATTCATGATCCCTCCAAAATTCTGACTCAAGTCCAATACAAAAGTCGGGCAATCAACTGCGGTTCAGACAAAGGATGGATGAGCTCACTGGTTCGGCTGGAGAAGGATATGCAAAATAATGCAAGATGCAAATGCAATGCAATATGAATGCAGCAGACATGGGATCAAAGCTTCCACATATTCTAAATAACTGTTGTGCTGCTGACTGAATAAGTTCACAAGTCTGTTCTGAAGAAAACCAGAATACCAGGCTGATAAGTCCACCCTGATAGGAAAACCAGAATACCAGGTAGGTTGAAGGCCAAGGTCACCTGCAAACCTGCAAACACCCGCCCCTCTCACATGTGGGTTCTAGAAAACCGAGGATCCTCAGTATCCCGAGCTCTCAGGTCGAGAAATGATGATACGGTCACCATTTCTGGTTTGGCATTATCATCAATCGAGGAGGCCTCAACTGATTCCCCTAAAAAATAAGGTCATCCTATGCAAGTTCCCAGCATTGGGTCCTCGGATCGACAAGTGTAATGGGTTTTCCATTTCTGGTCTGCCATTATCACATGTCGGAAGGAGAGGCGTTGCTGAGTCCTCGGAGAAACGGTCGCCAGAGTCGACAATTTTCCAGGTTACATTCCATCGTCTACCCCAAATGTGCAGGATAGAATATTACCAAAGAAAACCTCGTCTGGATGTGGAGTTTTCATGTATACTAAGTCTGGCCAAATGCCAAATAAGTCACACTACTTTCCACGCTAATCATAGGTGTATGCTCAAGCCTGGGTATTGGGCTTTTCTCTCATGAATCCAACCCACCCTACAAACAGAAAATCCAGCAGCAGAACAGTACAACATATGACAGTAATGAAATGAAATGCAATAAATGCGGTAAATACAGTAATACTATAATACAGTATTATACAACAAAATAAAGCACAACAATAAACACCCAATGAAAATAAATAAGCAAGCGCTAGGATTGACTCGCAAAAGGGGATGGACCAGTAAGAGGTCAACCTATCCCTAGCGGAGTCGTCAGCTGTCGCTCCTGGGATTTGGATCCAAGTATAAACGCGAAAGTGGCGCAGAAAATAGAGTCGCCAGCAATGTGTATTTATCCCAAGAGAGGGAAAGGAAACACTGCGTAAACCTGGGGGAAGGGAAAGAGCATGGTCTCATGACCAAGAGAAACGGGTAAGAGAGTCAGTTACGCGAAGGGAAAGTGTTAGCACCCCACACGTCCATCGTACTCAATAGGATCCACGCTTGTTGTCTCGATTAAAGGGTGTCGTCATCTGAAGCTCCACTGCTACTGGAAAGGAGAAGGAACGGGAACAGAAGAGGAACGAAGAAATGAAGGAGAAAAGAAAAAGAAATGACTCGATAGGACATTGCTCGTCCTATGCCTACGTATTCCCTCGTGCAATGGGAAAGTCAGAGTCAACGTAGTTCGGACACGAACTAAGGGGGGAGGTTACTCGCCAAGACATCGCCGTCTTGTGCCTATGATCCTCAATCAGACGAGAAAGAGGAAATCAGAGCAGACGTAGTTCGACCTACGGGTCGAAAAGGTCTCAGTCGCATCGGGGGCGAGAGAAAAGGTTCAGTTATCAGGTTGGTCTCGATCGCAAGGGTGCGAAAGAAGAGGGGAGGTTAGTTGTTAGTGTGCTCGCCAAGGATAGGGATCCTCGTGCCTACGTATCTCATCAAAAATGAGAATCAGAGCATCCGTAGTTCACGGAAACGACCACGGATTGGGAAAACAGGTTCGGTCTCGATCGCATGGGTGCGAGAGAAATGATGAGACTCACAGAAGGTCTAAGGGGGAAACTCTATCCTACAAGTTATCATGCAAAGTGGCCCTAAAGTCAGGATTATGAGGGAAGTCTACCTAATGTTATCATGCTTGGATTGAGAGCCTAATGTCTATCCTACTCCGAGCATAATCAGAAATTAAGTCGGACTAGGAGCCTTAGGGAGCATGTGAATACAAAGTAATCAACAAGTAAACATCAGACAACTCAATCACAAAGATAAAATAGAAAACGAAACAAAGTTAGGAGAAATTCAAGTACTCAAAAAGAAAGATCAAGAATATCCAAGAGAAAATAGAGTGCAAATTAAAAACAAGATTAAAAGTTAGTCAACAATTATACTAAAATTAAAAGTTAATCAAGATTAGTAACTAATTCCTAAAATTAGTTCAAGTTAACTTCTAGAAAAACTAATTCTAAAGTTATAAACTAATATTAAAACTAACCTCTAATTCTAATGAGACTTATCAAAAATATAACTAAGAGTTAATTAAAACTAAAATCAAAATGTAAATTAAAATTAAAGTTTAAAAACACAATAAAACAAAACAAATAATTTTACAAAAAAAAAGAGGGTGCAGCAGTACTATAGGGGGTGGAACAGCAAATTCAGGCGCTGTGCTTTATGTTAATGGCCCATGAACTCTCCTTGCAGCCACAGGGGGGGGGGGAGGTGCGAGTGAAAAAATTAGGGTGCGAACAGGAACAAACAAAGGGCCTAAGGCCCATGACCCGGTTGGCCACTCCATGACCTAACCCTAAAAAGGACCAAGACATCTTCTTCTCTCAATATCCTCTTCAAACGAACAACAAATTGTTGACGGCCCTCTCCACTCACCTCTCCTCTATCAAAGCTCTAATGGCCTCCTTCTTCAGTTGCGCCACTTCTCAGCTCTCATCTGTGACCTCCACCACGATACACAACCCTTCCTCACTTTGTTCAACCTCGCCTCAACCATGCTCTCCCCTTCTTCTCGTCGGAAACAAACTCCATACCGTTCTCTCTTTCCTCAAGCCACCGCCGGCGATCTCAATGTTCAGTCGAGTTTATCCCCAATTGCTCCCAAAATCCTTATCCACATGAAATCGAAACTAAACCAAATCAAAATCCCCTGCAAAACGACGTCGTGAATTCAAGAATGAATTGTTCGCTGCAAACAACGTCATGAATCGAGCTCCAAAATCACACTTATCACAAACGTGAATCCAACCTTCGGTGATAGTTTAAGCAAACGCAGCTTGTCAATCGATCCCAAACATTGATTCTACCGGCGAACTCCACACCTCTTATACGACAAGGTTTGAGACGCACGCGAAACACTCAAGTAAAACAACGCAAACTCACAGCAGCAAGTTGATTAATCAACAATAAAATCATGGAGCACGATTGATGTACCTCCCGGAGATAGTCTGGTGCTTCTTCGACCTCGAGCAATTTGGTAGAAACCGAGAAAGACTTCAGGTATGCGTAGTTTCTCTGTTCTTTGCTTTCTTGGTTCTGTTTACTTCCTCTTCTTCTATTTCTTCCTGCTGCAGCATTCTTGTTGTGTTGATGTTGTTGCCTTCTGTTGTTATGTTGATGTTGTTAAACATTTTAGCTCCTTCCGCTCAAAATTTTGATGTGAAATTCTGAGAAGAATAATGATCTTTCCATGAGCTTTTTGTGATTAGGGTTTGGGAATGGTTATTGACGCTGAGTAGTTTTTGATTAGGTTTTTTTTCCCTCAGAATTAGTGCCCGCTCTCTCTTTTATAGCTAGGTCAACCTTCTCATTTTTTTGTGCAACATGGACATTAGAGAAAAAAAATGATGTAGGCCTAACAATTATTTTTGTATTGGATTGGAATTTTATGGTAGATGGTTGGAAAAAATGGGTAATGAAATTAGATATAAATATTGGTAGATGGATATTATGGAAATTAATAAAATGGATAGAAATGTGAATTATAAATTTGAAATGAAATGGATGTGAAATTCGAACTTCTTCTAACATCCTCTAATTAAAACGAATCTCCTGAACCACTGACCGATTTGCAATTGAAGCAACAACCATCTGAATTAATCATCTTATGAATTTCTAACCAAATAAACCATGAATTACTTTGAACCTGAAACAATCTCTTGATAGTTCGACCAAGATTAAGTCAAACATCCATCTGATCCTGATTATGACTGAATAAACGACATCTGACTTTAAATTAAACACCTCAACCTGGCACCAATGCTCTTGAGATGTCGAGAAGGATCCAAACCCTGATTTACACCAACGAAACTCTGACCCAATACTTTTGATGCCTCCTTTGAATAAGAGAAACCCTGGAGCTTGATGAACCTCTGAATAAGAAAAACACCAATAGCAAGAAAACTCTTCGATCCCATGTCTTAAAAGACCAATGCAATGTATGATTATGAGTTAAGACCTAAATGAGATGCAAATGAGAAAGAAATGTAAGCCAGAAAAAGTTAGAGATAGGTAGGGCAAATTTTGGGGTGCTACACCGGGCCCTGTTCTCATTATCATAAATCCTGCTTCTACTAACCAGTTTTGGATAATTCCTTATCTTTTGACAAGCAATGCACTGTTTGATCTCGGGACGCTGCCCATTCTCAAACTTCAAGCATTTCGAATTTATAGCTTCCTCCGTATTGTAATGAGCACAATACTGCACCAACTCTTCAAACTGAGCAGCATATTCCGCAACAGTCATGTTACCCTGTTTCAACTCCAGGAATTCAATCTCTTTTGCACTACGAATATCTTCCGGAAAGTACTTTTCCATAAACTCAGTTTGAAACACTGTCCAAGTAATCTCAGTACCCGCAGCTTCCAACCTCTGGCGACTATTTTCCCACCAGACCTCTGCCTCTCCTTCAAGCATATGAGTGCCAAACTGTACCTTCTGAGCATCGCTGCATCCCATGGTCCTGAAGATTTTCTCAAATAACCTTCAGCCATTTCTGTGCAGCCTCAGGATCCAGAATACCTCCTTCATAAGTAGGCGGCTTATTGCTCTGGAACTGTGCTAAGTCGCGAAACTGCGCACCCCCAGCCTGATTAGTGTTCTCAACCGCTTGCGCCATAGCTTGCATGACAGCAGCAAGAGCAACATCATTCCTTCCTGCCATACTGTTCAACAATCAACATACGGTTAGAACACACATTCTACTCCTATTCTAAGGACAGACTCTACTACTACACCTGGCCGGACGGACCGACCTGCTCTGATACCAATTGTAACACCCCACTTTCCCATTTTATAAAATATACAAATATCACAAAAATAATCAGAGTTTACAACAAATAGCAGGATGTCACATCATCAAAACCAACAACGAAACTCCTTTTCATTAATGAAATAAAGCAACGGAAATAAACGGTTTATTCAAATTACGGCAATTTGCCAACAACACCAAAAATCCACATAAATCGTGGTCCACCATATTTTCAAATAAAGAATGATGCGTAACGAAACCAATAAAGAATAAAAATGATAAAAACTCCCAAAATCCCGTGTTATGTATCAGAGCGACTCCTAAGACTCGATCAAGCAACACGTACTCCATGCACACTCAAGTACCTGGATTATCTGTACTTCCGAAGAAGCACAGACACAACAAACAACAAAAGGGGTGAGAACTACATTCAATAATAAACGGTGCATAATACATGATAAGAGTAGTACTCACGCAATCACACACTAGTAACACACCATCACGGCATACTTGTCATTTCATTCACAATTCACCAAACAAACAATAATGCAATGCGACTCTATGACATTGACACAATGCATATGTGGTACCAATACACCATGGTTCATTCAATCGAACCTGATTCCTAATAGAATCCCGATAGATCACATACACCCCTACTTAGCAATGATCTATCTCCACCATACTCCACATTGGAGTTCGGATGAATCACATACACTCCTCCTGAGCAATGATTCATCACCACCGACACCATGAAGGCATGACAATAAATAATGCATACGACACATGTATAATAAAAATTACACATCTTCACGATCCTCCTGATCACACATGAAATATTCATTCACCGCAATACACTCCATAACCGGGCATCCCTCACTTGGCGTCAATTAGTTAAATATCTAATTAATTCACTAAAATTACTAAATTAATTATTTTCATCACCAATTACACATTTCTCAGGTTCTGACATCTATACCCAACCTGTCAAACCAAAAGGAACTGCTATGGACGCGAAAATGGGAACGAAATCGTAGAACAGCAGAATTCTGCATTCTCGTTGGTCATACGCGTATTGCCTTGTGCCGTATGCATATTGCCCAGCTCGCTCGCCCATCCAGCTGTGTACGAGACGCGTAAGGCCTCTCCCCTCGCTCTACCATACGCGTATTGCCCTGCCTATTACGCGTATGGGCAGAGATATTTAATTCCCTCAGAAATCGATTTTTCAGATCCAGATACGCGTAACCCCTCCCATACGCGTACGGGCAGAGGGCCGTGTCCAATTGGGTTCCATAGCGTATCACTCACGTAACGCTTTGGTATACGCATAACAACATGCCTGTTATGCGTAATGGCCTCCTGGCACACCAAGCCATACGCGTAACGCCTTCCCTGTTACGCGTATGGGCAGAGACTATGAAATATCCCCATTTTTTTCATATCAGTCCGAATTCTGCCACTTTTATCTCTTTTCCACCCTCCATATCAGTCCTAAAATTGTTTCTACATCAGTTTTAGGCCTATAATCTCACATTACTTCTTTCATCTATCATTACTAGTCAATTGGGTATTTTCTAGGTCTAAATTCGTTACCCCCACCTGCAACAAAACCAGAACTGCAACAAATACATTCAAACAACAGCAATAGTACAAAATCATACATGACATTCATACTATCATCAACGATTTCACACAAAGTAGCAACAAATTATTCACATCAGATTAAAATTTCAACAATACATGCATACGAAAATCCTATGAAGGAAAGGACCCCTCCCTACCCTTTTCATGGCATTATCACCTATATTGAACCCATTCTCCCCCCTTACCTCGAAATTGCTCATAAATTCTGCGAAAATTAGTGAAGAAACCTTGCCCTAACACCCTTGTTCTTCATTCCCTAGCTTTTTCTCGTTTTACGTGAAAAACTCCCTTATTCCTCTAAACCCCTCCTTAATTCTAATTAATCAGAATTTTATTTAATTAATAAAATAATAATAATAATAATAATAATAATAATAATAATAATAATAATAATAATAATAATAATATCAATAATATTAGGCTTGATAATAATAATAATAATAATAATAATAATAATAATAATATCCCTCCTCATACTACTATTATTAAATGCACCCTCTAATTATCCAATATTACTTTATTATCCCGACATCTCTATTTTACCCACTCCGTTAAGGATACCACTCCTACTCGCTCAACCACACACACCCTTAAAAAGGTCAAATAAATAAAATAAAACCGACGATCAAATAATTTAAAATGGCGTGTTACACCATGCCAAAAGGCTCATGAAATGCAAAGGATCGCTCCAGCAAAATAAATGCTGAAGACGAAGGCAACTCCACCGGGAATGACAAACCAAATCGTCTCCAAGAACAAAACCCTGCTAAGGAAAACCACACTGAACAACTTTCCTGATCACAATCTCCACTGAAAGATGAAACCCAAGGAGAACTCCCACTCCGTTGGGGATTAAGAATAACAACTACTGAAGATGGAACCCAAAGATTTGCTACAGATGAGGAGCCAATAACAATTAGGCTTAAAACCTGCTGGGGATGTCAACCACTGTTGAACAAACTGTTGCGAAAATCATCATCAAACTCTGCTTCGGGAGACAAGTCAATAATACCGAACCTGCTGGGGGATATCACTAAACTTAACCAGCCGCTGGGGTAAATGATTTTACCCTGACCCTGTTGGGGATTAGAACATATTGTTGCTGGTGAAGAACACACTTCCTGACCGACTGAGGAAAGCAGACACCAAGACTCTGTGGGGAGGATAACATCTTTGCCCGGGAAGATATTCCACCAGTCTTCTGCTGGGGATACGACAACACCAACTTCTGAATGCTTGCTGGGGAGTAATAAATCAAAATGCGACTCCGGCTGGAGAAACAATCCTCTGTACTCTGGCTGGAGAGAGACATTGCTACCCTGCACACAACAACATCAGAATATTCTATAAGCAAAAAATGGCTACCTCAATTACCATCCACGATATCCGCTGCCTAAGCAATTTCCATTGTTTTCCGATATGCTCCGCAAAGCTTAACACTTTCGCATGCAATGTTTATCAAAATATCGGACATTTTCACAAACAAAACAGTAAAAGTAAAAACATAAACGGAAAGCTCTTTGAGTGAAAATGAAAATCTTATTGAATGAATTGGCCTGTAAATAGGCATTTAGAACCGAAAGCAATTCCTGAAAAGAGGTAATTGCGCAAAAGCAAAAAGAAAAATACATATGTCGGCAATTTAGGAATAGATATCCACCATGATTCAATTTAGCTATGACCCATATGTCTTGCTTATCCGCAGATACTTTGACCTTCGAAGAGACTGACTGGACTGATTATTTTCCTTCAAAATTTCCATGTATCAAACGTGCTCACAGATCGAACGCAGATCGTAGCCTCTTGCTTTTAGATCCCTAACTTTTTCCTGGATCGCCCTTTTCGGGTTTTCAATCCACCGGGATACCCATTTTTGCCGAAGTTGCCTTTTCAGGTTTTCAACTTTGCGGGTGTATTCTCTCTCTTTTTTTTCCCCTTTTATCCCTAATTTTTGCCCGAACCTTCTTCTTTTTATGGTTCGTCGGATGCCCTTTTTTGCCTGGATATTCTTTTTATGTCCAGCGGGTCTCTTTTATGCAAAGTATTTTTTGACTACGCCTGCGTTCACAGGGGATGTAAAATCTTCGCCATCCATAGTTGAGAGTAATAAGGCTCCACCAGAGAAAACCTTCCTTACTACATATGGCTCTTCGTAGTTTGGAGTCCACTTGCCCCTGTGATCTGTCTGAGGAGGAAGGATCCTTTTCAAAACCAACTCGCCTGTCTGAAAACACCGAGGACGCACTTTCTGATCAAAGGCTTTCTTCATCCTGCTCTGATACAACTGGCCATGTGCAATGGCTGCCAATCTCTTCTCTTCAATAAGGCTTAGCTGATTCAACCTGGCACGTACCCATTCAGCTTCATCAAGCTTTACATCAGCCAGAATTCTCAAAGAAGGAATCTCAACCTCTAATGGTAGGACTGCTTCCATACCATATACCAGTGAGAAAGGAGTTGCCCCAGTTGATGTACACACCAAAGTACGATAACCGTGTAGGGCATAAGGCAACATCTCATGCCCGTCTTTGTATGTTACCACCATTTTCTGCATAATCTTCTTGATATTCTTATTCGCCGCTTCAACAGCCCCATTCATCTTCGGACGATAGGGATAAGAATTGTGATGTTCAATCTTAAAGCTCTGACATAGCTCCTTCATCATCTTATTGTTCAAATTTGAACCGTTATCAGTAATGATTCTCTCCAGGACTCCGTAACGACAGATATGTCCTTCTTTATAAACCGGGCTACTACTTGTTTGGTGACGTTGGCATACGAGGATGCTTCCACCCACTTCATGAAGTAATCAATGGCAACCAATATGAAACGATGCCCATCGGAAGCAGTCGGCTCAATCTTTCTAATCATATCAATGCCCCACATGGAAAGCAGCTAAGGAGATGACAATACATTCAAAGGAGTAGGCGGTACGTGCACCTTATCAGCATAAATTTGGCATTTATGGCATTTCCTGGCATATTTGAAACAGTCAGACTCCATAGTCATCTAGTAATACCCCGCTCTCAATAATTTTCTAGCCATAGCATGCCCATTGGCATGAGTACCGAAAGATCCCTCGTGAACTTCTTCCATTAACAGGCCTGCCTCGCGTTCATCAACACAATGTAGCAAGACCATGTCAAAGTTCCTCTTGTACAACACGTCATCTTCATTCAAAAAGAAGTTTCCCTCCAACCTCCTTAGAGTTTTCTTATCCTTGGTAGACGCACCCTCTGGATACTCTTGACTCTTCAGAAAACACTTGATGTCATGATACCAAGGCTAGCCATCTGATACATCTTCATATACAAACACAAAAGCTGGTCTATCCAGATGCATGATCCTAATTGAGGGAGTCTCATTCCAACGATTCACCTGATACATTGAAGACAGAGTTGCCAACGCGTCTGCCATTTGATTTTACAATTGGGGTATATGATGAAATTCTACCCTATCAAAGAATGGTAACAACCTTCTGGCATAGTTGTTTTAAGGCACCAGATTTTCAAGACGAGTTTCCCATTCTCCCTTAATCTGATTAACCACCAACGTAGAATCACCATAAACATTGAGGTTCTTGATTCTCAAATCAATTACTTCTTCTAACCCCATGATGCATGCTTCATACTCTGCCTCATTGTTGGTGCATACGAACACTAACCGGGCAGTGAAGGGTATGTGAGAACCCCTTGGAGTTGTAATGATTGCCCTGATTCTGTTTCCATATGAGTTAACAGCTCCATCAAAGACTAGCTTCCATTGAGATCCAATGTCAGGTCCTTCATCGGGCAAAGGCTCTTCACAGTCTTTCATCTTTAAGAACATGATATGCTCATCTGGAAATTCGAACTTCATCGGTTGATAATCCTCGATCGGTTATTCGGCAAGGTATTCTGACAAAACACTCCGCTTAATGGCTTTTTGGGAAACATACTGAATATCGTATTCTGTCAAAACCATCTGCTAACAGGTTATTCTCCCTGAAAGTGCTTGCTTCTCAAACACGTACTTAGTCGGATCCATCTTCGAAATCAACAGGGTTGTATGGCTTAACATATATTACCTCAAATGCTTAGCTGCCCAAGCGAGTACACAACATGTTTTTTCCGGCATCGAGTACCTCGACTCACAATTAGTGAACTTCTTGCTCAGGTAGTAGATGGCATGCTCTTTTCTACCTGACTCGTCATGTTGACCGAGCACACACCCCATTGAATTCTCAAGAACCGTAAGGTACATAATCAACGGTCTTCCTGGCACTGGAGCATGAGGACCGGAGGTTCCTACAAATATTCTTTTATCTTTTCAAACGACTTTTGACAATTTTCATTCCACCTGACCTCTTGATCTTTTCTTAGCAATTTAAATATTTGTTCACATGTGGCTGTAAGGTGAGAGATGAACCTAGCAATGTAGTTCAATCTCCCTAAGAAACCACGAACCTCTTTTTCTGTTCTCGGCTCAGGCATTTCTTGTATGGTTTTTACTTTAGCAGGATCGACCTCGATACCCTTTTCACTAACAATAAACCCCAGCAATTTTCCTGATCTCACCCCGAAGGTGCACTTGTTCAGATTCAACCTCAGTTTGAACTTCCTCAACCTTTCAAATAACTTCTGAAGATTCACCAGATGTTCTTCCTCCATTTGTGACTTCGCAATCATGTCATCAACATAGACTTCAATCTCTTTGTAAATCATATCATGAAAGAGAGTCACCATTGCCCGCTGATAGGTCGCCCCAGCATTTTTCAATCCAAAGGGCATCACCTTGTAGCAAAATGTTCCCCACGGTGTTATGAACGTAGTCTTCTCCATGTCCTTTGGGGCCATCTTGATTTGGTTATACCCAGAGAAGCCATCCATGAAGGAAAATACAGAGTATTGAGCAGTGTTATCCACTAACAAGTCAATGTGGGGGAGCGGGAAATCATCTTTTGGGCTTGCTCTATTCAAGTCTCTGTAGTCTACATACATCCTGACCGTTCCATATTTCTTAGGTACAGGCACAATATTAGCAACCCATGGAGGATAATTTGTCACAGCGAGGAACCCAGCATCCAACTGTTTCTGAACCTCTTCCTTAATTTTGACAGCCATATCCAGTTTCGTCCTTCTCAGATTCTGCTTGACCGGAGTACAACCTTATTTGAGCAGCAGCCGATGTATAACAATATCAGTGTCAAGCCCAGGCATGTCTTGGTAAGACCAGGCGAAGATATCCACATACTCTCGAAGCATTTCAATCAATCTTCCTTTGAAGGTGTCTTCCAAAGTAGCCCTAATCCTTACTTCCTTTCTTGCGTCCTCGGTTCCCAGATTAACTGTCTCGATTTCCACCAGATGAGGTAGAATGACCTTTTCCTCCTGTTTCAGTAATCTGGCCAATTCTTCCGGTAAGTCACAATCTTCGTCAGTCTCTTCTTCAGCCAGATAGATAGGATTGTTGAAGTCATACCGAGCCATAGCTGAATCATTATTGGTGGCATCTGAACAAAGAAACATGCATGATTGATGTTTTACGTCTGTTATGAATGCAACAAACAAGAAAACATATTGCCATTTTGATATGAGTTAATGCAAAAAGTAAAAATAGAAAAACAGGGATCAAAATATTTGAATGCGAAAACGTCTTTTATTAAAGACAAAGTAAGCAAACGAATACATCAAAGCCATACAGACAAGCATCACTACGTCTTGGGCAGAACGTAGGATTTAACACAAACAGAAAACAAAGGCAATTACTCTTGACAGGTCACTTGGATGACTTTCTCAGACAACCAATTGCATAGACTTTGACCGGGAGCGCAGGGGCGGATCCACTCATCCATATCGCAATCACTATCCCCCTCATCATCAATGGCATTAACCCGATTAAAGAAGACCCCATCACTTGTGAATTGAATCGGACCAGCATACTTGGTGGCTCTTGAGCTCGTCAGGGTGGCTTATACCCCAGTCTATAAGTATTCTGCTTCACCTGAACATCAATGACCTGGCCCCACTTCTGGGAACCACTGGCATCAACTACAACACGTGCATCTTTGAAAGAAGACATCGAAATTTCCGGCTGGTTTACCAATTCGGGTTGATTAACCACCTTGGGCTGACTGTCTACACTTGGAGGTTCCTCATGAATTTTCACAGCTTCCAAGGCTTGGCACAAAGCCTCATGTATCTCACCGTCTACCTCCACATACTTGAAGGTTGATAGGTGACTCACCATGATGTCTTCCTCACCACAGACTGTCACAACGTGGCCATCCACCGCGTACTTCAGCTTTTGATGCAGCGTGGACATCACTGCCCCAGCACTATGGATCCACGGATGACCCAATAAACAACTATAGACAGGCTGAATGTCCATGATATAGAAAGTGGGTTCGAAAATTTCAAGACCTACTTTGATTGGCAATACAATTTCTCCAAAAACAGACCTCTTAGAACCATCAAAAGCACGTACCACCAAGTCACTCGGTGTGCAATTCAGCCCACGGGTATCTAGTTTCATCAGAGCCTTCTTTGGAAGCACATTTAAGGATGACCCAGTATCAACTAGCACATGTGACATTAAGGAGCCTCGGCATTCCACTGAAATATGTAGAGGATGTTGTGATTCCTCCCAGATGGAGTCAAATCTAAATCAGTGAAACCCAAACCATTACCAGCATTCACGTGAGCCACAACCCCCTCTAACTGATTACCGGATATTTCTTGAGGGACATACACTGTGTTCAAAACCTTCAGCAACACATTTTGGTGCTCCTCGGAACACAACAGCAGAGACATGATGGATATTTTGGATGGCGTCTGATGCAACTGGTCAATAATCTTGTAATCGCTCTTCCTAATTAATCTCATAAACTCTTCCACATTTTCTGAGAAGGAAGTGTTAACTTGTTTCGTTGCGGAACCATTTACGACCTGCTTCTGTACAGACTCATCCATCACTTGTTTCCCTTTATCCTGTTTGGAACTGCCGACCTGATTATCTGACGGAATAAAGACTCTACCGCTTCTGGTAATAGCCCCTGCGTCAACAGTATTGCCAACCTCTGAGCTCACAGCCGAGGTTCCTACCAACTCTTGTTTCTTTCCATCAATAAATACCTCATCCCCATAGTTCCACAGGACGACTTTGGTACTTTCATACGGGACAGGCCCATGAACTGTAATGATGACCAACGCTTGTCTAGTCGGTGCTGATATAGTTACTGTCTTGAAAGGAATTATAATAGTAGAAACATCATTCTCTTTGTCAGTAATTTCCCTCTGCTTATCACATCTGTCGAACTGTAATTGTCCTTCATTAATCATTCTCTGAATTCCTGATCTCAACAACTCACAACCGTTGGATTCCAACCCACATTCAGCACAACCCTCATCACAACAAGGGAACACCCCTACCTTCAGCAACCTTTCTTTTATGACAAACAACGAAGTCTGCAACTCGTTCACATCTAAAACCAAATTCAAGGATTCATCATCTTTAATAACGACATTAACCCTTGGCCCACCGTGATTCGGCATTAGGTTCTGAATGACATTTGGCACGTCATTAGAGAAGTTGATGGCTTTGGAGTCTACCTAATCTTGTACTTTATGATGGAACGCCGTACACCCTTCAACTGTATGCCCCAGAGCACCGGAGTGAAAATCACAATGTGCGTTAGCATTATAGCCCGGCGGTAGCCTCCCAGTGGGTGGGGCCAGTGTACGGAGCTCAACTAAACGCAGCTGGAACAAGTGTTGCAACAATTGAGCATATGACATGGGCGGCTGATCAAAATGCCTTTCAACATTCCTTTGTTAGTTTTGATACTGGCCAGGTTGTCTGTTTTGGTACTGATTAGGATTATTCCTCTGCTGCTGAGGTGCAGCCGAAATAGTTGCAGCCGGAATAGCTACAGAGGCAACTTGCTGATTGCAAGTCTGTCGTGCTCTTCCCCTACCATTGTATGATGAAACAGAATTTGTGTCTCCTTCTTTCCTTTTGTAGTTTACATACGGTTCTTCCCTCCTCCAGATGAGGACCCTTCACTACCAGAGATCTTTCCAGTTTTGATCCCGCTTTCTACCATTTCTCCAACTAAGATCAAGTCGGCAAACTTTCCGGGCATACAAGGCACTAGGTTTTCATAATAATGACCCTGCAGGGTAGCCGTGAACATATTTATCATCTCCCGCTCTAACATGGGAGGCTGTACCCTTGCTGCCAATTCTCGCCACCTCTGGGCGTACTCCTTAAAGCTCTCATTATTTTTCTGCGCCAGATTTTGCAACTGTGTCCTATTAGGAGCCATATCAGTATTGTACTGATAGTGTTTAACAAAAGCTTCCACCAATTCCCTCCAGTTGCGAACATGAGATCTCTCCAACTGCATGTACCATTCCAAAGACGCCCCAAACAAGCTATCTTGGAAGAAATGCATCAATAACTTTTCATCATTAGAATAGGTAGCCATTTTCATTACATATGCTCGAACGTAAGTCTTTGGGCAAGTAACACCATTATACTTCTCGAAAGTAGGCACCTGAAACTTGTGCGGAATTTTGACGCCGGGTACCAATCCCAAATACTTCATATCCAAACCCAGGGAATTCTGATTCACCACCCTTTTCAACTGCTCTTCTATCATCCTGATTCTCTGATCATTATCAAGTCGGGGGTCAGCATCCCCACACGGCATAGAAAATATATCATCATGCTGATCATCATATCGACGACCATACACCGCGTAGACACTGTTGCCTCCTCCTACTATAGAAGGAATCACGTTCTCTCCTCCGCCCGGAGGGATAACAACACCAGCAATGGTGTAGCGAGCGATTTTGGTCGTGGTTGCGAAGCACTATCGCTTTGGTACTACAGTTCGATTCATTTTTTATCCTATTGAAGCTGATGAAGGAATGGAAATAGATGTCTCTAATTAACCCTGCTTCCAAACTGAGTTTGAATAGATAACTGTTGGTTTACAGATGCTACAAAGATTGTGGGTCTCTCTTAGGTTATTTTGTTAAAATAGTGCTAGGGCGATTGGTGGGAGATTAGGACTGATGCTTTTGACATGTGAGGGTACGGGATTTGGGTTTTGGATTAGTGTGCTCGCTAAGATTTTTCATTCAATCTTATGCCTACGTATTCCCGTTTACCGAAACAGGAAAATCAGAGCGATCGTAGTTCCTCCTATTCTATGGAAGAAAATGGTGTTTTGGTGTCTTGTTCAAAGCCCAAGACGTGAAGATGAAGGTGGTTTGTATCTTGTTTAAAGCCCAAGATGTGAAGCTGAAGAGTCTATTTGTATCTTGTTCAAATCCCAAGATGTGAAGCTAAAAGTTTCGTCTTTAGAGAGAATTTGTCATCTCTAAAGGGGTTTGTTTGTCACAACTGTTGGGTGACTGACTATAAAGGAGGATTACTTTAACCGGGATATGTGAATCCTAGCAATGCCATAATTTCCTTTATAGGGGTTTTTGACCTGAAGGAGAAGACTTTAACTCAGTGTAAAGCAATGCCATCTTTCCTTAGGAATTTCCCATGCTAAAAGAGGGACAGTGGCATGGATATAGATGATCCAGAGGCTTGCCGCTTACAGAAATTAGATGAAGGGAAAGGAGTTGTTGATGTTTGTATACTGTGAACGAGGCACAGTTTTGATGCTAAAAGGTTAATTGGTTCAACCGGGGTTTCCTTATACAAAGCCTAAGAGGAGGCTATTGACCTTACAAGAGGGTGCTTTCGTATCTCGTACGAAGCCCGAGAGAGAGAGGCTAAAAGGGTTTGACTCAACAGGAGAGTGTTTTTATATGTGTCTTGTACAAAGCCCAAGACGGAGGCTAAAGGTTGGACTCAGCAAGAGAGTCTTTTATACTCAACAAGAGAGTGTTTTGTATCTCGTACAAAGCCCGAGATGGAGGCTAAAGGTGATCGACTCAACAAGAGAATCTTTTTATACTCAACAAGAGAGTGTTTTGTATCTTGTACAAAGCCTGAGATGGAGGCTAAAGGTTTGGACTCAACAAGAGAGTCTGAAAAGGTTAACTCCACTAGGGGAGAATCATTGTACAAAGCCTAAGAGGAGGCTAGGGTTACTGTTCCAGTTGAGTGATAGGTCCAGTATGCTGATTTAAAGAGAAAATCAGTTCTTATATGAGTATTGTTTGCACTCAGGGATTTGATTCGAGGATCAGGGTTATTTCCTGTTCTTTAAGGAAATGGGAAATCCAAAGGGTATTGAGACTGTCCGAGTCTACGGGTTTCATCTCCTAGCTTTGAGAGGAACTTGAGAATGTCTTTGAGACTCAAGGAAATTAGACTGTCCAAGTCTAGAGTTTCATCTTTTGTACTACGTTTAAGAAACAACAGTAGTAAGATCTAGACTTTTTTGAAAGACTGTTCTATTAAGATGACTAATTTCTATTCCTATACCTCTAGGAGGTCGTGGGACAATTTGTACGAAGCCCAAGAGGAGCCTGGAAAATTTTAAGAAGCCGAGGGACAATTTGTACGAAGCCCAAGAGGAGGCTATCATTCCCGGAGGAAGAAATATTTTATACGAAGCCTAAGAGGAGGTTGTGAATACTTCTAAGAAGCCAACGAGTCCTTGTACAACGCCCAAGAGGAGCCGGGGATGCCTTTAAGAAGCCCGTGGGTCCCCAAACCCCGATAAATTCAAGACAGGCTATTCACATAGAATATATCAAGCCAGGAAAGTTCGAGAATTTGGAAGAAACTCAAGAGATGCCATTCACGGAGAAAAGATTATCTCTAGGGAATAGAGTTTCTTTGACGATTTCTAAAGGTGACAGTCTGTGAAAGGGTTCACCGAGAATGCTGCCATTCACATCTCCATATTGTTTAACCCCAAGAGGAGGGAATACTGTATCTGGTAATCCTTTGGGGATCTAGTTTTGTCTATTTTAAGAGTAATCAACTGGGCTTAGTGCTAGACGTAGTTGCTGGGGAAACTCTAAATATCTATACTATTATTACACAGTCGATATGAGTTTATGAAAGAAGACTTACAGTGAAACAGCCCCACAATACTGTTATATGTATATGAAAGCGGATAAAGAAAGCATATAACCACTTACTCGGTTGTAGAGCTTCCATGTTGTTTGGTTAGTTGTTCAACAAAGAAAGATTGAAAACAATAGTATATTCAAAATCAAAGGAGAAAGTGCTTTGAAATGAAAGATTGGGGCTTACAGCTCAAGGAGAGGCCCAAGGTTTATCAGTGATCGCACTGTGAATTTGTACAGAGGGACTTATACAAGTGACCGAGGCCCGAGAAAGGTTTTCTGTACAAAGGGGTGGGTCTTACACTCTCTCAAGAGGCCCAAAACATTTAAAGAAAAAGAGTGGGGCTTATAACGGGCGATGGTTTGTTTTTCAACGGACGATGATCGCGTTGAACTTTTCGAAATACAACGGGACTTATACAATAAGTGAGGCCCAAAATAGATTTGTATTTACAAAGGATTGGGTCTAACACTCTATTAGAGGCCCAAAAGTGTTTGAAATTGTTTGATGAGGGTTGAATTAATCAAAACCCTAATTTGTTTCCGAAATGTATTTTAATTGAATAAAAAATTCAATTAAGATGATCAAAATTGTTTAACATGTGGAAAACAAATTGTGATCTTGGATTAATGTTTCAACAATCATGTTTTGACCTACAAAATGATTAGAAATCATAAAAATTTGTAAAATCCAGAAGGAAAAAATATTTTAAATGTCAAAAACAATTAAAATATTAATTCTTTGCAAAAATATCAATTATATGAAATAAATAATATTTTTGGGATTTTTTGGAAAAATAAAATATTTTAACATTTTTGTGAATTATTAAAAAAAGAATCAACTCAAAATCATTAAAACTCAGAGAGAAATTAATTTTTGAATCAATTAAATAGAATCAGAAAATTCAAATATTTGAATTTTCGAAAAAGGGCGCCAAGAACACCCAAGAACACGCGTGTGTTCTGAGTTTTGCCCAGATTTGCATTTTCTCCCCAATCTCACTGAATACTTGATTATATCATGCAATCCACATATCAATCTGCTCGTTTCAACCTCACGATCATGTCTATAGTCTTTAATTTCATTTATTTTTAACATGGAATAAGAAATCAAGACAAAACCTCAAAAACCCTAAAATTTTCTTGAAGGCTGAGAATTTTGATACACGATTCAAACAAAGCAATTAATTGAGGGGGAACATTCTATGCATGATTATGAACATTTGGCAAAAGTATTGTGCGAGGAAATATGCATATATTAAGAGATGACCAAGTTTAGGCTTACTTGAAGGTCGTGACAACAAGAGCAATGTGATTTTTGAGTTCGAGGTGTTACAGATGAGTTGTGATGATCTGAACAGCTTTCCTACACCCTATGGAGTGTGTTTGAATGATTGGACTTGATTGGAAATGGCTGGATCACTTCATGGCATCTCAGCTGCAACTTGGTTAAAACCTTGAGCAACTGGCTGGTGATTCTGAGAAATCAGTGTTCCAGATGTTGTTTAAGTATTTGGATCACTTCTATATGATGTTTATGAGGCGTGTGTGTGATTGGTTTGATTGGAAAAGCTCTCAAACTCAAAACCCGATAGTGACTTACCTTAGAAGGCAAAATTGGAGTGAAAGAAGAGATTTTGAGGAAAGCATTTGTTTGATGGCTTTGGTGTACTCAAACTGAGCACAAATGAGCTCTATTTATAGTATAGGAAGTTTGTTTTGGGATCAATAGTGAATGGCAACTGCAGCAGAGGTTTGGCCAATGTTGGCAATTAGAAATCCAAGTCTCCTCTAGCCATTGACTAGAGGTTAGAGCACAGAGCTTTGGTTCCCTACTTATTGGAGGAATCTTGACTGAATTCAGTTGCAAATGTGTCATTCCATGCCACCTCTAAGCATCTATTAAATGCTCCAATCCAAAATTGGAAAAAAGTGACATTTTCACTTTTTGTGATTTTGATTAATCCATAACTCAAAATCCATGAAGAATTGGAATGAGGTCTAGTTGAAGTTTTTGTAGAGGGCCATGAGATCTACAAATCAAGCTTTGGATGGGGAAAAATGGCTTTGTGGTTTAGTAGTTATGATCCTCCAAAGTTGGTACCCTTGCCACTTTGTTCATAACTTAGAAAATTTTCTAAGTTTTTATGGTTACCCCTTTTACAAGTTATCCCACTTTCTTTGATTTTTCTTGATGAATGATTATTCAAATCATACATTAACATCATTTTAGGGTTAAAAATCCATTTTTGTGAAAAATCTCAAAAAGTCAAAGTTGACTTTTGTGCACAGTTGACTTTTTATCCGATGAATTCCAAACTGTGCAATCCTTTAGGAAATCATGTCCTTGACCTAAATCAAACTTGATGGACTTGTTCCATGGGTGTTATAGGGTGCATTGAATCATGTCTTAGGGCTTGGGAGCATGTCCTGGTCAAAAGTCAAAGTTACAGTTGACTTTTCTCTCGAAACCCTAATTGTGGTTCAGATGAAATTGAGACTTGTTGCTCAAGCTCCCTGGATCAATCCATTGTTGAAAATGGATCAATGTGGTATGTTGGAGACCCTCAAATCCTCTCTTAAGGTCTTGGTTCATGATTTGTCCCAAAAGTCAACTTAGGGGTGAATTAGGTCAAGAAACCCTAATTCCTGATTTTTTATGAATGCATCCCCTGAGGCAAAATTGACTTGATAATTGGGTCCATGAGGTTCCATGGAGCATATTAGGATATGCTTTGAAGTATTGGCTTATGCCCAGAGGAAAATTTCCAACTGGAGGCCCTGGTCGACCAAAACCCTAATTTGGTGACACTGGCGATCTTGAGGCTTGATCCACCTAGAAGGGAGTAACCTTGTGCTTAATCCTTAATGTGGGAGTCCTCTTAATCCATTTTGGATGTTTGAGAGGTTAGAAAATTTGAAGATCATGTCATTTCTTGATTGATCATTTGTCTAAGAGCTTCGAGAGGGTTTGAAACCCTAATTTTGATAGTAGTGAATGCTCACCCATCTTTGGGGAGACTAATGAAGCATAATGATTCATCCATATTGTGATGATGATTTGCACAATGGTGGGAAATCTTAGTGGTCAAAATTTGGGGTATGACAAACGGGACCACCTTGACCATGATTACCAACAATACCTCCGCCCAGAGGAACAACGTCATTATGAAGGCCACCATGAGGGACATCGTCTTCGTCAACTCTTGTAACCAAAGGCTGGACCAGAGTCCTCAGTTGTTCTTGCCCCTAGGAAACGCCTTGCATTAACTCTATAAACTGGGCCATGCGAGTCCGCATCTCAATCAACTCAGCTTGCACCTGATCCATGGCTTTCTTTTGATTCTGTCTGGTAGAGTATCGGTGAATGCATTGATCAGCAATCGTGTCTGAAGAAAAGAACAAGATAAGAAAACCGGAGAGAAACACCTGTTATGCATAATGATTATGAATATACAAATGCAAATGCAAATATCATATTTAAACATTTCCAGGACGTATCCACTTTGATTCCAGACTTTAAAACCGGGAAAGGGATTAAACACAACACCGGAAAATAAATTCGGACACAAAGATTCTGCAGAGCTAGAACAAAGGAAGCAAACCCCTTTGAGAACAAGAACCATTGAGACACAAATGATTGAACCAAACATTTCAATATCATATCGCAAGAATTCATACAAACAGGTCTGATATAATCAAAGGCGATTCCATCAACAATCCTGATGGTAATCACAACAAAAGATAAACATCAATATAACTACAAACTGGCTTCAACTTCCTCAAGAAGGTTCACAATGTCAGGATATATAGGTCGCTCTATCAGCCCTTTAATTAGCCTGTTTCTCCTTTCAATGTCCTGATTCAGTCTAACAATATGCTCTTCAACGTCTTTGTCTCCTCGCTTTGATCTTTTGACTTCGGCTTGCACTTTAAGCTCTTCAATTTCCTTCTAGGCCTCCTTCCACTTGTCAGAGAAATGCTTCTTTTCTGCACTCACCCTTTGAAACTCTTCTTTCAATTCCCCATTTTCAATCTTGACTTCTTCCCACATTCCCTGATAGGTGGCAAGTTTGGCTTCTGTCTTGGTCAAGAGCTTCTTGGTTTCCCGGTGGGCTATGCTAGAAGATTCTGCAGTCATGCTGACTTTTCTTAAGTGCTGAGCTCTGTCAAAAAGGTCCTTCTCTATCTCTTTTAGGCGCTTCGTCACATCTTGAATATTCTATTTCAATTCCAAGTTATCATGTAGAGCACCTTGCAGCCGACTACTCATGTCACAATTTTCTACCCTCAACTCATACACCAACTCCCGTTGCTTGTTAAACTCTTCGATGGGTACAGTGAGCCTCCCCTCCACAATCTCAGGATACAAGGGAGATGCCCCGTCAAAGGGCAAATAGAAATCTTCCACTCTCTTCTTAATCCAGTCTACATATGGAGAGAAAGCTTGATTGTTGGATTTGCCCAAAGCAACTTTTCCTTTCTTCTGCCTACTGAACCATACTTCGGAAGCCTTCTGCGCTGTAGCCAAACCATCAGCAGCATGAAAATACAAAGTTTCTTCCAAATCTTTCTCAGTCGGTGGATCCTTTAGAGCATATCCAAACTACGTGATGGCCAAAGAAGGATTATAATTGATGCCTCATTTTCTCCCTATCAACGGAACGTTAGGGAATTCACCACAACTATGTAAGATGTCCTTACCAAGTAAACCACGATCGACCCAGATGATATCTTTAGCAGCTAGACCCATCAGCCGTTGATTCCATTCCAATGAAGTTTTAGTATCCACGAAAGCACCTGATTGAGGTAGACGATTCGCGAACCACTTGTAACTCGTCTCTTCTCATTCCTGTTATACAAGGCATAATGAAGATCCCCTAACAAAGTCGAAACTGGATTCTGAGTCGTAAATATCCTGACAGCATCCATATCAACAAAGTCAGGTTCATTAGGGAACAGGACAATACCATACACGCAGAGGGTCAGTACTGCGTTGAAAACTGTCCACTTCTTCTCTTTAGCTGCTTCTTGAGCCTTCTTTACCAGGTATGCCAAATGATAGCCATGGAACTTTCCTTTGCTAGAAATGTCGGCTTCCAAAGTTAATTTGCTCAAATAAAGAGCATCAGCCATAGCTTTGAAATCAGGATCTTCCTTAGAACCAAAGAATGGAGCACCTTCTTTGATGAAAATTCCCAAGATGCTGGAATATTCCTCCAGAGTAGGGACCAATAGATAATCTGTCAACACAAAGCATCTCAAGGGAGGATCGTAGAATTGCATCAAAGTATGCAGGCCCCTATATTCATAGTTACTGAGGTTACAAACAAGAGATAGGATCCAACCATATTTCTCCTTGAAAGCCCCCAACACTTCCGGACTGGCCATATCTTGTAGACTGATAAGCTGACCAAGAGTGAGCTTCGGGAACTTGTAAAGAATTATTATCTTCTTCTTCTTCTTCTTCTCAGTGTCCATCCTGATGAATGCCCGTTGACCGGAATCAAAAGTCAAATACTACCTGGAAATGAAAAATATGAATGTAAGAAAAAATGATGATGCAATGCAGAGCATGGGATCAAGGTTGCCACACAAGTTGGACAACTGCTGCACTGAGCTGACTGGAAAATCTCAAGGTCCGGCCCCAAATTCTCAAAATACTAGAATAGACACACTGACAAATCCACACTTATAAGAAAACCTGAATACCGGGTAGGTTGGAGGTTACGGTTACCTGCAAACCTACAAAAAACCCGCTCCTCTCACATGTGGGTTCTAGAAAATGAAAGGTCCTCAGTTTTTGGCACTAAGGTCGAGAAGCAATAGTACATTCATCCTTCTGGGTACAGTACTATCGCCAATCGAGGAGCGCCTCCACTGATTTTCTTTCAAAAAGGATATCCTATAGTAAGTTCCCAGCATTGGGTCCTCGGATCAAGAAGCGTAATGGATTTTCCATTTTTGGTCTGCCATTATCACCTCTCGGGAGGAATACCGCAACTGAGTCCTCGAGAATGGTCACCAGAGTCGACAGTTCATCAAGAGAAGATCCAATGGCCTGCATCAACATGCAGTATCAGACATATCCCGATTGAACCACGTCTGGATATGGGTCTCACGAACACCCCACGTGGTCAACACCACGGGAACGACACGACTATCCACGCTAATACCTATGTGTATGCTCAAGCCTGGGTATTAGTCTTATCACTCGGAACCCCCCAACCTGTCAAACAGAAAATCCAGCACAGCGCAGCACAGTCCAGCACATGATAACAATGAAATGCAATAAATGCGGTAAAAATAGTAATGTACAACAATATACAACAAATAAAGTACAACAGTAAACACCCAATGAAATAAAAACAAACAAGCACTAGGATTGACTCGCATAGGGGATGGACCAGCAAGAGGTCAACCTATCCCCAGCAGAGTCGCCAGCTCTCACATCCTGCAAAAAAAACAACCGGCGAGAAAACTAGAACAGAAGAGGCGTCACCGAATGTTACTTATCCCAACGCAGGGACAGGAAACGATCGAAGAAAACCTGAAAGAGGGAAAGACATGGTCATCGCAACCATAGTCCGGGTTCGGGAGTCGGTTACGCAAGGGGAAGGTATTAGCACCCCCACGCGTCCATCGTACTCGATGGGATCCACGCTTGTTATCTAAACAAAGGGTGAGTTATCCTAAAGTCTACGGCTGAACAGAAAACGGGGAGGGGTGAGATTAAGACGGACTCACAAGGATTTGTCGAAATCCAATGCCTACGTATCTTCGTGGACAAACGAAGAATCAGAGTCAACATAGTTTGACGGATTACGCACTAACCGGGGGGGGGGGGGGTTGCTCGTTGAGATATTGCATCTCGTGCCTACGTATCCTTAATCTGACGGGAAAGAGGAATCAGAGCAAACGTAGTTCGACCTAACAAGGTCGGTAAGTGTTTTTTACGTGAGCGACGAGCTCTTTTCTGAAAAAAAAGATTTGAAACTTCACAATCCCAAAGGATAAAAAAGGGTTTGAATTTGTTTGTTTTTTTTAGACAGAAGTGGATTGAAGTTAGTTCGCAACTTGCATTGCACACAAGTCTATAACATAGGAACGAATGCGTCGCATATCGTCCCCAACAGGACGTACACTAAACACCCTAGAAGAACGAAGGGAGACCCCCCATTCCTCACTTCCCACATACAAGGCTCATGGGCAATACACGTTAACTTTATTAAGTGCTTTAGAATCGTTATGAGATGAGAAGAGAAGACTCAAGTCGAAAAGAAAAGACTAAAGGGGAAATCTATCCTAATGTTGTCATGCAAAAGTGGCCCTATGGTTGAGTTCAAAGGGGAAACATCTACCTAAGTTAGTATGCATGGTTGAAACCTAATGTCTACCCTACTCCAAGCTTAATCAAAGATTAAGTGGGACTAGGGAACCCTAAGGGGGCAAGCAAAAGCAAGGCAAAAACCAAAGCGATAAATCAAAAACAACGGCTACAACAACGCTCCAGCACCTGCACAGCGGTAAATTCCAGCCAACACACCAAACAACATTCAACAGCTCAAGTTCATCACAAAAAGGAGGTGTAAAACGGCAAACAATAGCACATACAACATCACATATGCACCAAGATAGCAGTGGAAACAGGTCAGCACACCATGCATTTGAAACGATGCAATCATGGCATAATAAACGTGCGTCAAGCATTACACACTTTCAATCAAACATGATCACGATCATACCACACACCATGGTAAACAATCTCGAAAACATCATGAGATAATGCACAACACTAAGCACTTAGACAAGTCAAGACAAGTATGCATCTTGTGAAATTAAATGCAAGCAAGCATGCGCGACACAATAACTCCAGCAACACCAGCAATAATTCACAACTAACATGCTCAAGGAGTGTGTGCAAAGTGTTCATCACATCAAGAAAACATCAATGCAATCATGAACATTCATCAATGGAAATCAAAAGGTCGCATGTCGGAAAATCATGTTCATACAAAGGTGTGAGGTGTAACATCATCAAAACAGTCCACAAACATGTGTCATATCAATCCAAGAAGATTAAAGTGAAACGGGATCGAAACATGCTTAAAAATACACAAAAATCACACTCTGCATCAATGTTAATCGATTAACCAATTACATTTCATTTTGGTTAATCGATTAACAGCTCTCATTACGCAAATTTTACACTGGTTAATCGATTAACCAAAATGAACTAGTTTTGGTTAATCGATTAACCCTGTACCAAAAGCAGAAAAACAGTTTGAAAAATCACTTTCAGCAGCAAAATCACTTATGCAATCATTTCCAATGATCATGTAATCAACAATACTTGAAAATTAAGTTCAATCATAGCAATCAAACATCAATTAAATCCAACAATCATCAACATGAACAATCAATTTCAAGCAAATGGATCAAATCACATGCAAAACCAAGGATCTACATTGCATAAGCTAAAATTAAGCTAAATCAAGTATAGATCTAAGAAAAACCAACCTACAAAGCTGAGAATTGCTTTGGTAAGTGTTGCAAACAGAATTTGATGAATCCAAGCAATAAATTCCAAGATCTATTAGCTCCTTGCAAGCAAAAGCTGAAAATCCAAGCAATAAGCTAACAATGCTCCAAAATCACTTCCAATAAGCACTTCTGAAATTTCAGATCTAGATCCAAACGAAAATCACCAATGGAAAGCAAAAATGGAGTGGTAATGAGAGGCTTTAGCTCAAGAATTAACAAGTTCCAATGAAGAACTTGTTAATCTCTATGGAAGAGCTTTGAGTGTGGTTAAAAATGGAGGTTGAGAATGAAAAAATGAGGGAGAATTGAGAGAGAATTCTGAAAATTGAGAGTGAAAAATGATCAAGGTTATGAGAGGTTTGGAGTTGATTAGATTAAATAACCCCTAGGTTAGGAGTTAAGTTTGGGTTTGGAGTGAGGCTTAGTGGGTGGAAATTGAGGTGAAAAATGAATTAGGAAAGGAAATGAGGAATTGGAGTGGAAAGAAATGAAATTTTGGGTGGAAAATCATTCTCTCTAGATCCTTCTACTGGTGTGAAAATGAAATTGGGTGATAAAATTTGAATCCCAAAAAATGCAGTGCTGAAAAATCAAGTATTTGGGAAAATTTCGCCTTGGTTAATCGATTAACCATTTTTAGTACAAAATGTGTTAATCGATTAACACAAGGAAATTTTGAATTTGGCGCTTTTTGGAGGGAAACTTGAAGAATTGCCCGTTTTCACTTGTTCTGAGCCACATTAGGCCTTTGAGACTTGCCATTTGATATTAACACTGAAACACACTTGAAATATGTTGTGAATTCCGTTTCGTGCTGGAATACTGCTGAAAATAATTGCCTGGTGCTGAATCGCTGATAAAAAAAATGACTGTCGGAGCTTCTGATTATTAAATCATCTAATGAGCAAAATAAAGGCTCGAAAAGACTTTGAAAGCTATCTGCTTGGCTCTGATCATTGTTGAAAATGATACTGGAACTGATGACGCCATGAGCTGCTGGAAAATACCTTGATCCCATGCCCAAAAGAGAACAATGATATACAAGGATGAAATGAAACATAAGCCAGTTAGAAATAGAAACAAGAGGGGAAATTTTGGGGTGTTACACCAAGTATGCATACACTCAAGATTCCTCTCTCCATCAAGAATCAAGTACAAATTGGTCTTGTTACAAGTTCATTGAAGCTTAACTTCATCTGGTCACCAATTAGGGTTTCACCCAGAAAAGTCAATTGTGCCTTTGACTTTTGATCAAAGCATGGTCCCAAGCCTTGGGACATGATTCAAGATGCTCAAATACATCCTTGGAGTCCATCCATGATGTTTGAAAGATTCAGGAATGCAATATCATTAAAGATCACACAGTTGAATTCATCAGATGCACATGTTTTTAACTGCAAAGTCAACTCTTTGACTTTTGGGATTTTTGGTCAAAATTGAAGTCCTCAAGATAATTTTCATGGAAATATGTTTGATCAATGAGTTTTAGCATGAAAATTCAAGAATTGGAGGGTTTCTTTCAAAAGGGGCAAAGTTGAAGAAGTTGAAATTTTTCTTATGGGAAAAACCCTAATTTTGTGCGAACTTTGAAAGGTCATAATTTTCAATCTAGACCACCATTTTTTGTGTTCCAAAGATCAAAATGAAGCACTCACAACATACTACAACTTTTTCAACTCGGGTTAATCTCCAAAAAGTACTTAGATTTTGAGTTATGGACCCATCCAGTTTGTGAAAATCTTTCAACACTTAGAAAATTTTCAAGGCAGTTTTTGTTCATAAAAAGTACCAAACTTTGGAGTCAGTTTTCACTATGATCCATTGAGAATCAAGAAATTCATCTAACATGAAAGTTGTAGAGCATCGTTGGGGATTTTCAAAAAGTACAAGAACTCATCCATATCATTTTTGAGTTAGGAGTTTCGAAGAAGGGAAATTGGCCCTCCATACATGAAGTTTTGGTCATTTTCATGTCAACTGCAAGTTACAAAACCAAATCATTTATGAAAATCCCTTGATTACAGGTCTTGAGACTTGTAAATCCATCCATAATCAGAAGGTTGTTCAAGCATTAGAGGCCTAACATATTTAATTAAGGCATTAACCAAGTGATTATGCCATTTTTGGAAGAAAGTTGACAATGCCATTTTGGAAAAGTGACTTTAATCACAAAGTCAACTTGCCTTGAGCCTCTCACATGTTTCTTATGTAGAAACCACTTTATTTTCACAGAAGCAAAGCCTCTAAATCACTCAACAATTCTAAGAGAGTTGGTACTATGCATTGAACTTGAAAAATTCATGGAATTTTCAAGTTACATTTCAACCAAACCATGAACCATACAAGTTTCATTTATGAAGAGCCTTGATCCTTATTCTTTCCCTATAAATAAAGGCTCATTTCAAGCCTCAAACACACAACAAAAACCTCAGCAAATCATCCCTCAAACCTCCCAAACCAGCATCTTGCTCATCCTTCCCTTTTGTTCCAAGAAATCCCAAACTTGCACAAACATAACCAATTTCACTTCCATACCTCAAAACACCAATCTAAACTTTCAAACACCCCACAAATCATCCCTTGAAGGTGTCCAAACCTTCATCTTCACCTCAAATCTGCTAGAACAGAAAGTCAACCTTCAAAACCTCATATTGTTGACTTTTTTCATTTTCCAAACCAAGTCTTGATTCTGACTAGTTTCAATCACTCTAACACTTCCAACATACTCCATAAATCATCCTTAAACTGTTCCAAACTTGGTTTTGCATCTGTAACTTCATTTACTTAAAGTTTCATTTTAGCCAATTTTCACATTTTGCAAGAAGGAAGTTCTATTCTATTCCAACTGGTTTCGTTTGGTTCTAAGCATCTTAAAGCTTCATAGGAGCTCCATTGAAGGTGTCCAAATCCTCAAAATAGCTCTGTAACATCTTTAGAGGATTTTTTCTTTTTTCTCAAGAGGTAAGTTTCCTCAAATCTTGAACTTTGTAAACCATGTTATGCTTTGATGTAAATTGATCAAAAACATGTTTGTTATGATGTTTGTGATGTGTTTGAACCATTTATTGTTGCTTACCATGATTATATGAGACTGTGCCATAAAAAATGTAAATATGAGCCATTTTAGGTTTTGCTATCGTGTTTTAAAATAGAAGCATTTTTAGACAAAGCCAATTGTACCAGTGAATTCCTTGTGAAAAATTAGGCAAGATTGATTTTTACATCATCTAATTTCATGGAGTATTAAGGAAGATATGAGTGGTTTTGTAAAACTGAATATTGAAGGTGATGACCAGCCATTGCTATGGTTCCTTGGGTAGCATTCAGGTCAATGTTAGGTATTTCTTTTATTTGGTGGGGGTGATACAATGGATGTATTACCACCCCAGTGGTTAAAACCTGCACGTGTGTGTACCTTTGCCCAAGAGAACTGGGGTTCGAATCCCCCTCGCCCTAGTTCTTTTTATTTTTCCATTTTCAAGTAGGTTTCATATTTAATATTGTGTTGCTATCTTTATTTCACAAGGCGCACACTGGTTTAGTAGGCAATGTTTTGGGATACAAGACTGGTAGCGTGGGTTCAACACCCATTAGGACCATCCCCTTTATTTGTCACGTATTTTCTTTGTTTCTTCACAAATTCAAAACCTTGTAACTTCTTCATCCCAATGGCTTTTTGAGCCATTATTTTTGCCAATTTCTCATGTTGATGTATACTTTCTGTTTGTGAAAATAGATTTCCAAAACTGATTATTTTTCTTGTACTTATGCATGTTTAAAGTGTATGACCTTTTATGGTTTCTTAAGGATTGTTTTTTATTCTTTGATTGATTCCCTTGATTTCCTTTGTACATATTTCCTTGTATGAACCATATACACTTTGTATAATCCTTGTATAATGTTTTAGACTTGTGAATCCTTGTTGTTACTTGATTTTGATACATTTTAAAGTGTATGTTTTCATATAAGTATATGTTAAAACTTTGTTCATACCATGAGCTCTTGGTTGACCTTTTACCCTTAACTTGTGACTTTCTTCCATGTTTACATAACCTTGATGTGTATATATACCTTTGTGTTGATCATACCATGTTTTATGTGTTCTTAAACACTTGTTTTTGTCTTAAACATGCCTTTGTATACATGCTTGTAAGTCAAACTCTTTGTGATGTTTCCACTCTGTTAAAGATCATGTTTGAACCCTAACATGAATGTTTTGTTGTTACATACTTTTCTTAAACATGTTCAACTTATATCCATGATTGAATGTTCAAGTGATGTCTTAACTTGTTCACATGATGTATAAACTTTAACTTGTCATCTATAAGCATGCTCACATGTCATCTCTTATATGATGCATATCCGATCCACATGTTATTGTCATAAACATGTCTCTTGGTTCAAGTATTCCTTGGTTGTTACCTTTACTTGTCCATGTCTTAAAATGTATTCATGATTAAGTGATGTTTTTACTTATACATGTTTACCTTGAATCTTGATTGTTACCATGTTAATTAATGCTTTGACTTATACATGCCTTACTTCATCTTTGAACTTTCTCCATGTTTAAGTGTTGTTATAACTTATGCATTTTAACTTAAACTTTGTTTTCATTCATGTTTAAGTATTTTTTTAACTTATACATGTCATATTTGAACCTTGAATCTTACCATGCTTAAATGTTGTGATGACTTATCCATGTTGAAATGTTTAAATTGTATTCATGATGAAGAGTTGATACAACTTTATCCTTACTTGTCTTGTATTCATGATTAAGTGGTGTTAGTAAACCCTAATGCGTGCTTAACCTAATTGTGAACTTAAAATTGTCATCCATGATACTTTAGTCTTGTTAGAACTATACATCATGTATGTTTAGATGTTGTAACATCTTTGTTTGAATGTACTTGCCTTGGTTGTTACCTTGTTCTCTATGACTTTGTCAAGTCTTTGCTTTAGATGTTATCACATCCAACCTTATGCTTTGGTTTTAACCACATGCTTTATATTTGTCATACCACCATTAACATCATGTTTGAATGTTACTTTGAATACTCGCAATTGATATCATGTTTGAATGTCATACTTATTCATCTCATCCATTTGATCATACTCTTTTAACTTTGGCAAGTTATTCCCCCAAGTGATGTTAGCTTGTTAGCTTCCATCTTTAGTTGCATTTTGTTTCCTAATTCAAGGAAATAATACATCATTGACTCAATGTCATAAAGCAATTTAGTAACACCCAATTCCCCTTGACCTTGTTAGAGTCATTAAGTCCTTCAACTTAGACTTAGGATAAAACTTATAACTCTTTTGACTTTGTTAAGTCAAGTAAGTGTTAAATCTATAACACTTACCTCCCCCCTTGAACCTTGATCATAATCAAAGTGTTCATTCATCCTTAGTGAGGTGAACTACAAATGCTCTGATTCCATCCTTGTAAGGATATGTAGGCATAAGACCGCAAAGTTTTGGCCAGCATACTTAGAAAATAAACCCTTAGGCTCCTATCTTCACCAATAAAATCCAAACATAAGACACAAAACAATAGCAAAAAATAACACAAATACTAGCAAGAGGTTCCTATAGAGTACTATAGATGCTTAGGATGCTAACACCTTCCCTAGGTATGACCAACCCCCGAACCTTACAATCTCTTAGCATTGTTGTTACATTTCAACTTAGGGTTTTATACGATCTTTTCCCTTTCCCTTGAATAAAACACAATTACATGGTGAATATTTAAAGATTTGTGATTCAAGTTAATCAATAGCTTGATATGCGATTCTCACCGCAACAGAAATGACGACTTTACTAGGGACACCTGTAGCGGCAAAATCATAAGTGTAAGCTAATGATTAACTTAACTCGAAAAGCAAGAGTCACCACCGCACTTTTATTTTATCCAAAAAGGAAAGGAAAAATAGCGAACAAAACCTACATATGCTCTACATAAGAACAAGTGAAGAGAAACCGGGTAAGGGGGTTGGTTATGCAGAGGGAAGGTTTTACGCACCCAAAACATCTGTGGTACTCCACGGGAACCCTTTGAAATATCTACGCTTTTGGTCTGAAAAAGTTTGTTTGAAAATAGATTGAGGAAATGAGAAGAGAAATGGTTTTTTAAAGATTTTTGTGTTTGGAGAGACTTGTCGCCTCATGCCTACGTACCCACGATGTGCAATGTAGGATCAAAACCCCGTAGTTCGTGGTACAAAGAATGAAATTTGTTTGTTTTGGTTGATTTTAAAATGTAAAGACAAGTCGTCATTTCCAAGAGAATAGTTTCGCTTAAAGAAATGAATCATGTCTAAAGTTATGAAAAAAAGTTTAAAGGAAAAGTGCACGAGGGCACCAAAGAGAGTTTGATGAGTTTGATGTTTTTTAAAGTCTTTTGAAAAAGGTATCAATATGCTTATGTAGTTTTGCATTTGTTAAGAAATGAAAGGAAAATAATAAAATCACTTGACGAAGTCAAGGTTTGATTATGAAAGAGGTGATAGTTTGAAATCAAGAAGATTTTTGAAAAAGGAAGAAAGTTTTGAAAATTGAAGAATGGGTGGAGAAGAAGTGATTATCCTAAAGCATAAAGTAAAAACTAAGGATAAGAAAGATCTAACCATAAACGTAGCTATCTTAACCATAAACCAAGAAAAAGCACAAGTCTTCAAAGTCTTCGAACCATAATTCCAAAGCAAAGGGAAAAGGTCCTAGTTCTAAGTCCAAGGTTCCAAGAATTGCATTGGATGTCCAAGGTCTAGGTGCAAAACTCCATGTCCATTGCAAAGGATAGTAACCATAGTCCAAGATTAGAAGCACAAGTTTTTTAAAGGTTTTGGCTTTATTAATGTTTTTGGTCCAAGTGGAAAAAGAGAAAAAGGCATAAGCATAAACATATGTCCAACGGACAAAGGAAAAAGTGCGGAAGCAAAAACATGTGTCCAACTGACAAAGGAAAAATTGCGGAAGCATAAACATGATATGAAATGATAATAATGGAGCATAAAAAGTAAAAGAGAGATAGGGAGCGAGAAGGAATTGTAAACAAAGTTAGTACAATAGTATTGTTAGTAAGTTAGTGATTAGTTATTAGAGTAAGTGATCAATAATGATTGAATAATGTACTTAGGTCAAGGTTAATGAAGACTTGTTAGAAGATTGATAGAATCAAAGCCTCTACAACAACAAGATTCAAAAATTTTGAATCTAATACAAAAGATCAATCAACATTGAGTTATTTTCCGATAAAGGACATAATGTTACGCTATGTTAAGCAATCGCCGAGTAATTTACGGAGTAATTACCCTACAATGAGGCCGGTCAATAGCTCTTTGTGATAATGCATGCTAGATGAACGATATGTAGATCGTCATCCGAAAGCAATACCGCACGAGAAGAAAAGAAGGTAGCGATCTAGTCTTGATCAAAATTCAACAAACGAATTCTATGATCCATAAGACTTTCATCGATCAAAATAAAAGAGAAATAGATGAAGAGAAAGCCAAATTAAACCACACAATTATGTGATCTAAGGCTAAGAACAAAAGGAAAGGGAAGAAAATGGAAAAGGAACCAAAATAGTCCCAAAAACAAGGCAAAACATGCATTCTGTTTCAAAGTAACCGGTTACCACCAGACGTTAACTGGTTACTTAGTTCAAAATAAGTGCAGTTTTTCAAAATTAACACAGAGTAACCGGTTACTCACCAGACGTTAACCGGTTACTCCGCACCAGAATGCAGAAAATTGTGCAAAATTCAGCATGATCCACTTTCAAAACTTTTTACAAACACCTTATGATCATGGAACTGAAATTGAATGAAATTTAAAGTAAAATAACAGTAAAAACCATCTATTAAACACAATTACAAGATCCAAAGGATGAAGTAATAAAGATCTCCAAAGATCTACATTATGGAAGATAAAGATGAAGCTTCAACAATGGTGAAAGATGAATTACCACTTCAAATCTAAAATTTCCTTCAAATTGCTCCAAGATCCAAACACCAAAGCCTTGATCTATGAGAATTAATGAAGAAAACAACCTTGGATGAAGGTTTAGCTCAAAGTTGAACAAGATTCAATGTGAATTCTTGTTAACTTTCAAAAGAAGAAAAGTGAGCTTTGATTGAATTTTGGTGGTTGAGGAGAGAAATTGCAAGAGGTTTGTTGGCTATCAAAAGCTTGAAGAATGAATGAAATGAGGTCTCTATTTATAGAGTTTAGGCTTGGAAATTTGGTGGTTTGGAATTTGGTTTGGAAATGAAAATTAGGCTTGGAATTTGAATTTGGAGGGAAATTCATAAAAGAGTGGTGATTAGTGAAGGTGTATGGTAGGAAATGATCAAAGTGATGTAGGGGAATTAAAATGAGATGGTCTAGAATATTCCAAATGTGATCAAGGGCTGAGATTGGTGCAAAATTGCTGAATTTGAATTTGCTGAATTTGTTTCAAATTTTCACGAGGGTAACCGGTTACTCACCACAGGGTAACCGGTTACTCAGTGCAAAATTTGTGAAAAATGAGCATTTTGTTGCACTGTTGTGGTTCCGGCTTAATTCTTTTGCTTGTCAAAGAAGGCATGGAATTAAACACATGAACCTTGGAATTCCTTGAATAATGATCAATTAAAACTTGGGGAATCCTTAACTAGATGATTGCGGATCAACTTTGACTTTTTTTCTCAGATAAAATTTATTCAAGCTGTGGGACTGTTATTTTGGCATTTTTAACCTGTTCTTCCCCTGAAAATGTCAATAAAGAGAAAACAAAATATTTTTTTTGAGTTTTGGTTAAGGTTAGTAAAATATAAAAAAATAAAGCAATAAAGTGAATAAAAAACACACAGATGCTCGGTAAACCCTGCAAGGCATAAACCCAAAGATGAGAGGGACAAGGGAACCAATGCGTGATCTTGTTTGTGGTAAAATGCAAATGAGATGCGAATGATATGTGGAATCTTGGGGTAAAAAATTAGGGTCTTACAGCTGCCCCTATTTAAGTCTCTTCTATCGGGAGATATGAAGATACTTAAATACAAAAAGCTATATTTTTTAGCCCTAAGATGCCACAAGATGAAATGAATGCAAAAGATGAAACAGACTGCGGGGAAACACAAGCTATTTCTGGAGATCTGTCAAGGTGACAAGAAGTATCCATCAATAGTTGGAAAGAGAGGGACAAGACCCTGGGAAGACGAGTAGTGGCATCCAAGAATAGCATTTGATGGAAACTACAAACGAGACAAAGGATAAGCCGGTAAAGGTCCAAGAATGGCATTGGACAACAACAAGAAAGTTTCTGGTAAAAACAACAGCGTCATCCAAGAGTAGCATTGGATGGAGGTGAAAAAACACTCTATTGGGGATAAGATATCCAAGAATGGCATTGGATAAAAGGAACTACAACATTCAAGAATGGCATTGAATGAGGCAATAACAAGCATCAGAAACATCCAAGAGTAGCATTGGACTCAGCTGAGGAAAAGATATCCAAGAATTGCATTTGATGGAAACAAGCATCGGTTTGAAAAATTTTCACTATGGACATCTAAGAATTGCATTGGATGGCAAGGTTAAACATCACAGATATCCAAGAATGGCATTGGACTTGGTTGGGGGAAAGTGTCCAAGAATGCCATTGGATAAAAGAGATCACGACATTCAAGAATGACATTGAATGAAGTGAGAAAGGTTTTGGAAAAATGCCTCAGAATTATCCAAGAATGGCATTGGATAAAAAGAGTTCACAATATCCAAGACTGGCATTGAATAAAGTAAGCAGGGACTTTCAAGAATGGAACTGAAAGGTAAACGTAAATCACTACATTCAAGAATGGCATTGAATGATAGTGAGAAAGACATCCAGGAATGGCACTGAATGCAAAGGAAACAACTCATTTAGGAATGGCACTAAATGAACAGATAAAACTTTCAGGAATGGCACTGAAAGATATCCAAGAGAAAATGATGGGGATTATAGAAGAGAGGCAAAACTTCCAAGAATAGCACTGGGAGAAACAAGAGGAACAAAGATATCCAGGAATGGCACCGGAGATCAAAAGAGACAGACATCCAAGAATGGCACTGGAGTGAAAGAAAATAAGGATCCAGGAATAGCACTGGAATGAAAGAAGAGAAACATCTAAAAATAGCACTAGATGCACAGAGAAACAACAACATCCAGGAATATCACTGGAAGGAAAGAAGACAAACAAGATATCCAGGAATAACATTGGGTGCACAAGGAAACAACAACATTCAGGAATGACACTGAATGAAAATGCAGGTAACTGTTCGGGTAGGCGCCAAGTAAGTTGGACTTTGATCACAAGGTAAGATGTTGAAAGCAACAGGACCTCAGGAAATGCATATGAACGCGAAGCACACTTCGAGCTATGAAAATATTTCTATGTATGATAGATGAATGATTTATGTATGCAATGGAGATGATAGAGACAACTGAGATAGACTCCTTTGTGAGGGAAGAATGGAACTTTGATTCCTTAACACAGGGAACACTGCCCACTCTGCTTGGATATAAGATGTTGAACATATCTCTGTCACACTTATGAATTCTATCAGGCTGATAGTATTTTGAGGAAATACATCTTGAGGATTCTTGAAGAATTCTGCCCCAGATTGATTGATTGATGAAGATAAACTGATCAAAGCTTCAGTTTGAGTGCTGCAAGGGAAAAACTGAACTGATCATGGCCTCAATTCTTGAAAATAAACTGATCATGGCTTCAGCTTGACTATTGTTGGGGATGAAATGAACTGATCATGGCTTCAATTCTTGAAAATAAACTGATCATGGCTTCAGCTTGACTATTGTTGGGGATGAACTGATCAAGGCTTCAGTTATTGAAATGACTGTTGAGAAGGCTAAACTCAGCATGAGTCTAGAAAGGGATCTTCTAGATAACCAATTCTGAGAATAACTTGCACTGAGCAACAAATCTTGAACTGATTCACAATAGGATCTGGAATTAATGCGCCCCTGATAGGATCACAGACCAAGTTTCTCAACTGTTTAAAGTTTTCTTAAATGAGGAAAGTTTGCCTGTAAATAGGATTATTCAAACAAACATGGTAATTTTAATGCAAAGCTCATGAAATTTTTGAAATTCAAAAATCATTTTTGGAATGATATTATTGATGTAAAGCAAATGAAACACTTGTCAAAACACGGTGGTTTAGATATTCAAAAATGAAAGCAAAGGTATGACATCAAAGCAAATGATTGGGAACAAACTTGGGAGTCAATTTACACAACCTTGTTGTAGTATGCTTTCAAAAGAAACCTGGCTTCAATTAGGTCTTTTGAAGGTTGTAACGTGATCTGGTTCACGGTTCTTGAAATAAAGGATATAGGCTCAAAGTTTATTTGTACCCAACCCATTCTTCGTGATGATCTCCAGTCCTATGCTCAGTTAATTCACACTATGCATTCAAGTTCCAAGAGATTTTGGAATTGTAACACTATTATGATGATGACTCAAGGACCAAGGGATTTTTGAAATGGCAATCACTTCTCTTACAACATTTTGTTGTTTTTGATGAGGACCTTAGTCAACTTGTTTTGTATTTGAGGATTTTGGTAACCTCTTGAATTGATTTTTTTTATCCCTAACTTTTGCCTGAATTGTGTCATTTGAGCTTGCAGTCAGCGGGATGCCCCGATTTTTTCCTAAGTTTCCTTCATAGGTTTTGACTTAGCGGGATCTTCTTTTGATTCTTTTCATTCTCTTTTTTTTTGAAAGATAGTGACTGTCTGGCTTAATGATTACAGTGAACCATTATTGTCTTTTGATTTGAAAGACATCTTCGACACTTCTTTGATGTGTGCGAAGGAAAGCTTGTGATTGCAATGATTCTCTTGTGTTTAAATACACAGTCAAATTAACTGAGAACTACCCATCCCCATGTTAAGATTGTGGGTTTTTTCGTACAGAAAGAAACTCCAAGTTTCAATTAAAAGCATATAATCCAGCAATTTCAGGTATTTCGTTTTCATCATCCTCCCTCCAGTATTTGCATAAACAAAAGCTTGATAAAGAAAGTGAATAGGAGATATATTTTTGTTTTATGAAAAAGAAAGCATAAAGATGCACACATTGGATATAAATGAATTCGAATCAAAACATTGCAATGCTCATTTCATTGAAATTACCATGAAAGTACAAATAAAGTTCGAAAGCAAACAGACAATACAATCAAAGAAAAATGCGAACAGAAAGAAACAAGGCCTAGTGATTAATCAACAACAAGGATGAGCTGTCCTGTCGGAAACACTGGCTTTAGGAGATGATCCTTCTGAACTGAATCAAACTTCATTTGGCATGCTCTGGTAAAAGATTGTTGACAACATTGGGATTGTCATCAAGAAAAGTCAGAATCTTTGAGTTCACCAATTCTTGTACTCTAGCTTTCAATGCAAAGCAACCTTCCAAGTTATGGCCTGCCCCACCTCGACGGAACTCACAGTGAAGATCATCCCTATAGCTGGCTGGGAGAGGATTTGGAGGAGGAGGTAGATCCCTTGTTGTAATCAAACCTTTCTTTACAAGACATGGATACAACTCAGTGTAGGACATCGGGATAGGATCAAAGTTAACCCTATTGCGATTCTGATTTTTTCTAACAGGCTGACGAGGAGCTTGAACTGTTTGAGCATTGACAACAGGAGCAACTACAGCTACATATTGTTGTTGCCTATGATGAGGTTTCCCTTCAACTGAAACAGCATGGGTATCCCCATCCTTCTTCTTTTGAAAATTCCAAGCATACTTTTTAGCACCACTAAAGGCTTCAGCATTAGTAATTTTTCCTTTCTTGATACCTTCTTCTAGTCTTTCTCCAATTGTGACTAGGTCAGCAAAACCAGATGATACACTGCCTATCGTCTTTTCCCAAAAGAGTGGCTGAAGAGTGTCCATGAACAGTCCAGTCAATTCTTTTTCAGCCAAGGGTGGCCCCACTTGAGCAGCTAGCTCTCTCTAGCGCTGAGTGTACTCCTTAAAGGATTCTTTTTCTTTCTGAGACATGTTTTGCAATTGACAGCGATCAGGCGCCATGTCCAGATTGTACTTGTAATGCTTCAAGAAAGCATCAGCCAAGTCTTTCCAGCTTTGGATACGATTCTTCTCAAGTCCCATATACCATTTCATTGAAGTCCTACTCAAGCTGTCTTGGAAACAGTGAATGAGCAGTTTGTCATTTTTGGCATGAGCAGCCATCTTGCGGAAGTACATCACCAAGTGGGTTCTGGGACAGGTGTGCCCTTTGTATTTTTCAAAATCAGGAGTTTGGAATTTTGCAGGCATAACCAAGTCTGAAACCAAGCACATGTCCATTCCGGCAGCACTAAAGACATCACTTCCTTCCATGGCTCTTATCCTTTTGTCCAGAGTTTGCCATTGCTCTCTAACTTTTTCAATGTATCCAGGTTCTCCCTGACTTTCATATTGTGGACCAGCAACATGGTACACGAAAGGAGGATTCTCAAGAATAGCTTGAGCAACATAATACAAAACAGGTTGAGGTTCAGTAAACAATGGACCTGAAGATACTGGCAGTACAGACGGAACAAACACAGGAGTAGTTGCAAAGGTTGGTGAGTAATTTGGAGGTAACCCAAATTCTGGCCAAGTAGAAGCTGGTTGCTGAGTCAGTGGAGGGTCAATAGCAGCAGTTGAGATTTCAGAGATCACAGTCCTCTGAGGTGGTTCACCTCTAGCAATCAGAACTTGCATCATTTCTGTGAGTTTGGTCATGCTGGCCTTCAACTCATCAATTTCCATTCTGACTTCGGCGTTGTGTTATTCTTGGTTTTCCATTCTCAGTCTGACAGCAGCTATAGTTCCGTAGTTGTGTTAAGGAAATAGCTTGACGGTGAACAGATAACTGAAGAAGGAGACAGTTGGAATGAGTTTCTGAGACAACTGGGAAGAAATGCATATGTGTGCTTATGGAAGCAAGAGTGCATGGATGCAACAACCACAAACAAGATCACTCAAAGCACACAGGTTCAAAGGTTCGAGTCACGAGCATGAAGTCAAGGTTAAGAACCAATCCCACAAAAGGTGTGTACTAAGGTTTGTCTTCATTGTACCTGCAGAAAATAGCAGTTCTAACAGAGTGCCCAGGGTCCACAATCCACTATCAGACACACCAGCGCACCGATTTTCTCGGAGGTTGGTAGTTATCCTCAAGAGAATCTAACCTGAGTGTGGCATCGCGTAACAGCTAGGTCGAATTTACATCCTTATAGCTTTCGTGCCACGATCCTGAAAAGGCTAAGATGTGTTAAGGGTTACTACGGTCCTCAGTGTTATAGGCTTCTATGGAAAAAGTAATGCCTTCACGATCGCTCGATCGACATCAGTAATTCCAAAGAGGCAACCACCGAGTGGATGGATTCACAAGTTCTGCTTTTTCGGGATTCGACTCCCTCAAAGCTCCCTTGACTATACCATCCTCCTATCCCAAAGTACACTCTGGTCCGGGTATAGGACCTATCTTGTACACACAGAGGAACTCCCAAATAGAACAATCAAGTAACAAGCAAGTCAAACAAAAAGCAGTGAATAAATCAAAGTAGGCTAAACCCCTCAAGGGAGAATGTCCCCAGCAGAGTTGCCCCTTTTCCTGTAGCGGAAAAATCGTGAGCGTAAGTTATTGATTAACTTAACTCGAAAAGCAAGAGTCACCACCGCACTTTTATTTTATCCAAAAAGGAAAGGAAAAAGGGCGAACAAAACCTACACAAGCTCTAAACAAGAACAAGTGAAGAGAAACTGGGTAAGGGGGTTGGTTATGCAGAAGGAAGGTTTTACGCACCCAAAACATCTGTGGTACTCCACGGGAACCCTTTGAAATATCTACGCTTTTGGTCTGAAAAAGTTTATTTGAAAAGAGATTGAGGAGATGAAAAGAGAAATTGTTTTTTTTAAGATTTTTGTGTTTGGAGAGACTTATCGCCTCATGCCTACGTACCCACGATGTTCAATGTAGGATCAAAACCCAGTAGTTCGTGGTACAAAGAATGAAATTTTTTTGTTTTGGTTGATTTGAAAATGTAAAGATAAGTCGTCATTTCCAAGCGAATAGTTCCACTTAAAGAAATGAATCATGTCTAAACTTATGAAAAAAAGTTTAAAGGAAAAGTGCACGAGGGCACAAAAGAGAGTTTGATGAGTTTGATGTAGTTTAGCATTTGTTAAGAAATGAAAGGAAAAGAATAAAATCACTTGACGAAGTCAAGGTTTGATTATGAAAGAGGTGATAGTTTGAAATCAAGAAGATTTTTGAAAAAGTAAGAAAGTTTTGAAAATTGAAGAATGGGTGGAAAAGAAGTGACTATCCTAAAGCATAAAGTAAAACCTAAGGATAAGAAAGATCTAACCACAAATGTAGCTATCTTCACCATAAACCAAGCAAAAGCACAAGTCTTCAAAGTCTTCAAATCACAATTCCAAAGCAAAGGGAAAAGGTCCTAGTTCTAAGTCCAAGGTTCCAAGAATTGCATTGGATGTCCAAGGTCTAGGTACAAAACTCCATGTCCATTACAAAGGATAGTAACTATAGTCCAAGATTAGAAGCACAAGTTTTTTAGAGGTTTTGGCCTTTATTAATGTTTTTGGTCCAAGTGGACAAATAGAAAAAGGCATAAGCATAAACATATGTCCAACGGACAAAGGAAAAAGTGCGGAAGCATAAACATGTGTCCAACGTACAAAAGGAAAAATTGCGGAAGCATAAACATGATATGAAATGATAATAATGGAGCATAAAAAGTAAAAGACAGATAGGGAGCGAGAAGGAATTGTAAACAAAGTTAGTACAATAGTATTGTTAGTAAGTTAGTGATTAGTTGTTAGAGTAAGTGATAAAAAATGATTGAATAGTGTACTTAGGTCAAGGTTAATGAAGACTTGTTAGAAGATTGATAGAATAAAAGCCTCTACAACAACAAGCTTCATAGATTTTGAACCTAATACAAAAGATCAATCAACATTGAGTTATTTTCCGATAAGGGACATAATGTTGTGATATGTTAAGCAATCGCCGAGTAATTTACGGAGCAATTACCCTACAATGAGGCCGGTCAATAGCTCTTTGTGCTAATGCATGCTAGATGAACGATATGTAGATCGTCATCCGAAAGCAATACCGCACGAAAAGAAAAGAAGGTAGCGTTCTAGTCTTGATTAAAATTCAACAAAGGAATTCTATGATCCATAAGACTTTCATAGATCAAAATAAAAGAGAAATAGATGAAGAGAAAGCCAAATTAAGCCACACAATTATGTGATCTAAGGCTAAGAACAAAAGGAAAGGGAAGAAAATGGAAAAGGAACCAAAACAGTCCCAAAAAAAGGCAAAACATGCATTCTGTTTCGAAGTAACAGGTTACTCACCAGATGTTAACCGGTTACTTAGTTCAAAATAAGTGCAGTTTTTCAAAATTAACACAGAGTAACCGGTTACTCACCAGACGTTAACTGGTTACTCTGCACCAGAATGCAGAAAAGTGTGCAAAATTCAGCATGATCCACTTTCAAAACTTTTTACAAACACCTTATGATCATGGAACTAAAATTGCACGAAATTTAAAGTAAAATAACAATAAAAACCAGCAATTAAACACAATTACAAGATCCAAAGGATCAAGTAACAAAGATCTCCAAAGATCTACATTATGGAAGATGAAGATCAAGCTTCAACAATGGTGAAAGATGAATTACCACTTCAAATCTGAAAATTCCTTCAAGATCCAAACACCAAAGCCTTGATCTATAGGAATTGATGAAGAAAACAAGCTTGGATGAAGGTTTAGCTCACAGTTGAACAAGATTCAATGTGAATTCTTGTTAACTTTCAAAAGAAGAAAAGTGAGCTTTGAGTGAATTTTGGTGGTTGAGGAGAGAATTTGCAAGAGGTTTGTTGGCTATCAAAAGCTTGAAGAATGGATGAAATGAGGTCTCTATTTATAGAGTTTAGGCTTGGAAATTTGGTGGTTTGGAAATGAAAATTAGGCTTGGAATTTGAATTTGGAGGGAAATTCATAAAAGAGTGGTGATTAGTGAAGGTGTATGGTAGGAAATGATCAAAGTGATGTAGGGGAATTAAAATGAGATGGTCTAGAAGATTCCAAATGTGATCAAGGGCTGAGATGGGTGCAAAATTGCTGAATTTGAATTTGCTGAATTTTTTTCAAATTTTCATGAGGGTAACCGGTTACTCACCACAGGGTAACCGGTTACTCAGTGCAAAATTTGTGAAAAACGAGCATTTTGTTGCACTGTTGTGGTTCCGACTCGATTTTTTTGCTTGTCAAAGTAGGCATGGAAATAAGCACATGAACCTTGGAATTCCTTGAATAATGATCAATTAAAACATGGGGAATCCTTGACTAGATGATTGCAGATCAACTTTGACTTTTTTTCTCAGATAAAATTTATTCGAGCTGTGGAACTGTTATTTTGGCATGTTTAACCTGTTCTTCCCCTGAAAATGTCAATAAAGAGAAGAAAAAATATTTTTTTTTGGGTTTTGGTTAAGGTTAGTAAAATATAAACAAATAAATCAATAAAGTGAAGAAGAAACACAGATGCTCGGTAAACCCTGCAAGGTATAAACCCAAATATGAGAGGGACAAGGGAACCAATGCGTGATCTTGTTTGTGGTAAAATGCAAATGAGATGCGAATGATATGTGGAATCTTAGGGGTCAAAAATTAGGGTCTTACAACACCCAAGAGGGTTAAGCCTAACTTGTTTATATTTGTGATATTATTTGCTTGCTTGTTTTGTTTCTCATGGGTGGATACCTTTTGTGGTGAGAAAAGTCCCGACCTTGAACTTGAGCAAAAAATAAGATAGGAAGGTGGTACATTCAAGAAAGCTTATAGGGAGTTGATTCCCGACCAAGCTAACTTGAGAAATCACCACTCAGTGGAGGCACTTTTGAGAATAAGTATTGTTGATCAAGAGATTGTGAAAAAAATATTATTTCTTGATTGAGCCTACGAAGCTGAGAACCTTTAGTCATCTTTAACCCCCTTGGCCTTGTTAGGAACGTAGTACGATGACTATGAGGGTGTAAACCCAAAATAATTAATATGCGATACTACACTCAAAAAAGATTCTCTTGAGAATATTATTAACTACTGAGTAATTGGGAAATTGATAATATCTGAAAGATGGACTGATGGCTCTGGGAACTTGTTAGAACCCGTTGTACAGGTACACAACAAACCCTAGTACATACCTAATGGGAGGGGTGAATCTTTGACTTCATGCAAGCCTTACACCTTGTTTGTGTGTGATCTTCGTTATGTTTGTGCATACATGCATTAATAAGCATCATTTTTATCAAAGTTTCATGGAACTTAAGCTCTTGTTTGCAAACATCTTAGGATTGTCATGGATTGTGAAAGGAAAAAGACTTTGAAGTACACTTTCGAGAGTCCTAAGCTAGATAACCTAAGGAGATTGGGAGCTTTGGCTGCAGACCAAGAAGGTTTCAAAAACAAGTATGGGAAGATGTTATCACTGTTGAAGACAAAGATGGAAGATTGACTTCTCTCTACACTCCTTCAGTTTTATGATCCAGTCTACCATTGTTTCACCTTCCACAACTACTAACTTGTGCCTACATTGGAAGAGTATTCCTATCTAGTTGGGTTGCCATTGTGTTCCTTGTTTAAAAATGCTCGATTTTCATATTTGGATCGTGTGAAATGGTTCAGAAACAAGGGTTATAGGATGCATTTTGCAAATCGGATGTAGCTTGGAGGAAGAAGATGGCCATGGCGCCATTCTTCAGGTTTTCAAACCAAAACCTTCTATATATTATTCAGTTGCCACAATATAACTGAATTGGCATTACGCCCTAGTGGAAACACTAATATTTGTGTGTGTGTGTGTGTGTGAGAGCGAGAGGTCTAGGGTTCAAATCCCCCTCGCCCCAGACCTTTTGATTTTATTTTTTAACCATTTTACAAAAGATTTCTTCGCATATTATACACCCTTGCCATTCTCCATCAGCCCACGCACATGGCTCAGATGGTAGAATTTTAAACTCTCCACCCCAAGGGCGTGAGTTTAAACCTTGGGGGGCCATTTCTAATTTTTTACCACTTGTTTTCTTGTCATTTTTCACCATCTTTTTAATAACTTTGAAAATTAATTTCTCATTCATTTTTTATTGGTTCTTTTTGCAAAAAGTCACAAAAATGTTAAAATATTTTATTCTACAAAAATCTCACACAAAAATATTATTTATTTATATATTTAATATTTTCATAAAGAACTTATTTTATTTGTTATTTTTAAACATTTGAAAATATTTCTTTTCTCTTGATCTTTTCAAAACCAAATGAGTTTTAAATCATCATGTGATTAAAACATCATTTTTCAAACCTTAACCAAAAATCACAAGTGGTTTATTTAAACTTATTTGGTGTTTTTATCATTTTTTTAATTAATTTTCTTTGAAAAATTACTTTCAGAAATGAAATTAGGGTTTCTTTGATTTTGATCTTTATCAAACATTTCAAAATACACTTTAAGCCTCTAATATAGTGTAAGACCCATCCCTTGTAAATAAAAACCTTTTTGGGTCTTAGTCATTGTATAAGTCCCACCGTGTTTTCTAAAACTGCGGCGCGGTCGTCGCCTTTTAAACAAAATAAATTTGGGCCTACCCTTGTGTTCTAAGTCCCATTTATTTTCTTTTTCAAACACGTTGGGCCTCTCCTTGAGTTGTAAGACCCATCTCTTTGTACAGAAAACCTTTTTGGGCCTCAGTCATTGTATAAGTCCCAATACAAATTTCAGATCAATGGTACGATTACTGTTTTTTATTTGGGTCTGTCTTTGAGTTGTAAGACCCAACCCTTTTTGTAAATAAACAATTCTTTAGGCCTCTCCTTTAGTATAAGCCCCAATCTTTTAAAAACAACTTTCCCTTTTGATTTAGGTTCAAATTCATAGTTGTTGCCAAAACTTTATTTAATTTCTTGAACAACTAACCATACAGCAGTTACAATGGAAGCTTGCTCACTTGTAAGTTTTAAACAGCTTTCTTTTGCATACTTGCACACACACACACACACACACACACACATATATATATATATATATATATTTGTTTGTGCTGGAAGCTTGCTCACCTGTAAGTCCTCCTGCCCTCTTTTACATACAGTATATATTTCATCTGTATATATATACCTGTATATTATCTTGCTTAGAGTTTTCCCCGACAATTAGGTCTAGGATTAGGTAAAGCCAGTGATCACTCTTTCAACACAGTGAAAACTAGTTCCCCATAGGAATTCCATATACAGTCTTGCCTCCTCTTGGGCTTATACAATATGGAACAAAGAGAAAGGCATTATTCCCGGTGAAACTTTTCTCAGACTATCATTATTAGAAAATTGTCAAACAAATTCACTCCCCCAGAGAGGATTAATTCCCGGTGTAACCTTTCTTGAATTTCTTCAAACCCTAGAACTGTTCACTAAAGAAAGGATTATTCCCGGTGAAACCATTCTTGAACTTTTCTTAGGTTTGGACCCACATGCTTCCTAAAAGCATCCCCTCCTCCTCTTGGGCTTTGTACAAGGACCCTCAGGCTTCTTAGATGTTCTCAGCCTTCTATTGGGCTTAGTACAAGGACCCGAGACCTCTTAAAGGTATAGGACATAACTTAGTCATCCTTTGTTAGAGCAGTCTTGAAATTCTGGTATCAGATGTGTGATGTTAAGTGTGATCTCACAACAACACAATCTGCTATATGAACAAGGTAATAAAAAAAGTCAATCAACACAATGAATTATTCACCCAGTTCGGTCTAACTACCTACTTCTGGGGGCTACCAAGTCAGGGAGGAAATTCACTATTAGTAGTATTAAATTACAAACTCAACAATCCCAGTTGACAATCTCCTAACTTAATCACTACCCAATGACACTTCTACCTAAGATACACTTAGATATGAGAAACCACTCACTCCCCCTAAATCACCACAGTGATACAATTCAAAGATTACAAAGTATAGAAGTACACTTCCTAAACACAACTTGATCTTGCTTAAAAGCTTTGATCAATAACAATTAACAACTCACAACAATTACACCAATTCAAACATGAATGGCTTACAGAACACAGACGAAAACACACACTTGACACTCAGTCTTTAATCTTTTACTTTCGTATCTTCCAAGTAGGTTTGTGGCTGCTTTAAATAGAAACTCAGACTTGGGCTTGGACTCCTTGAAAATCTCTGATTTGATTTGAAATTAAAACAGATTTTATTCTCCAAATCTTTTCATATCATTCAGCCCTAAAAACAACAACAAGATCTGCTCCATATCTGATTGTACCCAATATATTCGCCTGCAATCTCTCACTCACTTAAGCAAAAATCTCACCAACAACAAAAACACGCGCAACCCTAATAACACAGCAGACTGATGTTCTGATGTTCTGTCAACTGATGTCAAGACATCATGTTTAACATCAACACACAAACTGCAACCCCAAATAACTTGTCATAAACTGAATGTTAAGAACTCATGTTAAGACATCAGACATATGACATCTTCAACATTGTTTTACTAAAATTCCAACCAATACCAAGAACTAACAATCTCCCCCTTTGGCTAATTTTGGCTAAAACAATCTCAGCAAACATCAGAATAACTTGCAGCGGACAAACACCAAACTCAAAGCATTCACTACACAACCAGCATCAGCAACATCCAACAGCTTTACCAAAAACAAACTCCCCCTCAAAAACTAGAATCACACCAGCCAACTCTCCCCCAAGATAACTCTCACCCTTTTTAGCCACAATTGGGCACCCTCTTAACCTATCAAGTCAGCAAACACGAAGTTCTGACATCCAATTTGACAAGGTCAAATAAATGGCTTCCCAAGAAAAACAAGTTCCCAAACCAAAGACCACTTTGACTGGTCAGGCGATACAAGAAAAGACTCTTTATGCAGTATAAAAACCAATCCTCCTTGCTTCTAACAACATACCACAGATAGAACCATGAGTCAGTCTAACAAAGATGCAGGAAAGAGACACATGCAAGAGGTAAAGAACCCAGATCCATAGAAGTTGAAGAACAAAACACAGTCTACAGTTGGGGCAACTTCAGGAGCAACAAGAACATGAAAAGCATCAGAGACAAGGATGAAAACCATCAAAAAACCTCCCGAGCAACTTCATGCTTCTGATGATGAACGGGATGAAGATTGGAAGACTTTTCTTGATTCAGGGGGTTGGGATAATCTTTAGATCCTTTTTTTGTTGCTTTTGATGTACTAAAATCTTATCTTGTACGCTTTCAGCAGTTGAATAAAATTATGTTCCCTTTAAACTAAACATATGCAATAAAGTTCACAACTACACAAGACACTTCCCAACACACTTAATCCTCATATATGGAAATTCCTAATTTGTTTCTTAATTTTTCAAATTGATTTACATCCAAGGCCTTTGTAAAAATATCAGCTAATTGTTGTTCAGTAGCAACATGTTCCAAAGCAACTACTTTGTCTTCAACCAAATCTCTTATAAAATGATGACGTATATCAATATGCTTAGTTCTGCTATGTTGAATAGTGTTCTTGGAGACATTGATAGCACTAAGATTATCACAGTACAATGTCATGATATCTTGCTTGACATTGTATTCTATTAACATTTGCTTCATCCAGACAAGTTGAGAACAACTATTCCCTGCTGCTATGTACTCAACTTCAGCAGTAGAAAGAGACACACAATTCTGCTTTTTACTAAACCAAGAGATCAGATTAGTCCCTAAGAAGAAACAGCCTCCTGAAGTGCTTTTTCTATCATCAACACTCCCTGCCCAATCAGCATCACAATAACCACTTAACTCAGTACCTGATCCATGACTGTAAAGTATGCCATAGTCACTAGTCCCATTCACATACTTCAGAATCCTCTTCACTTGATTCAAGTGACTAACTTTAGGCTCAGATTGATATCTGGCACAAACTCCAACAGCAAAAGAAATATCAGGTCTGCTATCAGTGAGATACAATAGACTATCAATCATGCTTCTGTATAGACTTTGATCCACACTCACACCATGTTCATCCTTAGACAACTTTAAATGAGTAGGAGCAGGTATCCTCTTGTGATTAGCATTTTCCAGACCAAACTTCTTCACAATGTTCTTAGCATACTTGCTCTGAGAGATGAATATGGAGTCTTCCATTTGTCAAACTTGTAGACCCAGAAAATAGTTGAGCTCTCCAACAAGACTCATTTCAAACTCAGACTGCATCTGTTTCACAAAATGTTTAACCATTGCATCTGACATCCCACCAAATATTATGTCATCAACATATATTTGAGCTATCATCAGTTTTCCTCCTTCATCTTTGACAAACAAAGTCTTGTCAATCCCTCCTTTTCTGTAACCATTTACAACCAAGAATTCAGTAAGCCTTTCATACCAAGCTCTTGGTGCTTGCTTCAAACCATAGAGAGCTTTCCTTAGCTTGTACACATGATTAGGAAATGTTGGATCAATAAACCCTTTTGGTTGATCAACATAATCTTCTTCATTTAAGTACCCATTTAAGAAGGCACTCTTAACATCCATCTGAAAAAGCTTGAATTTGAGAATACAAGCCACACCTAAGAGTAATCTGATAGATTCCAGTCTTGCCACAGGTGCAAAGATTTCATCAAAATTAATTCCTTCAACCTGAGTGTATCCCTGTGCTACCAATCTGGCCTTGTTTCTGGTGACCACTCCTTGTTCAACAAGTTTATTCTTGTAAATCCACTTGGTGCCTATCACATTAACTCCATCAGGCCTTGGTACAAGATCCCACACTTTATTCCTCTTGAATTGTTCCAGCTCTTCATGCATGGCATTAATCCAGAATTCATCAGTCAGTGCTTCTTTGACATTCTTGGGCTCAATTTTGGACACAAAACAAGAATTTGACACAACCTCTCTTGATCTAGTGCTAACCCCTGATTTTGGATCACCTATGATAAGCTCTTTTGGATGGTCCTTTTGCACTCTAATAGATGGTTCTTTATTAGGTTGTTCAGGTTCAGCCTCAGCATCACCAGGACTGGGAGCAACACTTCTATCTTCAGTTTCTGATGTAACGTCTTCAAACGATGTTCCAACATCATCCAGGACATCAGCTTCTTCCTTCATGTCACTGTCATCAATTACCACATTTATAGACTCCATCATAACCTTGGTTATGGAGTTGAAAACCCTATAAGCTCTGCTATTTGTAAAGTACCCTAGAAAGATTCCCTCATCACTTTTAGGATCCAATTTTCTCCTTTGTTCACGATCTAACAAAATATAACATTTACTTACAAAAACATGAAAATACTTCACAGTTGGTTTTCTCCCTTTCCACAGTTCATACAATGTAGCTAAAGTGCCTCTTCTCAAAGTAACTCTATTGTGAATATAGCAAGCAGTATTCATGGCTTCAGCCCAGAAATGGTAAGGAAGCTTTTTGGCATGAATCATTGGCCTAGCAGATTTTTGGAGAGTTCTGTTCTTCCTTTCAACAACTGCATTTTGTTGAGGGGTAATCGGAGAGGAAAACTCATGACTGATGCCTTCAGCAGAGCAGTATTCAGTAAACTTTCTATTTTCAAATTCCCTCCCATGATCACTCCTTATTCTGATGACATTACTTTCTTTTTCTCTTTGGAGTCTTTGACATAAATCTTTAAACACCTCAAACACCTCTGTTTTGTCTTTGATGAAGCTTACCCAGGTGTACCTAGAATAGTCATCAACAACAACATAAGCATACTTCTTTCCACCTAGACTTTCTACCCGCATAGGTCCCATCAAGTCCATATGAAGAAGTTCCAAAACTTTGGAGGTGGTCTTATGTTGAAGCTTCTGATGTGACATCTTGGTCTGCTTCCCTATTTGACAATCTCCACAGACTCTTCCTTCTTCAATTTTGAGTTTAGGAATTCCTCTGACAGCTTCTGAGGATATGATTCTCTTCATTCCCTTCAGATGAAGATGTCCCAACTTTTGATGTCAGACTTTGACTTCATCTTCTCTAGCAAAAACACATGTTGAGGGACTTGAGTCTTATTGTGCCCATAGATAACAGTTGTCCTTAGACCTAGCACCCTTCATGATGACTTCACCTTTCTCATTTGTGACAATGCACTCAGTTTTTGTAAAGTCAACTTTGAGCCCTTGATCACATAGTTGGCTAATACTAATTAAATTTGCTGTTAACCCTTTTACCATTAGTACATCATCCAGCCTAGGAGCACCAGCACAATTCAGCTTTCCCATACCCTTGATTTCTCCTTTGACACCATCACCAAAAGTTACATGTCCAGAAGAATGTAGCTTCACATCCACCAACAAATTCTTCACTCCTGTCATGTGTCTTGAACACCCACTATCAAAGTACTTGTCTTCTTTAGTAGAAACCCTAAGAGAAGTGTGAGCTATTAAGCTGGTAACTTTTCCTTTTAGAACCCATTGCTTATTTGGTTTTATGACCTGATTACCTTTGTGACTGTTCTGTGTGGGAGCCAACTGATGTGCCTTCTGAGGATATCCATGTAGCTTATAACAATAAGCCTTTATGTGTCCAAAATGCCCACAATGATGACATCTCCAACGCCTAAATTTCTTCCTAGAGGGAGTCCTGTCAGGATGTTTAAACATCTGCTTTAACATCACTGGCTTGGAAATAGGAATAACATTATTTGAAGCTGAAACATTGTTGAATCCTAAACCACTTTTGTCTCCCGCAGTTTTTCCAATATTAAGAATATTGTCTAGAACACCAGTTCCATTATTCAATATTCTGACAGATTTAGACATAGATTCCAGTCTAGAGTTTAGCATACTGACTTCCTTCTCAAGCTCAGTCTTTTCATCCTTTAACTGCATTATGATTTTCTTTTGTTCCTCTCCTCCTAGACAGACTTGTTCACTTCTAATGCACAACTTTCTATAAGAGCCAACAAGCTCTTCATAAGTAACCTCTTCATCACTTGAATCATTTTCAGACTCATAAATCCCAATCATAGCTCTAACAAGATTGGTTGATTCTCCTTCAGGTTCACTATCAGTATCCTCATCAGACCAGGAAACAGACAACCCCTTTTTCTGCTTCTTGAGATATATAGGACATTCTTTTCTGATATGACCATAACCTTCACACTCATAGCATTGAATTCCTTGGTCATCATTGAACTTTTCTTCATCTCTTGATTTCTTCCCTTGATCACCTAGCCTGTTTGTGTTAGATGTGATGTTCTTGAAATTAGGTTTGTAGCTCCTGTCTATCCTTTTAAGAACCTTATTAAACTGTCTTCCCAGCAGAACAATGGCATTTGAGAGCTCCTCCTGAGTTTTAGGGCCACACTCTTTCCTTTCATCTTTAGACACCAATGTTATGCTTTTGGTCTTCTTTTCAGATTCCTCATTCATCCCTAATTCAAATGTCTGAAGAGAACCAATCAACTCATCTACCCTCATCTTGCAGATGTCTTGAGCTTCTTCTATAGCAGTCACCTTCATCTTATATCTCTTGGGAAGGGATCTAAGAATCTTCCTCACCAGCTTTTCTTCAGTCATCCTCTCTCCTAGGGCACTAGAAGGATTTGACAACTCAAGAATGTTCATGTGGAAATCATGAATGGTCTCATCATCCTTCATCTTCAGATTTTCAAACTTTGTTGTCAGAAGTTGAAGTCTTGACATCTTGACTTTGGAGGTTCCTTCATGAGTAGTTTTCAAGACATCCCAAGCCTCCTTAGCCACTTCACAAGTGTTGACCAGCCTAAAGATGTTCTTGTTAATACCATTAAAAATGGCATTCAAAGCCTTAGAATTTCCAAGCGCAAGTTCATCTTCTTCCTTGGTCCACTCTTCCTCAGATTTCAGCTTTGATGTTCCATCTTTTTCGACAATAACAAGATGTTTCCATTATTTTAAAACTGTTCCAAGCCCTGTTGTCTAAGGACTTCAAGAATGTAACCATACGAGGTTTCCAATAGTCATAATTTGAGCCATTTAGAATAGGGGGTCTATTCACAAATCCACCACACTCCTTGTCCATTGTACCAGAAAGTACAACCCTAGATCTCACCTAGATGTAGAGCAGGATGCCTGCTCTAATACCAATTGAAATTCTAGTATCAGATGTGTGATGTTAAGTGTGATGTCACAACAACACAATCTGCTATATGAACAAGGTAATAAAAATAGTCAATCAACACAATGAATTGTTCACCCAGTTCGGTCTAACTACCTACGTCTGGGGGCTACCAAGCCAGGGAGGAAATTCACTATTAGTAGTATTAAATTATAGACTCAACAATCCCATTTGACAATCTCCTAACTTAATCACTACCCAATGACACTTCTACCTAAGATACACTTAGATATGAGAAACCACTCACCCCCCCTAAATCACCACAGTGATACAATTCAAAGATTACAAAGTATAGAAGTCACACTTCCAAAACACAACTTGATCTTGCTTAAAAGCTTTGATCAATAAGAATTAACAACTCACAATAATTACACCAATTCAAACATGAATGGCTTACAAAACACAGACGAAAACACACACTTGACTCTCAGTCTTTAATCTCTTGCTTTTGTATCTTCCAAGTAGGGTTGTGGCTGCTTTAAATAGAAACTCATACTTGGGCTTGGACTCCTTGAAAATCTCTGATTTGATTTGAAATTAAAATAGACTTTATTCTCCAAATCTTTTCATATCATTCAGCCCTAAAAACAACAACAAGATCTGCTCCATATCTGATTGCACCCAAGATATTTGCCTACAATATCTCAATCACTTAAGCAAAAATCTCACCAACAACAAAAACACGCGCAACCCTAATAACACAGCAGACTAATGTTCTGATGTTCTGTCAACTGATGTCAAGACATCATGTTTAACATCAGCACACAAACTGCAACCCCAAATAACTTGTCATAAACTGAATGTTAAGAACTCATGTTAAGACATCAGACATATGACATCTTCAACATTGTTTTACCAAAATTCTAGCCAATACCAAGAACTAACAAGTCTTTCCAAAGAGTCAAAACCTCAGACCAATTTAGGATTGATTCTCATTCCTTAAAGCACCAGCCTCGTCTTAGGCATCATACAAAGATAAACTCTTTCATACCAGTAGACTTGGACAGTCAAATCTGCTCTTGGATCTCAAATACATTCTCAAGCTCCCTACAAACACAAGAGAAACCCTGGTCATTTGATCAATCACCAGTAGAGTTAAAACCTCCGTAGGTTCTGAAACTCAATCTTTCATCCTAAATTTCCCCAGCTATGGTCATCTTATCATCAATACTAGCCTATCAGAACCTCAAGGCATCTGATACCTCAACTCTTCTGTAATCCTCAGCAAGAGTAGATTCCCCACTTTGGACATGCCTTTGGATCATAATAATCCTCAGCAGAAGTTAGCCTCCTCTTAGGCTTTGTATAAGAAATTCCTCAGTCAGCCTCCTCTTAGGATTTGTATAATGATTCTTTCTACTTCCTCATCACCTTTCAGCACTCTCTTGTTGAGTCAATCACCTTTTCAATACTCTCTTGTTGAGTCAATCTTAATTCTTAAAACACTCTCTTGTTGAGTCATCCCTTTTAGCCTCAATCTTGGGCTTTGTACAAGGCAAATAAAAACACTCTCTTGTTGAGTCAGTTCCTTCAGCCTCAATCTTGGGCTTTGTACAAGACAAACAAAACACTCTCTTGTTGAGTCAATCTTCTTTCTTAAAACACTTTCTTGTTGAGTCCACCTTTTTCAGCCTCCTCTTAGGCTTTGTATAATGATTTCCCTCACTAGAGTTAACCTCAAAAACACTCTCTTATTGAGTTAACCCTTTTTCAGCCTCCTCTTAGGCTTTGTATAATGATTTCCCTCAGTAGAGTTAGCCTAAAAAAACACTCTTTTTGAGTTAGTTCTTTCAGCCTCAATCTTGGGCTTTATACAAGACACCTGAAATATCCTCAGCTGAGTCAATCATCTCTTTTTTAGCCTCAATCTTGGGCTTTGTACAAGACATATATAAACTTTCTCCAGCAAAGTCAAATTCTTCTAAACCTTCTCTTAAGCTCTGGATAAATATCTTCCCAGCGGAGTTAATTCCTCCCAACCTTCTTTTAGGCTTTGTGAATTAATCTCCCTAAGCAGAGTCCATCTCTCTTTTAGCCTCAATCTTGGGCTTTGTACAAGACCCCCCAAATATATCCCCAGTGGAGTCAATAAATTCTTTTAGCCTCAATCTTGGGCTTTGTACAAGACAGACAAAATATTTCCCCAGAAAAGTCAACTTTCAGCCTCCTCTTAAGCTTTGTATAATGATATCCCCAAAAGAGTCAATTCTCTTTTAGCCTGAATCTTGGGCTTTGTACAAGACAGATAAACACTCTCTTGATGAGTCAGCCTTTTCCAGCCTCCTCTTAGGCTTTGTATAATGACCTCCCCAGTGGAGTCAATCAATCTCTTAGCTTCAACCTTGGGCTTTGATCAAGGCACATACAAAAAAACCAAAATCCCCTCAGAGGAAATCAAAAACTTCTCTGTAGGAGGACATTTCTCTGTATATCACACATTTAAAACAAACCTTAATCCCAGATAACTGCTATAAGTGGCACACTTGTTAATTCAGAAATCCAAGTTGTCGTCCATCTTTTATCCTGGTAAATCCGCTCTTTCATCTAATTGCTGTAAGCGGCAAGCCTCTGGATTATTTACATCCACACCACTGTCCCTCTCTTAGCATGAAAGATTTCTAAGGAAAAATGGCATTGCTCAACACTGAGTTAAAGTTTTCTCCTTTAGGACAAATCCCCTATAATGGAAATCATGGCATTACTGGATTCTCACATCCCGGTTAAAGTAATCCTCATTTTTAATCAGTCACCCAACATTTGTGATAAATAGATGAGATATCTCCTTTTAGAGATGACAAATTCTCTATTAATCAAACCATTTAGCTTCAATCTTGGGCTTTGAACAAGACACCAAACATCTCTTTCCTCTCATAGAATAGGAGGAACTACAATTGCTCTTATTTCCCTGTTTATCTTTAACGGGAATACGTAGGCAAAAGATTGCGAAATCTTAGCGAGCACACCAATAAAAAAACTTTAGGTCCAGTACCTTACCAAAAACATCGGGAAAACCCAAAATCAACAAAAAACTCTCTCTCCCAAACACTCCCAAAGGAGAAACTTTCCCAATCAACAGACAAACACCAGTGAGTAGGAAAAATAAATAGAAAACAGTATAATTGCTAACAATCTGTGGATAACCATATATAGGATGGGTAATTGACAACTCCCCACTATATAACCTAACCCCGGACCCCCCAATCTCTTTAGCATTTGTTCAGCTAAACATTTGTGTGCAAGGTTAGTTTTAGACAGCTTCCCTTTCCTTTCCAGCTTCATAGGATAAATAAGAAATCAGAAAGTAGCACCCGACTCCTACCATTGCAGTGAGGAGAAACCCATGGCGATAAGGTGGCCACGTCATCGACAAAAATCACACGCTACAGGAAAATGGCGACTCTGCTGGGGAATACATTTTATCTGTCTAGGACTAGGATTATAATTCCTAAGAGGTCTAGGTTGTTAGCAATCATACTACATACTATATATATATATATATATATATATATATATATATATATATATATATATATATATATATGTATATTTATTGCTTTTCCTACTTGATATTCGTGTTTATTTTTTCTATCAATGGGAATGCGATTGATACGCATCTGGAAAGTTTGAGTGAAACCTAAGATAACGGGTGGTATAGACGGGTGGACTTATAGGGAGTGAATCCCAAATAATCAATCCTGGTAGACCACCAAATCAGGCTAGGGCCTGTTGGATTCTGCATGCTGAACAATCGATTGTTGTGAAAGCAGAGTTTTCCTAGTGCGGCACCTGTGAACCTGAGGATTTAGTAGGCATTAACCTTATGACCACTTGGTGTAGCGAGCGATTTTGGACGTGGTTCTTAAGCACTGTCGCTCTGGGGTACTACAGGTCGATTCATTTTTTATCCTATTGAGCCGACTAAGGAAGGGAAATAGATGTCTCCAATTAACCCTGCTTGCATACTGAGTTTAAACATATGACTGTTGGTTTACAGATGCGGTTTAGAATGTGGGCCTCTCTCTGCTTATTTTGTTAAGAATGAAATGACGGGAATATTTGTGAGGATGTTAGGACTGATGCTTTTCGATTGATGTGTGAAGGTACGGGATTTTGGGTTTTTGATTAGTGTGCTAGCTAAGATTTTTCAATCTTATGCCTACGTATTCCCGTTTAACGAAACAGGGAAATCAGAGCGATCGTAGTTCCTCCTATTCTATGGGAGGAAAATGGTTGTTTTGGTGTCTTGTTCAAAGCCCAAGACATGAAGCTAAATATGGTTTGTATCTTGTTCAAAGCCCAAGATGTGAAGCTGAAGGGTTTATTTGTATCTTGTTCGAAGCCCAAGATGTGATGCTAAAGGGTTTTGACTTTAGAGAGAATTTGTCATCTCTAAAGGGGGTCTGTTTGTCACAATTGTTGGGTGACTGATTATAAAGGAGAATTACTTTAACTGGGATATGTTTATCCAGCAATGCCATAATTTCCTTTATAGGGGATTTTGACATGGAGGAGAAGACTTTAACTCAGTTTAGAGCAATGCCATCTTTCCTTAGGAATTTCTCATGCTAAAAGAGGGACAATGGCGTGGATGTAAATAATCCAGAGGCTTGCCACTTACAGCAATTGATGTTTGTATACTGTATACAAAGCCTAAGAGGAGGCTATTGGCCCAACAAGAGGGTGTTTTTATGTGTCTCGTACGAAGCCCGAGAGAGAGGCTAAAAGGGTTGACTCAACAAGAGAGTGCTTTTGTATGTGTCTTGTACGAAGCCCAAGACGGAGGCTAAAAGTTGATTGACTCAACAAGAGAGTCTTTTATACTCAACAAGAGAGTGTTAAAAGGTTAGCTCCGCTGGGGAGAATCATTTGTACAAAGCCCAAGAGGAGGCTACTTATGCTGGTGACTGTTTCAGTTTAGTGACAGGTCCAGTATGTTGTATAAAAGAGAAAATCAGTTCTTATATGGGTAATGTTGTACTTTGGTATTGATCAGAGGATCAGGGAGATTTCCTGTTCTTTAAGGAAATGGAAAATCCAAAGGGTATTGAGACTGTCCAAGTCTACTGGTGTTTTGAGAAATCGATTCTCAGGTAGTGAATGATCTTTGTATCATGCCCAAGAGAAGGCTGGTATGTTAAGGGATGAAGGTCAACCCATTAACAGGTCTGACACTTAACTCAGAAAGACAACTCTTGCAAATTGATGACTAGGTTCTGTTCCTATACCTGTAGAGGTCTCTGGGTCCTTGTACTAAGCCCAAGAGAAGGCATGAAAGCTTTTAAGAAGCCGAAGGGTCCTTGTACAACGCCTAAGAGGAGGCAGGGATGCTTTTAAGAAGCCTGTGGGTCCCCAAACCCCGAGAAATTCAAGACATGCCATTCACTGAGAATAGATCAAGCCAGGAAAGTCTGAGAATTTGGAAGAAACTCGAGAGATGCCATTCACGGAGAAAAGATCATCTCTGGGGAGTTAGAGTTTCTTTGACGATTTTTAAGAGTGACAATCTGAGAAAGGGTTCACCGAGAATGCTGCCTTTCACGTCTCCATATTGTTTAACCCCAAGAGGAGGGAAGACTGTGTCTGGTAATCCTATGGGGATCTAGTTTTGTTTGTATTTAAGAGTGACCAACAGGGCTTTACCTAGTGCTAGACGTAGTTGCCGGGGAAAACTCTAAATAACTATACTAGTATTACACAGTGGATATTTGACAAGTATATAAAAGTTTGTGAAAGAAGACTTACAGTGAGCAGACCCACAATACAGTTATATATATGAAAGCGGATAAAGAAAGCGGGTAAACACTTACTCGGTTGTAGAGCTTCCATGATGTTTGGTTAGTTGTTCAACAAAGAAAGCTTTGATAATAATATTATATTCTAAATCAAAGGAGAAAGTGCTTTGAAAAGATTGTTTGGGGCTTATAGCTCAAGGAGAGGCCCCAAGGTTTTATCAGTGATTGCACTGTTTGTACAGGGACTTATACAAGTGACTGAGACCCAAAAAGGTTTTCTGTACAAAGGGATGGGTCTTACACTCTCTCAAGAGGCCCAAAGATTTATTTTCGTACAAGTGGTGGGGCTTACAGCTCAAGGGGAGGCCCAAGGTTTTGTTTTAAAAGGCGACGATCGCGTCGAACTTTTTGATGGTATCGGGACTTATACAATAAGTGAGGCCCAAATTATTTTGGTTTTCAAAAAGGGTTGGGTCTTACACTTTACTAGAGGCCCAATGGTTTTTAAAGAATGTGGCTTATAACACGAGTGTAGGCCCAAAGGGTTTGATTTTTGAACTGGCGAACGCACCGAGATTTTTTTTAACGCAGAGGGACTTATACAATATGTGAGGCCCAAAATTGTTTTGGTTAAAAGGGGATTGGGTCTTACACTCTATTAGAGGCCCAAAGTGTTTTAAAGTTTTGTTTGAGTGAAAATCAAGGAAACCCTAAATTTGTTTTCTTTTAAAAGTAAATATTTAAAGAAAATCAAATAAAAATGATAAAAATACCAAATAAATTTGAATAAACCACTTGTGATTTTTGTTGAGGGTTTGAAAAATGAGGTTTTAATCACAAGATAAATTAAAACACATTTGGTTTTGATTTTCAAAGTAAATATTCACTTTTAAATGTTTAAAAACAAATAAAAATGAATTTACTCACAAAAATAATAATTATATTAAATAACTAATCTAAATTTAAATTTTTTGTGGAATAAAATATTTCAACATTTTTTTGATTTTTTGCAAAAAGAACCAATAAAAAATAATTAAAATTGAGGGAGTTATTAATTTTTCAAATCATTAAAAATAATAAGAAAAACAATAAAAAAAGTGGAGAAAATAGCAAAAAGAGGATCTGGGGTGAGGGGGATTCGAACCCCCGACCTCTTGTGTATAGGGCGCGCGCCTTACCACTAGGGTGGTGATACATCCGTTGATTGAAACACAACCACAAATATACAAGGCTTGCCTTGTTTTTGGCCTGGCCCAAGGCAAGGCAAGGCAAGATTTTGGTTGAAAATGTGAAGGCCATAACTTTCTCATTTCTCCATGATTGGGACAAAATTTAGGTCTATCCTGCCTAGAATTTCACAAGGAATCCAATGGTTGTGGTATTTTTTTCAGATCATGCTCCTATTGGAAAACCCGATAGTGGTTTTGAAATAGGCCATGATTTGCATTTTATGTGCCATCTCTTGGTACAAGCATGAATTACATGATAAATTGGTGCAAACACAACACATATAACATGTATAAGGGATGCATGTTCAGTGGACATAAAAAAAAAGCATGGTTCAAAGAATCCAAGTTGTGATGCTTACCCCTTTTTTGAGCTTTTGTGCAATCTGCCAAGCCACTTGTTCCATAAATGATTTGATGCTTTGAACAACCTCAAATGATCTCTTAGAAGCTTTTAGGATGGTTGGAATCAACTGGAAACCTCAGGAACAAGTTTGAGCTCTTTCTTGCAAAAGGGGCAAAAGTGGCCAAAATAACAACTCTCTCAAATGGTGTTCCAGATGGGGGAACCATTTGGGACAGTTCAAGGATGATATTTGGATTGTGTTTGAGGTTTTATCTGTTTTGGAAAATGACTGAATCAAGACATGGCTTGAAAAATGCACAAAAGTCCTATTTTGAGGTTTTGAGAGGTGACTTTGTGATTTTGGTGTTACAGGTCACTTGTGAGAGTTTGGACAGCTTAGATATGATATATTGGATGTGTTTGGATCATAAGCTGTGGTGGAATTGCTCTCTAACTCAAAAACTCAGAGTTACCTTGCTAAAGAAGGTATTTTTGCCTAAAAAAAGAGATTTTGAGGAAAGCAAGTGTTGTAGTGCTTTGGTGTACTCAAACTGAACATAATTGAGCTCTATTTATAGTAGAGCAAGTTTGTTTTGGGTACAATAGTGAATGGCAACTGCAGCAGAGGTTTGGCCAATGTTGAGCAATGAGAATCCAAGTCTTGACTGAATTCAGTTGGAAATGGCTCAGTCCATGCCACCTTGGTGCATCCATTAAATGCTCCAATCCAAAATTGGAGTCTTGTCCCTCTTTTAGGCATTTCTAGGTTTGGCATGCTATTTTTGGTTCCAAAGACTTTGGAGGCTTGGGATCAGAGTTGGTTCCTCCTTGGTCCCCCCTTGAGGTGTTCAGATGGATAGAGTTGCTCTCCCTTTGTAAAATTTGAGCAAATCGAGCAAAACTCCCAAATCTGCCTTGCCATGACAGTTTGCAGCAAGGCATATTGGCATTGTCATGTCTCATGGCTAAAGTTGACTTTGATGGAGTTCTTGGCCATTTTGGAAAGCCCTCATATGATACAACAACTGTTTGATCATAATTGGTTTTGATACTTTTTGGATCCAAGTGAAAAATGCCCCTACATTTTGAAAAAAGTGAAGGCAGATTCTGACTTAGTGAAAATTTAACTAAGTGTTGAAAAAAAGTGACATTTTCACTTTTTGTGATTTTGATAATTCCATAACTTAAAATCCATGAGGAACTGGAATGAGTTGTGTTTGAAGCTTTTGTAGAGTGCCATGAGAGCTACAAATCCAACTTTGGATGGGAAAAAATGGCCTTGTGGTTTAGGAGTTATGATCCTCCAAAGTTGGTACCCTAGCCACTTTGTTCCATAACTTAGAAAAATTTCTAAGTTTTTTATGGTTACCCCTTTTACAAGTTATCCCACTTTTCTTGATTTTTCTTGATGAATGATGATTCCAATCACACATTAACATCATTTTAGGGTTAAAAAACCATAATTGTGAAAAATCTCAAAAAGTCAAAGTTTGACTTTTGTGCACAGTTGACTTTTTATCAGATGAATTCCAAACTGTGCGATCCTCTATGAAATCAAGTCCTTGACCTAAATCAAACTTGATGGATTGATTTCATAGGTGTTATAGGGTGTATTGAATCATGTCCTAGGGTTTGGGAGCATGTCCTGGTCAAAAGTCAAAGATACAGTTGACTTTTCTCGCGAAACCCTAATTGTGGTTCTGATGAACTTGAAACTTGTTGCTCAAGCTTCTTGGATCAATCCACTATTACAAATGGATCAATGTGGTTTATTAGAGACCCTCAAATCATGTCTTGAGGTCTTGGCTCATGCTTTGCCCCAAAAGTCAACTTAGGGGTGTATTAAGTCAAGAAACCCTAATTCCTGATTTTTTTTATGAATGCATCCCCTAAGGCCAAATTAACTTGATGATTGGGTTCATGATGTCCCTTGGAGCATCATAGGTTATTCTTTGAAGCATTGGCTCATGCCCAGAGGAAAATTTCCATCTGGAGGCCCTAGTCAACCAAAACCCTAATTTGGTGACACTGGCGATCTTGAGGCTTGATCCACCTAGAAGGGAGCAGCCTTGTGCTTAATCCTTGGATGGGAGTCCTCTTGATCCTTTGTGGATGTTTGAGAGGTTAGACAAGCTGAAGATCATGTCATTTCTTGATTGATCTTTTGTCTAAGGCTCAGAGAGGGCTTGAAACCCTAATTTTTTATAATAGTGAATGCTCACCCCTCTTTGGGGAGACTGATGAGGTATGATAGTCCATCCATATTGTGGTGTTGATTTTCACAATGATGGGAAATCTTAGTGGTCAAAATTTGTGGTATGACAGATGCCCCTATTTAATCTTCTTGGACCCGAAGGTGTGAATGGCGAAGGTATTCGGGCATTCGAGGTGCAAGAGGATTAAATATCGGAATACCCAAAGATTTTATGGTGCTTATGAATGGTAGTTCATGCATCCTTCTTCTTTTTCTAAGCAATGATCCTTAGAAAAGGTAAAAACTTCCCCTTGATCCTAGTCTTCAGCCAAGGAACTGGTCTTAGTTTCTGAAATAAACTTCCCCTTGATCCTGGTTTCCTACCAAGGAACTGGTCTTAGTTTCTGAAATAAACTTCCCCTCGATACTGGTTTCCTACCAAGGAACTGGTCTCAGTTTCCGAAATAAACCTCCCCTCGATCCTGGTTTCCTACCAAGGAACTGGTCCCACTTACTGAAATAAACCTCCCCTCGATCCTGGTTTCCTACCAAGGAACTGGTCTTAGTTTCCGAAATAAACCTCCCCTCGATCCTGGTTTCCTACCAAGGAACTGGTCTCAGTTACTGAAATAAACCTCCCATCGATCCTGGTTTCCTACCAAGGAACTGGTCTCAGTTTCTTTTGTCAATAAACTTTCTTGACAAGGGACGCTATGCGTAGCGGTTTTCTTCAAACTTCTTGCCGAATTTTCTTGGGGAGATGCCATTTGACAGAAAAACTTTTGATGTCAGACTTGCTGGGGAAACCCATCGTCTGAGCGGTAAAGTTGTACAAACTTCTTTGTTTGAGACGCCATTTGCTAACTCTACTGGGGGAAAACGAGTCTCTTGAGAGACTGCTTTCGCTTGGGGATGTTGCATCATACTTTTCTCGGGATCTTTTCGGAGAAATACCATATGACGTGATCCAATTTTGATGTGTTGATGACTTCATTAACATTGACTTTTTGGAGAGAAAAATCAATATGTTGCTGAGAGTCTGTAGTTGTGAGGCTTTCTCTGGGGATTTTCTTTAATCTGGGAAAGCAAAGGTATCATCTTCAATGGCGAAGAGTGACATTTATCGACCGTTTTCTTGTTTTCCAGAGGTTCAAGTTATCAAAGTGGTCAAGGGCCAACTTCAATCCAGAAATAAACTGGAGGAGAGAGATTGAGCAGGCGCAACATTTCCTGACGAGGAAAAAACTGACAACTCGATTGAGAGGACTTTTATCACTAGGGGATAAGACCGACTAGAGTGATAGTGATGCAATATGAATGCAAATGTAAATCAATAGTGCATGATGTATGTATGTTTATGCTAACAAAACTAACGCGACATACAGACTAATAGATGAACACGAATGGATACTCGGACATCGTGGGAGATGAGAAGTACCACTGGTTCACGATAGCAATTCTGCCTTACTTAGGAGAGATAGTCCCTGCGGTGAACAACCGTTGGTAGGGCTTAAGAGATAAGGACTCTGTCAGGGGTATCAAATGGGAAAGTCGCCTCTGATACAACTGATCCTTCATTCAAGCGCAATGGCTTAGAAGGAGTACTTTGATTCTGCACTTTGAAGCTTAACCGCCTTTGGGAGAAGCAATCGATATTCTTTCGATGTTCAACAGTCAAAAGAATTTGCCGTCTTTATATTAAAAGCAGAAAAATTTTACAAGTAAATTCATTTTTGTTTTATTTCAAGAACCGTTGATCATGTTAAAAATGTCATTCTGTAAAGCTAAAACAAATAAGAATTGCAAACAAAAGCACAAGGGCTCAAATTGTATTGATAGGATGGAAATCAGCCAAGCACGTGATTCCATAAAGTATTTACAAAGTTTGAAAATGGTAATTTGAGGGAAAAAGGTTACATTGAAACACAACGACCACTATCCTTCTACCAACTTTGAATTCGGGGCATCCTGAGCTTCTGTCGAAGATGACCTTGACTGGAGTTTTCTTTCGATGGATGGCATTACTGCTGAGGAGTTGAACTGATCAGATGTAGTTACTTGCCATTATCCCTAATGTTTTCCTGGATTGTACTTTGAGATTTCCAACCCACCGGGATGATTTTTGATCATGTCTCTAATTTTTGCCTAGACCGCCCTTTCGGGTTTTCAATCCACCAAGACGTTTTTTTTTAGTTTAGGCGAAGTATTTCTTGACTACATCAACATTTGTGGGGTAGGCAAATTCATCTCCGTCCATGGTTACAAGTCTCAAGGCGCCGCCTGAGAAAGCTTTCGTGACCACATAAGGGCCATCATAATTCGGAGTCCACTTGCCCCGAGAGTCAGTGAGAAATAATTGTATCTTTTTGAGCACAAGGTCTCCTTTCCTGAAGACACGAGGTCAGACCTTTTTGTCAAACGCCTTCTTCATTCTTTGCTGATACAACTGACCATGGCATAGTGCCGTTATTCGTTTTTCCTCGATCAGATTTAGTTCGTCGTGCCGGCTTTGGCACCATTCAGCTTCTGTTAGCTTAGCTTCCATCAATACCCGGATTGATGGGATCTCTACTTTGATGGGGAGCACTGCTTCCATGTCATAAACTAGAGAGAAAGGGGTTGCCCCTGTTGAAGTGCGGACAGATGTGCGATAACCGTGAAGAGCAAAGGGTAGCATCTCGTGCCAGTCTTTGTAGGTTACAACCATCTTTTGAACAATCTTCTTGATGTTCTTGTTAGCCTCTTCTACAGCCCCGTTCATCTTAGGTCGGTAGGGAGATGAGTTATGGTGTTCATTCTTGAACTCAGTAGACAACTCTTTCATCATCTTGTTATTCAAGTTGGATCCATTATCAGTAATGATCTGGCTAGGAACACCATAACGGCAGATGAGATTGTTTTTTATAAAGCGGATCACCACTTGTCGGGTCACATTGGCGTATGACGCTGCTTTGACCCACTTGGTGAAGTAGTCAATGATGTCCGTTTGAAGCCTTGGGTTCAATCATGTCGATCATGTCGATTCCCCATATGGAAAAAGGCCATGGAGAAGAAAGAACTTTTAGATGTGTTGGCAGTACATCGTTTTTATCGGAGTATATCTGACACTTGTGACACCTGCTCATGTACTTGTAGCAATCGGATTCCATTGTCAATCAATAGTACCCGACTCTTAGAATTTTTCTCGTTATTGTGTGTCCATTGGCATGAGTGCCAAAGGATCCTTCGTGAATTTCTTTTACCAGCATGTCTGCTTCTGGTATGTCTACACATCGGAGCAAGACCATGTAAAAGTTCCTCTCATAGAGTGTATCACCGCTCAGGAAGAAACTGCCTGCTAGCCTTCTGAGGGTTTTTCTGTCTTTTCTTAGTGCCCCAGGTGGGTACTCTTGTTTCTGAAGGAAGCATTTGATATCATGATACCAAGGGTTGTCGTCTATGACTACTTCAATCTTAAAGATGTAAGTGGGCCGTTCAAGGCACATTATGTCAATCTTAGGTAAGTCGGTCCATTGACCTACACTAATCATGGAAGAGAGAGTGGCTAAGGCATCAGCCATGTGATTCTCATCACGAGGGATGTGATGAAACTCGATTCTATTGAAGAAGGGTAACAACCTTCTCGCATAGTCTTTGTAAGGAATTAATCCGGATTGGTCAGTGTTCCAATCTCCTTTGATCTGATTGATAACCAAGGCTGAGTCTCCCTATACATCCAAGTTTTTGATCCTTAAGTCGATCGCTTCCTCGAGACCCATAACACAAGCTTCGTATTCGGCCTCGTTGTTTGTGCACTTGAACTTCAGTCTGGCAGTGAAAGGAATGTGGGTACCCTGAGGTGTTATGATGATTTCCCCAATTTCATTTCCGTAATGATTGACAGCTCCGTCAAAGATAAGTCCCCATTGGGAACCTGGTTCTGGCCCTTCACTGAGTAGCGGTTGATCGCAGTCTTTCATTTTTAGATACACGACATCTTCGTCTGGGAAGTCAAACCTGATTGATTCCTGATCGTCAATCAGTTGATGAGCCAAATGATCGGCTAAAATACTTCCCTTAACAGCTTTTTGAGTGTGGTATTCGATGTCATATTCTGATAACAACATCTGCCAACGGGCAATCCTTCCCGTGAGAGCATGTTTTTCAAATATCTACTTGATTGGATCCATTTCGAGGACCAACCAAGTAGTGTGACGAATCATGTACTGGCGAAGACGTTTGGCCGCCCAAGCCAAAGCGCAACAAGTTTTCTCAAGCATAGTGTACCGAGTCTCGCAGTCGGTGAATTTCTTGCTCAGATAGTAAATGGCAGACTTTTGCCTTTTTGTTTTGTCTTGTTGGCCAAGTACACAATCCATGGAGTCCTCTAGGACTGTGAGGTAGATGATCAGTGGTTTTCCTTCCACTGGAGGTGATAGAATCGGTGGATTCAACAGGTATTCCTTGATACTGTTGAAGGCGGTTTGGCAATCTTCTGTCCAAACGCAGTCCTGGTTCTTTTTGAGTAATTTGAAAATTGGCGCACATGTCATGGTCATGAGGAATATGAATCTGGAGATGTAGTTCAAACGTCCCAGGAATCCTCTGACTTGTTTTTTAGTTTTCAGAGAAGGCATTTCTTCAATGGGCTTGACCTTGTCAGGATCAACCTCAATTCCTTTTTGGCTGACGCTGAACCCTAAAAGTTTCCCTGAACGGACACCGAAGATGCATTTATTGGTATTCAAGTGGAGTTTGTACTTTCTAAACCTTTCGAATAGTTTTTACAGGTGGGTCACATGCTCCTCTTTTGTTTTAGATTTGGCAATCATGTCATCGACATATACCTCGATTTCCTTGTGTATCATGTCATGAAACAGAGTAGTCATGGCCCTTTGATAGGTTTCCCCGGCGTTCTTCAAACCGAATGACATTACCTTGTAACAAAAGGTACCCCATGGGGTAATGAACGAAGTTTTATCCATGTCTTTCGGCGCCATTTTTATCTGATTATAGCCCGAGATTCCATCCATGAAGGAGAAAAATTTGAACTTTGATGTACTATCTACCAGCATGTCAATGTGTGGTAAAGGAAAGTCGTCCTTTGGACTAGCCTTATTTAGATCTCTGTAATCGACACACATTCTGAGTTTTTCGTCCTTTTTCGGAACGGGTACTATGTTGGCTAACCATTGAGGATATTCTGATGTGGCGAGGTAACCCACATTAATATGTTTCTATACTTCCTCTTTGATTTTGATAGCCATGTCTGGGTGAGTCCGTCTCAACCTCTATTTTACTGGCGGACATTCTGACTATAACGGTAAATGATGTTCCACGATGCTAGTATCCAACCCTGGCATGTTCTGATAGGACCAAGCAAACACATTGGGAAATTCTCTGAGAAGCTTTGTCAAACTCTCTTTGGCAGTTGGACTGAGCAGTGGCCCAATCCTGATTTCTTTTCTCTCTTTTTCTGAACCCACGTTGATCGTTTCCAACGGCTCTTTGTGAGGTTCAATGGAACTTTCCTCTTGTTTGAGTAGTCGGGAGATCTCTTCTGGAATTTCGTCATCAACTTCTTCTTCAGCCCCAAATACCGGGAACTCGAAGTCGAGAGAAGGCATCAGATCGTATGTTGCAATGGGGTTTAAAACAAGCAATCTGCATAACGTGATGATTTATGTTTAGAAGAGATAGAGAAAATGCAAGTGTGTGTGCAGTGTTTTTTCTTTGAAAAACTGCTTGTTTATTTTGAATTATTTTTTAGGATTACCATTTTCTGAGAAAAGCGAAAAGAGAAAACAGAAATTAATGTGGAGATTACAGAACGACATTATTTTATTTATGAACAAGTCGATTCTTGAAACTACAACCCTATAAAACAAAACTCTGTCGCTTTGGGCGAAGCGAAGAGGGAAATTTACACAAAGTGAGCCCTATCAAAACATCCGTTTGACCTGGGCAGGGTGAAAGGTTAAAGACGGCAATTACTTTAACTTATGAACAATCTTCGGAACATCGACAGGAACCCATTGACGGCAAACTCCTCGGTGAATCACAAAGTCAGGTACCTTCCTTGATTTGTCTTCAGAAATAACGTTGATTTCTGGTGGAGCAGGATCATTGGAATCTGTCTCCCAGGCAGAGTTGTCGTAGGAGGATTCCTCTATTGTATTTTGCACAGTATTTGTGCTCTCAGGAAAATCTCCCCATCCATTTGGCTGGATATCTTCGAACCTGATACGAGATCTTTCGGGAGCGGTGTACTTGACCATGTAGTCGTATTTTCCACTTGGTTGTCCCAGGGTGTCCCACACTTCTTTGGAACTGGAGGAGTCATCTCTCTCGATGACGTTGACCTCGGGAAAAGCATAGTTGATGAATTCTAGTCCTGCAATCTTTGCAAATTCATCGTCGTGCTGGATATTTTTTGAATGACCTGAGTGTTGATCCCATGACATGGTGGGGACACAGGTATTATGTTTAATGACGCTCAGCCGATTTTCATTGTTTGGCTGATTTTCTTGCCCCAAGTCTCCTGGGTACGGCTGCCAGATAGGCAGGCCATCCATCGGGCCATAATAGTCATGGTCAAAGTTATCTTTCATCAGAGTGTCCTCCTCTAATGAGTTTGGTGGAGCACGGCATCCTTCTGGATCACAATCTCCATATATCATTTCGACGTCTGACCTCGGTATAAATCTCGGACTCTGTGCGGGATAGCAAAATGGCGTAGGCACCTCTTCCTGAGACATATAACCGTCCTTGTTGAGATAGGACTTCCATTCCTCATCCGTATTAGAGGGATCTTCCTCATTGATAGTATGGACTGCTTGAGGCACTGGGTGAAGAAAACCTCCACTGTGGAAGAAGTTCTGAATAGGATGGAGACTTTCATCGTTAGCAATTGTCTGGGTGCAGGTTGCAGAAAAACCAAGACCCTTCATTGTTTTATTATCAGTAGGAATGACAAGCTGTCCCCATCCTTTTGTATTGTTATTTTTTATCACTTTGAGAGCATCTCTGTACGAGTAAATCGGGGTTCCTTTTTCTCATTGATTCTCATTGCTCACCGACAGTGCTTGGAACTGAGTTCCAACAACCTCCTCGGGTTCTACACAAGTATATAATGACAAGTTGCTCACGAACATGGCTTGTTCTCCACAAACCGTGACGAGTTGATCATTCTTGACGAACTTCAGTTTTTGGTGCAGTGTTGAAGTGACTGCCCCAGCCTGGTGTATCCAAGGTCTTCCTAATAAGCAATTGTATGTTGCCTGGATGTCCATGACCTGGAAATTAATTAGGAAAGTGTGAGGACCGATAGTTATGGGAAGGTCGACTTCGCCGATAACTGCTTTCCGAGACCCGTCAAATGCTTTGACGATGACCTCACTGCCCCTCATCGGGGATCCTTTGAATGATAGTCGCATTAAAGTGGACTTCGGCATAACGTTGATGGCCGATATTGTGTCTAGCAGTACGCTGGCTAAAGCATCGTCCTGGCAGTTAACTGTGATATTGAGCGCCATGTTGTGGCTTTTGTCCCCCTCTGGCAAGTCCTCATCACTGAATCCTAAGTTGTTGCAGGAAGTGATGTTAGAGATGATTCTATCGAACTGTCGTATTGACACATCCTGTTCCACAAAGGCCTGCTCTAAGACTTTTTGTAGAGCCTCTCTATGGGCTTCGAAACTGAGTAAAAGTGATAGCACAGAGATCTTTGAAGGAGTTTATAACAACTGATCAACAATGTTGTATTCATTCCTTTGTATGAGCTTCAACATCTCATCATTGTTTTTTGAAAGGTCGGGATCACTGGACTGACCGACCGGTTGATCAGGAGCTTCTGTCAGAAGTTCCTTTACTCTGTTAGGTTCTCCAACCCCTCGGTTGAAGATTCGACCGCTCTGTGTTACTCGACTGATGTCTGTAATATTCACAACAGAGGGTAATTGAATTTCCTTTCCATTCTCAATCATCGTTGCACCATATTTGTAAGGGATTGCCTTAGCTGATTCATACGGTACTGGTCCCGGTAGATAGATAACTACAGGAGCCTTCTGATTTTTCTGACTTTCGTAAGTAACTTCAATTAGTTCCTTGCTAAGAACCTTTGATTCGTCCAATAGAGGGATGATGGTACAAACATCCTTGGTCCTCTCAGGGTCAGAGATTATAACCACGTCTCTGATTTGATCTGCGAAGTAGTCTGGCGTACAGTCAATGGACCCCAAAGCTAGGTATGCCTGAATCTCCTTGCGATCCTACTGACCTTGGAGAGCTGCCCGTACGAGGTAGCATCCTTGGTTATTTTCCGAACAGACTCTACAACGTTCATAGTTATGTGATGGCACCTGGCCACGCCCGCTTTGAATGCAGTGTAACCTCACTAGATCTATTTTCGTAGATCGGACATCCTGACTTCGATGCCGAGTAGGGTTCCCATCAACCACACTGATTTGTTATGTGTCTTCATCCATATAGATTGGAAGCCACCAGTGGTTTAATAAGTGTTGTAAAGTTCTCTGAACGAGAGAGCACCCTTGGTTACTCTCACAACATCCTTTACAGTTCAGATAATCATGCGAAGTGAGAAAACCAAGTTGGACCTGCCTGGCTTGTAACTCCACCAAGCTGGTATTCATCAGACGAATATCGAAGATTTAAATCATGTTGATCTGATAGGGATTCCTATCATGGTAGTCCTGGATCCATCCAAGATTCATCTGACGCTAGAGGGCCTCTTGTACAAAAGAGCATCCCTGATTGTTTACCGAGCAAGTCAGACAGGAATTGTAATCATGCAGTGGCAGATTATGATACTGGCTTTGCCTTGAGTGCATCGCCACCAAGTTGACATTCATTGCATGGATGTCATGGTTCTAAATGATGTTGGAATTCGTATAGGTCATGCTGACTCCACGAACTCGATGCTCTTGGATCCATCCGAGATCCAATTGTTCCTGTAGAGCTGATTGCACGACAGAACATCCCTGGTTGTTTTTAGAGCAGATATCACACTGGTGATAGTTATGAGGTGGCACATGACCATATCCACTCTGTCTACAATGCATCTTGACCAAGTTGGCCCTTAATAAGAGTACATCATGAATTTGATAGATGTTGTTAGACTCTCCCTCTATCAAATTGAGTGTAGCTTTCCCATGTTGAGGCAGCGGGTTTGTGAGAACATTCGGATTCGTATCTTTGAAAGATAAGACCCCGTTCCTAACAAGCTTTTTCACATAGGATTTGAAACTGAGACATTTTTCTATGTTATGCTCTGGTCCTCCTTGATGGTAAGGACAAGTCTGATCCGTTTTAAACCAAAAAGACTGATTTTCCGGTACTGTAAGAGGAGACTTAGTTTGGACATGTCCCTTGACTAGTAGTAACGGAAAAAATTCTGCGTACAACATGGGTATAGGATCAAACCCTGGAGGTCGTGTTGTACGGTTGTTGTTGTTATACGGAGGACGAGTCTGCTGAAGAGACTGTTGTGTCCTTTGCTGAAATTGCTATTGATTAGGTTGGATATGCGCAACCTAAGGTTGATATGTAGGAACAGGCACAGGATTGATAGCTAGAGTTATAGCTACTACCAGTTGGTAACGTCGCCTTTGCTTTCCGAGAGAGATATTCCCAATATCCAGCTCTTTTTTCTTAGGGAGAGCACTACCGTATCGTTTTGTACTACTTGATGATCCAGCGTCTTTCACTAAACGTCCTTCCCAGACTGCTTCCTCAAGACGAACTCCCATGCCCACCATCTCGGTGAAGTCACTGGGTGCACTGGCGACCATTCTGTCGTAGTAAAATGAGCTTAAGGTCTTTAAGAAGATCTTTGTCATCTCTTTTTCCTCAAGAGGTGAACAAATCTGAGCGGCAATTTCACGCCATCTCTGAGCATATTCCTTGAAAGTTTCCTTGTCCTTTTGTGACATTGATCTGAGTTGATATCTGTCCGGTGCCATGTCCAGATTATATTTGTACTGCTGAACGAAAGCAGCGCCAAGATCTCTGAACGTGCCGATCGTAGCGCGGTTTAAACCCATGTACCATTTTAATGCGGCACCGGTTAAACTATCCTGAAAGTAGTGAATCAGTAGCTCTTGGTTCTTTGTCTGAGCTAACATTCGCCGAGCGTACATCACTAAATGACTCTGAGGGCAAGAGTTACCCTTGTATTTTTCAAAGTCGGCCACTTGGAACTTGTGTGGAACTTTAACATTAGGGACCAAGCAGAGGTCTGCGGCGTCTTTTTCAAATAGATCCTGACCGCGAATAGCTTGCAGTTCTTTCTGCATCTCCAGGAATTGTTCCTGGAATTCATTCATTCTGTCGAACATGCTTTCGTTTCCACTAGAAGGTATCTGGGGAATCTGCCCTTTTGGGACAGTGTGTACCACGGGTGGTGGTATAGTCATTATGGACGAGACTCTCGGTGCCTCCCGAAGTTTGTAACCTTCAGGAGTTGCTGTCATGCCCCTGGCATCTTCGCTTTCCCGAAGTTTGTAACCTTCAGGCCCAGCAGTTCCTGCTTGGGTTCCCTGATCCTCAGCGATCGGCGGAACATATCCTTCCAGGATATAGTTAAGTGGCATGCCCCAGGGACGATCTTTCGGCAGTTTTTACCTAGGATCATACTTCTCCACTATGGGCGTTGATGTGATCTCCGAGATCACAGTCATTTGTTGTTGCATCTGAGCTTCTACTAGAGCTTGCAAGTTGTTATGAAGCTTTCTCAGATCCTCTTTCAGAGTGTCGATCTCTTCTCTCAACTCTCTGTTCTCTTCCTCGAGATCATCCATCTTTTTCTGACGATTGGCCCGATTATTGTACGAATGAGACAGTTTGACTCTAGAATCGAGACACAAACGTAAGATTCGTAGGTAAGAAGAATACGTTTATGAGAATGATGAATGCAATGATTATATTAATTATTTTTGTTTATTCAAAGTAAACTTCGACAATTAGATTGCAAATATCAAACAGTGGGGAAACCCCGTTTTATTGAATTCAAAGGATTGCGGAAATGGAAATGCAGTAAATTACAAAGTGCTGGAAAAGGAAATCTAAACTAATGGATCCTGAATCCTCTCTGAAGAGAGCTCAAGTGCTGGTTCGGGTGCTTTCCTTTTCTTTGACCGGGGCTCTTGGGCCGTTGTCGGGTTGTCATTCCTCTGCCGAGTGAAAGGAGCGAGCAAATTCCTTTGGTCATCCTGATTCTCTACAGCATGTTTCTCTAAAATCTCAATCAGATCATCTTTTTCTCTTAATAGCTGCTTTATTTTCTTACATTCCACATTGAGAATACGGTACTTGTTCCTCCAAGACCTCTTCTCCTGATGAACTTTGCTGAGAGTAACCTGAAGTTTTTCCGTCTCAGACATGAAATAAAGGGCAGAGTCCCTTAATGGAAGAACTTCCTGACGAGGGTAAGGCATCCTCTGCTTGAGAGCTCTAGTTTGTACCCAGTGGAGATAAGGCTCCACCGAGACATAGTCTGGTTTTCCTAGAGACTCTCATCCTTTTTTGTGAACATGTTTCCAAGCGTGCACTATTTCTGTCTATAGTGCCCTGTCATTTTCTCCTTCCTTGAAGAAAAGACCTTCCAGATGAGCATTCTGTGGGACGTGCCTCATCGGGTATCCAAATTGACGACAAACTAACACTGGATGATAGTTGATTCCCCCCTTAGTTCCTATAAGGGGTACATTTGGGAAATTTCCACAACGATCAATGATCCTGATCCCGTCGTAGATTCGATTGTACCAATCGATGTCAGAGTTGGTAAGAGACATGATTCTCTGCGACCAACGTAAAGTATTCTTTTGATCCGAAAATGCAGCAGACTTGGGCAAATGGGAAGTGAACCATTCGTATAGCAGGGGTACACAGCACGTGATCATTCCTCCACTGTATAAATTCCTTAAGTGTATCGAATGATACGCATCTGCGAATAAGGTCGGTACAGGGTTTCCGATCAGGAAAATCTTAATGGCGTTGATATCTACAAAGTTATCGATGTTGGGAAACAAAAATAACCCGTAGGTGAGCAAAACAAAGATGCTCTCGAAAGCGGCCACGTTCCCTATACTAGCAAAGTACAGGGCTTTCTTTGTTAAGAACTGGGCTGGCAAACCCTTGGTGGTCATGTGAGTCCTGACTTCTGACTCGTCCAAATGAATTGCTCTTGCAATGGTTTGATCCTTTGGAATTTCTTCCAGTCCAGAAAAGGGAGCTTGATCAGTAATATGTAAACCAATCAGGTGAGAATACTCCTCCAGCGTTGGTGCAAGCTGATAATCCGGGAATGTGAAACAGTGATAGACCGGATCGTAGAACTGGATTAATATGGACAGGATTCCTTCGATTACATGAACTCTTAATAAGGACAATAATCCTCCATACTTGGCTCTGAAAGCCTCATGGTTGGTGATCATTCTCGCCAAACCTCTTAAATCCTCTAGTTTTGGAACCTTCAAGGTGTACTTATGAGTTTTCCTTCTACCGAAATCCATTAGCGCAATCTCCTTTCTCTGATATTTGCAATCATTGTCTCAGTTTTGTTTGAAAAAGAGAGATTAGAAGAGAAGATTTTTTTATTTTTAATGTTTTTTTAATAAATGCATGAATGAAGCACACAAAAACATAGAAAAAACATGAGGTCAAAGGGTCGGTGTCATGAAGTCAAGGCTCTACCCCCCCCCCCCCAAAGGTTTATACTGGTGATTTTTTGTACCTGTCCGCAAAATCATTAACCCCTCTAGGATAACAACAGCAAGCGGATCGCCAGCGAGCTGATGTATCCTAGAGTGATCTCAGATGAGGGTAGTATCGCGTGACAACTATTTCCGATAGCTTCCGCACTACAAAATGGCTTAAGTCTACTAAAAACCTCAGTTTCTCAGATAACCTAGTCGACCACACTACTTTCATCAACCGAAGTCATATAGGCAATGTATATGCAAAGGGAGTCTCCACTGAGTTTGATGGTCGATCGGGGCCTCTTAACTGGAATTCACTCCCAGTAAGATTACCCGCATTGCCATCACCTATCTTAGGTGTATACTCAATCTTTCCACATGCGGCATCACACGCATTCCCATTAGCAGAAAAATAAACATAGATATCAATTAGGAAAAGCAGTATATATATTCGTCTTAATCATCCTAGACCTCTAGTCTTATGATCCTATACAGACAATGACTCCCCAACAGAGCTGTCATTTCTGTGACATTTTGAGCACTCAGGTTTCAACTAGAGAGATAAGAGGGACAAGATGCCCTGCATCAGTGTAACGCCCCGATTTATTTAATTGTATTTATTTATTTCATTTATGTGAATTTTGTGAAATGTGTGAATTTATTGTATTTTACCTGCTAATTGAGTTAATTGGCTAATTTCCCTGATAGGTAAAATATTTGCAATAAATTATAATTTCTTTTCAACTTTTATTTCCCAAAATATATTTCATCGCTGTTTATGTTTTATCGCGTTTTGAGAGCGTTTGCGAGATATTTGAGCTGAGGGGTAAAATGGTCATTTTGAGGGGTTAGATATTTTAGAAAAATTAGATATTTTTATAAATAGAGATTTGAGAGAAAAAGAGAGAAAAGAAAGGGAAAGGAAAGAAAGAGAGAAAGAAGGAAAAGGAGAGGAAAGAAATGGAGAAGAGGAAAAGAGGTGGAAATCGACATAGCTCCGTTTCAAGCATGATTAATCGGGTAAGGGTGAGAAGTTTCGATTATATCTTGCTTGTGTATCAAAATAAATAGAAATCGACATAGCTCTATTTTGGTTGTTTCACAACTTTTTCTTATTGATAATTTGTGATCAAAATAAATAGAAATCGATGTTTTCAAGGGTGAAACTTGATATAAACTGTGTAGAATACTTGTTGTTATGTTTGGAACATGTTTTGGTTGATATATTGTGATTTGGAAGTGTTTGGGTGGAAGAAATGATGAATTTTGACCCAAAATGACCCATAACAGCGCTGCTGAGAATTTCTGGGTTTGCAGGTTCGCCTTGCGAACCACAGCGAAGGGGAAACCGAAGGTTCGCCTAGAAGTTCGCATTACGAACTTTATGCTATTTTTTCTCTGCCACGGTTCGCTGGGGATTCGCATTGCGAATAGGAAAACGAACGTGACAGATTTCCCATTTTGTTTCCTTCATAACTTTTGATCCGTAACTCGGATTGAGGCGCGGTCGGATGCGTTGGAAAGCTAATGAGATGTTCTTTCTTATAAAAATGGTTTGGAGGGCAGTAGAGGATTTAATTAAGTCATGGTTGTGTAAAAGTGTTGGGTTGTCGGGTTTTATCGCATTAAATGCGTGCGGTCGGTGTTTTACAATGTGTTGTGCTATTGTTATATGACGTGGAGCTTTTATGTGGTTTATATGATGTTGAAGCATGTGATAAGTTGTTGTAATTGTTGTGGCCTTATGGAAAAATACTTTGTTGACTTGAATACAAATGTATGGTATTAATGTATGTTGTTGTGGGTAGCCTTTGTGGCGTGAATCCTAGTGTTGTGAGTATCATTGTATGATTGCAGGATTGTTGTGGTTGATGGTGAGTAATTCTTGATGTGAATTGATATGAGTGTATATGCTAAAATTCTAATTGTTGTGGTTTGTGGATTATGATGAAATGCATTGTTTATGTGAAATTCAATGTGTGTTATTTGGTGGCCTTATGGCAGGTAAATGCATTGTTTGAATTGATTTCCAATGCATGAATAATGACGACGAGATAATTCATATTGTTGATTTGTGAAGATGCATTTGATTGTCATGAGTCATTTGTATGCCAAGCATCATGATATGCATCTTGTGATGTCGTGTGCCCTTGTGGGGTGTGAGCGACGAAACGATTCCAGAGGGAATTTGCTGTAACGGTCGTGTACCTTATACAAAGAGGACCTAAAGCGACATTATAGATGATCATGTGCCTTATACAAAGAGGACCTAAAGCAGTCGGATCGTGTGCCTTATACAAAGAGGACCTAAAGCGATCCATAAACGTCGCGTGCCTTATACAAAAATGACCTAAAGCGACGGGGAACATCGTTTGCCTGACGGGGAGTTACACTAAGTAACAAGCGATGATTCCAATAATTCCTGAATGAATTAATGATGAGAATGATGGATGGATTGGTACCGCATGCATAGAGTCGTTGTGTCGGTCTCTGTGCATTTGCATAAATCATGAATGGATTGATTATGTGTGGGAAATTGTGAATGGATTAATTATGTGTGGGAGATTGTGAATTGATTGATTATGTTATAAAATAATTTATTTTGTAAAAAAAGTCAGTTAAGGATCTTTCCGCTTTATTCCATAATTGAACTTTCCTTTTGTTGGAAAAAGTTTCCCTTTTATGTTTATGCCATTTTGTGTTATGTATCAAATTTATGAGCAGGGATTGTGTTTTCTCAAATGTGGCATCCTTATTTCTGTCTAAGAATTTTCTTTTTATTCACTCTGATTTAATTATGAATTATTTAGTGCGATGGGAATTGGGGTGTTACAATCTGCCCCACGGTGGGCGCCATTTTTCTGTAGCGAGCGATTTTGGACGTGGTTCTTAAGCACTGTCGCTCTGGGGTACTACAGGTCGATTCATTTTTTATCATATTGAGCTGACTAAGGAAGGGAAATAGATGTCTCCAATTAACCCTGCTTGCATACTGAGTTTAAACAGATGACTGTTTGTTTACAGATGCGGTTTAGATTGTGGGCCTCTCTCTACTTATTTTGTTAAGAATGAAATGACGGGACTATTTATGAGGATGTTAGGACTGATGCTTTTCGATTGATGTGTGAAGGTACGGGATTTTGGGTTTTTGATTAGTGTGCTCGCTAAGATTTTTCAATCTTATACCTACGTATTCCCGTTTAACGAAACAGGGAAATCAGAGCAATCGTAGTTCCTCCTATTCTATGAGAGGAAAAAGTTTGTTTTGGTGTCTTGTTCAAAGCCTAAGACATGAAGCTAAATGTGGTTTGTATCTTGTTCAAAGCCCAAGATGTGAAGCTGAAGGGTCTATTTGTATCTTGTTCGAAGCCCAAGATGTGAAGCTAAAGGGTTTTAACTTTAGAAAGAATTTGTCATCTCTAAAGGGGGTCTGTTTGTCACAACTCTTAGGTGACTGATTATAAAGGAGAATTACTTTAATTGGGATATATGAATCCAGCAATCCCATAATTTCCGTTATAGGGGATTGTAACCTGAAGGAGAAGACTTTAACTCAGTTTAGAGCAATGCCATCTTTCCTTAGGAATTTCTCATGCTAAAAGAGGGACAGTGGCGTGGATGTAAATAATCCAGAGGCTTACTGCTTACAACAATTAGATGGGGGGAAAGGAGTTGTTGATGTTTGTATACTGTGAACGAGGCACAGTTTTTGATGCTAAAAGGTTGATTGACTTAACCGGGGGTATCTTTATACAAATCCTAAGAGGAGGCTATTGGCCCAACAAGAGGGTGTTTTTATGTGTCTCGTACGAAGCCCGAGAGAGAGAGGCTAAAAGGGTTGACTCAACAAGAGAGTGCTTTTGTATGTATCTTGTACGAATTCCAAGACGGAGGCTAAAAGGTGATTGACTCAACAAGAGAGTCTTTTATACTCAACAAGAGAGTGTTAAAAGGTTAGCTCCGCTGGGAAGAATCATTTGTACAAAGCCCAAGAGGAGGCTACTTATGCTGGTGACTGTTTCTGTTTAGTGATAGGTCCAGTATGTTGTATAAAAGAGAAAATCAGTTCTTATATGGGTAATGTTGTACTTTGGTATTTATCAGAGGATCAGGGAGATTTCCTGTTCTTTAAGGAAATGGAAAATCCAAAGGGTATGGAGATTGTCCAAGTCTACTGGTGTTTTGAGAAATCGATTCTCAGGTAGTGAATGATCTTTGTATCATGCCCAAGAGAAGGCTGGTATGTTAAGGGATGAAGGTCAACCCATTAACAGGTCTGACACTTGACTCAGAAAGACAGCTCTGGCAAATTGATGACTAGGTTCTGTTCCTATACCTGTAGAGGTCTCTAGGTTCTTGTACTAGGCCCAAGAGAAGGCATGAGAGCTTTTAAGAAGCTGAAGGGTCCTTGTACAACGCCCAAGAGGAGGCGGGGATGCTTTTAAGAAGCCTGTGGGTCCCCAAACCTCGAGAAGTTCAAGACATACCATTCACCGAGAATAGATCAAGCCAGGAAAGTTCGAGAATTTGGAAGAAACTCAAGAGATGCCATTCACGGAGAAAATATCATCTCTGGGGAGTTAGAGTTTCTTTGACGATTTCTAAGAGTGGCAGTCTGAAAAAGGGTTCACCGAGAATGCTGCCTTTCACGTCTCCATATTGTTTAACCCCAAGAGGAGGGAAGATTGTGTCTGGTAATCCTATGGGGATGTAGTTTTGTTTGTATTTAAGAGTGACCAACAGGGCTTTACCTAGTGCTAGACGTAGTTGCCGGGGAAAACTCTAAATAACTATACTAGTATTACACAGTGGATATTTGACAAGTATATAAAAGTTTGTGAAAGAAGACTTACAGTGAGCAGCCCCACAATACAGTTATATATATGAAAGCGGATAAAGAAAGTGGGTAAACACTTACTCGGTTGTAGAGCTTCCATGCTGTTTAGTTAGTTGTTCAACAAAGAAAGCTTTGATAACAATATTATCTTCTAAATCAAAGGAGAAAGTGCTTTGAAAAGATTGTTTGGGGCTTATAGCTCAAGGAGAGGCCCAAGGTTTTATTAGTGATTGCACTGTTTGTACAGGGACTTATACAAGTGACTGAGGCCCAAAAAGGTTTTTTGTACAAAGGGATGGGTCTTACACTCTCTCAAAAGGCCCAAAGATTTATTTTCGTACAAGTGGTAGGACTTACAGCTCAAGGAGAGGCCCAAGGTTTTGTTTTAAAAGGCGACGATCGCGTCGATCTTTTTGATGGTATCGGGACTTATATAATAAGTGAGGCCCAAATTATTTTGGTTTTTAAAAAGGGTTGGGTCTTACACTCTACTAGAGGCCCAATGGTTTTTAAAGAATGGGGCTTATAACATGAGGGTAGGCCCAAAGGGTTTGATTTTTGAACTGGCGATCGCGCCGAGATTTTCTTTTAATGCAGAGGGACTTATACAATATCTGAGGCCCAAAGTTGTTTTGGTTAAAAGGGGATTGGGTCTTACACTCTATTAGAGGCCCAAAGTGTTTTAAAGTTTTGTTTGAGTGAAAATCAAGGAAACCCTAAATTTGTTTTCTTTTAAAAGTAAATATTTAAAGAAAATCAAATAAAAATGATAAAAATACCAAATAAGTTTGAATAAACCACTTGTGATTTTTGTTGAGGGTTTGAAAAATGAGGTTTTAATCACAAGATAAATTAAAACTCATTTGGTTTTGATTTTCAAAGTAAATATTCACTTTTAAATGTTTAAAAACAAATAAAAATGAATTTACTCACAAAAATACTAATTATATTAAATAACTAATATAAATTTAATTTTTTTGTGGAATAAAATATTTCAACATTTTTGTGAGTTTTTTCAAAAAGAACCAATAAAAAATAATTAAAATTGAGGGAGTTATTAATTTTTCAAATCATTAAAAATAATAAGAAAAACAATAAAAAGTGGAGAAAATAGCAAAAAGAGGATCTGGGGCGAGGGGGATTGGAACCCCAGACCTCTTGTGTATAGGGCGCGCGCCTTACCACTGGGTTTGTGATACATCCGTTGATTGAAACACAACCACAAATATACAAGGCTTGCCTTGTTTTTGGCTTGGCCCAAGGCAAGGCAAGGCAAGATTTTGGTTGAAAACGTGAAGGCCATAACTTTCTCATTTCTCCATGGATTGGGACAAAATTTAGGTCTATCCTGCCTAGAATTTCACAAGGAATCCAATGACGGTGGTATTTTTTCTGATCATGCTCCTATTGGAAAACCCGATAGTGGTTTTGAAATATGCCATGATTTTCATTTTCTGTGCCATCTCTTGGTACAAGCATGAATTACATGATAAATTGGTGCAAACACAACACATATAACATGTATAAGGGATACATGATCAGTGGACATCAAAAGAAAGCATGGTTCAAAGAATCCAAGTTGTGATGCTTACCTCTTTTTGGAGCTTTTGTGCAATCTGCCAAGCCAATGTTCCAGAAATGATTTGATGCTTTAAACAACCTCAAATGATCTCTTAGAAGCTTTTAGGATGGTTGGAATCAGTTGGAAACCTCAGGATCAAGTTTGAGCTCTTTCTTACAAAAGGGGCAAAAGTGGCCAAAATAGCAACTCTCTCAAATGGTGTTCCAGATGGGGGGTACCATTTGGGACAATTCAAGGATGATATTTGGAGTGTGTTTGAGGTTTTATCTAGTTTGGAAAGTGACTGAATCAAGACATGGCTTGAAAAATGCACAAAAGTCCTATTTTGAGGTTTTGAGAGGTGACTTTGTGATTTTGGTGTTACAGGTCACTTGTGAGAGTTTGGACAACTTAGATATGATATATTGGATGTGTTTGGATCATAAGTTGCGGTGGAATTGCTCCCTAACTCAAAAACTCAGAGTTACCTTGCTAAAGAAGGTATTTTTGCCTAGAGAAAGAGATTTTGAGGAAAGCAAGTGTTGTAGTGCTTTGGTGTACTCAAACTGAACACAATTGAGCTCTATTTATAGTAGAGTAAGTTTGTTTTTGCTGCAATAGTGAATGGCAACTGCAGCAGAGGTTTGGCCAATGCAGAGCAATGAGAATCCAAGTCTCCTCTAGCCATTGACTAGAGGTTAGGGCACAGGTTGCTGATTCCCTAGTTGTTGGATAAGATTTGGCTGAATTCAGTTGGAAATGGCTCAGTCCATGCCACCTTGGTGCATCCATTAAATGCTCCAATCCAAAATTGGAGTCTTGTCCCTCTTTTAGGCATTTCTAGGTTTGGCATGCTATTTTTGGTTCCAAAGACTTTGGAGGCTTGGGATCAGAGTTGGTTCCTCCTTGGTCCCCCCTTGAGGTGTTCAGATGGATAGAGTTGCTCTCCCTTTGTAAAATTTGAGCAAATCGAGCAAAACTCCCAAATCTGCCTTGCCATGACAGTTTGCAGCAAGGCATATTGGCATTGTCATGTCTCATGGCTAAAGTTGACTTTGATGGAGTTCTTGGCCATTTTGGAAAGCCCTCATATGATACAACAACTGTTTGATCATAATTGGTTTTGATACTTTTTGGATCCAAGTGAAAAATGCCCCTACATTTTGAAAAAAGTGAAGGCAGATTCTGACTTAGTGAAAATTTAACTAAGTGTTGAAAAAAAGTGACATTTTCACTTTTTGTGATTTTGATAATTCCATAACTTAAAATCCATGAGGAACTGGAATGAGTTGTGTTTGAAGCTTTTGTAGAGTGCCATGAGAGCTACAAATCCAGCTTTGGATGGGAAAAAATGGCCTTGTAGTTTAGGAGTTATGATCCTCCAAAGTTGGTACCCTAGCCACTTTGTTCCATAACTTAGAAAAATTTCTAAGTTTTTTATGGTTACCCCTTTTACAAGTTATCCCACTTTTCTTGATTTTTCTTGATGAATGATGATTCCAATCACACATTAACATCATTTTAGGGTTAAAAAACCATAATTGTGAAAAATCTCAAAAAGTCAAAGTTTGACTTTTGTGCACAGTTGACTTTTTATCAGATGAATTCCAAACTGTGCGATCCTCTATGAAATCAAGTCCTTGACCTAAATCAAACTTGATGGATTGATTTCATAGGTGTTATAGGGTGTATTGAATCATGTCCTAGGGTTTGGGAGCATGTCCTGGTCAAAAGTCAAAGATACAGTTGACTTTTCTCGCGAAACCCTAATTGTGGTTCTGATGAACTTGAAACTTGTTGCTCAAGCTTCTTGGATCAATCCACTATTACAAATGGATCAATGTGGTTTATTAGAGACCCTCAAATCATGTCTTGAGGTCTTGGCTCATGCTTTGCCCCAAAAGTCAACTTAGGGGTGTATTAAGTCAAGAAACCCTAATTCCTGATTTTTTTTATGAATGCATCCCCTAAGGCCAAATTAACTTGATGATTGGGTTCATGATGTCCCTTGGAGCATCATAGGTTATTCTTTGAAGCATTGGCTCATGCCCAGAGGAAAATTTCCATCTGGAGGCCCTAGTCAACCAAAACCCTAATTTGGTGACACTGGCGATCTTGAGGCTTGATCCACCTAGAAGGGAGCAGCCTTGTGCTTAATCCTTGGATGGGAGTCCTCTTGATCCTTTGTGGATGTTTGAGAGGTTAGACAAGCTGAAGATCATGTCATTTCTTGATTGATCTTTTGTCTAAGGCTCAGAGAGGGCTTGAAACCCTAATTTTTTATAATAGTGAATGCTCACCCCTCTTTGGGGAGACTGATGAGGTATGATAGTCTATCCATATTGTGGTGTTGATTTTCACAATGATGGGAAATCTTAGTGGTCAAAATTTGTGGTATGACACTTGGTAGTGCGATGACTATCGGGAATAGTTGATATGCGATACTACACTCAAATGAGATTACCCTAGGATGCTACAGCTCGCTCGGGTGAACCAGCTTGCTGTTGATATCCCTAGGGGGTCAATGATTTTAGGAACCTTAGGATCCGTTCTACAGGTACAAAAATTGACCAGAATACAACCTTTGGGAATGGGTAGAGCCATGACTCCATGCTCGTGACGTTGAACCCTTGAACCCATATTTTTTCAATATTTTTGTGTGCTGCATTCATGCATTCATTTAAAAAAATCTTAAACAAACAAAAATCTTCTCTCCTCTCTTCTCTTTTTTCTCAAAATTAAACTAAAACAATAATTGTAAATATCAGAGAGAAGGATTGCGTTATGGATTTCGGTAGAAGAAAGACGCACAAGTACACATTCAAGGCTCCAAAACTAGAGGATTTAAAGGGGCTGGCAAGGATGATCACCAACCCTGATGCTTTCAGAGCTAAGCATGGAGGACTATTGTCTCTGTTAAGGGTCCATATAGTTGAAGGAATCCTTTCTACATTAATTCAGTTCTACGATCCGGTTTATCACTGCTTCACGTTCCCGGATTATCAACTGGCGCCAATGCTAGAGGAGTACTCTCATCTGACTGATCTACCTATCACTGATCAAACTCCCTTTTCTGGACTGGAAGAAATTCCAAAGGATCAGGTCATCGCAAGAGCCATTTGTTTGGACAAATCAGAAGTTAGGACTCACCTGACCACCAAAGGAGGAACCCAAGGTTTACCAGGAAAGTATTTGGTAGAGAAAGCCATATACTTTACTAGTATAGGAAATGTTATTGCTTTCGAAGATATCTTTGTCCTACTCACATACGGGTTGTTCCTTTTTCCCAACATTGACAACTTTGTTGACACCAACGCTGTTAAGATATTTCTGATTGGAAACCCCGTACCAACCCTGCTTACAGATGCTTATCACTCTGTACACTTAAGGAATCTGTACAACGGAGGAATGATTACATGCTGTGTACCCTTGCTTTACAAATGGTTCATTTCCCATTTGGCCAAGTCTGCTACTTTTTTGGATCACAAGAGTACTTTACATTGGTCATAAAGGATTATGTCCCTTACCAACTCTGACATAGATTGGTATGATAGGATTTATGAGGGAATAAAGATCATCGATAGTTGTGGAAATTTCCCTAATATACCCCTCATAGGAACTAAAGGAGGAATCAACTATCATCCAATTTTAGTTCGGCGTCAACTCGGATACCCGATTAGGCATATCCCGTATAATGCTCATCTAGAAGGTCTTTTCTTCAAGGAAGGGGAAAATGACAAGGCACTAAAGAAGGAAATAGTGCATGCTTGGCAACATGTTCACAAGAAAGGAAGAGAGTCTCTAGGAAGACCAAACTGTACCTCCATGGAACCTTATCTCCACTGGGTGAAAACTAGAGCTCTCAAGCTGAGGATGCCTTACCCTCGCCAAGAAGTTTTTCCGTTAAAGGAATATGTCCTGTATTTCATGTCTGACACGGAAAAACTCCAGGTAGCTCTCAACAAAGTTCAACGTGAGAAGAGTTCTTGGAAAAACAAGTACCGAATCCTCAATGTGGAGTGTACCAAGATTCAGGAACTGTTAAAGGAAAAGGACGCTCTAATTAAGATACTAGAGCAACATGTTATGGAGAATCAAGAAGACCGAAGAAATTTGCTCGCTCCTTTCACTTGGCAAAGGGCTGACAACCCGACAATGGCTAAAGAGCCCCGGTCAAAGAAAAGGAAAATACCAGAATCAGCATCTGAGCTCTCTTCAGAGAGGACTTAAGATCCATAAGTTTAGACATTTCCTTTTACAGCACTTTGTAAAATACTGTATTTTCCCTTTCTGCAATCTTTCAAATTTAATAAAACAGGGTCTCCACCCTTTACTGTATGATATTTGCAATCTAATTGTTGAATTTTATTTTTGATTAAAAAGAAATATATACATAACTTTGCATATCATCCATCATTCTCACATAACGCATCCTCTTATCTTCGAATCTCATGTATGTGTCACGATTCTAGAGTCAAACTGTCTCACTCATACAATACTCGGGCCAATCGACAAAAGAAAATGGACGATCTCGAGGAAGAGAACAGAGAGCTGAGAGAAGAAATCGACTCTCTGAAGGAAGATCTAAAAAAACTTCACAGTGACATGCAATCCCCGACAGCAGCTCACAGGCAACACCAAAGGACGGTGATCTCAGAGATCACATCTACGCCCATAGTGGAGACATATGATCCTCAGTACAACATGCCTAAAGATCTCCCCTGGGGCATGCCTATCAACTTTGTCCTTGAAGGATACATCCCGCCGGTCACTGAAGACCCAGAAACTGCAGCAGGAACCACTGGGCCTGAGGTTACAAACTTCGCGAAAGCGAAGACGCAAGAGTTATGACAGCAACTCCTGAAGGTTACAACCTTTAGGAAATGGAGGTACCAAGGGTCACCGCCGTAATGACTATACCACAACCCGTGGTACACACTGTCCCGGAAGGACAGATTCCACAAGTAATCTCTAGTGGAAATGAAGACATGTACTAAAAAATGAATGAGTTCTAGGAACAATTCCTGGAGATGCACAAGGAACTGCATGCCATACGCGGTCAAGATTTATTCAGAAAGGATGCCACAGACCTCTATCTGGTCCCTAATGTGAAAATACCGCACAAATTCAAGGTGCCTAACTTTGAAAATTACAAGGGCAACTCTTGCCCTCAAAGTCATTTGGTGATGTACGCTCGAAAAATGTCTACTCAGACAGAAAATCAATAGCTACTAATCCATTATTTCCAAGACAGTTTAACCGGTGTCGCACTCAGATGGTACATGGGTTTAAACCGCACCAAGATCAACACTTTCAGAGATCTTGGCGCAGCTTTCGTCCAGAAGTATAAGTATAACCTGAACATGGCACCAGACAGAGATCAGCTCCGAGCAATGTCGCAGAAGGATAAAGAAGCTTTCAAAGAGTATGCTCAGAGATGGCGTGAAATTGTCGCCCAGATTTGTCCCCCTCTTGAGGAAAAAGAGATGAAAAAAATCTTTTTGAAAACCTTGAGCTCATTCTATTACAGCTGAATGGTCGCCAGTGCACCTAGTGACTTCACTGAAATGGTGAACATAGGGGTGCGCCTTGAGGAAGCAGTCCGAGAGGGACATTTAGTCAAAAATACAGAATCATCGAGTAGTACCAAAAGATACGGTAGTGCTTTCCCAAATAAAAAAGAGCAATATATTGGTAAGATCTCTCTCGGAAAGCAAAGGTGAAGATATCAACCAGTTGCAGTAGTAACTCCTGCTATCAACCCTGCTCCGGCTCCAACATATCAACCTCAGGTTGCTCAAACCCAACCAAGTCAACAACAGTATCAGCAAAGGACACAATAGCCTCTTCAGCAGGCTCATCCACAATACCACAACAACAACCGTACAACTCGACCATCAGGGTTTGACCCTATACCGATGTTATATGCATAATTGTTTCCACTACTACTGGTCAAGGGGCATGTACAAACTGGGTCTCCTTTTACAGTACCAAAAAATTTGCCTTTTTGGTTCAAAGCGGATCAAACTTGCCCTTACCATCAAGGAGGATCGGGGCACAACGTCGAGAACTGTATCAGTTTCAAATCTGATGTGCAGAAGCTTGTCAGGAACGGGGTCTTATCCTTCAAGGATACTAATCCAAATGTTCAGACGAACCCGTTGCCTCAACATGAAAAGACTGCAGTAAACTTGATAGAGGAAGAGGTTAGTCGCAGTTATCAAATTCACGATGTACTCGTATTAGAAACCAATATGGTTAGGATGCATTGTAGACAGAGTGGGTACAGTCATGTACCACCTCACAATTATCACCAGTGTGATATTTGCTTAAAGAATAATCATGGGTGTTCTGTAGTGCAATCAGCCTTACAAGAACAATTAGATCTCGGATGGATCCAAGATCTCTAAATCCTTGAAGTCAATATGGCTTACGCAAATCCCAACATTGTTCACAACCACAACATTCTGGCGATGAACGTTAACTTGGTGGAAATACACTCAAGTCAAAGTCAATACCATAATCTGCCACTGCACGATTACAATGCTTGTCTGATCTGCTCAACAGGCAATCAGGGATGCTCTTTTATACAAGAGGCCCTCCAATGTCAGATCGATCTTGGATGGATTCAGGACTACCATGAGAGAAGTTACCATCAAGTCAATATGGTTCAGATTTTCGACATACGCTTGATGAATACCAGTCTGGTAGAATTACACACTAAGAAAGTCAAGCTCGGCTTTCTGGTTTCACATGATTATCAAGACTGTAAAGAGTGTCGTAAGAACGATCAATAGTGTGCGCTCGTCCCAAGAACACTTCAACACTTATTGGACTACTGGTGGCTTCCAATATACTTTTAATGAAGCTACACAGCAAATCAGTAAGACTGACAGGAAACCTAGTAGATATCAAAGTCAGGATGTCTGCTCGATGGAAACAGATCTAGTAAAGATGCACTGCATACAAAGCGGGCGTGATCGGGTGCCACTCCACAACTACGAGCGTTGTAGAGTTTGTTCAGAGAACAACCAAGGATGCTACCTCGTACGAGCAGATCTTCAAAATCTGTTGGACCGAAAAGAGATTCGACCATGTTCAAGTTCTGGGTCGATCAACGTGATACAAGACTATCTTCCTAATCAAAGCAAAGATGTTGTCATAATCTCTGATCATGGGAGGACCAAAGACGTTTGTGCTATAATACATTTACTCGATGAATCAAGAATTCTTCTGGATAGTAGAAAGGTTCCCAACCAGGAACCGATTGAAGTTGCCTATAACGGTCAGAGAAATCAAAAGGCTCCCATGGTTATCTACTTGCCAGGTCCAATACGGTACAAATACGATAAGGCTATCCCTTACAAGTACGATACGACAATAATCGAAAATGGAAAGGAAACTCCATTACCCTCTGTTGTAAACTTTGCCAACATCAGTCGAGTAACACAGAGCGGTCAAATGTTCAACAGAGGAGTAGGAGAACCCGCCAAGGAAAAGGAACCTCAAACAGAAGTTCCTAATCAACAAATCGGGCAATCAGGTAATCTTGAAGCCACAAATAACAGTTATGAGATGCTGAAGCTCATCCAGAGAAGTGAGTACAACATTGTGGACCAACTGTTGCAAACTCCATCTAAAATCTCTATGCTATCTCTCCTGCTTAGTTCCGAAGTTCACAGGGAAGCTTTGCAGAAAGTCTTGGACCAAGCTTTCGTAGAACAAGATGTGACTGTAAAACAGTTTGACAACATCATTTCCAACATCACTTCCTAGAAAAATTTAGGATTTAGTGATGAAGAACTGAAGGAAGAAGGAAAAAATCACAACATGGCGCTTAACATTACGGTCAATTGCCAGGATGATGCTCTAGCCAGCGTACTGGTAGATACATGATCAGCTCTGAATGTTATGCCAAAATCCACTATGATGCGACTATCATTTCAAGGATCTCCGATGAGAGGCAGAGAGGTCATCATCAAAGCCTTTGCGGATCCAAAAAAATAGTTATCGACGAAGTTGATCTTCCCATAACCATCGGTCCTCACACTTTCCAAGTCACTTTCTAGGTCATGGACATCCAGGCAGCCTACAACTGTTTATTAGGAAGACCTTGGATACACGAGACTGGGGAAGTCACTTTGACACTTCACCAGAAGCTGAAGTTCGTCAAGAATGACAAGCTAGTCACAGTCTGTGGAGAGCAAGCCTTGATCGTAAGCAACTTATCATCCTTACCCTGTGTAGAACCCGAGGAGGTCGTTGGAACCCAGTTTCAAGCACTGTCAATGGGCATTGAGAATCGATCAGAAAAAGGGACGTCAATTTCCTCATACAAAGATGCTCTCGAAGTGATCAAGAGTAACGACACAAAAGGATGGGGACATATCGTAATTCCTACGGATAACAAGACTAAGAAAGGTCTTGGTTTCTCCTCAACCTATACCCAAACTGCCAAGAAAGATGAAAATTTTCATCCCATTCAGGACTTCTTCCACAGTGGAGGCTTTCTCCATCCAGTGTCTCAAGAAGTACAGACCATCAATGAGGATGACTCCTTCAATACGGATGAAGAGTGGAAGTCCTATCTCAACGAGGACGGTTATATGTCTCACGAAGAGGCACATACGCCATTTTGCTTTCCCACGCAGAGTCCGAGATATATACCGAGATCAGAAGTCAAGATGATATACGGAGATTGTGATCCCGAGGGATGCCATGCTTCACCAAACTCATTAGAAGACAATCCGATGAAAGACAACTTTGACTATGACTATTATGACCCACTGGATGAGTTGTCTATCTAGCAGCCGTACCCAGAAGACTAGGGGAAAAAGAGTCAGCGAAACAATGCTTATCAGCTGAGCATCGTTGAAAAGAATACTTGTGTCTCCACCAAGTCATGGGATCATTACTCAGGACATTCCGAAGATATCCAGCACAATGATGAATCTGCAAAGATTGCAGGACAAGAGTTCATCAACTATGCTTTTCCTGAGGTCAACGTCATCAAGAAGGATGACTCCTCTACTCCCATAGAAGTAGGGGACACCTTAGGACAACCGAGTGGCAAGTACGACTTCTTGGTTAAGTACACCGCTCCTGAAAGCTCTCGTATCAGGCTCGAAGACATCCAGCCAACTGGATGGGGAGATCCGCCTGAGAGTAAAAACACTATGCAAGATACAACAGAAGAGTTCGTTTATGACAACTCTTCATAGGAGGAAGACTCCAACGATCCTGCTTCCCCAGAAATCAGTGTCATTTCTGAGGACAAACCAAGAAAGAAGGTGCCAGACTTTGTGATTCACCGAGGAGTTCGCCGCCAATGGGTTGCTGTCGATGTCCCGAGAGTCGTCCATAAGTCTAAGTAATTGCCATCTTTGTTTTAACCTTTCACCCTGCCCAGGTGGAACGGATGTTTTTATAGGGCTCGCTTTCTGTAAATATCCCACTTCGCATCGCCCGAAGCGACAGAGTTTTGTTTTATAGGGCTGTAGTTTCAAGAATCGAGAAAATCATAAATAAAATAACGTCGTTCTGTCATTTTCGCAGTTATTGCTATTTTCACTTTTTGTTTTTGAAATTCTGGCACAAATATCAGATGTCCTACGCGGATGTTGAGACACTGATATCCAACACAATGAACAAGATAACAATAAAAATAGCAGTGCAGAAAGTAAATAACACAGTGATATGTTTACCTAGTTCGGATCAACAATCCTACTCTGGGGGCTACCAAGCCAGGGACGAAACCAATATACGATAGTATCAATTCACAGATCATACAAACACCGAATAATCTGCTCACTTAATAACTACCCTTCCTATGACTTCTACCTAAGACTCACCTAGGTATGAGGCCCTCCTCAAATCCCTCTACAACCACAACCCGTGATTGGTACCTTTCCGCACAAGAAACAAACCGAAAGTCACACTTTCAAAACACATAATCCTCAATACTTCACAGCTTATGAGAATTGACACACAAGAAACTCAATGCTTAAAAGCTTATGAGTAACTTGACAGAACTTATAACACAAAAATCAGTCCTTATACTGTTATCAAAATGATACCAGTTAGGCTCACAAAAATACTCGAAAACCCTAACAAAAACACAAGTAAGTTCCACACCTAAAACTAGGTTTACATCAGTCAATATATAGCAATTAATGTGGACTGAATTGGGCTTCAAAAACACAGCAAATAGACTGCTCACAAATTTGCAAAATTAACTCCAACAAAATAGGTCTTCAATCCAAAGTTTCCTATTATGTCTCCATAATTAGAAACAACAGCAAATCCAAAAACCAACAAATAACCACAATCCAAAAATGCTTTGGATGCCACCTAGGATAACCAAATATTCACAGAATATTCAGTAACAATTCATAGTAACAGAATCTGCATTAAAACTGAATCCACAACGCGATGTCCTATGAGCTGGTATGGGACATCTTCATCCGACATGTTGAAAGCAGCCACTTAGAACATTAAGATTCAACATCTTGCTGCTATAATAGTTTTAGCAAAATAAATGCCAACCACAAAAGCACAGAAATAACAATCTCCCCCTTTGGCTTATTTTGGCTAAAACTAAACACACGCAAAAAGCTTGTAAAGAAGCACAAAACAGCGAAAAAAAAATCCATATATCAGACAACAGCGAAAACACCAACAACACAAAGCAAAAAAACATCCAGCATAGCAGCACTTCCCTTCAGCTGCATACAACACTCAGTACAACAAATAACTCATCATAGCAGCATAGTAAAAACTCCCCCTCAACAGCAGCAACATTCCACATTCTCCCCCTCAACTACTGCAGCAGCACAAGCACACAACACTTCCCACACAAACAGCCACACAAACATACTACTCCCCCTTTTTAGCCATAAATATGACAAAGGCAAGTAGAACAAGTCAAAGTAAAAATAAACCAGAGTAAACTGCATCAGAGAGTAGATGCACACCACATCACATGCCCAAATGTCATGCACAAACTTCAGCATTTTCCCTTCATTCACACACTGCACTACCAGAACCTCCTTTAGTCTTGTCAATCTGGCAGCCAGAAGGAACATTGATTGCTATAGTTCTTCATGAATGCACACCCCAATTCTGCTCCTCAGGTTTTCAAACTGAACTGCATCCAGAGCCTTGGTAAATATGTCAGCAAGCTGATTTTCTGTGCTCACATGCTCAAGAGTTATGACTTTTTCCTCCACAATTTCTCTGATGAAGTGATGCCTGATATCAATGTACTTAGTCCTGCTATGTTGAACGGGATTTTTGGAAATATTAATAGCGCTCAAGTTGTCACAAAACAATGTCATGACATCTTGTGTGACATTATACTCAGATAACATCTGCTTCATCCATACCAGTTGAGCACAACTACTTCCAGCTGCTATGTACTCAGCTTCAGCAGTAGAAAGGGATACTGAATTTTGCTTCTTGCTAAACCATGAAATAAGATTATTTCCCAAAAAGAAACATCCACCAGAGGTACTCTTCCTATCGTCAGCACTTCCAGCCCAATCAGCATCACAATAACCTAATAAAATGGGACTTGAGTCATGGGAGTAAAGCAACCCATAATCACATGTACCACTCACATACTTTAGAATTCTCTTCACTTGATTGATGTGACTAACCTTGGGTTCTGCTTGATATCTTGCACACACACCAACAACAAAAGTTATGTCTGGCCTACTTGCTGTAAGATACAACAGACTGCCAATCATACTTCTATACAAACTTTGTTCAACATTCACTCCCTTTTCATCTTTGGATAACTTCAAGTGAGTAGGAGCAGGAGTCCTCTTATGCTTGGCATTATCCAGTCCAAACTTCTTCACAATGTTCCTCGCATATTTACTTTGACAAATAAAAATGGAGTCTTCCACTGCTTGACTTGTAATCCAAGGAAGTAGGTCAATTCACCCACCAAGCTCATCTCAAATTCAGATTGCATTTGTTTCATACCCCAAATTTTGACCACTTAGATTTCCCATCATTGTGCAAATCATCATCACAATATGGATGAACCATCATGCCTCACCAAATGCCTCAAGGGTTGCTGAGCATCCACTACAGTCAAACCTAGGATTTCAAGCCCTCTCAGAGTCCTTAGACAAAGGATCAATCAAGGAATGCATGATCTTCAACTTGTCTAAACCTCTCAAACATACACAAAGGATAAAAAAGGACTCCCACTTCAAGGATTAAGCACAAGGTTGCTCCCTTTTAGGTGGATCAAGTCTCAAGATCGCCAGTGTCACCAAATTAGGGTTTTGGTCGACCAGGGCCTCCGGATGAAAAATTTCATCTGGGCACAAGCCAAAGATCCAAAATATAACCTAATGTACTCCATGGAACCTCATGGACCCATTCATCAAGTCAATTTTGCCTCAGGGGATGCATACATCAAAAATCAGGAATTAGGGTTTCTTGACCTAATTCACCCCTAAGTTAACTTTTGGGACAAATCAAGAGTCAAGACCTCAAGACATGATTTGAGGGTCTCTAATGAACTATATTGATCCATTTGGAATAATGGATTAATCCAAGAAGCTTGAGCAACAAGTTTCAATTTCATCTGCACCACCATTAGGGTTTTGCGAGAAAAGTCAACTGTAACTTTGACTTTTGACCAGGACATGCTCCCAAACCCTAGGACATGCCTCAATATACCCTATGACACCCATGGAACATGTTCATCAAGTTTGATTTAGGTCAAGGATATGATTTCCTGAAGAATTGCACAGTTTGGAATTCATCTGATAAAAAGTCAACTGTGCACAAAAGTCAACTTTGACTTTTTGAGATTTTTCACCAAAATGGATTTTTAACCCTAAAATGATGTTAATGTATGATTTTAATCATCATTCATCAAGAAAAACCAAAGAAAGTGGGATAACTTGTAAAAGGGGTAACCATAAAACTTAGAATTTTTTCTAAGTTTTGGAAAAAGTACCACTAATACACTAACTTTGGAGGGTCATAACTCCTAAACCACATGGCCATTTTTTCTCATCCAAAGATGGATTTGTAGCCCTCATTACCCTCTACAAAAACTTCAACTAGACCTAAGTCCAATTCATTAAGGATTTTGAGTTATGGAGTGAGCAAAATCAAGAAATCACACTTTGTTCCAACACTTAGTGAAAATTTCACTAAGTCAGATTTTGCTTCACTTTTTGCCAAATGTAGAAGGATTTTTCACTTGGAATCAAAAGAGATCAAATCCAAACTTGTTCAAACAGTTGTTATACCATGTAAGGGCTTTCCAAAATGGCCAAGAACATTGCCAAATTCAACTTACCCCATGAGATATGACATTGGCAAGTTGCCTTGCTGAAATCTGTCAAAGGCAAGACAGAATTTGCAATTTTGCTCGATTTTCCAAAATCAGCCAAATTCAAATGCTCCTATCCACTTAGACACATCTGAGGATTGATTCTAAAGGGGACAATCACTGAGCCAAGCCTCCAAAGTCCATGGAACAAGAAATAGCATGTTGAACCTAGAATGGCCAAAATAGGGACAAGACTCCAAATTTGGATTGAAGCATTCAATGGAAGCATCAAGGTGGCATGGACTGAGCCATTCTCAACTGAAATTAGTCAAGACTTATCCAAGACCAAGGGAACCAAAGCTCTGTGCCCTAACCTCTAGTCAATGGCTAGAGGAGACTTGGATTTTCATTTGCCAACATTGGCCAAACCTACTTACCAGCTGCCATTCACTATTCCTTGGAAAACAAACTTGCTCTACTATAAATAGAGCTCAATTGTGATCAGTTTGAGTACACCAAAGCCATCTAACAAATGATTTCCTCAAAATCTCTTTCTCTTGGCAAAAATGCCTTTCTTAGCAAGGTAGCTATCGGGTTTTGAGTTTGAGAGCAATTCCAATCAAACCAATCACTCACACACCTCATATACATCACATATGAGCTGATCAAACACTTAGATCACTTCAGAAACACCAATTTCACAAAATCACCAGCTGGTTGCTCAAATTTTCAATCAAGTTGCAGCTGGGGTACCACAAATTGATCCAACCAATTTCAATCAAGTCCAACCATTCAAACACACTCCATAGGGTGTAGGGAAGCTGTTCAGATCATCACCACTCATCTGTAACACCTCCAAATCAAAAATCACATTGCACTTGCTGTCACTGCTTAGAGGTAAGCATATACTTGGCCATCTCTCAATCCATGCATATTTCCTCGCACAATAATTTGGCCATATGTTCATAATCATGTATGGAATGTTTTCCCTCAATTAATTGCATTGTTTTAATCGTGTATCAAAAATCTTAGCCTTCATGCAAAAATTAGGGTTCTTGAGATTTCTTCGTGATTTCATGTTTTATGTTTAATTTAAATGAAATTAAGTGTTATAAACATGATCGTGTGGTTGAGACGAGCATAATGATATGTGGATTGCATGATATGATTACGTATTCAGTGAGATTGGATGGAAAACGGAAATCAGCCAAACCCAGAAAAACGCGCGTGTTCTTGCTTGTGTTCTTGGCGCCCTTCTCAAAAATTCAAATATTTGAATTTTGTGATTTTGTTTAATTGATTCAAAAATTAATTTCTCTCTGAGTTTTAATGATTTTGAGTTGATTCTTTTTTTAATAATTCACAAAAATGTTAAAATATTTTATTTTATCAAAAAATCCCAAAAATATTATTTATTTCATATAATTGATATTTTTTCAAAGAATTAATATTTTAATTGTTTTTGACATTTTAAATATTTTTTCCACATTGATTTTGCAACTTTTAATGCTTTCTAATTATTTTGTAGGTCAATACTTAATTTTTGAAGCATTAATCCAAGATCACAATTTGTTTTTCACATGTTAAACAATTTTGATCATTTTAATTGAATTTTTATTCAATTAAAACACATTTTGAAAACAAATTAGGGTTTTTGGATTAATTCAACCCTCATAAATCATTTTTAAAACATAATGGGCCTTTAATAGAGTGTAAGACCCAATCCTTTCTTGACCAAAACATTTTGGGCCTCATTGTATTGTATAAGTCCTAATACCGTCAAAAACAAACGGCGCGATCGTCGCCCTTTTAAAAATAACCTTTTGGGCCTCTCCTTGAGCTATAAGACCCATTCAAAACTCTTTGGGCCTCCAATAGAGTGTAAGACCCAACCCCTTTTGAAAACCAAATTATCTTGGGCCTCAGTCATTGTATAAAACCCACTGCATTTTCAAAATCTCGGCGCGATCGCCATTTCAAACGGAAAAATCAAGTGGGCCTACCCTCGTGTTATAAGCCCCACTCTTTTTCTTTAAAAACTTAATGGGCCTCTTGAGAGAGTGTAAGACCCAACCCCCTTTGTACAGAAAACATTTTGGGCCTCAGTCACTTGTATAAGTCCCTCTGTACAAATTCAAACAGTGCGCTCACTGATAAAACCTTCGGCCTCTCCTTGAGCTATAAGCCCCAAATTTTTCTTTTTCAAAGCACTTTCTCCTTTGATTTTGTATATACTGTTGTTTCCAATCTTTCTTTGTTGAACAACTAACCAAACAGCATGGAAGCTCTACAACCGAGTAAGTGGTTATTGCTTTCATTTACCGCTTTCATATACATATAACTGTATTGTGGGGCTGTTTCACTGTAAGTCTTCTTTCATAAACTCATATCAACTGTGTAATAATAGTATAGATATTTCGAGTTTCCCCGGCAACTACGTCTAGAACTAGGTGACGCTGTTTCGTTTATTCATAGAAATAGACAGCTAGATCCCAAATAGGATCACCAGATACAGTCTTCTCTACGGCTGTCCTCATTAGGAACTGTCAAGAAATTCTATCCCCCAGAGAAGAATTATTCACGGTGAAACTTCTCTTGAATTTCTTCAAAAACCTCAGAACTGTTCACTAAATGAATTATTCTCGGTGAAGCTTTTCTTGAACTTTTCTTTGGTTTGGGACCCACGGGCTTCCTAAAAACCCCGCCTCCTCTTGGGCTTAGTACAAGGACCCACAGGCTTCCTAAAAACCCCGCCTCCTCTTGGGCTTAGTACAAGGACCCTACGGCTTCTTAGAAGTATTCACCGCCTCCTCTTAGGCTTCGTATAATGATCTCTTCCTCCGGGAATGATAGCCTCCTCTTGGGCTTAGTACAAGGACCCGTCGGCTTCTTAAAAGATTCCAGCCTCCTCTTGGGCTTCGTACAAATTGTCCCGACGACCTCCTAGAGGTATAGGAACAGAACCTAGTCATCCTCATAGAACAATCCTTTCATAGAGTCTACTACTGTTTCTCAAAACATGGTACAAAAGATAAAACTCTAGACTTGGACGGTCTAACTTCCTTGAGTCTCAAAGACATTCTCAAGCACCCTTCAAGAATAGGAAAGAAACCCGCAGACTCGGAAAGTCTCAATACCCTTCGGATTTCCCGCATCCTTAAAGAATAGGAATAACCCGGATCCTTGAATCAAATCCATGAGTACAGTGTTACTCATATAAAAACTGATTTTCTCTTTAAAAATCAGTATATTGGACCTGTCACTCAACTGAAACAGTTACCCTAGCCTCCTCTTGGGCTTTATACAATGATTCTCCCCAGCGGAGTCAAAATCTTTTAGCCTCTCTCTCGGGCTTTGTACGAGACACATAAAAGACTCCCTCGTTGAGTTAATTACCCCTTTCGCCTCTATCTCGGGCTTCGTACGAGATACAGAGACTCTCTTGTTGAGTCGAACTTTCAGCCTCCATCTCGGGCTTCATCGAGATACAAACACACTCTCTTGTTGAGTATAAAAGATCCTCTTGTAGGATCAACCCATTTTAGGCTCTCTCTTGGGCTTTGTACGAGACACATATTAGCCTCCTCTTAGGCTTTGTATAAGAAAACCACTGGTTGATCCAATCAACCTTTTAGCATCAAAGTTGTGCCTCATTCACAGTACACAAACATCAACAACTCCTTCCCTTTCATCTAATCGCTGTAAGCGGCAAGCCTCTGGATTATCTGCATCCATGCCACTATCCCTCTTTTAGCATGAGAAATTCCTAAGGAAAGATAGCATTGCTCTACACTGAGTTAAATTCTTCTCCTTCAGGTTAAAATCCCCTATAAAGGAAATTATGGCATTACTAAGATCCGCGTATCCCGGTTAAAGTAATTCTCCTTTATAACCAGTCACCCAACAGTTGTGACAGACAAACCCTTCTTTAGAGATGACAAATTCTCTCTAAAGTCGAGACCTTTCAGCTTCATATCTTGGGCTTTGAACAAGATACAAATCACCTTTTGCTTCACGTCTTGGGCTTTGAACAAGACACCAAAAACAACCATTTCCTCCCATAGAATAGGAGGAACTATGAACGCTCTGATTTCCCTGTTTCGGTAAACGGGAATACGTAGGCATAAGATTGAAAGAAAGATCTTAGCGAGCACACTAAACAAAAAACCCAAATTCCATATCTCCATCAATCAAAAGCAGTAATTCAAAAGCATCAGTCCTAACATCCTAATCCTTATTCCCCGCTAGAAAGTCCTAGAAAGAAAGAAAACCGTATTGGAGAAAATACAAATAACCAGGACAAAGGCCCCTCACATTGATAGCATTTGAAACCTAACAGACCGCTGTTTAAACTCAGTATGCAAAGCAGGGTTAATTGGAGACATCTATTTCTCTTCCTTATTTAGCTCACAATAGGATAAAAAATGAATCGACCTGTAGTCAAAGCTCAAACCGCAGAGAGCGACCAGCGCTTAAGAACCGCGTCCAAAATCACTCGCTACAGAAAAATGGCGCCCACCGTGGGGCCGGGTCTTTCTAAAACTTCTTTTTTTTCTCTTCACTTATGTGAAAGCCATAGATTGGGGCTTCCGCCGGGGAACCCATTTCTGTCAGGAACTTAAGATTCATAGCTTTAAAAGGTCTAGGATGTTTTAGGACAAATATATATACTGCTTTTCCTAATTGCTATACATGTTTATTTTTCTGCTAATGGGAATGCGGGTGATGCCATATGTGGAAAGAATGAGTATACACTTAAGATAAATGATGGCGACGGGGTCGACCATCAACCTCAGTGGAGGCTGACTAACGCAACCCATTCACTCTTCTAGCCAATTGGCCGGTTGTTAAGTCTGAGAAGCTGAGGAGCCAAACCCTTTCGTAGTGCGGAAACTATCGGAAATAGTTGTTACGCGATACTACCCTCATTTGAGACTGGTGATCTATTCTCGGTGAATGGCACTTACTCTAAGATTCCTTTAAAACTCGCTGGCGATCCGCTTGTTGTTTTGCTTTCCTGGGAGGAGCTGATGATAATGAGTACAGGTACAAAAATCACCCTAGTATAAACCTTTGGGGATGGGTAGAGCCTTGACTTCATGACAACGACCCTTTGACCCCATGTTTTTTCTATGTCTTTGTGTGCTGCATTCATGCATTCATTTAATAAAACATTAAAACATTAAAAAAAAAAACTTCTCTTCTAGTCTCTCTATTTTTCAAATTAAACTAAGACTGTGATTGCAAATATCAGAGAAGAGGATTACGCTAATGGATTTCGGTAGGAGAAGAACTCACCAGTATACCTTCAAGGTTCCAAAACTAGAGGATTTGAGAAGGTTAGCGAGGATGATCACTAACCCAGAGGCTTTCAGAGCCAAGCACGGAGGTTTGCTACCACTATTATGAGTCCATGTGATTGAGGGAATCATGGATGCGCTCATTCAGTTTTACGATCTGGTTTATCACTGTTTCACATTCCCGGATTACCAGCTAGCACCAACGCTGGAGGAGTATTCTCATCTGGTTGATCTACATATCACCGATCGAGCTCCGTTTTCTGGATTGGAAGAAATTCCAAAGAATCAGACCATTGCAAGAGCAATTCATTTGGAGGAGTCTGAGGTCAGGACTCACATGACTACAAAGGGTGGCATCCAAGGTTTGCCAGCCCAGTTCTTGACAAAGAAAGCCCTGTATTTCGCCAGTATAGGAAACATAACTGCTTTTGAAAGCATCTTTGTCTTGCTCACCTACGGGTTATTTTTGTTTCCCAACATTAATAACTTCGTTGACATTAACTCCATTACGGTTTTTCTCATTGGAAACCCTGTGCCGACTTTGCTCGCAGATGCGTATCATTCTGTACACTTAGGAAATTTGTACAGCGGAGGGGAGATCACATGCTGTATACCTCTTCTTTATAAATGGTTTATCTCTCACTTGCCCAAGTCTGCTGCTTTTTGGGATTGTAAGAGTGCCTTACGCTGGTCGCAGAAGATCATGTCTCTTACCAACTCTGAAATGAGGGAATCAGAATCATTGACCGTTGTGGAAACTTCCCCAACATACCCCTCATAGGAACTAAAGGAGGAATCAACTACCATCCGATATTGGTTCTTCGTCAATTTGGATACCCGATGAGACACATCCCACTGGGTGTTCATCTGGAAGGTCTTTTCTTCAAAGAAGGAGAAAACGACAGAGCACTAAAGATGGAAATAGTGCACGCTTGGAAACATGTTCATAAGAAAGGACGAGAGTCTCTAGGAAAACCGGACTGTGTCTCAGTGGAGCCTTATCTCCACTGGGTACAAACTAGGGCTCTCAAGCTGAAGATGCCTTATCCTCGTTACGGAATTCTTCCGCCGAGGGAATCTGTCATGTACTTCATGACGGAAACTGAAAAGCTTCAGGTTACTCTCAACAAAGTCCAGAAGGAGAGAAGGTCTTGGAAGAACAAGTACCGCACCCTTGACATAGAGTGCATCAAAATACAGCAATTACTAAAAGAAAAGGATGCTCTGATTGAAATTTTGGAGCAACATGCTGTAGAGAATCAAGATGACCAAAGGAATTTACTCGCTCCTTTCACCTGGCAAAGGAATGACAACCCGACAACGGCCCAAGAGCCCCGGTCAAAGAAAAGGAAGATACCAGAATCAGCACCCGATTTCTCTTCAGAGAGGACTCGGGACCCATTAGCTTAGGTTTCAGTTTCTGCACCTTGTAATCTACTGTATTTCCATTTCTGTAATCCTTTGAATTCAATAAAAAGGGGTTTCCCCACCGTTTGATATTTGCAATCTAATTGTCGAAGTTTATTTTGATTAAACCTTAAACAATTAATATAATCATTGCATTCATCATTCTCACATCGCGTATTCTTCTTCCCTACGAATCTCACGTTTGTGTCTCGATTCTAGAGTCAAACTGTCTCATTCGTACAATACTCGGGCCAATCGTCAGAAAAAGATGGATGATCTTGAGGAAGAAAACAGAGAGTTGAAGGAAGAGATCGACGCTCTGAGAGAGGATATGAGAAAGCTTCGTAACGACATGCAAGCCATGGCAGAAGCTCAGCTACAACGAACTGTGATCTCAGAGGTCACCTCAACGCCCATAGTAGAAAAGTATGATCCTAGGTATCAGATGCCGAAAGATCATCCTTAGGGCATGCCTGTTAACTATATCCCAGAAGGATATGTTCCGCCGATCACTGAAGATCAGGGAATCACAACAGAAGCCGTTGGGCCTGAAGGTTACAAACTTCGGGAAAGCGAAGATGCCAGGGGCATACTAAAGACTCCTGAAGGTTACAAACTTTGGGAGACGCCAAGACTCACTACCGTAGTCACGGTACCACCCCCTGTGGTGCACACTGTCCCGGAAGGGCAGATTCCACAGACACCTTCTGGTATGAAGGAAACTATGTTCGATAGAATGGAGGAATTCCAGGAACAGTTCTTGGAAATGCAGAAGGAGCTGCAAGCCATTCACGGTCAGGATCTATTCGGAAAGGACGTCGCAGACCTCTGCTTGGTCCCCAACGTGAAAGTCCCGCACAAATTCCAAGTGCCCGACTTTGAAAAATACAAGGGTAACTCTTGTCCTCAGAGCCATCTGGTGATGTACGCTCGGCGAATGTCAGCTCAGACGGAGAATCAGGACCTACTGATTCACTACTTTCAGGATAGTTTAACCGGTGTCGCACTCAAATGGTACATGGGTTTAAACCATGCTACAATTAGCACATTCAGAGATCTTGGTACTGCTTTCGTCCAACAATACAAATACAATTTAGACATGGCACCCGACAGAGATCAACTCAGATCAATGTCGCAAAAGGACAAGGAAACCTTTAAAGAGTATGCTCAAAGGTGGCGTGAAATTGCCGCTCAAATTTGTCCACCTCTTGAGGAAAAAGAGATGACAAATATCTTCTTAAAAACCTTAAGCTTATTTTACTATAACCGAATGGTTGCCAGTGCGCCCATTGATTTCACCGAAATGGTCGGCATGGGTGTACGTCTTGAGCAAGCCGTCCGAGAAGGACGTTTGGTAAAAGACACTGGATCGACGAGCGGTACTAAAAAATACGGTAGTGCTCTCCCTAAGAAAAAAGAGCAAGATATTGGGAATATCTCTCTCGGAAAGCAAAGGCGACATTATCAGTCGGTAGCAGCTGTAACTCCAGCTATCAGCCCAGCGCCTATTCCTACGTATCAACCTTAGGTTGCGCAGAGCCAACCTGACCAGCAAAGGAAACAACAGCCTCTTCAACAGGCTCGTCCTCCGTATAACAACAACCGTGCAGCACGACCACCAGGATTTGATCCTATACCCGTGACGTACGCAGAACTGTTTCCGTTACTACTGGCTAAGGGGCACATCCAGACTAAGTCTCCTCTTACGGTACCAGAAAATCCTCCTTTTTGGTTTAAGGTGCATCAAACTTGCCCTTATCATCAAGGAGGTTTAGGGCACAACATTGAGAACTGTCTTAATTTCAAGTCTGACGTGCAAAAGCTTGTTAAGAGCGGGCTCTTATCTTTCAAAGATACGAATCCCAATGTTCTTACGAACCCGCTGCCTCAAGACGAGAAAGCTGCAGTCAATATGATTGAGAAAGAGACTAACGACGTCTATCAAATTCACGATGTACTCTTGTTGAAAACCAATCTGGTCAAGATGCATTGTAGACAGAGTGGATATGGCCATGTGCCACCTCATAATTATCATCGGTGTGATACCTGCTCTAAAGATAACCAAGGATGTTCTGTGGAGCAAGCAGCTCTACAGGAATAAATGGATCTCTGATGGATCCAAGAACACCGAGTTCGTAGAGTTAACATGGTCTATACGAATTCCAACGTCATTCAGAACCACGACATCCGTGCAATGAATGTCAACTTGGTGGCGATGCACTCAAGGCAATGCCAGTATCATAATTTGCTGCGACATGATTACAGTTCCTGTCTGACTTGCTCGGTAAACAAACAGGGATGCTCTTTCATACAAGAGGGCTTCCAGCGTCAGATGGATTTTGGATGGATCCAAGACTACCATGATAGGAACCCTTATCAGATCAACATGGTTCAGATCTTTGATATTCGCGTGATGAATACCAACTTGGTAGAATTACATGCTGAACAGGTCCGACTCGGATTCTTAATATCACATGATTACCAAAGCTGTAAAGCGGGTTGCGAAAAGGATCGGGGTTGTACCCTTGTCCAGGAAACACTTCAGCACTTGTTAAATCATTGGTGGATGCCAATCTACATGGACGAAGATACTCATTGTAATACCCCAAATTTTGACCACTTAGATTTCCCATCATTGTGAAAATCATCATCACAATATGGATGTACCTTTATACTTCATTAGTCTCCCCAAAGATGGGTGAGCATCCACTACAATCAAAATTAGGGTTTCAAGCCCTCTCTGAGTGCTTAGACAAAGGATCAATCAAGAAATGACATGATCTTCAACTTGTCTAATCTCTTAAACATCCACAATGGATCAAAAAGGACTCCCACTTCAAGGATTAAGCACAAGGCTGCTCCCTTCTAGGTGGATCAAGTCTCAAGATCGACAGTATCACCAAATTAGGGTTTTGGTCGACCAGGGCCTCCAGATGGAAATTTTCATCTGGGCACAAGGCAATGATCCAAAACATAACCTAATATACTTCATGGAACCTCATGAACCCATGCATCAAGTCAATTTTGCCTCAGGGGATGCATTCATCAAAAATCAGGAATTAGGGTTTCTTGACCTAATTCACCCCTAAGTTGACTTTTGGGACAAACCATGAGCCAAGACCTCAAGAGATGATTTGAGGGTCTCTAATATACCATATTGATCCATTTGGAACAATGGATTGATCCAAGAAGCTTGAGCAACAAGTCTCAATTTCATCTGCACCACAATTAGGGTTTTAAGGGAAAAGTCAACTGTAACTTTGACTTTTGACCAGGACATGCTCCCAAACCCTAATACATGATTGAATATACCCTATGACACCCATGAAACATGTCCATCAAGTTTGATTTAGGTCAAGGACATGATTTCCTAAAGAATTACACAGTTTGGAATTCATCTGATAAAAAGTCAACTATGCACAAAAGTCAACTTTGACTTTTTGAGATTTTTCACCAAAATGGATTTTTAACCCTAAAATGATGTTAATGTATGATTTGAATCATCATTCATCAAGAAAAATCAAGAAAAGTGAGATAACTTGTAAAAGGGGTAACCATAAAACTTAGAAATTTTTCTAAGTTAAAAATAAAGTGGCAAAGGTACCAACTTTGGAGGACCATAACTCCTAAACCACAAGGCCATTTTTTCTCATCCAAAGATGGATTTGCAGCCCTCATTATCACCTACAAAAACTTCAACTACAAGTCATTCCAATTCATTAAGGATTTTGAGTTATGAAATGATCAAAGTGGCTGAAAAGTGAAAATGTCACTTTTTCCAACACTTAGTGAAATTTTCACTAAGTCAGATTCTGCTTCACTTTTTGCCAAATGTAGGGGGATTTTTCACTTGGAATCAAAAGAGATCAAAACCAAACTTGTTCAAACAGTTGTTGTATCATGTAAGAGCTTTCCAAAATGGCCAAGAACATTGCCAAATTCAACCTACACCATGAGATACAACATTGCCAAGTTGCCTTGCTGAAATCTGTCAAGGCAAGGCAGAATTTGCAACTTTGGTCGATTTGCCAAAATCAGCCAAATTCAATTACTCCAATCCACTTGGACACCTCAGAGGATTGAATCTAAAGGGGACAATCACTGAGCCAAGCCTCCAAGGTCCAAGGAACAAGGAATAGCATGTTGAACCTAGAGTTGCCAAAATAGGGACAAGACTTCAAATTTGGAATGAGGCATTCAATGGAACCATCAAGGTGGCATGGACTGAGCCATTCTCATCTAAAATCAGTCAAGACTTATCCAAGACCAAGGGGACCAAAGCTCTGTGCCCTAACCTCTAGTCAATGGCTAGAGGAGACTTGGATTTTCATTTGCCAACATTGGCCAAACCTACTTACCAGCTGCCATGCACTATTCCTTGCAAAACAAACTTGCTCTACTATAAATAGAGCTCAATTGTGGTCAGTTTGAGTACACCAAAGCCATCTAACAGATGCTTTCCTCAAAATCTATTTCTCTTGGCAAAAATGCCTTTCTTAGCAAGGTAGCTATCGGGTTTTGAGTTTGAGAGCAATTCTAATCAAACCAATCACTCACACACCTCACATACATCATATATGAGCTGATCAAACACTCACATAACATCTGGAACATCAAAATCTCAAAATCACTTGCCATCCACACAAGTTTGAAGTGAAGTTGCAGCTGAGATGCCATAAACTGATCCAGTTCATTTCAATTCAATCCAAGTGTTCAAACACACTCCATATGGTGTAGGGAAGCTGTCCAGATCATCACAACTTGTCTGTAACACCTCCAAATCAAAAATCACTTTGAACTTGCTGTCAGGACTTGGAGGTAAGCACATACTTGGTCATCTCTCAATCTATGCATATTTCCTCGCACAATAATTTGGCCATATGTTCATAATCATGCATGGAATGTTTTCCCTCAATTAATTACATTGTTTGAATCGTGTATCAAAAATCCTAGCCTTCATGCAGAAATTAGGGTTCTTGAGGTCTCTTCGCGATTTCTTGTTGTATGTTTAATTTAAATGAAATTAAAGTACATAGACATGATCGTGAGGTTGAGGCGAGCATAATGATATGTGGATTGCATGATATGATTAAGTATTCATGGAGATTGGATAGAAAATGCAAATCTGAGAATTCAAGAACACGCGCGTGTTCTTCAGCTTGTTCTTGGCGCCATTTTTAGAAATTCAAATATTTGAATTTTGTGATTTTGTTTAATTGATTCAAAAATTAATTTCTCTCTGAGTTTTAATGATTTTGAGTTGATTCTTTTTTTAATAATTCACAAAAATGTTAAAATATTTTGTTTTATCAAAAAATCCCAAAAATATTATTTATTTCATATAATTGATATTTTTGCAAAGAATTAATATTTTAATTGTTTTTGGCATTTTAAATATTTTTTCTACATTAATTTTGCAACTTTTAATGCTTTATAATTATTTTGTAGGTCAATACTTAATTTTTGAAACATTAATCCAAGGTCACAATTTGTTTTCCATGTGTTAAACAATTTTTGATCATTTTAATTGAATTTTTATTCAATTAAATACATTTTGAAAACAAATTAGGGTTTTGGATTAACTCAACCCTCATAAATCATTTTCAAAACTTTTTGGGCCTCTTGAGAGAGTGTAAGACCCATCCCCCCTTGTACAAAAACTTTTTGGGCCTCACTTATTGTATAAGTCCCTCTGTACAAGTAAACGGCGCGATCGTCGCCAGTTTAAAAATAAAAATCATCTGGGCCTCTCCTTGAGCTATAAGACCCATTCAAAACACTTTGGGCCTCTATTAGAGTGTAAGACCCAATCCCCCTTTTAACCAAAACATTTTGGGCCTCACTTATTGTATAAGTCCCTCTGCGTTAAAAGAAAACCTCGGCGCGATCGCCATTTTTAAACGAAAAATCATTTGGGCCTACCCTCGTGTTATAAGCCCCACTCTTTTTCTTTAAACCTTTTTTGGGCCTCTTGAGAGAGTGTAAGACCCATCCCTTTGTACAGAAAACCTTTTTCGGGCCCCAATCACTTGTATAAGTCCCGCTGTACAAAGTCAAACAGTGCGCTCACTGATAAAACCCTGGGCCTCTCCTTGAGCTGTAAGCCCTAAATCTTTCTTTTTCAAAGCACTTTCTCCTTTGATTTTGAATATACTGTTGTTTTCAATCTTTCTTTGTTGAACAACTAACCAAACAGCATGGAAGCACTACAACCGAGTAAGTGGTTATCGCTTTCATTTACTGCTTTCATATTATAAACTGTATTGTGGGGCTGCTCACTGTAAGTCTCCTTTCATAAACTCATATCTACTGTGTAATAACAGTATAGATATTTCGAGTTTCCCCGGCAACTACGTCTAGAACTAGGTGACGCCGTTTCATTTATTCGTAGAAATAGACGCCTAGATCCCCAATAGGAGCACCAGATACAGTCTTCTCTTCAGCTGTCCTCCTTAGGAATCGTCAAGAAGCTCTACTCCCCAAAATGAATGTATTCTCCGTGAATGGCATCTTTGAGTTTCTTCCAAATTCTTGAACTTTCCTGACTTGATCTATTCCTTGTGGATAGCTTGCCTTGAATGTCTCGGGGTTTGGGTACCCACTACGGTCATAATCTTGGACCTTAACTAAGGAACCCTCTTTAAAAGTTAAAAGTCGCTGGATAGTAAACCTCGCACGTTTACCAGTGGTTTTTATCTTTAAAAGAGTTATCTCTCCTAATGGAAAGGAGGTGATAGACCCACGGGCTTCTTAAAAGCATCGGCCTCCTCTTGGGCATTATTCAAGGACACTACGGCTTCTTAGAAGTATTCACAGCCTCCTCTTAGGCTTCGTATAATGATCTCTTCCTTCGGGAATGATAGCCTCCTCTTGGGCTTCGTACAAGGACCCGTCGGCTTCTTAAAAGTTTCCAGCCTCCTCTTGGGCTTCGTACAAATTGTCCCGACGACCTCCTAGAGGTATAGGAACAGAACCTAGTCATCCTCATAGAACAGTCCTTTCATAGAGTCTACTACTGTTTCTCAAAGCATAGTACAAAAGATAAAACTCTAGACTTGGACAGTCTAACTTCCTTGAGTCTCAAAGACATTCTCAAGCACCCTTCGTTAAATAGGAAGGAAATCCGCAGACTCGGACAGTCTCAATACCATTTGGATTTCCCGTTTCCTCAAAGAGAAGGAAATATCCCTGATCCTCAAATCAAATCCCTGAGTACAGTGTTGCTCATATAAGAACTGATTTTCTCTTTTAAAATCAGTATATTGGATCTGTCACTCAATTGAAACAAACAATCGCCTCCATCTCGGGCTTTATACGAGATACCAAAAGACTCCATCATCGGGTCAAAATCTTTTAGCCTCTCTCTCGGGCTTTGTACGAGACACAAAATAGCCTCCTCTTAGGCTTTGTATAATGATTTTCCTAACAGAAATTAGCCTCCTCTTAGGCTTTGTATAAGAAAACCACTGGTTGATCCAATTAACCTTTTAGCATAAAAGTTGTGCCTCGTTCACAGTACACAAACATCAACAACTCATTTCCTTTCATCTAATCGCTGTAAGCGGCAAGCCTCTGGATCATCTACATCCATGCCACTGTCCCTCTTTTAGCATGAGAAATTCCTAAGGAAAGATGGCATTGCTCTACACTGAGTTAAAGTCTTCTCCTTCAGGTTAAAACCTTTTCTTCGGAAATTATGGCATTGCTCGGATCCGCGTATCCCAGTTAAAGTAATTCTCCTTCCCCTCCTTTAGAGATGACAAATTCTCTCTAAAGTCGAGGTCTTTCAGCTTCACGTCTTGGGCTTTGAACAAGACACAAATAGACCTTTCAACTTCACATCTTGGGCTTTGAACAAGATACAAACCACCTTTCGCTTCACGTCTTGGGCTTTGAACAAGACACCAAAACACCAAAAACCAATTTCCTCCCATAGAATAGGAGGAACTACGAACGCTCTGATTTCCCTGTTTCGGTAAACGGGAATACGTAGGCATAAGATCGAAAGAAAAGATCTTAGCGAGCGCAATCAACAAAAAACCCAAATCCCATATCTCCATCAATAAAAAATCAGTAATTCCAAAGCATCAGTCCTAACATCCTAATCCTTGTTCCCCGCTAGAAAATAAAAATAACCAGTACAAAGGCCCCCCCACATTGATAGCATCCGTAACCTAACAGACCGCTGTTTAAACTCAGTATGCAAAGCAGGGTTAATTGGAGACATCTATTTCCCTTCCTTATTCAGCTCACAATAGGATAAAAAATGAATCGACCTGTAGTTTTAAGCTCAAACCGCAGAGAGCGACCAGCGCTTGAGAACCGCGTCCAAAATCGCTCGCTACAGAAAAATGGCGCCCACCGTGGGGCCCGTTCCTTTCTTTCTACTTCTCTTGTGTGAAAAATTACACAAATGGCGACTCTACTGGGGAGTCTCCTTTTCTGCCTTAGGGCATCATCCCCGTTTTCCAAGGAAAATGGGAACTCTACCGAAGAGAAAGATTGACCTATGCTGGTCCATCTCTTAGGCAGGGAACCACAGATTGGGGCTTCCGCCGGGGAACCCATTTCTGTCAGGAACTTAAGAATTGTAGCTTTATAAGTCTAGGATGATTAGGACAAATATATATACAGCTTTTCCTAATTGCTATACGTGTTTATTTTTCTGCTACTGGGAATGCGGGTGATGCCGTATGTGGAAAGATTGAGTATACACTTAAGAAAAGCCAACCTTTTTCGTAGTGCAGAAGCTATCGGAAATAGCTGTTACGCGATACTACCCTCATTTGAGGCTGGTGATCTATTCTCGGTGAATGGCACTTACTCTAAGATTGCACACAACTCGCTGGCGATCCGCTTGTTGTCTGCCTTCCTAGGAGGAGCTGATGATAATGAGTACAGGTACAAAAATCAGCCTAGTATAAACCTTTGGGGATGGGTAGAGCCTTGACTTCATGACAACGACCCTTTGACCCCATGTGTTTTCTATGTTTTTGTGTGTTGCATTCATGCATTCATTTAATAAAATATTAAAACATTCAAAAAACTTTCTCTTCTAGTCTCTCTGTTTTTCAAATTAAACTAAGACTGTGATTGCAAATATCAGAGAAAAAGATTACGTTAATGGATTTCGGTAGAAGGAGAACTCGCCAGTATACCTTCAAGGTTCCAAAGTTAGGGTATTTGAGAAGGTTAGCAAGGATGATCGTTAACCCAGAGGCTTTCAGAGCCAAGCACGGCGGTTTGCTACCACTGTTAAGAGTCCATGTGATTAAGGGAATCATGGATGCGCTCATTCAGTTCTACGATCCGGTTTATCACTGTTTCACATTCCCGGATTACCAGCTATCACCAACGCTGGAGGAGTATTCTCATCTGGCTGATTTACATATCACTGATCGAGCTCCATTTTCTAGACTGGAAGAAATTCCAAAGAATCAGACTATTGCAAGAGCAATTCATTTGGACGAGTCTGAGGTCAAGACTCACATGATTACTATGGGTGGCATCCAAGGTTTGCCAGCCCAATTCTTGACAAAAAAGGCTCTATACTTCGCTAGTATAGGGAACGGGACTGCTTTTGAAAGCATCTTTGTCTTGCTCACCTACGGATTATTTTTGTTTCCCAACATCAATAACTTCGTCGATATCAACGCTATTAAGGTTTTTCTCATTGGAAACCCTGTGCCGACTTTGCTCACAGATGCGTATCATTCTGTACACTTGGGAAATTTGTACAGCGGAGGGGAGATCACATGCTGTGTACCTTTGCTCTACAAATGGTTTATCTCTCACTTGCCCAAGTCTGCTGCTTTTTGGGATTGCAAGAGTGTCTTACGTTGGTCGCAGAAGATCATGTCTCTTACCAACTCTGATATAGATTGGTGTAATAGGATTTATGAGGGAATCAGAATCATTGACCGTTGTGGAAACTTCCCCAGCGTACCCCTCATAGGAACTAAAGGAGGAATCAACTATCATCCGATATTGGTTCTTCGTCAATTTGGATACCCGATGAGACACATCCCATTGGGTGTTCATCTGGAAGGTCTTTTCTTCAAAGAAGGAGAAAATGACAGAGCACTAAAGATGGAAATAGTGCAAGCTTGGAAACGGGTTCATAAGAAAGGACGAGAGTCTCTGGGAAAATCGGACTGTGTCTCGGTGGAGCCTTATCTCCATTGGGTACAAACCAGAGCTCTCAAGCTAAAAATGCCTTATCCTCGTTACGGAATTCTTCCGCCGAGGGAATCTGTCATGTACTTCATGAAGGGGACTGAAAAGCTTCAGGTTACTCTCAACGAAGTTCAAAAGGAAAGAAGGTCTTGGAAGAACAAGTACCGCACCCTCGACGTAGAGTGTATCCAAATACAGCAACTACTAAAAGAGAAAGATGCTTTGATTGAAATTTTGGAGCAACATGCTGTAGAGAATCAGGACGACCAAAGGAATTTGCTCACTCCTTTCACTTGGCAAAGGAATGACAACCCGACAATGGCCCAAGCGCCCCGGTCAAAGAAAAGAAAGATACCAGAATCAGCACCCGGTTTCTCTTCAGAGAGGACGCGGGACCCATTAGTTTAGGTTTCTGTTTCTGCACTTTGTAATCTACTGTATTTTCATTTCAGTAATCCTTTGGAATTCAATAAAAAGGGGTTTCCCCACTGTTTGATATTTGTAATCTAATTGTCTAAGTTTATTTTGATTAAACCAAAAAAACAATTAATATAATCATTGCATTCATCATTCTCACATCGCGTATTCTTCTTCCCTACGAATCTCACATTTGTGTCTCGATTCTAGAGTCAAACTGTCTCATTCGTATAATACTCGGGCCAATCGTCAGAAAAAGATGGATGATCTTGAGGAGGAAAACAGAGAGTTGAAAGAAGAGATCGACGCTCTAAGAGAGGATATGAGAAAGCTTCGTAACGACATGCAAGCCATGACAGAAGCTCAGCTACAAAGAACTGTGATCTCAGAGATCACCTCAACGCCCATCATAGAAAAGTATGATCCTAGGTATCAGATGCCGAAAGATCGTCCTTGGGGCATGCCTGTTAACTTTATCCCGGAAGGATATGTTCCGCCGATCACTGAAGATCAGGGAATCGCAACAGAAGCCGCTGGGCCTGAAGGTTACAAACTTCGGGAAAGCGAAGATGCCAGGGGCATACGGAAGACTCCTGAAGGTTACAAACTTCGGGAGGCGCCAAGACTTACTGCCGTAGTCACGGTACCACCCCCTGTGGTGCACACTGTCCCGGAAGGACAGATTCCGCAGACACCTTCTGGTAAGAAGGAAACTATGTTTGACCGAATGGATGAATTCCAGGAGCAGAATGCAGAAGGAGCTGCAAGCTATTCGCGGTCAGGATCTATTTGGAAAGGACGCCGCAGACCTCTGCTTGGTCCCAAATGTGAAAGTCCCGCACAAGTTCCAAGTGCCCGACTTTGAAAAATACAAGGGTAACTCTTGCCCTCAGATCCATCTGGTGATGTACGCTCGGCGGATGTTAGCTCAGACGGAGAATTAGGACCTGCTGATTCACTACTTTCAGGTTAGTTTAACCGGTGCCGCACTCAAATGGTACATGGGTTTAAACCGTACTACGATCAGTACTTTCAGAGATCTTGGTACTGCCTTCGTCCAACAATACAAATACAATTTGGACATGGCACCCGACAGAGATCAACTCAGATCAATGTCGCAAAAGGACAAGGAAACCTTTAAGGAATATGCTCAAAGGTGGCGTGAAATTGTCGCTCAAATTTGTCCACCTCTTGAGGAAAAAGAGATGACAAAGATCTTCTTAAAGACCTTAAGCTCATTTTACTATGACCGAATGGTTGCCAGTGCGCCCAGTGATTTCACCGAAATGGTCGGCATGGGTGTACGTCTTGAGGAAGCCGTCCGAGAAGGACGTTTGGTAAAAGACACTAGATCAACGAGCGGTACTAAAAAATACGGTAGTGCTCTCCCTAAGAAAAAAGAGCAAGATATTGGGAATATCTCTCTCGGAAAACAAAGGCGACGTTATCAGCCAGTAGCAGTTGTTACTCCTGCTATCGGCCCTACGCCTATTCCTACGTATCAACCTCAGGTTGCGCAGAACCAACCTGACCAACAAAGGACACAACAGCCTCTTCAGCAGGCTCGTCCTCCATATAACAACAACCGTACAACACGGCCACCAGGATTTGATCCTATACCCGTAACGTACGCAGAGCTATTTTCGTTACTGCTGGCTAAGGGGCACATCCAGACTAAGTCTCCCATTTCAGTTCTGGAAAATCCGCCTTTTTGGTTTAAAGCGGATCAAACATGCCCTTATCATCAAGAAGGTTCAGGGCATAACATTGAGACTTGTCTCAATTTCAAATCCGACGTGCAAAAGCTTGTTAGGAGCGGGCTCTTATCTTTCAAAGATACGAATCCCAATGTTCTCACGAACCCGCTGCCTCAACATGAGAAAGCTGCAGTCAATCTGATTGAGAAAGAGACTAACAATGTCTATCAAATTCACGATGTACTCTTATTGGGGACCAATCTGGTCAAGATGCATTGTAGACAGAGTGGATATGGCCATGTGCCACCTCATAATTATCACCAGTGTGATATCTGCTCTAAAGACAACCAAGGATGTTCTGTAGTGCAAGCAGCTCTACAGGAACAAATGGATCTTGGATGGATCCGAGAGCACCGAGTTCGTGGAGTTAACATGGTTTACACGAATTCCAACGTCATTCAAAACCACGACATCCGTGCGATGAATGTAAACTTAGTGGCGATGCACTCAAGGCAAAGCCAGTATCATAATCTGTCGCGGCACGATTACAATTCCTGTCTGATTTGCTCGGTAAACAAACAGGGATGCTCTTTCATACAAGAGGCCCTCCAGCGTCAGATGGATCTTGGATGGATCCAAGACTACCATGATAGGAACTCCTATCAAATTAACATGGTTCAGATCTTTGACATTCGCGTGATAAATACCAACCTGGTAGAGTTACATGCTGAGCAGGTCCGACTTGGATTCTTAATATCACATGACTATCAAAATTGTAAAGCGGGTTGCGAAAACGATCGAGGTTGCACCCTTGTCCAGGAGGCACTTCAGCACTTGTTAGATCACCGGTGGATACCAATCTATATGGACGAAGATACTCAGCAGATTAGTATCAATAACAGGAATCCTACTCGTCGTCAAAGTCAGGATGTCCGATCAATGGAAGGTAACCTAGTGAGGTTACATTGTATTCAAAGTGGGCGTGGCCAGGTGCCACCACACAACTATGACAGTTGTAACGACTGTTCAGAAAGTAACCAAGGGTGTTACCTTGTGAGAGCAGCTCTTCAGGGTCAGGTTGATCATGGAGAAATTCGTCCATATCCAGGTTCAGGACCCATCATTTGGTCGCCGAACTACCTTGCCGAGCAAGTTGAGGATGTTGTTACGATCTCTGGTCATCACAGGACCAGGGATGTTTTTGCCATCATCCCTCTACTTGAAAAATCTAGAGTTCCCAACCGGGAACAGATCAAGGTTACTTATGATGGTCAGAAAAATCAGAAGGTTCCCATAGTCATCTATCTACCGGGGCCAGTACCGTATGAATCAGCTAAGGCAATCCCTTACAAATACGGTGCAACAATAATCGAGAATGGAAAGGAAATTCCATTACCCTCCATCGTGAATATTGCGTACATCAGTCGTGTAACACGGAGCGGTCGAATCTTCAACCGAGGGGTTGGAGAATCCAACAAAGAAAAGGAACTTCAGGCGGAAATTCTTGATCCACCAGTCAGTCAATCTGGTAATCCCGACTTTTCAAAAAACAAGGATGAGATGCTAAAGCTCATCCAAAGGAGTGAATATAACATTGATGATCAACTGTTACAGACTCCTTCAAAGATCTCAGTATTATAACTGTTACTCAGTTCAGAAGCACACAGAGAGGCTCTACAGAAAGTCTTGGAGCAAGCCTTTGTGGAACAGGATGTAACAATCAGACAATTCGATAGCATTGTCTCTAACATCACTTCCTGCAACAATTTGGGATTTAATGATGAGGAATTACCTGAAGAGGGTCGTCGTCATAACATGGCGCTCAACATTACAGTTAACTGCCAGGGCGATGCTTTAGCCAATGTACTGGTAGACACAGGGTCCGCCCTGAATGTTATGCCGAAGTCCACCTTGATGCAATTATCATTCAAGGGTCCTCCGATGAGAGTCAGCGAGGTCGTCGTCAAAGCATTCGACGGATCCAGAAAAACAGTTATCGGCGAAGTTGATCTTCCCATAACTATTGGTCCTCACACTTTCCAAATCACTTTCCAGGTCATGGACATCCGGGCAACATACAGTTGTTTATTAGGAAGACCTTGGATACATCAGGCTGGAGCGGTTACTTCAACCCTCCACCAAAAGCTAAAGTTCGTTAAGAACGATCAACTTGTCACGGTTTGTGGGAAACAAGCCTTGCTTGTGAGTAACCTATCATCATCTACTTGTGTGGAACCCGAGGAGGTTATTGGAACTCAGTTCCAAGCACTATCGGTGAGCAAGAACGATCAATCCGAAGAAGGAACTTCAATTTCTTCATACAAAGATGCTATCAAAGCGGTCGAGAGTACCGATACAAAAGGATGGGGACAACTTGTCATTCCCACTGACAATAAAATAAAGAAGGGTCTTGGTTTTTCTGCGACCTGTACTCAGACAGCTGTCAACGATGAAAGTCTCCATCCCCTTCAAAATTTCTTCCACAGTGGAGGTTTTCTTCACCCAGTGTCTCAGACAGTTCATGCTATCAATGAGGAAGATCCCTCTGACACAGATGAAGAATGGAAGTCCTACCTTAACAAGGACGGCTATATGTCTCAGGAAGAGGTGCCTATGCCTTTTTGCTTTCCTACAGAAAGTCCAAGATTTATACCAGGATCAGATGTCGAAATGGTCTACGGAGATTGTGATCCGGAAGGATGCCGTGCTCTGCCAAATTCATTAGAGAAGGACACTCCGATGAAAGACAAATTTGACTGCAACCACTATGGCCCAATGGATGGTCTGCCAATGTGGCAGCCTTACCCAGGAAACTTGGGGCAAGAAAGTCAGCCGAGTAATGAAATTCAGCTGAGCATCATTGAACAGAATACCTGTGTCCCCACCATGTCATGGGATCAACACTCAGGTCATTTGGAAACTACTCAACATGAAGATGAATTCGCAACGTTTGCAGGACTAGAATTCATCAACTATGCTTTTCCTGAGGTCAACTTCATCGAGAGGGATGACTTCTCCAGTTCCAAAGAAGTTTGGGACACTTTGGGACAACCAAGTGGAAAATACGACTTTATGGTCAAGTACACTGTTCCCGAAAGCTCTCGTATCAGGCTCGAAGATATCCAGTCAACTGGATGGGGAGATACAGCTGAGAGCACCAATGATATGCAAAGTGCAACAGAGGAATCCTCCTACGACAATTCTGCTTGGGAAACAGATTCCAATGATCCTGCTCCACCAGAAATCAGCGTCATTTCTAAAGACAAATCAAGGAAGGTGCCAGACTTTGTGATTCACCGAGGAGTTCGCCGCCAATGGGTTGCCGTCGAGGTTCCAAAGGTTGTTCGTCAGTCAAAGTAATTGCCATCTTTAACCTTTCACCCTGCCCAGGTGAAACGGATGTTTTGATAGGGCTCGCTTTTTGTAAATTTCCCTCTTCGCTTTGCCCAGAGCGAGTGAGTTTTGTTTTATAGGGCTGTAGTTTCGAGATTCGACTTGTTCATTAATAAAATAACGTCGTTCTGTAATTTCCGCATTAATTGCTGTTTTCTCTTTTTGCTTTTTCAGAAAATGGTAATCCTAAAAAAACATTCAATAATAAAAACAAGCAGTAAAATAAATACACTGCACACACTTGCATTTTCTCTATCTCTTCTAAACACGAATCATCACGTCATGCAGATTGCTTGTTTTAAACCCCGTTGAAACATATGATCCGATGCCTTCTTCCAACTTTGAGTTCCCGGTATTCGAGGCTGAAGAAGAAAATGACAACAAAATTCCAGAAGAGATCTCCCGACTACTCAGACAAGAGGAAAGTTCCATTGAACCTCAAAAAGAGCCGTTAGAAACGGTAAACTTGGGTTCAGAAAAAGAGAGAAAAGAAATCAGGATCGGAGCACTGCTCAGTCCAACTACCAAAGAGGGTTTGATAAGGCTTCTCAAAGAATTTCCCGATGTATTCGCTTGGTCCTATCAGGATATGCCAGGGTTGGATACCAGCATCGTGGAACATCACTTACCACTAAGATCGGAATGTCCGTCAGTAAAGCAAAGGTTGAGACGCACTCACCCGGACATGGCCATCAAAATCAAAGAGGAGGTACAGAAACAGATTGACGCGGGTTTCCTCGCTACATCTGAATATTCTCAATGGTTAGCCAACATCGTACCCGTTCCCCAAAAGGATGGAAAGGTCAGAATGTGTGTTGATTACAGAGATCTAAACAAGGCAAGTCCAAAGGACGACTTTCCTTTACCACACATTGACATGCTGGTTGACAGCACAGCCAAGTTCAAAGTATTCTTCTTCATGGATGGATTCTCGGACTATAATCAGATCAAAATGGCGCCGAAAGACGTGGAGAAAACTTCGTTCATTACCCCATGGGGTACCTTTTGTTACAAGGTAATGCCGTTCGGTTTGAAGAATGCCGGGGCAACCTATCAAAGGGCCATGACTACTCTGTTTCATGACATGATACACAAAGAAATCGAGGTATATGTCGATGATTTGATTGCAAAATCAAGAACGGAGGATGAGCACGTTGAACATCTGTCAAAATTATTCGAACGTCTAAGAAAATTCAAGCTCCGCTTGAATCCCAACAAGTGCACCTTCGGTGTTCGTTCGGGGAAATTACTAGGGTTCATCGTCAGCCAGAAAGGAATTGAAGTTGATCCTGACAAGGTCAAGGCCATTCAAGAAATGCCTTCTCCGAAAACTGAAAAACAAGTCAGAGGATTCCTGGGACGTTTGAACTACATCTCCAGATTCATATTCCTTATGACCGTGACATGTGCGCCGATTTTCAAATTACTCAAAAAGAACCAGGATTGCGTTTGGTCAGAAGATTGCCAAACCGCCTTCGACAGTATCAAGGAATACCTGTTGAATCCGCCGATTCTATCACCTCCAGTGGAAGGAAGACCACTGATCATTTACCTCACAGTCCTAGAGGACTCGATGGGATGTGTACTTGGCCAACAAGACGAAACTAAAAGGAAAGAGTCTGCCATTTACTATCTAAGCAAGAAATTCACCGACTGCGAGACTCGGTACATAATGCTTGAGAAAACTTGTTGCGCTTTGGCTTGGGCAGCCAAACGTCTTCGCCAGTACATGATTCGTCATACTACTTGGTTGGTATCCGAAATGGATCCAATCAAGTACGTTTTCGAAAAACCTGCTCTCACGGGAAGGATTGCCCGTTGGCAGATGTTACTATCAGAATATGACATAGAGTACCATGCTAAGAAAGCCGTTAAAGGAAGTATTTTAGCCGATCATTTGGCTCATCAACCGATTGACGATCAAGAATCAATCGGGTTTGACTTCCCAGACGAAGATGTCATGTATCTAAAGATGAAAGATTGCGATGAACCGCTACGCAGTGAAGGCCCAGAACCAGGTTCCCAGTGGGGACTTATCTTTGACGGAGCAGTCAATCATTATGGAAATGGAATTGGGGCAATCATTGTTACCCCTCATGGTATCCACATTCCTTTCACTGCCAGACTTACGTTCAAATGTACGAACAACGAGGCCGAATACGAAGCTTGTATTATGGGTCTCGAAGAAGCAATTGATTTAAGGATCAAGAATTTGGACGTATACGGCGATTCAGCCCTGGTTATCAATCAGATAAAAGGAGATTGGAACACATACCAATCGGGATTGATTCCTTACAAAGACTATGCAAGAAGGTTGTTACCCTTCTTCAATAGAGTCGACTTTCATCACATCCCTCGTGATGAGAATCGCATGGCTGATGCATTAGCCACTATCTCTTCCATGATTAGTGTAGGTCGATGGAATGACATACCTAAGATCGACATCATGCGCCTTGAACGGCCCGCTTACATCTTCACGATTGAAGCAGTCATAAATGACAGACCTTGGTATCACGATATCAAATGCTTCCTTCAGAAACAAGAGTACCCATCTGGGGCACTCAAAAAAGACAGGAAAACCCTCAGAAGATTGGCTGGAAACTTCTTCCTGAGCGGTGACACTCTTTATAAGAGAAATTTTGACATGGTTTTGCTCCGATGCGTCGACAGACCAGAAGCAGACATGTTCATGAAAGAAATTCATGAAGGATCCTTTGGCACTCATGCCAACGGACACACAATGGCGAGAAAAATTCTAAGAGCAGGGTACTATTGGTTGACCATGGAATCCGACTGCTACAAGTACATGAGGAGGTGTCACAAGTGTCAGATATACTCCGACAAAATTCATGTACCGCCATCACATCTCAAAGTTCTTTCTTCCCCGTGGCCTTTTTCCATATGGGGAATCGACATGATTGGCTTGATTGAACCTAAGGCTTCAAACGGATATCAGTTCATCCTGGTAGCCATTGACTATTTCACCAAGTGGGTCGAAGCAGCGTCATTCGCCAATGTAACCCGACAAGTGGTGGTCCGATTTATCAAAAACAATATCATCTGCCGTTATGGTGTTCCAAGCTAGATCATTACTGATAATGGATCTAACCTGAACAATAAGATGATGAAAGAGTTGTGTGCTGAGTTCAAGATCAAACACCATAACTCATCTCCCTACCGAGCCAAGATGAACGGGGCGGTAGAAGCGGCTAACAAGAACATCAAGAAGATTGTTCAAAAGATGGTTGTAACCTACAAAGATTGGCACGAGATGCTACCCTTTGCTCTTCACGGTTATCGTACATCTGTCCGCACTTCAACAGGGGCAACCCCTTTCTCTCTAGTATATGGCATGGAGGCAGTTCTCCCCATAGAAGTAGAGATCCCATCAATCCGGGTATTGATGGAAGCTAAGCTCACCGAAGCTGAATGGTATCAAAGTCGACACGACGAACTGAACCTGATCGAAGAAAAGAGAATCACGGCACTATGCCACGGTCAGTTATATCAACAGAGAATGAAAAGGGCGTTCGACAAAAAGGTCCGACCTCGTATTTTCAGAAAAGGAGACCTCGTGCTCAAGAAGATACAATCATTTCTCACTGATTCTCGGGGCAAATGGACCCCAAATTATGATGGCCCCTATATGGTCACGAAAGCTTTCTCAGGCGGCGCCTTGAGACTTGCAACCATGGACGGAGAGGAATTTGCCTACCCCACGAATGTTGATGTAGTCAAGAAATACTTCGCCTAAAAAAAAAACGTCTCGGTGGATTGAAAACCCGAAAGGGCGGTCCAGGAAAAAGTTAGAGACATGAAAAAAAATCATCCCGATGGATTGGAAATCTCATTGTACAATCCAGGCAAAAATTAGGGATAATGACAAGTAACTATGTTCAACAGAGGCAAGTCCCTCAGCAGCAGTTACAACATCATCTATCGGAGGAAATCTCCAATCAAAGGTCATCTTCGACGGAAGCTCAGGATGTCCCGAACTCAAAGTTGGTAGAAGGATAGTGGTCGTTATGTTTCAACGTAGCCCTTTTCCCTGTAAAACAAAAATGAATTTACTTGTTAAACTTTTTCTGCTTTTAAATTAAAGATGGCATTTCTTTTGACTGTTGAACATCAGAAGAACATCGATCTCTTCTCCCAAAGTAAGCGGACTTCAAAGTGCAGAATCAAAGTACTCCTTCTAAGCCAGTATGCCTGAATGAAGGGATCAATAGTGTCAGAGACCTTGTTTCGTCTGACACGCCTCGGCCGAGTTCTCATCTCCTAAGCCCAATCAACATAGCTCCCAACGGGACTATCTCTCTTAAGCAAGGTGGAATTGCTATTTTAAATCAACGGTACTTCTTCGCCCCGCGATGGCCGAGTATCCAATTGTGTTCATCCATTAGTCTGTATGTTGCGTCTGTTTTGTCAGCATATACATACGTACTTCATGCATTTTTGATTTGCATTCACATTTCATATTGCATCACTATCACTCTAGTCGGTCTTGTCCCCTAGTGGTAGAAGTCCTCTCAATCGAGTTGTCAGTTCTTGCCTCGTCAGGAAATACTGTGTCTGAACAACCTCGCTTTCGATTTAATTCTGGAAAGAAGTTGGTCCTTGACCACTTTGATAACTTGAACCTCTGAAAAGCCAGAGAAAACTTTCAGTAAGCATCACTCTTCGCCATTGAAGATGATATCCTTACTTTCCCAGATTAAGGAAAATCCACAGAGAAAGCCTCGTGATCAGAGATTCGGCAGCACGCCAGTTTTGCTCCGAAAAACCACTGATGAGAAGGTCATTGGCACCTCAAAATTGGACCCCATCATATGGCGTTTCTCCGGGAAGATCCCGAGAAAAGTATGATGAAAGATCCCAAATGAAAACAGTTTCTCAAGAGACTCGCTTTCCCCAGTAGAGACAAATGGCGTCTCCAAAATAGAGAAGTTTGTGTACCTCTACAACTCAGACGAATGGGCCCAGCAAGTCTGACATCAAAACTTTTTCCACTCAAATGGCATCTCCCCAGGAAAATTCGGCGAGAAGTTTGAAGGAAAGCCGCTACGAATAGCGTCCCTTGTCAGTAAAGTTTATTGACCAAAAGAAACCGAGACCAGTTCCTTGGTAAGAAACCAGGATCGAGGGGAAGTTTAAATCAGAAACTGAGACCAGTTCTTGGTAGGAAACCAAGAACGAGGGGAAGTGCAAAAGAAACTAAGACCAGTTCCTTGGTAGGAAACCAGGAACGAGGGGAAGTTCATTTCACAGACTGAGACCAGTTCTTGGTAGGAAACCAAGAACAAGGGGAAGTTCAAAAGAAACTAAGACCAGTTCCTTGGCTGAAGACCAGGATCGAGGGGAAGTTTACCTTTTCTAAGCATCATTGCTTAGCTAAAGAAGATGAATGCGTGAGCTACCATTCATAATCACCATCAAAATTTCGCATATTCCGATATTTAATCCTCTTGCACCCAGAATGCTCGAATACCTTCGTCATTCACACCTTCGGGTCCAAGAAGATTAAATAGGGGCATCTGTAATACCCCAAATTTTGACCACTTAGATTTCCCATCATTGTGAAAATCATCATCACAATATGGATGTACCTTTATGCTTCATTAGTCTCCCCAAAGATGGGTGAGCATCCACTACAATCAAAATTAGGGTTTCAAGCCCTCTCTGAGTGCTTAGACAAAGGATCAATCAAGAAATGACATGATCTTCAACTTGTCTAATCTCTTAAACATCCACAATGGATCAAAAAGGACTCCCACTTCAAGGATTAAGCACAAGGCTGCTCCTTTCTAGGTGGATCAAGTCTCAAGATCGACAGTATCACCAAATTAGGGTTTTGGTCGACCAGGGCCTCCAGATGGAAATTTTCATCTGGGCACAAGGCAATGATCCAAAACATAACCTAATATACTTCATGGAACCTCATGAACCCATTCATCAAGTCAATTTTGCCTCAGGGGATGCATTCATCAAAAATCAGGAATTAGGGTTTCTTGACCTAATTCACCCCTAAGTTGACTTTTGGGACAAACCATGAGCCAAGACCTCAAGACATGATTTGAGGGTCTCTAATATACCATATTGATCCATTTGGAACAATGGATTGATCCAAGAAGCTTGAGCAACAAGTCTCAATTTCATCTGCACCACAATTAGGGTTTTAAGGGAAAAGTCAACTGTAACTTTGACTTTTGACTAGGACATGCTCCCAAACCCTAATACATGATTGAATATACCCTATGACACCCATGAAACATGTCCATCAAGTTTTATTTAGGTCAAGGACATGATTTCCTGAAGAATTGCACAGTTTGGAATTCATCTGATAAAAAGTCAACTGTGCACAAAAGTCAACTTTGACTTTTTGAGATTTTTCACCAAAATGAATTTTTAACCCTAAAATGATGTTAATGTATGATTTGAATCATCATTCATCAAGAAAAATCAAGAAAAGTGAGATAACTTGTAAAAGGGGTAACCATAAAACTTAGAAATTTTTCTAAGTTAAAAATAAAGTGGCAAAGGTACCAACTTTGGAGGACCATAACTCCTAAACCACAAGGCCATTTTTTCTCATCCAAAGATGTATTTGTAGCCCTCATTATCACCTACAAAAACTTCAACTACAAGTCATTCCAATTCATTAAGGATTTTGAGTTATGGAGTGATCAAAGTGGCTGAAAAGTGAAAATGTCACTTTTTCCAACACTTAGTGAAATTTTCACTAAGTCAGATTCTGCTTCACTTTTTGCCAAATGTAGGGGGATTTTTCACTTGGAATCAAAAGAGATCAAAACCAAACTTGTTCAAACAGTTGTTGTATCATGTAAGAGCTTTCCAAAATGGCCAAGAACATTGCCAAATTCAACCTACACCATGAGATACAACATTGCCAAGTTGCCTTGCTGAAATCTGTCAAGGCAAGGCAGAATTTGCAACTTTGGTCGATTTGCCGAAATCAGCCAAATTCAATTGCTCCAATCCACTTGGACACCTCAGAGGATTGAATCTAAAGGGGACAATCACTGAGCCAAGCCTCCAAGGTCCAAGGAACAAGGAATAGCATGTTGAACCTAGAGTTGCCAAAATAGGGACAAGACTTCAAATTTGGAATGAGGCATTCAATGGAACCATCAAGGTGGCATGGACTGAGCCATTCTCATCTGAAATCAGTCAAGACTTATCCAAGACCAAGGGGACCAAAGCTCTGTGCCCTAACCTCTAGTCAATGGCTAGAGGAGACTTGGATTTTCATTTGCCAACATTGGCGAAACCTACTTACCAGCTGCCATGCACTATTCCTTGCAAAACAAACTTGCTCTACTATAAATAGAGCTCAATTGTGGTCAGTTTGAGTACACCAAAGCCATTTAACAGATGCTTTCCTCAAAATCTCTTTCTCTTGGCAAAAATGCCTTTCTTAGCAAGGTAGCTATCGGGTTTTGAGTTTGAGAGCAATTCCAATCAAACCAATCACTCACACACCTCACATACATCACATATGAGCTGATCAAACACTCACATAACATCTGGAACATCAAAATCTCAAAATCACTTGCCATCCACACAAGTTTGAAGTGAAGTTGCAGCTGAGATGCCATAAACTGATCCAGTCCATTTCAATTCAATCCAAGTGTTCAAACACACTCCATATGGTGTAGGGAAGCTGTCCAGATCATCAAAACTTGTCTGTAACACCTCCAAATCAAAAATCACTTTGAACTTGCTGTCACGACTTGGAGGTAAGCACATACTTGGTCATCTCTCAATCTATGCATATTTCCTCGCACAATAATTTGGCCATATGTTCATAATCATGCATGGAATGTTTTCCCTCAATTAATTGCATTGTTTGAATCGTGTATCAAAAATCCTAGCCTTCATGCAGAAATTAGGGTTCTTGAGGTCTCTTCATGATTTCATGTTGTATGTTTAATTTAAATGAAATTAAAGTACATAGACATGATCGTGAGGTTGAGGCGAGCATAATGATATGTGGATTGCATGATATGATTAAGTATTCATGGAGATTGGATAGAAAATGCAAATCTGAGAATTCAAGAACACGCGCGTGTTCTTCAGCTTGTTCTTGGCGCCATTTTTAGAAATTCAAATATTTGAATTTTGTGATTTTGTTTAATTGATTCAAAAATTAATTTCTCTCTGAGTTTTAATGATTTTGAGTTGATTCTTTTTTTAATAATTCACAAAAATGTTAAAATATTTTGTTTTATCAAAAAATCCCAAAAATATTATTTATTTCATATAATTGATATTTTTGCAAAGAATTAATATTTTAATTGTTTTTGGCATTTTAAATATTTTTTCTACATTGATTTTGCAACTTTTAATGCTTTATAATTATTTTGTAGGTCAATACTTAATTTTTGAAACATTAATCCAAGGTCACAATTTGTTTTCCATGTGTTAAAGAATTTTTGATCATTTTAATTGAATTTTTATTCAATTAAATACATTTTGAAAACAAATTAGGGTTTTGGATTAATTCAACCCTCATAAATCATTTTCAAAACTTTTTGGGCCTCTTGAGAGAGTGTAAGACCCATCCCCCCTTGTACAAAAACTTTTTGGGCCTCACTTATTGTATAAGTCCCTCTGTACAAGTAAACGGCGCAATCGTCGCCCGTTTAAAAATAAAAATCATCTGGGCCTCTCCTTGAGCTATAAGACCCATTCAAAACACTTTGGGCCTCTATTAGAGTGTAAGACCCAATCCCCCTTTTAACCAAAACATTTTGGGCCTCACTTATTGTATAAGTCCCTCTGCGTTAAAAGAAAACCTCGGCGCGATCGCCATTTTTAAACGAAAAATCATTTGGGCCTACCCTCGTGTTATAAGCCCCACTCTTTTTCTTTAAACCTTTTTTGGGCCTCTTGAGAGAGTGTAAGACCCATCCCTTTGTACAGAAAACCTTTTTCGGGCCCCAATCACTTGTATAAGTCCCGCTGTACAAAGTCAAACAGTGCGCTCACTGATAAAACCTTGGGCCTCTCCTTGAGCTGTAAGCCCTAAATCTTTCTTTTTCAAAGCACTTTCTCCTTTGATTTTGAATATACTGTTGTTTTCAATCTTTCTTTGTTGAACAACTAACCAAACAGCATGGAAGCACTACAACCGAGTAAGTGGTTATCGCTTTCATTTATTGCTTTCATATTATAAACTGTATTGTGGGGCTGCTCACTGTAAGTCTCCTTTCATAAACTCATATCTACTGTGTAATAACAGTATAGATATTTCGAGTTTCCCCGGCAACTACGTCTAGAACTAGGTGACGCCGTTTCATTTATTCGTAGAAATAGACGCCTAGATCCCCAATAGGAGCACCAGATACAGTCTTCTCTTCAGCTGTCCTCCTTAGGAATCGTCAAGAAGCTCTACTCCCCAAAATGAATGTATTCTCTGTGAATGGCATCTTTGAGTTTCTTCCAAATTCTTGAACTTTCCTGACTTGATCTATTCCTTGTGGATAGCTTGCCTTGAATGTCTCGGGGTTTGGGTACCCACTACGGTCATAATCTTGGACCTTAACTAAGGAACCCTCTTTAAAAGTTAAAAGTCGCTGGATAGTAAACCTCGCACGTTTACCAGTGGTTTTTATCTTTAAAAGAGTTATCTCTCCTAATGGAAAGGAGGTGATAGACCCACGGGCTTCTTAAAAGCATCGGCCTCCTCTTGGGCATTATTCAAGGACACTACGGCTTCTTAGAAGTATTCACAGCCTCCTCTTAGGCTTCGTATAATGATCTCTTCCTTCGGGAATGATAGCCTCCTCTTGGGCTTCGTACAAGGACCCGTCGGCTTCTTAAAAGTTTCCAGCCTCCTCTTGGGCTTCGTACAAATTGTCCCGACGACCTCCTAGAGGTATAGGAACAGAACCTAGTCATCCTCATAGAACAGTCCTTTCATAGAGTCTACTACTGTTTCTCAAAGCATAGTACAAAAGATAAAACTCTAGACTTGGACAGTCTAACTTCCTTGAGTCTCAAAGACATTCTCAAGCACCCTTCGTTAAATAGGAAGGAAACCCGCAGACTCGGATAGTCTCAATACCCTTTGGATTTCCCGTTTCCTCAAAGAGAAGGAAATATCACTGATCCTCAAATCAAATCCCTGAGTACAGTGTTGCTCATATAAGAACTGATTTTCTCTTTTAAAATCAGTATATTGGATCTGTCACTCAATTGAAACAAACAATCGCCTCCATCTCGGGCTTTATACGAGATACCAAAAGACTACATCGTCGGGTCAAAATCTTTTAGCCTCTCTCTCGGGCTTTGTACGAGACACAAAATAGCCTCCTCTTAGGCTTTGTATAATGATTTTCCTAACGGAAATTAGCCTCCTCTTAGGCTTTGTATAAGAAAACCACTGGTTGATCCAATTAACCTTTTAGCATCAAAGCTGTGCCTCGTTCACAGTACACAAACATCAAAAACTCCTTTCCTTTCATCTAATCGCTGTAAGCGGCAAGCCTCTGGATCATCTACATCCATGCCACTGTCCCTCTTTTAGCATGAGAAATTCCTAAGGAAATATGGCATTGCTCTACACTGAGTTAAAGTCTTCTCCTTCAGGTTAAAACCCTTTCTTCGGAAATTATGGCATTGCTCGGATCCGCGTATCCTAGTTAAAGTAATTCTCCTTCCCCCTCTTTAGAGATGACAAATTCTCTCTAAAGTCGAGGTCTTTCAGCTTCACGTCTTGGGCTTTGAACAAGACACAAATAGACCTTTCAGGTTCACATCTTGATCTTTGAACAAGATACAAACCACCTTTCGCTTCACATCTTGGGCTTTGAACAAGACACCAAAACACCAAAACACCAAAAACCAATTTCCTCCCATAGAATAGGAGGAACTACGAACGCTCTGATTTCCCTATTTCGGTAAACGGGAATACGTAGGCATAAGATCGAAAGAAAAGATCTTAGCGAGCGTAATCAACAAAAAACCCAAATCCCATATCTCCATCAATCAAAAATCAGTAATTCCAAAGCATCAGTCCTAACATCCTAATCCTTGTTCCCCGCTAGAAAGAAAACCGTACTGGCGAAAATACAAATAACCAGTACAAAGGCCCCCCCACATTGATAGCATCCGTAACCTAACAGACCGCTGTTTAAACTCAGTATGCAAAGCAGGGTTAATTGGAGACATCTATTTCCCTTCCTTATTCAGCACACAATAGGATAAAAAATGAATCGACCTGTAGTTTTAAGCTCAAACCGCAGAGAGCGACCAGCGCTTGAGAACCGCGTCCAAAATCGCTCGCTACACTCATCAGATTAGTATCAGTAATAGAAACCCCACTCGGCGTCAGGGTCAAGATGTCCGATCAGTGGAAGCTAACCTAGTAAGGTTACATTGTATTCAAAGCGGGCGTGGCCAAGTTCCACCACACAACTATGACAGTTGTAGCGTTTGTTCGGAAAGTAACCAAGGGTGTTACCTTGTAAGAGCAGCTCTTCAGGGCCAGGTCGATCGTGGAGAGATTCGTCCCTATTCGGGTTCTGGACCCATCAATTGGACGCCGAACTACCTTGCTGATCAAGTTGAGGATGTTGTCACAATCTCTGGTCATCACAGGACCAGGGATGTTTTTTCCATTATCCCTCTACTTGACGAGTCTAAAGTTCCCAACTGGGAATGGATCGAGATTACTTACGATGGTCGGAAAAATCAGAAAGCTCCCGTAGTCATCTATCCACCGGGACCATTACCGTATGAATCAACTAAGGCTATCCCTTACAAATACGGTGCAACGACAATTGAAAATGGAAAGGAAATTCCATTACCTTCCGTTGTGAATATTGCAGACATCAGTCGTGTAACACGGAGTGGTAGAATCTTCAACCGAGGAGTTAGGGAACGTGACAAAGAAAAGGAACTTCAAACGGAAGCTCCCGATTCACCAGTCGGTCAATCCAGTAATCCCGACCTTTCGAAAAATGATGATGAGATGCTGAAGCTCATCCAAAGGAGTGAATACAACATTGTTGATCAGCTGTTACAAACTCCTTCAAAAATCTCAGTGTTATCGCTGTTACTCAGTTCAGAAGCCCACAGGGAGGCTCTATAGAAAGTCTTGGAGCAAGCCTTTGTGGAACAGGATGTAACAATCAGACAGTTTGATAGCATTGTCTCTAACATCACTTCCTGCAATAATTTGGGATTTAGTGATGAGGAATTACCTGAAGAGGGTCGCCGTCATAACATGGCACTCAATATCACAGTTAACTGCTAGGACGATGCTTTAGCCAGCGTACTGGTAGACACAGGGTCATCCCTGAATGTTATGCCGAAGTCCACTTTGATGCAATTATCATTCAAGGGCCCTCCGATGAGAATCAGCGAGGTCGTCGTCAAAGCATTCGACGGATCTAGAAAAACAGTTATCGGCGAAGTTGATCTTCCCATAACTATCGGTCCTCACACTTTCCAAGTCACTTTCCAGGTCATGGACATCCTGGCAACGTACAGTTGTTTATTAGGAAGACCTTGGATACATCAGGCTGGAGCGGTTACTTCAACCCTCCACCAAAAGCTGAAGTTCGTCCAAAACGGCCAACTTGTCACGGTTTGTGGGGAACAAGCCTTGCTTGTGAGTAACTTGTCATCATCTGCTGGTATAGAACCCGAGGAGGTTATTGGAACTCAGTTCCAAGCACTATCAGTGAGCAAGGATAATCATTTCAAAGGAGGAACCTCGATTTCCTTATACAAAGATGCTATCAAAGCGGTCGAGAGTACCGATACGACAGGATGGGGACAGCTTGTCATTCCCACTGACAATAAAACAAAGAAGGGTCTTGGTTTTTCTGCAACCTGTACCCGGACAGCTGCCAGCGATGAAAGTCTTCATCCCCTTCAAAACTTATTCCACAGTGGAGGTTTCCTTCGCCCAGTGTCTCAGACAATTCATGCTATCAATGAGGAAGATCCCTCTGACACGGATGAAGAGTGGAAGTACTACCTTAACAAGGACAGTTATATGTCTCAGGAAGAGGTGCATATGCCTTTTTGCTTTCCTATAGAAAGTCCGAGATTTATACCAAGAGAAGATGTCGAAATGATCTACGGAGATTGTGATCCTGAAGGATGTCGTGCTCCGCCAAATTCATTAGAGGAAGACACTCTGATGAAAGACAAATTTGACTACAACTACTATGGCCCAATGGACGGCCTGCCAATGTGGCAACCTTATCCAGGAAAGTTGGGGCAAGAGAGTCAGCTGAACAATGAAAATCAGCTGACCGTCATTGAACAGAATACCTGTGTCCCCACCATGTCATGGGATCAACACTCAGGTCATTCAGAAACTACTCAACACGATGATGAATTCGCAACGTTTGCAGGACTTGAGTTCATCAACTATGCTTTTCCCGAGGTCAACGTCATCGAGAGAGACGACTCCTCCAGTTCCAGAGAAGTTTGGGATACTTTGGGACAACCAAGTGGAAAATACACCTATATGGTCAAGTACACTGTGCCCGAAAGCTCTCGTATCAGGCTCGAAGACATCCAGCCAACTGGATGGGGAGATACAGCTGAGAGCACAAATGCTATGCAAAATGTAATAGAGGAATTCCCCTACGACAATTCTGCCTGGGAAACAGATTCCAATGATCCCGCTCCACCAGAAATCAGCGTTATTTCTGAAGACAAATCAAGGAAGGTGCCAGACTTTGTGATTCACCGAGGAGTTCGCCGCCAATGGATTGTCGTCGAGGTTCTGAAGATCGTTCATCAGTCAAAGTAATTGCCATCTTTTAACCTTTCACCCTGCCCAGGTGAAACGGATGTTTTGATAGGGCTCGCTTTCTGTAAATATCCCTCTTCGCTTCGCCCAAAGCGATAGAGTTTATTTTTATAGGGCTATAGTTTCAAGAGTCGACTTGTTCATTAATAAAATAACGTCGTTCTATAATTTCCGCATTATTTGCTGTTTTCTCTTTTTGCTTTTTCAGAAAATGGTAATCCTAAAAAACATTAAAATAAAAACAAGCAGTAAAATAAATACACTGCACACACTTGCATTTTCTCTATCTCTTCTAAACACGAATCATCACGTCATGCAGATTGCTTGTTTTACACCCCGTTGAAACATACGATCCGATGCCTTCTCTCGACTTTGAGTTCCCGGTATTCGAGGCTAAAGAAGAAAATGACAACGAAATTCCAGAAGACATCTCCCGACTACTCAGACAAGAGGAAAGGTCCATTGAACCTTATAAAGAACCGTTGGAAACGGTAAACTTGGGTTCAGAGCAAGAGAGAAAAGAAATCAGGATTGGGGCACTCCTCAATCCAACTGTCAAAGAAAGTTTGATAAAGCTTCTCAAAGAATTCCCCGATGTATTCGCTTGGTCCTATCAGGATATGCCAGGGTTGGATACCAGTATCGTGGAACATCACTTACCATTGAGATCGGAATGTCCGCCAGTAAAGCAAAGGTTGAGACGCACTCACTCGGACACGGCCATCAAAATCAAAGAGGAGGTACAAAAACAGATTGACGCGGGTTTCCTCGCCACATTTGAATATCCTCAATGGTTAGCCAACATAGTACCCGTTCCCAAAAAGGACGGAAAGGTCAGAATGTGTGTTGATTACAGAGATCTGAACAAGGCAAGTCCAAAGGACGACTTTCCTTTACCACACATTGACATGCTGGTAGACAGCACAACAAAGTTCAAAATTTTCTCCTTCATGGATGGATTCTCGGGCTATAACCAGATCAAAATGGCGCCTAAAGACATGGAGAAAACTTCGTTCATTACCCCATGGGGCACCTTTTGTTACAAGGTAATGCCGTTCGGTTTGAAGAACGCCGGGGAAACCTATCAAAGGGCCATGACTACTCTGTTTCATGACATGATACACAAGGAAATCGAGGTATATGTCGATGATATGATTGCAAAATCAAAAACAGAGAGTGAGCACGTTGAACATTTGTCAAAATTGTTCGAACGTCTAAGAAAATTCAAGCTCCGCTTGAATCCCAACAAGTGCACCTTCGGTGTCCGTTCAGGGAAACTACTAGGGTTCATCGTCAGCCAGAAAGGGATTGAAGTTGATCCTGACAAGGTTAAGGCCATTCAAGAAATGCCTTCTCTGAAAACTGAAAAACAAGTCAGAGGATTCCTGGGACGTTTGAACTACATCTCCAGGTTCATATTCCTTATGACCGCCACATGTGCGCCGATCTTCAAATTACTGAAAAAGAACCAGGACTGCGTTTGGTCAGAAGATTGCCAAACCGCCTTCGACAGTATCAAGGAATATCTGTTAAATCCTCCGATTCTATCACCCCAGGTGGAAGGAAGACCACTGATCATTTACCTCACAGTCTTAGAGGATTCAATGGGATGTGTACTTGGCCAACAAGACGAAACCAAAAGGAAAGAGTCTGCCATTTACTATTTAAGCAAGAAATTCACCGACTGTGAAACTCGGTACACAATGCTTGAGAAAACTTGTTGTGCTTTGGCTTGGGCAGCCAAACGTCTTCGCCAATACATGATTCGTCATACTACTTGGTTAATCTCAGAAATGGATCCAATCAAGTACGTATTCGAAAAGCCTGCTCTCACGGGAAGAATTGCCCGTTGGCAGATGCTGTTATCAGAATATGACATAGAGTATCACGCTCAGAAAGCTGTTAAGGGAAGTATTTTAGCCGATCATTTGGCTCACCAACCGATTGGCGATCAAGAATCAATCGGGTTTGACTTCCCAGACGAAGATGTCATGTATCTAAAAATGAAAGACTGCGATGAACCATTACCCAGTGAAGGGCCAGAACCAGGTTCCCAATGGGGACTAATCTTTGACGGGGCAGTTAATCATTATGGAAATGGAATTGGGGCAATCATTGTTACCCCTCAAGGTACCCACATTCCTTTCACTGCCAGACTTACGTTCAAATGTACGAACAACGAGGCCGAATACGAAGCTTGTATCATGGGTCTCGAGGAAGCGATTGATTTAAGGATAAAAAACTTGGATGTATACGGCGACTCAGCCCTGGTTATCAATCAGATAAAAGGAGATTGGAACACATACGAATCAAGATTGATTCCTTACAAAGACTACGCAAGAAGGTTGCTACCTTTCTTCAACAGAGTCGAGTTTCATCATATCCCTCGTGAGGAGAATCACATGGCTGATGCTTTAGCCACTCTCTCTTCCATGATTAGTGTAGGTCGATGGAATGACCTACCTAAGATCGACATAACGCGCCTTGAACGGCCCACTTACGTCTTCACGATCGAAGCAGTCATAGATGACAAACCTTGGTATCATGATATCAAATGCTTCCTTCAGAAACAAGAGTACCCACCTGAGGCACTCAGAAAAGATAGAAAAACCCTCAGAAGATTGGCTAGAAACTTCTTCCTGAACGGTGACACTCTCTATAAGAGAAATTTTGACATGGTCTTGCTCCGATGCGTAGACAGACCAGAAGCAGAAATGCTGATGAAAGAAATTCATGAAGGGTCCTTTGGCACTCATGCCAACGGACACACAATGGCAAGAAAAATCCTAAGAGCAGGGTACTATTGGTTGACAATGGAATCCGACTGCTACAAGTACATGAGGAGGTGTCACAAGTGTCAGATATACTCCGACAAAATTCATGTATCGCCATCACATCTCAAAGTTCTTTCTTCCCCATGGCCATTCTCCATATGGGGAATCGACATGATTGGCATGATTGAACCTAAGGCTTCAAACGGGCATCGGTTCATTCTATTAGCCATTGACTACTTCACCAAATGGGTCGAAGCAGCGTCATACGCCAATGTAACCCGACAAGTGGTGGTCCGGTTTATCAAAAACAATATCATCTGCCGTTATGGTTTTCCAAGCGAGATCATTTCTGATAATGGGTCTAACTTGAACAATAAGATGATGAAAGAGTTGTGTGCTGAGTTCAAGATTGAACACCATAACTCATCTCTCTACCGACCCAAGATGAACGGGGCGGTAGAAGTGGCTAACAAGAACATCAAGAAGATTGTTCAAAAGATTGTTGTAACCTACAAAGACTGGCACGAGATGCTACCCTTTGCTCTTCACGGTTATCGCACATCTGTCCGTACTTCAACAGGGGCAACCCCTTTCTCTCTAGTATATGGCATGGAAGCAGTGCTCCCCATAGAAGTAGAGATCCCGTCAATCTGAGTATTGATGGAAGCCAAGCTCACCGAAGCTGAATGGTGTCAAAGCTGACATGACGAACTGAATCTGATAGAAGAGAATCGAATCACGGCACTATGCCACGGTGGTTTGTATCAACAGAGAATGAAGAGGGCGTTTGACAAAAAGGTCCGACCTCGTGTCTTCAGAAAAGGAGACCTCGTGCTCATGAAGATACAATCATTTCTCACTGACTCTCGGGGCAAGTGGACTCCAAATTATGATGGCCCTTATGTGGTCACAAAAGCTTTCTCAGGCGGCGCCTTGAGACTTGTAACCATGTACGGAGAGGAATTTTCCTACCCCACGAATTTTGATGTAGTCAAGAAATACTTCGCCTAAACTAAAAAAAAAAAAAACGTCTCGGTGGATTGAAAACCCGAAAGGGCGGTCCAGGCAAAAGTTAGAGACATGAAAAAAATCATCCCGATGGATTGGAAATCTCTTAGTACAATCCAGGCAAAAATTAGGGATAATGGCAAGTAACTATGTTCAACAGAGGCAAATCTCTCAACAACAGCAGTTACATCATCGGAAGAAAACTCCAGTCAAGGTCATCTTCGACAGAAGCTCAGGATGCCCCGAATTCAGAACATCAAAATAAAGATGGCAATTTCTTTTGACTGTTGAACATCGAAAGAACATCAACCGCTTCTCCAGAAGTAAGCGAACTTCAAAGTGCAGAATCAAAGTACTCCTTCTAACCCAGTACATCTGAATGAAGGGATCAATTGTGTCGGAGACCTTGTTTCGTCTGACACGCCTCGGCCGAGTTCTCATCTCCTAAGCCCGATCAACGGTATTCCCCGCAGGGATTATCTCTCCTAAGCAAGGTGGAATTGCTATCTTGAACCAGCGATATCTCTATACGCCCCGCGATGGACAAGTATCTAGTCATGTTCATCTTTTAGTTTGTGTGTTGCGTCAGTTTTGTCAGTATATACATACATACATCATGCATTATTGATTTGCATTTGCATCGCTATCACTCTAGTCGGTCTTATCCCCTAGTGATAAAAGTCCTCTCGATCGAGTTGTCAGCCCCCTCCTCGTCAGGAAGTGTTACGTCTGAACATTCTCTCTCCTCCAGTTTATTTCTGGAAGAAAGTTGGCCCTCGACCACTTTGATAACTTGAACCTCTGAAAAGCCAGAGATAACTTTCAACAAATATCACTCTTCGCCATTGAAGATGATATCCTTGCTTTCCCAGATTAAGGAAAATCCACAGGGAACGTCTCGTAATCAGAGATTCGGTGGTACGGCAGTTTTTCTCCGAAAAAACCACTGATGAAAAGGTCATCGGCACCTCAAAATTGGATCCCATCATATGGCATTTCTCCGGAAAGATCTTGAGAAAAGTATGATGTAAGCCCCCAAACGAAAACAGTCTCTCGAGAGACTCGCTTTCCCCAGTAGAATCGACAAATGGCATCTCCAAAACCGAGAAGTTTGTGTACCTCTACAATTCAGACGATTGGGTTCCCCAGCAAGTCTGACATCAAAATTTTTTCCGCTCAAATGGCATCTCCCCAGGAAAATTCGGCGAGAAGTTTGAGGGGAAGCCGCTACGAATAGCGTCCCTTGTCAATAAAGTTTATTGACAAAAGAAACTAAGACCAGTTCCTTGGTAGGAAACCAGGATCGAAGGGAAGTTGACAAAAGAAACTAAGACCAGTTCCTTGGTAGGAAACCAGGATCGAGGGGAAGTTGACAAAAGAAACTAAGACCAGTTCCTTGGTAGGAAACCAGGATCGAGGGGAAGTTGACAAAAGAAACTAAGACCAGTTCCTTGGTAGGAAACCAGGATCGAGGGGAAGTTTATTTCAAAAGAAAATTGAGACCAGCTCCTTGGCTGAAGACCAGGATTGAGGGGAGGTTTACCTTTTCTAAGCATTATTGTTTAGCAAAAGAAGATGAATGCGCAAGCTGCCATTCATAGCCATCAAAATTTCGGGTATTCCGATATTTAATCCTCTTGCACCCCGAATGCCCGAATACCTTCGTCATTCACACCTTCGTGTCCAAGAAGATTAAATAGGGGCATCTGTCATACCCCAAATTTTGACCACTTAGATTTCCCATCATTGTGCAAATCATCATCACAATATGGATGAACCATCATGCCTCACCAAATGCCTCAAGGGTTGCTGAGCATCCACTACAGTCAAACTTAGGATTTCAAGCCCTCTCAGAGTCCTTAGACAAAGGATCAATCAAGGAATGACATGATCTTCAACTTGTCTAAACCTCTCAAACATACACAAAGGATCAAAAAGGACTCCCACTTCAAGGATTAAGCACAAGGTTGCTCCCTTTTAGGTGGATCAAGTCTCAAGATCGCCAGTGTCACCAAATTAGGGTTTTGGTCGACCAGGGCTTCCGGATGAAAAATTTCATCTGGGTACAAGCCAAAGATCCAAAACATAACCTAATGTACTCCATAAAACCTCATGGACCCATTCATCAAGTCAATTTTGCCTCATGGGATGCATACATCAAAAATCAAGAATTAGGGTTTCTTGACCTAGTTCACCCCTAAGTTGACTTTTGGGACAAATCAAGAGCCAAGACCTCAAGACTTGATTTGAGGGTCTCTAATGAACTATTGAAACAATGGATTAATCCAAGAAGCTTGAGCAACAAGTTTCAATTTCATCTGCACCACCATTAGGGTTTCGCGAGAAACGTCAACTGTAACTTTGACTTTTGACCAGGACATGCTCCCAAACCCTAGGACATGCCTCAATATACCCTGTGACACCCATGGAACATATTCATCAAGTTTGATTTAGGTCAAGGACATGATTTCCTGAAGAATTGCACAGTTTGGAATTCATCTGATAAAAAGTCAACTGTGCACAAAAGTCAACTTTGACTTTTTGAGATTTTTCACCAAAATGGATTTTTAACCCTAAAATGATGTTAATGTATGATTTGAATCATCATTCATCAAGAAAAACCAAAGAGAGTGGGATAACTTGTAAAAGGGGTAACCATAAAACTTCGAAATTTTTCTAAGTTATGGAAAAAGTACCACTAATACACTAACTTTGGAGGGTCATAACTCCTAAACCACATGGCCATTTTTTCTCATCCAAAGATGGATTTGTAGCCCTCATTACCCTCTACAAAAACTTCAACTAGACCTAAGTCCAATTCATTAAGGATTTTGAGTTATGGAGTGAGCAAAATCAAGAAATCACACATTGTTCCAACACTTAGTGAAAATTTCACTAAGTCAGATTTTGCTTCACTTTTTTCCAAATGTAGAAGGATTTTTCACTTGGAATCAAAAGAGATCAAAACCAAACTTGTTCAAACAGTTGTTATACCATGTAAGGGCTTTCCAAAATGGCCAAGAACATTGCCAAATTCAACTTACCCCATGAGATATGACATTGGCAAGTTGCCTTGCTGAAATCTGTCAAAGGCAAGACAGAATTTGCAATTTTGCTCGATTTGCCAAAATCAGCCTAATTCAAATGCTCCTATCCACTTGGACACATCTGAGGATTGATTCTAAAGGGGACAATCACTGAGCCAAGCCTCCAAAGTCCATGGAACAAGAAATAACATGTTGAACCTAGAATGGCCAAAATAGGGACAAGACTCCAAATTTGGATTGAAGCATTCAATGGAAGCATCAAGGTGGCATGGACTGAGCCATTCTCATCTGAAATTAGTCAAGACTTATCCAAGACCAAGGGAACCAAAGCTCTATGCCCTAACCTCTAGTCAATGGCTAGAGGAGACTTGGATTTTCATTTGCCAACATTGGCCAAACCTACTTACCAGCTGCCATTCACTATTCCTTGCAAAACAAACTTGCTCTACTATAAATAGAGCTCAATTGTGATCCGTTTGAGTACACCAAAGCCATCTAACAGATGCTTTCCTCAAAATCTCTTTCTCTTGGCAAAAATGTCTTTCTTAGCAAGGTAGCTATCGGGTTTTGAGTTTGAGAGCAATTCCAATCAAACCAATCACTCACACACCTCATATACATCACATATGAGCTGATCAAACACTTAGATCACTTCAGAAACACCAATTTCACAAAATCACCAGCTGGTTGCTCAAATTTTCAATCAAGTTGCAGCTGGGGTACCACAAATTGATCCAGCCAATTTCAATAAAGTCCAACCATTGAAACACACTCCATAGGGTGTAGGGAAGCTGTTCAGATCATCACCACTCATTTGTAACACCTCCAAATAAAAAATCACATTGCACTTGCTGTCACGGCTTAGAGGTAAGCACATACTTGGTCATCTCTCAATCCATGCATATTTCCTTGCACAATAATTTGGCCATATGTTCATAATCATGTATGGAATGTTTTCCCTCAATTAATTGCATTGTTTGAATCGTGTATCAAAAATCCTAGCCTTCATGCAAAAATTAGGGTTCTTGAGGTTTCTTCGTGATTTCATGTTTTATGTTTAATTTAAATGAAATTAAGTGTTATAAACATGATCGTGAGGTTGAGACGAGCATAATGATATGTGGATTGCATGATATGATTACGTATTCAGTGAGATTGGATGGAAAACGCAAATCAACCAAACCCAGAAAAACGCGCGTGTTCTTGCTTGTGTTCTTGGCGCCCTTTTCACAAATTCAAATATTTGAATTTTGTTTAATTGATTCAAAAATTAATTTCTCTCTGAGTTTTAATGATTTTGAGTTAATTCTTTTTTTAATAATTCACAAAAATGTTAAAATATTTTATTTTATCAAAAAATCCCAAAAATATTATTTATTTCATATAATTGATATTTTTGCAAAGAATTAATATTTTAATTGTTTTTGACATTTTAAATATTTTTTCCACATTGATTTTGCAACTTTTAATGCTTTCTAATTATTTTGTAGGTCAATACTTAATTTTTGAAGCATTAATCCAAGATCACAATTTGTTTTTCACATGTTAAACAATTTTGATCATTTTAATTGAATTTTTATTCAATTAAAACACATTTTGAAAACAAATTAAGGTTTTTGGATTAATTCAACCCTCATAAATCATTTTTAAAACATAATGGGCCTCTAATAGAGTGTAAGACCCAATCCTTTCTTGACCAAAACATTTTGGGCCTCATTGTATTGTATAAGTCCCGATACCGTAAAAAACAAACGGCGCGATCGTCGCCCTTTTAAAAATAACCTTTTGGGCCTCTCCTTGAGCTATAAGACCCATTCAAAACTCTTTGGGCCTCTAATAGAGTGTAAGACCCAACCCCTTTTGAAAACCAAATTATCTTGGGCCTCAGTCATTGTATAAAACCCACTGCGTTTTCAAAATCTCGGCGCGATCGCCATTTCAAACGGAAAAATCAATTGGGCCTACCCTCGTGTTATAAGCCCCACTCTTTTTCTTTAAAAACTTAATGGGCCTCTTGAGAGAGTGTAAGACCCAACCCCCATTGTACAGAACATTTTGGGCCTCAATCAGTTGTATAAGTCCCTATGTACAAATTCAAACAGTGCGCTCACTGATAAAACTTTGGGCCTCTCCTTGAGCTGTAAGCCCCAAATTTTTCTTTTTCAAAGCACTTTCTCCTTTGATTTTGTATATACTGTTGTTTCCAATCTTTCTTTGTTGAACAACTAACCAAACAACATGGAAGCTCTACAACCAAGTAAGTGGTTATTGCTTTCATTTACCGCTTTCATATACATATAACTGTATTGTGGGGCTGTTTCACTGTAAGTCTTCTTTCATAAACTCATATCAACTGTGTAATAATAGTATAGATATTTCGAGTTTCCCCGGCAACTACGTGTAGAACTAGGTGACGTCGTTTCGTTTATTCATAGAAATAGACAGCTAGATCCCAAATAGGATCACCAGATACAGTCTTCTCTTCGGCTGTCCTCATTAGGAACTGTCAAGAAATTCTATCCCCCAGAGATGAATTATTCTCGGTGAAACTTCACTTGAATTTCTTCAAAAACCTCAGAACTGTTCACTAAATGAATTATTCTCGGTGAAACTTTTCTTGAACTTTTCTTTGGTTTGGGACCCACGGGCTTCTTAAAAGCATCGACCTCCTCTTGGGCATCGTACAAGGACCCACAGGCTTCCTAAAAACCCCGCCTCCTCTTGGGCTTAGTACAAGGACCCTACGGCTTCTTAGAAGTATTCACCGCCTCCTCTTAGGCTTCGTATAATGATCTCTTCCTCCGGGAATGATAGCCTCCTCTTGGGCTTAGTACAAGGACCCGTCGGCTTCTTAAAAGATTCTAGCCTCCTCTTGGGCTTCGTACAAATTGTCCCGACGACCTCCTAGAGGTATAGGAACAGAACCTAGTCATCCTCATAGAACAGTCCTTTCATAGAGTCTACTACTGTTTCTCAAAACATGTACAAAAGATAAAACTCTAGACTTGGACGGTCTAACTTCCTTGAGTCTCAAAGACATTCTCAAGCACCCTTCAAGAATAGGAAAGAAACCCGCAGACTCGGACAGTCTCAATACCCTTCGGATTTCCCGCATCCTTAAAGAATAGGAATAACCTGGATCCTTGAATCAAATCCATGAGTACAGTGTTACTCATATAAGAACTGATTTTCTCTTTAAAAATCAGTATATTGGACCTGTCACTCAACTGAAACAGTTACCCTAGCCTCCTCTTGGGCTTTATGCAATGATTCTCCCCAGCGGAGTCAAACAACGTTTAGCCTCTCAATCGGGCTTTGTACGAGACACATAAAAGACTCCCTCGTTGAGTTAATTACCCCTTTCGCCTCCATCTCGGGCTTCGTACGAGATACAGAGACTCTCTTGTTGAGTCGAACTTTCAGCCTCCATCTCGGGCTTCGTACGAGATACAAAAACACTCTCTTGTTGAGTATAAAAGATCCTCTTGTAGGATCAACCCCTTTTAGCCTCTCTCTCGGGCTTTGTACGAGACACATATTAGCCTCCTCTTAGGCTTTGTATAAGAAAACCACTGGTTGATCCAATCAACCTTTTAGCATCAAAGTTGTGCCTCGTTCACAGTACACAAACATCAACAACTCCTTCCCTTTCATCTAATCGCTGTAAGCGGCAAGCCTCTGGATTATCTGCATCCATGCCACTGTCCCTCTTTTAGCATGAGAAATTCCTAAGGAAAGATAACATTGCTCTACACTGAGTTAAAGTCTTCTCCTTCAGGTTAAAATCCCCTATAAAGGAAATTATGGCATTACTAGGATCCGCGTATCCCGGTTAAAGTAATTCTCCTTTATAACCAGTCACCCAACAGTTGTGACAGACAAACCCTTCTTTAGAGATGACAAATTCTCTCTAAAGTCAAGACCTTTCAGCTTCATATCTTGGGCTTTGAACAAGATACAAATCACCTTTCGCTTCACGTCTTGGGCTTTGAACAAGACCCCAAAAACAACCATTTCTATAGGAGGAACTCCGAACGCTCTGATTTCCCTGTTTCGGTAAACGGGAATACGTAGGCATAAGATTGAAAGAAAGATCTTAGCGAGCACACTAAACAAAAAACCCAAATCCCATATCTCCATCAATCAAAAGCAGTAATTCAAAAGCATCAGTCCTAACATCCTAATCCTTATTCCCCGCTAGAAAGTACTAGAAAGAAAGAAAATCGTATTGGCGAAAATACAAATAACCAGTACAAAGGCCCCCCACATTGATAGCATTCGAAACCTAACAAACCGCTGTTTAAACTCAGTATGCAAAGCAGGGTTAATTGGAGACATCTATTTCCCTTCCTTATTCAGCTCACAATAGGATAAAAAATGAATCGACCTATAGTCAAAGCTCAAACCGCAGAGAGCGACCAGCGCTTAAGAACTGCGTCCAAAATCGCTCGCTACAATTTGGTTGACAAAATGTTGGACCATTTCATCTGACATCCCACCAAACACAATATCATCCACATAAATCTGAGAAATCATTAGTTTCCCATCCTTCTCCTTGACAAAAAGAGTTTTATCAATACCACCCTTCCTATACCCATTGTTGACTAAGAACTCAGTCAGTCATTCATACCAAGCTCGTGGAGCTTGTTTCAGCCCATACAGAGCCTTCTTCAGCTTGTAAACATGATCAGGAAAATTTGGATCCACAAACCCTTTAGGCTGCTCAACATAGACTTCCTCATTAAGATAGCCATTTAGAAAGGCACTCTTGACATCCATTTGAAACAATCTGAATTTCAACAAACATGTCACTCCTAGCAACAATCTGATGGATTCCAATCGAGCCACAGGCGCAAATGTTTCATCGAAGTCTAATCCTTCAATCTGTGTGTATCCTTGAGCAACTAATCTGGCTTTGTTCCTGGTAACAACTCCTTGCTCATCAGACTTATTCTTATAAACCCATTTTGTTTCAATCACATTTGTTCCAGATGGTCGTGGTACCAGTTCCCAGACTTCATTCCTCTTGAACTGACAAAGTTCATCTTGCATATCACTTATCCAGAACTCATTTGTTAATGCTTCTTTGACATTCTTTGGTTCAATCTTTGACACAAAGCAAGCATTTGACACAGTCTCCCTTGTTCTGGTTCTTACACCTTCATTCAGATCGCCAATAATTAATTCTTTAGGGTGATCCTTCTGAATCCTTATAGAGGGTCCCCTGTTAGCATCCTCTACCTCTTCATTCTCAGGTCTAATGTTGGTTTCTTGAGCACTATCTTCTACAGACTCAATGTCTTGGGAGGTTTCATTGTTCATGGGCAGACATGCTCCAACATCATCTGGGACATCTTCTTCTTTGCCAGAGTCATCAACCACCACATTTATGGATTCCATCATCACCTTAGTTCTGGAATTAAATAGCCTATATGCTTTATTGTTTGTAGAGTATCCCAAAAATATTCCTTCCTCACTCTTAGGATCCATCTTTCGCCTCTGCTCACGATCCGCCAAGATATATCATTTACTACCAAACACATGGAAGTACTTCACATTTGGCTTTCAACCTTTCCATAGCTTATAAAGAGTGACAGAAGTACCTGATCTGATAGTCACCCTATTGTGTATATAACAAGCAGTATTCATTGCTTCAGCCCAAAAATGATATGGAAGCTTTTTGGCATGAATCATGACTCTTGCACACTCTTGTATAGTCTTGTTCTTGCGTTCCACCACACCATTCTGTTGAGGAGTGATAGGTGATGAGAATTCATGAGTGATTCCCTCAGATAAGCAGAACTCTTTAAATCTGCTATTTTCAAATTCTTTCCCATGGTCACTTCTGATTCGAACAACACCACAATCCTTTTCCCGTTGAATTCTTTGACACAATTCTTTAAAGGCTGCAAATGCTTCAGACTTTTCTCTGATAAAACTTATCCAAGTGAACCTGGAGTAGTCATCTACGACAACATAGGCATACTTCTTCCCACCAAGACTTTCAACCTGCATAGGTCCCATTAAGTCCATCTGAAGAAGTTCCAGAACTCTAGAAGTTGTGGTAAGATGTTGAAGCCTCTTGTGTGACACCCTTGTTTGCTTCCCAACTTAACATTCACCACATATTTTATCCTCATCAATCTTCAGCTTGGGAATACCTCTAATAGCTTCACTTGACATAACTTTCTTCATCCCTTTCAGGTGTAAGTGACCCAATTTCTTATGCCACAGTTTGGTTTCATCTTCCTTTGACATCAAACAAGTAGACAGACTTTCAGGTTCTTGAGGATTCCACAGATAGCAGTTATCCTTAGACCTGGTACCCTTCATAACAACTTCATCTTTCTCATTGGTTACTAGACATTCAGATTTGGTGAAATTTACCTTGAGACCTACATCACACAATTGGTTTATACTGATTAAATTTGCGGTCAGCCCTTTGACCAATAGAACACGGTCCAGATTTGGTTGTCCTGTGTAGTCCAGCTTTCCAACACCTTTTATTTCACCCTTTGATCCTTCCCCAAAAGTGACATAATTGGTGGAGTGAGGCCTGATATCTGACAAGAACTTCTTCACACCAGTCATGTGTCTTGAACAACCACTTTCAAAGTACCAATCTTCTCTTGCAGATGCTCTAAGAGAGGTATGTGCTATGAGACCAACCATTATTTGTCTAGGAATCCATCTTCTCTTCACTTTACCCCAACTCTGTCCTTTATTTTGTTGCTGAGCAGTTTTGGGATAGCCGTGCAGCTTGTAGCAAAAGGACTTTAAGTGAACAATCTTTCCACAGTAATGACATCTCCATGGTTTATACTTTGATCTACAAACTCTTTTCTGATGCTTCATCTGATGTTGAAACATGTGGTTTGACATCCCCACTTCTTGCTTTATTTTCTGAGGAACAAACTTCAATACAGGCTTCTTGGAAGTCTCTGCTTGATTGTTAAAACCAAGGCCTTGCACATTTCCAGCTTCTTTACCATTCTGAAGGATCTCATCCAGCTGCGTGGTACCATTGTTCAGCATTCTTATAGATTTGGTCATATTGTCATGTTTTGACTTTTGCCATTCAACCTCCTCCTTCAGATCAGCAATGGTTGATATATGTTCTTCCTTCTCAGCTTCTAGTTGAGCTATCCGAATCTTCTGTTCCAATATTATCTGGCACATTTCTTCATTCTTGATACACAATTCTGAAAACCCTATGAATACTTCTTCCTTAGTGAGTTCTCCAACATAGGATTCTTTGTCAGAGTCAGACTCACAAGTAGTTTCTCCATCAGCCTTACAGATCCCAGTCAAAGCTGTCACCAATTTTGCTGATTCTTCTTCAACATCACTCTCAGACTCTCCTTCTGACCAAGACACTGATAGGCCCTTCTTCTGCCTTTTGAGATACTTGGGACACTCAGTCTTTATGTGCCCATATCCCTCACATTCAAAGAACTGAACTCGCTTCCCTTGATTGGAGTCTTCTTCAGTTCTGGATCTTCTGCCTCCATCCTGGTTCTTACTGATGTCGAGTGACTTGTTCTGAGCATTTGCTCTCGACTTCCAGTCAATCCTTTTCAACACTTTGTTAAATTGTTTTCCAAGTAATACCAGATCTTTAGACACCCCTTCATCTCTGACCAGGTCACCTTCATCTTCTGAGTCACCAGTATTTGACACAAAAGCTATGCTCTTCTTCTTTTCAGACTTTTCACTGATCCCTAATTCGAATGTTTAAAGAGATCCCACCAGTTCATCCACTTTCATCTTGTCTATATCCTGAGCCTCCTCTATGGAAGTCACTTTCATGTCAAATCTCTTAGGTAGAGATCTGAGGATCTTTCTGACCAGTTTACTGTCAGACATCTTTTCACCTAGGGCACTAGAGGCATTAGCTATCTCAATAACGTTCATATGAAAATCATGAATTCTCTCATCCTCTTTCATCTTCAAACTCTCAAACTTGCTAGTGAGAAGCTGAAGTTTTGACATCTTCACCTTTGAATTCCCTTCGTGAGCAACCTTCAAGACCTCTCATGCCTCTTTAGCAATGGTGCAGTGTTCAATCAACCTGAAGATATTCTTGTTAACACCATTGAACAATGCATTCATGGCTTTGGAATTCCCTACGGACCCTTTGTAATCTGCATCATCCCAGTCTTCCTCTTCCTTCACCACATCAGTAGGGGTACCTTTTTCATCTTTAACCTTAGGGGGCTCCCATCCTTTTATAACAGCTTTCCATGCTTGATCATTCATTGATTTGATGAAAGCTATCATCCTTGGTTTCCAATAGTCATTGTTGGAACCATCAAGCAGAGGTGGTTTGTTCCGAAATCCTCCATCCTTGTCCATTGTACCAGAAAGTACCTTCCCTGAATCTCACCCAGAACCAAATAAGGGTGCAAGCTCTTGATGCCAATTGAAATTCTGGCACAGATATCAGATGTCCTACGCAGATTTTGAGACACTGATATCCAACACAATGAACAAGATAACAATAAAAATAGCAGTGCAGAAAGTAAATAACACAGTGATATGTTTACCCAGTTCGGATCAACAATCCTACTCTGGGGGCTACCAAGCCAGGGACGAAACCAATATACGATAGTATCAATTCACAGATCATACAAACACCGAATAATCTGCTCACTTAATCACTACCCTTCCTATGACTTCTACCTAAGACTCACCTAGGTATGAGGCCCTCCTCAAATCCCTCTACAACCACAACCCGTGATTGGTACCTTTCCGCACAAGAAACAAACCGAAAGTCACACTTTCAAAACACACAATCCTCAATACTTCACAGCTTATGAGAATTGACACACAAGAAACTCAATGCTTAAAAGCTTATGAGTAACTTGACAGAACTTACAACACAGAAATCAGTCCTTATACTATTATCAAAATGATACCAGTTAGGCTCACAAAAATACTCAAAAACCCTAACAAAAACACAAGTAAGTTCCACGCCTAAAACTAGGTTTACATCAGTCAATATATAGCAATTAATCTGGACTGAATTGGGCTTCAAAAATGCAGCAAATAGACTGCTCACAAATCTGCAAAATTAACTCCAACAAAATAGGTCTTCAATCCAAAGGTTCCTATTATGTCTCCCTAATTAGAAACAGCAGCAAATCCGAAAACCAACAAATGACCACAATCCAAAAATGCTTTGGATGCCACCTAGGATAACCAAATATTCACAGAATATTTAGTAACAATTCATAGTAACAGAATCTGCATTAAAACTGAATCCACAACGCGATGTCCTATGAGCTGGTATGGGACATCTTCATCCGACATGTTGAAAGCAGCCACTTAGAACATTAAGATTCAAAATCTTGCTGCTATAATAGTTTTAGCAAAATAAATGCCAACCACAAAAGCACAGAAATAACAGTTTTTCAGAAAATGGTAATCCTAAAACAACCCAAAATATAAAAAACGAGCATTTTTCAGAAAATACACTGCACACACTCTTGCATTCTCTTTATCTCTTCTAAAAATGAATCATCACGTCATGCAGATTGCTTGTTTTAAACCCCATTGAAACATATGATCCAATGCCTTCTCCCAACTTTGAATTCTCGGTATTTTAAACTGAAGATGAAGAGGACGCAGAAATTCCAGAAGAGATTTCCCGATTACTCAGACAAGAGGAAAGATCTATTGAGCCTCACAAAGAGCCATTGGAAACGGTCAATTTGGGGTCAAAGCAAGAAATGAAAGAAGTTAAGATTGGGGCACTACTCAGTGCGACTGTCAGAGAAGACTTGATAGAACTTCTCAAAGAGTATCCAGATGTGTTTGCTTGGTCCTATCAGGACATGCAAGGGTTGGATACCAACATCGTGGAGCATCATCTACCATTGAAGTCAGAATGTCTGCCGATGAAACAAAGTCTGAGACAGACTCACCCGGATATGGCTATCAAAATCAAGGAGGAAGTGCAAAAATAGATCGACGCATGTTTCCTTGCCACCTCAGAATATCCTCAATGGCTAGCCAACATAGTGCCAGTTCCGAAAAAGGACGGAAAAGTCAGAATGTGCGTGGATTACAGGGATCTGAACAAAGCCAATCCAAAGGATGACTTTCCCTTACCGCACATAGACATGCTGGTTGACAGTACATAAAAGTTCAAAGTCTTCTCCTTCATGGATGGATTCTCGGGCTATAATCAAATCAAAATGGCGCCGAAAGATATGGATAAAAATTCGTTCATCACCCCATGGGGCACCTTTGGTTACAAAGTAATGCCATTTGGTTTGAAGAACGTCGGGGCAACCTATCAAAGGGCCATGACTACTCTGTTTCACAACATGATGCACAAAGAAATTGAAATATATGTCAATGATATGATTGTCAGATCTAAAACAGAAGAGGAGCATGTGACCCACTTATCAAAACTATTCGAACATCTGAGGAAGTACAAACTCCGCTTGAATACCAACAAATGCATGTTTGATGTCCGCTCAGGGAAACTTTTAGGGTTCATCGTCAGCTAGAAAGGATTGAGGTTGATCTTGACAAGGTCAAGGCCATTCAAGAAATGCCTTCTCCAAGGACTGAAAAACAAGTCCGAGGATTTTTAGGACGTCTGAATTACATTTCCAGATTCATATTCCTCATGACCGCGACATGCACCCCAATCTTCAAACTGCTCAGAAAGAATCAAGACTGTGTATAGATGGAAGATTGCCAAAAAGCTTTGACAGTATCAAGGAATATCTGTTGAATCCACCGATTTTGTCTCCTCCAGTGGAGAGAAGACCACTGATTATATACCTAACAGTCTTGGAAGACTCCATGGGTTGTGTACTTGGCCAACAAGACAAAACCAAAAGAAAAGAGTCTGCCATTTATTATTTAAGCAAGAAATTTACCGATTGTGAAACTCGGTACACTATGCTTGAAATAACTTGATGTGCTCTTGCTTGGGCAGCCAAACGTCTTCGCCAGTAAATGATTTGTCATACTACTTGGTTAATCTCTGAAATGGATCCGATCAAGTACGTCTTTGAAAAACCTGCTCTCACGGGAAGGATCGCCCATTGGCAGATATTGTTATCAGAATACGACATCGAGTACCATGCTCAAAAAGCAGTCAAAGGAAGTATTTTAGCCGATCATTTCGCTCATCAACCGATTGACAATCAGGAATCAGTCAGATTTAACTTCCCAGACGAAGATGTCATGTACTTGAAAATGAAAGATTGCGATGAACCGCTACCTAGTGAAGGGCCAGAACCAGGTTCCCAATGGGGACTAATTTTGACGGAGCTGTCAACATCTATGGAAACAGAATTGGGGAAATCATCATAACACCTCAGGGTACCCATATTTCTTTCACCGCCCGAATGACATTCAAGTGTACAAACAACGAGGCCGAATACGAAGCTTGTATCATGGGTCTCGAAGAAGCTATCGACTTAAGAATTAAGAACTTGGATGTGTATGGAGACTCAACCATGGTTATCAATCAAATCAAAGGAGATTGGAACACATACCAATCAGGACTGATTCCTTACAAAGATTACGTGAGAAGGTCGTTACCCTTCTTCAACAGAATTGAGTTTCATCATATCCCTCGTGAAGAAAATCACATGGCTGATGCATTAGCCACACTCTCTTCCATGATTTGTGTAGTTCAATGGAACGACATACCTAAGATTGACGTAATGCGCCTTGAGAGGCCCGCCTACATCTTCACGATCGAAGCAGTCATAGACGACAAACCATGGTATCACGATATCAAATACTTCCTTAAAAAACAAGAGTACCCACCTGGGGCATCAAGAAAAGACAGGAAGACCCTCAGAAGGCTAGTAGGCAACTTCTTCCGGAGTGGTGATACACTCTATAAGAGAAATTTCGACATGGTCTTGCTCCGATGCGTAGACAGACCAGAAGTAAATATCCTGATGAAAGAAATTCATGAAGGATCCTTTGGCACTCATGCCAATGGACATACAATGGCAAGAAAAATTATGAGAGCAGGGTATTATTGGTTGACTATGGAATCCGACTGCTACAAGTACATGAGGAAGTGTCACAAGTGTCAGATATACACTGACAAAATCCATGTACCGCCAACACATCTCAAAGTTCTTTCTTCTCCATGGCCTTTTTCCATATGGGGAATCGACATGATTGGCATGATCGAACCCAAGGATTCAAACGGACATCAGTTCATCCTGGTAGCCATTAACTACTTCCCCAAGTGGGTCGAAACAGCATCATACGCCAATGTAACCCGACAAGTCGTGGTCCGCTTTATAAAAAACAATCTCATCTGCCGTTATGGTGTTCCGAGCCAGATCATTACTGATAATGGATCCAACTTGAACAACAAGATGATGAAAGAGTTGTGTGCTGAGTTCAAGATCGAACACCATAACTTGTCTCCCTACCCACCTAAGATGACGAAGTGGTAGAAGCGGCTAACAATAACATCAAGAAGATTTTTCAAAAGATGGTTGTAACCTACAAAGACTGGCACGAGATGCTACCCTTTGCTCTTCACGGTTATCGCACATCTGTCCTGACTTCAACAGGGGAAACCCCTTTCTCTCTAGTATATGGCATGGAAGCAGTGCTTCCCATAAAAGTAGAGATCCCATCAATCTGGGTATTGATAGAAGCTAAGCTAATAGAGGCCGAATGGTGTCAAAGTCGACACGACGAACTAAACCTAATTGAAGAAAAGCGAATAACGGCACTATACCATGATCAGTTGTATCAGCAAAAAATGAAGAAGGCGTTTGACAAAAAGGTCCAACCTTGCGTCCTCAGAAAAGGAGACCTTGTGCTCAAGAAGATACAATTATTCCTTATTGATTCCCAAGGCAAATGGACTCCGAATTATGACGGCCTATATGTAGTCAAGAAAGCCTTCTCAGGCGGTGCCTTGAGACTCGCAACCATGGATGGAGAGGAATTTGTCTACCCCACGAATGTTGATGTAGTCAAGAAATACTTTGCCTTAATAAAAAAAACGTCTCGATGGATTGAAAACCCGAAAGGGCGGTCCAGGAAAAAATTAGAGACATAAGCAAAAATCATCCCGATGGATTGGAAACCTCAAAAGACAATCTAGGCAAAAATTAGGGATTCATGGCAAGTAACTACGTCTGATCAGTTTGACTCCTCAGCAGTAATGCCATCCATCAGGAAACTTCAGTCAAGGTCATCTTCGACAGAAGCTCAGGATGTCCAGAATTCAAAGTTGGTAGATGAATAACGGTCATTATGTTTCAATGTAGCCCATTTTCCCTTAAATTGTCATTTTCTAAACTTTGTAAATACTCTAATGGTATCACGCGTTTGGCTGATTTCCATTCTATCAATAAAATTTGAGCCCTAGTGCTTTTGTTTGCAATTCTCATTTGTTTTAGCTTCACAGAATGACATTTTTAACATGATCAATGATCCTTGAAATAAAACAAAAATGAATTTAATTGTCAAAATTTCTTTTGCTTTTAAAATAAAAATGGCAATTCCTTTTTACTGGTGAACGAGAAAGGAACATCAAGGGTTTCTCTGAAGGTGATTGAACCTCAAAGTGCGGAATCAAAGTATTCCTTCTAAACCAGTACGCCTGAATGAAGGATCAACTGTGTCAGATGCCATGTTTCATCTGACATCCCCGACAGAGTTCTTACCTCTTAAGACCGACTTATGATTCTTTCTCCCCCACAGGTTCTACTTCTCCAAAGCAAAACAAGATTTGAACCAATGATACTTTTCATCCCCCGTAGTGGCCGAGTATCCCTTCGTGTTCATTCACCAGTTTGTATGTCACGTCCGTTTTGTCAGCATAAACATACATACATCATGCATAATTGATTCACATTCATAATCATATTGCATCACTATCACTTTGGTCAGTCTCATCCCCAAGTGACAAAAGTCCTCTTATCAATCGAGTTGTCAGTTCTTTCCTAGCCTGGAAATGTATTGTCTGAACAATCTCTCCCTCAGTTTATTTCTGGATTAGAGCTGGTCCCCCGACCACTTTGATAACTTGAACTTCTGAAAGGCAAGAAGACATTCAACAAACGTCACTCTTCACTATTGAAGATGATATCTTCACTTTCCCGGATTAAGGAAAATCCCCAGAGAAAGCCCCTTAACCGAAGACTCTTGGCAATACATCAGTTTTTCTTCCAAGAAAGTCAATGGTAATGAAGTCATCAGCACCCCAAAATTGGATCACATCACATGGCATTTCTCCAAAATATCTTGAAGAAAATTATGATGTAATGTCCCCAAGCAAAAAGCAGTCTCCCAAGAGACTCGTTTTTTATCGCGACTTTACGTATTGGTCAGATTACAACTGCAAGTATACAGCCTATCACTTAGTTTTAAAAGATTGTCGAACCTTCAGGGACTAATAATCAATCTATAGTATCCTATAGTTGCGGTGTAAAGCTAAGGCTGGTGTCACGGTGTAAAGAAAAGGAAATTGAAACTTAATACTGAGGAAAATAGAATCGATGCTAAAACGAGTCCGAAGTATGAATTCCGCGCACCTAAGGGACTTGTATAAAAACGGTACTAATTACGACTATAAGCCTATTTAGTAGGATATACTGACTTAAAGGCTACGCCTCACGCTCTCGCGGTCTTGACAGAAGCCATATCTCTTAATCCCAAGATTTAGCTCTCGCTCGCCCGGTAACTAAGAAACACTCTTTGGAAACCAAATAATATCCTAATCAACATCTAAAGCGCTCTCGCTGCCTTTAGACTTGATGCCTAATTCCCACTATCTGGTTCACTCCTCACGCTCTCGCGAATCTCGGCTTAAACCTTAATATACTTCTCACTCTCGTGACAAAGTAATGTTAAGTAACTTCTCACTCTCGTGACAGAGTTACCTAAACTCGGGATGGAAATTAAAACCAAAATGACAATAAGTCATAGTTTAATACCAATTATAACTACAGAGACCCGTCGGATATGACGGTACTCATACTACGGGCTCATACAAATCTATTCTGACATAATTAATCCTAAGACTAACATGTTAAAGGTGCTATAATTTAAATCATACATTTTAATCTATTTTAACGAAAATTCTGGTTTATGTTTTTGAAAAGATTAAGTTATGTTGAAATGCACATACAAATAATAATACGGTAAAGATGGTAAAATAAAGAAGTAACCTGAAGTTAATAAACTGAAATAAACATCTATTGAAATTGCAATGATCCAAGAGTTACAACAGCAATGCGGAAATAAAATATTACAACAGTGTAACAATCACTCAATACGAGCAATTGTTACTTTGGACGGTAAATATAGTAGTTAGGCTCGAGGAATTTCGACAGCGCTTCCGCAGGGTAATTTCTCGATGTAAAACTGCTCTAGAACTGAGGTATATATAGAGATATCGCACTGGTAGCTGCTCAGTTCGTGCCTTCAAGGGAGGAAAATTCAAATATTAAAACTGCAGCAAAACTGCTTAAAACTAATTCTGGAAAACTGCTCTCGAACTGTACGGCGAACGCCGTAGGTGCATGGCGAATGCCATCTGGAAAATGGCCATGGCGAACGCCATGGTGATATGGCGAATGCCATATCAGTAAAACATGCAGATTTTGCTTTTCTTTTGATTTCTCTCCTTCTTCTGATCTGAATCCTCTCTTTTCTCACACTGCTGCTGATAGACACCTGAAACATAAAATAAAGCAAAACATAAGTGAAACATAGTAAATATCCTAAATGACTCGATAAAACGGAAACTAAAATGCGCAAAGTGAATAGGAAACTACGATACAATTTTGAGTTATCGGTTTTCCCCAGTAGAGTCGACAAATGGCATCTCTGACAGAGAAGTTTGAACACCTCTACATCTCAGACGAATGGGTACCCCCTGTATGTCTAACCTTAACTTTTTTCCATCAAATGGGGTCTCCCCAGTAGAAAACTTGGCGAGAAGTTAGATGAGAATCACTGCAAATAGCATTCCTTGTTGAGAAAGAAACTCGACAAGAAGAAACTTAGACCAGTTCCTTGGAGACTAGGATCGAGGGGAAGTTTATCAAGAAACTGAGACCAGTTCTATGGCTGAAGACCAGGATCGAGGGGAAGTTTATATCAGAAACTGAGACCAGTTCCTTGGCCGAAGACCAGGATCGAGGGGAAGTGTTACCCTTTTCTATGTAACACGGCTTAGCGAAGGACGATGGATGAGCAAACTTCCATTCATAACCACCGTCAAAATTTCGCGTATTCCGATATTTAATCATATTGCACCCTGAATGTCTGAATACCTTCGCCATTCACACCTTCGGGTCCAAGAAGATTAAATAGGGGCATCTGTCATACCCCAAATTTTGGATAGTTTTGGTGCCAACTTTCAAGGATCATAACTTTTGATCTAGGCAGCCATTTTGAGTGATCAAAAGCCTGATTTGTAGGCCTTCCTACACTCTACAAAAGCCTCAAATACATCAAACTCCAATTCTTCATGGATTTTAAGTTATGGAGTGATCAAAATGACAAAAATGAAGAAAATGACACTTTTTCAACACTTAGTAAAAGTCTGCCTAAGTTACCAGCCTTGAACATCAAAGTTCATGGGGTTTTTTCAGTTGGATTCAAATAGTTTCAAGACAAACTATGATCACACATGGATAGTACCATATGAGGGCTCTTTAAAAAGTACAAGAGGCTCCCATAACTCAACTTGAGCAAGAAGATATGATCCATTGAAAATGGCATTTTTCACTGATTTTTGCAAGGCAGATTTGTGCATTATTGCTCGAATTGATCAATTTGTGCAATAACAAGCATGATTATCCATCTGCACACCTCAAGGGGGAACAACCAAGGGACAAACACTGATCCACCAGCCTCACAAGTCCATGGATCTATGTTTAGGCATGACACTCCTAAAAATTCAAGATGCTTCAAATGGTCAATTTTATTTTCAAGCATTTAACTGATGCATGGAGGTGGCATTCATCAAGACAATGTTATCCAAGTTTAGTCAAGCCTTATCCATGCCACAGAAGACTCATAGTCTGTGCTCTAACCTCAAGTCAATGGCTAGAGGAGACTTGAGGTTCCATTGGATCAACATTTTCCACAGACCTGCTGCAGTTACCATTCACTATTGCAACCAAAACAAACTTACTCAACTATAAATAAAGCTCATTTGTGATCAGTTTGAGTACACTAAAGCACCCAAACTGATGCGTTACTCAAAATCTCCCTTTCACTCCAATTTTTCCTTCTAACTCAAGTCACTATCGGGTTTTGAGATTGAGAGTGATTCCAACCAAACCAATCACTCACACACACACACACACCTCATAAACATCATATGTAAGTGATCTAAACACTAACACAACATCTGGAACATCAAATTCATCAAATCACTAGCAAATTGCTCAAGTTCTAGACAAAGTTACACTTAAGGTGCCACATCCAGTTCCAGCTCATTTCAATCCATTCTAAGCATTCAGACACACTCCTTGCCACCCAAGGAAGCTGTCCAGATCATTGGAACACAATGTAACACGTCCAAAGCTGAATTCGATCACCAGCTGCAAGAGGTAAACCTTAAACTCTCAAACTCATTGAATCATGCATCATGAACAAATTTTCAAATTACAATTGTGTTTCTGAATGTTTGTAGATCATTTACCCTCAATCAATTACTGTTTATAGTTTGTGTAAAGGATTTCATTAAGCTCTTGCAATTTTTAGGGTTTTTCTGATTTCAACTTATAATCTTTTGATTTGCTTAATTTAAACAAAATTGAATATTGCCATTGTGTTCCTTGTTTAAAAACGCACAATTTTAATATTTGGATCGTGTGAAATGGTTGAGAAACAAGGGAGATAGGATGCATTTTGCAAATCGGATGAAGCTTGGAGGAAGAAGATGGCCATGGCACCATTCTTCAGCTTTTCAAACCAAAACCTTCTATATATTATTCAGTTGCCACAATATAACTTAATTGGCATTGCACCCTAGTAGAAACACTAGTATATGTGTGTGTGTGTGCGTGTGTGTGTGTGAGCGAGCGAGAGGTCTGGGGTTCAAATCCCCCTCGCCCCAGACCTTTTGATTTTATTTTTTAACCATTTTTCAAAGGATTTCTTCACATATTATACACCCTTTCCATTCTCCATCAACCCACGCACATGGCTTAGATGGTAGAATTTTAAACTCTCCACCCCAAGGGTGTGAGTTCAAACCTTGGGGGGGCCATTTCTAATTTTTTACCACTTGTTTTCCTGTCATTTTTTCACCATCTTTTTACTAACTTTAAAAATTAATTTCTCATTCATTTTTTATTGGTTCTTTTTGCAAAAAGTCACAAAAATGTTAAAGTATTTTATTCTACAAAAATCTCACACAAAAATATTATTTATTTATATATTTAATACTTTCATAAAGAACTTATTTTATTTGTTTTTTTTAAACATTTGAAAATATTTTTTTACTCTTGATCTTTTCAAAACCAAATGAGTTTTAAATCATCTTGTGATCAAAACATCATTTTTCAAACCTTAACCAAAAATCTCAAGTGATTTATTTAAACTTATTTAATGTTTTTATCATTTTTTTAATTAATTTTCTTTGAAAAATTACTTTTAGAAATGAAATTAGGGTTTCTTTGATTTTGATCTTTATCAAACATTTCAAACTACACTTTGAGCCTCTAATATAGTGTAAGACTCATCTCTTGTAAATTAAAATCTTTTTGGGCCTCAGTCGTTGTATAATTTTGGGCCTACCCTTGTGTTGTAAGTCCCATTTCTTTTCTTTTGCAAACACTTTGGGCCTCTCCTTGAGTTGTAAGACTCATCTCTTTGTACAGAGAACCTTTTTGGGCCTCAGTCATTGTATAAGTCCCGATACAATTTTTAGATCAATGGTATGATTACTGTTTTTTATTTGAGCCTATCTTTGAGTTGTAAGACCCAACCCTTTTTGTAAATAAATAATTCTTTGGGCCTCTCCTTGATTATAAGCCCTAATCTTTTCAAAACAACTTTCCCTTTTGATTTAGATTCAAATTCATAGTTGTTGCCAAAACTTTCTTTAATTTCTTGAACAACCAACCATACAGCCGTTACAATGGAAGCTTGCTCACCTGCAAGTTTTAAACAACTTTCTTTTACATACTTGCATATATATATATATATATATATATATATATATATATATATATATATATATATCACCTATAATTCCTCCTACCCTCTTTTACATATAGTATATATTTCATCTGTATATATATGCCTGTATATTATCTTGCTTAGAGTTTTCCCCCGACAATTAGGTCTAGGATTAGGTAAAGCTAGTGATCACTCTTTCAACATAGTCAAAACTAGTTCCCCTTAGGAACTCCAGATACAGTCTTGTCTCCTCTTGGGCTTATACAATATGGAACAAATAGAAAGGAATTATTCCCGGTGAAACATTTCTCAGAATGTCACTATTAAAAAATTGTCAAAGAAATTCACTCCCCCGGAGATGATTAATTCCCGGTGAAACCTCTCTTGAATTTCTTCAAACCCTAGAACTGTTCACTAAAGAAATGATTATTCCCGGTGTAACCTTTCTTGAACTTTTCTTAGGTTTGGACCCACAGGCTTCTTAAAAGCATCCCCGCCTCCTCTTGGGCTTTGTACAAAGACCCTCAGGCTTCTTAGAAGTTCTCATGCCTTCTCTTGGGCTTAGTACAAGGACCAGAGACCTCTAAAAGGTATAGAATAGAACTTAGTCATCCTTTGTTAGAGCAGTCTTTCCAAAGAGTCAAAACCTCAGACCAATTTAGGATTGATTATCATCCCTTAAAGCACCTGCCTCCTCTTGGGCATCATACAAAGATAAACTTTTTTATACCAGTAGACTTGGACAGTCTAATCTCCTCTTAGATTTCAAAGACATTCTCAAGCTCCCTACAAACACAGGAGAAACTCTGGTCATTTGATCAATATCCAGCTGAGTTAAAACCTCCATAGGTTCTGAAACTCAATCTTTCATCCTAAATTTCCCTAGTGTAGCGCGCGATTTTTTTCGGTGACGCGACCACCTTATCGCAGAATTTGGGTTTTCTCCTCAACGAAGAGGAGGGGGTGCTACTTTCTAATTTCTTATTTATCCCGTGAAGCTGGAAGGTGTCATACCCCAGATTTTGACCACTAAGATTCCCCATCATTGTGCAAATCATCATCACAATATGGATGAACCATTAGTCTCCCCAAAGATGGGCGAGCACTCACTACAGATAATAATTAGGGTTTCAAGCCCTCTCAGAGCTCTTAGACAAAGGATCAATCAAGGAATGACATGACCTTCAACTTGTCTAGCCTCTAAAACATCCACAATGGATCAATAGGACTCCTACATCAAGGATCAAGCCTCAAGATCGCTAGTGTCACCAAATTAGGGTTTTGGTTAACTAGGGCCTCCAGATGGAAATTTTCCTCTGAGCATGAGCCAATGCTTCAAAGCATAACCTAAGATGCTCTAAGGGACATCATGAACCCAATAATCAAGTCAATTTAACCTCAGGGGATGCATTCACAAAAAATCAGGAATTAGGGTTTCTTGACCTAATTCACCCCTAAGTTGACTTTTGGGGCAAAGCATGAGCCAAGATCTGAAGACATGATTTGAGGGTCTCTAATACACCACATTGATCCACTTGCAACAATGGATTGATCCAAGAAGCTTGATTCACAAGTCTCAATTTCATCAGAACCACAATTAGGGTTTCGTGGGAAAAGTCAACTATGCCTTTGGCTTTTGACCAGGACATGCTCCCAAACCCTAGGACATGATTCAATACACCCTATAACACCTATGAAATCAATCCATCAAGTTTGATTTCGGTCAAAGACTTGATTTCATAGAGGATCGCACAGTTTGGAATTCATCTGATAAAAAGTCAACTGTGCACAAAAGTCAAACTTTGACTTTTTGAGATTTTTCACAATTATGGTTTTTTAACCCTAAAATGATGTTAATGTGTGATTAGAATCATCATTCATCAAGAAAAATCAATAAAAGTGGGATAACTTGTAAAAGGGGTAACCATGAAAAACTTAGAAATTTTTCTAAGTTATGGAACAAAATGGCTAGGGTACCAACTTTGGAGGATCATAACTCCTAAACCATAAGGCCATTTTTTCCCATCCAAAGCTGGATTTGTAGCTCTCATGGCACTCTACAAAATCTTCAAACATAACTCATTCCAATTCCTCATGGATTTTGAGTTATGGAATGATCAAAATCACAAAAAGTGAAAATGTCACTTTTTTCCAACACTTAGTGAAATTTTCACTGAGTCAGAATCTGCCTTCACTTTTTTTCCAAATGTAGGGGCATTTTTCACTTGGATCCAAAAAGTATCAAAACCAATTATAATCAAACAGTTGTTGTATTATATGAGGGCTTTCCAAAATGGCCAAGAACTCCATCAAAGTCCACTTGAGCCATGAGATATGACAATGCCAATATGCCTTGCTGCAAACTGTCATGGCAAGCCAGATTTTGGAGTTTTGCTCGATTTGCTCAAACTTTGCAAAGGGCAAGCAACTCTATCCATCTGAACACCTCAAGGGGGGACCAAGGAGGAACCAACTCTGATTCCAAGCCTCCCAAGTCTTTGGAACCAAAAATAGCATGCCAAACCTAGAAATGCCTAAAAGAGGGACAAGACTCCAATTTTGTTTTGGAGCATTCGATGGAAGCACCAAGGTGGCATGGACTGAGCCATTTCTAACTGACTTCAGTCAAGACTTATCCAAGACCAAGGGGACCAGCAGCCTGTGCCCTAACCTCTAGGTAATGGCTAGAGGAGACTTGGATTCTCATTGCTCAACATTGGCCAAACCTATGCAGCAGTTGCCATTCACTATTCCTTGCAAAACAAACTTGCTCTACTATAAATAGAGCTCATTTGTGATCAGTTTGAGTACACCAAAGCCATCAAACAGATGCTTTCCTCAAAATCTCATTCTTCACTCCAAAATTTCCTTCCAAAGCAAGTCACTATCGGGTTTTGAGTTTGAGAGCTATTCCAACCAAACCAATCACACACACACACACCTCATAAACATCATATAGAAGTGATCCAAACACTCACACAACATCTGGAACACCAAAATCACAAAATCACTAGCCAATTGCTCAAGTTCTTGACAGATTTGCAGTTGGGGTACCATCTCAAGTTCCAGATCATTTCAATCCACTCCAAGCATCCAGACACACTCCATAGCACCTAGGGAAGCTGTCCATATCCTTGGAACCAAACTGTAACACCTCTAACACAAAACACGATCACCAGCTGCAAAAGGTAAGCATGAGCTCTTCTAACTCTATGATTCATGCATTTTTTTGCTGCACAATAATTTGGCCATATGTTCATAATCATGCATAGAGTGTTTTCCCTCAATCAATTGCTTTGTTTGAATCGTGTATGGAATTTCTGAACCTTCATGCAAATTTTAGGGTTCTTGAGGTTTCTCTTTAATTTCTTATTCCATGTTTAAAATAAATGAAATTAATGACCATAGACATGATCGTGAGGTTAAAACGAGTAGATTGATATGTAGATTGCATGATATCATCAAGTATTCAGTGAGATTGGATAGAAAACGCAAATCTGCAGAAACAGAGGGTGGCGCGTGTTCTTGCCCTTGTTCTTGGCGCCCTCTTTTGAAAATTTAAATATTTGAATTTTGTGATTTTATTTAATTGATTAAAAAATTAATTACTCTCTGAGTTTTAATGATTTTGAGTTGATTCTTTTTTTTAATAATTCACAAAAATGTTAAAATATTTTAATTACCCAAAAAATCCTAAAAATATTATGTATTTTATATACTTGATATTTTTGTAAAGAATTAATATTTTAATTATTTTTGACATTTAAAATATGTTCTCCCTCTTGATTTTTCAAATTTTAGTGATTTCCAATCATTTTGTGGATAGAAACCTAATTTTTGAAACATTAATCCAAGATCACAATTTGTTTTCCACATGTTTAACAATTTTAATCATTTTAATTGAATTTTTATTCAATTAAAATACATTTTTGAAAACAAATTAGGGTTTTTGATTAATTCAACCCTCAACAAACTTTTTCGAACTCTTTGGGCCTCTAATAGAGTGTAAGACCCAACCCTTTATAAATACAAACAATTTTGGGCCTCAAATGTTGTATAAGTCCCGTTGTATTTGAAAAGTTCGGCGCGATCATCGCCCGATTAAAACCAATCATCTGGGCCTCTCCTCGAGCTGTAAGACCCATTCAAAACTTGTTGGGCCTCTAATAGAGTGTAAGACCCAATCCCCTTTTAACCAATACAATTTTGGGCATCAGATATTGTATAAGTCCTTCTGCGTTAAAAGAAAATCTCGGCGCGATCGCCAGTTCAAAAATCAAACCTTTGGGCCTACCCTCGTGTTATAAGCCCCATTGTTTAAAAATCTTTGGGGCTCTAGTAGAGTGTAAGACCCAACCCCTTTTGAAAACCAAAATAATTTGGGCCTCACTTATTGTATAAGTATCGATACCATCAAAAAGTTTGGCGCGATCGTCGCCTTTTAAAATAAACCCTTGGGTCACTCCTTGAGCTGTAAACCCCACCACTTGTACAAAAATAAATCTTTGGGCCTCTAGTGTAACACCCCAATTCCCATCGCGAATAAATAATACATAATTAAAATCAGAGTAACTAAAAATTTATTTTTTCCGACAAAAACAAGGATGCCACATTTAAAGAAAGAAAATACAATCCCTGCTCATAAATTTGATACATGGCATAAAATAGAATACCCTCCAAGGGGAAACTTTTTCCATCTAAAGGGAAAGGTCAATTATGGAATAAAGCAGAAAGATCCATAACCGACTGGTTTTACAAAATAAATCATTTTTGAACAGCAACTATATACACAAAAGTACTACCAAATACATTCAACAAATGTATATATATATATATAATCGTTCCCCGATTCCCGTGCTACGTATCAGAGCAGACACCAAGACCGACAACAGAACGGAGGGCTAATCTTCACTAAAGACCTCCAGCAACTCTAATCTGCAATGCCTCATAGAGCATTATAAAACAGCAGAAGGGTGAGAAATAACAACTAAAATCAAGATTACATAATAATATGCAAATACATAACAATTCACATGCATAGCTATTCTCACCACAAACACTACATACTAATACATATAATATACCACATATACGCAACATATATCTATTAATCCAACGATATAGCATATATCAAGTATCCGATATACTCACATATTTGCACATAAGGCATACCAAGTCATAGCATTTAGAGACACATCACACCTCACATAGCCTATGTCTACGCATAAAACATGTGGTCCACAACCAATGCATTTATCACATATGCACCTCAAATTACCAATGTTATCACAATCTCAACACATAACAAATCAATGCACAATTTCCACACATAATCAATCAAATCATGATTTTCCACACATAATGCATCCATGATTTATGCAAATGCACAGAGACCGACACAACGACTCTATGCAAATGCCATGCGGTACCGACTTCCAATGTTTCTCATCACTAGTTCACTCAGGAACTCTGCTGGAACCATCGCTCGTTACATCACTGTAACTCCCCGTCGAGCATACGATGTTCCCCGTCGCTCACACCCCACACGGGCACACGACGTTTATGGATCGTTCACACCCCACACGAGCACACGACCCGATCGCTCACACCCCACATGGGCACACGATTATTTATAACCATCGCTTTCGGTCCACTTATTTTTAAGGCGATTCATACCTCTTATTTTTAAGGCTCACGATGTTATAGCTGATTCCCTCTGGAATCAATCCGTCACTCAGGACGTCACAAGAATGCATATCATGATGCTTGGCATACAATGACTCATGACATTCAAAATGCACACACATACACATCCACAATCATGCATATATCATCAAATACCACGTTATGCATTTTCCTGCCCTTAGGCCACAAACCATCAACCACAACAATTACAACAACTTGTCACATGCTTCAACATCATCACATTCATGCAATACAAAACAATTCATACAATGCATTTCAAACCATAAAGATCACCAATGAACATACATTGAATTTCACACAAACAGTACGTTTCATCATAATCCACCAACTTCAACAATTAGCATTTTATCATATACATTCATATCAATTCACATCAAGAATTACTCACCATAAACCACAACAATCATACAATTTATTTCACCATACAACAACATCATTATCACATGCTTCAGCATCATATAGACAGCACAAAAGACCCACATTTGTACGACGATAACATATCGCATCAAACACAAACAAACACAACAAAACCTACAAATCACTAATTATCCTCTACCAAATATTCTTGGTTAAATCATGGCCTAACATCACCATTTAATAGCATATTATGTTATCTATCTATTGCCTCAAGTCCCACATCAATCGGACTCGCGATTCGGGAGTTACGGTGGAAACATAAACCGTACTTTCCACACATACATCACTTTTCCATATTTATTTCTCAATACATGGCTTAAACATATGTTTCTATTCCACTATCATAAAGAGCATTGAAAGAGCTTTCCAACGCATCCGACCGTGCCTCAATCCGATTTACGGATCAAAAGTTATGAAGGAAACAAAAACTGAAAATCTGTCACGTTCGTAGTGCGAAGCTCCCAGCGAACCGTGGCAGTAGCAAAAATGACCTAACGTTCGCAATGCGAACGGCTAGCGAACGTTCGCTGATTCCTTCGTTGTGGCTCGCATTGTGAACCTGCAAAACTCAGAATTTCCAGCAGCGATAACATAGGTCATTTGGAGTCAAAATACATCATTTCTCCCACCCAAACACTTCCAAAACATCCTAAAACAACCAAAACATGATCCAAACCTAACAACAAGTATTCTACTCAGTTTTTATCGAATTTCATCCGCGAAAATATCGATTTCTATCAACCGCTCCTAATTCCAATCGATACGAAAAGTCGCGAAACAATCAAAACAATTACAACAAACAACACATATACATACACAAGCAAGATATAATTGAAACTTCTCACCCTTACCCGATTAATCGCGCTCGAAACGGAGTTTTCCCGATTTCTCCTCTTTCTCCTCTTCTCTCTTTCTTTCTTCTCCTTTTCTTTCTCTTCTTTTTCTTTCTCTCTATTTTCTCTCAAGCCTCTATTTATATAAAGTATATAAACCCCTAAAAGACTATTTTACCCCTCAGCTCAAATATCTCGCAAACGCTCTCAAAACGCGATAAAACATAAACAGCGATGAAAAATAATATATTGTCAAATAAAAGTCAAGAATAAAATAACATAAAACAAAAATAATTAAATCGACTCGATTAAATAAATAAGACAAAACCGGGGCGTTACAATTCTCCCCCACTTAGACATTTTCGTCCTCGAAAATATACTGAGACGAACAACTCCGGACACGACTCCTGCCACCGACCAACAAACTAACATGCCAACAAAAGCACACCACGAATACGCAAACTGACAAACCACTTTACTAATAGCAACTATAACAACGACACGACAAAGATGACAACTACAACGACAAGATGCAAAGCCCATACAATGCACTTGACGACCAACTCACGACTCAAGGAAAACCCAAGCTATGAACACACACCGGAATTAGCTACTCGTACTCGAACCAACGCAATGTAAACGAGGCAACAACACAAATAATAACACAAGTTCCACGACACAACATCGATTCAACAACCTCTACATACCCACAATACCAACATCCTTGTCACATAACATTATTACAACCATGCTACGATTCACCAGTCGAACATCCAACCAAACCGTCCCTCTACATAGTAGCCCATAAATAATATTTAAACCTTTCACCTAACACTTCCATTCTGAAATGTCCAATAGTCTTACCAATCCTACATATTCCCAATGTTAAACTTATGAATTCTTACAAGTCACACACGCAAATACAAAACGTGCCACAACACACTTCCGCTGCGCACTCTGATTACTCGTAACCATCAAAACTATCAGTCTCACGTCCAAAGTCTAACTCTTTCTCATATTCACCAAAAATCAATGTTCACTTTTTATATACCCAACCTCACACTCTCCTGTGTTATCCCACACACCAGACACAAGTCTCTGAACTGCTCAAACAATTTTAATTCTCTGACCATCAAAACAGACATGCATAACAACTTTCGACTTAACCTTTCAGGCACAACATCCGTTTTTCCCCAATAGGATAATTCGAGCCAAAGTCATAACTCATCCCAAATTCTAACCATCCTTATTGTCTCATACTCTGTTCCTTCAAACCAAACAAGTACTCAATATCCTGGTGATTACCAAACACTTTAAACCTAGAACCGTAAAGATAATACCTCCAAATATTCCAACACAATACCACCGCAACCAATTCCAAATCCAGAATAATATAGATCCTTTTATAAACCCTCAATTGTCGTAAAGCATAAGCCACGACTTTACTCTCTTGCATTAACACCCTGACTAAACTCATCAAACACGCATCCCAATACCCCACAAACGGCTTATCGGGATCACGCAGTATCAAAACTGAGGCCATAGACAACTTCTACTTTAACTCACCAAAACTTACTCACAACGAACATCCAAAACAAACGACTCACCCTTTGTAAGTCAACTGAGATACCAGAAGTACAAACTTAACAAAGTCTTCCATAACCTGCAATAACAACCAACTGAGCCCAAAAGTTTCTAATCTCCTTAACCAATTTCGGAGCCTCTCATTGTAGAACTACATCTACTTCCAACGAATCCATAACAATACTCTCATCCGAAATAACATATCCAAGAAAACTAACCCTTCTCAACCAAAATTCTCACTCGAATATCTTAGCATAAAACTTCGTCTCTTTTCAACACTTGTAATTCAAATCTCAATACTCTACCTATTCTTCCTCTGAGTTTATAACACATCCGAATATCTTCAATCAAAGCCACTACGAACTTATCCAAATAAATATAGAAGATACGATTCCTCTACTCCACAAACATTCCAGACACCTTACTAACACCGAGCAACATCACTGTGCATTGTAATGCCCAACCAATTCCAAAAGATATAAATTCTTAAAGCTTTTGCAAAACTTCCCACTGGGTAACTGGTTACTCACATACAAGCTTAACCAAGTAAATAACAACATATTCTGAGGATAACAAACCTAACCAGTCACATTAAATCGATCAAAGCCTCAACTCACACAATTCACCATTCTTATCAAACATTCCAAACAATTGTAATTTCAATCAAACTCAACTAAACCAATTCCAGTTATCTATTCCCGAAATTGGACACTTATTCTCAATAGTTACCTTATTCCACTGTTAGTAATCAATACACAAGTTCTTCTCTTAACAATCTAAATTCCATAAATAATATTTCCACTTTCCAAAACGTAAAACCCTTTCATAGCTCCCCAACGATATAAAGAACATTTAAATCGGATAAACAAAGCCAAAGTTAAGAAAGAATCAATTTGGAAAGATTTGCCATGTTCGCAATGCGAATCTCCCAGCGAGCATTCGCAATGCGAACCCCCAGCGAACCAAGGCAGAAGAAAAAGGGCACAAATTTCGCACTGCGAACTACTAGCGAGCCTTCGCCTTGACCTTCGCACTGCGAAGCTCCAGCGAATCTTCGCGTTCCCATACAACCGTCCAATTCCACAATTTCCAACAGGTATCAACAACCAACCAAAAAGAACTCTTAAATATTACATCCACACACAAAGTTTTCTCAAAATTTCCATAGTCTCATACCATCAAGGAATTCCAAATCGTTTGCGATTCGTCACAATTCAAAACTTAAGCTATCCAGAACACAACCGCAAGTTTCCATACTACTCACTGGTTAACATGCCACCTCCTACTATCATCTTTTTCCTTACCAACCATGCTGGACCTCTTCAAGTCGACACACTAATGTTTCATCCAAAACACATCTGAAAACCAGGCACAACTGACGGCCGAACACTGTGACTTTCCTGCCAATTTCCAGAACACTAGCCTCACAAATATAACAAACACCTTAGTCTCAACTCCAAAGAGTGTCCTACCCATTTAGCAGATATAATCTCGACTATTCACCTTCACCCAATTTAAGTTCACACTCTACTCTCTGAGAACAACCCTTAGTAATACCCAATCATTCTCCCTCAGAGACATTCCAACTTAACCCACATACACAAACCTCTAATCCGTCTCATCTTCCGATATAAGAATCTTCATCGACTCATCAAAACAATCCATAATCATTTTCTTAATCCCAAACAATTCATTTCACACACTATCAAAGCCGAAAAGACACATCTATTCCATCCATCACAATTCCCTTCCGCTATCAACAAGAGATTAAGGGTGATCAGTTCCTCAATTTGTCAATAGACAGCCGACAATCATGATGGTGCATAAACCGTCTTTACCAAACTATAATAGCATTCCTTATATCTCATGCACAAGATTACCTAAGGCACAAATCCTTAGTTGACATAAACCTTACCTCCGCATTCCCTCCGGAACCGGGAACCACACTGGCCAAAGAGCACTTACAATCTTGCAACCAACGGCACACAACTGAAACAACCTGGAGAAGTTCCAGCTTCTCCCTCCACTTATCTCATTCTAACTCCTGCAGACAACGGAATAGAAAAACCAGAAAGTACTGACAGTGTTTCACACACATATCATGTACTAAGGGACAACCAACACCGACAGTATTCATCTGTCACACCAACTGACTCAACAACTTGGCCGGACGGACCGACCTGCTCTGATACCACTATTGTAACACCCCAATTCCTATCGCGAATAAATAATACATAATTAAAATCAGAGTAACTAAAAATTTATTTTTTCCGACAGAAACAAGGATGTCACATTTAAAGAAAGAAAATAAAATCCCTGCTCATAAATTTGATACATAGCATAAAATAGAATACCCTCCAAGGGGAAACTTTTTCCATCTAAAGGGAAAGGTCAATTATGGAATAAAGAGGAAAAATCCATAACCGACTGGTTTTACAAAATAAATCATTTTTGAACAGCAACTATATACACAAAAGTACTACCAAATACATTCAACAAATGTATACATATATATATATAATCGTTCCCTAATTCCCGTGCTACGTGACAGAGCAGACACCAAGACCGACAACAGAACGGAGGGCTAATCTTCACAAAAAGACCTCCAGCAACTCTAATCTGCAATGCCTCATAGAGCATTATAAAACAGCAGAAGGGTGAGAAATAACAACTAAAATCAAGATTGCATAATAATATGCAAATACATAACAATTCACATGCATAGCTATTCTCACCACAAACACTACATACTAATACATATAACATACCACATATACGTAACATATATCTATTAATCCAACGATATAGCATATATCAAGTATCCAATATACTCACATATTTGCACATAAGGCATACCAAGTCATAGCATTTAGAGACACATCACACCTCACATAGCCTATGTCTACGCATAAAACATATGGTCCACAACCAATGCATTTATCACATATGCACCTCAAATTACCAATGCTATCACAATCTCAACACATAACAAATCAATGCACAATTTCCACACATAATCAATCAAATCATGATTTTCCACACAAAATGCATCCATGATTTATGCAAATGCACAGAGACCGACATAACGACTCTATGCACATGCCATGTGGTACCGACTTCCAATGTTTCTCATCACTAGTTCACTCAGGAACTCTGCTGGAACCATCGCTCGTTACATCACTGTAACTCCCCGTCGGGCATACGATGTTCCCCGTCCCTCACACCCCACACGGACACACGAAGTTTATGGATCGCTCACACCCCACACGGGCACACGACCCGATCGTTCACACCCCACATGGGTACACGATCGTCTACAACCACCGCTTTCGGTCCTCTTACTTTTAAGGCAATTCATACCTCATATTTTTAAGGCTCACGATGTTATAGCAGATTCCCTCTAGAATCAATCCGTCACCCAAGACGTCACAAGAATGCATATCATGATGCTTGGCATACAATGACTCATGACATTCAAAATGCACACACATACACATCCACAATCATGCATATATCATCAAATAACACGCAATGCATTTTCCTGCCCTTAGGCCACAAACCATCAACCACAACAATTACAACAACTTGTCACATGCTTCAACAACATCACATTCATACAATGCAAAACAATTCATACAATGCATTTCAAACCATAAAGACCACCAAACAACATACATTGAATTTCACACAAACAGTATGTTTCATCATAATCCACCAACTTCAACAATTAGCATTTTATCCTATACATTCATAACAATTCACATCAAGAATTACTCACCATCAACCACAACAATCATACAATGTATTTCACCACACAATAAAATCATTATCACATGCTTCAGCATCATATAGATAGCACAAAAGACCCACATTTATACGACGATAACATATCGCATCAAACACAAACAAACACAATAAAACCTACAAATCACTAATTATCCTCTACCAAATATTCTTGGTTAAATCATGGCCTAACATCACCATTTAATAGCATATTATGTTATCTATCTATTGCCTCAAGTCCCACATCAATCGGACTCGCGATTCGGGAGTTACGGTGCAAACATAAACCGCACTTTCCACACATGCATCACTTTTCCATATTTCCTTATCAATACATGGCTTAAATATATGTTTCTATTCCACTATCATAAAGAGCATTGAAAGAGCTTTCCAATGCATCCGACCGTGCCTCAATCCGATTTACGGATCAAAAGTTATGAAGGAAACAAAAACTGAAAATCTGTCACGTTCGCAGTGCGAAGCTCCCAGCGAACCGTGGCAGTAGCAAAAATGACCTAACGTTCGCAATGCGAACGGCTAGCGAACATTCGCTGATTCCTTCGCTGTGGCTCGTAGTGCGAACCTGCAAAACTCAGAATTTCCAGCAGCGATAACATAGGTCATTTGGAGTCAAAATACATCATTTCTCCCACCCAAACACTTCCAAAACATCCTAAAACAACCAAAACATGATCCAAACCTAACAACAAGTATTATACTCAGTTTTTATCGAATTTCATCCGCGAAAACATCGATTTCTATTAATCGCTCCTAATTCCAATCGATACGAAAAGTCACGAAACAATCAAAACAATTACAACAAACAACACATATACATACACAAGCAAGATATAATTGAAACTTCTCACCCTTACCCGATTAATCGCGCTCGAAACGGAGTTTTCCCGATTTCTCCTCTTTCTCCTCTTCTCTCTTTCTTTCTTCTCCTTTTCTTTCTCTTCTTTTTCTTTCTCTCTATTTTCTCTCAAGTCTCTATTTATATAAAATCTCTAAACCCCTAAAAGACTATTTTACCCCTCAGCTCAAATATCTCGCAAACGCTCTCAAAACGTGATAAAACATAAATAGCGATGAAAAATAATATATTGTCAAATAAAAGTCAAGAATAAAATAATATAAAACAAAAATAATTAAATCGACTCGATTAAATAAATAAGACAAAACCGGGGCGTTACATCTAGTAGAGTGTAAGACCCATCCCCTTGTACAGAAAACTTTTTAGGCCTCAGTCACTTGTATAAGTCCCACTGTACAACTTCAACAGTGCAATCACTGATAAAACCTTGGGTCTCTCCTTGAGCTGTAAGCCCCAACAATCTTTTCAAAGCACTTTCTCCTTTGATTTTGAATATAATATTGTTATCAAAGCTTTCTTTGTTAAACAAACTAACCAAACAACATGGAAGCTCTACCACCGAGTAAGTGTTTACCCGCTTTCATATATATATAAACTGTATTGTGGGGCTGCTCACTGTAAGTCCCCTTTCACAAACTTTTGTATACTCGTCATATACCAAATGTGTAATATTAGTATAGTTATTTAGAGTTTTCCCCGACAACTGCGTCGAGCACTAGGTAAACCCCTGTTGGTCACTCTTAAAGACAAACAAAACTAGATCCCCATAGGATTACCAGACACAGTCTTCCCTCCTCTTGGGGTTAAACAATATGGAGACGTGAAAGGCAGCATTCTAGGTGAACCATTTCTCAGACTGTCACCCTTGGAAATTGTCAAAGAAATTCTACTCCCCAAAGATGATCTTTACTCCGTGAATGGCATCTCTTGAATTTCTTCCGAATTCTCGGACTTTCCTGGCTTGATCTATTCTCGGTGAATGGCTTGTCTTGAACTTCTCGGGGTTTGGGGACCCACAGGCTTCCTAAAAGCATCCCCGCCTCCTCTTGGGCATTGTACAAGGACCCTTCGGCTTCTTAAAAGCTCTCATGCCTTCTCTTGGGCTTAGTACAAGGACCCAGTGACCTCTACAGGTATAGGAACAGAACCTAGTCATCAATTTGCTAGAGCTGTCTTTCTGAGTAAAGTGTCAGACCTGTTAATGGGTTGACCTTCATCCCTTAACATATCAGCCTTCTCTTGGGCATCATGCAAAGATCATTCACTACCTGAGAATCAATTTCTCAAAACACCAGTAGACTTGGACAGTCTCAATACCCTTTGGATTTCCCATTTCCTTAAGGAACGGGAAATAACCCTGATCCTCTGATCAATCCCAAAGCACAACCTTACCTTTAATCTTCATAAGAACTGATTTTCTCTTTTATCCAACATACTAGACCTGTCACTCAACTAAAACAGTTACCAGCACCAATAGCCTCCTCTTGGGCTTTGTACAATGATTCTCCCCACACTCTCTTGTTGAGTATAAAAGACTCTCTTGTTCATTCAAACCATTAGCCTCCATCTCGGGCTTCGTACGAGATACAAAAATCACTCTCTTGTTGAGTATAAAAGACTCTCTTGTTGAGTCCAACATTTTCAGCCTCCATCTCTGGCTTCGTACGAGGTACAAAGACTCTCTTTTTGAGTCAAACACCTTTAGCCTCCGTCTTGGGCTTCATACAAGACACATATAAAAACACTCACTTGTTGAGTCAGTCACTTGTTAGCACTCTCTTGTTGAGTCAACCCTTTTAGCCTCTCTCTCGGGCTTCGTACGAGACACATAAAAACACCCTCTTGTTGGGTCAAAAGCCTCCTCTTAGGCTTTGTATAAGGAAACCCCGGTTGAGTCAATCAACCTTTTAGCATCAAAATCTGTGCCTTGCTCACCGGATACAAACATCAACAACTCCTTTTTCTTCATCTAATTGCTGTAAGCGTAAAGCCTCTAGATTATTTACATCCACGCCACTGTCCCTCTTTTAGCATGAGAAATTCCTAAGGAAAGATGGCATTGCTCTACACTGAGTTAAAGTCTTCCCCTTCAAGTTAAAAAACCCCTATAAAGGAAATTATGGCATTGCTAGATTCACATATCCCAGTTAAAGTAATTCTCCTTTATAATCAGTCACCCAACAGTTGTGACAAACCGACCAAATATCCCCTTTAGAGATGACAAATTCTCTCTAAAGTCAAAACCCTTTAGCTTCACATCTTGGGCTTCGAACAAGATACAAATAGACTCTTCAGATTCACATCTTGGGATTGGAACAAGATACAAACCACCTTTAGCTTCACGTCTTTGGCTTTGAACAAGACACCAAAACAACCTCTTTTCCTCCCATAGAATAGGAGGAACTACGATCGCTCTGATTTCCCTGTTTCGTTAAATGGGAATACATAGGCATAAGATTGAAAAATATTAGCGAGCAAACTAACAAAAAACCCAAAATCCCGTACCTTCACACATCAATTGAAAAGCATTAGTCCTAACATCCTAACAATAGCAGAGTCCCGTCGTTTCATTCTTAGCAAAATAAGCAGAGAGAGGCCCACAATCTAAACCGCATCTGTAAACCAACAGTCATCTGTTTATACTCAGTATGTAAGCAGGGTTAATTGGAGACATCTATTTCCCTTCCTTCATCAGCTTCAATAGGATAAAAAATGAATCGACATGTAGTACCCCAGAGCGACAGTGCTTAAAAACCACGTCCAAAATTGCTCGCTATAGAAAAATGGCACCCACCGTGGGGCCACACAGGGCATCTTGTCCCTCTTATCTCTCTCGTAGAAACCTGAGTGCTCAAAATATCGCAGAAATGATAGCTCTGCTGGGGAGTCATTGTCTGTATAGGATCATAAGACTAGAGGTCTAGGATGATTAAGACAAATATATATACTGCTTTTCCTAATTGATATCTGTGTTTATTTTTCTGCTAATGGGAATGCGTGTGATGCCGCATGTGGAAAGATTAAGTATACACCTAAGATAGGTGATGGAAATGTGGGTAATCTTACTGGGAGTGAATTCCAGTTAAGAGCCCCCGATCGACCATCAAACTCAGTGGAGACTCTCTTTGCAGATACATTTCCTATACGACTTCGGTTGTTGAAAGTAGTGTGGTCGACTGGGTTATCTGAGAAGCTGAGGCTTTTAGTAGACTTAAGCCATTTTGTAGTGCGGAAGCTATCGAAAATAGTTGTCACGCGATACTACCCTCATCTAAGATCACTCCAGGATACATCAGCTCACTGGCGATCCACTTGCTGCTGTTATCCCAGAGGGGTCAATGATTTTGCGGACAGGTACAAAAAATCACCAGTATAAACCTTTGGGGGGGGGGTAGAGCCTTGACCTCATGACACCGACCCTTTGACCCCATGTTTTTTCTATGTTTTTGTGTGTTGCATTCATGCATTCATTTAAAAAACATTTAAACAAAGAAAATCTTCTCTTCTAGTCTCTTTTTCAAATTAAACTAAGACAATGATTGCAAATGTCAGAGAAACGAGACTGCGCTAATGGATTTTGGTAGAAGGAAAACTCATAAGTACACCTTCAAGGTTCCAAAGTTAGAGGATTTAAGAGGTCTGGCGAGAATGATCACCAACCACGAGGCTTTCAGAGCCAAGTATGGAGGATTGTTGTCCTTGTTAAGGGTCCATGTAATCGAAGGAATCTTGTCCACGTTAATCCAGTTCTAAGATCCGGTCTATCAATGTTTCACATTCCCGGATTATCAGCTTGCACCAACGCTGAAGGAGTATTCTCACCTGACTGGTTTACTTATTACTGATCAAGCTCCCTTTTCTGGACTGGAAGAAATTCTAAAGGATCAGACCATTGCAAGAGCAATATATTTGGACGAGTCAGAAGTCAGGACTCACATGACCACTAAAGGCAGAATCCAGGGCTTGCCAGCCCAGATCTTGACAAAGAAAGCCCTATACTTTGCTAGTATAGGGAACATGGCGGCTTTCGAGAGCATCTTTGTTTTGCTCACCTATGGGTTATTTTTGTTTCACAACATCGATAACTTTGTAGATATCAACGCCATTAAGATTTTCCTGATCGGAAACCCCGTAGCGAACTTACTCGCAGATGCGTATCATTCGGTACATTTAAGGAATTTATACAGTGGAGGAATGATCACATGCTGTGTACCCTTGCTTTACAAATGGTTCACTTCCCATTTGCCCAAGTCTGCTGCATTTTGGGATCAAAAGAATACTTTACGTTGGTCGCAGAGAATCATGTCTCTTACCAACTCGAACATCGATTGGTGCAATCGAATATACGACGGGATCAGGATCATTGACCGTTGTGGAAATTTCCTAAATGTACCCCTTATAGGAACTAAGGGGGGAATCAATTATCATCTAGTTCTCGTTCGTCGTTAATTCGGATATCCGATGAGACACGTCCCACGGAATGCTCATCTGGAAGGTCTTTTCTTCAAGGAAGGAGAAAATGACAGGGCACTAAAGACAAAAATAGTGCACGCTTGGAAACATGTTCACAAAAAAGGACGAGAGTCTCTAGGAAAACCAGATTGTGTCTCGGGAAAGCGAAGATACCAGGGGCATGGAAGAAACACCTGAAGGTTACAAACTTCGGGAGACATCGAGGGTCTCGGCCATAATAACTATACCACCGCCCCTGGTACACGCTGTCCCTGAAGGACAGATTCCCCAGATACCTTATGGTGGAAACGACAGCATGTTCGACAGAATGAATAAATTCCAGGAACAGTTCCTGGAGATGCAGAAAGAACTGCAGGCCCTTCGCGGTCAGGATCTATTTGGAAAAGACGCTGCATACCTCTGCTTGGTCCCCAATGTGAAAGTTCCACACAAGTTCCAAGTGCCTGATTTTGAAAATTACAAGGGTAACTCTTGCCCTCAAAGTCATTTAGTGATGTACGCTCGACAAATGTCAGCTCAGACAAAGAACCAAGAGCTACTGATTCACTACTTTCAGGATAGTTTAACCGGTGCCGCACTCAAATGGTACATGGGTTTAAACCGTGCTACGATCGGCACGTTCAGAGATCTTGGCGCTGCTTTCGTTCAACAATATAAATATAATTTGGACATGGAACCGGACAGAGATCAACTCAGATCAATGTCACAAAAGGACAAGGAAACCTTTAAGGAGTACGCTCAGAGATGGAATGAAATTGCCGCCCAGATTTGTCCACCTCTTGAGGAAAAAGAGATGACAAAGATCTTCTTATAGACCTTAAGCTCATTTTACTACGACAGAATGGTCACCAATGTGCCCAGTGACTTCATCAAGATGGTGGTCATGGGGGTTCGTCTTGAGGAAGCAGTCCGAGAAGGACGTTTAATAAAAGACGCTGGATCATCAAGTAGTAGAAAACGATACGGTAGTGCTCTCCCTTGACGCTCCCGGGATTTTCATCCAGGTACAAACGCGAAAGTGGCACCGAACAGAGTCGCCAGCAATGTGTATTTATCCCAAGAGAGGGAAAGGAAACACCGCATAAACCTGAAGGAACGGAAAAGAGCATGGTCTCACGACCAAGAGAACTGGGTTCGGGAGTCGGTTACGCGAGAGGAAGGTATTAGCACCCCCACGCGTCCATCGTACCCGATGGGATCCACGCTTGCTTGTCTCGATCAAAGGGTGTAGAAAAGAATACTGGAAAAGGATCTGGAAAAGGAATGGAAAGAGAAAGAGAAACAAATGTAGGGAAAATAAAAGAAGTGCTCGAATGGGCCCTACCCCACTGCCTACGTATCTCATCGGGAGCATGAGAATCAAAGCGACGTAGTTCCCCTCACTAGGGAAAGATGTTTGTGTTTTTTAGAGAACGGCTTACGTTCTAGCTCAGGTGTTGCAGGCTCGCTGGTTCGAGTGCGTTACCATCTTGCAAGAGAATGAGTAGAAGCACGTTCGTACGCCGAGAGTGAGTGAGGTGAGAAAAGAATTCCCGAAGGAAAGACGTTATTGTTTGTTTTGGTCTTTTAAGAGTTTTTTATTTGTTTGCATATGATAGTGTATCTGAATCTTAGTCATTGGAATGTGTGCATTCTCACATTCCAAGATGGAATGGGTAAGAAAGCACACTAAGAGTGAAGAAGACCCCCACACTTAGTTCCAATTGTCAAGGTTCAAACACACTAGCGTATTTGTGTTTATTAAGTGTTTTTGTTGATTAAGAAATGAAGAAGTGTTTTTTATTTGTATCTTCCAACAAGTATTGCATTTAAGTCCCTCACACAAGATCAAATGTTTAACACATTGACCCAAGATGGGTTATATGCTATACATTTTAAGATTATAAGAGAAGACCCCTTATAATCTTTTCTTTATGTGAGAGGCCTAAATGCAATAAATGCCTACCTTTATTAAATGTTTTGAGTTTCCTTTAAGAGATGAGAAGAGAGACTCAAGAGAGAAGAAAGGTAAAATCTATGTGGACTAAGACTCAATCCTAATTGATTAGTTAAGGGAGTGATTCTAATGGTTTGTGAGGTTTCAACCTAAAGTCTAAAGAAAGAAGGAATTAAACAATTCACTTCTAAAGAAGAAGATGAATTGTAATTCACAAAGGGAAAGTGATGAGTTATTAAAAGAAAGCACATAAGTTCTTAACAAAACACAAAATGGAATTGTAAAAGATGAAGGGATAGAAGTTTGAATGTGGATTCCTTATCCACACTCAATTGAAACTTACCAAAGCCCCTACATGGTTAGTAGACATGTGTAAGAAATATAGGGAGTAAAAGAACATTTATGCACCATAAAGCTCTAAAGAATTAGATGAGAAATCAAATTCTAAGGTCACAACCAGAATGTACATCACATGGTAAACAAATGATCATTATCATGCAAGTCCAAGTGGATAGGCAACAAACATCCTCCATGGCATTAGAACATGCCACCATAAGAAAAGGGAGAATGAAAGATGAAAGGAAAAAGAAGAAATGTGCATAAATGGAACATGTAATCCATGGATCAGAATTGAAATGAAATGAAAAATGATTTCACAAACATCTCACAAGTATTCATGCATGACACATCAAAACATTTAAGAAGTGATAGAAGAAGTAGAATTGAAATGGAAGTTCCAAACAAAGGAAAGTGCAAACACAACATGTTAAAAGTGCACAAGGTTCAAATGATAACCAACATGCAAAGATGACATATGATATGTATCAATGACCTATAATGTCAAGAGTGTAGTTCACAAAATAGGCAAATGATCATGCAAATATGTCCAAAAGAAATCATGTAAACATGCACAAAGATTACAATGATGTGACATGTTATAATGCTTTACATGAAATGCATCAAACAAAAATCAAATGGCCTCATGAAAATTATGAAAACATGGTATTGAAGTTCCTTAATCAGAGATGAATCACATATCAAACTAGCATACAGGGAACCAAGGCAAAATGATGTCAAACAATGCACTTAGGTCAAGTAGACATATCATACAAGGTAGCACAAAATGACCACCAAACATGCCATAAACTGACCTAAAAAATCAAATAAAAATCACTTAACATACCTCAAGATGATAATGACTCAATGAAAAAAGAAGAGCATCAAAACAATTTTTAATGATCAAGAACAAAATTAAACAAGATCATGTACCACATTAAGAATGCACACCAAAGAAATTCAAAGAAAATTATGGAGCAGGGGTAAAAAGTCATAAAATCAGCAAATAAAATCATGAAAAATTTTCTAAATGTTTTAATGATGCTCATGAATTTTTGTGGAATTTTATGATAATGTTTGATATGTTTAAAAATTAAAAAGAAAACGTGTAGTAAAAATAGAAAATAAAATGTAATGCAAAAATGAATGGGGGTGCATGCTTAGTAAAAAATGAGTTCAAAAATGGTTTGGGCTTAAGGCATGGGGGTGTGGATATCAATCTGGCTTAGGTCCAATAAGCGCGCAAAACACCATAACTAGCATGTTCTTCAGTCAACATAGTCAAAGCAATCCAAGCCATCAGATTAAGTCATAGTCAAACAAAAGTCAAAGTACACAGATCCAACACACGCGCATGAGGTCACACACAAATTATCATGTACTGCATCACACAATGTTTAAGTAAAATCAAAAATTAGGCACATGGCTTGCACGTGAATTTTAATGTGCTGTCAACATAGTAGCCACACGATCACACACATCCAACGGTCACGACTTAAAATGCACTAAACCCTAATTCAAACCCTCACCGGCCGGAGAGAGACCTCCGGTCACCTTCTCCGGCCACTCTCCAGTGACTGCAACTTCCAAACCATCCAAAAAATCACGTAGCATACATCAAAATAAAGAGGAAATCACGTACATTCCAAATCCATCAATGAAATCATCAAACCATTCACATATAGCAAGGAACAAGCACGAACATATTGCCCTAAGTTTTTGGATCTAAGCTTCTAAGAAGCTCTATCAACTAGCCAGAGTTCAAATGCTCCTAGTGAGCTCATATCATCATGAAAACAACAAAATAAACAAGTAAACGTGAGAGAAGAGTTTGTAAGCTTCGGAACCTGATCTTGCAGTTCTTGTAGAGTCTGAGAAAACCAGAGGAAATGCTTGCTTCTTCCTTAAGCTTCACTTGGCCAAATAAAGGCGTTGATGAAGATGATGATTCAGTGGAGAAGAAATGAGATCCAAGCTCAAAAATCAGTTGCTCTTTGGTGAAGTTGAGAGAGAATCATAGAAGATTTAGGAGGAGGATGAACAATGTGAACTCGAAGATTCCTTGCAATGGTGATGTTGAGAGTAGAGCAGAGAGAGTTTTTTGGAGAGAATGTGGAAGAATGAAGCTGAAAATGAAATTAGAGAGTGAGGTTTGGTTTTATAGTAAACTCTAACCATGGTTTAATGAGTGAGTTAACCGAGTTATGTGGAGTTAAGTGAGTCATCCCTAACTAACTGAGTCAAGTTAGTTAGGGAGAGCCATGATATGGTGTGGCTGGTTCATAATGTGTTACCATGTTCTTGCTGCTAAACTTCTATAGCAAGCTTCCAACCTTTCCCTTTTCATGTATGACTCGAGCAAGTGTGTAAAGAGTGCAGGCATGTGTTGGTCTCAATAAGGAAGCAAACATACAACTTCTGTCATGTATTTGATGTGTGCTTGAACCAAAATTATGCAGCAAGTCATCATTGTAACAGTGGGTGTTTGAGAATGGAATTCTCTATGTTCATGGCATAAAACCGTATGGTTTTGGAATCAATGAAAAGAGGGAACATAATAGAACAACTTTGGTATGCAAAATGAGTTGACATAATGCTTGGGAAAGGTTGAAACATGACCTGAAACACAAAGGTTCGGAAGCTAGTTATGGACGAGGAAATGAGGTTGGTTGGCAAGGTGTACCTGGCATGGATTTTCAGCAAGATCATCACAACTTAGACTCAACATAACTTCTTGACCTTTGATCAAATGAAAAAAACATGAACACCAATCTTAAAGATCTCACATAGAGGAACAACTTTCATGTTGAAAGATTTTTCATTTGAGGCCTTTAACCATGAGAAAAACGAGTGGACATTTGGCCCACCACATGTTTGTTAAAATGACTGCGCGCGTGCCCTGAAAATCTTGGTCATGACCTAGTTTTGAACCTACTTTGCTCAAACTTTGATCAATCATATCTCACTCAATTTTTATCCAATAGAGATGTTCCACATATGGATGTGAAGCTTAAAACAAGATCTTTTGTTGTGGCCAAGTGGAATTTTCATTTGGTGCTTCAATTTTAAATGGCCTTAGTTCAAACTCTGATGCAAAATGGCCAAAACTTGCTATTTTTAGTAACCCTTCTTCTTCCAAAAATGGCAACTTTCCACCTCTTGATTTTTTCATGATTCCTTTGGAGTTTCTTGACCAAATTTTGTACATTGGACACATATAACATGAATTTTACGGATTTGGCCTCAAAAAGTCAAGAGTTGACTTTTTCCTCTGATTATTTGACTTGGCCCCAATTTCCCTGATTTTTTATCCTTCTCCCAATTGAACCACTTCTAAAACCAATTGAGAGGTGATTTTCCACATACATACACTTAGGGACATATAGAATACCATGACATCAAGTTTTGTCCAAAAAATCAAAGATATCCTGATTTTATTAGAAACCCTAGTTTTGGTGCCCACCTCCTAGGAGAAAAATGTACAGTCTTCAATTTCAAATTCCTCAGAGTATGTTGTGTATCCTCTTAAAGGATGATGAGATATACCATTTGAGGATGATTTTGTATCAATGAGCTATCTCTTTTGAGGGTTTTCCTTCAGTTTTTGAACCTCTTGCATAGTGAAAGATGTAGTGCTTCAATCTCCCATTGAATCTCTCATTCTTGAGGTTGTGGATGTTCCATTGAGATAGTATGAGACATGAAAGGCCTCTTGGCTTGCCTTGAGGAAACTTGATTGACCTTTTTGTGCTTTGAATGATCCCTTGATTGACCACCTTCCACCTGATCCATGCCCTGATGGTAAGAAGGATGGTATGCTTCATTTTTCTATGTTAAATGCAATGTAATGTTAATGAGGTGGATATGATATGATAAATGATAATGCCATGCTATGATGACAAAGAGGGAGAGCAAATTTTGGGGTATTACAGCTGCCCCTATTCAAGCGTTGTAGACCTGAATGCCTGAAAGCAATTGCTTTCGGACTTTCAAGGTATTTAGTGATTAAATACCAAATATAACCAAAAATTTGCTCTGGATGATGAGGAGGAAACTCCCCCGACATTGCTGGATTGAATCTTCAATGAAACATTGTCAGAGAAATCTATCTTTTGAACGACACCAGACGCCTACTGGCCTGCCGCATTACTGGTAAACTTTAACAATGTCTTTTATGCAATTCCAGACGACTACTGGCCTGCCACGCTACTGGTGGACTTTGATAACGTCTTTTTGAACGACGCCAGACGACTACTGGCTTGCCACGCTGCTGGTGGACTTTAATAATGTCTTTTATGCAACTCCAGACGACTACTGGCCTGCCACGCTACTGGTGGACTTTAATAATGTCTTTTATGCAACTCCAGACGACTACTGGCCTGCCACGCTACTGGTGGACTTTGCAGCTTCGTGCCACCCGAAGACGGACTTTTGCCAATCCACTGTTGGACTTTTGCCACCCGAAGACGGACTTTTGCCAATCCACTGTTGGACTTTTAGCTGCTCTGCCACCCGAAGATGGACTTTTGCCAATCCACTGTTGGACTTTAAGAATTCGCCACCCTTAGATGGACCTTTCGCCAATCCACTGTTGGACTTTTGCCACCCGAAGACGGACTTTTACCAATCCACTGTTGGACTTTTGCCACCCGAAGACGGACTTTTGCCAATCCACTGTTGGACTTGTGCCACCCGAAGACGGACTTTTGCCAATCCACTGTTGGACTTTTGGAATTTGCCACCCTTAGATGGACCTTTCGCCAATCCACTGTTGGACTTTTGGAATTTGCCACCCTTAGATGGACCTTTCGCCAATCCACTGTTGGACTTTTGGCTGCTTTTAACAATGCCAGACGACTACTGGCTTGCCACACTACGGGTGGACTTTCGCAAAATTCCAACACTGGATTACACTCTGCATCCGTGTCAGACATCTCTGCCGACTTTGCTGAGGAACAATGATCAATGACTTGACTTTAGAGGTTCCTGAGAGGATAGTATCTCTGCTGGAGAATGAATGAACAATCCGTCTGCTTCGAATTGTCAAGTTTGCCAAAAATAAATTGGACTTGAAGAATAATAAATCTGCCAGTAATCACTTCATCTGCTGGGGGAATGAATTCTGGTCACAGCGATTCCGCTGGGGATGAGAATTTCTTTGCATGGCGTCTTGCTAGGGAAGAAAAGTCATAAAAACTCTGCTTGGGGATCTATCCAATCCAAGACCCTTTGTAGGGGTTATCCACCTTCTGACCCGGCTGGGGAAAGACTGTACCATCCTTGTGGAGGAATAGATTTTGCCGATCTTATAAACCTCTGCGGGGAGAACAACAACTCAGCTGGGGAGTATTGCTGACAAGATTCGATGCTGACCTCTGTGGGGGATCATTACCAGAGACACAATCTTGATGGGGATCAGGGCTACTCTGCCAGGGATATGCAAATCCTGGTTAGAACATTCCACTGCAACTTGCTAGGAAAGAGTCCTTAGAGATCTGTTGGGGAAACCCAAAGCAAATCTACAGTAGTCTGCTGAAGAATATGACTGTCGAGCTTAGGATAAGTACCACAATGCACCATGTTAGGCGAGCTTCCCTTTACACAATTCCGTTAGGGATGACGAGTTTATAACAAACTCTGCTGGAGGAAACTGCTTTAAAACGTCTCGTGTTGGGGAATGCCTTTTTGAGAGGATTTTACAGAAGACTAACTGTCCTCAAACTCTACTGGGGATGATCAACACTTCATGCTGGGGAAACAAACATGCCCCATGCTTGGACAAACCAACAATTCATCCTCGAAGAGGATGTCATAAGAGGATTTTACAGAAGATTTAGCCTCTTCAAACTCCTGCGACTTCGCTGGGGATAATGACCATCAGTTTCAGTATCGGCGAGACCACTCTTTTGGGGAACTTGTGACCGTTATCGACACAGAAAAGCTTGTAGCTGTTGGAAGTACTGTATGAGAGAATCGACTTAATAAGATACAATGGTTCCCAGTTGAACTTAATTCAATGATACCGAACCGTTATGAACGACCGTCGACCGAGCGATGAACGCCGACCTCCTTACCCGTAATTGCCCCAGTCTTTTGCGTGGGGTAATTGATTACTGGTCTTATGCTTAAAATCATCTGCACCTGCTAACTGCAACAAAAGAATATGCACACATGCCCCGAATATTGCGTGGCTAGAATCCATCATCCGGGAGTATTCAACATTCAAAGTAATTTCAAATGTTTTTTCTGCGCATGTTATTGCAAGGCCGCCATGTTTTCAAATGCAATGTTTTATCAAAAATTAGGACGTTTTTGCAAACAAAGCAATAAAACAACAATAGAAAGCTTTTTATTGAAATTCAAATTATTGACTGAGAGCCCAGAATAGGCAATTACATCAGGAAGCAATCCCTGGAAAGAGGTGATCGCTGAAAATTGAGAAAAGAAACTATCCTAATGGCAATGTGAAAACGGAATTCCACTGAGTTTCCATTCTGTTATGACCAGTATGTCTTCAAAACTCCCCGACCTTGCCTTCTGAGGAATGATCAGACCGATTCCTATCTTTCAGAATGTCAGTTGTTCAAACGATAATGGGGTACAGATAACTCAGACCGTAGTCATTCGCTTAAATCCCTCTTTTGGGTGGACCGCCCTTTCAGGTTTTCGATCCACCAGGATACCCTTTTTTGCCTAAGTTGCCCTTTCGGGTTTTCAACTTACCGGGTGTACAATTTTTTCAATTATATCCCTAATTTTTGCCCGAACCTTATTCTGTTTTTGGTTCGCCGGGATGCCCTTTTTTGCCTGGATTTTTTTTATTTTATTATCCAGCGGGTCTATTCATGCGAAGTATTTTTTGACTACGTCCGAGTTGACAGGGGATGCAAAGTCTTCGCCATCCATGGTTGTAAGCATTAAGGCTCCGTCTGAAAAGACCTTTTTAACCACGAATGGGCCTTCATAGTTAGGAGTCCATTTGCCCCTGTGATCTGTATTGGGAGGAAGGATCCTTTTGAGCACTACATCTCCGACTTTGTAAACCCGAGGACGCACCTTTTGGTCAAATGCCTGCTTCATTCTGCGCTGGTATAATTGCCCATGACATACAGCCACCAATCGCTTTTCCTCAATAAGGCTCAGCTGATCAAATCTAGCTCGTACCCATTCAGCCTCATCTAGCTTAACATCAATCATGACTCTGAGGGACGGAATCTCTACTTCAACCGGTAGCACTGCCTCCATACCATAGACAAGTGAGAATGGGGTTGCCCCAGTGGACGTGCGTACCGACGTTCAATACCCATGCAAAGCAAATGGTAACATCTCATGCCAATCTTTGTACGTGACAACCATCTTCTGCACAATCTTCTTGATATTTTTATTGGCCACTTCGACCGCGCCATTCATCTTTGGACGGTACGGAGAAGAATTGTGATGTTCGATTTTGAAGTCCCGACATAATTCAGCCATCATCTTGTTATTCAAATTGGAACCATTATCAGTAATGATTCTTTCGGGAACTCCATATCGGCACATGATATCCCGTTTTAAGAAACGAGCTACCACTTGTTTTGTAACATTGGCATAGGATGCAGCTTCAACCCATTTGGTGAAGTAATCAATCGCCACCAAGATGAAATGATGACCATTAGAAGCTGTAGGCTCAATTTTCCCGATCATATCGATGCCCCACATGGCAAACGACCAAGGTGACGACATGATACTCAACGGATTTGGAGGCACGTGCACTTTATCTGCATAGATCTGGCATTTATGGCATTTGCGGGCATATTTGCAACAATCTGACTCCATAGTCAACCAATAATATCCCGATCTTAACAACTTTTTAGCCATTGCATGCCCTCCGGCATGGGTACCGAAAGAGCCTTCGTGCACTTCAATCATTAACAGGTCTGCTTCATGTCTATCCACACATCTAAGCAGGACCGCGTCAAAATTTCTTTTATACAGCACGCCATCTTTGTTCAAGAAGAAACCACCAGCTAGCCTTCTCAACGTTTTCCTGTCTTTGGACGATGCCCCGGGTGGGTACTCTTGATTGCTCAAGAAGCATTTAATATCATGGTACCAAGGCTTGTCATCGGGCGTTGCGTCGACCGCAAACACAAATGCAGGTCTGTCAAGGCGGGATACCTCAATCTTAGGTACATGGTTCCATCCTTGCACTTTGATCATGGAAGACAAAGTGGCCAAGGCATCAGCGAACCTATTCTCATCTCGAGGAATATGGTACAGTTTCACTGTTGTGAAAAATGTCAGCAATCTCCTTGTATAATCTTTATACGGCACTAGATTTGCTTGGTGCGTGTACCAACTCCCTTTCACTTGATTGATTACCAAAGCTGAATCACCAAATATATCAAGGGTCTTAATCCGTAGATTAATCGCCTCCTCGATCCCCATTATACAAGCTTCGTACTCTGCTTCATTGTTGGTGCATCCGAAAGTTATTCGGGCAGTGAAAGGCATATGAACACCTTTCGGCGTGATAAGAACTGCTCCAACTCCGCATCCATTCATATTGACAGCCCCATCAAACATCAGACTCCATTTGGATTCAGGGTCTGGCCCCTCCTCCGGGAGTGGTTCCTCGCAGTCTTTAGCTTTGAGAAACATGACGTCCTCATCAGGGAAGTCAAATTTTATGGGTTGGTAATCATCAATTGGCTGTTGCGCAAGATAGTCGGACAAGATACTTCCTTTGATGGCCTTTTGGGAAGTGTACTGAATATCATACTCTGTCAAGACCATTTGCCACCGTGCAACTCTGCCTGTCAGTGCTGGTTTCTCGAAAATGTACTTGATAGGATCCATTTTTGAAATCAACAAGGTTGTGTGCCTGACCATATATTGCCTCAATCGCTTAGCGGCCCATGCAAGTGCACAGCATGTCTTTTCAAGCATTGAGTACCGGGACTCACAATCATTGAACTTTTTGCTCAGGTAGTAGATATCATGCTCCTTCCTACCTGTCTCGTCATGTTGACCGAGAACACAACCCATGGAACCTTCAAGTACTGTCAGATACATTATCAGCGGTCTCCCTTCAACTGGAGGCATTAGAATTGGAGGTTCCTGTAAGTATTCTTTTATCTTATCGAATGCTAATTGGCAATCGTCATTCCACCTGACCGTTTGATCTTTTCTTAGCAGTTTAAATATTGGTTCACACGTGGCTGTTAGGTGAGATATGAACCTTGCAATGTAGTTCAACCTACCCAAGAAACCACGAACCTCTTTTTCTGTTCTCGGTTCAGGCATTTCTTGTATTGCTTTCACCTTGGCAGGATCAACCTCAATTCCTCTTTCGCTCACAATGAAACCCAGCAACTTTCCAGAACACACCCCAAACGTGCACTTGTTTGGATTTAATCTCAGACGGAACTTTCTCAACCTTTCAAACTGTTTTTTCAGGTTAATCAGATGTTCCTCTTCTGTTCTCGACTTGGCAATCATATCATCTACATAACATTCGATCTCCTTATGAATCAAGTCATGAAACAATGTCACCATCGCCCGCTGGTACGTTGCCCCTGCGTTTTTCAACCCAAAAGGCATTACTTTATAGCAATATGTACCCCACGGAGTAATGAACGTGGTCTTCTCCATATCCTTAGGTGCCATCTTGATCTGGTTGTACCCGGAGAACCCGTCCATAAAGGAGAACACTGAAAACTGAGCTGTATTATCGACCAGCACATCAATATGAGGTAGTGGAAAATCATCTTTTGGGCTAGCTTTATTAAGATCTCGATAATCCACACACATTTTCACTTTTCCATCTTTCTTCAGTACTGGCACGATATTGGCTACCCACGGAGGATATTTTGTCACAGCAAGAAAACCAGCATCCCATTGCTTCTGGACTTCCTCCTTAATCTTTAAAGCCATGTCGGGGTGAGTCCGACGAAGTTTCTGCTTGACTGGCGGGCATTCTTCTCTTAATGGCAGCCTGTGCACGACAATATCCGTATCCAACCCCGGCATGTCTTGATACGACCAAGCGAAGATGTCAACGTACTCGCGCAACATTTCAGTCAAAGTTTTCTTCACATCTGCTTGCAAGCTGGCACCAATCCTGATCTCTTTCTTGGCATCCTTGGTACCAATATTGATGATTTCTATGGTCTCTTGGTGAGGCTGGATGACCCTTTCCTCTTGTTTCAACAATCTGGCCAGTTCTTCAGGGAGTTCACAATCTTTCTCATCCCCTCTTCGGCTTGATAAATCGGATTGTCAAAGTCATACATAGCCATATCAAAATCGTTATCAGTAGTATCCGGAGGATCAAGTCTGCATGAACGGGTTCATGCCTTATTTTAGAATTTATTTTTAAGCAAAACAAAAGAAAATGAAACATTGCCATTTTATTATTTTTGTGCAAAAATAAAAACTGAAAGACAGAGAACAAAATTTGATTGCAAAACGTCCTTTATTAATGATTAAAAATTACAAATGCAACCAGGGTGGCCCTACACATGAATCTATACGCCTTGGGCAGAGCGTAAGATTTAGACATGCATTATGGTTAGAAAAAACAAAGAAAAATTACTCTGTCTGAAGAGTAACCCGGATGACTTCTTCAACGAACCAGTTCTGCACTTGTTGTCCCGGAGCATGAGGGCGTACCCAGTCGTCCAGGTCACAATCACTATCCTCTGTGGCTGCACAAGACTGGTCCGTGTAGATAATTCCCCCACTATTGAAAGTAATAGGTCCCCTGCTCCCCGCATCTGAAGTTGTAGAGGGATGATAACCAATACCAAATTTGTCTTCCTTCATTGGGGTCTCTATCAACCTGCCCCAACCTTGGGCGTTGCCTGCCCTGACGACTTCGACAACTTGTTTGTAAGATGAAATGGAGGTACCGGCCCCAACTGGTATAGAAGAAGACTCAGGTGCATCGTCAATATTGACCGCTTCAAATGATTGGCACAGCATCTCATGAATTTCTCCATCCATTTCAACGTACTTGAACGTGGATAAGTGACTGACAAAGATGTCTTCTTCCCCGCACACCATCACAACCTGCCCTTCAAACTCATACTTCAACTTTTGGTGTAAAGTGGAAGTAACAGCCCCGGCTCCGTGAATCCAAGGGCGTCCCAATAGGCAGCTATATGCAGGTTTTATGTCCATTACATGGAACGTGGATTTGAATACCTGTGGTCCAATTTGTACGGGCAATTCCACCTCACCAAACACAAATTGTCTGGTCCCATCGAATGCTCTGACCACCAATTCACTAGGCCTTAAGATCAAACCATCAACCTCCAGCTTCATTAACGCCTTCTTGGGCAAGACATTGAGTGATGAACCAGTGTCTACCAGTACATGAGATAATACTGCGCCCTTACACTCCATCGTGATATGCAAAGCCTTATTGTGGTTTCTTCCTTCAACAGTCAAATCTCTACTTGTAAAGCCCAAGCCATGGCTAACATTAACATTGGAGATTACGCCCTCGAGCTGATTAACAGTAATTTCTTGTGGCACGTATGCACTCTTCAATTCTTTCAACAACGCCTGCCGATGCGCATCAGAGCACATCAATAGTGACAAGATTGAAATCTTTGAAGGGGTCTGATTCAGTTGGTCCACAATCTTATAATCGCTTTTCTTGATTATCTTCATAAATTCTTCCATTTCCTTATCAAAAGTAATCTTTGTCTCTGCTTCAGGTGTAGGCGCATTTTCAACCACCTGTTTACCTTTAGCCTTTGCTGCAGCTTCTGCCTCTTTATCACTTCTCAAGGTTTGGGGAGCGAACAACCTTCCACTCCTTGTAAAGCCCCCTACACCCCCTACATTATCAATATTTGGGCTGACTGACGACTCAACTTCCTGCTTTTTACCTTCGTAATATACATCTACCCCATAGTGCCATGGGATAGCCTTCGTAGATGTGAACGGAATTGGTCCTGGCACCGTGATAGTGACAGGACTGGGCCTTTCTTGCGCAACACTCGCCACGGGAACTGCATTGATCGGCATTTGAATCTCAGCGGGAGTGTAATAGATGGTCACGGTTGATATCTCATCAGTGTCTTTCACGACTCTGTCGAACTGTAGACATCCTTCATCGATCAGATTCTGTAAACCCACCTTCAACTTATTACAGCCATTCTCCTGATTCATACACTCAGAACAATCTTGATTACAGCCCGGGAACACCTGTCCCTTCAATAAACGATCTTTTACCAACAACAAAGAAGTTCTCACTTGATGGATATCTGCCACCAGATTCAATCTCCTCCCATCTTCAACAGCGTATACATTTGCTGCACTATGATCAGGCATGGGATGCTGAGTAATATTAAGAGCGGGAGAGAAATTGATGGCTTTAGCATCAATCAAATCTTGTACTTTATGATGGAAAGCCCAGCATTTTTCAATGGAGTGCCCCTGAGCACCTGAGTGGAACTCACAATGAGCATTAGCATCGAAGTTAGGTGGCAGGTTTCCAGCAACCGGAGCTTTCATATTACGGAGTTCTACCAACTTTAACTCAAGTAGCCGGGACAACAGCGCGACATAAGTCATAGGGAGAGGATCCATCTTACGATCCCTCTGCCTAGACCTTTGCTGGAAAAAAGGTTGTTGCTGTTGAACTTGTTGTTGGGGTTGTTGTTTCTGAACAGACGGTGTGGGGATTGTTACAGCATCTACCTGATAATAAGCTTGAGAACGCCCTCAGCCTCGTCCTCTAAACACATCATTCGTATCACCTTCTCTTCTTTTCTGGTTACTAGCAAACGGTTTCTTCGTCCCCGAAGAGCCAGCCCCACTCACATCTTGGATCTTTCCAAGCTTTAACAGACTTTCTATTCTTTCTCCCGCAATCACAATATCAGCAAATCCAGTTGACGGACAAGCAGCTAATCTATCAAGATAGGCCCCTTGCAAGGTGCCCATAAACATATCCGCCATTTCTCTGTCTGACAAGAGAGGTTGAATCTGGGCAGCCATTTCCCTCCACCTCTGTGCATATTCTTTGAAACTCTCCTTGGCATTTTGTGACAACCCCTGCAATTGAGTGCGGTTGGGCGCCATGTCAATATTGTACTGGTATTGCTTCAGGAACGCTTCTGCCAGATCTTTCCAACTCTTCACAGCAGCTCTATTCAACTTCATATACCAGGTCAAGGACGCCCCAGCCAGACTGTCCTGAAAATAGTGCATCCATAGCTTCTCGTCATCCGTATGGGCTGAAATCTTCCCAAAGTAAGCTTGAAGATGCGTTTGGGGACACGCATTGCCGTGATACTTATCAAAAGTAGGAGGTTTGAATTTAGGGGGAATTCTGACTCCTGGGACCAGCCCCAAGCTAGTAACATCAATGCCCATAGAGTTCTTGCATTCTATGGCCCTGATCTTTTCTGCTAACTCATCATACCTTCGATCACCTTGATTACCCACATCAGCATCCAGCAGAGTAAATTGGTCTTCCAAAGGATCTTCAAGAGTAACACCAACATGCCTACCATTTCCATTACCCCAATTGTTACCACCAGGAGGAGGGTTGCCACCGGGAGGAGGAATGCCATGTCCCTGTGAATTGTCATGGTGATCACCTTCGGGCCCATTGTCTGGACGCTCGACCAGAAGCCTCAATCTCTCCTGATTTTGCGCCATGCCAGTCATGAGGGTCATGAACTGGTCCATACGCGCCCTCATTTCAGCCAAATCACTTTGCACTTGATCCATGATTCTTACTTGATTTCTTCGCGTCGAATATCGGTGAATATGATTCTCAGCTATACTGCCTGAAACCAAATAAAGGTTAGAGACCCTGCAACGAGTACCTGAAAAGCAAGTAACAAAAAATGCAAAATGATATGCAATGCCATGCAATGCCATGTTTGTCATTTCCGAGGTGCTTTATACCCTGATTCCAATCCAACCACAGAAATCTGAAGACCAGAAATCGTGATATAAAGAGACGTGTCGTGGTCATGTGCTCGTGTACAGATATCTGATAAAGAGTAATTCTGAATAAACTGCTCATACTCATTCAACGAAGTATTCAAGTACATTTAAGAAAGGTTCAACCGCAAATGCAATACAAGGAAAAATGGATCCATCAACAAGCCTGATGGTAACCATTAACAACAAAATATAAGGAAAAGAACATCAGTCTGACAATTCCACATCCTTCAGCTTATCACTTGAGTATTTGATCTCCTCAAAAAGTATACGGGTACGCTGGTGATTCGGCTTTTCAATCATTTCTTTGATCAAGACATCCCTTTTCTCAAGAGCTTCATTTAAAGAACCCATATGCAGCATCAGAGCCTCGTCATCACACACTCCTTTGTGTCTCTTTATGCCAGCTTGCGTCTTGAGTATCTCCCTTTCTATCATGACTTCTTCAAGCTCTTTCTTGGTATTCCTCAGCTCACCTCTAGCTTCTTCTAGCTGTTCTTGACTCTTACCGAGGCTTTCCCGATACTATCTCCTCTGCTCATGCGCCTTTTCAAGCTCTTCGTCCTTAATCTGCAACTGTTCCTGTAATTCAGCATTCTCTATCCTAACTTCGTCCCAAGCGTGCTGAAACTTTGTTAACTTTTCTTTGGTCTGTGCTAACGCCTGTTTGGTTTGCTTGTGGGCTTGAGTAGCATCATCAACACCTTTACTAATCTTCCAGAAATGTTGGGCTCTTCCAGCAAAGTCTTTTTCTTTTGCAGTTAGGATTTGTTCAGCATCTTGGGCTTTCCGCTCCAGCTCTTTGTTGGCATGTAGAGCATTCTGAAGACGGCTACTCAACTCGGAATTCTCTCCTTGGAGCTTTTTCACCAAGGCTTGCAACTTGTCAACTTCTTCCACAGTAGCAGTGCTTCTTACTTTCTCATTCTCCGGATACAAAAGGGGTGCCTTACCAAAAGCCAAGAGAAAATCTTCAACTCTTTTCTTCACCCACTCTTCATATGCTGGATAAACCCGGTTGTTAGGCTTGCTTAGAGTAACTTTCCCCTTTTTCAATATGCTACCCCAGCTTTCAGAAGCTTTCTGTGCTGCTTCCCAACCATCTGATGTATGAAAATAGAGGGACTCCTCCACATCTCTCTTAATAGGCGGACCTATCAGGGCATACCCAAATTGTCGAATGGCCAAAGAAGGATTGTAGTTAATCCCACCTAGTCTTCCTATCAGTGGAACGTTAGGGAATTTACCACAGCTGTGGATAATATTCTTGCCAATCAGCCCGTGATCTACCCATACGATGTCCTTGGCCACCAATCCCATTAAACGCTGTTTCCACTCTAGAGAATCTTTGGAATCCACAAAAGCCCCTGATTGTGGTAAACGGCCTGCAAACCACTTATAGAACAAGGGTGCACAACAACGAATTATCCCTCCTCTTTTCTTTTCGTTTCGGTTGTACAACGAGTAGTGAAGATCTCCCAGTAGCGCTGGCACCGGGTTCTTCATCAGGAATATTCGTATAGCGTCCGTATCAATGAAATCCGGCTCGTTGGGAAACAACACTATGCCGTATATACAAAGGGCTAGCAAAGCATTAAAAACAAGCCAATTCTCGCCTTTAGCTGCTTCCTGGGCCTTCTTAATCAGATATTCCAGCTTGTAACCACGAATCTTTCCTTTGTTGGAGACATTGGCGCCTAACTCTGATTTGCTCAAATAAAGAGCACTAGCCACCTTTCCAAAGTCAAGATCCCCCACCGATCCAAAGAAAGGGGGCTCCTCCTTGATAGCAATCCCCAACATGTTGGAATACTCCTCCAAGGTAGGAACCAACACATAGTCTGGAAATACAAAGCACCTCAGAGGCGGATCATAGAACTGCATCAACGTATGGAGACCTCTGGCTTCATAATCACTGACATTACGGACCATAGATAAAATCCACCCATATTTCTCTTCAAAAGCTTCTCGTACTGCAGGGCTCGCCATTCCCTTCAGCATAACAATAGGGCCTAAAGTAGGCGTAAGGAACTTATAGCTGATGATATTCTTCCTCTCTTTAGCGTTCATCTTTGCAGGGACCTGATGACTGGAATCAAGGGTAATATATGCACCTGGAAATGAATAAACATGTATGTTAGGATATGATAATGTAATGCAAAGGGCAATGTGATCAGGTAATCAGGTGTCTGTGCTGAACTGTGAACGGTGTCAGTGTAGCTCTGAGACTAATATAGAACCATAAATAAGAACCATCTGAATACAATAGGATGAAACTTCCTTTTTGTGCAATGATGATAGAAAACCAGGTATGTAGGAGGTCATGGTTACCTGCAAACCTGTAAACAACCCGCCCTCCTCACATGTGGGTACTAGGATGTTCAGTATCCCGGGCTCTCAGGTCAAGAAATGATGATACGTTCACCATTTCTGGTTTGGCATCATCATCAATCGAGGAGGCCTCAACTGATTCTCCAAAACAAAAAGGTCCTCAGCTTCTGGCACTGAGGTCGAGAAGCAATAGTACATTCATCCCTCAGGGTACAGTACTATCGCCAATCGAGGAGTGCCTCCGCTGATTCTCTTTCAAAAAGGGATGTCCTATAGCAAGTTCTCAGCATTGGGTCCTCGGATCGAGAATGTGCAATGGGTTTGCCACGGAATGTGGTCTGCCACTGTCACAACTCGGGAGGAGTGCCGCAACTGAGTCCTCGGGAATGGTCACCAGAGTCGACAGTTCCTCAAGAGAATAACCACTGGCCTGCATAACATGCAGTAGCAGAAAGCTCCTGATAGAACCTCGTCTGGTTGTGGGTCTCATGAACAACAATACGTGGTCACCACCACGCAAGCGTCACGACTATCCACTCTAATACCTATGGGTGTACTCAAGCCTTGGTAGTGGGCTCATATCTCAGAACACCCTGCCCGCCAAACAGAAAACAACAGCACGATCCAGCACAATAATGATATGTAATGCAGTAAATGTGATAAATACAGTAAAGTACAGTAAAGCAGCAATACGGTAAATAATAATACCATACAACAGTAAATACCGCAAACAAAATACACCCAATGAAAGAAAAGCAAACAAGCGCTAGGATTGACTCGCTAAGGAAACCAGAGATTCTGGGTTCGATCCCCAGCAGAGTCGCCAACTGTCGCTCCCGGGATTTTCATCCAGGTACAAACGCGAAAGTGGCACCGAACAGAGTCGCCAGCAATGTGTATTTATCCCAAGAGAGGGAAAGGAAACACCGCATAAACCTGAAGGAACGGAAAAGAGCATGGTCTCACGACCAAGAGAACTGGGTTCGGGAGTCGGTTACGCGAGAGGAAGGTATTAGCACCCCCACGCGTCCATCGTACCCGATGGGATCCACGCTTGCTTGTCTCGATCAAAGGGTGTAGAAAAGAATACTGGAAAAGGATCTGGAAAAGGAATGGAAAGAGAAAGAGAAACAAATGTAGGGAAAATAAAAGAAGTGCTCGAATGGGCCCTACCCCACTGCCCACGTATCTCATCGGGAGCATGAGAATCAGAGCGACGTAGTTCCCCTCACTAGGGAAAGATGTTTGTGTTTTTTAGAGAACGGCTTACGTTCTAGCTCAGGTGTTGCAGGCTCGCTGGTCCGAGTGCGTTACCATCTTGCAAGAGAATGAGTAGAAGCACGTTCGTACGCCGAGAGTGAGTGAGGTAAGAAAAGAATTCCCGAAGGAAAGACGTTATTGTTTGTTTTGGTCTTTTAAGAGTTTTTTATTTGTTTGCATATGATAGTGTATCTGAATCTTAGTCATTGGAATGTGTGCATTCTCACATTCCAAGATGGAATGGGTAAGAAAGCACACTAAGAGTGAAGAAGACCCCCACACTTAGTTCCAATTGTCAAGGTTCAAACACACTAGCGTATTTGTGTTTATTAAGTGTTTTTGTTGATTAAGAAATGAAGAAGTGTTTTTTATTTGTATCTTCCAACAAGTATTGCATTTAAGTCCCTCACACAAGATCAAATGTTTAACACATTGACCCAAGATGGGTTATATGCTATACATTTTAAGATTATAAGAGAAGACCCCTTATAATCTTTTCTTTATGTGAGAGGCCTAAATGCAATAAATGCCTACCTTTATTAAATGTTTTGAGTTTCCTTTAAGAGATGAGAAGAGAGACTCAAGAGAGAAGAAAGGTAAAATCTATGTGGATAAGACTCAATCCTAGTTGATTAGTTAAGGGAGTGATTCTAATGGTTTATGAGGTTTCAGCCTAAAGTCTAAAGAAAGAAGGAATTAAACAATTCACTTCTAAAGAAGAAGATGAATTGTAATTCACAAAGGGAAAGTGATGAGTTATTAAAAGAAAGCACATAAGTGCTTAACAAAACACAAAATGGAATTGTAAAAGATGAAGGGATAGAAGTTTGAATGTGGATTCCTTATCCACACTCAATTGAAACTTACCAAAGCCCCTACATGGTTAGTAGACATGTGTAAGAAATATAGGGAGTAAAAGAACATTTATGCACCATAAAGCTCAAAAGAATTAGTTGAGAAATCAAATTCTAAGGTCACAACCAGAATGTACATCACATGGTAAACAAATGATCATTATCATGCAAGTCCAAGTGGATAGGCAACAAACATCCTCCATGGCATTAGAACATGCCACCATAAGAAAAGGGAGAATGAAAGATGAAAGGAAAAAGAAGAAATGTGCATAAATGGAACATGTAATCCATGGATCAGAATTGAAATGAAATGAAAAATGATTTCACAAACATCTCACAAGTATTCATGCATGACACATCAAAACATTTAAGAAGTGATAGAAGAAGTAGAATTGAAATGGAAGTTCCAAACAAAGGAAAGTGCAAACACAACATGTTAAAAGTGCACAAGGTTCAAATGATAACCAACATGCAAAGATGACATATGATATGTATCAATGACCTATAATGTCAAGAGTGTAGTTCACAAAATAGGCAAATGATCATGCAAATATGTCCAAAAGAAATCATGTAAACATGCACAAAGATTACAATGATGTGACATGTTATAATGCTTTACATGAAATGCATCAAACAAAAATCAAATGGCCTCATGAAAATTATGAAAACATGGTATTGAAGTTCACTAATCATAGATGAATCACATATCAAAGTAGCATACAGGGAACCAAGGCAAAATGATGTCAAACAATGCACTTAGGTCAAGTAGACATATCATACAAGGTAGCACAAAATGACCACCAAACATGCCATAAACTGACCTAAAAAATCAAATAAAAATCACTTAACATACCTCAAGATGATAATGACTCAATGCAAAAAGAAGAGCATCAAAACAATTTTTAATGATCAAGAACAAAATTAAACAAGATCATGTACCACATTAAGAATGCACACCAAAGAAATTCAAAGAAAATTATGGAGCAGGGGTAAAGAGGTCATAAAATCAGCAAATAAAATCATGAAAAATTTTCTAAATGTTTTAATGATGCTCATGAATTTTTGTGGAATTTTATGATAAAGTTTGATATTTTTAAAAATTAAAAAGAAAACGTGTAGTAAAAATAGAAAATAAAATGTAATGCAAAAATGAATGGGGGTGCATGCTTAGTAAAAAATGAGTTCAAAAATGGTTTGGGCTTAAGGCATGGGGGTGTGGATATCAATCTGGCTTAGGTCCAATAAGCGCGCAAAACACCATAACTAGCATGTTCTTCAGTCAACATAGTCAAAGCAATCCAAGCCATCAGATTAAGTCATAGTCAAACAAAAGTCAAAGTACACAGATCCAACACACGCACATGAGGTCACACACAAATTATCATGTACTGCATCACACAATGTTTAAGTAAAATCAGAAATTAGGCACATGGCTTGCACGTGAATTTTAATGTGCTGTCAACATAGTAGCCACACGATCACACACATCCAACGGTCACGACTTAAAATGCACTAAACCCTAATTCAAACCCTCACCGGCCGGAGAGAGACCTCCGGTCACCTTCTCCGGCCACTCTCCGGCGACTGCAACTTCCAAACCATCCAAAAAATCACGTAGCATACATCAAAATAAAGAGGAAATCACGTACATTCCAAATCCATCAATGAAATCATCAAACCATTCACATATAGCAAGGAACAAGCACGAACATATTGCCCTAAGTTTTTAGATCTAAGCTTCTAAGAAGCTCTATCAACTAGCCAGAGTTCAAATGCTCCTAGTGAGCTCATATCATCATGAAAACAACAAAATAAACAAGTAAACGTGAGAGAAGAGTTTGTAAGCTTCGGAACCTGATCTTGCAGTTCTTGTAGAGTCTGAGAAAACCAGAGGAAATGCTTGCTTCTTCCTTAAGCTTCACTTGGCCAAATAAAGGCGTTGATGAAGATGATGATTCTGTGGAGAAGAAATGAGATCCAAGCTCAAAAATCAGTTGCTCTTTGGTGAAGTTGAGAGAGAATCATAGAAGATTTAGGAGGAGGATGAACAATGTGAACTCGAAGATTCCTTGCAATGGTGATGTTGAGAGTAGAGCAGAGAGAGTTTTTTGGAGAGAATGTGGAAGAATGAAGCTGAAAATGAAATTAGAGAGTGAGGTTTGGTTTTATAGTAAACTCTAACCATGGTTTAATGAGTGAGTTAACTGAGTTATGTGGAGTTAAGTGAGTCATCCCTAACTAACTGAGTCAAGTTAGTTAGGGAGAGCCAGGATATGGTGTGGCTGGTTCATAATGTGTTACCATGTTCTTGCTGCTAAACTTCTATAGCAAGCTTCCAACCTTTCCCTTTTCATGTATGACTCGAGCAAGTGTGTAAAGAGTGCAGGCATGTGTTGGTCTCAATAAGGAAGCAAACATACAACTTCTGTCATGTATTTGATGTGTGATTGAACCAAAATTATGCAGCAAGTCATCATTGTAACAGTGGGTGTTTGAGAATGGAATTCTCTATGTTCATGGCATGAAACCGTATGGTTTTGGAATCAATGAAAAGAGGGAACATAATAGAACAACTTTGGTATGAAAAATGAGTTGACATAATGCTTGGGAAAGGTTGAAACATGACCTGAAACACAAAGGTTCGGAAGCTAGTTATGGACGAGGAAATGAGGTTGGCTGGCAAGGTGTACCTGTCATGGATTTTCAGCAAGATCATCACAACTTGGACTCAACATAACTTCTTGACCTTTGATCAAATGAAAAAAACATGAACACCAATCTTAAAGATCTCACATAGAGGAACAACTTTCATGTTGAAAGATTTTTCATTTGAGGCCTTTAACCATGAGAAAAACAAGTGGACATTTGGCCCACCACATGTTTGTTAAAATGACTGCGCGCGTGCCCTGAAAATCTTGGTCATGACCTAGTTTTGAACCTACTTTGCTCAAACTTTGATCAATCATATCTCACTCAATTTTTATCCAATAGAGATGTTCCACATATGGATGTGAAGCTTAAAACAAGATCTTTTGTTGTGGCTGAGTGGAATTTTCATTTGGTGCTTCAATTTTAAATGGCCTTGGTTCAAAATCTGATGCAAAATGGCCAAAACTTGCTATTTTTAGTAACCCTTCTTCTTCCAAAAATGGCAACTTTCCACCTCTTGATTTTTTCATGATTCCTTTGGAGTTTCTTGACCAAATTTTGTACATTGGACACATATAACATGAATTTTACGGATTTGGCCTCAAAAAGTCAAGAGTTGACTTTTTCCTCTGATTATTTGACTTGGCCCCAATTTCCCTGATTTTTTATCCTTCTCCCAATTGAACCACTTCTAAAACCAATTGAGAGGTGATTTTCCACATACATACACTTAGGGACATATAGAATACCATGACATCAAGTTTTGTCCCAAAAATCAAAGATATCCTGATTTTATTAGAAACCCTAGTTTTGGTGCCCACCTCCTAGGAGAAAAATGTACAGTCTTCAATTTCAAATTCCTCAGAGTATGTTGTGTATCCTCTTAAAGGATGATGAGATATACCATTTGAGGATGATTTTGGATCAATGAGCTATCTCTTTTGAGGGTTTTCCTTCAGTTTTTGAACCTCTTGCATAGTGAAAGATGTAGTGCTTCAATCTCCCATTGAATCTCTCATTCTTGAGGTTGTGGATGTTCCATTGAGATAGTATGAGACATGAAAGGCCTCTTGGCTTGCCTTGAGGAAACTTGATTGACCTTTTTGTGCTTTGAATGATCCCTTGATTGACCACCTTCCACCTGATCCATGCCCTGATGGTAAGAAGGATGCTATGCTTCATTTTTCTATGTTAAATGCAATGTAATGTTAATGAGGTGGATATGATATGATAAATGATAATGCCATGCTATGATGACAAAGAGGGAGAGCAAATTTTGGGGTATTACATCCCTAAGAAAAAAGAGCAGGATATTGGGAATATCTCTCTCGGAAAGCAAAGGCGACGATATCAACCAGTAGTAGCTATAACTCTTGCAATCAATCCTACTCCTGTTCCTACGTATCAACCTCAGGTTGCACAGAGCCAACCGAATCAACAGCAATTTCAGTAAAGGACACAACAGTCTCTTCAGCAGACTCGTCCTCCATACAACAACAACCGTACAACGCGACCACCAGGGTTCGACCCTATACCCATGTTGTACGCAGAATTTTTTCCGTTACTACTAGTCAAGGGGCATGTCCAAACTAAGTGTCCTCTTACAGTACCGGAAAATCCGCCTTTTTGGTTCAAAACGGATCAGACTTGTCCTTACCATCAAGGAGGACCAGGGCATAAAATAGAAAATTGTCTCAGTTTCAAATCCGATGAGCAAAAGCTTGTTAGGAGCAGGGTCTTATCTTTCAAGGATACGAATCCTAATGTTCTCACAAACCCGCTGCCTCAACATGGGAAACCTGCAGTCAATTTGATAGAGGGAGAATCTAACAACAACTATCAAATTCATGATGTACTCTTATTAAGGGCTAACTTGGTCAAGATGCATTGTAGACAGAGTGGATACGGCCATGTGCCACCTCATAACTATCACCAGTGTGATATTTGCTCTAAAAATAATCAGGGATGTTCTGTGGTGCAATCAGCTCTACAGGAACAGTTGGATCTCGGGTGGATCCAAGAGCATCGAGTTCGTGGAGTCAACATGACCTATACGAATTCCAACATCATTCAGAACCACGACATCCGTGCAATGAATGTCAACTTGGCAGCGATGCACTCGAGGCAAAGCCAGTATCATAATCTGCCGCGACACGATTACAATTCCTGTCTGACTTTCTCGAAAAATAAACAGGGATGCTCTTTTGTACAAGAGGCCCTCCAACGTTATATGGATCTTGGATGGATCCAGGACTACCATGATAGGAATCCCTATCAGATCAACATGATTCAAATCTTCGATATTTGTCTGATGAATACCATCTTGGTGGAGTTACACGCTAGGCAGGTCCAACTTGGTTTTCTCACTTCGCATGATTATCTGACCTGTAAAGGATGTTGTGAGAGTAACCAAGGGTGCGCTCTTGTTCAAAGAACTTTACAACACTTGTTAAACCACTGGTGGCTTTCGATCTATATGGATGAAGACACGCAACAAATCAGTGTGGTTGATGGGAACCCTACTCGGCATCGAAGTCAGGATGTCCGATCTACGGAAACAGATCTAGTGAGGTTACGCTGCATTCAAAGCGGGCGTGGCCAGGTGCCACCACAAAACTATGAACGTTGTAGAGTCTGTTCAGAAAATAACCAAGGATGTTACCTCGTGCTAGCAGTCCTTCAAGGTCAGTTGGATCGTAAGGAGATTCACCCATACCTAGCTTCGGGGTCCATTGACTGGACGCCAGACTACTTCGCAGATTAAATCGGAGACGTGGTTGTAATCTCTAACCCTGAGAGGAACAAGGATGTTTGTACCGTCATCCCTCTACTAGACAAATCAAAGGTTCTTAGCAAGGAACTGATCAAAGTTACTTACGACAGTCAGAAAAATTAGAAGGCTCATGTAGTTATCTATCTGTCGGGACCATTACCGTATGAATCAGCTAACGCGATCCCTTACAAATACGGTGCAACGATAATTGAGAATGGAAAGGAAATTCCATTACCCTCCGTCCTAAATATTGCAAACATCAGTCGAGTAACACGGAGCGGTCGAATCTTCAACCGAGGAGTTGGAGAACCTAACAAAGAAAAGGAACTTCAGCCAGAATCTCCTGATCCACCAGTCGGTCAATCTAGTAATCCCGACCTTTCAAAGAATGACGATGAGATGGTAAAGCTCATCCAAAGGAGTGAATACAACATTGTTGATCAGCTGTTACAACCGCCTTCAAAGATCTCAGTGCTATCACTTTTACTCAGTTCTGAAGCCCACGGAGAGGCTCTACATAAAGTCTTAGAGCAGGCCTTTGTGGAATAGGATGTGTCAATACGACAGTTCGATAGTATCATCTCTAACATCACTTCCTGCAACAACTTAGGATTCAGTGATGAGGATTTGCCAGAGGGGGGCAAAAGCCACAACATGGCGCTCAATATCACAGTTAACTGCCAGGACAATGCTTTAGCCAGCGTACTGGTAGACACAGGATCGGCCATCAACGTTATGCCTAAGTCCACTTTAATGCGACTATCATTCAAATGATCCCCGATGAGGGGCAGTGAGGTTATCGTCAAAGCCTTTGACGGATCTCGGAAAGTAGTTATCGGCGAAGTCGACCTTCCTATAACTATCGGTCCTCATAATTTCCTAATTACTTTCCAGGTCATGGACATCCGGGCAACATATAGTTGCTTATTAGGAAGACCTTGGATACACCAGGCTGGGGCGGTCACTTCGACGCTTCACCAAAAACTGAAGTTCGTCAAGAACGATCAACTCGTCACGGTTTATGGAGAACACGCCTTGCTCGTGAGCAACTTGTCATTATCTACTTGTGTAGAACTGAGGAGGTTGTTGGAACTCAGTTCCAGGCACTTTCGGTAAACACGGAGAATCCGTCATAGAAGGGAACCTCGATTTCTTCATACAGAGATGCTCTCGAGGCAATTGAAAGTAATAATATGAAAGGATGGGGACAGCTTGTCATTCCTACTGATAATAAAACAAAGAAGGGTCTTGGTTTTTCTTCAACCTGCACCCAGACAGCTGCTAACGATGAAAGTCTTCATCCCATTCAGGATTTCTTCCACAGTGGAGGTTTCCTTCACCTAGTTCCTCAAACAGTCCATACTATTAACGAGGGAGATCCCTTTGATACAGATGAGGAATGGAAGTCCTATCTTAATGAGGACGGCTATATGTCTCAGGAAGAGGTGCCTACGCCCTTTTGCTATCCCGCACAGAGTCCGAGATTTATACCCAGGTCAGTCGTCGAAATGATATATGGAGATTATGATCCGGAAGGATGTCGTGCTCCACCAAATTCATTAGAGGAAGATACTCTGATGAAGACAACTTTGACCACGACTATTATGGCCCAATGGATGGCCTGCCTATCTGGCAACCGTACCTAGGAGACTTGGGGCAAGAAAATTAGCCGAACAATGAAAATCAGCTGAGCGTCATTGAACATAATACCTGCATCCCCACCCTGTCATGGGATCAACACTCAGGTCATTCAGAACCTATCCAGTACGACGATGAATTGGTAAAGCTTGCCGGACTAGAATTCATCAACTATGCTTTTCCTGAGGTCAATGTCATCGAGAGAGATGACTCCTCAAGTTCCAAAGAAGTGTGGGACACCTTGGGACAACCAGGTGGAAAATTTGACTACATGGTCAAGTACACCACTCCCGGAAGCTCTCGCATCAGGCTCGAAGACATTCAGCCAACTGGATGGGGAGATTTTCTTGAGAGCAGAAATACTATGCAAAATACAACAGAGGAATCCTCCTACGACAACTCTGCCTGGGAGACAGATTCCAATGATCCTGCTCCGCAAAAAATCAGTGTTATTTCTGAAGACAAATCAAGGAAGGTACCAGACTTTGTGATTCACCGAGGAGTTCGCCGCCAATGGGTTGCTGTCAATGTTCCGAAGATTGTTCATAAGTCAAAGTAATTGTCGTCTTTAACCTTTCACCCTGCCCAGGTGAAACCGAAGTTTTGATAGGGCTCACTTTCTGTAAATTTCCCTCTTCGCTTCGCCCAAAGCGACAAAGTTTTGTTTTATAGGGTTGTAGTTTCAAGAATCGACAAATCATAAATAAAATAACTTCGTTTTGTAATTTCCGCATTAATTGTTGTTTTCTTTTTGCTTTTTCCGAAAATGGTAATCCTAAAAAAATCTCAAATAATAAAAACAAGCTGTTTTTCAAAAAAATAAAATACACTGCACACACTTGCATTTTCTCTATCTCTTCTAAACACAAATCATCACGTCATGCAGATTGCTTGTTTTAAACCCCGTTGAAACATACGATCCGATGCTTTCTCCCGACTTTGAATTCTCGGTATTTGGGGCTGATGAAGAAGTTGACGACGAAATTCCAGAAGAGATCTCCCAATTACTCAGACTGGAGGAAGGGTCCCTTGAACCTCACAAAGAGCCGTTAAAAATAGTCAACTTGGGTTCAGAAAAAGAGAAAAAAGAAATCAGGATTGGGCACTGCTCAGTCCATCTGCCAAATAAAGTTTGATAAAGCTTCTCAGAGAATTTCCCGATGTGTTCGCTTGGTCCTACCAGGACATGCCAGGGTTGGATACCAGCATCGTGGAACATCATCTACCATTAAGTTCAGAATTCCCGCCAGTAAAATAGAGGTTGAGACGGACTCATCCAGACATGGCCATCAAAATTAAAGAGGAGGTACAGAAACAGATTGACGTAGGTTTCCTAGTCACATTGGAGTATCCTCAATGGTTATCCAACATAGTACCCGCTCCGAAAAAGGACGGAAAAGTTAGAATGTGTGTCGATTACAGAGATCTAAATAAGGCTAGTCCAAAGGATGACTTTCCTTTACCACACATTGATATGCTGGTTGACAGTACAGCAAAGTTCAAAGTATTCTCATTCATGGATGGATTCTCGGGCTATAATCAGATAAAAATGGCGCCGAAAGACATGGAGAAAGCTTCGTTCATTACCCCATGGGGTACCTTTTGTTACAAGGTAATGCCGTTCGGTTTGAAGAACGCCGAGGCAACCTATCAAAGGGCCATGACTACTCTGTTTCATGACATGATACACAAGGAAATCGAGGTATATGTCGATGACATGATTACAAAATCTACGACAGAAGACGAGCATGTGACCCACCAGTCAAAACTATTCGAGCGGCTGAGAAAGTACAAACTCCGCTTGAATCCCAACAAATGCACCTTCGGTGTCCGTTCAGGGAAACTTTTAGGGTTCATCGTCAGCCAAAAAGGAATTGAGGTTGATCCTGATAAGGTCAAGGCCATTCAAGAAATGCTTTCTCCGAAAACTAAAAAACAAGTCAGAGGATTCTTGGGACGTTTGAACTACATCTGCAGATTCATATTCCTCATGACCGCGACGTGTGCGCCGATTTTCAAATTACTTAAAAAGAACCAGGACTGCGTTTGGACAGAAGATTTCCAAACCGCATTCGACAGTATTAAGGAATACCTGTTGAATCTGCCGATTCTATCACCTCCAGTGGAAGGAAGACCACTAATCATCTACCTCACAGCCCTAGAGGACTCAATGGGTTATGTGCTTGGTCAACAAGACGAGACAAAAGAAAAGAGTCTGCCATATACTATTTGAGCAAGAAATTCACCGAATGCGAGACTCGGTACACTATGCTTGAGAAAACTTGTTGCGCTTTGGCTTGGGCAGCTAAACGTCTTCGCCAGTACACGATTCGTCACACTACTTGGTTAATCTCATAAATGGATCCAATCAAGTACGTCTTTAAAAAACCTGCTCTCACGGGAAGGATTGCCCATTGACAGATGTTGTTATCAGAATATGACATCGAATACCATGCTCAAAAAGCCGTTAAAGGGAGTACTTTAGCCGATCATTTAGCTCATCAACCGATTGACGATCAAGAATCAATCGGGTTTGACTTCCCAGACGAAGATGTCATGTATCTAAAAATGAAAGATTGTGATGAACCGCTACCCAGTGAAGGGCCAGAACCAAGTTCCCAATGGGGACTAATCTTTGAAGTAGTTGTCAATCATTATGGAAACGGAATATAGGCAATCATCATAACACCTCAGGGTATCCACATTCCTTTCACTGCCAGACTTACATTCAAGTGCACAAACAATGAGGCCGAATACGAAGCTAGTATTATGTGTCTCGAAGAAGCGATCGACTTAAGGATCAAGAACTTGGATGTATACGGCGACTCAACCTTGGTTATCAATCAGATTAAAGGAGATTGGAACACATACCAATCTGGATTGATTCATTACAAAGACTATGCGAGAAGGTTGTTACCTTTCTTCAACAGAGTCGAGTTTCATCATATCCCTCGTGAAGAGAATCACATGGCTGATGCACTAGCCACCCTCTCTTCCATGATTAGTGTAGGTCAATGGACCGACCTACCTAAGATCGACATAATGCGCCTTGAACGGCCCGTTTACATCTTCACGATTGAAGCAGTCATAGACGACAAATCTTGGTACCACGATATCAAATGCTTCCTTCAGAAACAAGAGTACCCATCTGGGGCACTAAGAAAAGACAGAAAACCCTCAGAAGGCTGGTAGGCAGTTTCTTCCTAAGCGGTGATACACTCTATAAGAGGAACTTTGACATGGTCTTGTTCCGATGTGTAGACAGAACAGAAGCAAACATGCTGATAAAAGAAATTCGCGAAGGATCCTTTGGCACTCATGCCAACGGACACATAATGGCGAGAAAAATTCTAAGGGCGGGGTTCTATTGGTTGACAATGGAATCCGACTGCTACAAGTACATGAGGAGGTGTCACAAGTGTCAGATATACTCAGACAAAATCCATGTACCGCCAATGCATCTCAAAGTTCTTTCTTCCCCGTGGCCTTTTTCCATATGGGGAATCGACATAATCGGCATGATCGAACCTAAGGCTTCGAACGGACATCGGTTTATCCTGGTAGCCATTGATTACTTCACCAAGTGGGTCGAAGCAGCGTCATACGCTAATGTAACTCGACAAGTGGTGGTCCGCTTTATCAAAAACAATCTCATCTGCCGTTATGGTGTTCCGAGCCAGATCATTACTGATAATGGATCTAACTTGAACAATAAGATGATGAAAGAGTTGTGCGCTGAGTTCAAAATTTAACACCATAACTCATCTCCCTACCAACCTAAGATGAACGGAGCGGTAGAAGCGGCTAACAAGAACATCAAGAAGATTGTTCAGAAGATGGTTGTAACCTACAAAGACTGGCATGAAATGCTACCCTTTGCTCTTCACGGTTATAGCACATTTGTCTGCACTTCAACAGGGGCAACCCCATTCTCTCTATTATATGGCATGGAGGCAGTGCTCCCCATAGAAGTAGAGATCCCATCAATCCGGGTGTTGATGGAACCTAAGCTAACAGATGCAGAATGGTGCCAAAGCCGACACAACGATCTAAATCTGATCGAGGAGAAGCGAATCACGACACTATGCCATGGTCAGTTGTATCAACTAAGAATGAAGAGGGCATTCGAAAAAAAGGTTCGACCTCGCGTCTTCAGGAATGGAGACCTTGTGCTCAAAAAGATACAATCATTTCTCACTGATTCTCGGGGCAAGTGGACTCAGAATTATGACGGCCCCTATGTGGTCAAGAAAGCTTTCTCAGGCGGTGCCTTGAGACTTGCAACCATGGACGGAGAGGAATTTGCCTACCCCACAAATGTTGATGTAGTCAAGAAATACTTCGCCTAAACTAAAAAAAAAACATGTCTCTGTGGATTGAAAACCCGAAAGGGCGGTCCAGGAAAAAAATAGAGACATGATCAAAAATCATCCCGATGGATTGGAAATCTCAAAGTACAATCCAGACAAAAGATAGGGATAATGGCAAGTAACTACATCTGATCAGTTCAACTCCTCAGCGGTAATGCCATGCATCGAAAGAAAAACTCCAGTCACGGTCATCTTCGACGGAAGCTCAGGATGCCCCGAATTCAAAGTTGGTAGAAGGATAGTGGTCGTTGTGTTTCAATGTAACCCTTTTCCCTTAAATTACCATTTTCTAACTTTGTAAATACTCTATGGAATCACGCGTTTGGCTAATTTCCATCCTATCAATAAAATTTGAGCCCTTGTGCTTTTGTTTGTAATTCTTACTTGTTTTAGCTTTACAGAACGACATTTTAACATGATCAACGATTCTTGAAATAGAAAAAAAATGAATTTACTTGTAAAATTTGTATGCTTTAAAATAAAGATGGTGATTCTTTTGACTGTTGAACATCGAAAGGATATTGATTACTTCTCCCAAAGGCGGTTAAGCTTCAAAGTGTAGAATCAAAGTATTCCTTCTAAACCAGTACACCTGAATGAAGGATCAACTGTGTCAGACGCGAATGCTCCATCTGACACCCCCAACAGAGCTCTTGCCTCCTAAGCCCGACCAACGGTTGTTCCCCCGTAGGGACTACTTCTTCTAAGCAAGGCAGAATTGCTATCTTGGACCAGTGATGCTTCTTCGTCCCCTGCAATGGCCGAGTATCCAGTCGCGTTCATCCATCAGTTTGTATGTCGTGTCAGTTTCGTCAGCATATACATACATACATCATGCATTATTGATTTGCATTCACATTTATATTGCATCACTATCACTCTAGTTATTCTTCTTCCCTAGTGATAAAAGTCCTCTCAATCGAGTTGTCAGTTCTTTCCTCGTCAGGAAATGTTGCGTCTGAACCATCTCTCTCCTCCAGTTTATTTCTGGATTAGAATCGACCTTTGACCACTTTGATAACTTGAACCTCTGAAGAACCAGAGAAAGCCTCTTAATCAGAGATTTGACAATGCAGCAACTTTTCTCCGAAAAAACCGCTGACGGAAAGGTCATCAGCACCTCAAAATTGGATCACATCATATGGCATTTCTCTGAGAAGATCCCGAGAAAAGTATGATGTAACACCCCAAGCGAAAGCAGTCCCTCAAGAGACTCGTTTTCCCCAGTAGAGTCAACGAATGACGTCTCCCACAGAGAAGTTTGTACACCTCTACGGCTCAGACAGATGGGTTCCCCAGCAAGTCTAACATCAAAAGTTTTTCCCATCAAATGGCATCTCCCCAGGAAAATTCGGCGAGAAGTTTGAGGAAAACCGCTACGAATAGCATCCCTTGTCAAGAAAGCTTATTGGCAAAAGAAACTAAGACCAGTTCCTTGGTAGGAAACAAGGATCGAGGGGAAGTTTATTTCAGAAACTGAGACCAGTTCCTTGGTAGGAAACCAGGATCGAGGGGAAGTTTATTTCAGAAACTAAGACCAGTTCCTTGGTAGGAAACCAGGATCGAGGGGAAGTTTATTTCAAAAGAAAACTGAGACAAGTTCCTTGGCTGAAGACCAGGATCGAGGGGAAGTTTTTACCTTTTCCAAGCATCATTGCTTAGCAAAAGAAGAAGGATGTGTGAACTACCATTCTTAACCACCATCAAAATTTCGGGTATTCCGATATTTAATTTTCTTGCACCCTGAATGCCCGAATACCTTCGCCATTCACACCTTCAGGTCCAAGAACATTAAATAGGGGCATCTGTCATACCCCAAATTTTGACCACTAAGATTCCCCATCATTGTACAAATCATCATCACAATATAGATGAACCATTAGTCTCCCCAAAGATGGGCGAGCACTCACTACAGACAATAATTAGGGTTTCAAGCCCTTTCAGAGCTCTTAGACAAAGGATCAATCATGGAATGACATGATCTTCAACTTGTATAGCCTCTCAAACATCCACAATGGATCAAGAGGACTCCCACATCAAGGATCAAGCACAAGGTTGCCGCATTCCAAGTGGATTAAGCCTCAAGATCGCCAGTGTCACCAAATTAGGGTTTTGGTTGACCAGGGCCTCCAGATGGAAATTTTCCTCTGGGCACGAGCCAATGCTTCAAAGCATAACCTAAGATGCTCCAAGGGACATCATGAACCCAATCATCAAGTCAATATAACCTCAGGGGATGCATCACAAAAAATCAGGAATTAGGGTTTCTTGACTTAATTCACCCCTAAGTTGACTTTTTAGGCAAAACATGAGCGAAGACCTCAAGACATGATTTGAGGGTCTCTAATACACCACATTGATCCATTTGCAACAATGGATTGATCCCAGAAGCTTGATTCACAAGTCTCAATTTCATCAGAACCACAATTAGGGTTTCGCGGGAAAAGTCAACTATGCCTTTGACTTTTGACCAGGACATGCTCCCAAACCCTAGGACATGATTCAATACACCCTATAACACCTATGAAATCAATCCATCAAGATTAATTTAGGTCAAGGACTTGATTTCATAGAGGATCGCACAGTTTGGAATTCATCTAATAAAAAGTCGACTGTGCTCAAAAGTCAAACTTTGACTTTTTGATATTTTTCACAATTATGGTTTTTTAACCCTAAAATGATGTTAATGTGTGTTAGAATCATCATTAATCAAGAAAAATTAATAAAAGTGGGATAACTTGTAAAAGGGGTAACCATAAAAAACTTAGAAATTTTTCTAAGTTATGGAACAAAGTGGCTAGGGTACCAACTTTGGAGGATCATAACTCCTAAACCATAAGGCCATTTTTTCCCATCCGAAGCTAGATTTGTAGCTCTCATGGCACTCTACAAAAACTTCAAACATAACTCATTACAATTCCTGATGGATTTTGAGTTATGGAATGATCAAAATCACAAAAAGTGAAAATGTCACTTTTTTCCAACACTTAGTGAAATTTTCACTAAGTCAGAATCTGCCTTCACTTTTTTCCAAATGTAGGGGCATTTTTCACTTGGATCCAAAAAGTATCAAAACCAATTATGATCAAACAGTTGTTGTATCATATGAGGGTTTTCCAAAATGGCCAAGAACTCAATCAAAGTCCACTTGAGCCATGAGATATGACAATGCCAATATGACTTGCTGCAAACTGTCATGGCAAGGCAGATTTTGGAGTTTTGATCGATTTGCTTAAATTTTGCAAAGGGCAAGCAACTCTATCCATCTGAACACCTCAAGGGGGACCAAGGAGGAACCAACTCTGATCCCAAGCCTCCCAAGTCTTTGGAACCAAAAATAGCATGCCAAACCTAGAAATGCCTAAAAGAGGGACAAGACTCCAATTTTGTTTTGGAGCATTCTATGGAAGCACCAAGGTGGCATGGACTAAGCCATTTCCAACTGAATGCAGTCAAGACTTATCCAAGACCAAGGGGACCAGCAGCTTGTGCCCTAACCTCTAGTCAATGGCTAGAGGAGACATGGATTCTCATTGCTCAATATTGGCCAAACTTATGCAACAGTTGCCATTCACTATTCCTTGCAAAACAAACTTGCTCTACTATAAATAGAGCTCATTTGTGATCAGTTTGAGTACACCAAAGCCATCAAATAGATGCTTTCCTCAAAATCTGCTTCTTCATTCCAAAATTGCCTTCCAAAGCAAGTCACTATCGGGTTTTGTGTTTGAGAGCTATTCCAACCAAACCAATCACACACACACACACACACACCTCATAAACATCATATAGAAGTGATCCAAAAACTCACACAACATCTGGAACACCAAAATCACAAAATCACTAGCCAATTGCTGAAGTTCTTGACAGATTTGCAGTTAGGGTACCATCTCAAGTTCCAGATCATTTCAATCCACTCCAAGCATCCAGACACACTCCATAGCACCTATGGAAGCTGTCCATATCCTTGGAACCAAGTTGTAACACCTCTAACACAAAACACGATCACCAGCTGCAAGAGGTAAGCATGAGCTCTTCTAACTCTATGATCCATGCATTTTTTGCTGCCCAATAATTTGGCCATATGTTCATAATCATGCATAGAGTGTTTTCCCTCAATCAATTGCTTTGTTTGAATCCTGTATGGAATTTATGAACCTTCATGCAAATTTTAGGGTTCTTGAGGTTTCTCTTTGATTTCTTATTCCATGTTTAAAATAAATGAAATTAAATACCATATACATGATCGTGAGGTTAAAACGAGTAGATTGATATGTAGATTGCATGATATCATCAAGTATTCAGTGAGATTAGATAGAAAGCGCAAATCTGCAGAAACAGAGGGTGGCGCGTGTTCTTGCCCTTTTTCTTGGCGCCCTTTTTTGAAAATTTGAATATTTGAATTTTGTGATTTTATTTAATTGATTCAAAAATTAATTTCTCTCTGAGTTTTAATGATTTTGAGTTAATTCTTTTTTTTAATAATTCACAAAAATGTTAAAATATTTTATTTTCCCAAAAAATCCGAAAAATATTATTTATTTTATATACTTGATATTTTTGTAAAGAATTAATATTTTAATTGTTTTTGACATTTAAAATATGTTCTCCCTCTTGATTTTTCAAATTTTAGTGATTTCCAATCATTTTGTGGATAGAAACCTAATTTTTGAAACATTAATCCAAGATCACAATTTGTTTTTCACATGTTTAACAATTTTGATCATTTTAATTGAATTTTTATTCAATTAAAATACATTTTTGAAAACAAATTAGGGTTTTTGATTAATTTAACCCTCATCAAACTTTTTCAAACTCTTCGAGCCTCTAATAGAGTGTAAGACCCAATCTTTTGTAAATACAAACAATTTTGGGCCTCAAATGTTGTATAAGTCCCGTTGTATTTCAAAAGTTCAGCGCGATCATCGCCAGTTTAAAACCAATCATCTGGGCCTCTCGTCGAGCTATAAGACCCATTCAAAACTGTTTGGGCCTCTAATAGAGTGTACGACCCAATCCCCTTTTAACCAAAATAATTTTGGGCCTCAGATATTGTATAAGTCCCTCTGCGTTAAAAGAAAATCTCGGTGCGATCGCCAGTTCAAAAATCAAACCTTTGGGCCTACCCTCGTGTTATAAGCCCCATTCTTTAAAAATCTTTGGGCCTCTAGTAGAGTGTAAGACCCAACCCCTTTTGAAAACCAAAATAATTTGGGCCTCACTTATTGTATAAGTCCCTATACCATCAAAAAGTTCGGCAGGATCGTCACCTTTTAATATAAACCCTTGGGTCACTCCTTGAGCTGTAAACCCCACCACTTGTACAAAAAAAAATCTTTGGGCCTCTAGTAGAGTGTAAGACCCATCCCCTTGTACATAAAACTTTTTGGGCCTCAGTCACTTGTATAAATCCCACTGTACAACTTCAACAGTGCAATAACTGATAAAACCTTGGGCCTCTCCTTGAGCTGTAAGCCCCAACAATCTTTTCAAAGCACTTTCTCCTTTGATTTTGAATATAATATTGTTATCAAAGCTTTCTTTGTTGAACAAACTAACCAAACAGCATGGAAGCTCTACAACCGAGTAAGTGTTTACCCGCTTTCATATATATATAAACTGTATTGTGTGGCTGCTCACTGTAAGTCTCCTTTCATAAACTTTTATATACTCGTCATATACCAACTGTGTAATATTAGTATAGTTATTTAGAGTTTTCCCCGGCAACTACGTCTAGCACTAGGTAAAGCCCTGTTGTTCACTCTTAAATACAAACAAAACTAGATCCCCATAGGATTACCAGACACAATCTTCCCTCCTATTGGGGTTAAACAATATGGAGACGTGAAAGGCAGCATTCTCGGTGAACCCTTTCTCAGACTGTCACCCTTAGAAATTGTCAAAGAAACTCTACTCCCCAGAGATGATCTTTTCTCCGTGAATGGCATCTCTTGAGTTTCTTCCAAATTCTTGGACTTTCCTGGCTTGATCTATTCTCGGTGAATGGCTTGTCTTGAACTTCTCAGGGTTTGGGGACCCACAGGCTTCCTAAAAGCATCCCCGCCTCCTCTTGGGCGTTGTACAAGGACCCTTCGGCTTCTTAAAAGCTCTCATGCCTTCACTTGGGCTTAGTACAAGGACCCAGAGACCTCTACAGGTATAGGAACATAACCTAGTCATCAATTTGCTAGAGTTGTATTTCTGACTCAAGTGTCAGACCTGTTAATGGGTTGACCTTCATCCCTTAACATACCAGCCTTCTCTTGGGCATCATGCAAAGATCATTCACTACCTGAGAATCAATATCTCAAAACACCAGTAGACTTGGACAGTCTTAATACCCTTTGGATTTCCCATTTCCTTAAAGAACGGGAAATAACCCTGATCCTCTGATCAATCCCAAAGCACAACCTGACCTTTAATCTTCATAAGAACTGATTTTCTCTTTTATCCAACTTACTGGACCTGTCACTCAACTAAAACAGTTACCAGCACCAATAGCCTCCTCTTGGGCTTTGTACAATGATTCTCCCCACACTCTCTTGTTGAGTATAAAAGACTCTCTTGTTGAGTCAAAACTTTAGCCTCCATCTCAGGCTTCGTACGAGATACAAAAATCACTCTCTTGTTGAGTATAAAAGACTCTCTTGTTGAGTCCAACATTTTCAGCCTCCATCTCGGGCTTCGTACGAGGTACAAAGACTCTCTTGTTGAGTCAAACACCTTTAGCCTCCGTCTTGGGCTTCGTACAAGACACATATGAAAACACTCTCTTGTTGAGTCAACCCTTTTAGCCTCTCTCTCGGGCTTCGTACGAGACACATAAAAACACCTTCTTGCTGGGTCAATAGCCTTCTCTTAGGCTTTGTATAAGGAAACCCCGGTTGAGTCAATCAACCTTTTAGCATCAAAATATGTGCCTTGCTCACAGGATACAAACATCAACAACTCCTTTTCCTTCATCTAATTGCTGTAAGCGGCAAGCCTCTGGATTATTTACATCCACGCCACTGTCCCTCTTTTAGCATGAGAAATTCCTAAGGAAAAATGGGATTGCTCTACACTGAGTTAAAGTCTTCCCCTTCAGGTTAAAAAACCCCTATAAAGAAAATTATGGCATTGCTGGATTCACATATCCCAATTAAAGTAATTCTCCTTTATAATCAGTCACCCAACAGTTGTGACAAACAGACCAAATATCCCATTTAGAGATGATAAATTCTCTCTAAAGTCAAAACCCTTTTGCTTCACATCTTGGGCTTCGAACAAGATACAAATAGAATCTTCAGCTTCACATCTTGGGCTTTGAACAAGATACAAACCACCTTTAGCTTCTTCATGTCTTGGGATTTGAACAAGACACCAAAACAACCTCTTTTCCTCCCATGGAATAGGAGGAACTACGATCGCTCTGATTTCCCTGTTTCGTTAAACGGGAATACGTAGGCATAAGATTGAAAAATCTTAGCGAGCACACTAATAAAAAACCCAAAATCCTGTACCTTCACACATCAATTGAAAAGCATTAGTCCTAACATCCTCCCAATAGCATAGTCCCATCATTTCATTCTTAGCAAAATAAGCAGAGAGAGACCCACAATCTAAACCGCATCTGTAAACCAACAGTCATCTGTTTAAAATCGGTATGCAAGCAGGGTTAATTGGAGACATCTATTTCCCTTCCTTCATCAGCTTCAATAGGATAAAAAATGAATCGACCTGTAGTACCCCAGAGCGACAGTGCTTAAGAACCACGTCCAAAATCTCTCGCTACAGAAGGGAAAGGGAAGCTATCTAAAACTAACCTTGCACGCGAATGTTTAACTGAATAAACGCTTAAAGAGATTCAGGGAGTCGGGGTCAGGTTATACAATGGGGAGTTGTCAATTACCCATCCTATATGTGGTTATCCATAGGATGTTAGCTTTAGGTTTCCCTTTGTACTTGATGGTGTTTATCCGTTAATGGGTTGGGAAAGTTTCTTGGGAAAGTATGAGAGAGAGAGTGAGTTTTTATTGATGTTTGGGTTTTTCCCGATGTTTTTGGTAAGGTATTGGACCTAAGTTTTGATTGATATGAAGGTACTGGACCTAGAGTTTTTGACTAGTATGCTCGCTAAGATTTCACAATCTTATGCCTACGTATTCCCGTTTAAATGAAACAGGGAAATCAGAGCAATCGTAGTTCCTCCTATTCTAAGGGGGGAAAAGATGTTTTGGTGTCTTGTTCAAAGCCCAAGATTGAAGCTAAAAGGGTTTATTTGTGTCTTGTTCAAAGCCCAAGATTGAAGCTAAATGGTTTGACTGAGAGAGAACTTGTCATCTCTAAAGGGAGACATCTGGTCTGTTTATCACAACTGTTGGGTGACTAATTATAAAGGAGGATTACTTTAATTGGGATATGTGAATCCAACAATTCCATAATTTCCTTTATAGGGGATGTTGATTTTTGTGTGCCTTGATCAAAGCCCAAGGTTGAAGCTAAGAGGTTGATTGACTCCACTGGGGAAGTCCTTATACAAAGCCTTAAGAGGAGGCTGAAGAGAGACTGACTCTTCGGGGATATCATTATACAAAGCCTAAGAGGAGGTTAAAAGTTTGACTTATCTGAGGAAAATGTTCTATCTGTCTTGTACAAAGCCCAAGATTGAGGTTAAAAGGAACCGACTCTGTGGGAAAGAAATCTTTATCTGTCTTGTACAAAGCCCAAGATTGAGGCTAAACGGAGACTTTACCGACTCGGTTAAGGATATTTTAGGTATCTCGTACAAAGCCTAAGATAGAGGCTGAAATCAATTTGACTCTACGAGAGAGTATTATCTGTCTTGTACAAAGCCCAAGATTGAGGCTGAAAAGAGGATTGACTCTGCTTGGGTATTATTTCTCATCGCCTAAAGGAAGGCTGGGAGGATTTGACTCCGTTGGGGAATATATTTGTCCCAAGCTTAATAGAAGGTTATGAAGACTTATGTCTTGTACAAACCCCAAGATTGAGGCTAAAAAGGGTTTGACTCAACAAGATAGTGCTTTTATCTGTCCTATACGAGACCCAGGATTGTGGATGAACAAGCTGGAGAAATCATTATACAAAGCCTAAGTGGAGGCTAACTTCCGCTAGGGGAAATCCTTATATCAAGCCTAAGAGGAGGCTGGAAAAGATGGACTCAACAAGAGAGTGTTTTTTATCTGTCTCGTACAAAGCCCGAGATTGAGGCTAAAAGGGTTGACTCAACAAGAGAGTGCTGAAAGGTGATTGACTCAACAAGAGAGCCTGAAAAGGTGATTGACTCAACAAGAGAGTCTGAAAAGGTGATTGACTCAACAAGAGAGTCTGAAAAGGTTAGCTCCGCTAGGGAGAATCATTGTACAAAGCCCAAGAGGAGGCTATATTTGCTGAGGAAAGATCATTATACAAAGGGTTCAACTGGGGAATCAACTCTTGCAGAGGGTTACAGAAGAGTTGAGGTATCAGATGCCTTGAGGTTCTGATTTGGGATATTGTTATACCGATGATAAACTGACCCTGGTTGGGGGATTTTTTTAGGAGAGAGACTGGGTTTTTTGAACCCAAGGGTTTTAACTCCTTCGGAGATTGATCCAGAATGACCGGGGTTTCTCCTATGTTTGTAGGGAACTTGAGAATATCTTTGAGACTCAAGAGGAGATTTAGACTGTCCAAGCCTATTGGTGTGGAAGAGTTTATCTTTATATGATGCCCAAAGAGGAGGCAGGTGTTTTAAGGGATGAGTATCAACCCTAAAATGGTTTGATGTTTTGACACTGGAAAGACTTCTCTAGCAAAGGATGACTAAGTTCTGTCTTATACCTTTAGGAGGTCTTCAGGGTCCTTGTATTAAGCCCAAGAGAAGGCATGAGAACTTCTAAGAAGCCGGCGGGTCCTTATACAAAGCCCAAGAGGAGGCGGGGATGCTTTTAGGAAGCTCGTGGGTCCAAACTTAAGAAGAGTTCAAGAAACGTTTCACCGAGAATAATCTTTCCTTTAATGAACAGTTTTAGGGTTTGAAGAAATTCAAGAGAAGTTTCACCAGGAATTAATCCTCTCTGGGGAAACTGGATTTCTTTGACAAATTCTAATAGTGACAGTCTGAGAAAAGGTTCACCGAGAATACTGCCTTTCTCTTTGTTCCATATTGTTTAAGCCCAAGAGAAGGTAAGACTGTATCTGGAAATCCTATGGGGATCTAGTTTTGACTGTATTTAAGAGTGACCAACTGGCTTTACCTAGTTCTAAACCTAGTTGCCGAGGAAAACTCTAAATAACTATACTAGTATATATACAGTTGATATATGACAAGTATTTAAAAGGGTATGAAAGAAGGACTTACATAGGAGCAGCTTCCCACAATACAGTTATATATATTAAAGCATGTAAATAAAAGCTGATAAAACTTACAGGCGAGAAAGCTTCCACGCTGTATTGTTAGTTGTTCAGAGAAATTAAAGAAAGTTTTGATAACAACTGTATAATTGAGTTTAAATCAAAAGAGAAGTTATTTTTGAAAGGTTGTTGGGGCTTATACTCAATGAGAGGCCCAAGGTTTAACATTGATCGCACCATTGTTTTGAAGATCATACCGGAACTTATACAATGACTGAGGCCCAAAAAGGTTCATTTACAAAAGAGTTGGGTCTTACATTCTTTCAAGAGGCCCAAAGATATTTTTGTACAAGTGATGGGGCTTACAACTCAGGGAGAGGCCTAGATGATTTGATTTTGAACTGGCGATCGCGCCGAGATTCTTTTAAAATACAATGGGACTTATACAATGTCTGAGGCCTAAAAATGGTTTTTTTTAAAAGGGATTGGATCTTACACTCTATTAGAGGCCCAAAAGATGTTTTGAAAAAGAAAGATAAGACTTACAACACGAGGGGAGGCTCAATGATAGACAGTGATTGTACCGTCATTTTGAGAATCGCAGAGGGACTTATACAACGACTGAGGCCCAAAAAGGTTTATTTACAAAAGATTTGGGTCTTGCACTCTATCAGAGGCCCAAAGATTTATTTTTGTACAAGTGATGGGGCTTACAACTCAGGGAGAGACCCAGATGATTTTTGTATTTACAAAGGATTGGGTCTTATACTTTATCAAAGGCCCAAAGTGTTTGAAAAAGGTTTGTTAGGGGGAAAATCAACGAAACCCTAATTTCATCATTTTTTAAAGTAATTATTCAAAGAAAATTAATAAAAATGATAAAAACGCCAAATAAGTATGAATAAACAACTTGTGATTTTTGGTTAAGGTTTGAAAAATGATGTTTTAATCACAAGATGAATTAAAACTCATTTGGTTTTGATTTCCAAGATGAAAATTCATTTTTTTGAAATGTTTAAAATAAAAAAAAATGAATTTATTTGCAAAACCATCAACTATATTAAATAAATAACATAAATTTGATTTTTTTGTGGAAAAAAATATTTTAACATTTTTGTGATTTTATGCAAAAAGAACCAATAAAAAATAATTAAAATTGAGAGAGAAATTAATTTTTCAAATCATTTAAGAAAATAATATGAAAAATATAAAAAATGGAAAAAAAGTGATAAAAAAGGGTTTGGGGCGAGGGGGATTCGAACCCCAGACCTCCAAGCCAAACACATGAGCGCGCACCCACTAGGGTGGTGATACATCCGTGTATCAAAACCACCCCATAAATATATAAGGGGTGCCTTGTTTTAGGTCTGGGCAAGGCAAGGCCAACTTTTGGGCCATTTACGTGAAACCTCTAACTTTCTCATTTCTCCATGGATTGGGACAAAATTTATATGCATCTGGCCTAGAATTTTCCAAGGAATCCAATGGTGGTCATGTTTTTTTCAGATGAGGTCCCTATTTAAAAACCCGATAGTGGTTTTGAAATAGGCCTATATTTGCATTTCCTATGCTAACACATGGTACAGGCAAGAATTACATGATGAATTGGTTCAAACACAACATTTACAACATGTATGAGATGTTTATGATCAGTGGACTTCAAAGCAATGCATAATTTAGAAAGTTCAAGTAATGATGCACTTACCTCTTGGAGCTTTTTGGGCTATCTGCCAAGTTCCTTGTGCCAGAAGTAATTTGATGCTTTGGACACTCTTAATTGATCCCTTAGAAGGTTTTAGAATGGTTAGAACCAGCTGGAATCCTCGGGAACAAGTTTGAGCTCTTTCTTACAAAAGGGGCAAAAATGATCAATATGGCAACTCTCTCAAATGGTGTTCCAGATGAGGGGAACCATTTGGGACAGTTCAAGGATGATATTTGGAGTGTGTTTGAGGTTTTATCTGGTTTTGAAAGTGACTGAATCAAGACATGGCTTGAAAAATGCAAAAAAGTACAATTTTGAGGTTTTAGAAGTGGACTTTGTGATTTTGGTGTTACAGGTCACATGTGAGAGTTTGAACAGCTTATATACAACATATTAGAGGTGTTTGGATCATGAGCTATGATTGAATTGCTCTCTAACTCAAAAACTCCGAGGTACCTTGCAAAAGAAGGCATTTTGGCCTAGAGAAAGGTATTTTGTGGAAAGCAAGTGTTGTAGTGCTTTGGTGTACTCAAACTGAGCACAAATGAGCTCTATTTATAGTAGAGCAAGTTTGTTTTGCAAGCAATAGTGAATGGTAGCTGCAGCAGGCCTTTGGCCAATGTTATACAAAAGGAATCTCAAGTCTCCTCTAGCCATTGCCTTGAGATTAGGCCACAGGCTTTGTAGCTTTGGTTCAGAGATAAGTCTTAACTGAATTCAGTTGGAATAGGCTCAGTTCATGCCACCTTGGTGCATCCATTAAAGGCTTGGAAACAAAATTGGAGTCTTGTCACTTTTTAGCCTTTTTAGGTTTGGCATGGCTACTTGTAGATTCTTGGACTTGGGAGGCTTGGAGATCAGATCATCCCCCTTGGATTTGATCCTCAGATGTTTCCTAATTGATGACAAGGCTTGGAGTTATCAGATTTGGACAAATCGAGCAAATTGATGACTGCCTTGTAAAACCAGTTCATGATGCCATGTTTCAAGGGTTGTATCTCCCTGCTCAAATTGAATTTGAAGATGATATGGTACTTGTTGGAAAGCCCTTATGGCATACTTTACCTTTGATGTTCACCCCTAAACCTGGTTTGGCTTGGATCAAGGTGAAAAATGTCCCTACATTTTGGAAAAAGTAAGGCAGATTCTGACTTAGTGAAAATTTCACCAAGTGTTGGAAAAATGTCATTTTCATGTTTTCAGCCATTTTGATCACTCTATAACTAAAAATCCATGAAGAATTGGAATGAGATGTAGTTGACACTTTTGAAGTATGTAACGAGAGCTACAAATCCAGCTTTGGACCATCCAAAATGGTTGCTTGGATCTCAAGTTATGGTCCTTGGAAGTTGGTACCCTAGCCACCTTTGTTCCATAACTTAGAAAAATTTTAAGTTTTTTTATGGTTACCCCTTTTACAAGTTAACTCATTTTCCTTGGTTTTTCTTGATGAATGATGATTCAAATCACATATTAACATTATTTTAGGGTTAAGGAACCTTGGTTGACCAAATATCCAAAAAGTCAAACTTTGGATTTTTGTACAGTTAAATTTTTATCGGATGAAATCCAAACCGTGCGATCCTTTGTGAAATCAAGTCCTTGACCTAAATCAAACCTAATGGATGGATTCCATATGTTTTATAGGGTGTATTGAATCATGTCCCAAGGTTTGGGAGCATGTCCTGGTCAAAAGTCAAAGGCACAGTTGACTTTTTTCCTCGAAACCCTAATTGTGGTCCTGATGAACTTGAAACTTGTGAATCAAGCTTCCTGGGTCAATCCATTGTTGAAAATGGGTCAATTTAGTATATTAGAGGCCCTCAAATCATGTCTTGAGGTCTTGACTCATGCTTTGTCCCAAAATTCAACTTAGGGGTGAATTAGGTCAAGGAACCCAAATTCCTGATTTTTTGTAAATGCATCCCCTGGGGTTAAATTGACTTGATGATTGGGTCAATGAGGTCCCTTAGAGTATCTTGGGTTATATTTTAAAGCATTGGCTCATGCCCAGATGAAAATTTTCATCTAGAGGTCTCAAGCGACCAAAACCCTAATTTGCTGACACAGGCGATCTTGAGGCTTGATCCACATGGAATGGTGCAACATTGTGCTTGATTCTTAATGTGGGAGTCCTCTTGATCCTGAAGATGGCTGGTTTCTACCTGAGTGAATCACACACTCAATGATACAACAGAGTTGCCACCGAACTTTATTTTGTCCCAAAGGACAGGGAAAATATCGATAAAACCCAAGAGGAAGAGAAACGGGAATGGGGGGTCGGTTATGTGAAAGAAAGGTATTAGCATCTAACGCATCCGTCGTACTCGACGGGAACCATTTCGCTTGCTTCTAGGCTTGGATGGGTTATCTATCTAAACGCTTCAAGATAAAAGAAGGAGGAGAGAGAGAAAGGGGAAAAGGAAAGGAAGGAAAGAAAGTGCTCGTGGAGGAACGAAGTCCTCGTGCCTACGTACCCTCATAGTGCAAAGAGGAAGTTAGAGCGCCGTAGTTCATGGAACCAGGGGACGAAGAAAAGGAAAGAAAAGAGGAAGATTGAAGAAAGGTGGAAGTGTGCTCGCCGAGATCATTGCGATCTCATGCCTACGTATCATACATTCAAAAGAATGCAGAGTCAGAGCTTCCGTAGTTCGGGGAACTGAACGGAAAAGGAAAACAAGAAAGAAACAAGGAAACGATAGAAGTGGTGTCGAAACCAAGAGAAAGAGTGAAAGAAAACTCCACTGGGAAAGACCCCGCAGTAAGAGCGTTTGCACAAAAGAATTGGAAAAGAATGGTGTCAAAACCAAGAATGAAAGAAACTCCGCTGGGGATAGCAAAGAGAATTGGTGTCGAAACAAAGAAAGTAAGAGCAAAGGGAATAGGAAAGACTCCGCTGGGGATCCAAATAAAAGGGATGGTGTCATAACCAAGAAAAAGGAGACTCGGTATATTAACTGGCTAGCAATGGTTAACCGAAGAAAGAGAGTAGACCCTGGCAGGGAAAAGAGGCTGGTGTCAACAGACGGACTGTGATAAACCAAGAGAGAGAGTGCTGAACTAAGAGAAGGTGTTTGACTCTGAAGGGGCCTCTGTAACACCCCCAATTAAATAAAGCAGTAAAAGAAAATTCAAAATTTCATCAGAGTATATTTAAATTATCATGGCATAGAGCGGGGGGGGGGGGGGGGGCGGAATCACATTATATTGAAACAATTCATACAACACCTGCTCATAAAGATATGCAACAGTGAGGTAGCAATCAACAGAGGAACTCAGTTCCTTACACCCACATTTCAGATTTTAGAATAAAAGCGGAAAATCTAAAACTGAATATCATATATATATGTATCATGAAAAGTTTGTCATACATCAAGTTGTACATGCAAAAGCCAAAAGATATATATATATATACATATACAAATAATCACAAACGGCCTCCCTAACTACCCGGTGTCACATATCAGAGCCGACCGACAAAAGAATGAAGACGCAAGCTTCACAAAAAGACCTCCAGCAACTCTAATCTGCAATGCCTCATAGAGCATTATAAAACAGCAGAAGGGTGAGAAAAAAAATCATCATATAATTGCACACAATTATATATAACATAAAAATACACATATATATGGTTCTCACCACAACTCACACCATAATTCAAACACAATACAACACAAGGTATAATTCATATCTCCATCACCAAGGTATACCAACCGTACACATAATACAAGTATCACCAACACATATCCATATATCAATTTATCAATTTATCCACAATTCCACACGTAAAGAACCATAATGATTTATGCAAATGCAAGAGACCGACACAACGACTCTATGCATATGCACATGCGGTACCGACTTCCAATGTTTCTCATCACTAGTTCACTCAGGAAACTCTGCTGGAATCATCGCTCGTTACTGAGGTTCACTCAAGTAACACCCCGTCGGGCAAACGATGTCCCCCGTCGCTTTAGGTCCTCTTGGTATAAGGCGCACGACGTTTATGGATTGCTTTAGGTCCTCTCGGTATAAGGCGCACAATCCGATCGCTCACACCCCACATGGGCACACGATCGTCTATAACCATCGCTTTCGGTCCTCTTATTTTTAAGGCTATTCATACCTCTTATTTTTAAGGCTCACGATGTTATAGCAGATTCCCTCTAGAATCCAACCGACACTCAGGATGTCACAACAATGCATATCATGATGCTTGACATACAATGACTCATGACATTTAGCATACACCCATATATGCATTCATCTACATCAACAAAACCACACTTTGCACTTATGCCTAAAACAATGCATTTAATTGCCATACGGCCACAAATCATCTCAACACCATCTAAACACATGCATTTACATTATACAACTGCACTTTACATAATACCCATCAGTTACACACAATTATAACGACAAAAGTCGACAACTGACACTATTCCCGATATTACGACATAATTAAATCGGCTAACAATTTCCAAATCATCATAATAAGAAAGTACAGCTCAATAGCTTTCCAACGATACTAAGAATGTAAAAATCGGATAAACGGAACCCAAGTTACGAAAGAAAAACGAAAACGATATTTTGAAAAGTCCCATTTTACAATTATCCTGACCTTATGCGTATTGCCCTGAGTCATACGCGTATTGCCCTGATTCCTCGCCATGCCATACGCGTAATGCCCAAGGTCATACGCGTATGGGCAGAGACTCATTTTTCCCAAAATTCACGTGTAAAAGCCCCTACGCGTAATGTCCAATACCGTATGCGTATGCCCTAAAATGTTACGCGTACCATACGCAAATGGGCAGATGGCCGAGAAAATTGAAGATCCAAACGCGTATTGGCCCATGCCTCGCCCATGTTACGCGTAATGCCAAGGTTCATACGCGTATGAACATGCCCTATACGTGTATGACCTGGAAAACCAGAAAAAAATTCTGCAGAACAAAGTTCTGCGTTTTCCACCCCAAATCATCCCATTTTTCACCTACAAACTAGAAAATTACCAATACAATGTCTAACAACAGGTATCTATCATGTACCAACAATAATGAACACTAAAAGCATGATTTCAAACACATATAATCGATTTCTAATCAATTTTGCATAATATGGGTTTTTACTAAATTTTTCCAATTCAATCCAATAACATCCATAAACACACATACATAATCATATACAAGCATACAATAACTGAGTTTCGCACCCATACCCGATTAAATCGATTCTAGGAGTTGATTTCTTTGATTTTCCAAGTTTTTCTTACTATTTCTTCTCTTCTTCTCTTTTCTCCCCTTTTTCCTTCTTCTCCTTTTCTTTCTCTCTATTTTTCTCTCTTTTTATTTTCTATTCTTTCTAACTTAATGAAAAATATCATGAAATGACCAAAATACCCCCACACTCAAATATCTCGCAAACGTTCCCAAAACCCGATAAAATATCACAACATTGAAAAATAACATATTTTCAGATAAAAGTCAAAAATAAAATAAAATAATAATAAAATAATCAAAACGACTCGATTAAATAAAAACTGACAAAAATGGGGCGTTACAGCCTCGATATATTAACTGGTAAACAGTGGTTAACCGAGGACACAAGGGTTGCAACTCTGTGGGAATAGAGAAGCATTGGTTTTAACAGAGGAAACTGATATCAACCAGAAGCACGGGTGTAGGACCGAACAAAGGTCGTAACCCAAAAGGGGTGTTGGTAACGACTGAACAAATAGTACTTGATCAACGGAGCAGGGTATTGAACCAAAAGAGGTTACTAGCCCAAGGGTGCAAGTATTCGAACTAATAGGAGGTTGCCAACTGCGGGTGATTCGGTGTTTACAGACGGACTGTGATTAACCAAAGAGAAAAACGAGTGATTAACCAGAACAAGGTGATTAACTTGAAAGGGTTCAGTATTTTAACAGACGGACTATGGTTAACTGAAGAAAAATGGTGATTAACCAAGAGAAGGTGATTAACCCAAGAGGTGCTCAGTGATTAACTGACGGGCTGTGATTAACTGAAGAGACGGGTGATTAACCAAGAAGAGGTGATTAACCCAAGGGGTGCTCAGTGATTAACAGACGGGCTGTGATTAACTGAAGAGACGGGTGATTAACCAAGAGAAGGTGATTAACCCAAGAGGTGCTCAGTGATTAACAGACGGGATGTGATTAACTGAAGAGATGGGTGATTAACCAAGAAGAGGTGATTAACCCAAGGGGTGCTCAGTGATTAACAGACGGACTGTGATTAACTGAAGAGACGGGTGATTAACCAAGAGAAGGTGATTAACCCAAGGAAGGAGAAAAACCAAGAGAAGGTCGCGAGCTCCTGGGGAAAATGGTCGTGACAGGAAGACTGTGTAGGACCAAAGAAAGAGAATTAAGACTCTTCAGGGGAATCAAGAAGCAATGATGGACCGCAAGAAAAGCATAGGGTATTGAAACGAAGAAAGCTTGATAACCCAAGCAACATAGGATCGTAACCAAGAAGAATGGTGATAGATCAAGGGAGAGATTGAGATAGGAGTAATCAAGGATCGAAAGAGATCGCAAAGAGAGAAGAGTGATCAAGGATCAACTTGACTAGGGAAGGAAAGCACATTACCGCCTGGAGATAGAGATGACTAAGCCAAGCACAGGGTCATTCATCCCCTACCTGAAGTAGTCAGAATGAGAGTAGGAATTCTCCCTTCTTATCCCTTCCCTAACACACACAGGGTGTAATGCGGAAGTTGAACCGGACGGCCCAACATCTCCAAGTTGTACAATGCTCTTGCATAGAGAAACGAACAGCATAACGGCGTCAATTTGTACAGTGCTCCGATGCAAGGCACAACGCGAAACTCCAACTCCACGGGGAGGGGGGAATGATAGAGAAAGCTCTAAAGGAGGCCTAAAGAGAGGAAAAGGGAAGATCAATTAATCGAAACAAATTTTCGATCAATTAATCAAGGGATAAACATGCTAACAACTTTCCAAAGAGGATGAAAAGTCATTAAAGCACAAAGGAGTGAATTATTGATTACACAAGATTAAGTTTATCCATGAAGAATAAATTTTAATGCAAACTGAAATGGAAAGTGCAAAACAGTGCCAAAGGATCATCAAAATGCCACACAAAGTCATGTATCATGTGAACGAAGATAGTGCAAGAATTGTTATGTTCATACAATGCTAAGAACATGGAACAAATGAATAATTGAAAATATGCATCGAAAGTTCATGAACATGCTTCAACTAGAAGTGAAATGACATTAAAAACATCCATAAAATCAAGCATGACAATCTATGGAAGTTAAAATGAAAAAAGCATGGCAAACATACTTGAAAATGCAAGAAAATGGCCTTCTAGTTCAGTGTTAATCGATTAACACAATTGTACTGCAATGTGTTAATCGATTAACACGTGAAAAAGTGCAAAAAAACACTGGTTAATTGATTAACACAATTGCACTGCAATGTGTTAATCGATTAACATTGTACAGGGAGCAGAAAATCAGTTTTGAATAGTGCTTTTGGCCAACTTTTTGATTGTGCAATCACTCCAATGCTAGGGCAAACAATTATGCACGAAAAATCAAGCTTAGAAACAACAAATGATCAACAATAGAATCAATTAACAATCAAGATCATGGATCATTCAGAAGTGTAATCAATTCACATGCAAGAATATCGAAATTACATCGCAAACGATACGAAAATGATCGAAATAATAAAATGAATGAAATCCACCAACCTACAAGGCTGAGTTGTGCCTTGGTAAATGTTGCAATGTGATCTTGGTGCAGAAGATTAAAGAAGACCAGAGGATCCTTTAATTGTAGACGAAATGCGTCGAAACCGATCAAAAACGCGAAAATGCACCGAAATCGAACTTGCACCAAAATAAATGGTGTGGAACCCTTGGATTGAAGTAGAATGGGATGTAATTCCAGAAATCCAACCAAAGAATGCCAAATGATGAAGGTTAAGCTCAAGAATTAATCACTTTCAATGTGAAAAGTGATTATCCTTCAAGAATAAGAGCTTTTGGTGAGGTTTGATGGAGAAGAATTGAGATGAAGATGAAGAATGAGTAGAGAAATCAGAGAAAAGGTGAGAGAATTGAGAGTGAAATGTGAGAAGCTTGGTGAAAAATGGTAGAGAATGGTTGAGGCATTGAAAAGTGAGTGAAGGTGTGTTTATATAGCCTTTAGGTTTGGAATATGAGATGGTTTGGAATTTGGTTTGGAATTAGCTTTGGGTTTGAAGATAGGTTAGGAGTTAGTTAAACTTGACTCACCGAGTCAATGCGGTTAACTCGGTTAGTTAAAACCAACTCGGTAACCATCCTAAGGTGAACTCCAACATCCAAAGATCCACATTACTTGGAGAACAAGGAACATGGTGCACTTGATTTGAAGTGAAGTATCATAGCAAATGCACTTGGAATGAATTGTGTAGCTTGGAAATGTTTAGGGGTGTCTAGAATATTCCATATGCTGCTAGAATCCAAGACCAAAATATGTGCAAAGGTGCTGTCATGAAAAAGCAGCAAATTGTGCCTATTTTGCCTGTGTTAATCGATTAACACAATTGCACTGCAAGCGGTTAATCGATTAACCAGGCCAAAATATGCCCAATTTGCCTAAAAAAGGGTGTTGTGGTCCCGACTTCGATTTTCCACCTCTTGTATTAAGGAATAGGTATGGAAACCTTCATTTTGTGCTTGTTTTGATGAGGTGATGACCTTGTGAGGATATGATTAATCGGGCTTGGAAAACCTGAATATCCTGTAATCAAAACACCAGAGGAAAAAATGCGAACGCGCATGCCAGTGATGCGAATGCTTATGCTTATGCAAAAGGCAAAAGAGGGAGGTCAAATTTTGGGTTACGACAGCTGCCCCTATTTAATCCACTTGGACCTTAATGTACGAATTGCGCTAGCTTTTCGATGATTCGAGGTAAAAGGGGATTAAATAAAAGAGTAGCTCGAGAATTTGGCCGATGGCGACAAAAGAAGACTTAACAGTGTTTGAAAGTTGATAAGTGCAAGGATAGCTGAACATCTGCTGGGAGATAAGTCAGGAAAAAAAGGGAGGGAGTATGATCGATGCATATGCTATGTATGCGTTTCTACATGATGCTTGATATCATGCAATGCAAAGGCTCAAGATGAGGCACAATGTGAAGTGATTAGGCAGAAACCGTAGCAAAACGACTTCGACATCCTTGACCGGGGAGAGGACCTGCAGATAAAGACAAACTCTGTTGGAGAAGAGAGTTCACAAAGGATGATGATCTTGCCGGGGAAAGAAAATAAGGACATCTCAGGTTTCTAAATCACCATGGCTGTCTCTGTTGTGGATGAAAGAATTAAATCAATCCTTCCTACCAAGATTGGCTCTGCGTGGGGAAAAGAGATTCTCGAATCATGTTGACTCAGTTGAGGAGAAACCATTGCTGCTGGTGACAGATAGTTCCTAATCATAAGAGACGATGCACAACCTTTGCTGGGGAAGAAAGAATAAAGCGTCTTTGTTGGGGAACACCTTGGCAACCTGCTGGGGAGAATGATGACTCTGCTGAAGAACTGCTGAGGAGACAACAACTTCTTCATAGAATCATCCCCTTGCCGGCCAGGTGTTAGGCTTACCAAGGGATAATATCGATTATCCTGCAGGAGTTACCAGTAACACATGCGATGCATAATGCTTTATCGGTGAATTTAGCTTTTTATTGTTCTCAACGTTTTTTAGTATTATGTGGTCACAAGTAATTGTTTATTTTGCAAACAAAATACTGGAATGAAAACAAATTGAGATAACAAAGAATTCATTTTATTGAATGTGAAAATTTTTATACATAAAGTGTGTACAAGGATGCAAAATCCTTGATGAGGAACTTTGCAATAAAATTGAAAAACAAATGTCAATGGCAAAGGGAAATCATGCTTTGCATTGATTACAAAATTGGCCACCATCCATAGTAAGTCTAGGTTCCAACGCCTTGCATCAGTCGATGATGATTGGAGTGTTCTGTTATCGTCTGAGGTCTAGCCGCGAGGAAAAGAGGCTCAAGTGTTCACAGTCAATGCCTTTATCCCTAAATTTTTCCTGGACATATTTTCACATTTTTTCGTCCACCGGGATGCCCATTTTTGCCTAAGTCGCCCTTTCGGGTTTTCAACATAGCGGGCTATTATTGTTTTTTCATTGTCCCTAACTTTTGCATGGACTTTTCTTTTTTTGGTCCATCGGGACGTCCATTTTTGCCTAGATTGTCCTTGCGGATGTTAATCTAGCGGACTTTTATCCTTTTTTTTAGGCATAATATTTTTTGACTGTATCGGAGTTCACGGGCGATGGCAACTCCTCCCCATCCATTATGGTGAGGATCAGGGCTCCGCCTGAGAAGGCCTTCTTGACAACAAAGGGTCCTTCGTAATTGGGAGTCCACTTGCCTCGTGGATCCGAGTGAACAGGTGAATATCTCTTGAGCACGAGTTCGCCTTCACAGAACGTTAGAGGAAAAACTTTCTTGTCAAAAGCTCGCTTGAGGCGTCTCTGATACAATTGACCATGACAAACGACTGCAAGGCGCTTCTCTTCGATGAGATTCAGCTGGTCGTATCTGGATTGAACCCATTCGGCTTCATCAAGATCTGCTTCCATGATGACTCTTAGCGAAGGAATTTCGACTTCAATGGGCAGAACAACATCCATACCATACACAAGCGAATACGGAGTTGCCCCAATAGAAGTGCGAACTAAAGTTCTGTAGCCATGCAGTGCAAAGGGAAGATTTCATGCCAATCCTTGTAAGTCTTGACCATTTTCTGGACAATCCTCTTGATTTTTTTGTTTGCTGCTTCAACAGCGCCATTCATCTTGGGCCGATATGGTGAAAAGTTGTGGTGCTCGATCTTAAATTCTTGACACAACTCCTTCATCGTATTGTTGTTCAGGTTGCTTGCATTGTCCGTGATAATGTTGCTAGGAATGCCATAGCGATAGATTATCTCTTTCTTGATAAATCTGGCAACCACTTGTCGTGTAACGTTTGCATAAGAAGCAGCTTCAACCCACTTGGTGAAGTAATCGATAGCAACCAGAATAAATCGATGACCGTTGGAAGCCTTCGGCTCGATCATTCCAATCATATCTATACCCCACATAGAAAATGGCCAAGGTGAAGTTAAAACATTCAATGGAGTTGGAGGCACATGGATCTTGTCTCCGTAGATTTGACACTTGTGACATCTTTTGGCAAAGTTGTAACAATCTACCTCCATTGTTGTCCAGTAATACCCAGCCCGAAGGATCTTCTTAGCCATAGCAGGACCTTTAGCATGTACACCCTCGCAGCCTTCATGTATGGACCTTATGATCGTGTTTGCTTCATGTCTATCCACGCATCTGAGCAACACGAAATCATAATTCCTCTTGTACAGTATACCACCACTTAAGAAGAATTTGGCGCAAAGCCATCTAAGAGCCTTCTTGTCAGTGATAGTGATACCCTCAGGATAATCCTGTTTTTCTAGATATCTTTTGATGTCGTAGAACCAAGGTTTGTCATCAGACTCATCCTCGATTGCTAAATAGTGTGCTGGTTCGTTCAAGTGATCAATGCGGATATGAGCAGCTTCATTCTTCCACTTGACCTTGAACATGGATGCTAGAGTGGCAAGAGCATCAGCTAGTTGATTTTCCTCTCTGGGAATATGATGAAAAGTGATCTCCTCAAAGTAAGGAATTAACTTCGCTATGTGTTGTTGGTACGGAACCAGCTTGGAATCCCGAGTCACAAAGTTCCCTCTGACTTGACCGATGACCAAGGTAGAATCTCTATAGACCTCAAGAATCTTGATTCTCATGTCAATTGCCGCTTCAATACCATAGATACATGCTTCGTATTCAGCCATATTGTTGGTTCATGTAAAGCATAATCTAGCAGTGAAGGGAAGGTGAAAACCCGTTGGAGAGATGAGGATAGCACCGATTCCACGACCCTTGGAATTAGAGGCAACGTCAACACAAGCGTCCATCACGCCCTGGTTCGGGTCCTATATCAGGATCTGGAGTCTCATAATCTCTGATAAACAGAACATCCTCATCGGGAAAGTCAAACTTCATTTGTTGATAACCCTCTACAGGTTGATGAGCAAGGTAGTCAGACAAGACGCTCCCTTTTATTGCTTTCTGGGTAACATGTTGGATATCATACTCAGTTAACAGCATCTGCCACTGAGCAATCCTTCCAGAGACAGCAGGCTTTTCGAATATGTATTTTATTGGATCCATCTTGGATATCAATAAAGTAGTATGGCAAATCATGTATTGTCGTAGGCGTCGAGCAGCCCAGACCAGAGCACAACAAGTTTTCTCCAAGAGTGAGTATCTGGTCTCACAATCAGTGAACTTCTTGCTCAGATAGTATATTGCATGTTCTTTTCTACCAGTGTCATCATGTTGACACAATACACATCCCATCGATTCATCGAGAACAGTGAGATACATGATTAAAGGCCTACCAGGAACCGGCGGTACTAAGATCGGTGGTTCTTGCAAGTATTGTTTTATTTTGTCAAATACTTCTTGACAATCATTATTCCATTCAACCGATTGATTTCTTTTTAGTAATTTGAACATTGGTTCACAGGTAGCCGTCAAATGAGAAATGAATCTTGAGATGTAATTAAGTCTGCCCAGAAAGCCACGGATTTCTTTTTCTGTTTTGGGAGGCGGCATGTTCTGAATTGCCCGAACCTTATCAGGATCAACTTCAATGCCCTTCTGACTTATAATAAAGCCCAACAGTTTACCAGATCGAACTCCGAAGGTGCACTTTGCAGGATTCAACCGCAGTCTAAACTTTTGGAGTCTGTCAAACAGTTTCTTCAGATGAACCAAGTGATCATCTTCAGTTTTAGATTTGGCAATCATATCGTCCACGTAAACCTCAATCTCTGTATGAATTATATCGTGAAAGAGGGTTGTCATGACACGCTGGTATGTTGCCCCTACATTCTTTAGACCGAATGGCATGACTTTGTAGCTATATGTACCCCATGGCGTGATAACAGTAGTCTTCTCCATATCAGTTGGGGACATCTTGATCTGATTATATCCTGAAAAACCGTCCATGAAGGAAAAGACAGAGAACTGTGTAGTGTTGTCTACTAAGACATCAATATGAGGCAAAGGAAAGTCATCCTTTAGACTCGTCTTGTTGAGATCTAGATAATCCACACACATTCTAACTTTGCCGTCCTTCTTGGGAACCGGGAAAATGTTGGCAATCCATTCAGGATATTCGGAAGTGGCTAGGAACCCAGCGTCAAGCTGCTTCTTTACCTCTTCTCTGATTTTGAGTGCCATGTCGGGTTTAGTCTTCCTGAGCTTCTGCTTGACAGGAGGACATCCGGGCTTGAGTGGCAAGTGATGTTCAACGATGTTGGTATCCAACCCAGGCATATCTTGATAGGACCAGGCAAAGATATCAACATACTCTTTCAACAACTTGACCAACTCGGAGTGTACATGCTTTGCGAGGGATGCGCCAACATTGACTTCTCTTCTGACCTCATCAGTACCAAGATTGACAACTTCTACTGGCTCTTTGTGTGGCTGAATCTCTCTATGCTCGTGCTCAAGGAGCCTTGCCAGTTCAGCCGGTAATTCATAATCTTCCTTACCATCTTCTTCGGCTTGGTTAATTAGAATTCCAGAATTACAATGGATGTTCGCCATGTTGTTATCAATTATTTTATTAGTTCTGCATGTTTATGAATATGTTTAGAATGAGCTATTTTGAATGTGAAAAAGAAAAGAAACTTTTTCCATTTGTTTTTTTGTGAAAAAGTAAAATAAAGAAAGAAAATAGAGCATGATTTTGAATGCAAAAAACTTTTATTTATTGATCACATAATATTGCAAAAGCGCGAGGCCCTTTACAAGCTATCCACTCGTCTCAGGCGAGGACGAGGGAACGAGAAAGCAAAATGCATTACATGTTATACAGGAAAACCATAAGAATCACGGTAGATGTCCAATTGTTGAGCTTGAAACCCGGCGGACATTTGCACACAGAGCTTGAAATATGATTACTGGGACTAGCATCATCAGCAGCTACCACGATGTCACCTTGCTGGAAACCCGCGCTATGGAACTTGATCGAGTTGCACTGCTTCTGATCAGAGGAACCAGATTGACGACCAAGATGATACCCCAATCCAAAACAATTATGCTTCTCAACCACATCAATCACGTGCCCCCAGCCTGGCAAGGTACCTCTATCGATGGTCTCTTTAGCACTCTTAGCAGATGCTAAAGTCAATTGTGGTGATCTACTTTGACTAGTTGAAGAAGAACTGACATCTTCGAATTCGAGACACTGCAACGGCACCTCAGCTATGCCTTCTTCGGTCTCGACGTATCGAAAGGATGATAACTCGCTCACAATCAGATCCTCTTCACCACAGACAATGACAAGCTGATTGTCAAACATGAATTTCAACTTCTGATGTAGAGTGGATGTAACTGCCCCTACCACGTGGATCCATGGATGACCCAATAGGCTACTGTACACTGGATGAATATCCATCACTTGGTAGGAAATGGTAAACAAATGCAGCCCAATATTGATGGGTAAATCCACTTCTCCGATGACTTGCCTTCGAGAACCGTCAAAGGCTCTGACAACTAAGGCACTTGGTCTCATCTCGATCCCCTCCACTGGTAATTGACTCAACGTGACCTTAGGTATCACATTGAGAGAAGAACCGGTATCCACTAGAACACGAGATAACAGGATGTCTGTGCAGGTTACAGATATATGCAGCGCTTTATTGTGGGCAGTTTCTTCAGGAGGCAATTCCGATTCATTGAAACCTAAATACCGACTTGCAGTTATGTTGGCCACAACATCATCGAATTTGACGGTGGATATATCTTGCATGACATGGGCCCTATTCAACACTTTCAACAAAGCTGATCTGTGCGCAGGCAAACTCATGAGTAAGGACAAAATTAAGATCCTCGAGGGAGTCTGACCCAGCTGATCCACAATCTTAAAGTCACTTTTCTTGATCAACTTAAGGAACTCTTGATCATCAAGGGTCTCCTTGCTCTTTAAAACAACCTCGGACGGGATAGTCGGTACTGGAATGGCGGTATATGCCCCTTGTTGAACAACAGGGGTTGCAGATGCAGGCGTTTCCTTAGGAGGAACAACAGTTGGAATTTCCACAGGCTTCATAGTGACCTTCGGAGAAAACACTCGTCCACTACGAGTCATACCTCCACCAGCTGTAACATTCACGATCTTTGATTCGACGAAACTTATCTCTTGACCTCCAGAAAACACGATATACCCATACTTCCACTGTACCTCCTTAGAATTCTGATACGGAAACGGCTTCGGCGGACAAACCCTGATGGGTTGCATCTTCTTCTGTTTAGGGGATTCCACAGGAACCTTCCTATAGATGATGGTGAACGGATCAATAGCAGCAACTTCCTCGACAGGTTTAGATCTGGCAAATTGCACTTCACCACGGTTCATCAGAATCTAGACACAACCCTTCAGCCTTCGACACTGGTTGGGATTATCGTCACAAATCTGACACTTACCATGCAAACCTTTCAACAACCCACGTTCCTTCAATTTCTTGAAAACCACAGACATCAGAGTCTTTAACTCGTCAACATCCAAGATCAATTCAGCCCTTGAATTATCCTCAACCATGTTAACTGTAGGCCCACCGTGATTCGGCAACGGATTACTCTGAATGTTGGGTCCTTCCTCAGCAAAAGTCAGGACCTTCTTATCAATGAGTTCCTGAACTTTGGTTTTGAATACAAAGCAATCCTCTGTTGCATGCCCTATGTATCCAGCATGATAAGCACAAGATGCATTTGGGTCATGCTTCGGGCCGAATGGAGGAATTGCAGGTGTAATCTGCTTGGGGACAATTACCCCTTGGTGAACCAAATAAGGAAATAATTCTGTGTATGACACCAGAATTCTATCAAAATTCGGACGCTTATGGTTTCCTTGATTGTTATTGTTCTGACGGTTGTGATTCTGCTGATTTTTGTTCTATTGATCGGTTGCTGATTCTGAGCATTCTGAACTGGTTGTTGCGGATGATATTGATATGGGGGTTGTTGATACTGTGCAGCAGTAATTTACGGATACGGATAGTACGGCACGGGAGCCATGAGAGCTTGATATGGAGGAGAAACTTGAGCTGTCACAATGTTGACCTCACCTTCTTTTTTCTTGGAATGACTGTTCTGAGATTTCCGAGTGGCCGGCTACTGGGAAGCAGTTCCAGGAATCTTTCTAGTCTTCAAACCATTATCAATCCGTTCACCAATCGTCACAACATCAGCAAAACTCGATGAGGAGCTACCCACCATTTTCTCATAGTAGGATCCTTGCAATGTACCCATAAAGATGTCAACCAACTCATTGTCAGAGAGAGTCGGCCGCACATGAGATGCCATCTCATGCCATCTTTGTGCATACTCCTTGAATGTTTCAGCTGAGCGCTGAGACTGATTCTGCAATTGCAATCTAGTTGGCGCCAGATCAAGGTTATACGTGTATTGCCTCACGAACGCTTCAGACAAATCCCTCCAAGTACGGATTCTGCTGCGCTCCAGGCCCATGTACCAATCCAATGAAGCACCAGATAAACTATCTTGAAAACAATGAACTAGCAATTCATCATTATCAATATGGGATGCCATATTCCTACAGTACATAGTGATGTGACTACGCGGGTATAGGGAACAGGACTGCTTTCGAGAGCATCTTTTCCTTGCTCACTTACGGGTTATTTTTGTTTCCCAACATTGATAACTTCGTGGATATCAATGCCATTAAGGTTTTTCTGATTGGGAACCCGTTACCAACTTTGTTCGCAGATGCGTATTATTCTGTACACTTCAGGAATTTGTACAACGGAGGAATGATCACATGCTGTGTACCCCTGTTATACAAATAGTTCACTTCCCATTTACCTAAGTCTGCTACATTTTGGGATCCTAAGAGTTCTTTACGTTGGTCACAGAGAATCATGGCTCTTACCAACTCTGACATCGAGTGGTACAATCAGATCTATGATGGGATAAGAATCATTGACCGTTGTGGAAATTTTCCTAATGTACCCCTTATAGGAACTAAGGGAGGAATCAACTATCATCCAGTGTTAGTTCGTCGTCAATTTGGATACCCGATGAGGCATGTCCCGCGAAATGCCCATCTGGAAGGTCTTTTCTTTAAGGAAGGAGAAAATGACAGGGCACTAAAGATGGAAATAGTGCATGCCAAGAAACATTTTCACAGGAAAGGACGAGAGTCTCTAGGAAAACCAGACTGTGTCTCGGTGGAACCTTATCTCCACTGGGTACAAACTAGAGCTCTCAAGCTGAGGATGCCTTACCCTCGTCAGGAAGTTCTTCCATTAAGGGACCCTGTCCTTTATTTTATGTCTGATACAGAAAAACTTCAGGTGACTCTCAACAAAGTTCAGCAGGAGAAGAGGTCTTGGAGGAACAAGTATCGTATTCTCAATGTAGAGTGCAAGAAAATACAGCAATTATTGAAAGATAAGGATGCTCTGATTGAGATTTTAGAGCAACATGTTGTGGAAAATCAGGATAACCAAAGGAATTTGCTCGCTCCTTTCACTTGGCAAAGGAATGACAACCCGGAAACGGCCCAAGAGCCCCGGTCAAAGAAAAGGAAAGTACCAGAACCTGCACCCGAGCTCACTTCAGAGAGGACTCAGGACCCATAAGTTTAGATTTCCTTTTACAGCGCTATGTGAAATACTGTATTTCCGTAATCTTTGAATTCAATAAAACGGGGTTCCCACACTGTGTGATATTTGCAATCCAATTGTTGAAGTTTATTTTGGTTAAACAAATTTAATTGACATATAATTAGTGCATTCATCATTCTCGCGTAACGCATTCTTCTTACCTACGAATCTCACATTTGCGTCTCGATTCTAGAGTCAAACTGTCTCATTCGTACAATACTCGGGCCAATCGTCAGAAAAAGATGGATGATCTCGAGGAAGAAAACAGAGAGTAAAGGGAAGAGATTGACACTCTGAAAGAGGATCTGAGAAAGCTTCATAATGACATGCAAGCTCTAGCAGAAGCTCAAATGCAACAACAAAGGACTGTGATCCCAGAGATCACATCAACGCCCATAATGGAAAAGTATGATCCTAGGTACAAAATGCCGAAAGATCGTCCCTGGGGCATGCCTATTAACTATATCCCAGAAGGATATGTTCTGCCGATCACTAAGGATCAAGGAACCATAGTATGAGCCACTGGGCCTGAAGGTTACAAACTTTGGGAAAGCGAAGATGTCAGGGGCATGACAGCAACTCCTGAAGGTTACAAACTTCGGGAGGAACCGAGAGTCTCGGCCATAATAACTGTACCACCACCCGTGGTGCACACTGTCCCGGAAGGACAGATTCCACAGATACCTTTTGTTGGAAACACAAGCGTGGATGACAGAATGAAGGAGTTCCAGGAACAGTTCCTAGAAATGCAGAAAGATCTGCAAGCCCTTCGCGGTCAGGATTTATTTGGAATGGACGCCGCGGAACTTTGTTTGGTCCCTAATGTGAAAGTTTCACACAAGTTCCAGGTGCCCGATTTTGAAAAGTACAAGGGTAACTCTTTCCCTCAAAGCCACTTGGTGATGTACGCTCGGCGAATGTCAGCTCAGACAAAGAACCAGGAGCTACTAATTCACTACTTTCAGGATAGTTTAACTGGTGTCGCATTAAAATGGTACATGGGTTTAAACCGCGCTAAGATCGGTACTTTCAAAGATTATGGTGCTGCTTTCGTGCAACAATATAGATACAATTTGGACATGGCACCGGACAGAGATTAACTCAGATCAATGTCACAAAAAGACAAGGAAACCTTTAAGGAGTACGCTCAGAGATGGCGTGAAATTGTCGCTCTGATTTGTCAACCTCTGGAGGTAAAAGAGATGACAAAGATTTTCTTAAAAACCTTGAGCAGATAGAATGGTTGCCAGTGCACCCAACGACTTCGCCGAAATGGTCGGTATGGGGGTACGTCTCGTGGAAGTAGTCTGAGAAGGACATTTAGTTAAAGACGTTGGATCATCAAGTAGTACAAAATGATACGGTAGTGCTCTCCCTAAGAAAAAAGAGCAGGATATTGGGAATATCTCTATCGGAAAGCAAAGACGACGATACCAACCATTAGCAGCTGTAACTCCTGCTATCAACGTTGCGCCTGTACCTACGTATCAACATCAGGTTGTACAAAGCCAACCGAATCAACAATTTCAACAAAGGACACAACAGCCTCTTCAACAGGCTCATCCTCCATATAATAACAACCGTACAACTCGACCTCCAGGGTTTGATCCTATACCAATGTTGTACGCAAAACTGTTTCCACTTTTACTGGTCAAGGGACATGTCCAGACCAAGGCTCCTCTCGCAATACCGAAGAATCTTCCTTTCTGGTTCAAAACGGATCAGACTTGTCCTTACCATCAAGGAGGACTAGGGCATAACATAGAGAGCTGTCTCAGTTTCAAATCCGATGTGCAAAAGCTTGTTAGGAGCAGGGTCTTATCCTTCAAGGATACAAATCCTAACGTTCTCATGAACTCGCAGCCTCAACATGAGAAAGCTACAGTCAATTTGATAGAGGGGGAGTCTAACAACATCTATCAAATTCATGATGTACTCTTATTAAATTCCGATTTGGTCAAGATGCATTGTAGACAGAGCGGATATGGCCATGTGCCCCCTCATAATTATCACTAGTGTGATATCTGCTCTAAAGACAATCAAGGATGTACTGTGGTGCAATCAGCCCTACAGGAACAGTTGGATCTCAAATGGATCCAAGAACACCGAGTTCGTGAAGTCAACATGACCTACACAAATTCCAATATTATTCAAAATCACAACGTTTTGGCAATGAAGGTCAATTTGGTGGCAATGCACTCAAGGCAAAGCCAGTATCATAATCTGCCGCGGCACGATTATAATTCCTGTCTGACTTGTTCGGTAAACAATCAGGGATGCTCTTTTGTACAAGAGGCCCTCAAGCGTCAGATGGATCTTGGATGGATCCAGAAATATCATGATAAAAATCCTTATCAGATCAACATGATTAAAATATTTGATATTCGTTTAATGAATACCAGCTTGGTGGAGTTACACGCCAAGCAAGGCCAACTTGGTTTTCTCACTTCTCACGATTATCTGAGCTGTAAAGTATGCAGTGAAAGCAGCCAAGGGTGTGCTCTCGTTCAAAGAAGTATACAACACTTGTTAAACCATTGGTGGCTTCCGATCTATCTAGACGAAGACACACAACAAATCAGTGTGACTAACAGGAACCCTACTAGACGTTAAAGTCATGATGTCCGATCTATGGAAACTGACCTGGTAAGGTTGCACTGCATCCAAAGCGGACATGGCCAAGTGCCACCACACAACTATGAATGCTGTAGAGTCTGCTCAGAGAATAACCAAGGATGCTACCTTGTACGGGCAGCTCTTCAAGGTCAGTTGGATCATAAAGAGATTCACCCATGTCCAAGTTTCGAGCCAATCAACTGGACGCCGGACTACTTCGTTGATCAAATCAAGGACGTTGTCATAATCTCTGATCATTAACGGAACAAAGATGTTTGTTCCATCATCCCTCTACTTGATGCATCAAAAGTTCCTAACCTGGAACCAATTAAAATCACTTACGCTGGTCAGAAAAATCAGAAGGCTCCTGTAGTTATCTATCTGCCAGGACCGCGACCGTATGAATCAGCTAAGGTGATCCCTTACAAATACGGTGCAACAAGAATTGAGAATGGAAAGGAAATTCCAGAACCCTCCGTCGTGAATAGAGGAGTTGGAGAACCCACCAAAGAAAAGAAACCTCAGGCAGAAGTTCCTGATCCACCAGTAGGTCAATCCAGTGATCCCGACCTTTCAAAGAACAATGATGAGATGATGAAGCTCATCCAGAAGAGTGAGTACAACATTGTCGATCAACTGTTGCAAACTCCTTCGAAAATCTCAGTGTTATCACTTTTACTTAGTTCAGAAGCTCACAGGGAAGCTCTGCAGAAAGTCTTAGAGCAAGCCTTTGTGGAACAGGATGTGTCAATACGATAATTTGACAGCATTATTTCTAATATCACTTCCTGCAACAACTTGGGGTTTAGCGATGAGGAATTTCCAGAAGAAGGACGAAGTCACAACATGGCGCTCAATTTCACAGTCAACTGCCAAGACGATGCGTTAGCCAGCGTACTGGTAGACACTGGATCGACTCTCAATGTCATGCCGAAGTCCACTCTAATGCGACTATCATTCAAAGGATTTCTAATGAGAGGCAGTGAGGTCATCATCAAAGCATTTGACGGGTCCAGGAAAACAGTTATCGGCAAAGTCGACCTTCCCATAACTATTAGTCCTCACACTTTCCTAGTCACTTTCCAGGTCATGGACATCCGGGCAACATACAGTTCCTTATTAGGAAGGCCTTGGATACACCAGGCTGGGGCAGTCATTTTGACACTTCACCAGAAGCTGAAGTTTGTCAAAAACAACCAACTCGTCACGGTCTGCGGAGAATAGGCCTTGATCGTAAGTAACTTATCGGCATCCACCTGTGTGGAACCGAAGGAGATAATCAGAACCCAGTTCCAAACACTTTCAGTAAGCAATGATAATCAGGCAGAGAGAGGAACCCCTATTTCCTCATACAAAGATGCTCTCGATGCAATTGAAAGTAACAATACGAAAGGGTGGGGACATCTTGTCACTCCTACTGATAACAAAGCAAAGAAAGGTCTTGGGTTTTCCTCAACCTGTACCCAAACTGCTGCTGACAATGAAAGTTTTCATCCCATTCAGGACTTCTTCCGTAGTGGAGGTTTCCTTCACCCAATGTCTCAAGGAGTACATACCATCAATGAAGGTGATTCCTCCGATACGGAGGAAGAATGGAAGCCCTATCTTAATAAAGACGGTTATATGTCTCAGGAAGAAGTGCCTATGCCATTTTGCTATCCCGCAAAGAGTCCGAGATTTATACCAAGGTCAGACATCAAAATGATGTACGGAGAGTGTGATCCAGAAGGATGTCGTGTCCACCAAAATCATTAGAGGAAGACACTCTGATGAAAGACAACTTTGACCACGACTATTATGGCCAGATGGATGGCCTACTAATTTGGAAGCCGTACCCAGGAGACTCGGGGCAAGAAAACCAGCCGAACAATGAAAATCAGCTGAGCATCATTGAAAGGAATACCTGCGTCCCCACCATGTCATGGGATCAACACTCAGGTCATTCAAAAAATACCCCGCACGACGATGAATTTGCAACGTTCGCAGGATTAGAATTCATCAACTATGCTTTTCCTGAGGTCAACGTCATTGAAAGGGATGACTTCTCCAGTTCCAAAGAGGTGTGGGACACCCTGGGACAACCAAGTGGTAAATACGACTTTATGGTCAAATAAACCGCTCCTGAAAGCTCTCGTATCAGGCTCGAAGACATCCAACCAACTGGATGGGGAGATATGCCTGAGAGCACAAAAACCATGCAAAATACAGCTGAAGAGTCCTCCTACGACAACTCCGCCTGGGAGACCGATTCCAATGATCTAGCTCTGCCAGAAATCAGCATCATTTCTAAGGACAAGCCAAGAAAGAAGGTACCAGACTTTGTGATTCACCGAGGAGTTCGCCGCCAATGAGTTGTTGTCGATGTTCCGAAGATTGTTCATAAGTCAAAGTAATTGCCGTCTTTAACCTTTCACCCTGCCTAGGTGAAACGGATGTTTTGATAGGGCTCACTGTCTGTTAATATACCTCTTTGCTTTGCCCAAAGCGACATAGTTTTGTTTTATAGGGCTGTAGTTTCAAGAATCGACAAAATCATAAATAAATAAACGTCGTTATGTAATTTCCGCATCTATTGTTGGTTTCTCTTTTTGTTTTTTTTTTTTCAGAAAATGGTAATCTAAAATACGATTCAAATAATAAAAACAAGCAGTTTTTCAAAAAAAAATACACTTCACACACTCTTGCATTCTCTCTATCTCTTCTAAACACAAATCATCACGTCATGCAGATTGCTTGTTTTAAACCCCATCAAAACATACGATCTGATGCCTTCTCCCAACTTTGAAGTCCCGGTATTCGAGGTTGAAGAAGAAGATTACGAGGAAATTCCAGAAGAGATCTCTCGACTACTCAGACAAGAGGAAAGGTCTATCGAACCTCACAAAGAGCCGTTGGAAGCAGTAAACGTGGGTTCAGAGGAAGAGAGAAAAGAGGTCAGGATTGGGGCACTGCTCAGTCCAACTTTCAAAGAGAGTTTGACAAAGCTTCTCAAAGAGTTTCCCGATGTATTTGCTTGGTCCTATCAGGACATGCCAGGATTGGATACTAGCATCGTGGAACATCATCTACCGTTAAGATCGAAATGTCCGCCAGTAAAACAAAGGTTGAGACGGACTCATCCAGACATGGCCATCAAAATCAAAGAGGAAGTACAGAAACAGATTGATGCGGGTTTCTTCGCTACATCAGAATATCCTCAATGGTTAGCCAACATAGTACCAGTTCCGAAAAAAGACGGAAAGGTCAGAATGTGTGTAGATTACAGGGATCTGAACAAAACCAGTCTAAAGGATGACTTTCCCTCACCACATATTGACATGCTAGTAGACAATACAGTAAAGTTTAAAGTATTCTCTTTCATGGATGGATTCTCGGGCTATAATCAAATCAAAATGGCACCAAAAGACATGGAAAAAACTTCGTTCATCACCCCATGGGGTACCTTTTGTTACAAGGTAATTCCGTTTGGTTTAAAGAACGTCAGGGCAACCTATCAAAGGGCCATGACTACTCTATTTCATGACTTGATACATAAAGAAATCGAGGTATATGTCGATGACATGATTATTAAATCTAGAACAGAGGAGGAGCGTGGGACCCACCTGTCAAAACTATTTAAGCGGTTGAGGAAGTATAAACGCCGCTTGAATCCCAACAAGTACACCTTTGGTGTCTGTTCAGGGAAACTCTTAGGGTTCATCGTCAGCCAAAAGGGAATTGAGGTTGATCCTGACAAGGTCAAGGCCATTCAAGAAATGCCTTCTCCAAAGACTGAAAAATAAGTCAGAGGATTCCTGGGACATTTGAACTACATTTCCAGATTCATATTCCTCATGACCGCGGCATGCGCGCCGATCTTCAAATTACTCAAAAAGAATCAGGATTGCGTATAGACAGATGACTTCCAAACCGCATTCGACAGTATCAAGGAATACCTATTGAACGCATTGATTCTATCACCTCCAGTGGAGGGAAGACCACTGATCATTTACTTAATAGTCTTGGAAGACTCAATGGGTTATGTACTTGGCCAACAAGACGAAACAAAAAGGAAAGAGTCTGCCATTTACTATTTGAGAAAGAAATTCACCGACTGCGAGACTCGGTACACTATGCTCGAGAAAACTTGTTGTGCTCTGGCTTGGGTAGCCAAACGTCTTTGCCAGTATATGATTCGTCACAATACTTGGTTAATCTCCGAAATGGATCCTATCAAGTACGTCTTTGAAAAACCTGCTCTCACGGGAAGGATTGCTTGTTGGCAGATGTTGTTATCAGAATATGACATAGAATACCATGCTCAGAAAGCCGTTAAAGGAAGTGTTTTTGCCGATCATTTGGCTCATCAACCGATTGATGATCAGGAATCAGTCGGATTTGACTTCCCAGACAAAGATGTCAGGTATCTAAAAATGAAAAACTCCGATGAACCATTACCCAGTGAAGGGCCAGAACCAGGTTCCCAATGGGGACTAATCTTTGACGGAGCTGTCAATCATTACGGATATGGAATTGGGGAAATCATCATAACACCTCAGGGTACCCACATTCCTTTCACCGCTAGACTTACGTTCAAGTGCACAAATAACGAGGCCGAATACGATGCTTGTATCATGGGTCTCAAAGAAGCGATCGACTTAAGGATCAAGAACTTGGACGTATATGGTGAGTCAGCCCTGGTTATCAATCAAATCAAAGGAGATTGGAACACATACCAATCAGGACTGATTCCTTACAAATATTACGCAAGAAGGTTGTTACCTTTCTTCAATAGAATCGAGTTTCGTCATATTCCTCGTGAAGAGAATGACATGGCTGATGCCTTAGCCACCCTCTCTTCCATGACTAGTGTAGGTCAATGGAACGACTTACCTAAGATTGACATAATGCGCCTTGAATGGCCCGCTTACGTCTTCGCGATTGAAGTAGTCATAGACGACAAACCTTGGTATCACGATATCAAATGCTTTCTTCAGAAACAAGAGTATCTTCCTGGGGCATCTAGAAAGGACCGAAAGACCCTCAGGAGACTAGCAGGAAGCTTCTTTCTGAGCGGTAATACCCTCTATAAGAGAAACTTTGACATGGTCTTGCTCCGATACGTAGACAGACCAGAAGCTGACATGCTGATAAAAGAAATTCACGAAGGATCCTTTGGAACTCATGCCAATGGATACACAATGGCGAGAAAAATTCTAAGAGCAGGGTACTGCTGGTTGACCATGGAATTCGAGTGCTACAAGTACATGAGGAAGTGTCACAAATGTCAGATATACTCAGACAAAATCCATGTACCGCCAACGTATCTCAAAGTTCTTTCTTCCCCGTGTCCTTTTTCCATATGGGGAATCGACATGATCAGCATGATCGAACCTAAGGCTTCAATCGGACATCGGTTCATCCTGGTGGCCATTGATTACTTCACCAAGTGGGTCGAAGCAGCGTCATACGCCAATGTAACCCGACAAGTGGTGGTCCGATTTATCAAAAACAATATCATTTACCGTTATAGTGTTCCAAGCCAGATCATTACTGATAATGGATCCAACTTGAACAATAAGATGATGAAAGAGTTGTGTGCTAAGTTCAAGATCGAACACCATAACTCATCTCCCTACCGACCCAAGATGAACGGAGCGGTAGAAGCGGCTAACAAGAGCATCAAGAGGATCGTTCAAAAGATGGTTGTAACCTTCAAAGACTGGTACGAGATGCTACCCTTTCTCTCTAGTATATGGCATGGAAGTAGTGCTCCCCATAGAAGTAGAGATCCCATCAATCCGGGTATTGATGGAAACTAAGCTAACAGAAGCTGAATGGTGTCAAAGTTGACACGACAAACTGAATCTGATCGAAGAAAAATGAATGATGGCATTATGCCACGGTCAATTGTATCAACAAAGAATGAAGAAGGCGTTCAACAAAAAGGTCCGACCCCGCGTCTTCAGGAAAGGAGACCTTGTGCTAAAAAAGATACAATCATTTCTCACTGATTCTCAGGGCAAATGGACTCCGAATTACGACGATCCTTACGTGGTCAAGAAAGCCTTCTCAGTCGGTGCCTTGAGACTCACAACCATGGATGGAGAAGAATTTTCCTACCCCACAAATGTTGACGTAGTCAAGAAATACTTCGCCTAAACTAAAAAAAAAAAGAAAAAAAACGTCTCAGTGGATTGAAAACACGAAAGGGCGGTCCAGGCAAAAATTAGAGACACAATAAAAAATCATCTCGATGGATTGGAAATCTCAAAGTACAATCCAGGCAAAAGTTAGGGATAGTGGCAAGTAACTATGGTCAACAGGGGCAAATTCCCCAGCGGCAGTCGTGCCATTCGACAGAAATCTCGATCAAGGTCATCTTCGACGGAAGTTCAGGATGCCCCGAATTCAAAGTTGGTAGAAGGATAGTGGTTGTTATGTTTCAATGTAGCCCTTTTCCCATAAAATTACCATTTTCTAACTTTGTAAATACTCTACGGAATCACGTGCTTGGCTGATTTCCATCCTATCAATAAAATTTAAGCCCTTGTGCTTTTGTTTATAATTCTTATTTGTTTTAGCTTTACAGAATGACGTTTTAATGTGTTTAAAGATTCTTGAAATAAAACAAAAATGAATTTACTTGTCAAACTTTTTCTGCTTTTAAAATAAAGATGGCAATTTCTTTTGACTGTTGAACATCGAAAGAACATCGGTCGCTTCTCCCGAGGTAATCGAACCTCAAAGTGCAGAATCAAAATACTCCTTCTAAACCAGTACGTTTGAACGAAGGATCAACTGTGTTAGAGACCATGTTTCATCTGACACCCCCGATAGAGTTCTTACCTCCTACGCCTGACCAACGGTTTTCCCCACGTGGACTATCTCTCCTAAGCAAGGCGGAATTGCTATCGTGGACCAATGATACTTTTCATCTCCCATTGTGGCCGAGTATCAAGTCATGTTCATCTATCAGTCTGTATGTCGCGTCAGTTTTGTCGGCATAAACATACATACATCATGCATTATTTTTTTACATTCATATTCATATTGCATCGCTATCACTCTAGTCGGTCTTATCCCCTAGTGATAAAAGTCCTCTCAATCGAGTTGTCAGTTCTGTCCTTGTCAGGAAATGTTGCATCCAAACAGTCCCTCTTCTAGTTTATTTCAGGATTGTAGCGGGCTTTCGACCACTTTGATAACTTGAACCTCTGAAAAGGAAAGAAAACATTCAATAAATGTCACTCTTCGCCATTGAAGATGATGTCTTCGCTTTCCTAGATTAAGGAAAATCCCCAGAGGAAGCCTCTTAACCGAGGACTCTCAACAGTACATTGGTTCTTCTCTCCAGAAAGTCAATGTTAACAAAATCATTAGCACCTCAAAATTGGGGTACATCATATGGCGTTTCTCTGGGAAGACCTCGAGAAAAGTATGATGTGATATCCCTAAGCGGAAGCAGTCTCTCAAGAGATTCATTTTCCCTAGTAGAGTCGACAACTGGCGTCTCCAAACAGAGAAGTTTGTGAACCTCTACAGCTCAGACAGATGGGGTCCCCAGGAAGTCTGACATCAAAACTTTTTCCATCAAATGGCATCCCCCCAAGAAAATTCGTCGAGAAGCTTGAGGAAGACCGCTACGAATAGCGTCCCTTTTCAAGAAAGCTTATTGACAAAAGAAATTGAGACCAGTTCCGTGGATGAAGACCAGGATCGAGGGGAAGTTTAAATCAGAAACTGAGAGCAGTTCCTTGGTAGGAAACTAGGATCGAGGGGAAGTTTAAATCAGAAACTGAGACGAGTTCCTTGGTAGGAAACCAGGATCGAGGGGAAGTTTAAATCAGAAACTGAGACTAGTTCCTTGGTAGGAAACTAGGATCGACGGGAAGTTTATTAAAAGAAAATTGAGACCAGTTCCTTGGCTGAAGGTCAGGATCGAGGGGAAGTTTTACCTTTTCTAAACATCATCGCTTTGCAAAAGAAGATGAATACGTAAGCTACCATTCATAGCCGCCATCAAAATTTTGGGTATCCCGATATTTAATCCTCTTGCACCCCGAATGCCCGAATACCTTCGCCATTCACACCTTCAGGTCCAAGAAGATTAAATAGGGGAATCTGTCATACCCCAAATTTTGACCACTAAGATTCCCCATCATTGTGCAAATCATCATCACAATATGGATGGACCATTATACCTCATTAGTCTCCCCAAAGATGGGTGGGCATTCACTACAATAAAATTTAGGGTTTCAAGCCCTCTTAGAGCTCTTAGACAAAAGATCAATCAAGGAATTACATGATCTTCAACTTGTCTAAACCTCTCAAACATCCACAATGGATCAAGAGGACTCCCACCTCAAGGATTAAGCACAAGGCTGCAACATTCCAAGTGGATTAAGCCTCAAGATCGCCAGTGTCACCAAATTAGGGTTTTGGTCGACCAGGGCCTCCAGATGGAAATTTTCCTATGGGAATGAGCCAATACTTCAAAGCACAAACCAAGATACTCCAAGGGACCTCATAAACCCAATCATTAAGTCAATTTAGCCTCAGGATAAGCATTCACCAAAAATCAGGAATTAGGGTTTCTTGACCTATTTCACCCCTAAGTTAACTTTTGGGACAAAACATGAGCCAAGACCTCAAGACATGATTTGACGGTCTCTAATAAACCACATTGATCCATTTACAACAATGGATTGATCCAAGAAGCTTGATTCACAAGCTTCAGTTTCATCAGGATCACACTTAGGGTTTCGAGGGAAAAGTCAACTGTACCTTTGACTTTTGACCAAGACATGCTCCCAAACCTTGGGACATGATTCAATACACCCTATAACACCTATTAAATCAATCCATCAAGTTTGATTTAGGTCAAGGACTTGATTTCATAGTGGATCGCACAGTTTGGAGTTCATCTGACAAAAAGTCAACTGTGCACCAAAGTCAACTTTGACTTTTTGAGATTTTTCACAATTATGGTTCTTTGACCCTAAAATGATGTTAATGTGTGAGTGGGATCATCATTCATCAATAAAAATCAAGAAAAGTGGGATAACTTGTAAACGGGTAACCATAAAAACAGAAATTTTCTAAGTTATGGAACAAAGTGGCTAGGGTACCAACTTTGGAGGATCATATCTCCTAAACCACAAGGCCATTTTCCCCATTCAAAGCTGGATTTGTAGCTCTCATGGCCCTCTACAAAAGCTTAAACTAGACCTCATTCCAATTCATCATGGATTTTGAGTTAGGGTTAGGTCAAAATGGCTGAAAACATGAAATGTCACTTTTTCCAACACTTAGTGAAATTTTCACTAAGTCAGAATCTGTTTCACTTTTTCAAAAATGTAAGGGCATTTTTCACTTGGATCCAAAAAGTGTAAAAACAAACTTTGATCACACATATGTTGTATCATATGAGGGCTTTCCAAAATGACCAAGAACTTCACCAAACTCAATCTGAGCAAGAAGTTATGACAGTGACAATATGCCTTGCTGCAACTATCATAACAAGGCAGATTTGGGGATTTTGCTCGATTTGCTCAAATTTTGCAAAGGGCAAGAAAGTCTATCCATCTGAACACCTCAAGGGGGGACCAAAGAGGAACCAACTCTGATCCATAAGCCTCCCAAGTCTTTGGAACCAAAAGTAGCATGCCAAACCTAGAAATGCCTAAAAGAGGGACAAGACTCCAATTTTGTTTTGGAGCATTCAATGGATGCACCAAGGTGGCATGAATTGAGCCTCTTCCAACTGAATTAAGTCAAGACTTATCCAACAACTATGGAACCAGTAGCCTGTGCTTTAACCTCTAGTTAATGGCTAGAGGAGACTTGGATTCTCATTGATCAACATTTCCCAAACTTCTGCAGCAGTTGCCATTTACTATTACATCCAAAACAAACTTGACACACTATAAATAGAGCTCATTTGTGGTCAGTTTGAGTACACCAAAGCCATCAAACAGATGCTTTCCTCAAAATCACTTTCTCTAGGCAAAAATACCTTTTTTAGCAAGGTAACTTTGATTTTTTTAGTTAGAGAGCATTTCCATCACAGCTCATGATCCAAACACATCCAATATGTCATATCTAAGCTGTCCAAACTCTCACAAGTGACCTGTAACACCAAAATCTCAAAGTCTCCTCTCAAAACCTCAAAATAGGACTTTTGTGCATTTTTCAAGCCATGTCTTGAATCAGTCACTTTCCAAACTAGATAAAACATCAAACACACTCCCAATATCATCCTTGAACTGTCCCAAATGGTTCCCCACATCTGGAGCACCATTTGAGAGAGTTGCAACTTTGGCCACTTTTGCCCCTTTTGCAAGAAAGGGCCAGTTTCCATTCCTGAGGTTTCCAGCTGGGTCCAACCACTCTAAAAGCTTCTAAGGGATCATTTGAGGGTGTCCAAAGCATCAAAACATTTTTGGAACAAAGCACTTGGTAGATAGCCCAAAAGCTCCAAAGAGAGGTAAGCATCACAACTTGAACACTCTGAAATATGCCTTTCTTTGAAGTCCACTGATCATGCATCTCTTATACATGTTATATATGTTGTGTTTGCACCAATTTATCATGTAATTCACACCTGTACCAAGAGGTAGCACAGAAAATGCAACACATGGCCTATTTCAAAACCACTATCGGGTTTTGAGGAGGATTTGTTTTCTGGAAAAACCACCACCACCATTGGATTCCTTAGGAAATTCTAGGCCAGATGCATATAAATTTTGTCTCCATCCATGGAGAAATGAGAAAGTTATTGCCTTCAAGTTTCTAGCCAAAATCTTGCCTTGCATTGCCTTGGGCCAAGCCAAAAACAAGGCAAGCCTTGTATATTTGTGGTTATGTTTCAATACACATATGTATCACCACCCCAGTGGTAAGGCGCGCATGCGGCACACAATAGGTCTGGGGTTCGAATCCCCCTCGCCCCAGACCACCCCCTTTTTAATGCTTTTTCCACCTTTTTATTATTTTTTTTATTTTTTTCATATTATTTTTGATTGGTTCTTTTTGTAAAAAATCACAAAAATATTGAAATATTTTATTCCATAAAAAAATCAAGTTTATATTTTTTATTTAATATAGTTGGTATTTTTGTGAATAAATTCACTTTTAATTGTTTTTTAAACATTTTAAAATTGAATTCTCATGTTGAAAATCAAAACCAAATGAATTTTAATTCATCTTGTGATTAAAACATCATTTTTCAAACCTCAACCAAAAATCACAAGTTGTTTACTCAAACTTATTTGGTATTTTATCATTTTTTATTGATTTTCCTTGAGAATTTAATTTTAAAATGATGAAATTAGGGTTTCCTTGATTTTCACCCAATCAAAACTTTAAATAATCTTTGGGCCTCTAGTAGTGTATAAGACCCAACCCTTTTTGAAAACCAAAATGATTTGGGCCTTAGTGTATTGTATAAGTCTCAATACCATCAAAAAGTTTGGCGCGATCGTCGTCTTTTTGAAAAAAAACCATGGACCTCTCCTTGAGTTGTAAGCCCCATCTCTTGTACAAAAATATCCTCTTCGGGCCTCTAATAGAGTGTAAGACCCAACCCCCTTTTAACCAAAACTTTTTGGGCCTCAGACATTATATAAGTCCCTCCGCGTTAAAGGAAAAATCTCGGCGCAATCGCCATTTCAAAAATCAAATCATTTGGGCCTACCCTCGTGTTATAAGCCACATTCCTTTTCTTTAAACACCTTTGGGCCTCTTAAGAAAGTGTAAGATCCATCCCTTTGTATAGAAAACCTTTTTGGGCCTCAATCACTTGTATAAGTCCCTGTACAAATTCCAAACAACTGTGCAATCACTGATAAAACCTTGGGCCTCTCCTCGAGCTGTAAGCCCCAACAATCTTTTCAAAACACTTTCTCCTTTGATTTTGAATCCAAATATATGTTGTTATCTGATCGGTCACCATTTCTACTATGTTTCTATCACTTATTCGACATTAATCCATAAAATCGGTAGCACTTTGTTTGTCTTTTCATAGTTTTTCAATTCAATTTTACTTGTCGTATTTTATTCTTGCATTTTATGATTTTTTGTTTTATTTCAATTACATTGCATTTTATGCTTTGGTTTGGTAGTTTTCAATGGTTTCAGGTCTGAGTGGAAAAGCCCAAAGGATTCGTGCGAAGAAAATGGAAGTTCCGGGATTTAGAAGAGTTTTTGGAATGAAACAGAGGATGCCTGGACCTAAAATTCAACAAACATGGAAAAATATTTGGCAACCAAGTTCCTTGTATATACTATGTTGTAGTTCTCTTCACTAGCTTTCCGGCACTTCGAACGGGGACCAAAACAGGCTTACGGATCAAAAGTTATGATCGAAACAATTTCAGTTATAAAATCCAGCAAGCTGACACGGTCGGCAGTGTTGGCTGATAGGGGTGTTCATTAGTTCGGGCAAATCTGAACCAAACTGGAATCCAAACCAAACCATTGTGTTTGGTTCGGGTATTTTTTTAGTTCAGGCAAAAACCGAACCAAACCAATAAAACCCAATGTTAATTAGTTCGGGCAACGAATTTTCAAAATTCTACCCGCGAGCCCGTCTACCCGAATCAATCATAATTAATTAGTATAATATATATCATAATTATCATGGAAACTAGAATGACATATTCAACTTCAAGAAAAAAAAAATGAAACGTCATTTGTGATATGCACAACCAATATTGAGAAACAATAAAATTAAGAATTTTATATTATTTGGGAAAATTAGTTGATATAATTTAATATTTTTTAAAAATATTTGTGCACATTTATTTCTAATGTACCCGATCAATCCAACTTAAACCAACCCGTTGTTTATTGGTTTGGTTTGGTTTGGGCTTTATCACAAAATTGGGTAAATCCAATTCAAACCAATCCATATATTTTTGATCGGTTTGGGTATCAGATTCTCCCAAAACCGAACCAAACCGGCCCGCGAACACCCCTATTGGCTGACACGGCCCGTGTTAGCTTTAACGCTGATGTTCTGAATTTTTCCATATTTTCTCCCTATATTAAGTTGTGGGGGCACTTTGGGTATTTCCAATCGATCTAGGTGAATTGTGACTTTTTATACTAGTTTTTGGAAGAAGAATAGACACTTTTACTTTCACGAACAAATTTACAAATTTTATGCGATCAAGGGTTTTTTGGAGAACGAAGATCATCCAATCGCAGAAGCTATTGAAAATCAAAGTGATCCAAATACTATTGTAATGGTTGTTTCTTATCCTTTTCTTGTTATTGTTTTTAGTTTGAACATGAGAGGCTAAACCCCCCAATGCTAGGGGGTGTCCCTGAATTGTGATGTATGAACCTATTTTGATTTAGTCAATGGGATTTTGTTTTCTTTCTTTAATCTTTTATTATGCAAATTATAAAATATTTGTTGCAATCGGTTAAATTGGGAACGATTTACGATTAGGGATTTGGTCTGAAAAACCCAATCTATCATTTTGCATAATAACACTACGGTAGATATTGCCTAGGAATGGGGATACCCTGTAGTGACTTTTATAAACCTTGTCAGGACTATTGCTTGATGTTCTTTCTTGATCGCTAAGGAATTAGGGTCAAGGGAGAATATCAAAGGTTTTTCGATTAAGGAATTTAAGAAAAATACTATTAAGGTTTTGTAAAATTAAGGTTTGAGGCATTTCTCTTTGATTATAATTTAAGGTTCTTACTTAGCAATTTATACACCTTCCCTAGCATGTTTCATAATATTAAAAAAAAAGAACTTTTATTATTCTTCTTATTTTATTTTGTTATTATAATTCTCTCAACCAAACAAACCCCAAAGAAAACTTTTGTTTAATTGAATTAGCATCTGCACTTACATTGACGCGCAGTCCTCGAGAAACCGACTATAGGGATTACCCCAATTATTACTACATTGTTAAATAGTACACTTGCTATTTACCGATCAAGTTTTTGGCGCCGTTGTCGGGGACTGCCAAATTATAAGTGGTGATTTTAATTCAATTGGAATTTTGTCACTCTATGCCTAAAATTGATTCTTGTTATTTTTATTTTTATTTTTTTTTATTTTATAACTTTTGGGATTATTACTATTACTAGTAATCTGCGCCTAACCTTTTATGCGAGGAGAATCCTCAGCAAATTTTCTTTTTGACGCAGAAATTGAAACAACACTACACAAGAGGCGTAGGCAAGCAAAACTTGCAGCGTCTGAAGTAGAACCTTCGGAGCACTCAAACTCAGGTTCAGAATCAGACAAATATACAGTGGCCATGGCTGCAGAGTAACTAACAGAGAGACTCCTCGGGGATTACGGAGCATCACATACACCGGCTGGTCGGTTAACAATTGTGAACCAACCAGTGAATGTGATGAATTTTCAGCTGCATCCGAGCACCATCACTCAGCTTGAGAGGAGACCTTTCACCGGAAAGGTCAATGAAGATGCCAACAAACATTTACAAAGGTTTCTGACTGTGAGCACTACTCTCAAGATTGAGGGACACACCGAGGAAGCAAAAAAGTTAAGAATGTTTCCTTTCACTCTTTCAGAAGATGCTGAAGAATGGTTCTACTCGTTACCCGGCTGGGAGTATTACCACTTGGGAAGAGATGGAGAAGGCATTTCTGAATAAGTATTTTTCGGCCTCTGTTTATATCCGAAAAAGATATGATATTGTGAACTTTAAACAGAAGGACGGAGAATCTCTCAGAGATGCATACAAGAGGTTCAAGAAAGTTTTGGTAGCCTGTCCGACTCACAACATGGATCAAACTGAGCAGATGCAGGTGTTCGTCAATGGCCTCCAGATAAAGAATAAGCAACTAATTGATACAGTTGTCGGTGGCTCATCTAATTTTACAACAGCCACTGGTGTCAAAAAGATCATTGAAGCCATAGCCGCTAACGAACATTTGGAGTTATATGATCGAAGTGTGAGTAAATCTGAGGGTGTGATTGACTTGAAGTTGAATAATCAGGTTGTGAAGGTGGAAGATCAGATTGCGGCAGAAGTTGAAAGAAGGTTAAAGCCTATGAATGTGGGTATTCAACGTGTGGCACAAGTTCAAATTGGTCAACCCATTAGTTGTGAGATTTGTAGTGGACCCCATTATACTGCACATTATGTTGCGACTCCGCAACAAATTGAAGAGATAAAATTTCTGAAGCAGAACAATCCCTACCCTTAAACTTATAATCCAGGGTGGAAGAATCATCCTAACTTCTCCTGGAAAGATCAGAATCAACAACAATACCCACAACAGCAACAACCTCCCCAAAAAGCACAATGGGAGATTGCCATTGAGAAGATGGCAGCTCATAACATGCAATTTCAGGAAGAGCCCCAAATAGCTATAGGAATACCATAGCCTCCATAAAGAATCTGGAGGTTCAATTGGGTCAGATATCTCAACAAGTTGTAAATTCTCAAGCACCAAGCGCCATCCCAACCGCCACCATACCAAATCCGAAGAGTCCTGAGAATGTCAATGTTGTTACGACAAGGAGCCAGGAAGTTGCAGAAGAAGAAGCCAGACCAACCAAAGAGAAGAGAAAAGAAGCGGTTAAGCCTAAGATCAAGTTACCTTACCCCTCAAGAGTGACAAAGAAGGAGACTCGAGAAAAAGACTTTGAGAAATTCAGCTCATTGGTGTCGCTCCCGGGATTTTTATCCAAGTACAAACGTGAAAGTGGCGCGGAAGAAAGAAATAAGAGTCGCCAGCCATGCATTTTTATCCCAAAGAAAGGGAAAGGTAATGTTGAACAAACCCGGGAGAAAGGAAAGAACGAGGTCTCGCGAACAAAAGAGAATGGGTAAGGGAGTCAGTTACGTGAAGGGAAGGTTATCGTACCCCTTCACGTCCATCGTACTCGACGGGATCCATGCTTGAAGTACTGCTCAAAGGATGATAGAAAATATGTTGGAAAAGGAATAGAAAGAGAACGAGGAACAAATGTAGGGAAAATAAAAGAAGTGCTCGAATGGGCCCTACCCCACTGCCTACGTATCTCATCGAGAGCATGAGAATCAGAGCGACGTAGTTCCCCTAACTAAGGGAAAACTGTTTGTGTTTTTTAGGGAACGGCTAATGTTCTAGCTCGGGTGTTGCAGGCTCGCTGAATCAAGTGCGTTACCGTATTTCAAGAGAACAAGGAGAAGCACGTTCATACATTGAGAGTGAATGAGATGAGAAGAGAATTCTCGAGGGAAAGACATTTTTGTTTGTTTGAAGTGTTTTAGAAGTTTTTTATTTAAAGTGTTTTGCATAGGGGAGTGTACCTAAGTCTTTTTCAATGGAATGTGCATTTCGTGCATCATTCCAAAATGAAATGATGATGAAGTACACTAAGTATGAGGAAGATCCTCAAACTTACTTCCAAAGTTAAAGGCTTAAGTACACTAGCCTATTCCCTTTATTAAATGTTTTTGTTGTAGTTAAATGAAGAAGTGTTTTTGAGTTTGTTGTGAAATCACTTCATGTTAAAGACTTGTACATCATGCTAGAAAACCTATAACACATTCCAAGATGGAATGTATAGAAGCCCCCCATGGAATAAGGCTCGTGACACATGAAGATGTTTCAACTTTTATTAGGTGTTTTGAATGTGTTTTGAGATGAGAAAGAAGAGACTCAAAAGAAACAAAGGTAAAGACTAAAGGGGACTAAGACTCACCCTAATGTTATCATGCTTGGATGTTCCTAATGGTTTAGTGTGGTTTAGAAACCTAAGTCTAAAAGAAGAGAGAAGAAGAGAGCAAGAGGTAACATAACTCACTTCTAAGATAGAAGGTGAGTTATGAACCAAGAGGGAGAAGAAAGAAGTTGAACAAAGAAAGCATTGAAATGCTTATCACAAACACAAAAGAGAAAGCTTTAAAGAGATGAGGGAAGAAGGCGTGTGTGGAAGCATATCCACACACTCAACTTACCATTAGCCCCTACAAGCAAAGGTTAGTTAGATAATGAAATAAGAAAGCATAAGTGAAAGAAGGAAGACAATTAAGCATCAAACTACTTATGAAATGAAATTAAGAATCAAACAAAGCCTAAACCTAAAAGGAAAGGACCCTAAGTGTTCAAGTACTTCTAAAGTCAGTAGTTATGTCTAAAGATGTTCTAATAGGGTTAGGGTACCTAATGGGATCAAACTATGTCAAGAAAGATGCCAAAGATTCACACAAGTTCAAGTTATGAATTAAAGATGAAGTATGAATGTGTGTGACATACAAACATGAATGAATGCATGAAAAAATGTCAAAGTCAGAGGTGAATGGCATATTATAATGCATATGGAAGTCAATGAATGAAAATACAAAGCATGAGTGAAATGATCTAAGAAGATGAAGCAAGTAGAAGCAAACAATGTTCAAGTACAAGTAAGAAAGGAAGAAACTTGTAACACAAGTCAAAGTTGAAAAAGAACATGAAAATAAATGCAAACGGATGCAAGTCAGAATTAAACATCATATTTGAATGTCCTATAATGCATATGAATAGGCATACAAGTTATGAGAATGGATGTTCAAGTAGAAGAAGTTAGATGAAGAAGAAGTAAGAAGAAAAGAAACAAGTTTCACTTAAAGAAAGGAAATAACTTGCAACACAAGTCAAAGTAGCAAACCAAAAATGGATGAACATGGATTATAGGTCAGTACCAAATGAAATTTAAGATGCAATTAAAATGCAAGAATTAATCATACAACATGCACATGCAAGCCACTTTTAAACTAGTTAAGAAATAAAGATGAATTGTGTCAAACATGAACAAGTATCTAAGTTTGAGATGAATGATCATTTGAATGCATGAAATGATTATGGGTCAGTAGCATACCAAAGATGAGATGCCATTAGAATGCATGAATAGGCATTGATGATGCACAAACAACTCATGTTCAAACATTAGAAGAAAAGAAGTGAGATTAGGTCAAAAGGAATCAAGTAAGGATGCACTTTGATCACAAACACAAGCCAAACAAAGATGCAAAGCAAATGACCTATCATTCTTGGCAAAGGACCTATAATATCCTAATGAGGACCTATAATGATGCACACACAAGTTATAATATGATGGCACAAGTTCCTCCTAATCAAACAAGGTTTAGAAGTCAAACAAAAGCACACATATGTGACTTATAACAATCAATAAGGAAAAAATAGAAAGAGACTTGGAAAAACTATGAAATTAAATCACAAATCCCCTAAGTCAGAACCTAAACATGTGTCAAAAGCTCACACAAAGATTCAAAAGAAAATAGTTCAAACCAATCCTCAAAGTCATATTGAAACAAACCAAAAGAATGCACAAAGATGAAGATCAAAATGCATGATAAAATGACTTTAAAAATATGAGAAAAATTTTTTTAGATGCTTCAAGATATTTTTAATCATGGCAAAAAGAATTAATGAAAAATGTTTGTGGAGCTATGCAAAACAATTTGTTAAAATTCATGTATCAAAGAAGAAACCACATTAAAAAGAAATAAAATAAAATTCACAAAATATGATCAAATATTCACAAAATCAGAAATAAAAAATATACAAAATTATTTTAATGTCTAAACATGGTTCATGCATTTTTATGGAATTTTTAGATGCATCTAGGTATTTTTAAAAGAATAAAATGAAACAAATATAAAATAAAAACAAAATAAAATGTAAAGAAAATAGTCAGGGGGTGCAGAGATAGCAAAAGCCACGTTCAAAATGGTTTAGGCTCACAAAAGAGGTGTGTGAAAAGTAATTATGATCCAGGTCCAAGAACACACGTGTGTGCATGGCATTATGGTGCACCTCAGTCAAATGTTGACTCAATCACAGCCACATGATGCAGTCAATCAAAATCAATCATCAAAGTAATCAGATCCAATGAATCACAATGCACGACCACCACAATTATCACGCACGCACACACATGCAACCAGTCAAAGTCAACCATTCAGAGAGAGAGAGTCACGTGAGGAGCATGATGCTCATTAATGTGCTGGCAACACATCATGCGTTGGATTGAAATGATCTAATGGCTGTGTTTTAAAATTACCAAAACCATAGTTGAAACCCTCACCGGCCGGAGAAGGACCTCCAGTCATCTTCTCCGGGCACCTCCGGCAACTGTAAATGTTCACATGTTCCAGAAATTAATGAAACGCACATCAAAATGAAGCTAAGCTCATGCACATCACGAATATAGCAATAAAATTCACACATCATGCATGTACAGAGAGAATTGAGCACAAACATTTTTCCCTAGAATTTGAATCTAGGCACTTAAGGTGCCTATCACTAGCCAGATCAGTCACATTACTTCTATTAAGCTATAATGAACATAAAACAAGCTAAAACACAAGAAAATAAAGCAAAATCAGTTGAGGAATTTCAAACCTGGAACTGTGAAGGACTTGAATCAACAAGAAAACCAGAGGTGTAGGCTGGTTCTTGAGCTTCCAAGGATCAAAATAAATGCTATAGAGCTTTGAATCTTGATGAAAACAGAATGAAATTCGAATTGCAATGAAGCTACACTTGAGGAGATTGATCCTGATTCTTCCTTGTTCTTGATCAGAGAGTCACAATGATGAACAATGGATGAAGATGATAATGAAATCGTGCAGAGAGAGAGAGAATTCAGAGAGAAACTTGAGAGCTTTGAGGTGTGAGAGTGAAAAATGAAGTGTGTTCTCCAAAATCAGTTAGAAACTGTTACTTATATCCTGATTTAAGGGTTAACCATCTCAGTTGATGGTTAGAACCATGGTTAGTTGAGGTGGCTGAAGCAATGGAGGGGTGGCTGAACCAATTTACAATATGAATTTGAAAGTGAGAGTGAAATCCGTGCAGTGTTGCTGATCATGTGTAGTGAAGCTCATGAAACTTAAAATGAGGATGAGATTGATGATGTTGATGTATGATGGTGGGGTTATGATATTGCAGTATGCTTTGTAGTGTAAGTTTCCATACTTCCTCTTTGGTGTATGGCTCTATGTATGTGCATGACTTGTAAGATAGTGTGTGTCTAAACGAGGCAAAGGATGGTTAGTGTTTGAAGGCATGTGTGTGAACTGATGTAAACCAAACAGCATCAATGCAAAACATCTCATTCTTAGCAGCACAAAATAATGGAAATGTGGAAGTTGATAGATGAAATTCTCTATGTATGATGGATGAAATTATGAGCTCTTGGTGTCCATGGAAAGAGGAGACAAAATGGAACAAGATTGATGTTTGGTTTAGATCCAATGGAGGCTTGTAACACTCTTGAAAGTGGCTTGAAAGTCAAGGAATCACAACTGGTGTATGGGCGTGTGACTTGGTCTGCAGGCAAGGCCTTGGTGCCTATGGAGTTTCAGTATGAGACCACCATGTTTGAGCCCTCATATGATCTCCATAACTTGTTCAAATGAGAAAATACCCAACATCAAAGTTAAAGAGGACATGGAGATGAACAACTTTGATGTTCAAAAATTTTTCATTTGAAGCCTTCTTGATGGAGAAAATTAGCTTGACATTTGGCACACCACATGTCTGATAAAATGACTGCGTGCCAGCCCAGTCTTGCTTGGTCATGACTTGGAATTTGCCTTGATTTTACCAAACTTTGATTGATCATAACTCCCTCAATTTTGATCCAATGGAATAGTTCTTTATATGGATTTGAAGTTTGGAATGTGATCTTTAATTGGCTCAACTTGGGCCTGAAGTTTGAAGTTTTTACCTTGAGGAAAGAATGCCTTGAAGTAGAGTGCCAAATGGTCCAAAACTTTCCATTTTTAGAAACGTTAAGTTTCTATTTTGGGCAGTTTTGTGATTTCTTGATTTTTGATGAATCTCTTGACATTTCTTGATCAAATCTTGTCCAATGAACACATGTGACTTGAATTTCATGAATTTGTCCTTAAAAATTTAGGAGTTGACTTTTTCCTTTACACAGTTGACTTTTCCCCAAATTTCTTGATTCTCAAGCAACTGATCAATTGATCCTCTTCTGAAATGAGACAATGGGCAATCTTCCATCCTTAGATATTTGAAATCATGTAGAAAACATTGAGATCAAGTTTGAACCAAAATTTCATCAGGAGACTACTTGAATCACAAACCCTAATTTGGACTGTTTTTGCTAGGAGATGATGAACTGTCCAACTTCTTGATGAATTCCCATCTCCCAATGACTTGTGGGATCAAATGGGATGTAATATGATGTAAGAGACCCTTGAGGCTTGTTGGGAGACCCTTGGATCTATCTCTCCTGCTTTGGATGATCAATACTCTGAAATCAACTAATCACATGCCCTATGATGAACCAAAGATGAATGCTTTATGTTTCTATGACTTGAATGTAATACAATGCAATGAAAGCACATGCTAAATGATATGAAAGATGAGAGGGCAAATTTTGGGGTATTACAGCTGCCCCTATTCAATCACTGTAGACCTGAATGGATGATAGCGATTGCTTTCAGACTTTCAAGGTATGGAGGGATTGAATACTGAAGATAACTAGAAAATTTGCACTCTGTGGAGAAGAAGAAAAGGGATATAAACCCAACCAAATGAACTCTGCTTGGATAAAACTATGATGATAAGAATAGCACTGGAGAGATGTCTTTTGAACGACGCCAGACGACTACTGGCTTTCCATACTACGGATGGACTTTAACAACATCTTTTGTACGACGCCAGACGACTACTAGCTTGCCACACTGTGGATGTTCTTTAACAACGTCTTTTATACGACGCCAGATGACTACTGGCTTTCCATACTATAGATGGACTTGGAAAACATCTTTTAAATGACGCCAGACGACTACTGGCTTGCCACGCTGCGGGTGGACTTTAACAACGTCTTTTGGAACGATTCCAGACAACTACTGGCTTGCCACGCTGCGGGTGGACTTTAACAACGTCTTTTGGAACGACGCCAGATGACTACTGGCTTGCCACACTGCGGGTGAACTTTCAGAACGTCTTTTTGAACGACGCCAGATGACTACTGGCTTGCCACGCTGCGGGTGAACTTTAAGAACGTCTTTTGGAATGACGCCTGATGACTACTGGCTTGCCACGCTGCGGGTGGAATTTAACAATGTCTTTTGTACGACGCCAGATGACTACTGGCTTGCCACACTGTGGGTGGACTTTAAGAACGTATTTTAGAACGACGCCAGACGACTACTGGCTTGCCACGCTGCGGGTGGACTTGGACAACGCCTTTTGTACGACGCCAGGCCACTACTGGCTTGCCACACTGCGGGTGGACTTTGTTGATTTGCCATACTAAGATGGACCTTTGCCAATCTGCGGTTGGACTTTGCTGATTTGCCACCCTAAGATGGACTTTTGCCAATCTGCGGTTGGACTTTTGCTTTGTATTTTGAATAAAACCGGACAAATGCCGATGGGCCACGCTGCGGGTGGACTTTTGAAAGATGCCTTTTGGATGAAGTCAGTTGACTACTGATTGGCCACACTGCGGGTGGAATTTTGCAAAAATTCAACACTGGATTACGCTCTGCATATATATCAGACATCCCTGCTGACTCTGCTGAGGAACAATGATCAATGATTTGACCTCAGAAGCTCCTGAAAGGATAATATCTCTGCCGGAGAATGACTGAATAATCCGTCTACTCTAAATTGCCACGCTTGCCAAAAATAAATTGGACTTTGAGATATGGGGGAAGTAAAGGCTCTGCCAGGAATTATTTCATATGTCTGGGGATGAATTCTGATCATAGTAACTCCGCTGGAGGAATAACAACTTTCCGACTTGGCTGGGGAAAGAATGTACTAACACTCTGCTGAGGAAGAGATTCTGTAGATCTGATAACCCTCTGTGGGGAGAAAACCAACTCAGCTGGGGATTATTACTAGCGCGATTCAATGGTGAACTCTGTGGGGGATACAACCGTATTTAGCCCTAGTTGCTAAGCAATGAATTTATAGTCTCTTCTCGCTGAGAACATACTGTCGGGGACACGATCTTGCTGGGGATCAGAACTACTTCGTCGGGGATACGCAAATCCTGGTAAGAAAACATTCCGTTGCAACATGCTGAGAAAGAGCCCCTAGAGATCTGCTGGGAAAACACAAAGCAAATCCACGGTAATCTGTTGAGGAACAAAACTGTCGAGCTTAGGATAAGTGCCACAATGCCCCATGTTAGGCGAACCTTCTGCTTGACGACTCCACTAGGGATAATGAGTTTACAACAAACTCTGCTGGGGAGAACCGCTTCAAAGCGTCTCATGCTGGAGATACCCCTTAAAAGGATTTTACAGAAGACCAAGCATCTTTAAACTCTAAAGCAAATGCCGAGACTTGAGCTAAAAATACAATAATTGAGAGGTCACTCTACTGGAGATAATAGATCTGGAACACATCTTGTCGGAGGGATTTCAAGATGCCCCATGCTTGGGAGGGTCACAAACTCACTTTTGCCCCAGAATACAAGGCTGGTCTGAAGAAATCGTCCCAAGAGGATTTTACAGAAGATTTGGCATATCCAAACTCCTAGACACTCACTGAGTCTTGACCCTTAACAGCGAGGTCTGCGAAGCAACTCTACTGGGAAATTTATAACTGTTATCGACACAGAAAAGCTTGTAACTATTGGACGTTCTGAATGGGAGAATCGACTTAATAGGATATAACGGTACCCAGTAGAAATTAATTTGTCGATATCGAATTGTCGTGAGCGACCGTAAGCTGATTAATGGACTCAATCAGTAAAAGTTGTGACACAAAGGGGTGACATGGGAACCCTTTCCTGAATATGGTTGCCTCGGTATTCTGACTTAGGGATAAGTGGTTACTTGTCTGGAAGAAATGACCCATGCTCTTGAAAAGGCTTGTACCTGTTACCTGCAACAAAAGAATACGCACACATGCCCCAGGATATTGCGTAGTTTGAATCCACCATCCAGGATTACTCAACATTCAAAGTGATTTTAAATGTTTTTCTGTACATGTTTTTGTAAGGCCACAATGTTTTCAAATGCAATGTTTTATCAAAAATTCGGACGTTTTTGCAAACAAAGCAGTAAAAACAAAATAAGAAGCTTTTGACTGAAATTCAATTTGTTGAAACATGCCTGAAATCGACAAATACATTCGGAAGCAAACACTGGAAAAAGGAGATTGCTGTAAATTGAGAAAAGAATATCCTAATGGCAATGTGAAAACGGCATTCTACTGAGTTTCGATTCTGCTATAGCCAGTATGTCTTCAAAACTCCCCGACCTTGCCTTCTGAGGAGTGATTGGACCGATTCCTATCCTTTGGAATGTCAGTTGCAGAAACGGTGATGGAGTACAAATAACTCAGACCGCAGTCATTCGCTTAAATCCCTCTTTTGCATGGACCGCCCTTTCGGGTTTTCAATCCACCGGGATACCCCTTTTTACCTAAGTTTCCCTTTCGGGTTTTCAACTTACCGGGTGTACAATTTTTTTATTTATATCCCTAATTTCTGCCCGAACCTTTTTTATTCTGTTTTTATGGTTCGTCGGGATGCCCTTTTTTGCCTGGACTCTCTCTTTTTCTTTTATCTAGTGGGTCTATTTATGCAAAGTATTTTTTGACTGCGTCTGAGTTAACAGGGGATGGAAAGTCTTCGCCATCCATGGTTGTAAGCAATAAGGCTCCGCCCGAGAAGACCTTTTTAACCACGAAAGGACCTTCATAGTTGGGAGTCCATTTACCCCTGTGATCTGTACTAGGAGGAAGGATCCTTTTGAGTACTACATCTCCGACTTTGTAAACCCGAGGACGCACCTTCTTATCAAATGCCCGCTTCATCCTTCGTTGGTATAACTGCCCATGACACACAGCTACCAGTCGTTTCTCTTCAATAAGGCTCAACTGATTAAACCTGGTGCGAACCCATTCAGCTTCGTCTAATTTGACATCCATCATGACTCTGAGGGATGGAATCTCAACTTCAACCGGTAGGACTGCCTCCATACCGTACACAAGTGAGAATGGTGTTGCCCCAGTAGACGTGCGTACTGACGTTCGGTACCCATGCAAGGCGAACGGTAGCATCTCATGCCAATCTTTATATGTGAACCCCATTTTCTGCACAATCTTCTTAATATTCTTATTGGCCACCTGAACAGCGCCATTCATCTTTGGGCGATACGGAGAAGAATTGTGATGTTCAATTTTGAAGTCCCGGCACAGCTCAGCCATTATTTTGTTGTTCAAATTAGAACCGTTATCAGTAATAATTCTCTCGGGTACTCTATATCGACAAATGATATCCCGTTTCAGGAAACGAGCTACCACCTGCTTAGTGACGTTGGCATAAGATGCTGCTTCAACCCACTTCTTGAAATAATCAATGGCGACCAAGATGAAACGATGGCCGTTTGAAGCAGTAGGCTCAATTTTTCCGATCATATCAATGCCCCACATTGCAAAGGGCCAAGGAGAGGACATGACACTCAACGGATTCAGAGGCACATGCACTTTGTCTGCATAAATCTGGCACTTGTGACATTTACGGGCGTACTTGCAATAATCTGTCTCCATTGTCAACCAATAATACCCCAACCTCAATAGTTTCTTTGCCATTACATGTCCTCCGACATGGGTACCGAAAGAGCCTTCATGCACTTCTTGCATTAACAGGTCTGCTTCGTGTCTATCTACGCATCTGAGCAGAACCATGTCAAAATTCCGTTTGTACAACACGTCATCTTGGTTCAGGAAGAAGCTGCCAGACAATCTCCTTAAAATCTTCTTATCTTTGGTAGATGCCCTAGGCGGGTACTCCTGACTTTTCAAAAAACACTTGATGTCATGAAACCATGGCTTGTCATCGGAAGTTGCATCAACTGCAAACACAAATGCAGGCCTGTCAAGACGAGACACATCAATCTTGGGTACATGGTTCCACCTTTGCACTTTGATCATAGAAGACAATATGGCAAAGGCATCAGCAAACTTATTCTCATCTCGAGGAATATGATACAGCTTTACTGTTGTGAAAACGTCAACAGTCTTCTCGTATAATCTCTATACGGAATCAGATGTGTCTGGTGCGTGTACCAATTCCCATTCACTTGATTGATTACCAAAGATGAATCACTGAAGATATCGAAGGTCTTAATTCGCAAATTAATTGCCTCCTCAATCCCCATTATACAAGCTTCATATTCTGCTTCATTGTTGGTGCATCCGAAAGTTACTCGGGCAGTGAAGGGCATATGAACACCCTCCGGTGTGATAAGAACTGCTCCAACTCCGCAACCATTCATGTTGACGGCCCCATCAAACATCAAACTCCATTTGGATTCAAGGTCTGGCCCCTCCTCCGGGAGTGGTTCCTCGCAGTCTTTAACTTTGAGAAACATGATGTCCTCATCAGGGAAATCAAATTTCATGGGTTGGTAATCATCAATCGGTTGTTGCGCAAGATAGACTGGCAGGATACTTCCTTTGATGGCTTTCTGAGAAGTATACTAGATATCATATTCTGTCAAAACCATTTGCCACCGTGCAACTCTGCCTGTCAGTGCTGGTTTCTCAAAAATGTATTTCACTGGATCCATTTTGGAAATCAACAAAGTTGTGTGCGTGAGCATATACTGCCTCAGTCGCTTAGCAGCCCATGCCACTGCACAACATGTCTTCTCAAGCATTGAGTATCGGGACTCGCAGTCAGTGAATTTTTTGCTCAGGTAGTAGATAGCATGCTCTTTCCTACCTGTCTCGTCGTGTTGACCGAGAACACAACCCATGGATTCTTCAAGCACTGTCAAGTACATTATCAAAGGTCTCCCTGGAATCGGAGGTATTAAAATTGGAGGTTCCTGCAAATATCTTTTTATTTTATCGAATTCCACTTGGCAATCGTCATTCCACCTGACCGTTTGATCTTTTCTTAGCAATTGGAATATTGGTTTGCACGTGGTTGTTAGGTGAGATATGAACCTTGCAATGTAGTTCAATCTACCCAAGAAACCACGAACCTCTTTTTCTGTTTTCCACTCAGGCATGTCTTGTATTGCTTTCACTTTGGCAGGATCGACCTCAATCCCTTTTTCACTTACGATGAAACCCAGCAGCTTTCCAGAACGCACCCCGAAAATGCACTTGTTCGGATTCAACCTCAAACGAAACTTTCTCAACCTTTCAAACAACTTCTTCAAGTTAATCAGGTGTTCTTCTTCTGTTCGCGACTTGGCAATCATATCATCCACATAGCATTCAATCTCTTTGTGAATCAAATCATGAAATAATGTTACCATTGCCCGCTGATACGTTGCCCCTGCATTTTTCAACCCAAAAGGTATCACTTTATAACAGAATGTACCCCATGGGGTAATGAATGTGGTCTTCTCCATATCCTCAGGTGCCATCATGATCTGATTGTACCCGGAGAAACCGTCCATGAATGAGAACACTAAAAAATGAGCTGTATTATCAACCAACACGTCAATATGAGGTAAAGGAAAGTCATCCTTCGGACTTACTCTATTTAGATCCCGGTAATCAACGCACATTCTGACCTTACCATCTTTCTTCGGCACAGGAACAATATTTGCAACCCATGGTGGAAAATTGGTGACGGCCAAAAATCCCGCATCTAACTGTTTTTGTATCTCCTCTTTGATTTTGAGAGTCATTTCTGGTTTAGTTCTCCGAAGCTTCTATCTAATTGGAGGACAACCCTCTTTCAATGGCAACCTGTGCACAACAATGTCTGTATATAACCCCGACATATCTTGATATGACCAAGCAAAGATGTCGACATATTCCCGCAGCATACGGATAAGCTCTTTCTTTACCTCAGCCTGCAGATTGGCTCCAATCTTAATTTCTTTCCTTGCGTCCTCGGAACCAATGTTGATAACCTTAATTGTCCCTTGGTGAGGTTGAATGACCTTCTCCTCCTGCTTCAACAATCTAGCTAATTCTTCGGGAAGTTCACAGTCTTCTTCATCCCCTTCTTCGGCTTGATAAATCGGATTGTCAAAGTCATACATGGCCATAGAAGAACCGTTATCAGTGGAATCCGGAGGATCAAGTCTGCACGAGGGGTTTCATGCTTTATTTTAGAATTTATTTTTTAAAAACAAAAAGAAAACAAGACATTGCCATTTTTAATGTTTTTGTACAAAAATAAAAGATGAAAGACAGGGAACGAGATTTGAATGCAAAACGTCCTTTATTAATGATTAAAAATTGCAAATGAAAATGTGTGGCCCGACAAATGAATTTGTACGCCTTGGGCAGCACGTAAGATTTTAACATGCATTATGGTTAGAGAAAATTAAAGAAAATTACTCTGTTTGAAAAGTAACTGGAATGATTTCCTCAGCGGACCAGTTTTGCAATGGTTGTCCCGAGACACGTGGGTGTACCCAATTGTCCAAGTCACAATCACTATCGATGCCATCCTCTGCAGTCGCACAAGATTGATCTGTATATATGATTCCACCACTGCTGAAAGTGATGGGTCCTTTGTACTTTGCAGCCGAATCCAGAGATGGTTGGTAGCCAATACCAAACTTGTCCTCTTTCACTGATGTCTCGATCAGCTTGCCCCAACCCTGGGCATTACGTGCTATAACAACCTCGATGGCCTTCTTATAAGACGAAATTGACGTGCTGGCTCTAGCTGTTGTAGGAGAAGATTCAGGCACTTTATCAATATTCACTGCCTCGAGCGACTGGGAAAGCGTTTCATGGATTTCCCCATCCATCTCAACATACTTGAATGTGGACAACTGACTGACAAAAATGTCCTCTTCACCACAAACAGTTACTACTTGTCCTTCAAACACGTATTTCATCTTCTGATGTAATGTGGATGTGACAGCCCCGGCCGCATGAATCCAGAGGCGACAAAATAAACAGCTATAAGCAGGCTGTATATCCATCATGTGGAATGTAGACTTGAACACTTGAGGTCCAATTTGCACAGGTAATTCCACTTCACCGAAAATAGATCGTTTTGACCCATCAAACGCTCTGACAACCAGATCACTCGGCCTCAAAATCAATCCATCAACCTCCAACTTCATCAGCGCCTTCTTAGGCAAGACATTAAGCGAAGAACCAGTGTCTACCAGCACGTGGGACAACACCGCGCCTTTACACTCCATTGTAATATGTAGAGCTTTGTTGTGGTTTCTACCTTCAGAAGTCAAATCTCGGCTCGTGAAACCTAACCCATGGCTGACATTGACATTAGAAATCACACTCTCGAGCTGATTGACAGTAATTTTGTGTGGAACATAGGCCATCTTTAACACCTTCAGCAAAGCCTCGGTGTGCATCAGAGCACACCAATAATGAAAAAATTGAGATCTTTGAGGGCGTTTGGTTCAATTGATCAATGATTTTGTAATCACTTTTCTTTATTATTCTCATAAACTCCACTACTTCGTTGTCGAAGGTAATTTTGGGATCTGCTTCAGGCACGGGCACACTCTTAGCCACTTGTTTTCCTTTAGCTCTCGCCGCAGCCTCGACTTCTTTATCACTTCGGAGAGTTTTTGGAGAAAACAACCTTCCACTCCTGGTAAAGTCGCCTAAACCACCCACATTATCAACATTTGAACTAGCCGATGTTCCAACTTCCTGCTTCTTCCCCTCATGGTACACATCCGCCCCATAGTGCCATGGGACTGCTTTCTCAGAGGTAAACGGAACTGGCCCTGGCACCGTGATGGTAACAGGGCTGGGTCTTTCCGGCACAATAATCGCTACAGGAGCTGCCCTTGCGGGTACCTGAATTTCAGCAGGGGTATAATAAATTGTCACAGCTGACACCTCATCATTATCTTTCACAACATGGTCAAACTGTAGATGGTCTTCACTAATCAGATTCTGTAAACCAATCCTCAGTCTGTCACAGCCATTATCTTGACCCATACATTCCAAACAATCTCGGTCATAACCCGGGAACACCTGTCCCTTCAACAGACGATCTTTCACTACCAGTAATGAAGTCTTCACCCGATTGATATCTGTCACCAAGTTCAACCTCTTTCCATCCTCAATGGCGTGCACATTTGCCCCGTCATGGTTCGGCATAGGGTTCTGGATAACATTAGGAGGTAGAGAAAAGTTGATTGCTTTAGCATCTATTAGATCCTGCACCTTATTTTGAAATGCCCAGCACTTTTCGGTGGTGTGCCCCAGAGCACCTGAATGGAAATCGCAGCGGGCATTAGCATCATAATTGGGTGGCAAGTTACCAGTAACAGGAGGTCTCATGGTACGAAGTTCAACCAATTTCAATTGGAGTAACTGGGGTAACAATGCTGAGTAAGTCATAGGAAGAGGGTAAATTTTGCAGTCCCTTTGCCTAGACCTTTGTTGGAACGGTGATCGTTGTAGTTGAACCTGCTGTTGTGGCTGCTGTTGCTGAACAGGTGGTGTTGGAATTGTCACTGCATCCACTTGGTGATAAGCCTGAGAATGTCCTTTTCCCTGTCCTCTGTGCACAGCGCTTGTCTCGCCTTCTCTCCTTCTCTGCCCATTAGCAAAAGGTTTCTTTGTTCCTGAAGAACCAGCACCACTTACATCCTGAAACTTCCCCTGTTTCAACAAATTCTCAATCCTTTCACCAGCAATTACAATATCAGAAAATCCTGTCAACGGACAAGCATCCAATCTGTTAAGAAATGTCCCTTGCAGGGTACCCATGAACATATCCGCCATTTCTCTCTCAAGCAAAGGGGGTTGAACCTGGGCGGCCATTTCTCTCCATCTCCGCGCGTACTCCTTAAAGCTTTCCTTAACACTCTGCGACAACCCTTGCAGCTGAGTGTGGTTGGGAGCCATATCGATATTATACTGATATTGTTTCAGAAACGCTTCTGCCAAATCTTTCCAGCTTCTCACAGCAACCCTGTTCAACTTCATGTACCAAGTCAATGAAGCTCCAGCCAAACTATCTTGAAAATAGTGCATCCACAAGTATGCCTGAATATGTGTCTGGGGACACGTATTTCCATTATATTTGTCAAAAGTGGGTGGCTTGAACTTTGGAGGAATTCTAACCCCCGGTACCAGACCCAGATTAGTAACATCAATGCCTAGAGAGTTCTTGCACTCCATAGCCCTAATTTTCTCAGCTAGCTCATCATACCTTCTGTCATTGAGATTACCCATATCAGCATCCAACAAGGTGAATTGATCTTCCTGAACATCTTCTAGAGGAGGATTAACACCAACATTTCTGGCAGCCCCAGTAACCAGATTACCATGAGGAGTCGGAGTACCAAACGGAGGAGGAGTGTCCTTTGGCTGTGAATTTTCAACGTGATTACCTTCCGGCATGACCTCTGGAGGCTCGACCATAAGTCTTAACCTCTCTTGGTTTTGTGCCATACCAGTCATGAGATCCATGAACTGGTCCATACGGGTCTTCATCTCAGCCAAATCATTCTGAATTTGATCAACCATTCTGTTTCGATTGCCTCGTATGGAGTAGCGATGTATGTGATCGGTAGCAATACTTCCTGAAATAGAATAACCATGAGAACCAGATAGGGTACTTGTAGCGAGCGATTTTGGACGCGGTTCTTAAGCGCTGGTCGCTCTCTGCGGTTTGAGCTTTGACTACAGGTCGATTCATTTTTTATCCTATTGTGAGCTGAATAAGGAAGGGAAATAGATGTCTCCAATTAACCCTGCTTTGCATTTTAAGTTTAAACAGCAGTCTGTTAGGTTACGAATGCTATCAATGTGGGGAGGCCTTTGTACTGGTTATTTGTATTTTCGCCAATACTGGTTTTCTTTCTTTTTACCTGGGCAGAAGGTTTCTGACGGGGAACAAGGATTAGGATGTTAGGAATGGTGTTTTTTGAATTACTGCTTTTGATATGGGATTTGGATTTTTTATTTAGTGTGCTCGCTAAGATCTTTTCTTTCGATCTTATGCCTACGTATTCCCGTTTATCGAAACAGGGAAATCAAAGCGTTCATAGTTCCTCCTATTCTATGGGAGGAATTGGTTGTTTTTGGTGTCTTGCTCAAAGCCCAAGACGTGAAGCGAAAGGTGATTTGTATCTTGTTCATAGCCCAAGATGTGAAGCTGAAAGGTCTCGACTTTAGAGAGAATTTGTCATCTCTAAAGAAGGGTTTGTCTATCACAACTGTTGGGTGACTGGTTTATAAAGGAGGATTACTTTAACTGGGATACGCGGATCCTAGTAATGCCATAATTTCCTTTATAGGGGATTTTAACCTGAAGGAGAAGACTTTAACTCAGTGTAGTGCAATGCTATCTTTCCTTAGGAATTTCTCATGCTAAAAGAGGGACAGTGGCATGGATGTAGATGATCCAGAGGCTTGCCGCTTACAGCGATTAGATGAAGGGGAAAGGAGTTGTTGATGTTTGTATACTATGAACGAGGCACAACTTTGATGCTAAAAGGTTGATTGGATCAACCAGTGATTTTCTTATACAAAGCCTAAGAGGAGGCTATTATGTGTCTCGTACAAAGCCCGAGAGAGAGGCTAAAAGGGGTTGACCCGACGATGAAGTCTTTTGGTATCTCGTATAAAGCCCGAGATGGAGGCTATTTGAATCAACAAGAGAGTTTTGTATGTGTCTCGTACAAAGCCCGAGAGAGAGGCTAAAAGGGGTTGATCCTACAAGAGGATCTTTTATACTCAACAAGAGAGTGTTTTTGTGTCTCGTACAAAGCCCGAGATGGAGGCGAAAAGGTTTGACTCAACAAGGGAATCTTTTGGTATCTCGTATAAAGCCCGAGATGGAGGCGAAAGGGGTGATTGACTCAATGAGGGAGTCTCTTATGTGTCTCGTACAAAGCCCGAGAGAGAGGCTAAACGTTGTTTGACTCCGCTGGGGAGAATCATTGGTACAAAGCCCAAGAGGAGGCTAGGGTAACTGTTTCAGTTGAGTGACAGGTCCAATATACTGATTTTTAAAGAGAAAATCAGTTCTTATATGAGTAACACTGTACTCATGGATTTGATTCATGGATCCGGGTTATTCCTATTCTTTAAGGAAGCGGGAAATCCGAAGGGTATTTGAGACTGTTCGAGTCTGCGGGTTTCCTTCCTATTTTTGAAGGGTGCTTGAGAATGTCTTTGAGACTCAAGGAAGTTAGACTGTCCATGTCTAGAGTTTTACCTTTTGTACCATGTTTTGAGAAACAGTAGTAGACTATATGAAAGGACTGTTCTATGAAGATGACTAAGTTCTGTTCCTATACCTCTAGGAGGTCGTCGGGACAATTTGTACGAAGCCCAAGAGGAGGCTGGAATCTTTTAAGAAGCCGACGAGTCCTTGTACTAAGCCCAAGAGGAGGCTATCATTCCCGGAGGAAGAGATCATTATACGAAGCCTAAGAGGAGGTTGTGAATACTTCTAAGAAGCCGTAGGGTCCTTCTACTAAGCCCAAGAGGAGGCGGGGTTGCTTTTAGGAAGCCTGTGGGTCCTTGTACGATGCCTAAGAGGAGGCCGATGCTTTTAGGAAGCCCGTGGGTCCCAAACCAAAAAAAAGTTCAAGAAAAGTTTCACCGAGAATAATTCATTTAGTGAACAGTTCTGAGGTTTGAAGAAATTCAAGAGAAGTTTCACCGAGAATAATTCATCTCTGGGGGATAGAATTTCTTGACAGTTCCTAATGAGGACAGCCGAAGAGAAGACAGTATCTGGTGATCCTATTTGGGATCTAGCTGCCTATTTCTATGAGTAAACGAAACGGCGTCACCTAGTTCTAGACGTAGTTGCCGGGGAAACTCGAAATATCTATACTATTATTATACAGCTGATATGAGTTTATGAAAGAAGACTTACAGTGAAACAGCCCCACAATACAGTTATATGTATATAAAAGCGGTAAATGAAAGCAATAACCACTTACTCGGTTGTAGAGCTTCCATGCTGTTTGGTTAGTTGTTCAACAAAGAAAGATTGGAACCAACAGTATATACAAAATCAAAGGAGAAAGTGCTTTGAAAAAGAAAGATTTGGGGCTTACATCTCAAGGAGAGGCCCAGGGTTTTATCAGTGAGCGCACTGTTTGAATTTGTACAGAGGGACTTATACAAGTGACTGAGGCCCAAAATGTTTCTGTACAAAGGGGGTTGGGTCTTACACTCTCTTAGGAGGCCCAAAAAGTTTTAAAGAAAAAGAGTGGGGCTTATAACACGAGGGTAGGCCCAATTGATTTTTTCCGTTTGAAATGGCGATCTCGCCGAGGTTTTCTTTTAACGCAGAGGGACTTATACAATAAGTGAGGCCCAAATGATTTTGGTTAAAAGGGGGTTGGGTCTTACACTCTAATAGAGGCCCAAAGTGTTTTGAATGGGTCTTATAGCTCAAGGAGAGGCCCAAAAGGTTATTTTTTTAAAAGGGCGATGATCGCGCTGTTTATTTTTGACGGTATCGGGACTTATACAATACAATGAGGCCCAAAATGTTTTGGTCCAGAAAGGATTGGGTCTTACACTCTATTAGAGGCCCAAAGTGTTTTAAAAATGATTTATGAGGGTTGAATTAATCCAAAACCCTAATTTGTTTTCAAAAATGTATTTAATTGAATAAAAATTCAATTAAAATGATCAAAATTGTTTAACATGTGAAAAACAAGTTGTGATTTTGGATTAATGCTTCAAAAACTAAGTATTGACCTACAAAATAATTAGAAAGCATTAAAAGTTGCAAAATCAATGTAGAAAAAATATTTAATATGTCAAAAACAATTAAAATATTAATTCTTTGCAAAAATATCAATTATATGAAATAAATAATATTTTTGGGATTTTTTGATAAAATAAAATATTTTAACATTTTTGTGAATTATTAAAAAAAGAATCAACTCAAAATCATTAAAACTCAGAGAGAAATTAATTTTTGAATCAATTAAACAAAATCACAAAATTCAAATATTTGAATTTGTGAAAAAGGCGCCAAGAACACAAGCAAGAACACGCGCGTTTTTCTGGGTTTGGCTGATTTGCGTTTTCCATCCAATCTCATTGAATACGTAATCATATCATGCAATCCACATATCATTATGCTCGTCTCAACCTCACGATCATGTTTATAACACTTAATTTCATTTAAATTAAACATAAAACATGAAATCACGAAGAAACCTCAAGAACCCTAATTTCTGCATGAAGGCTAGGATTTTTGATACATGATTCAAACAATGCAATTAATTGAGGGAAAACATTCCATGCATGATTATGAACATATGGCCAAATTATTGTGCGAGGAAATATGCATGGATTGAGAGATGACCAAGTATGTGCTTACCTCCAAGCCGTGACAGCAAGTGCAATGTGATTTTTGATTTGGAGGTGTTACAGATGAGTGGTGATGATCTGAACAGCTTCCCTACACCCTATGGAGTGTGTTTGAATGGTTCGACTTGATTGAAATTGGATGGATCAATTTGTGGTACCCCAGTTGCAACTTGATTAAAAATTTGAGCAACCAGCTGGTGATTTTGTGAAATTGGTGTTTCAGAAGTGATCTAAGTGTTTGATCAGCTCATATGTGATGTATATGAGGTGTGTGAGTGATTGGTTTGATTGGAATTGCTCTCAAACTCAAAACCCGATAGCTACCTTGCTAAGAAAGGCATTTTTGCCAAGAGAAAGAGATTTTGAGGAAAACATCTGTTAGATGGCTTTGGTGTACTCAAACTGATCACAATTGAGCTCTATTTATAGTAGAGCAAGTTTGTTTTGCAAGGAATAGTGAATGGCAGCTGGTAAGTAGGTTTGGCCAATGTTGGCAAATGAAAATCCAAGTCTCCTCTAGCCATTGACTAGAGGTTAGGGCACAGAGCTTTGGTTCCCTTGGTCTTGGATAAGTCTTGACTAATTTCAGATGAGAATGGGTCAGTCCATGCCACCTTGATGCTTCCATTGAATGCTCCAATCCAAATTTGAAGTCTTGTCCCTATTTTGGCCATTCTAGGTTCAACATGCCATTTCTTGTTCCATGGACTTTGGAGACTTGGCTCAGTGATTGTCCCCTTTAGATTCAATCCTCTGAGGTGTCCAAGTGGATAGGAGCAATTTGATTTGGCTGATTTTGGCAAATCGAGCAAAGTTGCAAATTCTGCCTTGCCTTTGACAGATTTCAGCAAGGCAACTTGACAATGTCATATCTCATGGTGTAAGTTGAATTTGGCAATGCTCTTGGCCATTTTGGAAAGCCCTTACATGATACAACAACTGTTTGAACAAGTTTGATTTTGATCTCTTTTGATTCCAAGTGAAAAATCCTTCTACATTTGGCAAAAACTGAAGCAAAATCTGACTTAGTGAAATTTTCACTAAGTGTTGGAACAAAGTGTGATTTCTTGATTTTGCTCACTCCATAACTCAAAATCCTTAATGAATTGGACTTAGGTCTAGTTGAAGTTTTTGTAGAGGGTAATTAGGGCTACAAATCCATCTTTGGATGAGAAAAATTGGCCATGTGGTTTAGGAGTTATGACCTTCCAAAGTTAGTGTATTAGTGGTATTTTTTCCATAACTTAGAAAAATTTCTAAGTTTTATGGTTACCCCCTTTTACAAGTTATCCCACTTTCTTTGGTTTTTCTTGATGAATGATGATTCAAATCATACATTAACATCATTTTAGGGTTAAAAATCCATTTTGGTGAAAAATCTCAAAAAGTCAAAGTTGACTTTTGTGCACAGTTGACTTTTTATCAGATGAATTCCAAACTGTGCAATTCTTCAGGAAATCATGTCCTTGACCTAAATCAAACTTGATGAACATGTTCCATGGGTGTCATAGGGTATATTGAGGCATGTCCTAGGGTTTGGGAGCATGTCCTGGTCAAAAGTCAAAGTTACAGTTGACTTTCCTCGCGAAACCCTAATTGTGGTGCAGATGAAAATGAGACTTGTTGCTCAAGCTTATTGGATTAATCCATTGTTCCAAATGGATCAATATAGTTCATTAGAGACCCTCAAACTCTCTCTTGAGGTCTTGGTTCATGATTTGTCCCAAAAGTCAACTTAGGGGTGAATTAGGTCAAGAAACCCTAATTCCTGATTTTTGATGAATGCATCCCCTGAGGTCAAATTGACTTGATGCTTGGGTCCATGAGGTTCCATGGAGTATATTAGGTTGTGTTTTGGATCATTGGCTCATGCCCAGATGAAAATTTTCCATCTGGAGGCCCTGGTCGACCAAAACCCTAATTTGGTGATACTGGCGATCTTGAAGCTTGATCCACCTAGAAGGGAGCAACCTTGTGCTTAATCCTTGAAGTGGGAGTCCTCTCGATCCATTGTGGATGTTTGAGAGGTTAGACAAGTTAAAGATCATGACATTCCTTGATTGATCCTTTGTCTAAGGCTCTGGGAGGGCTTGAAACCCTAATTCTTGATTGTAGTGGATGCTCACCCATCTTTGGGGAGACTGATGAAGTATGATGGTTCTTACATATTGTGATGATGATTTGCACAATGATGGGAATCTTAGTGGTCAAAATTTGGGGTATGACAGATGCCCCTATTTAATCTTCTTGGACACGAAGGTGTGAATGACAAAGGTGTTCGGGCATTTGGGGTGCAAGAGGATTAAATATCGGAATACCCGAAATTTTGATGGTGGTTATGAATGGTAGCTCACGCATTCATCTTCTTTAGCTAAGCAATGATGCTTAGAAAAGGTGAACTTCCCCTCGATCCTGGTTTCCAACCAAGGAACTGGTCTTAGTTTCTGATTTAAACTCCCCCTCGATCCTGGTTTTCTACCAAGGAACTGGTCTTAGTTTCTGATTTAAACTCCCCCTCGATCCTGGTTTCCAACCAAGGAACTGGTCTTAGTTTCTGATTTAAACTCCCCCTCGATCCTGGTTTTCTACAAAGGAACTGGTCTTAGTTTCTGATTTAAATTCCCCCTCGATCCTGGTTTTCTACCAAGGAACTGGGCTTAGTTTCTTTTGCCAATAAACTTTATTGACAAGGGACGCTATTCGTAGCGGATTCCCCTCAAACTTCTCGCCGAATTTTCCTGGGGAGATGCCATTTGAGCGGAAAAAATTTTGATGTCAGACTTGCTGGGGAACCATATCGTCTGAATTGTAAAGGTACACAAACTTCTCGGTTTTGGAGATGCCATTTGTCGATTCTACTAGGGAAAGCGAGTCTCTCGAGAGACTGTTTTCGTTTGGGGGCTTACATCATACCTTTCTCGGGATCTTCCCAGAGAAATGCCATATGATGGGATCTAATTTTGAGGTGCCGATGACCTTTTCATCAGCAATCTTCTCGGAACGAGACCGGCATGCTGCTGAATTTCTGATTACGAGGCTTTCCCTGTGGATTTTCCTTAATCCGGGAAAGTAGGAACATCATCTTCAATGGCGAAGAGTGATGTTTGTTGAAAGTTATCTCTGGCTTTTCAGAGGTTCAAGTTATCAAAGTGGTCGAGGGCCAACTTTCTTCCAGAAATAAATTGGAGGAGAGAGAATGTTCAGACGTAACACTTCCTGACGAGGAGGGAACTGACGACTCGATTGAGAGAACTTCTATCACTAGGGGATAAGACCGACTAGAGTGATAGCGATGCAAATGCAAATCAATAATGCATGATGTATGTATGTATATGCTGACAAAACTGACGCAACACACAAACTAAAAGATGAACATGACTGGATACTCTGCCATCGCGGGGCGTGTAGAGATATCGCCGGTTCAAGATAGCAATTCCACCTTGCTTAGGAGAGATAATCCCTGTGGGGAATACCGTTGATCGGGCTTAGGAGATGAGAACTCGGTCGAGGCGTGTCAGATGAAACAAGGTCTCAGACACAGTTGATCCCTTCATTCAGACGTACTGGGTTAGAAGGAGTACTTTGATTCTGCACTTTGAAGTTCGCTTACTTCTGGAGAAGCAGTTAATGTTCTTTCGATGTTCAACAGTCAAAAGAAATTGCCATCTTTATTAAAAAAGCAGAAAAAGTTTTAACAAGTAAATTCATTTTTGTTTTATTTCAGGAATCGTTAATCATGTTAAACATGTCGTTCTGTAAAGCTAAAACAAATAAGAAATACAGACAAAAGCACAAAGGCTCAAATTTTATTGATAGGATGGAGATCAGCCAAACGCGTGATTCCAAAGAGTATATACAAAGCTAGAAAATGGTAATTTACAGGGAAAAGGGCTACGTTGAAACATAACGACCACTATCCTTCTATCAACTTTGAATTCGGGGCATCCTGAGCTTCTGTCGAAGATGACCTTAACTGGAGTTTTCCTCCGATGGATGGTGTAACTGCTGCTGCTGAGGGACTTGCCTCTGTTGAACATAGTTACTTGCCATTATCCCTAATTTTTTGCCTGAATTGTACTATGAGATTTCCAATCCATCGGGATGATTTTTTCCATGTCTCTAACTTTTGCCTGGACCGCCCTTTCGGGTTTAAAATCCACCGAGACGTTTTTTTTTTTTTTTTTTTTTTTTTTTTTTTAGCTTAGGCGAAGTATTTCTTGACTACATCAACATTCGTGGGGTAGGCAAATTCCTCTCCGTCCATGGTTGCAAGTCTCAAGGCGCCGCCTGAGAAAGCTTTCGTGACCACATAGGGGCCATCATAATTTGGGGTCTATTTGCCCCGAGAGTCAGTGAGAAATGATTGTATCTTCTTGAGCACGAGGTCTCCTTTTCTGAAAACACGAGGTTGGACCTTTTTGTCGAACGCCCTCTCCATTCTCTGTTGATACAACTGACCATGGCATAGTGTCGTGATTCTTTTTTCTTCGATCAGGTTCAGTTCGTCGTGTCGACTTTGACACCATTCAGCTTCGGTGAGCTTAGCTTCCATCAATACCCGGATTGATGGGATCTCTACTTCTATGGGGAGCACTGCTTCCATGCCATATACTGAGAGAAAGGGGTTGCCCCGGTTGAAGTACGGACAGATGTGCGATAACCGTGAAGAGCAAAGGGTAGCATCTCGTGCCAGTCTTTGTAGGTTACAACCATCTTTTGAATGATCTTCTTGATGTTCTTGTTAGCTGCTTCTACCGCCCCGTTCATCTTGGGTCGATAGGGGGATGAGTTATGATGTTCAATCTTGAACTCTGTACATAACTCTTTCATCATCTTGTTGTTCAAGTTAGATCCATTATCAGTAATGATCTCGCTTGGAACACTATAACGGCAGATGATATTTTTTTTGATAAATCGGACCACCACTTGTCGGGTTACATTGGCGTATGACGCTGCTTCGACCCATTTGGTGAAGTAGTCAATGGCTACAAGGATGAACCGATGTCCGTTTGAAGCCTTAGGTTCGATCAAGCCAATCATGTCGATTCCCCATATGGAAAAAGGCCATGGGGAAGAAAGAACTTTGAGATGTGATGGCGATACATGAATTTTGTCGGAGTATATCTGACACTTGTGACACCTCCTCATGTACTTGTAGCAGTCGGATTCCATGGTCAACCAGTAGTACCCTGCTCTTAGAATTTTTCTCGCCATTGTGTGTCCGTTGGCATGAGTTCCAAAGGACCCTTCATGAATTTCTTTCATCAGCATTTCTGCTTCTGGTCTGTCTACGCATCGGAGCAAGACCATGTCAAAATTTCTCTTATAGAGAGTGTCACCGCTCAGGAAGAAGTTCCCAGCCAATCTTCTGAGGGTTTTTCTATCTTTTCTGAGTGCCCCAGGTGGGTACTCTTGTTTCTGAAGGAAGCATTTGATATCGTGATACCAAGGTTTGTCGTCTATGACTGCTTCGATCGTGAAGATGTAAGCGGGCCTTTCAAGGCGCATTATGTCGATCTTAGGTAGGTCATTCCATCGACCTACACTAATCATGGAAGAGAGAGTGGCTAAAGCATCAGCCATGTGATTCTCCTCACGAGGGATATGATGAAACTCAACTCTGTTGAAGAAAGGTAGCAACCTTCTTGCGTAGTCTTTGTAAGGAATCAATCCTAATTGGTATGTGTTCCAATCTCCTTTTATCTGATTGATGACCAGGGCTGAGTCGCCGTATACGTCCAAGTTTTTGATCCTTAAATCAATCGCTTCCTCGAGACCCATGATACAAGCTTCGTATTCGGCCTCGTTGTTCGTACATTTGAACGTAAGTCTGGCAGTGAAAGGAATATGGGTACCCTGAGGGGTAACAATGATTTCCCCAATTCCGTTTCCATAATGATTAACTGCCCCGTCAAAGATTAGTCCCCATTGGGAACCTGGTTTTGGACCTTCACTGGGTAATGGTTCATCGCAGTCTTTCATTTTTAGATACATGACATCTTCGTCTGGGAAGTCAAACCTGATTGATTCTTGATCGTCAATCGGTTAATGAGCCAAATGATCGGCTAAAATACTTCCCTTAACGGCTTTCTGAGCGTGATACTCTATGTCATATTCTGATAGCAACATCTGCCAACGAGCAATCCTTCCCGTGAGAGCAGGTTTTTCAAATACATACTTGATTGGATCCATTTCTGAGATCAACCAAGTGGTGTGGCAAATCATGTACTGGCGAAGACGTTTGGATGCCCAAGCCAAAGCACAACAATTTTTCTCGAGCATCGTGTATCGAGTTTCGCAGTCGGTGAATTTCTTGCTCAGATAGTAAATGGCAGACTCTTTCCGTTTGGTTTCGCCTTATTGGCCAAGTACACATCCCATTGAATCCTCTAGGACTGTGAGGTAAATAATCAGTGGTCTTCCTTCCACTGGAGGTGATAGAATCGGAGGATTCAACAGATATTCCTTGATACTGTCGAAGGCGGTTTGGCAATCTTCTGACCAAACGCAGTCCTGGTTCTTTTTCAGTAATTTGAAGATTGGCGTACAAGTGGTAGTCATAAGGAATATGAACCTGGAGATGTAGTTCAAACATCCTAGGAATCCTCTGACTTGTTTTTTTAGTTCTCAGAGAAGGCATTTCTTGAATGGCCTTGACCTTGTCAGGATCAACTTCAATCCCTTTCTGGCTGACGACGAACCCTAGTAGTTTCCCTGAACGGACACCGAAGGTGCACTTGTTGGGATTCAAGCGGAGCTTGAATTTTCTTAGACGTTCGAACCATTTTGACAAATGTTCAACGTGCTCACTCTCTGTTTTTGATTTTGCAATCATATCATCGACATACACTTCGATTTCTTTGTGTATCATGTCATGAAACAGAGTAGTCATGGCCCTTTGATAGGTTGCCCCGACGTTCTTCAAATCGAACGACATTACCTTGTAACAAAAGGTGCCCCATGGGGTAATGAACGAAGTTTTCTCCATGTCTTCTGGCGCCATTTTGATCTGGTTATAGCCCGAGAATCCATCCATGAAGGAGAAAATTTTGAACTTTGTTGTGCTGTCTACCAGCATGTCAATGTGTGATAAAGGAAAGTCGTCCTTTGGACTTGCCTTGTTCAGATCTCTGTAATCAACACACATTCTGACCTTTCCGTCCTTTTTGGGAACAGGTACGATGTTGGCTAACCATTGAGGATATTCTGATGTGGCGAGGAAACCTGCGTCAATCTGTTTCTGCACCTCCTCTTTGATTTTGCTGGCCATGCCCGGGTGAGTCCGTCTCAACGTTTGCTTTACTGGCGAACATTCCGATCTTAATGATAAGTGATGTTCCACGATGCTGGTATCTAACCCTGGCATATCCTGATAGGACCAAGCGAATACATCGGGGAATTCTTTGAGAAGCTTTATCAAACTTTCTTTGATAGTTGGATTGAGCAGTGCCCCAATCCTGATTTCTTTTCTCTCTTTTTTCTGAACCCAAGTTTACCTCTTCCAACGGCTCTTTGTGAGGTTCAATAGACCTTTCCTCTTGTCTGAGTAATCGGGAGATCTCTTCTGGAATTTCGTTGTCAACTTCTTCTTCAGCCTCGAATACCGGGAACTCAAAGATGGGAGAAGGCATTGGATCATATGTTTCAACGGGGTGTAAAACAAGCAATCTGCATGACGTGATGATTCGTGTTTAGAAGAGATAGAGAAAATGCAAGTGTGTGCAGTGTTTTATTTTACTGCTTGTTTTTATTTTTGAATTGTTTTTTAGGATTACCATTTTCTGAAAAAAACAAAAAGAGAAAACAGCAAATAATGCGGAAATTACAGAACGACGCTATTTTATTAATGAACACGTCGATCCTTGAAACTACAGCCCTATAAAACAAAACTCTGTCGCTTCGGGCAAAGCGAAGAGGGAAATTTTACAGAAAGCGAGCCCTATCAAAACATCTGTTTCACCTGGGCAGGGTGAAAGGTTAAAAGATGGCAATTACTTTGACTGATGAACGATCTTCGGAACCTCGACGACAATCCATTGGCGGCGAACTCCTCGGTGAATCACAAAGTCTGGCACCTTCCTTGATTTGTCTTCAGAAATGACGCTGATTTCTGGTAGAGCTGGATCATTGGAATCTGTCTCCCAGGCAGGATTGTCGTAGGAGAATTCCTCAGTTGCATTTTGCATATCGTTGGTGCTCTCAGGTGTATCTCCCCATCCAGTTGGCTGGATATCTTCGAACCTGATACGAGAACTTTCGGGCGCAGTGTACTTGACCATATAGTCGTATTTTCCACTTGGTTGTCCCAAAGTATCCCAAACTTCTCTGGAACTGGAGGAGTCATCTCTCTCGATGACGTTGACCTCGGGAAAAGCATAGTTGATGAACTCAAGTCCTGTAAACGTAGCGAATTCCTCTTCATGTTGAGTAGTTTCTGAATGACCTGAGTGTTGATCCCATGACATGGTGGGGACACAGGTATTCTGTTCAATGACAGTCAGCTGATTTTCATTGTTCGGCTGACTCTCTTGCCCCAAATTTCCTGGATAAGGTTGCCACAATGGCAGGCCGTCCATTGGGCCATAGTAGTTGTAGTCTAATTTGTCTTTCATCAGAGTGTCTTCCTCTAATGAATTTGGCAGAGCACGACATCCTTCAGGATCACAATCTCCGTAGATCATTTCGATATCTGATCTTGGTATAAATCTCGGACTTTCTGTGGGAAAGCAAAAAGGCATAGGCACCTCTTCCTGAGACATATAACCGTCCTTGTTAAGGTAGGACTTCCACTCTTCATCCGTGTCAGAGGGATCTTCCTCATTGATAGCATGAACTGTCTGAGACACTAGGTGAAGGAAACCTCCACTGTGGAATAATTTTTGAAGGGGATGAAGACTTTCATCGCTGGCAGCTGTCCGGGTACAGGTTGTAGAAAAACCAAGACCCTTCTTTGTTGTATTGTCAGTGGGAATGACAAGCTGTCCCCATCCTGTTGTATCGGTACTCTCGACCGCTTTGATAGCATCTTTGTATGAGGAAATTGAGGTTCCTCCTTTGAAATGATTATCCTTGCTCACTGATAGTGCTTGGAACTGCGTTCCAATAACCTCTTCGGGTTCTATACCAGCAGATGATGACAAGTTACTCACAAGCAAGGCTTGTTCCCCACAAACCGTGATGAGTTGGCCATTCTGGATGAACTTTAGCTTTTGGTGGAGGGTCGAAGTGACCGCCCCAGCCTGATGTATCCAAGGCCTTCCTAATAAACAACTGTACGTTGCCCGGATGTCCATGACCTGGAAAGTGACTTGGAAAGTGTGAGGACCGATAGTTATGGGAAGATCAACTTCGCCGATAACTATTTTTCTAGATCCGTCGAATGCTTTGACGACGACCTCGCTGATTCTCATCGGAGGGCCCTTGAATGATAATTGCATCAAAGTGGACTTCGGCATAACATTCAGGGCTGACCCTGTGTCTACCAGTACGCTGGCTAAAGCATCGTCCTGGCAGTTAACTGTGATATTGAGTGCCATGTTATGACGGCGACCCTCTCCAGGTAATTCCTCATCACTAAATCCCAAATTGTTGTAGGAAGTGATGTTAGAGACAATGCTATCGAACTGTCTAATTGTTACATCCTGTTCCACAAAGGCTTGCTCCAAGAATTTCTGTAGAGCCTCCTTGTGGGCTTCTGAACTGAGTAACAGTGATAATACCGAGAGCTTTGAAGGAGTCTGTAACAGTTGATCAACAATATTGTGTTCATTCCTTTGGATGAGCTTCAGCATCTCATCATCATTTTTCGAAAGGTCGGGATTACTGGATTGACCGACTGGTGGATCGGGAGCTTCTGTCTGAAGTTCCTTTTCTTTGTCACGTTCTCCAACTCCTCGGTTGAAGATTCTACCACTCCGTGTTACACGACTGATGTCTGCAATATTCATAACGGAGGGTAATGGAATTTCCTTTCCATTTTCAATTGTCGTTGCACCGTATTTGTAAGGGATAGCCTTAGTTGATTCATACGGTAATGGTCCTGGTAGATAGATGACTACGGGAGCTTTCTGATTTTTCTGACCATCATAAGTAATCTCGATCCGTTCCCGGTTGGGAACTTTAGATTCGTCAAGTAGAGGGATAATGGCAAAAACATCCCTGGTCCTGTGATGACCAGAGATTGTGACAACATCCTCAACTTGCTCGGCAAGGTAATTTGGCGTCCAGTTGACGGGTTCAGAACCCGAATATGGACGAATTTCTCCACGATCGACCTGACCCTGAAGAGCTGCTCTCACAAGGTAATACCCTTGGTTACTTTCCGAACAGACGCTACAACTGTCATAGTTGTGTGGTGGCACCTAGCCACGCCCACTTTGAATACAATGTAACCTCACTAGGTTAGCTTCCACTGATCGGACATCCTGACCCTGACGCCGAGTGGGGTTTCTATTACTGATACTAATCTGATGAGTATCTTCGTCCATGTAGATTGGCATCCACCAATGATTTAACAAGTGCTGAAGTGTTTCCTGGACAAGGGTACAACCCCGATCGCTTTCGCAACCCGCTTTACAGCTTTGATAGTCATGTGATATTAAGAATCCGAGTCGGACCTGTTCAGCATGTAATTCTACCAGGTTGGTATTCATCACGCGAATATCGAAGATCTGAACCATGTTGATCTGATAAGGGTTCCTATCATGGTAGTCTTGGATCCATCCAAGATCCATCTGACGCTGGAGGGCCTCTTGTATGAAAGAGCATCCTTGTTTGTTTACCGAGCAAGTCAGACAGGAATTGTAATCGTGCCGCAGCAGATTATGATACTGGCTTTGCCTTGAGTGCATTGCCACCAAGTTGACATTCATTGCACGGATATCGTGGTTCTGAATGACGTTAGAATTCACGTAGACCATGTTAACTCCCTGAACTTGGTGTTCTTGGATCCATCCATGATCCATTTGTTCCTGTAGAGCTGCTTGCACCACAGAACATCCTTGGTTATCTTTAGAGCAGATATCACACCGATGATAATTATGAGGTGGCACATGGCCATATCCGCTCTGTCTACAATGCATCTTGACCAGATTGGTTTTCAACAAGAGTACATCATGAATCTGATAGACGTCGTTAGTCTCTTTCTCAATCAGATTGACCACAGCTTTCTCGTGTTGAGGCAGCGGGTTCGTAAGAACATTGGGATTCGTATCTTTGAAAGATAAGAGCCCGCTCCTAACAAGCTTTTGCACGTCAGACTTGAAATTTAGACAATTCTCAATGTTGTGCCCTAAACTTCCTTGATGATAAGGGCAAGTTTGATCCACCTTAAACCAAAAAGGCGGATTTTCTGATACTGTAAGAGGAGACTTAGTCTGGATGTGCCCCTTAGCCAGTAGTAACGGAAACAGTTCTGCGTACGTCACGGGTATAAGATCAAATCCTGGTGGCCGTGTTGCACGGTTGTTGTTATATGGAGGACGAGCCTGCTGAAGAGGTTGTTGTGTCCTTTGTTAGTCAGGTTGGCTCTGCGCAACCTGAAGTTGATACGTAGGAATAGGCGCTGGGCTCATAGCTGGAGTTACAGCTGCTACCGGCTAATAACGTCACCTTTGCTTTCTGAGAGAGATATTCCCAATATCTTGCTCTTTTTTCTTAGGGAGAGCACTACCGTATTTTTTAGTACCGCTCGTCGATCCAGTGTCTTTTACCAAACATCCTTCTCGGACGGCTTCCTCAAGACGTACACCCATGCCGACCATTTCGGTGAAATCACTGGGCGCACTGGCAACCATTCGATTACAGTAAAATAAGCTTAAGGTTTTTAAGAAGATCTTTGTCATCTCTTTTTCCTCAAGAGGTGGAAAAATTTGAGCAGCAATTTCACGCCACCTTTGAGCATACTCCTTAAAGGTTTCCATGTCCTTTTGCGACATTGATCTGAGTTGATCTCTGTCGGGTGCCATGTCCAAATTGTATTTGTATTGTTGGACGAAGGCAGAACCAAGATCTCTGAATGTGCTAATCGTAGCACGGTTTAAACCCATGTACCATTTGAGTGCGGCACCGGTTAAACTATCCTGAAAGTAGTGAATCAGTAGGTCCTGATTCTCCGTCTGAGCTGACATTCGCCGAGCGTACATCACTAGATGGCTCTGAGGGCAAGAGTTACCCTTGTATTTTTCAAAGTCGGGCACTTGGAATTTGTGCGGGACTTTCACGTTGGGGACCAAATAGAGGTCTGCGGCGTCCTTTCCGAATAGATCCTGACCGCGAATGGCTTGCAGCTCCTTCTGCATTTACAAGAACTGTTCCTGGAATTCCTCCATTCTATCGAACATAGTTTCCTTCCTACCAGAAGGTGTCTGTGGAATCTGCCCTTCCGGGACGGTGTGGACCACAGGGGGTGGTACCGTGACTATAGTAGTGAGTCTTGGCGTCTCCCAAAGTTTGTAACCTTCAGGAGTCTTTAGTATGCCCCTGGCATCTTCACTTTCCCGAAGTTTGTAACCTTCAGGCCCAACGGCTTCTGTTGTGATTGCCTGATCTCCAGTGATCGGCGGAACATATCCTTCCGGGATATAGTTAACAGGCATGCCCCAAGGACGATCTTTCGGCATCTGATACCTAGGATCATACTTTTCTACTATGGGCATTGAGGTGACCTCTGAGATCACAGTTCGTTGTAGCTGAGCTTCTGCCATGGCTTGCATGTCTTTACGAAGCTTTCTCATATCCTCTCTCAGAGCGTCGATCTCTTCCTTTAACTCTCTGTTTTCTTCCTCAAGATCATCCATCATTTTCTGACGATTGGCCCGAGTATTGTACGAATGATACAGTTTGACTCTAAAATCGAGACACAAACGTGAGATTCGTAGGTAAGAAGAATACGCGATGTGAGAATGATGAATGCAATGATTATATTAATTGTTTAAGGTTTAATCAAAATAAACTTCGACAATTAGATTGCAAATATCAAACGGTGGGGAAACCTCTTTTTATTGAATTCAAAGGATTACAGAAATGGAAATACAGTAGATTACAAGGTGCAGAAACAGAAACCTAAGCTAATGGGTCCCGAGTCCTCTCTGAAGAGAAATCGGGTGCTGATTCTGATATCTTCCTTTTCTTTGACCGGGGCTCTTGGGCCGTTGTCGGGTTGTCATTCCTTTGCCAGATGAAAGGAGCAAGCAAATTCCTTTGGTCATCCTGATTATCCACAGCATGTTGCTCTAAAATCTTAATCAGAGCGTCCTTCTCTTTTAGTAATTGTTGTATTTTGATGCACTTTATGTCGAGGATGCGGTACTTGTTCTTCCAAGACCTTCTCTCCTTCTGGACTTTGTTGAGAGTAACCTGAAGCTTTTCAATTTCCGTCATGAAGTACATGACAGATTCCCTCGGCGGAAGAATTTCGTAACGAGGATAAGGCATCTTCAGCTTGAGAGCTTTAGTTTGTACCCAATGGAGATAAGGCTCCACTGAGACACAGTCCGGTTTTCCTAGAGACTCTCGTCCTTTCTTATGAACATGTTTCCAAGCGTGTGCTATTTCCATCTTTAGTGCTCTGTCGTTTTCTCCTTCTTTGAAGAAAAGACCTTCCAGATGAACACCTCGTGGGAAGTGTCTCATCGGGTATCCAAATTGACGGCGAACCAATACCGGATGGTAGTTAATTCCTCCTTTAGTTCCTATGAGGGGTATGTTGGGGAAGTTTCCACAACGGTCAATGATTCTGATTCCCTCATAAATCCTATTACACCAATCTATATCAGAGTTGGTAAGAGACATGATCTTCTGCGACCAGCGTAAGGCACTCTTGCAATCCCAAAAAGCAGCAGACTTGGGCAAGTGAGAGATAAACCATTTGTAAAGCAGAGGTACATAGCATGTGATCTCCCCCCCCGCTGTACAAATTTCCTAAGTGTACAGAATGATACGCATCTGCGAGCAAAGTCGACACAGGGTTTCCAATGAGAAAAACCTTAATGGAGTTGATATCGACGAAGTTATTGATGTTGGGAAACAAAAATAACCCGTAGGTGAGCAAGACAAAGATGCTTTCAAAAGCAGTTATGTTCCCTATACTGGCAAAATACAGGGCTTTCTTCATCAAGAACTGGGCTGGAAAACCTTGGATGCCACCTTTAGTAGTCATGTGAGTCCTGACCTCAGACTCGTCCAAATGAATTGCTCTCGCAATGGTCTGATTCTTTGGAATTTCTTCCAGTCTAGAAAATGGAGCTCGATCGGTGATATGTAGATCAACCAGATGAGAATACTCCTCCAGCGTTGGTGCTAGCTGGTAATCCGGGAATGTGAAACAGTGATAAACCGGATCATAAAACTGAATGAGCGCATCCATGATTCCCTCAATCACATGGACTCTTAACAGTGGTAGCAAACCTCCGTGCTTGGCTCTGAAAGCCTCTGGGTTAGTGATCATCCTCGCTAACCTTCTCAAATCCTCTAGTTTTGGAACCTTGAAGGTATACTGGTGAGTTCTCCTTCTACCGAAATCCATTAGTGTAATCCTCTTCTCTGATATTTGCAATCACAGTCTTAGTTTAATTTGAAAAACAGAGAGACTAGAAGAGAAGTTTTTTGAATGTTTTAATGTTTTATTAAATGAATGCATGAATGCAGCTCACAAAAACATAGAAAAAACATGGGGTCAAAGGGTCGTTGTCATGAAGTCAAGGCTCTACCCATCCCCAAAGGTTTATACTAGGGTGATTTTTGTACTTGTACTCATTGTCATCAGCTCCTCCCAGGAAAGCAAAACAACAAGCGAATCACCAGCGAGTTGTAAAGCAATCTTAGAGTAAGTGCCATTCACCGAGAATAGATCACCAGCCTCAAATGAGGGTAGTATCGCGTAACAACTATTTCCGATAGTTTTCGCACTATGAAAGGGTTTGGCTCCTCAGCTTCTCAGACTTAACAACCGGCCCATTGGCTAGAAGAGTGAATGGGTTGCGTTGGTCAGCCTCCACTGAGGTTGATGGCCGACCCCGTCGCCATCACTTATCTTAAGTGTATACTCATTTTTTCCACATACGGCATCACCCGCATTCCCATTAGCAGAAAAATAAACATGTATAGCAATTAGGAAAAGCAGTATATATATTTGTCCTAAAACATCCTAGACCTTTTAAAGCTATGAATCTTAAGTTCCTGACAGAAATGGGTTCCCCGGCGGAAGCCCCAATCTGTGGCTTTCACATAAGTGAAGAAAAAAAGGAAAAAGAAGTTTTAGAAAGACCCGGCCCCACGGTGGGCGCCATTTTTCTGTAGCGAGCGATTTTGGACGCGGTTCTTAAGCGCTGGTAGCTCTCCGCGGTTTGAGCTTTGACTACAGGTCGATTCATTTTTTATCCTATTGTGAGCTGAATAAGGAAGGGAAATAGATGTCTCCAATTAACCCTGCTTTGCATACTAAGTTTAAACAGCGGTCTGTTAGGTTACGAATGCTATCAATGTGGGGGGGCCTTTGTACTGGTTATTTGTTTTTTCGCCAATACTAGTTTTCTTTCTTTTTACCTGGGCAGAAGGTTTCTGACGGGGAACAAGGATTAGGATGTTAGGACTGGTGTTTTTTGAATTACTACTTTTGATATGGGATTTGGGTTTTTTGTTTAGTGTGCTCGCTAAGATCTTTTCTTTCGATCTTATGCCTACGTATTCCCGTTTACCGAAACAGGGAAATCAGAGCGTTCGTAGTTCCTCCTATTCTATGGGAGGAAATGGTTGTTTTTGGTGTCTTGTTCAAAGCCCAAGACGTGAAGCGAAAGGTGATTTGTATCTTGTTCAAAGCCCAAGATGTGAAGCTGAAAGGTCTCGACTTTAGAGAGAATTTGTCTTCTCTAAAGAAGGGTTTGTCTGTCACAACTGTTGGGTGACTGGTTTATAAAGGAGGATTACTTTAACTGGGATACGCGGATCCTAGTAATGCCATAATTTCCTTTATAGGGGATTTTAACCTGAAGGAGAAGACTTTAACTCAGTGTAGAGCAATGCTATCTTTCCTTAGGAATTTCTCATGCTAAAAGAGGGACAGTGGCATGGATGTAGATGATCCAAAGGCTTGCCGCTTACAGCGATTAGATGAAGGGGAAAGGAGTTGTTGATGTTTGTATACTGTGAACGAGGCACGACTTTGATGCTAAAAGGTTAATTGGATCAACCAGTGGTTTTCTTATACAAAGCCTAAGAGGAGGTTATTATGTGTCTCGTACAAAGCCCGAGAGAGAGGCTAAAAGGGGTTGACCCGATGATGAAGTCTTTTGGTATCTCGTATAAAGCCCGAGATGGAGGCTATTTGACTCAACAAGAGAGTTTTGTATGTGTCTCGTACAAAGCCCGAGAGAGATGCTAAAAGGGGTTGATCCTACAAGAGGATCTTTTATACTCAACAAGAGAGTGTTTTTGTATCTCGTACAAAGCCCGAGATGGAGGCGAAAAGGTTTGACTCAACAAGGGAATCTTTTGGTATCTCGTATAAAGCCCGAGATGGAGGCGAAATGGGTGATTGACTCAATGAGGGAGTCTCTTATGTGTCTCGTACAAAGCCCGAGAGAGAGGCTAAACGTTGTTTGACTCCGCTGGGGAGAATCATTTGTACAAAGCCCAAGAGGAGGCTAGGGTAACTGTTTCAGTTGAGTGACAGGTCCAATATACTGATTTTTAAAGAGAAAATCAGTTCTTATATGAGTAACACTAAACTCATGGATTTGATTCAAGGATCCGGGTTATTCCTATTCTTTAAGGAAGCGGGAAATCCGAAGGGTATTTGAGACTGTCCGAGTCTGCGGGTTTCCTTCCTATTTTTGTAGGGTGCTTGAGAATGTCTTTGAGACTCAAGGAAGTTAGACTGTCCATGTCTAGAGTTTTACCTTTTGTACCATGTTTTGAGAAACAATAGTAGACTCTATGAAAGGACTGTTCTATGAAGATGACTAAGTTCTGTTCCTATACCTCTAGGAGGTCGTCGGGACAATTTGTACGAAGCCCAAGAGGAGGCTGGAATCTTTTAAGAAGCCGACGGGTCCTTGTACTAAGCCCAAGAGGAGGCTATCATTCCCGGAGGAAGAGATCATTATACGAAGCCTAAGAGGAGTCTGTGAATACTTCAAAGAAGTCGTAGGGTCCTTGTACTAAGCCCAAGAGGAGGCGGGGTTGCTTTTAGGAAGCCTGTGGGTCCTTGTACGATGCCCAAGAGGAGGCCGATGCTTTTAGGAAGCCCGTGGGTCCCAAACCAAAGAAAAGTTCAAGAAAAGTTTCACCGAGAATAATTCATTTAGTGAACAGTTCTGAGGTTTGAAGAAATTCAAGAGAAGTTTCATCGAGAATAATTCATCTCTGGGGGATAGAATTTCTTGACAGTTCCGAATGAGGACAGCCGAAGAGAAGACTATATCTGGTGATCCTATTTGGGATCTAGCTGTCTATTTCTATGAGTAAACGAAACGGCGTCACCTAGTTATAGACGTAGTTGTCGGGGAAACTCGAAATATCTATACTATTATTATACAGTTGATATGAGTTTATGAAAGAAGACTTACAGTTAAACAGCCCCACAATACAGTTATATGTATATAAAAGCGGTAAATAAAAGCAATAACCACTTACTCGGTTGTAGAGCTTCCATGCTGTTTGGTTAGTTGTTCAACAAAGAAAGATTGGAAACAACAGTATATACAAAATCAAAGGAGAAAGTGCTTTGAAAAAGAAAGATTTGGGGCTTACAGCTCAAGGAGAGGCCCAGGGTTTATCAGTGAGCGCACTGTTTAAATTTGTACAGAGGGACTTATACAAGTGACTGAGGCCCAAAATGTTTCTGTACAAAGGGGGTTGGGTCTTACACTCTCTTAGGAGGCCCAAAAAGTTTTAAAGAAAAAGAGTGGGGCTTATAACACGAGGGTAGGCCCAATTGATTTTTTCCGTTTGAAATGGCGATCGCGCCGAGGTTTTCTTTTAACGCAGAGGGACTTATACAATAAGTGAGACCCAAATGATTTTGGTTAAAAGGGGGTTGGGTCTTACACTCTAATAGAGGCCCAAAGTGTTTTGAATGGGTCTTATAGCTCAAGGAGAGGCCCAAAAGGTTATTTTTTTAAAAGGGCGATGATCGCGCCGTTTATTTTTGACGGTATCGGGACTTATACAATACAATGAGGCCCAAAATGTTTTGGTCAAGAAAGGATTGGGTCTTACACTCTATTAGAGGCCCAAAGTGTTTTAAAAATGATTTATGAGGGTTGAATTAATCCAAAACCCTAATTTGTTTTCAAAAATGTATTTAATTGAATAAAAATTCAATTAAAATGATCAAAATTGTTTAACATGTGAAAAACAAGTTGTGATTTTGGATTAATGCTTCAAAAATTAAGTATTGACCTACAAAATAATTAGAAAGCATTAAAAGTTGCAAAATCAATGTAGAAAAAATATTTAATATGTCAAAAACAATTAAAATATTAATTGTTTGCAAAAATATCAATTATATGAAATAAATAATATTTTTGGGATTTTTTGATAAAATAAAATATTTTAACATTTTTGTGAATTATTAAAAAAAGAATCAACTCAAAATCATTAAAACTCAGAGAGAAATTAATTTTTGAATCAATTAAACAAAATCACAAAATTCAAATATTTGAATTTGTGAAAAAGACGCCAAGAACACAAGCAAGAACACACGCGTTTTTCTGGGTTTGGCTGATTTGCGTTTTCCATCCAATCTTACTGAATACGTAATCATATCATGCAATCCACATATCATTATGCTCGTCTCAACCTCACGATCATGTTTATAACACTTAATTTCATTTAAATTAAACATAAAACATGAAATCACGAAGAAACCTCAAGAACCCTAATTTCTGCATGAAGGCTAGGATTTTTTATACACGATTCAAACAATGCAATTAATTGAGGGAAAACATTCCATGCATGATTATGAACATATGGCCAAATTATTGTGCGAGGAAATATGCATGGATTGAGAGATGACCAAGTATGTGCTTACCTCCAAGCCGTGACAGCAAGTGCAATGTGATTTTTGATTTGGAGGTGTTACAGATGAGTGGTGATGATCTGAACAGCTTCCCTACACCCTATGGAGTGTGTTTGAATGGTTGGACTTGATTGAAATTGGCTGGATCAATTTGTGGTACCCCAACTGCAACTTGATTGAAAATTTGAGCAACCAGCTGGTGATTTTGTGAAATTGGTGTTTCAGAAGTGATCTAAGTGTTTGATCAGCTCATATGTGATGTATATGAGGTGTGTGAGTGATTGGTTTGATTGGAATTGCTCTCAAACTCAAAACCCGATAGCTACCTTGCTAAGAAAGGCATTTTTGCCAAGAGAAAGAGATTTTGAGGAAAGCATCTGTTAGATGGATTTGGTGTACTCAAACTGATCACAATTGAGCTCTATTTATAGTAGAGCAAGTTTGTTTTGCAAGGAATAGTGAATGGCAGCTGGTAAGTAGGTTTGGCCAATGTTGGCAAATGAAAATCCAAGTCTCCTCTAGCCATTGACTAGAGGTTAGGGCACAGAGCTTTGGTTCCCTTGGTCTTGGATAAGTCTTGACTAATTTCAGATGAGAATGGCTCAGTCCATGCCACCTTTATGCTTCCATTGAATGCTCCAATCCAAATTTGAAGTCTTGTCCCTATTTTGGCCATTCTAGGTTCAACATGCTATTTCTTGTTCCATGGAGTTTGAAGACTTGGCTTAGTGATTGTCCCCTTTAGATTCAATCCTCTGAGGTGTCCAAGTGGATAGGAGCAATTGGATTTGGCTGATTTTGGAAAATCGAGCAAAGTTGCAAATTCTGCCTTGCCTTTGATAGATTTCAGCAAGGCAACTTGACAATGTCATATCTCATGGTGTAAGTTGAATTTGGCAATGCTCTTGGCCATTTTGGAAATCCCTTACATGATACAACAACTGTTTGAACAAGTTTGATTTTGATCTCTTTTGATTCCAAGTGAAAAATCCTTCTACATTTGGCAAAAAGTGAAGCAAAATCTGACTTAGTGAAATTTTCACTAAGTGTTGGAACAAAGTGTGATTTCTTGATTTTGCTCACTCCATAACTCAAAATCCTTAATGAATTGGACTTAGGTCTAGTTGAAGTTTTTGTAGAGGGTAATAAGGGCTACAAATCCATCTTTGGATGAGAAAAAATGGCCATGTGGTTTAGGAGTTATGACCTTCCAAAGTTAGTGTATTAGTGGTACTTTTTCCATAACTTAGAAAAATTTCGAAGTTTTATGGTTACCCCTTTTACAAGTTATCCCACTTTCTTTGGTTTTTCTTGATGAATGATGATTAAAATCATACATTAACATCATTTTAGGGTTAAAAATCCATTTTGGTGAAAAATCTCAAAAAGTCAAAGTTGACTTTTGTGCACAGTTGACTTTTTGTCAGATGAATTCCAAACTGTGCAATTCTTCAGGAAATCATGTCCTTAACCTAAATCAAACTTGATGAACATATTCCATGGGTGTCATAGGGTATATTGAGGCATGTCTTAGGGTTTGGGAGCATGTCCTGGTCAAAAGTCAAGGTACAGTTGACTTTCCTCGCGAAACCCTAATTGTGGTGCAGATGAAAATGAGACTTGTTGCTCAAGCTTCTTGGATTAATCCATTGTTCCAAATGGATCAATATAGTTCATTAGAGACCCTCAAACTCTCTCTTGAGGTCTTGGTTCATGATTTGTCCCCAAAGTCAACTTAGGGGTAAATTAGGTCAAGAAACCCTAATTCCTGATTTTTGATGAATGCATCCCCTGAGGTCAAATTGACTTGATGCTTGGGTCCATAAGGTTCCATGGAGTATATTAGGTTGTGTTTTGGATCATTGGCTCATGCCTAGATGAAAAATTTCCATCTGGTGGCCCTGGTCGACCAAAACCCTAATTTGGTGATATTGGCGATCTTGAAGCTTGATCCACCTAGAAGGGAGCAACCTTGTGCTTAATCCTTGAAGTGGGAGTCCTCTCGATCCATTGTGGATGTTTGAGAGGTTAGACAAGTTGAAGATCATGTCATTCCTTGATTGATCCTTTGTCTAAGGCTCTGGGAGGGCTTGAAACCCTAATTCTTGATTGTAGTGGATGCTCACCCATCTTTGGGGAGACTGATGAAGTATGATGATTCTTCCATATTGTGATGATGATTTGCACAATGATGGGAATCTTAGTGGTCAAAATTTGGGGTATGACAGTACTTAAAAAGCAAACAAAAATGAAATGTATGCAATGCAATGTTATGTTTTTTGTTCCCAGGCCTTTTCGTGCCCTGATTCCGGTATTTTAGAAGTCTGCAGCATTCAGATAACACACGAGATACAGCGGTTGATAAAAACATTCAGTCAGACAAGTGCACAGATATGTGTAGAACCCTGTGAAATGGCGTCGTGACCAAGTGTTAGTGAACAGTGATGTAATATCAGGAAAGCCACTAGAGAAAATACTGAGCATATCATAACTGGAAGAAAGCCCAAAGGAACTGAGTTTGGGCAAATATTTGAAAACATACAACCCAAATTCAAAAATTAAAACAGCGATTCCTACAACAATTCTGTAGGTAATCGGATAGCACCAACATAATAAAAGCCAAAATGGGCGAAACACCACATCCTGCAACCCTAGACTGAGTCTCTTGACCTCCTCAAATAGCACAGCATTCTCGGGATCTTCCGGCACCTCAATCAGGCCTCTGATCAAGCGTTCTCTTAAACCGAAGGATTGGTACAAAGTGTTGATATTCTGACACAATTCTTCCCCACTTGTACTACCATAGTCTGGCTCTGTCCTGAACTTCTTCACTTCCGCCCAGATCTTGAGATCATCTATTTCCACCTGCGCTTCCTGTAATAGCTTCTGACTTTCTTTCAAACTATCCCGGTACTTCCGACGCTGAGCATGTGCAGCTTTCAATTCTTCAACTGAGGTCATGGCCTTAGCCTCCAATTCTTCAACATTAGCCTTAAACTCTTCCTCTACCTTGGCTTGGCGCTTCTGTTCATCGGCCCATTTTTGTTGCCACAAGGTAATAGCCTCATTAGCTTCCTTCAAAGACTTCTTGAGATTCTGGCGCTCTCTGGCGTTATTCTTATCAATTAAGCCCCGTCTTTGGAAATAATTCAACTTTCCTTCGAGTTCTTCTTTCCTGCTTTTAGCCATCTTCTCGGCAATGTGAACCTTCTCTTCCATCCCTCTGTTAGCAAACGCAGCTTCCTGATACAAGCTGGTAACGTCCGTATTCTCAACCCTGAGTTCATGAACTAAAGCTTCCAGCTTTTGGAATTCTTCAATCGGAAACAATACTGAGACCTGGGAAAGAAAAACATAAATGTTAATGATGTATGCAATGAGATGCAGCTAGGCATGTGATCAGAGCCAGAATCTGCAGTGTCAGTGCAATAACTGTGAGGGAGCCAAGTGTCTGTGTAGCATCATATCAAGAATATCAGACCCAAGCACCAGTAAAGAACCAGATCCAGAATACCAGAACAAAGTACCCAAATCACTGATCATATGAGAACCACACAAAAGGGTAGGTAGAAGGTCAAGGTTACCTGCAAACCTGTAAACGTCCCCCCAATCTCACAGGTGTGCTGTAAAAGGTAGGATCCTCAGATTCGGATCCCGGAATGAGAAGTAATAGCACAATCAGCCCGTAGGATACAATGCTATCACCAAACAAAGAGATCGTCCTCTGATTCACCACAAAATAAAGGCCATCATATGCAAGTTCCAGAGTGGGCCCTCGGGTGCGAATGGGTTTGCCACAGAATGTGGTCTGCCACTGTCACCACTAAAGAGGGATGTTTCCACTAAGGTCCTCAATGATCGGTCACCAGATGCACATAACTCTCAAAGTCATACCCTGAATGAGGAAAACCCTCAAAGCAAGATAATCCTAAGAAAGTCGCACTCTGGCTGTGGAACTCACAACTACTCCCGTGGCTAAATACCATGAGAGCCCTGTGACTATCCACTCTAAGTCCTAAAGTATACTCGAGCCTGGGTAATGGGCTCATCTCACATTAACAATCCCATTCCGCCAAAGGAAACCAGACAGTCCAGAATATATGATGCATGATATAAATAAAATGCAATAAAGGCGATAAAGTAAAGCGATAAGCTGTAAATAAAAGCAGTAAAGCTATACTAAAGCAAACAAAGCAAACACCCAAAAATCAAGAACAAGCAAGCGCTAGGAGAGACTCGCATCGGGGAGGGATCAGCAAGAGGTCAACTTTCCCCAGCAGAGTCGCCAGCTGTCACTCCCGGGATTTTCATCCAAGTAAAAACGCGAAAGTGGCGCTGAAGAAAGAAAGAAGAGTTGCCAGCCAGGCATTTTTATCCCACAGAAAGGGAAAGGTAATGTTGCACAAACCCGGGAGAAAGGAAAGAATGAGGTATCGCAAACCAAAGAGAATGGGTAAGGGAGTCGGTTACGTGAAGGGAAGGTTATCGTACCCCTTCACGTCCGTCGTACTCGACGGGATCCACGCTTGAAGTACTGCTCAAAGGATGATAGAAAAGATGTTGGAAAAGGAATGGAAAGCGAACGAGGAACAAATGTAGGGAAAATAAAAGAAGTGCCCGAATGGGCCCTACCCCACTATCTACGTATCTCATCGGGAATATGAGAATCAGAGCGACGTAGTTCCCCTAACTAAGGGAAAACTGTTTGTGTTTTTTAGGGAACGGCTAATGTTCTAGCTCAGGTGTTGCAGGCTCGTTGAATCGAGTGCATTACTGTATTGTAAGAGAACAAGGAGAAGCACGTTCGTACGTTGAGAGTGAATGAGATGAGAAGAGAATCCCTGAGGGAAAGACATTTTTGTTTGTTTGAAGTGTTTTGGAAGTTTTTTATTTGAAGTGTTTTGCATAGGGGAGTGTACCTAAGTCTTTTTCAATGGAATGTACATTTCGTGCATCATTCCAAAATGAAATGATGATGAAGTACACTAAGTATGAGGAAGATCCTCAAACTTACTTCCAAAGTTAAAGGCTTAAGTACACTAGCCTATTCCCTTTATTAAATGTTTTTGTTGTTGTTAAATGAAGAAGTGTTTTTGAGTTTGTTGTGAAATCACTTCATGTTAAAGACTTGTACATCATGCTAGAAAACCTACAACATATTCCAACATGGAACATATGCAAGCCCCCCCCCCCCCCCCCCCCCCCCCCCCCCCCATGGAATAAGGCTCATGATACATGAAGATGTTTCAACCTTTATTAGATGTTTTGAATTTGTTTTGAGATGAGAAAGAAGAGACTCAAAAGAAACAAAGGTAAAGACTAAAGGGGACTAAGACTCACCCTAATGTTATCATGCTTGGATGTTCCTAATGGTTTAGTGTGGTTTAGAAACCTAAGTCTAAAAGAAGAGAGAAGAAGAGAGCAAGAGGTAACATAACTCACTTCTAAGATAGAAGGTGAGTTATGAACCAAGAGGGAGAAGAAAGAAGTTGAACAAAGATAGCATTGAAATGCTTATCACAAACACAAAAGAGAAAGCTTTAAAGAGATGAGGGAAGAAGGCGTGTGTGGAAGCATATCCACACACTCAACTTACCATTAGCCCCTACAAGCAAAGGTTAGTTCAATAATGAAATAAGAAAGCATATGTGAAAGAAGGAAGACAATTAAGGATCAAACTTCTTATGAAATGAAATTAAGAATCAAACAAAGCCTAAACCTAAAAGGAAAGGACCCTAAGTTTTCAAGGACTTCTAAAGTCAGTAGCTATGTCTAAAGATGTTCTAATAGGGTTAGGGTACCTAATGGGATCAAACTATGTCAAGAAAGATGCCAAAGATTCACACAAGTTCAAGTTATGAATTAAAGATGAAGTATGAATGTGTATGACATACAAACATGAATGAATGCATGAAAAAATGTCAAAGTCAGAGGTGAATGGCATATTATAATGCATATGGAAGTCAATGAATGAACATACAAAGCATGAGTGAAATGATCTAAGAAGATGAAGCAAGTAGAAGCAAACCATGTTCAAGTACAAGTAAGAAAGGAAGAAACTTGTAACACAAGTCAAAGTTGAAAAAGAACATGAAAATAAATGTAAACGAATGCAAGTCAGAATTAAACATCATATTTGAATGTCCTATAATGCATATGAATAGGCATACAAGTTTTCATAAAAGAAAAAAAAGGCATACAAGTTATGAGAATGGATGTTCAAGTAGAAGAAGTTAGATGAAGAAAAAGTAAGAAGAAAAGAAACAAGTTTCACTTAAAGAAAGGAAATAACTTGCAACACAAGTCAAAGTAGCAAACCAAAAATTGATGAACATGGATTATAGGTAAGTACCAAATGAAATTTAAGATACAATTAAAATGCAAGAATTAATCATACAACATGCACATGCAAGCCACTTTGAAACTAGTTAAGAAATAAAGATGAATTGTGTCAAACATGAACAAGTATCTAAGTTTGAGATGAATGATCATTTGAATGCATGAAATGATTATGGGTCAGTAGCATACCAAAGATGAGATGCAATTAGAATGCATGAATAGGCATGATGATGCATAAACAAGTCATGTTCAAACATTAGAAGAAAAGAAGTGAGATTAGGTCAAAAGGAATCAAGTAAGGATGTACTTTGATCACAAACACAAGCCAAACAAAGATGCTAAGTAAATGACCTATAATTGTTGGCAAAGGGCCTATAATATTCTAATGAGGACCTATAATGATGCACACACAAGTTATAATATGATGGCACAAGTGCCTCCTAATCAAACAAGGTTTAGAAGTCAAACAAAAGCACACAAATGTGACTTATAACAATCAACAAGGAAAAAATAGAGACTTGGAAAACTATGAAATTAAATCACAAATCCCCTAAGTCAGAACCTAAACATGTGTCAAAAGCTCACACAAAGATTCAAAAGAAAATAGTTCAAACCCAATCCTCAAAGTCATATTGAAATAAACCAAAAGAATGCACAAAGATGAAGATCAAAATGCATGATAAAATGACTTTAAAAATATGAGAAAAATGTTTTTAGACGCTTCAAGATATTTTTTAATCATGGCAAAAAGAATGAATGAAAAATGTTTGTGGAGCTATGTAAAACAATTTGTTAAAGTTAATGTATCAAAGAAGAAACCACATTAAAAAGAAATAAAAGAAAATTCACAAAATATGATCAAATATTCACAAAATCAGAAATAAAAAATATAAAAAAATTATTTTATTGTCTAAACATGGTTCATGCATTTTTATGGAATTTTTAGATGCATCTAGGTATTTTTAAAAGAATAAAATGAAACAGGTATAAAAAAAAAAAGAAAATAAAATGTAAAGAAAATAGTCAGGGGGTGCAGAGATAGCAAAAGCCACGTTCAAAATGGTTTGGGCTCACAAAAGAGGTGTGTGAAAGGCAATTATGATCCAGGTCCAAGAACACGCGTGTGTGCATGGAATTATAGTGTACCTCAGTCAAACATTGACTCAATCACAGCCACATGATGCAGTCAATCAAAATCAATCATCAAAGTAATCAGATCCAATGAATCACAATGCACGACCACCACAATTATCACGCACGCACACACATGCAACCAGTCAAAGTCAACAATTCAGAGAGAGAGTCATGTGAGGAGCATGATGCTCATTAATGTGCTGGCAACACATCATGCGTTGGATTGAAATGATCTAACGACTGTGTTTTAAAATTACCAAAACCCTAGCTGAAACCCTCACCGGCCGAAGAAGGACCTCCGGTCATCTTCTCCGGCCACCTCCGGCAACTGTAAATGTTCACATGTTCCAGAAATTAATGAAATGCACATCAAAATGAAGCTAAGCTCATGCACATCATGAATCTAGTAATGAAATTCACACATCATGCATGTACAGAGAGAATCGAGCACAAACATTTTGCCATAGAATTTGAATCTAAGCACTTAAGGTGCCTCTCACTAGCCAGATCAGTCACATTGCTTCTATTAAGCTATAATCAACATAAAACAAGCTAAAACACAAGAAAATGAAGCAAAATCAGTTGAGGAATTTCAAACCTGGAACTGTGAAGGACTTGAATCAACAAGAAAACCAGAGGTGTAGGCTTGTTCTTGAACTTCCAAGGAGAAAAATAAATGCTATGGAGCTTTGAATCTTGATGAAAATAGAATGAAATTTGAATTGCAATGAAGCTACACTTGAGGAGATTGATCCTGATTCTTCCTTGTTCTTGATCAGAGAGTCACAATGATGAACAATGGATGAAGATGATAATGAAATCCTGCACAGAGAGAGAGAGAAACTTGAGAGCTTTGAGGTGTGAGAGTGAAAAATGAAGTGTGTTCTCCAAAATCAGTTAGAAACTGTTACTTATATCCTGAGTTAAGGGTTAACCATCTCAGTTGATGGTTAGAACCATGGTTAGTTGAGGTGGTTGAAGCAATGGAGGGGTGGCTGAACCAATTTGCAATATGAATTTGAAAGTGAGAGCGAAATTCGTGCACTGTTGCTGATCATGTGTAGTGAAGCTCATGAAACTTAAAATGAGGATGAGATTGATGATGTTGATGTATGATGGTGGAGTTATGACATTGCAGTGCTTTGTAGTGTAAGTTTCCATATTTCCTCTTTGGTGTATGGCTCTATGTATGTGCATGACTTGTAAGATAGTGTGTGTCTAAACGAGGCAAAGGATGGTTGGTGTTTGAAGGCATGCGTGTGAACTGATGTAAACCAAACAACATCAATGCAAAACATCTCATTCTTGGCAGCACAAAACAATGGAAATGTGGAAGTTGATAGATGAAATTCTCTATGTATGATGGATGAAATTATGAGCTCTTGGTGTCCATGGAAAGAGGAGACAAAATGGAACAAGATTGATGTTTGGTTTAGATCCAATGGAGGCTTGTAACACTCTTGAAAGTGGCTTGAAAGTCAAGGAATCACAACTGGTGTATGTGCGTGTGACTTGGTCTACAGGCAAGGCCTTGGTGCCTATGGAGTTTTAGTGTGAGACCACCATGTTTGAGCCCTCATATGATCTCCATAACTTGTTTAAATGAGAAAATGCCCAACATCAAAGTTAAAGAGGACATGGAGATGAACAACTTTGATGTTCAACAATTTTTCATTTGAAGCCTTCTTGATGAAGAAAATTAGCTTGACATTTGGCACACCACATGTTTGATAAAATGACTGCGTGCCAGCCCAGTCTTGCTTGGTCATGACTTGTAATTTGCCTTGATTTTACCAAACTTTGATTGATCATAACTCCCTCAATTTTGATCCAATGGAAGAGTTCTTTATATGGATTTGAAGCTTGGAATGTGATCTTTAATTGGCTCAACTTGGGCCTGAAGTTTGAAGCTTTTACCTTGAGGAAAGAATGCCTTGAAGTAGAGTGCCAAATGGTCCAAAACTTTCCATTTTTAGAAAACTTAAGTTTCTATTTTGGGCAGTTTTGTGATTTCTTGATTTTTGATGAATCTCTTGACATTTCTTGATCAAATCTTGTCCAATGAACACATGTGACTTGAATTTCATGAATTTGACCTTAAAAAGTCAGGAGTTGACTTTTTCCTTTGCACAGTTGACTTTTCCCCAAATTTCTTGATTCTCAAGCAACTGATCAATTGATCCTCTTCTGAAATGAGCCAATGGGAAATCTTCCATCCTTAGATACTTGACATCATGTAGAAAACATTGAGATCAAGTTTGAACCAAAATTTCATCAGGAGACTGCTTGAATCACAAACCCTAATTTGGACTGTTTTTGCTAGGAGATGATGAACTGTCCAACTTCTTGATGAATTCCCATCTTCCAATGACTTGTGGGATCAAATGGGATGTCATATGATGTAAGAGACCCTTTAGGATTGTTGGGAGACCCTTGGCTCTAGCTCTCTTGCTTTCGATGATCAATACTCTGAAATCAACTGATCACATGCCCTATGATGAACCAAAGATGAATGCTTTATGTTTCTATGACTTGAATGTAATGCAATGCAATGAAAGCACATGCTAAATGATATGAAAGATGAGAGGGAAATTTTTGGGGTATTACAATTGGTAAAAAGTTAGAGATTAATATGCCCTTCTTTGAAGCACTTGAGCAAATGCCTCTATACAAAAAATTCATGAAGGAGGTCATTGGAAAAAAGAAACCTAGTGGAGAGGAGGTAAAGAGTCTAATTGAGGAGAGTAATGGGGGATCACAAGGTTGGAGCATTCCAATCAAATGGAAAGATCCTGGTTCTGTGTCAATCCCCTGTACCATAAAGGACAGAACGTTTATGAGAGTCTTGATTGACTCAGATGCTAGCGTGAGTCTCATGCCCCTCTCAATTTTCAAAAAGTTGGGTATAAAGAAAATAAGTGAAACGGGAACAAATATGAAGTTTACCGACCTCACAACCAAGCGGCCGTACGGCTTAGCAGAAGATGTGCTTGTGACTATTGATAACTTCACCTATCCAGTAGACTTTGAGATTATTGATCTACCTAAGGATGGGGAGACGACTATCATAGTGGGTCGACCATTCTTGATGACTAGTCGGTGCAGTGTGGACATTGAGGCTGGTACTTTAACCTTGAAATATTTTGAGGAAGAAGTAAACTTGAAAGTGTTGGAACTCGAGAAGCAAGGTCAAGAGGAAAGTAATCACCCCGCAGTTGGAATGATCCGAACAGTGGTAAAAGGCAAAAGCTCAAAACCACTTCTTGAAAAAGTCTCTGGAATAATCCATCAGGTTGCACCATCTGAGTCATCTATTGCACCTAGTAAGACTCCAAAATCCAATCAAGAAGTCAATAAGAGGAAGAAACATCAAAGAAAGAAGAGAAAAAAACATCAAAGGAAGAATGTGGAAGTTGGATATGAGTTGAATCACAATGTAGCTCTTATTCCTGAATCTGACCGGTGCTCTGTTGCAGAAAGGTTAATCAACAAAACGTGTAAGCTGAAGTACCCTCCATAGCAATGGGGCATGACCCGTCGAGCCATGCGACGTTAAACGAAATGCTTCGTGGGAGGAAACCCATGGGTTTTATTTCTTAGAGTTTCTGTTGTGTTTCAAGTTTAATTAGGTACACTCACAGTCTTCTACTGTAAAAAAAAATTTTACCGTAGGCTGACAAGGCCCCTCGTGTCAGCCGACACGGCCCGTGTCAGCCCTACTGTAGCAAAAAAAAATTATTAAAAAAAAAATTTTTACAGTAGGTGACACGGCCCCCCTTGTCAGCTGACACGACCCGTGTCAGCCCTACTGTAGCGAAAAAAATATTAAAAAAAAATCTCTTTCTTTGTCCCTCCGCATTGAGGCTCTGTGAGTTCCCCTCTCTAGCTTGTTCTAAAACGTTGAGGTCAATGTTTAGTTCAAGTGTGGGGGGGTTTTATTGCTTTCAGTATTTTTATTTATGTTATCTTCGTACCATTGATTGGTGTGTTTTGTATTTCGTGTGTTATAAATTGAAGGTATTCGTGTCGGATGAATGAGGAGACTTATACTTAGTGGATGAAAAGGCACAACCCATACTTGCTCTCCAGGAATCCCCCGAAAGTTGGTACTGCTGAGGTGGATGATTGGACGCGACTTTCCAACACGCGACTTTCCAACACGCGACTCCCTCGCCCTACTCAGATAAGTGTTGTTGATTTTTGATCTGTGAAAAATTCTAAGTTTGGGGTTGAGATACCTCCAAAACACTTTCTCCTTTGATTTTGAATCCAAACATATGTTTTCATCTGATCGGTCACCATTTCTACTATGTTTTTGTCACTTATTCGACATCAATCCATAAAATCGGTAGCACTTTGTTTGTCATTTCATTGTTTTTCAATTCAATTTTACTTGTCGTATTTTATTCTCGCATTTTATAATTTATTGTTTTATTTCAATTACGTTGCCATTTATGCTTTGGTTTGATATTTTTCAATGGTTTCAAGTCTGAGTGGAAAAGCCCAAAGAATTTGTGCGAAGAAAATGGAAGTTCCGGGGATTTAGAAGAGTTTTTGGAATGAAGCAGAGGATGCCTGGACCTAAAATTCAACAAACATGGAAAAATATTGGGCAACCAAGTTCCTTGAATGTACTATGTTGTAGTTCTCTTTACTAGCTTTCCGGCACTTCGAACGGGGACCAAAACAGACTTACGGATCAAAAGTTATGATCGAGACAATTTCGGTTATAAAATCCAGAAAGGTGACACGGCCGGCAGTGTTGGCTGACACGGCCCGTGTCAGCTTTGACACTGATGTTCTGAATTTTTCCATATTTTCTCCCTATATTAAGTTGTGGGGGCACTTTGGGTATTTCCAATCGATCTGGGTGAATTGTGACTTTTTGGAAGAAGAATAGACACTTTTATTTTCACGAACAAATTTACAAATTTTATGTGATCAAGGGTTTTTTGGAGAACGGAGATCATTCAACCGCGAAAGCCATTGAAGATCAAAGTGATCCAAATACTATTGTAATGGTTGTTTCTTATCTTTTTCTTGTTATTGTTTTTAGTTTGAACATGAGAGGCTAAACCCCCCAATGCTAGGGGGTGTCCCTGAATTGTGATGTATGAACCTATTTTGATTTAGTCAATGGGATTTTGTTTTCTTGCTTTAATCTTTTATTATGCAAATTATAAAATATTTGTTGCAATCGGTTAAATTAGGAACGATTTACGATTAGGGATTTGGTCTGAAAACCCCAATCTATCATTTTGCATAATAACATTACGGTAGATATTGCTTAGGAATGGGGATACCCTGTAGTGACTTTTTTAAACCTTGTCACGACTATTGCTTGATATTCTTTCTTGACCGCTAAGGAATTAGGGTCAAGGGAGAATATCAAAGGTTTTTCGATTAAGGGATTTAAGAAAAATACTGTTAAGGTTTTGTAAAATTAAGGTTTGAGGCATTTCTCTTTGATTATAATTTAAAGTTCTTACTAAGCAATTTATACACCCTCCCAAGCATGTTTCATAATATTCGTAAAAAAAATGCTTTTGTTATTTTGCTTATTTTATTTTGTTATTATAATTCTCTCAACCAAACAAACTCCAAAGAAAACTTTTGTTTAATTGAATTAGCATCTGTACTTACATTGACACGCAGTCCTCGAGATACCGACTCTGGGGATAACCCCAATTATTACTACATCGTTAAATAGTACACTTGCTATTTACCGATCATTATCCAACTTTCTTTGTTGAATGACTAACAAAACAACATGGAAGCTCTACAACGGGTAAGTGTTTATCCGCTTTCATTTACCGCTTTCATAAGTACATAACTGTATTGTGGGGCTGTTTCACTGTAAGTCTTCTTTCACATCCTTTTATATACTTGTCACATATCCACTGTGTAATACAAGTATAGTTATTTAGAGTTCCCCCGACAACTACGTCTAGCACTAGGTAAAGCCCTGTTGGTCACTCTTAAATACAAACAAAACTAGATCCCCATAGGATTACCAAATACAGTCTTCCCTCCTCTTGGGGTTAAACAATATGGAAACGTGAAAGGCAGCATTCTCGATGAACCCTTTCTCAGACTGTCATCCTTAGAAATTGTCAAAGAAACTCTAACTCCCCAGAGACGATCTTTTCTCTATGAATGGCATCTCTTGAGTTTCTTCCTAATCCTTGAACTTTCCTGGCTTGATCTATTCTCGGTGAATAACATGTCTTGAACTTCTCTTGGTTTGGGGACCCACAGGCTTCCTAAAAGCATCCCCCGCCTCCTCTTGGGCATTGTACAAAGACCCTTCGGCTTCTTAAAAGTTCTCATGCCTTCTCTTGGGCTTAATACAAGGACCCTGATGACCTCTTAAAGGTATAAGACAGAACTTAGTCATCCTTTGCTAGGGCAGTCTTTCCAGTGTCAAAACACCAGCCATTTGTAGGGTTGATACTTATCCCTCAATGCCCATGCCTCCTCTTGGGCATAGTACAAAAGATAAAACTCTAGGCTTGGGCAGTCTACACCTCTTGAGTCTCAAAGACATTCTCAAGTTCCTATAAAAACCCAGTCTCTCTCATGAGAGTTCCCCGCACTTGGACTTGCATGGGAATCTCAGTGACCTTCGGCAGTAGGACAGCCACCTCTTGGGCTTTGTACAAATGATCCTCCCCAGCGAAGCTAACCTTTTCAGACTCTCTTGGTGAGTCCAACCCCTTTAGCCTCCGTCTTGGGCTTCATACAAGACACACATAAACACTCTCTTGTTGAGTATAAAAGACTCTCTTGTTGAGTCAATCCCCTTTAGCCTCCGTCTTGGGCTTCGTACAAGGAACACATAAATCACTCTCTTGTTGAGTATAAAAGACTCGCTTGTTAAGTCAACCCCTTTTTAGCCTCCATCTCGGGCTTCGTACGAGATAGAAAAAAACTCTCTTGTTGAGTATAAAAGACTCTCTTGTTGAGTCAATCCCTTTTAGCCTCCGTCTTGGGCTTTGTACAAGACATATAAAACACTCTCTTGTTGAGTACAAAAGACTCTCTTGTTGAGTCAATATCCTTTTAGCCTCAATCTCGGGTTTCGTACGAGACAACAAATCACTCTCTTGTTGAGTATAAAAGACTCTCTTGTTGAGTCAGTCACCCCTTTAGCCTCCGTTTTGGGCTTTGTACAAGACACATGAAAATCCTCTCTTGTTGAGCGAACCCTTTCAGCCTCGATCTTTGGCTTCGTACAAGACAGAAAGAATATTTTCCACGAAAAAGTCAAACTTCCCGCCTCTTCTTAGGCTTTGTATAAAGAAAACCCCGGTTGAGTCAATCAACCTTTTAGCATCAAAGTTGTGCCTTGCTCACAGCATACAAATATCAACAACTCCTCTTTAGAGATGACAAATTCTCTCTCAGCCAAAACCCTTTAGCTTCACATCTTGGGCTTTGAACAAGATACAAATCACCTTTAGCTTCTCGTCTTGGGCTTCGAACAAGACACCAAAACATCTCTTTCCTCCCATAGAATAGGAGGAACTACGATCGCTCTGATTTCCCTATTTAGCTAAACGGGAATACGTAGGCATAAGATTGCAAAAATCTTAGCGAGCATAATCAATAAACACTCCCAGTCCCTTCATAGATCAACCAAGGAAAATCCAGCCTAGTATCCTAACCAAAAAGCCTCTTGTACCGTAAAGACACTTTTGTTCTTAAAAGCATAAACCTAAGAAAAACCCCCTTTTTGATAGCATCTATAACCTAACAGACCGCTGTTTAAACTCAGTATGCAAGCAGGGTTAATTGGAGACATCTATTTCCCTTCCTTAATCAACCCAATAGGATAAAAAATGAATCGAACTGTAGTATCAAAGCGATAGTGATTCGAAACCACAAAAATCGTGCTACACTTTGGTGTACTCAAACTAAGCACAAATGAGCTCTATTTATAGTAGAGCAAGTTTGTTTTGCAAGCAATAGTGAATGGTAGCTGGTACAGGCCTTTGGCCAATGTTGATCCAAGGGAATCTTTAGTCTCCTATAGCCATTGACTTGAGGTTAGGGCACATGCCTATGGTTCTTTGATTCAGTGCTGATTCTTGACTCATTCAGTTAGGAATGTGTCAGTCCATGCCACCTTGGTGCATCCATTGAATGCTTGGAAACAAAATTGGAGTCTTGGCTCCTTTTTAGCCTTTTTAGGTTTGTTATGGCTAAGTGTTGATTTTTGGACTTTGAAGGCTTGGGGATCAGATCATTCTCCTTTTGTTTAATCATCTGATGCGTCCAAGTGGATGACAAGGCTTGGAGTTGTCCAGTTTTTCCAAATCGAGCAAATGCACAAAATCTGCCTTGTACAAGGCAGTTGGAAATAGTGATTTTGATGGGATCATATCTCCCTGCGTAGGTTAAGTTATAGGAGGCTCTTGTGCTTTTTAGAAAGCCCTCATATGATACAAAACATGTGTGATCATAGTTTGTTTTAAAACTATTTGGATCCAACTGAAAAAACCCCATGAACATTGATGTTCAAGGTTGGTAACATAGGCAGATTTTCACTAAGTGTTGGAAAAAGTGTCATTTTCATGTTTTTGTGATTTTGATCAATCCATAACTCAAAATCCATGAGGAATTGGAGTCTGACGTAGTTGAAGCTTTTGTAGAGTGTAGCAAGACCTACAAATCCAGCTTTGGATCACCCAAAATGGTTGCTTGGATCAGATGTTATGGTCCTTGGAAGTTGGTACCAAAACCACTTTTGTTCCATAACTTAGAAAATTTTTGGTTTCTTATGGTTGCCCCTTTTGCAAGAAACCTCACTTTTCTTGATTTTTCTTAATGATTTATGATCAATACCATACATTAACATTATTTCTGACTTAGGGGAACCATATTTGTGAAATTTTCCAAAAAGTCAAACTTGATTTTGTGCACAGTTGACTTTTTATCGGATGAAATCCAAACTGTGTTATCCTTTATGAAATCAAGTCCTTGACCTAACTCAAACCTAATGTATCGATTCCATAGGTGTTATAGGGTGTATTGAATCATGTCCCAAGGTTTGGGAGCATGTCTTGGTCAAAATTCAAATATACAGTTGACTTTTTCTTCAAAATCCTAATTGTGGTCCTGGTGAAATTGAAACTTGTGAACCAATCTTCTTGGATCAATCCATTGTTTTAAATGGATCAATGTGGTGTATTTAAGGTCCTCAAATCATGTCTTGAGTTCTTGGCTCAGGCTTTGTCCCAAAAGTCAACTTAGGGGTGAATTAGGTCAAGAAACCCTAATTCCTGATTTTTGGTAAATGCATCCCCTGAGGTTAAATTGACTTGATGATTGGGTCCATGAGGTCCCTTGGAGTATCTTGGGTTGTGCTTTGAAGTATTGGCTCATTCCCAGATGAAGATTACCATCTGGAGGCCCTGGTCGACTAAAACCCTAATTTGGTGACACTGTCGATCTTGAGGCTTGATCCACTTGGAATGTTGCAACTTTGTGCTTGATTCTTGATGTGGGAGTCCTCGTGATCCTTTATAGGTGTTTGAGAGGTTAGACAGGTTGAAGATCATGTCATTACTTGATTGATCCTTTGTCTAAGTGCTCTGAGAGGGCTTGAAACCCTGCTTCTTGGTTGTAGTGAAAGCTCAACAATCCTTGAGGAGATTGATGAGGCCTGAAGTTACATCCATATTGTGGTTATGATTTGCACAATGATGGGAAATCTTGGTGGTCAAAATTTGGGGTATTAAAGATGCCTCTATTTAATCTTCTTGGACCCGAAGGTGTGAATGGCGAAGGTATTCGGGCATTCGGGGTGCAAGAGGATTAAATTTCGGAATACCCGAAATTTTGACGGTGGTTATGAAAGGCAGTTTGCTCATCCATCTTCTTTTGCTAAGCAATGATACTTAGAAAAGGGTAAAAACTTTCCCTCGATCCTGGTCTTCAGCCACGGAACTGGTCTTAGTTTCTGAAATAAACTTCCCTTTGATCCGGGTCTTCAACCACGTAACTGGTCTAAGTTTCTGAAATAAACTTCCCCTAGATCCTGGTCTTCAGCTATGGAACTGGTCTTAGTTTATTTTGTCAATAAACTTCCCCTGGATTCTGGTCTTCAGCCAGGGAACCTGTCTCAGTTTCTTTTGTCAATAAACTTCCCCTCGATCCTGGTCTTCAGCAAAGGAACTGGTCTCAGTTTTTTTTGTCAATAAACTTCCCCTCGATCCTGGTCTTCATCCAAGGAACTAGTCTCAGTTTGTTTTGTCTAGTTCCTTCCTTGACATGGGATGCTATTTGTAGCGGCCTTCATCAAACTTCTCGCCATATCTTCCTGGGGAGACGCCATTTGACGGAGTTGTAGAGGTGTATAAACTTCTCTATTGGAGACGCCATTTGTTGACTCTAATGGGGAAAACGAGTCTCTTGAGAGGTTGTTTCCTGCTTTGGGATATTACATCATACTTTTCTTTGAGATCTTCTCGGAGAAATGCCATGTGATGTAATCCAATTTTGAGTTGCTGATGACTTCATTAACATTGACTTTCTGGAGAGAAAAACCAATGTGTTGTTGAGAGTCTTTTGTTGCGAGGCTTTCTCTGGGGATTTTCCTTAATCCGGGAAAGCGAAGATGTCATCTTCAATGGTGAAGAGTGACGTTTGTCGAATGTCTTCTTGCCTTTCAGAGGTTCAAGTTATCAAAGTGGTTGAGGACCGTCTCTAATCCAGAAATAAACCGGGGAAAAAGATTGTTCAGATGATACGTCTCCTGACGAGGAAAGAACTTGACAACTCGATTGATTAAAAGGACTTTGATAGTGATGCAATATGATTATGAATGTGAATCAATTATGCATGATGTATGTATGTTTATGTTGACAAAACTGACGCGACATACATCCTAGTGAATGGACACGAAGGGATATTCGGCCAATGCGGGGGATAAAAGTATCATTGGTTCAAAATAGCAATCCTGCCTTGCTTAAGAAAGACGGTCCCTGTGGGAGAAAGAATTACTCAATCGGTCATAAGAGATATGCTCTCTGCCAAGGATATCAGATGTGAAAATCACATCTAAAATAATTTGATCCTTCATTCAGGTGCACTGGTTCAGAAGAAATACTTTGATTCTGCACTTTGAGGTTCAATCACCTTTGGAGAAGCGATTGATGTTCTTTCGATGTTCAACAGTCAAAAGAATTGCCATCTTTATTTTAAAAGCAGAAAAAATTTGACAAGTAAATTCATTTTTGTTTTATTTTAAGAATCGTTGATCATGTTAAAAAATGTCATTCTGTAAAGCTAAAACAAATAAGAATTGCAAACAAAAGCACTAGGGCTCAAATTTTATTGATAGGATGGAAATCAGCCAAGCGCGTGATTCCATAGAGTATTTACAAAGTTAGAAAATGTTAATTTAGGGAAAAAGGGCTACATTCAAACATAATAACCGTTATCCTTCTACCAACTTTGAATTCTGGACATCCTGGGCTTCTGTCGAAAATGACCTTGATTGGAATTTTCCTGATGGATGGCATTACTGCAGGGGATTTAAACTCGTCGAACGTAGTTGTAATACCCCAAAATTTGTTCTCCCTTTTTTGCATCATAGCATAGCATTATCATTTACAATATCATATCCATCTCATTAGCATTGCATTGCATTTAACATAGAAAAATGAAGCATAGCATTCCTCTTACCATCAAGGCATGTGATCAGGTGGAAGGTGGATAATCAAGGGATCATTCAAAGCACAAAAAGGTCAATCAAGTTTCCTCAAGGCAAGCCAAGAGTCTCTCATGTCTCATACCATCTCAATTGATCATCCACAATCTCAAGGAAGTGAGATCCAATGGGAGATTGAAGCCATACATACTTCAACATGCAAGAGGTTCAAAAAACTGAAGGAAAACCCTCAAAAGAGATAGCTCATTGATCCAAAATCAATCTCAAGTAGCATATCTCATCATTCTTTAAAGGGATACACAACATACTATGAGGAATTTAAAATTGAAGACTGCACTTTTCCCTCCTAACCAGAGGGGGTCAAAATTAGGGTTTCTAATAAAATCAGGATATTTTTGATTTTTTGGACAAAACTTGATGTCATGGTATTCTATATGTTCTTAAGTGTATGTATGTGGAAAATCACCTCTCAATTGGTTTTAGAAGTGGTTCAATTGGAAGAAAAATAAAAAATCAGAGAAATTGGGGCCAAGTCAAATAATCAGAGGAAAAAGTCAACTCTTGACTTTTTGAGGCCAAATTCATACAATTCATGTTATATGTGTCCAATGTACAAAATTTGATCAAGAAAATCCAAAGGAATCATAAAAAAATCAAGATGTGGAAAGTTGCCATTTTTGGATGAAGAAGGGTTACTAAAAATAGCAAGTTTTGCCCATTTTGCATCAGAGTTTGAACCAAGGCCATTTAAAATTGGAGCATCAAATGAAAATTCCACCAGGCCACAACAAAAGGTCTTGCTTTAAGCTTCAAATCCATGTGTAGAACATCTCCATTGGATAAAAATTGAGTGAGATATGATTGATCAAAGTTTGAGCAAAGTAGGTTCAAAACTAGGTCATGACCAAGGATTTTCAAGTCACGCGCGTGTCATTTTCACAAGCACATGGTGGGCTAAATGTATTTATCAATTAATCATGGTTAGAGGCCTCAAATGGAAAATCTTTCAACATGAAAGTTGTTCCTCTATGTGAGATCTTCAAAATTGGTGTTAATGGTTTTTTCATGTGATCAAAGGTTAAGAAGTTATGTTGAGTCCAAGTTGGGGTGGTGTTGCTGAAAATCCATGTCATGCTTGCCTTGTCAACCAACCTCATTGCCACGCCTTTGTATCAGTTCCAAATGTGGATGTTCTAAGTCATTTTGCAACCTCTTCCAAACATCATTTCAACTCATTTTTCACATCAAACATGTTCTCCAATATCCCCTCTTTCCAATGAATCCAAGAACTCACTAAACCATCCATTGAGTAGAGAGAAAAACATCACCAATTCACCCTATCTCCATTGTTCTCAGCTGCCATGAAAAATCGGAAACAAAACCAATGTTGTTGATGTTGTTGTTACAAGCTTGCGCGTGCATTATTCATACCAGCTATCCATTGCCTTTTTAAACCAAACACTCTTCATACACACCATAGCACGTGCCTCATTATGCATGAAAGTAGAAATGACAAGCTTGCTGAACAAGTTTTGTATTACACAGCCTTGCTATTTCACTTCTCTTCACCTCCACCTTAGTTTATCATGAGTTGCCATCACCATACCATTGCTCTCCCTAACTAACTTGACTCAGTTAGTTAGGGATGACTCAGTTAACCATGATAACTCACCCTAACTCAACTCATTAAACTATAGTTAGCTCACATTATAAATAGAAAACTCCTTCACAAATTCATTTTTTCAACTTCATTTTCTCACATTCAACTCAAAAACTCTCTCCATTCTCTCTCAATTTCTCCACATTGCAACTGATTTTCGAGCTCCATTTCATCCATCTTCCTCATCTTCATCTCAGAATCTCTATGATTCTCTCTCCATTTTCATCACATTGCAACTGTTTTGAAGCTTGGATTTCAGCTCTTCTCCACTGAAGCATCATCCATTTTTGCATCTAAGCCTTTATTTGGCCAAAAGAAGCTCAAAGAGGAAGCAACATCTCTGGTTTTCTGAAGAACACATCAAGATCATAAATCTTCAGGTACGAATTTCTTCCATTATAGACATAATGTGAAGATGTTATCAGGTTCTTGATGCTTCCTATAAGCTCAAGAACTTGTCTAGCTAGTTGATAGGCCTTTAGAGGCGTAGTTGAAATGTTAGGGCAAATCTTCCTCTGTTCGATTCTCGCATCTCATGAATGTTTTGTGCATTTTGTCTTTGGATTCGTGTTCTACATAAGTTCAGCATCATTTTGGTGTAATATTTGTGCATTTCTGTGAGATCCAAAGGTTGCAGAGGGTGGTGGTTCGCCGGAGAAGTTGACCGGAAGTCACCTCCGGCCGTTGAGTTTGATTGCTAGGGTTTTCTCACGTTTTAATCATAACCGTCCATTTTTCCTCATCGTGTGGCTTGAAGCTTGCCAGCACATAAAAAACTCGCATGCCTCTCACATGTTGCTTCTGATTTTATTTTAAACATTGTGTGTTGTGGCATATGGTATGGAAGGTGGACATGCGTGTGTGAGCGTTTGATCTGATTACTTTGACTTTGGCTTGACCTTGACTCCATCTAGTGGCTATTAATGAGTCAATTTTGTTGACTGAAGTGCATGCTTATTATGCTGTTTTGCGCGTAATTGGACCTAATCAGATTGCTATCCACACCTCACTTTCAAAGGCCCAATCAATATTGAACTGATGTTTTGCTATGTTTACACCCCCTTTCATATTGCATTTTTATTTTATTTTCATTTTTTCTACACGTTTCATAATTGATTTTTAAAAATACCAAACTTCATCATAAAATTCCACAAAAATTCATGGGCATCATTAAAACATTTATAAAATTTTTCACGATTTTATTTCTTGATTTTATGACCTTTTTGCCCCTGTTCAACAATTTTCTTTGATTTTCTTTTGTATGCATTCTTAATGTGGTATATGATTTTGTTTAATTTTGTTCTTGATCATTAAAAATTGTTTTGAGTTGCTTCTTTTCGTAGTGAGTCATTAACATCTTGAATTGTGTTAAGTGATTTTTATTTGATTTTTTAGGTCCTGTTATGGCATGTTTTGATGTTCACCTTTGCATTACTTTGCATGTGCATCCAATTTGATTTAAGTGCATTGTATAAAGCCTTTTTGCCTTGAGTTTTTTACATGATACTTTGATATGTGATTCATATCTGATTTGTGAACCTCAATACCATGTTTTCATAATTTTCATGAACTCATTTGATTTTTTTTTAAAACATTTCATTTGAAGCATTACAACATGTCATATCCTTGCAATCTTTGTGCATGTTTACATGATTGCTTTTGTGCATACTTGCATGATCATTTGCCTACTTTGTGAACTATTCATTTGACATTATAGGTCATTGGTACATGTTATGTGTCATCATTGCATGTTCACTTTCATTTGAACTTTGTGTGACCTTAATATGAAGTACTTGTGTTATCTTTTGAGTGTCCATTTCCTTTCTTCTTCTATTGCTTCTTGAATGGCTTGATAGGTGTTTCATGAATACTTGTGATGTGTTTATATATCATTCTTCATTTCATTTCAATTCTGATCCTTGGATTACATGTTCCATTTAGGCATGTTTCTTCCATTTCTTTTCATCTTTCATTCTCCCTTTTCTTATGGTAGCATGTTCTAATGTCATGGATGATGTTTGTTGCCTATCCACTTGGACTTGCATGATAATGATCATTTGTTTTCCATGTGATGTACATTCTGGTTGTAACCAATTTCTCATCTAATTCTTTTGAGTTTTATGGTGCATTAAATGTTCTTTTACTTCTTATACTTCTTATACATGTTTACTAACCATGTAGGGGCTTTGGTAAGTTGCTATTGAGTGTGGATAAGGAATCCACATTCAAACTTCTATCCTTTCTCTTTTATAATTTCATCTTGTGTTTGTTAAGCACTTATGTGCTTTTTCTTAATAACTCATCACTTTCCCTTTTTGAATTACAATTCATCTTCTACTTTAGAAGTGAATTATTTAATTCATTCTTTCTTTAGACTTTAGGTTTAAACCTCACAAACCATTAGGACCACTCCCTTTAATTTTCAATTAGGATTGAGTCTTAGTTCATATAGATTTTACCTTTGCTCCTCTCTTGAGTCTCTCTTCTCATCTCAAAGAAAATTCAAAATATGTAATAAGGGTAGGCATTTATTGCATTTAGGCCTTTCATATAAAGAAGAGATTATAAAGGGGTCTTCTCTTATAATCTTAGAATGTGTAGCATATAGCCCATCTTGGGTCAATGTGTTAAACATTTAATCTTGTATGAGGGACTTAAATGCCATACTTGTTGAAGGTGTCAATAAATAAGAAAAACAATTCTTTATTTAATAATCAATAAAAACACTTAATAAACACAAGTATGCTAGTGTGTTTGAACCTTGATAATCGGAAATAAGTGTGGGGGTCTTCTTCACTCTTAGTGTGCTTTCTTACTCATTCCATCTTGGAATGTGAGAATGTACACATTCCAATGACTAAGATTTAGATACACTATCATATGCAAACAAATGTAAAAAACTCTTAAAAGACAAAAACAAACAATAACGTCTTTCCTTCGGGAATTCTTTTCTCATCTCATTCACTCCTCCCTTAAGGATGCGTCATTTCCGTTCTACCGCAAACAGGTAACGCCTAAGTCTCCCTACGGCGAGCTGCAACACCTAACTGCTAGGACGCTAACGTTGACGAATTCCACTAAAAAACACAAACAATCCATCCCTAGTGAGGGGAACTACGTCGCTCTGATTCTCATGTTCCCGATGAGATACGTAGGCAGTGGGGTAGGGCCCATGCGAGCACTTCTTTTATTTTCCCTACATTTGTTTCTCGTTCCTTTTCCATTCTTTCTCCTTTCCTTCTTTCAGTTCCTTTTCCAGTATTCTTTTCTATCACCCTTTGATCGAGACAAGCAAGCGTGGATCCCATCGGGTACGATGGACGTGAGGGGGTGCTAATACCTTCCTCTCGCGTAACCGACTCCCTTACCCTTTCTCTTGGTCGCAAGACCATGTTCTTTTCCTTCCTTCAGGTTTATGCGGTGTTTCCTTTCCCTCTCTTAGGATAAATACACATTGCTGGCGACTCTGTTTCGGTACCACTTTCGCATTTGTACTAGGATGAAAATCCCGGGAGCGACAGCTGGCGACTCTGCTGGGGACAGGTTGACCTATTGCTGGTCCATCCTAAGCGGGTCAATCCTAGCGCTTGTTTGCGTTTCTTTCATTGGGTGTTTACTGTTGTATTGTATTTGCTGTTTACTGTATTTTATTACTTGTACCGTATTTACAGCATGTTAGCATTTACATTTCATATATTATACTGTGTTGCACTGTTCTGTCTGTTTGGCGGGATGGGATTTCTGAGGGATGAGCTCAGTACACAGGCTCGAGTATACACTTAGATTTAGAGTGGAGAGTAGTGGGACCTACGTGCCATCTGTGTACGTGGGTAATCACGAAATTCACAGCTAGACGAGGCTATCTTGGGACCCATCATGGCGTGTGCATCTTGCGTTTTCCAGGATGTCGATCTAGAGAGCTGTCGACTCTAGTGACCGATCATGAGGACCTTAGTGGAAATATCTCTCTTTAGTGGTGACAGTGGCAGACCACATTCTGTGGCAAACCCACTCGCACCCGAGAGCCCACTTTGGTACTTGCATAGGATGACCTTTATTTTCTAAGGTAAGTCAGTGGACGACCTCTTTGATTGGCATAGCATTGTATCCTACGGGCTGAATGTGCTATCGCTTCTCAAACCTCCAAAGCTGACAAGCCTTGTTTTCTAGGAACCACATGTGAGTATGGGTGAGATGTTTACAGGTTTGTAGGTAACCCAACCTCCTATATACCTTACTTGTGATTCTATGATTGTTACAGACAGTGTATCCTATGACAGTGGTTTGAGTGTTTATCTCAGAGATATTGCCAGATTCAGTACAGAGACACAGTGCACACAGCTCAACTCAGACACAGACACCTAAATGCTTGATCACATGCCTTTTGCATTTGCATACTCATATCATAACAGGTTATGTTTGTCATTTTCAGGTACCTACCATATTGTCTGATTCCAATCATGAGTTGCCAAGAAGCTGAGGTTAAAAGGAAGAATAATGGGTCATATAAATTTCCTGATCCTAAGCTAGGTTCATTGAACAAGATTATAGACATGGCTGGTTCTGGTGTTCTCAGCACTTTTCAGAAGGAATATGGAGAGCTGATTAAAATGGCACGATAGCTGATACCCCAGTTCACCGATATTCTACCCGACGTAATCAAGCCAGAGTAATGGAGCAAGTTCAGACTGAGTTAGCTGATTTGAGGGGAAGAATGGAGCAGTTCATGAACCTTATGCAGGGGATTGCTCAAGGTCAGCAGGAGCTGAGGGTTGGTCAGGAAACCATGAGGGTTGGTCAAGATGCCATGGGAGCCACTATTCAGAGGCTGGAGACTGAAATCCCAAATCACAATGTGCGCACTTCCCCTGTTGGCAACATCCCCACTGGTAGGGTACATCTGGAATTTGATAATAATGGTTTGGAGGATGGTCCAGAGGATCAGTTTACCACATTCAACAATGACAGGGGTTTCTACAATGAAGACCGGAAGTACGGAGGGTTAGATGAAAGACTCAAGGCTATTGAGAGCCAAAATCCTTTGGGGATTGACGTAGAGGACATGGGTCTCGTGCAAGGTGTGAGAATCCCTCCCGAGTTCAAGCTTCCTACCTTGGATAAGTACAATGGCAGTACCTGTCCCAAAACACATTTGCAAGCTTACAATCGCAAGATTGCCGCTTATACTGAAGACCAAAAGCTCTGGATGTATTTTTTCCAGGACAGCCTGTCAGGCGCCTCCCTGGAATGGTACATTAAGCTGGACAGGGTTCATATAAAGAGCTGGAAAGATTTGTGCGCTGCGTTTTTGAAGCAGTATCAATATAATTTGGACATGGCGCCCAGTAGAATGCAATTGCAAAGTCTTTCTCAGAGACAAAACGAAAGCTTCAAAGAATACGCCCGGAGGTGGCGTGAATTGGCTTCCCAAGTTCAACCTCCGATGTTGGAAGGAGAGCTCGTTGATATGTTCTTGGATACGCTTCAGGGGCATTATTATGAGAAATTGGTTGGATGTTTGTCAGCTGGATTTTCAGGTCTTGTATTGGCAGGAGAAAGAGTCCAAAATGGCATCAAAACGGGAAAGATTCGAATTGCTGCTGAAGACGCAAAGAAACCTTATGCCGGGTCCTCCAAAGGAAAGGAAGGAGAAACTAGTGCTGTGTATTTTCCTTCTGTTGTTCAACAGCCTGTTCAGCATCAACGATCTTATGCTCCTCTGCAACAGAGACAACAAAGATCACGGAGGCCTGCGAGAAGGTTCGATCCACTCCCTATTCCTCACAGGGATGTTCTTGCCCGTCTACTTGAGAGTTCTCTGGTTGAACTAAGGGATGCCAAGCCTGTCCCTGACCCCATTCCTCCTGATTATGATCTGGATGCTAGATGCGAGTATCACTCAGACATACCGGGTCATTCCATTGAAAATTGCAACGTGTTCAAGCACAAGGTTCAAGACCTGGTGGACTCAGAGATTATCGCATTCACTGAAGATGATATGTATATCAATTAAAGCCTCCTTTCTCAAGTGAGCACTAAGACTGCCAATATGTCATTAGAAATAGGACGTCCAGACAGAATCAAGCCTCCTCAGCGATGGCAATCTTCAGCTTCTTTATTGTATTTTCATTTGTAGTTTTTCATTTCTTGTTAAAGCATTGTATGCGTGCAAAGACTTGTTTGTGTTCTGAATGATGTTTTAATGCAATGAATATGTTTTTTTCCTTGAAGTAATTCATTTTTATTCATTCATATAATGTTTCTGCGCATTGCAATACCAATTTTCTTGCTTAAACTCTTGGAGGGAGGATGATGAGGTAAAAACGCAAAATCTTTGGTTGTATGCTTTTGGATAAAACCCTGTTGAGGATGTACAGGCATTGCTTCAAATACCCAAACACTAGAGATATAAGGGAGATAGACCCTCGTCAACCCCCTTTGAGCCTTGAAGTAGGAGTTTCTTTTCATTCGGAAAAACCCTCACATTTAACCAGGGGCAGGGTAGTTGTCAGTAATTTGACCAAGTGTTCAAATTTCGAAAGGAGTGTGCATCTGAGGATCCATTACCTTCAAGAGGTCGAAAGATGTGAAACCACAATGGTTATCCATCGGTGTTCAAAGTAAAGAGGTAGTCACAACCCTTTCAAGCAAAGTCAAGACAAGCCAGCGTCACACGATTTGTTCCGAAAAAAAGAATAAAAAAAAGGGGAAAAAAAAAAGGAAGAAAAAGTCCGCTAAGTCGAAACTTGAAAACAAGCGACTTAGGCAAAAGTTAGGGCATCCCGCTGGACTTCAAAATCGAAAAATTAAAAAAGAATTAGTTCAGGCAAAATAAAAAAAAATGAAAAAAGAAATGTTCAAAAGAGAAAATCCTCGAGCAAAAACAAAGTCGTGTGACTAAACACAAAAGACAAAAAAAAAGGTGACTGTCACTCCAAAGCCTCGTTAGGTGTCAAAACATCAGAGGCATGGGTTCTTTAAAGATCACAAAATCTTTTTGAGAGGCGAACGCTTGTGCAAATTAACTGGACGTAGGACTGGAGAACATCAAGGAGAATGGGTGGGTACAAACAAAATTTTGAGCCATAAATCCTTTTTTCTAGAAAAACCGTGAACCAGGCCACGTTACAACCCTGAAAAGTCCTAATTGAAACAGGGTTATTCTAAAGGCATACTTCAACGAGATAGCGTTCCTGACTCCCATGAGTTGTGCTAATAAGATCTTTGTTGGTATTGCATGCGCGTATTATTTTCCAATGTCGTAACTAGTGACTCGTTCACAGGGTATTGCGACATATTTATAATAAACTTCAAGGTTAACATGTTTGTTGCATTAGAATTATCATTCTCATAATAAACTTGTTCTGCTTGCATACATGTGCCTAAGCATCAATGAAGCTTACACAGTGAGTGTCGTCGAGAAGCTTGATCTTGCCGAGCTAGGATGCTTGAAAATTCTGAAGGACAGTCATATCAAGGGGCATGTTGCCAAGAGACTCAGTGCCGTGGGCTCTCCCTAGTAAGTCGTGATGAGATGTAGCCAATCTGGGGCAGTCACGTCGAGAAATCTCTCCGAAGTTCAGTTATTCTGGGGTATTCATTCAGAGATCAGGGGCAGTCACGTCGAGAAACCTCTCTGAAGGTCAGTTATTCTGGGGAATTCATTCGAAGATCAGTCTGGTCAGGGGCAAAGCCATTTCAAAGCTCGTATCGAGGCCGGCCACCTCCGAAGCATGATGAAGTTATCCTCTCCAGAATACGTTTAATCAGAAGCACCTCTTCAAGATTCAAAATACTGGGGTAGAGTATTTCAAGTCATTATAAGTCCTCTCGAGGCAAATTCCTTCAAAGATCATACAGTTTGGAGCAGTTATGTCGAGACCCGATGAATCTCTCTAAGAGTTTGAAGACCCTGGGGCAGTATGAACGCCCGGTCTTCTGTAAAATCCTTTTGAGATGATTTCTTTCTATTGGACCCTGTGGTCTGGGGCAAGTTATAAAGGAACCGTTGTTCGCTCTTGACAATCGGCATGCAGTCGATCAGCAGAAACTTAAAGTACTAAGTCTCTTCCCCAACCTCAGGGTTGATGTCTATTTTCCCCAACCTCAGAGTTAACGCCCTTTTCTTCTCCAACCTCAGAGTTGTCGCACCTTCTTTTGCTCCCAATCTCAGAATTGACGCCTCCTTTCTCCAACCTCAGAGTTGTCGCACCTCCTTTTCTCAGCCTCAGAGTTGATGAATATCCTTTTCTTCCCCAACTTCAAAGTTGTCGTATCCCTTTTCTCGACCTCGGAGTTGATGAAAATGCTTTGCTTCTCCAACTTCAAAGTTGTCGTGTACCTCTTCGCAACCTCAGAGTTGATGAACGTCCCTTTCTTCCTAAAACTCAGAGTTAACGCACCTTATACCAACTTCAAAGTTGTCGTATACCTTTTGCCTAACCTCAGAGTTGACGCCCTTTTCTTCCCCAACTTCAAAGTTGTTGTATACCTTTTCTCGACCTCAGAGTTGATGAAGATGCTTTTCTTCCCCCAACCTCAGAGTTGAAGTCAGTGGTTTTGTCTCCGGTTTCAAAATCGATGTATACCCTTTTACCAATCTCAGAGTTGACGCACATCCTTCTTCTAACCTCAGAGTTGAAGTTATGGTTTTTCTCAACCTCAGAGTTGATGTCTACCTTTTCCTCAACCTCAGTGTTATTGTTTACTTCAAATTTTTTCAACCTCAGAGTTGATGGTCTACCCTATTATCCCCAACGGAGTCTTCAAAAGGAAAGCTCGCCTAACATGGGGCATTGTGACATTTATCCTAAGCTCCACAGTCTTACTCCTCGGCAGACTACCGTGGTATGGCTTTGGGTTTCCCCGGCAGATCTTTAAGGATTCTTTCCCAACAAGTGGCAGTGGAATGTTCTAACCAGGATTTGCATATTCCCGGCAGAGTAGCCCTGGTCCCTGGCAAGATCATATCTTTGGTAATGATATCCCCACAGAGTTCGGCATTAAATCTTGTCCGCTATGCTCCCCAGTCGAGTCGCGGTAATTTCCCCAGCATGGTCTATATGGATCAACGAAATCTCTTTTTCAGCAAAGTGTCAGCATATGATATTACCCAGCAGGTGGTGTAATTCTCAGCATTGCTCAGTTACAATCCAAAGTCCAATTTATTTTTGGCATACAGTTTGTTCATATTGTTCCAGCCTGTGGGATAGTATGGCAGATGGTTGTTCCAGCCAGTGGGATGATCATTATATACAGTTTGTTCATATTATTCCAGCCAGTGGAATAGTATGGAAGATGGTTGTTCCAGTCAGTGGGATGATCATTATATACAGTTTGTTCATATTATTCCAGCCTGTGGGATAATATTGCAGGTGGTTGTTCCAGCAGGTGGGGTGATCATCTGACAAAACTTCCAGAGCCGGTTTGGTAAGCATCAAAGTCCAAGTTTAATTTGGCAAAGCTGTAAAAGTCCATCCGAGGATGGTAATTTTGAGATTCCAAAGCCTGTTTGGTAATCATTGAAGTCCAACGACAGATTGGCAAAAATCCAGCAAGAACTGGTAAAAGTCCATTGTTTAGAATGGCAGAGCAGCTAAAGTCCACCAGCAGTGTGGCAAGCCAGTAGTCGTCTGGCGTCGTACAAAAGACGTTATGAAAGTCCACCAGCAGTGTGGCAAGCCAGTAGTCGTCTGGCGTCGTTCAAAAAGACATTTCTAAAGTCCACCAGTAGTGTGGCAAGCCAGTAGTCGTCTGGCGTCGTTCAAAAAGACATTTCTAAAGTCCACCAGCAGTGTGGCAAGCCAGTAGTCGTCTGGCGTCGTACACAAGACGTTATGAAAGTCCACCAGCAGTGTGGCAAGCCAGTAGTCGTCTGGCGTCGTTCAAAAAGACATTTGTTAAAGTCCATCAACAGTATGGCAAGCCAGTAGTCACCTGGCGTCGTTCAAAAGACAGACTTCTCCGACAACGTTTCACTTGAAGATTCAACCCATCAATCGCGTTGGGTTGATATCCCTTTTCTTTTTCATCATCCAGAGCAAATTTTTGGTTATATTTGGTATTCAATCACTATATACCTTGAAAGTCTGAGAGCATTCGCTTTCAGACATTAAGGTCTACAGTGTTTGAATAGGGGCAGCTGTAATACCCCAAAATTTGCTCTCCCTTTTTTGCATCATAGCATAGCATTATCATTTACAATATCATATCCATCTCATTAGCATTGCATTGCATTTAACATAGAAAAATGAAGCATAGCATTCCTCTTACCATCAAGGCATGTGATCAGGTGGAAGGTGGATAATCAAGGGATCATTCAAAGCACAAAAAGGTTAATCAAGTTGCCTCAAGGCAAGCCAAGAGTCTCTTATGTCTCATACCATCTCAATTGATCATCCACAATCTCAAGGAAGTGAGATCCAATGGGAGATTGAAGCCATACATACTCAACATGCAAGAGGTTCAAAAAACTAAAGGAAAACCGTCAAAAGAGATAGCTCATTGATCCAAAATCAATCTCAAGTGGTATATCTCATCATTCTTTAAAGGGATACACAACATACTCTGAGGAATTTAAAATTGAAGACTGCATTTTTCCCTCCTAACCAGAGGGGGTCAAAATTAGGGTTTCTAATAAAATCAGGATATTTTTGATTTTTTTTACAAAACTTGATGTCATGGTATTCTATATGTTCTTAAGTGTATGTATGTGGAAAATCACCTCTCAATTGGTTTTAGAAGTGGTTCAATTGGAAGAAAAATAAAAAATCAGAGAAATTGGGGCCAAGTCAAATAATCAGAGGAAAAAGTCAACTCTTGACTTTTTGAGGCCAAATTCATACAATTCATGTTATATGTGTCCAATGTACAAAATTTGATCAAGAAAATCCAAAGGAATCATAAAAAAATCAAGATGTGGAAAGTTGCCATTTTTGGATGAAGAAGGGTTACTAAAAATAGCAAGTTTTGGCCATTTTGCATCAGAGTTTGAACCAAGGCCATTTAAAATTGGAGCATCAAATGAAAATTCCACCAGGCCACAACAAAAGGTCTTGCTTTAAGCTTCAAATCCATGTGTAGAACATCTCCATTGGATAAAAATTGAGTGAGATATGATTGATCAAAGTTTAAGCAAAGTAGGTTCAAAACTAGGTCATGCCCAAGGATTTTCAAGTCACGCGTGTGTCATTTTCACAAGCACATGGTGGGCTAAATGTATTGATCAATTACTCATGGTTAGAGCCCTCAAATGGAAAATCTTTCAACATGAAAGTTGTTCCTCTATGTGAGATCTTCAAAATTGGTGTTAATGGTTTTTTCATGTGATCAAAGGTTAAGAAGTTATGTTGAGTCCAAGTTGGGGTGGTGTTGCTGAAAATCCATGTCATGCTTGCCTTGTCAACCAACCTCATTGCCACGCCTTTGTATCAGTTCCAAATGTGGATGTTCTAAGTCATTTTGCAACCTCTTCCAAACATCATTTCAACTCATTTTTCACACCAAACATGTTCTCCAATATCCCCTCTTTCCAATGAATCCAAGAACTCACTAAACCATCCATTGAGTAGAGAGAAAAACATCACCAATTCACCCTATCTCCATTGTTCTCAGCTGCCATGAAAAATCGGAAACAAAACCAATGTTGTTGATGTTGTTGTTACAAGCTTGCGCGTGCATTATTCATACCAGCTATCCATTGCCTTTTTAAACCAAACACTCTTCATACACACCATAGCACGTGCCTCATTATGCATGAAAGTAGAAATGACAAGCTTGCTGAACAAGTTTTGTATTGCACAGCCTTGCTATTTCACTTCTCTTCACCTCCACCTTAGTTTATCATGAGTTGCCATCACCATACCATTGCTCTCCCTAACTAACTTGACTCAGTTAGTTAGGGATGACTCAGTTAACCATGATAACTCACCCTAACTCAACTCATTAAACTATAGTTAGCTCACATTATAAATAGAAAACTCCTTCACAAATTCATTTTTTCAACTTCATTTTCTCACATTCAACTCAGAAACTCTCTCTATTCTCTCTCAATTTCTCCACATTGCAACTGATTTTCGAGCTCCATTTCATCCATCTTCCTCATCTTCATCTCAGAATCTCTATGATTCTCTCTCCATTTTCATCACATTGCAACTGTTTTGAAGCTTGGATTTCAGCTCTTCTCCACTGAAGCATCATCCATTTCTGCATCTAAGCCTTTATTTGGCTAAAAGAAGCTCAAAGAGGAAGCAACATCTCTGGTTTTCTGAAGAACACATCAAGATCATAAATCTTCAGGTACGAATTTCTTCCATTATAGACATAATGTGAAGATGTTATTAGGTTCTTGATGCTTCCTATAAGCTCAAGAACTTGTCTGGCTAGTTGATAGGCCTTTAGAGGCGTAGTTGAAATGTTAGGGCAAATCTTCCTCTGTTCGATTCTCGCATCTCATGAATGTTTTGTGCATTTTGTCTTTGGATTCGTGTTCTACATAAGTTCAGCATCATTTTGGTGTAATATTTGTGCATTTCTGTGAGATCCAAAGGTTGCAGAGGGTGGTGGTTCGCCGGAGAAGTTGACCGGAAGTCACCTCCGGCCGTTGAGTTTGATTGCTAGGGTTTTCTCACGTTTTAATCATAACCGTCCATTTTTCCTCATCGTGTGGCTTGAAGCTTGCCAGCACATAAAAAACTCGCATTCCTCTCACGTGTTGCTTCTGATTTTATTTTAAACATTGTGTGTTGTGGCATATGGTATGGAAGGTGGACATGCGTGTGTGAGCGTTTGATCTGATTACTTTGACTTTGGCTTGACCTTGACTCCATCTAGTGGCTATTAATGAGTCAATTTTGTTTACTGAAGTGCATCCTTATTATGCAGTTTTGCGCGTAATTGGACCTAATCAGATTGCTATCCACACCTCACTTTCAAAGGCCCAATCAATATTGAACTGATGTTTTGCTATGTTTACACCCCCTTTCATATTGCATTTTTATTTTATTTTCATTTTTTCTACACGTTTCATAATTGATTTTTAAAAATACCAAACTTCATCATAAAATTCCACAAAAATTCATGGGCATCATTAAAACATTTATAAAATTTTTCACGATTTTATTTCTTGATTTTATGACCTTTTTGCCCCTGTTCCACAATTTTCTTTGATTTTCTTTTGTATGCATTCTTAATGGGGTATATGATTTTGTTTAATTTTGTTCTTGATCATTAAAAATTGTTTTGAGTTGCTTCTTTTTGTAGTGAGTCATTAACATCTTGAATTGTGTTAAGTGATTTTTATTTGATTTTTTAGGTCCTGTTATGGCATGTTTTGATGTTCACCTTTGCATTACTTTGCATGTGCATCCAATTTGATTTAAGTGCATTGTATAAAGCCTTTTTGCCTTGAGTTTTTTACATGATACTTTGATATGTGATTCATCTCTGATTTGTGAACCTCAATACCATGTTTTCATAATTTTCATGAACTCATTTGATTTTTGTTTAAAACATTTCATTTGAAGCATTACAACATGTCATATCCTTGCAATCTTTGTGCATGTTTACATGATTGCTTTTGTGCATACTTGCATGATCATTTGCCTACTTTGTGAACTATTCATTTGACATTATAGGTCATTGGTACATGTTATGTGTCATCATTGCATGTTCACTTTCATTTGAACTTTGTGTGACCTTAATATGAAGTACTTGTGTTATCTTTTGAGTGTCCATTTCCTTTCTTCTTCTATTGCTTCTTGAATGGCTTGATAGGTGTTTCATGAATACTTGTGATGTGTTTATATATCATTCTTCATTTCATTTCAATTCTGATCCTTGGATTACATGTTCCATTTAGGCATGTTTCTTCCATTTCTTTTCATCTTTCATTCTCCCTTTTCTTATGGTAGCATGTTCTAATGTCATGGATGATGTTTGTTGCCTATCCACTTGGACTTGCATGATAATGATCATTTGTTTTCCATGTGATGTACATTCTGGTTGTAAACAATTTCTCATCTAATTCTTTTGAGTTTTATGGTGCATTAAATGTTCTTTTACTTCTTATACTTCTTATACATGTTTACTAACCATGTAGGGGCTTTGGTAAGTTGCTATTGAGTGTGGATAAGGACTCCACATTCAAACTTCTATCCTTTCTCTTTTATAATTTCATCTTGTGTTTGTTAAGCACTTATGTGCTTTTTCTTAATAACTCATCACTTTCCCTTTTTGAATTACAATTCATCTTCTACTTTAGAAGTGAATTGTTTAATTCATTCTTTCTTTAGACTTTAGGTTTAAACCTCACAAACCATTAGGACCACTCCCTTTAATTTTCAATTAGGATTGAGTCTTAGTTCATATAGATTTTACCTTTGCTCCTCTCTTGAGTCTCTCTTCTCATCTCAAAGAAAATTCAAAATATGTAATAAGGGTAGGCATTTATTGCATTTAGGCCTTTCATATAAAGAAGAGATTATAAAGGGGTCTTCTCTTATAATCTTAGAATGTGTAGCATATAGCCCATCTTGGGTCAATGTGTTAAACATTTAATCTTGTATGAGGGACTTAAATGCAATACTTGTTGAAGGTGTCAATAAATAAGAAAAACACTTCTTCATTTAATAATCAATAAAAACACTTAATAAACACAAGTATGCTAGTGTGTTTGAACCTTGATAATAGGAAATAAGTGTGGGCGTCTTCTTCACTCTTAGTGTGCTTTCTTACTCATTCCATCTTGGAATGTGAGAATGTACACATTCCAATGACTAAGATTCAGATACACTATCATATGCAAACAAATGTAAAAAACTCTTAAAAGGCAAAAACAAACAATAACGTCTTTCCTTCGGGAATTCTTTTCTCATCTCATTCACTCCTCCCTTAAGGATGCGTCATTTCCGTTCTACCGCAAACAGGTAACGCCTAAGTCTCCCTACGGCGAGCTGCAACACCTAACTGCTAGGACGCGAACGTTGACGTATTCCACTAAAAAACACAAACAATCTATCCCTAGTGAGGGGAACTACGTCGCTCTGATTCTCATGTTCCCGATGAGATACGTAGGCAGTGGGGTAGGGCCCATGCGAGCACTTCTTTTATTTTCCCTACATTTGTTTCTCGTTCCTTTTCCATTCTTTCTCCTTTCCTTCTTTCAATTCCTTTTCCAGTATTCTTTTCTATCACCCTTTGATCGAGACAAGCAAGCGTGGATCCCATCGGGTACGATGGACGCGAGGGGGTGCTAATACCTTCCTCTCGCGTAACCGACTCCCTTACCCTTTCTCTTGGTCGCAAGACCATGTTCTTTTCCTTCCTTCAGGTTTATGCGGTGTTTCCTTTCCCTCTCTTGGGATAAATACACATTGCTGGCGACTCTGTTTCGGTACCACTTTCGCGTTTGTACTAGGATGAAAATCCTGGGAGCGACAGTAGTTACTTGCCATTAATCCCTAACATTTGCCTGGATTGTACTTTGAGATTTCCAATCCACCGGGATGATTTTTTGCTTGTGTCTCTAATTTTTCCCTGGACCGCCCTTTCGGATTTTCAATCCACCGAGACGTTTTCTTTTTGTTTAGGCGAAGTATTTCTTGACTACATCAACATTTATAGGGTTGGCAAATTCTTCTCCATCCATGGTTGCGAGTCTCAAGGCACCGCCTGAGAAGGCTTTCTTGACCACATAAGAACCATCGTAATTCGGAGTCCATTTGCTCCGGGAATCAGTGAGGAATGATTGTATCTTCTTGAGCACGAGGTCTCCTTTCCTGAAGACACGAGGTCAGACCTTTTTGTCGAACGCTTTCTTCATTCTCTGATGATATAGCTGACCGTGGCATATAGCCGTTATTCACTTTTTTTCTATCAGATTCAGTTCATCGTGCCTTCTTTGGCACCATTCAGTCTCTGTTAGCTTATCTTCCATCAATACCCGGATTGATGGGATCTCTACTTCTATGGGGAGCACTGCCTCCATGCCATATACAAGAGTGAAAGGGGTTGCCCCTGTTAAAGTACGGACATATGTGTGATAACCATGAAGAGCATAGGGTAGCATCTCATGCCAGTCTTTGTAGGTTACAACCATCTTTTGAATGATCTTCTTAATATTCTTGTTAGCCGCTTCTACCGCTCCATTCATCTTAGGCCGGTAGGGAGATGAGTTAAGGTGTTCGATCTTGAACTCAGCACATAACTCCTTCATCGTCTTGTTATTCAAGTTGGATCTGTTATCAGTAATGATCTGGCTCGGAACACCATAACGGTAGATGATATTGCTTTTGATAAATTGGACCACCACTTGTCAGGTTACATTGGCGTATGACATTGCTTCGACCCACTTGGTGAAGTAGTTGATGCATGTTATCCGCAAGTATACAGATTACGTCAGAGTAATATAAAAGATTTATCGATCCCACAGAGACCAATGTCGATCTATCGATTACTATTGTTACGTTATTTATCTTTGGCTAATAAAAATCAGAGTAATGGTTTTCACAGAACGAGAATAAAAAATAAGATAAAGACTATAGTGGAATGTAGTTCACATCAATCAAATAGTACTCCTATTATCTAAGTAGTAATACTACGGGGCAATGTTTTCTTCTTTGAAAAAGAGTTAATTAAAAAGAATATGCCGCGTTAGCATGATCGGAAACAGACCTAACCTTTAATCTATACTGGTCGCTCACGCTGCATCGGTCGCTCCTTGCATTAAAGTGATAAAGCCCTTTTTTATGTAACTACCTCTCAAACTTAGTTAAAAAGTGTTTTCGATTGGAAATATTTAATACCAAAGGGTTTCCAACATATGCTCGGCCAACCGGATCCTAAAGCTATGAACGCGTCCGAAAATAGTTTAAAATCTCTTTCTAATAATATAAAAATTTCCTAATTAATTGATAAAGTGCTTCCACTGTATTTATCAATTAAGAACTAACAAAACTCTTTTCTAAAATGCCAAACGGCTTTCGATCTTACCCGATCTAGTCACAGTCATTACGTAAACAAAATCACGGTCTCATTTACGTAATGACAGATCAATTGAAGTTCAGAAGAGTTTAATTAAAACCAAAAACAGCCCCTAAAGTATTTCTAAAATAGATAACATGTGGAGTACCGTCGGAACGACGATTCTCATATCCCAGCACAAGGGATTTAGCTGGACATGGTAATTAAAAACATAACGGTAAATTGGTTTGCGAAGTAAGACATTTTTAGAATAAAAACGTGCGAAGTGTAAGAGTGTATTTCAAAGGAGTGAACACAAGTGTCACGCTTCCGTCCAATACCTAACGATAAACAAATCACACAAACAACAGATAAACTAACAGATCTCCAGACCACGCTAATCGTGCGGATCTGACCAGAGCAGAAATATAAAGTAATAGCAGAGACAATAAATAAATATAAAGCAGAGCAATAAAATAAATGAAAGTAAAGGCGATGCGAATAAAAGTAAACCGCAAATTATATAAAAACTTGCTCCAAATTCGGAGACTGAATCTGGTACAGAGCTGGAAAATAAATGCTGAAAGTAAATCTTGACTAGAAATGTAAATGACTTCAAAAGTAAAGCTTCTAAATACAATGCTCTAATCTAACTAACAACTATAGTGCAATAACCCCCCGATGTCACAGATTATTGCTTTACAAAGTGAATTTATGCCTAAGGTTGGAAACTAGAATTGGATGATCAAAATGTGAAAATACAAGGCCTATTTATAGTGCTAGTAAGGCTGTAACGGGCACGTAACATTATAGAAAGTGGTTGAGGTAAAATCTCCAGACGTGGGTGAATGCTTCTAACGCCCTTGACCACTTTCCCATTACAACGGTCGGCGTCCGCCGAGCCCCCTCTGCGTCCGCCGAGTGTACAAATTGGAGAAGAAGTGTCTTGTGACCGTTGGAACTTGGGTGAAACCCACTACTCAAATGGCATCCTCTATGGCGTTCACTGAGTGAAACGGCTAGTGTACAATTGTGCAGGAAATCTCCTTTTTAGCCCTGTTTTGCGTCGTTTCTTCACTGCAATCTCAAATCAGGCAATGTATCTGAAAGTAAGACAAAATACCATCATAACATGGGAAAATAACAAATAAACAACTAAAAACATGTGCAATCGGAGTCAAATATACAATGTATTTTAGTGTTATCAAATTCTCCCACACTTAAACCTTTGCATGTCCTCAAGCAAACTCTCATAAGCAGAAAAAGAAAAACAGCAAACACACAAGTATTTTATTTGAGCTAAAGACTTAAGTTTGATCAATAATGCATTAGTAGGTACTAACTTGTGAACCAAGGGTATCGTAATGACACTTTCCGTGATTTGCGGGCATAAGTTTCTCTCCTATACAAACTAATCCAAACCATGGTGTTATACTTAGGCCTAGCTTACTCATTCCTTTCTTACTCCTTTTCATTCAGGCGCAGTCACATTAAGCCCGTTATCTTGCACTCGCATGGTGAACATAACCTGTGGTAATCCTGATCCTATTATTATATCAAAAACTTGATACTTTTTGCAATTTTTTTCATTCTTTTGATATATAATTTTTCTTGCAATTTTTCCAAAGATACTTTAGCATCTTTTTGGATTTTTCTTTCTCTTTTCTTTTTCTTTTGCAGGATCTTACCCATTTGCATCAGTTTGTCACTTAGCGGTGACTAAGATGGTGCTGACTGCTAGAATAAACTACTTAAGGGTAAGTCATAAAGGGTGAGATTTTAAGGCCACCGTATAATAAAAACCTGGATAGGTTCCTATAATTGAGAAACTTACGGTGTAAAAACGATATCGATTTTTCAAGAGTTTTCCCAAGCCTTTACAAATGATACTTAGTTGTCCTAATAGCCCAAATTTTAATAAAAAATGTTGTTTTCTTTGTTCAAAATTTTTTCTTTTTTATTAACGCTCAAGAATTAGGAAAATAGATAAACTACACGAAATAACTCGTCAAGCACATGTGAAAATTTTTAAAACAAACTAAACTACACTAGAAAGCAATAATAAAAAAAAATAAAGAGAAAATAGAAATAGTAAAGACAACTAAAACCAGTAAATATCTCCTCCCGTACTTAAACCGAACATTGTCCTCAATGTTTTGATAAAAAGTGAGAAAGAGATAGGTGAAACCTGGTAATCACTCATGTCGGCCACTGGGGCCATCTCCACCATGCTCTGAACGTCTGGGACGAAGACTCCTACTGCGGTGTCGGGTGGTATGTGACAGCTCCATCTGCTCAATCCTCTCTATTAGAGAGGCATTTTGATCCCTAAGTGCTTGGAAGTTCTCGAGAGTGGATTGATGTGACTCCCGCATAAGATCCATCATATCCTACTAGTGTTGGTACATGACATAGAACATGCCATCACGCTCTTCTTCTCTGGCGTGCTGTGCTTGCCACATTTCTTCAGTGATAAAAAATCTGGAAGAAGTACCTGCAGAACGGTTAGTAACAGGTGGGGTGTGTGTAGGTGATAAATGAATAGAAGACTGGTCCATACGGTCAAACTCATCCTCCGTCTCGTTTCCTTCGTCCTCGGGGACGTTTGGTAGTAATGGACATAAAATAGGAGCAGCCTTCAAATCATAGAGCCAGTTTCCTTTTTGGCGCACATCAATGCGACTTGAGCAAGGTAAAGCGACACTCGGGATGGCAGCATTGCGAACCATGAGGACATAGCCTCCTTGGGGTGTTTATAGGATATTCGGGGCTGTTTCTTCATAGATGTACATGTAAGAAACATAGAGAATTCTTTTTTTTGCATGATATAAGTGTAAAATGTGAATGTAGAAATTAAATAACAATAATATTAGTAACTCTAAAAAAGTTTTAAAATATGAGAATGAATCAAATAAATTTTTAAATATTACCAATAAATTGCAATAATATAAGAATTTACTATAATTTGAAATAATATGACACTTGCATATAGCAGATGGATGCAGTGTACCATAAAATTCAAAATATTAGTAACAATGAGTCTAATAATAGCGATGGAAAATTAAATCTACTAATAGTCTGATAATAATGATAATAACGGTAAAAATAAATGATAATATGGTAAGTCTCCCCCACACATAGTGTGAGCTATGACCTAGAGCTCCTGAATATCTTCTAGAACGACTGTCGGCGGACACCCTGATTCATGTGGGGACAAGATGCCCGTGCGTCTGCAAGCTGGCGTCTGAGATTGCAAATCTCCTGATATAAGAATTCATATGATGAAGCATTTGTTGCGTCTGAGACCTCCATCTGTAAGGTAAGCTGGGCGCATTCGTCGCGAAGAGAAATGATCTCCTTGCGCATAACATCATACTATGAATATATGTTCGTGCATTGCAGATTGACGTTAGAAGAATAGACAATAGTCCTTTCTGGATAGGGTGTAGGATGGTACTCAGGTAAAGGTGGGGTCCTAGGTCAGATGGGTATCTCGTCTTGGCCTTCCAAAGTGTATGACTAGTTAGCTTTGTCATGGACACTTGTCCAGGTGTGGTTTGGTAAACCGAAGTAGTGAACGACTTCGTCGTCGATCAGGAGCTTATAGTTATCAACACTGAAAAATACTCTCCTGATAAGGCCACGGTCAAGGCAATGACTAATGTCAATTAAGGTGCAACCACAATGGAGGGTAAGATGAGTTAGCTTGCTGGTTAGACCTAGGGCATAAGCTATATGTGTAACAGTGCCACCTACATAGATGGGCCCTTTGGATGATTTGGCTGTTAAGTATAGGTTATCCATTAGAAAATTACCACTAGCTAAAGGACGCGACTCAGCAGTACAAAAGAGCATCAGAATCTCTTCTGCAGTAACCTGGTTCTCGGTTTCACTTCTACCAAAGAAAGTCTCAGCTAGGATCATTTGGAAGTAACGGAAGGCTGGGTTGTGGATTTTGTTTGTTAATTGGGTGGAAGGATCAGGTGCTCCTCCACCGGTGATTTTGCTCCAGAATCCGTCAAGCTCATCCTGCATGACATCAACCTCATGCATAAATTGGTTGGCATCCATGCCACACTAAAAACCAAGTAATCTAGCAAAATCCTTGTGGTTAAGGGTGTACTCGTTTCCAAATAGTCTGAATTTTATGCTTCCACTCTTGTAACCTCTTCCACTGTAGGGATCATACACGAGAGAACTGAGGAACTCTAAGGTTAGATGCTTATAGGTTACATTCATTGCATCAGAATACTCATCCCACTGAAGCTGGTGACAAAGGTACCTCACACTGGCCTCAATACCTAAGGCTTCTAAACAGCTGGGGTCAGGGTACCTAGTGGGTAGCATCGGTCTCTCAGAAAGGACTACATATCTTTTCCTCTATGCATCATCTCTGAACACGATGTGCATGTCATCATAGCTCTGCATCCTAAAAAGAAAAATAGTGTAGAATATCTGGGGTGATGTGATCTGTAACTTGTAAACATAGACATTTCATAAGTCAGTCCAGTTAGTCAAATAATATAAATAATAAATCTTTTTCTTTTTTTGAAATTAAGTAAATAATATGCATAAATAAGAAAGATAATGAAAAGAAAGTCGTGGGTTGTGTAACGCCCCAGTGTAATACCCCAAAATTTGCTCTCCCTTTTGGCATCCTAGCATAGCATTATCATATATCATATCATGGCCATCTCATTAGCATTTGCATTGCATCTTTAACATAGAAAAATGAAGCATAACTTCCCTCTTACCATCAAGGCATGTGATCAGGTAAAAGGTGGGCAATCAAGGAATCATCCAAGGCACAAAAGGTCAAACAAGTTCACTCAAGGCAAGCCAAGAGGTCTTTCATGTCTCATACTACCTCAATTGATCATCCAAAACCTCAAGAAGGTGAGATTGAATAGGAGATTGAAGCACTACATCTTTCACTATGCAAGAGATCCAAAAAATGAAGGAAAACCCTCAAAAGAGATGGTTCATTGGTTCAAAATCATCCTCAAGGGGCATGTCTCATCATCCTTTAATAGGATACACAACATACTCTGAGGAATTTGAAATTGAAGACTGCACATTTTTCTCCTAGGAGGTGGATACCAAAACTAGGGTTTCCAATTAAATCAGGGTATCTTTGATTTTTTGGACAAAACTTGATGTCATGGTATTCTACATGTTCTTAAGTGTATGTGTGTGGAAAATTGCCTCTCAATTGGTTTTAGAAGTGGTTCAATTGGAAGAAAGATAAAAAATCAGGAAAATTAAGGCTAAGTCAAATAATCAGAGGAAAAAGTCAACTCTTGACTTTTTGAGGACAAATTCATGAAATTCATGTTATATGTGACCAATGTACAAAATTTGATCAAGAAACTCCAAAGGGATCATGAAAAATCAAGATTTGAAAAGTTGCCATTTTTGGAAGAAATAGGGTTTCCAAAAATAGTAATTTTTGGCCATTTTGCATCAGACTTTGAACCAAGGCCATTCAAAATTGAGGCCTCAAATGAAAATTCCACTCGGCCACAACAAAAGATCTTGTTTTAAGCTTCACATCCATGTGTAGAACATCTCCATTAGATAAAAATTGAGTGAGATATGATTTATCAAAGTGGGAGGAAAGTAGGTCCAAAATCAGGTCATGACCAAGGATTCTTAGGCCCACGCGCCATCGTTTTTACAAACAGGTGGTGTGCCAAATGTTAACCTATTTTTCTCATGGTTAAAGGCCGCAAATGCAAAACTTGTCAACATCAAAAGTGTTCCTTGTAATGCCTTCTTCAATGTTCATGTTGGGCAAAATTTGATTTGATCAAGCTATGAGGTAGAAATAGTGGTCTCAAGTTAGGGTAATCTTGCTGAAACTCCATGCCATGCTTGCCTTGCCAGTCAACCTCATTCCCACGCCATTATAGCAGTTCCAAATATGGATGTTCCAAGTCATTTTTCAACCACTTCCAAGCATCATTCCAACTCAATTTTCATACCAAACTTGTAGCATTACATCTCTTCTTTTAAATGAACCCAAAAACTCACCAAATCATCCATTAAGTAGAGAGAAAAACATTATCAAACCACCCTATATTCCACAAATGCATTGATGGTTTTGATGCACAACTTGGTTCAGACATCCATCAAACAATTCTTTCCCTTATTTGAACACACCATGAACATCACATACACTGCTATAGCACGTGCCTTGCATGAAAGTGGAAAGAGCAAGCTTGCTGAGCAAGTTTCTGATACACAGCCATGCCATTCATTTCACTTTCACCTTCACGATAGCTTACCATAAGACATCATCACCATATCATTGCTCTCCCTAACTAACTTGACTCAGTTAGTTAGGGATGACTCACCTAAACTCAACTTGGACTCAGTTAACTCACCCATTTAACCATGGTTAGAGCTCACTATAAATCAAATCCTCACTCTCAAAATTCATTTCTAACACTCCTTTTCACACTCTCACTCAGAAACTCTCTCTTCTTCTCTCTCAATCTCACCATTGTCATTGATTTTCGAAGCTCACTTTGTTCATTCCTCTCCAAAACTCTCTCTGATTCTCTCTCAATTTCACCACATTGCAACTGGTTTTGAAGTTTGGTTTCAATTTCTATCCACTGAATCATCATCAATTACTCCATCCAAGCCTTTATTTGGCCAAGTGAAGCTCAAGGAAGAAGCATTTTCCTCTGGTGTTCTTGTATACTCAAAGCCTCATCAATTTCAGGTTTGAGTTCTTGAACTTTGATTGCACGTTTTCTCCTTAGTATCACTTGTTTTTTGTTGCTTAAAGCTTGCTAGAAGCTCTGCTTACTCCGGCTAGTTGATAGGCCTTGTAGAGGCTTAGATCCAAAAGTTAGGGCATATCTTTGTCTCCTCTGTTCTCTATGTGTGTGCATGTTATGTGAAAAATAACTGTGAATTCATGATGTGCTTAGCATGAGATTCATTTTGGTATGCGTTTTGTGTGTTTTGGTGAACATGTGAGTTTGCAGGTGGTGGTTGTTGGCCGGAGAAGATGACCGGAAGTCATCTCCGGCCGGTTACTGTTAATGCTAGGGTTTATCATGTTTTAATCGTGGCCATTGATTTTTCATCATCGTGTGGTTAAGGACTTGCCAGCACATTAAAACACACATGCATCTCACGTACTCAATTCTGATTTCATTTTAAACTTTATGTGATGCAGTGCATGGTAGTTAGTGTGCTCATTCGTGCGTGTGTGTTGGATTTAACTACTTTGACTATAGTGTTGACTTGACCTGATCTAAGGGTGATGATTGTTTTGACTGTTGTTGACTGAGAGTGCATGATAATTGGTGTGGATTGCGTAGATGTGGACCAGGCTTGGTATTGATATTTTCACCCCATGTTCTAAAGCCCAAGCCAATTTGAACTGAATGATTGCTATGCATGCACCCCCTCCCTTATTTCCATTTCTTTTTATTTTCTTCATTTTGTGCACGTTTCCTTTTTAATTTTTAAAATTACAAAACAACATTATAAAATTCTAGAAAAATTCATGAGTGTTATCAAGACATTTAGGAAATTTTTGATATTTTTATTTAATGATTTTATGACATTTTTACCCCTGTCTCACAATTTTCTTTGAATTTCCATTTGTATGCATTCCAAATGTGGTATATGAATTTGTGGAATTTTTTTCTTGATCATTATAAATTGTTTTGACTTGGTTCTTTTTGCATTGACTGACTAATTCATTGAAGCATGTTAGATGATTTTTGATTTATTTTTTAGGCCATTTTATGACATGTTTTTATGCTTGTTTTTGCACTACTTTGCATGATGTTTCAACTTGACCTAATTGCATTGTTTGAAGTCATTTTGCTTTGAATTTTTGCATGCTATCTTGATGTATGATTCACTTCTGACTTAGACCATCCAATACCATGCTTGCATAATTTTCCTAAGTCCATTTGATTTTTGTTTGATGCATTATATGTGAAGCATAATGACATGTCATATCATTCTAATTTTTGTGCATGTTTACATGAATTATTTTGTGCATATTTGTATGATCATTTGCATATTTTGTGAGCTATTCATGTGAAATTATAGGTCATTGATACACATTATAGGTCACCTTTACATGTTCATTTCAATTTGAACTTTGTGCATCCTTAACATGTATGGTTTGCATTTTCTTTTTGAACTTCCATTTCATTTCTTCTTCTATTACTTCTTGAGTGTCTTGATGTTTGATTCATGAATACCTTTGATATGTTTATAATTCATTTTCCATTTAGTGTCATTTCTGACTTTAGGATTACATGTTCCATTTGTGCATATTCCTTTCCTTTCTTTCCATCTTTCATCTTCCTTTCTTATGAAAACATGTTCTAATGCTATGGATGATGATTGTTGCTTATTCATTTGAGTTTGTATGATGATGTTCACTTGTTGTCCATATGGCTCACATTCTGGTTGTGATATTAGGATTTGATTTTTCATATTATTCTTTTGAACTTTAATGTGTATTAAGTACTTTTTACTTCTTATGCATGATTCCTTGTTTACTAACCATGTAGGGGCTTTGGTAAGTTGAAATTGAGTATGGATAAGGAATCCACATTCAAACTTCTCTCCTTTCATCTTTTACAATTCAATATTGTGTTTTGTGTGTTTTGCTAAGTACTTATGTGCTTTCTTGGATTAACTCATCACTTTCCCTTTTGAGTTACAATTCATCTTCTACTTTAGAAGTGAATTGTCTAGCTCATTTCTTCTTTAGACTTTAGGTTTTGCAACCTCACAAACCATTAGGATCACTCCCTTAATTAATAAATTAGGATTGAGTCTTAGATCACATAGACTTTACCTTTCTCCTCTCTTGAGTCTTTCCTCTTCTCATCTCAAAGAAAAATTCAAAACATCTAATAAAGGTAGGCACTTATTGCATTTAGGCCTTTCATATAAAGAAAAGATTATAAAGGGGACTTCTCTTATAATCTTAGAATGTGTAGCATATAGCCCATATTGGGTCAATGTGTTAAACATTTAATCTTGTATGAGGGACTTAAATGCAATACTTGTTGAAGGTACAAATAAAAAAAAACACTTCTTCATTACATAATCAACAAAAACACTTAATAAACACAAGTATACTAGTGTGTTTGAACCTTGACAATTGGAACTAAGTGTGGGGGTCTTCTTCACTCTTAGTATATTTTCTTACTCATTCCATCTTGGAATGTGAGAATGTATACATTCCGATGACTAAGATTTAGATACACTATCATATGCAAACAAATAACAAAATTTCTTAAAAGACAAAAACAAACAATAACGTCTTTCCTTCGGGAATTCTTTTCTCATCTCATTCACTCTCCTTCCGTAAGGATGCGTCATTTTCGTTCTACCGCAACCAGGTAACGCCTAAGTCTCCCTACAGCGAGCTGCAACACCTAAACTGCTAGGACGCGAACGTTGATGTATTCCACTATAAAACACAAACAATTCATCCCTAGTGAGGGGAACTACGTCACTCTGATTCTCATGTTCCCGATGAGATACGTATGCAGTGGGGTAGGGCCCATGCTTGCACTTCTTTTATTTTCCCTACATTCGTTTCTCTTTCTCTTTCTCTTTCCTTTTCCATTTCTTTTCCAGTTCTTTTTCCAGTATCCTTTCCTTACACCCTTTGATCGAAACAAGCAAGCGTGGATCCCATCGGGTACGATGGACGCGTGGGGGTGCTAATACCTTTCTCTCGCGTAACCGACTCCCAAACCCAGTTCTCTTGGTCGTAAGACCATGCTCTTTCCTTTCTCTTCAGGTTTATGCGGTGTTTCCTTTCCCTCTCTTGGGATAAATACACATTGTTGGCGACTCTGTTTCAGTGCCACTTTCGCATTTGTACTTGGATGAAAATCCCGGGAGCGACAGCTGGCGACTCTGCTGGGGACAGGTTGACCTATTGCTGGTCCATCCTAAGCGAGTCAATCCTAGCGCTTGTTTGCTTTTGTTTCATTGGGTGTTTACTGTTATATTGTATTTGATGTTTACTGTATTTATTACTTGTACCATATTTACAGCATGTTAGCATTTACATTTCATATATTATACTGTGTTGCACTGTTCAGTCTGTTTGGCGGGATGGGATTTCTGAGGGATGAGCTCAGTACACAGGCTCGAGTATACACTTAGATTTAGAGTGGAGAGTAGTGGGACCTATGTGCCATCTGTGTACGTTGGGTAATCACGAAATTCACAGCTAGACGAGGCTATCTTGGGACCCATCATGGCGTACGCATCTTGCGTATTCCAGGATGTCGATCTAGAGAGCTGTCGACTCTAGTGACCGATCATGAGGACCTTAGTGGAAACATCTCTCTTTAGTGGTGACAGTGACAGACCATATTCTGTGGCAAACCCATTCGCACCCGAGGGCCCACTTTGGAACTTGCATAGGATGACCTTTATTTTCTAAGGTGAGTCAGTGGACGACCTCTTTGATTGGCATAGCATTGTATCCTACGGGCTGAATGTGCTATCGCTTCTCAAACCTCTGAAGCTGACAAGCCTTATTTTCTAGGAACCACATGTGAGTATGGATGGGATGTTTACAGGTTTGCAGGTAACCTAGCCTCCTACATACCTTATTTGTGATTCTATGATTATTACAGACAGTGTATCCTATGACAGTGGTTTGAGTATTCATCTCAGATATATTTCCAAATTCAGTACAGAGACACAGTGCACACAGTTCAATACAAACACAGACACCTGGATACTTGATCACATGCCTTTTGCATTTGCATACTCATATCATAACAGGTTATGTTTGTCATTTTCAGGTACCTACCATATTGTCTGATTCCAATCATGAGTTCCCAGAGGTTGAGGTTATAAGAAAGAACAATGTGTCATATAAATTCCTTGATCCTAAGCTGGATTCATTGAACAAGATGATAAACATGGCTGGTTCTGGCGTTCTCAGCACTTTTCAGAAGAAGTATGGAGAGCTAATTAAAATGGTATGTGCATTCACAAAATATGAGAAGGATGGGTTGCACACTTTCTTACAGTTCTATGAACCATCAATGGGATGTTTCCTGTTCCCTGATTACATTTTGATGCCCACTTTGGAGGAATTCTCATTTATTTTGGGAATTCCAGTCACGTCTTCTATACCGTATTTTTCTGAAGGTGCTCTTACCCCTGAAGTAATTGTTGCTGTTCTACATCTGGACCTGTCTGTTGTGAAAAGTGGTCTGAGTAAATTTAAAGAAGACGAAGGATTTCATTTAGAGTTTCTTTTTCAACGAGCTCAGGAAGCTGCCAAGGCTAAAAACTGGACTACTTACAATGCGGTGTTAGCCCTTTGTATCTATGGTTTGGTGCTTTTCCCCGGTCAACCTGACTTTGTTGATATGCAGGCGATGAAAGTGTTCGTTTCGAAGAATCCGATTCCTACCCTGCTAGGGGATTTTTATTACTCAGTACACTACAAAAATGAGAAGGGAAGAGGAAATGTGGTTAGTTGCTGTACCCAGTTGTTATGTCATTGGCTCTTCAAACATTTACCTCGAACTGGTGCTTTCGTAGAAACTATTGAGACAATGAAATGGTCCAAGAGATTGATAGGTTTGATTGCCAATAACATCATTTGGTTTGATCCCAAATTACTGACAACAGAGCTTACTGTTAAATGTGGAAGTTTTCCGAATGTGCCTCTACTTGGAAGAAGAGGTGGGATTAATTACAACCCGGTGTTGGCTGTTAGACAATTTGGTTATGCTTCAAGAAATCCTCCTGCTGATGAAGAGATTAGTGCTTCTCTGTTTTTCGTGGGAACTAAGAATGAAAGAGTGCCAGAAGTAATAAATGCCTGGAAATTTAGGCAAAGAGAAGGAAAGTTAACCTTTGGCAAAGGAGACTGTAGATCATACCCTGCCTACGATGCTTGGATTGAGATGAAGGTCAAAGAGTTGTTGTTACCCTTTTCCAGAGAGATTCTCTTATGTCCAGATCAACACTCCATGGTACCGGCTGAAGAGTGCGAGAAATGGAAGAAGATGGTCAGAGAGTTGCAGATAGAGAACTCTGGAATGAGTAGATGCCTTCAGAAAGCTTTGGCTGACAACAAAGATTTGGAGAAAAGAGCATTGAAAGCGGAGAAAATCTTGGCAGATAAAGAAGAAGATTTTGATGATAAAGCTCGGTACTTCCGGAAACTTACTTTGGGAGCAGATGATACTAGTCAGGCTCACAAGGCTACAAAGCAGGCTTTAGCCCGAAGCAAGGATTCATTAGCTAAACTTCGTCAAGCTTGGGATGAGGTCAGAATTAAAAACTCTGAGTTGCAAACCCAGTTAAAAGATAAAGATGAAGAGCTAAAGAAAGCACATGTAGAAAGAAGAAAGTATAGAGAGGATCTTGGTAAAAGTCAAGAACAGGCAAGGAATGTTGAAGACAAGCTGAAAATTGCCAACCAAGAGCTTGAAGATGTCACGGCAGATCTGAAGCTGGTTAAAATTCAAGTTGGAATCAAGAGGCGCAAGGAAGCCAATGAAGATGAAGCCTTGCTGATGCACATGGGATCATTATCTGATGCACTGGAAAAAATGGACGTCGTAATCAAAGAGCTAATTGAGAAGCCACATCATCAGCGTACCCGCATCCTGTTCGAAGAGATTAAGTATTCCATCCAGAAGCTGAAGGACGTAGAGCTATCAGATTAATGATTTTTGTCATTTGCAGTGGTTACCATCAGAATTGTTGGTGGATCCATTTGACTATTTGTTTCTTATTCTGTTGCTGAAACTATGACAAATGTGCTTGAAAACTTTTGGGAATTTGTATTGAAATGAGCTTTTTCTGTTCACAATTTCTGGTCTTCAGATATGTGTGACTTGATAAGATATCTGCACACTGGCACACTACAAAATCACTATTTCTAGTCATCAGATATTTTTGATTGGCGTATATGAATATCTCTTCAAGGTAAAAGTCAATAAGCATGATTTTTGGTCGTCAGGAATTTGTGGTTACGATTGGAATCAGGATATGAAAAGTATCTTGAAATGACAAACACAACTGTGCATTTGCATTTGCATAGCATATCATTTTTGCATTGCAGGTTTTCTTTTTTTGCAGGCACCTGCTAACCTTTATTTGGTTTTCAGGCACGATAGCTGATACCCCAGTTCACCGATATTCTACCCGACGCAACCAAGCAAGAGTCATGGAGCAAGTTCAGACTGAATTAGCTGATTTGAGGGGGAGGATGGAACAGTTCATGAACCTTATGCAGGGGATTTCTCAAGGTCAGCAGGAGCTGAGGGCCGGTCAGGAAACCATGAGGGTTGGTCAAGATGCCATGAGAGCCACTATTCAGAGGCTGGAGACTGAAATCCCAAATCACAATGTGCGCACTCCTCCTGTTGTCAACATTCCCACTGGTGGGGTACATCTGGGATTTGATAATGGTGGTTTAGAGGATGGTCAAGATGACCAGTTTACCGCATTCAACAACGACATGGGTTTACACAATGATGACCGGAAGTACGAAGGGTTAGATGAAAGGCTCAAGGATATTGAGAGCTAAAATCCTCTGGGAATTGACGTAGAGGACATGGGTCTCGTGCAAGGTGTGAGAATCCCCCCCAAATTCAAGCTTCCTGCATTGGATAAGTACAATGGCAGTACCTGTCCCAAAACACATTTGCAAGCTTACAATCGCAAGATTGCTGCTTATACTGATGACCAAAAGCTCTGGATGTATTTCTTCCAGGATAGCCTGTCAGGCGCCTCCCTGGAATGGTACGTTAAGCTGGACAGGGTACATATAAAGAGCTGGAAAGATTTGTGCGCTGCGTTTCTGAAGCAGTATCAATATAATTTGAATATGGCACCTAATCGTACTCAGCTGCAGAGTATGACTCAGGATCCTAAGGAGGGCTTTAAGCAGTACGCACAGAGATGGAGGGAATTGGCTGCTCGAGTTCAACCACCTTTGGCTGATCGTGAGATGGCTGATATGTTCATGAACACACTCCAAGGGCCGTATTTGGATAGATTGGCTGCGTGTCCTTCCACAGGGTTTGCTGACATTGTTGTTGCCGGGGAACGAATAGAGAGTCTGCTGAAGTTGGGTAAGATTCAAGATGTCAGCGGGACTGGTACTTCAAATTCGAGGAAACCCTTTGCTAATGGATCAAGGAAAAGAGAAGGAGAGTCCAGTGCTGTGCATAGAGGAGGGGGCAGAGGTAGAACTCAGTTCTATCATCAGGTGGATGCTGTAACCATTCCGGTTCCAGCAGGACAACAAGCTCCAGATCAACAAGCTAGACCCCGATTCTGGAGTAATAGACCAAGGGACCGTAAGTTTGGTCCCTTGCCTATGACGTATGCTGCTTTGTTACCGCAATTGCTCAGAGAAAAGTTAGTTAAACTTCGGACTATGAGGCCGCTAGATACTGGAAAATTTCCTCAAGATTACGACGCTAATGCTCGATGTGAATTTCATTCTGGTGCGCAAGGTCACTCGATAGAGAAGTGCTGGGCTTTTCACCATAAGTTTCAGGACCTGATTGACGCAAAAGCTATTAATTTCTCTAAGCCGCCGAATGTTCGTGATAATCCAATGCCCCATCATGGAGGTGCAAGCATGAATGCTATTTCTGATGGTGAGAAATTGAATTTGATTACCGATGTTAATTTGGTAAAGACTCCGCTGTTGATTGTAAAAGAGCGTTTATTAAAAGGAAAGGTATTTCCTGGATGTGGCTCTGATTGTGAGGATTGTTCAAGACAGATTAATGGCTGCAGTAAGTTGAAAGTTGGACTGCAGGATCTTATGGACGAAGGAAGACTTCAGTTTGATAAAATAGAGAAGGAACAAGATGTTTCTTTCGTTACTATTTATTATAATCCAGTTGAGATACAGGTGCCTGTTGAAGCTCCTGTTGCTATCATCGTGCCTGAGAGGCCGAGACCAGTTATGATTATAGTTCCTGAATCTGCTTCTTATGTGTCTAATAGGGCAGTTCCGTGGCAATATGGAACTAATACTCATCAAGGAGGAAGTCAACAGAAAGCAGAGGCTGTTGGTACCAGTGTTGAGAATGTCAGTGGACCAAGTGGTTTCACTAGGAGTGGTCGACTGTTTGCTCCACATAACCTAAGGAGTGATAAAGATGCTGAAGCCGCTGCAAGAGCAAAAGGAAAACAGGTTGTTGATGACAAGGTGCCTGTTCAGGAAGAGGGCCCTAAAGTCAATTTTGATAGTGATGTTGAAGAATTTATGAGGATTATCAAAAAGAGCGATTACAAGATCATTGATCAGCTTAATCAAACACCCTCTAAAATCTCAATATTATCCCTGTTAATGAGTTCAGATGCACACCGGGCCGCTTTGTTGAAAGTTCTGAATATGGCATACGTTCCCCAAGAGATTACTATAAATCAGTTGGAGGGAGTAATTGCTAATGTTGATGTGAGCCACGTGTTGGGGTTTACAAATAGGGATTTGACTCCAGATGGACGTAATCACAACCAGGCATTGCACATCACACTTGAATGCAAAGGAGCTGTTTTGTCGCATGTGCTGGTCGACACAGGTTCTTTCTTGAATGTGTTACCTAAAAAGGCCCTGATGAAAATCGAAGTAGATGGATTGATTCTTAGACCCAGCGATCTGATTGTGAGAGCTTTCGATGGATCCCAAAGATCAGTGTTTGGAGAGGTAGAACTACCAATACAGGTTGGCCCACAGATATTCAAGACGATCTTTCACGTTATGGACATTCAGCCTGCTTACAGCTATTTGTTGGGCCGACCGTGGATTCACGCAGCAGGCGCAGTTACCTCCACACTTCATCAGAAGCTCAAGTACGTGTTCGAGGGTCAAGTGGTCACTATTTACGGTGAGGAAGATATATTTGTGAGTCATCTATCCACTTTCAAATATGTGGAAATGGATGGAGAGATTCATGAAACCCTGTGCCAGTCTTTTGAAGCCTTGAGTGTCAACAAATTACCAGAATCTGCTTCAGCATCAGTGGTGTCAAATGTGCCAGTTGGGTCGAGTGCATCAATTGCGTCCTACAAGCAGGCCAGAGAAGTGGTTGAAAGCGGAAATGCCCAAGGTTGGGGTAAAGCTATTGACGTGTTCGTAAAGGAAGATAAGTTTGGCATTGGATACCAACTGGGTCGGACACCAGTTCCCCGATTCCGTGGGCCAATCAATTTCAACAGTGGAGGAATTATCAACCCTAATCAGTCCTGCTCAGCAATAGAAGATGACACTGAAAGCTCAGATTATCTGGACAGATGGGTATATTCACTAGCTCCGGGCGAGGCGTTGCAAAACTGGTCTAGTGAAGAAGTCATTCATGTTGTACACCATTCAGAGTAATAATTCTTGTCTTTCATAATGCATAAAATCCCACACTCTGCCCAAGGTGTGAGGATCCATTTGTAGGGCCACCATATTTTCTCATATAATGTTCAAATATCAATAAAAGGACGTTTTTGTTTACAAATTTGTGTTCCTTTATTCCTTCTTTATTTTTAATTTTGCACAAAGAAAATTAAAAATGATAATGAGCTTTCTTTTCTTTTGTTTTCAAGCAAAAATAATCTAAAATAAAGCATCAATCCAATCGTGCAGACTTGATTTTGTGAATTCCTCTGAAAATGATTCTGTTATTCCCACGTATGATTTCGACAATCCAATCTATCAAGCCGAGGAGGAAAGTGATGAAGACTATGAACTCCCGGAAGAATTGGCTAGATTGTTGAAATGGGAAGAGAAGACCATTCAGCCTCATCAGGAAGCTCTTGAGGTTATCAATATTCGGTCAGAAGAAAGCAAGAAAGAGATCAAGATCGGTGCAAGTCTGCGGGCTGATGTAAAGCAAGAGCTGATAGTCATGCTACGTGAATACGTTGACATCTTTGCTTGGTCATATCAAGATATGCCCGGTTTAGATACAGACATAGTTGTGCATAGACTACCATTGAAAGAGGACTATCCACCGGTCAAGCAGAAGCTGCGCAGAACAAAACCAGAAATGGCTTTGAAGATTAAGGAAGAAGTACAGAAACAGTTGGATGCAGGTTTTCTGGCAGTAACCAACTATCCTCCTTGGGTGGCCAATATAGTACCGGTGCCGAAGAAAGATGGCAAAGTTAGAATGTGTGTGGATTATAGAGATCTCAACAGGGCGAGCCCTAAAGATGACTTTCCACTCCCTCATATTGATGTGCTGGTTGACAATACCGTTCAATTTTCAGTGTTCTCATTTATGGATGGATTCTCCGGGTACAATCAGATAAAGATGGCGCCTGATGACATGGAGAAGACGACATTCATTACCCCGTGGGGTACCTTCTGTTACAAAGTAATGCCTTTTGGGTTGAAGAACGCAGAGGCAACTTATCAAAGAGCAATGATGACGTTATTCCAGGATCTAATTCATAAATAGATCGAGTGCTATGTGGATGACATGATTGCTAAATCAAAGACAGAAGAAGAACATCTGATTAACCTGAAGAAGTTGTTTGAGAGGTTGAGGAAATTCAGGTTGAGACTGAATCCTAACAAGTGTACTTTCGGCTTGCGGTCCGAAAAATTGCTGGGTTTCATGGTCAGTGAAAAAGGAATAGAGGTTGATCCTGCTAAGGTGAAAGCTATACAAGATATGCCTGTACCGAGAACTGAGAAAGAAGTTCGCGGCTTTCTAGGGAGATTGAACTACATTTCAAGGTTCATATCTCACCTAACTGCCACCTACGAACCAATATTCAAAATGCTAAGAAAAGATCAAACGGTCAGGTGGAATGATGATTGTCAAAATGCATTAGATAAAATAAAAAGATATTTGCAGGAACCTCCGATTCTGATACCTCCAGTTCAAAGGAGACCACTGATTATGTACTTGACAGTGCTCGAAGGGTCCATGGGTTGTGTTCTTGGTCAACACGACGAGACAGGTAGGAAAGAACATGCTATCTACTACCTGAGCAAGAAGTTTACAAATTGAGAATCACGTTATTCAATGCTTAAGAAGACATGTTGCACACTCGCATGGGCCGCCAAGCGATTGAGACAATATATGCTCACACATACAACCCTGTTGATCTCAAAATTGGATCCTGTTAAGTATATTTTTGAGAAACCAGCGCTTACAGGCAGAGTTGCAAGGTGGCAGATGGTACTGACAGAGTACGATATTCAATTTACTTCGCAAAAAGCAATCAAAGGAAGTATACTGTCAGATTATCTTGCGCAACAGCCTCTTGATGATTATCAGCCCATGAGGTTTGATTTCCCTGATGAGGACATCATGTTTCTCAAAGCGAAAGACTGCGAGGAACCACTTCTGGAGGAGGGGCCTGACCCTGAATCCAAATGGAGTTTGATGTTTGATGGGGCAGTTAATATGAATGGGTACAGAGTTGGTGCAGTCCTTATTACGCCAGAAGGTGTTCACATGCCCTTCACTGCCCGAGTAACATTCGGGTGTACCAACAATGAAGCAGAATACGAAGCTTGCATACTAGGGATTGAGGAGGCTATTGATTTACTAATCAAGACCCTCGATATTTTTGGTGATTCAGCACTGGTAATCAATCAAGTAAAGGGAACTTGGCACACACATCAACAGAATTTGATTCCATATAGAGATTATGCGAGGAGATTGCTGACATTCTTTACAACTGTCAAGTTATACCATGTTCCCAGAGATGAAAATAAGTTTACAGACGCCTTGGCCACTATATCTTCGATGATCAAAGTGCACGGTTGGAACTTTGTGCCCAGGATTGATGTATCTCGACTTGATAGACCTGCTTTTGTGTTTGAGGTTGATGCAGTGTCTGACGACAAGCCTTGGTACTACGACATTAAATGCTTCTTGAAAAATCAAGAATACCCGCCTGGGGAATCTTCCAATGACAAAAGACGTTAAGAAGGCTAGCCGGTAGTTTCTTCTTGAACAAAGATGGCGTGCTGTATAAAAGGAGTTTTGACACGGTTCTGCTCAGATGCGTGGATAGACACGAAGCAGACCTGTTGATGATTGAAGTGCACGAAGGCTCTTTCGGTACCCATGTCGGAGGACATGCGATGGCTAAGCAATTGTTGAGATTGGGGTATTATTGGTTGACAATGGAGTCAGATTGCTGCAAGTATGCTCGCAAGTGTCACAAATGCCAAATCTATGTAGACAAAGTACACGTTCCTCCAAATCCGTTGAGTATCATGTCCTCTCCGTGGCCCTTTGCAATGTGGGGCATTGATATGATCGGGAAAATTGAGCCTACTGCTTCAAACGGCCATCGTTTCATCTTGGTCGCCATTGATTACTTCACTAAATGGGTTGAAGCAGCATCTTATGCCAACGTCACTAAGCAAGTAGTGGCTCATATCTTGAAACGAGATATCATTTGTTGATATGGAGTTCCCGAAAGAATCATTACTGATAATGGTTCTAATTTGAATAATAAGATGATGGCTGAGCTATGCCGGGACTTCAAAATCGAGCATCATAATTCTTCTCCGTACCGCCCAAAGATGAATGGCGCGGTCGAAGCTGCCAACAAAAATATCAAGAAGATTATGCAGAAGATGGTTGTCACGTACAAAGATTGGCATAAGATGTTACCATTGGCTTTGCATGGGTATCGAACATCAGTCCGCACGTCCACTTGGGCAACACCAAACTCACTTGTATACGGTATGGAGGCAGTTCTACCAGTCAAAGTTGAGATTCCTTCTCTCCGAGTATTGATGGACGTTAAGCTAGATGAGGCTGAATGGGTACGAGCCAGATTTGATCAGCTGAGCCTTATTGAGGAGAAGCGATTAGCAGCAGTATATCATGGCCAGCTATACCAGCGCAGAATGAAGAGGGCATTCGATCAAAAGGTTCGACCTCAAGTTTACAAGGTCAGAGATGTGGTAATCAAGAGAATACTTCCTCCGAGTACAGATCACAGGGGCAAATGGACTCCTAATTATGAAGGTCCATTCGTGGTTAAAAAGGTTTTCTCAGGTGGAGCCTTATTGCTGACAACCATGGATGGTGAAGACTTTTCATCCCCTGTCAATTCAGATGCAGTTAAAAAATACTTCGTATAAATAGACCCGCTGGATAAAAGAAAAAAAGAATCCAGGCAAAAAAGGGCATCCCGGCGAACCAAAAACAGAATAAAGGTTCGGGCAAAAATTAGGGATATAATTGAAAAAAATTGTACACCCGGTAAGTTGAAAACCCGAAAGGGCAACTTAGGCAAAAATGGGTATCCCGGTGGATTGAAAACCTGAAAAGGCGATCCACGCAAAAGAGGGATTTAAGCGAATGGTTGCAGTCTGAATTAATCTGTACGTTCTCTACTCTTCAGCAAACTAGCAAAGTTTCCGAAGGAGGAATTGTCCGACCACAAGCTTCCGAAGGCGAAGATAATCAAGAGAGTTCGAATACATACTGGATATAACAGAATCAGAAATCAGTTGGAATCCAATTTCCGCATTATCATTAGGATAGATTTCTTTTATCAATTTTATGGCAATCAACTCTTTCAGGGGTTTGCTTCCGATTGTAAATTCGCCAATTTTGGCATTTCATCAATAAAATTGAATATTCAGTCACAAGCTTTTATTTTCATTTTACTGTTTTGTTTGCAAAAACGTCCGATTTTGGATAATAAAACATTACTTTGAAAATATCTTGGCCTTGCAAAAACATGCGAAAAAGACACCTAAAATTGCTTTGCTTCATTTTTTGGATCTCTTGGCATGTGCATATATTTTTCTGTTGCAGGTAATGAGTACGATCGATCCAAGCAGCATGATCGTAACCACGAATAGATAGTTACTATGACTTGATACTGTTGTATCTTATTAAGTCGATTCTTCCATTCAAGATTTCCCACCGGGTTTCATGATGACAACGGTTGTCGAAGACTGAATTCTTCTGTGTTAATAACGGTTATTAATGCAGTGAGCATTCCATGTCAACAACGAGTGCAAATCCTCCGGTACCTCGCAGACGATGTGAAGGGAGTTTGAAGACAGAGTGTTCGTCTAAGAGTTTGAAAGCGCTTGGTTTGCCATAAAATCCTCTTGAGAGACGAGGCTTCTCGCAGCAACATTCCTTATGATGTTTATTCTCGGCAGGATGTACTAGCAAGTGGTAGTGTCATATTTCCCGCAGGTTTCAGCATGTGAAATTTATCAAAGAATAATCCCCAGCGGAGTTATTGACCATCCCGAGCCTGGGGCATTTTGAATTTCCCCAGCAAAAGATGTTCCCGATCTGTTGTCCCTAGTAGAGTTTGAGGACGTTTGGTCTTCTGTAAAATCCTCTCAAAAGGCATTCCCCAGCAAGGTCTAAATAGATCGATGGACCCGCTTCTTCAGCAAAGTGTCAGCATATGATATTACCCAGCCGGTGGTGTAATTCTCAGTATTGCTCATTTACAATTCAAAGTCCAATTTATTTTTGGCATACAGACAGTTGTTCATGGTATTCCAGCAGGTGGGATAGTATTGCAGATGGTTGTTCCAGCAGGTGGGATGATCGTTACATACAGTTTGTTCACATTATTCCAGCAGGTGGGGTAATATTGCAGATGATTGTTCCAGCAGGTGGGAGGATCATTACATACAGTTTATTCATATTATTCCAGCAGGTGGGATAATATTGTAGATGGTTGTTCCAGCAGGTGGGATGATCATTATATACAGTTTGTTCATATTATTCCAGCAGGTGGGATAGTATTACAGATGGTTTTTCCAGCAGGTGGAGTGATCATTTGGCAAAGCTTCCAACGACAGTTTGGTAAGCACCAAAGTCCAACGACAGATTGGCAGAAATCCAACACGAATTGGTACAAGTCCAACGACAGTTTGGCAAAGCTGCAAAAGTCCATCATAGGATGGCAAGTTTGAGATTCCAAAGCCGGTTTGCTAATCATAAAAGTCCAACGACAGATTGGCAGAAATCTAGCACGAATTGGTAAAAGTCCAACGACAGATTGGCAGAAATCCAACACGAATTGGTAAAAGTCCAACGACAGATTGGCAGAGCAGCTCAAGTCCATCGAAAGTATGGTAAGCCAGTAGTCGCCTGGCGTCGTTCAAAAAGACATTGTTGAAAGTCCATCCACAGTATGGCAAGCCAGTAGTCGCCTGGCATCGTTCAAAAAGACCTTGTTGCAAGTTCATCGACAGTATGGCAAGCCAGTAGTTGCTTGGCGTCGTTCAAAAAGACGTTGTTGAAAGGCCATCCATAGTATGGCAAGCCAGTAGTCGCCTGGTGTCGTTCAAGGGACAGATTTCTCTGACAACGGTTCATTGAAGCTTTAATCCAGCAGTCTCGTTGGGTTTATATCCCTTTTTTTCTTCATCATCCAGAGCAAATTTTTGGTTATATTTGGTATTCAATCACTATATACCTTCAAAGTCTGAAAGCAATCGCTTTCAGACATTCAGGTCTACAGTGTTTGAATAGGGGTAGTTGTAATACCCCAAAATTTGCTCTCACTTTTGGCATCCTAGCATAGCATTATCATATATCATATCATGGCCATCTCATTAGCATTTGCATTGCATCTTTAACATAGAAAAATGAAGCATAGCTTCCCTCTTACCATCAAGGCATGTGATCAGGTAAAAGGTGGGCAATCAAGGAATCATCCAAGGCACAAAAGGTCAAACAAGTTCACTCAAGGCAAGCCAAGAGGTCTTTCATGTCTCATACTACCTCAATTGATCATCCAAAACCTCAAGAAGGTGAGGTTCAATAGGAGATTGAAGCACTACATCTTTCACTATGCAAGAGATCCAAAAAATGAAGGAAAACCCTCAAAAGAGATGGTTCATTGGTTCAAAATCATCCTCAAGGGGCATGTCTCATCATCCTTTAATAGGATACACAACATACTCTGAGGAATTTGAAATTGAAGACTGCACATTTTTCTCCTAGGAGGTGGATACCAAAACTAGGGTTTCCAATTAAATCAGGGTATCTTTGATTTTTTGGACAAAACTTGATGTCATGGTATTCTACATGTTCTTAAGTGTATGTGTGTGGAAAATTGCCGCTCAATTGGTTTTAGAAGTGGTTCAATTGGAAGAAAGATCAAAAATCAGGAAAATTGGGGCTAAGTCAAATAATCAGAGGAAAAAGTCAACTCTTGACTTTTTGAGGCCAAATTCATGAAATTCATGTTATATGTGACCAATGTACAAAATTTGATCAAGAAACTCCAAAGGGATCATGAAAAATCAAGATTTGAAAAGTTGCAATTTTTGGAAGAAATAGGGTTTCCAAAAATAGTAATTTTTGGCCATTTTGCATCAGACTTTGACCAAGGCTATTCAAAATTGAGGCCTCAAATGAAAATTCCACTCGGCCACAACAAAAGATCTTGTTTTAAGCTTCACATCCATGTGTAGAACATCTCCATTAGATAAAAATTGAGTGAGATATGATTTATCAAAGTGGGAGGAAAGTAGGTCCAAAGTCAGGTCATGACCAAGGATTCTTAGGCCCATGGATTCTTCGGTGAATGGAATCTCTACATGGAGTTTCTCAATCACTTTTATGAATTTCTTATATTGGTTATCTAATTTGGTTTGTTTAAGTCTTTGTGAGTATGGAATCAGAGGTTTGTAAGGAGGAGGTGGTACATAAACTTTTTCATTCCCTTCTATTTCCTTATCCTTAACTTCTGTATCCTTAGATTTCTCAGATTCCGCCGATTTCTCAACTTCTTTCTCAGGTGTGGCTACAACCTTTTTCCTAGGAGGTTCTGGATTATTCAACATAGGGTTTGTAGGTCCATGGTAAGTGGTCCCACTCCTTAGAGCGATATCATTAGCGTGCCCTTTAGGGTTTTGTTGAGGTTGTCCAGGGAATTGTCCTCCTAGTGTAGCATGAGTGAATTATTGTTGTGCTACTTGAGAGATTTGGGTTTCAAGCATTTTGTTATGGGTAATTACAGAATCGAGTTTAGTACCCAACTGAGTAATTAGTCTATTCATATGAATGTTTTGGTTCATGAAATTCTTGTTCTGCTGTAATTGAGCTGAGATGAATTCGTCCATCTTTTTCTCAAGATTTGACTTCTGAGGGGCATATAATGCAGATTGGTTGGGTCTTTGAGTTTGGAAACCAGGTGGTCTTTGAGGTGTCGAATTTTGAGCAGGGTTATTATTCTTATAGGAAAAGTTTGGGTGATTCCTCCATCCAGGGTTGTATGTGTTTGAATAAGGGTTTCCTTGGGCGTAATTGACCTGATATGTGGGACTGTCAGCTAAAAGGTTGCATTCAGCAATGGTATGTCCTGGGGTTCCACAGATCTCGCATCCGGGTTGTATCGCTGCTACGGTTGTTGTGGGGTTGATAGTCAGGTTTTCTACTTTTATGGTTATAGCGTCCATCTTTGCATTCATATGGTCAAAACAACTAACTTCATACACACCTCCTTTGGTCTCTTTCTTCTCTACGTGTGCTCGTTCAGTCCCCCATTGGTAATGGTTTTGTGCCATATCCTCAATGAGAGCGCAAGCCTCGGGATAGGGATTGTTCATTAGAGCGCCACTAGCGGCAGCGTCTATGGTCATCTTGGTGTTGTACATGAGTCCATTATAAAAGGTATAGATTATGAGCCATTGTTCTAAGCCATGATGTGGAAATTCTCTTAATAGTTCCTTGTATCTCTCCCAAGCGTCGAAAAGTGATTCTCCCCCGCTTTGGGTAAATCGGGTTATTTGGTTTCGTAGGACAACGGTTTTACTCGGTGGAAAGTATCTAGCAAGGAATACTTTCTTTAGGTCATTCCAAGTGGTTATAGAGTTGGCTGGAAGGGAATCTATTCACGATCGGGCACTATCTCTGAGGGAAAAAGGGAATAGTCTTAGACATATTGCCTCAGGAGGAGCTCCGTTCGCTTTTAAGGTATCGGCTAGTAGAATAAAGACTTTATGATGTTGGTTCGGGTTTTCCGTAGGAAGACCTGCGAACTGGTTCTGTTGCACTAATTGTAATAGAGATGGTTTTAATTCGAAGTTATGGGCTGGTATAGCTGGGTTAACTATACTAGAATGAGGTTCTTCGTTAGAGGGTAGGGCGAAATCCTTAAAAGGTTTAGCGTTTTGATCTTCAGCCATTGCTCTTTTGAGTCTTCAAAGTAAAAGATGAGCTCGGGCGTATCGTTTGGGTTCTTATATTGGATCTACTAAGTTTTCGGTACTGCGAGCTCTTTGCATTGACCGACTAAGGGATGCCTTAGTCTAGACGGTGTAACAACAGGGTAGAAAATTTTGACGTAATTGGTCCCCGGCAACGGCGCCAAAAACTTGATGCGTGCTATCCGCAAGTATACGGATTACGTCAGAGTAATATAAAAGATTTATCAATCCCACAGAGACTAATGTCAATCTATCGATTACTATTGTTACGTTGTTTATCTAAGGCTAATAAAAATCAGAGTAATGGTTTTCACAGAACGAGAATAAAAAATCAGATAAAGACTATACTGGAATGTAGTTCACATCAATCAAACAATACTCCTTTTATCTAAGTAGTAATACTACGGGGCAATGTTTTCTTCTTTGAAAAAGAGTTAATTAAAAGGAATCCGGCGTGTCAGCATGATCGAAAACAGACCTAACCTTTAATCTATATCGGCCGCTCACGCTGCACCGGCCGCTCCTTGCGTTAAAGTGATAAAGCCTTTTTTTATGTAACTACCTCTCAAACTTAGTTAAAAAGTGTTTTCGATTGGAAATATTTAATACCAAAGGGTTTCCGGCATATGCTCGGCCAACCGGATCCTAAATCTATGAACGCGTCCGAAAATAGTTTTAAATCACTTTCTAATAATATAAAACTTTCCTAATTAATTGATAAAGTGCTTCCGCTGTATTTATCAATTAAGAACTAACAAAACTCTTTTCTAAAATGTCGGGCGACTTTCGATCTTACCCGATCTAGTCACAGTCATTACGTAAACAAAAACACGGTCTCATTTACGTAATAACTGATCAATTGAAGTTCAGAAGAGTTTAATTAAAACCTAAAACAGCCCCTAAAGTATTTCTAAAAAAAGATAACATGTGGAGTACCGTCGGAATGACGATCCTCACATCCCAGCAGAAGGGATTTAGCTGGACATGGTAATTGAAAACATAACGGTAAATTGGTTTGCTAAGTAAAACATTTTTAGAATAAAAACGTGCGAAGTGTGAGAGTGTATTTCAAAGGAGTGAACACAAGTGTCACACTTCCGTTCAGTACCTAACGATAAACAAATCACACAAACAACAGATAAACTAATAGATCTCCAGACCATGCTAATCGTGCGGATCTGACTAGAGCAGAAATATAAAGTAATAGCAGAGACAATAAATAAATATAAAGTAGAGCAATAAAATAAATGAAAGTAAAGGCGATGCGAATAAAAGTAACTGCAAATTATATAAAAACCTGCTCCAAAGTCGGAGACTGAATCTGGTACAGAGCTAGAAAATAAATGCTGAAAGTAAATCTTGACTAAAAATGTAAATGACTTCAAAAGTAAAGCTTCTATCTACAATGCTCCAATCTAACTAACAACTATAGTGCAATAACCTCCCGATGTGACGGATTATTGCTTTACAAAGTGAATTTATGCCTAAGGTTGGAAACTAGAATTGGATGATCAAAATGTGAAAATACAAGGCCTATTTATAGTGCTAGTGAGGCTGTAACAGGCACGTAACGTTATAGAAAGTGGTTGAGGTAAAATCTCCAAACGTGGGTGAATGCATTTAACGCCCTTGACCACTTTCCCATTACAATGGTCGGCGTCCGCCGAGCCCCCCTCCCCGTCCGCCGAGTGTAGAAATTGGAGAAGACGTGTTTTGTGACCGTTGGAACGTGGGTGAAACCCACTACTCAAATGGCGTCCTCTATGGCGTTCACTGAGTGAAACGGCTAGTGTACAATTGTGCAGGAAATCTCCGTTTTAGCCCCGTTTTGCTCCATTTCTTCACTGCAGGCTCAAATCAGGCAATGTATCTGAAAGTAAGACAAAATACCATCATAACATGGGAAAATAACAAATAAACAACTAAAAACATGTGCAATCGGAGTCAATTATACAGTGTATTTTAGTGTTATCAGTAGTCAATGGCTACCAGGATTAACCGATGTTCGTTTGAAGCTTTGGGTTCGATCATGCCAATCATGTCGATTCCCCATATGGAAAAAGGCCATGGGGAAGAGAGAACTTTGAGATGCGTTGGTCGTACATGGATTTTGTCTGAGTATATCTGACACTTGTGACACTTCCTCATGTATTTGTCGCAATCGGATTCCATTGTCAACCAATAGTACCCTGCTCTTAGAACTTTTCTCGCCATTGTGTGTCCATCGGCATGAGTGCCAAAGGATCCTTCATGAATCTCTTTCATTAACATGTTTGCTCCAGGTCTGTCTACGCATCGGAGCAAAAATATGCCAAAATTTCTCTTATAGAGTGTATCACCGCTTAGGAAGAAGCTTCCAGCCAGTCTCTTGAGAGTCTTCCTATATTTTCTTGATGTCCCGGACGGGTACTCTTGTTTCTGAAGGAAGCATTTGATATCGTGATACCAAGGTTTGCAGTCTATGACTGCTTTGATCGCGAAGATATAAACTGGCCTTTCAAAGCACATTATGTCAATCTTAGGTACGTCGTTCCAATGAATTACAACAATCATGGAAGAGAGAGTGGCTAGTGCATCAGCCATGTGGTTTTCTTCACGAGGAATATGATGAAACTTGATTCTGTTGAAGAATGGTAATATTCCTTCTCGCGTAGTCTTTGTAAGGAATCAGTCCTGATTGGTATGTGTTCCAATCTCCTTTGATTTGATTGATAACCAAGTTCTTAATCCTTAAATCAATTGCTTCTTCGAGACCCATAATACAAGCTTCGTATTCGTCCTCGTTATTTGTACATTTGAATGTCAGTCGGGCGGTGAAAGGAATGTGGGTACCCTGAGGTGTTACGATGATTGCCCCAATTCCATTTCCATAATTATTGACAGCTCCGTCAAAGATTAGTCCCCATTGGGAACCTAGTTCTGGCCCTTCACTGGGTAGCGGTTCATCGCAATATTTCATTTTCAAATACATGACATCTTTATCTGGGAAGTTAAACCTAACTGATTCCTAATCGTCATTCGGTTGATGAGCCAAATGGTCGGCTAAAATACTTCCTTTGACGGCTTTTTGAGCGTGGTACTCAATGTCGTATTCTGATAACAACATCTGCAAACGGGCTATCCTTCCCGTGAGAGCAGGTTTTTCAAAGACATACTTGGTTGGATCCATTTCGGAGATTAACCAAGTAGTGTGGCAAATCATGTACTGGCGAAGACGCTTGGCTACCCAAGCCAGAGCACAACAAGTTTTCTCAAGCATAGTATACCAAGTTTCACAGTCGGTAAATTTCTTGCTCAAATAGTAGATGGCAGACTCTTTTCTTTTGGTTTCGTCTTGGTGGCCAAGCACACAACCCATGAAGTCTTCTAAGACTGTTAGGTAGATGATCAATGGTCTTCCCTCCACTGGAGGTGACAAGATAGGTGGATTCAACAGATACTCTTTGATACTGTCGAAGGCGGGTTGGCAGTCTTCTGTCCATACGCAGTCCTGATTCTTTTTGAGTAATTTAAAGATTGGCGCGCATGTCGCGTTCATGAGGAATATAAATCTGGAAATGTAATTCAAACGTCCCAGGAATCCTCTGACTTGTTTTTCACTCTTTGGAGAAGGCATTTCTTGGATGGCCTTGACCTTGTCAGGATCAACCTTAATTCCTTTCTGGCTGACGATGAACCCTAGCAGTTTTCCTAAACGGACATCGAATGTTCATTTGTTAGGATTCAAGAGGAGTTTGTGCTTCCTCAGACGCTCGAATAATTATGACAAGTGGGTCACATGCTCCTCTTCTGTTTTAGATTTGGCAATCATATCATCTACATACACTTCGATTTCTTTATGTATCATGTCATGAAACAGAGTAGTCATGGTCCTTTGATAGGTTGCCCCGGCATTCTTCAAACAGAACGGAATTACCTTGTAACAAAAGGTGCCCCATGGGGTGATGAATGAAGTTTTCTCCATATCTTCCGACACCATTTTGATTTGATTATAGCCCGAGAATCCATCCATGAAGGAGAAGACTTTGAACTTTGTTTTACTGTCTACAAGCATATCTATGTGCGGTAAGGGAAAGTCATCCTTTGGACTGGCTTTGTTCAGATCCTTTTAATCTACACATATTCTGACTTTTCCATCCTTTTTCAAAACTGGTACTATGTTGGCTAACTATTGCGGATATTCTGAGGTGGCGAGGAAACCCGCGTCAATCTGTTTCTACACTTCCTCTTTGATTTTAATGGCCATGTCTGGATGAGTCCGTCTCAGCCTTTGTTTTACCGGCGGACATTCTGATCTTAAAGGTAGATGATGTTCCACGATGCTGGTATCCAACCCTGGCATGTCCTGATAGGACCAAGCAAAAACATCTGGATATTCTTTGAGAAGTCTTATCAAACTTTCTTTGACAGTCGGACTAAGTAGTGGCCCAATCTTGACTTCTTTTCTATCTTCTTCTGAACCCAAGTTGACCATTTCCACCGGCTCTTTGAGTTTCAATGGACCTTTCCTCTTGTCTGAGTAATCGGGAGATCTCTTATGGAATTTCTTCATCTTCTTCTTCTTCAGGCTCAAATACCGGGAATTCAAAGTTGGGAGAAGACATTAGACCGTATGTTTCAATGGGGTTTAAAACAAGCAATCTACATGACGTGATGATTGGTTTTTAGAAGATATAGAGAGAAATTCAAGAGTGTGTGCAGTGTATTTTCTGAAAAATGTTTGTTTTTATTTTGAGTTGTTTTTAGGATTACCATTTTCTGAAAAAGCGAAAAGTGAAAACAGCAATAAATGTGGAAATTACTGAACGACGTTATTTATTTATGATTTTGTCGATTCTTGAAACTACATCCCTATAAAACAAAACTCTATCGCTTTGGGCGAAGCGAAGAGAGACATCTATAGAAAGTGAGCCCTATAAAAACATCCGTTTCACCTGGGCAGGGTGAAACGTTAAAATAAAGATGGCAATTATTTAGACTTATGAACGACTTTCGGGATATCGACAGCAACCCATTGGCGGCGAACTCCTCGGTGAATCACAAAGTCTGGTACCTTCTTTCTTGGTTTGTCCTAAGAAATGATGCTGATTTCTAGAGGAGCAGGATCGTTGGAGTCTTCCTCCCAGGAAGAGTTGTCGTAGATGAACTCTTATGTTGTATCTTGCACAGTGTTTTCACTCTCAGGAGAATCCAGGCCAGCTTAATATTTTGCCAATCCAGGCCTGCTTAATATGTTATACCATGTGACCCATCATGAACATCATAATAACAACACTGATAATTACATCTATCAGTACCACAACAGATCAGCATTGGCCATAGGCCTAAAACTTAATAACAACAACAAATCAACATTGGCTTGAGGCCTACAACTTAATATCAACAACAACTCAACACTGGCCATAGGCCTACAACGTAACAACACAATTCATATCAACAACTTCGCAACTTCCAACAAGGAATACATCACAAAGAACAACTCAATTACACTGCCACTCTAATGCCTAACTCTTCTACTAAGATTATTAGTATTCCTACTCTGTATTAATTATTAAGACTGTTCCGATACTATTATTGGTTAAATTCTGCTATACAATATCACCCGCCACATATTACTTTATCATCACGACACTGCTACCAAAAATACCACCTAATACATCCTATTATCACTACTGCTACTAGACAACTCCTGTCAACAATTATCATTGCTACTGCTACTTAAATAACTCCCCTTTAAGTATCACTAATTTATCATGTTACTGCTTACTCAATTAATTCCTTTCTAAATGGATACTATACTATTGTTACTAACATCCTGCCAACAAATTCTGAATTCACTTCTATGCCATGATTATCATCCGGTTACACGAGTAATTCTCACAAGGTACAGCATATTTACACTCAGGTCCATCCATAACAAGCAGCCAAGCCAAACATCAACGCAGGAAACAACACAAAACCCAGAAACTGTATGCATGACGGTTGTCACGCTCCATGACGGTCGTGACCCGTGTGACGCTCATCACACTTCCATGACGGTCGTCATGGCTCCCAAAACTGCGTTCAACCTCAAAACCTGCGTTCTCTCTGTTCTCTCATCCTTCTCCTCTGTTCTCACCTTCTCTTATACTCATCCTCAACTAATTCTTCCAATACATCATACTACAGCAACATGGATAATTCTACTCAAACAACGTGAATTAATTATCCTCCGATTAATTTGACGACATCTACCAATTCCTCCAATTTTCGGTATCAATTCTCATACCATCACAGTACCACCACAATACCACAAAATCACACAAAATAACACCGATTAAATGACTCTACGATTAATTTAACCACATCAACCAATTTAGGCAATCAACTTTAACGAATCAACACGCACATGGACAGAAGCAATGCTACAAATCCAATCCCACATACTATTTATCATAAACCCAATTATAGAGTCAGAACCCCACCCTTACCTTGGATTGAAGGTTGCTCTACTCTTTGATTGGCTTTCCGGTTCTGCAATTCCCACGTAATTTTCCAAAACCCCTTGCTCTACTTTCTCTGCAACTTCTCGTATTCTCCAAAAACCCTATTTTTCTCTTCTAAGACTTTTTCCAATAACTTCTTATATTCCTGTAACATCCTTTTCCCACTAACTCCACTTATTCTCTTATTTCTATTGGGCCAACTTACTACACCCCCAACATTGCTACTACCAACCAAGCCCACATACTTTCTTTTATAATTCTAATATAATAACAACATACAACCCAAATCAGCTTAATTAGTTCAACCAACCACAACACGACTCAAATCAACTTAATCAAATTAATTCGGCTAAAATCAACTTAGCAACTCAACACTACGCAATTCCGATAATCAACACAAATCAACACCAAATTGATGAATATATTTAATTAAATAATTAATTAAATAAACAGCCGTTACAACTCTCCCCCACTTAGGACATTTTCGTCCTCGAAAATTTACCTTGTTCAAATAACTCGGGATAGGATTCCCGCGTCTTGCTTTCCAACTCCCACGTCATACTTTCTTCGACAGCTCCTAACCAGACTACTTTCACCAAAGCAATCTCCTTGCCTCTCAAGGTCTTCATTTCACGATCCGCAATTCGCACAGGCATTGTCTCAATAGTAAGATTATCCCGTACTTGCACATCATCCATATGAATCACATGAGATGGATCTGAAATATACTTCCGAAGTTGTGACACATGAAACACATCGTGCAAATTCGAAATATTAGGCGGTAAAGCCACTCTATAAGCAACATTTCCAACTTTGTCCAAAAATCAGAAGCAAACCTCGGATCCCTATCAGACACAATACACAGTGGAAAACCATGCAGCTTTACAATTACGCTAGTATAAATCTCTGCCAACTTTGATACTGGAAAACGGATGTTAATAGGAATAAAATGAGCCGACTTCGTAAGCCTATCAATAATCACCCAAATTGAATCGTGTCCCCTTGAAGTATTAGGTAATCCCGTCACAAAGTCCATTAAAATGCTATCCCATTTCCATTCTGGAACTTCTAACGGTTGCATCAACCCCGCAGGCTTCTGATGTTCAACTTTCGACTTATGACAAGTTAAACATGCATACACAAATCGAGCCACATCACGCTTCATCCCAGGCCACCAAAACAATTGCTTCAAGTCTTGATACATTTTTGTAGCTCCCGGATGGATACTCAATTTACTTTTATGACTTTCCTCAAGAATCACTTTCTTCATTTCTGCATCACCAGGAATACAAATTTGATCACGGAATCTTAACACACCATGCGCGTCCATCTGAAAATCGCTATTCTCAGGCTGATCGATTCCAACCATCGAATCTACCAGTTTCACGTCTAACTTCTGAGCTGCTTTGATACTGTCCAGAAAATAGTTGTTAATCTTCAACATTTCTAACATAACACTCTGCGGTGTCACTTCACAAACTAAACTCATATCTCTGAACTGTTCAATTAATTCTAACTCTTTAACCATCATCGCCGACATATGTAAAGTCTTTCGGCTTAAAGCATCAGCCACAACATTAGCTTTACCTGGATGATAATTCAAACCGAAATCATAATCTTTTAATAACTCCATCCACCTTCGCTGTCTCATATTCAACTCCTTCTGGTCAAATAAATACTTTAAACTTTTATGGTCACTAAATACTTCAAATCTAGAACCATAAAGAAAATGCCTCCAAATCTTCAGCACAAAAACAACTGCGGCAAGTTCTAAATCATGCGTAGCATAGTTCTTTTCATGAGTTCTCAACTGTCTCGACACATAAGCAACTACCTTACCATTCTGCATAAGCACACCACCTAAACCCATCTTGGATGCATCACAATATACCACAAAAGGTTCTCCTGATTAGGCAATGTCAAAACTGGAGCCGACGTCAATCTCTTCTTCAGTTCTGTAAAACTGTCTTCACATCGAACGTCCCACACAAACGCCTTACCTTTACACGTCAACTTAGTCAACGAAAGTGCCAACTTAGAAAAACCTTCGATAAACCTCCTATAGTAACCAGCTAGTCCCAAAAAACTTCTTATCTCAGTAGTCGACCTTGGAGTTTCCCATTGCAACACAGCGTCTACTTTAGATGGATCCACAGCAATGCCATTACTTGAAATGACATGACCAAGAAAACTAACTTCCTTTAACCAAAATTCACATTTTGATAACTTTGCATATAGCTTCTTCTCTCTCAAAACTTGCAATACTAGTATTAAGTGTTCTGCATGCTCTACTTCCGATTTAGAGTAAATCAGTATATCATCAATGAACACCACCACAAACCGATCCAAGTAAGAATGAAAGATACAGTTCATGTACTCCATGAATACTCCCGGTGCATTTGTAACACCGAACGGCATCACCAAATACTCATAATGTCCATAACGCGTTCTAAAAGTCGTCTTCTGAATATCATCATCTTTCACTTTAATCTGGTGATAGCCTGACCTCAAATCAATCTTGCTAAACACACAAGCACCTACCAACAGATCCATCAAGTCATCTATTCTCGGAAGCGGATACTTGTTCTTAATCGTCACTCTGTTAAACTCTCTATAATCAACACAGAGCCTCATACTCTCATCTTTCTTCTTTACCAACAACACTGGAGCTCCAAACGATGATACACTTGGCCTTACAAACTTCTTTTCAATCAAATCCTCCAATTGTTTCTTTAATTCTGACAACTCAGATGCAGACATCCTGTACAGTGCCATAGAAACAGGTCTGGTACCAGGTACAAGGTCAATCGCAAATTCTGCTTCCCTCTCTGGTGGTACATCAGGAATTTCGTTAGGGAAAACTTCAGGAAATTCGCGCACCACCTGCAACTCATCAATTTCATCTTGATTCTCAATAGATAAAGACGCCATCAACGAAAACACCTGAGCTTCTTCTTGCATCAACTTTCGTAACTGCCTACAAGACAATAATCCTACTCCTTCCTCTTCTTCAGGAGTAGAAAAACTCGCCGACTTTCTATAGCAATTGATATGAACATGGTTATATTCTAACCAATTCATACCTAAGATCACATCCATCCCAGTTAACGGCAAACACACCAAATCAATATTAAAGTCTCTGTCGAAGATTGACAAAGGACACTTTAAACACACAAGAGAAGTAGTCACCGATCCCTTAGCCGGAATATCGACGACCATCTTTCCATTCATAGAAGACAACATAAGACCCAATCTCTTAACACAACAGCAGTAATAAAGCAATGAGTAGCACCAGTATCAATCATAGCGACTAAAGGAGTACCATTAATGAAACATGTACCTCTGATGAGTCTGTCCTCGCTAGTTGTCTGAGTCTCAGCCAGCGCGAACACTTTCCCACCGGTTTGCGCCTTCTTCGGTTTCTGACATTGACTACCAATGTGTCCTTCTTCACCACAGTTGAAATAAATCCTCTCTTTATGCTTGCACTCAGATATGGCATGCCCAGTCTTACCACAACGAAAACACCTCTTCACCTCAGCCGTACACACATTACTCTTATGACCAGGTTTCCCACATTTGAAACAAGTTATGCCAGCAGGAGCATCTCCCCCACTAGTTCTCTTGCCATCAACCACCTTCTGTTTACCTTTTCCCGCCGGAGCATCATAAGGCTTGCCACGATTCTGTTGGTGCTTGCCCTTCCTCTCATTAATGATCTTATAATGAGCATTGTTATCCTCTTCAAAAATCCTGCAACTATCAATCAAATCCGCAAAAACATGAATATTCTGATATCCAACTACCTTCTTAATCTCTGGGCACAACCCACTCTCAAACTTGATGCATTTTGAAAACTCAGCATCATCCCCATTGTAGTGCGGATAAAACTTATCCAACTCCACAAACTTTGCAGCATAATCAGTAACTGACATGTTTCCTTGCTTCAGCTCAAGAAACTCAATTTGCTTCTTACCACGAACATCCTCTGGGTAATATTTCCTTAGGAACTCTCTTCGGAACACAGCCCAAGTGATACCTTCACCCACAACTTCCAACCTCTGACGAGTCTCTAGCCATCAGTCATCAGCCTCGAATGCTAGCATATGAGTCCCATATCGAACCTTCTACGCTGGAGTGCAGTCCATCACACGGAAGATTCTCTCCATCTCTTTTAACCAATCCAACGCTCCATTAGGATCATACTTGCCCTTGAAGGTAGGCGGATTCTCCCTCTGAAAAGTTGCCAAACTACGAGACCCAGCATTCTCGTCAGCGTTCGGCTGATTCTGCAAGGCTTGAGCCATTTCTTGCATCGCAGCAGCAATCACAGCATCGTTCCTTCCAGCCATCTCAACTTATCACTACAACATAAACAAATGCTTGAACTAGTTAACAATACTCGATTGTCAAACAACTACGACTCGACAACTTGGCCGGACGGACCGACCTGCTCTGATACCACTAATGTAACACCCCATTTTCTACCTGGTGAATATTTAATAAAATCATAGTCATAAAATTTCAACATAAACAGGATGTCACATTTTCAACTTAAAAACAACGGCATTTACCGCCTGAACATGGATACATAACACTTAATATTCAGATGAACGTAATTCAGTCTTTGTCACAGAACAACTTTATTAATATGTAGCGGATTCATAAATTCAACTGAAATACCATTACAGCTTATTTGATTCAAAACAGCTCTAAGACATTAAGTCATTAATGAAAACAACTTAAAATTCAGCAACATAATAAAACCGACACTAAAGAAAACATGCGTTCATCCCCCCTGAGTGCTACGTATCAGAGCGACGACACCGACTCGAACTAATGAAGGTAGACAGCCTTCACTCTGGATTAACTGTAGGATGGCGTATAAACCATCACCATACACAGAAGGGGTGAGATATCAAACAATATAATCGGGTATATGATAAATAATATATTATATGAGATTATACAATCACCACTTCTCAACATCCCAATCAACAGAAAACAGCAACACAACCACGACTTTTAAATCCTCATTAATCAACAACACACCAACTTTGGAATCAAATTTTAATCAACAACACAACAACAACTATGCAACATGAAATGCGACTCGATATGCTCATGCATGTGGTACCATTGGAGCAGAACTCCCAGCTTAAAAATTTTCCAATTAATATTGATGTCAACAAGGCATAAGCCTTCCGCTTAATGTTTTTGCCAATCCAGGCCAGCTTAATACTTTGCCAATCCAGGCCCGCTTAATATGTTATGCCATGTGACCCATCATGAACATCATAATAACAACACTGATAATTACATCTATCAGTACCACAGCAGATCAGCATTGGCCATAGGCCTACAACTTAATAACAATAACAAATCAACGTTGGCTCGAGGCCTACAACTTAATATCAACAACAACTCAAAACTGGCCATAGGCCTACAACGTAACAACACGATTCATATCAACAACTTCGCAACTTCCAACAAGGAACACAGCACAAAGAACAACTCAATTACACTGCCACTCTAATGCCTAACTCTTCTACTAAGATTATTAGTATTCCTACTCTGTATTAATTATTAAGACTGTTCCGATACTATTATTGGTTAAATTCTGCTATAGAATATCACCCGCCACATATTACTTTATCATCACGACACTGCTACCAAAAATACCACCTAATACATCCTATTATCACTACTGCTACTAGACAACTCCTGTCAACAATTATCATTGCTACTACTACTTAAATAACTCCCCTTTAAGTATCACTAATTTATCATGTTACTGCTTACTCAATTAATTCCTTTCTAAATGGATACTATACTATTGTTACTAACATCCTGCCAACAAATTCCGAATTCACTTCTATGCCATGATTATCATCCGGTTACACGAGTAATTCTCACAAGGTACATCATATTTACACTCAGGCCCATCCATAACAAGCAGCCAAGCCAAACATCAACGCAGGAAACAACACAGCACCCAGAAACTGTATGCATGATGGTCGTCACGCTCCATGACGGTCGTGACCCGTGTGACGCTCGTAACACTTCCATGACGGTCGTCATGGCTCCCAAAACTGCGTTCAACCTTAAAACCTGTGTTCTCTCTGTTCTCTCATCCTTCTCCTTTGTTCTCTCCTTCTCTTATACTCATCCTCAACTAATTCTTCCAATACATCATACTACAGCAACATGGATAATTTTACTCAAACAACGTGAATTAATTATCCTCCGATTAATTTGACGACATCTACCAATTCCTCTAATTTTCGGTATCAATTCTCATACCATCACAGTACCACCACAATACCACAAACTCACACAAAATAACACCGATTAAATGACTCTACGATTAATTTAACCACATCAACCAATTTAGGCAATCAACTTTAACGAATCAACACGCACATGGACAGAAGCAATGCTACAAATCCAATCCCACATACTATTTATCATAAACCCAATTATAGAGTCAGAACCCCACCCTTACCTTGGATTGAAGGTCGCTCTACTCTTCGATTGGCTTTCCGGTTCTGCAATTCCCACGTAATTTTCCAAAACCCCTTGCTCTACTTTCTCTGCAACTTCTCGTATTCTCCAAAACCCCTATTTTTCTCTTCCAAGACTTTTTCCAATAACTTCTTATATTCCTGTAACATCCTTTTCCCACTAACTCCACTTATTCTCTTATTTCTATTGGGCCAACTTACTACACCCCCAACATTGCTACTACCAACCAAGCCCACATACTTTCTTTTATAATTCTAATATAATAACAACATACAACCCAAATCAGCTTAATTAGTTCAACCAACCACAACACGACTCAAATCAACTTAATCAAATTAATTCGGCTAAAACCAACTTAGCAACTCAACACCACGCAATTTCGATAATCAACATAAATCAACACCAAATAGACGAATATATTTAATTAAATAATTAATTAAATAAACAGGCGTTACATTATACGAGAGGTTTTAGGAGTGGTGTATTTGACCAAGAAGTCGTACTTGCCACTCGGCTGTCCTAAGGTGTCCCATACTTCCGTGGAACTGGAGGAGTCATCCTTCTCGATGACGTTGACCTCGGGAAAAACATAGTTGATGAACTCTTGTCCTGCAATCTTTGCAGATTCATCGTTGTGCTGGATATTTTTTGAATGCCTTGAGTAATGATCCCATGATTTGGTGGGGACGCAGGTATTATTTTTAATGATGCTCAGCTGATATGCATCGTTTGGCTGACTTTTTTGCCCAAGTCTTCTGGGTAAGGCTTCCAGATAGGCAAGTCATCCATTGGGTCATAATAGTCATATTCGAAGTTGCCTTTCATCGGAGTGTCCTCCTCTAATGAGTTACGTGGAGCATGGCATCCTTCCGAATCACAATCTCCATACATCATCTTGATGTCTGATCTTGGTATATATCTTGGACTCTGTGTGGGATAGCAACATGGCGTATACGCCTCTCCCTGAGGCATATAACCTTCTTCATTGAGATAGGACTTACATTATTCATTTGTATCGAAGGATTCATCCTCATTGACGGTGTTTACTTCTTGAGACACTGGGTGAAGGAAACCTCCACTGTGGAAGAAGTCCTAAATGGGATGAAAACTTTCATCGTTAGTAGCAGTCTGGGTACAGGTTAAGGAAAAACCAAGACCTTTCTTTGTCTTGTTATCCGTAGGAATAACAAGTTGTCCCCATACTTTTGCGTTGTTACTCTCGATCACTTTGAGAGCATCTTTGTATGAGGAAATCGATGTTCCTTTTTCTGATTGATTCTCATTGCTCACCGAAAGTGCTTGGAACTGAGTTCCAACAACCTCCTCTAGTTCTACACAGGTGAATGATGACAAGTTGCTTACGATTAAGGCCTGCTCTCCGCATACTGTGACTAGCTTATCATTTTTTACGAACTTCAGCTTTTGGTGAAGTGTTGAAGTGACTGCCCCAGCTTCGTGCATCCAAGGTCTTCCTAATAAATAGTTGTACGCTGCCTGGATATCCATGACCTGGAAAGTGACTTGGAAAGTGTGAGGACCGATGGTTATGGAAAGATAAACTTTGTCGATAACTGTTTTTCTAGATCCGTCAAAGGCTTTGACGATGACCTCGCTGCCTCTCATCAGGGCTCCCTGAAATGATAGTCATACCAGAGTTGATTTTGGCATAACATTCAGAGTTGATCCTGTGTCTACCAGTACGCTGGCTAAAGCATCGTCTTGGCAGTTGACTGTAATGTTAAGCGCCATGTTGTGATTTTTGCCTTCTTCTGGCAGTTCCTCATCATTGAATCCTAAATTATTGCAGGAAGTGATGTTGGAGATGATGCTATCGAAATGTCTTATCGTCACATCTTGTTCCACAAAGGCTTTCTCTAAGACCTTCTGTAGAGCTTCTCTGTGAGCTTCGGAACTGAGTAAGAGAGATAGCACGGAGATTCTCGAAGGAGTTTGTAACAGTTGGTCTACAATGTTGTACTCACTTCTCTGGATGAGCTTCAGCGTCTCATCATTGTTTTTTGAAAGATCGGGATTACTAGATTGCCCAACTAGTTGATTGGGAACTTCTGTTTGAGGTTCATTTTCTCTGGTGGGTTCTCCAACTCCTCTGTTGAAGATTCGGCCGCTCCTTGTTACTCGACTGATGTCGGCAATTTTTATGACGGAGGGTAATGGTATTTACTTTCCATTCTCAATTATCGTTGCACCGTACTTGTAAGGGATAGCCTTATCAGATTTATATGGTATTGGTCCTGGCAGATAGATAACCAGAGGAGCCTTTTGATTTTTCTGACCATCGTAGTCGGCCTCAATTGGTTCGAGGTTGAGAATCTTTCTACTATCAAGAGGAACTCTTGATTCATGTAGTAGAGGGATTATGGCGCATACGTCTTTGGCCATTTCATGTTTAGAGATTAAGACAACGTCTTTGCTTTAATCAGGAAGATAGTCTTGTATTACGTTGATCTAACCAAAACTTGAACATGGTCGAATCTCTTTTTGGTCCAACTGATTTTGAAGGGCTGCTCGTAGGAGGTAGCATCCTTGGTTATTCTCTAAGGAAACTCTACATCGCTTATAGTTGTGTGGTGGCACCCGGCCACGCCCGCTTTATATGCAGTGCAACTTTACTAGATCTGTTTCCATCGAGCGAACATCCTGACTTTGATGCCTACTAGGATTCCCGTCAGTCATACTGATCTGTTGTGTAGCTTCATCCAAGTAGATTGGAAGCCACCAGTGGTCCAACAAGAGTTGAAGTGTTCTTTGGACAAGTGCACATCTTTGGTCGTCTTCACGACACACTTTACAATCCTGATAATCATATGAAGCCAGAAAACCGAGCCTGACTTGCTTAGCATGTAATTCTACCAGACTGGTATTCATCAAGTGAATATCAAAGATTTGAATCATATTAACTTGATGGCTACTTCTATAACGGTAATCCTGGATCCATCCAAGATCCATCTGACACTGGAGGGCCTCTTGTACAAAAGAGCATCCCTGGTTGTTTATTGAGAATATCGGACAGGAATTGTAATCGTGCCGTGGTAGATCATGATGTTGGCTTTGCCTTAAGTGCATTGCCACCAAGTTGACATTTATTGCTAGAATGTTGTGGTTCTGGACAATGTTGGGATTTGCGTGAGCCATATTGAACTCACGGATTTGGTGATCTTCGATCCATCCGAGATCCATCTGTTCTTGTAGAGCTGATTGTACTACGGAACATCCTTGATTATTCTTTGAGCAGATATCACACTGGTGATAATTGTGAGACGGTACATCATCGTACCCGCTCTGTCTGCAATGCATCCTGACTAGATTGGTTCCTAATAGGAGTACATCGTAAATTTGATAACTGTGGTTAAACTCTTCCTCTATCAAATTTACTGCAATTTTCTCATGTTGAGGCAACGAGTTCGTTTGAACATTTGGATTTGTATCCTTGAAGGATAATACCCCGTCCCTGACAAGCTTCTGTACATCGGACTTGAAGCCGAGACAATTTTCAATGTTGTGCCCCGGTCCTTCTTGATGGTAAGAGCAAGTTTGATCTGCTTTGAACCAAAAAGGAAGATTTTCTGGTACTGTAAGAGGAGACCTGGTCTAGATGTGCCCCTTGACCAGAAGTACTATAAACAGTTCTGCATACAACATTGGTATAGGTTCGAACCCTGGCGGTCGCATTGTACGGTTGTTATTGTTGTACTGAGGACAAGCCCGCTGAAGAGGTTGTTGTGTCCTTGTCTGATATTGTTGTTGATTTGGTTGGTTCTAAGCAACCTTAGGTTGATACGTTGGAGCTAGCGCAGGGTTAATAGTAGGAGTTACTACTGTTACTGGTTGATACCTTCGCCTTTGCTTTCCGAGAGAGATATTACCAATATCTTGCTCTTTTTTCTTAGGGAAAGCACTGCCGTATCTTTTGGTAATGCTTCATGGTCTGGTATCTTTGACCAGTCGTCCTTCTCAGACTGCTTCTTTAAGGCGTACTCCCATGTTCACCATCTCAGTGAAGTGGCTGGGCGCACTAACGACCATTCGGTCGCAATAGAATGAGCTTAAGGTTTTCAAAAAGATCTTGGTCATTTCTTTTTCCTCAAGAGGGGGACAGATCTGGGCGGTAATTTCACGCCATCTCTGAGCATATTCCTTACAAGTTTCCTTGTCCTTCTGTGACATTGCTCTGAGTTGATCTCTGTCTAGTGCCATGTCCAGGTTATACTTGTACTGCTGAACAAAGGCAGCACCAAGTTCTCTGAAAGTGACGATCTTGGTGCGGTTTAAACCCATGTACCATTTAAGTGCGGCACCGGTTAACTATCTTGGAAGTAATGGATCAGTAGCTGTTGATTCTCGGTCTGAGTTGACATCTTTTGAGTGTACATCACCAAATGACTTTGAGGGCAAGAGTTGCCCTTGTATTTTTCAAAGTCAGGCACCTTGAATTTGTGCGGGATTTTCACATTGGGGACCAAACAAAGGTTTGCGGCGTCCTTTCCGAATAGATCCTGGCCGCGAATGGCATGCAGTTCCTTCTGCATCTCCAAGAATTGTTCCTGGAACTCATTCATTTTATCGTACATATCTTCATTTCCACCAGAGATTCTTTGTGGAATCTGTCCTTCCGGGACAGTGTGTACCACGGGTTGTGGTATAGTCATTACGGCGGCAACTTTTGGTGCTTCCATGCCCCAAAGTTTGTAACCTTCAGAGGTTGCTGTCATTACTCTTGCATCTTCGCCTTCCCATAGTTTGTAACCTTCAGGCCCAGCGGTTCCTACAGCAGTTTTAGGGTCTTCAGTGACCGGCGGGATATATCCTTCAGGGATAAAGTTGATAGGCATGTCCTAGGGACGATCTTTAGGCATGTTGTACCGAGGATCACACATCTCTACTATGGGCGTAGATGTGATCTCTGAGATCACTTCCTTTGTTGTTGTCTCTGAGCTGCTGCTAGAGATTGCATGTCACTGTGAAGTTTTCTCAAATCTTCCTTCAAAGCGTCGATTTCTTCTCTCAGCTCTCTGTTCTATTCCTTGAGATCGTCCATTTTCTTTTGTTGATTGGCCCGAGTATTGTATGAATGAGACAGTTTGACTCTAGAATCGTGACACATACGTGAGATTCAAAGGTAAGAAGAATACGTTATGTGAGAATGATGAATGCAATGCAATGATATATATTAATTTTTTTTTTTGCTTTTAATAAAAAAGAAACTTCAATAATTATATTGCAAATAGAATGCAATGATATATATTGAATTTGAAGGATTGCGAAAATGGAAATATAGTATTTTACAAAGTGTTGTAAAGGAAAAGTCTAAGGTTATGTATCCTGAGTCCTCTATGAGGAGAGCTCAGGTGTTGGTTCTGGTATTTTCCTTTTCTTTGACCGGGGCTCTTCAGCCGTTGTCGGGTTGTCAGTCCTTTGCCAAGTGAAAGGAGCGGGCAAATTTCTCCGGTCTTCTTGATTTCTACAACATATTGCTCTAATATCTTAATCAAAGCATCCTTTTCTTTTAACAGTTGCTGAATTTTGGTACACTCTACATTGAGAATGCGATATTTGTTCTTCCAAGATTTCTTTTCCCGTTGAACTATGTTGAGAGTGACCTGGAGTTTTTCCGCATCAGACATAAAATAAAGGACAGATTCCTTTAGCGGAAGAACTTCTTGACGAAGGTAAGGCATCCTCAGCTTTAGGGCTCTAGTTTGTACCTAGTGGAGATAAGGTTCCACAGAGATACAGTCTGGTTTTCCTAGAGACTCACTTCCTTTCCTGTGAACATGTTGCCAGGAATGCACTATTTCTTTCTTTAGTGCCCTGTCATTTTCTCCTTCCTTGAAGAAAAGACCTTCCAGATGAACATTACGCGGGATATGCTTCATCGGGTATCCGAGTTGACGGCGAACTAAAATTGGATGATAGTTGATTCCTCCTTTAGTTCCTATGAGGGGTACATTAGGGAAATTTCCACATTTGTCAATGATCCTTATCCCGTCATAGATTCAATTGTACCATTCTATGTCAGAGTTGATAAGAGACATGATTCTATGTGACCAACGTAGAGTACTCTTATGATTCTAAAAAGTAGCAGACTTGGGTAAATGGAAAGTGAACCATTTGTAAAGCAGGGGTACACAGCATGTGATCATTCCTCCGCTGTACAAATTCCTTAAGTGTACAGAATGATAAGCATCTGCGAGCAAGGTTGGTACAGGGTTTCCAATCATAAATATCTTAATGGCGTTGGTATCGACGAAGTTATCGATGTTGGGAAAAGGGAATAACCCATATGTGAGTAGAACAAAGATATCTTCGAAAGCAGTTACGTTTCCTATACTTGTCAGTATAGGGCTTTCTCTATAAAAAATTTGGCCTGTAAACCTTGGATTCCTTCCTTAGTGGTCATGTGAGTCCTGACTTCTGACTCGTCCAAATAGATTGCTCTTGGAATGGTTTGATCTTTTGGAATTTCTTCTAGTCCAGAAAAGGGAGCTTGGTCAGTGATGGGTAAATCAGTCAGGTGATAGTACTCCTTCAGTGTTGGTGCTAGTTAATAATCCGGGAATGTGAAACAGTGATAAACCAGATCGTAAAACTGAATCAGAGTAGACAGGATTCCTTCAACTACATGGACCCTTAACAGAGACAGCAGTCCTCCGTACTTAGCTCTGAAAGCATCAGGGTTGGTGATCATCCTTGCCAACCCCCTTAAATCCTCTACTTTTGGAGCCTCGAAGATGTACTTGTGTGTCTTCCTTCTACCGAAATCCATAACGCAATCTTTCTCTCTGATATTTGCAATCATTATTTTAGTTTAATTTGAAAAGAGAGAGAAGAGAAAAGAAGATTTTTTCCTTTGTTTAAGAGTTTTTTTTAAATGAATGCATGAATGCAGCACACAAAAACATTGAAAAAACATGAGTTCAAGGGTTCAACGTCACGAGCATGGAGTCATGGCTCTACCCATCCCCAAAGGTTGTATTCTGGTGAATTTTTGTACCTGTAGAACGGGTTAAAAGTTCCCAAAATCATTGACCCCCTTAGGGATAGCAACAACAAGTTGGTTCACTCGAGCGAGCTGTAGCATCCTAGGGTAATCTCAATTGAGGGTAGTATTGCGTGTCAACTATTTCCGATAGCTACCGCACTACCAAATGGCGACATGGTTATTGTCTACTAAATCCTCAGTTTCACAGATACCACATTGGGACAATCTGCCTTCACAACGGAGTCGTTAAGCATTGAATCCGCAAAGGGCGTCTCCACTGATTTGATGGTCTACCCGGATAGCTTATTCGTGATTCACTCCCTGTAAGACTATCCATCTATGCCATCACCTATCTTAGGGTTCTCTCATACTTTCCACATGCGACATCACTCGCATTCCCATTAGCAGAAAAATAAACACGGATATCAAGTAGGAAAAGCGATATATATATATATAATATAATTCCTAAAATTAACATCCTAGACCTCTTAGGAATTCTAATCCTAGTCCTAGATAGATCAATGACTTTCCCCAGCAGAGTTGCCATTTCACTGTAGCGTGCAATTTTTGTCGGTAACGCGACCACCTTATCACCATGGGTTTCTCCTCACCGTAATGGTAGGAGTGGGGTGCTACTTTCTGATTTCTTATTTATCCCATGTAGCTTGAAGGGAAAGGGAAGCTATCTAAAACTAACCTTACACGTGATTTTTTAACTGAACAAACGCTTAAAGAGATTCGGGGAGTTCGGGGTCAGGTTATACAATGGGGAGTTGTCAGTTACCCATCCTATATGTGGTTATCCACAGGTTGTTAGTAATAGGTTCTACTTTTATACTTGATGGTGTTTATCTGTTGATGGGTTGAGAAAGTTTCTTCTTTGGGAGATATGAGAGAGAGAAAGTTTTTGATGATTTTGGTGAGGTACCTTACCTCAGTTTTGATCGATGTGAAGGTACTGGACCTAGAGTGTTTGATTAGTATGCGAAGGTACTGGACCTAGAGTTTTTTATTGGTATGCTCGCTAAGATTTTGCAATCTTATGCCTACGTATTCCCGTTTAAAGAAACAGGGAAATCAGAGCAATCGTAGTTCCTCCTATTCTATGGGAGGAAAAAGATGTTTTGGTGTCTGGTTCAAAGCCCAAGATTGAAGCTAAAGGTTATTTGTGTCTTGTTCAAAGCCCAAGATTGAAGCTAAAAGTTTTGACTGAGAGAGAATTTGTCATCTCTAAAGGGAGACATCTTGTCTTTTTATCACAACTGTTGGGTGACTGTTTATAAAGGAAAATTACTTTAACTAGGGTATGAGGATCCAGCAATGCTATAATTTCTTTTATAGGGATTTGTCTTGAAGGAGGAAACTTTAACTCAGCTTGAGCAATACCATTTTTCCTTAGGAGTCTTTCATGCTAAGAGAGGGACAGTGGCGTGGATGTAAATAATCCAGAGGCTAGCCAATTACAACAATTAGATGAAAGAGGAAGCTTTACCAGGATAAGAGATGGAAGACAACTTGGATTTTTGAATCAACAAGTGTGCCACTTATAGCAGTTATTTGGGATTAGGGTTTGTTTGGTTTGTTTGTTTTGATGTGTGATAACACAGAGAAATGTCTTCCTACATAGAGATTTTGATTTCCTCTGAAGGGATGTTGATTTTTGTGTGCCTTGATCAAAGCCCAAGGTTGAAGCTAAGAGATTAATTGACTCCACTTGGGAAGTCCTTATACAAAGCCTAAGAGGAGGCTCGAAAAGACTGACTTAACAAGAGAGTATTTATCTGTATTGTACAAAGCCCAAGATTCAGGCTAGAAAGAGACTGACTCTTTTGGGGATATAATTATACAAAGCCTAAGAGGAGGCTGAAAGTTAACTTTTCCGGGGAAATATTTTGTTTGTCTTGTACAAAGCCCAAGATTGAGGCTAAAAGGGATTTTTGACTCTATTGGTGAGAGGTTTTATCTGTCTTGTACAAAGCCCAAGATTGAGGCTAAAAGAAGATTGACTCTGCTGGAGAGATTTATACGGTGTCTTGTACAAAGCCCAAGATTGAGGCTGAAAAAGAAACTGACTCTGTGGGAAAGAAATCTTTATCTATCTTGTAAAAAGCCCAAGATTGAGGCTAAAATGAGACTGACTCAACAAGAGAGTATTTTATTTGGTGTCTTGTACAAAGCCCAAGATTGAGGCTGAAATGTAGTTGACTGACTTAGCTGAGGATTTTTAGGTGTCTTGTACAAAGCCCAAGATTGAGGCTGGCCTTACTGAGGAAAATCATTATACAAAGCCTAAGAGAAGGCTGAAAAGAAAATTAATTCTGCTTAGGGATATTATTTCTCAAAACCTAAAAGAAGGATGGGGGGAATTGACTCCGCTGGGGAAGATATTTGTCCCAAGCTTAAGAGAAGGTTATGAAGATTTTGACTTTGGAGGAGAAAGTTTATATATGTCTTGTACAAAGCCCAAGATTGAGGCTAAAAGAATGACTCAACAAGAGAGTTTTTATAGTGTCTTGTACAAAGCCCAAGATTGAGGCTGAAAAAGCTGGGGAAAAATCATTATACAAAGCCTAAGAGGAGGCTGAAAAAGGTCGACTCAACAAGAGAGTGCTTTGAGGTGACTGATCAACAAGAGAGTGCTTTTAAGAAATAAGATTTTACTCAACAAGAGAGTGAGGAAAGGTGATTGACTCAACAAGAGAGTACTTTATTTGTCTTGTACAAAGCCCAAGATTGAGGCTAAACAGTGGGTTAACTCAACAAGAGAATGATGGTCTTAACAAGAGAGTGCTTTTGAGGCTAACTCTGCTGAGGAAAGTCATTATACAAAGCCTAAGAGGAGGCTGTCTTCTACTGAGGATTATTGAGATCCAGAGGTGTAGCTTGCGATTTTTGTCGGTGACGCGACCACCTTATCGCAGAGAATGGTTTTTTCCTCAATGAAGAGGAGGGGGTGCTACTTTCTGATTTCTTATTTATCCCGTGAAGTTGGAAGGGAAAGGGAAGCTATCTAAAACTAACCTTGCACGCGAATGTTTAACTGAACAAATGCTTAAAGAGATTCGGGGAGTTCGGGGTCAGGTTATACAATAGGGAGTTGTCAATTACCCATCCTATATGTGGTTATCCATAGGTTGTTAGCTTTAGGTTTCGCTTTGTACTTGATAGTGTTTATCCGTTAATGGGTTGGGAAAGTTTCTTGGGAAGTATGAGAGGGAGAGTGAGTTTTTATTGATGTTCAGGTTTTCCGATGTTTTTGGTAAGGTATTGGACCTAAGTTTTGATTGATATGAAGGTACTGGACCTAGAGTTTTGGTTTTGTATGCTCGCTAAGATGTCGCAATCTTATGCCTGCGTATTCCCGTTTAAATGAAATAGGGAAATCAGAGCAATCATAGTTCCTCCTATTCTAAGGGAGGAAAGAGATATTTTGGTGTCTTGTTCAAAGCCCAAGATTGAAGCTAAAAGGTTTATTTGTGTCTTGTTCAAAGCCCAAGATTGAAGCTAAAAGGTTTGACTGAGGGAGCGAATTTGTCATCTCTAAAGGGAGACATCTAGTCTGTTTATCACAATTGTTGGGTGACTGTTTATAAAGGAGGATTACTTTAACTGGGATATGTAAATCCTGCAATGCCATAATTTCCTTTATGAGGAATTTGTCCTGAAGGAGAAAACTTTAACTCTGTGTAGAGCAATGCCATCTTTCCTTAGGAATTCCTCATGCTAAGAGAGGGACAATGGCGTGGATGTAAATAATCCATAGGCTTGCCGTTTACAGCAATTAGATGAAAGAGAGGATTTACCAGGATAAAAGATGGGCAACAACTTGGATATTTGAATCAACAAGTGTGCCTCTTATAGCAGTTATCTGGGATTAGGGTTTGTTTTGAATGTCTGTTTTGATAAGTGATAAACAGAGAAATGACTTCCTACAGAAGGATTTTGATTTCCTCTGAGGAGATGTTGATTTTTGTGTGCCTTGATCAAAGCCCAAGGTTAAAGCTAAGAGGTTGATTGACTCTACTAGGGAAGTCCTTATACAAAGCCTAAGAGGAGGCTAAAAAAGACTGACTCAACAAGAGAGTGTTTATATGTGTCTTGTATAAAGCCAAAGATTGAGGCTCAAAAGAAACTGACTCTTTTGAGGATATCATTATATAAAGACTAAGAGGAGGCTAAAAGTTGACTTTTAAGGGGCAATATTTTGTCTGTCTTGTACAAAGCCCAAGATTGAGGCTAAAATTAATTTTGACTCCGTTGGGGAGGGTTTGTATGTGTCTTGTACAAAGCCCAAGATTGAGGCTGAAGAGAAGACTAACTCTATGAGAAAGAAATCTATATCTGTCTTGTACAAAGCCCAAGATTGAGGCTAAAGAGACTTTACTGACTTAGCTGAGGGTATTTTAAGTGTCTTGTACAAAGCCCAAGATTGAGGCTGAAATGAGTTTGACTCTGTTGGAGAGTATTATCTATCTTGTACAAAGCCCAAGATTGATGCTGAAAAAGAGGATTGACTCTACTTAGGAAATTTATTTGGTCTTGTACAAAGCCCAAGATTGAGGCTGAAAGGGTTTGACTCAACAAGAGAGTGCTTTCATCTGTCCTGTGCGAAGCCCAGGATTGTGGTTGAATAAGCTGGAGAGATCATTATACAAAGCCTAAGAAGAGGCTATCTTCTGCTAGGGAAAATCTTTATACCGAGCCTAAGACGAGGCTAGAAAATGATTGACTCAACAAGAGAGGGTTTTTATCTATCATGTACAAACCCCAATATTGAGGCTAAAAAGGGTGGACTCAACAAGAGAGTGTTGAAAGGTGATTGACTTAACAAGAGAGTCTGAAAGGGTGATTGACTCAACAAGAGAGTCTGAAAAGGGTGATTGACTCAATAAGAGATTCTGAAAAGGTTAGCTCTGTTGGGGAGAAAATATTTGTACAAAGCCCAAGAGGAGGCTAACTGTATTGAGGAAAGGAAGAATCATTATACAAAGCCTAAGAGGAGGCTAGCTTCTGCTGGGGGATTAATGAGATCCGGAGGCAGGTCAAAATGAAGAATCAACTCTCACTGAGGGTTACAGAAGAGTTGAGGTATCAGATACCTTGAAGTTTGATTTGGGATAATGTTATACTGATGATAAATTGACCCTTGCTGGGGATTTTTAGGAGAGAGACTGGGTTTTAGCTTTGTTGGAGATTGATCCAGAATGACCAGGGTTTCTCCTATATTTGTAAGGTGCTTGAGAATTTATTTGAGATCCTGAGGAGATTAGACTGTCCAAGTCTACTGGTATGGGAGAGTTTATATTTGTATGATGCCCACGAGGAGGCAGGTGTTTTTAAGGGATGAGTATCAACCCTAAATTGGTTTGATGTTTTGACACTGGAAAGACTGCCCTAGCCAAGGATGACTAAGTTTTGTCTTATACCTTTAAGAGGTCTTCTGGGTCCTTGTATTAAGCCCAAGAGAAGGCATGAGAACTTCTAAGAAGCCGAAGGGTGCTTGTACAAAGCCCAAGAGGAGGCAGGAATGCTTTTAGGAAGTCTGTGGGTCCAAACTTAAGAAGAGTTCAAGAAAAGTTTCACCGGGAATAATCTTTTCTTTAGTGAACAGTTCTAGGGTTTAAAGAAATTCAAGAGAAGTTTCACCGGGAATTAATCCTCTCTGGGGGAAACTGAATTTCTTTAACAAGTTCTAATAGTGACAGTCTGAGAAAAGTTTCACCAGGAATAATGACTTTCTCTTTGTTCCATATTGTTTAAGCCCAAGAGAAGGCAAGATTGTATCTGGAAATCCTATGGGGATCTAGTTTTGACTGTATTAAAGAGTGACCAACTGGCTTTACCTAGTTCTAGACCTAGTTGCCGGGAAAAACTCTAAGCAGATATACAAGTATATATACAGTTGATATATGACAAGTATTTAAAAAGGGTATGAAAGAAGGACTTACAGGGGAGCAGCTTCCTACAATACAGTTATATATATATGAAAGCAAGTAAATGAAAGCTGATAAAAACTTACAGGTGAGCAAGCTTCCATGTTGTTCAAACAAATATATACATGTATATGTGCAAGTAAGTAAAAGAAAGCGGATAAAAACTTACAGGCGAGCAAGCTTCCATAGCTGTATTGTTAGTTTTAAAGATATTAAAGAAAGTTTTGGTAACAACTGTACATTTGAACCTAAATCAAAGGGAAGTTATTTTTGAAAAGATTGTTGGGGCTTATACTCAAGGAGAGGCCCAGATGAAAAACAGTAATTGTACTGTTGTTTGTAAACTGTACTGGGGCTTATACAATGATTGAGGCCCAAAGAGGTTTTCTGTACAAAGGGATGGGTCTTACAACTCAAGGAGAGGCCCAAAAGTTTGAAAAAAGAAAAGAAATGGGACTTACAACACAAGGGTAGGCCCAGTTGATTTTGATTTGAAATGGAGATCGCGTCGAGATTTTCTAAAACACAGTGGGACTTATACAATGACTGAGGCCCAAAATTATTTATGTACAAAGGGGGTTGGGTCTTACACTCTATTAGAGGCCCAAAAGTTTATTTTTGCACAAGTGATGGGGCTTACAGCTCAAGGAGAGACCCAAGTGATTTGATTTTGAACTGGCGATCGTGCCGAGGTTTTTGAAAATGTGTTGGGACTTATACAATGTCTGAGGCCCAAAAAGGTTTTTGTTAAGAAAATGATTGGGTCTTACACTCTATTAGAGGCCCAGGGTGTTTTGAAAAGGTCTGATAAAAGATCAAAATCAAAGAAACCCTAATTTCATTTTCTTTTAAAAGTAATTCTTTAATGAAAATCAATAAAAATACCAAATAAGTTTAAATAAACTACTTGTGATTTTTGTTTGAGGTTTGAAAAGTGAGGTTTTAATCACAAGATGATTTAGAACTCATTTGGTTTTGATTTTCAAGATAAAAATTCACTTTTAAAATGTTTAAAAACAATAAAAATGAATTTATTCACAAAATATATTAAATAAATAATATAAATCTGATTTTTTGTAGAATAAAATACTCTAATATTTTTGTGATTTTTCAGAAAAAGAACCAATCAAAAATGATTAAAATTGAATGAGAAATTAATTTTCCAAATCATTAACAAAAATAATATGAAAAATATTAAAAATGGGACAAGTGATAAAAAAGAGGTCTGGGGCGAGGAGGATTCAAACCCCAGACCTCTCGCTCGCTAAATACACACAAACCAATTGATCAACCACTGGGGCGAAATGCCAATTCATTTAATATATGGCAAGAAATAAATATATAGTAAAACAAGTTGGATTTTTGAAGAATGGCGCCATGGCCATCTTCATCCTCAAGCTCAGATACGTGAAGCCTCCTATCTCACTCATCTCTCAACCATTTCACATGATCCAAATATGAAAATCGTGCGTTTTCAGATGAGGAACACAATGGCAATACTCAATTTTATTGAAATTAAGTGAATCAAAATATAATCTGATAAAACCTGAAGAACCCTAAAATTGGCATGAACTCAATGAAATCCTATACACAAATTGTAAACAATAATTGAGTGTGGGTAAATGATCTACAAACATCCAGAAACACGATGGTAACAAGAAAATATGTTCATGATGCATGATTCATTGAGTTTGAGAGTTCAAGTTTTACCTCTGCAAGTGAGAATCAAATTCTGGTTTGGAGGTGTTACAGATGAGTTTCAATGATTTAGACAGCTTCCTTGTACCTCAATGGATGTGTTTGAGTGTTTAGGTTGATTGGAAAACCTCTGGATTGATCAACCTGATTCCTTCTACAGCTAGTCATGAGTCTTATGCAATTGGGTGGCCATTTGGTGATTTTGATGTTACAGATGGGATGTAATGGTTTAGATCACTCATATATGTTGTGTGTGAGGTGTGTGAACCATTGGTTTGAGTTGCATTGGCCTCCAACTCAAAACCCGATAGTGTTTTCTCAAGAACAATGAAATTTGGAGTTTAAGAAGGAAATGAGAGAAAGAAATGTTGTAAGCTGCTTTGGTGTAGTTTCAATGATCAGTTAGGACCTCTATTTATAGTGGATCAACTCTTGTCTTGGAGGAATAGTGAATGGCTGCAAGATCAGATCACATTCAATGGCTTTGGCTTGGTGGCATTTCTTCTCATGCAAGGCAAACTAGCTTCTCCCAAGAGCAGGGCTATGTCTTGACCAAATCAACATTCTTCAGATGTTTTAATTGTTTTTTAAGTGAGCATCTTGACTGAGTAGAGTGGCTTTATTGAAAGTGCACTATTTCACATAAATGCCTTTGAATTCAAGGCATAATGTGACAAAATGCATTAACCTCAAGTTGGAAGATCCCTTGGCTTTTTGACTCAACTTTGTAGGTTGGATCAGATAGATGAGGATCAAATTGGATGAATGTGGCATAGTGACCCTAGGCCTTGACTCAAAAATCATGTAAAGCAAGAAAACATGCAAATTGGTTTTTCATGACAGCCTTGCCATGGTGTTTTGCAGCAGCCATAACTCTTGGCTCAAGCTGAGTTGTTTCATGCCAATAAGTTCCTTGGATTATAGGAAATATGCACAATAACTTTGATGTTTACATCTTGAATTGATTCAGCCTAGAACTATATGAAACAGCCCTCCAAGTTTTGGTGTTTCACTTGAAATCTGCCTTGGGCAGAATTTCTTCTAAGTGTTGGAAAAATGCACTTTTCATGTTTTTTAGTGATTTTGACCAAATCATAACTTGAAATCCATGAGGAATTGGAATGAGATGTAGTTGACACTTTTGAAGTATGTAATGAGAGCTTCCCTCTGAGCTTTGAATGGGAGAGAAAGGCCTTAGGGTTTGGGAGATATGGCCTTGCAAAGTTGGTACCCTTGCCACTTTGTTCCATAACTTAGAAAAATTATTAGTTTTTTATGGTTATGCCTTTAGCAAGTTAACTCACTTTCTTTGATTTTTCTTGATGAAATGACAAAAAATCCAAAAAGTCAAACTTGGACTTTTGTACAGTTGACTTTTTTATCAGATGAAATTTTGACTTTGGGATCCTTTTGTGAAATCAATCCTTGGGCTTAATTAAACTTCATGGATGGCCTCCAAGGGTATTTATGAAAGTCTTGGACCCCTCCCCAAGGTTTGAGATCAAGTGTAGGCCAACAGTCAAGGATAGGGTTGACTTTTTTATCAGAAACCCTAATTTGTGATCAGATGGTTTTGAGTTCTTGTGGCTTATGACTTGAGCTCTTTGAGTCAATCAAATCTTGTAAACATGTCAAAATGATGTATTTGATGTCTTTGAAGTTCATCTTGAAGCTTCAATCTATGCCTCACTTCACAAGTTAACCCAAGGGTTGAAATAGGTCAAAACCCTAATTCCTAATTTTTTGATAGATGGACCCTCAAGGTGATTTTGCCATTGTGGATGGGCTCTTGAGATCCTTTTGAGCTTTTTTTGACCATACATTGAGGTATTGGCTCATGCCCAGATGAAAAATTTTCATTTGGTGGCCTTGGTCGACCAAAACTCTAATTTGGTGACACAGGCGATCTTGAGACTTAATCCACTTGGAATGTTGCAACTTTGTGCTTGATTCTTGATGTGGGATTCCTCTTGATCCTTCACGGATGTTTGAGGGGTTAGACAAGTTGAAGATCATGGCATTTCTTGATTGATCCTTTGTCTAAGTGTTTTGAGAGGGCTCAAAACCCTAATTCTTGATTATACTAAATGCTCAATCCTCTTTTAGAAGATTGATGAGGCATGTAAGTACATCCATATTGTGATGATGATTTGTACAATGATGGGAAATCTTGGTGGTCAAAATTTGGGGTATGACAGATGCCCCTATTTAATCTTCTTGGACCCGAAGGTATGAATGGTGAAGGTATTCGGGCATTCGGGGTGCAAAGGATTAAATATCGGAATACCCGAAATTTTGATGGTGGTTATGAATGGCTGCTTGCTCATCCATCTTCGTTTGCTAAGCAATGATGCTTAGAAAAGGTAAAAAGAACTTCCCCTCGATCCTGGTCTTTAGCCACGGAACTGGTCTAAGTTTCTGAAATAAACTTCCCCTCGATCCTGGTCTTCAGCCAAGGAACTGGTCTTAGTTTCTTTCGTCAATAAAATTCCCCTCAATCCTGGTCTTTAACCACGGAACTAGTCTCAATTTCTGATATGAACTTCCCCTCGATCCTGGTTTTTAGCCACGGAACTCGTCTCAGTTTCTGATATAAACTTCCCCTCGATCCTGGTCTTCAGCTAAGGAACTGGTCTCAGTTTCTAATGTAAACTTCCCCTCGATCCTGGTCTTTAGCCAAGGAACTGGTCAAAGTTTCTGAAATAAACTTCCCCTCGATCCTGGTCTTCAGCCAAGGAACAGGTCTTAGTTTCTTCGTCAATAAACTTTCTTGACAAGGGACGCTATTTGTAGCGGTTTTCTTCAAACTTCTCGCTGAATTTTCCTGGGAAGATGCCATTTGATGCGAAAAAGGTTTGATGTCAGACTTGCTGGGGAAACCCGTTGTCTAAGTTGTAGAGGTGTTCAAACTTCTCTGTTGGAGACGTCATTTGTTGACTCTACTGGGGAAAACGAGTCTCTTGAGAGACTGTTTCCTGCTTAGGGATATTACATCATATTTTTCCCCGAGATCTTCTCGGAGAAATGCCATGTGATGTAATCCAATTTTGAGGTGCTGATGACTTCATTTTCATTGACTCTCTTGGAGAGAAAAATCAATGTGTTGCTGAGAGTCTTCGGTTGAGGGGCTTTCTCTGGGGATTTTCCTTAATCCGGAAAAGCAAAGATATCATCTTCAATGATGAGGAGTGATGTTCCGAAGGTGTCTATTGAATATCTTCTTATCTTTCAGAGGTTCAAGTTATCAAGGCGATCGAGGACTGGTCCCAGATCTAGAATAAACTGAGGGAGAGATTGCTCAGATGATACATTTCCTGACGAGGAAAGAACTGACAACTTGATTGACAAGAGGACTTTATCACTTAGGGATGAACATGACCAAAGTGATAATAATGCAATGTGAATATGAACGTGAATCAATTATGCATGATGTATGTATGTTTATGCTGACAAAACTGACGCAACATACAGACTAATAGATGAACACGACTGGATACTCAGCCACTGCGGGGGATAACAGGTATCATTGGTTCAAAATAACAATCTTGCCCTGCTTGGGAGAGGCGGCCCCCGGGGGGAGAAAGAATTGTTCAATTGGTCTTAAGAGATATGAACTCTGCCGAGATGTCAGATGAAACATGGTATCTGACACGGTTAATCCTTCATTCAGGTGTACTTGTTTAGAAGGAGTACTTTGATTCTGCACTTTGAGGTTCAATTACTTCCGGAGAAGCGATTGATGTTTTTTTTGAAGTTCACAGTCAAAAGGAATTACCATCATTGTTTTAAAAGCAGAAAAATTTTGACAAGTAAATTCATTTTTTTGTTTTATTTCAAGAATCGTTGATCATGTTAAAACATCATTCTGTAAAGCTAAAACAAATAAGAATTGCAAACAAAATCACTAGGGCTCAAATTTTTTTGATAGAATGGAAATCAGCCAAGCGCGTGATCCCATAGAGTATTTACAAAGTTTAGAAAATGGTAATTTACAGGAAAAAGGGCTACATTGAAACATAACGACTGCTATCCTTCTACCAACTTTGAATTCTGGACATCATGAGCTTCTGTCGAAGATGACCTTGACTAGAGTTTTCCTAATGGATGGCATTACTGCTGAGGGATTCAACCTTGTCAGACGTAGTTACTTGCCATTAATCCCTAATTTTTGCCTAGATTGTACTTTGAGATTTCCAATCCATCGGGATGATTTTTGCTTTTGTCTCTAATTTTTGCCTGGACGGCCCTTTCGGGTTTTCAATCCACCGAGACATTTTTTCTTTTTTTTATATATTTAGGCGAAGTATTTCTTGACTGTGTCAACATTCGTGGGGTAGGCAAATTCCTCTCCATCCATGGTTGCAAGTCTCAAGGCGCCGCCTGAGAAAGCTTTCTTTACCACGTAGGGGCCATCATAATTCGGAGTCCATTTGCCCCGGGACTCAATAAGGAATGATTGTATCCTCTTGAGCACGAGGTCTCCTTTCCTGAAGACACGGGGTCGAACCTTTTTTCCAAATGCTTTCTTCATTCTTTGTTGATACAACTGACCGTGGCATAGAGCCGTTATTCGCTTTTCTTTGATCAGATTCAGTTCATCGTGCCTGCTTTGGCACCATTCAGCTTATGTTAGCTTAGCTTCCATCAATACCTGGATTGATGGGATCTCTACTTCTATGGGGAGGACTTCTTCTATGCCATATACTAGAGAGAAAGGGGTTGCCCCTGTTGAAGTACGGACAGATGTGCGATAACCATGAAGAGCAAAGGGCAACATTTCATGCTAGTCTTTGTAGGTTACAACCATCTTTTGAACAATTTTCTTGATATTCTACCACTCCATTCATCTTGGGTCGGTAGGGAGATGAGTTATGGTGTTCAATTTTGAACTCAGCGCACAACTCCTTCATCATCTATTGTTCAAGTTAGATCCATTATCAGTAATGATCTGGCTTGGAACACCATAATGACAGATGATATTGTTCTTGATAAAGTGGACCACGACTTGTCGGGTTACATTGGCGTATGATGTCGCTTCGACCCATTTGGTGAAGTAATCAATGGCTACCAGGATGAACCGATGTCCGTTTGAGGCTTTGGGTTCAATTATACCAATCATGTCGATTCCCCATATAGAAAAAGGCCATGGGGAAGAGAGGACTTTGAGATGCATTGGCGGTACATGGATTTTGTCTGAGTATATCTGACACTTGTGACACGCCCTCATGTACTTGTGGCAATCGGATTTCATTGTCAACCAATAGTACCTGACTCTTAGAATTTTTCTCGCCAATATGTGTCCGTTGGCATGAGTGCCAAAGGATCCTTCGTGAATTTCTTTTATCAGCATGTTTACCTCTGGCCTGTCTACACATCGGAGCAAGAACATGTCAAAGTTTTTCTTATAGAGTGTGTCACCGCTCAGGAAGAAGCTGCCTGCTAGCCTTCTGAGGGTCTTTCTATCTTTTCTGGATGCCCCGGGTGGGTACTATTGTTTCTGAAGGAAGCATTTGATATCATGATACCAAGGTTTGTCGTCTATGACTGCTTCAATTGCGAAGATGTAAGCGGGCCATTCAAGGCGCATTATGTCAATCTTAGGTATGTCATTCCATTGACCTACACTAATCATGGAAAAGAGAGTGGCTAATGCATCAGCCATGTGATTCTCTTCACATGGGATGTGATGAAACTCGATTCTGTTGAAGAATGGTAACAACCTTCTCACGTAGTCTTTGTAAGGAATCAATCCTGATTTCTATGTGTTCCAATCTCCTTTTATTTGATTGATAACCAGGCCTAAGTCTCCGTACACATCCAAGTTCTTAATCCTTAAGTCAATTGCTTCTTCGAGACCCATGATACAAGCTTCGTATTCGGCCTCGTTGTTTGTGCCCTTGAATGTTAATCTGGCAGTGAAAGGAATATGGGTACCCTGAGGTGTAATGATGATTGCCCCAATTCCGTTTCCATAATGGTTGACAGCTACGTCAAAGATTAGTCCCCATTGTGAACCTGGTTCTGGCCCTTCACTGGGTAGCGGTTCATCGCAATCTTTCATTTTTAAGTACATGACATCTTCGTCTGGGAAGTCAAATTCGATTGATTCTTGATTGTCAATCAGTTGATGAGCCAAATGATCAGCTAAAATACTTCCTTTGACGGCTTTCTGAGCATGGTACTCGATGTCATATTTTGATAACAACATCTACCAACGGGCGATCCTTCCCGTAAGAGCAGGATTTTCAAAGACATACTTGATTGGATCTTTTTCGGAAATTAACCAAGTAGTGTGAAAAATCATTTACTGGCGAAGACGCTTGGCTGCCCAAGCCAGAGCATAGCAAGTTTTCTCGAGCATTGTGTACCGAGTTTCACAGTCCGTGAATTTCTTGTTTAAGTAGTAAATGGCAGACTCTTTTCTTTTTGTTTCGTTTTTTTGGCCAAGTACACAATCCATTGAGTCTTCCAAGACTGTTAAATAGATGATCAGTGGTCTTCCCTCCACTTGAGTTGATAGGATAGGTGGGTTCGACAGGTATTCCTTGATATTGTCGAAGGCAATTTGGCAGTCTTCTGTCCATATGCAATCCTGATTCTTTTTGAGTAATTTGAAGATTCGCGCGCATGTTGCAGTCATGAGGAATATGAATCTGGAAATGTAGTTCAAACGTCCCAGGAATCCTCTGACTTGTTTTTCAGTCTTTGGAGAAGGCATTTCTTGAATGGCCTTGACCTTGTTAGGATCAACCTCAATTCCTTTCTGGCTGACGATGAACCCTAAAAGTTTCCCTGAGCGTACACCGAATGTGCATTTGTTGGGATTCAAGCGGAGTTTGTATTTCCTCAGACGCTCAAATAGTTTTGACATGTGGGTCACATGCTCCTCTTCTGTCTTAGATTTGGCAATCATATCATCGACATACACTTTTATTTCTTTGTGTATCATGTCGTGAAACAAAGTAGTCATGTCATTTTGATAGGTTTCCCCGGAGTTCTTCAAACCGAACGGCATTACCTTGTAACAAAATGTGCCCCATGGGGTGATGAATGAAGTTTTCTCCATGTCTTCCGGCGCCATTTTGATCTGATTATAGCCCGAGAACCCACCCATGAAGGAGAATACTTTGAATTTTGTTGTACTGTCTACCAGCATGTCTATGTGCGGTAGGGAAAAGTTATCCTTTGGACTGGCTTTGTTCAGATCCCTGTAATCTACACACATTCTGACCTTTCCGTCCTTTTTCGGAACTGGTACTATGTTAGCTAACCATTGAGGATATTCTGATGTAGCGAGGAAACCCGCGTCAATCTGTTTCTGTACTTCCTCTTTGATTTTGATGGCCATATCTGGATGAGTTCTTCTCAACCTTTGCTTTACTGGCGGACATTCTGACTTTAATGGTAAACGATGTTCCACGATGCTGGTATCCAACCCTGGCATGTCCTGATAGGACCAAGCAAACACATCGGGAAATTCTTTGAGAAGCTCTATCAAGTCTTCTTTGACTGTCGGATCGAGCAGTGCCCCAATCTTGACTTCTTTTTTCTCTTCCCCTGCACCCAAATTTGCTGTTTCCAACGGCTCTTTGTGAGGTTCAATGGACCTTTCCTCTTGGCTGAGTAGTCAGGAGATCTCTTCTGGAATTTCTTTGTCATTTTCTTCTTCAGCCTCAAATATCGGGAATTCAAAGTTGGGAGAAGGCGTTGGATCGTATGTTTCAATGGGGTTTAAAACAAGCAATCTGCATGGCGTGATGATTGTTTTTATAAGAGATAGAGAGAATGCAAGAGTGTGTGCAGTGTATTTTCTGAAAAATTCTTGTTTTTATTATTTTGAGTTGTTTTTTGGATTACCATTTTTTGAAAAAAATGAAAAGCGAAAACAACAATAAATGCAGAAATTACAGAACGACGTTATTTTATTTATGATTTTGTCGATTCTTGAAACTACAACCCTATAAAACAAAACTCTGTTGCTTTGGGCGAAGCGAAGAGAGACATTTACAGAAAGTGAGCCCTATCAAAACATTCGTTTCACCTGGGCAGGGTGAAAGGTTAAAACAAAGACGACAATTACTTAGAATTATGAACGACTTTCGGGACATCGACAACAACCCATTGGCGGTGAACTCCTCGGTGAATCACAAAGTATGGTACCTTCCTTCGTGGTTTGTCTTTAGAAATGACACTGATTTCTGATGGAGCAGGATCGTTGGAGTCTGTCTCCTAGGCATAATTGTCATAGACGAATTCTTCTGTTGCATCTTGCTCAGTGTTTTTACTCTCAGGTGGATCTCCCCATCCAGTGGGCTGGATGTCTTCGAGCCTGTTACGAGAACTTTCATGAGTGGTGTACTTGACCAAGAAGTCGTACTTGCCACTCAGTTGTCCTAAGGTGTCCCATACTTCTTTGGACCTGGAGGAGTCATCCCTCTCGATGACGTTGACCTTAGGAAAAGCGTAGTTAAGGAACTCTTGTCCTGCAATCTTTGCAAACTCATCGTCGTGCTGGATATTTTCTGAATTCCCTGAGTAATAATCCCATGATTTAGTGGGGATGCAGGTATTCTTTTCAATGATGCTCAGCTGATATGCATCGTTGGGCTGACTTTTTTTCCCCAAGTCCTCTGGGTATGGCTGCCAGATCGGCAAGCCATCCATTGGGTCATAATAGTCATAATCAAAGTTGACTTTCATTGGAGTGTCCTCCTCTAATGAGTTGGGTGGAGCACGTCATCCTTCTGGATTATAATCTCCGTATATCATTTTAACGTCTGATCTTGGTATATATCTCGGACTCTGCGCGGGATAGAAAAATGGCGTATGCGCCTCTCCCTGAGACATATAACCGTCCTCGTTGAGATTTCCACTCTTCATCTGTATCTGAGGAATCACCCTCGTTGATGGTATGTACTTCTTGAGACACTGGGTGAAGGAAACCTCCACTGTGGAAGAAGTCCTAAATGAGATCAAAACTTTCATCGTTAGTAGGAGTCTGGGTATAGGTTAAGGAAAAACCAAGACCTTTCTTTGTCTTGTTGTCAGTAGGAATGACAAGTTGTTCCTACCCTTTTGCATTGTTACTTTTGATCACTTCGAGAGCATCTTTGTACAAGGAAATCGATGTTCCTTTTTCTGATTGATTCTCATTGCTCACCAAAAGTGCTTGGAACTGGGTTCCAATAACCTCCTCTGGTTCTACACAAGTGGACGACGATAAGTTGCTCATGATCAAGGCTTCCTCTCCACAGACTGTGACTAATTGGTCATTCTTGACGAACTTCAGCTTTTGGTGAAGTGTCAAAGTGACTGGCCCAGCCTCGTGTATCCAAGACCTTCCTAACCAACAGTTGTATGCTGCCCGGATGTCCAAGACCTGGAAAGTGACTTGGAAAGTGTGAGGACCGATAGTTATGGGAAGGTCGATTTCGTCGATAACTGTGTTTTAGGATCTGTCAAAAGCTTTGACGATGACCTCACTGCCTCTCATCGGAGATCCTTGAAATGATAGTTGCAATAGAGTAGATTTCTGTATAACATTTAGAGCTTATCTGGTGTCCACCAGTACGTTGGCTAAATCATCGTCCTGGCAGTTCACTGTAATGTTAAGTGCCATGTTGTGATGTTTGCCTTCTTCTGGCAGTTCCTCATCACTGAATCCTAAGTTGTTGCAGGAAGTGATGTTGGAGATGATGTTGTCAAATTGTCTTATTGTCACATCTTGTTCCACAAAGGCTTGCTCTAAGACTTTCTGTAGAGCTTCCCAAAGAGATAGCATAGAGATTCATGAAGGAGTTTGCAACAGTTTGTCTACAATGTTGTACTCGCTCTTTTGGATGAGCTTCAGCATGTCATCATTGTTCTTTGAAAGTTCGGGATTACCGGATTGACCGACTGGTTGACTGGGAACTTCTGTCTGAGGTTCCTTTTCTTTGGTAGGTTCTCCAACTCCTCTGTTGAAGATCCGACCGCTCCGTGTTACTCGACTGATGTCTGCAATATTCACGATGGAGGGTAATGGAGTTTCCTTTCCATTCTCAATTGTTGTTGCACCGTATTTGTAAGGGATAGCCTTATCGGATTTGTACGGTACTAGTCTCGGTAGATAGATAACTACAAGAGCCTTTTGATTTTTCTGACCATCGTAGCCGGCCTCAATTGGTTCGAGGTTGAGAATTTTCCCACTATCAAGAGGAACTCTTGATTCATGGAGTAGTGGGATTATGGCGCATATATCTTTGGCCACTTCTCTTTTAGGGATTAAGACAACGTCTTTGCTTCGATTGGGAAGATATTCTGACATTATGTTGATCGAACCAGAGCTTGAACATGGTCGGACCTCTTTGTGATCTAACTGACTTTGAAGGGCCGCTCGCACGAGGTGGCATCCTTGATTATTCTTTGAGAAAACTCTACAGTGCTCATAGTTGTGTGATGGCACTCGGCCATGTTCGCTTTGTATGCAGTGTAACCTCACTATATCTATTTCCATTGATCGAACATCCTGACTTTGATGCCTAGTAGGGTTCCCGTTAGTCATACTGACTTGTTGTGTGTCTTCATCTAGATAGATCGGAAGCCACCAGTGGTTCAACAAGTGTTGCAGCATTCTTTGAATAAGTGCACATCCTTGGTTATCCTCACGACACACTTTACAGCTCTTATAATCATGTGAAGTTAGAAAACCGAGATGGACTTGCTTAGCGTGTAATTCCACCAGACTGGTATTCATGAAGCGAATATCAAAGATTTGAATCATATTAAGTTGATAATGACTTCTATCACGGTAGTCCTGGATCCATCCGAGTTCCATATAACGTTGGAGGGCCTCTTGTACAAAAGAGTATCCCTGATTATTTACCGAGCAGATCAGACAGGAATCGTAATCGTGCCGTGGCAGATCATGATGTTGGCTTTGCCTTGAGTGCATTGCCACCAAGTTGACATTCATCGCACGGATGTCGTGGTTTTGAACGATGTTGGAATTTTTATAAGTCATGTTAACCTCACAGATTCAGTGATCTTGGATCCACCCGAGATCCATCTGTTCTTGTAGAGTTGATTGCACCACAGAACATCCCTGATTGTCTTTAGAGTAGATATTACACTGGTGATAATTATGAGACGGTACATGACCTTATCCACTCTGTCTGGAATGCATCTTGACCAGGTTGGTTCCTAATAGGAGTACATCGTGTATTTGATAGTTATGGTTAGACTCTTCTATCAAATTTACTACAGCTTTCTCGTGTTGAGGCAATGGGTTTGTATGAACATTTGGATTTGTTACCTTGAAGGATATGACCCCGTTCCTGACAAGCTTGTACACATCGAATTTGAAGCTGAGATAGTTTTCTATGTTGTGCCCCGGTCCTATTTGATGGTAAGGGCAAGTCTAATCTGCTTTGAACCAAAGAGCGGGTTTTCCGGTATTGTAAGAGGAGACCTGGTTTGGACGTGCCCCTTGACTAGTAGTAGTGGAACATAAGACTTGCTAAGCATGAGGCTTCAGAACTAATAAGAGTCTGAACATAAGATCCATTTCTCAGAACTTGCTGTGCGGAAGCTTATCAGAGTTAAGATGCAAGGTCCTGACTTACTTGTGTAGGGTTCTAATACTTTATATTGAAACATAAATAAGAACATTAAGCATAAGAGTAAAGGACACACGATATATCCTGGTTCACCGCAAAGGCTAATCTAGTCCACCCTCCTCAGGTGATTTTGCCTTGAACACAAGGTCTTAATCCACTATAATCAATCTCGATTACAGGTGCACGGGCAATAGCCGGTGACTAACCACTTGCACAACTGCACTGTGACTAACATACAATGAACCGTTCAGGGATTCAACTTAATGAATATAACGAACATTAACCTGCAGGTTCCAATCTTGCAAGATCTACTGCTAGGATTTCACAACTAGACGTTTAGGGATTCATCGTAATGAATATAACGCTACTGACCCTATTTCAGGTTTTTCCCACAATGACATCTCACCATTGTCTTCTCGAGTCTTCGGTCACACTGACCACTCAAGGAATCCTAATTCACCAAGAATTAGTTATACAGGAGATTACAAAGATGCTTCTTAACAAGCAGATTACTCCTAAGTTTAATTACAAAGAACACACAAGTGTTCAAGCAAGATGTGAGCAACAACTCCTTGCTATTCTAAGAAACTACAGAGATGTATAATGATTTAACAGTTGTTGACATCTTGTAGATCTTCTTCTTCTTCGTCTTCGGGGTGAGCAGGCTTTGAGCAACAACTCCTTGCTTCAGATCTTCAATGTAGCGCTGACGAGAAGGTGGTTGATGACTTGACTGATTTGCAATGTTGTCTTCTTCATCAACAGCTTCTATACCAATTCATTGTTGTTGTGTTGAATGATGATCTTTGAGCTTCAACAACAATGGCCATGTGCAAATGGTGATAGCTTTGGATATTCTAAGTGTTACAACGAGAACTCATCGTTGTTGCTATCTTCACATAATGACTCTGATCAATTCCCAATTTGTGGACTTAATCGCTTTTTGGACTTCGTCATATTTATAAGCGAATACTCTTTCCTTTAAATAGCCCAGTAGAAATATAGCCGTTTGAAATATTATTGGCTGTTGGAAAAGAGACGTTGCGTAATAACTAGTTGTACTGACACATCTCCTTTTTCCTGTGGGAGAAGTGACGGGATATATCTTTCTTGGGCGCCGTGTACAGTTACTCACAACGATAACATGTGACTTCTGAACTTCAGAGGCTTCTGATGTTTAATTGATGAAGCATGAGTAGAGTCTTCTTAATCAGGATATCTGATACGTCAAGTCTTCAGTTAATTGAAGAAGTCCATTAGGAATCAGTCTTCAAAACTTCAGCACTTGTCTTTGAGCACGTTATCCTTTACTTCTTCAAGTCTTCTGAAACTTCAGAACTTGTCCATTAGGAATCTGTCTTCAGAGTCTTCAATACTTGATCTTTAGGACCCTAATCTTCAGAACACATAAGTCTTCAGAGTCTTTTTGCACTTGGTCTTCAGAGCCTTCCGCCTTCAGAACTTCAATTCATGAGAGTCTTCAGCACTTCGATTCTCTTCTTCAAGAGCTTCATAATCTTCAAAATCTCAATCACTTTCAGAGAGCATCCACAGGAGCATTTCATTAGCAATATCGGCATCCTTGGATCTGACTGATCACGATCAGATACAGAAGCGTTCTTGCTTCTTGCGACTTGTGTCACACATAGTAACTTCGCATATTATCAATTTTGCTCATCAGGCTAGTGCTTGTTGGATCTGATAATTTCTATGAATATGATCTGCACACAACATACATTAGAATATAAAATGGTTCTTTCACAAATACGTATTGTTATCATCAAAACATAGATTGACTTGTAGAGACAATTCTTGCTCTCACAATCTCCCCCTTTTTTATGATGACAAAACCAAGTATTTTGATTGAACATTTTATACAAGGTAATCACCAAAACAAACATATTCAGAGTCTGGAACAATAGCTCCCCCTGAATTTGTTATCCTCAAAGTTTTATCTGTGATCATCTATAATCTTATATGATCCAAAGACATACAAAATAACAACTTGAGTTGCCAAAACAAAGAATAGAAAAGGACTACTTCTCTATCTTGTCTTTATGAAAACAAAGAGTCTTCAGCATCTGGACTAGCTCATCAGAACTTCCATCTTCAGATCTTTAGAACTCAGTTCTTTTGTGGTCGTATCAGAGCTTGTAATCTTCAGAGTCTTCTGAAGCATTTCTACTTTTCAGCAGATTCATTTGAGCACAAACAGATCAGTTCTTATCTGATAACATGGCCTCGCTATTCATCAGAGACAGACACTGTCTTTCAAGAGACTCCCGCTGAGTTTCAGACTTTGTGAAGATTATAGGATTTATCATTTGAATCTTCTGGGTAGTCTCCCCCTAATTAATATAAGTCAAATATTGGGATCTTTCAGAACATAGTTCAGGAATATTAAGTTTTAATCACCAATAAAGATCATGACTTTTCAGAGTTTGACTTTTTAACACAGGTCTTCATCTCAGAACCTTGTTATTGTCACAACTCAGTGGTTCATCAAAGCTTGATTTTTGATCAGATACCAATTGAAGGTCAATATTTGTGATCAATCAACGCTTGATTCTAAATCTGGTACTCATGATTTGATTCTGGTCTGATATTACGTGATGCGTTGAGTCTTATACTAGGGTATGTTGAGTCTGATACCAAGTGAAGAATTTCTTCTCATACCACTTGAGAGGTATTTCCTTAATGTGCTTAATTGATACCAGTGAAGGTATTTGATGATAATTCACAGCTTTGCTCTGATTGATGAGTCTGATACTAATCTTTTTGTACTGAGTCTGATTACCAATTATTAATTTAGTCTGATACCAAATCGTTTTCATTTCAATTAGTTCCTGGTAAACATCAGAACTACTTGTTCTTGGATCTTCAATTCGGATCTTCAGACAGCTCTTTGTCTTCTAATTTGCACTATTCTTCTGAGTAAGCATCTTGAGATGTATACTTTGTCTTAACTGCTTTCAGAGTTTTCTTCTTCTGATTCTTGTGTTCTGAATTTCATATTTTCAGACAGCTTATAGCTTCTGAACCAAGTGAGACAGAGATCACGATAAAGTTTGACTTTCAGACAATTCTCAACTTCTGAATAGTACTGGGTAGATCTGATTATAAACACATGTTCACGAAGTGTACTTCATTGTTCTTCTTTCTTAACCTGTCTTAGAATGCCTAGTGAACTTGTTTAGAGTTCCTCGGATAACATCAAACAACAAATGTTAGTAGTAACGCATTTTTATGTGAGTACTTTGTTTGAGTTCTGAATTCTTTCAGATTTCCTTTTCTCAATCAAAATCATTATATTTCTCCCCCTTTTTGACATCATTAAAAAGTGCTTAGAGCATATGAGCATTTAAGCATTTAAGCATATCAAAATCATTATATATTCTGGATATGTTAAACAACATAGAACATAGAGCCAGTATTTGAGCAGTTAAGAACAATCCGCGTCATTTAGTGATAACCATCAATAACCATAGCATATTCATTTTAAGGACAATTAGATGGAATTATCTGATTACCAATTGAAGGTTTTAGATCATCTGTAGAGATTAATTATAGCATTTTATTTATGAACAATCAGATAGAAGCATCAACATAAAATAGTTTTAAAATACAGAACATAGGTCGAGCTTAATCTTGAAAAGTTCAAGATAACCAAAACATAGATATTTCATTTGATAACCTTAACAGCAGCACATAGAGTAGGAAACAGCATATCAAGATAGAAACCTTATAACTTATTTCTATTTCTCCTTAGGAACTTCCAGATAGATTTGTAAGATCTATGGGTGAACATTCAGTGGTTGCTCCTAAGTGGTTTAGCCTGGTAATCACATCTTGAATTTCTAGAATTTGAGATATGACTCTTCCATATGGGATGCAAGGAGAGGGTTTGTTTCTAGACAAAAGAATTTGTTCTTTCAGGTGATTGAACATAGTTAATGGAAGGTTTAATTTCCTTTTGTAGATCAGGAGGAAGATGAATAGTCTATCTGAATGGGTTAGCACTTATTTTCCTTCTTCTCTAGGTCGAAGGTTTGTTTCCATTATTCTATGCCAGACTTTAGCTGAGGGTTTGAGTGTGGAGACAAAATTAGAGGCACCATTTCCATTGTGAATTTGGCAGATGAGATCATTGAAGATGGTTCTTTCCTTGTAGTCTTCAACGGTGTCACCGTTTTCATCACACTTGATTGCTTGTGCAATGACAGAGGGTTTAATTACCACTGGAATTCCAGAGACAACTGACTGAATGATGTGCTGGTTATACATATTAGAAAACACATCAGCATTTGCCCATAATTCTTTAACAAGATCAGTGTAAATGAGACCTGGAAGCATCTCAAGATAACCTTCCCATTTTTGACACTTTAGTTCGGACGAAGTTCTTGTAAATCCAAATTCTTTGAGAGAACTGGGGTTCACAGAGAATTCATTTAGGATTCTTAACTCAGAGATTTCACTCTTAGTAGGTTTTGGATTAGAGTTGGACATTCAAGAGGGAATACTAAAGGGGGACACAACTGAGATGATTTTGAATAATGGATTGAGGAGTGAACAAGGTGCCTTAAAATAGGCAATGAATAGAGAGAGTCAAATAAATGCTGGTGACTCCAATCGTCAGATTTGTTATTTCCTAGACATTTTAAGCTAGATGTGACTAGGTTAAGGGGTTGATACTGGCACTGAGTCTGACAGTTAATCATTCTTGGAAAGACCAAGAGATTACGCATGTACTTCATTAATTAATTCTTGACAAGAGTCAAAGCTTCGCAATGAGTGCATATGTAAGAGAGTATTACTAGTAGTGAAGCATAGAGACGCGTTTTCTTCTTTCAAGAGTATTTATCTTATATGTATAATAAGTGCACATGCATAGGTGTAGGCATAAGGAATTGAAAGTAACACATACTTCATTAACTTAGTTAGAAGTTACACAGTATGAGCATATGAACATTACATGCTAATAAATTAGACAGGTAATCTTCTAATTTTATGAGAACCATCTGCTGTCGAAGATTTCACAAAACTTCCTATCCAGAGCAGTGTCTGGTCCACACCGAATTCTGCAAATCTCTTGCACAATACCAGCTCTGAAGAGTACTTCAGATAAGACTCTTCTGTAGGGAATGAATGACTTATCCATTGATCTTAACATAAGAATTGATTCCTTTAGATGATCAAAGATTATTTGAGATAGATCAATAGGAGTTGGCCTAAGGAGACACATGATGAGGAGCTTATCATCATGATACAGAAGGTCTTTGCTTGAATTGCGAGGCTTGATATTAGTTAAGATGAATTTGAACCATCCTCTGGCAATAGGCGCAAGTTTTTCAGGATTTTTGGGTTCAAAGACCGATCATTTATCAAACATATATTGCATTTCAGAATCAGAGGTGCATCGAATGGATGCATGGTTGGGAGTGATACCTCCTAGTGGACAGTCAATTGCTTCAGAGATTTTTGTGGCACTGATGGTGATTGGAAGACCATAAACATCAGAAGAGATAGTCAGACCATTACTGCTAACAGAGGCATTAATCCAAAAAGATTTTAAGAGGTTCGGATAATTTGAGCCTCTTAGCATATGAATGTATCCATTCCAATTTTGGAAGTAAATACCAAGATGAAAATCATGATCATTTGGTCATTTTTCATTGATGACTTCAAGGAGATCATCATTGCGAAAGAAGGTTCTTGGAGTCATTTTGGATTGAGTTTGAATGAAAGGAAGGTTAGGACTAGTGGTGAAATCTTCCGGAAGGGTTATGGTTTTAAATAGACGAGTGGAGGAATTTGGGCTAGATAGGTCAATAACTGAGAGTGACTTAAGAGGATTGGAATTCTTAGAAGAGGTCCAAGGAAGAGGACATCTAAGCAGTCTGTTATCCTAGGGAAGATCCAAGATATATATATATATATATATATGCACTTATTTCTTAGCCAAAGTTAGGTGGATACATTAACTGCTTTATGAGGTCATTAATTCTAGACGACACACTTTCGAATTTCAAGGTTTTTATTTATTAAACGTTAGAAGGCACATAGTCGAGAATGCAAGCAAAGAGGATTTTTTACTATTTCCAACACTTAAAGGGAATCCTAACTTGTCAGAACATAATTATTCTTGCTTAAAGTCAGTAGCTTAGGTGAAGAGCTATTTTGGTCAAGGTAGCACGTTTCCCTATTCCAAGACTGGACAGATATCATTTAATGTGAGTATATCAAGGAGATTTGGATGGCTGCAAGGAAATTGAACATCCTAGTTTCATAGACTAACTAGGTCAGTGTAGCGGCGGTTTTGGACGTGGTTCTTAAGCACTGTCGCTCTGGGGTACTACAGGTCGATTCATTGTTTATCCTATTAAGCTGACTAAGGAAGGGAAATAGATGTCTCCAATTAACCCTGCTTGCATATTGAGTTTGAACAGCGGTCTGTTGGTTTACAGATGCGGTTTAGATTATGGGCCTCTCTCTGCTTATTTTGCTAAGAATGGGACTATACTATTGGTAGGATGTTAGGACTGATGCTTTTCGATTGATGTATGAAGGTACGGGATTTTGGATTTTTGATTAGTGTGCTCGCTAAGATTTTTTTCAATCTTATGCCTACGTATTCCCGTTTAACGAAACAGGGAAATCAGAGCGATCGTAGTTCCTCCTATTCTATGGGAGGAAAAAGGTTGTTTTGGTGTCTTGTTCAAAGCCCAAGACGTGAAGCTAAAGGTGGTTTGTATCTTGTTCAAAGCCCATGATGTGAAGCTGAAGGGTCTATTTGTATCTTGTTCGAAGCCTAAGATGTGAAGCTAAAGGGTTTTGACTTTAGAGAGAATTTGTCATCTCTAAAGGGGGTCTGTTTGTCACAACTGTTGGGTGACTGATTATAAATGAGAATTACTTTAACTGGGATATGTGAATCCAGTAATGCCATAATTTCCTTTATAGGGGATTTTTAACCTGAAGGAGAAGACTTTAACTCAGTTTAGAGCAATGCCATCTTTCCTTAGGAATTTCTCATGCTAAAAGAGGGACAGTGGCGTGGATGTAAATAATCCAGAGACTTGCCGCTTACAGCAAGAGAGTGATTTTGTATCTCGTACGAAGCCCGAGATGGAGGCTAAAAGGTGTGACTCAACAAAAGAGTCTTTTATACTCAACAAGAGAGTGTTTTTGTATCTCGTACAAAGCCCGAGATGGAGGCTGAAAAGGTTTGACTCAACAAGAGAGTCTTTTATACTCAACAAGAGAGTGCGAAAAGGTTAGCTCCGTTGGGGAGGATCATTGTACAAAGCCCAAGAGGAGGTTATTGTGCTGGTGGCTGTTTCAGTTGAGTGACAGGTCCAGTATGTTGGATAAATAGAAAATCAGTTCTTATATGGGTAATGTTGTACTTTGGGATTGATCAGAGGATCAGGGAGATTTCCTATTCTTTAAGGAAATGGAACATCCAAAGGGTATTGAGACTGTCTAAGTCTACTGGTGTTTTGAGAAATTGATTCTAGGGTAGTGAATGATCTTTGTATGATGCCCAAGAGAAGGCTGGTATGTTAAGGGATGAAGGTCAACCCATTAATTGGTCTGGTACTTGTCTCAAAAAGACAGCTCTAGCAAATTGATGACTAGGTTATGTTCCTATACCTGTAGAGGTCTCTGGGTCCTTGTACTAAGCCCAAGAGAAGGAATGAGAGCTTTTATGAAGCCGAAGGGTCCTTGTACAACGCCCAAGAGGAGGCGGGGATGCTTTTAAGAAGCCTGTGGGTCCCCAAACACCGAGAAGTTCAAGACAAGCCATTCACCGAGAGTAGATCAAGCCAGGAAAGTCCAAGAATTTGGAAGAAACTCAAGAGATGCCATTCACGGAGAAAAGATCATCTCTGGGGAGTAGAGTCTCTTTGACGATTTCTAAGAGTGACAGTCTAAGAAAGGGTTCACCGAGAATGCTGCCTTTCACGTCTCCATATTGTTTAACCCCAAGAGGAGGGAAGACTGTGTCTGGTAATCCTATGGGGATCTAGTTTTGTTTGTATTTAAGAGTGACCAACAGGGCTTTACCTAGTGCTAGACGTAGTTGCCGGGGAAAACTCTAAATAACTATACTAGTATTACACAGTTGATATTTGATAAGTATATAAAAGTTATTGAAAGAAGACTTACAGTGAGCAGCCCCACAATACAGTTTTATATATATATATATATATATATATATATATATATATATGAAAGCGGGTAAACACTTACTCGGTTGTAGAGCTTCCATGCTGTTTGGTTAGTTTGTTCAACAAAGAAAGCTTTGATAACAATATTATATTCAAAATCAAAGGAGAAAGTGCTTTGAAAAGATTTTTGGGGCTTACAGCTCAAGGAGAGACTCAAGGTTTTATTAGTGATTGCACTGTGGTTTTGAATTTGTATAGGGACTTATACAAGTAACTGGGGCCCAAAAAGGTTTTCTGTACAAGGGGATGGGTCTTACACTCTCTTAAGAGGCCCAAAGGTTTATTTTTGTACAAGTGGTGGGGTTTACAGCTCAAGGAGAGGCCCAAGGGTTTGATTTTTGAACTGGCGATCGCGCCGAGATTTTCTTTTAACACAGAGGGACTTATACAATATCTGAGGCCCAAAATTGTTTTGGTTAAAAGGGGATTGGGTCTTACACTCTATTAGAGGCCCAAAGATTTATTTTACAAGTGATGGGGCTTACAGGTCAAGGAGAGGCCCAGATGATTGGTTTTTAACGGGCGATGATCGCGCCGAACTTTTGAAATACAACGGGACTTATACAACATTTGAGGCCCAAAAAGGTTTGTATTTATAAAGGATTGGGTCTTACACTCTATTAAAGGCCCAAAGATGTTTGAAAAAGTTTGATGAGGGCTAAATTAATCAAAAACCCTAATTTGTTTTCAAAATGTATTTTAATTGAATAAAGAATTCAATTAAAATGACCAAAATTGTTAAACATGTGGAAAACAAATTGTGATCTTGGATTAATGTTTCAAAAATTATGTTTCTATCCATAAAAATGATTGGAAATCACTAAAATTTGAAAAATCAAGAAAGAGAAAATATTTTAAATGTCAAAAACAATTAAAATATTAATTCTTTACAAAAATATCAAGTATATGAAATAAATTACATTTTTGGGATTTCTTGGGAAAATAAAATATTTTAACATTTTTGTGAATTATTAAAAAAATAATCAACTCAAAATCATTAAAACTCAGAGAGAAATTAATTTTTGAATCAATTAAATAAAATCACAAAATTCAAATATTTGAATTTTCAAAAATGGGCGCCAAGAACATGGCAAAAACACGCGCCCTTCCTCTGTTTCTGCAGATTTGCATTTTCTATCCAATCTCACTGAATACTTGATAATATCATGCAATCTACATATCAATCTACTCGTTTTAACCTCACGATCATGTCTATGGTCTTTAATTTCATTTATTTTAAACATGGAATAAGAAATCAAAGAGAAACCTCAAGAACCCTAAAATTTGCATGAAGGCTCAGAAATTCCATACACGATTCAAATAATGCAATTGATTAAGAGAAAACACTCCATGCATGATTATGAACATATGGCCAAATTATTGTGCAGCAAAAAATGCATGGATCATAGAGTTAGAAGAGCTCATGCCTACCTCTTGCAGCTGGTGATCGTGTTTTGTGTTAGAGGTGTTACAGCTTGGTTCCAAGGTTATGGACAACTTCCCTAGGTGCTATGGAGTGTGTCTGGATGCTTGGAATGAATGGAAATGATCTGGAACTGAAGATGGTATCCCAACTGCAACTTGGTTAAAACCTTGGACAGCTGGCTGGTGATTCTGAGAAATCAGTGTTCCAGATGTTGTTTAAGTGTTTGGATCACTTCTATATGATGTTTATGAGGTGTGTGTGTGTGATTGGTTTGATTGGAATTGCTCTCAAACTCAAAACCCGATAGTGACTTGCTTTGGAAGGCAAATTTGGAAGTGAGAAGGAGATTTTGAGGAAAGCATCTGTTAGATGGCTTTGGTGTACTCAAACTGATCACAAATGAGCTCTATTTATAGTAGAGCAAGTTTGTTTTGCAAGGAATAGTGAATGGCACCTGCTGCATAGGTTTGGCACCTGTTGCTGGTTCCCTTGGTCTTGGATAAGTCTTGACTGAATTCAGGTGGAAATGGCTCAGTCCATGCCACCTTGGTGCATCCATTGAATGCTCCAAAACAAAATTGGAGTCTTGTCCCTCTTTTAGGGATTTCTATGTTTGGCATGCTATTTTTGGTTCCAAAGACTTGGGAGGCTTGGGATCAGAGTTGGTTCCTCCTTGGTCCCCCCTTGAGGTGTTCAACAAAACAGCCAAACAACAACGCCAGGTTTACAACGGCATCCTATACATCGTTCTTATAGTGCGTACTGGATGCGCGCGCATTATTTTAATTAGAAATCTCAAGGGTATAATAACGGTTTTTATGAAAACCGTGGTAATACAATCTAGCTATCATGGGTTCGAACCTCATCTCCCTCAAATAGCTTATCCCTTTGACGTAAATGCTCCCTTTTTAAATTTTATTAATATTTAACTAAAAAATAATAAGGATATCACGACGGATTTTTCTCAAAACCTTTGTTACATTGTTGATATTTAAACTGCAGATCCATTGTGAATTACATTGTTGATGTTTAAACTGCAAATGCATTAAGTTAGAAGTTAAGGCACACCTTTTCTTTTTTATTTATTTTAAAATTCATAAATAAAAGGTTTATCACTACGGTTCTTCTGGTTAACCGTAGTGATATATTTATAATAAATAAATACCTATCTATATGGTTTTTATTTATTTTAAAATTCACAGATAAAAGGGTTATCACTACGGTTATTCTGGTCAACCGTAGTGATATATTTATAATAAATAAATACATATCTATACGGTTGTTATTGTTAACCATTGTGAAATAGTTTACCCATATATAAGCGAAATAGCTTTCACTTAATTGACAGTAACGCCGTTGCCTTCTAAGTGAAACCCTAGAACCCATTTTTTCTCTTCGTTTTCACCATTAGCCGTGAATTTTGTGCTTCATACATTAAGGTATTCTTGTTCTTCCATTTATTGTTAGATATTTCCCATTATCTCGTTTGTTGCATGTTGTTTTTGTTGATTGTTCTCATTTTTTCAGATTCGTTTTCACTACCTTAACAAAGACCATACTTTGGAAACTTCATAATGTTTGTGTTGCTATGGAAAAATGTATAAGAAGCATGAAGCTATGATGGAAACTTCACCCACCTTGTACTTTTTTTTCATAGCATCACGAACAAGATGTTAGTAAATGAAGAAACAACAGTGTAAGCAAACTTTATCTAGTTTTAGAAGCAATGAAAAGAACTATAAGAAGTATGAATCTTTTGTGTAAGCTTCTTCCTCCTTATATTTCTTTTTCATAGCTTCCCCAACTCGTTCAACATCATAATTGATTCCTGTTCCGCGGTTAGTTTCATTAAAAGGTGCTTTATTCATGTTCCTCTCTTTACTCATCACTGAATTATGGTTTTAGGGTTTGTTTTCAACTGAGGATGCTCATTTTTGAAGTTTGCTTTGTTTCCTTTCAGGTTAAGGGGACGATACAGGGTGATGATGCTGGTGGAAGCAAGCGTATTATATCAGTTTATAATATCTGGATCTGGTATAGAATTTTGTTTGAGTTTATTATATTCTATGTAGATTGTTTGTTTCACTAACCCTCACTTAAAATACATTCAGTTAATTTGACATAGATAATTATAATCTGCAAATTAAGTTGTATTTGAAAACCAACTTAAACAAACCAATGTTGTTTTCTAATTGCATGCCTCTCATCATTTATCTCACGTTCTTTTATATATAGATTATGGTATAATGATCTGGCTCCTTAGATGCATCGCCATCTTCCATTATAGTTAAATCAAAGATGAGGCAAATTATCCAATGTCTTGTTGATCTTATGGAAATTTAACTATAATCGAAGATAGCAATATATCGAAGGAGTCAGATCAATAAACCACAATATATGTAAAAGAGCGTGAAATGCACGATGAGACAAATGCAACCAGAAAACAACATTGGTTTGTTTAAGTTGGTTTTCAAGAACAGTTTAATTTGCAGATTATAGACATCTTCATCAAATTTAATCCATGTATATTAATTTAGTGAGGTGTTTGGAAAACAAGCAATCTACATTTAATATAATAAACTTAGGGTACTTACAACAACGGTTATCTATTGTAACCGATATCATAAGTAATTTATGTTTTATATAAATTCGCTGCTGATGGGTATCGAACCCAGAACCTAAGTGTATGTATCGCAACGGTTTATTATCATAACCGTTGTGATATATGGCGCGCGTCCTGCCTTTCAACAATGGTTTCCAGACCGTTGTAGAAACAGCAAACTTACAACGACAATCTACATAACAACGCCTTCGCTCGCGTCATTATATGTCATTCCCAACCGTTGTTAAATGGGTTTTTCCTAGTAGTGATAGGTTTGGCCAATGTTGAGCAATGAGAATCCAAGTCCCCTCTAGCCATTGACTAGAGGTTAGGGCACAGGCTGCTGGTTCCCTTGGTCTTGGATAATTCTTGACTGAATTCAGTTGGAAATGGCTCAGTCCATGCCACCTTGGTGCATCCATTGAATGCTCCAAAACAAAATTGGAGTCTTGTCCCTCTTTTAGGGATTTCTAGGTTTGGCATGCTATTTTTGGTTCCAAAGACTTGGGAGGCTTGGGATCAGAGTTGGTTCCTCCTTGGTCCCCCCTTGAGGTGTTCAGATGGATAGAGTTTCTTGCCCTTTGCAAAATTTGAGAAAATCGAGCAAAACTCCAAAATCTGCCTTGCCATGACAGTTTGCAGCAAGGCATATTGACATTGTCATATCTCATGGCTCAAGTGGACTTTGATGGAGTTCTTGGCCATTTTGGAAAGCCCTCATATGATGCAACAACTGTTTGATCATAATTGGTTTTGATACTTTTTGGATCCAAGTGAAAAATGCCCCTACATTTGGAAAAAGTAAGGCAGATTCTGACTTAGTGAAAATTTCTCTAAGTGTTGGAAAAAAGTGACATTTTCACTTTTTGTGATTTTGATCATTCCATAACTTAAAATCCATGAGGAATTAGAATGAGTTGTGTTTGAAGCTTTTGTAGAGGGCCATGAGAGCTACAAATCCAGCTTTGGATGGGGAAAAATGGCCTTGTGGTTTAGGAGTTATGATCCTCCAAAGTTGGTACCCTAGCCACTTTGTTCCATAACTTAGAAAAATTTCTAAGTTTTTATGGTTACCCCTTTTACAAGTTATCCCACTTTTATTGATTTTTCTTGATGAATGATGATTCCAATCACACATTAACATCATTTTAGGGTTAAAAAACCATAATTGTGAAAATTCTCAAAAATTCAAAGTTGACTTTTGTGCACAGTTGACTTTTTATCAGATGAATTCCAAACTGTGCGATCCTCTATGAAATCAAGTCCTTGACCTAAATCAAACTTGATGGATTGATTTCATAGGTGTTATAGGGTGTATTGGATCATGTCCTAGGGTTTGGGAGCATGTCCTGGTCAAAAGTCAAAGGTACAGTTGACTTTTCACGCGAAACCCTAATTGTGGTTCTGATGAATTTGAAACTTGCTGCTCAAGCTTCTTAGATCAATCCATTGTTGTAAATGGATCAATATGGTGTATTAGAGACCCTCAAATCATGTCTTGAGGTCTTGGCTCATGATGTGCCCTAAAAGTCAACTTAGGGGTGAATTAGGTCAAGAAACCCTAATTCCTGATTTTTTGTGAATGCGTCCCCTGAGGTCAAATTGACTTGATGATTGGGTCCATGAGGTACCTTGGAGCATCATAGGTTATGCTTTGAAGCATTGGCTCATTCCCAGAGGAAAATTTCCAGCTGGAGGCCCTAGTCGACCAAAACCCTAATTTGGTGACACTGGCGATCTTTAGGCTTGATCCACTTGGAATGTTGCAGCCTTGTGCCTGATTCTTGGTGTGGGAGTCCTCTTGATCCATTGGGGATATTTGAGAGGTTTAGACAAGTTGAAGATCATGTCATTCCTTGATTGATCCTTTGTCTAAAGCTCAGAGAGAGCTTGAAACCCTAATTCTGATTGTAGTGAATGCTCACCCAACTTTGGGGAGACTAATGGTTCATCCATATTGTGATGATGATTTATCCAATGATGGGAAATCTTAGTGGTCAAAATTTGGGGTATGACAGATGCCCCTATTTAATCTTCTTGGACCCGAAGGTGTGAATGGCGAAGGTATTCGGGCATTCAGGGTGCAAGAGGATTAAATATCGGAATACCCGAAATTTTGATGGTGGTTAAGAATGGTAGTTCACGCATCCTTCTTCTTTTGCTAAGTGATAATGCTTAGAAAATGTAAAACTTCCCCTCGATCCTGGTTTCCTACCAAGGAACTGGTCTCAGTTTCTGATGTAAACTTCCCCTCGATCCTGGTTTCCTACCAAGGAACTAGTCTTAATTTCTGATGTAAACTTCCCCTCGATCCTGGTTTCCTACCAAGGAACTGGTCTCAGTTTCTTTTGTAAACTTCCCCTCGATCCTGGTTTCCTACCGAGGAACTGGTCTTAGTTTCTGATGTAAACTTCCCCTCGATCCTGGTTTCCTACCAAGGAACTTGTCTCAGTTTCTTTTGTCAATAAACTTTCTTGACAAGGGACACTGTTCGTAGTGGTTTTCCTCAAACTTCTCGCCGAATTTTCCTGGGGAGATGCCATTTGATGGAAAAAATTTTGATGTCAGACTTGTTGGGGAACCCATCTGCTTGAATTATAGAGGGGTACAAACTTCTCTGTTGGAGATGTCATTTGTCGACTCTATCTGGGGAAAACGAGTCTTCTTCGGAGACTGCTTTCGCTTGGGACATTGCATCATACTTTTCTCGGGATCTTCTCAGAGAAATTCCATATGATGTACCCCAATTTTGAGGTGCTGATGACTTCATTAACATTGACTTTTTGGAGAGAAAAATCAATGTGTTGCTGAGAGTCTGTAGTTGTGAGGCTTTCTCTAGGGATTTTCCTTAATCAGGGAAAGCGACGATATCATCTTCGATGACGAAGAGTGACATTTGTAGAACGTTTTCTCTGGCCTTCTCAGAGGTTCAAGTTATCAAAGTGGTCAAGGGCCAACTCTAATCCAGAAATAAACTGGAGGAGAGAGATTGTTCAGACGCAACCTTTCCTGACGAGGAAAGAACTGACAACTCGAGTGAGAGGACTTTTATCACTAGGGGATAAGACCAACTAGAGCGATAGTGATGCAATATGAATATGAATGTAAATCAATAATGCATGATTTATGTATGTTTATGCTGACAAAACTGACGCGGCATAAAGACTAGTAGATGAACAAGACTGGATACTCGGCCACTGCGGGAGATAAAAAGTATTGCTGGTTCAAGATAGCAATTCTGCCTTGCTTAGGAGAAGTAGTCCCTGTGGAAAACAACGTTGGTCGGGCTTAGGAGGTAAGAACTCAGCCGGGGGTGTCAGATGAAACATGGTCTCTGACACAGTTGATCCTTCGTTCAGACGTACTGGTTTAGAAGGAGTACCTTGATTCTGCACTTTGAGGTTCGATTACTTTGGGAGAATTGATCGATGTTCTTTCAATGTTCAACAGTCAAAAGAAATTGCCATCTGTCGTAACCCAAAAATTTGAACTCCCTCTTTTGGCCTTTTGCATAAGCATGCGCACTCGCATCGTTGGCATACACATTCTCACTTTTCTTTGTGTGTTTCTTGTTGCAGGACATTCAGGTTTTCCAAGCCCGATTAATTGAATCCTCACAAGGTCATCACATCACCAAAACAAGCCCAAAATAAAGGTTTCCATGTTTATTTATCAAGACAAGAGATGGAAAAGCGGAATCAGGACTTCAGCATCATCCTTTTGCAAATTTGTGGAAATTTGGCTGAAGTAATCGGTTAGCACATATGCTGTAACCGGTTACTCAGTGTATTTTTCCCCAAAAAATGCAAGTTTTCAAGCATGTAACCGGTTAGCACATATGCTGTAACCGGTTACTCAGTGGAAAATTTTAGTTCTTGCTGCATTTTTGGGACAGCCTCCTTGAACACTCTTTGGTCATTGATTCTACAGTATTCTAGCAGTGTATGGAACATTCTAGACTTCTCTAAACATTTCAAGGCTATTCAATTCAATCCAAGTGCATTTATTCTAATACTTCACTCCAAATTAGGGGCACCATGTTCCTTGTTTCACAGGCATGCCAACCTTTGGATAAGGAAATTCATATTGGGATTGTTACCGAGTTGGTTCTAATTAACCGAGTTAACCACCTTGACTCAGTGAGTCAAGCCCAAACTCCAAACCCAAATCTAAGTCCAAAGCTAAGTCCAAACCTCCCATATTCTAAACCTAAAGTCTATATAAACTCACCTTCACTCATTTTTCAAGGACCTTCAACCATTTTGCACAATTCACTCTCAATTCTCTCATTCTCCTCTGCATTCTTCTGCAACTTCTACATCTTCATCTCAATTCTCATCCCAAAACCTCACCAAAAGCTCTTATTCTTGAAGGATAATCACTTTTCACATTGAAAGTGATTAATTCTTGAGCTTAACCTCCATCATTTGGCATTCTTTGGTTGGATTTCTTGAATTACATCTTATTCTACTTCAATCCAAGAGTTCTACAACTTTCAATTTGGTGCAAGTTTGATTTCGGTGCATTTTCGCATTTTTGATCGGTTTCGACGCATTTCGTCTACAAATTAAGGATCCTCTTGTTTTCTTTGATTTTCTGCATCAAAATCTCTTTACAACACTTACCAAGCCAAATCTTCGACTTGTAGGTTGGTGGATCTAACTAATTTTACCGTTTCGCGCATTTTCGTATCATTTGCAATGTAGTCGATAATTGTTGTGTGTGATTTGGATTTGCATTTGTTTGATCCATGATCCTATTGTGTTAGTTGATTCTATCACTGTTTATTTGTTGTTTTCAAGTTCAATTTTCGTGCACAATTTTAGTTCCTAGCATGTGGTGGTTGGCATAAGTGATTATGTGTTGAAAACTACTTTTGAAAAGTTATTTTTGCTATTACTTTTGCCACTGTCTCAGTGGTAACCGGTTAGCAGTTATGTTGTAACCGGTTACACAGTTCAATTTTCAACAAATACGCTGATTTTCAAGTATGTAACCGATTAGCAGATATGCTGTAACCGGTTACCACTGAACAGAATGGCCAATTTTGAGTTTTTTCAAGCTTGTTTGATATCCTTTCTTCTTCTAACTTCCATGGATCAATATGCTTCATTTTTATGGATGTTTTAGGTGTCATTTAACTTCTGATTGAAGCTTGTTCATGAACTTTTGTTGCACACTTTTGGTTATTCAAATTGTTCATATTTTGGCATCATGTGAATGTAATCATTCTTACATTTTTCTTTGATCACAAATAACATGATTTTGTGTTGCATTTTGTTGATCACGTGGTACTGTTTTGTACTCCCTTTCTTGGTTTTGCATTAAGTTCATTCTTCATGGATGAGCTTAATCTTGTATAATCAATAATTCACACCTTTTGCCTTAATGATTTTTCATTCTCTTTGAAAAATTGTTGGCATGGTTTTTCCCTTTGATTAATTGATCGAAACCATGTTCCGATTTGTTGATCTTCCCCTTTCCTCTCTTTAGGCTTCCTTTAGAGCTTTCTCTATCGTTTCCCCCGCGAAGTTGGAGTTTCGCGCTACGCCTTACGTCGGAGCACTATACAAATTGAAGCTGTTACGCAGGAGCACTGTACAACTTGGAGTTGTTATGTCGTCCGGTTCAACTCCCACATTACACCCTGTGTGTTAGAGAAGGAATGAGAAGGGAGAATTCCTACTCTCATTCTGACTACTTCAGGTAGGGGACGAATGACCCTGTGCTTGGCTTAGTTGCCTCTATCTCCAGGCGGTAGTGTGCTTTCTTTCCCCAGTCGAGTCGATCCTTCATTACTCTTCTCCCTTTGCAATCTCTTTCGATCCTCGATCACTCTTATCTCTTTCGATCTTTCTCTTGATCAATCACCTTCTTGGTTACGATCCTTTGTTCATTGGGTTAGCAAGTTGTCTTCGTTCTAATACCCTATTCTTTCCTTGCGGTCAATCATTGTTCTTTTGATTCCCCTGGAGAGTCTCTCTTCTATTTCTTCGGTTAAACACAGTACTCCTGTTAAAAACCGAATCCCTTGCTTAGTTCGCAACCTTCCTTTGGTTCTTCTCCCTTTGTTGGTTAATCACTGTCGGTCAGTTAAAACACCAATGTTTGCACTTCTTCTCAATTAACCACAGTCCGTCTGTTAAAACATTGAGTTCCTTGGGTTAATCACCTTCTCTTGGTTAATCACCCTTTTCTTCAGTTAACCACAGTCCGTCTGTTAAAACACTGAGTTCCTTGGGTTAATCACCTTCTCTTGGTCAATCATCCTTTTCTTCAGTTAACCACAGCCTGTCTGTTAAAATACTGAACCCCTTTTTGAGTTAATCACCTCCTCTTGGTTAATCACTCATTTCTCTCAGTTAATCACAGTGTTTTGTTAAAAACTGAATCCCCTGCAGTTGGCAACCTTTCTTGGTTCGAATACTTGCACCCTTGGGTTAGTAACCTTCTTTTGGATCAATACCCTTCTTCGTTGGTCAAGTGTTGTTTGTTCAGTCAATACCAACACCCCCTTGTGGGTTACGACCTTTGATCGGTCCTACACCCGTTCTTCTGGTTAATCAAAGTTTTCTGTGTTAAAACCAATGCTTCTCTATCCCCCACAGAGTTGCAATCCTTGTTCCCTCGGTTAACCACTATTCATCAGTTAATATACCGACGTCCCCTGCAGAGTCAAACACCTTTTCTTGGTTCAGCACTCTCTCTCTTGGTTTATCACAGTTCGTCTATTGACACCAGCCTCTTTTCCCCGCTAGAGTCTTACTCTCTTTCTTCGGTTAACCACTGCCAACCATTTAATATACCGAATCTCTCTTTTCTCTTGGTTATGACACCATTCCTTTATTTGGATCCCTAGCGGAGCCCTTGCTATTCATTTTGCTCTTACTTTCTTGGTTTCGACACCAATCCCCTTTGTCATCCCCAGCGGAGTTTCTTTCATTCTTGGTTTTGACACCATTCTTTTTCTAGGCTCTTGTCCAATCGCTCTTACTGTGTGGTCTTCCCCAGTAGAGTTTTTCTTTCACTCTTGCTCTTGGTTTTGACACCACTTCTTTTGTTTCCTGTTCTTTCTTGTCTGTTTTCCGTTCGGTTCCCCGTACTACAGAAGCTCTGATTCTGCATTCTTTTGAATGTCAGATATGTAGGCATGAGACACGATGTCTTGTCGAGCACACTTCCACCCTTCTTTCCTTCTCCCTTTCTTCCTTCTTCTTTGTCCCCTGGTTCCATGAACTACGACGCTCTGATTTCCTCATTGCACTATGAGGGTACGTAGGCACGAGGACTTTGTTCCTCCGCGAGCACTTTCTTTCCTTCCTTTATTTTTCCCCTTTCTCCTCTCTCTCCTTTATTTTAGCTAGAAGCCTTTAGATAGATAACCCATCCAAGCCTAGAAGCAAGCGAAATGGTTCCCGTCGAGTACGACGGATAAGTTAGGTGTTAATACCTTTCTTTCGCATAACCGACCCCCCGTTCCCTTTCTCTTCCCCTTGGGTTTTATCAATATTTTCCCTGTCCTTCGGGACTAAATAAAGTTTGGTGGCAACTCTGTTGTATCTTTGAGTGTGCGATTCACTCAGGTAGAAACCAGCCATCTTCAGCTGGCGACTCTGCTGGGGAAAGATTGACCTCTTGCTGGTCCATACCTTGAGGGGTCTCGCCTAGTTTTGTTTGCTTTCTCTTGCTTGTTTGGGTGTTTATCTTTCGCACTTTACTTGCTTTAGCTTTATGTTTATTTATCGCATTTCTTTACTGCTTTGAATATTCATATGCTGCATATTCTGGATATCTGCTGTTTTTTGCTGTTGTTGGGATAGGTAGATATTATTGGAGAGAAATGTCATAACACCGAGCCTAGTATACACATAGGCTAGAATGTGGATAGTCGTGAGGCCTGCGCGTTGGGATATCACGAGACCCACATCCCAGATCATGATTCATTTGAGAATACCTCCGTCCTGTGAGAATCACTACGGCGGGGGGTTTTCACTCTGAGTCCTATGGTTTGGGCGACATTTCTAGGGACCACCTTGTTGTGTCTAGATCACACCTGTGAGGGGGATGGGTTTTTGCAGGAAAACAAGCCACTTCATACCCTTTTTCTCACACACGCCAGATTTCTTCACTGACACATCAGATTATGTTGCACTGACACAGACTTATGTGCAGATATCCGGATTGTTCAGATTTGATTATTCAGACAGTGTTGGCTTCTTGTTGCTGTGTTGCATATCATTTCATCATGTAAATTAATTGTTGCATGTGCATTTCCAGGTTTTCGAGGGCTTATCTTTTGTTGACATTATCATAGAGATGAGTACTGGTCGTCGTGGCATCTTCAGTTACAAGTTTGTAGAGCCTAAGTCGGGTGTTTTGAGAGGTTTGGCATCTTTGTTGGTTGGAGATCACAGAGGGGTTTTCATAGGTACTTATGGCAATCTCTTGACCATCCTCAACACTAAAGTCAACATCACTGCTATTCAAACTCTGGTTCAGTTCTACGACCCGCCATATAGGTGCTTCACATTTCAGGATTATCAGCTAGCACCTACACTTGAGGAGTATGCTTATATTTTGGGGGTTAAGATCAAGAAGCAGGTTCCTTATGTTTACACTAGTGGTTGTCAGAAGTTTCATCTTATTGCTGATGCGCTTTGCATTAGTAAGAAAGATGTGGAGGATAATCTCAAGACCAAAGGGAAGGGTATTCGAGGGTTTGCTTCGAAGTTTTTGGTTGACAAGGCCACTACTTTTGCTAAGGATGGGAACTGGAAGGCTTTCAACGCCGTTCTTACTTTGCTGATATATGGGATTATCTTGTTCCCGAACATGGAGGATTTCGTAGATCAGGCTGCCATCAGTATCTTCTTGTCCAAGAATCTTGTTCCGACGCTTCTTGCTGATACCTACCATTCTATTCACTCCAGGAATGAAAAGAAGAAAGGAACCATTGTCTTTTGTGCTCCTTTGTTGTACCGATGGTTCATATCTCGCCTTCCACAGAAGGGTCCCTTTGTTGAGAATAAGGATAATCTCAAGTGTTCTCAACGAATCATGTCTCTTTCCGCTGATGATATTTCTTGGTATTCTCGAGTCTTCGACGACATTCAGATCATCCTTCATTGTGGGAAATTCTCCAATGTGCCTCTCATAAGTACAAAGGGTGGATTAACTACAATCCGAGAATGGCCTTCCGACAGTTGGGATACCCTATGGTTGACAAATCTGATCCTGAGGTAGTGGAAGAGTTCATCTTTCATGAAGGGGTTGATGACATGGGTTTGCTGAAGAGGTTTAGTGCCGCCTGGACTCAGATTCATCTTGAAGGTAGAGCCGATTTGGGTAAGAAGAATTGCGTAGCCAAGGAAGCTTACACACTTTGGGACAAAGAGTGCGTCAAAGAGATCTTGTTGTCATTCTCTCCTGAGCCTTCCATGAATGCCAAGCCTCCTGAAGTTGCCATTATTCCTCCATCTGAGGTCGATCAACTCAAGCTGATTGTTGAAAAGTTGAAGAAGGAGAATGTTGATCTTCGTCTCAACCTTGATAGAGTCACTTCCGAGAAGGATAGCCTACAGATTGAGCTCCATCAGAAGCGCGGGCGCATGCTCAAAGAGGTGGAGGTTGAACAGAACAAGCGTAGAAAGGTGGGTGATGCTTTGAAGAGCACCTATGAGGGACTTGCTTTAAAGAAGAGACAACTCGCTGATGCTCATTATCAAGCCTACAAGGGGGAGCTGAGCTACAACAAGCAACTTGAAGAGCATCGAGGGAAGTTATTCGAGTTCAAGGCAGAGTGGCAAAGTGAGCAAGATCGTGCTAATCAGTTAGCAAAGGACTTTTCTCAATGTTAAACCCAGCTAGACAAAGTCTTCGGTGAGATTCAGAAGCTGCGAGATCAAGCACATCAGAGTCAAGAGAAGATTAGTCAGCTCAACACAGAGGGCATTCATTGGGAGCATCAAAGCCGTCATCTACAGAACCTCCTGGATCAGAAAGAGGCCTTTCTTCAGGATATGCTTCAGGGACCTAACCATTCTTTGCTGCGTAACCTCATGAAGGACGCGAAGTACTGCAGTGAGAGACACGGCCGTCTAGCTAGATTTGTTGTACTTCATACCTTTATTGCTTAATGAATGAAGATTCTTGCTCACGCTATCTTTTGTGCCTTTACTTGTATGCTTTATGATTATTGTCAACAAAGATAAGTGTAAGAATTCCTGGAATTTAAAACTTTATTTTTGCATGCATGTCATACATTCATTTGCACACATATGCACGTCCCTTCATCCGAAACCGTTGCTTATCCTTGTCCGCATTCCTTGTAGCAAGACGAAGAATCGGCATTGGTATTTTACTCGTTCAAACAAATCCAGGATCATGGCTGACTTTGAAGCTGATAACGCTGCTTACAGGGAAACTCTGGCTCAATTCCAAGGTTGGATGGATCAGTTTCAGACAAACATGGATGCCATTATGGAACTCCTTCGTGCTCAAAGGGACACCGCTGCTGCTGCCACTGTTGTTGCAACTACTACTGATGAAACTGTTGTGACCATTCCTCCGATTGTTATGGATACTCCTGCTATTGTTGTTCCTTCTCCTGCTAGAGTTGAAGTACCAACTGAGCCTGTGAATCAGCCCGCTGTTCATCCTAGTTTGAACCAGATGCCCGCTAGTTTTCCTTGGGGCATGTCTCCAAATTATACTCCTCAGATTGTAAATAATGGTAGTTCCTTCATGCCATATCAGCCTTTTGTTGCACCCACGCCTAATGGGAATACTGCTGCAAATCCATGGGGCATGCCTATTCCAGTCCCGCCTCCAATGGTGAGTGATGATCACAAGAATCCTCAAGCTCAGACTCATCAAACTTCCGGGTTGGCTGACATTGAAACTCCTGATGAAGAAGGACATGTGTATAGGGGTCTTCCTATTCATGTTCCGGTTTCATCTCAAGCTGGTCAAATTGTTGTTCAGAATGTTTATCCTGGGATATTCTATCCTGGGGCATCTTCCTCAGCTGCTGTGATACCTCCTCCGAATTATCCATTTGGTGTTCAGATGGGCCAGAATGTTGGTCAGACGGTTAATCAGGGTTTGGTGTATCCTTCTCAGTTTGCTAATCCGCAAGTGCATGCTCCGGCCGCATCTCAGCTGCCAAATCCTCAGATTCTTGTCAGGCCCACTAGTCAGAGTAGACCTGCTGACTACAAGTTGTTAGAAGACTATATCAGAGCTATTGAAGGGCTTTCTGCTTTTGGTATGGAGGCCAAGGACTTGTGTTTGGTTCCGAATGTTGTGCTGCCGCAAAAATTCAAAATACTTGATCTTCCAAAGTACAAAGGTTTGAGTTGCCCACGTAGTCACATCACTATATACTGCAGGAAGATGGTATCCCATATTGATAATGATGAATTGCTTGTTCATTGTTTTCAAGATAGTTTGTCTGGTGCTTCACTGGATTGGTACATGGGCCTGGAGCGCAGCAAAATCCGTACTTGGAGGGATCTATCTGAAGCGTTCGGGAAACAATACAAGTATAACCTTGATCTGGCGCCAACTAGATTGCAATTACAGAATCAGTCACAACGCTCAGTTGAAACATTCAAGGAGTATGCACAAAGATGGCGTGAGATGGCATCTCGTGTGCGACCTGCTCTCTCTGATAATGAATTAGTTGACCTCTTTATAGGTACATTGCAAGGTTCCTACTACGAAAAAATGGTGGGTAGTTCTTCATCGAACTTCGCTGATGTTGTGACCATTGGTGAACGGATCGAGAACGGTTTGAAAACTGGAAAGATTCCTGGAACTGCTTCCCAGCAGCCGGCCTGAAAATCTCAGAACAGTCAATCAAAGAAAAAGGAAGGTGAAGCCAACGCTGTGACAGCTCAAGTTTCTCCTCAGTATCAAGCTCCCATGGCTCCCATGCCGTATTATCCATATCCATACATTACTGCTGCACAGTATCAACAATCTCCATATTAGTATCATCCGCAACAACCAGTTCAGAATGCTCAGAATCAGCAACAGACTCAACAGAACAACAAAAATCAGCAGAATCAGAACCGTCAGAACAACAGCAATCAAGGAAACCGTAAGCGTCCAAATTTTGATAGAATTCTGGTGTCATACACGGAGTTGTTTCGTTACTTGGTTCACCAAGGGGCGATTATCCCCAAGCGGATTGCACTTGCAATTCCTCCATTTGGCCCGAAGCATAACCCAAATGTGTCTTGTTCTTATCATGCTGGATACATAGGACATGCAACAGAGGACTGTTTTGTTTTCAAAACCAAGGTTCAGGAACTCATTGATAAGAAGATCCTGACTTTTGCTGAGGAAGGACCTAACATTCGGAGTAATCCGTTGCCGAATCACGGTGGACCTGCAGTTAACATGATTGAGGATAATTACAGGGCTGAATTGATCATGGATGTTGACGGGGTAAAGACCCCGATGACCGTGGTTTTCAAGAAATTGAATGAACACGGGCTGTTGAAAGGGTTGCATGGTAAGTTTCAAATTTGTGACGATAATCGCGACCAGTGTCAAAAGCTGAAGGGTTGTGTCCAGATTCTAATAAACCGTGGTGAAGTGCAATTTGCCAGATCTAAACCTGTTGAGGAGGTTGCTGCCATTGAGCCATTCACCATCGTCTATAGGAAAGTTCCGGTGGAATCCCCTAAACAGAAGAAGGTGCAACCCATCGTGGTTTGTCCGCCAAAGCCATTTCCGTATCAGAATTCTAAAGAGATAAGGTTCACCGAATCTGAGATCGTGAATGTTACAGTCTGTGGAGGTATGACTCGCAGTGGACGAGTGTTTGCTCCGAAGGTCACTACAAAGCCTGTTCAAGTTCCAACTGTTGTTCCTCCCAAGGAAACGCCTGCATCTGCAATCCCTGTTGTTTAACAAGGGGCACCTTTTACCACAGTTCCAGTACCGACTATCCCGTCTGAGGATGTTTCAAAGAGCAAGGAGATCCTTGATGATCAAGAGTTCCTTAAGCTTATCAAGAAAAGTGACTTTAAAATTGTGGATCAGCTGGGTCAGACTCCCTCGAGGATCTCAATTTTGTCCTTACTCATGAGTTCGCCTGAGCACAGATCAGCTTTGTTGAAAGTGTCGAACAGTGCCCATATCCTGCAAGATATATCCGTCGTCGAGTTTGACGATGTAGTGGCCAACATAACTACAAGTAGGTATTTGGGCTTTAATGAATCAGAATTGCCTCCTGAAGGAAATGCCCACAACAAAGCGTTACACATATCTGTAACCTGCACAGACATCCTGTTATCTCGTGTTCTAGTGGATAACGGTTCTTCTCTCAATGTGATGCCTAAGGGCACATTGAGTCAATTACTGGTGGAAATAAACGAGATGAGACCAAGTGCCTTAGTTGTCAGAGCCTTTGATGGTTCTCGAAGACAGGTCATTGGAGAGGTGGACTTACCCATCAATATTGGGCCGCATTTGTTTACCATTACTTTCCAAGTGATGGATATTAATCCGGCATACAGTTGCCTTTTGGGTCGTCCATGGATCCACGCGGCAGGGGCAGTTACATCCACTTTACATCAGAAGTTGAAGTTCATGTTTAAGGATCAGCTTGTCATTGTCTGTGGTAAAGAGGATTTGATTGTAAGCGAGTTATCATCTTTTCGATATGTCGAGACCGAAGAAGGCATAGCTGAGGTGCCGTTGCAGTGTCTCGAGTTCGAAGATGTCAGCTCCGCTTCAACTAGTCAAGGTAGATCACCACAAGTGACTTTAGCTTCTACCAAGAGTGCTAAAGAGACCATCGATAGAGGTGCCTTGCCAGGCTGGGGGCATGTGATTGATGTGGTTGAAAAGCATGATCATTTTGGATTGGGCTATCATCCTGGTCGTCAATCTGGTTCCTCTGGTCAGAAGCAGTGCAACTTGATCAAGTTCAATAGTGTGGGTTTCCAGCAGGGTGACATCGTGGCAGCTGCTGATGTTGCTAGTCCCAGTAATCAGATTTCAAGCTTTGTGCGCAAATTTCTGCCGAGTTTCAAGCTCAACAATTGGACATCTACCGCGATTCATGTGGTTTTCCCATACAACATATAATGCATTTTGCTTTCTCATTCCCTCGTCCTCGCCCGAGACGAGGGGATAGCTTGTAAAGGGCCTCGCGCTTTTGCAATATTATGTGATCAATAAATAAAAGTTTTTGCATTCAAAAGCATGCTCTATTCTCTTTCTTTATTTTACTTTTTCACAAAACAAATGGCAAAAGTTTCTATTCTTTTTCACTTTTTAAATAGCTCATTCTAAACATATTCATAAACATGCCGAACTAATAAAAGCATTGATAACAACATGGCAAACATCCATTGTAATTCTGGAATTCCAATTAACCAAGCCGAAGAAGATGGTGAGGAAGATTGTGAATTACCGGCTGAACTGGCAAGGCTCCTTGAGCACGAGCGTAGAGAGATTTAGCCACACAAATAGCCAGTGGAAGTTGTTAACCTTGGTACTGATGAGGTCAGAAGAGAAGTCAAGGTTGGCGCATCCCTCGCAGAGCATGTACACTCTGAGTTGGTCAAGTTGTTGAAAGTGTGTGTTGATATCTTCGCCTGGTCCTATCAAGATACGCCCGGGTTGGATACCAACATCGTTGAACATCACTTGCCACTCAAGCCCAGATGTCCTCCTGTTAAGCAGAAGCTCAGGAAGACTAGACCCGACATGGCATTCAAAATCAGAGAAGAGGTAAAGAAGCAGCTTGACGCTGGGTTCCTCGCCACTTTCGAATATCCTGAATGGATTGCCAACATCGTCCCAGTTCCAAAGAAGGACGGCAAAGTCAGAATGTGTGTGGATTATCGAGATCTCAACAAAGCAAGCCCGAAGGATGATTTTCCTTTGCCTCATATTGATGTCTTGGTAGACAACACTGTGCAGTTCTCTGTCTTTACCTTCATGGACGGTTTTTCAGGATATAATCAGACCAAGATGTCCCCAACTGATATGGAGAAGATTACTTTTATCACGCCATGGGGTACATATTGCTACAAAGTCATGCCATTTGGTCTAAAGAATGCAGGGGCAATATACCAACGTGCCATGACAACCCTCCTGCATGATATGATTCATAAAGAGATTGAGGTCTACGTGGACGATATGATTGCCAAGTCCAAGACTGAAGATGATCACTTGGTTCATCTGAAGAAGCTGTTTGAAAGACTCCGAAAGTTTAGATTGCGGTTGAATCCTGAGAAGTGTACCTTCGGAGTTCGATCTGGTAAACTGTTGGGCTTTATTGTGAGTCAGAAGGGCATTGAAGTTGATCCTGATAAGGTTTGGGCAATTCAGAACATGTCGCCTCCCAAAACAGAAAAAGAAGTTCGTGGCTTTCTAGGCAGGCTTAATTACATCTCAAGGTTCATTTCCCATTTGACGGCTACCTGTGAACCAATGTTCAAATTACTAAGGAAAAATCAATCGGTTGAATGGAATAATGATTGTCAGGAAGCATTTGACAAAATCAAACAATACTTGCAAGAACCACCGATCTTAGTACCACCGGTGCCCAGTAGACCATTAATCATGTATCTCACCGTTCTTGATGAACCAATGAGATGTGTATTGGGTCAACATGATGACACTGGCAGAAAAGAACATGCAATTTACTATCTGAGCAAGAAGTTCACTGATTGTGAGACCAGATACTCACTCTTGGAGAAAACTTGTTGTGCTCTGGTCTGGGCTGCTCGACGCCTATGACAATACATGATTTGCCATACTACTTTGTTAATATCCAAAATGGATCCAATAAAGTACATATTTGAGAAGCCTGCTGTCTCTGGAAGGATTGCTCGGTGGCAGATGCTGTAAACTGAGGATGATATCCAACATGTTACCCAGAAAGTAATAAAAGGGAGTGTCTTGTCTGACTACCTTGCTCATCAACCTCTAGAGGGTTATCAACAAATGAAGTTTGAATTTCCCGATGAGGATGTTCTGTTTATCAGAGATTATGAGACTCCAGACCCTAATATAGGACCCGAACTAAGGGCGCGGTGGACGCTCGTATTCGACGGTGCCTCAAATTCTAAAGGTCGTGGAATCAGTGATATCCTCATCTCTCCAACAGGTTTTCACCTTCCCTTCACTGCCAGATTATGCTTTGCATGCACCAACAATATGGCTGAATACGAAGCATGTATCTACGGCATTGAAGCGGCAATTGACATGAGAATCGAGATTCTTGAGGTCTATGGAGATTCTACCTTGGTCATCGGTCAAGTCAGAGGGAACTTTGTGACTCGGGATTCCAAGTTGGTTTCGTACTTTGTGCTAAATTCTTCTTAAGTGGTGGTATACTATACAAGAGGAATTATGATTTCGTGCTGCTCAGATGCGTGGATAGACACGAAGCAAACACGATCATAAGGTCCATACATGAGGGCTGCGAGGGTGTACATGCTAAAGGTCCTGCTATGGCCAAGAAGATCCTTCGGGCTGGGTATTACTGGACAACAATGGAGGTAGATTGTTACAACTTTGCCAAAAGATGTCACACGTGCCAAATCTACGGGGATAAGATCCAGGTGCCTCCAACTCCATTGAATGTCTTGGCTGCACCTTGGCCATTCTCCATGTGGGGTATAGATATGATTGGAATAATCGAGTCGAAGGCTTCCAACGGTCATCGATTTATTCTGGTTGCTATTGATTACTTCACCAAGTGGGTTGAAGCTGCTTCTTATGCAAACGTTACATGACAAGTGGTTGCTAGATTCATCAAGAAAGAGATAATCTGTCATTATGGCATTCCTAGCAACATTATCACAGACAATGCAAGCAACCTGAACAACAATGTGATGAAGGAGTTGTGTCAAAAATTTAAGATCGAGCACCACAACTCTTCACCATATCGGCCCAAGATGAATGGCACCGTTGAAGCAGCAAACAAAAACATCAAGAGGATTGTCCAGAAAATGGTCAAGACTTACAAGGATTTGCATGAAATGCTTCCCTTTGCACTGCATGGCTACCGAACTTCAATTCGCACTTCTACTGGGGCAACTCCGTATTCGCTAGTGTATGGTATGGAGGCGGTTCTACCCATCGAAGTCGAAATTCCTTCGCTCAGAGTCATCATGGAGGCAGGTCTTGATGAAGCTGAATGGGTTCAATCCAGATACGATCAGCTGAATCTCATCAAAGAGAAGCGCCTTACAGCGGTTTGTCATGGTCAATTATATCAGAGACGCCTCAAGCGAGCTTTTGACAATAAAGTTCTTCCTCGAACATTCTGCGAAGGCGAACTCGTGCTCAAGAGATATTCACCTGTTCACTCGGATCCACGAGGCAAATGGACTCCCAATTATGAAGGACTTTTTGTTGTCAAGAAAGCCTTCTCTGGCGAAGCCCTGATCCTCACCACAATGGATGGGGAGGAGTTTCCATCGCCCGTGAACTCCGATACAGTCAAAAAATATTATGCCTGAAAAAAATGGATAAAAGTCCGCTAAGTTGACATCCGCAAGGACAATCTAGGCAAAAATGGACGTCCCAATGGACCTAAAAAAAAGAAATCTCCATGCAAAAGTTAGGGACAATGAAAAAACAATAACAACCCGCTAAGTTGAAACCTGAAAGGGCGACTTAGGCAAAAATGGGCATCCCGGTGGACGAAAAAAAAATGTGAAAACATGTCCCGGAAAAAATTAGGGATAAAGGCATTTGACTGTGAACACTTGGGCCTCTTTTCATCACGGCTGGACCTCAGACGGTAACAGAGCAGTCGAATCATCATCAACTGGTGCAAAGCGTTGGAACCTAGACTTACAGTGGATGGTGGCCAATGTTGTAATCAATGCAAAGCATAATTTCGCTTTGCCATTTACATTTGTTTTTCAATTTTATTGCAAAGTTCCTCATCAAGGATTTTGCATCCTTGTACACACTTTATGTACAAAATTTTACATTCAATAAAATGTATTCTTTGTCATCTCAAGTTGTTTTCATTCCAGTATTTTGTTTGCAAAATAAGAAATTATTGGGGATCACATAATACTAAAAAACGTTGAGAACAATAAAAGCTAAATCAATCGAGAAAGCATTATGCATTGCATGTGTTACTGGTAACTCCTGCAGGATAAACAGTAATATCCATGGGTAAGCCTAACTCCTGGCCGGCAATGTGATGGTTCTGTGAAAAAGTTGTTGTTTTCTCAGCAGCTCCTCAGCAGAGTCATCGTTCTCCCAGCAAGCGTCATTACGATTTGTCGAAAAGCTTGTTTATTTACACATCGTTTCTCGACAGATTTGTAATGTCTCTAGGCAGGTTGCCGAAGTGGTCCCAGCAAAGACGCTTTGCTCACTTTTCCCCAGCAAGGGTTGTGCATCGTCTCCAATGATTTGGAACTATCTGTCCCCAGCAGCAGTGGTCTCCTCAGCTGAGTCAGCATGATGTGGAAGGATGTATTTCTCCACGCAGAGCCAGTCTTGTTAGGAAGGATCGATTTGATTCTTTCATCCCTAACAGAGACAGCCATGGTGATTTAGAAACCTGAGATGTTCTCAGTTTTTCTTTCCCCGGCGGGATCATCATCCTTTGTGAACTCTCTTTTCCAGCAGAGTTTGTCTTTATCTGTGGGTCATCTCCCCGGTCGAGGGTGTCGAAGTCATTTTGCTACGGTTTCTACCTAACCGCCTCGTTGTGCCTTATCTTGCGCCTTTACATTGCATGATATCAAGCATCATGTAGAAACGCATACATAGCATATGCATCGATCATACTCCCTCTCTTTTTGCCTGACTTATCTCCCAGTAGATTTTCAGCCAAACCTTGCACTTATCTATTCTACCTTGCACAGCTCTGTTTGTTGTCGTCGGCCAAATTCTCGAGCTACTCTTTTATTTAATCCCATTTTACCTCGAATCATCGAAAAGTTGGAGCAATTCGTACATTCAGGTCCAAGAGGATTAAATAGGGGCAGCTGTCGTAACCCAAAATTTGACCTCCCTCTTTTGGCCTTTTTCATAAGCATGCGCACTCGCATCGTTGGCATACGCATTCGCACTTTTCTTTGTGTGTTTCTTGTTGCAGGACATTCAGGTTTTCCAAGCCCGATTAATTGAATCCTCACAAGGTCATCACATCACCAAAACAAGCCCAAAATAAAGGTTTCCATGTTTATTTATCAAGACAAGAGATGGAAAAGCGGAATCAGGACTTCAGCATCATCCTTTTGCAAATTTGTGGAAATTTGGCTGAAGTAACCGGTTAGCACATATGCTGTAACCGGTTACTCAGTGTATTTTTCCCCAAAAAACGCAAGTTTTCAAGCATGTAACCGGTTAGCACATATGCTGTAATCGGTTACTCAGTGGAAAATTTCAGTTCATGCTGCATTTTTGGGACAGCCTCCTTGCACACTTTTTGGTCATTGATTCTACAGTATTCTAGCAGTTGTGGAACATTCTAGACTTCTCCAGACATTTCAAGGCTATTCAATTCAATCCAAGTGCATTTATTCTAATGCCTCACTCTAAATTAGGGGCACCATGTTCCTTGTTTTACAAGCATGCCAACCTTTGGATAAGGAAATTCACACTGGGATTGTTATCGAGTTGGTTCTAACTAACCGAGTTAACCACCTTGACTCAGTGATTCAAGCCCAACTAACTCCAACCCTAACTCCAAACCCAAAGCTAAGTCCAAACCTCCCATACTCTTAACCTAAAGTCTATATAAACTCACATTCACTCATTTTTCAAGGACCTTCAACCATTTTGCACAATTCACTCTCAATTCTCTCATTCTCCTCTGCATTCTTCTGTAACTTCTACATCTTCATCTCAATTCTCATCCCAAAACCTCACCAAAAGCTTTTATTCTTGAAGGATAATCACTTTTCACATTGAAAGTGATTAATTCTTGAGCTTAACCTCCATCATTTGGCATTCTTTGGTTGGATTTCTGGAATTACATCTTATTCTACTTCAATCCAAGAGTTCTACAACTTTCAATTTGGTGCAAGTTCGATTTCGGTGCATTTTGGCGTTTTTGATCGGTTTCGACGCGTTTCGTCTACAAATTAAGGATCCTCTGGTTTTCTTTGATTTTCTGCATCAAAATCTCTTTACAACACTTATCAAGCCAAATCTCCGGCTTGTAGGTTGGTGGATCTAACTAATTTTACCGTTTCGTGCATTTTCGTATCGTTTGCAATGTAGTCGATAATTGTTGTGTGTAATTTGGTTTTGCTTTTGTTTGATCCATGATCCTATTGTGTTAGTTGATTCTATCACTGTTTATTTGTTGTTTTCAAGTTCAATTTTCGTGCACAATTTCAGTTCCTAGCATGTGGTGGTTAGCATAAATGATTATGTGTTGAAAACTACTTTTGAAAAGTTGTTTTTGCTATTATTTTTACTACTTTTCAAGTTGTTTTTGCGGTTTCCCTTTGATTAATTGATTGAAACCATGTTCCGATTAGTTGATCTTCCCTTTTCCTCTCTTTAGGCTTCCTTTAGAGCTTTCTCTCTCGTTCCCCCGCGAAGTTGGAGTTTCTCGCTACGCCTTACGTCGGAGCACTGTATAAATTGAAGCTGTTACGCATGAGCACTATACAACTTGGAGCTGTTATGCCGTCCGGTTCAACTCCCGCATTACACCCTGTGTGTTAGAGAAGGAATAATAAGGGAGAATTCCTACTATCATTCTAACTACTTCAGGTAGGGGACGAATGACCTTGTGCTTGGCTTAGTCGCCTCTATCTCCAGGCGGTAGTGTGCTTTCTTTCCCCAGTCGAGTCGATCCTTGATCACTCTTCGCCCTTTGCAATCTCTTTCGATCCTCGATCTCTCTTATCTCTTTCGATCTCTCTCTTGATCAATCACCTTCTTGGTTACGATCCTTTGTTCATTGGGTTAGCAAGCTGTCTTCGTTTCAATACCCTATTCTTTCCTTGCGGTCAATCATTGTTCTTTTGATTCCCCTGGAGAGTCTCTCTTCTATTTCTTCGGTTAAACACAGTACTCCTGTTAAAAACCGAATCCCTTGCGGAGTTTGCAACCTTCCTTTGGTTCTTCTCCCTTTGTTGGTTAAGCACTGCCGGTCAGTTAAAACACCAATGTTTACACTTCTTCTCAGTTAACCACAGTATGTCTGTTAAAACACAGAGTTCCTTGGGTTAATCACCTTCTCTTGGTTAATCACCCTTTTCTTCAGTTAACCACAGTCCGTCTGTTAAAACACTGAGTTCCTTGGGTTAATCACCTTCTCTTGGTTAATCACCCTTTTCTTCAGTTAACCACAGCATGTCTGTTAAAATACTGAACCCCTTTTTGAGTTAATCACCTCCTCTTGGTTAATCATTCATTTCTCTCGGTTAATCACAACGTTCTGTTAAAACCGAATCCCCTGCAGCTCGCAACCTTTCTTGGTTCGAATACTTGCACCCTTGGGTTAGTAACCTTCTTTTGGATCAATACCCTTCTTCATTGGTCAAGTGTTATTTGTTCAGTCAATACCAACACCCCCTTGTGGGTTACGACCTTCGATCGGTCCTACACCCGTTCTTCTGGTTAATCACAGTTTTCTCTGTTAATACCAATGCTTCTCTATCCCCCACAGAGTTGCAATCCTTGTTCCCTCGGTTAACCACTGTTCATCAGTTAATATACCGATGCCCCCTGCAGACTCAAACACTTTCTCTTGGTTTAGCACTCTCTCTCTTGGTTTATCACAGTCCGTCTGTTGACACCAGCCTCTTTTCCCCGCCAGACTCTTACTCTCTTTCTTCGGTTCACCACTGCCAACCAGTTAATATACCAAATCTCTCTTTTCTCTTAGTTATGACACCATCCCTTTATTTGGATCCCCAGTAGAGCCCTTGCTATCCATTTTGCTCTTACTTTCTTGGTTTCAACACCAATCCTCTTTGTCATCCCCAGCGGACTTTCTTTCATTCTTGGTTTTGACACCATTCTTTTTCTAGGCTCTTGTCCAATCGCTCATACTGTGTGGTCTTCCCCAGTAGAGTTTTACTTTCACTCTTGCTCTTGGTTTTGACACCACTTCTTTTGTTTCCTGTTCTTTCTTGTCTGTTTTTCGTTCGGTTCCCCGAACTACGGAAGCTATGATTCTGCATTCTTTCGAATGTCAGATACGTAGGCATGAGACACGATGTCTTGGCGAGCACACTTCCACCCTTCTTTCCTTCTCCCATTCTTCCTTCTTCTTTGTCCCCTGGTTCCATGAACTACGACGCTCTGATTTCCTCATTGCACTATGAGGGTACGTAGGCACGAGGACTTCGTTCCTCCCTGAGCACTTTCTTTCCTTCCTTTCTTTTTCCCCTTTCTCCTCTCTCTCCTTTCTTTTAGCTAGAAGCCTTTAGATAGATAACCCATCCATGCCTAGAAGCAAGCGAAATGGTTCCCGTCGAGTACGACGGATGCGTTAGGTGCTAATACCTTCCTTTCGCATAACCAACCCCCCGTTCCCGTTTCTCTTCCCCTTGGGTTTTATCGATATTTTCCCTGTCCTTCGGGACTAAATAAAGTTCAGTGGCGACTCTGCTGTATCTTTGAGTGTTCGATTCACTCAGGTAGAAACCAACCATCTTCACCATCTTTATTTTAAAAGCGGGAAAAAAGTTTGACCAGTAAATTCATTTTTCTTTTATTTCAAGAATCGTTAATCATGTTAAAATGTCGTTCTGTAAAGCTAAAACAAATAAGAATTGCAAACAAAAGCACAAGGGCTCAAATTTTATTGACAGGATGGAAATCAGCCAAACGCGTGATTCCATAGAGTGTTTACAAAGCTTGAAAATGGTAATTTAAGGGAAAAGGGCTACATTGAAACATAACGACCACTATCCTTCTACCAACTTTGAATTCGGGACATCCTGAGATTCTGTCGAAGATGACCTTAACTGGAGTTTTCTGATGGATGGCACAACTGCTACTAGGGAATTTGCCCCTGTTGGACGTAGTTACTTGCCATTATCCCTAACTTTTGCCTGGATTGTACTGTGATGTTTCCAATCCACCGGGATGATTTTTTTTTATTATGTCTCTAACTTTTGCTTGGACCGCCCTTTCGGGTTTTCAATCCACCGAGACGTCTTTTTCATTTAGGAGAAGTATTTCTTGACTGCATCAACATTTTTGGGGTAGGCAAACTCCTCTCCGTCCATGGTTGCAAGTCTCAAGGCACCGCCTGAGAAAGCTTTCTTGACCACGTATAGGCCATCATAATTCGGAGTCCATTTGCCCCGGGAATCAGTGAGAAAAGATTGTATCTTTTTTAGTACAAGGTCTCCTTTCCTGAAGACGCGAGGTTGAACCTTTTTGTCAAACGCCTTCTTTATCCTCTGTTGATACAACTGACCATGGCATAGTGCCGTTACTCGTTTCTCTTCAATCAAATTCAGTTCGTCGTGTCGACTTTGACACCATTCAGCCTCTGTAAGCTTAGCTTCCATCAATACCCGGATTGATGGGATCTCTACTTCTATGGGGAGCACTGCCTCCATGCCATATACTAGAGAGAAAGGTGTTACCCCTGTTGAAGTGCGGACAGATGTGCGATAACCGTGAAGAGCAAAGGGTAGCATCTCGTGCCAGTCTTTGTAGGTTACAACCATCTTTTGAACAATCTTCTTGATTTTCTTGTTAGCCGCTTCTACTGCTCCGTTCATCTTAGGTCGGTAGGGAGATGAGTTATGGTGTTCGATTTTGAACTCAGCGCACAACTCTTTCATCATCTTATTATTCAACTTAGATCCATTATCTGTAATGATCTGGCTCAGAACACCATAACGGCAGATGATATTGTTTTTGACGAATCGGACCACCACTTGTCGAGTTACATTAGCGTACGACACTGCTTCGACCCACTTGGTGAAGTAATCAATGGCTACTAGGATGAACCGATGTCCGTTTGAAGCCTTGGGCTCAATCATGCCAATCATGTTTGAAATTCTGGTACCAGATGTGTGATGTTAAGTGCGATGTCACAACAACACACCCTGCAATGGACAATCCAATAAATCAACACTATGAATTGTTCACCCAGTTCGGTCTAACTACCTACGTCTGGGGGCTACCAAGCCAGGGATGAATTTCACTATCAGTAGTATTAATTTACAGACTCAACAACCCAGTTGACATCTCCTAAACTTAATCACTACTTAATGAACCTTCTACTTAAGAGACCACTTAAGTATGAGAACACTACTCAATCCCTAAAACACTTCAAAGATCACACACTTTGAAAAACACAACTTGATTCTGCTTCACAACTTTGATCAAGAACAACTCAAAACAACAATACCAATTCACACTCGAATGGTTTACAAACACGAAGACTCAAAAGACTCTCAGTCTTTAGCTCTCTTTCTTCGTCCCTTTTCCTTTAGGATTGTTGCGCTTTATATAGCTCTTTGAATTGGGCTTGGACCTGCTACAATATCTGACCTAATTTGTTATTTAAAACTGAATCTTCAAAACAGATTTTCTCTCTCAAAATCTTCTTAAATCTTCAGCCTTTAAACCTCCTACAAATCTGCATCAAATCTGTTTGCAACAGAAAATATCTATCCCAAGATATTCGCAACCAATGAGACTAACAGCTCTCCCACAATTCAGCTAAAACACAAACCCTAACAACATCACTAAACCTGATGTTATTAATCTTCTGCAGACCTAATGTCACAAAATCGCATGTGACATCAGACATCACAATTTCAGCAACTTAACTCCTTAACATAAACCAATTTTAAGACTCAATGTTAAGACATCACCCATGTAACATCAACATTTAACAACTTTGTTTTACCAAAATTCTAGCCAATCCAAGAACCAACAATCTCCCCCTTTGGCTAATTTTGGCTAAAACCATCTCTGCAACATCAGAGACTTCAGCAGCGGATAAAAAATTTAAAAACAAACCAACAAACAGCTCCCATCAACAAAGTGCAAACTCCCCTTCAACACCAGAACCAGCATAACCATTTGTTCAACATGCACACTCCCCCTCAACATCTGCACCACACCAGATAGGGTACACTCTACACACCTAGGCTAACTCTCCCCCTTTTTAGCCACAATTGGACAATCACCAAACACAATGTTCTGACATAAAGACATGGTCAAACATCATGCTTCCCAAAAACACAAGTTCCAACACATTGACTGTTCAGTCGATACAAACTATGCTCTTTGTTTTTATTATAAACACAGGCCTTTCTTCCTTCTAGCAGCACCACTCAGCAATCAAGAATGAGCCAGACAAACAACAAAGATGCAGCAAAGAACTTCAAGCAGAAGAGCACGACTTCAGATCCGCCTCAGCTGAGGAGTAAAACAAAAACTACAGCTGAAGCACCTTCAGGAACCACAAAGACAGGCAGAACCTCAGAAACAACTATGAAACCAAGCAAAAAGCTTCCTGTGCAACAACAAGCTGATGATGATTGGGATGAAGACTGGAAAGTTTTTCTAGATGCAGGGGGATGGGATAATTTGTAACTGTTGATGTACTTCAAACCTGTATGCCTTCAGCAGTTGAATAAATTCAGTTTCTAATAAAGAATACAACTGCTTAAAACATTCTCTAGCACATTTAATCTTCATAAATGCAAATTCCCAATTTACTTCTCAAACTCTCAAATTGGTTTGCATCTAATGCTTTAGTGAAGATATCTGCTAACTGTTTATCTGTAGCTACATGCTCTAATGCAACAACTTTGTCCTCAACCAATTCTCTTATAAAATGATGCCTTATATCAATATGCTTAGTTCTGCTATGTTGAATAGGATTCTTAGAGATATTGATAGCACTCAAATTATCACAGTACAAAGTCATGACATCTTGCTTAACATTGTATTCTGTTAACATCTGCTTCATCCACATGAGTTGAGAACAACTACTCCCTGCTGCTATGTACTCAGCTTCAGCAGTAGAAAGAGACACACGGTTATACTTTTTACTGAACCAGGATATCAGATTATTCCCTAAGAAGAAATAACCTCCTGAAGTGCTTTTCCTATCATCAGCACTCTCATCCCAGTCAACATCACAATATCCCCTTAACTCAGTCCCAGAACCATGACTATACAGCATCCCATAGTCACTAGTGCCATTAACATATTTCAAGATCCTTTTCACTTGATTCAAGTGACTAGCCTTAGGTTTAGATTGATATCTGGCACAAACTCCTACAGCAAAAGCAATGTCAGGTCTGCTAGCTGTGAGATACAATATACTCCCAATCATGCTTCTATATAAACTTTGATCCACACTGACACCATGTTCATCCTTGGATAATTTTAGATGAGTAGGAGCAGGAGTCCTCTTGTGATTAGCATTCTCTAGACCAAACTTCTTCACTATATTCTTTGCATACTTGCTCTGAGAAATGAATATGGAGTCCTCCATTTGTCTAACTTGTAGACCAAGAAAATAGTTCAGCTCACCAACAAGACTCATTTCAAATTCAGACTGCATATGTTCCACAAAATGTTTCACCATAGCATCCGACATCCCTCCAAATACTATGTCATCAACATAGATTTGAGCTATCATCAGTTTTCCTCCTTCCTCTTTAACAAACAAGGTCTTGTCAATCCCTCCTTTTCTGTACCCATTCACAACCAGGAATTCAGTAAGTCTTTCATACCAAGCTCTTGGTGCTTGCTTCAAACCATATAAAGCTTTCCTTAGTTTGTACACATGGTCAGGAAATGTTGGATCAATAAATCCTTTTGGTTGATCAACATACACCTCTTCATTTAAGTAACCATTCAAGAAGGCACTTTTAACATCCATCTGAAAAAGCTTGAATTTGAAATTACAAGCCGCCCCTAAGAGCAATCTGATAGATTCCAGTCTTGCCACAGGAGCAAAGGTTTCATCATAATCAATTCCTTCAACCTGAGTGTATCCCTGAGCAACTAATCTGGCCTTGTTTCTGGTGACCACTCCTTGTTCATCAGATTTATTCTTGTAGATCCACTTGGTGCCAATCACATTAACTCCATTAGGCCTAGGAACAAGCTCCCATACTTCATTCCTCTTGAATTGCTCCAGCTCTTCATGCATTGCATTTATCCAAAACTCATCAGTCAATGCTTCCTTGACATTCTTTGGCTCAATTTTGGAGACAAAACATGAACTTTCTATAACATCTCTTGACCTAGTCCTCACTCCAGAGTTTGGATAACCTATAATGAGCTCCTTTGGGTGGTCCTATTGCACTATGATGGAGGGATCCTTATGAGGTTGCTCAGTTTCAGGCTCAGCAGCAGCAACACTAGGAGTTGGACTTCTGTCTTCAGCTTCTGGTGCAACTTCACCAACTGATGTTCCAACATCATCTAGGACATCATCATCTTCCTGCTTGTCATTGTCATCTATCACCACTTGATTGACTCCATCATCACCTTGGTTCTAGAGTTGAAAACCCTATATGCTCTGCTGTTAGTAGAGTATCCTAAAAATATTCCTTCATCACTTTTGGAATCCAATTTTCTTCTTTGTTCTCTATCAGCCAAAATATAACATCTACTTCCAAAAACATGAAAGTATTTAACATTAGGTTTTCTTCCCTTCCATAGTTCATACAGAGTGGATGAAGTGCCTCTCTTCTCAGGGTAACCCTATTGTGAATGTAGCAGGCAGTATTCATGGCTTCAGCCCAGAAATGATAAGGAAGTTTCTTGGCATGGATCATCGCTCTAGCAGACTCTTGGATGTTCTGTTCTTCCTCTCAACTACTCCATTTTGCTGAGGAGTAATAGGCGATGAAAACTCATGACTTATACCTTCAACAGAGCAAAATTCTTCAAACTTGCTATTCTCAAACTCTCTTCCATGGTCACTTCTTATTCTAATAACCTTACTCTCCTTTTCTCTTTGGAGTCTTTGACAAAGATCTTTAAAAACAACAAACACCTCTGATTTGTCTTTGATGAAGCTCACCCAGGTGTACCTTGAATAGTCATCCACAACTACATACGCATATTTCTTTCCACCCAGACTTTCAACCTGCATAGGTTCCATCAAGTCCATATGAAGTAGTTCCAAGACCTTGGAGGTGGTGTCATGTTGAAGCTTCGGATGAGACATCTTTGTCTGCTTCCCTTTTTGACAGTCTCCACACACTTTTCCTTCTTTAATATTAAGTTTGGGAATTCCTTTGACTGCTTCTGAGGAGATGGTTCTCTTCATTCCCTTCAAGTGAAGATGTCCCAACTTCTGATGCCAGATTTTGACATCATCTTCTTTAGCAAAAACACACGTGGAAGAATTTGAGTTTTGAGGCACCCAAAGATAACAATTGTCCTTAGACCTGGCTCCCTTCATAATGACTTCTCCTTTATCATCTTTAACAATGCATTCAGACTTTGTAAAGTCTACTTTGAATCCTTGATCACAAAGTTGACTAATGCTAATCAAATTTGCTGTCAGTCCTTTAACAAGAAGAACATCCTCCAGTCTGGGAGCACCAGCACAGTTTAGTTTACCAATCCCCTTGATCTCTCCTTTGAACCCATCACTAAATGTAACATATCCTGAAGAGTGAAGCTTCACATCTACCAACAGATTCTTTACTCCATTCATGTGCCTTGAACACCCACTGTCAAAGTACCAATCTTCTTTGGTAGAAACCCTTAAAGAAGTGTGAGCTATCAAGCTTGTAACCTTAACTTTAGGGACCCATTGTTTCTTAGGCTTGGAAACTTGCCTTCCTTTATAACAGTTCTGTTTGGGAACAACCTGATGAGCCTTTAGTGGATACCCATGTAGCTTATAACAATAAGCCTTAATGTGTCCAAAACATCCACAATGGTGACACCTCCATCGTCTGTATTTCTTCTTAGATGGAGTTCTGTCATGATGTTTTAACATCTATTTTAACATCACTGGTTTAGGGGTGATAGATCCTGCATCACTGGTGAATCCCAAACCACATTTGTCTCCAGCCATCTTCCCAATACTAAGAATGTTATCTAACGCATTAGTACCATTGTTCAACATTCTGATAGTTTTGGTCATAGAGTCCAGCTTATAGATAAGTATGCTGACTTCAGCTTCAAGGTCAGTCTTTTCAGCTTTTAACTGTACTATGGTTTTCTTCAGCTCTTCTCCTTCAAGACACACTTGTTCACTTCTCACGGAAAGATCTTTATAAGTGACAGCAAGTTCATCGTAAGAAACCTCATCATCACAAGACTCATCATCTGACTCATAAATGTAACACCCCTAATCTATACCCCCCAAGCTATTAAAGCGGTAAAAGAAATTCAAATTTTCATCAGAGTATAATTAAAACATGCACGGCATAGACCGGAGACGCCACATCAATTTGAAACAAACATACAACACCTGCTCATACAGATATGCAATAATTCAGGTAGTAATACACCCACGAATCAGAAACAGAATAATAGCGGAAAATCTGCAACTGAATCTCATATATATATATATATATATATATATATATATATATATATATATATATATATATCATGAAAGTTTGTTTGTCATATACAACCATACATGTACAATTCAAAAGATACATATACATAATACAAACTAATCACAAACGGCCACCCTAACTACCCGGCGTCACATATCAGAGCCGACCGACAAAAGAATAAAGACGCAAAACTTCACAAAAAGACCTCCAGCAACTTTAATCTGCAATGCCTCATAGAGCATTATAAAACAGCATAAGGGTGAGAAACACAATCATAACACAGTTGCATATAATCATATATTAACACAAAATGCACATATAACATATTTTCACCACAATTGCACCACAATCAAATACAACACATATTCTATATATACGTCGCCGATGCATATCAATCATATACAATACTCTCATCAACCACATAAATATACATATTTCATCTCATCAGTCACATTCACAATTCCATACACAATTAATCCATGATTTATTCAAATGCACAGAGACCGACACAACGACTCCATGCAATGCACATGCGGGTACCGACTCATCACATCTCAGAACCAGTTCACTCAGGAACTATTGGAACCATCGCTCGTTACTTAGTGTAACTCCACGTCGGGCATACGATGTTCCCCGTTGCTTTCGGTCCTCTTTGTATAAGGCTCACGACATTTATGGATTGCTTTCGGTCCTCTTTATATAAGGCTCACAATCCGATCGCTCACACCCCACAAGGGCACACGATCGTCTATAACCATCGCTTTCGGTCCTCTTATTTTTAAGGCTCACGATATATCAAATCGCTTTAGGTCCTCTTATTTTTAAGGCTCACGATGTTATAGCGGATTCCAATTGGAATATATATGTCGCTCGTACCCTCATGGCACTCGACTTCACAATATGCATATTATGATGCTTGGCATACAATGACTCATAACATTCATATGCATACATTTACTCATCCATAATCATGCATAACTCAACAATTACAACACATTGCAATTTCTTGTCATAAGGCCACCAATCATCATTACGATATGTATTTCATGCAATTTCATCACTCAACAGTACACAAGTCATAAAATATCCACACCAACAACATATTGCACATACACATCAAGTTCACACAATTAAACGGAAAAAGTCGACAACAAAACAACACATTTTCTAATTTCTGACATAATATAATCGGCCAACAATTCTCAAAACCATCATCAATATAAAGTGCATTTTATGAGCTTTCTAAGACATCACACCACGCCTCAAACCGAACCACATATCAAAAGTTATGAATTTTCAAAGAAAAGAATTTATTAAGATACAGCCAAATTCGCCTGGCGACTTGAGAATTCGCCATGGATTTTGCCTAGCGAATCCCATTCACCAGCAGTTCGCCTGGCGAGCTAGTGGCGAATCACCAATTAGAAAAAAAAACCAAGAGTTACAGAAGCTACCCCCTTTCTGTAATTCCTATTTCGCCTGGCGACTTACGAATTCGCCTGACGAATCCCATTCGCCAGCAGTTCGCCTGGGGAGCTAGTGGCGATACTCAATTCGCCTGGCGAATCCCAAATTCGCCTGGCAAATCACACTAGAACCAGAAAATGCTGTTACGGGTTACACTATCCCAAAACCTCCAAAAACCTCATTTTTCATTCCAAATCAATTCCAACACCAAAAAAATTATCAGCAATGATTCATAAACACATGGTGATCATACAACGCAAATTATATCGATTTCCGACCGCGCAAACATCGATTCCTAATCATTTTATCATTTTCGAACTAGAACTCAAAAGCCATGGAAAGACAAGAAACATCCAAGCAAACACATACATAATCATACACAAACATAGCATAATCGAGTTTCGCACCCTTACCCGATTAAATAGCGCGTAGAAAAATCGGTTGATTGATTTCTTCTTTCTCAAGTTTTTTCTCTCTTTTCTTCTTTTCTCTTCTCTTCTCTTCTTACTATTTTTCTCTCTTTTTCTTTCTATTCTTAACTTAACCAAATAAATCAAAACACCCAAAATACCCCTACACCCAAATATCTCGCAAACGCTCCCAAAACCCGATAAAATATAATCTCGACTAAAAATAACATTTTTTCAGATAAAAGTCAGAAATAAAAATAAAATAATAATAGAATAATAAAAAACGACTCAAATAAATAAAACGGACTAAAACTGACAAAAACTGGGGCATTACAACTCTCCCCCACTTAGAAATTTTCGTCCTCGAAAATATACCTGAGACAAACAACTCTGGATACGACTCCCGCATCCGACTCTCCAACTCCCAAGTCAAATTGCCCTCAGCAGCGCCTCCCCACGCTACCGTCACCAGTGCAATATCCATGCCCCTCAACCGCTTCACTTCGCGATCCAAAATCCTAACTGGTAAAGCCTCAACCGTAAGGTTCTCCCTTACCTCAACCTCATCCATCGGAATCACATGTGACGAATCCGGAACATACTTCCGCAACTGTGAAACATGAAACACATCGTGCAAATTCGACAGATTCGGCGGCAACGCCACCCGATATGCCACAGTACCAACCCTCGCGGATATCTGGTAAGGACCAATAAACCGAGAAGTAAGTTTCTTCGATTTTAATGCACGACCAACACCTGTTACCGGCGTAACCCTCAAAAATAAATGATCGCCCTCTTGAAACTCAAGATCTTTCCGTCTCCGATCATGATAACTCTTTTGTCTACTCTGAGAAGCTTTCATCTTCTCACGAATAAACTTCACCTTATCTGTAGTCTGCTGCACCAACTCCGGTCCTACCACCGTTCTCTCACCAGATTCGTGCCAACACAACGGTGTTCGACACCTTCGTCCATATAATGCTTCAAACGGTGCCATTCCAATACTAGAATGAAAACTGTTGTTATACGTGAATTTGATCAATGCAAGATAACTATCCCACATACCACCTTGTTCAAGAACACACGCTCGGAACAAATCTTCCAATGACTGAATCGTCCTCTCCGTCTGACCATCCGTCTGCGGATGATAAGCCAAACTCAATCTCAATTTAGAACCCAAAGCCTTATGTAAACTTTCCCAAAATCTCGAGGTAAACCTTGGATCTCGATCAGAAATAATACTTAACGGAACCCCATGCAACTTCACAATCACACTGATGTAAATCTCAGCTAACCGCTCCAAAGAAAAACTGATATCAATCGGAATGAAATGAGCCGATTTAGTCAGTCTATCTACAACCACCCAAATAGCATTATGCCCTCTCTGAGTGTTTGGCAATCCCGTTACAAAATCCATCGAAATGCTATCCCATTTCCACTCCAGAATATCCAACGGTTGCAACAAACCACTAGGCCTTAAATGTTCAACTTTCGACTTCTGACAAGTCAAACACGCATACACAAACTGAGCCACATCTCTTTTCAATCCAGACCACCAGAAAATCTTCTTCAAATCTTGGTACATCTTATTCGCTCCCGGATGTATACTCAAATTACTCCGGTGTCCTTCCTCCAAAATCATCCTTTTCAACTCCGAATCATCAGGAATACAAATTCGGCCATGGAACCTCAAAACACCATTAACATCCACTTCAAAATCACTACTCGCATCTTTTCCGCCAATCAACATCAAATCCACGAATTTCACATCCAACTTTTGTTTCTCACTTACCGTCATCAGAAAATCATTAGTAACCTTCAGCATACCCAGCCTCACACTATCCGAAGTCACTTCACATACCAAACTCAAGTCTCTAAACGATTCCAAAAGTTCCCACTCCTTAACCATTAAAGCCGACATATGCAATGATTTCCGACTCAACGCATCAGCTACCACATTAGCTTTACCAGGATGGTAATTCAAGCCAAAGTCGTAGTCCTTCAAGAATTCCAACCATCTACGCTGCCTCATATTTAACTCCTTCTGATCAAACAAATATTTCAAGCTTTTATGATCACTAAAGACTTCGAACCTTGCACCGTAGAGATAATGCCTCCAAATCTTTAACACAAAAACCACAGCCGCTAACTCAAGATCATGAGTAGGATAATTTTTCTCATGCACTCTCAATTTCCTTGAAGCGTAAGCCACAACCTTACCTTCCTGCATCAGCACACCACCTAGACCAATCAAAGACGCATCACAATAAACCACGAACGGTTCATTAGGATCCGGTAAAATTAAAATCGGAGTTGTTGTCAATCTTCTTTTCACCTCATTAAAACTCTCCTCACACCGAATATCCCAAATGAACGATTGCCCTTTACAAGTCAACTGGGTCAATGGAAGTGCCAACTTAGAAAAACCTTCAATAAACCTCCGATAATAACCATCCAAACCCAAAAAGCTTCGAATTTCAGTAACAGATCTCGGAGCCTCCCATTGTAGAACTGCTTCTACTTTAGATGGATCCACAGAAATACCATTACCTGAAATTACGTGTCCAAGAAAACTCACTTCCGACAACCAGAACTCACACTTGGACAATTTTGTAAAAAGTTTCCTTTCCTTCAAAACCTAAAAAACAATACGCAAATGCTCTGCGTGCTCCTCCCGAGACTTAGAATAGATTAAAATATCATCAATAAACACAACAAAAAAACAATCCAAATGCTCGTGAAAAATACGATTCATGTATTCCATAAACACACCTGACGCATTAGAAACCCCGAACGGCATCACCGAATATTCATAATGACCGTATCGTGTCCTAAAAGCTGTCTTCTGAATATCTTCCTCTTTCACCCTTATCTGATGATACCCCGATCTCAAATCAATCTTACTAAACACACAAGCACCAACCAACTGATCCATCAGATCATCAATCCTTGGAAGAGGATACTTATTCTTAATCATCACCTTATTCAACTGACGATAATCAATACACAATCGCATACTTCCATCTTTCTTTTTCACCAACAAAACTAGAGCACCCCAAGGAGAAACACTTGGCCTCACAAACCTCTTCTCCAACAACTCATTCAATTGCTTTTTCAACTCAACCAACTCAGATGCCAACATTCTATAAGGTGCCATAGACACAGGTCTAGTACCAGGAACTAGTCTATAGAAAACTCCACCTCTCTCTCTGGCAGCACATCTGAAATATCCTCAGGAAACACTTCAGGAAATTCACACACAACAGGAAACACATCCAGCGACACTTGACTAGCCACGGTCAAAGATACAAACAACCCGAACAACTGAGCTTCCTCCGCCAAAAGTTTCTTCAACTCTTTGGTAGATAAGAAACTCGAGTCTTCGTCTTCCTCAAGAGAAGGAAACCTTACTAGCTTATGATAACAATCAATATGAACCCGATTGAATTGCAACCAATTCATTCCCAAAACCACATCTAAACCCTCCAATGGAAAACACACTAAATCCATCTCAAAATCTTTACCGTAAATGGTCAAAGGACAACTCAAACAAACCAACGAAGTAGTTACTGAACCCATTGTTGGCGTATCAATAACCATCTCACCATCCATTAAAGACAACACAAGATTCAAACGCTTCGCGCACTCAGACGAAATAAACGAATGAGTCGCTCCAGTATCAATAATAGCAATTAAGGGCATACTATTAATAAAACAAGTACCTCAAATCAGACGATCTGCACTTGAAGTCTGAGTCCCTGACAACGCAAAGACTTTCCCACTAACTAGAGCCTTCTTCGGTTTCGGACACTTGGTACTAATGTGACCAGGTTCACCACAGTTGAAACATACCAACACATTCTTCCTTGCACAATCAGTAACCACATGTCCTACACCGCCGTAATTAGAACACTTCCTCAAATCCTTCCTACACTCAGACTGACGATGTCCCACATCACCACATCTAAAACACCTCAGAGGACTAGACATTCCTCCCCCACTTGACCTTCGATCAAAAGCACCCCTTTGCCTACCTTTATCAGCTGGAGTCACATAAGGACCACCACGAACCTGTTGCTTCCCTTTCCGGTCAGTCATACTCTTAGAGTGAGTAGAACGAGCCTTACTATCCTCCTCATAAATCCTGCAACAATCCACCGAGTCTGCAAACCTTCGAATCCTCTGATAACCAATAGCCTGTTTAATCTCAGGAGGCAACCCACTTTCAAACTTAACACACTTAGAGAATTCCGCAGTCGCCTCCGCATAATGTGGATAAAACTGCACTAGCTCAACAAACTTAGCAGTATAGTCTACAACAGACATACTACCTTGTTTCAATTCCAAGAATTCTATCTCTTTTTTCCCTCTGACATCTTCGGGAAAATACTTCCTCAAGAACTCTCGGCTAAACAACTCCCAAGTGATCTCTTCCTCCTTCTCCGCTGCAGCTTCCAACACATGACGAGTACCAACCCACCAATCGTCAGCTTCTTCCAGCAACATGTGAGTACCTAGTCTCACCTTCTGATCCTCGTCACAATCCATCACTCGAAAAATCCTTTCAATCTCTTTCAACCAAATCGATGCACCATCAGGATCATATCTTCCTTTGAAGACAGGTGGTTTATTCTTCCGAAACTCATCATTGCCAGCAGCATTCGGTGCACCCTGCACAGCCCGAGCCATAGCCTGCATCGCAGCAGCTAAAGCAGCGTCGTTCCTTCCAGCCATATTCTGTTCATTTCCAATAACAACAACTATGGTTAAACAAATAGCTCACCTAACCACAAAGACCAACAAGGACTGACACAAACTGACACAGACTGGCTCTGATACCACTTAATGTAACACCCCCAAGCTATTAAAGCGGTAAAAGAAATTCAAAATTTCATTAGAGTATAATTAAAACATGCACGACATAGACCGGAGACGCCACATCAATTTGAAACAAACATACAACACCTGCTCATACAGATATGCAACAATTCAGGTAGTAATACACCCACGAATCAGAAACAGAATAATAGCGAAAAATCAACAACTGAATCTCATATATATATATATATATATATATATATATATATATATATATATATATATATATATATATCATGAAAGTTTGTTTGTCATATACAACCATACATGTACAATTCAAAAGATACATATACATAATACAAACTAATCACAAACGGCCACCCTAACTACCCTGCGTCACATATCAGAGCCGACCGACAAAAGAATGAAGACGCAAAACTTCACAAAAAGACCTCCAGCAACTCAAATTTGCAATGCCTCATAGAGCATTATAAAACAGCAGAAGGGTGAGAAACACAATCATAACACAGTTGCATATAATCATATATTAACACAAAATGCACATATAACATATTTTCACCACAATTGCACCACAATCAAATACAACACATATTCTATATATACGTCGCCGATGCATATCAATCATATACAATACTCTCATCAACCACATAAATATACATATTTCATCTCATCAGTCACATTCACAATTCCATACACAATTAATCCATGATTTATACAAATGCACAGGGACCGACACAACGACTCCATGCAATGCACATGCGATACCGACTCATCACATCTCAGAACCAGTTCACTCAGGAACTATTGGAACCATCGCTCGTTACTTAGTGTAACTCCCCGTCGGGCATACGATGTTCCCCGTCGCTTTCGGTCCTCTTTGTATAAGGCTCACGACGTTTATGGATTGCTTTCGGTCCTCTTTATATAAGGCTCACAATCTGATCGCTCACACCCCACAAGGGCACACGATCGTCTATAACCATCGCTTTCGGTCCTCTTATTTTTAAAGCTCACGATATATCAAATCGCTTTAGGTCCTCTTATTTTTAAGGCTCGCGATGTTATAGCGGATTCCCATTGGAATCTATCCGTCGCTCGTACCCTCATGGCACTCGACTTCACAATATGCATATTATGATGCTTGGCATACAATGACTCATAACATTCATATGCACACATTTACTCATCCATAATCATGCATAACTCAACAATTACAACACATTGCAATTTCTTGCTGTAAGGCCACCAATCATCATTACGATATGTATTTCATGCAATTTCATCACTCAACAGTACACAAGTCATAAAATATCCACACCAACAACATATTGCACATACACATCAAGTTCACACAATTAAACGGCAAAAGTCGACAACAAAACAACACATTTTCTAATTTCCAACATAATATAATCGGCCAACAATTCTCAAAACCATCATCAATATAAAGTGCATTTTATGAGCTTTCTAAGACATCACACCACGCCTCAAACCGAACCACATATCAAAAGTTATGAATTTTCAAAGAAAAGAATTTATTGAGATACAGCCAAATTCGCCTGGCGACTTGAGAATTCGCCTGGCGACTTGAGAATTCGCCAGCCATTCGCCATGGATTTCTCCTAGCGAATCCCATTCGCCAGCAGTTCGCCTGGCGAGCTAGTGGCGAATCACCAATTAGAAAAAAACCAAGAGTTACAGAAGCTACCCCCTTTCTGTAATTCCTATTTCGCCTGGCGACTTACGAATTCGCCTGGCGAATCCCATTCGCCAGCAGTTCGCCTGGCGAGCTAGTGGCGATACTTAATTCGCCTGGCGAATCCCAAATTTTCCTGACGAATCACACCAGAACCAGAAAATGCTGTTACGGGTTACACTATCCCAATACCTCCAAAAACCTCATTTTTCATTCCAAATCAATTCCAACACCAAAACAATTATCAGCAATGACTCATAAACACATGGTGATTATACAACGCAAATTATATCGATTTCCGACCGCGCAAACATCGATTCCTAATCATTTTATCATTTTCGACCTAGAACTCAAAAGCCATGGAAAGACAAGAAACATCCAAGCAAACACATACATAATCATACACAAACATAGCATAATCGAGTTTCGCACCCTTACCCGATTAAATAGCGCGTAGAAAAATCGGTTGATTGATTTCTTCTTTCTCAAGTTTTTTCTCTCTTTTCTTCTTTTCTCTTCTCTTCTCTTCTTACTATTTTTCTCTCTTTTTCTTTCTATTCTTAACTTAACCAAATAAATCAAAACGCCCAAAATACCCATACACCCAAATATCTCGCAAACGCTCCCAAAACCCGATAAAATATAATCTCGACTAAAAATAACATATTTTCAGATAAAAGTCAGAAATAAAAATAAAATAATAATAGAATAATCAAAAACGACTCAAATAAATAAAACGGACAAAAACTGACAAAAACTAGGGCGTTACAATAAACCCCAACCATAGCTCTAACAAGTTTAGCTGAATTTTCTTCAGATTCACTCTCACTGTCAGACCAAGAAGCTGATAACCCTTTCTGCTTCTTTATAAAAGTAGGACATTCCTTCTTGACATGTCCATACCCGTCACACTCAAAGCATTGTATCCCTTTATCATTATTGGATATTTCTTCATCTTTAGACTTCTTCCCTTGTTCTCCTGATCTGTTGATGTCAGAGGTAATGTTCTTGACATTGGGATTATAACTCCTATTTATCCTCTTCATAACTTTGTTGAACTATTTACCCAGCAAAGCAATAGCCTGAGACAGCTCCTCCTGAGAGTCATCTACTTTCTCTTTCTTGGCTTCTTCAGAACTAGAAACTAAAGCTATACTCTTGAACTTATTCTCAGGTTCTTCTTCACTTAACCCTAGCTCAAATGTTTGAAGAGATCTAATAAGCTCATCAACCCTCATTTTGATGATGTCTTAAGCTTCTTCAATTGCAGTCACCTTCATCTTGTACCTCTTAGGAAGGGACCTAAGGATTTTCCTTACAAGCTTTTCTTCTGACATCTTTTCTCCAAGAGCACTGGATGCATTGGACAGCTCAAGAATACTCATGTGGAAGTCATGGATAGTCTCATCTTCCTTCATCTTCAGACTTTCAAACTTCGATGTTAGAAGCTGAAGTCTTGACATCTTAACTCTAGATGTTCCTTCATGTGTAGCCTTCAAAATATCCCAAGCTTCCTTAGCAACTTCACAGGTATTGATCAACCTGAATATGTTCTTATCCACTCCATTGAAAATTGCATTTAAAGCTTTGGGATTACCAAGGGCAAGCTCATCTTCTTCCTTGGTCCATTCTTCTTCAGGCTTCGGCTTTGAGGTGCCCTCTTTATCTTTCCCAGCATCATCTTTTTCAAACACAACAGGTGCTTTCCATTCTTTAATGATAGCCTTCCAAGCCCTGCTGTCCAAGGATTTCAAAAAAGTGATCATCCTTGGCTTCCAATAATCGTAATTCGAGCCATCCAAAATAGGGGGTCTGTTGAAAAATCCTCCAACTTCTTTGTTCATCTTTACACCAGAAAGTAACTTCCCTAGATCTCACCCAGAGACAGACATGATGCTTGCTCTGATACCAATTGAAATTCTGGTACCAGATGTGTGATGTTAAGTGCGATGTCACAACAACACACCCTGCAATGGACAATGCAATAAATCAACACTATGAATTGTTCACCCAGTTCGGTCTAACTACCTACGTCTGGGGGCTACTAAGCCAGGGATGAATTTCACTATCAGTAGTATTAATTTACAGACTCAACAACCCAGTTGACATCTCCTAAACTTAATCACTACTTAATGAACCTTCTACTTAAGAGACCACTTAAGTATGGGAACACTACTCAATCCCTAAAACACTTCAAAGATCACACACTTTGAAAAACACAACTTGATTCTGCTTCACAACTTTGATCAAGAACAACTCAAAACAACAATACCAATTCACACTCGAATGGTTTACAAACACGAAGACTCAAACGACTCTCATTCTTTAGCTCTCTTTCTTCGTCCCTTTTCCTTTAGGATTGTTGCGCTTTATATAGCTCTTTGAATTGGGCTTGGACCTGCTACAATATCTGACCTGATTTGTTATTTAAAACTGAATCTTCAAAACAGATTTTCTCTCTCAAAATCTTCTTAAATCTTCAGCCTTTAAACCTCCTACAAATCTACATCAAATCTGTTTGCAACAGAAAATATCTATCCCATGATATTCGCAACCAATGAGACTAACAGCTCTCCCACAATTCAGGTAAAACGCAAACCCTAACAACATCACTAAACCTGATGTTATTAATCTTCTGCAGACCTGATGTCACAACATCGCATGTGACATCAGACATCACAACTTCAGCAACTTAACTCCTTAACATAAACCAATGTTAAGACTCAATGTTAAGACATCACCCATGTGACATCAACATTAAACAACTTTGTTTTACCAAAATTCTAGCCAATCCAAGAACCAACAATGTCGATTCCCCATATGGAAAAAGGCCATGGGGAAGAGAGAACTTTGAGATGCGTTGGCGGCACATGAATTTTGTCAGAGTATATCTGACATTTGTGACACCTCCTCATGTACTTGTAGCAATCGAATTCCATGGTCAACCAGTAGTACCCTGCTCTCAGAATTTTTCTTGCCATTGTGTGTTCGTTGGCATGAGTGCCAAAGGATCCTTCATGAATTTCTTTTATCAGCATGTCTGCTTCTGGTCTGTCTACACATCGGAGCAAGACCATGTCAAAGTTCCTCTTATAGAGTGTATCACCGCTCAGAAAGACACTTCCTGCCAATCTTCTGAGGGTTTTTTTTGTCTTTTCTTAGTGCCCCAGGTGGATACTCTTGTTTTTGAAGGAAACATTTGATATCGTGATACCAAGGTTTGTCGCCTATGACTGCTTCAATTGTGAAGATGTAAGCGGGCCATTCAAGGCGCATTATGTCGATCTTAGGTAGGTCGCTCCATTGACCTACACTAATCATGGAAGAGAGAGTGGCTAATGTATCAGCCAGGTGTAGCGAGTGATTTTTGGATGTGGTTGCGAAGCACGATCGCTCTGGTACTACAGCTTGATTCATTTTTTATCCTATTAAAGCTGATGAAGGAAGGGAAATAGATGTCTCTAATTAACCCTGCTTGCATACTGAGGTTAAACAGTCAAAACTATTGGTTTACAGATGCTACAAAGATTCGGGGTCTCTCCTAGGCTATATTGTTGAAAAGGGGTGCTTTAGGCTATCGGTAAGGATGTTAGGACAGATATATGAAAGTATGGGATTTTGGGTTTTTGTTTAGTGTTCTCGCTAAGATTTTTCTTTCAATCTTATGCCTACGTATTCCCATTTTTTTTCCGAAACAGGGAAATCAGAACGATCGTAGTTCCTCCTATTCTATGGGAGGAAATGGTTGTTTTGGTGTCTTGTTCAAAGCCCAAGACGTGAAGCTAAAGGTGGTTTGTATCTTGTTCAAAGCCCAAGATGTGAAGCTGAAGGTAGTTTGTATCTTGTTCAAAGCCCAAGATGTGAAGCTAAAAGGGTTTGACTTTAGAGAGAATTTGTCATCTCTAAAGAGGGGTTTGTCCGTCACAACTGTTTATAAAGGAGAATTACTTTAACCGGGATTTGTGAATCCGGCAATGCCATAATTTCCTTTATAGGGGATTTCCAACCTGAAGGGGAAGACTTTAACTAGGTTTAGAGCAATGCCATCTTTCCTTAGGAATTTCTCATGCTAAAAGAGGGACAGTGGCATGGATGTAGATGATCCAGAGGCTTGCCGCTTACAGCGATTAGATGAAGGGGAAGAAGTTTTTGATGTTTGTGAACGAGGCACATCTTTGATGCTAAAAGGTTGATTGGATCAACCAGTGGTTTTCTTATACAAAGCCTAAGAGGAGGCTAATATGTGTCTCGTACAAAACCCGAGAGAGAGGCTAAAAGGTTTTGACTCGACGATGGAGTCTTTTGGTATCTCGTATAAAGCCCGAGATGGAGGCTATTTGACTCAACAAGAGAGTTTTTTTGTATCTCGTACGAAGCCCGAGATGGAGGCTGAAAGGGAGTTGACTCAACAAGAGAGTCTTTTATGGTATCTCGTACGAAGCCCGAGATGGAGGCTATTGTTAGCTCCGCTGGGGAGAATCATTGTACAAAGCCCAAGAGGAGGCTATTGTGACTGTTTCAGTTGAGTGACAGGTCCAGTATGCTGATTTAAAGAGAAAATCAGTTATTATATGAGTAACACTGTACTCATGGATTTGATCTGAGGATCGGGATTATTTCCTTTTCTTTAAGGAAAGGGGAAATCCAAGGGGTATTGAGACTATCCGAGTCTACGGGTTTTCTTCCTATTTTTGAAGGGAGCTTGAGAATGTCTTGGAGATTCAAGGAAATTAGACTTCCAAGTCTAGAGTGTCATCTTTTGTACTATGCTTTGAGAAACAGTAGTAGACTCTTGGAAAGAATGTTCTATTAAGATGACTGATTTCTGTTCCTATACCTCTAAGAGGTCGTCGGGACAATTTGTACGAAGCCCAAGAGGAGGCTGGAACTTTTAAGAAGCCGAGTGGTCCTTGTATGAAGCCCAAGAGGAGGCTATCATTCCCGGAGGAAGAATCATTATACGAAGCCTAAGAGGAGGCTGTGAATACTTCTAAGAAGCCGACGAGTCCTTGTACAACGTCCAAGAGGAGGCAGGGATGCTTTTAGGAAGCTTGTGGGTCCTTGAACAATGCCCAAGAGGAGGCCGATGCTTTTAAGAAGTCGATGAGTCCCCAAACCCCGAGAAATTCAAGACAGGCCATTCACGAGGAATAGATCAAGCCAGGAAAGTTCGAGAATTTGGAAGAAACTCAAGAGATGCCATTCACGGAGAAAAGATCATCTCTGGGGAATAGAGTTTCTTGACAAGTGCTTTTAAGAAGCCTATGGGTCCCCAAACCCCGAGAAATTCAAGACAGGTCATTCACGAGGAATAGATCAAGCCAGGAAAGTCCGAGAATTTGGAAGAAACTCAAGAGATGCCATTCACGGAGAAAAGATCATCTCTGGGGAGTAGAGTTTCTTTGACAACTTCTACGAGTGACAGTCTATGAAAGGGTTCACCGAGAATGCTGCCTTTCATGTCTCCATATTGTTTAACCCCAAGAGGAGGGAAGACTGTGTCTGGTAATCCTATGGGGATCTAGTTTTGACTATTTAAGAGTGATCAACGGGCTTAATGCTAAACGTAGTTGTCGGGGAAACTCTAAATATCTATACTATTATTACACAGTTGATATGAGTTTATGAAATAAGACTTACAGCGAAATAGCCCCATAATACAGTTATATGTATATGAAAGCGGTAAATGAAAGCGTGTAAACACTTACTCGGTTGTAGAGCTTCCATGCTGTTTGGTTAGTTGTTTAACAAAGAAAGATTGAAAAACAACAGTTTATTCAAAATCAAAGGAGAAAGTGCTTTGACAAAGAAAGATTTTGGGGCTTACAGCTCAAGGAGAGGCACAGGGTTTTATCAGTGAGCGCACTGTTGTTTTGTACAGAGGGACTTATACAAGTGACTGAGGCCCAAAGAATGGTTTTTTGTACAAAGGGATGGGTTTTACACTCTCTCAAGAGGCCCAAAAGGTTTAAAGAAAAAGAGTGGGGCTTATAACACGAGGGTAGGCCCAAAGTTTGTTTTTCCGTTTGAAATGGCGATCGCGCCGAGATTTTCTTTTAACGCGAAGGGGCTTATACAATATCTGAGGCCCAAAATGTTTTGGTTAAAAGGGGATTGGGTCTTACACTCTAATAGAGGCCCAAAAGTTTTGAATGAGTCTTATAGCTCGAAGAAAGGCCCAGTTAATTTTTTAAAAGGCGACGATCGCGCTGTTTACTTGTACAGAGGGACTTATACAATAAGTGAGGCCCAAAATGGTTTGTACAAGGGGGTTGGGTCTTACACTCTATTAAGAGGCCCATGAGTGTTTGAAAAAGTTTTATGATGGTGAAAATCGAAGAAATCCTAATTTTATCATTTTAAAAGTAAATTCTTAAAAGAAAATCAATACAAAATGATAAAAATACCAAATAAGCAACTTGTGATTTTTGGTTGGGGTTTAAAAAATGATGTTTTAATCACAAGATGAAATAAAATTCATTTGGTCTTGATTTTCAATATGAGAATTCACTTTTAAAATGTTTTAAAAACATTAAAAAGGAATTTATTCACAAAAATACTAATTATATTAAATAAATAATATAAAACTAATTTTTTTGTGGAATAAAATATTTTGGAGTATGAATAAGAAGTGTGTAAAACAGAATTGGAAAATGATTATTTTTGCTATGTAAAAGAATTGGTTGAGTTTTTTGAGAATAAACTAATGTCACAACATCACATTCGACATCACTCATGAGTTTTGAAGATAAGAGAAAAAGGGAAGATGTCACAACATCACATTTGACATCAGAACTGCACCTTGGTTTTTCAACATCTTTGCTATCAAACTTCAAACATTCATAACTCTCTCAATTTTTAACGAAATTAAAATCCGTAAGAACCTATCTTAACCAATTTTTTGCAAGGAATTCAATGGTATCACTCATACATACTGAAACTTAATGTACAGCACACACAAGGCAAAAAACCAGATCTGCACCTTAAGTTTAAAACAACATAAACTCCACATATAAACATGTTAAAGTGCAAACAGTAGGAGGATCATAATATACACATTAAGGACTGCATTTTTTCTTCAAGAATTGTTCAATATGATGCATGTATGTGAACAACAAAGGAAAGCATGATTCAAAGAATTCAAGTTGTGAATTTTACCTCTTTTTTGGAGATTTTGTGCAACCTACCAAGTGCTTTGTTCTAGAAATGATTTGATGCTTTGGACACCCTCAAATGACCTCTTGGATGCTTTTAGGATGATTGGAATTAGCTGGTACCTGCAAAAACACAAACTGTCCCTTTCTTGCAAAAGGGCTTAAAAGTGACCAAAATAGCAACTCTCTCAAATGGTGTTCCAGATGAGGGGAATCATTTGGAACAGTTCAAGGATGATATTTGGAGTGTGTTTGAGGTTTTATCTGGTTTGGAAAGTGACTGAATCAAGACATGGCTTGAAAAATGCAAAAAAGTCCAATTTTAAGGTTTTGAGAGGTGACATTGTGATGTTGTGATTACAGGTCACTTTTGATAGTTTGGACAGCTTACATATGATATATGTGAGGTGTGTGTGTGTGATTAGTTTGAGTGGAATTGCTCTCTAACTCAAAAACTCAGAATTACTTGCTTTGGAAGGCAAATTTGAGGTGAAAGAAGAGATTTTGAGGAAAGCATCTGTTTGATGGCTTTGGTGTACTCAAACTGAGCACAAATGAGCTCTATTTATAATAGAGTAAGTTTGTTTTGGGATCCACAGTGAATGGCAACTGCAGCAGAGGTTTGGCTAATGTTGTCCAATGAAAATCCAAGTCTCCTCTAGCCATTGACTAGAGGTTAGGGCACAGGCTGCTGGTTCCCTAGTTGTTATAGGAATCTTGACTGAATTCAGTTGCAAATGTGTCAGTCCATGCCACCTCTAAGCATCCATTAAATGCTTCAATCCAAAATTGGAGTTTTGTCCCTCTTTTAGGCATTTCTAGGTTTGGCATGCTACTTCTTGTTCTAAGGACTTTGGAGGCTTGGCTCAGTGATTGCCCCCTTTAGATTTGATCCTCAGATGTGTTCAAAATGATGACAAGGCTTAAAAATTCGTGTGGCACAAGAAATGTGCAAATCTGCCCCATGAAAAATTCAGCTGCAGCAAGCCTTTTTGTAAAATCCATAACTCCCTGCTCAAGTATGCTACATGGACGTTCTAGGACTTTCTGGAAAGCTGAGATGATGTACTTCAACTTTCATGTTTGACCCCAGACCTGGTTCAACTTGGATCATGGAGAAAAACATCCTTGAAGTTAGGGCATTCTTGCTGAAAAAATATTAATGATGTCCTATGCAATGTCAGAACATTGGACATTAAGAATTCCCAACTTTGATCACTTATATCTTTCAATCCTTATGATATTTTGAGTTGATTCCTTCTATAATGTTGAAGTATCAAATACCCTCTTTAAAAGTAGCTCTTACTCAAAATCAATGGATGCTTGGATCAATAGTTACAACCTTGAAAAGTTGTGCACTTGAACATGATTTTAACTTAGAAAAAATTTCTCAGTTTCTTTCAATTTGATCAATTTTGCAATTTTGCATGATTTCTTGATTTAAATTTGATCAAATTAAATCATCCATCATATTTTCTTGAGTAATGGCTTGTGAAGCTCATAGTTGACCAAAAAGTCAAACTTTGACTTTCTGCGTCAGTTGACTTTGTATTAGATGAACTTGAGGCTTGATCCACTTGAAATGTTGCACTCTTGTGATTAATTCTTGATGTGGGAGTCCTCTTGATCCTTTGTGGATGTTTGAGAGGTTAGACAAGTTGAAGATCATGTCATTCCTTGATTGATCATTAGTCTAAAAGCTCTGAGAGGGTTTGAAACCCTAGTTTGATTGTAGTGAACGCTCACCCATCTTTTGGGAGACTAATGAGGTACAAAGGTACATCCATATTGTGCTGATGATTTGCACCATGATGGGAAATCTTAGTGGTCAAAATTTGGGATATGACACCAGGTGATTCTCTTCACGAGGGATATGATGAAACTCAATTCTGTTGAAGAAAGGTAACAACCTTCTTGCGTAATCTTTGTAAGGAATCAATCCGGATTGGTATGTGTTTCAATTTCCTTTGATCTGATTGACGACCAAAGCTGAGTTGCAATATACATCCAAGTTCTTGATTCTCAAATCAATCGCTTCTTCGAGACCCATAATACAAGCTTCGTATTCGGCCTCGTTATTTGTACACTTGAACGTAAGTATGGCGGTGAAAGGAATGTGGGTACCCTGAGGTGTTATGATAATTGCCCCAATTCCGTTTCCGTAATGATTGACAGCTCCGTCAAAGATTAGTCCCCATTGGGAACCTGGTTCTGGCCCTTTACTGGGTAGTGGTTCATTGCAGTCTTTCATTTTCAAATACATGACATCCTCGTCTGGGAAGTCAAACCCGGTTGATTCCTGATCGTCAATCAGTTGATGAGCCAAATGATCGGCTAAAATACTCCCTTTAACTGCTTTCTGAGCATGGTATTCGATGTCGTATTCTGATAACAACATCTGCCAACGGGCGATCCTTCTCGTGAGAGCAGGCTTTTCAAATATGTACTTGATTGGATCCATTTCTGAGATTAACCAAGTAGTGTGATGAATCATATACTGGCGAAGACGCTTGGCTGCCCAAGCCAAAGCGCAACAATTTTTATCAAGCATAGTGTATCAAGTCTCGCAGTCGGTGAATTTCTTGCTCAGATAGTAAATGGCAGACTCCTTCCTTTTAGTTTCATCTTGTTGGCCAAGTACACAACCCATGGAGTCCTCTAGGACTGTGAGGTAGATGATCAGTGGTCTTCCTTCCACTGGAGGTGATAGAATCGGTGGGTTCAACAGATATTGCTTAATACGGTCGAAGGCGGTTTGGCAGTCCTCTGTCTAAACGCAGTCCTGATTCTTTTTGAGTAATTTGAAGATTGGCGCACATGTCGCGGTCATGAGGAATATGAATCTGGAGATATAGTTCAAACGTCCCAGGAATCCTCTGACTTGTTTTTCAATTTTCGGAGAAGGCATTTCTTGAATGGCCTTGACCTTGTCAGGATCAACCTCAATTCCTTTTTGGCTGACGATGAACCCTAAGAGTTTCCCTGAATAGACACCAAAGGTGCACTTGTTGGGATTCAAGCGGAGTTTGTACTTTCTTAACCGCTCGAATAGCTTTGACATGTGGGTCACATGCTCCTCTTCTGTCTTTGATTTGGCAATCATGTCATCGACATATACCTCAATTTCCTTATGTATCATGTCATGAAACAGAGTAGTCATGGCCCTTTAATAGGTTGCCCCGACGTTCTTCAAACCGAACGACATTACCTTGTAACAAAAGGTACCCCATGGGGTAATGAACGAAGTTTTCTCCACGTCCTTCGGCACCATTTTTATCTGATTATACCTCGAGAATCTATCCATGAAGGAGAAAACTTTGAACTTTGTTGTACTGTCAACCGACATGTCAATGTGTGGCAAAGGAAAGTCGTCCTTTGGACTAGCCTTGTTTAGATCTCTGTAGTCGACACACATTCTGACTTTTCCGTCCTTTTTTGGAATGGGTACGATGTTGGCTAACCATTAAGGATATTCAGACGTGGCGAGGAAACCCGTGTCAATCTGTTTCTGTACCTCCTCCTTGATTTTGATGGCCATGTCCTGGTGAGTCCGTCTCAACCTCTGTTTCACTAGCGGACATTCTGACCGTAACGGTAAGTGATGTTCCATGATGCTGGTATCCAACCCTGGCATGTCCTGATAGGACCAAGCGAATACATCAGGAAATTCTTTGAGAAGCTTTATCAAACTTTCTTTGGCAGTTGGACTGAGCAGTTCCCCAATCCTTATTTCTTTTCTCTCTTTTTCTAAACCCACGTTGATCGTTTCCAACGGCTCTTTGTGAGGTTCAATGGACCTTTCCTCTTGTCGGAGTAATCGGGAGATCTCGTATGGAATTTTGTTGTCAACTTCTTCTTCATCCCCAAATACCGGGAACTCAAAGTTGGGAGAAGGCATTGGATCGTATGTTTCAACGGGGTTTAAAACAAGCAATCTGCATGACAGTATGACTTGTGTTTAGAAGCGATAGAGAAAATGCAAGTGTGTGCAGTGTATTTTTTTGAAAAATTGCTTGTTTTTATGATTGATTTGTTTTTTTAGGATTACCATTTTCTGAAAAAGCGAAAAGAGAAAACAGCAATTAATGCAGGAATTACAGAATGACATTATTTTATTTATGAACTTGTCGATTCTTGAAACTACAACCCTATAAAACAAAACTCTGTCGCTTTGGGCGAAGCGAAGAGGGAAATTTACAGAAAGTGAGCCCTATCAAAACATCTGTTTCACCTGGGCAGGGTGAAAGGTTAAAGACATCAATTACTTTGACTTATGAACAATCTTCGAAACATCGACAGCAACCCATTGGCGGCGAACTCCTCGGTGAATCACAATGTCTGGTACTTTCCTTGATTTGTCTTTAGAAGTGACGCTGATTTCTGGCGGAGCAGGATCATTGGAATCTGTCTCCCAGGCAGAGTTGTCGTAGGAGGATTCCTCTGTTGTATTTTGCATAGTATCTATGCTCTCAGGAAAATCTCCCCATCCAGTTGGCTGGATATCTTCAAACCTGATACGAGAGCTTTCGGGAGCGGTATACTTAACCATGTAGTCGTATTTTCCACTTGGTTGTCCCAAGGTGTCCCATACTTCTTTGGAACTGGAGGAGTCATCCCTTTCGATGACGTTGACCTGAGGAAAAGCATAGTTGATGAATTCTAGTCCGAAAAGGTTTGCCAATTCATTGTTGTACTGGATAGGTTCTGAATGACCTGAGTGTTGATCCCATGACAGATATTCTGGTTAAGGACGCTAAGCTAATTTTCATTGTTCGGCTGATTTTCTTGCCCCAAGTCTCCTGGGTACGGCTGCCAGATAGGCAAACCATCCATTGGGCCATAATAGTCGTGGTCAAAGTTGTATTTCATCAGAGTGTCTTCCTCTAATGAGTTTGGCAGAGCACGACATCCTTCCGGATCACAATCTCCATATATCATTTCAACGTCTGACCTGGGTATAAATCTCGGACTCTGTGCGGGATAGAAAAATGGCGTGGGCACCTCTTCCTGAGACATATAACCGTCCTCATTGAGATAGGACTTCCATTCCTCATCCGTGTCGGAGGAATCTCCCTCATTGATGGTATGGACTGCTTGAGGCACTGGGTGAAGGAAACCTCCACTGTGGAAGAAATCCTGAATGGGATGAAGACTTTCATCGTTAGCAGCTGTCTGGGTGAAGGTCGTAGAAAAACTAAGACCCTTCTTTGTTTTGTTATCAATGGTAATGACAAGTTGTCCCCATCCTTTAGTATTGTCATTCTTGATCACTTCGAGAGCATCTCTGTATGAGGAAATTGATGTTCCCTTCTCTGACTGATTCTCCGTGTTCACCGAAAGTGCTTGGACCTGAGTCCCAATAACCTCCTTGGGTTCTACACAAGCATATAATGACAAGTTGCTCACGAGCAAGGCTTGTTCTCCATAGACCGTGATAAGTTGATCGTTCTTGACGAACTTCAGTTTCTGGTGCAGTGTCGAAGTGATTTCCCCAGCCTGGTGTATCCAAGGTCTTCCTAATAAACAACTGTACGCTGCTCAGACGTCCATGACCTGGAAAGTGATTAGGAAAGTGTGAGGACCGATAGTTATGGGAAGGTTGACTTCGCCGATAACTGCTTTCCGAGACCCATCAAAGGCTTTGACGATTACCTCACTGTCCCTCATCGGGGATCCTTTGAATGATAGTCGCATTAAAGTGGACTTTGGCATAACGTTGATGGTCGATCCTGTGTCTACCAGTACGCTGGCCAAAGCATCGTCCTGGCAGTTAACTGTGATATTGAGCGCCATGTTGTGACTTTTTCCCCCCTCTGGCAAGTCCTCATCACTGAATCCTAAGTTGTTGCAGGAAGTGATGTTAGAGATGATGCTATCGAACTGTCGTATTGATACATCCTATCCCACAAAGGCCTGCTCTAAGACTTTCTGTAGAGCCTCTCTGTGGGCTTCGAAACTACGTAAAAGTGATATCACTGAGATCTTTGAAGGAGTTTGTAACAGCTGGTCAACAATGTTGTATTCACTCCTTTGGATGAGCTTCAGCATCTCATCATTGTTTTTCGAAAGGTAGGGATTACTGGATTGAACGACTGGTGGATCAGGAGCTTCTGTCTGAAGTTCCTTTTCTTTGTTAGGTTCTCCAACTCCTCGGTTGAAGATTCGACCGCTCCGTGTTACACGACTGTTGTCTGCAATATTCACGACGGAGGGTAATGGAATTTCCTTTCCATTCTCAATTATCGTTGCACCGTATTTGTAAGGGATCGCCTTAGCTAATTCATACGGTAATGGTCCCGGTAGATATATAACTACAGGAGCCTTCTGATTTTTCTGACTGTCGTAGGTAACTTCAATCAATTCCTGGTTAAGAACCTTCGATTCGTCAAGTAGAGGGATGATGGTACAAACATCTTTGGTCCTTTCGCGATCAGTGATCACGACAACATCCCTGATTTGATTAGAAAAATAGTCTGGCGTCCAGTTGATTGACCCAGAACTTGGGCATGGTCGAATCTCTTTATGGTCCAACTGACTCTGGAGGGCTGCTCGCACGAGGTAACATCCTTGGTTATTTTCCGAGCAGACTCTACAGCGCTCGTAATTGTGTGGTGGCACCTGGCCATGCCCACTTTGAATGCAGTGTAACCTCACTAGATCTGTTTCCATTGATCGAACATCCTGACTTTCATGCCTAGTAGGGTTCCCATTAACTACACTGATTTGTTGCGTGTCTTCATCCATATAGATCGGAAGCCACCAGTGGTTTAACAAGTGTTGTAAAGTTTTTTGAACGAGAGCGTACCCTTGGTTACTCTCACAACATCCTTTACAGCTCAGATACTCGTGAAAAGTGAGAAAACCAAGTTGGACTTGCCTGGCATGTAACTCCACCAAGCTAGTATTCATCAGACGAATATCAAAGATTTGAATCATGTTGATCTGATAGGGATTCCTATCATGGTAGTCCTGGATCCATCCAAGATCCATCTGACGCTGGAGGGCCTCCTGTACAAAAGAGCATCCCTGTTTGTTTACCGAGCAAGTCAGACAGGAATTGTAATCGTGCCGTGGTAGATTATGATATTGGCTTTACCTTGAGTACATTGCCACCAAGTTGACATTCATTGCACGGATGTCGTGGTTCTGAATGACGTTGGAATTAGTATAGGTCATGCTGACTCCACAAACTCGATGCTCTTGGATCCATCCAAGATCCAATTGTTCCTGTAGAGCTGATTGCACCACAGAACATCCTTGATTGTTTTTAGAGCAGATATCACACTAGTGATAATTATGAGGTGGCACATGGCCATATCTACTCTGTCTACAATGCATCTTGACCAGATTGGCCCTTAACAAGATTACATCATGAATTTGATGGGTGTTGTTAGACTCTCCCTCTATCAAATTGACTGCAGCTTTCCCATGTTGAGGCAGCAGATTCGTGAGAACATTAGGATTCGTATCTTTGAAAGATAATACCCCGCTCCTGACAAGCTTTTGTACATCGGATTGGAAACTGAGACAGTTTTCTATGTTATGCCCTGGTCCTCCTTGATGGTAAGGACAAGTCTGGTCCGTTTTGAACCAAAAAGGAGGATTTTCCTGTACTATTAGAGGAGACTTAGTCTGGACATGCCCCTTGACTAGTAATAATGGAAGCAGTTCCGCGTACAACATGGGTATAGGTCAAACCCTGGTGGTCGCGTTGTACGTTTGTTGTTATATGGAGGATGATTCTGCTGAAGAGACTGTTGTGTCCTTTGCTGATATTGTTGTTGATTAGGTTGGCTCTGTGTAACCTGAGGTTGATACGTAGGAACAGGCGCAGGATTGATAGCAGTAGTTACCGCCGCTACTGGTTGATATCGTCGCCTTTGCTTTCCGAGAGAGATATTCCCAATATCTTGCTCTTTTTTCTTAGGGAGAGTACTACCGTATCGTTTTGTACTACTTGATGATCCAGCGCCTTTTACTAAATGTCCTTCTCGGATGGCTTCCTCAAGACGAACTCCCATGCCTACCATCTCGGTGAAGTCACTGGGCGCACTGGCGACCATTCGGTGGTAGTAAAATGAGCTCAAGGTCTTTAAGAAGATCTTTGTCATCTCTTTTTCCTCAAGAGATGGACAATTCTGCGCTGCAATTTCATGTCATCTCTGAGCGTACTCCTTAAAGGTTTCCTTGTCCTTTTGTGACATTGATCTGAGTTGATCTCTGTCCGGTGCCATCTCCAAATTGTATTTATATTGTTGAACAAAAGCAGAGCCAAGATATCTGAATGTGCTGATCGTAGCGCGGTTCAAACCCATGTACGATTTTAATGCGGCACCGGTTAGACTATCCTGAAAGTAGTGAATTAGTAGCTCCTGGTTCTCTATCTGAGCTGACATTTGCCGAGCGTACATCACTAAATGACTCCGAGGGCAAGAGTTACCCTTGTACTTTTCAAAGTCAGGCACTTGGAACTTGTGCGGAACTTTCACATTGGGGACCAAGCAGAGGTCCGCGGCGTCCTTTCAAAATAGATCCTGACCGCGAAGGGCTTACAGTTCTTTCTGCATTTTCAGGAACTGTTCCTAGAACTCATTCTGTCAAACATGCTGTCGTTTCCACCAGAAGGTATCTGTGGAATCTGTCCTTCCGGGACAGTGTGTACCACGGGTGGTGGTATAGTCATTATGGCCGAGACTTTCGGTGCCTCCCAAAGTTTGTAACCTTCAGGAGTTGCTGTCGTGCCCCTGGCATCTTCGTTTTCCCGAAGTTTGTAACCTTCAGGCCCAGCGGTTCCTGCTGCGGTTCCCTGATCCTTAGTGATCGGTGGAACATATCCTTCTAGGATATAGTTAAGTGGCATGCCCCAGGGGCGATCTTTCGGCATCTTATACCTAGGATCATACTTCTCCACTATGGGCGTTGATGTGATCTCTGAGCTCACAGTCCTTTGTTGTTGCATCTGAGCTTCTGCCATGGCTTTCATGTCGTTACGAAGCTTTCTCATATCCTCTCTCAGAGTGTCGATCTCTTCTCTCAACTCTCTGTTCTCTTCCTCGAGATCATCCATCTTTTTTTGAAGATTGGCCCGAGTATTGTACGAATGAGACAGTTTGACTCTAGAATCGAGACGCAAACGTGAGATTCATAGGTAAGAAGAATGCGTTTATGAGAATGATGAATGCAATGATTATTAATTATTTTTGTTTATTCAAAGTAAACTTCGACAATTGGATTACAAATATCAAACAGTGGGGAAACCCCGTTTTATTGAATTCAAAGGATTGTGGAAATGGAAATACAGTAGATTACAAAGTGCTGAAAAAGGAAATCTAAACTAATGGATCCTGAGTCCTCTCTGAAGAGAGCTCAAGTGCTGGTTCGGGTGCTTTCCTTTTCTTTGACCGGGGCTCTTGGGTCGTTGTCGGGTTGTCATTCCTTTGCCAAGTGAAAGGAGCGAGCAAATTCCTTTGGTCATCCCGATTTTCTACAACATGTTGCTCTAGAATCTCAATCAGGGCATCTTTCTCCCTTAACAGTTGATGTATTTTCTTGCACTCCACATTGAGAATACGATACTTGTTCCTCCAAGACCTCTTCTCCTGCTGAACTTTGCTGAGAGTCACCTGAAGTTTTCCATCTCAGACATGAAATAAAGGGCAGAGTCCCTTAATGGAAGAACTTCCTGACGAGGGTAAGGCATCCTCAACTTGAGAGCTCTAGTTTGGACCCAATGGAGATAAGGCTCCATCGAGACACAGTCTAGTTTTCTTATAAACTCTCGTCCTTTCCTGTGAACGGGTTTCCAAGCGTGCACTATTTCCGTCTTTAGTGCCCTGTCATTTTCTCCTTCCTTGAAGAAAAGACCTTCCAGATGAGCATTACGCGGGATATGTCTCATCGAGTATCCAAATTGACGACGAACGAGAATTGGATGATAGTTGATTCCCCCCTTAGTTCCTATAAGGGGTACATTTGGGAAATTCCCACAACGGTCAATGATCATGATCCCGTCATATTCGATTGTACCAATTGATGTCAGAGTTGGTAAGAGACATGATTCTCTGCGACCAACGTAAAGTATTCTTTTGATCCCAAAATGCAGCAGACTTGGGCAAATGGGAAGTGAACCATTTGTAAAGCAAGGGTACACAGTACGTGATCATTCCTCCACTGTATAAATTCCTTAAATGTACCGAATGATACACATCTGCGAGTAAGGTCGGTACAGGGTTTCCAAACAGGAAAATCTTAATGGCGTAGATATCTACAAAGTTATTGATGTTGGGAAACAAAAATAACCCGTAGGTGAGCAAAACAAAGATGCTCTCAAAAGCGGTCACGTTCCCTATACTGGAAAAGTACATGGCTTTCTTTGTCAAGAACTGGGCTAGCAAACCCTGGATGCCACCCTTAGTGGTCATATGAGTCCTGACTTCTGACTCGTCCAAATAGATTGCTCTTGCAATGGTCTAATCCTTTGGAATTTCTTCCAGTCCAGAAAAGGGAGCTTGATCAGTGATATGCAGATCAGTCAAGTGAGAATACTCCTCCAGCGTTGGTGCAAGCTGATAATCCGGGAATGTGAAACAGTGATAGACCGGATCGTAGAACTGGATTAGCGTGGACAGGATTCGTTCGATTATATGAACCCTTAATAAGGATAACAATCCTCCATACTTGGCTCTGAAAGCCTCGTGGTTGGTGATCATTCTCGCCAGACCTCTTAAATCCTCTAACTTTGGAAACTTGAAGGTGTACTTATGATTTTTCCTTCTACCAAAATCCATTAGCGCAATCTCCTTTCTCTGATATTTGTAATCATTGTCTTAGTTTAATTTGAAAAAGAGATACTAGAAGAGAAGATTTTTTTTGTTTTAATGTTTTTTAGATGAATGTATGAATGCAACACACAAAAACATAGGGTCAAAGGGTCGGTGTCATGAAGTCAAGGCTCTACCCCCCCCCCCCCCCCAAAGGTTTATACTGGTGATTTTTTGTACCTATCCGCAAAATCATTGACCCCTCTGGGGTAACAACAGGAAGCGGATCGCCAGCGAGCTGATGTATCCTAGAGTGATCTCAAATGAGGGTAGTATCGTGTGACAACTATTTCCGATAGCTTCTGCACTACAAAATGGCTTAAGTCTACTAAAAACCTCAGCTTCTCAGATAACCCAGTCGACCACACTAATTTCAACTGAAATTCTGGTACAGATGTGTGATGTCTTGTGCAATGTCACAACATCGCAATCTGCTGAACAAGGCTATAATAGAAATAGTAAATGAACACAATCAATTGTTCACCCAGTTCGGTTCAACCAACCTACATCTGGGGGCATACCAAGCCAGGAAGGAAGTCCACTATTAGTAGTATCGAATTACAGACTCAACACACCAGTTGACAATCTACCTAATTCAATCACTACCCAATGACCCTTCTATCTAAGTCCTCCCTAGGTAAGAGACTCCATCTCACTCCCAATCATCTCGATGATGTCTAGCAGTCAACTACACCGTCACTGCATCAACAGCTTGATTCCTTAAACTTTTCTATTACATAGACTTTGGAAGACACACTTCCATGACAACCCTTTGGAGTTGCTTCAAAGCTTCCTCCAAGAACAATACCAAACTCATTACCTACAGGTTTCTGAGTTAGACACAGTGACCATCTCACAACCCGAGTGGTTCACTTAGACAAAGCCCTAATGATCTACATCTTGGACCCGTACCTATTCTAGGTTACAGGCACTCTATTTATAATGTAATCCCAACTGGATTTGGGCCTTCAAATCAGATCATATCTTCTGTAACAAATCTTCTTCTAAATAGATCTTTAATCATATCTACAATTAAATCTTCAATTATTAACTCTGAATATTCTCCATATCTTTAAGCTTTAAATGCGCAACAAACTGATCAGATTGTAACAGAATATCTCTCCCTTGATCTTCGCCTATATTCTCTGATTCTCTATAGCAGAATTTCTCATTCACACCAGAAACACGTGCAGCCCTAAACACGTTAAAGTCTGATGTTCTGGTATAGTGATGTTACGACATCGCATGTGACATCACTCTTCAGCACTTTAATTCTTCAACAGCAAACCAGAATGTTAGTTAAAACATACCTATACTGTTAGACGCTCATGTTGTAACATCAACCATGACAACACATTGTTTTAACAAAATTACAGCCAATTACAAGAACTTACAATCTCCCCCTTTGGCTAATTTTGGCTAAAACATATACATAGATATTACAACTCAGATTACAGCAGTAATTACAATCCTACACTACTGTTGGGTGTTATCTGATCCTAACAGTGTACTGCATTCATGGGGAATCCTCTTCTGACTGATGTTAGGACATCACCATACGACATCAGCTCCAGGCAGCACATCAGGAGGTGCACATGAGGAAGAAGATATCCAATACTCCCCCTTAATACAACACATTTCTTTTTCCTTTCAACTCAGACCCGGAGAGGATGTAGAAGACTCCTCCAGAAAAGAAATGCTTGTCTAGACATCAAAGACCAATGGTGGCATGAGAGACTTATGCACACCTAAATTGATCAGACACCCCCAGTCGACCTATGGCATAAGATGAAACTTAAGACGTGCCAATCTGCCAACTCATGTAACTCAGAACACAAGTCACAACTGTGTTCATAACTCAGGACACAAGTCACAAAGACTCAACACCAACTGTGGCTGAGACCTCGTTCTGCAACAGCTGGGACTGCAGACTTCAGGAAAAACATCTGTGCAACCCATTTAGCCCATCTCTCACTTTTCTCCCCCTTTTTAGCCACAAATTAGCAAAGGAAGCCCTCACAAAACCAGATCCAAGAAGTACTCACCCAAAGGCACACAAAAGCCATAAGACTTATGAACCAAGAACACTCACGAGTTGAAGGAGAGAAGAATTGCCCCTATATATATATCAGATCAGTTACTTAGGAATTAACGAGCTTTGAATATTTCAAAGTTCTTGGTCAAGGAGACGCTATTTTAGGAACTAAAAACTCCATCCAAATTCAATGTCTTCCGTCCAAAACAGTCTTGACCAGATTTATTGTTTCCTAACTGATATATACCATAACTTGTGCCAAAACAGTTCCATGCAGAGTCGGATCCACGTGTTGCACCTCACCGTCCAAAATAATTCCTTGTTTGGCCCAAGAGAAACATGTCTTATCCCATGTTCTGACATCTCATCAGACATTGTCTGCTGGTTCACAACACAACCAATCCAAGACTTCGCAGTAGATTCCAAGACACAACCAATATCAATCACATCCAAAACTTCACAAGGCTAAACTCCTCCTAAAGGCAGGAACCGGCTGTACAAACATGCGCACTCCCCCTCAATCCTAGAGCCTTCTTAGTCAACACACATTGGCTATCTCTCCCTCATTGCAGCCACAATAGGACAACCAAGTACACACAATTCCAAAGACAACCTCTCAAACATCCAACCACCATACTCACACAATGAGGTAGATGTACACTACTGGTTCAATTCGGTCAAAATTGTCATGTCCACACCAACATGTCATAACATGTTGTCTGACATTATATCCAGTCTTCTTGATCAGCATGCAGTCTTCAGAAACATCAGCAATAACTTCCTCTCAACATCTGAACCATATCAGACAAGGTCACACACCTACACACCTAGGCTAACTCTCCACAAGCTTGAACACCCTGCAAGCTTCACACTATGTGCACCTTTGCAGCAGAAACCATAGCCAAGTACCCCAATGCATTTGCCCATTACTTCATATATCTGCTGAACCTCTTGGTTAGTTCACTTCACTTGCTAGGCTGATCAACTTCTCTCCAGCAGGACTTGACCAAAGGGCTAAATCTCCTTCACAGGCGTTTCTTCACTGAAACAATAGGTGAATAACCCTTTTCAGACTCTCAAGCAATCAATCCTGGTCTACTTCAGTCATACTCCATCTAAGGCAGACCTTCTACTTCATCATTCTCCCGTATGACTATGTAGACGCTCCTTAGGCATAATGTAGGCACCAAGCTCGTGACCCAGAGCATAATCATCCTTCACCAAGGATATCCAAAATAATGTCCCAACATAAGTTAGAACACCTGCCACACACCAAAACATCATCACCATGATTCTTGATATGCTCCACCAACTGGACTTACTATAGCATAGTAATCCAAAGAACTAGAGAAATAAACTCTCAACCACCTTCAAGAAGAGTAATCTCCTTGAGTCTTCAACTCATCACCCTTCTGCCCAAGAGTAACTTGTTCCAAGATAAACCTCAATGATAACCAGCTGTCACACTCTGATCATCTTGATTCTTCGAATCCACTTCTGAGCTTAACCAAATGCCATTGTTTTGATCACCTCATTCACGAATCCTCATATGAAAACAGTCAAATGCCACATTTTGACCTTTTTCACGTTTGTCAGAACTCTCACACAGGTATCTACCAAGGAAACTTGATCTTCAAGTCACATGCTCCACTTGCTCAAAAGCAAACCCACTTAGACTCCCTAAGCCATGAACATCTTCTTCTTCCTGCAGCTCCCGCAAACTGCCATGAGAACGATCTTTTTGAAGCATCCTATCATTCCTGTAGATCACCCTATCATTAGCTGATGTGCCACATCACCAGCTGAGACTCCTGATGTTGAGCTAGATGTCAGAACATCCAACTGTTGAATTCAGCTCAACCTTCTGCCACTCAGAAGAACCTCCTCCCTTTGCAGAAACAGATTTCCATGCTCTCATAGGCTTGATTCAATAATCAAGTTTGAGTAGACAACCTCCATCCTGCTTAGAAACTCCAAAGACTTCAAACCTACCACATCTGAATCTTCAGAAAGTAAGTAGTCCAAGACTACCCCATAGCTATACCAAAGAATGCCACTTCCCTTAGTAGAGTCGTTAGTAGAAAGCCAGAGATAACTGCCACTTATCCTAGACCTTCACAAACAGAGCAACCACCCTGCTCCAAACCACTTAGATCAGAAATAAACTGATCCAAGCTGAAACCCACAAGACACATCAGCTTGTCAACATTCCTCAACACTCTGCCTCTTCTAATTCAAACTTATCCCAGATAATTTGGATGATGCTCCAAGCACACAGTTACCAATCAACCCCACCAGATGATACATTCTAACACCACAAAGAGAAATAACCAGCCACATAGAGAAAAATAAATTCTCAATACTTCTGCAGTCCTGCACTTGTACCTCAGACATATACATAGTCTCCCGTCAATGTATATTGTCATTAGTTGAAGACAGACAAAAACTCAACATTTGATCTGGTCTGAAACTTGAGGCCCTAGCTGATCCCTCTTCTGCTAATCCACATCACTGATCACTATCTTTCTTTGGCTGAAATGATGTGTCAACATCAGTTCTGACATCAGTCTTCATCACATTAAACACTTCTACAATGGATTTGGAGACTCCGACCATATTAATCCACACATCTGATCAGCTTCCAAGATTAGACCAACAAAACTGCAGTAACTTGCATACCACACTCTTCCAAAATCTTCTTCTTATAAGCACACGGTTCAGACTTTTGTCAACTTAAGAGTGATAACTACCATCCTTCTGCATCTAAAGCCATATCATAGACACTCTGCTACTTCCAATCCTTTAAGCCTCAAAGCTGGAAGAGTTCACTCCATACGACTAATGCAGACACCAATTGACCCCAGGTTGATTTACACTGCTATTGAACACAAACTCTAGGATGCATTTTCCCTATAATATTGTCCTCAGACTGTTTAGCTCAAGCTTACTACCTTTTATATGAACAGCATCTCACAAATTGTTCAACTTCACAGCTTCAGTGATCCTTCAAAACAGCTACAGTCTAACAGGTCTTTGACTCAGCATTTACCTTTAAACTGCTGATGTGTAGCGTGATGTCGAGACATTAGAATGGACATATTAAGCTCAGCTCCTTTCTTGATAAAACTTCCTCCAGTTCATGATCAGAACCAAGTATCTTATCATAACCAGGAAGATCCTTCTAGTTAGGCCACCATGACTAAGCTTAAGAGATAACTTATCAAGATCTTCACTCCCGCGTGAAAGATTTGACAGTGATACTCTTTTGTTTTGGCTCCACCCTCTTCTTTTACCATCAAGAAACTAGATAAGGAAGGAATCACTATTCAGATTGGTCTTCAAAGCCTTCCATGTCATACAGTCTTTAAACACCTACTCACTTATCCAATGAGTGACACTATATTGATCATCTCTTGACCAATGTACATATCTAAGACATGTTCTTGAAGGAACCTTCTTAGACACACAACCCAGATGCCTCCTCTTCCAAGCCAGGAGTAGGTTCTAAACAGATGTGATCAATACACATATGTTTAGCCCCCAAGCATCTGTTATGCTGACAGGATACTGCATAATCTGCTGGTTTTATGTTCTAACATCAGGTAGGACATAAGTTCACTTCACAGAAACACACCAAAAGATCCTTTAACACAGCCCAGGGAATGACCATGTAGGGTTGAAGGCAAGAATAGATGGCTTCTAACTTTCTTCAGATCTCTTTTCAACAAGCTCATACAAGAGTTCCTTTATGAGTGGACTTGGGATAAACCACAAGTATCTTAGGCAACTCTAGTTGAAGATATCCTCAAGTATCACCACACCATGTGATACATCTTCAGAGGAGAACACATAACAATCAAGAATTTTCCATCAGATATATATATATATACGCAGCGGAACACATACCAGAAAACTCCTCTATGTCCTTCAGGCACAACATAATAAACACAACACTTCATGTGCACTAGATCAACATAGGATTCAACCTACAAGGCAGCTTATCACCAAAGCTACACGCCTGATAACTCGAATCTCCACTTCTATGAGCTGACCAAGTCCATAACTATCTTCCTTGCTCACGGACCAGAAAGTATCTTCCCTAGATCTCATCCAGAAACAGACAGGATGCCTGCTCTGATACCAATTGAAATTCTGGTACAGATGTGTGATGTCTTGTGCAATGTCACAACATCGCAATCTGCTGAACAAGGCTATAATAGAAACAGTAAATGAACACAATCAATTGTTCACCCAGTTCGGTTCAACCAACCTACATCTGGGGGCATACCAAGCCAGGAAGGAAGTCCACTATTAGTAGTATCGAATTACAGACTCAACACACCAGTTGACAATCTACCTAATTCAATCACTACCCAATGACCCTTCTACCTAAGTCCTCCCTAGGTAAGAGACTCCATCTCACTCCCAATCATCTCGATGATGTCTAGCAGTCAACTACACCGTCACTGCATCAACAGCTTGATTCCTTAAACTTTTCTATTACATAGACTTTGGAAGACACACTTCCATGACAACCCTTTAGAGTTGCTTCAAAGCTTCCTCCAAGAACAATACCAAACTCATTACCTACAGGTTTCTGAGTTAGACACAGTGACCATCTCACAACCCGAGTGGTTCACTTAGACAAAGCCCTAATGATCTACATCTTGGACCCGTACCTATTCTAGGTTACAAGCACTCTATTTATAATGTAATCCCAACTGGATTTGGGCCTTCAAATCAGATCATATCTTCTGTAACAAATCTGCTTCTAAATAGATCTTCAATCATATCTACAATTAAATCTTCAATTATTAACTCTGAATATTCTCCATATCTTTAAGCTTTAAATGCGCAACAAACTGATATGATTGTAACAGAATATCTCTCCCTTGATCTTCGCCTATATTCTCTGATTCTCTATAGCAGAATTTCCCATTCACACCAGAAACACGTGCAGCCCTAAACACATTAAAGTCTGATGTTCTGGTATAGTGATGTTACGACATCGCATGTGACATCACTCTTCAGCACTTTAATTCTTCAACAGCAAACCAGAATGTTAGTTAAAACATACCTATACTGTTAGACGCTCATGTTGTAACATCAACCATGACAACACATTGTTTTAACAAAATTACAGCCAATTACAAGAACTTACATCAACAACCGAAGTCGTATAGGCAATGTATCTGCAAAGGGAGTCTCCACTGAGTTTGATGGTCGATCGAGGGCTCTTAACTGGAATTCACTCCCAGTAAGATTACCCGCATTGCCATCACCTATCTTAGGTGTATACTCAATCTTCCCACATGCGGCATCACACGCATTCCCATTAGCAGAAAAATAAACACAGATATCAATTAGGAAAAGCACTATATATATTTGTCTTAATTATCCTAGACCTCTAGTCTTATGATCCTATACAGACAATGACTCCCCAGCAGAGTCGCCATTTCTGTGACATGAATTTAGGGTTTCAACTAGAGAGATAAGAGGACAAAACCCTGTGTGGCCCCACGTTGGGCGCCATTTTTCTGTAGCGAGCGATTTTGGACGTGGTTCTTAAGCACTGTCGCTCTGGGGTACTACAGGTCGATTCATTTTTTATCCTATTAAGCTGACTAAGGAAGGGAAATAGATGTCTCCAATTAACCTTGCTTGCATACTGAGTTTAAACAGCGATCTGTTGGTTTACAGATGCGGTTTAGATTGTGGGCCTCTCTGCTTATTTTGCTAAGAATGGGACTATACTATTGGTAGGATGTTAAGACTGATGCTTTTCGATTGATGTATGAAGTTACGGGATTTTTGGTTTTTGATTAGTGTGCTCGCTAAGATTTTTTTCAATCTTATGCCTACGTATTCCCGTTTAACGAAACAGGGAAATCAGAGCGATCGTAGTTCCTCCTATTCTATGGGAGGAAAAAGGTTGTTTTGGTGTCTTGTTCAAAGCCCAAGACGTGAAGCTAAAGGTGGTTTGTATCTTGTTCAAAGCCCAAGATGTGAAGCTGAAGGGTCTATTTGTATCTTGTTCGAAGCCCAAGATGTGAAGCTAAAGGGTTTTGACTTTAGAGAGAATTTGTCATCTCTAAAGGGGGTCTGTTTGTCACAACTGTTGGGTGACTGATTATAGAGGAGAATTACTTTAACTAGGATATGTGAATCCAGTAATGCCATAATTTCCTTTATAGGGGATTTTTAACCTGAAGGAGAATACTTTAACTCAGTTTAGAGCAATGCCATCTTTCCTTAGGAATTTCTCATGCTAAAAGAGGGACAGTGGCATGGATGTAAATAATCCAGAGGCTTGCCGCTTACAGTAATTTAGATGGGGGAAAAGGAGTTTTTGATGTTTGTATACTGTGAACGAGGCACAACTTTTGATGCTAAAAAGTTGATTGACTCAACCGGGGTTTTCTTATACAAAGCCTAAGAGGAGGCTATTGGCCCAACAAGAGGGTGTTTTTATGTGTGTCTTGTACGAAGCCCAGGACGGAGGCTAAAGGTGTTTGACTCAACAAGAGAGTCTTTGTTCCTCGTACGAAGCCCGAGATGGAGGCTGAAAATGTTCGACTCAACAAGAAAGTCTTTTATACTCAACAAGAGAGTGATTTTTTATCTCGTACGAAGCCCGAGATGGAGGCTAAAGGGTGTGACTCAACAAAAGAGTCTTTTATACTCAACAAGAGAGTGTTTTTGTATCTCGTACAAAGCCCGAGATGGAGCCTGAAAAGGTTTGACTCAACAAGAGAGTCTTTTATACTTAACAAGAGAGTACGAAAAGGTTAGCTCCGCTGGGGAGGATCATTGTACAAAGCCCAATAGGAGGCTATTGTGCTGTGACTGTTTCAGTTGAGTGACAAGTCCAGTATGTTGGATAACGAGAAAATCAGTTCTTATATGGGTAATGTTGTACTTTGGGATTGATCAGAGGATCAGGGAGATTTCCTGTTCTTTAAGGAAATGGAACATCCAAAGGGTATTGAGACTGTCCAAGTCTATTGGTGTTTTGAGAAATTGATTCTCGGGTAGTGAATGATCTTTGTATGATGCCCAAGAGAAGGCTGGTATGTTAAGGGATGAAGGTCAACCCATTAACTGGTCTGACACTTGACTCAGAAAGACAGCTCTAGCAAATTGATGACTAGGTTCTGTTCTTATACCTGTAGAGGTCTCTGGGTCTTTGTACTAAGCCCAAGAGAAGGAATGAGAGCTTTTAAGAAGTCAAAGGGTCCTTGTACAACGCCCAAGAGGAGGCGGGGATGCTTTTAAGAAGCCTGTGGGTCCCCAAACCCCGAGAAGTTCAAGACAAGCCATTCACCGAGAATAGATCAAGCCATGAAAGTCCAAGAATTTGGAAGAAACTCAAGAGATGCCATTCACGGAGAAAAGAATATCTCTGGGGAGTAATCTCTTTGACGATTTCTAAGAGTGACAGTCTGAGAAAGGGTTCACCGAGAATGCTGCCTTTCACGTCTCCATTTTGTTTAACCCAAGAAGAGGGAAGATTGTGTCTGGTAATCCTTTGGGGATCTAGTTTTGTTTGTATTTAAGAGTGACCAACAGGACTTTACCTAGTGCTATACGTAGTTGCCGGGGAAAACTCTAAATAACTATACTAGTATTACACAGTTGATATTTGACAAGCATATAAAAGTCTGTGAAAGAAGACTTACAGTGAGCAGTCCCACAATACAGTTATATATATATATATATATATATATATATATATATATATATATATATATATATGAAAGCGGGTAAACACTTACTCGGTTGTAGAGCTTCCATGCTGTTTGGTTAGTTTGTTCAACAAAGAAAGCTTTGATAAGAATATTATATTCAAAATCAAAGGAGAAAGTGCTTTGAAAAGATTGTTGGGGCTTCTAGCTCAAGGAGAGGCACAAGGTTTTAACAGTGATTACACTGTGTTTTTGAATTTGTATAGGGACTTATACAAGTGACTGAGGCCCAAAAAGGTTTTCTGTACAAGGGGATGGGTCTTACACTCTCTCAAGAGGCCCAAAGGTTTATTTTTGTACAAGTGGTGGGGCTTACAGCTCAAGGAGAGGCCCAAGGGTTTGATTTTGGAACTGGCGATCGCGCCGAGATTTTCTTTTAACGCAGAGGGACTTATATAATATCTGAGGTCCAAAATTGTTTTGGTTAAAAGGGGATTGGGTCTTACACTCTATTAGAGGCCCAAAGATTTATTTTACGATTGATGGGGCTTACAGCTCAAGGAGAGGCCCAGATGATTGGTTTTTAACGGGCGATGATCCCGCCGAACTTTTGAAATACAACGGGACTTATACAACATTTGAGGCCCAAAAAGGTTTGTATTTACAAAGGATTGGGTCTTACACTCTATTAGAAGCCCAAAGATGTTTGAAAAAGTTTGATGAGGGTTGAATTAATCAAAAACCCTAATTTGTTTTCAAAATGTATTTTAATTGAATAAAGAATTCAATTAAAATGACCAAAATTGTTAAACATGTGGAAAACAAATTGTGATCTTGGATTAATGTTTCAAAAATTATGTTTCTATCCACAAAAATGATTGGAAATCACTAAAATTTGAAAAATCAAGAAAGAGAAAATATTTTAAATATCAAAAGCAATTAAAATATTAATTCTTTACAAAAATATCAAGTATATGAAATAAATAATATTTTTGAGATTTTTTGGGAAAATAAAATATTTTAACATTTTTGTGAATTATTAAAAAAAGAATCAACTCAAAATCATTAAAACTCAGAGATAAATTAATTTTTTAATCAATTAAATAAAATCACAAAATTCAAATATTTGAATTTTCAAAAAAGGGATCCAAGAACATGGCAAGAACACGCGCCCTTCCTCTGTTTCTGCAGATTTGCGTTTTCTATCCAATATCACTGAATACTTGATGATATCATGCAATCTGCATATCAATCTACTCGTTTTAACCTCACGATCATGTATATGGTCTTTAATTTCATTTATTTTAAACATGGAATAAGAAATCAAAGAGAAACATCAAGAACCCTAAAATTTGCATGAAGGTTCAGAAATTCCATACACGATTCAAACAATGCAATTGATTGAGGGAAAACACTACATGCATGATTATGAACATATGGCCAAATTATTGTGCAGCAAAAAATGCATGGATCATAGAGTTAGAAGAGCTCATGCTTACCTCTTGCAGCTGGTGATCGTGTTTTGTGTTAGAGGTGTTACAGCTTGGTTCCAAGGTTATGGACAGCTTCCCTAGGTACTATGGAGTCTGTCTGGATGCATGGAATGAATGGAAATGATTTGGAACTGAAGATGGTATCCCAACTGTAACTTGGTTAAAACCTTGGGTAGCTGGCTAGTGATTCTGAGAAATCAGTGTTCCAGATACTGTTTAAGTGTTTGGACCACATCTATATGATGTTTATGAGGTGTGTGTGTGTGATTGGTTTGATTGGAATTGCTCTCAAACTCAAAACCCGATAGTGACTTGCTTTAGAAGGCAAATTTGGAAGTGAGAAGGAGATTTTGAGGAAAGCATCTGTTAGATGGCTTTGGTATACTCAAACTGATCACAAATGAACTCTATTTATAGTAGAGCAAGTTTGTTTTGCAAGGAATAGTGAATGGCAACTGCTGCATAGGTTTGGCCAATGTTGAGCAATGAGAATCCAAGTCTCTAGTAGCCATTGACTAGAGGTTAGGGCACAGGCTGCTGGTTCCCTTGGTCTTGGATAAGTCTTGACTGAATTCAGTTAGAAATGGCTCAGTCCATGCCACCTTGAGGTGTTCAGATGGATTGAGTTGCTTGCCCTTTGCAAAATTTGAGCAAATCAAGCAAAACTCCAAAATCTGCCTTGTCCGGACAGTTTGCAGCAAGGCATATTGACATTGTCATATCTCATGGCTCAAGTGGACTTTGATGGAGTTCTTGGCCATTTTGGAAAGCCCTCATATGATACAACAACTTTTTGATCATAATTGGTTTTGATACTTTTTGGATCCAAGTGAAAAATGCCCCTACATTTGGAAAAAAGTAAGGCAGATTCTGACTTAGTGAAAATTTCACTAAGTGTTGGAAAAAAGTGACATTTTCACTTTTTGTGATTTTGATCATTCCATAACTTAAAATCCATGAGGAATTGGAATGAGTTGTGTTTGAAGCTTTTGTAGAGGGCCATGAGAGCTACAAATCCAGCTTCGGATGGGGAAAAATGGCCTTGTGGTTTAGGAGTTATGATCCTCCAAAGTTGGTACCCTAGCCACTTTGTTCCATAACTTAGAAAATTTTCTAAGTTTTTATGGTTACCCCTTTTACAAGTTATCCCACTTTTCTTGATTTTTCTTGATGAATGATGATTCCAATCACACATTAACATCATTTTAGGGTTAAAAAACCATAATTGTGAAAAATCTCAAAAAGTCAAAGTTGACTTTTGTGCACAGTTGACTTTTTATCAGATGAATTCCAAACTCTGCGATCCTCTATGAAATAAAGTCCTTGACCTAAATCAAACTTGATGGATTGATTTCATAGGTGTTATAGGGTGTATTGTATCATGTCCTAAGGTTTGGGAGCATGTCCTGGTCAAAAGTCAAAGGTACAGTTGACTTTTCCCTCGAAACCCTAATTGTGGTTTTGATGAATTTGAAACTTGCTACTCAAGCTTCTTGGATCAATCCATTGTTGAAAATGGATCAATATGGTGTATTAGAGACCCTTAAATCATGTCTTGAGGTCTTGGCTCATGTTTTGTCCCAAAAGTCAACTTAGGGGTGAATTAGGTCAAGAAACCCTAATTCCTGATTTTTTTGTGAATGCATCCCCTGAGGTCAAATTGACTTGATGATTGGGTCCATGAGGTACCTTGGAGAATCATAGGTTTTGGTTTGAAGCATTGGCTCATGCCCAGAGGAAAATTTCCATCTGGAGGCCCTGGTCGACCAAAACCCTAATTTGGTGACACTGGCGATCTTGAGGCTTGATCCACTTGGAATGTTGCAGCCTTGTGCCTAATTCTTGCTGTGGGAGTCCTCTTGATCCATTGGGGATGTTTGGGAGGTTTAGACAAGTTGAAGATCATGTCTTTTCTTGATTGATCCTTTGTCTAAAGCTCAGAGAGAGCTTGAAACCCTATTTCTGATTGTAGTGAATGCTCACCCATCTTTGGGGAGACTAATGGTTCATCCATATTGTGATGATGATTTATCCAATGATGGGAAATCTTAGTGGTCAAAATTTGGGGTATGACAGTCAGGTAAAGGGGCTCTAAGAGATAGAGAGAGTTAGGTCTGGAATAGGAGTACTAGTTGGAGTGTACTTATAGGTTATAGGAAGTGATCACGCAGAGTGAATGACATGATGCGGAGAATCTTACATATGCGGCCGTTTATACTTTAACTATTTCAAAAAGGCATAAGCAAACGCATATGAAAAAGGACAAAAAAAAAATTTTAATTACTTTTTCGAAACTTAACACATCATAAACAAGGAGGTTTGATAAAGTGATTCTGGTTGTTATTATGAAAGTAAGTCATAAATGAGGGACGGATGGTACCTGAAATTTTTTACAGACTAATCTGAATACCTTTTCATCTTGACTCTGATCTTTCCTTTTCTGAGTGAACTACTGAGGGTTCTTGGATTCTTCAAGATTTTCTTACATTCTGGTTTCTGAAGAATATGAATATTTTTCGATCATCTTTTTTTTCATCCTCAAATTCCTTCAGAGAGAGCTATCGGATATTGTTGAATTATGTAAAACTCTGAGTCTGCGCAATGTGGATATCTCCTACATTCTGATCATAAGAATCTAGACTACTTACGAGGTTATGAGCTGAAGAGAATTGATTGATGTCTTCTGACTATGTTTCTTCAACGATAGCAGATTATGTCCAAGTATCATCAGACATGCGTGTAACACAATTTTCATGACACTTCTTGATCTCACAATGCTGATTTAACCTGACTATAGACTTAGTCCATCAAAGATCAACAACATATCTTCTTTCAAAAGAATGTCAACTGATCAGCAACTTAAATCCTTTTGACTTCAAGAGATGACTTTAGTTAATCCATCAACTTGAACATCTTCTGATTTCGGATTAAAGTGGTTCTGAGGAACTTATCAGATAGAATTTGATCAATAGCATTAGTTTCAACTTAGATAGAATCTCAGGTTTATACTTTCTAAGAAAACAATATTCAGTACTTCATTGAGTCTTTCAACATTAGGATTCAAATGTTGAATCTTTTTTAAGAGTTTGAATTCTTCAGATTTTCTGACTTCAACAGACTTCACTTTGAAGTTTAAAGTCATAGAACAACAATCTTTCTTCTTTACATGAAGAATTTCTAAATGAGCTTTAATCGAGAAAGTCAAGGGTGGACCTAGTCCGTTTCTTGAAAACATCTCAGGAGCTCATAGAGAGTTATTCTTCAGCAGCCCAGATTTCCTGTCTTCTGATAATTCAACCTTGAGCAAATACGTGGTTCCTCTACACGTATCTTCCAAGATGACCATTCAGCAGATACTACTCCTTATCTGATGAGTCCTTCTAATCAGCTGATTCTTCAATCTTCAACAAGGCTTTAGGTGAGAAAATATTTTATTGATCAGCAAAGCTTCTAGAATCAGTGATTTGCTCAAGTAGTCAGATTGATTACAATTTTGTACACAGTCAACTTCTGAACTGTTACAGAAATTGTAAGTGGATTTCAATCTTACCCATAGTATTTCTTCGCACCTCATATGGATCTTTTTCTGACACTATTAAGTGTTTGATATCCATCAATAACAGAACTGGAGCTCTGATACCAATTGAAGGTGCGAGAAAGACACAAGAAAGGGGGGTTGAATTGTGTATTTGCTCTTTTGACTACTTTTCGTTTCTTGTTGTTGAATCACTTAGGATTACATCAGAGTTCGTTGAGAGACTCTGACTGGCAAGGTTACATTCAGACTTACTAAGCATGAGGCTTCAGAACTAACAAGAGTCTGAACATAAGATCCATTTCTCAGAACTTGCAGTGCGGAAGCTTATCAGAGTTAAGCTGCAAGGTTCTGACTTACTTGTGTAGGGTTCTGATACTCTATATAGAAACATAAATAAGAACATTAAGCATAAGAGTAAAGGACACACGATATATCCTGGTTCACCGCAAAGGTTAATCCAGTCCACCCTCCTCAGGTGATTTCGCCTTGAACACAAGGTCTTAATCCACTATAATCAATCTCGATTACAGATGCACGGGCAACAGCCGGTGACTAACCACTTGCACAGCTTCACTGTGACTAACATACAATGAACCATTTAGGGATTCAACTTAATGAATATAATGAACATTGACCTGTAGGTTCCAATCTCACAAGATCTACTGCTAGGCTTTCACACTTAGACATTCAGGGATTCATCGCAATGAATATAACGCTACTGACCCTATTTCAGGCTTTTCCCATAATGACATCTCGCCATTGTCTTCTCGAGTCTCCGGTCACACTGACCACTCAAGGAATCCTAATTCACCAAGAATTAGTTATACAAGAGATTACAAAGATGCTTCTTAACAAGCAGATTACTCCTAATTAAGTTTAAGTACAAAGAACACACAAGTGTTCAAGCAAGATGTGAGCAACAGCTCCTTGCTATTCTAAGAAACTACAGAGATGTATAATGATTTGATAGTTGTTGACATCTTGTAGATCTTTTTCTTCTTCGTCTTCGGGGTGAGCAAGCTTTGAGCAACAACTCCTTGCTTCAGATCTTCAATGTAGCGTTGACGAGAAGGCGGATGATGACTTGATTGATTTGTAATGTTGTTTTCTTCATCAACAGTTCTATACCAATTCATTGTTGTTATGTTGAATGATGATCTTTGAGCTTCAACAACAATGAACATGTACAAATGGTGATAGCTTTGGATATTCTAAGTGTTACAACGAGAACTCATTGTTGTTGCTATCTTCACACAATGACTGTGATCAATTCCCAATTTGTGGACTTAATCGCTTTTTGGACTTCGTCATATTTAGAAGCGAATACTCTTTCCTTTAAATAGCCCAGTAAAAATATAGCCGCTTGAAATATTATTGGTTGTTGGAAAAGAGACGTTGCGTAATAACTAGTTGTACTGACACATCTCCTTTTTACTGTGGAAGAAGTGACGGGATATATCTTTCTTGGGCGCCGTGTACAGTTACTCACAACGGTAACATGTGACTTCTGAACTTCAGAGGCTTCTGATGTTTAATTGATGAAGCATGAGTAGAGTCTTCTTAATTAGAATATCTGATACGTCAAGTCTTCATTTAATTGAAGAAGTCCATTAGGAATCAGTCTTCAAAACTTCAGCACTTGTCTTTGAGCACGTTATCCTTTACTTCTTCAAGTCTTCCGAAACTTCAGAACTTGTCCATTAGGAATCTGTCTTCAGAGTCTTCAATACTTGATCTTCAGGACCCTAATCTTCAGAACACATAAGTCTTCAGAGTCTTTCTGCACTTGGTCTTCAGAGCCTTCCGCCTTCAGAACTTCAAGTCATGAGAGTCTTCAGCACTTCGGTTCTCTTCTTCAGGAGCTTCGCAATCTTCAGAATCTCGATCACTTTCAGAGAGCACCCGTAAGAGCATTGCATTAACAATATCGGCATCCTTGGATCTGACTGATCACGATCAGATACAGAAACGTTCTTGCTTCTTGCGACTTGTGTCACACATAGTAACTTCGCATATTATCAATTTCGCTCATCAGGCTGGTGCTTGTTGGATCTGATAATTTCTATGAATATGATCTGCACACAACACACGTTAGAACATAAAATGGTTCTTTCATAAATACGTATTGTTATCATCAAAACATAGATTGACTTGTAGAGACAATTCTTGCTCTCACACATGGTTGTACGGGAAATATAAAGGAGCGTTACTCATAGAAGTGGCACAAGATGGTAAGCGCAGTATTTTTCCAATCGCCTTCATTATGATTGAAGGGAGACTACTGATAGTCAACCATCTATGTTTGATTTCAAATAGACAACCATCTACTGATAGTGCATACAATAACTTTGATAACGGTTGGCAATATCCTTCTACTACGCATGCCTACTACATTAGACATATCACTCAAAACTTCATACATGAGATTAGTCTGACACAATGAAAATATGCGAAGTAAGAAAAAGTTCCTCCCTAACAGCACACGTATTCAAACCGAAATGGATACGAAAAACAAAATCGTGAGATTATGTAGTTCATGTCGTCAGCCCAGACACAATAGTACAAACTGTCCCAATGTTGGAACAAGCTCCACGACATAATAATTGAATCCACTTTTAGTCCTGCTTTTGATATGTAATTCATTTTATGTAACCATTTAATTTCATATGAAAACACCATTATTTTCATAAAGATTACAACTTTTGAATATAATAATTAAAACAACAACACGAAAAACAAATAAAACGATTAAACATAACAACATATCTATGCGATTACAACCATCAGGACAATACCATCTGAACTATGCATCATAATATGACAATCACTGTCTATTTTAACTGACTCCCAAAAACAATGTTCTCCATTATTGTTGAACACCATAACAAGCCTTTCAATTCTTTTGATATTTTCACTGTCTCCATCTAAACAACAGATCAAGCTCATCTGAAGATGCTTGAAAGTCTCAGTGTTTCAAAGTCGGATCTTCATCGGAGGCTTTATTGTCAAATAAATTAAATTAGCATTTCTTTTGATGATATAAGACATTTGAAGAAAAAATTAAATAGATAATTAGAAGATGGGTGACGAATGGTGGGGAGAAAATGACCTATTTATACAAAAAAAAAAAAACAATATAACTTAGGAGTCAGGAGGGAATGACCTATTTATTAAAAAACAATATAACATAAAAATTCGAGAGGAATGACGCATGCTCTTAATAGTTGCATGCATGCGCTATTTCCATTGGCATGACATTAAAGCATGCGCCACAGACAATGGGGCTTAAGGCCAAATTAGAGTGTAGGCGTCTAAGGCCAGTGGCACATCCTTTATGAGACAAATCTTTTTTTGTTTGAAAAGTGCTTTATTTGATAAATTTTTTTAAAATGTTGATTATTTGAATTTTATAAAAAAAAATCACAAATTTTAAAGCAATACCCTTGGTGCACTTTAGCCATTTTTTTTAAACAACAAATGAATTTGATTAAATAAAGGCATAAGTTATACAACAACCAGTACAAAATGGATGCAATTCAAAATGGAAAAAAATGCAAACAACAATGCCAAAACCTCCTAACCACCACAACCAATCTAGAAAACTAAATATAACAGTAGCCAAAAGTAAACTAAATACAAACAGTAGGCAGAACTAAGCACCAGCCTGCCCGCTACTGCGACAACTACGGAGACAAAAAAAATAAAACAACACCAAAGTCAAATTAAAGCAGAACAAACACAACACAATAGCTCTTAAGCGAACCTCTCAGACAAGTTGCACCGAAACCCAAAGAAACATAACACCTAAACACCTACACGCAAACCAAATGACAGAGAATCTATTATCAGTTAGCTTACCTTTACACACCAATCCTGTGAACTGTTCGAAATGAGCTAGGGCAGAAGTATGCAAGGCAGATAAATTTTTTAGCCAAGAGAGGATTTTTAGCCAGACTTGTGAGTATAAGGGATATCCAAAAAATAGACGAGTTGCACTTTTTGCCAATCCACACTCTGCTGAACATACATAATGAGTCTCACTTAAAATACCTCTTTTGATAAGATTATCCTTCGATGGGATTCTGTTCTGGAATAGTCTCCAAGCCAAAGTCACTACCTTCAACGAGACCAACTTGTACCAAGCCACCTCAATATTCCCATGATTTTCATGATTTGTTCCTTCCATGATTGAGTCATAAGCTTCTTTAACTGAATATTTATTTTTACCTTAAAACCATACATCTTCATCAGTCCGATTCGCCTCCTCGCCATTTCTAGGTTCTGTTTTTAACTTATTTGAGAACTAGTTCACGTTGAAACCCCACACTCCGTTTTCAATCTTCTAGATATCTTTCCACCACTTTGAAATGAATATTCCTCCTCTATTAACTGTACCATTAGTTTCTCTATATTTATGCACTAGAACTTTGTACTAAGGGCTGTCTTTTTCTGTTGGCATCCTCCATTCCCATTTTACTAATAGAGCCAAGTTGAAGGCCTTAAGATTTTTAATCTCAAGGCCTCCATCTTCCTTTTTTTGACAAACTGTCTCCCACTGAACCCAATTTATTTTCCTAGAATCACCATCCCCACCCAAAGGAAATTTTTAAAAATGGATTCAAGTTTAGAGATTATACCTGACGGAGCTTTGAAGAAAGAGAGATAATAGATTGGAAAAACGTACATGACAGATTTCAACAGGACAATTCTACCGGAAATTGACAATTGCTTGTTGTTCAACCCAAACAGTCTAGTTCTCATAATGTCTAAAATCGGTTTCCAAAAATCTTCCCTTTGTGGATCTCCACCCATCGGTAATCCTAGATATTTTAAAGGCAAAGCTCCTATTTTATATTTTTTTTTCCACTATGTCATTCTATTAATAACTTATTTCAACTATGCCATACAGCTCAACCATATATATCATTCTGCCATTGTTTCAAACAAAAAAATGAACACGTAGGCACTACCGCCCATTGAAAGGGTGACACTATTTAAAAAAGCACACTGCCGCCCATTGAAAGGGCGACACTGGGGAAGTTTTTTTTTTGTTTTTTTATTAATGAAATAAATATATATTAATATTAATAATATTAATATTAATATATATTAATATTAGTAATATTAATAATGTTAATATTAATAAAATTAATTAATATATATTAATATTAATACAATTTTAATATTAATATTAATACAATTTTAATAGTAATATATATTAACTAATATTATTAATATTAATATATGTTAATAAATATAATTAATATTATTTAGTAATAGATAATTGTGATAATATAATTATTAATAGTATATTAACAATTAATTTTATTAATAATATTTATAATTATTGCAATTAATATTAATTTTTAATGTAATTAACAATAAATAATATAAACGATTATGAATAATAAAATTTTATTATTTTGTTATTGTAATACACTACCGGCATTGCAATGGGCGGAACCTTTGACTATTTTATTATATATGTACAGTTCCGGCACTGCAATTGGCAGAACATTTTAATATTTTATTATTAATGTATAGTGCTGGTACCTGAATGGGCTGAACTTTTTAATATTTTATTATTTTTGTACAATGTCGACACTGCAATAGGCGGAACTTTTTAATAGTTTATTATTTATGTACAGTGTCGACACCTGAATGGGCGGAACCTTTTAATATTTTATTATTTATCTACAGTGTCGGCACTAACATAAATAGAGGTGTGGTCTGAACTATTTTTCACATCTGTTTTAAATTCCTTATAATGTTTTGAAGATGTATCTTCACCGCTGGGGAAAAGTTATTTTTTCGAGAGAAAAACCGGCTATGAATGTGCTTTTTTGGAACATATGTAGTTTAGAGCAACTATAGAGGGAGTTGAAGCGTTGGTTAGAAGGAGACATACCGGAAGAGGAAAAAATCAGAAGTATTGAGAGGTACGATGCCCGACGTGGGTGGGTGCGAGTCAAGAATGATAAGGAAGCTAGGGAAATGATGTTTGGGAAAAATGAAATCAGACTGCTAATTGTAATCAGTTAGAGAAGTTGTACCAAATGTTGTGTTAAATGTTGCTTTTTAGTATTTTTATCTATGTTGATTCATGTTGTGTTATTTATGTATGTGTTGTGTCATTTAATGAAGCATAAAGTTATTTAGTTTGTGATATTTGATTTTTTGCTATTGATATTTGGTACTCAATGATTAATTGTCTAGAAAATTGAGAAGTTTGATATTAATTTGAAAATAATACATGATAATAAAATAAAACACTAACGATTACTTATTCCCACATTGGGACACTGGGTTCGATTGTGGCCAATTTGACGACACATGGAACATTTTCTCTCAAGCTTATCAAAGTTATCAAACTCCGTTCTAATACGTGTGCTCACTGGGCGACCTTTCTTGTTCCTCCGCATTCTTGGGTTATGGCAAATTTGATCTCCTTCATAAACGGGCCAATATTCATCATAAGGCAGCACTGGAAAGCTTGTGCTATAAACCCCAAATAGGTTTGTAACCCTGTAAACGCCGAACAAAAGAGCGTAAGCGTCGTGGCGCACATTAGAACATGTAGCAATAACATGTGAGCAAGGTACACAGTATTCTTGAAACTTTCCGCAGTCACACCAACCATCTAGTAGGTTGACCTTATAATGTCCCATATGCTTTCCCTCACCATTGTCCATTATCTCCTTCACACTGAAAATATTGTTAGTGTAGTCAAAAATTCTAACTTGATGTGTGCTGGATTTTGCTGTTTCTTCTTTCATCACCTTGAGGCAGTTGTCTGTAAAAGTCTGGGTAGAATTTAACACAGCACTCCACTTTGCACCCCTTTCAGCAAATAATGATCCCAGTCTATAATATGTCGCACTTACCAATGCTGTAATGGGCAAATTACAGGTGCCTTAAAAGACAACATTCAATGAATCAACAAGGTTTGTAGTCACGTGACCCCAACGTCGACCCCTGTCAAATGCCCTCGTCCATTTTTCGGCTGGAATATTGTCAAGCCACCTTAAAGCATCAGCATTCGCCATGCCAATTTCAGACGGGTAGTAATGAAATGTTGGTTTGTTTAAAGCATACCCTACATAAAAAAAATTATTTGTTAATTTTATAATATCTACAATGGACAAAGATATAATATATGTTATTGACAAAGGTTTAATGTTATCAAATATACTTACCCATGTCAATTACTTTTTTTCGTAGGTTAATGTCCTTGATTTCTCTCATAAAATTCTGCGCAATGTGTCGGATACAATAAACATGCACCGATGGGGGATTATGCCAACCATTTTCTGAATTGTTGTATGCACTTTCAATCGATGCATGTCGGTCTGAAATCAAACATAGGTCTGGTTGTGGCGCAACATGCCTCCTCAAGTTCCGTAGAAAAAACCCCCAACCTTCAGTCGTCTCACCTTCCACAAGGACAAAAGCAACTGGGAAAATATTGTTGTTGCCATCTTGTGCCACCGCCATAAGCAGTGTGCCCTTGTACTTACTGTATAACCAGGTTCCATCAATTTGAAGTATAGGCTTGCAATACGCGAAACCTCTGATGCATGGTTGGAATGCCTAGAATAGCTGGTGGAAGATGTGTTTCCCTTCAACAATTGTTCCGTCATCTGTATACATGGGTAGTTTCTATTTCCAGCACCGTACCCGGAACAAATTTTTTAAGTGCTAACTGGAAATATGGAAGTTCATTGTATGAGTTCTCCCAGTTACCGTATACCTGTTCAATTGCTTTATTCCTTGCAATCCATGTCTTTCTGTAAGACGGAGTAAAATTGTATTCAGAAACAATTTTATTAATGCAAACGCTTACCTTAATAGCAGGATCCTTGTCTACAAATGGCATTAATAGTTGAGACATTAGTTGATAGGTAAGTTTTCGATGATCCTGGTTAAATATAGTTGTTAAACAACTATGTGGGGGGGGGGGGGGGGTCATAATGCATATCTCCCACAAGTCACTTCTTTTTCTGTAGGACGCCAATAGACGAAACTTGCAGGAATCGTTTTTGCAACAAATTATGTATCTCGTCGGAATCCGTCACCTTAAAATCCATGCAATGTTTCATGTGATATTGCTTTATGGCAAGCACACAGTCGCCTTTATTTTTAAATTGGTTGCCGACTTCTATGTCACCCTCCATTAGAATATGAGGATTACGTGGCCATTCAAATGATATTCCTTCTACATTTAAGGGCAGGTTTATCATATGGCCAGGTGGGCAGAAAATATTCCCAATTGGAATGTGTTGTCCATCATTGTTGACTTCGTTAACACCGTTTCCTTCCTCAAAAAACGTGTATATAAATCATCAACCTGTGCCTCATTTTTTTCTTTGACGTTTTCTTCTTCAATATCTTTGTGTGGAATTATGGTTGGCGTTTCTTCTACTGATGCATCGATGACATGAAAAATTTGGATTTGTTGACATTGTTCAAATGTTATATATAAATCAATGTACGGAAACCCTCAACATTCATGATTCGAGAACATCGTTTCAACATCCTCGTCGTCACGAACCTTTAATGGAACAAATTTAAATTGATTGTTCCCGAAATGGACAACATTTCTGTAAGTAATCTGTGTAACCGATCCTGCTTGAACCTTCATCTCTACCCTTTCTTTAAAATGTTGGAATGACGACATTCTATTAACACTGAAACGACAAATTTCAGTATTTTCAAAGATCAAACCCACTTCATCAGATACAATAACACTCCCATTGTAATGGGCATTAACAATATATTTAGGAATGTTAGACATTATATAAGAATACGTGATGAAAATGATTGGTGTTTGTGTAAAAGATGTTGAATATGTGATATGAAAATGTTTGAAGATGTTGAAAAATTATTAGAACTCAAACAAGTTATAAAGGAAATGATAACATTTTTAGCATTTTCCTCACACCAATGCATGCTGTGCGTGCGTTGAATTTGGTCAAAACGACCATAATACAGTGCTGCCAATTGAAAGGGCGGAATAGACAAATATTTAATGCTGCCCCCCATTCAGGACCCGACAGACTTGTAAAGCTGCAACATAATTACATACTGCCGCCCATTAAGGTGTCGGCAGTCAGACATAGCATAGAAGTTCCGCCCTTTGAATATGCGGTAATCAACGTGCATTAAAATTTTGCCATGCATGCAAGATACACGTACCAGCATGCATTAATAATATTTACCAACATATATTAATAATACCTCATCGCATTTATCCTATAAATACCTTATCAATTCTAGCAATACCTCATCACAAAAAACATCTATCAATCTTATAAAATTCTCTACTAACAATACCTCATCACATTTATAATGGCTTTGTTAACATTAGGAGAAGATCATCGAGGAACTCCTACAAATATTGCATCATATGTAAGTTTTATAATTTTTTGTTATAATGTTTTGTTATAATGCATCATATATATATATATATATATATATATATATATATATATATATATATATATATATATATATAAAAGTTTTATAAGGTTTATAAAGTTAAAAGGTTTATATAATTATTTTAACGTGTATAAAATTATAATAAATTGTTTATATAAGGTTTATAAGATTTATATAAGTTTTATATAGTTTATAAATTTATATCTTTATAATGTTTATGTTTATATGTTTTTAAATAAATTGTTTATGTTAAATTGTTATATATAGTTTTATATAATTTGTTATTATGTTATATAATTTCTTTGTAGGATGAAAAAAACTTCAAACCACGCTCACACAAATACATAGAACCCGATGAGATTATCCAACCATATTTGGTTCAAGCGGGTTTTGGTCACGTCATTAACATAACTTCATATGGAATTGATCGAAAATTTCTTCTCGCCTTGTGCGAAAGATAGAGACCAGACACCCACACATTTCACTTTTCCACAGGTGAATGCACGGTCACTTTGGAGGATGTCCATATGTTGTTAGGTCTGCGTGTGGATGGGTTAGCGGTTGTTGGTAACACAAACGTAAAGTAAGATTTAGTGGAAGAATTATTGAAGGTGCCGTTGGATCGAGGTGATAGGAAGGGTCAAAGCATTAGAAATAAATGGCTAAAATTTTTTTACCGTGGTTTGATATTGAATGAGGAGTCTCCCGAGGAACTGAAAGTTTATAAAACTAGAATTTATATTTTATTGCTTTTTGCATGCTTTTTATTTCCTGATACTAATGGTAATACTATCCATCTTCAATTTTTACCATTATTAGAAGATTTAAGTCAAATAAGTAGTTATAGTTGGGGCGCTGCTACCTTAACGCATCTATACAGAAATTTGTGTAGATGCACAAGAAAAAATGTGCATAATTTTACTGGTTATGGCGTTTTGATTCAAGCTTAGGGATGATCCAGAATGCCCAGACTGGCACCAATAAACCCCAATTCATACCACTTTCCATATGCGACCAAGTAAGTATACAAAATTTATTTCTATATATTTTTTATCTATAATTTTTACTAACTACTTATTTATTTTATATGTGGTCCGCATATGGGATGAATTTCGAACAAACCCCTCATCATTGTGCTTCTGGATATCGGACGTTCTTCTATCATTTCGAGGAAGATGATGTATTATCTCTAACATTTATACTACTATCATTAAAATTTATTTATATTTTTTTAACCCTAATCCTTTTTTAACTACATTACAGTTTCTATGGAGGCCATATCTTGGACTTGAAGATTAAGATCTGACTGAATGCGACATGTGGAGTTCTACAACATTCATATTTTGTTTCACTTATGTTGAAATGCATCATTCGAATAGGGTGAAACTCCAATTTGGGATTCAACAAGACATTCCTGGTCCACCTACGTGCATGGAGAAGTACCACAAGAGTACGACGAGCGAGCTATGGAAATTCTCTAATTAGAGAGACCATAACAGACAAGAACTTCAACAATGGATAAATCGTCGCCAAACTGTCCTACAAGGAAATGTCATGGAAACCGAATGTAAACCTAGTAGGGAATACATGAATTAGTATAGATTTGTGACCATTTTGTATCTATCACAAAATAGATACTTATGGGACCCTCGTAACCAACCAACTTCTTCAAACTTCCAACACACCAAACAACCTTGTAACACCCAACCACAAACATTTAACACCCCTCAACAAATATTTATCACCTAACCACAAATATTTAACACCCCACAATAAATATTTAACACCCAACAACAAACATTTAACACTCAACAAGCTTTCAACCCAACACAGTAACCTATACACCAAACCAACACTACCATCAACCATACTTATCATTTAACCCAACCCCCTTCAACACCCAACAACAAAACCCAACTTCTTCATACACCCAATATAACTAATACTCATTCTCTCAACCTACCCGACAAGTAGGGATGGGAATAGGACAGACCGACTAATAGGGGTCTACGACCTAGCCTACACAGGCCAATGCCAGGCCAGGCTTTTTTTTTCAAGTAGAAAAGGCCTAGGCTTTTTTATAAGCCTATTTAGTTAAATAGGCCGGGCCACAGGCCATAAAAAAGGCCTTTTAAGCATATTAGATCGGCCTATTTTAATAAATATAAATAAATATATTATTTTTTATATTTTATTTTGTATTTTACATTAAAATAAAAAAGTACAGTTTAGTTATCTTGAAGAACTTGTGAATATAAGTTGAAAAAACCTGATGAATAATGTCATAAGTTGTTTTCACAAGTTCTCATAAACAAATAATCTCACAAAACTTATGCTTCTATGTAAGCTCAAATTAGTCTTTGTAAACAAATATTTAGTCGCGTTGTACTTTTGATTCTCTAGTATATTTAAACGTTTGTTGAATTGCTTATTTACATATGTTCAAATGATATAGGCTTTTTAAGTAGGCTAATAGGCTAATCAGGTATTCGAAAAGGCCATGTTCAGGCAAAAAAAATGAGCCTCTGATAGGCCATAGGCCAAGCTTAGGCTTTTATTTTTTTAGCAGACCAGGCTCAGGCTTGGCAAAGCCTAACTCGGCCCAGCCTATTTCTACCCCTACCCACAAGAACACAACTATCAAACACCACAACCACAAGCCCCTTTTTACCCCTCACAAACCTTTACCCTTAATTCATCTCAAGACCAACACCCATACACCCCTACATGACTAACACATTGCCACATACCAACCTACCAAGTTGGAGTAATGAGGGAACAAGATTAAGTTATGGCAGTGCGGCGGCAATACCAACTGTGGACGATTTGAGTGATGATATAGTCGCTGACTTCATGAATCCTAGCAATGATGCATGACCTTCTACTCAACCCCCAAATGTTGATGTTGATCGTTGAAGGTCCACCAAAAATGTACAAGCTCCTGCCTGTGGAACCCACCAACGCTTACGTCGACCGACTCAAAATCAAGGGTAGATAAGGGTTTAATGTACTTTTTTAATTTCATGAATAAATAAATATTTATTTTAATTAATATTTGTTTTTATTTTATTATTATTATTATTTTATTTATTAGTTATATATGGTCTTAATTACAGAATTAATTAATTACCTAATTAATTTATTTATAATTTTATAATTATTATTTATAATTATTATATATAATAATAATAATTATTTATTATTATTATTCATAATTACTATTTTTTAATTATTGTATTTGAATTAATTAAAATATAATTTTTAAATACATAATTATTAATTAATTAAAACATAAATATAAAAAGAGATTAATTGGAATACACTGTCAGTGTAAAACTACTTTACACTGACATCCAATTAGAATGAATCATTTTGACACATAATTATGAAATTAAAAATAAAAGTAAATAAATTATAATTAAACTATTTTAATAACTACTTCTTCCATGCTTTTCTCTTCTCATGTGTCAAAATAATTCATTATAATTGGATGATAGTGTAAAGTGGTTTTACACTGACAGTGTATTCTAATTAATCTCATATAAAAATTAATATAAAAAAATATAAAAAAATTCGTGGACACTGCGCACCCATTGAAAGGGCGACACATTTTCATTTAAAACATAGCCGCCCATTGAAAAGGCGGCACCCTTATTATAAAAACCAATTTTTTTTAAAACCATAGCAATTTAGTATTTATGGTGAAAACTATCATAATTTAGTATTTTATTTCTAAAATTATTACTCTCTCCGTTCTTTTATAAATGTCCCTTTTTTATTTTTTACACATATAAAAAATGCTACTATTGTTACTTTTCATACAATAATTATTCTTTTACCTAAAATATCCTTAATTATTTATTACATTCATTTAACTTTTTTTTTATATAATAGTAATAATTATCTAAGAGTAATTTTGACAAAAAATACATTTAATACTACCTTAAACTTTACAAGGGATAATTAAAAATAAACAAACAAAAAAATATTCTATAAATAATACTACTTATGAAGGCACGCAAAGAGTAATTTAGTTATTTATATAAAAAAAAAAAAAAAGTTATGTCACTAAGTGATTCAACTGGCCAAGCCAAACTGTCAAACTGCACGAAAACTGAGGGTAAGCTTTTAGTAAAGCCAGACTGTCCTTCTATCTCCCACTATATAAATCCCATCTAACCTCTCATTCAAATGACCAAAATTTCCTTTTCTCCACTACCCCAAACCCAAACTGAGAAAGGAACGAGGAAACAAAACAACTCACAAAAAACACCAATAAAATAAATAAAAAAATATTTCTTTCTCCAAAATGGCCGCTTCAGTTGACAACCGTCAGTATCGTGGCCTAAACGGCGTCGTTCGCAACTTCAATTCCAGCAACAACTTCATCCACGACCTGAAACCGGGATTCCCGGTTAACTTAGATCCCTTGAGCAGCGACGACGAAGACGACGATAACGCATTGAACCTCCAAGAACTCATACGAAAAACCAGCGTGGAAGTCGAACCGTCAATTCTCGACCCACGAGACGAAGGAACCTTAGACAACTGGGTCACACGAAACGCTTCCATGGTCCGTCTCACAGGGAAACACCCATTCAATTCAGAACCACCACTCCGTCGTCTCATGCATCACGGTTTCATCACTCCGGTTCCAATTCACTACGTCCGAAACCACGGCGCCGTCCCAAAAGCCAGATGGGAAGACTGGACGGTTGAAGTTACCGGGTTGGTTAAAAAACCAACCCGGTTTACCATGGACCGTCTCGTCCGCGAGTTTCCCAGCCGGGAGCTTCCAGTTACATTGGTTTGCGCTGGTAACCGTCGCAAGGAACAAAACATGGTGAAACAAAGCGTTGGTTTCAACTGGGGTGCTGCAGCGGTTTCAAACTCGGTATGGCGTGGGGTTTCCTTACGCAACGTGCTGAAACGCTGTGGGATCCAGGCACGGTCGAAAGGCGCAGTTCATGTTTGTTTTTACGGTGCTGAGGATTTACCTGGTGGTGGTGGATCGAAATATGGAACTAGCATTAAGAGAGAAATTGCAATGGATCCTTCACGTGATGTTATTCTTGCTTACATGCAGAATGGTGAGGCTCTGGCTCCGGATCATGGGTTTCCGGTTCGGGTTATTATACCGGGTTTTATTGGTGGTCGCATGGTGAAATGGCTGAAACGGATTGTTGTTACTTCGGATGAATGTGATGGTCATTATCATTATAAGGATAATAGAGTTCTTCCTTCTCATGTTGATGCAGAACAAGCCAACGAAGAAGGTAACTTAAGCCTCCTAATTCCTACATATACACTACGAAACATTGATACTGATATTCAGATGCATCTTTTTTCAGAAGTGTTGTGTTATAGAGCATTATATTCAACATGGTCTTAAATTGTGTTGGTGCAGGTTGGTGGTACAAGCCGGAATATATTATCAACGAGCTGAACATAAACTCGGTGATTACGACACCGTGTCACGATGAGATCTTGCCGATAAACTCATGGACCACGCAGACGCCTTATACACTGAAAGGTTATTCATATTCCGGTGAGTTCAATTTGATGGTTTTCATTCTACAGAATACTCTGTTAGTTATGGAAAAAGCTTTGACTTCTGGTACAAAATATGTGTTGACTGATAATTTCTTATTTGGAATATTTGTGATATTTTTGAGGGTTTGATCCAATAGGGAATCTTGATTAAACACTTTATCTTTTTTAATTTAACTTTTGACAGATTCCATATTTTAATTAACAATATGAACAACTAACAATATTTTTGTTTTATCTGTCCCCGTCTAAACCATGGGTTTTAAAAGTCATCACCCAGGTGAGCAAAAGACTAACAAATTTTTATGGTACACAATAAAAGTATAAGATTCTATTGAAATTTGAAAGGAAAGTTATGACAAAGAAATACTTACTTTATAAATTAATAAATTAATAGAAGATAGTCTATTTTCAAAATTAGAAAAAAAAGGAAGAATGACTAATTTTCTTAATAATAATAATAATAATAATTACTAATTAATAAAATTTACTGAGATGATATAATGATGTCTTATTGATAAATAATATTTCTTATAATTACACTCTATAGTCACTATTATATATTATAAGCAAAAAAAAAATAAACTAAAAAATTTTTTTTAGGTTCATTGAATAATTGATGTATCTGATATATAATAATGTCTAGATACATCATTTATTCAATGAATTTAAAAAAGTTTTGTTGTTTATAATAGTGACCGGAGGGTGTATATTTATAAAAATTGATTACTTTTTAAATATATTTATATAAATTTTAAATTAAAAATATAATATAGCAGATTAATAAATTTCTATTGAATGACAATGCAAATTACACTGGAAGTATATATCAATTGAACTCATATATTAAATAAATAATATAATAAAACAATGTATAAATCAAATATAGTATGAATTTAATAAATCTAAAAAATATATATTTTTTTAGGCTTAAATAATGTTTTCCTCCCTGTAAGTTGGCGAGTTTTTGGTTTTCGTCCCTGAATCTTTTTTTTTTCGGGTGTAGTCCCTATATCTTACTTTTTGTTGTGTTTAATCCCTAAAGTCAAAATCCGTAGGAAAATCCGAAGGTTTCCTGCGGATTTTTCTGTGAATTTTCCTTAAAACCAAAATCCGCAGAAAAATCCGCAGGAAACCTCTGTAATGACTAAACACCAACAAAAAGTAAGATATAGGAACTAAACCCGAAAAAAAAAAAGATTCAGGGACGAAAACTAAAAACTCGCCAACTTACAGGGACGAAAATATTATTTAAACCATTTTTTTATAAATAAAAGCAGAGAAAATATATATATATTTTAATCAACAAAGAGTCTTGAAATATGATATTGACTTTGGTTAGTTCTTGAGCCCGACATGAATATTATGTAACTCAAAAAATATCTAATTAGGAATATTAATGTATGGTTGATCTGTAAAATTGCTAGAATACAAGAAGAGAAAATCAAAATTTCCAACTTGTAATTGTTAGGAAGGTACTTGAAAAGTAAGTGTTTTTATTGACTTGAAAAATGACATTGATGGTGTAAATACAGGGGGTGGAAGAAAAGTGACAAGAGTTGAAGTAACGATGGACGGTGGAGAAACATGGCACGTTTGCACATTGGAGCATCCAGAAAAACCTACAAAATACGGCAAGTATTGGTGCTGGTGTTTTTGGTCTTTAGAAGTAGAGGTGCTGGACCTTCTAGGGACCAAAGAAATTGCTGTTCGAGCTTGGGATGAGGCACTTAATACCCAACCTGAAAACCTCATTTGGAATGTTATGGTAAATAATCATTCTCATATAATAATTGATTCAGATTTTTTCTATACTTTATAAATTTATTGTTTGGAAAACAGGTTGCTTTTTGAAAAACCCAGAGAAATGTTCAAAGAAAAGGACTAACTGAGATATATATATATATATATATATATATATATATATTAATTAATTAATCTCCATTTGCTCAAGTATACGTATATATGGTTTTCTTCTCACATAACCAATTTCGACTTTGCTTTATAGATGATATTAAAACTTAATTTTGATATACTACTAGTATTTAAAAATACACAATTTTTTAAAACAACATTTCATCATTTAATTTTAAGACACGTTAGCACTATCCATAAGTTTGGTTAATTAAAGGCCACAAATCATTGTGCTACAATTTGCACACTGATATGTCGGCACCTATTATTTGAACACTAAATGGCAACATACAATATGTGGGCTTACTCTCATTGGTAAACTACTAGCCTAAAATGAACACCCTGTCACTATTAATTTATAATCTTTTGTTACTTTCATTTATGAACTAGCACATAGACACTTTAAAAATTACCTATTTTCTATACTCCCTCTGATCTTATTTGAAAATTTTTATTTTTTTAAATTTATGGTATATAATTTAGTTTGACTAGTGAGAATAATATTTTAGTTATAGTAGTGACATGAAGATGTATTTTGTATTTGAATGAAGTCTAATGAATATTTCTTGGTGTTGGCAATTTGCAGGGCATGATGAACAATTGTTGGTTTAGGGTGAAAACAAACGTGTGTAGGCCCCACAAAGGAGAAATAGGTATTGTGTTTGAACACCCAACACAACCAGGTAACCAATCAGGTGGTTGGATGGCAAAAGAAAGACACTTAGAAAGATCACAAGAAACCAACCCAATTCTCAAAAAAAGTGTCTCTTCACCTTTCATGAACACAACATCAAAAACATACTCCATCTCCGAAGTTAAAAAACACAAAACCCCTGATTCGGCATGGATCATCGTCCACGGCCATGTCTACGACTGCACCCGCTTCCTTAAAGACCACCCCGGAGGCTCGGACAGCATCCTCATCAACGCCGGTACCGATTGTACCGATGAATTCGAAGCTATCCACTCCGACAAAGCCAAAAAATTGCTAGAAGATTATAGAATCGGCGAGCTTGTTACTACTGGTTACACATCAGATTCTTCTTCTCCAAATAACTCAATGCATGGAAACTCCGAATTCACCCATCTTGCACCTATTAAAGAAATCATGGCTCTTAACCCACGTGAGAAAATCCCATGCATGCTCATTTCAAAAACATCAATTTCACATGATGCAAGACTCTTCCGTTTCGCATTACCCGCGGAAGATCAATTATTGGGATTACCCGTAGGGAAACACGTATTCTTATGTGTTTCCATCGACGGGAAATTGATCATGCGGGCGTATACGCCAACAAGTAGCATTGATGAAATTGGATATTTTGAATTAGTTGTCAAAATCTACTTCAAAAACGTGCACCCCAAGTTTCCTAATGGTGGACTCATGTCACAATATTTGGACTCACTTACTATTGGGTCAATAGTGGAAGTAAAAGGCCCGGTAGGCCACATTGAGTATCTTGGTAGAGGAAACATTACGATTCATGGGAAACAAAGGTTTGCGAAAAAGCTAACATTTTTGGCAGGCGGAACCGGGATCACGCCGGTGTATCAAGTGGCGAATGCGATTTTGAAGGACACCAATGATCGAACTGAAATGTATGTCGTTTATGCGAATCGGACGGAGGATGATATATTGTTGAGGGAAGAGTTGGATGAATGGGCTAAGATATATAGTGATAGGTTTAAGATTTGGTATGTTGTGGAAAATGCAAAAGAAGGGTGGGAATATAGTGTGGGATTCATCACGGAGAGTATCATGAGGGAGCATGTCCCGTTGGGTGGTGAGGATACCTTGGCATTGGCTTGTGGGCCACCACCTATGATTCAGTTTGCTGTGCAACCAAATTTGGAGAAGATGGGGTATGATATTAAGAAGGATTTGCTTGTGTTTTAGGGGAGAAAAAAAGAAGGTGAATGTGGAATTGTGTATGGTATAAGTGTTTTATTATGTGCAAGTGTATGAATCAGTTGTTAGTATTGGTATGGAGTATTGTTTATTTGATTCTTTGATGTAGTTATTGGTAGTCAAGATTCTTTGACTGCTAAGTAATGTAAATATAAGTTATATACCAAATTTCCATTTTCAATGCACAAATATGTCCATATAAACATATCATGCAAATACATCAAGAATCATATGCAGCACATTCAGTCATCATCATTTATCGACTTTATATGAGTTTGGACAACATATATTGTTGGCGCTGGCAATTGCGATCATTTCGATTATTATGCCAACATAATTGCGATCATTTCGATTATTATGACAACATTGCGACTGTTGCAGCGTAAATTTTATTTATGAGGTGTTGAAATATAAAATTTAAAAGGTGAACATTTTGATACTATTAGAATTTGATTGATTATCTATCTATCCTTCATTCATGGAATCTTATCTCATTTTTTTTTATAATAATTCATTTTAAAATAAATTAAAATTTTAAATAGATTTTGCTAAAAAATTGTACTTAATAATTTATCAATTAAAAATACTCAAAGTTAAGGATTTTAGTTTTGAGGGATTTCATCAATACATTAAATTACTTTTTATTTATATAAAATTTTATATATGTATAAAGATATATCATATTATTAAGTTTAAGATCCTAATATCAATTGATTCGATAGTGTCATATTATTCTCGAATTTGATTCGACCACTTTATTAATTTCTTTTTGATAGTGGGGAGGGTCAAAGGTCCAAAAAAAAAAAAACTATAAAAACATTTGAAATCCTCCAAATTATCTTTTATAAACAAATGATCTTTTATAAACAAATGCTCAATAAAACGTCGAAAAATAATGGATATACTTACTTAACCTATGCATGTCCTTTATTAATATTCTAAAAATAATAAAAATGTAACTAACTTTTTATCTCCCTATTGTTATTAATTAGTATTTCAGTATTATAGTTTTTCAGAAAAGAAAATAAAGGGTGTGTTTTAATTTGTAAGATAAATTTGTAATGGAAATTTTTTGAATATTTGTTGTGAAACAATTGTAATTTAGTGACCGAAATTTATCTTTTTAAGTGAACAGATAAAATGTGGTAAATTCAAACTGCTTCCCTGCATTTCATATTTCATTTTTGTTGAAATAAAATTAGATATTAGCTATCTAGTTGAGTGCATGCATAGATGTTCTGGTTCTAGACGACTCTAAAAGCAAAGAGTCACAAATCCTTACCCTTCACATTATCATGAGGTCAAGTAAAGACGTTGTTTGGTGAATGGAAAGGTCATTTTACAAATTATAAAACCCAGTTTCCACAAACACACATGTGCCCTTTCTCATGTAGTATATTTCTTTTGTCTTATTAAGGAATCCATGTTAACTAGCTCATATGCATGTATCTTATCTTATATACTGTCCATCCATATGTTTATATAGTAATTTACTTTTGATTTTTATAAAAGGAATTACTGAAACAGTCTTCTATAGTTGTTTCTTAGATACCAACCTCGATGTTTTTTCTGTCAACTGTTCTGTTTTTAATATTGTTGTTTATTTTTTTTTTTATACAAATTAGCAAAATATCCTGCATAAATACATTTATTTAATACGATATAGAAATGAGTTATTTAATTATAATATGAATAATGATAATATAAATTTAATTTTGATATTTAAAAAAAAAATTTGTGTCTTAAATAAAGGTAATTGTTAATTAAAATAAAATCGATATTTTGATTATAGTGACCTGTGAGAAAAATAGAAATTTTGACATTTAAAAATAACAATTTTGTGCTTTAAATAAAGACAATTATTAATTAAAATAAGATAAATATTTTATTGATAGTGACCCGTGACAAAAAGAGAAATTTTGACATTTGAAAATAAGAATATTTTTTATCTCAACTAATAAAAATTATTAATTAAAATGAAATAAATATTTTTCTATATGTGAGATGGAAAGTTAATTGCATGTCTGACTATTGAGAATAATCTAATGTCATAAAATAAAATTTAAATTTTATTAAAATTTAAAAATAAATAAATTAATATTTTTAATAATAATAATAAATAAATAGAATTGATTAAATTTATTGTAAAAACAAAATTAAATGTCAATATTGTATACATTTATACAGCAATAAATATTTAATATGATAATTATATATTATAGTTATAATGATTGGAATGAGGTCATGTGTCAGTTGGAAAAAATTGAGATATTAGTTATTTACTTTTTAAAATCTTTTATTAGTGTAAATTAATATAAAGGAAAGAGTAAATTAAGTAGTTTGACGGTAGTTAATTTTAATAGAAAGATAGTGGATACTTAGAAAAAATAAAAAGGAAAAAAGAAAATGAAGTGTTAAAAAATTAAAAATAAAAGTGTGGGAAAATGAAATGGGAAAAAGATTTGAAATTTGAATTAAAACAAGAGAATGAAGATGGAGAAAGTTGAAGTTTAAAAATGAATGATTGAAATGATGTCATGTGCCACTTTTGTTAGGGGAGTTTTTCACTAGGGAACATTGTTACTTTGTGAGACTTCTTTTTCTAGAGCAACACCTTTGTGAGAGACACACCACATATTCACCCAAAACCAAACATTGAACATTGGGTCAAGAGCAACACAAGTGAAAGAGACACACCACATATTCACCCAAAATTTTAAGGTGATATGTGTATGGATTCTCCCACTTATAAATGCTCAAGTCTCCACATTTCTAGCCAATGTGAGACTATTACACATACTACTCACACTTGTTATACTTAACAACTTTGTGGTAGAGTATATTGGAAAAAAATTGAGACATTAGTTATTTATTTTTTTTAACCTTTTAATAGTATAAATTAATGTAAAAGAAAGGACAATTTAGATAGTTTAGTGGTAGTTGGTTTTAATAGATATTTGATAGATAGTTAATATAGATGATAACTGATTCTCTCACTATGCCATCTTTTGTCATATTAAAAAATTGGAATAGAGCAAAACCACAATTCTAAATCCTCATGTTTTATAAGTAAGAGAAATTACACTAACGCAAGTTAAATAATACAACCTTAATACAAATTAAATAATAGAGAAAATAAAGACAAGCGGGGAGAGAGAGAGAGAGAGAGAGAGAGAGAGAGAGAGAGAGAGAGAGAGAGAGAGAGAGAGAGAGAGAGAGAGAGAGAGAGAGAGAGAGAGAGAGAGAGAGAGAGAGAGAGAGAGAGAGAGAGAGAGAGAGAGAGAGAGAGAGAGAGAGAGAGAGAGAGAGAGAGAGAGACTATAAAACTAAACTAGTAAATGCAAGCTAATAGATTTAAATACCAATCATTCCAACGATAGACAAGAAATAAATACTTGCATGGAAATCCATCTAAATCTATATTTTTAGAAACATTCAATAAGAAGAGAGAGAATTTAAAATTTAATTTGTTTTTTAATTGCATTTATGTGGTGGTTGTGATTATGAAGGAGAGAGAAAAATTTATTTTTTATTTTTTAATTAATAAAAAAATTATGATTGACTGTGTGTAAAACTATTTCTTATGGTTGTTTTCATTTAAGAATTTTCCTAGACAAGAGGTCTTTTTAACCTAGCCACAGATTAGCCCCTAAAGAGAGATTTAGTCAAAGATACAATTTTCTTCACACTCTTTTGGTCTCCATTAAAAAAGATATTATTTCTAATTAACCAAATTGACCAAGTCACTAAGAGCCAAAATAATAGATAAAGATTCTTCTCGAATCTTCCTTTCATGAGGTTTCCGAAATCCATCAGATGATTTAGCACCACGACACAAGTAGGCATCATAATAAACTTGTTATAATCCAAAATGACTTGCCAAACACGCACTACCACGGTACAATAGAGAAAGAAATAAAGGTTAGTTTCTCTAGGACACTAAAGAGGGGACACACAAGGTTATGAGGACCAATAAGGACCCCTTACTTAGCAAGTTCATTCCTAGTTGGGAGCCATTAAAAAAACTCCAAACAAAAATCTATATGTTACTAGACACGCTTGACATCCACAAAACCTTATTGACTTGCAATAAGTGGAAATCCGGGAGAGAACCTGCAGATGAAATTTCTTCCATCCTGGAGATAGTTGATTTGATAGAAAATCATGAAGCTTTGTGCTACTAAACAAAAACATCACCTAAATTAGAACTAGGTTATACATCTATTAAGAAAGTTTGAAGCTCCTCCTAATCTCTCCTACACTCGATTAACAACCAACTAAAAGAAATTCCCACATTCCATGACTGAAATCCATTTACTCATTGCCCAAAACCACCAACTTTTGGCCTAGAATCCTGCACCTAGTCAAATAAACTAGGAAACATCAACATTATAATATTTTCATCAAAGGTAATACACATAGCAAAATCAATGTCTCACATTAAAGTAGTAGTAACATTGTCAAGACATAATCTTAAAGCAAAAACAAACCAAAAGAAAAACATAAAATGCAAGATGGCTTAAACTATGAGATGCATGACATAAAAGTTCCACACGATGTTTGACATAAGCGACACAAGGACTCAACACTTCAGCGTCATCCACGACCTCTAGGCATTGGCCTCACTCCATGATGCCAACCTTGTCCATCATTTCCAAATTAATAATCCAAGAAATCACACATCTCTTGGTAGAATTGAGCATAGTGGTGATGATTCTCATTTTGAGCAACAATCATGTGATTTATCTTGGTAATTGTGGCAGCATGATTAGCATTCATCTCACTCCTCATAGAGACAAACCTTTCAGTCACATATGGGGTAAAAACATCAAAGTTGACATCTTGTGATGTCATGTGTTCTTGCATGAGACGAAATCGTTCCACTTGAGCCGCCTCAAAAACATATCGCCTCCGACACTCCTCCTCATAGCGCCCATCTTTCCTAATATGCATATTTTGAAGCATAACCATAATGGAAGATTGATCTTCATATTCAACACCAAATATTTGACCATCCTCATGATCAGCATCTTGCATAAATTCATCATCTTGAGAAGCACCATGAAAATCATCAATAGGTTGATCACCAATCACATGTGACTCAATAGTTGTATTAGTAAACTCAGAAGGGTCATCAAAGTGGTAAATTTTATTACCATGTTGGTTAAGATGCGCTGGGAAAACTCTTGAGCCTGGCCAGAAGACTTAAACAGAAGATTTGGCACCCCTATGTTGAGGTGGCTTAGGATTTTAGCAATCATGGAAACGTAATAAAAAGAGGTTCCTTTGTTGCTTTCCTTGATGGCAAAAATCCGGGACACAAAGTAATTTGCCCAATTGATCCAAATCTTGTTCAGAAGAATGTAGACAAGATGAACTTCAACATTGTCTATTCTTGAGAACCCGCCATTTTTTGGGTGCAAGACATGAGAAATCAGCCACATCAAAATCCTAGGGACCATCTTCAATTGGCTGATAGAAAAGGTGTCATAACAATCATCGGACCGGAGAGCCTTAAGCATATCATTCAGATGAATGGCCCACTTAAAATCTTGATGCAGATTGAAATCCTTCACCAACGGTTCAACATCGGCAATATCAATGATAATTCCAAATAGAGACTTCCACAAATCATCTGTAAAATCATAAACCATGTTACCTATTGTGAACTTGGGAGAAGATCCACGCCTATCATGCAGCCCGGAATAGAACACACGAATGAGGTCTTCACTGTAATCATGTGAGAGCTTCAAAAAATAGTTAATTTATTGATGCTCAACAAGACGAATAACATCATGAATGTCCAAGCAACCCGCAGCAAAAGGTTTCCAAACATGTTGTTTCATAACAAGACGGTGTTGAAATTACTCTTCAAATTTCTTAACACAATTAGAAGAGACCAATGAAAGCGCACTTCCTGGAACAACAGAGGATGTGGTAGCCTTACCCTTGCAATTGGAGTCCCCCTTGGTTTTTTCAAGCTTAGGTGTCATTGAGAATTGTTCAAACAAAGTTCGCACACCAAGTGTATGATAAAATGTGTAAATTAGAAGAGAAGTTGTTTGAGGGATATATGATTACCAACAAACCCAAACCAAGGATAAAGATTCTAAGACACAGAAAACGACAATGAGAACAAAGAATAAATGCAAATTCAGATTTATGGAGACTTGGATGTGATGTGAAATATGAGGATAATGAGGGTTTTATAGAATATGAAATAGGATGGTGGAATGATGAGAGTTAATGAGATTTTGGAAAATGTAGAGTTGAATGAGTTATATTGGATGAATTAAAGAGGAATAATGAAGGTGTTAATGACACTTTGAAGAGTTATAAGTCTCAAGAGGATATGAGAAGATTTGGAGACAAGTGCATGTATGAGAAATGAATGAGAAATGAAGTGAATGGTCATAAAAACACGTCATGAGTCGACCTGCTGGAAGCATAGGTCGACTTGTGAAGGTCATGAGTTGACACATTCAATGGATGTGTCGACCTAAACTGAAGCAAGTTTAAAAAATTTTGAAAATTATTTTCATGTGCCGACCTATACGAAAAGTGAGTCAACACATGAGGTCCAAAAATTGAAAATCTTGACCCATAAGATTTTGGTTTGACTATGGAAGACTCAAATTGACATATGCATAACTAGTGTATGAGAGACACATGAAAATGATTGATTTTCATGATTTGATAGCCAATAACATGCAAACACACAAATGTAAACATGAAATATCAAAAGATATAGAATACATGTGAAGATATTTTGAATGAGACCAGTATAAGCATGTTAAATGAAACACACAATGGTTATCATTTGAAATTTTTGGAAATGAACACTCATAACATATATCATACACACAATATATCATATACCTTTGAGAAATAAACAGGTAAAAGAAAGATACTAACTTACAAAACAAAAATTGAAACGACATTACCTCACCGTACGAATGATGGGGGATGCACAAGCATTCCACGAGGAACTTTCGAACGAAAGTTGGAATGAATGCAAAATGTACCACAACCCTATTAACAACAACGATCTTACCACCTTTCACTTTGACAGAATATCCAATTATGTAATTTGTAATGAGTCAAAGAAAGTTATTAATTCGATGATCATTCTTTTTATATAACTTTCATTCTTGTCTCTTTCATGATACATATCTTACTTCTCCTCAAGTTTCATCGTCTTAGGTTGATCAATCCCTTGGTCAATGTCCTTGAGTATGTCTCTTGAAGATGCACCTACATCATGAAACGAAATACAATTTTCAACATTTCTCGGATAGAAGAACTACAAGTAAACTACACACTTTTACCAATTAATGAACACTAGTTGTTAACTTACTTTGTCACACAACCCTTCTTCCTTGCCACAAAGTCAATGAAATAGGGAGATGTCACCCATTATATGTATTGAGCACCCACAAATGAGATACCATACTCTCTTCATAGAGCCAAGACATTTATCCTACAAAATTAACAAGAAATGCTAGGTATCCAATATTCATTGGGTCCTTGAGGGTGAGGGAAACCTCGGTTACATTTAGGCAACCATTGAAAAACACCTTTAGGCACAAGAAATTTACTAAACTTGCATTTTGCAATGGTATAACCCGTTTTGCAACAAAAGTGACATGTTAAATTATGAGAAGAATGACCTTTGCTATTTTGATCCTTTTCAACAAAGTTATATCTTCTATAAGGATTATGAGAAGGAATTTTATATTTAGTAGTATAAATAGCAAAAGTAACCTTTGGTTGTAATGCCTTGTCCAATTTATCTTTAAGAGTGTTTACCTCTCTTTGCCAAATGTACCAAGTTTCACAACCGAACCATGAAAGTTCTTCATCCTCATCTTTAACTTTTTGAATATTTATCATAGATAGCTTATGAGCTTCCATATTCTTTTCAGTTTCCAAAAATTTAGCTTCTAAATGTGTAAAGCTTCTTTTATTTGAAGCTAACTGTTTGAAAACGTCTACGGCTTCTCTATGCAGATTTTCAAAAGCTTTTTGTAACTCGGAAAAAGACAACTTATCAACATGTTCATATTTAGAATGACTTATATTCTTTTTCTTCTTTTCACGATAATAATTCGAGAGACAAACATTTTCTGATTCTTCGTTATCACTTGAGCCTTCATCACTTGATTAACAACTATCACTTTCCCAAGCAATGTAAGCTCTTCTAGACTTGCTAGATTTCTTGTGAAGGGTTTTCTCCTTGTATTTCTACATCACTGCTCACTCCAGATTGTAATGACCAGTTTTTCCACAATTGCAACATGAACGTCTTGATCTTCCTTTTTGTTATCATCTTCCTTTGATGAGTTTGATTGTCTTCTAAATTTGATGAGGTTTTTGTCAGAGAACTTCACACCATTTCTTTGGATGTATCTATTGAGCCTTTTCACAAAAAGTCCCATATCTTCATCATCTGAATTCTCGTCATCACTTGTTTCACAATCACTTTGCTCATTGGTTGATGACTTTGAAATTGAAGCCTTTAGAGAAATAGACTTCTTTTCTTCCTCCTTGTCTTTACTTTTCTCCTTCTTCACCTTCTTCTCATGTTTTTCCAAGCAAGTGAGTTCTTGCTCATGTTCTTCTAGCTTGCACAATAAAGTTGTGAGATCAAGTATTTTAAGATAATTCGCTTCTTTGATCGCGGTGACCTTGGGTTATCATTCCCTATTAAGACACCTCAATAATTTATTAGTAACAATATCATTGGAAATAGGATTACCTAAAGGCTTCAATCGATTATAAGATGTATGAACCTCTTTTGCATGTCAGCAATGGTTCCACCATGCTTCATGCAAAATAGTTCAAACTCTTGATTTAAGGTATTGATCCTAGTTTGTTTGACCTCATTAGTTACCCCATGGGGAACTTCTAATGCGTACCACATAGCTTTGATGGTTGCACAATGAGAGACGCGATAATATTCATCAACACCTAGTGTAGATATGAGAATATTTTGTGCCTTCCGATTTTGGTATCACTACACCTTTAACATTGGTCACTGTAATATGATTAGGAACATTGATAATGGCGTCCCATACACCCTTATCAACCGAGTTGATATGGATACGCGTACAAGCTTTCCAATAGCCATAGTTTTCACTGGTAAAATATGCGCTTTATTGTATGCCCCTTTAAGTTCGGTAGCCATTTTCTAATAAGCGAATATTGAATCACGAAATTAACTGGAGCTCGTGATACCACTTGTTAGACGAAGGCGACTTATCTAGAAGGGGGGGGGGGGTGTGTTATTAGATCCCCAAAAAATTTGTTTTACAAAAACTGTTTTAAAAAACAATGTCTAACAGAAGAGACTCACATCGATTTGTCTAAACCCAATCGCTATCGAAAAGCTCGAATATGCGTATATGAAAAACAATTAAAGATAATGATAAGTAATTTAATCAATATGCTTTAATCAAAATCCCTTAAAATCTACTCAACAAGTAATGTTATTTCCAATGTTAAATCACACAATAATAATATTGAGACAAATTATCGAACACCTTGTGTGCAATTGATTTTGTTTGGAAATTTGTATACTTTTATTGAACTTAAAATCCAACCACAATCTAAAGGATTGTGATCAACTAAACCAAATATTTTTCAAATGGTTTTCAAAAGAATTAACCAAACGTATTGATCACAAAATTGATGAACTCAACAATTTGCAAATGAAATGTAAAAGAGATAAATAGATAGATAGATTAATATATATATATATATATATATATATATATATATATATATATATATATATATATATATATATAGAGAGAGAGAGAGAGAGAGAGAGAGAGAGAGAGTGTGTGTGTGTGTGTGTGTGCCCACAAGGATTTTTTAGGCAGTTCCCCCAATCGGCCTCACTATGGGTACGTTTGCCCTCAATTCGAACTCGAATTGAGATATGAAATTTAGCCTTTGCAAAAGTAGTTTACAAGAGAAATGTAGCAATGTAACCCCACAAGCCCTATGTTTGATATTGATTCTAACACTTTATCTTCCCTTGATCTGAGCTTGATTAAGTCACTCAACAATGCTAATTTGGTTCACTGTCCCACACTACTCTTTTGCAAGAACCCCCGTTCTTCAAAGCCTTCACTCGATCAAATCCAAATTATGAATTGTTGTAACCCAAGATTTATCAATTTGATTCACCATTTCATACTAATCCTTTGTAAGAACTCTCAGTTTTTCAAAGTCTTTACTCGATCGAATCCAAATATGTGTAATCTTGTCCAAAACCTTCAAATCCCCAATTGATCTTGAAGGAAAACTCCACCTTGGTTTTCTTATTTGAAACCCCCAAAGATCTCAACCCAATTTACAGTTCACTAACTTAAATTGGATGTTATAAACTTGAATCTTGATGGCACCCAAACAATGAATGATTATGTGTACTTTGTTTGTGTGTATGCAAAAAATCAAGGTTGAAGATGAAAAAGACTTTTTAAGTTAGTGAAACTCCAAATATGTGTAATCTTGTCCAAAACCTTCAAATCCCCAATTGATCTTGAAGGAAAACTCCACCTTGGTTTTCTTATTTGAAACCCCCAAAGATCTCAACCCAATTTACAGTTCACTAACTTAAATTGGATGTTATCAACTTGAATCTTGATGGCACCCAAACAATGAATGATTATGTGTACTTTGTTTGTGTGTATGTAAAAAATCAAGGTTGAAGATGAAGAAGACTTTTTATATGTTTCAGGTTTGGTTTATGATTTTCACAAAATTACTAAAAAATATTATGCATGTAACACATGTAGCAGGAAAGTTTGAGATTAAGCTATTGATTAACTTAACACATAATGCAAGAGTCGCCACTGCATTTTTTTTTCCAAAGAAATGGGGAAAAATAATGAACAAAATCCAAAGAAGTTTTAAAACAAAACTAATGAAAAAACAGAGACAATGGTAAGGGGGTTGGTTACGCAAAGAGAAGGTGGTAGCGTTTGGCTTAAAAGGTGTTGTTTGCAAAAGATTGGTGCGGTGAGAAGAGAAGTATTTTTTATAATTTTGTATTTGACAAGACTTCCTAAGCCTCGTGCCTACGTACACAGAATGTGCAATGGAAGATCAAAACCTCGTAGTTCGTGGTAAAAATGAAAAAAGAGATTTGTTTTGATTGATTTTTTTAAATGAAAAGACAACTTGTCATTTTAATGAGAAAACTTCAACTAATCACCCACAAGTATGTGAAAATGGACATTTGCATCACGATGAGAAGGGTTCCAACTTGGATAAAATCAACAAGTATTCCACTAACTCTCTAAGGTGGAAAAGAATAAACTCATTTCAAACAATACTATGGGGATAGGAGGATCACATCTCAACTATGGAAATGACTCATGTCAAAACTTTATGAAAAAGTTTAAAAGGAAAAATGCACAAAGGCACAAAATGATTTGAATGAGTCAAGTATCTTTTAAGTTTTATGAAAATGGTCTTGATATGCTTAAGATTGATTAGCATTTATTAAGAAAATGAGTTTGAAAATGCACTTGACAAAGTCAAGGTTTATTAAGAAAGTGGTTCTAGTTAAAAAAAAGGTTTTGAAAAAGGGAGAAGATTTTGAAAATTTAAGAAGGGGAGGAGATGAAGAGAATATCCTAAAGCAATAAAATAAAAGCTAAGGAAGGAAAGATCTAACCAAGATACCAAGCTATCCCATCCTTTGAACTCAAGCAACAAGATAAGCAAATAATAACCAAGCATTAGATGAAAACCAAGTATCCAAGCCAAGTTTTCAAAGAGGTCATCTCAAGGTCAAAGTACCAGATAAGATCCAAGGTCTCAATTCACAACTCCAAAGCGTATGGCAAAGAACCTAATTCTAAGTCCAAAACTCCAAATCCATGCAAGGGATAGTAACCAAATAGTCCAAGGAACATTAAGTCTTTTAATGGTTTAAGGCTTTTTTAATGTCTTAAAAAGAAAAAGAAAGTCCAAGTGGACAAAGGGAAAAAGGCATAAACATAAACAATGGAGTAAGAAATAAAGAGCATAAAGATAAAAGTGCATAAAAATAAATGGCATAAAGTAAAAGTTAGTACAATTAAAGTTAGTGTTAGTGTTAAAGTTAATGAAGAAGACATTTTGTCATTTAAAGTAGATTACTCAATTAATCAACCCAACAAGTATGAAAACTTTGCATCATCCTTTAAGAAGTTCTCCAACTTGGATAAAATCAACAAGTATGCCACTAGCTCTCTTAGGTGAAAAATAATCAACACACTATGGAGATAGGAGAATTACATCTAAACTAAAAATGACTCATATCTAAAATTGGACCAAATGATCACTTTCCGATTAGGGACAAATTTAGCATTATGTTAAGCAATTGTAGCACTATCTATAAGGAAGGTCGTACTATGGGAGGCCAGTCAATAACAATTTATGTACCATACATGTTAGTATGATATAAAGATCATACTCGTAAAACATGTAGCACAAGTCAAAACAAGGTGGATCAAGACCTAGGTCAAGGAAAGATGGATCCATTACATCAATCAACCTTTCATGATACTTTGGACAAACTTATGCATCAATCTAAAGTACCTTAATTGATCAAATGATCAATCAAATGGTAGATTTGAAATTATGAAAGTTCATCAAGCACATCTCAAGATCTCATGAACAAGATGGCCTACACATCCTCCAATTGATCAAAAGAAAGGTGAAAAAGAAAAAGAAAAGGATGAAGGAGAGAGGATCAACAAGATAGCAAAACCAAATTGGATCCAAGTGATGATCAAGTTATCATCAAAATCAATCACCCATTTTGGTGGATTAGGGTTTTCACCCATCAACACCCAAGATTCATTGAGTTTGATGAAACTTGTGACCAAATCAACTAAGTTCCAAGGCTAACAGCAGTCAACACAAGTTAAACAAATATAAAATGCAATAATATGAATTAAAATGCATCAAAATGAATTTTAAATGAAAATAAAGATGAAAATGTAAATGATGCTTCATATCAAATCACAAATGGTCAAGAAAATTCATGCAAGTCAGAAACAAGTCAAGAATGATATATAAATTTTTTTGAGAATTTTTAAATGCATAAAACTATTTTTAAACTATTTAAAATGCTTCAAAAAATAGAAAATCATGAAAAATAGAAAATGAAGAAAATAAAAAATGAAAAATATAAAATCAGAAAGAGAAAAATATAAGAGAATTTTAGAAATTATTTTAGGATTTTTCAGAGTTAAAATGGATTTTCTATGAATTTTAGAAAGAAAATGCAATTTAAAATGAAAATCTGAAAAAGAAAATAAAAGGAAAAAGGAGGAGCGTGGGATCTGACTTCATTAATTGACGTGGCAGATCCCACACTCCTCAGATGATGGTGCACGGTGGAAAATAACAAATAAAATACGCGGGATCACATTTGAATTAAACCAATAGAAACATTTCAAAGTGCCAACGTGCAGCAACTCAGGTCATCGTCCTCAGCCTCTCCGGTCATCTTCTCCGGTGAGATTCTCATCGGAGATTGCTAAGTGGTAAAGTTAGGGCACGGGACCACCATCATTGCAACCGTCTCATCAAGGCGAACTCAACCTCATACTCCATTTTCATTTATTGAAAGAGAGTAGAGAGAATTGCGGAGAAAACTCAGTGAAATGAAAATCACGAAAACAAAAATTAAATGATGAATACAAGCTATCAACACTAGCTAGGTTAGGGGAAACAATCAGAAGGCAAATGACTACATTGTGGTAACTTATTTGATTGAAAATGGAGCCTCAAACTACCTTGTCCAAAAACAATCGGAGGAGCTCTGAAACTGGATTTGGTCAGCACGATTCAGGGACTCTTGGAGCTTGATTTTTATTATAGAAGCTTCAGAGAAGTATGATGGAGCTAATGGAATCAAGAAAATGGTTTGGAACGGGCTAGAATTCAAAACACGATAGCTCAATTTCTGAAGAAAATTTGAGAGTGGGGCAGGGTTTTCTGGCTATCAAAAGCTTGGTTTTCAGTGTGGAATGACCCTCTATTTATAGCTGAAGATGATGGAATGCTGAGAGGGGGTGAATTGATCAATAATTGAGTGAAATAATGTGCACCCTCATCATGAAGAAAGTGTGACTTGAAGTTGCTCATAACTCAGCCAAATCATGCATTTTATGATCCCTTTAACTTCTGGAAACTTGATTAAACATGTTTAGGTCCAAAACACATGGTAATTTGGCTTGTAAACAAGTTTTGGTTGACGTAAAAATTCTGATCGTGGTGAAAACTTTACTTCCAAGTAACCATGTTCAACTCAATGGGGCATCTTGTACACGAGGCTTTTTGATTCCATTCTTTTTGCAATTGGTTAAAACCATAACAAAGATCACAATGTGCCAAGAAAGGTTACATTTGGATTTTTGAGCAAAAAGTTATGTCATGTTGAAGTTGGCACAAAAATCTGGCAAACCAAACTTGAAATAGTCTAAGTCTAAATGGCTGAAAGTGACTATAATTTATCAATGAATTCCATGGCCTTCCAAGCACAATTTGACTTTGACCATTGAAGCAATCTTATAGAGGGTATCAAAAATGATATTGTGCAAAAAGAATGAGCTCCGTATCTTAAAAATGAAGATGTTCTGATTCTTAAAAGTTGAGAAAAAGTCACTTGAAAATAGGCAAAATTTCACTAACTCCACAAATGACATATAATGTCTTCAAACTTCTGATGATCCTCCAAGCATAATTGGCTCTTGTCATGTAAAGAGAAGTTGAAGGGGATGTTGAGAAGAGTTATATGCAAAAATAAGCATTCAAAAATATTGAGAATTGAAGGAGTTGTGATCTTTTGAACTTTGACTTGAAAAGTTGACTTTTTGGTCAAACTTCCTTGAATCAACTTGTAAACTTGGACTTTCCTTGCATTTCAAAGCACATGGATAATCATATGGACTCAAAATAATGTGCCCTTGAATGTCCTTTGATTAAGATGACCAAAGCTTGAGGTAACTTATTGATGAATGCATGGAAATAAACTCATGAACCTTTGACTTTTCTTGAAAAACAAGCTACTAAACCTTGAGATATATTTGATAAAAATGAGATTGGATGATGCTTGAAACCTTGTACTTTGATATTATAAGCCATGGTTTGATGAGGTATCCCTTTTGGAATCAATGGTTGACTACAATTTAACCTTGAGGGAGCAAAACCCTAGTTGATGAATCATGCTTGGTGTTCTTGATATGGCACCCTACCTTGCAAAGAAACAAAAGGATACAAGACATATTTTTTATATTTTGATTAGTAATTAGTGTAATATAAAGTATATAAACATAAAGGAAAAAGATACAAAGAAAGGTGCTTGGTGATTTTTGCAAAGACAAACCCAAGGATGATAGGGCTAGAGGAGAACCAAGTTTGTGATCTTGATGCATTGTGAAGATGCAAATGAGGCGAGATATTAAGGTTAAAAATTAAGGTACGACAACAAGTATATATATGTGAGCAAGTATGAAGCAAAATGAATGCAAAAGGAATAAAAAATGTAAAATTTCAAGATCTCTAATGTATGCGTCGACCTATGTAAGTCACGTGTTGGCACATACGATGCATGTGCCGACCTATAGAGACGACACACCAAACAGAGCCTACAGGATTTAAAAAGGTAGTACATGAGCCGACTTGAAAAACAGATGTGTTGGCCTGTACAATAAATTTCTTTCTATGTGTCGACCTATGGAGCGTGTGTTTCGACACATAGCTATTTTCACATGGAAATAAATTTTTGATGCATGAAACATTTTCTTTGATGCATGAACCTTTTCTAAACCTTTTCCAACATGTTGCTAAGCTTTCGAATACTAAAATTCACAACTAGACTCAGAGGATACCATCCAATATACATAAACGCTAAATTATCCTAGTTTTGACATTATATAAAATACATCTAACATAAAGTCGCACTCACATACTCCCCCTTTTTGATGATGGAAAAAATTAAGATGGTGTGTTTTTGTCTTCATGAAAGCTCCCCCTGAATGTATGCATTATAGCTTCATAGCTGCATATACTTCTCCCCCTTTGACAACATCAAAAAAAGACAAAGCATGCTATTAGCAGTATAACATAGATACAATATAACACATATACAATACACCATACTGAGGCATTTTCAAAGATAAGAATGTGCACTCACATATACGCTACATACATGACGATACACAATAGAAATGAACACAACATAAATAGAAACACAACATTACAATATTTCAATCAAAGGTAATACACATAGCAAAGCCATTGCCTCACATTAAAATAGTAGTAACATTGTCAACACATAATCTTAAAGCAAAAACAAACCAAAAGAAAAACATAGAATGCATGATGACTTAAAATATGAGATGCATGACAAAAAAATTTCCACACGATGTTTGACATATGCGACACAAAGGCTCAACACTTCAGCGTCCTCCACAACCTCTAGGCATTGGCCTCACTCTATGATACCAACCTTGTCCATCATTCCCAAACTGATAATCCAAGAAATCACACATCTCTTGGTTGAATTGAGCATAGTGGTGATGATTCTCATTTTGATCAGCAATCATGTGATTTATCCTGACAATTGTGGCAACGTGATTAACATCCATCTCACTCCATATAGAGACAAGCCTTTCAATCACATATGAGGCAAAGGCATCAAAGTTTGCATCTTGTGCTATCATGTGTTCTTGCATGAGACTAAATCGTTCCACTTGAGCCGCCTAAAAAACATCTCGCCTCCGACACTCCTCACCATAACGCCCATCTTGCCTAATCTACATATTTTAAAGCATAACCATAATGGAAGATTGATCTTCATATTCAACACTGAATTTGTTACCTTGACCATCCTCATGATCAACATCTTGCATAAATTCATCACCTTGAGAAACACCATGAGAATCACCAATAGGTTGATCTTCAATCACATGTGGCTTAGCAGCTGTATCAGTAAACTCAGCAGGGTCATCAAAGTTGTAAATTTTCTTACCATGATTTCTCATACGAAAATAATACACTCGACGCTTTTCATCCTAAAAATATCCCATGTTGGTTAAGGTACGCTGGGATAACTCTTGAGCCTGGCCAAGAGAATTAAACAGAAGATTTGAAACCTTTATTTTGAAGTAGTTTAGGATTTTAGAAATCATGGAAACGTAACAAAAAGAGGTTCCTTTGTTGCATTCCTTGATGGCTAACACCCGAGACACAAATTAATTTTCCCAATTGATCCAAAACTTGTTCAGAAGAATGTAGACAACATGAAATTAAACATTGTCTATTCTTGATAATCCACCATTCTTTGAGCACAAGACATGAGAAACCAGCAACAACAAAATCCTAAGGACCATCATGAATTAGCTGACAGTCAAAGTGTCATAGCAATCATTGGACCGAGGAACCTTAAACATCTCATTCATATGAGTGGACCACTTAAAATCTTGATGTAGATTGAAATCCGTCACCAACGGTTTAGCATCAGCACCAGCAATGATAATTCCAAACAGAGACTTCCACAGATTATCAATAAAATCATAAACCATGTCACCTATTGTGAACTTGAAAGAAGATCCACACCTATCGTGCAGCCCAAAATAGAACATATGAATGAGGTCTTCATTTTAATCCTGTGAGAGTTTCAAAAAATAGTTAATGTGTTGATGCTCAACAAGATGAATAACACCAGGAATGTCCAAGGAACCCGCAAAAATAGGTTTCCAAACATGCTGCTTCATAACAAGACGATGTTAACATTTCATTCAAATTCCTTAACACAATTAGAAGAGACCAATGAAAGTGCAGTTTCTGGAACAGTAGAGGATGTGGTAGCGTTACCCTTGCCCTTGGAATCACCCTTGGTTTTTGCAAGCTTAGGTGCCATTGAGAATTATTCAAACAAAGTTTGCACACCAAGTGTATGATGAAATGTGTGAATGAGAAAAGAAGTTGTTTGAGGGATATATGATTAAGTACAAACCCAAACCAAGGATAAAGATTCTAAGACACACAAAAATGACAATGAGAACAAAGAATAAATGCAATTTCGAGTTTTTGGAGACTTTGATATGATGTGAAATATGAGAATAATGAGGGTTTTATAGATGATGAAACATGATGGTGGAATGATGAGAGTTAATGAGATTTTGGAAAATATAAAGTTGAATGATTTGTATTAGATGAATCCAAGAGGAATAATGGAGGTGGTAATGGAACTTTGAAGAGTTACAAGACTCAAGAAGAAATGAGAAGATGTGGCGACAAGTGCATGTATGAGAAATGAAGTGAATGGTCATAAAAACACGTCATGAGTTAACCTGTTGGAAAATAGGTCGATATGTGAAGGCCACGAGTCGACACATTCAACGCATGTGTCGACCTATATTGAAGCAAGTTTAAAAAAACTCTGAAAATTATTTTCATGTGCCTACCTATACGAAATATGAGTCGACGCTTGAGGTCAAAAAATTGAAAATCTTGACCCATATGATTTTGGTTTGACTATGGACGACTCAAATTGACACATGCCTAACTAGTTCATGAGAGACACATGCAAATGATTGTTTTTCATGATTTGATAGCCAATAACATGCAAACAGACAAATGTAAGCATGAAATTGTGAGGGCAAGTTGTCTCTATACTCGGTTTTCTCAGTTTTAATGATGTCAAAACGTTTACGTATAGAATGGTATATCATGTCAAGCATATATAGAATGTAAGTTTATATAGAAGTGCATACTATGTGTTTGATCAAGGTGATAACGTTGTATGTGCATTAGGTGTTGTTAGGAACCTTTAGAAATGTCAAAATATTGAGTTTTGTAAGTTTCAAGGGTTTGAGTCGACTCACAACCCTATTCTGGTCGACTCAAAGATGTTGCATTTCTAAGAATTAGCAGCCGGAGGGCTCGCGTCGACCCTCTGGTCGACTCATACTGATTGCATTTCTGAATATCAAAAACTGGGAGGTTTGCATCGACGTATGTCCTGTTCAGGTCGACACAAACATTATTTTTCTGCGCAGTTTGGTTGACGGGTTCGCTCAGGTCGACCCCCCATCTGTATAGGTCGACCGTTCGCTCGTTATGCACTATTTTTCTGCTGTGTTTTGATTTCAAATGTTTTTTATTCTTGTTACTTGGTTCTAGCATTGTATATATATTGCTTTTGGCTCATTTTTACAACAGGAACAAGAAAAGTGAAATAGGCACTGATTTTTCTCTTCATCTTCATCTTCAACCTTGTATGCTCTAACAACTACACATAACCATTTTTGTTAGTGTTGTGCATTTTGTGAAGTGATAACGTCCAGACTTAGGTGTGTTGTATCCTTCGTGTTGGGTTGAGAATTAGTGGGTTTTTATTGAATAAAACCCTAGGGTTTTGTCCTCCAAGAATCTTGGTGATTTTGGGGGGTTTTTGCACAATTCGTTTCTCTACAGGGATTCAGCCGTGCGAAGGTGATTGAAGAACGGAGCGTTTGGTAAGTCTAGTAGCAACAATCGGACGATCGTAGGAGAAAGATTTAGGATCGAATTATGGAAGACCGAAATCGACCGAGTGAAGGGGATTGAAGAGTTGTGGGTTCTTGCAATTGAGTAGCGTGAGACGGTGATTTGTTCGACCAAATTCGAGGCACTTGATTCAACTTGAGTCAAGGGGAGAGAAGACTTTGCATCGACATCAAAGATTGGTTTGAAGGTTTGGTGTTTCTGTTTTCTCTTGTCTAAACAATTTGCAACAGTAATATATACATATCTCAATTCCAGGTTCGGAATTGGGGGCAGAGGTACCTTTAGCGAGGACGAAAGGGGAACTGCCTAAAGAAATTGTGTTTGTTCTCTCTTTCCCTATCCTTTTACATTTTTGATATTAATTCAACTTGTGAATTATCAATTGATTGGAAAATTTCTGGTGTAGTGTAGTATAGAGCTGAATAATTGATTTGTAAAAACACTACAATCCTTTGGATTGTATTTATAATAGCTCTACACTTACATTGCTTTGAAATTTACACTTGGAATGCCTCACACGCCAAGTGTTTGATAAATTGATTAAGCACAAGTTTCTAAAGCGCTTTGTGAATTAAGTTTATTGTATTCACCCGTTGGTGATTGGATAATATCAAGTGTATATATTTGAGTTGATTACATTGTGTATCGTTGATTTAATTTTATCTTTCTCCTCCGCCACATCATTCTTAGTGGCTTTACGCATATCCGATTTTTCTAGTAGCGGTTCGTTGTAGACGAATTGATTCAGTGGTTGCTTCCGCATTAAATTTTTAAATCTAATTTTTTTTGGAACACCATAAGCGTGTAATAAATTGTGGGATCTATTCAACCCCCCCGTCTAGATCTAAGCCATCGTCTAATAGAAATATTATAAGATATGGAATACATGTGAAGATATTTAGAATGAGACCACTATAAGAATTTTAAATGAAACACACAATGGTTATCATTTGAAATTTTTAGAAATGAAAACTCATAACATATATCATACACACAATATATTACACACCTTTGAGAAATAAACAGATAAAAGAAAGATACTAACTTACAAAGCGAAAATTGAAACGATATTACCTCACCGTACGAATGACGGAGGATGCACAAGCATTCCACAAGGAACTTTCAAACAAAAATTGGAATGAATGCAAAACGTGCCACAAACCTATTAACAACAATGATCTCACCGCCTTTCACTTTGACAAAGTATCGAATAGTGTGATTTGTAATGAGTCCAAGAAAGTTATTAATTTAATGATCATTCTTTTTTATTGAACTTTCATTCTTGTCTCTTCATGATAGCTATCTTACTCCACCTCAAGTTTCATTGTCTTAGGTTGATCAATCCCTTATTCAATTTCTTTGAGTATGTCTTATGAAGATACACCTACATCATGAAACGAAATACCTTTTCCAATGTTTCTCGGATAGAAGTATTACAAGTAATCTACACACTTTTACCAATTAATGAACACTAGTTGTTGACTTCCTTGGTCACACAACCCTTCTTCCTTGCCACAAAGTCAATGAAATAGGGAGATTTCACCCATTATATGTCTTGAGCACCCACGAACGAGATCTCATACTCTCTTCAAAGAGACAATACATTTATCTTACAAATTCAATAAGAAATGCTAGGTGCCCAATTTTCATTGGGTCTTTGAGGGTGAGTGAAACCTTGGTTGCATTTAGGAAACCATTAAAAAACCTCTTTAGGCACAATAAATTTCCTAAACATTCATTTTACAATGGTATGACCCTTTTTTGCAACAAAAGTGATAAGTTAAATTGTGAGAAGAAAGACCTTTGCTATTTTGATCCTTTTCAACAAAGCTATACCTTCTATAAGGATTACATTTATTAGTATCAATAGTAAAAGTAACCTTTGGTTGTAATTCCTTGTCCAATTTAACTTTAAGTGTATTTACGTCTGTCAAATGTGACATGTTTCACAACCGAACCATGAAGGTTCTTCATCCTTATCTTTAACATTTTGAATATCTATCATATATTGCTTAAGAGATTCCATATTCTTTTCGGTTTCCAAAACTTTAGCTTCTTAATGTGTAAAGATTTTTTTGTTTGAAGCTAACTTTTTTGAAAGCGTATATGGCTTATTTATGTAGATTTTCAAAAAAAATTTGTAACTCGGAATAAGACAACTTATCAACATGTTCATATTTAGAATGACTTACATTCTTTTTCTTCTTTTCACGATAATAAGATGAGATACAAACATTTTCCGATTCTAAGTTATCACTTAAGCCTTCATCACTTGTGGAATCGTTATCACTTTCTTAAGCAATATAAGCTCTTCAAGACTTGCTAGATTTCTTGTGATGACCTTTCTCTTTGTCTTTCTCAATCAATGGACACTCCGTCTTGTAATTATCGATTTTTCCACAATTGTAACATGAACGTCTTTATCTTCCTTTCTTGTTCCTTTGATGAGTTTTATTATCTTCTAAATTTGATGAGGTTTTTGTTGGAGAACTTTACACCATTTCTTTTGATGTATCTATTGAACCTTTTCACAAAAAGTCCCATATCTTCATCATTCGAATTCTCTTCATCACTTGTTTCATAATAACTTTGCTCATTGGTTGAGGACTTTGAACTTGTAGCCTTTAGAGCAATATACGTTTTTTCTTCCTCCTTGTCTTTAGATTTCTCCTTCTTCATCTTCTTCTCATGCTTTTTCTCATGTTTTTCCAAGCAAGTGAGTTCTTGCCCATATTCTTATAGCTTGCCAAATAAAGTTGTGAGATCAAGTTTCTTAAGATCATTCGCTTCTTTGATCGCGGTGACCTTGGGTTGCCATTCCCTATTAAGACACCTCTAAACTTTATTAGTAGCAATATCATTGGAAATAGGAATAACTAAAAACTTCAAGCGATTTATAAGATGTATGAACCTCTTTTGCATGTCGGCAATGGTTTCACCATGCTTCATACGAAATAGTTCAAACTCTTGATTTAAGGTATTAATCCTAGCTTGTTTGACCTCATTAGTTCCCTCATGGCAACTTCTAATGCTTCCTACATAGCTTTGGCGGTTTCACAATGAGAGACACAATAATATTCTTCAACACCAAGTGCTGATATGATAATATTTTGTGCCTTTCAATCATGTTACCACAATTTCATATTATTATCATTCTATTGTGCTTCCAGTTTTAGTATGACAACACTTTTAGCATTAGTCACTGTAATTTGATTAGGACCATTGATGATGGTGTTCCATACACCCTTATCAACTGAGTTGATATGGATATGCATACAAGCTTTCTAATAGCCATAGTTTTCACAGGTAAAATTAGTCGCTTTCTTGTACACCCCTTTAGGTTCGGTAGCCTTTTTCTAATAAGTGAATATTGAAGCACACAATTAACCAGAGTTCGTGATACCACTTGTTAGACGAAGATAGCTTATCTAGAGGGGGTGAATAGATCTCCAAGAAATTTGCTTTGCAAAAACTGTTATAAAAATTAATTGCTAGCGAAAGAGACTCAGATTGATTAGTCTATACTGAACCGCTATCAAAAAGCTTGAATATGTCTATATTAAAACCAATTAAAGATAATGATAAGCAATTCAATCAATATTCTTTAATCTCAATCCCTTGAAATCTACTCAATAAGTAACGCTATTCCCAATGATAAATCATACAATAATACTATTGAGACAAATTATCGAACACCTTGTGTGCCATCGATTTTATTTGGAAATTGATATAGTTTTGTTGATCTTAAAATATAACCACAATCTAAAGGATTGTGATCAACTTAATGAAACATTTTTCAAATGGTTTTCAAAATAATTAACCAAACATATTGATTTCAGAATTGATGAACTCAATAATTTGCAAATGAAATTTAAAAGAGATAGAGATAGATAGATAGATAGACAGAGAGAGAGAGAGTGCACCAGGATTTGTTTAGGAAGTTCCCCAATCGGCCTCGCTATGGGTACATTTTCCCTCAATTAGAACTCGAATTGAGATATGAAATTTAACCTTACGTTGCAAAAGTAGTTTACAAGAGTAATGTTGCAATGCAACCCCATAAACCCAATATTTGATGTTGATTCTAACACTTTCTTTTCCCTTGATCTGAGCTTGATCAAGTCACCCAACAATACCAATTTGATTCACCGTCTCACACTACTCCTTTGCAAGAACCCCCGTTCTTGAAAGCCTTCACTCGATCAAATCCAAATTGCGAATTGTTGTACCAAAGATTTACTAATTTGATTCACCGTCTTACGCTAATCCTTTGCAAGAACCCTCATTTCTTCAAAGCCTTCACTCAATCAAATCCAAATATGCATAATCTTGTCCAAAACATTCAAGTCCCCAATTGATCTTGAAGGAAAACCGCACCTTGGTTTTCTTATTTAAAACCCCCCAAAGATCTCAACCCAATTTACAATACACCAAGCTAAATTGAATATTATCAACTTGATTCTAGATGGCACCCAAACAATGAACGATTATGTGTACTTTGTTTGTGTGTATGCATAAAATCAAGGTTGAAGATGAAGAAGACTCTTTCTATGTTTCAGGTTTGGTTTATGATTTTCCCAAAATCATTAAAAAATATGAGGCATGTAACACGTATATATACATATATATATATATATATATATATATATATATATATATATATATATATATATATATATATATATATATATATATATATATATATATATATGAGCAAGTATGAAGCAAAAGGAATACAAAAGGAATAGAAAACAATGCAAATTTTCAAGATTTCTAATGTATGTTTGAACTTATTAAGTCATGTGTCAGCACATACGATGCATGTGTCGACTTGTAGAGGCGGCACATCAAACAGAGCCTCCAGGATTTAAAAATGTAGTACATGAGCCGACCTGAAAAACGGATGTGTTGACCTTTAGAGAAAATTTCGTTCTATGTGTCGACCTTTAGAGCGTATGTGTCAACACATAGTTGTTTTTCAGATGAAAATCAGATTTTGATGCATGAAACATTTTCTTTGATGCATGAAACCTTTTTTTTTGTTGCATAAACCTTTTCTAAACCTTTTCCAACATGTTGTTAAGCTTCCTAATACTAAAATGAATAACTAGACTCAGAGGATACCATCCAATATACATAAACGCTAAAGTATCCTAGGTTTGACATCATATAAAATACATCTAACGGAAAGTTGCACTCACAAATAGGGAAAACCAAATGGAGTTATGGTCAGAAGGAATTCTCCATATCCATTTTCTCAACAACGCCATATTTAAGGATTCACAATGTTTGATCCTTAAGCCATCTGCATCCTTAGATTTGCAAATTGTAGACCAAGTGATCCAATTAATTCTCCTCTTATTCTCCTCACTACTCAACAAGAAATCACGCTAGATTTTGGTTATTTCTTGAACCACTACCTTCGGTGCTCTGAAAAAGGAGAAGTAGAAAAGAGGAATAAAGTTCAAAATAAAATTTAGGAGCATCACACAATCTCCTAAAGAAACATTTTTACCTTTACAACTTGATAGCCAGCTGTGAAGTTTGGAAAGAATGAGGTCTCAAGATGAACACCTTCGAGGATTAACCCCGATAGGCAAGCCAAAAAATATGAAAGGAAAGGGGATGGTTGTGTAAAAAGGAATTCAGAGTCCACTTCCAAGAACCTATCATTCACATTGAAACCCAATATTTTCCTTTGGAAAATTTAACGCATATACCATATGTCATCTCGAAACCACTGATAACTTAGATACAATATGGTGAGCTTTCACACTTTCACTACTTCACATTCTAAAGCTTTAAGTCTTCGCCAAATACACCAATCATATAAGAATTTTTCTTGAATCTTCTTAGAGATGAGGCTTGAGATAATTTCAAGTCGAACGCCATCATCAGAGGATATCACGGTGGTTATTGAACCCTAACTCTTCGACTTTATTAGGAAGAAGAGCTTAATCAAACTATCTTGTGCATATTTGACCTCTTGATATAATTTCTTATTTTTAAAGTCAAGTTGCATCTCTTTGAGTTGTCATCAAGTTTAGGTTACCTATTCATTAGTTTTCATCATCAAAACCATGATAGGTCTAGGCATGCCTTGCTTTATCTTTGATTACTTGATTAAACCTACAAGCACATAGCACCATAAAAGTCACATGGTTAACAAGATGTTATACCCAACCAAGGTACATGTTGGTTGTTGGTGTTTAAAAAGCGACTCCAAACACAAAAGAAACGGGGTTGTGATATTTGGATTCCAAAAATATTTTTTAGATAAATGATTGATTTAGAAAAGATTGATTTTAAGGATATGAAAGAAGCTGAGATTAAGACGTGAAAAAGATAAATAATATAAAATTAAATAGATATGACAAGAGAGATCACACCAGAGATTATCCTGGTTTGTCCTTAAACCACACAACCTACATTAGTCCCCAAGACTTTCCTATTGAGATTTCCACTAACAACAATTTGAGCTTTTACACATGCTCAGCCTAACAACCTTACATCAATTTTTTATAGGTTTCACTTGCAACCTTTAAATAAGTTACAACAGCACAAGAGGACTAAACTCTTAAATATACAAAATCAATACATAATAGAAAAACACAACACTCAGATGAAATGTTTCACTCTCAACACTAAGTCAATTTAAAGTGAATAAAATTTATAAAAGAATGAGAATGAGCGAGATAGAAGAGTTTCTTATTTAGAAAAATTTTGTGTTCAAAAGTGAGAAATCAATACTTTAAATAGGAAAAAATTTGGTTAAAAAAGAAAACAATTTTATTGGCCTGGTCACTTCCTAATCGATTAGATCAGCAACTTAATCGATTAGGTTAAGCTAGAAAATGAAAACTTTAATCTGCAACATCACTTAATAGATTACAAGGTTACCTAATGTATTAGGAAGTGTTACTCTTACTTTAATAGATTAGATGACTAATGAGCTTTGATTTCCTTAAAGAACATTGTTGTTTCTTAAACATTTAAGTACTTGCCAAGATTTGATTTAATAAGTTTTAAGAAAAGATAAATATTTTCATAATGATTATAGTGTGTTTGTGCATCGCCTTAGTACCACGACACTTACTCTCTCTTCATTCACATTCAAGTGTTCAAATACAAGATAAAACACTTAGCGTAGGATCATGTGAGCTTTCACAACTTTTGTTCCTTTTAATTACTTGATTTTACTTGGTTTAACTCTTTCAATTGTAACTTTGAACATTTTGTTTTGTGATGTCTTATTAATTGATAATGCTTATGATTTATTATTTCCTTGTTTAGTGGTCATCATAAAAACCTTTAGAAGACATTAAATTGCACAACACATAGAAACATATTCTCCACCTTTTAATGATGACAACACATGTCTCTAGAAGTGGTAAACCAAAAAAATATAAATGAAAAACTTGGAGTTGTTAAGCTCCCCCTCATCGATAAAGAAAGTATTCTCTACTCCCACTAGAAGTATACTTTCCTTCTCTCTATACTTATAATATGTGGGAAAGACATCGAGAGATGATAAATATATGACACATATAACACAAATATCACATAATCATAGTTAGTTGTAAAAGAAACTAAATATCATATATGAGAAAGCATTGATTACAAAACGAGAAAGTGATAAAGAAAATGAAGCTCATAAATAAGAGGAAATGGTACATCAGAGTTATCCATATGATTTGTAATGAATGATATTTGGACGCTCGTCTAACAAAGTGATCTTGTGTTGTCTCAAAGCATCATGTTGTTGTCTCGGGTGTTTGTAAAGATGAGGGTCAGCAGAGCTTATGATGGAAGACTCTGAGGAAACTCAAATTGAAATCCTTCCAAGTTAGCTGGGAGTTTAGGATATTTATCAACATGCTCTAAGACCCTATTGTTTATATATATTTTTGTCCTAGAGAGTTCCTTTCATTCATTAAGCAAGATAATCTAAACCATTCTCCCTCTAAATTGACTCTAGCATAAATAAGTATTCTCGAGATTAAACCCCACATATGGTAACCACACTCACCTCTTCTTCGGCAATCCAACATATGTTGAATTACCCCAGTGGCCTAATTGGTTTTAATGTTGTTGTATAGTAGCCATGTGACCACAACATCGGTCCTCAACAGTTTACCGTGGTAATTTCTTTAAGAAATAACACATGGGGCACAACATAGAGAATGAGACGGAAAAAAACAATCATATATCCCACACTAAGAGGAATGTATGAACTGCCATTGAATCATTAAGAAGAGATTGAGTAGTAGAGAGAAAATTAAAGTTACTAATAAGAGATGGAGCATAAAGGGAGAAAAGGGTGATAAAAGAAGGTAAAACACAAATTTCTCCAAAATCCTCAATAGTGAGATAAATTTGTGTTTAACACGCTTCAGATGTGATTACTCCTTCATTGAAGTTAAGGTTAACATGATTTTTTTACCAACATTGGAGTCATTTTTTTCTAACTTGCTGCAGATGAAATCTTTAAGATTTGCTTGACATAACTTCTTGAAGAAACAAAGCTTTCCATAAAAAATTTCATCAACGTATAAAGGTTTGAGAAGATGTCGGTCAAGGAAGTGCGTAATGTATAAATCCCATTAGCTTTGAGAAGTGAAGTCTTTGAGTTCATAAACCCTTAATGATGTACTAGAAGAGTTTCAAACCCTCTTTGATGCCATTTGATCATGATGAGAGCAAACAAGTAGATAACAAATGATCGCGACCTTACAAGTCTATTAGAATCTAACTGCAAGTATACAACCTATCGCGTAGTTTTAAAAGATATCGAACCCACACAGACTAATAATCAATCTACCGTTATCTATTGATGCTATGTAAAGCTAAGGCTAATGATTAAAAAGATTAGGACGGGAATAAAAAAGTAATTTCCTAAAAGTTTGGAATTAATCATAAAAGAGGTCGGAATATGGATTCCGCATTCCTAAGGGACTTTGTAGATTTTTAGGCACTAATTATAGTTAAACTGAGTTCCGTAGAAAATAGTGGTTTAAAGACTCTGTCTCATACTCTCACGCTATTGACTAAAGCCACATTCCCTAACTATGAGATTTTGCTCTAGCTCTCCCATTTTAAATAGAAAACGTATTTTGAAAACCAATTAGATCTTAATCGATACCTAAAGTGCTCTCACTGTTTTTAGGATTGATGCCTAGTTTCCACTATCTGGTTCAATCCTCACACTCTCGCGCTATCGGCTCGAACCTTAGTTTGCTTCTCGTTCTCGTGACAAAACAATAAGACATACAATTGGAAACTAAAACCAAAACAAAATTTTAATCATAATTTCGCACCTATTATTTTCTACCGAGTCCCGTCGGTAACGACGGTCCTCATACGCCAGACTCAGACAGATTTAGCAAGGCATCACTACGATTAAAAACGACATAAACAAAACATATGAATTTAAAGACAGTATGGCATAAAGTAAAATAAATGTGATGGAAATAAAATTAAAGCAATAGAAACCTGTAAAGTAAAAACGAGACTTGAAGTAATGAACGTAAAACTTGATTAAAATGCCGGCAGGCTTGTTGCTTGATCCAAGAGTACAAAGAAATAAACAAAGAAATTTGCATGACAATCCCTCGATGTGAGTTATTGTCACTTTTACAAGTATTTTTCTGCCTAAGACTAGAAAGAAATTTTGACAGCGGTTCCGCACAACTTGGATACTCCCAAATGCCAAGAAAACTCCTATATATATAGAGTAACAAAGTGTCTGGTAACTCCCTCAAACGTGCAGGGAAGTTAGAGATGAAAAAGGGAAGTGGGGAGAGGGAGTCTAAACTGACTCCACGAAATTCTGGTTCTGCATAAGAATGGCGAACACCATTAGGACAATGGCGAACACCATTGTCTACTTTATTAAATGACGTGGCTTTTGGTACATGGCAGACGCCATTAGGGAATGACGAATGCCATGCACCAGAATGGTCATTTTTCTGCTCTTTTGCTGCTTTTCTGCTCCTTTTCTGAATTTCTCGCGAAGTTGCATTGACACTTATTAAAATCTGCAAAACAAACATAACATAACGTAAAAGTGGTAAAACATACTAAATTAACTACTAATAACATGCGTTATGAGCCTAAAAACACGATATGTTTTCACATTATCAAACTCCCCCACACTTAGACTGTTGCTTGTCCTCAAGTAATCACCTAATGCAATAAAACAAATAAGCGCAACTCTTGAGACATAGGCACGACAAAGATTCTAAAGAGTAAGAGGTTGCTAGGTGTCGCTCCCGGGATTTTCATCCAAGTACAAACGCGAAAGTGGCACCGAAACAGAGTCGCCAGGAATGTGTATTTATCCCAAGAGAGGGAAAGGAAACTCTGCATAAACCTGAGGGAAGGAAAGAGTATGGTCTTGCGACCAAGCGAACTGGGTTCGGGAGTCAGTTACGCGAAGGGAAGGTATTAGCACCCCCACGCATCCATCGTACCCGATGGGATCCAAGCTTGTTATTCTCGATCAAAGGGTGTAAGGAAAGGATACTGGAAGAAGGAACTGCTAGCTGGAAAGAAAGGTAAAAAGGAGGGAGAAAGAGAAAGAAATGTAGGGAAAATAAAAGAAGTGCTCGAATGGGCCCTACCCCACTGCCTACGTATCTCATCGGGAACATGAGAATCAGAGCGACGTAGTTCCCCTTACTAGGGATGGATTGCTTGTGTTTTTTTTAGAGAACGACTAACGTTCTAGCTCAGGTGTTGCAGGCTCGCTGGTCCGAGTGCGTTACCATCTTGCAAGAGAACGAGAAGAAGCACGTTCGTACGTTGAGAATGAGTGGGATGAGAAAATAATTCCCGAAGGAAAGACGTTATTGTTTGTTTTTGTCTTTTAAGAGAGAATTGTTTTGATTATTGGTGTTTAGTAACGCACATTGTATTTAAGTCCCTCATGTGAGATTGAATGCCTCGCACATCGTCCCCAAACGGGACATATGCTAAACATTCCCCCAAAGAAATGAGAGAAGACCCCTCACCTCCTTGTTCCCACATGAAAGGCCTAAATACAATATTTGTTATGCCTTTATTAAGTGTTTTTTACTTTTATTATGAGAAGAGAAGAACTGACTCAAATGGAGCAAAAGGTGAAACTAATAAGGGAGACTAAGACTCAAACCCTAGTGTTAGCATACTTGGAGATCCTATGGTTAATGTGGTTTAACAAACCTACTTCTAAAAGAAAGAAGAAGAAGAGCAAAAGAAACAACTTACTTCCAAAATGGAAGTTAAGTTGATCTTAAAGAGGGATGAAGAAGAAGTTATGCAAGGAAAGCATGTCAATGCTTATCAAAATCACAACTTGAATTATTTAAATGAAATAAGAGAAGATGAGGGAGAGGAGTGTAGGTAGAACTATGTCCCCACACTTACTTACCATGCACCTACATGAAAAAGTTAGTTCACAATATTTACAAGTATGAAATAAAGGAAGAAACCACAAGTGATGATCAAATCAATTAAGAACCAAGGAAATGGGATCCTAAGAGATACAAATTAATCAAAGTCAGAATCTAAACAATAAGAGTACTCCCTAATATTAAGACATCAAACACAAATCAACTATGTACAAGTAATGTCCTAAACATTAAAGAAGTGAATCATAGAAGAAATAGATGAAGAATGAGTGGAAATGCAAAGTGATCATGCATTTATGCTTCATGGAAAGTCAAAGTCAGAATCATATTCAATTCACAAATGGGTTAACATGCATATGAACCATCATGTAATTCAATAATAGAAGAGTGCAAGTGGAAGAGATAAGATGAAGTAGAAGTGAGAATAAGAGAAACATATTCAATTAAATGCACACAATGACATATTATAAATACATAACATGTGAAATGGTTAATGAATGCACATGGGTAGTAGCATATTATACATGATATGCAAATGGCATGAAGGAAATGGTACACCAAAATGCAAACATGAAACACCTATAGCATAAGAGGAATTGAGATATGAAAACATGTCAAAGTTCAAATTAGAATGCACACACTCATGTCAAATGTAAATGCAAACCCAAAGTGACTTATAATGCAACAAAGGTGACCTATAATATCATACAAATGACCTATAATATCACACAAGGCGATCATAAAATGGATGGCACAAGTGCCTTATCACAACATGTTAGAAGGAAGAAAAATAAAGTGCACTTAAGTAGCTTCAAAGGAAAGACATTGAACAAATATTAAAGCACATGAGGAAATTGTAAAAAACAAGTCCTAAACAACCTAAGTCAGAGGCTAAACACATATTAAAAACTCAGACCAAAATTCAAGATAAAAGTGCCACAAAGACATACACAAAGTCATATTGAGATGCCACCAAAAGAAGTGTAAAGATGATCATACAAACATCCTATAAGATGACTTTAAAAATCAAGAAAAAATATTTTTGGACACTTCAGGATGTTATCTAACCAATTCAAAAGGAACGGGTGAAAAACATTGTGTGAGATGGGAGAAATAAAATGTCCAAGTTTGAATATCATGAAGAAGACCAATCAAAAAGAAATTGAAAAGAAATTACGAAAAAATGATCTAAAATTATTAAAATCCTAATTAAAAATGATGAAAAATTACCTAAATGTGTTAATAACATGTGTGAATTATTTCAGAATTTTCTAATGAATTTTAGTATTTTTATTAAAATAAAATTGAAACTATATGGAAGAGAAATTAAAATGCAAGAGGAATTGGAATAGGGGGTGCTGCATTAGTAAGTTTTCAGTTCAGAATTACTATTGGGCTTCATTGGGGGGTGTGAAAAACAACTTGCTCTAATCCATTAAGCGCATAATCAGGTGGTGATAGGTGTACGTTTGGTTAATATATGGATTCAATCTTAGCCCTATGATCAATCAAGTAATATCATCCTACGTCCCACATCGCGCGACCACCAAGGTTACCACACACTCACACGCATGGGAACGAACTGAAACCATAATTTCCACACGTGAGGAGCTCATGTTATCATTAATGTGTTGTATCATTGTTATTGGACAACCGCAAAGTAGAGTGAATGCACCACTAGAAATTCGCTATGCGCTCTTTCTCTTTCTCACCAACACTCTTCCAATCACTGTGTAATTATTAATTAATCATAAAACCATAAGAACATGACCAATCGTGCGCTGACACCTCACCAAACTCATTATTAATTCATGCAAAGTGCAGAATTTTATAATAACCAGAAAAATAATGCAGAATTTTTGTTCAACTTCCACACCAAATATCTCCATCAAATCTTAATGAAATTTAACAAAATAAAATACCAAACTGAAGCCCAAACTTCATAGATCATGAATATGCTAATTAAATCTCAAAAAGATCATTCTAACATCAAGAAAAAATGGCACGAAAGCGACATGTTCAAGCACAAATTTCACAAAATCACAAAATCACATAAAATCCAAATTAAACAACCAATGGTGTGCCATCATTTCAGGACTTCTAGATGCAATGCATGAGTACTAATTTCACATTGTAAATTTCTAAAATTATGATGAACTAAAGGAAAAGTTTCAAGATCTCTAACCTTGTGAGATGCAATTTTTTGTTTTAGAAATCTAAGAACTTCTTGCAAGATCTTCAAATCAACACTTTGAGCCAAATAAAGGTGAAAACCAGATCCCATACTTGCTTGGAGTAGAAATTGGAAGTGATGAGTGAAACTTGAGATTTTTCGATGGTGGATTCAAGCGAATCTAATGCATACAGTAGAAAGAGGAGGTTATGGAGATGATGCTGCTCCAAAAATCTTCGAAAATGATGAAGAAACGAGAGAGAAATCTGGATCTGAATTCTTGAGAGTGAGAGAGAAATTTGAGATATCTTGAGAAATTATGATGAAAAGTGTGAGAAATGTGTGATATTAGAGAGAAAGTGGAGAGAATGATTGAGAAGAATTTCTGAGAATGTGGAAAAATGAGAGAGATCCCTTGAAATTGTGTGTAAATTTGTTTATATAGTTAGGGTTAAGTGTGTTTAACCATGGTAAACTGAGTTGGTTAAGTGAGTTAGAGTTGGGTTAACTGAGTGGACTCTAACTAACTGAGTCATGACAGTTAGAGGTGAGTTGGGTAAGTTTGCTATGGTGTGGGTGAGTTTATGAAGTGTATGGTGAAGCTTAAAATGGATGGTGGTGATGTAAGGAAATGTTTAGTTTAAGAAAATAGAAAGTGGACTGATGTGTAGTATGTATGTGAATACTTGAATTAACAACAGCAACAATGCTATTTTTTCTGATTTTATAGCAGCTCAATAACAATTAAAACAAGGAAGTTTGGTGATGAAATTCTCTCACTTTAATGAATGGAAATGTGTAATTTTTGTGGCAAATGAAAGAGTAGATATAGGAGAATAAGTTTGATGTTGAAATTGAATTGAATAGAGGCTTGTAGGATAGTGTAAATGACTCCAAACATCATGGTTCAGAACTGGTGCATGGGCGTGGCAAGTTGGTAAGTTGGCGTGGCAACCTGACTTGGAAAATTCAGCATGCACGCGTCAACTTGGGACCATCATAACCCCATCATAACTTGCTCAAATGAAAAAATGTCCAACATCAAAGTTGAAGAGGACATTGAGATAAACAACTTTGATGTTCAACATTTTTTCGTTTGGAGCTTCCATCATTGAGAAATGTGGCTGGACATTTGGCACACCAAGTGTTCGACAAAATTATGGCGCATGGGCCTGCACTTGCCTTGCCATGACTTGGTTTTTGACCTTGTTTTGTCAAACTTTAATGGATCATAACTCCCTCAATTTTGGTCCAGTGGAAGAGTTCTTTATATGGATTTGAAGATTGAAACAAGATCTTTTGTTGTGGCCTGGTGGATTTTTGATTTGATGCTTTAAAATTGAGAAAGCCTGACTCAAAGAGAGGTGCCAACATGTCCAAAACTTACTATTTTTGGAAACCCCAAAATTTCTATTTTTGGCAGTTTTGTAATTTCTTGATTTTTCATTATTCCTCCATCATTTCTTGATCAAATTTTGTCCATTGAACATATATAACATGAATTTCATGAATTTGACCCCAAAAAGTCAGGAGTTGACTTTTTTCACTACACAGTTGACTTTTTCCCCAATTTCTTGATTATCAAGCGACTGATCAATTGAGACCCTTCTGAAACCAATTGATGAGCAATTTTCCATCCATATACACTTAAGAACATGAGGAATATCACGAGATTAAGTCTTTCCCAAAAAATCAGAAATAAACTGACTTTATGTCAAACCCTAATTTTGGCACCCTCTGGTTAGGAGGAAATAACACATCCTCCAAATCCAAATTCCTCTGAATATGATGTGTATCCTCTCAAAAAAAGATGAGATATGCCATTTGGAGATGATAAAAACTCAAAGAGCTTGCCCAATTGGAGGTCAGATCCCAATTTTTGACTGCCTTGTGTAGGAGATCATGCACTGCCCAATCTTCTTGATGAATTCTTCTCTCCCCATGCCTTGTGGGATCAAAGTGAGATGATATATGGCTTAAGGAACCCTTGAGACTTGTGAGAAACACTTGGCTCTTATTCTTTAGCTTTGGATGATCAACACCTCTAAAGAACCACTGATCTCATGCCCTTTGTAATACCCCAAATTTTGACCACTTAGATTTCCCATCATTGTGAAAATCATCATCACAATATGGGGGAGCCATCTTGCCTCATTAGTCTCCCCAAAGATGGGTGAGCATCCACTACAATCAAAATTAGGGTTTCAAGCCCTCTCTGAGTGCTTAGACAAAGGATTAATCAAGAAATGACATGATCTTCAACTTGTCTAATCTCTCAAACATCCTCAAAGGATCAAAAGGACTCCTACTTCAAGGATTAAGCACAAAGCTGCTCCCTTCTAGGTGGATCAAGTCTCAAGATCGACAGTGTCACCAAATTAGGGTTTTGGTCGACCAGGGCCTCCAGATGGAAATTTTCATCTGGGCACAAGGCAATGACCCAAAACATAACCTAATATACTTCATGGAACCTCATAAACCCATGCATCAAGTCAATTTTGCCTCAGGGGATGCATTCATCAAAAATCAGGAATTAGGGTTTCTTGACCTAATTCACCCCTAAGTTGACTTTTGGGACAAACCATGAGCCAAGACCTCAAGACATGATTTGAGGGTCTCTAATATACCATATTGATCCATTTAGAACAATGGATTGATCCAAGAAGCTTGAGCAACAAGTCTCAATTTCATCTGCACCACAATTAGGGTTTTAAGAGAAAAGTCAACTGTAACTTTGACTTTTGACCAGGACATGCTCCCAAACCCTAATACATGATTGAATATACCCTATGACACCCATGGAACATGCCCATCAAGTTTGATTTAGGTCAAGGACATGATTTCCTGAAAAATTGCACAGTTTGGAATTCATCTGATAAAAAGTCAACTGTGCACAAAAGTCAACTTTGACTTTTTGAGATTTTTCACCAAAATGGTTTATTAATCTTAAAATGATGTTAATGTATGATTTGAATCATCATTCATCAAGAAAAATCAAGAAAAGTGAGATAACTTGTAAAAGGGGTAACCATAAAACTTAGAAATTTTTCTAAGTTAAAAATAAAGTGGCAAAGGTACCAACTTTGGAGGACCATAACTCCTAAACCACAAGGCCATTTTTTCTCATCCAAAGATGGATTTGTAGCCCTCATTATCACCTACAAAAACTTCAACTACAAGTCATTCCAATTCATTAAGGATTTTGAGTTATGGAGTGATCAAAGTGGCTGAAAAGTGAAAATGTCACTTTTTCCAACACTTAGTGAAATTTTCACTAAGTCAGATTCTGCCTCACTTTTTGCCAAATGTAGGGGGATTTTTCACTTGGAATCAAAAGAGATCAAAACCAAAATTGTTCAAACAGTTGTTGTATCATGTAAGAGCTTTCCAAAATGGCCAAGAACATTGCCAAATTCAACCTACACCATGAGATACAACATTGCCAAGTTGCCTTGCTGAAATCTGTCAAGGCAAGGCAGAATTTGCAACTTTGGTCGATTTGCCAAAATCAGCCAAATTCAATTGCTCCTATCCACTTGGACACCTCAGAGGATTGAATCTAAAGGGGACAATCACTGAGCCAAGTCTCCAAAGTCCATGGAAAAAGAAATAGCATGTTGAACCTAGAATGGCCAAAATAGGGACAAGACTTCAAATTTGGAATGAGGCATTCAATGGAACCATCAAGGTGGCATGGACTGAGCCATTCTCATCTGAAATCAGTCAAGACTTATCCAAGACCAAGGGAACCAAAGCTCTGTGCCCTAACCTCTAGTCAATGGCTAGAGGAGACTTGGATTTTCATTTGCCAACATTGGCCAAACCTACTTACCAGCTGCCATGCACTATTCCTTACAAAACAAACTTGCTCTACTATAAATAGAGCTCAATTGTGGTCAGTTTGAGTACACCAAAGCCATCTAACAGATGCTTTCCTCAAAATCTCTTCTTTCACTCCAATTTTGCCTTCTAAGGCAAGTCACTATCGGGTTTTGAGTTTGAGAGCAATTCCAATCAAACCAATCACTCACACACCTCACATACATCACATATGAGCTGATCAAACACTTAGATTACTTCTGAAACATCAATTTCACAAAATCACCAGCTGGTTGCTCAAGGTCTTAACCAAAGTGCAGCTGAGATGCCACAAAATGATCCAGCCAATTTCAATCAAGTCCAACCATCCAAACACAATCCATAGGGTGTAGGGAAGCTGTTCAGATCATCACCACTCATCTGTAACACCTCCAAATCAAAAATCACTTTGAACTTGCTGTCACGACTTGGAGGTAAGCACATACTTGGTCATCTCTCAATCTATGCATATTTCCTCGCACAATAATTTGGCCATATGTTCATAATCATGCATGGAATGTTTTCCCTCAATTAATTGCATTGTTTGAATCGTGTATCAAAAATCCTAGCCTTCATGCAGAAATTAGGGTTCTTGAGGTCTCTTCGTGATTTCTTGTTGTATGTTTAATTTAAATGAAATTAAAGTACATAGACATGATCGTGAGGTTGAGGCGAGCATAATGATATGTGGATTGCATGATATGATTACGTATTCATGGAGATTAGATAGAAAATGCAAATCTGAGAAACCAAGAACACGCGCGTGTTCTTCAGCTGTTCTTGGCGCCTTTTTTGAATTTTCAAATATTTGAATTTTGTGATTTTTCTTTAATTGATTCAAAAATTAATTTCTCTTTTTGTTTTAATGATTTTGAGTTGATTCTTTTTTTAATAATTCACAAAAATGTTAAAATATTTTATTTTCCCAAAAAATCCCAAAAATATTATTTATTTCATATAATTGATATTTTTTCAAAGAATTAATATTTTAATTGTTTTTGGCATTTTAAATATTTTTTCTACATTGATTTTGCAACTTTTAATGCTTTCTAATTATTTTGTAGGTCAATACTTAATTTTTGAAGCATTAATCCAAGATCACAATTTGTTTTCCATGTGTTAAACAATTTTTGATCATTTTAATTGAATTTTTATTCAATTAAATACATTTTGAAAACAAATTAGGGTTTTGGATTAATTCAACCCTCATAAATCATTTTCAAAACTCTTTGGGCCTCTTGAGAGAGTGTAAGACCCACCCCCCCTTGTACAAAAACCTTTTGGGCCTCACTCATTGTATAAGTCCCTCTGTACAAGTAAACGGCACGATCGTCGCCCGTTTAAAAATAAAAATCATCTGGGCCTCTCCTTGAGCTATAAGACCCATTCAAAACACTTTAGGCCTCTATTAGAGTGTAAGACCCAATCCCCCTTTTAACCAAAACATTTTGGGCCTCACTTATTGTATAAGTCCCTCTGCGTTAAAAGAAAACCTCGGCGCGATCGCCATTTTTAAACGAAAAATCAATTGGGCATACCCTCGTGTTATAAGCCCCACTCTTTTCTTTAAACCTTTTTGGGCCTCTTGAGAGAGTGTAAGACCCATCCCTTTGTACAGAAAACCATTTTGGGCCCCAGTCACTTGTATAAGTTCCTCTGTACAAATTCAAACAGTGCGCTCACTGATAAAACCCTGGGCCTCTCCTTGAGCTGTAAGCCCCAAACCTTTCTTTTTCAAAGCACTTTCTCCTTTGATTTTGAATATACTGTTGTTTTCAATCTTTCTTTGTTGAACAACTAACCAAACATCATGGAAGCACTCCAACCGAGTAAGTGGTTATCGCTTTCATTTACCGCTTTCATATGTATATAACTGTATTGTGGGGCTGCTCACTGTATGTCTCCTTTCATAAACTCATATCTACTGTGTAATAAAAGTATAGATATTTCGAGTTTCCCCGGCTACTACGTCTAGAATTAGGTGACGCCGTTTCATTTATTCGTAGAAATAGACGCCTAGATCCCCAATAGGAGCACCAGATACAGTCTTCTCTTCGGCTGTCCTCCTTAGGAATCGTCAAGAAGCTCTACTCTCCAAGATGAATGTATTCTCCGTGAATGGCATCTTTGAGTTTCTTCCAAATTTTCGAACTTTCCTGACTTGATCTATTCCTTGTGGATAGCTTGCCTTGAATGTCTCGGGGTTTGGGTACCCACTACGGTCATAATCTTGGACCTTAACTAAGGAACCATCTTTAAAGGTTAAAGGTTGCTGGATAGTAAACCTCGCATGTTTACCAGTGGTTTTTATCTTTAAAAGAGTTATCTCTCCTAATGGAAAGGAGATGATAGACCCACGGGCTTCTTAAAAGCACCGGCCTCCTCTTGGGCATTATTCAAGGACACTACGGCTTATTAGAAGTATTCACAGCCTCCTCTTAGGCTTCGTATAATGATCTCTTCCTCCGGGAATGATAGCCTCCTCTTGGGCTTCGTACAAGGACTCGTCGGCTTCTTAAAAGTTTCCAGCCTCCTCTTGGGCTTCGTACAAATTGTCCCGACGACCTCCTAGAGGTATAGGAACAGAACCTAGTCATCCTAATAGAACAGTCCTTTCATAGAGTCTACTACTGTTTCTCAAAACATAGTACAAAAGATAAAACTCTAGACACGGACAATCTAACTTCCTTGAGTCTCAAAAGACATTCTCAAGAGCCCCCTTCGTTAAATAGGAAGGAAACCCGCAGACTCGGACAGTCTCAATACCCTTTGGATTTCCAGTTTCCCCAAAGAAGAGGAAACAACCCCGATCCTCAGATCTAACCCACGAGTACAGTGATGCTCATATAAGAACTGATTTTCTCTTTCAAAATCAGTATACTGGACCTGTCACTTAACTGACATAGCCTCCCCTTGGGCTTTGTACGATGACTCTCCCTAGCGGAGTCAAACAACTTTTAGCCTCCATCTCGGGCTTTGTACGAGATACAAAAAGGTCCTTATTGAGCCAAACAAACAATCGCCTCCATCTTGGGCTTTGTACGAGATACAAAAAACACTCTCTTGTTGAGTATAAAGGATCCTCTTGTAGGATTAACCCCTTTTAGCCTCTCTCTCGGGCTTCGTACGAGACACCAAGACTCCATTGTCGGGGCAAAAACTTTTAGCCTCTCTCTCGGGCTTTGTACGAGACACAAAATAGCCTCCTCTTAGGCTTTGTATAATGATTTTCCTAGCGGAAATTAGCCTCCTCTTAGGCTTTGTATAAGAAAACCACTGGTTGATCCAATCAACCTTTTAGCATCAAAGCTGTGCCTCGTTCATAGTACATAAACATCAACAACTCCTTTCCCTTCATCTAATCGCTGTAAGCGGCAAGCCTCTAGATCATCTATATCCACGCCACTGTCCCTCTTTTAGCATGAGAAATTCCTAAGGAAAGATGGCATTGCTCTACACTGAGTTAAAGTCTTCTCCTTCAGGTTAAAACCCTTTCTTCGGAAAATATGGCATTGCTCGGATCCGCGTATCCCAGTTAAAGTAATTCTCCTTCTCCCCTCTTTAGAGATGACAAATTCTCTCTAAAGCCGAGGTCCTTCAGCTTCACGTTTTGGGCTTTGAACAAGACACAAATAGACCTTTCAGCTTCACATCTTGGGCTTTGAACAAGATACAAACCACCTTTCGCTTCACGTCTTGGGCTTTGAACAAGACACCAAAAACCAATTTCCTCCCATAGAATAGGAGGAACTACGAACGCTCTGATTTCCCTGTTTCGGTAAACGGGAATACGTAGGCATAAGATCGAAAGAAAAGATCTTAGCGAGCACAATCAACAAAAAAAACCAAATCCCATATCTCCATCAATCAAAAGCAGTAATTCAAAAGCATCAGTCCTAACATCCTAATCCTTGTTCCCCGCCAGAAACCTTCTGCCCAGGTAAAAAAGAAAGAAAACCGTATTGGCGAAAATACAAATAACCAGTACAAAGGCCCCCCCACATTGATAGCATTCGTAACCTAACAGACCGATGTTTAAACTCAGTATGCAAAGCAGGGTTAATTGGAGACATCTATTTCCCTTCCTTATTCAGCTCACAATAGGATAAAAAATGAATCGACCTGTAGTCAAAGCTCAAACCGCAGAGAGCGACCAGCGCTTAAGAACCGCGTCCAAAATCGCTCGCTACAGAAAAGTGGCGCCCACCGTGGGGCCGGTTCTTTCCTTCTTACAATTTAAACCTTGGGTAAGTCATTTTCATGGTGGTGGCCGCCAACAGAAAAGTGGCGCCCACCGTGGGGCCAAATCTTCTTTCTTAAACGTTTAAGGTGGAAACCTTGGACAAACCTTTTTTTCTCTTCACAACGACCCTTTGACCCCATGTTTTTTCTATGTTTTTGTGTGCTGCATTCATGCATCCATTTAATAAAACATTAAAACACTGAAAAAACTTTCTCTTCTAGTCTCTCTGTTTTTCAAATTAAACTAAGACTGTGATTGCAAATATCAGAGAAAAAGATTGCATTAATGGATTTCGGTAGAAGGAGAACTCGCCAGTATACCTTCAAGGTTCCAAAGCTAGAGGATTTGAGAAAGTTAGCGAGGATGATCGTTAACCCAGAGGCTTTCAGAGCCAAGCACGGTGGTTTGCTACCACTGTTAAGAGTCCATGTGATTAAGGGGATCATGGACGCGCTCATTCAGTTCTACGATCCAGTTTATCACTGTTTCACATTCCCGGATTACCAGCTATCACCAACGCTGGAGGAGTATTCTCATCTGACTGATTTACATATCACTGATCGGGCTCCATTTTCTGGACTGGAAGAAATTCCAAAGAATCAGACTATTGCAATAGCAATTCATTTGGACGAGTCTGAGGTCAGGACTCACATGACCACTAAGGGTGGCATCCAAGGTTTGCCAGCCCAGTTCTTGACAAAAAAGGCTCTATACTTCGCTAGTATAGGGAACGGGACTGCTTTTGAAAGCATCTTTGTCTTGCTCACCTACGGATTATTTTTGTTTCCCAACATCAATAACTTCGTCGATATCAACGCTATTAAGGTTTTTTTCATTGGAAACCCTGTGCCAACTTTGCTCGCAGATGCGTATCATTCTGTACACTTAGGAAATTTGTACAGCGGAGGGGAGATCACATGCTGTGTACCTCTGCTTTATAAATGGTTTATCTCGCACTTGCCCAAGTCTGCTGCTTTTTGGGATTGCAAGAGTGTCTTACGTTGGTCGCAGAAGATCATGTCTCTCACCAATTCCGATATAGATTGGTGTAATAGGATTTATGAGGGAATCAGAATCATTGACCATTGTGGAGACTTCCCCAGCGTACCCCTCATAGGAACTAAAGGAGGAATCAACTATCATCCGATATTAGTTCTTCGTCAATTTGGATACCCGATGAGACACATCCCACTGGGTGTTCATCTGGAAGGTCTTTTCTTCAAAGAAGGAGAAAATGACAGAGCACTAAAAATGGAAATAGTGCATGCTTGGAAATAGGTTCATAAGAAAGGACGAGAGTCTCTGGGAAAACCGGACTGTGTCTCGGTGGAGCCTTATCTCCATTGGGTACAAACTAGAGCTCTCAAGCTAAAGATGCCTTATCCTCGTTACGGAATTCTTCCACCGAGGGAAACTGTCATGTACTTCATGATGGAAACTGAAAAGCTTCAGGTTACTCTCAACAAAGTTCAAAAGGAAAGAAGATCTTGGAAGAACAAGTACCGCACCCTCGACGTAGAGTGTATCCAAATACAGCAACTACTAAAAGAGAAAGATGCTATGATTGAAATTTTGGAACAGCACGCTGTAGAGAATCAAGATGACCAAAGGAATTTGCTCGCTCCTTTCACCTGGCAAAGGAATGACAACCCGACAACGGCCCAAGCGCCCCGGTCAAAGAAGAGGACTCGGGACCCATTATTTTAGGTTTCTGTTTCTGCACTTTGTAATCTACTGTATTTCCATTTCTGTAATCCTTTGGAATTCAATAAAAAGGGGTTTCCCCAGTGTTTGATATTTGCAATCTAATTGTCGAAGTTTATTTTGATTAAACTAAAAAAAACAATTAATATAATCATTGCATTCATCATTCTCACATCTCGTATTCTCCTTACCTACGAATCTCACGTTTGTGTCTCGATTCTAGAGTCAAACTGTCTCATTCGTATAATACTCGGGCCAATCGTCAGAAAAAGATGGATGATCTTGAGGAAGAAAATAGAGAGTTGAAAGAAGAGATTGATGCTCTGAGAGAGGATATGAGAAAGCTTCGTAACGACATGCAAGCCATGGCAGAAGCTCAGCTACAAAGAACTGTGATCTCAGAGATCACCTCAACGCCCATCATAGAAAAGTATGATCCTAGGTATCAGATGCCGAAAGATCGTCCTTGGGGCATGCCTGTTAACTATATCCCGGAAGGATATGTTCCGCCGATCACTGAAGATCAGGGAATCACAACAGAAGCCGCTGGGCCTGAAGGTTACAAACTTCGGGAAAGCGAAGATGCCAGAGGCATACTCAAGACTCCTGAAGGTTACAAACTTCGGGAGGCGCCAAGACTTACTGCCGTAGTCACGGTACCACCCCCTGTGGTGCACACTGTCCCAGAAGGACAGATTCCACAGACACCTTCTGGTAAGAAGGAAACTATGTTTGACAGAATGGATGAATTCCAGGAGCAGTTCTTGGAAATGCAGAAAGAGCTGCAAGCCATTCGCGGTCAGGATCTATTCGGAAAGGACGCCGCAGACCTCTGCTTGGTCCCAAATGTGAAAGTCCCGCACAAGTTCCAAGTGCCCGACTTTGAAAAATACAAGGGTAACTCTTGCCCTCAGAGCCATCTGGTGATGTACGCTCGGCGGATGTCAGCTCAGACGGAGAATCAGGACCTGCTAATTCACTACTTCCTGGATAGTTTAATCGGTGCCGCACTCAAATGGTACATGGGTTTATACCGTACTACGATCAGTACATTCAGAGATCTTGGTACTGCCTTCGTCCAACAATACAAATACAATTTGGACATGGCACCCGACAGAGATCAACTCAAATCGATGTCGCAAAAGGAAAAGGAAACCTTTAAGGAGTATGCTCAAAGGTGACGTGAAATTGCCGCTCAAATTTGTCCACCTCTTGAAGAAAAAGAGATGACAAAAATCTTCTTAAAGACCTTAAGCTCATTTTACTATGACCGAATGATTGCCAGTGCACCCAGTGATTTCACCGAAATGGTCGGCATGGGTGTACGTCTTGAGGAAGCCGTCCGAGAAGGACGTTTGGTAAAAGACACTGGATCAATGAGCGGTACTAAAAAATACGGTAGTGCTCTCCCTAAGAAAAAAGAGCAAGATATTGGGAATATCTCTCTCAGAAAGCAAAGGCGAAGTTATCAGCCAGTAGCAGCTGTTACTCCTGCTATCGGCCCCGCGCCTGTTCCTATGTATCAACCTCAGGTTGCGCAGAGCCAACCTGACCAACAAAGGACACAACAGCCTCTTCAGCAGGCTCGTCCTCCATATAACAACAACCGTACAACATGGCCACCAGGATTTGATCCTATACCCGTAACATACGCAGAGCTGTTTCCGTTACTGCTGGCTAAGGGGCACATTCAGACTAAGTCTCCCTTTTCAGTTTCGGAAAATCCGCCTTTTTGGTTTAAAGCGGATCAAACATGCCCTTATCATCAAGGAGGTTCAGGGCATAACATTGAGACTTGTCTCAATTTCAAATCCGACGTGCAAAAGCTTGTTAGGAGCGGGCTCTTATCTTTCAAAGATACGAATCCCAATGTTCTTACGAACCCGCTGCCTCAACATGAGAAAGCTGCAGTCAATCTGATTGAGAAAGAGACTAACAATGTCTATCAAATTCACGATGTACTCTCATTGGGGACCAATCTGGTCAAGATGCATTGTAGACAGAGTGGATATGGCCATGTGCCACCTCATAATTATCACCAGTCTGATATCTGCTCTAAAGACAACCAGGGATGTTCTGTAGTGCAAGCAGCTCTACAGGAACAAATGGATCTTGGATGGATCCAAGAGCACCGAGTTCGTGGAGTTAACATGGTTTACACAAATTCCAATGTCATTCAAAACCACGACATCTGTGCGATGAATGTCAACTTGGTGGCGATGCACTCAAGGCAAAGCCAATATCATAATCTGCCGCGACATGATTACAGTTCCTGTCTGATTTGTTCGGTAAACAAACAGGGATGCTCTTTCATACAAGAGGCCCTCCAGCGTCAGATGGATCTTGGATGGATCCAAGACTACCATGATAGGAACTCCTATCAAATCAACATGGTTCAGATCTTAGATATTCGCGTGATGAATACCAACCTGGTAGAGTTACATGCTGAGCAGGTCCGACTCGGATTCTTAATATCACATGATTATCAAAACTGTAAACAGGTTGCGAAAACGATCAAGGTTGTACCCTTGTCCAGGAGGCACTTCAGCACTTGTTAAATCAATGGTGGATGCCAATCTATATGGACGAAGATACTCAGCAGATTAGTATCAATCACAGGAATCTTACTCGTCGTCAAAGTCAGGATGTCCGATCAATGGAAGATAACCTAGTGAAGTTACATTGTATTCAAAGTAGGCGTGGCCAGGTGCCACCACACAACTATGACAGTTGTAGCGTCTGTTCGGAAAGTAACCAAGGGTGTTACCTTGTGAGAGCAGCTCTTCAGGGTCAGGTCGATCATGGAGAAATTCGTCCATATCCAGGTTCAGGACCCATCATTTGGTCGCCGAGCTACCTTGCCGAGCAAGTTGAGGATGTTGTCACGATCTCTGGTCATCACAGGACCAAGGATGTTTTTGCCATCATCCCTCTACTTGACGAATCTAGAGTTCCCAACCGGGAACGGATCAAGGTTACTTATGATGGTCAGAAAAATCAGAAGGTTCCCATAGTCATCTGTTAATTCTTGTAGTTGGCTAGAATTTTGGTAAAACAATGTTGATGTCATGGTTGATGTTTCAACATGAGTTTTTAACAGCCTTGTTATGTTGAGTTAACATTCTGGTTATGTTAAGTTTTTAAGGGTTGCAGTTTTGTGCTGATGTCAAACCCGATGCCATAACATCAGATGATAGAACATCAGAAAACCATCTGTGTGGTTTGTGGATTGCAGAATGTTAAGGTGTTGAAGAGTTATAGTGCTGAAAAGTGATGTCACATGCGATGTCTTGACATCACTATACCAGAACATCAGTCTACTGTGTTTTTAAGACTGCGCGTGTTTCTGTTATTGGAGAGATATTCTACTGAAGAGAGTGAGAGATTGTAGGCGAATATCTTGGTAAAGATATATTCTGGTGCAATTATAAGTGGAGCAGATCTTGTTGCTATTTTTAGGGCTGAAAGATTTGAAAAGATTTGAAGATAAAATCTGTTTTTAAATTCAAATCAAATCAGATATTTGGAGAAGATCTTGCAGCTGAATAGTGAAGATTTAAAAGATACATAATATCCTGGAAATATTATGTGGAGCTGAATTTAATGCATAAAGATATGGAGAATATTTAGAGTTAATGATTGAAGATTTAATTGAAGATTTGATTGAGGATTTAATTGAAGATCTATTTAGTAGCAGAATCTTTTGGAGATTTGGAACAGAAGATTTGATATGATTTGAAGGCCCAAATCCAGTTGGGAAATAGGTTATAAATAGAAGCATTGTAACCTAGTTTTAGGAAGCCAACCATCATGTAGATTATAAGGGCTGTGTTGGTTGATGAACCACCCGGTTTGTGGGATGGTCATCGTGTTTATCTCGAAGCCTGTAGGTAAGAGATGTATTGTTCTTGGAGGAAGCTGTTAAGCAACTCTAAGTATTGTTCTTAGTCATGAGGGTCATGTCTAGGTATTGTCATGGAAGTGTGTCTTCCAAGGTATATGTAATAGAAAAGTTTAAGGAGTCAAGCTGTTGATGCAGTGACGGTGTAGTTGACTGCTAGACATCATCGAGATGATTGGAAGTGAGATGGAGTCTCTTACCTAGGGAGGACTTAGGTAGAAGGGTCATTGGGTAGTGATTGAATTAGGTAGATTGTCAACTGGTGTGTTGAGTCTGTAATTTGATACTACTAATAGTGGACTTCCTTCCTGGCTTGGTATGCCCCCAGATGTAGGTTGGTTGAACCGAACTGGGTGAACAATTGATTGTGTTCATTTACTGTTTCTATTATTGCCTTGTTCAGCAGATTGCGATGTTGTGACATTGCACAAGACATCACACATCTGTACCAGAATTTCAATTGGTATCAGAGCAGACATCCTGTCTGTTTCTGGATGAGATCTAGGGAAGATACTTTCTGGTTCATGAGCAAGGTAGGTGGTATCTACTGAAAAGGTGTTTGAACATGGAGAAGTTCATATTGTTGTTTGAATGGTCCCTTGAAGTGGAGGATGGACTATTCAGGACAGAGTATGTATTGGACCTGTCTGTTAATCTCAGGAGAACTGTTGTTATGAGTTTGATTTGTTTAAGGTGATGGTATGCAAGGATTATTGAGTAGTGCCTGAAGGTTGTTGAGGAGTTGTTGTGTGTTCCGCTGCATGGTATCTGATGTAACCCTGATTGGTTCTTGTATCTCTGGTGGTGAGATTCTAGGAAGGTATGCTCTTGGAAATACATTAGGGTTTGGTCTCCTCAGCAGGATATTCTATGATGTTGCAGTTTGCATGGGGATTATCTCTTATCTATGTTTTGGGAAAGAAGTGATCAAAAGGTGAATAGGGTGGAGACAAAGCAAAAGAGTATCACTGTCAAATCTTTCATGCGGGAGTGAAGATCTTGATCAGTCATCTCTTAAGCTTATTGGTGGAAGTTGAGCTTAATATGTCAATTCGGATGTCTCGACATCGTGCTTCACATTAGCAGTTTATGGTAAATGCTAAGTCAAGACTTATTAGAATGTAGCTACTTAGAAGGATCACGGAAGCTGTGAAGTTGAACAATTGTTGAGATGCTGTTCAGCAGGAGCTGGTTGAAGTGAAGGGAAAAGGCATCCAAGAGTTGGTGTGCAGTAACAGGGTAATTCAGCCAGTGGTCAATTGGTGTTTGCTTGAGCTCTTTCTGTTTTGTGCCTTATAGGATTCAAAGTAGCAGACTGTCTATGGTATATTTCTGCAGAAGGATGGCAGTTATTACTCTTTGGTTAGAAGGTCTGAACCTTGTGCTTATTAGAAGAAGCCTCTGGAAGAGTGTGTTATGCAAGTTACTACAGTTTTGTTGGTCTAATCTTGAAAGATGCTGATATGCTCTCTTATGTTCCCTGCAAGAGTTATGTATGATTAGGAGTTGTGATTAAGACTAATGTCAGAACTGATGTTGGAACATCAAGTCAGTTCTTTGCTCAGGGTGGAGTGAAAGATCAAGAAACTGACCTAACCTGGAAGGCTTTGTGGTATAAGTGGTTTTCGTGATGGTTTGGATCAGCAGATGGCGATTGTGTGAAAAGGTTACCTCGACAAGAGTTGAGTATTTATCTGCTTTTGAGGATGTGCTGTCAACTAATGACAAAATACATTGACGGGAGACTATGTATATGTCTGATGTAAAAGTGCAATTCTGTTGAAGTGTTGAGAATATACTTTTCTCTGTATGGCTCTTTATTGGTGTTGTTGAAGACTTCATAATCTTGAGGGTTTCAGCTTGGATCAGTTTATCTAAGTGGTTTGGAGCATGGTGTTTCCTCTGGTTGTGAAGGTCGTGGATAAGTGGCAGTTATCTCTGGCTTTCTACTGACGACTCTACTAAGGGAAGTGACTTTCTTTAGTATTGCTATGGGGTAGTCTTGGACTACTTATTTTCTGAAGATTCAGATGTGGTAGGTTTGAAGTCTTTGGAGTTTCTAAGCAGAATGGAGGTTGTCTACTCAAACTTGATTGTTGAATCAAGTCTATGAGAGCATGGAAATCTGTTTCTGCAAAGGGAGGAGGTTCTTTTGAGTGGCAGAAGGAAGAGCTGAATTCAACAGTTGGATGTCATAACGTTCTGACATCTAGCTTAACATCAGAAGTCTCAGCTGGTGATGTGGCACATCAGCTAAGATAGAAGTGATCTACTGTAATGGAAGTTATGGATGCTTCAAAAAGGTCTGTCTCATACAGTTTGCGGGAGCTGTGGTTTGAGAAGATATTACTGACTTAGAGATTCTAAGTGTAAGCAAGAGGAACATGTGATTTGAAGATCAATTTCAGTGGGTAGATCAGGATATCTTTGTGAGAGTTTTGACAAACGTGAAGAAGACAATTTGTGGCAGTTGGCTTTTTCATATGAGGATTCATGAATGAGGTGATCAAACTGTGGCATTTGGTTGATCTCAGAAGTGGATTCGAAGAATCAAGATAATCAGAGTGTGGCAGCTGGTTATTATTGAGGATTGTCTTGGAACAAGTTACTCTTGGGCAGAAGGGTGATGAGTTGAAGACTTAAGGAGATTATTCTTCTTGAAGGTGGATGAGAGTTTAAGTCTCTAGGTCTTTGGATTACTATGCAATAGTAAGTCCAGTTGGTGGAGCATATCAAGAATCATGGTGTTGATGTCTTGGTGTGTGGGAGATGCTCTAACTTGGTGTTGGGACATTATCTGGGTTGGATATCCTTGGTGAAGGATGTTTATGCTCTGGTTCAGGAGCTTGGTGCCTACATTATGCCTAAGGAGCGTCTACATAGTCATACGGGAGAATGATGAAGTAGAAGGTCTACCTTGGATGGAGAGTGTAGAGAAGACTGTAGTAGATCAGGTATTGATTGATTGGAAGCCTGATGAGAATGGTCATATTTAGGAGATGATTGCTCCAGCATTAGTTCAAAAGAGGTGTTTCTGACGTTGTGGATTAGAATGTGGAGATTCTAATCTTGGTTTGTTGTAGTATGTTCTGGCAAAGCATGTCTACTATTTTTGAAGACCTCACTAGTGGATATAATGGCAGAGGAACTGAGACAGATGAGGTGATTGGATCAGAAAATTTTGAAGAGATTGGATCTCAGTAAAGATTTTAAGTAATCTGAGATTTCGTGGAGTTTGTGAGCAGTGTCATACCAGTCAGGATAATTGAATGTGTTCTCCAAGAGTGAAAGTACAATATGTGAAAGTGCTCAGCAAGTGTGCTCAAATGTTCATCTCCATCTAGAGCTTTAGTTAACCATGATAGGGGGAGTAATTGTCTATGGATTCTGCAGCAAAGGTGCATATATTGTGAAGCTTGCATGCTGATCAAGCTTGTGGAGATTGGTTGCCTCTTGTGAGGAGATAATGTCAGATAACATGTTATGACATCAGACTGTTGGATGACGTGTTGGTGTGGACATTAATGGTTTTAGCCATGTGGAGCCAATTGTTTGAATCATATGCGCACATGCTTCTGTGGAGGAGTCTGAAGGACGATTTTATTTGTGCAGATGTTGGAATTACTTTGTGAGGGTCTTTGTTGATGGGAGATGTCACACTTGTCTAGGTGTGTGGTTTTAATTCAAAGTTAGAAGACTTAACTTAAAGTGTAGTGGAAGGCAGTGTATTTGTGGATGTATGAAGACTATGATCAAGAAATTCATTCCTGAGAGAAGTTGATCAGCTTGGCAAGATGTGAGTTTTGGAGCATGAGAAGATAACCACTTAAGAGGGAATTATGTGATTAAGCACTAAGTGAATGCGTTCAGCAGGTGAGTTGAACAGAGAGTGCGCTCTTGAAGACATGAAGATGAGTCTTATGTTTTCCATTCATTTAAGGTGTTCTTTTTGCAAAGGTACACTGGTTATCTTAGATAGGGGGAGTTGATCTTTTCTCTGCTGATCATTGAAAGTAGTAGCTGCTGAGTCTGGGTTTTGTTCTGAGTATATTGGTTGGATGATTCAGAGTTTGCCTTTGGAATTTTTTTTGTGCTTGCTGCTATGTTCAGAGTTTGTCCAATTATGGCTAAAAAGGGGGAGAGTTAGCCTAGTGGTTGCCAAGGTGTGGTTGTGAAGCCTTTTCTGATATGGTGCAGCAGTTGAGGGGGAAAGTGTTTGAACAGCTGTGATCTGGTTATGCTGATGTGAAAGTGTTCGTTTCTGCTGCAAGTTGTTCTGATGTAGGCTGAAATTGTTTTAGCCAAAATTAGCCAAAGGGGGAGATTGTTAATTCTTGTAGTTGGCTAGAATTTTGGTAAAACAATGTTGATGTCATGGTTGATGTTTCAACATGAGTTTTTAACAGCCTTGTTATGTTGAGTTAACATTCTGGTTATGTTAAGTTTTTAAGGGTTGCAGTTTTGTGCTGATGTCAAACCCGATGTCATAACATCAGATGATAGAACATCAGAAAACCATCTGTGTGGTTTGTGGATTGCAGAATGTTAAGGTGTTGAAGAGTTATAGTGCTGAAAAGTGATGTCACATGCGATGTCTTGACATCACTATACCAGAACATCAGTCTGGTGTGTTTTTAGGACTGCGCGTGTTTCTGTTATTGGAGAGATATTCTACTGAAGAGAGTGAGAGATTGTAGGCGAAAATCTTGGTAAAGATATATTCTGGTGCAATCATAAGTGGAGCAGATCTTGTTGCTATTTTTAGGGCTGAAAGATTTGAAAAGATTTGAAGATAAAATCTGTTTTTAAATTCAAATCAAATCAGATATTTGGAGAAGATCTTGCAGCTGAATAGTGAAGATTTAAAAGATACATAATATCCTGGAAATATTATGTGGAGCTGAATTTAATGCATAAAGATATGGAGAATATTTAGAGTTAATGATTGAAGATTTAATTGAAGATTTGATTGAGGATTTAATTGAAGATCTATTTAGTAGCAGAATCTTTTGGAGATTTGGAACAGAAGATTTGATATGATTTGAAGGCCCAAATCCAGTTGGGAAATAGGTTATAAATAGAAGCATTGTAACCTAGTTTTAGGAAGCCAGCCATCATGTAGATTATAAGGGCTGTGTTGGTTGATGAACCACCCGGTTTGTGGGATGGTCATCGTGTTTATCTCGAAGCCTGTAGGTAAGAGATGTATTGTTCTTGGAGGAAGCTGTTAAGCAACTCTAAGTATTGTTCTTAGTCATGAGGGTCATGTCTAGGTATTGTCATGGAAGTGTGTCTTCCAAGGTATATGTAATAGAAAAGTTTAAGGAGTCAAGCTGTTGATGCAGTGACGGTGTAGTTGACTGCTAGACATCATCGAGATGATTGGAAGTGAGATGGAGTCTCTTACCTAGGGAGGACTTAGGTAGAAGGGTCATTGGGTAGTGATTGAATTAGGTAGATTGTCAACTGGTGTGTTGAGTCTGTAATTTGATACTACTAATAGTGGACTTCCTTCCTGGCTTGGTATGCCCCCAGATGTAGGTTGGTTGAACCGAACTGGGTGAACAATTGATTGTGTTCATTTACTGTTTCTATTATTGCCTTGTTCAGCAGATTGCGATGTTGTGACATTGCACAAGACATCACACATCTGTACCAGAATTTCAATTGGTATCAGAGCAGACATCCTGTCTGTTTCTGGATGAGATCTAGGGAAGATACTTTCTGGTTCATGAGCAAGGTAGGTGGTATCTACTGAAAAGGTGTTTGAACATGGAGAAGTTCATATTGTTGTTTGAATGGTCCCTTGAAGTGGAGGATGGACTATTCAGGACAGAGTATGTATTGGACCTGTCTGTTAATCTCAGGAGAACTGTTGTTATGAGTTTGATTTGTTTAAGGTGATGGTATGCAAGGATTATTGAGTAGTGCCTGAAGGTTGTTGAGGAGTTGTTGTGTGTTCCGCTGCATGGTATCTGATGTAACCCTGATTGGTTCTTGTATCTCTGGTGGTGAGATTCTAGGAAGGTATGCTCTTGGAAATACATTAGGGTTTGGTCTCCTCAGCAGGATATTCTATGATGTTGCAGTTTGCATGGGGATTATCTCTTATCTATGTTTTGGGAAAGAAGTGATCAAAAGGTGAATAGGGTGGAGACAAAGCAAAAGAGTATCACTGTCAAATCTTTCATGCGGGAGTGAAGATCTTGATCAGTCATCTCTTAAGCTTATTGGTGGAAGTTGAGCTTAATATGTCAATTCGGATGTCTCGACATCGTGCTTCACATTAGCAGTTTATGGTAAATGCTAAGTCAAGACTTATTAGAATGTAGCTACTTAGAAGGATCACGGAAGCTGTGAAGTTGAACAATTGTTGAGATGCTGTTCAGCAGGAGCTGGTTGAAGTGAAGGGACAACGTACTGGTAGACACAGGGTCAGCCCTGAATGTTATGCCGAAGTCCACTTTGATACAATTATCATTTAAGGGCCCTCCGATGAGAGTCAGCGAGGTCGTCGTCAAAGCATTCGACGGATCTAGAAAAACAGTTATCGGCGAAGTTGATCTTCCCATAACTATTGGTCCTCACACTTTTCAAATCACTTTCCAGGTCATGGACATCCGGGCAACATACAGTTGTTTATTAGGAAGACCTTGGATACATCAGGCTGGAGCAGTTACTTCAACCCTCCACCAAAAGCTAAAGTTCGTCAAAAACGATCAACTTGTCACAGTTTGTGGGGAACAAGCCTTGCTTGTGAGCAACTTATCATCATCTACTTGTGTGGAACCCGAGGAGGTTATTGGAACTCAGTTCCAAGCGCTATCGGTGAGCAAGAACGATCAATCTGAAGGAGGAACCTCGATTTCCTCATACAACAATGCTATCAAAGCGGTTGAGAGTACCGATACAACTGGATGGGGACGACTTGTCATTCCTATTGACAATAAAATAAAGAAGGGTCTTGGTTTTTCTGCGACCTGTACCCAGACAGCCGCCAACGATGAAAGTCTTCAACCCCTTCAAAACTTCTTCCACAGTGGAGGTTTTCTTCACCCAGTGTCTCAGACAGTTCATGCTATCAATGAGGAAGATCCCTCTGACACAGATGAAGAATGGAAGTCCTACCTTAACAAGGACGACTATATGTCTCAGGAAAAGGTGCCTATGCCTTTTGGCTTTCCTACAGAAAGTCCGAGATTTATACCAAGATCAGATGTCGAAATGATCTACGGAGATTGTGATCCGGAAGGATGCCGTGCTCCGCCAAATTCATTAGAGGAAGACACTCTGATGAAAGACAACTTTGATCACAATTACTATGGCCCAATGGATGGCCTGCCAATGTGGCAGCCTTACCCAGGAAACTTGGGGCAAGAAAGTCAGCCGAACAATGAAACTTAGCTGAGCGTCATTGAACAGAATACCTATGTCCCCGCTATGTCATGGGATCAACACTCAGGTCATTCAGAAACTACTCAACATGAAGATGAATTCGCAACGTTTGCAGGACTAGAATTCATCAACTATGCTTTTTCTGAGGTCAACGTCATCGAGAGGGATGACTCCTCCAGTTCCAAAGAAGTTTGGGACACTCTGGGACAACCAAGTGGAAAACACGACTTTATGGTCAAGTACACTGCTCCCGAAAGCTCTCGTACCAGGCTCGAAGATATCCAGTCAACTGGATGGGGAGATACAGCTGAGAGCACCAATGCTATGCAAAATGCAACAGGGGATCCTCCTACGACAATTCTGCCTGGGAAACAGATTCCAATTATCCCGCTCCACCAGAAATCAGCGTCATTTCTGAAGACAAATCAAGGAAGGTGCCAGACTTTGTGATTCACCGAGGAGTTCGCCGCCAATGGGTTACCGTCGAGGTTCCGAAGGTCGTTCGTCAGTCAAAGTAATTGCCATATTTAACCTTTCACCCTGCCCAGGTGAAACAGATGTTTTGATAGGGCTCGCTTTTTGTAAATTTCCCTCTTCGCTTTGGCCAAAGCGAGTGAGTTTTGTTTTATAGGGCTGTAGTTTCAAGATTCGACTTGTTCATTAATAAAATAACGTCGTTCTGTAATTTCCGCATTAATTGCTGTTTTCTCTTTTTGCTTTCTCAGAAAATGGTAATCCTAAAATATAATTCAAAAATAAAAAGAAGCAGTAAAACAAAAACACTGCACACACTTACATTTTCTCTATCTCTTCTAAACACGAATCATCACGTCATGCAGATTGCTTGTTTTAAACCCCGTTGAAACATACGATCCGATGCCTTCTTCCAACTTTGAGTTCCCGGTATTCGAGGCTGAAGAAGAAGTTGACAACGAAATTCCAGAAGAGATCTCCCGACTACTCAGACAAGAGGAAAGGTCCATTGAACCTCACAAAGAGCCGTTGGAAACGGTAAACTTGGGTTCAGAGCAAGAGAGAAAAGAAATCAGGATTGGGGCACTGCTCAGTCCAACTGCCAGAGAAGATCTGATAAAGCTTCTCAAAGAATTCCCCGATGTATTCACTTGGTCCTATCAGGATATGCCAGGGTTGGATACCAGCATCGTGGAACATCACTTACCGTTGAGATCAGAATGTCCGCCAGTAAAGCAAAGGTTGAGACGCACTCACCCGGACATGGCCATCAAAATCAAAGAGGAGGTACAGAAATAGATTGACGCGGGTTTCCTTGCTACATCTGAATATCCTCAATGGTTAGCCAACATCGTACCCGTTCCCAAAAAGGATGGAAAGGTCAGAATGTGTGTTGATTACAGAGATCTAAACAAGGCAAGTCCAAATGATGACTTTCCTTTACCACACATTGACATGCTGGTTGACAGCACATCAAAGTTCAAAGTATTCTCCTTCATGGATGGATTCTCGGGCTATAACCAGATCAAAATGGCGCCGAAAGACATGGAGAAAACTTCATTCATTACCCCACGGGGTACCTTTTGTTACAAGGTAATGCCGTTCGGTTTGAAGAATGCCGGGGCAACCAATCAAAGGGCCATGACTACTCTGTTTCATGACATGATACACAAAGAAATCGAGGTATATGTCGATGATTTGATTGCAAAATCAAGAACAGAGGAGGAGCACGTTGAACATCTATCAAAATTGTTCGAACGTCTAAGAAAATTCAAGCTCCGCTTGAATCCTAACAAGTGCACCTTCGGTGTCCGTTCAGGGAAATTACTAGGGTTCATCGTCAGCCAGAAAGGAATTGAAGTTGATCCTGACAAGGTCAAGGCCATTCAAGAAATGCCTTCTCCGAAAACTGAAAAACAAGTCAGAGGATTCCTGGGACGTTTGAACTACATCTCCAGATTCATATTCCTCATGACCACGACGTGTGCGCCGATTTTCAAATTACTCAAAAAGAACCAGGATTGCATTTGGTCAGAAGATTGCCAAACCGCCTTCGACAGTATCAAGGAATATCTGTTGAATGCTCCGATTCTATCACCTCCAGTGAAAGGGAGACCACTGATCATTTACCTCACAGTTCTAGAGGACTCAATGGGATGTGTACTTGGCCAACAAGACGAAACCAAAAGGAAAGAGTCTGCCATTTACTATTTGAGCAAGAAATTCACCGACTGCGCGGTACACAATGCTTGAGAAAACTTGTTGCGCTTTGGCTTGGGCAGCCGAACGTCTTCGCCAGTACATGATTCGTCATACTACTTGGTTGGTCTCCGAAATGGATCCAATCAAGTACGTTTTCGTAAAACCTGCTCTCACGGGAAGGATTGCCCGTTGGCAGATGTTACTATCAGAATATGACATAGAGTACCATGCTCAGAAAGCCGTTAAAGGAAGTATTTTAGCCGATTATTTGGCTCATCAACCGATTGACGATCAAGAATCAATCGGGTTTGACTTCCCAGACGAAGATGTCATGTATCTAAAGATGAAAGATTGCGATGAACCGCTACCCAGTGAAGGGCCAGAACCAGGTTCCCAGTGGGGACTTATCTTTGACGGAGCAGTCAATCATTATGGAAACGGAGTTGGGGCAATCATTGTTACCCCTCAGGGTTCCCACATTCCTTTCACTGCCAGACTTAAGTTCAAATGTATGAACAACGAGGCCGAATACGAAGCATGTATCATGGGTCTCGAAGAAGCGATTGATTTAAGGATCAAAAACTTGGACGTATACGGCGACTCAGCCTTGGTTATTAACCAGATAAAAGGAGATTGGAACACATACCAATCAGGATTGATTCCTTACAAAGACTATGCAAGGAGGTTGTTACCCTTCTTCAATAGAGTTGACTTTCATAATATCCCTCGTGATGAGAATCACATGGCTGATGCATTAGCCACACTCTCTTCCATGATTAGTGTAGGTCGATGGAATGACATACCTAAGATCGACATCATGCGCCTTGAACGGCCCGCCTACATCTTCGTGATTGAAGCAGTCATAGACGACAGACCTTGGTATCACGATATCAAATGCTTCCTTCAAAAACAAGAGTACCCACCTGGGGCACTCAGAAAAGATAGGAAAACCCTCAGAAGATTGGCTGGAAACTTCTTCCTGAGCGGTGACACTCTTTATAAGAGAAATTTTGACATGGTATTGCTCCGATGTGTGGACAGACCAGAAGCAGACATGCTCATGAAAGAAATTCATGAAGGATCCTTTGGCACTCATGCCAACGGACACACAATGGCGAGAAAAATTCTCAGGGCCAGGTACTATTGGTTGACAATGGAATCCGACTGCTACCAGTACATGAGGAGGTGTCACAAATGTCAGATATACTCCGACAAAATTCATGTACCGCCATCACATCTCAAAGTTCTCTCTTCCCCATGGCCATTTTCCATATGGGGAATCGATATGATTGGCTTGATCGAACCTAAGGCTTCAAACGGACATCGGTTCATCCTGGTAGCCATTGACTATTTCACCAAGTGGGTCGAAGCAGCGTCATTCGCCAATGTAACCCGACAAGTGGTGGTCCGATTTATCAAAAACAATATCATCTGCCGTTATGGTGTTCCAAGCGAGATCATTACTGATAATGGATCTAACTTGAACAATAAGATGATGAAGGAGTTGTGTGCAGAGTTCAAGATCGAACACCATAACTCATCTCCCTACCGACCCAAGATGAACGGAGCGGTAGAAGCAGCTAACAAGAACATCAAGAAGATCGTTCAAAAGATGGTTGTAACTTACAAAGATTGGCACGAAAGGCTACCCTTTGCTCTTCACGGTTATCGAACATCTGTCCGCACTTCAACAGGGGCAACCCCTTTCTCTCTAGTATATGGCATGGAAGCAGTGCTCCCCATAGAAGTAGAGATCCCATCAATCCGGGTATTGATGGAAGCTAAGCTCACTGAAGCTGAATGGTGTCAAAGTCGACATGACGAACTGAACCTGATCGAAGAGAAGCGAATCACGGCACTATCCCACAGTCAGTTATATCAACAGAGAATGAAAAGGGCGTTCGACAAAAAGGTTCGACCGCGTATCTTCAGAAAAGGAGACCTTGTGCTCAAGAAGATACAATCATTTCTCACTGATTCTCGGGGCAAATGGACCCCAAATTATGATGGCCCCTATGTGGTCATGAAAGCTTTCTCAGGCGGCGCCTTGAGACTTGCAACCATGGACGGAGAGAAATTTGCCTATCCCACGAATGTTGATATAGTCAAGAAATACTTCGCCTAAAACTAAAACTAAAAAAAAAATGTCTCGGTGGATTGAAAACCCGAAAGGGCGGTCCAGGCAAAAGTTAGAGACATGAAAAGAATCATCCCGATGGATTGGAAATCTCATAGTACAATCCAGGCAAAAGTTAGGGATAATGGCAAGTAACTATGTTCAACAGGGGCAAGTCCCTCAGCAGCAGTTGCATCATCTATCGGAGGAAATCTCCAGTTAAAGGTCATCTTCGACAGAAGCTCAGGATGTCCCGAATTCAAAGTTGGTAGAAGAATAGTGGTCGTTATGTTTCAACGTAGCCCTTTTCCCTGTAAATTACCATTTTCTAACTTTGTAAATACTCTTTGGAATCACGCGTTTGGCTGATCTCCATCTTATCAATAAAATTTGAGCCCTTGTGCTTTTGTTTGTAATTCTTTACTTGTTTTAGCTTTACAGAACGACGTTGTTTAAACTTAATCAGCGATTCTTGAAATAAAACAAAAATAAATTTACTTGTTAAACTTTTTCTGCTTTTAAATTAAAGATGGCATTTCTTTTGACTGTTGAACATCAGAAGAACATCGATCGCTTCTCCCGAAGTAAGCGAACTTCAAAGTGCAGAATCAAAGTACTCCTTCTTGACCAGTACTCCTGAATGAAGGATCAATAATGTCAGAGACCATGTTTTGTCTGACATCCTCGGCTGAGTTCTCATCTCCTAAGCCCGATCAACATAGCTCCCAATGGGACTATCTCTCCTAAGCAAGGTGGAATTGCTATTTTGAACCAACGGTACTTCTTCACCCCACGATGGCCGAGTATCCAATTGTGTTCATCCATTAGTCTGTATGTCGCGTCTGTTTTGTCAGCATATACATACGTACTTCATGCATTTTTGATTTGCATTTACATTTCATATTGCATCGTTATCACTCTAGCCGGTCTTGTCCCCTAGTGGTAAACAGTTTTCTCAATCGAGTTTGTCAGTTCCTTCCTCGTCAGGAAGTGTTGCGTCTGCACAATCTCGCCACCAGTGTATCTTTAGATCAGAGTCGGCACTTGGCCACTTTGATAACTTGAACCTCTGAAAAGCCAGAGAAAACTTTTAATAAACATCACTCTTCGCCATTGAAGATGATATCCTTGCTTTCCCGGATTAAGGAAAATCCACAGAGAAAACCTCGTGATCAGAGATTCGGCAGCACGCCAGTTTTGCTCCGAAAAACCACTGATGAGAAGGTCATTGACACCTCAAAATTGGATCCCATCATATGGCATTTCTCCGGGAAGATCCCGAGAAAAGTATGATGTAACCCCAAACAAAAAAAGTCTCTCAAGAGACTCGCTTTCCCCAGTAGAATCGACAAATGGCGTCTTCAACGGAGAAGTTTGTACAACTCTACAATTCAGACGAATGGGTTCCCCAGCAAGTCTGACATCAAATCTTTTCCCACTCAAATGGCGTCTCCCCAGGAAAATTCGGCGAGAAGTTTGAGGGAAAACCGCTACTAATAGAGTCCCTTGTCAATAAAGTTTATTGACAAAAGAAACTAAGACCAGTTCCTTGGTAGGAAACCAGGATCGAGGGGAAGTTTATTTCTGAAACTTAGACCAGTTCCTTGGTAGAAAACCAGGATCGAGGGGAAGTTTATTTCTGAAACTTAGACCAGTTCCTTGGTAGAAAACCAGGATCGAGGGGAAGTTTATTTCAAAAGAAACTAAGACCAGTTCCTTGGTAGGAAACCAGGATCGAGGGGAAGTTTATTAAAGAAACTAAGACCAGTTCCTTGGTAGGAAACCAGGATCGAGGGGAAGTTTATTTCAAAAGAGACTGAGACCAGTTCTTGGTAGGAGACCAGGATCGAGGGGAAGTTTACCTTTTCTAAGCATCATTGCTTAGCTAAAGAAGATGAATGCGTAAGCTACCATTCATAACCACCATCAAAATTTTAGATATTCCGATATTTAATCCTCTTGCACCCCGAATGCCCGAACACCTTCGTCATTCACACCTTCGGGTCCAAGAAGATTAAATAGGGGCGTCTGTAATACCCCAAATTTTGACCACTTAGATTTCCCATCATTGTGAAAATCATCATCACAATATGGGGGAGCCATCTTGCCTCATTAGTCTCCCCAAAGATGGGTGAGCATCCACTACAATCAAAATTAGGGTTTCAAGCCCTCTCTAAGTGCTTAGACAAAGGATCAATCAAGAAATGACATGATATTCAACTTGTCTAATCTCTCAAACATCCTCAAAGGATCAAAAGGACTTATACTTCAAGGATTAAGAACAAAGCTGCTCCCTTCTAGGTGGATCAAGTCTCAAGATCGACAGTGTCACCAAATTAGGGTTTTGGTCGACCAGGGCCTCCAGATGGAAATTTTCATCTGGGCACAAGGCAATGACCCAAAACATAACCTAATATACTTCATGGAACCTCATGAACCCATGCATCAAGTCAATTTTGCCTCAGGGGATGCATTCATCAAAAATCAGGAATTAGGGTTTCTTGACCTAATTCACCCCTAAGTTGACTTTTGGGACAAACCATGATCCAAGACCTCAAGACATGATTTGAGGGTCTCTAATATACCATATTGATCCATTTGGAACAATGGATTGATCCAAGAAGCTTGAGCAACAAGTCTCAATTTCATCTGCACCACAATTAGGGTTTTAAGAGAAAAGTCAACTGTAACTTTGACTTTTGACCAGGACATGCTCCCAAACCCTAATACATGATTTAATATACCCTATGACACCCATGGAACATGTCCATCAAGTTTGATTTAGGTCAAGGACATGATTTCCTAAAAAATTGTACAGTTTGGAATTCATCTGATAAAAAGTCAACTGTGCACAAAAGTCAACTTTGACTTTTTGAGATTTTTCACCAAAATGGTTTTTTAACCCTAAAATGATGTTAATGTATGATTTGAATCATCATTCATCAAGAAAAATCAAGAAAAGTGAGATAACTTGTAAAAGGGGTAACCATAAAACTTAGAAATTTTTCTAAGTTAAAAATAAAGTGGCAAAGGTACCAACTTTGGAGGACCATAACTCCTAAACCACAAGGCGATTTTTTCTCATCCAAAGATGGATTTGTAGCCCTCATTATCACCTACAAAAACTTCAACTACAAGTCATTCCAATTCATTAAGGATTTTGAGTTATGGAGTGATCAAAGTGGCTGAAAAGTGAAAATGTCACTTTTTCCAACACTTAGTGAAATTTTCACTAAGTCAGATTCTGCCTCACTTTTTGCCAAATGTAGGGGGATTTTTCACTTGGAATCAAAAGAGATCAAAACCAAACTTGTTCAAATAGTTGTTGTATCATGTAAGAGCTTTCCAAAATGGCCAAGAACATTGCCAAATTCAACCTACACCATGAGATACAACATTGCCAAGTTGCCTTGCTGAAATCTGTCAAGGCAAGGCAGAATTTGCAACTTTGGTCGATTTGCCAAAATCAGCCAAATTCAATTGCTCCTATCCACTTGGACACCTCAGAGGATTGAATCTAAAGGGGACAATCACTGAGCCAAGTCTCCAAAGTCCATGGAACAAGAAATAGCATGTTGAACCTAGAATGGCCAAAATAGGGACAAGACTTCAAATTTGGAATGAGGCATTCAATGGAACCATCAAGGTGGGATGGACTGAGCCATTCTCATCTGAAATCAGTCAAGACTTATCCAAGACCAAGGGAACCAAAGCTCTGTGCCCTAACCTCTAGTCAATGGCTAGAGGAGACTTGGATTTTCATTTGCCAACATTGGCCAAACCTACTTACCAGCTGCCATGCACTATTCCTTGCAAAACAAACTTGCTCTACTATAAATAGAGCTCAATTGTGGTCAGTTTGAGTACACCAAAGCCATCTAACAGATGCTTTCCTCAAAATATCTTCTTTCACTCCAATTTTGCCTTCTAAGGCAAGTCACTATCGGGTTTTGAGTTTGAGAGCAATTCCAATCAAACCAATCACTCACACACCTCACATACATCACATATGAGCTGATTAAACACTTAGATTACTTCTGAAACATCAATTTCACAAAATCACCAGCTGGTTGCTCAAGGTCTTAACCAAAGTGCAGCTGAGATGCCACAAAATGATCCAGCCAATTTCAATCAAGTCCAACCATCCAAACACAATCCATAGGGTGTAGGGAAGCTGTTCAGATCATCACCACTCATCTGTAACACCTCCAAATCAAAAATCACTTTGAACTTGCTGTCACGACTTGGAGGTAAGCACATACTTTGTCATCTCTCAATCTATGCATATTTCCTCGCACAATAATTTGGCCATATGTTCATAATCATGCATGGAATGTTTTCCCTCAATTAATTGCATTGTTTGAATCGTGTATCAAAAATCCTAGCCTTCATGCAGAAATTAGGGTTCTTGAGGTCTCTTCGTGATTTCTTGTTGTATGTTTAATTTAAATGAAATTAAAGTACATAGACATGATCGTGAGGTTGAGGCGAGCATAATGATATGTGGATTGCATGATATGATTACGTATTCATGGAGATTGGATAGAAAATGCAAATCTGAGAAACCAAGAACACGCGCGTGTTCTTCAGCTGTTCTTGGCGCCTTTTTTGAATTTTCAAATATTTGAATTTTGTGATTTTTCTTTAATTGATTCAAAAATTAATTTCTCTCTGAGTTTTAATGATTTTGAGTTGATTCTTTTTTTAATAATTCACAAAAATGTTAAAATATTTAATTTTCCCAAAAAATCCCAAAAATATTATTTATTTCATATAATTGATATTTTTGCAAAGAATTAATATTTTAATTGTTTTTGGCATTTTAAATATTTTTTCTACATTGATTTTGCAACTTTTAATGCTTTCTAATTATTTTGTAGGTCAATACTTAATTTTTGAAGCATTAATCCAAGATCACAATTTGTTTTCCATGTGTTAAACAATTTTTGATCATTTTAATTGAATTTTTATTCAATTAAATACATTTTGAAAACAAATTAGGGTTTTGGATTAATTCAACCCTCATAAATCATTTTCAAAACTCTTTGGGCCTCTTGAGAGAGTGTAAGACCCATCCCCCCTTGTACAAAAACCTTTTGGGCCTCACTCATTGTATAAGTCCCTCTGTACAAGTAAACGGCGCGATCGTCGCCCGTTTAAAAGTAAAAATCATCTGGGCCTCTCCTTGAGCTATAAGACCCATTCAAAACACTTTGGGCCTCTATTAGAGTGTAAGACCCAATCCCCCTTTTAACCAAAACATTTTGGGTCTCACTTATTGTATAAGTCCCTCTGCGTTAAAAGAAAACCTCGGCGCGATCGCCATTTTTAAACGAAAAATCAATTGGGCCTACCCTCGTGTTATAAGCCCCACTCTTTTCTTTAAACCTTTTTGGGCCTCTTGAGAGAGTGTAAGACCCATCCCTTTGTACAGAAAACCATTTTGGGCCCCAGTCACTTGTATAAGTCCCTCTGTACAAATTCAAACAGTGCGCTCACTGATAAAACCCTGGGCCTCTCCTTGAGCTGTAAGCCCCAAACCTTTCTTTTTCAAAGCACTTTCTCCTTTGATTTTGAATATACTGTTGTTTTCAATCTTTCTTTGTTGAACAACTAACCAAACAGCATGGAAGCACTCCAACCGAGTAAGTGGTTATCGCTTTCATTTACCGCTTTCATATGTATATAACTGTATTGTGGGGCTGCTCACTGTAAGTCTCCTTTCATAAACTCATATCTACTGTGTAATAATAGTATAGATATTTCGAGTTTCCCCGGCTACTACGTCTAGAATTATGTGACACCGTTTCATTTATTCGTAGAAATAGACGCCTAGATCCCCAATAGGAGCACCAGATACAGTCTTCTCTTCGGCTGTCCTCCTTAGGAATCGTCAAGAAGCTCTACTCCCCAAGATGAATGTATTCTCCGTGAATGGCATCTTTGAGTTTCTTCCAAATTCTCGAACTTTCCTGACTTGATCTATTCCTTGTGGATAGCTTGCCTTGAATGTCTCGGGGTTTGGGTACCCACTACGGTCATAATCTTGGACCTTAACTAAGGAACCCTCTTTAAAGGTTAAACGTCACTGGATAGTAAACCTCGCACATTTACCAGTGGTTTTTATCTTTAAAAGAGTTATCTCTCCTAATGGAAAGGAGATGATAGACCCACAGGCTTCTTAAAAGCATCGGCCTCCTCTTGGGCATTATTCAAGGACACTACGGCTTCTTAGAAGTATTCACAGCCTCCTCTTAGGCTTCGTATAATGATCTCTTCCTCCGGGAATGATAGCCTCCTCTTGGGCTTCGTACAAGGACCCGTCGGCTTCTTAAAAGTTTCCAGCCTCCTCTTGGGCTTCGTACAAATTGTCCCGACGACCTCCTAGAGGTATAGGAACAGAACCTAGTCATCCTAATAGAACAGTCCTTTCATAGAGTCTACTACTGTTTCTCAAAACATAGTACAAAAGATAAAACTCTAGACACGGACAGTCTAACTTCCTTGAGTCTCAAAAGACATTCTCAAGAGCCCCCTTCATTAAATAGGAAGGAAACCCGCAGACTCGGACAGTCTCAATACCCTTTGGATTTCCAGTTTCCCCAAAGAAGAGGAAACAACCCCGATCCTCAGATCTAACCCACGAGTACAGTGATGCTCATATAAGAACTGATTTTCTCTTTCAAAATCAGTATACTGGACCTGTCACTTAACTGACATAGCCTCCCCTTGGGCTTTGTACGATGACTCTCCCTAGCGGAGTCAAACAACTTTTAGCCTCCATCTCGGGCTTTGTACGAGATACAAAAAGGTCCTTATTGAGCCAAACAAACAATCGCCTCCATCTCGGGCTTTGTACGAGATACAAAAAACACTCTCTTGTTGAGTATAAAGGATCCTCTTGTAGGATTAACCCCTTTTAGCCTCTCTCTCGGGCTTCGTACGAGACACCAAGACTCCATCGTCGGGTCAAAAACTTTTAGCCTCTCTCTCGGGCTTTGTACGAGACACAAAATAGCCTCCTCTTAGGCTTTGTATAATGATTTTCCTAACGGAAATTAGCCTCCTCTTAGGCTTTGTATAAGAAAACCACTGGTTGATCCAATCAACCTTTTAGCATCAAAGCTGTACCTCGTTCACAGTACACAAACATCAACAACTCCTTTCCCTTCATCTAATCGCTGTAAGCGGCAAGCCTCTAGATCATCTATATCCACGCCACTGTCCCTCTTTTAGCATGAGAAATTCCTAAGGAAAGATGGCATTGCTCTACACTGAGTTAAAGTCTTCTCCTTCAGGTTAAAACCCTTTCTTCGAAAATTATGGCATTGCTCGGATCCGCGTATCCCAGTTAAAGTAATTCTCCTTCTCCCCTCTTTAGAGATGACAAATTCTCTCTAAAGCCGAGGTCCTTCAGCTTCACATCTTGGGCTTTGAACAAGACACAAATAGACCTTTCAGCTTCACATCTTGGGCTTTGAACAAGATACAAACCACCTTTCGCTTCACGTCTTGGGCTTTGAACAAGACACCAAAAACCAATTTCCTCCCATAGAATAGGAGGAACTACGAACGCTCTGATTTCCCTGTTTCGGTAAACGGGAATACATAGGCATAAGATCGAAAGAAAAGATCTTAGCGAGCACAATCAACTAAAAAAACCAAATCCCATATCTCCATCAATCAAAAGCAGTAATTCAAAAGCATCAGTCCTAACATCCTAATCCTTGTACCCCGCCAGAAACCTTCTGCCCAGGTAAAAAAGAAAGAAAACCGTATTGGCGAAAATACAAATAACCAGTACAAAGGCCCCCCCACATTGATAGCATTCGTAACCTAACAGACCGCTGTTTAAACTCAGTATGCAAAGCAGGGTTAATTGGAGACATCTATTTCCCTTCCTTATTCAGCTCACAATAGGATAAAAAATGAATCGACCTGTAGTCAAAGCTCAAACCGCAGAGAGCGACCAGCGCTTAAGAACCGCGTCCAAAATCGCTCGCTACACCCTTATGCAAGATGCAATGTAATGCTTGATGTTTTGTTTTTTTTTTCTATGCTTGAATGAAATGCAATGAAATGAAAGCTCATGCTAAATGATATGAAGAAATGAGAGGGAAATTTTTTGGGTATTACACTAGGCTAGTGCTAAATAAATAGGTACTAGACGTCGATACCAAGGATACCGTAATGACACATATTCGCATTTCGCGAACGAAAACTCCCCCTATGAAAACCAATCCGAATCATGCAATTATAACTCGACCTACACTCATTGTTCTTTTTCTCCTCTTTTCATTCTAGCGCAATCACATTAAGCCCGTTATACCCACACGCACATGGTAAGTAAACCTGTTAGTGGTTAATGATCTCGTTATTAATTATTTAAAAATTTTTCTTCTTTTTCTTTTCTTGATTTTTCGAATTTAAAGAGTCTGTCCCGTTGGGCTAAATGGTCGGGCGAGGACCACCAAACATAGAGGGAACTTATCCTTTCATTCATTTTTCTCTATAAATATTCTCGATTCAATTTTGAGATCATACACATATTTGCATCGGTTACTTACTTAGTGTGTGCATTAGGATGGTGTTGACTACTAGTATAAACTACTTAAGAGGCTACTTCAAAAACTTAGAACTCAAGGTCTAGGCATAATGATTACACAAATCGATGTCACATATTTAGGGAGTTTAGGGTGTTAGGACGGTATCGATGTTATCGAAACCTTCCTAAGTCTATATAACATAGCCTAAAAATGAGAAACAACCTATACTTTTGGAGTGCCATGCCATTGAATCAGAATAATTTTTTTTCATTAGGGGTCGAATCTAAGGGAGTTTCCTAACAAGAGAAAAGAATATCATGCAATATGACTCATCAACACATGTATGACTAGACCAAATACACAAACAGTAAATATAAACAACTTAATCTAAAAGAAACTAACTCAGTAAAAAATGAAAAATAAAACGGAAAAAAAGTAAAGCAGTAAAGCTCTACCCCAACACTTGAACCAAACATTATCCCCAGTGTTTCAGTGCAAGGTTGAAAAAGGAGCGGATAAAACCTGGTAGATGGCTCAGTGTCGGCCTCGGCCTCTGTGACGTCAAATACCCCCTCTACTGTACGCGGGGTGGGGTACATGCTGCATATACTCCCTCATGTCCGATACCTCCATGCACAATCTGTTCATCTGCTCGATGAGGTCACCCATGTTATGCTTAGTCCTGTCAGCATAGTAAAGCTGCTGCTCTCAAATCTAGTGGGTGGTGGCCATCATCTCCTCCCGCAGTCTCTATATACTCTTAAGTAGCAAGTCACGCTCCGTAATTCCAACGCAAGGGCTATGGATTCAATCAGCCCTCCAATGCATATGAGACCTCCTACCCTAACACTAATAGACTGAAAGTGTGCTAATAGGAATGGTGTTGGGTTAACTGGTGTCTGTGATAGTGCACAATAAATAAAGAAAAGGTTATTCGAGTTCACCTTTCCATTGTTCTCCCGACCGAAAATGATGTTGGCTAAAATACGGTGTAGGCACCGAATGGCCGAGTTGTGGATAACGGTGGCCTTTATGCCTTCCCAATTAGCGGTGGCTTGGCCAGTGATTTGATGCCAAAAACCAAGAGCATTGGCCCTCCAATCGCTCTCTAAAGGGGCTTCTCAAGCAAAGCCATCTTCATGAGGGAACTGAAACATGTTGGCCATCTGTTCTTGATTAAATGTGTAGTCTTGGTTGAACATTCTAAAATAGACCGTGCCTACAGTGCGTGAACCTCCTATAGGGGTGGCATATCTAAATGTGCTTAGGAACTCATAAGTAAGCCTAACATAAGTAGGACTAGTCAGTGAACAGAAATAAGCCATTCCTAAGTTACCAAGCATCCAGTTAACATTATCAATTAAACCTAAGTCACGAAGGGCAGCATTATCGGGATACCTCATTGCCGCGACATCCCTCTTGAAAAGTTTGTGGTACTTCGTCCTTTGATTTTCGCCCTCAATACCTTCTGCGAAGGTGATATCCAAATAGTCAACCTCTGTCCTTGGTCTCTCTGCTCCTGGAGGCAAGGTGAAAGGGAAAATAAGAGAGTTGGAAGGAATGGGTAAGGATTTGGGAAAAGTGAAGAATGAGTAGAATTGTTTTTGAGTTAGAATGTGAGTAGGTTATGGTGTTTTATGGTGAATGTAGTGAAGTTTGAAGGTTAGGGGTTAAATAAGTGAATGAGTGGAGAGTAGAGCAAGAGTTTATGAGGTTTAAATGAGGGTAGTTTGAAAAAACATGCAAGAGAAGTTTTTAAAAACGAAACTGTCTCTCAGACTGATATGGCGACTGCGTTTAGGTTAATGGTGAACGCCATTAGCTTAAAACGTTACTTTTCAAAAATCCGGCTAATGGTGAATGCCATTAACATATTGGCGACCGCCATTTGCTTTAAATGCGTGAAAAATAAACTCAGGCTAAAAAATAGTGATTATTTTTTCAATTTTTTTGTTGTTAAGGCTAGAATTTTGCTAGTTGAGTTGATTTTTGCACATGGCCTTAATCGGGATCATAAAAAAGTAATTGAAACGAAAAGAAATACACGAGAGATGAATAAATGAAAATTTTAACTAAGCTCAAAAATATTAACCAAGCTCAAAAATAAAATAAAACGAACAACCAAAAGGGAAATTGCATTAACTAAAACATAATGAAATTGAAACATAGGTTCACGTCGATAACTCGACGATAATGTAAACATAATACAAAAAACAATGAAAAGAAATCCTGATGAAAATAAAAATTCCTAACTAAAAAGCATGGAAACATTCCTTCCCCCACACTTAAATAAAGCAGTGACCTCACTGTCAAAGTGCAAGGCAGGAATAACAGAAGTCGGTACAATAAAACAACACTAGCCATTACGGCATCTCACATTAAGCTCGAAGAAACGCCTCATGGAATAAATCTGCTAGAATAAATGGTCGGACTGCTTACTAGAAACATCCATAAATCCAAGAAAATCTACGCGCAAGGTGGTGAGCTCTCCTCTAAGTGTAGCAATTTCCATCCTGAGGGCATTAATTGCGGCAACATGATCACTGGAAGGCTCTGCGTAAATACCAGAGGCGAGTGAAGCAGCATCACATGAAATGGAATTTCTATTCTCATAAGTCTGAGGGGTATTAGGTGGAGTGGGTGACTCACTCTGGCCCTCCAAATTGTATAGCCAATTATTCCTGTTGTGTACACTTGTCTTCTCATGGTTAGGTAGTGTAAAATTGTATACCACTTAGTTATCAATTAGCATTTCAAACTCTAATGGTCCCAGATTTACAATGATGCCACAATTAAAACAAAAGTTGATATGCATGAGACAGATACCTCCTAAAGCATGTAAACAGTTAATGGGGTATCTTAGGCCAATGGCAGCAACAATCATAGTAACCAATCCCCCTACAAGGATAGTACCATGGGTCTCTCGAGCAATCCTATCTAGATTTGCTAACATAAAAGTAGCAACATTCACGGGTCTACCTTGGGAGGCACATTACATGATAAATAACTCGTCTCTAGATACTGATGTAATGTTTTCCTCTTTACCAAATAGTGTGTGGGCTATGATTTTATGGAAGTAGCGGATAACAGGGTTGTGGATGTTTTTGGAAAACATAGAATTAGGCCCGGGATGGTAGTTTCCGGTTATATTACCCCAGAAGAACTCAAGGTCAAGATCCGTAAAGGCATCTTCCTGAGCTATGGTAAACACATATGGGCCATTAGGGAATCCTAATAGGTGAGCCATCTCACGGTGTGTGTGTGTAACGGTACTTTGTCCCAAAAAGTCTGAAGGTAGTCAGGCCTCTCTTAAATCCTAACCCTCTGTTAGGATCATAGAAAAGGGAACTCAAGAACTCAAGAACTCAAGAACTCAAGGGTTAGCCTACGTGTTGTACCCCAAATTTTACCCCTTAGATGTCATAACATCTTGCATTTGCATTTAGATTCAATCATTTGTGCATTATTATCTAATCACCATATCTGGCTAGTTTGTTCTTTTATGTAAAAAACAGGGTTTGCACAAAGTCTCCTAAGCCAAACTCTCACATGATTCAAGGTCTCCTAAGACACTCTTTGGTTCCAAACAATCATCACAGGTGTTCACTAACTGAGTGAGTATGATACCTTGAGCCACAAGTTCATCTGACCCCAGATTAGGGTTTTGACTGAGGTTTGATTTGTAAGATTTTGATCCCCAAAGTAAAGCATTCAAGTTTTTCTCCATCATGGCATGTCTAATTGTGGAGCTAGGGCATGAGAAATCAAGTCTTGAGAGGTTTTCTTGCAAAGAGGGCAATGCTTGGCCCTGGAAACTTTCTAAGTGTGGAAAATTAACTTCTTGTGCAAAATTGGGAAAGCCGTAACTTTCAAACCACACATCCAAATTGAGTGACTCAAATCTCAAATGGAAGCTCTTTCCATGATCTTCAAAGTGTATTAGAGGACCCTCTTTCAAAAAATGCATGGTTTTTAAGTTATGAGACTTGGAAGACAATATGACTTAGGGACTTGGTGAAATTTTCAACATTTTCACTCTATTTTTCATCCAACTTTAACTCAATTTCTCACCTACTTCCAAGCTTCAAATAAAAAATCTTTGGACATGAAAGATGTTTCTTATTCTTCAAGCTTTTCAAGCATGTGTAGAACTCCTCATTTGGATAACCCAATCTCAAGTTATGATGTCCTAAAGTTGGTTATTTCAAGTTGTGAATTTTTCATAACTTAATTTTTTCTAAGTTTCTTGGACAACTCTTTGTATCTAACTGTAGCGAGCGATTTTGGACGTGGTTCTTAAGCACTGTCGCTCTGGGGTACTACAGGTTGATTCATTTTGTATCCTATTGAAGCTGATGAAGGAAGGGAAATAGATGTCTCAAACTAACCCTGCTTGCATACCGAGGTTAAACAGTCAAAACTGTTGGTTTATAGATGCGGTTTTAGTTCGTGGGCCTCTCTCTGCTTATTTTGTTCAGAACGAATTATTGGGACTGTTCATGGGGAATTTGTTGGGATACTGTACTAGATTGGCTGGAGGTAGGGGACTTTGGGGTTTTTTGATTAGTGTGCTCGCTAAGATTCTTTTTCAATCTTATGCCTACGTATTCCCGGGATAAGGAAATCAGAGCGATCGTAGTTCCTCCTATTCTATGGGAGGAAATGGTGTTTTGGTGTCTTGTTCAAAGCCCAAGACATGAAGCTAAAGGTGGTTTGTATCTTGTTCAAAGCCCAAGATGTGAATCTGAAGGGTCTATCTGTATCTTGTTCGAAGCCCAAGATGTGAAGCTAAAAGGGTGTTGACTTTAGAGAGAATTTGCCATCTCTAAGGGGGGTATTTGGTATGTTTGTCACAACTGTTGGGTGACTGATTATAAAGGAGAATTACTTTAATTGGGATATGTGAATCCAGCAATGCCATAATTTCCTTTATAGGGGATTTTTAACCTGAAGGAGAAGACTTTAACTCAGTGTAGAGCAATGCTATCTTTCCTTAGGAATTCCTCATGCTAAAAGAGGGACAGTGGCATGGACAGCTTCCCTAGGTGCTATGGAGTGTGTCTGGATGCTTGGAGTGGATTGAATTGAGCTGGAACTTGATTTGGCACCTCAACTGCAAATCTGTCAAAGGCTTGAGAAGTTGGCTGGTGATTTTGTGATTTTGGTGTTCCAGATGTTATGTGAGTGTTTGGATCACTTCTATATGATGTTTATGAGGTGTGTGTGTGATTGGTTTGATTGGAATTTCTCTCAAACTCAAAACCCGATAGTGACTTGCTTTGGAAGGCAAATTTGGAAGTGAGAAGGTGATTTTGAGGAAAGCATCTGTTCGATGGCTTTGGTATACTCAAATTGATCCCAAATGAGCTCTATTTATAGTAGAGCAAGTTTGTTTTGCAAGGAATAGTGAATGGCAACTGCTGCATAGGTTTGGCCAATGTTGAGCAATGAGAATCCAAGTTTCCTCTAGCCATTGACTAGAGGTTAGGGCACAGGCTGCTGGTTCCCTTGGTCTTGGATAAGTCTTGACTGAATTCAGTTAGCAATGGCTCAGTCCATGCCACCTTGGTGTATGCATTGAATGCTCCAATCCAAAATTGGAGTCTTGTCCCTCTTTTAGGCAATTCTAGGTTTGGCATGCTATTTTTGGTTCCAAAGACTTGGGAGGCTTGGGATCAGAGTTGGTTCCTCCTTGGCCCCCCCTTGAGGTGTTCAGATGGATAGAGTTGCTTGGAATTGCACAAATTTGGCAAATCGAGCAAAACTCCAAAATCTGCCTTGCCTTGACAGTTTTCAGCAAGGCATGTTGCCATTGTCATATCTCATGGCTCAAATGGAATTTGATGGAGTTCTTGGCCATTTTGGAAGGCCCTCATATGATACAACAACTGTTTGATCATAATTGGTTTTGATACTTTTTGGATCCAAGTGAAAATTGCCCCTACATTTGGAAAAAAGTGAAGGTAGATTCTGACTTAGTGAAAATTTCACTAAGTGTTGGAAAAAAGTCACATTTTCACTTTTTTGTGATTTTGATCATTCAATAACTCAAAATCCATGGGGAATTGGAATGAGTGGTAGTTGAAGCTTTTGTAGAGTGCCATGAGAGCTACAAATCCAGCTTTGGATGGGGAAAAATGGCCTTGTGGTTTAGGAGTTATGATCTTCCATAGTTGGTACCCTAGCCATTTTGTTCCATAACTTAGAAAAATTTCTAAGTTTTTTATGGTTACCCCTTTTACAAGTTATCCCACTTTTCTTGATTTTTCTTGATGAATGATGATTCCAATCACACATTAACATCATTTTAGGGTTAAGGAACCATAATTGTGAAAAATCTCAAAAAGTCAAAGTTGACTTTTGTGCACAGTTGACTTTTTATCAGATGAACTCCAAACTGTGCGATCCTCTATGAAATCAAGTCCTTGAGCTAAATCAAACTTGATGGATTAATTTCATAGGTGTTATAGGGTGTATTGAATCATGTCTTAGGGTTTGGGAGCATGTCCTGGTCAAAAGTCAAAGATATAGTTGACTTTTTCTACGAAACCCTAACTGTGGTTCAGATGCAACTGAAACTTGTGAATCAAGCTTCTTGGATCAATCCATTGTTGCAAATGGATCAATGTGAAGTATTTGAGACCCTCAAATCCCCTCTTGAGGTCTTGGCTTATGTTTTGTCCCAAAAGTCAACTTAGGGGTGAATTAGGTCAAGAAACCCTAATTCCTGATTTTTTATGAATGCCTCCCCTGAGGTAAAATTGACTGGATGATTGGGTTTATGATGTCCCTTAGAGCATCATAGGTTATGCTTTGAAGCATTGGCTCATGCCTAGAGGAAAATTTCCATCTGGAGGCCCTGGTCGACCAAAACCCTAATTTGGTGACACTGTCGATCGTGAGGCTTGATCCACCTAGAAGGGAGAAGTCTTATGCTTAATCCTTGAAGTGGGAGTCCTCTTGATCCTTTGTGGGTGTTTGAGAGGCTAGACAAGTTGAAGATCATGTCATTTCTTGATTTATCCTTTGTCTAAGAGCTCTGAGAGGGCTTGAAACCCTAAGTCTAATTGTAGTGGATGCTCACCCATCTTTGGGGAGACTAATGGTTCATCCATATTGTGATGATGATTTGCATAATGATGGGATATCTTAGTGGTCAAAATTTGGGGTATGACAGATGCCCCTATTTAATCTTCTTGGACCCGAAGGTGTGAATGGCGAACGTATTCGGGCATTCGGGGTGCAAGAGGATTAAATATCGGAATACCCAAAATTTTGATGGTGGTTAAGAATGGTAGTTCACGCATCCTTCCTTTTTTGCTAAGCAATGATGCTTAGAAAAGGTAAACTTCCCCTCGTTCCTAGTTTCCTACCAAGGAACTGGTCTCAGTTTCTGAAATAAACTTCCCCTCGATCCTGGTTTCCTACCAAGGAACTGGTCTCAGTTTCAGAATTAAACTTCCCCTCGATCCTGGTTTCCTACCAAGGAACTGGTCTCAGTTTCCGATATAAACCTCCCCTCGATCCTGGTTTCCTACCAAGGAACTGGTCTTGGTTTCTTTTGTCAATAACCTTTATTGACAAGCGACGCTATTTATAGCGGTTCTCCTCAAACTTCTCGCCGAATTTTCCTGGGGAGATGCCATTTGATGGAAAAAGTTTTGATGTCAGACTTGATGGGGAATCCATCTGTCTGAATTACAGAGGTGTACAAACTTCTCTGTTTGGAGATGCCATTTGTCGACTCTACTGGGGAAAACGAGTCTCTTTGAGAGACTGTTTCTTGCTTGGGGTATTTCATCATACTTTTCTCGGAGATCTTCTCGGAGAAATGCCATATGACGTGATCTAATTTTGAGGTGTCGATGACTTTGTTGACATTGACATTCTGGAGAGAAGGACCAATGTGTTGCTGAAAGTCTTTAGTTGAAAGGCTTTCTCTAGGGATTTTCCTTAATCCGGGAAAGCTAAGACATCATCTTCAATGGCGAAGAATGATGCTGGCTGAGGGTTCTCTGGTTTTTCAGAGGTTCAAGTTATCAAAGTGGTCAAGGGACGACTTCATCCCAGAAATAAACTGGAGGAGATAGGTAGTGCAGACGCAACATTTCTTGATGAGGAAAGAACTGACAACTCGATTGAGAGGACTGTTATCACTAGGGGATAAGACCGACGAGAGTGATAGTGATGCAATATGATTATGCATGTGAATCAATAATACATGGTGTATATATGTATATGTGTTTACTGTGAATTTTGGTAAATAACCTCTGGTCTATCAATTTTAAATAAAACTGACTAATTTGCAGGATCGACCACACAAATCCTAGGACATGTGCTAAATTTAAGGGAAAATGTAACTGACAATGATAAATGCAAGAAATGTAAATTGAACTCCACATTCGACAGTAAAAGAAAACTACATGAACTCCACGTTTGACTACTTGCAAATAAAGTAAAGGCTTGGAAATGTAAAGGGCTGTAAATAAATGATGCAGAATTTAAAGGCGTCGAATGTAAAGGACAAAAAGGTAAATGACTTTGAAAAATAAAAGTGCAGGAAGATGAATAATTGTCGAAAGTAAACAACAAGAAATGTAAAAGTGCTTGAACTCCACGTTCTTGAATGTAAAAGGTGCAGAAAGAGTAAATGACTGTCAAAAGTAAAGGGCAAGAAAATAAATGATTTTGAAGGTAAATGCAGTAATGTAAAAGCTTTTGAAAATAAAATGCAATGAACTCCACGTTCTTGAAAATAAAGACTGAAATGTAAAGGTGTTGTCGAAAGTAAATATGCGGAAAGATAAATGACTTTAAAAATAAAAGACTTTGAAGATAAAAGACAAGAAATAAAGATGAACTCCACGTTCTTGAAAATAAAGACTTTAATGGTAAATGCTTGAATATAAAGGTGCAGTCGAAAGTAAATGCAGGAAGTTTAAATGAAAGGTTAAAACAAGACTTTAAGTAAATTTGACATGAAAAGTAAAATTCAGGAAAACGTAAAGACATGGAAAGTAAATGCTTGAAGCTTAAACATGATGAAGATACATTGCATTAATGAAGAAATAAAGGGTGGTGTTATATTACATACATTCTCACGAACTCGTTTCTCTACACGCGGGTACTTTGAGTTTCTTTGAGTAACTTGTACAAAAATATGAACACACTTATTACATTGAATTAACTCCTATTTATAGTGCTAAGAAATTGCTACTAAGTGGTGGTTATTGCTTCAAACGTGTCCCTTTGGCGCCTTCTCCTTGGCCTCAACTGTTCCCACGTTCACAACTACTCCTATTTGAATTTCAAACATTGGAAATTCCCTCCAGCCTTAGTATAACAACTGCAGCGCGCGTTTCAATATTCCCATGGTCGAAACCTTTCCCAACACTTAGCCATTTTTTGAGGTTCCTAAAACCTTGCTTCGCCTCAGGCTATATCAACACTGGGTCGAAAACCTTTCTTATGTTAAAAATAATTTTTTTTTACTTAACAATAGCTTTGATTTTTCTAGCGTCGAAAATGAGGGTTAACAAATTGCCCCCAAGGAATATCCTTTCGCCAGAATTGGTAGGAAAGTCATTTCTTGATATAATAACCATTTCGACGCTTGTTTGCATGGCCTCAACTGAATATCCCACTAATTACTTAGTGGCTGAATTGTTCAGTTTCTTTGACCCACGCTTATGACGTCATACCATCATGACAAATCCTTAAACGTCACTTCAGCCGTATTAATCATAACACTTTTCTTGAAAATAGATGTTTGCAGTCTGTTCATAACTGCTACCATTCATCACGTCTCCAAGAAAAGAACACGCGTCCCACTAACTCCTCAACTTCAATGGTAGATCCAAGGCTCTTGGGATTTTCAAACGTCTGTAAATACCCATTTCCACCACTTTGTGAACTTTTCACACTCTCATATTCTCAAGCGAACATCTTCTTCTCTTCAGTTTCTCTTACGCAAAACCCAGAAAAACACCATCTTTTCGTCTTCTTCAACAATGGCGTCTTCCCAAACCAATCCTCAACCAAAGAAAACTCAAAGAGGCAAGGCTACTCAATTTAAACAAGCCATTCCTCCATTCGCTAATATCCCAGGCCCCCAAACAGTGGATAACCGCCGTTGCATGCCGGAACCCACCACTGAAGAAACACGAGCCATATATAAGTCTCAGGTAATGATTCCTTTAGTCGTTTCTGAAAAACCTTATGCGCTGTCTGGTCCTCTAGATGATGTTGACATTTCCAATGAGAAACTAAGTGAGTTTCTCCCCTCTTACCGGAAAACAAGGCCATTAGGGCAAAAAAGCTTTTCCAAAATTACCGTTTCTGATGAAACCTCTCCTGAAGAAATCCCCCTGCCCAAAATCAACGTTGGGTATCTCACTGATGGCACCAGGCTGGTGAGAGCTGCCAATCCCTTGAAGGAATTTGACCAATGGATGGCGAAGATGGAGAAGGTCAAAGCTGAACATTGGAAGAATATAGGGATTTATGACCTTCTTATGCTGTCGAAGACCAGCATACCATACTGTCTGAACATGTTGGCAGCGTCCTTATACTTTTGGGACAACACCCATTATACCTTCCATCTGCCATGTGGAATGGTTACCCCAACCTTGTTCGATGTAGCTGCCATCACAGGGCTTCGCCCAGATGGCCTTACCTATAACCCTGATGTTGATGCTGAAGACACCATCAATATTTCAGGCTCTAAACTTACATACACTCTCTTCATCAAACACCACTTTAAACAAGAAGATGACAAAGTGTCTGATGAAAAACATATTGCTTTTCTCATAGTCTGGCTGTCGAGATATGTTTTCTGTACAAAATCTTTGCAGGTAGCTAAGAAGTACCTGCCCCTGGCGAATCAACTTCACAACAACAAAGGAACCTGCTTGAGTGAACTCATCCTGGCGAACCTTTATGAGTCTATCAGCCAAGGGGCTTCTCGACTTAGAAATATGGAGGCCCAAGGTCCTATGCACTTGAGTGGGCCTCTTTGGCTACTTCAATTGTGGCTTAATGCTACATTTGAGCCTAGCCTCCCCAGAAAAGGCCTAGTTGATGAAGCCTCTGCTGAAATCAGGGAAAGGAGTGTCGAAGGGACGCGTCTGGCCAAACTCACTCCCAATGATGATGGTGAAACCCTTCAAAGGGCCTTTACCAGTTATATTATGATGTTTGCCAAGCGATATGAGTTCACTCCTAGCATGGCACCTTTTGCTCAAAGAAGATACGACCCTGTGTGGTTTAAAAGGCCATTTCCAAATCCTCACCAAACTCTTGATCAAGAATCTGTTGCTATCTGGGAAGCCTTTTTGATTCCCAGATTCTTCATCCACAGGCTGAACTTAGGGAGAGGTTTATCAGCACTGATTGCCTATCAACCAAACCTTGTCTCTTGACAGTTTGGGTTGGCCCAGAGCTTTCCTCAATGCTTGTATGAGAAAAAGGGCCAAGTAATTCTTCACACTGCCTGCTACGACGAGGAAAATGTCTCCATTACACTCGACAGCCGGAATGAGAAAAGAAAAGTCCTCTCCCCTGTGTTTTTTGAGCCTTCTTTTCTATGCACTTCATCATTCCACCAATGGTGGTCGAAGCACTATAGTGAGCACTTTCTTGATGTGGCTACATTTTCTTCATTACTTGACCAAGCTTTTCTTAATGTGCAGGACAAGATGAAAAAGAGTAAGTTTACTCACATCAAAGAAATACAGGCTTTCCAAAAATACTTTGAAACTATCTATCGACCAGATAATCTTAGTCGAACCATTCATGAGGCTGCTATCACTCTAAAGAGAAAATTTCTAGAAAAGCTAGATCAACTAAAAATTCCTCCCAACGTCCCTCGTGAGAAACGTTATGAGGTAGCTTTTAAACTTTTTCCTCCAAAGTTCCCTCGACTGCCTAATGCTGATTTTGGAGTGGCACTTGCCCCTCCATTTCCAGATTGGTTTGTCTGTGGGGAGCATTGAAAACTTCTTCGACAGCAGTCTCAGCCAAAGGCCCAACGAGTGGTTCCGACTAAGCATATGTTAGACAGCTTTAAAGGACACCTTCATATAGGAATTCAGGACGTTCGTGTCGAATCTGAAATATATGAAGGTTTGAAACCCTTAATCCATGGCTTTATAACTAACCACGTAATCATTAACTTGTAACAATTTTTACTGTCTTTCAGCTGTGCCTAGGAAAACTGCTTCAACTAGGGCTGCTACCTCACAAAGTGGCAAAGAACCAGAGAGCACACAGGTATATTTCACATCCCCTGCTTACGCTTTTACTATATGAATTTCTTTCTTATATTTGCATTGCCTCTTCAGACTGGTCGAAAACCTCCAACACCTTCCAAGAAAGGTAAAAAGGATACCCCAACTGTTATTATATCTTCAAATGCCTCAGATGAATCTCCTGAGGAGGTTCTTACAAAGAAAAGAAGAAAACCAATAAAGGCATCTAGACCTACTGGCCCACCTCCATCGAAGGTGGCCAAAATACTTGAAAAGGCACCCACAACAAGTGGTGTCGAAAAACAACCTTCCATGGTAGCTACCCAAACACCTCCTGGCGACCATGAAAGTGGCAACTTAAGTCCTGCTGCTGTACAAGCTCAGGTATGTGCACCATTTTTTCATTATACTGACGTCTTTCGCCCAAATTCTTTCAATCTCACTTTCTTCATTTGTGTTCTTTAGGCAAACATAATCAATAATCCTGACCCTTAACCAACTTTGGGCAATTTTGCTACCGACATAATCAACAATCCCACCCCTCAACACGCTGCAGGAAGTTTCACCGCTACACTCCTCAACAGCCAAGGTGAACCAACTTACCATCCATCATCTAATCTTGGCCCTGGTTTAAGTGAAATTAATCAACCTAATCCTCTAGCTGCAGACCCCACCAACCCTCCTGCCCAAACTACTACACAGAATGCACAGGCTGATGGCTCTAACTCTGATGATGATGATGCTTCAAGTCCACCACCTTTCGACCTGGCTAACTTCATGGATACTGATCAACTGGTTGTCAAAGAAGAAGGTGGTCCTGAGGCTCAACCTCGAAACGACAATCCTGGACAAGCTTCCCCTGAAGAAACACATGAACCACATCCTGAACCAGCTGATGACCAGGCCAACCTTCAGCCAACTACTGAAGAAAATGATGGAGGAGTGGCAGTCGAAACTGGAGAAGAAAAGGATGAAGGAGAAGAATCAGAAGAAGAAGAAGAGGAAGAAGACCAACCAGATCCTACCCCTCACCATACTTCTTCGCCCGTGGTCCAGCAACCTTTGGCTAACGTTCCAAATCCCGGAGACTCACTGACAGCCCTCAAGTGGTCGAACCCACGTGAGTATTCCAAATTAATACTCGGGCAGAAGTATGGTTCTTCTTCTTCTGGCTCTTCGATTCCAGCATCAGATGATTTCGCCAAACCAATCCTCCAAGCCATAAAGAAAAAAATCTTCAGGGGGGACATTCACAGAGTTTTGGCCTTAGACCCCACTGCAACCACTTATTTGAAGGACACCCTTGAAAAGCTTGAGCTCACCACCCTTAATCCAGACGTTTCTGGTTTTCTGATAGAGTTAACCGCCGTGGTGAACCAAATATCTACAGAAATAAAGCTGCTTCCATCTATCAGGAATACCATAGAAGAAACATCTGGTAGTGAGAGTTCAGCCTGGTGTGGTGCAAAAGAGTCGTATGAAAAGGTCGAACGTATGGAGGCTGATCAAAAGAAAAAACAAGATGAGATAGCCTCCAACCAGAAGGATATTGAAGCCTGGAAGCAACAAATCACAGAGCTACAAACCAAAATTGAAAATGCTGAAAAACGCAACCGTGAATTGCAACATTTCGACGACACTAAGATGGCTGAAGAAACGAAGAATGCTATCGATCGTATTGAGGCAGCCCAAAGATATGAAAAAGAGCTCGCAGCAGCCAAACTTGATGAATCTTTGTGCAATGCTCGCCTCAAACATCACATAGAAGCCTTTTCTCAGTTGGCGTCGAGGCTTCCCTTATGATACTTTCGAAACCTTTGTTTGTTTAACCATCATTTGTTTCTTGGCCTTTTCAGGCCTTTATGTAATGACAGTTTTTATGCCTTTGGCACTGATTAAGTAATCACTAGTATTTCGCCATTAACTGCTTTCGACTCGTATTATATTATGATGCATTTTATTTATTGCTTCATATTTAAGTCAATTCTGCAATTAAGACATTCTGCCTTTTTTTCTTGGAAAACAAAACTTTCTCAGTTTTAAAACTTCAAGGCATAAGCCTCTAGCTTTAAAGTAACATTTATAGCATAGCCCTCAGGCATACTTCCAAGAATAACTCACGTGTTTCCACCGTTTGACTGGCCAATCTAATCAACACTTCGCCTCTATAAATTCTCTTCCACATGACCAAGTTTTGCATAGAAGCAAACATGAACAATTCAGAGAAATCATCAGCCAAGAAAATGGCTGGAAAGGCAAAGGCAGTTGAGGAAACAAAAAAGATGGAGGCAACAAAGAAACCTGAAGCCTCTATTGGAGCAACCTCTCAAGCCAAGAAGAGAGAAACTAAAATGAAGATCTCTAAGAAAGGACGCTCAAACACCCAGGACTTTGATGATGAACCAGATGCAGATTATATGGATTTCCTCAAATCCATAGATTGGAGAGATTATGAATAACCTTTCCTTGAAAAAAAAATTGTTGTGTTGATTCTTCTTTGCTTTGTATGCCATATTAGCCTGACTTGGCCTATTTTGGCTTTCTTTTTATTGAATAAAGCTTAAGTTTTGATGCGAATCTCTTGCAAAATAGGCTTATATTTTTTCAAATACTTGCCATTTACTTTCAAGACTCTTTTATCTTTGTCCAACTCTTCAACTTCATAGGCTACATTGGAGAAGACTTGTATAACTTGGAATGGACCCTCCCACTTAGGAGACCATTTGCCTAGTGTTCTATCCTTTCGATCCATAGGCAAAATCACTTTCCAAACTAAATCCCCATATGCAAAAGATTTAGACTTAACCTTTTTGTTGTAAGATTCTTCGACCCTTTTCTTTTGTCTTCTTAACAGTTCCAAGGCTCTAAGCCTTTCTTCATCCAAATCAACTAGTTCATTCATCATCATCTCCCAATAATCCTCAGAAGGAATCTCATGATGTCTTTGAACTCTTACAGATTGCAAATAAATCTCAACAGGCAATACTGCATCATGACCAAAAGTAAGTCGAAACGGAGTGGTATTAGTAGCCTCTTTAGGGGATGTTCGACATGCCCAAAGAACTTGGTCCAATGTCTTGTACCAATTTCTAGGCTTCTTTCCCACATGCTTCTTGATTAGTCCAATCACTACCTTATTGGCAGCTTCGACTTGCCCATTGGCCTGAGCATAATAAGGTGTAGAAGTCAATAACTTAAAACCTATTTCTTTGGCAAACTCATGCATCTTTCGACCAGTAAACACTGATCCTTGATCCTTAGTGATTGTTTCAGGAATACCAAATCTATAAATAATGTGATTTTGAATGAATTCAATAACATCTTCTTGACCTATATTCTCCAGTGGTATTGCTTCAATCCACTTGGTGAAATAATCAATTCCCACCAAAATATATCTTTGGTTCTTTGAAGATGCTGGTCGAATCTCTCCCACTATATCCAAAGCCCATCCTCTGAAAGGCCATGGTTTCACTATGGAATGTAATTCACTTGCAGGGATATGCTGTATGCCAGCATGAATTTGACATTCTTGGCAACCCTTAGCAAATTCTATGCAATCTTTCAGCATAGTAGGCCAATACATGCCTTGTCGAAACAACAACCATTTCATCTTCTGGCCAACTTGGTGTGCTCCACATGCCCCACTATGTACTGTCGAAAGAGCCAAATATGCCTCTGCTTCACTAAGGCATTTAAATAAGACTCCCTCAGGGGTTTTTTTAAATAATTCATTACCCAAAAGTACATAGCTTAAAGGTTGATACCTGATTTTTCGCTCTGTCGAAGCCGTTGGATTTTGCAAATATTCAACTATAGGCTTCCTCCAGTCTTCATCTGTCAAATTATCTATAGCAAAAATTTCAAAATTGTCGCCATCTAGGCATCCAAGCTTAGTTGTTTCTAAGTCTGATGGGCACAATCCAACAGCCACCACTTTACCTCTTGCTTCAATTACTTCTTGAAGGTTTTCCTTCGACACCTTGTATCCAGAGGCAATTTGGGCCAAGTCATTAGCAACTTGATTCTCTATTCTAGGTATGTGTTGGATGGCCACTACCTCAAATTTCTTTAATAATCTATTGGCTATCACAAAGTACATAATGAGATTTTCTTTAACACATTTATATTCCTTTGTGATTTGTTTTATAACCAATTCTGAGTCTCCCATTATTTCGACTCTAGTTTCCCCCAATTCTAACAAAATTTCAAGGCCAGCCATTAATGCTTCATATTCAGCCTCATTGTTAGAGCAAGGTCCTTCGACCTTGTACTTGAATTTTGTTGGAATTTTTTCAGGAGAAATAATGTATATTCCCACTCCTGTTCCATTTTATGACTTGATCCATCAAAGTATAACTTCCAAGATTTTAATTCAACATAATTCAAATCATTTTCATTTATGGAGTGGTCAACTATAAAGTCTGCAACTATTTGCCCTTTCACAGCTTTTAAAGGTTGATATGTTAGAGAAAATTCTGTTAATGTTAATGCCCTTTTGCCAATTCAACTATGCAAAATAGGCTTAGATAACATATGTTTTACAACATCAAAGTGAGAAGAAACATACACATCAACTGGCTTTATATATTGCTTCAATTTAGTACAAGAGAAATACAAGCATAAACATAACTTTTCAATCATGCTATACCTAGTTTCTGCATCATTTAAAACTCGACTAAGGTAATAAATGGCTCTTTCGACTCCATTTTCATCCTCCTGAGCTAACATGCTCCCTAGAGTTTTATCTGATGCAGCTATATACAATCTCATACTCTTGTTTCTACAAGGTGGTGAAAGAATTGGAGGGTGGCTTAGGTACTCCTTGATTTTGTCGAAGGCTTCCTGCTGTAATTGCCCCCACTCAAAACCATCTTTGTTGAAACAAAGCAATGGCGAAAAGGCTTGTGTTTTGCCACTCAGGTTGGATATAAACCTTCTTAAGAAGTTGATCTTGCCCAGCAACGACTGCAACTCCTTTTTAGTTGATGGCGCTTTCGCCTCCATTATGGCTTTGGTTTTATTCTGATTTATTTCGATCCCTTTCTTGTGGACCACAAAGCCTAGGAAATCCCCTGTCTGCACACAAAAAGCACATTTGAGAGGATTCATTTTAAGACCATATTTTCTCATCCTTTCAAAGGACTGTCGAAGATGGTCAATGTGACTCTTCCCAGAAATAGATTTTATCACAATATCATCAATGTAAATTTGCATGAATGTGTCTATAAAATCATGGAAGATTGAATTCACCGCCCTTTGATAAGTGGCACCAGCATTTTTGAGACCAAAAGACATCACTACCCATTCATAGGTGCCTAAGGCTCCAGGGCATCTAAAAGCAGTTTTATGAACATCTTCCTCAGCAATGAATATTTGGTTGTAGCCAGAATATCCATCCAACATACTAAGATATTCATGTCCTACTGCAGACTCTATTAACATTTCTGCTACTGGCATTGAATATTCATCTTTAGGAGTTACAGAGTTTAAATCTCTAAAATCAATTCAAACTCTCAAAGACCCATTCTTTTTAATAACAGGTACTATATTAGCCAACCATTCGACATACCTTGCTGTGCGGATGAATTTGCAACGAAGCAGTCTTTCAAATTCCTCTTTGATCTTTGACAATATCTCTGGTGCAAACCGTCTTGGATTTTGCTTGACTGGTTTTTTTCCAGGTGTCATAGGTAACCTGTGTTCGACCAACTCCCTGCTCAAACCAGGCATCTCATCATAATCCCAGGCGAAGCAGTCCTTGAACTCGTTCAACAACTGAACCATTTCAACCTTCAACTGGGGATCAAGGTTGGCACTGATGTAGGTAGGCCTTTTGGTTGTCCCCTCACTGAGGTCAACTTCTTCTAAAGGATCTTGTGCTAGCATTTTGATATTATTCGCCAACGGATCCTTCTCAAATCCCAAAGGCTCATCTTCATAGATGGCGTCGAGCCTCTGGCTTTGCTCTCCAGTTTCAACCTTATCTGGAGGTTTTGGGTCGAAGTCCTTACCAGGACCTTCTTGATAAAATTCAGAAATGGCTTCGCCAGCCATATAGTCATTGGTAGCTTCCAAAGCCGCTTGTAGTTTTGTTTCAGCCACTTAGGCTGAAATTCTTTTTAAAGCTTCGAACTCAGTCATGATCACTGAATTAATTTCTCCATCTTGTGGGCTCTATTGGAGGTGAGCCTAAGCATGGCAATCTTCCTCCTGGTACTTCCCTGTCCCATCTGAAACCTTCGACAGGGTGTAAATACAATGAATAAAATGTTTCTTCATCAGGCGTAAACTCAAAGTCGGCTAGAGGACATGGAGCAATGTTTGCCAAATGTTTCTCAAACTGTCTACTATCCACATGATTAATAGGCACCTTAAAGTACCCTTGACCAGCTTCAATATTTTCAACTATCCCATCTGGTCTCCAAATGGTGATTCTTTGATGCATAGATGAAGGTACAACTCCTATTCCATGAATCCACTCCCTACCCAAGAGTATATTGTAGTTAGCTTTCGTCTCAACGACCATAAACATTGTTGGTCTGGTGATGGTTCCCACAGTAAGATCCACTTGAATCACTCCTAGAGTGGAACCAACTTTTCCTTCATAGTTCGACAGAACCATGTTGTGGGGCTTGGTATCAGTCTCAAACTTCCCAATCTTGCTCAGCAAAAATCTTGGCATTAAATTAACAGTTGCACCACAATCCACCAAGATTTTGTTAACAGGAATATTTTCTACTTTGCCAGTAATGTAGAGAGGCTTCAGATGACCCTTCATTGCCTCTGTGGGGCGTTCAAAAAAAGCATTATGTTCTTCGACGCACCCATTGTTCATGATGTAATAACACATAGGCTTGTGTGCCAACATTTCTAATTCAGCAGTTTGATCCAAGTCTTCGACCTTTGAAACTTGACAAAATTCTTTTGGCATCACTGATACCATATTCACAAGAATATCTAGAGAAGCTGCTGACTCACTGTCGAAATTATCAGTCATATTCTCATCATCTTCAACTTTCTTCTCTGGCTGAACATTGAACAACTTTCGCCTTATGGGCATCTTCTTAATTGTCCCAACTTGATTATCAATATTGGTGTTTGACTTTCCTTGTACCTGAGTCTCCCTGATAGCCTTTCGCCTACGTTGCTCTCTTCTCCATTGTGATCTAGACATGGGATTTTTACCCTTTTAATTTTGAGAAATGTATGATGACTTGTTGGTGGTATGGTTCTCTTTCCTAAACTCAAATGAAGAACCTCTTTCCACATCAAATTTCTCCCACTTCTTCTTCGGTCCTCTTCCTTCGATAGGCTTGATCCAACTACTTGTTGGCACATTCACAGCTGGTTTGAATGTACCTGGCCTAACTCCTGGTACTTGGTTTTTCAACCCTGTCGAAAGTCGTCTATGGTCAAAACTTCTGGGACCTTTATTTACCTTCTGCCCCCAGCTTCCACCAGCTTTTTTGATACCTTCTAACTTGTGGGCAGCTTTCTCATCAAAAATGGTGCTACATTTAGGACATAGCATTACTCCAGAACCTTTCTTCTGGAAACGGTGCTGAAAATCCACAATTGTCTCCTCTTGCTTAGGATAAGCTATTTTGTTGCGCTCTTCTTGTTCATCTGCCTTACTCACTTGTTCAGCTTTTTGATCTGTAATTTCGACCATATTGACATCAATTTTATCCTTTAAACGCATCTTGGAGAAATGAGCTTCAAGACTTTCAGTGGTCTTCGCCAGACACCCACCACTTGCTGCTGCTCCTGCAGCTTTTTGGGAAGCCTTTTGCCAAGCAGTCTTTTCAGCTTCAACCATTTCTTCAGCATTAACCTTTTCAACATTAGGAGACATCTTGAAAAACTGTTCAGCAGCCATACATATCCAGTTTTCTACCAAACAACCATCCATGTCTATCATCTCTCCTACCAATAGCATGTCATCTTCCAACTCTTTAACAACTTGGACTTTGGGGGCGTTCCTGCCCATAGCCTCGTTGGTACTGATACTGCCTGAGCTTGCATCAGATTCTTTAACCAATTCGACCATGTTAATGCCCTCAGTGGCATTTATCTTCAATTCGCTTACTGCCATATCCAATATCTTGACAGCATTATCCATCTCAACAAACTTGTCAGCAGCTGTTTTGGTCACCAACATTAAACTAGCACCATCAGCATTCAAGCCATTCGCAGCCTTATTAAAACCTTCAGTTACCACAGGATTGGTGGCGAAGTCCTCAGTGACTTCCACCATGCTGACTGACTGATCAAATCCTTCTGTGGCTTCGACCATCTGAACCTTGTGAGGCTCTTTATAGTTAGCCTCTACAACTTGCAATGGGTCAGAGTCAATTTTCATCTGAACTTTGCCTTTGTCACCAAACTTCAGCATCCCTTCTTGGATAGCATTTTGCACCAAAACCCTGAAAAGAAAACATTGAGAAGTTTTATGACCCAAAAAATTATGGTACTTACAAAAACCTCTTTTCTTTCTTTGTTCTAAAGGTGGCATCTTAGCACCAGCAGGCACTATCATTTGCCCATCTTTAACTAACAAATCAAATATTTTGTCACATTTAGTGACGTCGAAAGTGTATGTTTTCTTAGGAAATTTGTCGTTAGATTCGACAGGATTTTTTCCATTTGAAGGAGCTAATAATTTGCAGGCATAAGGCGGACCTTGCTTTAACTCAGCAACGTCAACCTCATTTCCGTCGAAATAAGATGTTTCATCATATAAATTCTCCACATCTTCATTACATTCGACAAAGGCTACTTTTTTACCCCTGCTGAATTTAGCCTTTTCCTCTTTTAGCCTTTCTAGTTGCCGGACTCTATCAGCTAACTGGGCCATATCTCTAAGATATTGGGTATCTAATTTCTTCCTAATGGAATAATCAAGACCCCCAGTAGCCATTTCAACCAACTCATGTTCTGGTACTTGTGTAAAGCACCTGGCTTTAAGAAGTCGAAACCTATTTAGGTAATCATCAATTGGCTCAGTAACTTTGCGTTTGATGCTAGCCAATTCTTTCAAACTAATCTTAGTTTGCCCCATGTAGAACTGTTCATGAAACAAATGCTCTAACTGGGTCCAATTGTATATGGAATTTGGAGGCAAAGTAGTGAACCATGTGAAGGCATTCTTGGTAAGGGAACTTGGGAAGTATTTGATCCTAAGTCTTTCTTCAGCTGCAATTTCGCCTGCTTCAATCAAATACCTAGCCACATGTTTGACAGTAGATTCAGTAGTATCTCTTGAAAACTTGCTGAACTTTGGAACCTTCGTCCTAAGGGGTAATTCTGCTTGGAGAATATAATCTACTATAGGCGAAGTATAATTTGGCCTCGTGAAGCCAAGATTCACACCATTTCTGGTCATTATCCTTTCAACCATGGCTGCAAGATTATTTTCTTCTGCTTGATTTTGAAGTCGAACCTGTCTAAGGAACTGATCAGCATTTTGGTTCCTGTTCACCATCACTACTGGCTCTTCCTCTATCTGGATTGGCATCTGGTTTCTTGGTGGTTCGACTCTAAAATGATCAATCATCTCTTGATCTTCCAAGGTCACCTTAGGTCCATGAAGTGGACGACATCTTGGGATATCTTCGACAACAGTTGCTCTTCGATCCACCGCGGGTACTCCCATAAAGTCATCCATACATGCCAATTGTGCAGCCAATTGTTGGTTAGTTTGAGTTGTATTCTGAATCAAGGGTTGAAAAACTTCTCCCATTGTTTGAGAAAAGTATGCACCATTTGCATGTTACTTTCATCCATCTGTTGTCTCAAGCAATTTATGGATGTATTTGTAAGGCTAGGCGTTTGAACAGAGTAACCAACACCTATACTCTGGTTGTTTCGACCTCCTGATCCAGATCCTTGCAATGGCGAAGACACCATATTTTCTGAAAATACAGGTGGAGCATTTTGCAGATTTTGCATCATTGATGTAGGCATACCATAGGGCTGACTCCTCGACCCTAGATGTGGAAAACCTGGAGAAGGATATTGCCTGTACATTGAACTTCCACCTAGAGGTGTTGGTGAATTAGGACTTTGTGGTCCTATGTACTCTATCACTGGTTGAGTATATGATTTTGTGGATGTTGCTCCTGGTTCAGACACTACTAATGGAGGTGACGTCTGTCCTCCTGTTGAAGACACTGGTGATGGTGTGCTTTGAGACCCCATACTGCTACTTGACTGAGTGTTTGAAATACTCCCTTGAGGATCAACTTGTTGGTTAGCATTAGTTGCCATTCTCTTAATGTATCTTTTCTTTGGTATTCCTTCGTTTGTTGTGGCTAACTTCCCACTTCTCAATAACATACAACGAAAGTATTTCTTCACCAAGAAAGATAAGGTTAACCAAAAGTATAAAACTTAGCACTGTGTCCCACTGGGCGTGCCAATTTGTTTACTGTGAATTTTGGTAAACAACCTCTGGTCTATCAATTTTAAATAAAACTGACTAACTTGCAGGATCGACCACACAAATCCTAGGACATGTGCTAAATTTAAGGGAAAATGTAACTGACAATGATAAATGCAAGAAATGTAAATTGAACTCCACATTCGACAGTAAAAGAAAACTACATGAACTCCATGTTTGACTACTTGCAAATAAAGTAAAGGCTTGGAAATGTAAAGGGCTGTAAATAAATGATGCAGAATTTAAAGGCGTCGAATGTAAAAGACAAAAAGGTAAATGACTTTGAAAAATAAAAGTGCAGGAAGATAAATAACTGTCGAAAGTAAACAACAAGAAATGTAAAAGTGCTTGAACTCCACGTTCTTGAATGTAAAAGGTACAGAAAGAGTAAATGACTGTCGAAAGTAAAGGGCAAGAAAATAAATGACTTTGAAGGTAAATGCAGTAATGGAAAACCTTTTGAAAATAAAATGCAATGAACTCCATGTTCTTGAAAATAAAGACTGAAATGTAAAGGTGCTGTCGAAAGTAAATATGCGGAAAGATAAATGACTTTAAAAATAAAAGACTTTGAAGATAAAAGATAAGAAATAAAGATGAACTCCACGTTCTTGAAAATAAAGACTTTAAAGGTAAATGCTTGAATATAAAGGTGCAGTCGAAAGTAAATGCAGGAAGTTTAAATGAAAGTTTAAAAACAAGACTTTAAGTAAATTTGACCTGAAAAGTAAAATTCAGGAAAACGTAAAGACATGGAAAGTAAATGCTTGAAGCTTAAACATGATGAAGATACATTGCATTAATGAAGAAATAAAGGGTGGTGTTATATTACATACATTCTCACGAACTCGTTTCTCTACACGCGGGTACTTTGAGTTTCTTTGAGTAACTTGTACAAAAATATGAACACACTTATTACATAGAACTAACTCCTATTTATAGTGCTAAGAAATAGCTACTAAGTGATGGTTATTGCTTCAAACGTGTCCCTTTGGCGCCTTCCCCTTGGCCTAAACTATTCCCACGTTCACAACTACTCCTATTTGAATTTCAAACATTGGAAATTCCCTCCAGCCTTAGTATAACAACTGCAGCGCGCGTTTCAATATTCCCATGGTCGAAACCTTTCCCAACACTTAGCCATTTTTTGAGGTTCCTAAAACCTTGCTTCACCTCAGGCTATATCAACACTGGGTCGAAAACCTTTCTTATGTTAATATATATATATATATATATATATATATATATATATATATATATATATATATATATATATATATATATATATATATATATATACTTAACAATAGCTTTGATTTTTCTAGCGTCGAAAATGAGGGTTAACAATATGCTGACAAAACTGACGTGACATACAGATTAGTAGATGAACACGACTGGATACTCGGCCACAGTGGGGGATGAAAAGTATCACTGGTTCATGATAGCAATTCTGCCTTGCTTAGGAGAAGTAGTCCTCGTGGGGAGCTACGTTTGTCGAGCTTAGGAGATAAGAACTCTGCCAGGGGTGTCAGATGAAACAATGGACTCTGACACAGCTAATCCTTCATTTAGGTGCACTGGTTTAGAAGGAGTACTTTGATTATGCACTTTGAAGCTCGATTACCTCTGGAGAAGCGACCGATATTCTTTCGATGTTCACCAGTCAAAAGAAATTGTCATCTTTATTTTAAAAGCAGAAAAAAGTTTAACAAGTAAATTCATTTTTGTTTCATTTCAAGAATCGTTATTCATGTTAAAACGTCGTTCTGTAAAGCTAAAACAAATAAGAATTGCAAACTAAACAACAAGGGCTCAAATTTTATTGATAGGATGGAAATCATCCAAACGCGTGATTCCATAGAGTATTTACAAAGTTAGAAAATGGTAATTTAAGCGAAAAGGGCTACATCGAAACATAACGACCAATATCCTTCTACCAAATTTGACTTCGGGGCATCCTGAGCTTCTGCAGAAGATGACCTTGACCGGAGCTTTCCTGACGGATGATGTAACTGCTGCTGAGGGACTTGCCCCTTTATCGAACGTAGTTACTTGCCATTATCCCTAATTTTTGCCTGGATTGTACTTTGAGGTTTCCAATCCACCGGGATGATTTTTGATCATGTCTCTAATTTTTTCCTGGACCGCCCTTTCGGGTTTTCAATCCACCGAGACGTTTTTTTTTTATTTAGGCGAAGTATTTCTTGACTACGTCCACGTTCGTGGGGTAGGCAAATTCCTCCCCATCCATGGTTGCGAGTCTCAAGGCGCCGCCTGAGAAAACTTTCTTGACCACATATGGGCCGTCATAATTCGGAGTCCACTTGCCCCGAGAATCAGTGAGAAATGATTGTATCTTCTTGAGCACGAGGTCTCCTTTACTGAAGACGCGAGGTCGGATCTTTTTGTCGAACGCCTTCTTCATCCTTTGCTGATACAACTGACCATGGCATAGTGCCGTGATTCGCTTTTCTTCGATCAGGTTCAGTTCGTTGTGTCGACTTTGACACCATTCAGCTTCTGTTAGCTTAGCTTCCATCAATACCCGGATTGATGGGATCTCTACTTCTATGGGGAGTACTGCTTCCATGCCATATACTAGAGAGAAAGGGGTTGCCCCTGTTGAAGTGCGGACAGATGTGCGATAACCGTGAAGAGCAAAGGGTAGCACCTCGTGCCAGTCTTTGTAGGTTACAACCATCTTTTGAACGATCTTCTTGATGTTCTTGTTAGCCGCTTCTACCGCTCCGTTCATCTTAGGCCGGTAGGGAGATGAGTTATGGTGTTCGATCTTGAACTCAACGCACAACTCTTTCATCATCTTATTGTTCAAGTTAGATCCATTATCCGTAATGATCTGGCTTGGAACACCATAACGGCAGATGCTATTGTTTTTCATAAATCGGACTACCACTTGTCGGGTTACATTGGCATATGACGCTGCTTCGACCCACTTGGTGAAGTAATCAATGGCTACCAGGATGAACCGATGTCCGTTTGAAGCTTTGGGCTCAATCATGCCAATCATGTCGATTCCCCATATGGAAAAAGGCCATGGGGAAGAAAGAACTTTGAGATGTGTAGGCGGTACATGGATTTTGTCGGAGTATATGTGACACTTGTGACACTTCCTCATGTACTTGTAGCAATCGGATTCTATTGTCAACCAATAGTACCCTGATCTCAGAATTTTTCTCGCCATTGTATGTCCATTGGCATGAGTGCCAAAGGACCCTTCGTGAATTTCTTTTATCAGCATGTCTGCTTCTGGTCTTTCGACGCATCGAAGCAAGACCATGTCAAAGTTCCTCTTATAGAGTGTATCACCGCTCAGGAAGAAACTGCCTGCTAGCCTTCTGAGGGTTTTTCTGTCTTTCTTTGCTGCCCCAGGTGGGTACTCTTGTTTCTGAAGGAAGCATTTGATATCGTGACACCAAGGTTTGTCATCTATGACTGCTTCAATCGCGAAGACGTAAGCGGGCCGTTCAAGGCGCATTATGTCAATCTTAGGTAAGTCATTCCATTGACCTACACTAATCATGGAAGAGAGAGTGGCTAATGCATCAGCCATGTGATTCTCCTCACGAGGGATATGATGAAACTCGACTCTGTTGAAGAAGGGTAACAACCTTCTTGTGTAATCTTTGTACGGAATCAATCCAGATTGGTATGTGTTCCAATCTCCTTTGATCTGATTGATAAACAAAGCTGAGTCGCCATATACATCCAAGTTCTTGATCCTTAAATCAATCGCTTCTTCGAGACCCATAATACAAGCTTCGTATTCGGCCTCATTGTTTGTGCACTTGAACGTAAGTCTAGCGGTGAAAGGAATGTGGGTACCCTGAGGTGTTATGATAATTGCCCCAATCCCGTTTATGTAATGATTGACAGCTCCGTCAAAGATAAGTCCCCATTGGGAATCTGGTTCTGGCCCTTCACTAGGTAGCAGTTCATCGCAGTCTTTCATTTTTAGATACATGACATCTTCGTCTGGGAAGTCAAATCCGACTGATTCCTGATCGTCAATCGGTTGATGAGCCAAATGATCGGCTAAAGCACTTCCTTTAACGGCTTTCTGAGCATGGTACTCTATGTCATATTCTGATAACAACATCTGTCAACGGGCAATCCTTCCCGTGAGAGCAGGTTTTTCAAAGACATACTTGATTGGATCCATTTCAGAGATTAACCAAGTAGTGTGACGAATCATGTACTGGCGAAGACGTTTGGCTGCCCAAGCCAGAGCGCAACAAGTTTTCTCGAGCATAGTGTATCGAGTCTCGTAGTCGGTGAATTTCTTGCTAAAATAGTAGATGGCAGACTCTTTTCTTTTTGTTTCGTCTTGTTGGCCAAGTACACAACCCATTGAGTCTTCCAAGACTGTTAAATATATGATTAGTGGTCTTCCTTCCACTGGAGGTGATAGTATCGGTGGGTTCAACAGATATTCCTTAATATTGTCAAAGGCGGTTTGGCAGTCTTCTGCCCAAACGTAATCCTGATTCTTTTTGAGTAATTTGAAAATCGGCGCACATGTCGCGGTCATGAGGAATATGAATCTGGAAATATAGTTCAAACGTCCCAGGAATCCCCTGACTTGTTTTTCAGTCTTTGGAGAAGGCATTTCTTGAATGGCCTTGACCTTGTCAGGATCAACCTCAATTCCTTTCTGGCTGACGATGAACCCTAAGAGTTTCCCTGAACGGACACCGAAGGTGCACTTATTGGGATTCAAGCGGAGTTTGTACTTTCGCAAACGCTCGAATAGCTTTGACAGGTGGGTCACATGCTCCTCTTCTATTTTAGATTTGGCAATCATGTCATCGACATACACTTCGATTTCTTTGTGCATCATGTCGTGAAACAGAGTAGTCATATCCCTTTGATAGGTTGCCCCGATGTTCTTCAAGCCGAACGGCATTACCTTGTAACAAAAAGTACCCCATGGGGTAATGAAGGAGGTCTTACCTATGTCTTCCGGCGCCATTTTGACCTGATTATAGCCCGAGAATCCATACATGAAGGAGAAGACCTTGAACTTTGTTGTACTGTCTACCAGCATGTCAATGTGTGGTAAGGGAAAGTCGTCCTTTGGACTTGCCTTGTTCAGATCTCGGTAGTCGACACACATTCTGACTTTTCCGTCCTTTTTCGGAACTGGTACGATGTTGGCTAACCATTGAGGATATTCTGATGTGGCGAGGAAACCCGCGTCAATCTGTTTCTATACCTCCTCTTTGATTTTGACAGCCATGTCTGGGTGAGTCCGTCTCAACCTCTGTTTTACTGGCGGGCATTCCGATCTTAATGGTAGATGACATTCCACGATGCTGGTATCCAACCCTGGCATATCCTGATAGGACCAAGCGAATACATTGGGAAACTCTTTGAGAAGTTTCGTCAAACTTTCTTTGACAGTTGGACTGAGCAGTGCCCCAATCTTGACTTTTTTTCTCTCTTATTCTGAGCCCAAGTTGACTGTTTCCAGCAACTCTTTGTGAGGCTCAATGGACCTTTCCTCTTGTCTGAGTAGTCGGGAGATCTCTTCTGGAATTTCGTTGTCAACTTCTTCTTCAGCCCCAAATACCGGGAACTCAAAGTCGGGAGAAGACATCGGATCGTATGTTTCAACGGGGTTTAAAACAAGCAATCAGCATGACGTGATGATTTGTGTTTAGAAGAGATAGAGGGAAAATGCAAAAGTGTGTGCAGTGTATTTCTTTTACTGCTTGTTTTTATTATTGAGTTGTTTTTTAGGATTACCATTTTCTGAAAAACGAAAAGAGAAAACAGCAATTAATGCGGAAATTACAGAACGACGTTATTTTATTAATGAACAAGTCGATTTTTGAAACTACAACCCTATAAAACAAAACTCTGTCGCTTTGGGCGATGCGAAGAGGGAAATTTACAGAAAGTGAGCCCTATCAAAACATATGTTTCACCTAGGCAAGGTGAAAGGTTAAAGTAAAGATGGAAATTACTTAGACTTATGAACAATCTTCAGAACATCGACAGCAACCCATTGGCGGCGAACTCCTCAGTGAATCACAAAGTCTGGTATCTTCCTGGATTTGTCTTCAGAAATGACGCTGATTTCTGGTGGAGCTGGACCATTGGAATCTGTCTCCCAGGCAGAGTTGTCGTAGGAAGATTCCTCAGTTGTATTTTGCGTAGTATTTGTACTCTCAGTTGTATCTCCCTATCCAGTTAGATGGATGTCTTCGAGCCTGATACGAGAGCTTTTAGGAGCAGTGTACTTGACCTTGAAGTCGTATTTTCCACTTGGCTGTCCCAGGGTGTCCCACACTTCTTTGGTTTTGGAGGAGTCATCCTTCTCGATGACGTTGACCTCAGGAAAAGCATAGTTGATGAATTCTAGTCCGGCAGACATTGCGAATTCATCGTTGTGCTGGGTACTTTTAGGATAACCTGGGTGTTGATCCCATGACATGGTGGGGACGCAGTTATTCTTTTCAATGATGCTCAGCTGATTTTCATTGTTTGGCTGATTTTCTTGCCCCAAGTTTCCGGGATAAGGCTGCTACATTGGCAGACCATCCATTGGGCCATAATAGTCGGGGTCAAAGCTGTCTTTCATCAGAGTGTCCTCCTCTAATGAGTTTGGGGGAGTGCAGCATTCTTCTGGATCACAATCTCCGTATATCATTTTGACATCTGACCTTGGTATAAATCTCGGACTCTGTGCGGGATAGCAAAATGGCATAGGCACCTCTTCCTGAGACATATAATCGTCCTCGTTAAGATAGGACTTCCATTCCTCATCTATATCGGAGGAATCTCCCTCGTTGATGGTATGCACTTCTTGAGTCACTGGTTGAAGGAAGCCTCCACTGTGGAAGAAGTTATGGATGGGATGAAGACTTTCATTGTTAGCAGCTGTCTGGATGCAGGTTACAGAAAAACCAAGACCCTTCTTTGTTTTGTTATCAGTAGGAATGACAAGCTGTCCCCATCCTTTTGCATTGTTATTTTCGATCAGTTCGAGAGCATCTCTGTATGAGGAAATCGAGGTTCCTTTCTCTGATTGATTCTCATTGCTCACCGATAGTGCTTAGAACTGAGTCCCAACAACCTCCTCGGGTTCTACATAAGTAGGTAACGACAAGTTGCTCACTAGCAAGGCTTGTTCTCCACAGACTGTGACGAGTTGGCCGTTCTGGATGAACTTTAGCTTTTGGTGGAGGGTCAAAGTGACCGTCCCAGCCTGATGTATCCAAGGTCTTCCTAATAAACAATTATATGTTGCCCGGATGTCCATGACCTGGAAAGTGACTTGGAAAGTATGAGGACCAATAGTTATGGGAAGGTCGACTTCGTCGATAACCGTTTTTCTAGATCCGTCAAATGCTTTGACGGCGACCTCACTGGTTCTCATCGGAGGTCCTTTGAATGATAATCGTACCAAAGTGGACTTCGACATAACATTCGGGGCTGACCCTGTGTCTTCCAGTACGTTGGCTAAAGCATCGTCCTGGCAGTTGACTGTAATGTTGAGTGCCATGTTATGACGGCAACCTTCTTCAGGTAATTCCTCATCACTAAATCCTAAGTTATTGCAGGAAGTGGTGTTAGAGACAATGCTATCGAACTATCTGATTGTTATATCCTGTTCTACAAAGGCTTGCTCCAAGACTTTCTGTAGAGCCTCCCTGTGCGCTTCTGAACTAAGTAATAGTGATAATACCGAGATCTTTGAAGGAGTTTGTAACAGCTGATCAACAATATTGTATTCACTCCTTTGGACGAGCTTTAGCATCTCATCATCGTTTTCTGAAAGGTCGGGATTACTAGATTGACCGACTGGTGGATCAGGAACTTCTGTCTGAGGTTCCTTTTCTTTGCTGGGTTCTCCAACTCCTCTGTTGAAGATTCTACCACTCCGTGTTACTCGACTGATGTCTGCAATATTCACGACGGAGGGTAACAGAATTTCCTTTCCATTCTCAATTATGGTTGTACCTTATTTGTAAGGGATAGCCTTAGTTGATTCATATGGTAGTGGTCCCGGAAGATAGATGACTATGGGAGCCTTCTGATTTTTCTGACCATCGTAAGTAATTTCGACCCGTTCCCGGTTGGGAACTCTCAATTCTTCAAGTAGAGGGATAATGGTACAAACATCCATAGCCTTCTGATGATCAGAGATTACGACAACGTCCTCGATTTGATCAGCAAACTAGTTGACTGATCCAGAACATGACCATGGTTGAATCTCTTTGCGCTCCAACTGACTTTGAAGGGCTGCTCGCACAAGGTAGCATCCTTGATTATCCACTGAGCAAACTCCACATCACTCATAGTTGTGTAGTGGCACCTGGCCACGCCCGCTCTGAATACAGTGTAACCTTACTAGGTTTGTTTCCATCGACCGAACATCCTGACTTTGATATCTAGTAGGATTCCCGTTAGTGATGCTAATTTGCTAGGTGTCTTCATCCATATAGATTGAAAGCCACCAGTGGTTCAACAAGTGCTGAAGTGTTTCCTGGACAAGGGCACAGCCCTGATCGTCTTCGCAACCTGCTTTACAGCCCTGATAATCATGTGATACCAGGAACTCGAGCCGGACCTATTTAGCATGTAATTCCCCCAGGCTGGTATTCATCAAGAGAATATCGAAGATTTGTATCATGTTGATTTGATAATGTTTCCTATCATGGTAGTCTTGAATCCATCCAAGATCAATCTGATGCTGGAGGGCCTCTTGTACAAAAGAGCATCCCTGTTTGTTTACCGAGCAAGTCAGACAGGAATTGTAATCGTGTCGTGGCAGATTATGATACTGGCTCTGCCTTGAGTGCATTGCCACCAATTTGACATTCATCGCACGGATATCGTGGTTTTGAGTGATGTTGGAATTCGTATAAACCATGTTAACTCCACAAACTTGGTGCTCTTGGATCCATCCGAGATCCATCTGTTCCTGTAGAGCTGATTGCACCACAGAACATCCTTGATTGCTTTTAGAGCAGATATCACACTGGTGATAATTATAAGGTGGCACATGGCCATATCCACTCTGTCTACAATGCATCTTGTCCAAGTTGGCCTTCAATAAGAGTAAATCGTGAATTTGATAGGTGTTGTTAGACTCTCCCTCTATCAAATTGACTGTAGCCTTCTCTTGTTGAGGCAGCGGGTTCGTGAGAATATTCGGATTCGTATCTTTGAAAGATAAGACCCCGCTCCTAACAAGCTTTTGCACGTCGGATTTGAAACTGAGACAGTTTTCTATGTTATGCCCTGGTCCTCCTTGATGGTAAGGGCAAGTCTGATTCACCTTAAACCAAAAAGGAAGATTTTCCGGTACTGTAAAAGGAGACTTAGTCTGGACATGACCCTTGGCTAACAGTAATGGAAATTGTTCTGCGTACGATACGGGTATAGGATCAAATCTTGGTGGCCGCGTTGTAAGGTTCTTGTTGTATTGAGGACGAGCCTGCTGAAGAGGCTGTTGTGTCCTTTGCTGAAATTGCTGTGATTCGGTTGGCTCTGCGCAACCTGAGGTTGATACGTAGGAACATGCGCAGGGTTGATCGCAGGAGTTACAGCTGCTACTGGTTGGTACCGTCGCCTTTGCTTTCCGAGAGAGATATTCCCAATATCTTGCTCCTTTTTCTTAGGGAGAGTACTACCGTATTTTTTAGTACTACTTGATGATCCAACGTCTTTTACTAAACGTCATTCCCGGACGGCCTCCTCAAGACGAATTCCCATGCCCACCATCTCGGTGAAGTCACTGGGCACACTGGCGACCATTCTGTCGTAGTAAAATGAGCTTAAGGTCTTTAAGAAGATCTTTGTCATCTCTTTTTCCTCAAGAGGTGGACAAATTTGGGCGGAAATTTCACGCCATCTCTAAGCGTACTCCTTAAAGATTTCCTTGTCCTTTTGCGACATTGATCTGAGTTGATCTCTGTCTGGTGCCATGTCCAAATTGTATTTATATTGTTGGACGAAGGCAGTGCCAAGATCTCTGAAAGTGCTAATCGTAGTGCGGTTTAAACCCATGCACCATTTTAATGCGGCACCGTTTAAACTATCCTGAAAGTAGTGAATCAGTAGATCCTGGTTCTCTGTCTGAGCTGATATTCGCCGAGCGTACATCACCAAATGGCTTTGAGGGAAAGAGTTACCCTTGTACATTTCAAAATCGGGTACTTGGAACTTATGCGGGACTTTCACATTGGGGACCAAGCAAAGGTCTGCGGCGTCCTTTCCAAATAAATCCTGACCGCGAATAGCTTGCAGCTCTTTCTGCAATTCCAGGAACTGCTCCTGGAATTCATCCATTCTATCGAACATACTTTCCTTTCTACCATAAGTTATTTGTGGAATCTGTCCTTCCAGGACAGTGTGCACCACAGGGGGTGGTACCGTTACTACGGCAGTGAATCTTGGCGTTTCACGAAGTTTGTAACCTTCAGGAGTCCTCATTATGCCTCTGGCATCCTCGCTTTCCCGAAGTTTGTAACCTTTAGGCCCTACGGCTTCTGCTATGATTTCCTGATCTTCAGTGATCGGCAGAACATATCCTTCCGGGATATAGTTAACAAGCATGCCCCAGGGACAATCTTTCGGCATTTGATACCTAGGATCATACTTCTCCACTATGGGCATTGAGGTGATCTCTGAGATCACAGTTCTTTGTAGCTGAGCTTCTGCCATGGCTTGCATGTCGTTACAAAGCTTTCTCATATCCTCTCTCAGAGCGCCGATCTCTTCTTTCAACTCTCTGTTCTCTTCCTCGAGATCATCCATCTTTTTCTGACGATTGGCCTGAGTATTGTACGAATGAGACAGTTTGACTCTAGAACCGAGACACAAACATGAGATTCGTAGGTAATAAGAATACGTGACATGAGAATGATGAATGCAATGATTATATTAATTGTTTTTTGGTTTAATCAAAATAAACTTCAACAATTAGATTGCAAATATCAAACAGTGGGGACACCCCAGTTTTATTGAATTCAAAGGATTGCGGAAATGGAAATACAGTAAATTACAAGGTGAGGAAATAGAAACCTAAGCTAATGGATCCTGAGTCCTCTCTGAGGAGAACTCGGGTGCTGATTCTGGTACTTTTCTTTTCTTGGACCGGGGCCCTTGGACCGTTGTCGGGTTGTCATTCCTTTGCCAAGTGAAAGGAGCGAGCAAATTACTTTGGTCATCCAGATTTTCTACAACATGTTGCTCCAAAATCTCAATCAGAGCATCCTTATCTTTCAACAGCTGCTGTATTTTGGTACACTCCACATTGAGAATGCGGTACTTGTTCTTCCAAGACCTCTTCTCCTGTTGAACTTTGTTGAGAGTAACCTGAAGTTTTTCCGTTTCAGTCATGAAGTACATGACAAATTCCCTTGGCGGAAGAACTCCGTGACGAGGATAAGGCATCTTTAGCTTGAGAGCTCTACTTTGTACCAGTGGAGATAAGGCTCCACCAAGACACAGTTTGGTTTTCCTAGAGACTCCCGTCCTTTCTTATGAACATGTTTCCAAGCGTGCACTATTTCCATCTTTAGTGCCCTGTCATTTTCTCCTTCCTTGAAGAAAAGACCTTCCAGATGAGCATTATGCGGGACATGCCTCATCGGGTATCCAAATTGACGACGAACTAAAATTGGATGATAATTGATACCTCCCTTAGTTCCTATAAGGGGTACGTTGGGGAAGTTTCCACAACGGTCAATGATCCTGATCCCGTCATAAATTCGATTGTACCAATCGATGTCAGAGTTGGTAAGAGACATGATTTTCTGCGACCAACGTAAGGTACTCTTATGATCCCAAAAAGCAGCAGACTTAGGCAAATGGGAGATAAACCAGTTATATAGCAGGGGTACACAGCACGTGATCATTCCTCTACTGTATAAATTCCTTAAGTGTACAGAATGATACGCATCTGCGAGTAAGGTCGGTACGACGTTTCCAATGAGAAAAACCTTAATGGCGTTGATATCGACGAAGTTATCAATGTTGGGAAACAGAAATAACCCGTAGGTGAGCAAAACAAAGATGCTCTCGAAAGCAGTCACTTCCCTATACTAGCAAAGTACAGAGTCTTCTTTACTAGAAACTTGGCTGGTAAACCTGGGATTTCTCCCTTGGTGATCAGGTGAGTCTTGACTTCTGACTCATCCAAATAGATTGCTCTTGCAATGATTTGATCCTTTGGAATTTCTTCCAGTCTAGAAAAGGGAGCTTGATCAGTAATGTGTAGATCAATCAGATGAGAATACTCCTCCAGCGTTGGTGCGAGCTGGTAATCCAGGAATGTAATACCGTGATAGACCGGATCGTAAAACTGAATGAGTGCCTCCAGGATTCCCTCAATTACATGGACCCTTAACAGAGGTAGCAGACCTCCGTACTTGGATCTGAAAGCGTCAGGGTTAGTGATTATCCTTGCTAATCCTCTCAAATCCTCTAGTTTTGGAACCTTGAAGGTATACTTGTGAGTTTTTCTTCTACCGAAATCCATGAGCGCAATCCTTTTCTCTCTGACATTTGCAATCATTGTCTTAGTTTAATTTGAAAAAGAGAGACTAGAAGAGAAAATTTTTCTTTGCTTAATGTTTTTTTAAAATGAATGCATGAATGCAGCACACAAAAACATAGAAAAAACATGGGGTCAAAGGGTCGGTGTCATGAAGTCAAGGCTCTACCCATCCCAAAGTTTTATACTAGTGATTTTTGTACCTGTCTCTCAAAATCATTGATTCTTGTCGAGATAACATCAGCGGGCCGGGAACCGTGCTAGGTGATGTATTTCGAAGAATCTCAGAAGAGGGTAGTATCGCGTGACAACTATTTCCGATAGCTTCCGCACTACTGAAAGAGGTTTTTCCTAGGTGTATACTCAATCTTTCCACATGCGGCATCACGCGCATTCCCATTAGCAGAAAAAATAAACACACATATCAATTAGGAAAAGTAGTATATATATTTGTCCTAATGTCCTAGACTTTTTAAGAGCTATGAATCCTATGATCCTAACAGAAAATGGCTCCCCGGCGGAGTCGCCATTCTGTGGTACCTTCCCAACTTAAAGGTTTTTGACCTAAGATCCTTGTGAGGCCGATCCTAGCAATAATGACATTCCCTGACGGAACTGTCATCCGGTGATACCTTGTGAACCCAAGGACTCGTCCTAAGAGAAGTTTTCAACCAGAGAGATAAAAGAGACAAGATTCCTTTGTTTGGCCCCACGGTGGGCGCCTTTTTTCTGTGGCGGCCACCGCCATGAAAATGACTTGTCCAAGGTTTTCACCTTAAATTGTAAGAAAGAAAGATGAGAAGGCCCCACGGTGGGCGCCATTTTTCTGTAGCGAGCGATTTTGGATGTGGTTCTTAAGCACTGTCGCTCTGGGGTACTACAGGTTGATTCATTTTTTATCCTATTGAAGCTGATGAAGGAAGGGAAATAGATGTCTCCAACTAACCCTACTATGCAAACTGAGGTTAAACAGTCAAAACTGTTGGTTTACAGATGCAGTTTTAGTTCGTGGGCCTCTCACTGCTTATTTTGTTCAGAACGAATTACTGGGACTGTTCATGGGGAATTTGTTGGGATACTGTGCTAGATTGGCTGGAGGTAGGGGACTTTGGGGTTTTTTGATTAGTGTGCTCGCTAATATTCTTTTTCAATCTTATGCCTACGTATTCCCGGGATAGGGAAATCAGAGCGATCATAGTTCCTCCTATTCTATGGGAGGAAATGGTGTTTTGGTGTCTTGTTCAAAGCCCAAGACATGAAGCTAAAGGTGGTTTGTATCTTGTTCAAAGCCCAAGATGTGAAGCTGAAGGGTCTATCTGTATCTTGTTCGAAGCCTAATATGTGAAGCTAAAAGGGTGTTGACTTTAGAGAGAATTTGTCATCTCTAAGGGGGGTATTTGGTCTGTTTGTCACAACTGTTGGGTGACTGATTATAAAGGAGAATTACTTTAACTGGGATATGTGAATCCAGCAATGCCATAATTTCCTTTATAGGGGATTTTTAACCTGAAGGAGAAGACTTTAACTCAGTGTAAAGCAATGCTATCTTTCCTTAGGAATTCCTCATGCTAAAAGAGGGACAGTGGCATGGATGTAAATAATCCAGAGGCTTGCCGCTTACAGCAATTAGACGAGGAAAAGGAGTTGTTGATGTTTGTATACTGTGAACGAGGCACAACTTTTGATGCTAAAAGGTTGATTGAATCAAACGGGGATTTCTTTATACAAAGCCTAAGAGGAGGCTATTGACCCAACAAGAGGATGCTTTTGTATCTCGTACGAAGCCCAAGATAGAGACTAAAAGGGTTGACTCAACAAGAGAGTGTTTTTATATGTGTCTTGTACGAAGCCCAAGACAGAGGCTAAACGGGTCTGACTCAACAAGAGAGTCTTTTATACTCACCAAGAGAGTGATTTGTATCTCGTACGAAGCCCGAGATGGAGGCTTAAGGAGGATCGACTGGACAAGAGAGTCTTTTTATACTCAACAAGAGAGTGTTTTGTATCTCATACAAAGGCCGAGATGAAGGCTAAAAAGTTTGACTCAACATGAGAGTCTTTTATACTCAACAAGAGAGTGTTTTGTATCTCATACAAAGCCCGAGATGAAGGCTAAAAATGTTTGACTCAACAAGAGAGTCTTTTATACTCAACAAGAGAGTGTTTTGTATCTCGTACAAAGCCCGAGATGAAGGCTAAAAAATGTTTGACTCAACAAGAGAGTCTTTTATACTCAACAAGAGAGTGTTTTGTATCTCGTACAAGGCCCGGGATGAAGGCTAAAAAGGTTAGCTCCGCTGGGGAGAATCATTGTACAAAGCCCAAGAGGAGGCTAGGGTTACTGTTTCAGTTGAGTGATAGGTCCAGTATGTTGGTTAAAAGAGAAAATCAGTTCTTATATGGGTAATGTTGTACTCATGGATTTGATCTGAGGACCGGGATTATTTCCTATTCTTTAAGGAAACGGGGAATCCGAAGGGTATTGAGACTGCCCAAGTCTACGGGTGTTTTTTCCTATTTTTGAAAGGAACTTGAGAATGTCTTCGAGACTCAAGGAGATTAGACTGTCCAAGTCTAGAGTTTTATCTTTTGTACTATGCTTAAGAGACAGTACGTTCACGGTAGAAAGATCTAGACTCTTTGAAAGATTGTTCTATTAAGATGACTAATTTCTGTTCCTATACCTTTAAGAGGTCGTCGGGACAATTTATACGAAGCCCAAGAGGAGGCGAGAAAAAATTTTAAGAAGCCGAAGGGACAATTTGTACGAAGCCCAAGAGGAGGCTATCTTCCCGGAGGAAGAATCATTATACGAAGCCTAAGAGGAGGTTGTGAAAACTTCTAAGAAGTCGACAGGTCCTTGTACAACGCTCAAGAGGAGGCGGGGATGCTTTTAGGAAGCCTGTGGGTCCTTGCACTAAGCCCAAGAGGAGGCTGATGAACAGTTCCAGAATGGGTTTCACTTGGAACATTGGCCTTTTGTATATGAACTGTTCAAGGGGGAGATTTCTTAGATCTAGTTATCTAAAAATGTTGTAAAAGAGAATTCTCATGGTTTAGGTTATGTTGAAATATCCGGGAGAACGTCGGAGGTAAGGAGACGAGGTTTTGTCTAGTTCTAGACGTAGTTGCCGGGGAAACTCTAAATATCTATACTAGTATTACACAGTCGATATGAGTTTATGAAAGAAGACTTACAGTGAAACAACCCCACAATACAGTTATATACATATGAAAGCGGTAAATGAAAGCGGGTAAACACTTACTTGATTGTAGAGCTTCCATGCTGTTTGGTTAGTTGGTCAACAAAGAAATTGAAAATAACAGTATGTTACAAAATCAAAGGAGAAAGTTCTTTTTGAAAGGAAAATTGGGGCTTACATCTCAAGGAGAGGCCCAGGGTTTTATTAGTGATCGCACTGTCGTTTTGTACAGGGACTTATACAAGTGACTGAGGCCCGAGAAAGGTTTTCTGTATAAGGGGATGGGTCTTACACTCTCTTAAGAGGCCCAAAAATGATTGAAAGAAAAAGAAATGGGGCTTATAACACGAGGGTAGGCCCAGATGATTTGTTTTTTGGAACTGGCGATCGCGCCGAGCTTTTCTTTTACCGCAGAGGGACTTATACAATATCTGAGACCCGAAGATTGTTTTGGTTAAAAGGGGATTGGGTCTTACACTCTATTAGAGGCCCAAAAAAATGATTTTTGTACAAGTGATGGGGCTTACAGCTCAAGGAAAGGCCCAGATGATTTTTGTTTTGAAATGGCGATTGCGCCGAGATTTTTGAAAACGCAGTGGGTCTTATACAATGACTGAGGCCCAAAAGTTATGGTTTTCAAAGGGGTTCGGTCTTACACTCTAATAGAGGCCCAAAATGGTTTTGAATGGGTCTTATAGCTCGAGGAGAGGCCCAGATGGTTTGTTTTAAACGGGCGATGATCGCGCCGAACTTTTGAAATACAACGGGACTTATACAACATTTGAGGCCCAAAATAGGTCTGTATTTACAAAGGATTAGGTCTTACACTCTATTAGAGGCCCAAAATGGTTTGAAAAAGTTTGATGAGGGTTGAATTAATCAAAAACCCTAATTTGTTTCCAAAATGTATTTTAATTGAATAATAATTCAATTAAAATGATCAAAATTGTTAAACATGTGGAAAACAAATTGTGATCTTGGATTAATGTTTCAAAAATCAAGTTTTGACCTACAAAATGATTAGAAGTCATTAAAATTTTCAAAATCAAGAAGGAAAAAATATTTTAAATGTCAAAAACAATTAAAATATTAATTCTTTGCAAAAATATCACTTATATGAAATAAATAATATTTTAGGGATTTTTTGGTAAAATAAAATATTTTAACATTTTTGTGAATTATTAAAAAAATAATCAACTCAAAATCATTAAAACTCAGAGAGAAATTAATTTTTGATTCAATTAAATAAAATCACAAAATTCAAATATTCAAATATTTGAAAAAGGGCGCCAAGAACATGGCAAAAACACGCGCCCTTCCTCTGTTTCTGCAGATTTGCGTTTTCTATCCAATCTCACTGAATACTTGATGATATCATGCAATCTACATATCAATCTACTCGTTTCAACCTCACGATCATATCCATGGTCTTTAATTTCATTTATTTTAAACATGGAATAAGAAATCAAAGAGAAACCTCAAGAACCCTAAAATTTGCATGAAGGTTCAGAAATTCCATACACGATTCAAAAAATGCAATTGATTGAGGGAAAACACTCCATGCATGATTATGAACATATGGCCAAATTATTGTGCAGCAAAAATTGCATGGATCATAGAGTTAGAAGAGCTCATGCTTACCACTTGCAGCTGGTGATCGTGTTTTGTGTTAGAGGTGTTACAGCTTGGTTCCAAGGTTATGGACAGCTTCCCTAGGTGCTATGGAGTGTGTCTGGATGCTTGGAGTGGATTGATTTGAGCTGGAACTTGATTTGGCACCTCAACTGCAAATCTGTCAAAGGCTCGAGCAGTTGGCTGATGATTTTGTGATTTTGGTGTTCCAGATGTTATGTGAGTGTTTGGATCACTTCTATATGATGTTTATGAGGCGTGTGTGTGATTGGTTTGATTGGAATTGCTCTCAAACTCAAAACCCGATAGTGACTTGCTTTGGAAGGAAAATTTGGAAGTGAGAAGGTGATTTTGAGGAAAGCATCTGTTTGATGGCTTTGGTGTACTCAAACTGATCACAAACGAGCTCTATTTATAGTAGAGTAAGTTTGTTTTGCAAAGAATAGTGAATGGCAACTGCTGCATAGGTTTGGCCAATGTTGAGCAATGAGAATCCAAGTCTCCTCTAGCCATTGACTAGAGGTTAGGGTACAGGCTGCTGGTTCCCTTGGTCTTGGATAAGTCTTGACTAAATTCAGTTGGCAATGGCTCAGTCCATGCCACCTTGGTGTATGCATTGAATGCTCCAATCCAAAATTGGAGTCTTGTCCCTCTTTTAGGCAATTCTAGGTTTGGCATGCTATTTTTGGTTCCAAAGACTTGGGAGGCTTGGGATCAGAGTTAATTCCTCCTTGGTCCCCCCTTGAGGTGTTCAGATGGATAGAGTTGCTTGGAATTGCACAAATTTGGCAAATCGAGCAAAACTCCAAAATCTGCCTTGCCTTTGTCATATCTCATGGCTCAAATGGGATCAGAGTTGGTTCCTCCTTGGTCCCCCCTTTTCAGTAAGGCATATTGCCATTGTCATATCTCATGGCTCAAATGGAATTTGATGGAGTTCTTGGCCATTTTGGAAAGCCCTCATATGATATAACAACTGTTTGATCATAATTGGTTTTGATACTTTTTGGATCCAAGTGAAAAATGCCCCTACATTTGGAAAAAAGTGAGGCAGATTCTAACATAGTGAAAATTTCACTAAGTGTTGGAAAAAAGTGACATTTTCACTTTTTTATGATTTTGATCATTCCATAACTCAAAATCCATGGGGAATTGGAATGAGTGGTAGTTGAAGCTTTTGTAGAGTGCCATGAGAGCCACAAATCCAGCTTTGGATGGGGAAAAATGGCCTTGTGGTTTAGGAGTTATGATCTTCCAAAGTTGGTACCCTAGCCATTTTGTTCCATAACTTAGAAAATTTTCTAAGTTTTTTATGGTTACCCCTTTTACAAGTTATCCCACTTTTCTTGATTTTTCTTGGTGAATGATGATTCGAATCACACGTTAACATCATTTTAGGGTTAAGGAACCATAATTGTGTAAAATCTCAAAAAGTCAAAGTTGACTTATGTGCACAGTTGACTTTTTATCAGATGAATTTCAAACTGTGTGATCCTCTATGAAATCAAGTCCTTGACCTAAATCAAACTTGATGGATTTATTTCATAGGTGTTATAGGGTGTATTGAATCATGTCTTAGGGTTTGGGAGCATGTCCTGGGCAAAAGTCAAAGATACAGTTGACTTTTTCCGCGAAACCCTAACTGTGGTTCAGATGAAACTAAAACTTGTGAATCAAGCTTCTTGGATCAATCCATAGTTGCAAATGGATCAATGTGTTGTATTTGAGACCCTCAAATCCCCTCTTGAGGTCTTGGCTCATGTTTTGTCCCATAAGTCAACTTAGGGGTGAATTAGGTCAAGAAACCCTAATTCCTGATTTTTTATGAATGTCTCCCCTGAGGTAAAATTGACTTGATGATTGGGTTTATGATGTCCCTTAGAGCATCATAGGTTATGCTTTGAAGCATTGGCTCATGCCCAGAGGAAAATTTTCATCTGGAGGCCCTGGTCGACCAAAACCCTAATTTGGTGACACTGTCGATCGTGAGGCTTGATCCACCTAGAAGGGAGAAACCTTATGCTTAATCCTTGAAGTGGGAGTCCTCTTGATCCTTTATGGATGTTTGAGAGGCTAGACAAGTTGAAGATCATGTCATTTCTTGATTGATCCTTTGTCTAAGAGCTCTGAGAGGGCTTGAAACCCTAAGTCTGATTGTAGTGGATGCTCACCCATCTTTGGGGAGACTAATGGTTCATCCATATTGTGATGATGATTTGCACAATGATGGGAAATCTTAGTGGTCAAAATTTGGGGTATGACACTAACTTCATGGGCTATTTTCATTCTATTCCAAGCCTCATTTCAAGATCTCTTCCACACTAGAATTGATCTATCAAATGCATACTTTGCATTGGATCAAGAACCTTAAGATTTGGTGAAATGGTTATCAAGTTATGTCATGTTAAAGTTGGCATATTGGCAATTTGTTACACACTAAAAAAATTCAGATTCCATTTTCTTTGATTAACCAAACTTCACTTTGATTTGTCATGTGTTTTTAAGCATCATGACATCAAAATTGAGCTTCCTCGTGCCACCCATTCCAAGGAATCAAGAGTAGCAACAATTTGGTTTATTGTTGGAAGTTCGTCGTGTGCCAAAAGAAAGATGCTTAGCATGTATTTCCATTACTCAAACCAAAGTTCATTTTGAACTAAATTCTAGGCAAATGCAAGTACAACCTACTAACTTTCCTCCCATCAATTCCAGCACTCCCTTTCTATCAAAAAACCGTGCAAGAGAAGTTTGCAAGTACAACAACCTTGTACTTACAAGTGGACACACCAAAAGTCAAAACAAAAGTTCTTTGTGTAAAGCTTCATGTGTCATATTCCTTGGTCCTTGCTCCAGTTTTTCTACTGACATAAACTTAGGATAAGCAAACAACTACATGATCACATGGCTCGAGAATGATGATGAAAAGTGGACATGCGTGTAGTATCATGCTGGTAACATTTCTCACTTGTACCAAACCATTATTCTTTGAGTTTACCATTGCCACGGACCAGTTTTGCTCCCTATAAAAGGAGACATCATCTCCTTTCTCAGGACAACCACAATGAGACCAACAATTAACATATCTCAGCATATCTCTTACTAATTTTCAAAGAGAAGCACCACTCGAGTGAGAGAGTTTTGGGAGAGTTGAAGCACAACTGTCTTAAGGAGGAAGAAGCTCAATTCGGTTTCATTTCCAAGCCCTCAAATTAAGAAGGTGCAGTGGACTTATTCCACTAGGTAACCCTCATACTCTTTGACTCCATTGATCTAATGTCATGATCATGTAAATCACTTGAAATCCTGCACTATTATCATGTCATTGTTTGAATATGTGATGCATTTGTTAGCACTGTCTATTACTGATAGTTTGCAACACATTATGTTCACATCCTCACACTGAAATTTGCATGTTGGAACTGCTCTCAAGTTGTCCACTTTACCTTGGTTTAGGTTAACAACAGGTAGTTTGTTTGGTGTTCTGTTGGCATGATAAGTTGATGTTTTCACTCTTTCTTAACTCATACCTCCATGCCATGTACGAACCTTAGAGGAATTCTCAATAATGGTTAAGTTATTGTTAGCATCTATGCTAGCTTAGGCTGGCAGTATGGATTGGTTTTGGCATGACAATACCTTATAAGGTTTATTACCAGCTCTGAATATTAGTTCCTTGTTGTTTTTGTTGTTTGAGAGCATTGGGTTGAGTTGCTTGGTTTCTGAAGTTTTCCTTTAGTCGTGAATGTTACATCAAGAGGCTTTATTACCTTGAACTTTGTTGGAGCCTTGTTAGCATAAGGATGACAAAAGAAGAAATAATGGCATGTTGAAACCTTTCAGTTTGTTTTAGCTAGAAGTCATGTCTTTGTTTCTCAACTGTGATGTCTATTTTTGTGTTGTTGAAGGCTTATCTATGTTCTACCGTATGAGTGCTATAAGTTGGTGTTTTGTTTCTTTAAGATTGATCAAGATCTGATGGAGATAAGAGCTGAATAAGATGATAACAAGCCATCTCTTTGCTACGTTTTATTTGTTTTCACGATAAGCTTGTAGGTTTTATTGCATGTTTGCATGAATTAGAAAGAGAAGGCAATGTGTGATTGGTCCGTAGCTGTTTTGGCGTTTGGTGATTAAAAAATGTTTTGACCAGTTGAGGTTGGATTACTAGTGTACCGTTACATCTTTCCATGTGCTTCATTTCCAAAATAGAATTTTCATTCGCCTGAGAGTTCAAGTGTTTTCAGGGGTGGCTTATACAACAGATGTATAGCCACCCCAGTGGCAAGGACTGTGCGCGTGAAACCAAAGGGGCTGGGGTTCGAATCCCCCTCGCCCCAGTCCCCTTTTTGTGTTTGTTCTCTTCTTATTTTCCGTTTTTATTTTGATTTGGGCCTAGCGAATCACTCCTTGCACCCCACCAAAAAGCCCACACGTTGCAGACACATATTACTAGTTCATTTTCAAATTTCTTATACACCCCTTTGATTTAGTTTCAAATATCGTTTTATTTTCTTTTTCATTTCATTTAAAATATTTTCTTTAACCAAAAAACTCCAAAAAATTCATAAATACTTTTTTATGTTTAATTTAATTTTCTATAAATTTATTTTTCATTTTTATTTTATTCTCATATTCATTTCTAAAAATCTCAAAAATATGCATGACCTTATATTTAATTTTGTACTTCTTTTGTAAATCAACTTTGTCTTGGGAGTCTTTTTGAGAGTTTGCCTTGGAGTGTTTTAGGATGTGAGAGAGTTGTTTGAGAGTTGTTCTTTGACCTTGGATAATGTCATTTTATTAGGGTTTAGTTTGCACTTTTTGGCTTTTGATATTAAGCCTTATAGCTTTGACATGTCTTTGATTTCAACTTTGAGGATGCTAACCTTTGTCACACCTATGTGTTCCACTTATCCATACTTGTTGTGAATTATCTCATCATATTTTGCCATGCTCATATATGAAAGTTTTTGCTGATTATTGTCCACCATCTTTGAATTCTTGGACTCATATTGTTCATTTGGTCTCAATCCACTTATAACATTCTTGTCCATAATATATTATCCCCTCTCCTTCCAAAGGAAAGTCTCTCTATTGACCTCAAAGTCATAGATAGCTCATTACCTTGGTCTCTTAGGAGCCACCTCTTACCTTTGACCTCATAGGGTCCCTCCTTGGCCTCCTAAGATCCATTTCCCTCCTTGATCTCATAGTCATAGGATACTTTCCCTTGGCCTCGTAGCCACTCATATTACAATTTAGAATTAAATTAGAGTTCTTGAAACTCTATGTGGGAGTCATCACCTTGAGTATCCACTTTTCCCCATTATAACTTAGTGTCGCTCCCAGGATTTTCATCCAAGTACAAACGCGAGAGTGGCGCGGAACACAGAGTCGCTAGCCGTGTAAATTTATCCCAAGAGAGGGAAAGGGAACACTGCATAAACCTGAGGAAGAGGGAAAGGAATGGTCATCGCAACCATAACCTGGGTTCGGGAGTCGGTTACGCGAGGGGAAGGTGTTAGCACCCCACGCGTCCATCGTACTCGATGGGATCCACTCTTGTTGTCTATTCTAAGGGTGAGTTATCCTAAAATCTATGGCTGCACTAAAACGGGGAAGGGGAAGACAAAGACAGACTCGGTAGGGCGTCGTCATCCTAGGCCTACGTACCCCCTTTGTGCAATGGGGAATTCAGAGTCAACGTAGTTCGGACCAAGTTCTTTTTGTGTTTTTTATGAGCGACGTTAAGTTCGCGTTCGGCAGTTAGGGTAGATGCCTGTTTGCGACTCAGACGGAAAGTAAAGTGCCCTTTTTGAAAATAGCCTCTGGTTTGACAATCCCGCAGGATAAAAAGGTTTGAAGTTTGTTCAAATTTTTTAGGACAGAAGTGAGCTGAGTTAGTTCATAACTCACCTTGAACCAAAGTCTATGACACGGGAACGAATGCTTCGCATGGTCGTCCGCAATGGGACGTATGCTTAACACTCTAGAAGAGAGAAGGGGGACCCCTCAATCTTCATTTCCTATGTTTAAGGCTTGTGTGCAAGGCAAGTTGACCTTATTAAGTATCTTAGAAATTGTTATGAGATGAGAAGAGGGACTCAAAAGAAAAGAAAAAAACTACGGGGAAAAATCTATCCTAATGTTATCATGCAAAGGTGGCCCTAAGGGGAGGTTTGATAACAACCTAAGCCTAAAGAAAAGAAAAAATGAGAGGAAGAAATAGTGAGAATGGACATGGATAACTATCCACACCCTCAAATAACTTACCTCATCCCCTGCATAAAAGGTTAGCACAAACAGATATAAGTGACAATAAGACAAATGAAACTCAAATAAATCACAAACCAAAGAGAGATGGTTATAAACCAAATGGAACTCAACCAAGACAGAATGTGGATGACCTAAACATGAATTATGAAGTCAAAGAAGCAAATCCAAATAATGGCACAAGTGCCTTCTCAAACAAGTAATCAGACATGGTAAAAGATGTGCATACAAGAAGACTTCAAATAAAGAGACATAAAATAATTAGCAAAACATCTTCTAAAATCACCAAATTAATCATCAACATATCTCAACCAGAAGCAAACAACATGTCCAAAACTCATGCCAAAATTCAAAATATAAGTCACTCAAACAATCATGCAAAGTCAAGATAGGATCATGGTTCAACGTGCAAAGGAAAAGGACTAAAATGCAATATGAAATGATTTTAAAAATGATAGAAAAATATTTTAATGAAATTCAATGTGTTGGTGAAAAAATGCAAAAAGAATGAGTTCAAAAGGTTTTATGGATGATGAGAAATAAAATAAATAAGTCATGGTATGCATATATGAAATAAATTCATAAAGAAAATAAACAAATAATTATTTCAGATGCTAAAAATAAAATAAAATAATAAAATAAAATTTGGTAAAATTTTATGAAATTATAAATATGATTCATGAATTTTTTGGGAATTTTTAATGCAAGAAACTATTTTTAAAAAATTAAAATGAAATGTAATAATTAAATAAAAATAAAAATGAAGAAAATAAACATGGGGTGTGTGGAAAGTAACCAGAGCACATTAAAAATGCTAATGGGCTCAGAGGAGGGGGTGTAAATAGAAAGCCCAATCCAAAAAAATCCATCAGAAAATAAAATAAAACAAAATAGCGCACGTGGGCTTCAGTCCACCACGTTGACTGCATACTTACCCTTTGATCAATCTGACGCGCCCTAATAAGTCAACAAACTCAACTAGTAATAATGATCAAGGGCTCAGATCCAAGACACACCATATTAATGATACGCGCATCCACACTAAATCACTCAGCATACCTTAGAACCCCACGTGAGCAGCATGTGACATCTTTAATGTGTTGTCCAAACTATAGCCATCAGATTGATCAAATGCATTCAAACAATTCATCAAATCAAAAAGTTAATAAAATGGGTGGCTCAGATTAGAGTACACGGTAGTAACCATGGAATGGCACACACGCAACCCACAAAATAAGATAGATTTTTAAACGGCGTGGCAAGTTGTGGGCCATCCGATCTGGCAAATCAAGGGCCACGATTTCATCTCCTTCCCTGAAACCCTGATCCCGCCGGAAAAAGAACCAGGTGCCAGAGCCCTAGCTCCGGTCACCTTCTCCTGTGAGCCCCAACCCCAAACCTTCCAGAAATGGCTCATGGGTATATCAAACTGATCAGAATTTCATGAGGATTACAAATACGCCATTAAAAATTACAAACAACTAACATATAGAGCAAAACGAATGAAAGAAAGTTTGGTTCAAAAATTTCATACGCATCGTACAATCAATATACGCATCCAAACTCAAAAAAAACTACATCAGAATGATCAGTGGGCATCACACATCAATATGCACGTTTAAAAAGAGAGTTTTAAGATCATGAAAAATTGCACTGACCTGAGATTATGCTACCTTCACCCTTGCTATTAGCCTCCAATGATGGTTGCTTAATGCTCTATAGATTCCAAGGATCAAGACTGTGAAGGTGGATCGTGAAAACTCTTGAGGATGATGAGATCCAAGGAAAAAAGGATTAGGGTTCAAAGTTGAAACTCTCCAATATCACGTGTGTTTTTTTCTCATCAGTGCATGAGTAACTTTAAATACTTAGGGTTAATCCACTGATGATCACTTGGGCCTTATTAATTCCTCACTCAATGAGTTTTGGGTGATTTTGGAAAATTGAATAATGTGAAATACACCCTCCTCCATGCATGTATATCTAAACCCTTGATGATGGGTCACTCATTTAACAATTGCTAATCACACCTGAATTGGATTTGGGCCTTGAGATGCCTTGGTTCATGAGTTTTCAATGGTCTTGCAATTTTGCATAATGGAAAATAAGTGATGAATAAACCATGGATCCACTTGATTTAAAGGCCAAAAATGATTCTTATGGATTGTTCTTTGATGTTAGAATGTGGATTGAGACAAAGGAATCAATTATAGGTCCATATGTCCCAAAGTGAAAATGGAACTATGAGAAAACCCTAAAAACCACCTTGCCTTCTTTTGATCATAACTTGAGTTTCACAAATGATATGGGGACCATCTAGTACTTGTTGGAAAGGGGAGAAAAAGATCTTCAACTTTCATGTTTGAGGAAAATTCATTTGGAGCTTCTTTGATGATGAAAAGTCAAGTTGAATATAGTGTAAGAACTTGCCCAAAAAGGAAACTTTCAAATTATAGGTCATTTCCATATTTAGTAACTTTTGTACCAACCCTTGATTCTTGATAAATGGTATGAAATTTGACTCTTGAAGACCATATGAGGATGTGAGACCTTGAAAACCTTGAAGAGAACCTCAAAATTTCACAGTTGACTTCCCCTCTCACTGTTGACTTTTCCCCAATTCTCCTGATTCCCAATCCATTGGCCCATTGAACTCCTCATGAACCAAACTGATGGACAATCTTCCATTCCTAGATACTTAGGAACCCAAGGAATACCATGGAATTAAGTATTGCCCAAGAAATCAGAAATAAACTGACTTTATAGCAAACCCTAATTTTGGTACCCTTAGTCTAGGAGGAAATAACACAGTCTCCAAATCCAAATTCCTCTGAATATGATGTGTATCCTCTCTAACAAAGATAAGATATGCCATTTGGTGATGATAAAAACCCAAGAAGCTTGTCCATTGGAGCAATAAACCCAAAAATCTCAAAACCCTAATTTCTGCACTGGTTTTGAGAGAGTGATCCACAATACAAGGACTCTTGCTTGACCCTTTGAAGAACATCTTCTCCTCTTGAACTGCCTCAGGCACCTTGATCCCATGCTCAGAACCAATGATATGCACACATGATAATGCAAAATGAGATGAAAAATAAGCCAGTTAGTACTAAAGTAAGGAGAGCAAATTTTGGGGTGCTACAGCTGCCCCTATTCAATCAACTTAGTCCTGAAAGGGTGATAGCAACGGCTCTCAGACCTTCAAGGTAGAAGGTGATTGAATACAGAAAAGAACCCGGAAATTTGCGACCTGTGGATAGATACAAAATGAAGTGCCAACGAGGACGGCCGAAGACGAACTCGAAAGGGTAGACCGACCGAAGGCAGACTACGATGGGAGATAAAGTGAAACAAACTCTTCTGAGTTATGCCATCTCTGCTGAGAAAGAGAACTGGGTTTCACCAAGTAAGTCAGACGAGAACTGGCTACCACAACAATAGGTCAGACGATAACTGACTACCAGGTGAGAACTGGATTTACCAAAGAGATGTCAGACGATAACTGACTACCAGGCGAGAACTGGGTTTACAAAAGAGATGTCAGGCGAGAACTGACTACCAGGCGAGAACTGGGTTTACAAAAGATATGTCAGGCGAGAACTGACTACCAGGCAAGAACTGGGTTTACACCAAATAAGTCATTCGAGAACTGACTACCAGACGAGAACTGGATTTACAGAATAAGTCAGACGAGAACTGACTACCAGACGAGAACTGGGTTTCACCAAGTAAGTCAGACGAGAACTGACTACCAGACGAGCACTAGATTTACAAAGGAGATTGGCCAATCCAAGGCAAACTCCTAACAAAGATACGGTCGTGAACCGAATGGGTGAGAGGTGAAATCAACGGACTTACAAACCACAGATAAGATGACTCCGCTGGGGAAAGGAGAAGTCTAAATAAAAGACTCTGCCGGGGAGCACAAGTATGAGGAACACATCCCTCCAAAATCTCCTGAGTTATGCCCTCTCTGCTGGGAAAGAGAACTGGCAAGGAAAGTATCACACCTGGCTTATGCTTCAAATGCGAATGTTTGAATGTTGTCGTAATGCTCCACACGAAGTGGAAATGCTACGCGTTTAAGGATGCAATGCAAATGCTTATGATATGCAAAAGGGGTCCCTCCAGCAAAATAAATGCTGGAGAGAAAAGACCAATTCAGCTGGGGATGACAAAAATAAATTGTACTCTGAATCCAAGAACTCTGCTGAGAAGGATCACGCTGACCGACCCTTTAGATCAACAACTTCTACTAGGGATGAAATCCAAAAGCATATGCACTCTACCGAGGATTACACATGTCCTTTACTCAAGGTAACATCCAAAACCTGAGATTTCTCCTCTACTGGAGGAGTTGAGAATGAGTGCCAATAACGGAACCGGAAGTTTGTTACTGAGGGTTGCCAATAACAGATGGGCTTAGGACCTGTTGGGGAATGCCAGCCCATAATACCATCCTGCTTGGGGATACTGCTGAACCTAGCCTGCTGATGGGGGAATGACTTTACTCTCACCTTGTTGGGGGCTAGAATATGACTTTGTCGGCGAGAGCACGCTTCCTGGCTGGATGGGGGAAGTGAACACCCTGATTCTGTGGGGAAATAACGTCTTAATCCAGGGAACTGCGGGGAAATAACGTCTTGATCCAGAGAAAATACTTTCCAGGTCTCTTGCTGGGGAAGGTCTGCTCTGCTGAGGAAAGTGCAATCTCAATGCTAGGGAGAGCAAACTGCTGGGGAAATGCAATCCTGTTACCACTCAACCTGACCTGTCTCTATGTTCATAAATGACCCTTTGAACTTTCCACTTGCCCCAGACCACCAGGTCTAACAGAAGAAATCATCTCAAGAGGATTTTATAGAAGACCGGGCGTTCGCACTGCCCCAGGGTCTTCAAACTCTTGGAGAGATTGATCATGTTCTGACATAACCGCCCCAGGCTTCATAATCCATGAAGTACATTACCTCGAAAGGAATTGTAATGACTCGAAAATACTCTGTCCCAGTATTCTGAACTTTGAAGATACGTTTTCCATTAACCATTTTCAAGAGTAGACAATTTCTCACGCTCTAGAGGAGGCCAGCCCCAAGTCTTGAAGGAACTTTTCCCCTGACTGATCTTACAGAGATTTGTCAAATCGACCTGATTGCCCCTGTTCGGCTTCTTTAGGGGGAGTTTTCAACGTGACTGCTCCAGATTAGCTACATCTTATCACCATTTATCGGGATCCTCCAGGCTGCGCACAGTCTCTTAGCCACATACCCCTTGACATGATTGTCCTTCGGAGTTTTCACCATCTCAACTTGGCGTGATCGAGCTTCTCGACTGTCGTTCATCGTGTAAGCTTCTTTTGATATCAAACACATGCAAGCAGAAAATGTTTATTATGAGAATGACAATTCTAATGCAACACTCATGTTAACCTTGAAGTTTTATTGAAAATGCGTCGCCAAGCCTTGTGAACGAATCACTAGCTGGGATGCGACCTTGATTTTTGAATGGCAAAACAATGCGCACATGCAATACCAACAAATCTTATTAGCACAACTCGTAAGAGTCAGGAACTCTATCCTGTTGAAGTACGCTTTCGGAATAAACCCTGTTTCAATTAGGACTTTTAAGGGTTGTAACGTGGTCTGGTTCATGGTTTCAGAAAAAGGATTTATGGCTCAAAATTTATCGGTGCCCACCCACTCTCCGTGATGTTCTCCAGTCCTATGTTCAGTTAATCTGACCCATACGCTCATCTCTCAAAAGGTTTATGATCCTTAAGGAACCTATGCCACTAATGGTTTGGCACCTAAGGGAGTTTTGGAATGACAGTCACCCCATTTTATCCTTTGTGTCTGTAATCACACGAATTTGTTCTTATCGAGGATTTTCTTTTGTAATCCTTTTCGCCTTTCGCTTTTTCTTTCTTTTGCCCTTTTTTTGATCCCTAACTTTTACCTGGACTGACACTTTTGAGTTTTCAATTTTGAAGTCCAGCGGGATGCCCTAACTTTTGCCTAAGTCGCTTGTTTTCAAGTTTCGACTTAGCGGACTTTCTTTTTTATTCCCCTTTTTTTAACAAAGCGTGTGACACTGTTTGTCTTACTTGCTTGAAAGGGTTGTGACTGCCTCACTCCTTGATTGTTGATGGATAACCATTGTGGCTTGATCTCTTGATGGTGGGATAGAAGGTAATGGATCCTCAGGTGCACACTCTCCTTGAAATTTGAACGCTTGGTCAAACTAACTGACGCCTACCCCGCCCCTGGGTTAAGTATGAGGGTTTTTTTTTCGTACGAAAGAAGCTCCTACTTCAAGGCTCAAAGGGGTTAACGAGGGTTTATCTCCCTTATATCTCTAGTGTTTGTGAATTGGAAACAATGCCTGTACATCCTTAACAGGGTTTCATCCAAATGCGCACCATTAGAAATTTGTGCTCTTATTTCGTCATCCTCCCTCAAGAGTTCTAGACAAGAAAATTGGTATTGCAGTGCATATAAACATTTAAGAGTGAACACGAATGGATTACTTCAAGGAAAACATGCTCATTGTATTATGATCGTCATTAAAACAAACAAGTTTCTGCATGCATACAATGCTTTAACGAGAAATAAAAAACTACAAATGAAAATGCAGTAAAGAAACTGATGACTGCCGTTGTTGAGAAGACTTGACTCCGCTTAGACTACTGGCTTTAGGAGACGACCCTTGAAGTTTTCAAACCGATGAGAGGTCGACATGCACAACCAAGTCTCCTTCTGGAAATGATATGTACCCTTTGTCAATCAATTGTTTCACTTTGGTTTGGAAGGCTTTGCAATCTTCGGTTGAGTGCCCCATAGATCCTCCATGATATCCACATTGCACATGGGGATTGTACCCCGGAGGGTATGGTTCTGGAACAAGCTTCAAAGTCTTAGGCTCCACCAATGAGTTTCGAACCAGGTGTGGCAAGAGTTGACTGTACGACATGGGAACTGGATGAAGAGGAGCATTCCTTCTTTCCAAGTTATTGTGCGGCCTATGCTGATTCTGACGCTGATACTTCTGTTGTTGAGGGGCATAAGGTTGTTGGTACTGAATGACATTAGTCTCTCCTTCTTCTCCCCTGTAACGTTTCTTCGCATTTTCAGAATAACTGGGAGCAACTTGAATCTTTCCTGTTTTGATGTCGTTTCCACTCTTTCTCCTGCCAATACAAGACCTGAAAATCCAGCTGACAAACATCCAATCAATTTCTCATAATAATGCCCCTGAAGCGTATCCATGAACATATCAACGAGCTCTCTTTCCAACATCGGAGGTTGAACTCGGGAAGCCAATTCACGCCACCTCTGGGCGTACTCTCTAAAGATTTCATTGCTCTTTTAAGACATATTCTGCAGCTGTGTACGATTGGGAGCCATGTCGGTGTTATATTGATAGTGTCTAATAAATACCCCCGCCAGATCTCTCCAACTACAAACGTCTTTCCTCTCTAGCTGCATATACCATTCCAGGGATGCGCCAGATAGGCTATCTTGAAAGCAATGCATCATCAACTTTTCGTTCTTTACGTGAGCAGCCATTTTACTTGTGTATGCCCTGACGTGAGTCCTTGGGCAAGTCATACCATTGTACTTTTCGAAGGTAGGAGTCTGAAACTTGTACGGGATAACAATGCCTGGAACCAGGCCCAAATCCTCCAAATCCATACCCACAGAATCTTGATTTACAACACCCCTTAGTTGTTCCTCAATCAACCTGAATCTCTGATCAGTGTCAATCTGGGAACCAGCATCCCCACCTGGCATAGAGAATGCATCATCTTGAATATCATCAAACTGACGGCCATGAATAGCACAGACACCAATACCACCTCCCCCGACATTTTTAGCCCTGCCCGGAGGGATCACAACACCAGAAACAGGAATACCTCCGCCCAGAGGGCCATTCTGAACATTAGTACCAGTAACACCAGTATGGACTCCTCCATGAAGGACAACTTCATCATCAATTCTTGCAATCAGTGGTTGGACAACAGTTCTTAACTGCTCTTGGCCCTGAGCAACCCCTTGCATTAAATCCATGAATTGGTTCATGCGGGTCCGCATCTCAGTCATCTCATTTTGTAGCTGATCCATGAGTCTTTTCTGATCTTGTCTGGTAGAATACCGATGAATGTGTTGATCTGCAATCCTGTACTGCGGAGGAGAACCAAGTAAGAACACCAGAGATAAACACCTGTTATGCAAAATGATTATGGATATGCGAATGCAAATGAACATGTTTAAAAATTCGCAGGGCGATCCACCCTTTGACTCCGGTTTAATTTCAAAAACCAGAATCAAAGTTAGGATGCAACCCTACAAATAAATAAACATGTTGGGATGCAAAATGATGATGCAAATGCACGCATGGGATCAAGGATGCCACACAGACTGGACAGTTGCTGCACTGAACCAACTGAACCATCTCAAATATCTGCCCAAATACCCAGAATACCAGAATAACCATAGTACCACATTGATAAATCTGCCGATCAGAAAACCGGGTATGTTGAAAGTCAAGGTCACCTGCAAACCTGTAAACACCCTGCCCTCTCACATGTGGGTCCTAGAAAGCCAAGGATCCTCAATATCACGGGCTCTCAGGTCGAGAAATGATGATACGGTCACCATCTCTGGTTTGGCATCATCACCAATCGAGGAGGCCTCAACTGATTCCCCTCAAAAAGAAAACATCCCATGGCAAGTCCTAAGATTCGACACTGAGGTCGAGAAGCAATAGTACATTCATCCCTCGGGGTACAGTACTATCTACAAACGAGGAGTGCTTCCACCGATTATTTTCCAAAGGACACCCTATAGCAAGTTCCCAGTATTGGGTCCTCGGATCGACATGTGCAATGGGTTTGCCATTTCTGGTCTGCCATTATCACGTCTCGGGAGGAGTGTCGTTGCTGAGTTCTCGGGAATGGTCGCCAGAGTCGACATCTTTCCAGGTTACATTCAATCATCTACATCAATGCGCAGCATAAAACATTACCGAAGAAAACCTCGTCTGGATGTGGAGTTTTCATGTATACTACGTCTGGCCAAACGCCACACGAGTCACACTACTTGCCACGCTAATCCTACGTGTATGCTCAAGCCTGGGTATTGGGCTTATCTCTCAGAACTCCCAACCCGCCAAACTGAAAAACAGTGCAGCAGCTGATAATAATATGCAATGCAGTAAATGCGGTAAAAATAAAATACGACAAATAAAGCAAAACAAAAACAAAAACACCCAAAGAGAACAAAAACAAACAAACGCTAGAACAGACTCGCTTAGGGATGAACCAGCATAGGTCAACCAGATGTCCCCAGTAGAGTCGCCAGCTGTCGCTCCCAGGATTTTCATCCAGGTACAAACGCGAGAGTGGCGCGGAACACAGAGTCGCCAGCCGTGTAAATTTATCCCAAGAGAGGGAAAGAGAACACTGCATAAACCTGAGGAAGAGGGAAAGGAATGGTCATCGCAACCATAACCTGGGTTTGGGAGTCGGTTACGCGAGGGGAAGGTGTTAGCACCCCACGCGTCCATCGTACTCGATGGGATCCACGCTTGTTGTCTATTCTAAGGGTGAGTTATCCTAAAATCTATGGCTGCACTAAAATGGGGAAGCGTAAGACAAAGACAGACTCGGTAGGACGTCGTCGTCCTAGGCCTACGTACCCCCTTTGTGCAATGGGGAATTCAGAATCAACGTAGTTCGGACCAAGTTCTTTTTGTGTGTTTTATGAGCGACGTTAAGTTCGCGTCCGGCAGTTAGGGTCGATGCCTGTTTGCGACTCAGACGGAAAGTAACGTGCCCTTTTTGAAAATAGCCTTTGGTTTGACAATCCCGCAGGATAAAAAGGTTTGAAGTTTGTTCGTATTTTTTAGGACAGAAGTGAGTTGAGTTAGTTCATAACTCACCTTGAACGAAAGTCTATGACACGGGAACGAATGCTTCGCATGGTCGTCCGCAATGGGACGTATGCTCAACACTCTAGAAGAGAGAAGGGGGACCCCTCAATCTTCATTTCCTATGTTTAAGGCTTGTGTGCAAGGCAAGTTGAGCTTATTAAGTATCTTAGAAATTGTTATGAGATGAGAAGAGGGACTCAAAAGAAAAGAAAAAAAACTACGGGGAAAAATCTATCCTAATGTTATCATGCAAAGGTGGCCCTAAGGGGAGGTTTGACAACAACCTAAGCCTAAAGAAAAGAAAATATGAGAGGAAGAAAGAGTGAGAGTGGACATGGATAACTATCCACACCCTCAAATAACTTACCTCATCCCCTGCATAAAAGGTTAGTACAAACAGATATAAGTGACAATAAGACAAATGAAACTCAAAAAAATCACAAACCAAAGAGAGATGGTTATAAACCAAATGGAACTCAACCAAGACAGAATGTGGATGACCTAAACATGAATTATGAAGTCAAAGAAGCAAATCCAAATAATGGCACAAGTGCCTTCTCAAACAAGTAATCAGACATGGTAAAAGATGTGCATACAAGAAGACTTCAAATAAAGAGACATCAAATAATTAGCAAAACATCTTATAAAATCACCAAATTAATCATCAACATATCTCAACCAGAAGCAAATAACATGTCCAAAACTCATGCCAAAATTCAAAATATAAGTCACTCAAACAATCATACAAAGTCAAGAGAGGATCATAGTTCAACGTGCAAAGGAAAAGGACTAAAATGCAATATGAAATGATTTTAAAAATGAGAGAAAAATATTTTAATGACATTCAATGTGTTGGTGAAAAAATGCAAAAAAAATGAGTTCAAAAGGTTTTATGGATGATGAGAAATAAAATAAATAAGTCATGGTATGCATATATGAAATAAATTCATAAAGAAAATAAACAAATAATTATTTCAGATGCTAAAAATAAAATAAAATAATAAAATAAAATTTGGTAAAATTTTATGAAATTATAAATATGATTCATGAATTTTTTGGGAATTTTTAATGCAAGAAACTATTTTTAAAAAATTAAAATGAAATGTAATAATTAAATAAAAATAAAAATGAAGAAAATAAACATGGGGTGTGTGGAAAGTAACCAGAGCACGTTAAAAATGCTAATGGGCTCAGAGGAGGGGTGTAAATAGAAAGCCCAATCCAAAAAAATCCATCAGAAAATAAAATAAAACAAAAAAGCACACGTGGGCTTCAGTTCACCACGTTGACTGCATACTTACCCTTTGATCAATCTGACGCGCCCTAATAAGTCAACAAACTCAACTAGTAATAATGATCAAGGGATCAGATCCAAGACACACCATATTAATGATACGCGTATCCACACTAAATCACTCAGCATGTGACATCTTTAATGTGTTGTCTAAACTATAGCCATCAGATTGATCAAACACATTCAAACAATTCATCAAATCAAAAAGTCAATAAAATGGGTGGCTCAGATTAGAGTACACGGTAGTAACCATGGAATGGCACACACGCAACCCACAAAATAAGATAGATTTTTAAACGGCTTGGCAAGCTGTGGACCATCCGATCTGGAAAATCAAGGGCCACGATTTCATCTCCTTCCCTGAAACCCTAATCCCGCTGGAAAAAGAACCAGGTGCCAGAGCCCTAGCTCCGGTCACCTTCTCCGGTGAGCCCCAACCCCAAACCTTCCAGAAATGGCTCATGGGTATATCAAACTGATCAGAATTTCATGAGGATTACAAATACGCCAATAAAAATTACAAACAACTAACATATAGAGCAAAACGAATGAAAGAAAGTTTGGTTCAAAAATTTCATACGCATCGTACAATCAATATACGCATCCAAACTAAAAAAAACTACATCAGAATGATCAGTGGGCATCACACATCAATATGCACGTTTAAAAAGAGAGTTTTAAGATCATGAAAAATTGCACTGACCTGATATTATGCTACCTTCGCCCTTGCTATTAGCCTCCAATGATGGTTGCTTAATGCTCTATAGATTCCAAGGATCAAGACTGTGAAGGTGGATCGTGAAAACTCTTGAGGATGATGAGATCCAAGGAAAAAAAGGATTAGGGTTCAAAGTTAAAACTCTCCAATATCACGTGTGTTTTTTTCTCATCAGTGCATGAGTAACTTTAAATACTTAGGGTTAATCCACTGATGATCACTTGGGCCTTATTAATTCCTCACTCAATGAGTTTTGGGTGATTTTGGAAAATTGAATAATGTGAAATACACCCTCCTCCATGCATGTATATCCAAACCCTTGATGATGGATCACTCATTTAACAATTGCTAATCACACCTGAATTGGATTTGGGCCTTGAGATTCCTTGGTTCATGAGTTTTCAATGGTCTTGCAATTTTGCATAATGGAAAATAAGTGATGAATAAACCATGGATCCACTTGATTTAAAGGCCAAAAATGATTCTTATGGATTGTTCTTTGATGTTATAATGTGGCTTGAGACAAAGGAATCAATTATAGGTCCATATGTCCCAAAGTGAAAATGGAACTATGAGAAAACCCTAAAAACCACCTTGCCTTCTTTTGATCATAACTTGAGTTTCACAAATGATATGGGGACCATCTAGTACTTGTTGGAAAGGGGAGAAAAAGATCTTCAACTTTCTTGTTTGAAGAAAATTCATTTAGAGCGTCTTTGACAATGAAAAGTCAAGTTGAATGTAGTGTAAGAACTTGCCCAAAAAGGAAACTTTCAAATTATAGGTCATTTCCATATTTAGTAACTTTTGTACCAACCCTTGATTCTTGATAAATGGTATGAAATTTGACTCTTGAAGACCATATGAGGATGTGAGACCTTGAAAACCTTGAAGAGAACCTCAAAATTTCACAGTTGACTTCCCCTCTCACTGTTGACTTTTCCCCAATTCTCCTGATTCCCAATCCATTGGCCCATTGAACTCCTCATGAACCAAACTGATGGACAATCTTCCATTCCTAGATACTTAGGAACCCAAGGAATACCATGGAATCAAGTCTTGCCCAAGAAATCAGAAATAAACTAACTTTATAGCAAACCCTAATTTTGGTACCCTCGGTCTAGGAGGAAATATCACAGTCTCCAAATCCAAATTCCTATGAATATGATGTGTATCCTCTCCAACAAAGATAAGATATGCCATTTGGTTATGATAAAAACCCAAGAAGCTTGCCATTGGAGCAATAAACCCAAGAATCTCAAAACCCTAATTTCTGCACTGGTTAGGAGAAAGTGATCCACAATACAAGGACTCTTGCTTGACCCTTTGAAGAACATCTTCTCCTCTTGAACTGCCTCAGGCACCTTGATCCCATGCTAAGAACCAATGATATACACACATGATAATGCAAAATGAGATGAAACATAAGCCAGTTAGTACTAAAGTAACGAGAGCAAATTTTGGGGTGCTACACTTAGACTTAGAGAGTTTCTTAAACTCTAAATGAGCTCACACTCATTTCCCCTTGGAAATTTGGCCATAGTCAATGGTTCCTCTCTCACCCTTAGTTAGGTGAACTACGGTTGCTCTGATTCTTTAGTCAGATACGTAGACATAAGATGTGACGTCTTGGCGAGCAAACTTAGTGTATATACCCTTAGGTCCTTACCTTTACCTTTAGCATATATCTTAGCAAGCAAACATAACATAACACAAACTAAACAAGAGGTTCCTGTAGAGTACTATAGATATTAAAGGTGCTAATACCTTCCCTTAGTATAACCAACCCCCGAACCTTAGATCTCCCCCCTTTAGGTTTTCTCGATCTTGAACCTTTCCTTTGGATAAATCAAAGTCGGTGGTGAATTCAAAGAAATGTGATGCATGTTAATAAATAGCTTGTTATCCGATTCTCACCGCAACAGAAATGGCGACTTCACTGGGGATGCAGACATAAGAGGGTTAAGCCCACCTTGTTGTGTTTATGTTATTTATGTTTTGCTTGCTTGATTGTACATATCTATATATATATATATATCTGTCTGCTTGGGTTCTTCTGTGTGCAGGGTGCTACTATTGATTGGTGAGATAAGTCCTAAACCGGACTCGAAAGCACATATATGATAGGATCGTGGTGTTATCAATAGTCGGTTGTTGGGAGTAGTCCTAACAATCTGTGACATATGATGACCACACTCAGATGAGGCCCTTTGGGATTGTTGATGTCTGATGTGAGCTGTCACATTGATATTACTTTTTCAATTGGGAGCCAGGGATTCTGAGGACCGTAGTTACCTTCACCCCACTGGCCTTTTAGGATGTAGTGCGGTGGCTACGAGGGAGTAAGTCCTGAGTAGTTGTTACGCGATACTACACTCAGACGAGTTTATCTTGAGAATATTATTAACCCGCTTGAGTAGTCATGCTGGCCGATAATATCCGAAGGATTTACGTAGACTCTGGGAACTTTTAGAACCTTGTTCTACAGTTGATGAACCTATAGTCCACAACTTATTGGGATGGGTAGACCATGGCTCCACTCATGAAACCCCTAGACCTAGGACTTGTGTGCTTCGTTGTATGTACATATGTCTGTGTTTATGTGTACCCGTGTTTGTGCATTGCATACATCTCATTTACATCCATTGTTGGTTTCAAGGAATTCAAACATTCATTTCCTTTTCAAAAGATCAACAGAGCTTGGATCTTAAAAAAAAAAAACTTCTTCAGTTTTTCCAAAAAAATTTTAACTTACATTTAAGCTCCTTACACCATTTGGCTTGCATTTGCATTGCATGCGCATCACATTTGCATTTCTCAGTCTTGAGTCTCCCTTCTTCTTCTATGTTTGAAGGATACCTAGCATACCTACTCAAGACAATGGCGACAATGAATGAAATTCTGAAGAATCAGGAAGACTTGAAAGAGGAGGTCAGAATCCTCAAATGCCAAATGAATTGGGTCCTAGAAACTTTGCAAGCTCTAATGAGGAAGGAAGAGCACGCTCACCCTGTTACTCCTAGAGAAGTTGTCAGTTCCTCATCTCCTATGGTTCTTCCATACCAAGGATCTGCCTTTGGGGAAACTTCATACCAGCCTACCTTTGGTCTTGGTCTTGCACCAGGGTATCATCGCCATCAGGTGCCCACCAACAGGTCGTTCCAGCCTCCAACGGTTGTTTCTCCTCGAGGTTCCCGAAACCAAAACAAGAAGAAGTGCTCTGTCAAAAGAGGCCAGGTCAACTGCCAGCCTATCCCTATACCATTGAGCAAACTTTTCCCACTATTAATGAAGAATAAGTTGGTGACTCCTCGACTTCTCAACCCTGTGCCAGGACCTTGGCACAATGCAAACCTGACTTATGAATTCCACAAAGGAGCCGAAGGGCATGACTTGGATGGTTGCCGAGCCTTAGAAGCTATTGTGCAAAGGCTAATCTATGACAAAGATATAATCCTTGAAGAAGATCGCCCAGAGATTGAATGCAAATTCCACACTGGAACAAGGGGGCATCCCATTGAAGAATGCAAAGAGTTTGAAGCGAAACTGCTAAGTCTACTAAGGATGTTACAACCTCAGGAAGGTACGTCAGATGCTAAGGACTCAACTTTTGAAGCAAAAGGAAAAAGACTCGCGAGGCCTCTCAAGGTTATATACCACAAGGAACAAGTGATTGGTGGTGAGGGTGTTCCCCCGCCTGGGCCCGAAAACTGAAATCTTCTGAAATCAATTCGCCAAGGCTGGCTGTATTTTGTTCATTTCAGTATTTTGAATTGTATTTTCTTTGCACTTTGAATTTGTATTTTGCTTATAAGCTTTGTTGTATTTTCAAATTGGCAAGATTAATGAAATGTTTATGCATCTTTTTTATTAAGTTCATTCGTTTCACTCATCTACTTTTATGCTCAGAAAAAAAAAACAAAAATATCTTTATCTTGTTTCTTTCCATTTATCAAACTTGTTGTTAAGCAAAGATTGGGGAGGATGATGAAAATATTATCCATAATTGATGTGGTATGCTTTCGATTAAACCTTGCCGAGGATGCAAGGCATTGTTTCAATTCCCAAACACTGGAGAAATAAGGAAGATAATCCCTCGTTAACCATTCCGAGCCTATAAGTAGGAGTTTTCTTTCCTTACATAAAAAACCCTTAAATCCCAACCTTGGGGCAGGGTAGTTCTCAGTAACTTGGTTATGCACTCGAATGCAAGCTCTTCATGCCAGACACCAGTCAGCTCTCTCAAATCAAATGAGTAAATGTTGTACAAGCTGTTCCTCCAAGTAATAAATAAGGAAGGATCGTTGAAAAATCCTTAATCAAAGAATGAGCCGAGTCCCTTTCAAGGCAAAAGCCAAGAAAGATGGGAAGCCCAAAACTTTGCCTTATACAAGAAGGCTTGTACAACAGCTAAAAGAAGAGGTCTCATAACCTCAGTGAAGAAAGACGAGGTCTCATAACCTCAACAAAGACAAAGAAGAGGTCTCATAACCTCAACAAAGACAAGAAGAGGTCTCAAAACCTCAGCATTAAAGGATAACCAAAGGTTGTAAATGAGCAATGACTACAAAGGTGTATGAATCATCGTCAACTATCATTAATTCATTTCCTAGCCTATGGAAACTTGAATGTATAACTTGAGTTAACTAAGCGTAGGATTGGAGTTCATCACGAAGATTGGGTGGGATAAATAAATTTTGAGCCTTTTATCCTTTGTTTCATAAACCATGAACCTAGCCACGTTACAACCTTTAAAAGACCTAATTGAGGTAAGGTTGTTTTGAAAGCATACTACAGCAAGGTTGATTAACCTGACTCCTAATGGTCTTTGCTATTTGTGTATGTTGATCACTTCATCTGTCATTCTGTAAATGACTAGATCCACCTTTGTTTTGGTTATTTAAACATTCCACCATGTGTGTTTCATCAATAAAACTTGATTTCAAAAGCTTGCATGAGTGTTGCATTGAAATTGCCAATTTTTAATGAACAATACTTGTTTGCAAAAACAATTAAATGTCAAAGAAATCCCGACAAATGCAGCCAGCTAGGGAATTTGACTTGATAAAGAAAGCTCAGTCAGGGGCAACCAAGCGGAAGGATATGTCATTCCACCATTCCAAGAGCTATTAAATCAGGGGCAGAAATCTCCAAAAGTTCAGAATACTGGGGCAAGCCTTCTTGAGGTCATCCTATGACAAGTTTGTACTCCAGCAACCCACCAACTGGGGCAAGTTTGTTCCCCAGTTGTTTCTACCGCGGTCTGAGGACTTTGTATTGCAAATACAGTTGAGCTAGGGCAGTTATGTAAAGACTCAGGAATATTTTCAAAAGTTTGAAGATTTTGAAGCATCCAGTATGCCAATTCTTCTGTAAAATCCTTTTGATGACCTATTCTCATGATCAAACAGAAGTAGTCAGGTCGAGATTCGAAAAATCTCTAAAAATCAACGACATCTCCTTCACAGATCAATCAAGCTGACAGGAGCAAGTTTGTTCCCCAATGATCAAAGGACCAGTTAAAGGATTTTGTTGTGTAAATGCAGATAATCTGGGACAGATAGGCCAAAATTCATTAATCCCTCCAAGAGTTTGAAGATATTGAAACACCTTGTATGCCAATTCTTTTGTAAAATCCTCTTGATATTTTTATCCTGACAGACCATGTAATCTGGGGAAGATGAGTTATGCAGAACTACTTAGCCTTTGTGACATCTTTTGCTCGCTCCCCGTTAAGCTGTCTCTTCCGCTAATCTTGGCAAAGTCTTCAGTAAAGAAAGTAACTCAGATTAGCAATCTTAGTGAAGTCATGACGCTATACCACAAGTGGATCACTTTTTTCCCCAGAGAAAGTTGTAATCTTGAAGTAGAACCACTAATTTCTGCAGATTCATCCCCAGTAATGGTCCAATCTGATGAGTTTGGCTGGGTATCCTAGTCGAGAAGTTTATTTCATCTCCAGTCTCGCTTCTCTTTTTCTGTTTTGTCAGCATAAGCATAAGCATGGCATAAGCATTCATGTGCATAGCATCTTAGCATTTCTGCTTCTTTTTTGGTGTTTAACTACTTTGATCACTTTGGCGTTTATCTCCCCAAGTGACTGGGTTTGTCCATTCTCTCCAATAGAGTTGTCAGCCCTAGGCATAAGGTGCCCATCCTTTTTGAATTCCCCACAGAGTTCAATCCTCGTGGATGATGGTTGGTTTAGTTATCTTTTCCACAATTGGATAAGATAAATCCCCATTCGAGCTCATTCCTCGATGATTGGAGTCTGGTTTGACAGTTTCTTTCTAGCTTGCTCCTAGATTTAACTTTGGTCCCTGGATGGTGTGGTTTCCGGACCTACTTTTGAATGTGAATTTATTTTGCACTGTGTCTCGCATGAAGAATCTTTTGCAGACCCCCATTAAAGACAAAATTATTTCTCCAGCGGTGTTGTGATATCAACATCTCTTTGGAATTTATACCCAACAACAAGTGGCAATCTCCTCGAGAAGCTTGTTTTGCTATCATCACCTTTACAACGATAAGTGGCAACCTCTCTCACGAGAAGCTTATTTGTCCTTAGTTTTATCCATGCTTCTACAGTTACCAATGATGTTACCTTCAGTCAGTCGCTTTCCATCAACCCGTTTGATGTGATCCCTATTTGAGGTGTTTCTTCCCGTCAATCTGTTTGATGATTTGTTCCGAGTTCAGGTTTCGTACCCTCGGATATATATTATTTCCTTGTCGTCAATCTGTTTTATGAAGTGTTTCGAGTTCAGGTTTCGTACCCTCGGATATGTATTATTTCCTTGTCGTCAATCTGTTTGATGAGGTGTTCTGAGTTCAGGTTTCGTACCCTCGGATATGTATTATTTCCTTGCCGTCAATCTGTTTGAGGAGGTGTTCCGAGTTCAGGTTTCGTACCCACGGATATGTATTATTTCCTTGCCATCAATCTGCTTGATGAGGTGTTCCGAGTTCACGTTTCGTACCCTCGGATATATATTATTTCCTTGCCATTAATCTGTTTGATGAGGTGTTCCGAGTTCAAGTTTCGTACCCTCGGATATGTATTATTTCCTTTCCGTCAATCTATTTAATGAAGTGTTCCGAGTTCAGGTTTCGTACCCTCGGATATGTATTATTTCCTTGTCGTCAATCTGTTTGATGAGGTGTTCCGAGTTCAGGTTTCGTCCCTCGGATATGTATTATTTCCTTGCCGTCAATCTTTTTGATGAGGTGTTCCGAGTTCAGGTTTCGTACCCTCGGATATGTATTATTTCCTTGCTGTCAATCTGTTTGATGAGGTGTTCTGAGTTCAGGTTTTGTACCCTCGGATATGTATTCTTCATTCCGTCAATCCTTTGACGTGGATGATGTTCGATGAAGTCAATTTCTTCATTCCGTCAATCCTTTGACATGGATGATGTTCCTTGTCGTCAAACCTTTTTGATGATGTGAATCTCCAGATATGTTATTATTCCTTGCCGTCAGCCCTGTTTGACGATGTGAAATTTGGCCAATTGTGAACCTCTATCCAAAAGTCCAGTCCTTGCTGGCAAACCAACTCATATCAGTATCCAAAGTCCAGTCCTTGCTGGAAAACCAACTCATATCAGTATCCAAAGTCCAGTCCTTGTTGGCCAACCAACTCATATCGGTGTCTAAAGTCCAGTCCTTGCTGGCAAACCAACTCAAATAGGCATTCAAAAGTCCAAACTCAAATTGGTGTATAATGACATGTCACTTCTGAGTCCAATCCTCGTTGGCACTTTAATCTGGCTCCCAGCAGAAGTTCAGTCATTATTGATATCTCTTTGCATGTCACTTCTGAGTCCAATCCTTGTTGGCACTTTAATCTGGCTCCCAGCAAAAGTTCAGTCGTTATTGATATCTCTTTGCATGTCTCTTCTGAGCCCAATCCTTGTTGGCACTTTAATCTGGTTCCCAGCAGAGGTTCAGTCTTTATCAATATCTCTTTGAAAGTCCTTGTGATTGATCATCATTTGGCGCACGCAGAGTATGTCTCTGTCTTTTTTGGCTTTTCTTGAAGATCCCGTTTGAACTCTTTAGTATAAGAAACCCCCAGAAAATCTTGGTAAGATGTCTATCCTTTTATTTCAAGTTGATCCCCAATGGAGATCATGTATTCTTTCTGGTTTCATGTCCAGTAAGAATGCGTCTTATTTCCCCAATGTCGTCCGGTCACCTACGAACCTGTCGTCCATCTCCCTGGATCTTTCCCCCCAGTGGAGAATACCTCTCTGGATCCTATCTCCAGTAAGGACCTGTAGGGTTTCCCCCTCAGTCTTATTCTTCCATCCCCAGTGTTGCCTCAGAGTCTCCCCAGTGAGTCTCTTTTGTTGTTCAGCCTGTATCCCCAGTGAGTCTCTTTTGTTGGCTAGTCTGCATCCACTGTGAGTCTTCCTTGTGGATACTAACCTTCATTCTTCCCCAGTGATGCTCACCTATGTTTATCCTTTAGTGTCTTGTGTGTCTGCATCTTTGCACTATCATGGCATCATACCATCATACTAGAAGCTCATGGCATGCCAGCATTTGCATGTTTGTTACTTGTCTTTAGCATCCGCATTCCATCTAAGGGCAAAAATATTTGGTTTGCTATATTTAAATACCTTTCACCTTGATGCCCTGAGGATTTCCATTTCTCATGTCATCCGGTAAAGCTATTTAAATAGGGGAAACTATTGTACCCCAAATTTTACCCCTTAGATGTCATAACATCTTGCATTTGCATTTAGATTCAATCATCTGTGCATTATTATCTAATCACCATATCTTGCTAGTTTATTCTATTATGTAAAAAACAAGGTTTGGACAAAGTCTCCTAAGCCAAGCTCTCACATGATTCAAGGTCTCCTAAGACATTTTTGGTTCCAAACAATCATCACAGGTGTTCACTAACTGAGTGAGTATGATACCTTGAGCCACAAGTTCTTCTGACCCCAGATTAGGGTTTTGACTGAGGTTTGATTTGTAAGATTTTGATCCCCAAAGTGAAGCATTCAAGTTTTTCTCCATTATGGAATGTCTAATTGTGGAGCTAGGGCATGAGAAATCAAGTTTTGAGAGGTTTTCTTGCAAAGAGGGCAATGCTTGGCCCTGGAAACTTTCTAAGTGTGGAAAGTTCACTTCTTGTGCAAAATTGGGAAAGCCATAACTTTCAAACCACACATCCAAATTGAGTGACTCAAAGCTCAAATGGAAGCTCTTTCCATGATCTTCAAAGTGTATTAGAGGACCCTCTTTCAAAACAATGCATGGTTTTTAAGTTATGAGACTTGGAAGACAATATGCCTTAGGGACTTGGTGAAATTTTCAGCATTTTCACTCTATTTTTCATCCAACTTTAACTCAATTTCTCACATACTTCCGAGCTTCAAATAAAAAATCTTTGGACATGAAAGATGTTCCTTATTATTAAAGTTTTCCAAGCATGTGTAGAACTCCTCATTTGGATAAACCAATCTCAAGTTATGATGTCCTAAAGTTGGTTGTTTCAAGTTGTGAATTTTTCATAACTTAGAATTTTTTCTAAGTTTCTTGGACAGCTCTTTGTATCTAATTTCATGGGCTATTTTCATTCTATTCCAAGCCTCATTTCAAGATCTCTTCCACACTAGAATTGATCTATCAAATGCATACTTTGCATTGGATCAAGAACCTTAAGATTTGGTGAAATGGTTATCAAGTTATGTCATGTTAAAGTTGGCATATTGGCAATTTGTTACACACTAAAAAAATTCAGATTCCATTTTCTTTGATTAACCAAACTTCACTTTGATTTGTCATGAGTTTTTAAGCATCATGACATCAAAATTGAGCTTCCTCGTGCCACCCATTCCAAGGAATCAAGAGTAGCAACAATTTGGTTTATTGTTGGAAGTGTGTCGTGTGCCAAAAGAAAGATGCTTAGCATGTATTTCCATTACTCAAACCAAAGTTCATTTTGAACTAAATGCTAGGCAAATGCAAGTACAACCTACTAACTTTCCTCCCATCAATTCCAGCACTCCCTTTCTTTTACAAAACCGTGCAAGAGAAGTTTGCAAGTACAACAACCTTATACTTACAAGTGGACACACCAAAAGTCAAAACAAAAGTTCTTTGTGTAAAGCTTCATGTGTCATATTCCTTGGTCCTTGCTCCAGTTTTTCTGCTGACATAAACTTAACATAAGCAAACAACTACACGATCACATGGCTTGAGAATGATGATGAAAAGTGGACATGCGTGTAGTATCATGCTGGTAACATTTCTCTCTTTTACCAAACCATTATTCTTTGAGTTTACCATTGCCACAGACCAGTTTTACTCCCTATAAAAGGAGACATCGTCTCCTTTCTCAAGACAACCACAATGAGACCGACAATTAACATATCTCAGCATATCTCTTACTAATTTTCAAAGAGAAGCACCACTCGAGTGAGAGAGTTTTGGGAGAGTTGAAGCACAACTGTCTTAAGGAGGAAGAAGCTCAATTCAGTTTCATTTCCAAGCCATCAAATTAAGAAAGTGCAGTGGACTTATTCCACTAGGTAACCCTCATGCTCTTTGACTCCATTGCTCAAATGTCATGATCATGTAAATCACTTGAAATCATGCACTATTACCATGTCATTGTTTGAATATGTGATGCATCTGTTAGCATTGTCTATTACTGATAGTTTGCAACACATTATGTTCACATCCTCACACTGAAATTTGCATGTTGGAACTACTCTCAAGTTGTCCATTTTACCTTGGTTTAGGTTAACAACAGGTAGTTTGTTTGGTGTTCTGTTGGCATGATAAGTTGATGTTTTCACTCTTTCTTAACTCATACCTCCATGCCATATACAAACCTTAGAGGACTTCTCAATAATGGTTAGGTTATTGTTAGCATCTACGCTAGCTTAGGCTGGCAGTATGGATTGGTTTTGGCATGACAATACCTTATGAGGTTTATTACCAACTCTGAATATTAGTTCCATGTTGTTATTGTTGTTTGAGAGCATTGGGTTGAGTTGCTTGGTTTCTGAAGTTTTCTTTTAGTCGTGAATTTTACATCAAGAGGCTTTATTACCTTGAACTTTGTTGGAGCCTTGTTAGCATAAGGATGACAGAAGAAGAAATAATGGCATGTTGGAACCTTTCAGTTTATTTTAGCTAGAAGTCATGTCTTTGTTTCTCAACTGTGATGTCTATTTTTGTGTTGTTGAAGGCTTATCTATGTTCTACCGTATGAGTGCTATAAGTTGGTGTTTTGTTTCTTTAAGATTGATCAAGATCTGATGGAGATAAGAGCTAAATAAGATTATAACAGGCCATCTCTTTGCTACGTTTTATTTGTTTTCACGATAAGCTTGTAGGTTTTATTGCATGTTTGCATGAATTAGAAAGAGAAGGCAATGCGTGATTGGTCCGCAGCTGTTTTGGCGTTTGGTGATTAAAAAATGTTTTGACCAGTTGAGGTTGGATTACTAGTGTACCGTTACATCTTTCCATGTGGTTCATTTCCAAAATAGTATTTTCATTCGCCTGAGAGTTCAAGTGTTTTCAGGGGTGGCTTATACAACGGATGTATAGCCACCTCATTGGCAAGGACTTTGCGCGTGAAACCAAAGGGGCTGGGGTTCGAATCCCCCTCGCCCCAGTCCCCTTTTTGTGTTTGTTCTCTTATTATTTTCTGTTTTTATTTTGATTTGGGCCTAGCGAATCACTCCTTGCACCCCACCAAAAAGCCCACACGCTGCAGCCACATATTACTAGTTCATTTTCAAATTTCTTATACACCCCTTTGTGTTAGTTTCAAATATCGTTTTATTTTCTTTTTCATTTCATTTAAAATATTTTCTTTAACCAAAAAACTCCAAAAAATTCATAAATACTTTTTTATGTTTAATTTAATTTTCTATAAATTTATTTTTCATTTTTATTTTATTCTCATATTCATTTCTAAAAATCTCAAAAATATGCATGACTTTATATTTAATTTTGTACATCTTTTGAAAATCAACTTTGTCTTGGGAGCCTTTTTGAGAGTTTTCCTTGAAGTGTTTTAGGATGTGAGAGATTTGTTTGAGAGTTGTTCCTTGACCTTGGATAATGTCATTTTATTAGGGTTTAGTTTGCACTTTTTGGCTTTTGATGTTAAGCCTTATAGCTTTGACATGTCTTTGATTTCAACTTTGAGGATGCTAACCTTTGTAATACCTATATGTTCCACTTATCCATACTTGTTGTGAATTATCTCATCATATTTTGCCATGCTCATATATGAAAGTTTTTGCTGATTATTGTCCACCATCTTTGAATTCTAGGACTTATATTGTTCATTTGGTCTCAATCCACTTATAACATTCTTGTCCATAATATATTATCCCCTCTCCTTCCAAAGGAAAGTCTCTCTATTGACCTCAAAGTCATAGATAGCTCATTACCTTGGTCTCCTAGGAGCCACCTCTTACCTTTGACTTCACAGGGTCCCTCCTTGGCCTCCTAAGAGCCATTTCCCTCATTGATCTCATAGTCATAGGATACTTTCCCTTGGCCTCATAGCCACTCATATTACAATTTAGAATTAAGTTAGAGTTCTTGAAACTCTATGTGGGAGTCATCACTTTGAGTATCCACTTTTCCCCATTATAACTTAGACTTAGAGAGTTTCTTAAACTCTAAATGAGCTCACACTCATTTTCCCTTGGAACTTTGGCCATAGTCAATGGTTCCTCTCTCACCCTTAGTTAGGTGAACTACGGTTGCTCTGATTCTTTAGTCAGATACGTAGGCACAAGATGCGACGTCTTGGCGAGCAAACTTAGTGTATATACCCTTAGGTCCTTACCTTTACCTTTAGCAGATATCTTAGCAAGCAAACATAACAGAACACAAACTAAACAAGAGGTTCCTGTAGAGTACTACAGATATTAAGGGTGCTAATACCTTCCCTTAGTATAACCAACCCCCGAACCTTAGATCTCCCCTTTTAGGTTTTCTCGATCTTGAACCTTTCCTTTGGATAAATCAAAGTCGGTGGTGAATTCAAAGAAATGTGATGCAAGTTAATAAATAGCTTGTTATCCGATTCTCACCGTAACACTACGATACGTGCTAAACCTTCTCCTCACGACAAAGTTATCCCAACCTATATATCTAAGAAGATACATCACACTATCTCGGATCCCTAGGGTGGTCATGGTGGGTCTGTCAGGATAGATAGACAATGCCATATCTCTCTGAGCTAATACTTTGAAACGTCGCCTCTGGGCTTCGTTCCTGAAGATAACATCCATATCATCAATATGTTGGATTCTCTAAAGTTAGTATCAAGTTATCCTAAGCTACGTTAGCCTGAAAGTAGACAAAGATTATGTTAGTAGTGGTTAGAGCAATGGATTGTACCGTATAGAAGTGTTTGAAAAGAAAGAAAATAAGAATGAAGATAAAAATAAAAATCTAAACTTAAAATCGTGGGTTGCCTCCCACGTAGTGCTTCGTTTAATGTCAGGAGCTCGACATTAATTCAGAAGGGACTATTCTTTTGAAAGAGCGAGCAACTCTTCTAATAACTTATGTAGAAATCTTTATTTTCTACACCATGGTAATGCTTAACTCGCTGCCCGTTTACAACAAATATTTCATTTAATTTACCTCTTATTTCTACGGCTCCGCTTTTGAAAACTTTAATGACCTCAAAAGGGTCAGGCCATCTAGAACGTAGTTTTCCTGGAAACAATTTTAGTCGAGAATTAAAGAAAAGGACTATGTCACCCTCATTAAATTCTCTCCTTGTTATTCGCTTATCATGCCACTGTTTAGTTATTTCCTTGTAAATCCGGGAATTTTCATAGGCATCTAATCTAAGTTCTTCTAGTCCATGGATATCTAAGATTCTTTTCTTTCCTGCGGCTGTGTAATTCATGTTAAGGGTCTTAATGGCCCAATAAGCTTTGCGTTCTAGCTTGACCGACAGGTGACATGATTTACCATAAACTAATTTAAATGGAGTGGTTCCTATTGGAGTTTTATAAGCTGTCTTATAAGCCCACAGAGCTCTGTGAAGTTTTGCAGACCGATCTTTCCTAGAAGTTGCAACAGTTTTGACTAGTATTTGCTTAATTTCTCTATTGGAAATTTCAACTTGTCCACTCGTTTTTACTAGTATTTTACCAAAAGAATATGGGAAGGGGCCCATAAAGTCAATACCCCACACATCAATGACTTCCACTTCTAAGATACCTTTTAATGGCATCTCGTCGCGCCTAGAGATATTTCCGGTGCATTGGCACCGGTCGCAATTTATAATCGCGGTATGGACATCTTTCTATTAACTAGGTCAGAATAGGCCTGATTGTAAGATTTTTGCGCATGTCTTAGGTGTGCTTGCATGCCCTCCATAGGGTGCAGCATGGAAATGGGATATGTTGTCGTCTACCTATTCTTCGGGGACACATCGACATAATATACCATCGGCGCCTCTCTTGAAAAAAAAGGGGCTCATCCCAATAGTAATGTTTTAAGTCATGAAAGAATTTCTTCTTTTGTTGATAAGTTAAGTCTGGTGGAAGTACTCCAGCTGCTAGGTAGTTGACAAAGTCAGCATACCATGGCACAATAGTTTTAGTGTAGATTGCTTCCACAACTTCGTTAGTTTCTGCGTCATTATAGATTAGAGAACATTCAGTTATGTTATTTTCTAACTGGGCTACTAGTCTGTCATATGGGAAATAATCGTTGATGGGTACTTGTTCGGCTTTTATATTATCAATCCTAGAGAGGTGATCGACTACAACATTCTCGATTCCTTTCTTATCTTTAATTTCTAGATCAAATTCCGGAAGTAGTAGGATCCATCTCAAAAGTCTTGGTTTGGCATCCTTTTTGCTCAATAAGTACCAAATTGTGGTGTGATCGGTGTAGACAATTATCTTAGCTCCCACTAGGTAGGAACATAACTTATCTAATGCGAAAATGACGGCTAAGAGTTCCTTTTCTATGGTGGCGTAGTTCATTTGTGCTTCATTTAAAGTTTTACTTGCGTAATAAATCACATGAAGCTTTTTGTCCTTGCGTTATCCTAAGACTGCACCTATGGCATAGTTACTAGCGTCACACATTATTTCGAAAGGTTTACTTCAATTAGGTGGTTGCATGATAGGTGTAGTAATCCGAGTATTTTTTAATAATTGGAACGCCTCTAAGCACTTTTCATCAAAAACAAATTCAGCATCTTTCATTAACAGGCTAGTTAGTGGTTTAGTTATTTTAGAGAAATTGTTTATGAATCGTCGGTAAAAACCAGCGTGTCCTAAGAAACTATGTATTTCTCTAACGATTTTCGGAGGTTGAAGGTTTTCTATGACTTCAATCTTAGCTTTATCGACCTCAATCCCTTTATCGGACACTATGTGGCCTAGCACTATTCCTTGTCGAACCATGAAATGAAAATTTTCCTATTTAAGCACGAGATTAACTTTTACACATCTCTCTAGTACCATTTCTAGGTTCGTCAAACATCATTCAAAACTCTGACCACAAAAGGAAAAATCATCCATAAATACTTCCATGTTGTCATCTAGAAAATCTACAAAGATTGCCATCATGCACCTTTGAAACCTTGCGGGAGCGTTACATAGTCCAAATGGCATTTGTCGATAGGCAAAGGTACCATAGGGACATATGAAGGTAATCTTTTCTTGGTCATCAGGGTGAATAGGAATTTGGAAGAATCCTGAATAATCGTCTAAATAGCAGAAATGAGAGTGTTTAGCCAATCGTTCAAGCATTTGATCTATAAAAGGTAAACGGAAATGATCTTTACAAGTGGCTTTATTCAACTTTCTATAATCAATGCACATCCTCCATCCAGTTACAACACGTTTTGCTACAGATTCACCCTTTTCATTATCGACAACTGTAACACCTCCTTTCTACAGTACGACATGTACTGGGCTGGCCCAGTTACTATCAGATATTGGGTATGTAATTCCTGCTTATAACAGCTTTTGTACCTCTTTCTTAACTACATCACTCTGGATCGGGTTAATCCTTCTCTGGGGTTCTCTAGAGGTTTTGCAGTCTTCCTCCATCATAATGCGATGCATGCATACATATGGACTTACCCCTTTCAGATCTGAGATGTTATAGCCTAGAGCTTTAGGGTATTTCCTTAAGACATGTAATAATTTCTCAATTTCTATTTGTCCTAAGTCTGCGTTGACTATTACAGGGCGTTCAAGCTCTGTATCTAGGAACTCATACCTTAGATTCTTGGGTGGTGTTTTAAGTTCTATAGAAGGTTTCTTCGGGCAAGGCATTGGATCTAGAGTTAGTGCTAAACATTCACTCAGACTATCATCTACGTATGGTTTACACCAGTCATCATCTTCTATTATAGGTGGTGCTGGAATCTTTAGTATTTCAGTATACTTAGATTGTTCCATCTCCATTTCTCTTACACATTCATCAATGATATCTAGTGAACAACATGAATCGTCGATAGCTGGTGCCTTTAGGAATTGTGAAAGGATAAATTCAACTTTCTCTTCACCAACCTCGAAGGTTAGCTTTCCTTTCTTCACATCTACGATGGCTCCAGAAGTGGCCAAAAAGGATCTTCCAAATATGATGGGAATGTTGGAATCCTCCTTTATGTCCATTATTATGAAGTCGGTAAGGATATAAAATTGAACTATTCGAACGGGAATGATCTCTAGCATACCTACAGGAAATTTAACAGAATGATCAACTAGTTGTAGAGACTTCCTCGTTGGTCTTACTTCTCCTAATTTGAGTTTTTCACATATAGAAAGGGGCATTAGACTAACACTAGCTCCTAAGTCGCATAGTGCCTTGGCTATGACACATTTTCCGATTACACATGGTATGGAAAAACTACCTGGATCTTTTAATTTTGGAGGCATATTGTTTTAAATTATAGCGCTACCCTCTGCAGTAAGTGTAACAGTTTCATTATCCTCTAGCTTTTTCTTATTAGATAGGATCTCTTTGAGGAATTTAGCATACGAGGGCATTTGTTTAATAGCTTCCGTGAAAGGTATAGTGATATTAAGTTGTTTAAGAAGCTCTACGAATTTCTTAAATTGCCCTTTATTTTTAGACTTAGCAAGTCTTTGAGGATAAGGGATAGGTGGTTTATATGGTGGTGGAGGCACATATGGTTTTTCTTTCTCTACAGCCTCTTCGTTTTTGTCATCTTCTTTACCATCATTTGCTTTATCTGATTGGTCATCCATTGTTGAATTCTCAGGATCTACCGGTCCATCTCATTTTGTCCCACTTCGTAATGTGATAGCATTCACATGAACTTTAGGATTAGGTTGCAGTTGGCCAGGAAATACTCCGGCTGGGGCTGCTGTTGATGCTTGTTGTTGGCTATTTGAGAAATTTGGGTTTCTAACATTTTGGTATGGGTAGCCATTGCATCAAGCTTATTTTCCATTTGCTTCAGCAATTCACTCGTGTGTACGTTCTGGTTGGCGAACTCTTTGTTTTGTTGAGTTTGGGTTGCGATGAAATTCTCTAGTAACAGCTCAACGTTTGACTTCCTAGGTGCTTGAGGAGCAGCGTGGGCTCCTTTTCGATATCCTAGAGGAACAACTGGTGTTGGGTTAGGAGCGAACAAAGCATTGTCGCTCTTGTAGGAAAAATTAGGATGGTTCCTCCAGCCAGGATTGTAAGTGTTTGAGTACGGGTTTCCTTGAGCATAATTTACTTAGTCGGTAGGAATACCAGCCAATAGATGACATTCAGCGTTACTGTGCCGAGGGGTTCCACATAATTCGCAGTTGAGTGTCACAACAACCACGGTGATTGCTGGAGTAAGCACATCCACTTTAGCACTGACACGATCTAGGCTATTAACTTCATACATTCCGCTCTTCATACCAGGTTTCTCTGCAGGAGTTCACTCACCTCCCCATTGGAAGTGGTTTTGATCCATGTTTTCAATGAGTTGATAGGCGTCTTCATATGGTTTGTCCATTAGAGTGCCGCCAGCTTCAACATTCAAATTCAACTTGGTGTTGTACAGAAGACCATTGTAGAAAGTATGGATTATCAATCATTGTTCAAGTCCATGATGGGATAGAGCCTCAACATGTCCTTGTATTTTTCCCAAGCATCGAAACGAGATTAATTGTCTTTTTGCCTAAATCCGTTGATTTTGGCTCTTAGCATAACAATTTTGCTTGGTGGAAAGTATCGGGCTAAGAAGACTTTCTTCAACTCGTCCCACGTAGGGATAGAGTTGGATGGTAGAGATTGGAGCCAAGCTCTAGCTCTATCTCTTAAAGAGAAAGGAAAAAGACGTAGTCTTATGGCTTCATTACTAACACCATTTACTTTTATGGTATCAGCGTATTGCACAAACATCGATAAATGAAGATTCGGGTCGTCTGTAGGACTCCCAGAAAATTGGTTCTGTTGAACGGCTTGTAACAATGAAGGTTTTAGCTTGAAATCATTTCGTTTGATGGCAGGGGCAGCAATGCAATGATGAGGTTCATTTTACGATGGAACAACACAGTCCTTGAGATGACGGTTCGGTGGATTCTCTGCCATGGGAATTTTTAATTCTGTATTAGGAATTTAAGGTTCAGGAAGGTTATATTTATTTCGAAAATCATTGATTCGGCGTCTTAAATTAATAAAATGCTCAATATCGTTAATCGGATGCTCTAACTTGTCACCTTGAGAGCGAGTGTTTGACATACAATCGACGAAATAGGAAAAAGGAAAATTTTTTTTCCTTAGTCTATACAACGCAACAACGGAATCACAATATTACTAAATTAGTCCCCGACAACGGCGCCAAAAACTTGATCGCGACCTTACGAGTCTATCAGAATCTAACTGCAAGTATACAGTCTATCACGTAGTTTTAAAAGATATCAAACCCATGGAGACTAATAATTAATCTACTGTTATCTATTGATGCTATGTAAAGCTAAGGCTAATGATTAAAAAGATTAGGACGGGAATAAAAACATAATTTACTAAAAGTTTGGAATTAATCATAAAAAGAGGCCGGAATATGGATTCCGCGTTCCTAAGGGACTTTGTAGATTTTTAGGCACTAATTATAATTAAACTGCGTTCCGTAGAAAATATTGGTTTAAAGACTCTGTCTCACACTCTCGCACTATTGACTAAAGTCACACTCCCTAACCATGAGATTTTGCTCTCGCTCTCCCATTTTAATTAGAAAGCGTATTTTGAAAATCAATTAGATCCTAATAGATACCTAAAGCACTCTCGCTGTTTTTAGGATCGATGCCTAGTTTCCACTATCAGGTTCAATCCTCACACTCCCGCGCTATCGGCTCGAACCTTAGTTTGCTTCTTACTCTTGTGTCAAAACAATAAGACATACAATTGGAAACTAAAACCAAAATAGAATTTTAATCATAATTTTGCACCTATTATTTTCTACCAAGTCCCGTCGGTAACGACGATCCTCATACGCCGGACTCATACAGATTTAGCAAGACATCACTACGATTAAAAACAACATAAACAAAACATATGAATTTAAAGACAGTATCGCATAAAGTAAAATAAATGCGATGGAAATAAAATTAAAGAAATAGAAATCTGTAAAGTAAAAATGAGACTTGAAGTAACAAACGTAAAACTTGATTAAAATGTCGGCAAGCTTGTTGCTTGATCCAAGAGTACAAAGAAATAAAAAAAGGAATTTGCGTGACAATCCCTTGATGTGAGTTATTGTCACTTTTACAAGTATTTTTCTGCCTAAGGCTAGAAAGAAATTTTGACAGCACTTGCGCACAACTTGGATACTCCCTAATGCCAAGAAAACTCCTATATATAGAGTAAAAAAGTGTCTGGTAACTCCCTCAAACATGCAGGGAAGTTGGAGAAGAAAAAGGGAAGTGGGGACAGGGAGTCTAAAAACACGATACGTAAAAGTGGTAAAACATACTAAATTAACTACTAATAACATGCGTTATGAGCCTAAAAACATGATACGTTTTCACGTTATCAACAAACACAAAAGACTAGAAGGAAAACATAAAGAGAGAATAATTTGAAATGAAGAAAAGACATAAAGATGAGTACCAGTTTATCTTTTCTCTGTAATGGATTAAAGCTGTTTTAATCGATCATGCATTAAATGTAATTGATTTCCTATTTGCTTCTAAGATTTTTTTAGATTCGTTGGGGATTCTGAACTACTAATCTATTAGAAATGTGGTTTAATCAATCATCTCATGTTGGATTTAAATTTCAAAAAATGTCTAATCGATTAACCATAAGGTCTAATTTGTTGGGAAATATTTTTTAGTGCCTTGGATTCTTTTTAGATTTAAAAGATTTTTAGCCCAAATTGATTTCGAGACCCACCTCCCCTTTTCGGTTTTTGACCTCCCTTTTCTTGCAAAATACATCTTGAGCACATAATTAGTGATAATAAAAAATGTGAAAATTCAGCACTTGTTAGAAAAATACACAGAGGTTTCCTTGTTTATTTTCTAACAAGTGACTTTCCTCTTACCAAACATAAATAAAGTTTTAGAGAATTTACTTAGAATCAAATTTTATTTTTTAGTTTCTGAAGCTCTATAAATATTTTGACACGAGAGAAAAGTCTAGAATCCATTTCTTTCTTACTGAGATTCCTTACAAATCATTCTTAAAAATTTGGACCATTTCATTTTATAAATAATAACTATTTGGATATATTCTTCGAAGAAACTTTTATGATTTTACAATTATCCTTTAATGGTGCAAAGTATTTCTACAAAAGATAATTAAATTTTAACTTTTGGTACCTAAATCTTTTTGGGTTAGTTTATGTTAGTGGAATGCATTTAGTCTCTATGTTTCCTACTGGAACTATGATCACAAAAGTAATATGAGATTATTTATAGAAAAATGAGATGGAGAATAGACATATTTTTACTTTCATGAATTTTTTAACAAAACATAATGGAACAACATTATATTTGGAGGACTTATTTGTATTGTAAATATTATTGAAATTCTTAACATTGTTTTTAGGCTCATAACCTAGACTAGGGGTGGTAAAACGGGTTGTTCGCCCCTCTTCACCCCGCCTTAAGCCCACTAAAAAAAGGGACGGGGCGGGCAAGCTCGCCAAGTGAAATTGGGCTTAAAAATCTAGCTCGCCCCTCCAAGTTGGCGGGTTGGCAGGCGGTGGGCTTGCCTGCCTATTTTTTTTTTTTTTTATATTTCATTTTTTAAATAAATTAGCAGGCTTATTTTTACATTTCAAATAGATTTTTCACTTATTTTTTAGAACAATTTTTATAAAGCATCTTTTTAACAAAATTTCCTTGAAAAAAAATTGCATATACTCTCAAATAAATGTATAAAACAGAATCATCAACAAGTATTCCAAAACTATAGTTCAAGTATTTACCTTCAACACACCAAAATAAATATTTTAAGAGTGCTTGATAAATAGGTTGGCGGGCTGGCGGGCCAACTCACCCCTTTTTTTGGCGAGCTTAAGGTGAGACAGGCTTAAAGCGGGGCAGGATGAGCGGGTAGGCGGACACAAAATCCCAACCCAACCTGCCATTATTTGCGGGTGCGCGGGCCGACGTGGCAAGCCACAACCCATTTTGCCACCCGTAACCTAGATCTCCTTTATTATAGGTAGCTTTCTGACTAGATTGAATCATATCAAGTGTAACACCCATATATAATATATGTCTAGAATTTTCATATTATACATGTTTGCAAATTTGGTACTGAAATACACAAGTTTCTAATAACGCATCGTACATAGTACATGCCAAAACAAAACATCTAAAAGTGGCATAATATATACTAGATGTTCAAAATACAACTAAGAACTAGATCATTAAAGAATGATCTCAAAACAAGAGTCTTCACAACGGGAAGCCATCCAAAAAGTGAGATAAGTAAGGACATCAAACCACCTTGTCCTTACCATTCGCCGAATTGGAACTACTTGAAAAATAATCAACAACATGGGGTGAGATAATGATCCTAGTGGGTTCCCTATCTTATGGGTTCTCTCGGCTCTACAAGGTTCTAATCATCTAATACTTCAAGTCCCAAAAGGGAAAAAGGGAGGAGACTTGAATTCACAAAAACTTACACTATATGGCAACATGTCGTTTGAGTTCAACACTAATCAGAAGGCATATTTCCCCAACCAACCCTACATCTAGAGTTATCGATATGGGTCACGGATCCTTGTATCTACTTTGACATACGAATGGATTTCAGATTCTAAAGGACTCCTCAACCTTAAGAATCGTCGCTTCCTATGGGACTCAGTGTAATACCCATTTCAAGCCTCTCCATCGTTGCTTCCTAAGGGACTCAATGTAATACCCATTTTAAGCATTTCCATGGTGTCTTCCTATGGGACTCAATGTAATACCCATTTCAAGCCTCTGATCGAATGAAACTCTAACCTGCCAAAGTAATAGTGCGTACATCCCAACGGAGCTCTACATAAGCATCAACTCTTGGGACGACACATCTCAAGGGTTGTTTCTGACTACGAGATCAAATATACAAAGCGTGATTGTATTCGACAATCACAAGGAAAACACATTCACCTTAATCTCAAACAAAACAAAACCAATACATGTTCCATATAATGCCTCATCTCACCACTAGACAACTACTTGTTAAAGATACACACCTAGGCATCAAATGCACAATCATTGTCATCTAAGTCATCTATCATATCCTAGTCACCTTACTAGTCCATCTCATCAACTTCCATCACGGTTTCCTCATTTTTCCAAATTCCTTTTAATCATATAATCCTCATCATAATTAATCAATCATCCATGATAAGTATACATGTCAATCATAATAATCAATATAAAACACTCCATGATATAATTATGCATGCATATAAAGAAATCAAACAATCAACAAAACAAAAGGAACAAATCATGCCAGACTCGTTGTGTGAAGGGAAGGTGAGACTGCTCGCTTTGAGTTCGTTATGCGAGCTCTGGGTGAGGAAGAGGCATAATAAAAATGTTGTTGTGGTCGTTGTGCGACCACTAGGCGAGGACCTCGCCTACAGCTCACTGTGAGCTCGTTGTGCGAGTGTAGCAGAGTTGCAGATCACTGTTGGCTCGCTGTGCGATGACGTTAGATTTTGCAGAAATGCCTGCAGAATCAGACAGCAACAAGGGGTTTCTATACCCCATTCCACACAGGTTCTAAATCCACCATAATAACAACGTGTATAGTAACAAAACAACATACATAACATGATTTATCACACATTCACAAGATTCCCATGGAACTAGAAGTTCATACTAACAATTTCATCTTTTCTCAAACCTAACCTTTCCATATTCTACAACTATGGTGTCTAACTAGTGTAAAAACAAGATCTGGTTCTGCATCTGGCCTTAAGTTTTGATGATAACCTCACATGTTATCTTAGAGAACAATTTTATACTCTAACTGTTTTTCTATCTAGTGTGTAGCTTTTGATTAAACAGGTTCTGAATCTGATAGAAAGGCGTGTGACATCATCAGACTCTGAACTCTAAACTCTAAAAGAAAATATATGGTAGTTACAAATTCAAGTCAAGATTCTAGAATTCTTCTGATACAACAATTCTAAAGAACGTTAGTACCAGAGCTTCTGATCATGATTTGGTATGATAGTTTTTGAAGACTCTGAAGACTCAAGTTCTGACAGACTCTAACAATCAAGTTCTGAAGACTCTGATGATAAGTTATGTTGAACAAATTCTGAAGATTCTAAAGAAATCACTTCTAGTGACTTAGTTTCCGAGTACTCATTTTTTTATCCTTCTGCAACGTGCTTCATCAACATATATCATAATCCCCTGAAGATTAGAAGTTAAAGATCAGAAATGATTTGCGTGAAAGGATAAACATAAAAGTACAAAGTACATTATCCACTATCCTTCTAAAGTAACACAAAGATAGTCTTTTGTTACTATGTTGTCTAACACTTCCACATTGACCGTTAGGGACATAACAACTGGATTTCTATTTCCTATTCTACCCTTCAATGATCTATTTTTCAACTATAAAAGGAAGGCTTGGAAGAATTGGAAAGTTAGCATTCTGCTCTATAAAACTCATACTAAAACACTGCACAAATCTTGTGTGAGATATATTCTATATAGTTTTGTAAATCAACAAGGAACTTTTGTTCATATCTTACAATTAACATTATTGTGTTATTAAGCTTATATACTGTGTAATCTGCTTATGTAGAAGCATTCTTGTATACACGTCTGTAGTCACTTTGAATTATGTTTCCTCAAGTGACTAAGTGTTAGTCTGTATACTTGAGAGGGCTAAGGTGTTTTTCTAAATACTTAGACGAATTGTTTATAATCTTTCAAGATTATTGGATTAAGTCCTTTTTGAGGGCGAAATCACCTTGGCGGGTGGACTGGAGTAACTTAGTTAACAGTGAACCAGGATAAAAATATTTGTGTTCATTATTTCTTCTTTCACTTGTTAACTCTGGTATAACAAGTTAGAAAAGATTATATCTGGTGAAACCCAATTAAAACACTTTTTCTTGTGTTTCTCGCACCTTCAATTGGTATCAAAGCTCTGGTTTTGTTATTGATAGTTATTAAACACTTAGCCGTGTTAGAGAAAGGTCCAGATGATGTTTTACAAACACTGGTCTACCCTAAACCATCTCCTGTTGCTCCAGATTTAATTGATAGAAACATCCACAATGCCAAAACTTTCATCTCTGATGGTGAAAAGTTTAAATGCTGGAAAGATTGATTAGGAATGTCTTTCAAAATTTTGATATTAATCTTTGGAGATGGTAGTTGATGGCTAAGTATATTTCACTGATATCGCAGGCAAGATGTCTTATAGTAGAACTCTGTATGATCAGCAGAAAAAGGATTATAAGAGTTTCCAAAAAACAAGATTCATCTTGCTGAATGTTATTTCTTTCACTTAATATGAAAAGATCACAAACAAAGACTCAGCCAAATCGAATTTACTTTCTCAGAATGACTATTGAAGAAAATAATTAAGATTGAGTAGACCAAGGTTTTTGCCTTGATTCATAAATATGAAGTCTTCAAGATGGAGGAAGATAAAACTGCTGAGATCATGCTCTCAAAATCTTAACAAAAAAAAACTCGGTTGCAGAACTTAAGGTTCTGAACTATATCACTCAATGTCAGTTTGCATGAAGAAAAGCATCAGAAGCTTTCCATTCAAATGGAAGCCTATGGAAACTGCTCTCAAAGTACAAAAGATCTGAACAACACTTCTCTAGAGGAATTGATGAGTTCTTTGAGAAGTTATGAGATTGAGCTAGAACAAGATGAACCTCAAAAGAGAGGTAAATTTGTTACGCTTAAAACTAACAGAAATTGAGACAATTAGAATCTCTCTAGGAGAAGAGATCAAAATCTCAAAAGAAAACTTAGAAGAAGATGTAGATGTGTTGTCATTCTTGTTCAGAAAGGTTGATCGTCTCTGGAAGAAAGAATCATAACGACAGATTCAAAGGGGCCAAATGAACTGATGATAGATTTGTGTTCATTTTTGGAAAAAATGAAGTCACATGCTATGAGTATAATGAGCCAATCTATTACAAGATTGAGTGTATTTACCTCTGAAGGACAATCAAGAAGAAAGAGTCGATAACAACTTGGGATGATTTTTCTGAAGATGACTTAGGAGAAGAGCAAGCCAATATAGCGATGATGGCTAAAGTTAGAATTTCGGATGAGAAGATCCCTCCAAAAGATGAAGTATACTCAAATTCAGACACAGAAGAGGAAGTGAAGAAAGCATATGTTCCAACCTAGAACTTAAAGATGTTGGGTATCTAGGTTTCTAAGGAAACCAAAAAAGAAGACCTGAAAAGTTGGTAACAAATCTCTTCTTATCTAATGCAATTCTTGTTGAAAATCTAGTGCATAACTTATTATCCATAGGTTAATTAAGTGATAATAACTATGACATTATCCTTTATAAAAAAACGTACAAAGTTTTAAGTCTGTAAATGACAAGAAGTATGAACTTGTCATTGTGGATGACTACAGTCGTTGGACATGGGTTAAATTCCTAAGGCACAAGAATGAGTCACATTCCGTGTTTACTAGTTTCTGTTCTAAAGTGCAAAATGAATTTGATTCTAAGATCGTTAGAGTCAGAAGTGATCATGGTGTCGATTTTGAGAATCAGTGGTTTGAAGAGTTATTTAACTCAAATGGCATATCCCATGATTTCTCCTGCCCTAGAACTCCATAGAAGAAAAGAGTTATAAAGAGGAAGAATGGGACGTTGCAAGAGATGGCCATAACCATGATCAACGAAACAAATGTGGCTAAGCACTTTTGGGTAGAAGCTGTGAATACATCATGTTACATTCAGAATAGGATCTCTATCAGACCTATTTTGGAGAAGACTCCTTATGAATTGTGTAAAGGAAGAAAACCCAACATTTCTTATTTCCATCCTTTTGGATGTTCTTGTTTTATTCTGAACACTAAAGAGAATCTGAACAAGTTTGACTCTAAAGCACAGAAATGTATTATGTTGGGATACTCAGAACGCTCTAAGGGATACAGAGTATACAATACAGGAACACATATTATAGAAGAGTAAATTCATGTTAGATTTGACGATAATCTTGGCTCAGAAAATTCAAAGCTAGTTGAGGATTTTGCAGATCTAGAAATAACACTTGCAGGCTCTGGAGAAAAGGCAAAAGACTCTGAGGATTTAGATTCAAAGAACACTAATAAAAATACATCTGAAGCAACTGAATTTCCTCCAACTCAAAAAATGCAAAGGAATAGACAAAATGTTTATGAAGAATTGATTCTTGGAGACAAAGATGAACTTGTCAGAACAAGATCTATTTTCAAATAAACTGAGGAAATGCTTCTGGGATTGGTGTCTCTGATAGAACCAACTTCGTGTGATGAAGCACTTAAGGACAATGAATGAATTATGGCAATGAAAGAAGAACTAAATCAGTTCTCCATAAATGATGTCTGGGATCTGGTACCTAAGCCAAAGGGAACTCATGTTATTGGAACCAAATGGGTATTCAGAAACAAATTAAATGCGAAAGGAGAAGTCGTCAGAAATAAAGCACAACTGGTTGCACAAGGTTACAATAAAAAAGAAGGTATTGACTATAATGAAACCTTTGCTCCAGTTGCCAGGTTAGAATATATCTGTCTTTTAATCTCTTTTGCTATTAATCATGGTATTATTTGATATCAAATGGGTGTCAAAAGTGTGTTTCTGAATGAATACACTTCTGAAGAAGTATATGTTCACCAACCTCCAGGTTTTGAAAACGTCTCGTTTCCAGAAGATGTTTTTAAACTTAAAAACTCATTGTATTGTTTGAAAAAAGCTCTTAGAGCTTGGTATGAAAAACTAAGTTCTTTTCTTCTAAATAATGACTTTACCAGAGGTCAGGTGGAAACTACTATTTTCTGTAAGAACTTTGGAAACGATATGATGATATGCCAAATTTATGTAGATGATATAATTTTTAGTTCTGCTAATCCATCTGTGTGTCAAGAGTTTTCTAAGCTAATGCAAATAGAGTTTGAAATGATTATGATGCAAGAGTTAAAGTACTTTATGGGGATACAAATAAATCAAACTTCAGAAGTCACGTACATTCATCAAAGCAAGTACACAAAAGAGCCCCTGAAGAAATTTGACATGTCAGATAGCAAACCAGCAAAGACTCTCATGCGTTATACATGTATTCTGGAGAAAGACGAGAATACAAGCTATCAGGTTTCTGTGATACAGATTAAGTTGGAGATAGATCAGAATGATAATCACTTCTAGAAATTTCCAAGCTTCTGGGTGACAACCTTGTCTCATGGTTTAAGGCACTCTGGATGAAGAACCAGCTGAAGGACTATCAAATTATTGAAAGTAACGTTTCTATTCTTTTATATAGTTTTACTTGTCTTGTTGGCTTCTGAACTGTGAGGTTTCTGAATGGTGAAGTTCTCATATCTCAGAAGTATCCAAAATCAGAGTATTCTTTTAAGAATGCTTCTGTATGATGGAATTTGTAAAGTTTATCTTTTATGAGTTGTCAGGGCAGTATAAAGTGCATAACTCAAAATGAGACTGCTGTCTGTTCCAAGCTATGCCTAGTATCTGCTGTGACACTTAGGGTAAAAGAGAGATTCCTGGGATTAGATAAGAAATCTTCTCACTTTATCCCTTGTTAGAATTATTTTCCATTTACAAGTATTTCTTTATTCATTTAATTGACTATTGTCAGTTATTGAATAACGTATATTAGTTAATGGTCTCTTTTGGCTAAGTATATCGAAAATATGAACTTCTAGCATGACCTATCTATTCTTGTCTCTTTTGGCTTTTGGTTTTCCTTTGTCACTCATTTCGGAAATGATGGCAGTATTTATTGCTTGTCTTTTCATCTTAATTGCTTTGCGTGTCTCGAGTGTGATTACTCTTCTCTCAACGGTGTTCCTTTTTTCTATTTATATCTCATCTCTTCACTCTCATTTCTCATTCCAAAATATTTCATTCTTCATACCCTCCTTTCCATCTCTATCACTTTTTCATACTCTTTCACCATGTTTACCAAAACTTTATGCGGCAATGAAGACATCATGGAAGTCATCAATGAAAAATGTCCAAATCTTCCTCGCCTGAGGTCTACTGATCGTAATATCACCTTCAACATGCAAATTCAAGGGTGGTCTAGTTAATATGTAAAGCTGCATGGACCTATACATATCCAAATCTTGTAAAAGAGTTTTGGAAGTATGCTATCGTGTGTAGCGATGATAGCTCCATTTGTTCTAGTGTGTATGGTATCCCTGTTATCATTACTCCTTCTTCTATTGCTGAAGCTATTGGATGTGTTAAAATCGAAATCACTGTAGACCAGTTTCGCTTCACATGCCATTTTGTTGAAAACCTCATCTATATTCATTACATCTCCTTGTCTCGTTATGAACCCACCAATCCTGAAAAGCTCATTCCTATTGCCAAAGTATGGTTTGATCTTGTTCTCACAAATTTCCGACCATGAAAAGTAGATAAAGATATAATGTCCTATGATGATGGACTTTTCATCTACTTTAGGGTGAATCACGTCAGGGTCAACTTGCCTTAAACCATCTTCAACTATCTGAAGGACTCGGTTGCTCTTTCCAGAAGCCAACACAAGACCTTCATACCTTTTGGAAGAGTTATATCTGAACTTTTCTATAAGGCTGAAATTGTTGGGTTGGTTCGTAGGGCTAGACCATATGATGCTCTTTTGGAAGAGAGGTGTCAAGGTTTTGAAGTTTAGCTGTGTGTTGTTGGTGGCTAGTTTGGTTGGGTGGGCGTGATTGTTGTTGTTATTGTTTTTCCTTGTGTTTGTTTTTGATTATGTAATCCTTTGCGTCTTTTTTTTTCTTATGTACTCCTTTATTTTGCACTCCTTAAATCATTATGAATGAAAGTTTTTTTCTTTGTTCCTTGCATTTATTCTGTATTTCTTATTCCTCGTATTATTGTTCTTCTTTATTCGCATTCCTATAGAAAAGCATGCTAGATTTTTTTTTTCCTTTTTGATTTCTGACAAAGGGGGCGAAGTTATATGATTTTGATTATATTTATTCCTCTGAATCTTGAACCCAAAAATAATTATATACTTTTTCCTCTAACCCTGGTTGATGTTTGATTCAGGAACTTTGTAAAATTTCACTAATTTTTCTTAGACAGGTTAATTGAAGATTATAACATATGATAAAAATGCATGACAATTATTCTGATAAGCCAAACTCTGAATGCAACACATTCTTCAGAAGTTGTAAACCCTCTGAAGATTTGGTCAAGACTTGGTCATCCAGACTACGACTAAAGCTCTAAATTTTCTAATGACATGATAATTTGCACCTTCTGGTGGCAATGATCGAGACTCTGGAAAAATCATGTTCTGATACCTGATGCGAAACATTTAGTCTATTACGTCATATCACTCTGATAGTCAGTCGAGCTCTGAGATTAAGACCAGGCAATGCTAGTTAAACTCTAAATGAGACGTTAACAGTGAAGTATTCCCTTTCTAACTCATCTTCTGTACGTCAAAATTTATTTTGTAAGTCTTGAACTCAGGGGGAGACTCTGAACAAGCATAAATAATTTTTGGGCTTGACATATTCAGGGGGAGCTGGTTAACTCAACTTTTGAACTTGTGATTTTCGTTATCACCCTGTATAAATTGTTCTATCAAAATACATAGGTTTATCATCATCAAAAAAGGGGAGATTGTAAGAACAAGATCTGGTTCTGCATCTGGCCTTAAGTTTTGATGATAACCTCACATGTTATCTTAGAGAACAATTTTATACTCTAACTGTTTTTCTGTCTAGTGTGTAGCTTTTGATTAAACAGGTTCTGATTCTGATAGAAAGGCGTGTGACGTCATCAGGCTCTGAACTGAACACTCTAGAAGAAAATATACGGTGGTTACAAATTCAAGTCAAGATTCTGGAATGCTTCTGATACAACGGTTCTAAACAACATTAGTACCATAACTTCTTATCATGTTTTGGTATGATAGTTTTTGAAGACCCTGAAGACTCAAGTTCTGAAAGACTCTAATAATCAAGTTCTGAAGACTCTGATGATAAGTTCTGTTGAACACATTCTGAAGATTCTGAAGACATCATTTATAGTGACTTAGTTTCTGAGGACTCAATTTTTTATCCTTCTGCAACATGCTTCATCAACATATATCAGAAGCCTCTGGAGATTAGAAGTTAAAGATCAAAAATGATTTGCGTGAAAGAATAAACATAAAAGTACAAAGTACAATGTCCACTATCCTGCTAAAGTAACATAAAAACAGTCTTTTGTTACTATGTTGTCTGACACTTCCACATTGATCGTTGGGGACATAACAACTGAATTTCAATTTCCTATTCTACCCTTCAACGGATATATTTTTCAATTATAAAAGGAAGACTTGGAAGAATTGGAAAGTTAGCATTCTGCTCTACAAAACTCATACTAAAACGCTGCACAAATCTTGTGTGAGATATATTTTATATAGTTTTGTAAATCAACAAGGATTTTTTTTATATCTTGCAATTAACACTATTGTGTTATTAAGCTTAAATACTGTGTAATCTGCTTATGTAGAAGCATTCTTGTATACACATCTGTAATCACTTTGAATTATGCTTCCTGAAGTGACTAAGTGTTAGTCTATATACTTGAGAGCTAAGGTGTTTTTCTAAACACTTAAACGAACTGTTTGTAATCTTTCAAGATTATTGGATTAAGTCCTTTTTGAAGGCGAAATCACCTTGGCGGGTGGACTGGAGTAACTCAGTTAATAATGAACCAGGATAAAAATATTTGTGTTCATTATTTCTTCTATCCCTTGTTAACTCTGGTATAAAAAGTTTGAAAAGATTATATTTGGTGAAACCCAATTCAAACCCCCTTTCTTGTGTTTCTCGCACCTTCAACTAGAACCCACCTTTTGATGATGATGAAGAAGTTGTGATTAATGAAGATGAATGATGAAGACTTCCTTTCTCCCACTTCTAGGTTTTCGTCTTCTTTCTCTCTAACTCTTACTATATTTCTCTTCCTCTCAGGCCTCCTATTTTGTTGGAAAGGAAAAGGAAAATTAAAGGAAAATGATACATAAGAGTATTATTAGAAATTGATAAGCCTAAATTGATAAGGGTGATAGAAAGACTATTAATTGGTAAAATGTCCAATATTAAGGCTATCAAAATATTTCAATTGTACCAATTAATAAAAGGTCTGAGTCGAATAATATTAATTAAATCAATATGAGCTCACTAGTTACTCTAATTATCCCAACTAATAATTCTCAGAGCACCTAGAAACTCATCTAATCTCAATTAATATTATTTAAAGCATTTTAGAACAATACGGTATTACATCAAGACTGTCTCTTCCTTTTGTGAATTTTCTTAGGATTTTTCATACAAATCTTCTAATTCACTTTTAACGAACTTATAGCTTTTACAATTTAAATTACCATTTTCCAGGTGCACCTTCTAAGCTTATTCATTTCAATTATAATCTCATCTTCTAGATATTTAACGTGATTTTCATATTTCATAATAATTTTTTCTAGATCGTCATGTTTTGCTAACTTTTAAACTAAGATCATACATTTGTTTATAGGAAAGAATAATTACCTCATCATCATCTTCGTAATGTTCATAAGACAAAGGTTTAGTAATTCATTTGATTCTTCATATATGTTTGAATTTTCCTTCATAATCTCCCTCTTGTTTTCTATCTCATTTTCAAGTATTTGCATTGATTCTTCTTCTTTCAACTTCTTGGTAATATTTAACTCATTTAATAATTGTTGTAAATTATTAACAAAAATCGTATCTTTGATACTTGTTGGAGATGTAATTTTTAAAAATACTGTCAAGAATTTTAACATTTGGGAATCATCTCTAAATATTTTCTTCATTTTCATTCGTTATTTTTAATTATTGGTCTAGTGTTTTCATTGTTTCCATATTGGTCTTAGTAGAAACTGCATAGGTTATTTTAAGGGCGTCTTACATTTCTTTGACAGTAACACAATTGGAAGTATAATTGTACTCTCTAATGTTGAACACATTTGTCATCAAGTACTCAAAATTAAAATCTCTTAACACTTTTTCTTTTTCATCTGTGGTCCATAACTCTCACAACTTGTTCACAATTTTATTATTTATGAAATGAGAAGGGACAGAGGACCATATAGAACATAATCCCACAAATCAAAATCAATAGTCTCAAAACATTTTTATTCTAGCTTTCCATATGGTATACCCTTCATTATTAAAAAGTGGAAGTTTTTTCAAAGGAAGACTCTTGTTAAAATAAATTTTTGAAGTCATCATATTACCTCATGAGACGATTAGTCTTATAACAGAAGTTAGACTCTAATACCACTTGTTGAACAAATAATTATAAACACAAGAGATAGGGGTAAATTGTAATATTTGAATTCTAAATGTTAAAACAATAGATTTTGAAGAGATTGATTTTAAGAATATGATATAAGTTGAGATTAAGCAACAGAAAAGATAAATAATAAAAAATTAAATAGTTAAGATAAGAGAGATCCTGACTAAGATTATACGGTTCAATTTTAAACCATGCGATCTACTTGAGATTTCTCCAAATAACAACTTAAAATTTTACATAGGTTCATCCCGACAGTCTTACACCAAGCTTTTTACAAGCTTAACTTGCAACCTTCAAATCCGTTACAACAACACAAGAATACTACTAAACTCTTTAATATACAAATTCTACACATAACACAAAAACATAACTTTCAGATGAAAATTTTTAATCTCTCAACACTAAGTCAATTTCTATTGAATAAAATTTATAAAAGAATGAGAAGGAGTGAGATAGGAGAGTAAATTATCTAAAAAAAATTTGCTTAGAAGTTAGAAAAGTACTCTCTTATATAGTAAAAAACTTGGCACTAAAAGGCAACAACCAATTAGTCTGGTCGCTTCCTAATTGATTAGATCAACAACTTTATTGATTAGGTTAAGTCATAAAAGGAATTCCTAATCTAGAATGTCACTTTATCGATTACAAGGCCACATTATTGATTAGGATGTGTTAATCTTACAAGAGCCTAATCGATTAGACAATGAATTTTGCTTCCCTAATTAATCATTATTGTTTCTTAATTGTTTAAATACTTGTCTGAATTAGTTTTAAGAAGTTTTAAGAAAAAAAAATGAAGATTTTCAAATGGTTTTAGTTATGTGTTCATCGCCTTAGGACGTCAAGATTACTATTGTTTCATTTACATTTAACTGATCAAATACAAGATAAAATACTAAGCGCAATTTAAGGTGTGCTTTCGCAACTTTACCACTTTAATTCCTTTTGATTATTTGATTTAAGTATGTTTAATTATTTCAGCTAAAACTTTGAACACTTTGTCTTATACTTGCTTCATGACTGATAATATTCGTAATTTATTCTTTCTTTGTTCAGTTGTGATTACCAATTTGTTTAAAACATAGAACATAGTTGTGGTGCCAAGAATATTGTTAGTTAACATGAATTATCTCTTTGAACTACCAATCTTTGTCTTAAAAAAACTGATTTCAATAAACTATTTTTATTAGAAACCAACACCACATTATCTTTTATCATAAAAATTAGAATTTACAAAATAATCAATGAAAAGCCACTTTCAAAAACACCATAGTGTGTTTTAAAAAATTCCAATTTATTCTGCAGCATTTCGATGTGCGTAAAATACTTTAAATCGCGGAATATTGAAAAAATTAGACAACTAGGAAATTTTATGCCTATTTACAAAGATCAAATGATTTATTATTAAAAATCTACAATATATTGCCAAAAATTTTCCATGATCCAACTATTTTTTTACTTTTTAAAGTTTCTTTTTCAATCATCAAAGGCCTAATGTCAATTAAAAAGAATGCATTCTTATTTTTAACAAGTTTTTCACGTCACCCCATTTAATAAGTGTGTTAAAGAGACAAAAATATCACATTAATCTACTTAAGAGACATTTTAAAATGATTCTAACTTTAAAGAGAATTTTTTACAAATCCATAAGAGGTAAAAATATTTTTTTTTTAGGGTAGTATGTGTATTATACTCTATAAATTGATCAAATTATATTATATTTATTACATGTAAAGAGAGAAAAACATGGCTAAAACCTATAATTTTGTGTATGCTTTGATTTTATTTATTTTCCTATTTCTTATTGCAAAGAGCATAGAAGGTAATTTTGTTCATCCTTTTGAAAACTTATTAATTTTATAGTTCTTAAACCATCTTTTATCTTATTATAGTAACATTATTTCATTCTTTTTTTCATTACAGCAAATAATGAATGTACAACCGATTCTGATTGCCCAAAAAGTATTGTATGCATGTTGCCCTATAAGTGGAAGTGTGTTGGAAGTTATTGTGAATTTGTTAAAGTGGTGTAGGTTTGTATAACTCTCAAGAGATTGTACACAAACTCTATACAAGGAAGAATGAGTTGTTCCACCATAAAAAAACATGCAATAAACCTTATGCTAGATTATTGGATAGTTTTTGTTTAGTTATTATGCCTACACTAAATTATTGTTTTCTTTATATTTTTATTTTTGTAATTTCAAAGATCTTTCATTTATGAATTTTCACTCTAAGATGTTGGTTATGAAAATAAAAAAGACACTAAAGAATATTATAATTAGATTGTCTTCTTCTCAATTTTTTTTTTTAATGTATCGTCTATATGTAGCCTTCAAATTTAGGTATATTTTGACACTCTAGACCTTACTCTTAAAAAAAAAAAAAAATAGAAAATGCATTTATTTTATTATTCAATAAACAACGTGCCCCCTCTATATTATATTGATAATTTAAAATAACTTAAATAATTTAATAAATTAATAATTTTTTATCCGATGATCGTGTAAAAATTTTTTACACCACTAATACATGTCTATTAAACTCAAAAAAATAAACAATGAAAAGACTTTCTAAAAGAGATGACCGTATGATTTACAAAATACATAATTCTTTCTTTTAATTATGATTGGGCTTGGAATGCCACTTTTTTTCAAAATCAATTATAAAAAATTCTATTAGAATAAAGTAACCAAGAGTTATAAAAAAAAAAAATTCTAGAAATCTAATCCTTAAAAGAACCCTGAGCTGAGACGACTGATCATTACCGTTAAAGTACTAACTTACAAAACACATGTTTTGCTTAATATTTTAACAAGTTATAACTATATTAAAAATTATGCAAAATATATTAAAGACCTTCATAAAAAAAGTTTTAGAGAATAATTTCAGTATTTTTTATTCATCAAGTACTGTAATATACATATACAAGAGTCCTTATAATTCCTCTTCTATTAAAGAATTACTACTACAGATAATATATTTCATAACAGTTGTGAAAGAGATATAACTACTGTTAATGATTTATAGTAAAAGTAGCCTGTGGTTGTAAGTTGGTTACTTACAACCACAGTCTTGACCGTGATAATAAACTGGCAAGAGTAATACATTCCACCACTGTTGTAATAAACAACCGTAATGAAATGATTTAAAGTCTTGATTTTGTTGGAATAATAAGTTAAGTGTGAATTGAAGTCTCACATTGGTTATAAATGTGGAGACTTGAATATTTATAAGTTGGAGAATCCACACACCTATCACTTTAACGTTTTAGGTGAATATGTGATGTCTCTCTCACTTGTGTTGCTCTTAGTCCAATGTTGATGCTCCTTCTCATGACCCAACAAGTTCAACACCAACAATACCATTTTGGGGATTTTTTTTAATCTGGATAGCACACTTACAGATAACCACGGTTGAAAGAACCAACTGTGCTGAAATGATTTGGTTTTTTTAATATAATTTTTTAATTTTACAGAATTTCCAAATTTTTAACCTGTAAAATACTGTATTTTTAACCTATAAAATACTGTGCTGTAATTTTTTTAATCTGGATAGCACACTTACATATAACCACGGTTGAAAGAACCAACTATGCTGAAATGATTTGGTTTTTTTAATATAATTTTTTAATTTTACAACAACACAAACCATATGTGAAACACACTTATAGTTGACAAATAAAATAACTCAAAAATTGTATTACATCAAATCAAAAATTGCATAAAGAACCAAAAATTATATATTACATCAAAACCAAAATGGTAGAAAACAACATACAATTTACATATAATTACATCAAATAATATCTACAACGTGAGGAACGTGTTGGTCTCTTGGTGTCTTGACTTTAAACACCTATAATTTCAAATAATAATACCTGTTAATAAATAGCCTTATAAATTATAACATACAATAAATTATGACAAAGAAACGTAAATTGAAATTATAACGTATCGTAAATTGAAGAAGAGGTTGTGACCACGAAATGCCTTTCCCGTGCTCGACTTCGTCTTGTAAGAACAAGAAGTTTGGACATTCCAAGAAATGAATGAGAGGTAAGAAGATGAAGTTTGGAAGTCTGTTTCGCTACCGCTTTCGTCTGTTCTTCACTAGGGCACTTTTGTTTTGAAGGAAATAAACTAAATCTGATATATTTTAATTTTAAAGAAAAATATTTCACCACGGTTGAAAAGACCAACAGTAGTGAAACATATTAATTTTAGGTTACATACAACCATAATTTACAAATACAACCGCGGTGAATTTGTTTTTAATTTTTATATAAATATATAAATTAATGGACCTGCCCTTTGTTGTGTTGAAAAAATGGAAAAATGTTGGAGCTGAGATTCTAAACATGTACGCCTAAACATATCACCACGGTTGTTATTATTAGCAGTAGTGATATGTTTGTTAAAAAATTAGAGGCGCCTAAATAAGAGCTATTATTTCGGTTGATTGATTAACCAAGGTAATAATATGTTACGATAGTTATATTTTGTAGTAGTGGAATGAAAGTTGCCAATTAATCTCACACTTTACCAGTGACTAATTTACAGCTAACCTAATAATTTACTTCCTAATATAGTTAACATAATATTTGACTTATATTAACACTCCCACTAAAGTCGATGCATGAATATCACACATTCCCAACTTATATAATGACTCGTTAAACACCCTACTTGCCACTTCTTTGGTGAGAACATCAGCTAAGTGCAATTTAGATCTTACAAAGGGAAAGGAAATTATTCCAGCTTCAATTTTCTCTTTGATGAAATGTTTATCAATCTTTACATGTTTTGTTATATCATGTTGGACAGGATTATGAGCAATTTCTATTGTTAATGTATTGTCCTAGTACAAACTCATAGTTTCCTTTGGTTTAAAATCAAAGTTTGACAAAATATATTCTACCTGTTGCAGTGAGAGTCGGATATCAAGCTATTAATTAACTTGAATCACACATCTTTGAAATTCACCACCGAACTTTGATTTCTCCAAAGGAAAGGGTAAAGGTCGAATAAAACCATAATTGCGCTATGTGAAGACACAACTAAGAGATCTAAGGTCCGGGGGTTGGTTATACCTAGGAAAGGTGTTAGCATCCTAAGTATCTGTAGTACTCTACAGGAACCTCTTGTTAGTATTTGTGTTATGTTATTGTTTGCTTGCTAAAGGCACTGTGCTAAGGATAAGGTAAAGACCAAAGTGCTAAAGGTAAAGACCTAAGGGTATATACACTAAGTATGCTCGTCAAGACGTCGCATCTCGTGCCTACGTATCCTAATAAGGATGGAATCAGAGCATTCGTAGTTCACCTAACTAGGGGTGAGGAACCATTGAGTATGGTCAAAGTTCCAAGGGGAAATGAGTATTCATGACCATGATACTAACATAGAGTTAAAGAACTCTCTAAGTCTAAGTTGAAAAACTAAACTAAGGTTGACTTAGAACTAGAGTTCAAAAATTCCAAACCTAACTCTAAGTTGAAAGAAAAATGGCTTTCATAAGGCCAAGGGAGATGATCCTAAAAAGGTCATGAGGTGGGTAGGAAGAGCAACTAATTATCCTAAGGTATGACTTACAAGTCTGTTAGGTCTTTGATTGGCTACATTTAGGCTAAAACAAGTTTACAGCAGGATGTTGGGTAAGATGTCCTGACATGGTTAATCATACATCAGTACAGATATGGCAGTATTACTGTCATGACAGTATGTCATAACATCTTGGTTCTGGCACAGCAGTTACTGCTGTTATGTGACAGATGTTGAAGGAGATGTCATGACATCTTAGTCTGGTATAGCAGGTGTTGCTGTTTTGCTGTCATGTTATTTTTAATCAAGATGTCAAAGGAGATGTCACGACATCTTTGTCTGGGACAGCAAGTACTGCTGTTGTATATATCTTGACGAATTTGATTTGATTTGATGAGATCTGTTTGGATATACCTCATCATTATACGCAGGTCAAGGAGATTTATTAGGAACCAAGTGCAGATTTAATTTGACTTCATAAAAAGGATCTTGGAGACTTTTTAGGAAACTATTTGGAGATTTGTTCCTATTTTTGTGGAGAAGATCTTGCAGCTGAATTAAAAAGTGAAGATTTAAAAAATACATAATATCCTGGGAATATTATGTGGCGCTGATTTAAATGTCTGGAAGATTCATGATAAAATAAAGAAAAGATTGAGTATTTAAATATGGAGATATTTTAGGAAGTTTTGATTGAAGTCATATTTTGTAGCAGAATCTTCTGCTGATTTGTAGCAGCTGATATGTTGTGATTTGAAGCCCAAATCCAGTTGAGAATAAGTTATAAATAGAATGCTTGTAACCTATAAAAAGGCGAGGGTCCAAGATGTAATCATTAGGGCTTAGTTTGTGAACCACTCTCTAGGAGAGTTGGTATGTGTAAACCACTCGGATTGTGAGATGGTCACTGTTCTCCTCGAAGCTTTTAAGCAAGAGTGAGTATCATTCTTGGAGGAAGCTGTTAACCAACTCTGAGTATTGTTCTTAGTCATGTGTGTCATGTCTATGTATTGTCATGGAAGTATGTCTTATAGTTTGATCTTGTTAATTGTAATTGTCACGATGTGTGACTGAAGGGAAGTGAGTGGGAATGCTCATATACTATGAGTTAGGAACTCTTAGGTAGAAGTTTCATTGGGTAGGGATTAAGTGAGAAGTTGTAAACAGGGGAGTTTAACTTTGAATTGATACTACTGATAGTGGATTTCCTTCCTGGCTTGGTAGTGCCCAAATGTAGATGTGAGTCATCGAACTGGGTTAACAATCCTTGTGTGTTGTCTATGCTTTTCAGTACTGTTATTGTTTATACCTTGCCATGTTATATGTAACAGACCAGACGTCTCGACATGTCATAGAACATCTAGGTCTGCTATAATTACCTTGTTGTTTCTGTCAGACCAGATGTCTAGACATCCTGTAGGACATCTGGGATCTGTCATACCAGAATTTCAAAGTCAAAAAAAGGGAACCCTCCTTTGGAATTGTTCAGACAAACAATATAAGTGGAAACCAAAAGATGAAACTCTGAGCATACAAGATAACAATCATGGATAACTAACAACATGAACAAGGCACATGCTAAAGCAGATGGTTAACTTAAAAGGCAAAAGTATCATGAGGTGAACCAGTAACATAGTCAATGCAAGGATTAAAATCAAGCTCAAACATAAAGATCTTAAATTGAGAACTCACAAAATTAACGGTTAAATCAAAAGGAGATTAACTGAATCAGGCCTAAATATATTAAATTATAAATCAAAAGTGAAAGCTCTGAGTGTTTGACTAAATTTTGTTAAAACATCAATGTTATGAAAGATGTTTCAACATGGAGGTTTTCAGCCCCAGAATAAAGATGTCAAGTAAAATGTCACAACATGAAGATTCGACATCATGATTGTTACATCAAGTTTTGGTTCTAATTCTGTTCCAAGATTCAAGGCGATTGGAAGTGGATCTAGGATCAAATATATGAAGCCCAACTCAGCATAAAACTATAAAAGAAGACCAAGACCTAGACAGAAATAAGAGAGAGAACGACATAGACTTAAGAATCCTATTTTGTGTAGTAGGGTTATGTTTGAGAGTCGTAGGTTTCTCTTGTAAGTCTCCCTTTGTATCAGTTGATACACTGTGATAGATATAGGTGTCGCACAGATCCATAAGCCTTGAGGTATTGGATTGTGTATTGTTCTTGGATGAAGCTTTTAACCAAATCCGAGTTAGCTTGTTTGTCAAGTATGCTTGAGATTTCTATATTGACAGTGATGATGTAGAAATCACAGTTGGTGATTAAGGGAAGTGAGTAGGGTATCTCATATCAGGGTTGTAAATGTTTGAGTTTAGCCTTGGTAAAGATGTTCATTGGGTAGATGTTAGGTATGAAGTTGTAAACGGGGGAGTTTAACTTTGTAACAGTCTACAGATAGTGGAGTCTTCTTTCTGGATTGGTATCCCCCAGATGTAGGTGAATTGCACCAAACTGGGTTAACAATTACTGTGTTCTTTATCATTCTGCAAATTTACGTTTTCTGTTAGGGTTCATGATAAACATGTTGGATCAGATGTTGTGACATCTGTGATCGTGCAGTTCTGATATTCAAGGTATCAGTCTACTGTTGCGCCTCTGAGTTTAGATGATTATTTAGCACAATTTCTTGACATGTATTAGGACATCTGCTATCTGTATAGGCCAGAATTTCAATTGGTATCAGAGCAGGCATCCTGTCTGGTTCTGGATGAGATCTTTGAGAGATACTTTCTGGCGTTTAAACAAGGAGGAGTTTTGAAGATCTGATCAATCAACTCAGACATACTCAAGGGTATTAATGGATGAGATGGATGTTCTTGATTGAAAGGAGCAACCCGGAGGTTGTTCATGTTGCTGAGGAGATTCTACAATAAGTACAAGAGAAGTGGCTAGTTCTCTTGTTGCTGTGTCTTATAGGATGTTGTGACATCTTATTCGGGCAAGCAGGATCTGTTCCTTGGTGGTTCCGCTGCATGTGTTTCTGATGGAAGAGCTCTAGAATTATAGGATTCTGGAGTTGTTACTGAAGATAGTTGGTGGAAGGTCTCAATTGTCAACCTCTATATTTGAAGATATCTGCATTCTTTTATTCCAAAGTCGGGAGCGATGGAGTGAAAGGAGCTGTGTTTAGATATCTGGTATGATGACTTGGTACTTGGAAGCTTGGTTTATTGGTGCAGTTGAAGTCAATTGAAGAGGAGAGGAGTTGAGTTTAAGTTTATCAGGTTCTTGCTCTCGGAGTTTGATAAATTACTGGTTGTCTAGGTTTTCAAACATACTTGAGAATTCTCTTAAGTCTGAATGCTCTATTTAGTGTGCCTAAATAAATCTAACTGCAAGTATACAGTCGTATCGCGTAGTTTTAAAAGATTATCGATCCCACAGAGACTAGAAATCGAACGCACCGTTATCTATCGTTACTATGTTTATCTAAGGCTAATCAGAATTGGTTTTTAAGTTCAAACAGGAAATTAAAGAGAAATTAAAATTTGGGAATACTAGTTGCGAATAAGTTATCGGTATATAATTCAGTAAGCCTACGTTGAATTAATTAAACCTAAGCGTATAAAGATTTATCACCCTATTCATCTGTAGGAAAAACCGGTTTAAAAGCCCTCACCTCACACTCCCGTGGTTATTTCTTCGGACTATACTTCTAAGTCGATACGTCTGCTCTTGCTAGCCCGTATGAGGTTAAAAATACTTTTTGAAAACTAGTTAAACCTAATTACCTTTAAAGCGCTTTCGCTATTTTTAAAACTAATGCCCGATTTCAGCTATCCGGGTAAAGCCTCACACTCCCGTGGTCTCGACTTTAACCTTTGTCACTTTTTTACTCTCGTAATAAAAGTTGGGTTTAAAATTAAGAAATCGAAGCCAGAAGAAGAATTGATTATTGATTTTAGCTTAGAGAAATTAGATCCATTTTAGTTACTTCATTACATACCGATAGGATCGGTTTAGTTAGACATAATAATGAAATTAAACGTAAAGGAAAAGAGATAAATAGACATAGACATAATTAAGAAGGAAATAAACAATGCTTTGAATTAAATAAAGGAAACCTGGTAATTCGTAATAACAGCAATAGCAATCCCTCCACAAGCTGGTAGGTTCTTGCTTGGATAGAATTAAATAACAAATGATGAAGATAATGAAACAAAAAAACTAAAACTAAGTTGTAATAGTTCCTCAATGTGAGAAACTATTACTTTGTTCGGTAATAGGTAACAAGGAATGGAAATGTAAACAAAGCAAAGCAAAATCTGGAAATAATTTGGCAGCAAAACGGTACTTCAGAATGCAGAAAAAATGCCACACTTTGTTCTTCGTAATCACATGTATTTATAGACTGAGGTAATGTAGTGGTTGGAGAAAAAGTAGGCACTCCACTTGACAGTTACGTGGCTTGAACCTAGTATTCTTCGGAGGAAATGTGATCGTGTGAAACTGCTGTTCTTAAAATTCGTAACCACGCCTCTGTTAACGAATTAAACATATTTTCAGCGCATGACGATCGTGAGGCATTGTGACGGTCGTGATGTATTTTGAAGCTGCCACGGTCGTGGTGGACTGTGACGATCGTCACATCAGCAAAGTTTGGTTTCTGCAATTTTTCTTCTCTTTTCTGCTCTTTTCTTGCATGTTTTGCTTCTTTTCCACACTTAGCATACTTTGACTTGGAAAATGGGATTACCTGCAAAAACACTTAAATAATCTCGAGAAAATCGGATATTAGACGAAAACGGAATAAGAAACTAACATAAATCAAAGTAAAAATATGATATAAATTCGTGTTATCAAACTCTCCCACACTTGAACTTTGCTTGTCCTCAAGCAAATCAATCTATTAAAACGGACAAACTTCATCAAATGCACATACCTTGTATACCAATGGTTTTGAAAAGGAGTTTCTTGTTAGTAAGACAGGTACTAGTGTAAAACACTAAGGATACAATGATGACAAAAAGCAACAAGCTTGTCATAGACCTCTATTTTGTACAATCCAGTTCAAATCATTATATTATAGTTCAACCATAAGTTTTCGTATCTATTTCACCCGGTTTCATTCTAACACAATCACATTAAGCCCTTTGCCTTATTCACACACGTAGTGGAGTAACCGGTTAGTGACTTTGATCCCTTTTTCTCACGGGGCCTGATACACAAGTGTGGTAACCCTTTATACATCCCATTCGTAGATTTTGGGGGATCGAACCGTAGTTCGCCCTACCAAGTTCAGAATCAGGTACCTCTGAACCAATCGACAACGGATTTTCTTTCTTTTCTTGTAAATTTTCATAACTGTGCAAGTTGTTGCATATTCTATTTTTCTCGGCATATAGATAAGAAATATTTTTTTTCTTTTCATGATCTGGGCATCAAACACTTATATTCATCGGCTCCCCACGTGGTTTGTGATTTAGACGGTGCTGACTGCTAATATAAACTACTAAGGGTTACTTTAGGACTAAACTCAAGGTATCGTATAATAAGTATCGAAACTGATATCGCATACGCAAGAGCTCTAAGGTGTCAAGACGGTATCGATCTTGTTAGCACTTTCCCAGCTTCCTAACATAATTTAAAGTTTGGTATGTCACGGTGTGCATTAATCGTAAAATTTTTTTTCGCTATGGCAGAATAAAATGGGAAAATCGGATTACTGAACGAAAATATTCATATATTAACTTTGGTAAGGAAAAAGAAAGTACAAGAAAGGGAAATAAAATGGAAATAAACTGACTCTCCCATACTATATTGGACATTGTCCTCAATGTTGCGATATAAAGGGAAACAACAAGAAAAACTAAAAAGAAAAACAAAATAAAATCAGGGAGCTCCACGTCCTCTGCCTCTAGAGCGTCCTCTTCCATGCTGCGCTACGTGATCAGGAATGCCCACGTGATGGATGTACTCATGTAAGCTCTGCACTCGCAGTGTCAATGCACCCATCTCGTCGATGACACCGTCAAGCCACTGACCTTGGTCAACTTGCCCTTGCTGGATTTGACGCATGAGGGTCATCATTTCATTCTGTTGCTGGGTTTGTTGCCATATAGCCCTCAAGATTTCTTCATTAGTAACTGGGTCTTGGTCGGGGCGGCGACGACGTCTGGAGGTTGAAGGAGCATCATTGGCAGGCGGTGGTTGGTTTTCTGGGGCGTTATCCATCTCTTGCTCCATCTCATCAACAGGTCCATGTTCTTGATCATCAGGAGCAGGTGCATTATGCTCAGGAGCATTAAGATAAAAAAGCCAATTGTCCATATTCTAAGGGTCAATGCGGCTCCTGCAAGGCATGATGATATTTCTTACGGTTTTGGCGCAGACCATAGGATGGTATTTCCCATCTCGGTGTAACTTTATGAGTTGAGAGTTTCGGCAATAATCTATATCAAGGAACACTGGAGGTATGGAGGGTAGTCTAGCAAGGTCGTTTTCCAAATTCAAACCGAATGCAATAGAGGTGACAATCCCTCCAAAATAGAAGGGTTTGGAGCCTCTAGCACAGTTTGATTGTATGTGTGTAATACCCCAAAATTTGCTCTCCCCTTTTGGCATCATAGCATGGCATTATCATTTATCATATCATATCCACCTCATTAGCATTGCATTGCATTTAACATAGAAAAATGAAGCATGGCATCCTTCTTACCATCAGGGCATGTGATCAGGTGGAAGGTGGACAATCAAGGGATCATTCAAAGCACAAAAAGGTCAATCAAGTTGGCTCTAGACAAGCCAAGAGGTCTCTCATGTCTCATACTACCTCAATTGATCATCCACAACCTCAAGGAAGTGAGATTCAATGGGAGATTGAAGCATTACATCCTACACTATGCAAGAAGTCCAAAAATTGAAGGAAAACCCTCAAAAGAGATAGCTCATTGATTTAAAATCATTCTCAAATGGCATATCTCATCATCCTTTAAGAGGATACACAACATACTCTGAGGAATTTGGATTTGGAAGATGTGCAATTTCCTCCTAACCAGAGAGGGTCAAAATTAGGGTTTCTAATAAAATCAGGATATCTCTGATTTTTTGGACAAAACTTGATGTCATGGTATTCCATATGTCCTTAAGTGTATGTATGTGGAAGATTGCATCTCAATTGGTTTTAGAAGTGGTTCAATTGGAAGAAAGATCAAGAATCAGGAAATTTGGGGCCAAGTCAAATAATCAGAGGAAAAAGTCAACTCTTGACTTTTTGAGCCCAAAATCATGAAATTCATGTTACATATGTTCAATGTGCAAAATTTGATCAAGAAACTCCAAAGGAATCATGAAAAAATCAAGAGGTGGAAAGTTGCCATTTTTGGATGAAGAAGGGTTACTAAAAATAGCAAGTTTTGGCCATTTTGCATCAGAATTTGAACCAAGGCCATTCAAATTTGGAGCACCAAATGAAAAATCCACTCTGCCTCAATGAAAGATCTTGTTTTAAGCTTCAAATCCATGTGTGGAACATCTCCATTGGATAAAAATTGAGTGAGATATGATTGATCAAAGTTTGAGCAAAGTAGGTTCAAAACTAGGTCATGACCAAGATTTTCAGGGCACGCGCGCAGTCATTTTAACAAACAGTTGGTGTGCCATATATTCGCCTATTTTTCTCATGGTTAAAGGCCTCAAATGAAAAACTTGTCAACATCAATATTGTTCCTTGCAATGCCCTCTTCAATGTTCATGTTGGGCAAAATTTCATCTGATCAAGTTATGATGGAGAAATAGTGGCCTCAAGTCATGGTAATCATGCTGAAAATCCAGGTGCCAAGATGCCTTGTCAACCAACCAGTTGCCACGCCCTTCTATCAGTTCCAAATGTGGATGTTATAAGTCATTTTGCAACTTATTTCAACCCTCATTTCAATTCATTTTTCATACCAAACATGTTCTACTATGTGTCCTCTCTCCAATGACCCCAAGAACTCATCAAATCATCCATTAAGTAGGGAGAATTTCATTGGCAAAGTACCATAATTATCACTGATGCAGTAAATGATGTTAGTAGGCTGTGTACACGATTTGGTTCAGTCATCCCACAAACACTTCATGTACTTTATTTCCTCATTTGAACAAACATCCTTATGACCATACTTATGCATATCAGCCATCATACATTGTGAAGGAAGGTTTTCAAAGGAGAAACTTGTACCATAAGCAATGCCATGACATGCTGCATAACATAACCTCATCATCCCAGCTTCACTCTCATCCTCACCACCACTGTCATAAGCTTAACCTCACCATAGCACAGCCATTGATAAATCGTCCCCTAACTAACTTGACTCAGTTAGTTAGGATGGACTCAGCCTAACCCACTCAACTCACTCTAACTCACTCATTTAACCATGAGTTAGCAGATTAAACTCAACATATAAGTTCCAACACTCTCCACAATTTGGAACCAACACTTCATTCTCACTCTTTCTCTCAAACACTCTCACATTCTCTCCATTATCTCTCTCTGATTCTGCACGATTTTTCTTCCTTTCTCAATCATCTTCATCCATTCTGAGCAAGAACATTCAAGAGAAAACTCCATTGTCCAAGCATAACATCATCACAGTTTGGAATTCTGTTTTTGTTCTCAAGATCTCCACATCAAGTAGCATTTATTTTGCTAAGGTTGAAGATCTAGAAGCTCAATACCTCAAGCGTTTCTCTGGTTTTCTCAACACATCAAGTTGCCACACTTTCAGGTTTTAATTCACTCAATCTTAATGCTTCATATCAGTATGATTTAAACTCGTTTTATGTGTTTAGAGCTTATTAGAAGCTATGCGTGAGTTCTGGCTAGTTGATAGGCTCTTTAGGAGTTTAGGTGTGATGTTAGGGCAAATTGTTTTGGCTCGGTTTGTGTTATGCGTGCATGATCTATGAAAATTAATTGCATATTCATGATGTACGTGAGCTCAGCTTCATTTTGGTATATCGTTTGTGGAATTCTGGCAAAATCAAAGTTGCAGACGGTGGCGGTATGACCGGAGAAGGTGACCGGAGGTCATCTCCGGCCGGTGACTGTTATGCTAGGGTTTGTGTGTGTTTTAATCATGTCCGTTGATTTTTCATCATCGTGTGGCTCGTGTGATGACAACACATAAAAACGCACATGCCTCTCACATGCTCATTCTGATTTTATTTTTAAACTTTGTGTAACGCAGTACACTGTAGGTAACGTGTTCCCTCACGCGTGTGTGTTGATTGCATATACTTTGACTGCTTGTTTGACTTGACTTGATCCAATGGCTATTGATGAGTCAATTTTGTTGACTGAGTGAGCATGATAGTTAGTGTGTTGTGCGCGTTATTGGACCTAATCAGATTGCTACCCACACCCCCCTGCTTTAAGGCCCAAATGATTTTGAACTGTCCAATTGCTATGTTCATACCCCCTTCCATTTCCACGTTTTTTTATTTTATTTCCTTTTTTTGTACATGTTTGCTTTCCATTTATTAAAAATACCAAATGACATTATAAAATTCTACAAAAATTCATGAGTATTCTTAAGACATTTAGGAAATTTTATATGATTTTATTTACTGATTTTATGACCATTTTGCCCCTGTTCCATTATTTCTTTTGAATTTCCATTTGCATGCATACTTAATGTGACATATGATTTTGTGCATTTTTGTTCTTGATCATAAAAAATGATTTTGATGCCTTTCTTTTTGCATTATGGTCACAATAAGTTGAGGTATGTTTGAGATTTATGAGATGATTTTTAAGTCTTTTTTGGATGACTTTTGATGTGTTGCTTTGAGCATGAATGCATGAAACTTCCATGAGACTTTGACCTAATTGTTGAGTGACTTTGGTTCTGATTCATTGCTTGTGGACTTGATATGTTAATGGCATGTGTTTAAGGTGTTTGATTGGTGAAAGTCATAATTTTTGAAGCATGTTTGCTATTTGTTTGAAGCATGAAGTTTAACTTGTTCATTTTGTGAATGCATGCCTCATGTTTGGTTTGCTTGATCATGAAGGCACTTGTGCCATGAGTTGTGGTTTTGTTTGAGGATGTATAGCATGTTAATTGACTTCTGATTGTGACATTTGGGTTTCATCTTTGCATGTTTGATGTTTATCTTGCACCTTAAGTCACTTGTTTCACAAGTATGAACCACATTCACATCACTTCACCTTTTCTTCTTTGCTTCTTGTTGGATTGAGATTTTGTTTGCATGATTTGGTATGCTCATTTAGGATAACATTAGGTTGTGTAAATATGAGTTACATTCTGACTTGGAAGCATGTATAGCATTTAATCTCATTTTACTTTGTTTGTCAACTTGTTTGAATTTGATTTGTTCATTATACCTTCTTACTTTACTTGTAAGTGATTGTGCTAACCATGTAGGGGCTTTGGTAAGTTTCAATTGAGTGTGGATAAGGAATCCACATTCAACTTCTATCCTTTCTCTTTTACAATTTCATTTTGTGTTTTGTTAAGCACTTATGTGTTTTCTTTTAATAACTCATTACTTTCCCTTTTGAATTACAATTCATCTTCCACTTTGGAAGTGAATTGTTTAATTCTTTCTTTCTTTAGACTTTAGGTTGAAACCTCACAAACCTTTAGGATCACTCTCTTTAATCTTCAATTAGGATTGAGTCTTAGTCCATATAGGTTTTACCTTTTCTCCTCCCTTGAGTCTCTTTTCTCATCTCAAAGAAAATTCAAAATATCTAATAAAGGTAGGCATTTATTGCATTTAGGCCTTTCATATAAAGAAAAGATTATAAGGGGTCTTCTCTTGTAATCTTAGAATGTGTAGCATATAGCCCATCTTGGGTCAATGTGTTAAACATTTGATCTTGTATGAGGGACTTAAATGCAATACTTGTTGAAGGTGCAAATAATAAAAAACACTTCTTCATTTCTTAATTTACAAAAACACTTAATAAACACAAGTATGCTAGTGTGTTTGAACCTTGATAATTGGAACTAAGTGTGAGGGTCTTCTTCACCCTTAGTGTGCTTTCTTACCCATTCCATCTTGGAATGTGAGAAGGTACACATTCCAATGACTAAGATCCAGGTACACTGTCGTATGCAAACAAATCCAAGACACCTCCTTCTAAAGGACAAAAACAAACAATAACGTCTTTCCTTCGGGAATTCTTTTCTCATCTCATTCATTCTCAACGCACGAACGCGCTTCTACTCGTTCTCTTGCAAGATGGTAACGCACTCGGACCAGCGAGCCTGCAACACCTGAGCTAGAACGTGAGCCGTTCTCTAAAAAAACACAATCCATCCCCGGTGAGGGGAACTACGTCGCTCTGATTCTCATGTTCCCGATGAGATACGTAGGCAGTGGGGTAGGGCCCATGCGAGCACTTCTTTTATTTTCCCTACATTTGTTTCTCTTTCTCCTTTCCTTTTTCAGTTCTTTCTCAGTATTCCTTTCTTTACACCCTTTGATCGAGACAAGCAAGCGTGGATCCCATCGGGTACGATGGACGCGAGGGGGTGCTAATACCTTCCTCTCGCGTAACCGACTCCCGAACCCATTTCTCTTGGTCGTAAGACCCTGCTTTTTCCTTTCTCTCAGGTTTACGCGGTGTTTCCTTTCCCTCTCATGGGATAAATACACATTGCTGGCGACTCTGTTTCGGTGCCACTTTCGCGTTCGTACCTGGATGAAAATCCCGGGAGCGACAGCTGGCGACTCTGCTGGGGATCGAACCCAGAATCTCTGGTTTCCTTAGCGAGTCAATCCTAGCGCTTGTTTGTTTTTCTTTCGTTGGGTGTTTACTGTTGTGCTGTATTTACTGTTTTATTGTATGGTTATTTATTGCTTTACTGTACTTTACTGTATTTATCACATTTACTGCATTACATATCATTATTGTGCTGGACTGTGCTGTTGTTTTCTGTTTGGCGGGCGGGGTGTTCTGAGAGATAAGCCCACTACCAAGGCTTGAGTACATACATAGGTATTAGAGTGGATAGTCATGACGCTTGCGTGGTGGTGACCACGTATTGTTGTTCATGAGACCCACAACCAGACGAGGTTCTATCAGGAGCTTTCTGCTACTGCATGTTATGCAGGCCAGTGGTTATTCTCTTGAGGAACTGTCGACTCTGGTGACCATTCCCGAGGACTCAGTTGCGGCACTCCTCCCGAGTTGTGACAGTGGCAGACCACATTCCGTGGCAAACCCATTGCACATTCTCGATCCGAGGACCCAATGCTGGGAACTTGCTATAGGACATCCTTTTTTGAAAGAGAATCAGCGGAGGCACTCCTCGATTGGCGGTAGTACTGTACCCTGAGGGATGAATGTACTATTGCTTCTCGACCTCAGTGCCAGAAGCTGAGGACCTTTTTGTTTTGGAGAATCAGTTGAGGCCTCCTCGATTGATGATGATGCCAAACCAGAAATGGTGAACGTATCATCATTTCTCGACCTGAGAGCCCGGGATACTGAACATCCTAGTACCCACATGTGAGAAGGGCGGGTTGTTTACAGGTTTGCAGGTAACCATGACCTCCTACATACCCGGTTTTCTATCATCATTGCACAAAAAGGAAGTTTCATCCTATTGTATTCAGATGGTTCTTATCTATGGTTCTATATTAGTCTCAGAGCTACACTGACACCGTTCACAGTTCAGCACAGACACCTGATTACCTGATCACATTGCCCTTTGCATTGCATTATCATATCCTAACATACATGTTTATTCATTTCCAGGTGCATATATTACCCTTGATTCCAGTCATCAGGTCCCTGCAAAGATGAACACTAAAGAGAGGAAGAATATCATCAGCTACAAGTTCCTTACGCCTACTTTGGGCCCTATTGTTATGCTGAAGGGAATGGCGAGCCCTGCAGTACGAGAAGCTTTTGAAGAGAAATATGGGTGGATTTTATCTATGGTTCGTAATGTCAGTGATTATGAAGCCAGAGGTCTCCATACGTTAGTACAGTTCTATGATCCGCCTCTGAGGTGTTTTGTATTTCCAGACTATGTGTTGGTTCCTACCTTGGAGGAGTATTCCAACATGTTGGGGATTGCTATCAAGGAGGAGCCCCCTTTCTTTGGATCGGTGGGGGATCTTGACTTTGGAAAGGTGGCTGGTGCTCTTTATTTGAGCAAATCAGAGTTAAGTGACAATGTCTCCAACAAAGGAAAGATTCGTGGTTACAAGCTGGAATATCTGATTAAGAAGGCCCAGGAAGCAGCTAAAGGCGAGAATTGGCTTGTTTTTAATGCTTTGCTAGCCCTTTGTATATACGGCATAGTGTTGTTTCCCAACGAGCCGGATTTCATTGATACGGACGCTATACGAATATTCATGATGAAGAACCCGGTGCCAACGCTACTGGGAGATCTTCACTACTCGTTGTACAACCGAAACGAAAAGAAAAGAGGAGGGATAATTCGTTGTTGTGCACCCTTGTTCTATAAGTGGTTTGCGGGCCGTTTACCACAATCAGGGGCTTTTGTGGATTCCAAAGATTCTCTAGAGTGGAAACAGCGTTTAATGGGATTGGTGGCCAAGGACATCGTATGGGTAGATCATGGGCTGATTGGCAAGAATATTATCCACAGCTGTGGTAAGTTCCCTAACGTTCCACTGATAGGAAGACTGGGTGGGATTAACTATAATCCTTCTTTGGCCATTCGACAATTTGGGTATGCCCTGACAGGTCCGCCTATTAAGAGAGATGTGGAGGAGTCCCTCTATTTTCATACGTCAGAAGGATGGGAAGCAGCACAGAAAGCTTCTGAAAGCTGGGGTAGCATACTGAAAAAGGGGAAAGTTACTCTAGGAAAGCCTAACAACCGGGTTTATCCAGCATATGAAGAGTGGGTGAAGAAAAGAGTTGAAGATTTTCTCTTGCCTTTTGGTAAGGCACCCCTTTTGTATCCGGAGAATGAGAAAGCAAGAAGCCCTGCTACTGTGGAAGAAGTTGACAAGTTGCAAGCCTTGGTGAAAAAGCTCCAAGGAGAGAATTTCGAGTTGAGTAGCCGTCTTCAGAATGCTCTACATGCCAACAAAGAGCTGGAGCGGAAAGCTCAAGATGCTGAACAAATCCTAACTGCAAAAGAAAAAGACTTTGCTGGAAGAGCCCAACATTTCCGGAAGATTAGTAAAGGTGCTGATGATGCTACTCAAGCCCACAAGCAAACCAAACAGGCGTTAGCACAGACCAAAGAAAAGTTAACAAAATTTCAGCACGCTTGGGACGAAGTTAGGATAGAGAATGCCGAATTACAGGAACAGTTGCAGATTAAGGACGAAGAGCTTGAAAAGGCGCATGAGCAGAGGAGAAAGTATCGGGAAAGCCTCGGTAAGAGTCAGGAACAGCTAGAAGAAGCTAGAGGTGAGCTAAGGAATACCAAGAAAGAGCTTGAAGAAGTCATGATAGAAAGGGAGATACTCAAGACGCAAGCCGGCATAAAGAGACACAAAGGAGTGTGTGATGACGAGGCTCTGATGCTGCACATGGGTTCTTTAACTGAAGCTCTTGAGAAAAGGGATGTCTTGATCAAAGAAATGATTGAAAAGCCGAATCACCAGCGTACCCGTATACTTTTTGAGGAGATCAAATACTCAAGTGATAAGCTGAAGGGTGTGGAATTGTCAGACTGATGTTCTTTTCCTTATATTTTGTTGTTAATGGTTACCATCAGGCTTGTTGATGGATCCATTTTTCCTTGTATTGCATTTGCGGTTGAACCTTTCTTAAATGTACTTGAATACTTCGTTGAATGAGTATGAGCAGTTTTATTCAGAATTATTCCTTATCAGATAGCTGCACACAAGCACATGACCACGACACGTCTCTTTATATCACAATTTCTGGTCTTCAGATTTCTGTGGTGGGATTGGAATCCGGGTATAAAGCACCTCGGAAATGACAAACATGGCATTGCATGGCATTGCATATCATTTTGCATTTTTTGTTACTTGCTTTTCAGGTACTCGTTGCGGGGTCTCTAACCTGTATTTGATTTCAGGCAGTATAGCGGAGAGTCATATTCACCGATATTCGACGCGAAGGAACCAAGTAAGAATCATGGATCAAGTACAAAGTGATTTGGCGGAAATGAGGGCGCGTATGGACCAGTTCATGACCCTCATGACTGGCATGGCGCAAAATCAGGAGAGACTGAGGCTTCTGGTAGAGCGTCCCGACAATGGGCCCGAAGGTGATCATCATGAAAATTCACAGGGACATGGCATTCCTCCTCCCGGTGGCAACCCTCCTCCTGGTGGTAATAATCGGGGTAATGGAAATGGTAGGCAGGCTGGTGTTACTCTTGAAGATACTCTGGAAGACCAATTTACTCTGCTGGATGCTGATGTGGGTAATCAAGGGGATCGAAGGCATGATGAGTTAGCAGAGAAGATCAGGGCCATAGAATGCAAGAACTCTATGGGTATTGATGTTACCAGTTTGGGGCTGGTCTCAGGAGTCAGAATTCCCCCTAAGTTCAAACCTCCCACTTTTGATAAGTATCACGGCAATGCGTGTCCCCAAACGCATCTTCAAGCTTACTTTGGGAAGATTTCAGCCCATACGGATGACGAGAAGCTATGGATGCACTATTTTCAGGACAGTCTGGCGGGGGCGTCTTTGACCTGGTACATGAAGTTGAGTAGAGCTGCTGTGAAGAATTGGAAAGATCTGGCAGAAGCGTTCCTGAAGCAATACCAATATAATATTGACATGGCGCCCAACCGCACCCAATTGCAGGGATTGTCACAAAATGCCAAGGAGAGTTTCAAAGAATATGCACAGAGGTGGAGGGAAATGGCTGCCCAGGTCCAACCTCCCTTGTCAGACAGAGAAATGGCAGATATGTTCATGGGCACCTTGCAAGGGGCCTATCTGGATAGATTAGCTGCTTGTCCGTCGACTGGATTTGCTGATATTGTGATTGCGGGAGAAAGAATAGAAAGTCTGTTAAAGCTTGGAAAGATCCAGGATGTGAGCGGGGCTGGCTCTTCGGGGACGAAGAAACCGTTCGCTAGTAACCAGAAAAGAAGAGAAGGTGATACGAATGCTGTGTTTAGAGGACGAGGCAGAGGGCGTTCTCGAGCTTATTATCAGGTAGATGCTGTGACAATCCCCACACCGTCTGTTCAGAAACAACAACCCCAACAACAAGTTCAACAGCAACAACCTTTTTTCCAGCAAAGGTCTAGACAGAGGGATCGTAAGATGGATCCTCTCCCTATGACTTATGCCGCGCTGTTGCCCCAGCTACTCGAGTTAAAGTTGGTAGAACTCCGTACTATGAAAGCTCCGGTTGCTGGAAACCTGCCACCTAACTTCGATGCTAATGCTCGTTGTGAGTTCCATTCAGGTGCTCAGGGGCACTCCATTGAAAAATGCTGGGCTTTCCATCATAAAGTACAAGATTTGATTGATGCTAAAGCCATCAATTTCTCTCCCGCTCCTAATATTACTCAGCATCCCATGCCTGATCATAGTGCAGCAAATGTGTACGCTATTGAAGATGGGAGGAGATTGAATTTGGTGTTAGACGTTCATCAAGTGAAAACTTCTTTGTTGGTTGTAAAAGATCGTTTATTGAAGGGACAGGTGTTCCCGGGTTGTAATCAAGATTGCTCTGAGTGCATGAATCAGGAGAACGGCTGTGATAAGTTGAAGATGGGTTTACAGAATCTGATCGATGAAGGATGTCTACAGTTCGACAGAGTTGTGAAAGACACTGATGAGATATCAACCGTGACCATCTATTACACTCCCGCTGAGATTCTAATGCCGGTCAATGCAGTTCCCGTGGCGAGTGTTACGCCAGAAAGGCCCAGTCCTGTCACTATCACGGTGCCAGGACCAATTCCGTTCACGTCTACGAAAGCTATCCCATGGCACTATGGGGCAGATGTATATTACGAAGGTAAAAAGCAGGAAGTTGAGTCGTCAGTCAGCCCAAATATTGATAATGTAGGGGGTGTAGGGGGCTTTACAAGGAGTGGAAGGTTGTTCGCCCCCCAAACCTTGAGAAGTGATAAGGAGGTAGAAGCTGCAGCAAAGGATAAGGGTAAACAGGTGGTTGAAAGTGCACCTACACCTGAAGCAGAGACAAAGATTACTTTTGATAAGGAAATGGAAGAATTTATGAAGATAATCAAGAAAAGCGATTATAAGATTGTGGACCAACTGAATCAGACCCCTTCAAAGATTTCAATCTTGTCACTATTGATGTGCTCTGATGCGCACCGGCAGGCGTTGTTGAAAGTGTTGAAGAGTGCGTACGTGCCACAAGAAATTACTGTTAATCAGCTCGAGGGCGTAATCTCCAATGTTAATGTTAGCCATGGCTTGGGCTTTACAAGTAGAGATTTGACGGTTGAAGGAAGAAACCATAATAAGGCTTTGCATATCACGATGGAGTGTAAGGGCGCAGTGTTATCTCATGTACTGGTAGACACTGGTTCATCACTCAATGTCTTGCCCAAGAAGGCATTGATGAAGCTGGAAGTTGATGGTTTGATCTTAAGGCCTAGTGAATTGGTGGTCAGAGCATTCGATGGAACTAGACGATCTGTGTTTGGTGAGGTGGAATTGCCCGTACAAATTGGACCACAGGTATTCAAATCCACGTTCCATGTAATGGACATACAACCTGCATATAGCTGCCTATTGGGGCGCCCTTGGATTCACGGAGCCGGGGCTGTTACTTCTACTCTACATCAAAAGCTGAAGTATGAGTTTGAAGGGCAGGTTGTGACAGTGTGTGGGGAGGAAGACATCTTTGTGAGTCACTTGTCCACATTCAAGTACATTGAAATGGATGGGGAAATTCATGAGATGTTGTGCCAATCATTTGAAGCAGTCAACATTGACGATGCACCTGAGTCTTCTTCTGTACCAGTTGGGGCTGGTACCTCCATTTCATCTTACAAACAAGCTGTCGAAGTCGTCAGGGCAGGCAACGCCCAAGGTTGGGGCAGGTTGATAGAGACCCCAATGAAGGAAGACAAATTTGGTATTGGTTATCATCCCTCTACAACTTCAGATGCGGGGAGCAGAGGACCCATTACTTTCAATAGTGGGGGAATTATCTACACGGACCAGTCTTGTGCAGCCACAGAGGATAGTGTTGACAGTGATTGTGATCTGGACAACTGGGTACGCCCTCATGTTCCGGGACAACAAGTGCAGAACTGGTTCGTTGAAGAAGTCATCCGGGTTACTCTTCAGACAGAGTAATTTTTCTTTGTTTTTTTCTAACCATAATGCATGTCAAAATCTTGCGCTCTGCCCAAGGCGTATAGATTCATTTGTAGGGCCACCATGGTTGCATTTGCAATGTTTAATCGTTAATAAAGGACGTTTTGCAATCAAATTTTGTTCTCTGTCTTTCAGTTTTTATTTTTGCACAAAAAAATAAAATGGCAATGTTTCATTTTCTTTTGTTTTGCTTAAAAATAAATTCTAAAATAAGGCATGAACCCGTTCATGCAGACTTGATCCTCCGGATACTACTGATAACGATTTTGATATGGCCATGTATGACTTTGACAATCCGATTTATCAAGCCGAAGAAGGGGATGAGAAAGATTGTGAACTTTCTGAAGAACTGGCCAGATTGTTGAAACAAGAGGAAAGGGTCATCCAGCCTCATCAGGAGACTGTAGAAATCATCAATATTGGTACCAAGGACGCCAAGAAAGAGATCAGGATCGGTGCCAGCTTGCAAGCAGATGTGAAGCAAACTTTGACGGAAATGTTGCGCGAGTATGTTGACATCTTCGCCTGGTCGTATCAAGACATGCCGGGGTTGGATACAGATATTGTCGTGCACAGGCTGCCATTGAGAGAAGAATGTCCGCCAGTCAAGCAGAAACTTCGTCGGACTCACCCCGACATGGCCTTAAAGATTAAGGAGGAAGTCCAGAAGCAGTGGGATGCTGGTTTTCTTGCTGTGACAAAGTATCCTCCATGGGTAGCCAACATCGTGCCAGTACCGAAGAAAGATGGAAAAGTGAGAATGTGTGTGGATTATCGAGATCTTAATAAAGCTAGCCCGAAAGATGATTTTCCACTACCTCATATTGATGTGCTGGTCGATAATACAGCTCAGTTTTCAGTGTTCTCATTTATGGACGGTTTCTCCGGGTACAACCAGATCAAGATGGCACCTGAAGACATGGAGAAGACCACGTTCATTACTCCGTGGGGTACATATTGTTATAAAGTAATGCCTTTTGGGTTGAAAAACGCAGGGGCAACGTACCAGCGGGCGATGGTGACATTGTTTCATGACTTGATTCATAAGGAGATCGAATGTTATGTAGATGATATGATTGCCAAGTCGAGAACAGAAGAGGAACATCTGGTTAATCTGAAAAAGCTGTTTGAAAGGTTGAGAAAGTTCCGTCTGAGATTAAATCCAAACAAGTGCACGTTTGGGGTGCGTTCTGGAAAGTTGTTAGGTTTCATTGTGAGCGAAAGAGGAATCGAGGTTGATCCTGCCAAGGTGAAAGCAATACAAGAAATGCCTGAACCGAGAACAGAAAAAGAGGTTCGTGGTTTCTTGGGTAGATTGAACTACATTGCGAGGTTCATATCTCACCTAACAGCCACGTGCGAACCAATATTTAAATTGTTAAGGAAAGATCAAACGGTCAGGTGGAATGACGATTGCCAATTGGCATTCGATAAGATAAAAGAATACTTGCAGGAACCTCCGATTCTAATGCCTCCAGTTGAAGGGAGACCGCTGATAATGTATCTGACAGTGCTTGAAGGTTCCATGGGTTGTGTTCTCGGTCAACATGACGAGACAGGTAGGAAGGAGCATGCTATTTACTACCTGAGCAAAAAGTTCAATGATTGTGAGTCCCGATACTCAATGCTTGAAAAGACATGCTGTGCGCTTGCATGGGCCGCTAAGCGATTGAGGCAATATATGGTTAGGCACACGACCTTGTTGATTTCAAAAATGGATCCTATCAAGTATATTTTTGAGAAACCAGCATTGACAGGCAGAGTTGCACGGTGGCAAATGGTCTTGACAGAGTATGACATTCAGTACACTTCACAAAAGGCCATCAAAGGAAGTATCTTGTCCGACTATCTTGCGCAACAGCCGATTGATGATTACCAACCCATGAAGTTTGACTTCCCTGATGAGGACATCATGTTTCTCAAAGCTAAAGACTGTGAGGAACCACTCCCGGAGGAGGGGCCAGACCCTGAATCCAAATGGAGTCTGATGTTTGATGGGGCTGTCAATATGAATGGGTGCGGAGTCGGAGCAGTTCTTATCACGCCGGAAGGTGTTCATATGCCGTTCACTGCCCGAATAACTTTCGGATGCACCAACAATGAAGCAGAGTACGAAGCTTGTATAATGGGGATCGAGGAGGCGATTAATCTACGGATTAAAACCCTTGATATATTCGGTGATTCAGCTTTGGTAATCAATCAAGTGAAAGGGAGTTGGTACACGCACCAAGCAAATCTAATGCCGTATAGAGATTATACGAGGAGATTGCTGACATTTTTCACAACAGTGAAACTGTACCATATTCCTCGAGATGAGAATAGGTTCGCTGATGCCTTGGCCACTTTGTCTTCCATGATCAAAGTGCAAGGATGGAACCATGTACCTAAGATTGAGGTATCCCGCCTTGACAGACCAGCATTTGTGTTTGCGGTCGATGCAACGTCTGATGACAAGCCATGGTTCTATGACATTAAGTGTTTCTTAAAGAGTCAAGAGTACCCACCCGGGGCATCGTCCAAAGATAGGAAGACGTTGAGAAGGTTAGCTGGTAGTTTCTTCTTGAACAAAGATGGCGTGCTGTATAAAAGAAATTTTGACACGGTCCTGCTTAGATGTGTGGATAGACATGAAGCAGACTTGTTGATGATTGAAGTGCACGAAGGCTCTTTCGGTACTCATGCCGGAGGGCAGGCAATGGCTAAAAAGTTGTTAAGGTCGGGATATTATTGGTTGACTATGGAGTCAGATTGTTGCAAATATGCCCGCAAATGCCATAAATGCCAGATCTATGCAGACAAGGTGCATGTGCCTCCAAATCCGTTGAGTATCATGTCGTCGCCTTGGCCGTTTGCCATGTGGGGCATTGATATGATCGGAAAGATTGAGCCTACAGCTTCCAATGGTCATCGTTTCATCTTGGTGGCAATTGATTACTTCACCAAGTGGGTTGAAGCCGCATCCTATGCCAATGTTACAAAACAAGTGGTCGCCCGTTTCTTAAAACGGGATATCATTTGCCGATATGGAGTTCCCGAAAGAATCATTACTGATAATGGTTCTAATTTGAACAATAAGATGATGGCTGAGTTATGCCGGGACTTCAAAATCGAACACCACAATTCTTCTCCGTACCGCCCAAAGATGAATGGCGCGGTCGAAGCGGCCAACAAAAATATCAAGAAGATTGTGCAGAAGATGGTGGTCACGTACAAAGATTGGCATGAGATGTTACCATTTGCTTTGCATGGGTATCGAACGTCGGTACGCACGTCCACTGGGGCAACCCCATTCTCACTTGTATATGGTATGGAGGCAGTGCTACCGGTTGAAGTAGAGATTCCGTCCCTCAGAGTCATGATGGATGTTAAGCTAGATGAAGCTGAATGGGTACGAGCCAGATTTGATCAGTTGAGCCTTATTGAGGAAAAGCGATTGGCGGCTGTATGTCATGGGCAACTATACCAGCGCAGAATGAAGCAGACATTTGACCAAAAGGTGCGTCCTCGGGTTTATAAAGTCGGAGATGTGGTACTCAAAAGGATCCTTCCTCCCAATACAGATCACAGGGGCAAATGGACTCCTAATTATGAAGGTCCATTCGTGGTTAAAAAGGTTTTTTCGGGCGGAGCTTTATTGCTTACAACCATGGATGGCGAAGACTTTTCATCCCCTGTCAACTCGGACGTAGTCAAAAAATACTTCGCATGAATAGACCCGCTGGATAATAAAATAAAAAAAAATCCAGGCAAAAAAAGGGCATCCCGGCGAACCAAAAACAGAATAAGGTTCGGGCAAAAATTAGGGATATAATTGAAAAATCGTACACCCGTTAAGTTGAAAACCCGAAAGGGCAACTTAGGCAAAAAAGGGTATCCTGGTGGATCGAAAACCTGAAAGGGCGGTCCACACAAAAGAGGGATTTAAGCGAATGACTACAGTCTGAGTTATCTGTACCCATTACCGTTTGAACAACTGACGTTCTGAAGAATAGGAATCGGTCTGATCATTCCTCAGAAGGCAAGGTCGGGGAGTTTTGAAGACATACTGGTCATAACAGAATGGAAACTCAGTGGAATTCCGTTTTCACATTGCCATTAGGATAGTTTCTTTTCTCAATTTTCAGCGATCACCTCTTTCCAGGGATTGCTTCCAGATGTAATTGCCTATTCTGGGCTTTCAGTCAATAAATTGAATTTCAATAAAAAGCCTCCTATTTTTGTTTTATTGCTTTGTTTGCAAAAACGTCCTAATTTTTGATAAAACATTGCATTTGAAAACATGGCAGCCTTGCAATAACATGCGCAGAAAAAACATTTGAAATTACTTCGAATGTTGAATACTCCCGGATGGTGGATTCTAGCCACGCAATATGCGGGGCATGTGGGCATATTCTTTTGTTGCAGGTAGCAGGTGCAGATGATTTTAAGCACAAGACTAGTAATAAATCACCCCACGCAAAAGACTGAGGTTGGCGTTCATCGCTCGGTCGACGATTGTTCATAACGGGTCGATATCAGTGAATTAAGTTCAACTGGGTACCGTTGTATCTTATTAAGTCGATTCTCTTATTCAGTCCTTCCAACAGCTACAAGCTTTTCTATGTCGATAACAGTCACAGGTTCCCCAAAAGAGTGGTCTCGTCGACACCGAAACGGATGGTCATTATCCCCGTTGAAATCACTAGGAGTTTGAAAAGGCTAAATCTTCTGTAAAATTCTATTATGACATCCTCTTCGGGGACAAATTGTTGGTTTTCTTAAGCATGGGGCATGTTGTTTCCCCAGCATGAAGTGTTGATCATCCCCAGTAGAGTTTGAGGACAGTTGGTCTTCTGTAAAATCCTCTCAAAAGGCATTCCCCAACACGAGACGCTTTAAAGCAGTTTTCTCCAGCAGAGTTTGTTATAAACCCGTCATCCCTAACGGAATTGTCTAAAGGGAAGCTCGCCTAACATGGGGCATTGTAGTACTTATCCTAAGCTCGACAGTCACATTCTTCAGCAGACTACTGTGGATTTGCTTTGGGTTTCCCCAACAGATCTCTAAGGACTCTTTCTAGCAAGTTGCAGTGGAATGTTCTAACCAGGATTTGCATATCCCTGGCAGAGTAGCCCTGATACCCAGCAAGATCGTATCTCTGGTCATGGTATCCCCACAGAGGTCAGCATCGAATCGTGTCAGCAACTTCCAGCTGAGTTGTTGTTCTCTCCGCAGAGGTTTATCAGATCGACAGAATCTATTCCTCAACAAGGATGGTACAGCCTTTCCCTAGCCGGGTCAGAAGGTTGATAATCCCTATAAAGGATCTTGGGTTGAATAAATCCCCAAGCAGAGTTTTAATGGCTCATTTCCCCAGCAGGACGTCATTTAAAAATTCTCATCCCCAGCGGAGTTGCTGTGACCAGAATCCAGCCCCAAACAGATGGAATGATTCCTGCCAGAGTCGTCATTCCCTCATATCTTAAAGTCCAATTTATTTTTGGCAAGCTTGACAATTCGAAGCAGACGGATTGTTCATCCATTCGCCAGCAGAGATATTATCCTTTTAGGAGTCTCCGAGATTAAATCATTGATTGTGGTTCCTCAGCAGAGTCGGCAGAGATGTCTGGCGCGGAGGCAGAGAGTAATTCGATTTTAAAATGGCAAAAGTCCAACAGTGGATTGGCAAAAGTCCGTCTTCGGGTGGCAAAAGTCCAACAGTGGATTGGCAAAAGTCCGTCTTCGGGTGGCAAAAGTCCAACAGTGGGTTGGCAAAAGTCCATCTTCGGGTGGCAAAGCAGCTAAAAGTCCAACAGTGGATTGGCAAAAGTCCGTCTTCGGGTGGCAAAAGTCCAACAGTGGATTGGCAAAAGTCCGTCTTCGGGTGGCAAAAGTCCAACAGTGGATTGGCAAAAGTCCGTCTTCGGGTGGCAAAAGTCCAACAGTGGATTGGCAAAAGTCCATCTTCGGGTGGCAAAAGTCCAACAGTGGGTTGGCAAAAGTCCATCTTCGGGTGGCAAAGCAGCTAAAAGTCCAACAGTGGATTGGCAAAAGTCCGTCTTCGGGTGGCAAAAGTCCAACAGTGGATTGGCAAAAGTCCGTCTTCGGGTGGCAAAAGTCCAACAGTGGATTGGCAAAAGTCCGTCTTCGGGTGGCAAAAGTCCAACAGTGGATTGGCAAAAGTCCATCTTCGGGTGGCAAAAGTCCAACAGTGGATTGGCAAAAGTCCGTCTTCGGGTGGCAAAAGTCCAACAGTGGATTGGCAAAAGTCCGTCTTCGGGTGGCAAAAGTCCAACAGTGGATTGGCAAAAGTCCGTCTTCGGGTGGCACGAAGCTGCAAAGTCCACCAGTAGCGTGGCAGGCCAGTAGTCGTCTGGAGTTGCATAAAAGACAGTATTAAAGTCCACCAGTAGCGTGGCAAGCCAGTAGTCGTCTGGCGTCGTTCAAAAGACAGATCTCTCCGGCGTTTCATCGAAGATTCAATCCAGCAGTCTCGTTGGGTTTATATCCCTTTTCTTCTTCATCATCCAGAGCAAATTTTTGGTTATATTTGGTATTCAATCACTATATACCTTGAAAGTCCGAAAGCAATTGCTTTCAGGCATTCAGGTCTACAGCGCTTGAATAGGGGCAGCTGTAATACCCCAAAATTTGCTCTCCCCTTTTGGCATCATAGCATGGCATTATCATTTATCATATCATATCCACCTCATTAGCATTGCATTGCATTTAACATAGAAAAATGAAGCATGGCATCCTTCTTACCATCAGGGCATGTGATCAGGTGGAAGGTGGACAATCAAGGGATCATTCAAAGCACAAAAAGGTCAATCAAGTTGGCTCTAGACAAGCCAAGAGGTCTCTCATGTCTCATACTACCTCAATTGATCATCCACAACCTCAAGGAAGTGAGATTCAATGGGAGATTGAAGCATTACATCCTACACTATGCAAGAAGTCCAAAAATTGAAGGAAAACCCTCAAAAGAGATAGCTCATTGATTTAAAATCATTCTCAAATGGCATATCTCATCATCCTTTAAGAGGATACACAACATACTCTGAGGAATTTGGATTTGGAAGATGTGCAATTTCCTCCTAACCAGAGAGGGTCAAAATTAGGGTTTCTAATAAAATCAGGATATCTCTAATTTTTTGGACAAAACTTGATGTCATGGTATTCCATATGTCCTTAAGTGTATGTATGTGGAAGATTGCATCTCAATTGGTTTTAGAAGTGGTTCAATTGGAAGAAAGATCAAGAATCAGGAAATTTGGGGCCAAGTCAAATAATCAGAGGAAAAAGTCAACTCTTGACTTTTTGAGCCCAAAATCATGAAATTCATGTTACATATGTTCAATGTGCAAAATTTGATCAAGAAACTCCAAAGGAATCATGAAAAAATCAAGAGGTGGAAAGTTGCCATTTTTGGATGAAGAAGGGTTACTAAAAATAGCAAGTTTTGGCCATTTTGCATCAGAATTTGAACCAAGGCCATTCAAATTTGGAGCACCAAATGAAAAATCCACTCTGCCTCAATGAAAGATCTTGTTTTAAGCTTCAAATCCATGTGTGGAACATCTCCATTGGATAAAAATTGAGTGAGATATGATTGATCAAAGTTTGAGCAAAGTAGGTTCAAAACTAGGTCATGACCAAGATTTTCAGGGCACGCGCGCAGTCATTTTAACAAACAGTTGGTGTGCCATATATTCGCCTATTTTTCTCATGGTTAAAGGCCTCAAATGAAAAACTTGTCAACATCAATATTGTTCCTTGCAATGCCCTCTTCAATGTTCATGTTGGGCAAAATTTCATCTGATCAAGTTATGATGGAGAAATAGTGGCCTCAAGTCATGGTAATCATGCTGAAAATCCAGGTGCCAAGATGCCTTGTCAACCAACCAGTTGCCACGCCCTTCTATCAGTTCCAAATGTGGATGTTATAAGTCATTTTGCAACTTATTTCAACCCTCATTTCAATTCATTTTTCATACCAAACATGTTCTACTATGTGTCCTCTCTCCAATGACCCCAAGAACTCATCAAATCATCCATTAAGTAGGGAGAATTTCATTGGCAAAGTACCATAATTATCACTGATGCAGTAAATGATGTTAGTAGGCTGTGTACACGATTTGGTTCAGTCATCCCACAAACACTTCATGTACTTTATTTCCTCATTTGAACAAACATCCTTATGACCATACTTATGCATATCAGCCATCATACATTGTGAAGGAAGGTTTTCAAAGGAGAAACTTGTACCATAAGCAATGCCATGACATGCTGCATAACATAACCTCATCATCCCAGCTTCACTCTCATCCTCACCACCACTGTCATAAGCTTAACCTCACCATAGCACAGCCATTGATAAATCGTCCCCTAACTAACTTGACTCAGTTAGTTAGGATGGACTCAGCCTAACCCACTCAACTCACTCTAACTCACTCATTTAACCATGAGTTAGCAGATTAAACTCAACATATAAGTTCCAACACTCTCCACAATTTGGAACCAACACTTCATTCTCACTCTTTCTCTCAAACACTCTCACATTCTCTCCATTATCTCTCTCTGATTCTGCACGATTTTTCTTCCTTTCTCAATCATCTTCATCCATTCTGAGCAAGAACATTCAAGAGAAAACTCCATTGTCCAAGCATAACATCATCACAGTTTGGAATTCTGTTTTTGTTCTCAAGATCTCCACATCAAGTAGCATTTATTTTGCTAAGGTTGAAGATCTAGAAGCTCAATACCTCAAGCGTTTCTCTGGTTTTCTCAACACATCAAGTTGCCACACTTTCAGGTTTTAATTCACTCAATCTTAATGCTTCATATCAGTATGATTTAAACTCGTTTTATGTGTTTAGAGCTTATTAGAAGCTATGCGTGAGTTCTGGCTAGTTGATAGGCTCTTTAGGAGTTTAGGTGTGATGTTAGGGCAAATTGTTTTGGCTCGGTTTGTGTTATGCGTGCATGATCTATGAAAATTAATTGCATATTCATGATGTACGTGAGCTCAGCTTCATTTTGGTATATCGTTTGTGGAATTCTGGCAAAATCAAAGTTGCAGACGGTGGCGGTATGACCGGAGAAGGTGACCGGAGGTCATCTCCGGCCGGTGACTGTTATGCTAGGGTTTGTGTGTGTTTTAATCATGTCCGTTGATTTTTCATCATCGTGTGGCTCGTGTGATGACAACACATAAAAACGCACATGCCTCTCACATGCTCATTCTGATTTTATTTTTAAACTTTGTGTAACGCAGTACACTGTAGGTAACGTGTTCCCTCACGCGTGTGTGTTGATTGCATATACTTTGACTGCTTGTTTGACTTGACTTGATCCAATGGCTATTGATGAGTCAATTTTGTTGACTGAGTGAGCATGATAGTTAGTGTGTTGTGCGCGTTATTGGACCTAATCAGATTGCTACCCACACCCCCCTGCTTTAAGGCCCAAATGATTTTGAACTGTCCAATTGCTATGTTCATACCCCCTTCCATTTCCACGTTTTTTTATTTTATTTCCTTTTTTTGTACATGTTTGCTTTCCATTTATTAAAAATACCAAATGACATTATAAAATTCTACAAAAATTCATGAGTATTCTTAAGACATTTAGGAAATTTTATATGATTTTATTTACTGATTTTATGACCATTTTGCCCCTGTTCCATTATTTCTTTTGAATTTCCATTTGCATGCATACTTAATGTGACATATGATTTTGTGCATTTTTGTTCTTGATCATAAAAAATGATTTTGATGCCTTTCTTTTTGCATTATGGTCACAATAAGTTGAGGTATGTTTGAGATTTATGAGATGATTTTTAAGTCTTTTTTGGATGACTTTTGATGTGTTGCTTTGAGCATGAATGCATGAAACTTCCATGAGACTTTGACCTAATTGTTGAGTGACTTTGGTTCTGATTCATTGCTTGTGGACTTGATATGTTAATGGCATGTGTTTAAGGTGTTTGATTGGTGAAAGTCATAATTTTTGAAGCATGTTTGCTATTTGTTTGAAGCATGAAGTTTAACTTGTTCATTTTGTGAATGCATGCCTCATGTTTGGTTTGCTTGATCATGAAGGCACTTGTGCCATGAGTTGTGGTTTTGTTTGAGGATGTATAGCATGTTAATTGACTTCTGATTGTGACATTTGGGTTTCATCTTTGCATGTTTGATGTTTATCTTGCACCTTAAGTCACTTGTTTCACAAGTATGAACCACATTCACATCACTTCACCTTTTCTTCTTTGCTTCTTGTTGGATTGAGATTTTGTTTGCATGATTTGGTATGCTCATTTAGGATAACATTAGGTTGTGTAAATATGAGTTACATTCTGACTTGGAAGCATGTATAGCATTTAATCTCATTTTACTTTGTTTGTCAACTTGTTTGAATTTGATTTGTTCATTATACCTTCTTACTTTACTTGTAAGTGATTGTGCTAACCATGTAGGGGCTTTGGTAAGTTTCAATTGAGTGTGGATAAGGAATCCACATTCAACTTCTATCCTTTCTCTTTTACAATTTCATTTTGTGTTTTGTTAAGCACTTATGTGTTTTCTTTTAATAACTCATTACTTTCCCTTTTGAATTACAATTCATCTTCCACTTTGGAAGTGAATTGTTTAATTCTTTCTTTCTTTAGACTTTAGGTTGAAACCTCACAAACCTTTAGGATCACTCTCTTTAATCTTCAATTAGGATTGAGTCTTAGTCCATATAGGTTTTACCTTTTCTCCTCCCTTGAGTCTCTTTTCTCATCTCAAAGAAAATTCAAAATATCTAATAAAGGTAGGCATTTATTGCATTTAGGCCTTTCATATAAAGAAAAGATTATAAGGGGTCTTCTCTTGTAATCTTAGAATGTGTAGCATATAGCCCATCTTGGGTCAATGTGTTAAACATTTGATCTTGTATGAGGGACTTAAATGCAATACTTGTTGAAGGTGCAAATAATAAAAAACACTTCTTCATTTCTTAATTTACAAAAACACTTAATAAACACAAGTATGCTAGTGTGTTTGAACCTTGATAATTGGAACTAAGTGTGAGGGTCTTCTTCACCCTTAGTGTGCTTTCTTACCCATTCCATCTTGGAATGTGAGAAGGTACACATTCCAATGACTAAGATCCAGGTACACTGTCGTATGCAAACAAATCCAAGACACCTCCTTCTAAAGGACAAAAACAAACAATAACGTCTTTCCTTCGGGAATTCTTTTCTCATCTCATTCATTCTCAACGCACGAACGCGCTTCTACTCGTTCTCTTGCAAGATGGTAACGCACTCGGACCAGCGAGCCTGCAACACCTGAGCTAGAACGTGAGCCGTTCTCTAAAAAAACACAATCCATCCCCAGTGAGGGGAACTACGTCGCTCTGATTCTCATGTTCCCGATGAGATACGTAGGCAGTGGGGTAGGGCCCATGCGAGCACTTCTTTTATTTTCCCTACATTTGTTTCTCTTTCTCCTTTCCTTTTTCAGTTCTTTCTCAGTATTCCTTTCTTTACACCCTTTGATCGAGACAAGCAAGCGTGGATCCCATCGGGTACGATGGACGCGAGGGGGTGCTAATACCTTCCTCTCGCGTAACCGACTCCCGAACCCATTTCTCTTGGTCGTAAGACCCTGCTTTTTCCTTTCTCTCAGGTTTACGCGGTGTTTCCTTTCCCTCTCATGGGATAAATACACATTGCTGGCGACTCTGTTTCGGTGCCACTTTCGCGTTCGTACCTGGATGAAAATCCCGGGAGCGACAATGTGTGCTAGTAAAAATGGTGCGGCATTGATTAGCTCTGGATGAAACATACAATGAAGGAAAAACTACTCCTTAGAATTCACCTTATGGTTACTATCTCTTGCAAAGATGGTGCTTCCAAGTGCGCGGTGGACGTATCTGATAGCTGGGTTGTGGATGAAAGTCGCGTTTAAGCTGTCCCAGGTATCTGCGGTCGTTCCTGTTAACTGATTCCAAAGTTGAAACGCCACCAGAGAGAAGTTATCTTGCGGCACCCGGCAATGGACATTCTCGCCATGTTTGAAACCAAGCATCTCGGCAAGACGATTTTGTCCGATTGAGTACTGTGTACCAAACTTGCGGAACTTTGCTACTCCGGTTAATTAGTTCGTTTCTCCCGCAGGGGTTATATAGGTGAAGGAACTGAGGAACTCTAAAGTTAGGTCTTCGTAAGTGGGCCTGCTTTGACTGCAAAGTTGCCAACGGCCGACTGTTTCTAGCATATTTCTTACTCCTTCAAGCATTCCAAGTTCCTCTAAACATGCAACGTCAATGTAGCGGGTCGGTTGAACGGAACGTCGATAGAAATCGATGTACCGAGCTCTTTAGCGTTCTCCTGGTTCTCCATCTCGGAAGTTCAATGTAGATAGGTATGGAATTTGTCGTGCCATTATTTGGTTACAGAGAAATTAGGGAAGAAAATAGGTTATGGAGAATGAGGGTTTGTGAAAAAAAGTGGCGTATGGTTTGATTATATAGTGAATGGATAAGATGAATGGTTATGGAAAATGATTAATGTGGGTCAAATGGTAATGGTGGGACGGTTATGGAATTGCAAAAGGTAGTGGGACGGCTGAGTTTTTGAATGAGGGAAAGAAGAGGGAGATGAATGAAGCAGTTCTGTTTTAACGCAGAATCTGTTCCAAACCCGCGTGACGGTCGTCACGTGGTCGTCACGATCGTGACGTTCGCAATTTCTGGGTGGTGAAATGATTTATGACAAAAACAATTCCAAACACAATTATTTTATTAACAGGCAATGGTAAGCATATAGAAACAACATTATATTGCATACACAGAGATAAGTAACATGACAACATAAATTAAAACAGAATTAAAAGTATGAGCAGGAATGAAATCGAAATCATAAAGAGTTAATATTAGCAGCAAATGAAATTATCCTTTAAAACCAAAGAGGTGCTAGTAAAATACTAGCAATGTATCAAAACTGTATGAAGATCAAATTATTCCCGACATGAAAAATGAAAACTGAAATAATGAAAAATTGTTCTAAAGTAAATGCATAAAAAACTTGAAAATAAGGTGCTTCATAAATCTAGCCAAGGCGTTTCATCAAAGATGCGATGGCTTGATTTAAATGATCAAATTGTTCAACGGTCAAATCCATGAGTCCAACAATGTTTTGTCGCATAGTGTTTAGCTCATCCTTTACTGAAGTGATTTCTTTATGATACTCATCCATAGTCTTTAGAATAGAATTCAGATTAGCAACATAGTTAGTGGCATCAACTTTAGGAATGTCAATGTCTTATTGGAATTCCATATAATCAAGATCATGGTAATGATGGGGTGTTTTTGGGTCGATCTCAGGTTCAGGAAAGGTTTCTTCCGGTTCAGGCACGGGTTCATCAAGGTCATATAGCCAATTATGTTGATTGTGCACACTTGTGCGTTCATGATTTGGAAGTGTAAAGTGTGGTACGACAACATTGTTAATCAGAAGCTGAAAATGGCTCGTACCTTGGTTCCTAATCATAGCCCTATTGAAACAAAAAGTGATATTCATGGGTCTAAATTCTCCAAAGGGGTTAATCTTAGAAAGTCGGGTTCTGAATCCCATAGCATCAGCTATTTTTGTAACTAGGCTACCTATCAGAATTGGACTGTTATCATTATTAATGAGTTTGCAAAAGTTGTTCAGCATAAAAGTGAGTCCATTAACCTCTCTAGACTGAGAAGCACAAAACATAATGAAAAGCTCATCCCTCGAAACAGTGTTATCATTCTCAGGTTTACCAAATAAAGTATAGGCCAGGATCATATGAAAGTAACGGAAAGCGGGGTTATGTATTTCTATTGAAAGCATAGGGTCCATGTCAAAATCAGGTTTCCCTGAAATTCTACCCCAAAAGTCACTCAGCTCTCCAACCAACACTAAGTCCTCTTGAACCACAGAGAAAACATTAGGTCCTTCAGGAAATCCTAAAAGATCCGACAGTTCCTTTATTGTGAACTGGCAGCTGTATCCAAATAGTCTAAAGGTAATTCTTCCTCTGGTTAAACCTTTTCCACAGTGAGGGTTATAGCTTAAAGAGCCCAGGAATTCTAAAGTCAACCTACGGTAGCACTTATGTTTCTTGTTGGCAAAACCCTCCCAACCTAATTGGCTAAACAGAAAGTCTACGCTCTCACCTACACCTAAGGCGGTCATGGTGGGTCTGTGGGCGAATTTTGTCAAGGAAAATGGTCTAAGAAACAAAGCCTCATAGCGATGCCACTGTGCTCCATCTCTGAATTCTACTAACAAGTTATCCTCGTTTGCCATTAATTAGTACTTTTTGCAGAAAAATGTAAGCAGAAGAGGAGAACAGAAAGAGTAGAGAGACTTTATAATCCTGTAGTTTTTTCAATTTTAAGATCAGCACAACATTTTCAAATAAAATTAAAATGATATAAATGAAACTAAAAATTTGCAAAATAAAAATAAAACATAGGAAACGTGAAGAAATAACAAATATAAAGCAAGAAAAACAAAAATCATGGGTTGCCTCCCATTAAGCGCTGTTTTTAACGTCGAAAGCCTGACGAATTCAATTAGATGCTTAGTTAGGGGGTTCGGTGGGCAACTCTAAAAGTCTTAGGCAGTTCAAATAATTTCTATTTTCAATGTTGTGATAGTGTTTTAGACGTTGTCCATTAACTAAAAATGGATTACTATTCCTCCCCTTTATTTCTATCGCTCCACTTTGCAGAATTTTTGTAATCTCAAAAGGACCGGACCATCTAGACCTTAATTTCCCAGGAAAGAGTTTTAATCTTGAGTTAAATAGGAGTACAACATCTCCCACACTAAATTCTTTTCTAGATAAGCGCTTATCGTGCCATCTTTTAGTTCGTTCTTTATATATTTTAGCATTTTCGTAAGCGTCTAATCTTAACTCTTCTAGTTCATGCAGATCTAGGATATGTTTTTCACCTGCGGAGTCATACCTTAAGTTCAATGTTTTAATAGCCCAATAGGCTTTATGTTCTAATTCCACTGGTAGATGGCAAGATTTACCATAGACCAGCTTGAAAGGTGTAGTTCCGATTGGTGTTTTGTAGGCCGTCCTATATGCCCATAAAGCTTCGTTGAGTTTAGATGACCAGTCTTTCCTAGAGGTGGCTACGGTCTTTTTTAGAATTTGTTTTATTTCTCGATTCGAGACCTCAACCTGTTCACTTGTTTGTGGATGATATGGTGTTGCTACGCGGTGTCTTACTCCATACTTCGATAGTAATTTGTCAAATATTTTTTTATATGAAATGAGAGCCACTGTCACTTATGACAAGTCTCGGCACACCAAATCTGGGAAATATTGTGTTTTTGAAAAGCTTTATGACTACTCGTGCGTCATTTGTAGGAGAAGTTATTGCCTTGATCCATTTTGAAACATAATCGACAACTACGAGTATATATTTATTTCCAAAGGATGATGGGAAAGGTCCCATAAAATCAATCCCCCATACATCAAAGACTTCTACTTCTAATATACCTTTTTGAGGCATCTCATCGCGTTTTGATATGTTACCAGTGCGTTGGCACCGGTCGCAATTTAGTATTGCAATGTGGACATCCTTCCAAAGGTTGGGCCAGAATAGGCCGGATTGCAAGATCTTAGCACACGTCTTTGAGGTACTAGCATGTCCTCCGTAAGGAGCAGAATGACATTGAGAGATGATGTTTTCTATTTCTTCTTCTGGGACGCAACGACGGAAGATACCGTCGGCTCCTCTCTTAAACAGCAAAGGTTCATCCCAATAATAATGTTTTAGATCATGAAAGAATTTTTTCTTTTGTTGATAAGATAAGTCTAGTGGAAGTACTCCAGCTACTAAGTAGTTGACTATGTCAGCATACCATGGCAGGGTTGTGTGTATGTTAATTTCTTCCACGACTTCTTCCATCTTTGGGTCATTCAACTGTAGAGTAGACATATCACTTTCTAGTTGGGCTATGAGTCGTTCATATGGGAAATCCTCATTAATGGGTACTGGCTCTGGTTTAATGCCCTCTAATCGGGATAAGTGGCCTGCTACTACGTTTTCAGTTCCTTTCTTATCTTTGATCTCTAAATCAAATTCTTGTAAAAGTAGGATCCACCTCAGCACTCTAGGTTTTGTATCCTTTTTGTTAAGTAAATATCTAATAGCTGCATGGTCTGTGTAAATGATGATCTTAGCTCCCACTAGGTAGGAACGGAATTTGTCAAGGGCAAAGGTCACGGCTAAAAGTTCTTTTTCTATGGTAGCGTAGTTCATTTGGGCAGAATCTAAGGTTCTACTTGCATAATAAATGGCATGAAGTTTTCTATCCCTCCCCTGTCCTAAGACTGCACCTATAGCATAATCACTTGCATCACACATGATATCGAAAGGTAATCTCCAATCTGGTGGTTGCATGATAGGTGCGATAATAAGAGCTGTTTTTAGCTGTTCAAACGCTTTTAGACATTTCTCATCAAAGATAAATTCAGCGTCTTTCATTAATTGACCGATAAGAGGTTTAGTGAGTTTTGAGAAATCCTTTATGAATCGTCGGTAGAAACCGGCGTGTCCTAAGAAACTTCGTATTTCTCGTACGGTTTTCGGAGGTTGAAGATTTTTTATAATCTCTATCTTAGCTTTATCAACTTCAATTCCTCTATCGGACACAACGTGTCCAAGTACGATTCCTTGACTCACCATAAAATGGCATTTCTCCCAGTTTAATACGAGATTGACTTTTACGCATCTTTCCAGTACCATTTCTAGGTTCGATAGACATTCTTCAAAGCTCTTCTCACAAACAGAGAAGTCATCCATAAACACTTCCATAATGTCATCAATAAAATCAGCAAAGATTGACATCATGCATCTTTGGAATGTGGCAGGTGCGTTACATAGTCCAAACGGCATTCGTCGATAGGCGAATGTTCCATAGGGACATGTGAAGGTCATCTTTTCTTGGTCATCAGGATGAATAGGAATTTGAAAGAATCCAGAATAACCGTCTAAGTAGCAAAAATATGAGTGTTTAGCCAATCGTTCCAACATTTGGTCAATAAAAGGCAATGGGAAATGGTCTTTACGAGTGGCTTTATTTAACTTTCTATAATCGATGCACATTCTACTTCCAGTTACATCCCTTTTTGTTATAGATTCACATTTTTCGTTCTTAACAACTGTAACACCTCCCTTCTTAGGAACGACATGTACTGGGCTAACCCATTTAATGTCTGATATCGGGTATATAATTCCTGCTTCTAAAAGTTTTTTCACTTCGTCCTTGACTACAGTACTCAAGATCGGGTTAATCCTTCTCTGATGTTCCCTAGAGGATTTACAGTCTTCCTCCAGCATAATGCGATGCATAGAAGGACTTATTCCTTTAAGGTCAGCGATGTTATAGCCTAACGCAGTTGGGTATTTTCTTAAGATATCTAATAGTTTCTTGGTTTCGGTCTGCCCTAAGTCTGCCTTGACTATTACAGGTCGTTCGAGAGCTTCGTCTAGGAATTCATACCTTAAATTTTTGGGTAATGTTTTCAGTTCTAGGGCTGGTTTCTTCGAGCAAGGTAGATGATCTGGTGTAAGTGCTAAGCATTCGCTTAGGCTATCGTCTTGATAAGGTTCACGCCAGTTATCATCTTCAAAAATTGGAGGTATTGGAATTTTTAGAATATCTGAATATGTGGTCGGTTCCATCTCTATTTCTCTTACGCACTCGTCTATGACATCTAGTAGATAACACATGTCGTCTATAGCTGGAGCTTGTAAGAATTGTGTCAGAATAAATTCAACTTTCTCTTCACCAACTTCAAAAGTTAGTCTGCCTCTCTTTACATCTATAATTGCTCCAGCAGTAGCTAGGAATGGTATTCCTAATATGATAGGAGTAGTAGAGTCTTCTGTAATATCCATGATTATGAAATCAGTAGGGATATAGAATTGTCCTATACGAACTGGAACATTTTCTAGTATACCAACTGGGTATTTAACAGAGTGGTCAGCTAATTGAACGGACATCTTAGTTGGTCTTAATTCTCCCATATCAAGCTTCTTGCATATGGATAAGGGCATAACACTAATACTGGCTCCTAAGTCGCATAGCGCACAAGGTATGGAGAAACTACCTAGGTCTTCCAGCTTAGGAGGCATTTTGTTTTGAATTATTGCGCTACACTCAGCAGTGAGTGTAACTGTTTCGTTTTCCTCAATCTTTTTCTTATTGGATAAGATTTCTTTTAGGAACTTAGCATACGAGGGCATCTGAGTGATGGCTTCTGTAAAAGGTATAGTGATGTTTAATTGTTTCAGAAGTTCAACAAATTTCTTAAATTGCCCTGCAGTTTTGGAATTTTTCAATCTTTGAGGATACGGAATAGGTGGTTTATAAGGTGGTGGAGGCACATAAGGTTTTTCTTCGTTGACAACCTCCTGGTCATTATCTTCCTTTTCCTTGGGTTCATTCTCCTTCTCAGTTGTTGTGTTGTTAGTGGATTTTTGGTACATGGCTGGATTTTGAAGTCTTGGATCAATGGGTCCATCTAATTCTTTTCCACTTCTCAGTATAACAGCATTTGCATGTCCTTTAGGATTAGGTTGTGGCTGTCCAGGAAATGTTCCAGCAGGAGCAGCAGTAGGTGCTTGTTGTTGAGCCACTTGGGAAATTTGCGTTTCAAGCATCTTATTGTGAGTGGCCAAAGCGTCTACTTTGTTTGCTAATTGCTTAATCTGTTCACTAGTGTGTACGTTTTGATTCAGGAACTCTTTGTTTGTTTGAGTCTGGGTAGCTATGAAGTTTTCTATCATCAGTTCAAGGTTAGACTTCCTAGGAACATTTGGAGCAGCTGTTGCAGCCTTTTGATAACCTGGTGGTGCAGCAAGTGCTTGACCAGGTGCGTACAGTGCATTGTTGATTTTGTAAGAGAAGTTTGGGTGATTCTTCCAACCAGGATTGTAGGTATTTGCATAAGGGTTTGCTTGAGCATAATTCACTTGATCTGTAGAGGCTCCTGCTAAAACTTGGCATTCAGGGGCAGCGTGTCCAGCTGTTCCACATAATTCGCAGTTTGGCGCTACAGCAGCCACGATAGCTGTGGATTGTATGGTCAAATTGTCTATCTTTTGAGCGATTGCATCTACCTTAGCACGGACATGATCTAGGCTAGAAACTTCGTACATTCCTCCTTTTGGTTGGGATTTCTCCACTTGAGTTCTTTCACCTTCCCATTGGTAGTGATTCTGAGCCATGCTCTCGATGAGTTGCTGGGCTTCATCATAGGGTTTATCCATGAGTGTACCACCAGCGGCGACATCTATTGTCAATCTTGTATTGTACAAGAGACCATTGTAAAACGTGTGGATAATTAACCAATCCTCAAGACCATGATGCGGGCATATCCTCCTCATATCTTTGTATCTTTCCCAAGCATCATATAAACACTCGTTGTCTTTTTGTCTAAAGCTGTTGATTTGGGCTCTCAGCATAGCTGTTTTGCTTGGCGGAAAATATCGTGCCAGAAAGACCTTCTTTAAATCTTCCCAAGAAGTAATGGAGTCGGATGGCAAGGATTGCAACCAAGCCCAAGCTCTATCTCTTAATGAGAATGGAAAAAGACGTAATCTTATGGCGTCTGCGGTTACACCATTTGCTTTCACTGTGTCTGCGTACTGCACAAACTTGGTCAGATGTTCGTTCGGATCTTCTGTTGGGTTTCCAGATAATTAATTTTGTTGCACAGCAGATATCAGCGAGGGTTTCAACTCGAAATTGTTTCGGTTGATAGCTGGAGCGATAATGCTGTTGTGAGGTTCTTGTTGAGATGCGGCAGCATAATACTTAAGAGGTCGGTTTTGTGGTGGGTCGGCCATGTCTGTTTCTGATTCGGAATCTGATTCATATTCAAGTTCAGGGTCTGATTGAGATTCAGGTTCTGATAAAGGAAAAGGGATATCGTGAGCTAAGCAGTATTCTTGGATACGTCTTTTTACGGTAAGAAGACGTTCAGGTTCGTTTGTCGGTCGTATGAGGTCTTCGCCAGAAGAGCGAGTACTTGGCATACAATCAACAGAAAGGGAATTTTGGTTTTTTGCCTTAGTCTATACGACGTAACAAAGGAATTACGATGTCGACTTAATTAGTTCCCCGACAACGGCGCCAAAAACTTGATCGCTCTATTTAGTTTGCCTAAATAAATCTAAATGCAAGTATACAGTCGTATCGCGTAGTTTTAAAAGATTATCGATCCCACAGAGACTAGAACTCGAACGCACCATCATCTATCGTTACTATGTTTATCTAAGGCTAATCAGAATTGGTTTTTAAGTTCAAACGGGAAATTAAAGAGAAATTAAAATTTGGGAATACTAGTTGCGAATAAGTTATCGGTATATAATTTAGTAAGCCTACGTGGAATTAATTAAACCTAAGCGTATAAAGATTTATCACCCTACTCATCTGTAGGAAAAACCGGTTTAAAAGCCCTCACCTCACACTCCCGTGGTTATTGCTTTGGACTATACTTCTAAGCCGATACGTCTGCTCTCGCTAGCCCGTATGAGGTTAAAAATACTTTTTGAAAACTAGTTAAACCTAATTAACTTTAAAGCTCTTCCGCTGTTTTTAAAACTAATGCCCGATTTCAGCTATCCGGGTAAAGCCTCACACTCCTGTGGTCTCGACTTTAACCTTTGTCACTTTTTTACTCTCGTAATAAAAGTTGGGTTTAAAATTAAGAAATCGAAGCCAGAAGAAGAATTGATTATTGATTTTAGCTTAGAGAAATTAGATCCATTTTAGTTACTTCATTACATACCGATAGGATCGGTTTAGTTAGACATAATAATGAAATTAAACGTAAAGGCAAAGAGATAAATAGACATAGACATAATTAAGAAGGAAATAAACAATGCTTTGAATTAAATAAAGGAAACCTGGTAATTCGTAATAACAGCAATAGCAATCCCTCCACAAGCTGGTAGGTTCTTGCTTGGATAGAATTAAATAACAAATGATGAAGGTAATGAAACAAAAAAATAAAACTAAGTTGTAATAGTTCCTCAATGTGAGAAACTATTACTTTGTTTGGTAATAGGTAACAAGGAATGGAAATGTAAACAAAGCAAAGCAAAATCTGGAAATAATTTGGCAGCAAAACGGTACTTCAGAATGCAGAAAAAATGCCACACTTTGTTCTTCGTAATCACATGTATTTATAGACTGAGGTAATGTAGTGGTTGGAGAAAAAGTAGGCACTCCACTTGATAGTTACGTGACTTGAACCTAGTATTCTTCGGAGGAAATGTGATTGTGTGAAACTGCTCTTTTTAAAATTCGTAACCACGCCTCTGTTAACGAATTAAACATATTTTGGGCGCATGACGATCGTGAGGCATTGTGACGGTCGTGATGTATTTTGAAGCTTCCAAGGTCGTGGTGGACTGTGACGATCGTCACATCAGTAAAGTTTGGTTTCTGCAATTTTTCTTCTCTTTTCTACTCTTTTCTTGCATGTTTTTCTTCTTTTCCACACTTAGCATACTTTGACTTGGAAAATGGGATTACCTGCAAAAACACTTAAATAATCTCGAGAAAATCGGATATTAGACGAAAACGGAATAAGAAACTAACATAAATCAAAGTACAAATATGATATAAATTCGTGTTATCAAAGTCCACTCATAAAGGCATCTAAGTCGTGTATCTGGAGTCTTCTATTACTTTTCTGACTAGAAGGTGTTTCTTTGAAACACAATCTGAAGAAAGTGGAGGTGATTTATTTTCACCATCCAAAAATAGCAAGGTAGGATTCATCTCTCTTGACCCTAAGAGTGGATCCAATCTGATTGAAGAATTGTTGAGGTAAATAAGATTTGTTCAGAGAAAGTCTTAGTTACTTGAGTCAAAGGTCGCAACCTTGGTATCTCACCATTGTCCTTTGAAGAAGATACTTGCAAAAAGATTAAATATTTTATAAGTGTTCATGACATGATCAGGTGGAGCTCAGCTACAGCAGTGAAGAAGGGTTATTGGACAAGGATTTAAGATCAATTGCTATTTGTGGAATCCACAAGTATTTAATTGATTATCCTTTAAAGTCAAGATTGCTGATGTTCAACAAGATGTTGGAACATCTCATCATCAGAGTTTGTACATAATCATGGGAGGGGTACTGCCTATGCTTTAGCATCTGTTTTAGTCTTAGGTGGTGACCTAAGAAGTGGCTTCAGTTGGGTGTGATAGAAGCATGTGTTCTCTGGAGAGTTTCCTGGCCAGAAACTAGTTTGGACTTTGATGTTGTTGAAGATGAAGATGAAGACATCATAATCTTGATGGTTACTGCTTGGATCAGTTTATTTCTGATCTAGGTGCTTTGGAGCATGGATCTTGCTCTGTTTATGAAGGTCGAGGATAAGTGGCAGTTATCTCTGGCTTTCTACTGACGGCTCTATTGAGGAAAGTGGCATTCCTTGGTATGGCTATGGGGTAGTCTTGGACTACTTATTTTCTAAAGATTCAGACGTGGTAGGTTTGAAGTCTTTGGAGTTTTAAAGCAGGATGGAGGTTGTCTACTCAAACTTGGTTGCTGAATCAAGTCTATGAGAGCATGGAACTCTTGTTCTGCAAAGGGAGGAGGTTCTTCTAAGTGGCAGAAGGAGGAGCTGAATTCAACAGTTGGATGTCATATCAAAATATTCTAACATCTAGCTCAACATCAGAGGTCTCAGCTGGTGATGTGGCACATCAGCTTAAGATAAGGTGATCTACAGGAGAATGGAAGTTATGGATGCTTCAAAAAGGTCTATCTCATGTAGTTTGCTGGAGCTGTGGATGGGAAGATGTTACATGACTAAGAAGCTTGGTGGATCCAAGATGTCTTGCTATGGGCAAGTAGTTCATGTGACTTGAAGGTATGATTTCATTAGTGGATCAATGTATCTTGTGGGAGTTCTGAAGAAGATTGAGATCAATCAAAAAGTGGCATTTTGTTGGTTTCATTGTGTGCATTCAAGCAGGATGCTTGAAACTGATTGCTCTTATACAGAAGAGTAGTTAGTTGAAATTGTAAGGAGGTTCTGGTTCTCTGGGAGCTTGTGGCAGAAGTTCTGGGTTGAGAATGGAAGCATACCTTCTTTTGGTGGATGAGAGTTTATTTCTCTCTGGGTTTCTGAAGTTCTCTTTGTTCAAGTTGGTGGCGCAGTGTTGTGTGAAGATCTTCATTGTGGATTACTATGCTGATAGTAAGTCCAGTGGTGGAGTATATCAAGACCCATGGTGTGTGGTATCTGTGATGTGTGGAAGATGTCATAACTGATGTTAGAACATCTTTGGGTTAGTTATCCTTGGTGAAGGATTTCAGGTTCTGTGAGGAACTGGTTACTTGCATCGTGTCTAAGAAGTATCTACATTGACATATGGGAGAATGATGGAGTAGAAGAACTGTCTTGGAGGTTTGATGTAAGGTTTTGAGAAGACTGGAGTGGATCATATGTTGATTGCATGAAGGTCTGGTTTCTGATGCGTTCAGAAGTGGATATTCACCAGAAAATCAAAAGTATTCCAGGTTATCATATGGGAGAATGATAAGGAATTACTGTCTTGGATTGTGGGGTGTCTATCTTTGTTGCTGGCTGGGTAAGGTCAGTGGAAAATCTTGCGAAGGGGATGTTGCCCCTAGCTGTAAGTCATGCTAGTAGTGGATCGGTTTAGCAGCTGTGAAGTTCTGGAGCATGCATACGGTAGCTGACATCGTTATAACAAACTAATGGGCCCTGTGCGTCTCTTTGAGGAATGTGAAGCATTCTGATTCAATTGGTTTGTGCCTTAAGCAGCTGGAGGTCTATACATGAGAATTCAAGAGGAGTTCGTGTGGTGTGTAGATGGTTGCAGGATGGGGGGATTAATGGGACTTTGATCTCAAGCCAAGAGTTTATTATGGTTGGTATACATTTCCTCACGGGTAGCATGATGGTGATCATGTGTGAGTGATTATTGTTTCTTGTCAGAAGAAGCAATAAGAGAGTTGATGATTGTGTTCCGCTGGTAAGTTGAACTAAGGTGCGCTCTTGAAGACATGAAGATACGTCTTATGTTTTCCATTCATTAGCTTAGGTGTTCTGTGGAGGAGCACTGGTTACCTTAGATAGGGGGAGATGCCCCTTGATCTAAGATGAATTACTGCGAGAATGCAGTTGAAGTTCCAGTTTGCATTTGTGCGTCAAGCAAGCTGAGATGTCAAGGAAGATGTCTTGACATTGTTGTATTGTTGCAAGTTGGGGGAGACTTGGTAGTGCATGTGAAATGGTTCTTATTGGATGCTTAAGAATCATTGGTTGAGTCCGGGGAATTTATTTTTCTCTGCAGGTTGTAATCACGAAACTGTGAAAAGTTTATTCAATACATAAATCTATTAGGGGCTAACTGGGAGAAATTGGTTTTTTGCGAATGGAAAGGAAGGGCAAACAAACTCTACTGTATTCTTTGCTACTAAATCTGGACTAAGCAAATCCTAGCGGTGGGGACCATAATGCAGAATAGGCATCAGAACACTGTTCAGAAGTAGGCTCAAAGACAAATCAGAAAAGGTGGAATCTCTTGAAACTAACTTGACCAGCAGTTATTGCACTCCTTGACTAGTCTTTTGTCTGGATTTGCTCTACTCACACAACTTCTTCATATTTAAGGAAGATCAAGCTAGAACATCTTACTTAGAGTAAGATAAAATGAGTTTTGTTTGTGTATGGGTAAGCATTATTTGGGTCTGGATATGCATGGGCCATTTTTGTCAATTTTTGGCTAAAAAGGGGGAGAATGGCTTGTTACTGCTGAGATATGTATGGTGTATGTGTCTTGTGCTACTGATCTGCGAAATGTCTCAAAGGTCGCATTTGTAACATTGAAAAGGGAAAACACTCAAAGTACCAAGCGTTAAGAGAAACGAGTCTACTCCCGCAGAAATATATGATCGCGTCCACACTTGTTATTTTAATGCAATTTACATGCCTAAAGTTTAAGTGATTTTGTCATTTACTTGTCTGTCTTGTTTTTATTTTATCTTTGTTTTATTTATCAACGCGAAACCCTTTTATTTATTCAAGTTTCTTACAAGTCCTGTAAACAAAACACCGTCATATCAACAACACGTAAACTTCAGCTAATTGTTCTGGGATTCTGTGGTCGATCCCGCGAGTAAACCTGTGTTAGGAGGCCAGTGGTTGTTCGCGCAAGAAACACACGCGACAGAAAGTACAATTGTAATTCAAACAACTGACTTTGGCACTGGGACCGTGTCTGCGGTTTCAACCGCCCCTAGTGGGCCAGCTGTGACAACATGTCGATACGACCCGAGGCCGATAATGGTAGGGACTATAGGGCAGCATGTGCCTAGTGTCACAATGCCCATCCCTCAATCCTTTGGGATGCCGACAGAGTTAATGTCGAGTCTACATTCCAGTCGTCCGGTGTTTGGGGAAAGATCGTCCCCAGTTTTCTCACCATACCAAGGCTTAGGGCCTTTGGAAAATCAAGTCACTCGACCCCCAAGTTTTAGTCTGTTATCCCAATCAATACCTAAAATTCTGGCCTATGCAGACAACAGATGTCCTAACACATGTCAAGACATTGTGCTACATAATCATTTAAACTCAGAGGCGCAACAACAGATTGATACCTTGAATATCAGAACTGCACACTCACAGATGTCACGACATCTAATCCAACATGTTTATCATGAGCCCTAACAGAAAACGTAAATCTGCAGAATGATAAAGAACACAGTAATTATTAACCCAGTTCGGTGCAACTCACCTACATCTGGGGGATACCAATCCAGGAAGAAGACTCCACTATCTGTAGACTGTTACAAAGTTAAACTCCCCCGTTTACAACTTTATCCCTAACATCTACCCAATGAACATCTTTACCAAGGCTAAACTCAAACGTTTACAACCCTGATATGAGATACCCCACTCACTTCCCTTAATCACCAACCGTGATTTCTACATCATCCCTATCAATACAGAAATCTTTCAAGCATACTTGACAAACAAGCTAACTCGGATTTGCCTAAAAGCTTCATCCAAGAACAATACACAATCCAATACCTCAAGGCTTATGGATCTGTGCGACACCTATATCTACCACAGTGTATCAACTGATACCAAAGGAGACTTAAAAGAGAAACCTACGACTCTCAAACCTAACCCTACTTCACAAAAATAGGATTTCTAAGTCTATGTCGTCTTCTCTCACTCTTCTGTCTAGGTCTTGGTCTTCTTTTATAGTTTTCTGCTGAGTTGGGCTTCATATCTTTGATCCTTGATCCACTGCCAATCGCCTTGAATCTTGGAACATATTTAAAACCAAAACCTGATGTAACAGTCATGATGTCGAATATTCATGTTGCGACATTTTACTTGACTTCTTTATTCTGGGGCTGAAAACCTCCATGTTGAAACATCTTTCACAACATTTATGTTTGACCAAAATTTATACAAAATACTCAGAGCTTTAAATCTCCCCCTTTTTGGAATATTTTGGTTAAAACATCCTTTCAGCCTGATGGTGCATGTAGTGGAAAAGTACTTGAAGCAAGTGCTAAGGAAGAGGAAGAAGATAAGATCTAGTTACCCTCTTCATTCCCTCGTGATACCGGATAAATAGAGGATGTAACTCAGATCACAAGACACAACTTGCTCCCTAACTCTGACCATAAGACACAAATATGCATATACCAAGAATGTCGAGGCATCCTTTGAGACATTTTGCAGATCAGCACAAGACACATACACAATACACATCTCAGCAGTAACAAGCCATTCTCCCCCTTTTTAGCAAAAAATTGACAAAAATGGCCCATGCACATCCAGACCCAAATAATGCTTACCCACACACAAACAAAACACATTTTATCTTACTCTAAGTAAGATGTTCTAGCTCGATCTTCCTTAAATATGAAGGAGTTATGTGAGTAGAGAAAATCCATACAAAAAACTAGTCAAAGAGTGTAACAACTGCTGGTCAAGTTAGTTTCGAAAGATTCCACCTTTTCTGACTTGTCTTTGAGCCTACTTCTGAACAGTGTTCTGATGCCTATCCTGCATTTGTCAGGTTTATGGTCCCCACCGCTAGGATTTGCTTAGTCTAGATTTAGTAGCAAAGAATACAACAGAATTTATTTGCCCTTCCTCTCCATTCGCAGAAAACCAATTTCTTCCAGTTAGCTCCCAATAGATTTTTGTATTGATCAATAATTTCACAATTTTATGATTACAATCTGTAGAGAAAAATAAATTCTCCCAGACTCAATCAATGATTCTTAAGCATCCAATAAGAACCATTTAACATGCACTGCCAAGTTTCCCACAACTTGCAACAATACCACAATGTCAAGACATCCTCCTTGACATCTCAGCTTGCTTGACGCACAAATGCAAACTGGAACTTCAGCTGCATCCTCGCAGTAATTCATCTTAGATAAAGAGGCATCTCCCCCTATCTAAGTTAACCAGTGCTCTTCCACATAACACCTAAGCTAATGAATGGAAAACATAAGACACATCTTCATGTCTTCAAGAGCGCACCCTCAGTTCAACTTACCAGCTGAACACAATCATCAACTCTCTTATTGCTTCCTCTGACATGAAACAATAATCACTCATACATGATCACCATCATGCTACCCGTGAGGAAATGTATGCCAACCATAACAAACTCTTGGCTTGAGATCAAAGTCCCATTGATCCCCCCATCCTACAACCGTCTACATACCACACGAACTCCTCTTGAATTCTCATGTATAGACCTCCAGCTGCTTGAGGCACAAACCAATTGAATTAGAATGCTTCACATTCCTCAAAGAGATGCACAGGGCCCCTTAGTTTGTTATAACGATGTCAGCTATCGTATGCATGCTCTAGAACTTCACAGCTGCTAAACTGGTCCACTACTAGCATGACTTGCAGCCAGGGCAACACCCCCTTCGCAAGATTTTCCACTGACCTTACCCAGCCAACTATAGAGATAGACACCCCACAATCCAAGACAATCATTCCTTATCATTCTCTCGTATGATAACCTAGAATACTTCTAATTTTCTGGTGAATATCCACTTCTGAACGCATCAGAATCCAGACCTTCATGCAATCAACCCATGATCCACTCCAGTCTTCCAAAACCTTACATCAGACCTCCAAGACAGTTCTTCTACTCCATCATTCTCCCATATGACAATATAGATACTTCTTAGACACGATGCAAGTAACCAGTTCATCACAGAACCTGAAATCCTTCACCAAGGATAACTAACCCAAATATGTTCTAATATCAGTTATGACATCTTCCACACATCACAAACACCACACACCAAGGCTCTTAATATGCTCCACCACTGGACTTACAATCAGCATAGTAATCCATACTGAAGATCTTAACACAACACTGCGCCACCAGCTTAAACAAAGAAAACTTTAGAAACCCAGAGAGAAATAAACTCTCATCCACCAAAAGAAGGTATGCTTCCATCCTCAACCCAGAACTTCTGCCACAAGCTCCCAGAGAACCAAAACCTCCTTACAATTTCAACTAACTACTCTTCTGTACAAGAGCAATTAGTTGCAAGCATCCTGCTTGAGTGCACATTGTGAAACCAACCAAATGCCACTTTTTGATTGGCCTCACTCTTCTTCAGAACTTCCACAAGATACACTGATCCACTAATGAAATCATATCTTCAAGTCACATGAACTACTTGCCCCATAGCAAGATATCTTGGATTCAACAAGCCTCTTAGTCATGTAACATCTTCCCATCCACAGCTCCCGCAAACTGCATGAGATAGACCTTTTTGAAGAATCTATAACTTCCATTTTCTTGTAGATCACCTTATCTTAAGCAGATGTGCCACATCACCAGCTGAGACTTCTGATGTTGAGCTAGATGTCAGAACAATCTGATATGACATCCAGCTGTTGAATTCAGCTCCTCCTTCTGCCACTTAGAAGAACCTCCTCCCTTCGCAGAACAAGAGTTCCATGCTCTCATAGACTTGATTCAACAACCAAGTTTGAGTAGACAACCTCCATCCTGCTTTAAAACTCCAAAGACTTCAAACCCGCCACATCCGAATCTTCAGAAAATAAGTAGTCCAACACTACCCCATAGCTATACCCAAGAATGCCACTTTCTATAGTAGAGCCGTTAGTAGAAAGCCAGAGATAACTGCCACTTATCCTCGACCTTCACAAACAGAGAAAAATCCATGCTCCAAAGCACCTAGATCAGAAATAAACTGATCCAAGCTGTAACCATCAAGATTATGATGTCTTCATCTTCATCTTCAACAGCATCAAAGTACATACTAGTTTCTTGCCAGAAAACTCTCCAGAGAACACATGCTTCTGTCACACCCGACTGAAGCCACTTCTTAGGTCACCACCTAAGACTAAAATAGATGCTAAAGCATATGCAGTACCCCTCCCATTATTCTGCACAAACTCTGATGATGAGATGTTCCAACATCTTGTTGAACATCAGCAATCTTGACTTTCAAGGATAATCAATTAAATACTTGTGGATTCCACAAATAGAAATTGATCTTAAATCCTTGTCCAATAACCCTTCTTCACTGCTGTAGCAGAGCTCCACCAGATCATGTCATGAACACTTATAAAGTATTCAATCTTTTTGCAAGTATCTTCGTCAAGGACAATGTTGAGATACCAAGGCTGCCACCCTTGACTCAAGTAACTAAGACTTTCTCTGAACAAATCTTATTTACCTCAACAATTCTTCAATCAGATTGGATCCACTCTTAGGGTCAAGAGAGATGAATCCTTCCTTGCTGTTTATGGACGGCGAAAATAAATCACCTCCACTTTCTTCAGATTGTGTTTCAAAGAAACACCTTCTAGTCAGAAGAGTAACTAGAAGGCTCCAGATACACGACATAGATGTCTTTATGAGTGGACTTGAGAGAATTCTCAGGTATCTTTGACTATCTAGCTGACAAATAATTTATCAAACTCCTAGAGCAAGAACCTGATAAAATTAACTCAACTCCTCTCCTCTTCAACTGACTTCAACTGTACCAAGAAACTAAGCTTCCAAGTACCAAGTCATCATACCAGATATCTAATCACAACTCCGTTTACTCCATCGCTCCTGACTTTGGAATAAAATAATGCAGATACCTTCAAATATAGAGGCCGACGATTGAGGCCTTCCACCAACTGTCTTCAGTAACAACTCCAGAATCCCATAATTTTAGAGCTCTTCCATCATAAACACATGCAGCGGAACCACCAAGGAACAGATACTGCTTTCCCTAATAAGATGTCACAACATCCTATAAGACACACCCACAAGAGAACTAGCCACTTCTCCTGTAGTTGTTGTAGAATCTCCTCAGCAACATGAACAACCTCCGGGTTGCTCCCTTCGATCCAGAACATCCATCTCATCCATTAATACCCTTGAGTATGTCTGAGTTGATTGATCTAATCTTCAAAACTCCTCCTTGTTTAAATGCCAGAAAGTATCTCCCAAATATCTCATCTAGAACCAGACGATGCCTGCCCGATACCAATTGAAATTCTGGCCTATGCAGACAACAGATGTCCTAACACATGTCAAGAAGTTGTGCTACATAATCATTTAAACTCAGAGGTGCAATAGCAGACTAATACGTTGAATATCAGAACTGCACACTCACAGATGTCATGACATCTGATCCAACATGTTTATCATGAACCCTAACAGAAAACGTAAATCTACAGAATGATAAAGAACACAGTAATTGTTAACCCAGTTCGGTGTAACTCACCTACATCTGGGGGATACCAATCCAGGAAGAAGACTCCACTATCTGTAGACTGTTACAAAGCTAAACTCCCCTGTTTACAACTTTATCCCTAACATCTACCCAATGAACATCTTTACCAAGGCTAAACTCAAACGTTTACAACCCTGATATGAGATAGCCCACTCACTTCCCTTAATCACCAACTGTGATTTCTACATCATCCCTATCAATACAGAAATCTGTCAAGCATACTTGACAAACAAGCTAACTCGGATTTGCTTAAAAGCTTCATCCAAGAACAATACACAATCCATTACCTCAAGGCTTATGGATCTGTGCGACAACTATATCTACCACAGTGTATCAACTGATACAAAGGGAGACTTACAAGAGAAACCTATGACTCTCAAACCTATCCCTACTTCATAAAAATAGGATCCCTAAGTCTATGTCGTCCTCTCTCACTCTTCTGTCTAGGTCTTGGTCTTCTTTTATAGTTTTCTGCTATGTTGGGCTTCATATCTTTGATCCTTGATCCACTGCCAATCGCCTTGAATCTTGGAATATATTTAAAACCTAAACCTGCTGTAACAGTTATGATGTCGAATCTTCATGTTGTGACATTTTACTTGACTTGTTTATTCTGGGGCTGAAAACGTCCATGTTGAAACATCTTTCATAACATTTATGTTTTACCAAAATTTATACAAAATACTCAGAGCTTTCAATACCCACGTTCACGTCAAGTTCTGTTGCGGTCATGAGGCAGCAGATGGATGAGAGTAATCACGAGATGGTTCATATGTTGAATCAACAAATGGGTACCATATTGAGAGCATTAATACAAGATTCAACCCATAGTTACCAGCAATCGACAACTTAGATGACACGGATACGTGACTTCCTAGGCGCTCCTAGGACACAGGGTCGACAAAATCCTCTGCTCCGACCGGAGACACTGTTTGTCAAGATGAGGTCTTCGACGAAACGATTGACCAACCCCACGAGTTTGAACAAACTCCTGGAAGGGCCCAAAGGCCTCTTGTTGTGGTGGTTCATACGAACCAAGATCTCGACTATGTTGTCAGACAAGTTCGACATAATGCTTTGGCTGGTGAACCAAACTTGGAAGCCATGGTCGAATGCATCATGGTCCGAAATGGGGCAAATCCAGGCCTTCGACGCCCAACGTACACGTCCCCATTACCAGATTTTATCTTACAGACATAATTACCTAGGGGTTGGAAAGTGCCAAAATTCACCAAGTTCGCCGGTGAGACTGAGGAATCCACCGTTGAACACGTCGCCAGGTATCAAACCGAAGCCGGTGACATAGCAAATAACGAGGACATAAAAATGAAGTATTTCCCAAGTTCCCTCACGAAGAATGCGTTTACATGGTTTACCACGTTGCCCCCTCAGTCTGTCCACACCCGGGCACAATTAGAAAGATTGTTTCATGAACAGTTTTACATGAGACAATTGAAAATCAGTTTGAAAGAATTGGCCAGTGTCAGACGGAAGGCCACGGAGCCGGTGGACCAATATCTTAACAGGTTTAGACTTTTGAAAGCACGATGCTTTACTCAAGTCCCTGAACACGAGCCAGTCGAAATGGCAGCTGGCGGTTTAGACTATTCCATCAGGAAAAAGCTGGACACGCAATATCTCAAGGATATGGCGCAGCTGGCTGACTGAGTCTGTAACGTCCCGAATATTTAATTATTTATTTAATTAAATATTTAATTAATTATTTCTGATTATTCGGTTAATTTTGTGTTGAGGAGATTTAATCGATAAGTTGGTATTTAAGTTGGTTTAGTCGTAGAATTATATTAGAAATAATATAATTAAATTATTATTAAGCAATTCCCGAATAATTGATGGATATGTCGAATTTATGGTTTAAGTCGTTAAGTTGATAGTCGGGTAAAATTAGCCGAGAAATTAACACTAGAATTAATATTGTATTTTTTATTAAATTGATTTTGTGGGAAATAGTACTATTGGGCCTACATTGGGGTTTTTAGTAGCAATTAAGGGTGTGTGAGAACTTAAGCCCAATTAGAAATTAATAATTATAATTCTATTAAATTAAAATAATAAAAAAAGAATAGCAGTGAGTGGGATAGCAGTTAGAGGAAAAAGGTTTAGAACGTGAGCATTTGGGGGAAAAGAGAAGAACAAGTTGCGAACAGTGTTCTAGGGGGAAGAAGACGAGAAAAAGTGCTGCCGGTGTGGAAAAATTCAAGAAATTCAAGCTACCTTCGATCCAATCAGGTAAGGGTGGGGTTCGAATTTTTTAACCGGGAGAATGATAGTTAGTATGTAGAAATTGGGAATTATATAATTTTTTACTATGTAGTATTTATTGGATTGAAATTGGTATATTATAGAGACCCATTATTATTTGTTAGAGCAATAGCAGTATAAATATATATGTTGGAAGTGGGGGTGGGGCGGTTACTGTAATGGAGAATTTCCACTCTTTTTTTCTATTTCCATGCGCTGTAGTATATAAGAAGAAGAAGAAAACTACCTAGTTTTTATAATTATATATTGGACACGTGGAGCCCGCAGTGGTATAATGGAACTCCACTTTCCTCTCATTTCCAGGCGCTGTAGTGTATAGTAGTATAGTAATTGGTTAATTTTTGTTAGTTAATTACAATTAATAGATAGCAGGTCCTAGCAGGTAGTGATAATTTGGTAGCAGAGCTGATTTTGGTGACAGTAAAAATTAGCAGCATAATCTATTGTAGCAGAAAAATAATATATCGTAGCAGAAAAATAATTAGTGGCAGAACAGGACAGAAAACAGTGCCGGGAGCAAAATTAAGCGGTATATTTAGTTGCCCGGAATCGAATGAAAATTTTTGGGGAAGTTCGTAATAATTAGTAGGTAGTGTGGTTGATTTTATTTTGTTGAAAAGATGCTGGAAGTTGAAAACAGTAGTAATTTTAGTCGCCCGACAAAATTAAGCGGTATATTTAGTTGCCCGGAATCGAGTGAAAATTTTTGGCGAAGTTCGTAATAATTAGTAGGTAGTGTGGTTGATTTATTTTGTTGAAAAGATGCTGGAAGTTGAAAACAGTAGGAATTTTAGTCGTCCGGTAAAATTAAGCAATATGATAAGAGATAGTTTTATTAAATGATGAATAGTAGCGCATACACCATTGGCAAACGAAGTGTTATTGGAGTGATACTGTTATTGGAGTGATACTGTTTATTCATGTTTCTAGTTACTTATAAGCAATAACACTACTTTCTAATACTTTTAATAATCATGTTTCTAGTTACAGGATTGATCTTAATATTGTATTCAAACCAGAAAAATCACAGAAATTTCCAATAAACTGGTATTAGTAACAGAAGTTAAAAACAGCGCAATTTTAGTCGGTTTAGCCGGTTTAGGCGAAAAAATTAGTTGTCCGGAATTTAACGAAAATTGTCGAGGTAGTTCGTAATAATTAGTAGGTGATTTTAGTCGGTTTGTTTTGTTAAATTTTGGTTGAATATGTGGGTTTTCTCGTACAGTTGAATAAGTTGAATTGTCCCGGTTTATGGGCGTGTTTAAGTTGTAGGTCGAACGACCAATGTTGGATTAAGTTGATGAATTGATGCATGTTAAGTTATTGTTTGCGTTGTTGTTGATGCGTTGTTGTTGTCGTGACGTTGTGGTTTTTGTGGCATGCATACATTTGCATTGATTAAGTTGGCCTTGATGGCATTGATTAAGTTGGCCTTGATGGCACCTGATTAAGTTGAAATGCCTCGATAACCTGGCATATGTTTAAGTTGGAAGTTTTACTCCGATGGTACCACATGCATGTGCATAGTCGAGTCGCATCCTGTGTCGTATTATTTATGTTGTTTATGTTGATTAAGTCGATTACGTTGTTTATGTGGATTATGTCGATGAAGTTGCTTATATGATTATGTTGATAAAGTTGACTATGTTGATGTTGAAGAAGTTGATTATGTGGATTATGTGATTATGTCGTAAATGTTGATGTGTGTAATAAGTTAATAAAGTATGTTTATAAATTGCGGGTGATTGGTAAGTGGTTGTTGTTGGATAGTAGTGAAATTGTATAATTCTATCTAACATATTAATTATCATACTTTTGTTATACTATTCGATATCTCACCCCTTCTGTAATGATGTTACCTATTATGGGTAATTGAGCAGGTACTCAAGATTTGCAGTTGGATGTTCGAAGTAGCTTTATGAAGTCTTTAGTTGCTGTTAGTTCGAGTTGGTGTCATGCTCTGATACGTAGCACTCGGGGGGATGTTTTGTTTATGTCGTTGTTATTATAAGTTGATGAATAGTTGTGATTACTAGTTGTTTGAAGTTGTTCCTAAGTTGTTGTTATTACTAAATGTTGAATAATATTAATTTGAAAATTGTAATAACTGAATAAAGTTGTGAGTGAAGTTTAAGTTGACGGTTGTATGCCGAATGCTATGTATCAAATGATAAGTGAAATACAAGTAGTTTGTTGTTTTTAAGTTGAAAAATGTGACATCCTGATTTTTGTTGGAAATTTTAAAGTACTCTGATTTTTATTAATATTCGACGGGTAGAATTTGGGTGTTACATAAGTGGTATCAGAGCAGGTCGGTCCGTCCGGCCAATGTTGTCTAATGTCGTTGATTCCTTAGTACTCGACATGTGTGTGAAACACTGTCGGTGCTTGTTTGTTAGTTTCTGGTCGCTGTCTGCAGGTGTTGGTTTGGATTAAGTGGGGGAGAAGCTTGTCTTCCAGACGTGTTATTGGTATGTAGAAGTTGGTTCAAGGTGATGTTGATTGCACGAGTGCAAATGTTGTTGAAGCGATGTTGTTGCGGACCGGCGAGAGTTTAGACTCATGAATTCGTATCGGTCGAGTTTGAGAAGTGTGTGGGATATGGATGAGGAATTGATTGAGAATAAGGAAGTATTCCAATGGAAATGATAAGTTGATGGATCAAGTCGGTAGATTAATATGCCTTGAGTATAGTCGGATTAAATTCGAGTAATTTTAGAGTTGGATGAAAAGAAAGGATTGTTGGTAGATTTTGGAGCAAGCGGGAGAGAGACGGAACTTATGTTCATCAATCTCAAATTCTGATTTTTGCAATTTTGGAGCAGCTGTCGATAAAAGAGGCATAACTTTTTACTCGTGATTCAAATTGAAGCGATTCTGGAATTTTTGGAAAGCTTACGAAATTCCCTACAGTTTGCATATAAGATTTGTCTTTAGGAAGTTTGTGAAGAGGGAGAAAAGTGCATTTTAATGTTTGGGTCTGATGCTGATTTTTGGAAAATTCTGCATACGGGAATTCTGGACCAGTCCCATTGTAAGGATGATAACTCTTTACTCGTAAATCGGATTTGAGCGATTCTTGAAGTTCTGGAATCTACACGAAATTATCTTCATTTTGGAATATGATTTTGTGTTTGGGAGGTCTGTATTGGATGAGAAAAATGTGTTTGAAGTTGAGCGACTATTGCTGAAAATTGAGAAAGATGAAGCCGAGTGCGATATATTGATAAGGAATAAAATGTTGGTATTAGAAAGGATGTGACGGTGTTGGAAAATGCATAGAGCTACAATTTATAACGAATGAGAATGATTATAATGGCGATGTTATGAGACAGTGATGTTGAGAGAAGAACGAATTCAAGAGAGACCGCGATAATATTGTTGAGTTCTGGATTGAATGAGGCCAAGTGTGAGACTAGGTGGGTTATAAAGGTTCTGAGAATAAAAGAAAGACGATTGGTTGGTTAGCGTTTTTGAAATCTTGACTTGGATGAAAGTTGTAATTGGAGCGAACCAATTTGGATAGTAATTGAAGTAGTAGCAATTCCGATGTTAGAAGAATATTTAATAGTTGTGCTTATGCTATGAGCGTGTATAAGAGAATGTGTATTGGATTTTGGGACGTTTTGTATCGTTGACGAAGTTGAAATTAAGGAGACTAAGAAGACGTTGGTAAGCCTTAGAGAGTTGGCGGGGCATTATGCTTACGAACTTTGGGCACAAGTTGAAGTACGCTATTGTGTTGGGTAATGATGATTTATGCCACTATTATGGTTGTCGACTGTCTATTGACAAATTGAGGAACTGATCACCCTTAATCTATTGTTGATAGTAGACGGAATCATAATTGATGGATAGATGTGTCGTGCCAACTAGTATAGTATGTACGTTGAATTGGTTGAGGTCAAGCCGAGCGCTTGAGCATTATTTATTTTGTCGATGAAGATTCATGTAAGCATATTAGTTGAATTTAAGAATGATAGCATGAGGTTGTGATTGGATTAATGAGTAGTATGGAGACTCACGGTCGAGTTCTAGATAACTTGAGTCGTTGTTTGTGATGAAGCGAATGGCTAGTATGCCTTAAGGTGTATGTATGGAGTATGAAGCGTATCTTCCATATTTGTTTGGATGAGTTGGAACTGGTGTTTGTTGCGAATATTTTGAGCTGTTATAAAATTAGAAGAAGAACGCGTAGAATATTTGAAAGTTGAGTTGTGATTATTAAAAGAAGTGGAATTATAAGTTGGTTTATTAAGGTGCGATTTTGGTTTGAAAAAGAGGAGTTACTCGGTTGTGTTGTTTCGGACAAGAATTTATGGAGCACTATGTCAATATAAGTAGGAATCGATGGTTTGGTATGTTGAATTAGTTGGAAGTGAAGAAGATGAGTTATCTTGTTGGATTTAGTTGGACCCATGTACCATACATGGTTGTAATGTTGTTATGTGTTTAAGACGATTTTGGAGAATGTGTTATTAAGAGATGGTAAAGTTGTAGTTATGTTTTATGACAATTGGGAATTCATGGGAGTATATGAATATCTCATCCAAGATTTGGAAGTAGTCGTCGTTGTAATTATGTTAAATGTTCCGAGGGGTTGTCTTACGGATCTAAGTTTGAAGTATTTGGTAACTACGAGAGCGTAGAATACCTGTTGGAACGGAATTTCCGAAGAGTTAAGTCGAAAGTCTTTATTATGTCGGTTTTGGTGATTGGAAGTTGGAGGTAAACTTGGTAGGCCTGTCGCACTGAAAGTAATCAGAGTGTGCAGCGAACGCGTGGTGTAGTGTAGTTGTTCATACGTGAGTAACAACGATGTTGGTGGTTTGGTTGTATTAATGTTGTGTTTAAGTCGGTGTTCCTATGTGGTTGTGTTCTAGTTCTTAAACCGGTGAATTCTTAAGTTGGCTACTCTTTGTGTTGTGACGATAGTTGCCAAGTGTAACACTTGAGTAGTATTCGTGTTATTGTCGCCGTTGAGGTTATGAATTGTTGTATTATATGTGGGGTTGCCTTTCGGAGATGAGAGTTGATTAGTCGGATGGAATAAGTAGTTGGAGTAGTTGAATCGGATGAATTTTCGAGGACGAAAATATTCTAAGTAGGGGAGAGTTGTAACGCCCCGAATATTTAATTATTTATTTAATTAAATATTTAATTAATTATTTGTGATTATTCGGTTAATTTTGTGTTGAGGAGATTTAATCGATAAGTTGGTATTTAAGTTGGTTTAGTCGTAGAATTATATTAGAAATAATATAATTAAAATATTATTTAGCAATTCCCGAATAATTGATGGATATGTCGAATTTATGGTTTAAGTCGTTAAGTTGATAGTCGGGTAAAATTAGCCGAGAAATTAACACTAGAATTAATATTGTATTTTTTATTAAATTGATTTTGTGGGAAATAGTACTATTGGGTCTACATTGGGGTTTTTAGTAGCAATTAAGGGTGTGTGAAAACTTAAGCCCAATTAGAAATTAATAATTATAATTCTATTAAATTAAAATAATAAAAAAAGAATAGCAGTGAGTGGGATAGCAGTTAGAGGAAAAAGGTTTAGAACGTGAGCATTTGGGGGAAAAGAGAAGAACAAGTTGCGAACAGTGTTCTAGGGGGAAGAAGACGAGAAAAAGTGCTGTCGGTGTGGAAAAATTCAAGAAATTCGAGCTACCTTCGATCCAATCAGGTAAGGGTGGGGTTCGAATTTTATAACCGGGAGAATGATAGTTAGTATGTAGAAATTGAGAATTATATAATTTTTCACTATGTAGTATTTATTGGATTGAAATTGGTATATTATAGAGACCCATTATTATTTGTTAGAGCAATAGCAGTATAAATATATATGTTGGAAGTGGGGGTGGGGTGGTTACTGTAATGGAGAATTTCCACTCTTTTTTTCTATTTCCATGCGCTGTAGTATATAAGAAGAAGAAGAAAACTACCTAGTTTTTATAATTATATATTGGACACGTGGGGCCCGCAGTGGTATAATGGAACTCCACTTTCCTCTCATTTCCAGGCGCTGTAGTGTATAGTAGTATAGTAATTGGTTATATTTTGTTAGTTAATTACAATTAATAGATAATAGGTCCTAGCAGGTAGTGATAATTTGGTAGCAGAGCTGATTTTGGTGACAGTAAAAATTAGCAGCATAATCTATTGTAGCAGAAAAATAATATATCGTAGCAGAAAAATAATTAGTGGCAGAACAGGATAGAAAACAGTGCCGGGAGCAAAATTAAGCGGTATATTTAGTTGCCCGGAATCGAATGAAAATTTTTGGGGAAGTTCGTAATAATTAGTAGGTAGTGTGGTTGATTTTATTTTGTTGAAAAGATGCTGGAAGTTGAAAACAGTAGTAATTTTAGTCGCCCGGCAAAATTAAGCGGTATATTTAGTTGCCCAGAATCGAGTGAAAATTTTTGGCGAAGTTCGTAATAATTAGTAGGTAGTGTGGTTGATTTATTTTGTTGAAAAGATGCTGGAAGTTGAAAACAGTAGGAATTTTAGTCGTCCGGTAAAATTAAGCAATATGATAAGAGATAGTTTTATTAAATGATGAATAGTAGCGCATACACCATTGGCAAACGAAGTGTTATTGGAGTGATACTGTTATTGGAGTGATACTGTTTATTCATGTTTCTAGTTACTTATAAGCAATAACACTACTTTCTAATACTTTTAATAATCATGTTTCTAGTTACAGGATTGATCTTAATATTGTATTCAAACCAGAAAAATCACAGAATTTTCCAATAAACTGGTATTAGTAACAGAAGTTAAAAACAGTGCAAGTTTAGTCGGTTTAGCCGGTTTAGGCGAAAAAATTAGTTGTCCGGAATTTAAAGAAAATTGTCGAGGTAGTTTGTAATAATTAGTAGGTGATTTTAGTCGGTTTGTTTTGTTGAATTTTGGTTGAATATGTGGATTTTCTCGTACAGTTGAATAAGTTGAATTGTCCCGGTTTATGGGCATGTTTAAGTTGTAGGTCGAACGACCAATGTTGGATTAAGTTGATGAATTGATGCATGTTAAGTTATTGTTTGCGTTGTTGTTGTCGTGACGTTGTGGTTGTTGTGGCATGCATACATTTGCATTGATTAAGTTGGCCTTGATGGCATTGATTAAGTTGGCCTTGATGGCACCTGATTAAGTTGAAATGCCTCGATAACCTGGCATATGTTTAAGTTGGGAGTTTTACTCCGATGGTACCACATGCATGTGCATAGTCGAGTCGCATCCTGTGTCGTATTATTTATGTTGTTTATGTTGATTAAGTCGATTACGTTGTTTATGTGGATTATGTCGATGAAGTTGCTTATATGATTATGTTGATAAAGTTGACTATGTTGATGTTGAAGAAGTTGATTATGTGGATTATGTGATTATGCCGTAAATGTTGATGTGTGTAATAAGTTAATAAAGTATGTTTATAAATTGCGGGTGATTGGTAAGTGGTTGTTGTTGGATAGTAGTGAAATTGTATAATTCTATCTAACATATTAATTATCATACTTTTGTTATACTATTCGATATCTCACCCCTTCTGTAATGATGTTACCTATTATGGGTAATTGAGCAGGTACTCAAGATTTGCAGTTGGATGTTCGAAGTAGCTTTATGAAGTCTTTAGTTGCTGTTAGTTCGAGTTGGTGTCATGCTCTGATACGTAGCACTCGGGGGGATGTTTTGTTTATGTCGTTGTTATTATAAGTTGATGAATAGTTGTGATTACTAGTTGTTTGAAGTTGTTCCTAAGTTGTTGTTATTACTAAATGTTGAATAATATTAATTTGAAAATTGTAATAACTGAATAAAGTTGTGAGTGAAGTTTAAGTTGACGGTTGTATGCCGAATGCTATGTATCAAATGATAAGTGAAATACAAGTAGTTTGTTGTTTTTAAGTTGAAAAATGTGACATCCTGATTTTTGTTGGAAATTTTAAAGTACTCCAATTTTTATTAATATTCGACGGGTAGAATTTGGGTGTTACAGAGTCCGACAAGTTGAACGGTTGAAAGCTGAAAAAACTCAGACTAACAGATACCGTAAGAAAGAAAAAGTGTCGTATGTTGCCGCAGACGAATATTCTTCTGACGATGAAGAAATCGTCGACGAGAGCGAGGTCAACGTGGCTGAACTCAAGCCAGGGCCTCCATACACATGCAAATTACTAAAACCATCAAACAGGAAAAATCCTGTCGAAACTGGAAAAACAGATAAATACGTTGCTAAAACTTATACGTTTGATATTTCTAAATGTGACGAAATTATTGACTTGTTAGTTAAATATGGTCAGATATTTGTTCCTCCTGGTTTAAAAGACCCCCCTTTAGAACGAAAGAAGAAAAGGGAATTTTGTAAATTTCATAATTTCCTTGGTCATAAAATAGCTCAATGTATTCTTTTTAGGGATTTGGTGCAAAAGGCTTTGAAGGAGGGCCGACTTCTATTTGGCGAAAGGCCAAAGATGCAGGTTGATACCGACCCGCTGAAGGTCGAAGAGGCTTTGTATTCGGAGCTGTACGAGTGCATGATGGTTGAGGCTACTGAGGGTCTCAGCAAACAATCGACAACTGAATTTGTGGAATGCATGATGGTCGAAGCCACTGACGGTTCCGACAAAAGGGCTGAGGAAGAACTCGAGGCAATTTACCCTCAAGCTGGCGAAAGCTTGGCAGATTTCCAAGGAAAATGTAGGGTAAGTAGGTCGAAGGTGACATTATGCCCTAGGTGTAATACTGTTTTTGATGAGAAAGCTGCTGAGAGATACGAGGCCAGCAAGAAAGAAATGTCGCGAGAAGATAAGCCACCTGTCCCAAGGCTCGTATTCGATCGGAACGGTGCTCCTCGTCGAAACGAGGAATACAGGAAGCTATTCCAAGAGGCACGACCCAAGACTTTTGTGCCACCGTCGGACACCCCACAGGAGAAATGGATGGCACTAGTAAGCCAGAAAGGAAGCAAAAGACCAAAATGGAAGATCTTGGACTTGGAAAAGGAAGCAAAAGTCTTTGACAAAAGAGTCGAACCTAGGGGCTATGTTGTGTCCCCCAACTATAAAGGGAAGAACCCTATGACTAGGACTCAGTGGAGACGCTATCAGTGAAATAAGAAAGCTGAGAAAGAGGCTTCTACTTCACAACTGAAGCCTGTCGGAACTTCTGGACAAAAAGCGAGAACACCCAAGAGGAAGATGGGTAGAAAAGGAAAAAGTTATGACAAATCAGACCATGAAATCAAGAAAGAATCAGAATACACTCTTCAGTCGGATGAAGAAGAGCCAAAGTATTCTCCTCAGTCGGACGAAGAGTATACCCCTTCACCAGATGGAGACTTCGACGAAGACATGTACGATGACACCAATCGTGAAGACTTTGTCTTGAATTGTGGTATCGTGTCGATATTGCCAACTGAATACGATATAGTGTCGAAAGTCTCTGAAGCGGAAGAGGACTTCGTGCCAGATGAAAATGCGGAGGACAAACCTCTATGTTATTATGTGATGAACAATGGTGTGGTCGAAGAATAAACATCCATGTTTGAGAGACCCAGTCCTGGGATGATGTACCATTTGAAGCCGTTATTCATAAAAGCAAAGGTTGATGGAGTGGCGGTCAACAAAGTATTTGTGGATGGAGGGGCAACTGTCAATCTGATGCCTCACAACTTATTCAAAAAGATTGGAAAGACGGAGGCTGACCTCCGACAAAACAACATGGTTCTATCCAACTACGAAGGAAAGACCAGCAATATCCTTGGAGTTGTCCAAGTGGACTTAGCAATAGGTACGACCAATAGATCAACACTCTTTATGGTTATCAACTAAAAGGAAAATTTCAACTTGCTGTTGGGTCGGGAGTGGATTCATGGAATAGGGATAACGCCGTCGACAATGCACCAGAGGTTGACCATCTGGAGAAAATATGGCATCGTCGAGAATATTGAGGCTGATCAAAGTTATTATAAGATTGACAAAGCTAAGGGCAGTAAAAAGTCCTATGATCAGCACCTAGAAAATGTGGCTCCTTGTGATGACGGGTCGGGGTCCTATACTTCCGTCGACACGGGTCGCGTCCTAAACTTAGATCCTGACTATGGGTTTATCTGGGATGTTGCCAACGAAAGCATGGAGCCTACAGAAAATAATCCACCCACGGGGTGGCCAGTAGTCGGTGAGAATGACTACTGAGTCAGAAAGCATGACTCGAATTTCGGCCTATTTGGCTGAAAACAGAAGAATGTCAGCACTAGAAGCAGAAGATCAAAAGATAGCTAGCAGAGCCGACTACGACACACAAGAAAATGGTCCACTGGGCCAAACAACAGCTTCAGAAAGCCAGAGGCTTGATTGTATCTATGACAATGAGCCTTTGGGATTTGAAAAAGACCCAAACAGTGAGCTGCAAAGAATGCAAGCGCATGACCCACTCGATAAGGTTGACTTAAAGGACGGGGTTACCAAAAGACCCACCTATGTGAGCACCAAAGTTGGGTCAAAAATGAAGGCTAAGATGATTGAGGTATTAAAGGAATACAAGGATTGCTTCGCCTGGGATTATGGCAAAATGCCTGGTCTGAGTCGAAGTGTGGTGGAGGATCGACTTCCAATTCATCCAGGTAAAAGGCCAGTAAAGCAGCAGCCTCGATGATTTGCTCTAGAGGTTACCTCGAAGATCAAGCAGGAGATTGAAAGACTGCTCAAAAGCCGGTTCATCAGAACTGCAAGGTACGTCGAATGGATAGCAAACATAGTGCCTGTTATCAAGAAAAATGGAACCCTTCGAGTTTGTATAAACTTTAGGGATCTGAACAATGCTACCCCAAAAGACAAATATTCGATGCCTGTGGCTGAGATTCTTGTCGACTCACGGCAGGTTTCGAATATTTGAGCATGCTCGACGGTTATTATGGCTATAATCAAATTCTCATAGCCAAAGAAGATGTTCCCAAAACTGCGTTTCGATGCCCTGGAGCTTTGGAAACATACGAATGGGTTGTGATGCCATTTGGTTTAAAAAATGTTGGGGCAACCTATCAAAGAGCTATGAATGCTATATTCCATGACTTTATTGAGAATTTTATGCAGGTGTATATTGATGACATTGTGATAAAATCCTCATCGGAGAATGGTCACTTAGACCACCTTCGACGTTCATTCGAGAGAATGATAAAATATGGATTAAAGATGAATCCACTAAAATGTGTCTTTGGTGTTCATGCAGGGGATTTCCTGGGATTTTTGGTCCACAAGAAAGGCATCGAGATAAACCAGACCAAGACGAAAGCGATCTTGGATCTCAAGCCTCTTTCGACAAAGAAGCAGCTCCAGTCTTTGTTGGGGAAGATAAACTTCTTGAGAAGGTTCATATCGAATCTAAGTGGCAAGACGAAGGTATTCTCGCCATTGCTCAAAGCCAAGTAGGAAAGTGAGTTCCATTGGGGATGGGAGCAGCAGGAGGCTTTCGATGCTATCAAGGAATATCTTATAAAGCCTTCAAGTCTATTGCCACCTAGTATAAATAAAAACATGAAGTTGTACATTGCAACGTCGGATACGACCATAGGAAGCATGTTAGCACAAGAGGATAGTAGTGGCGTCGAAAGACCCATTTATTACCTTAGTAGAATGTTAATAGATGCTGAAACTAGGTATAATATGATTGAAAAATTGTGTCTATGCCTGTACTTCTCATGTATGAAATTAAAGCAATATATTAAACCAGTTGATGTTTATGTTTCGTCGCATTTTTATGTCATTAAGCATATATTGTCCAAACCTATTCTGCATAGTCGAATTAGGAAATGGGCACTAGCATTGACTGAGTTTTCCCTGACATACGTTCCTCTATGGACTATGAAAGGTCAAATAGTTAGCAGACTTTATTGTCGACCATGCATTAGTCGAACCATCGATATGTAACATTGACATTGCCCCGTGGAAGTTATACTTCGATGTGTCGAGCCATAGAATCGGGGAAGGCATTGGGATTCTAATAGTATCCCCGCAGGGTATTCCAACTAAGTTCAAATGCAAGGTCGACGGGAAATGCTCCAATAACGAGGCAGAGTATGATGCCTTAATCACTGGCCTCAAAGTACTAAAGGACTTGGGTGCCAAGGAAGTCAAAATAAGAGGAGATTCAAAACTGGTGATTAAAAAAATCACGAAAGAATATAAATGCATCAAAGAGCATCTTCTGATTTACTTCTCAATGACGAAGCGCCTTTTAGAGCACTTTGAAGTTGTCAGCATTACGCACGTGCCCAGAATAGAAAACCAAGAGGCTAATGAGCTAGCACAGATCGCCTCCGGATACAAGGTGTCAGAAGGAAAGCTGAAGGACTTCATTGAAACTAGGGAGAAGATGGTGTCGAACATACACCCACCATCAGGCTGGCCAACCTCAAAAGCAGTGGGGGCCAACGCCTCGTCAAAAAGCTTGATCGAAGGGTTGGAAAGTTACGAGGTTTTCGCTATCAGCAATCTGTTGTCAACAGATTGGAGAAGACCAATCATCAAGTATCTAGAGAATCCGGTGGCCAGCACCTATAGAAAGACTAAATATAGAGCGCTAAGTTATGTATTGATGGGAAATGAGTTGCTAAAAAAGACTCCGGAAGGAGTATTGCTAAAATGTATAGGGGACACAGATACCTACTTGGCAATTTCTGAAGTACATAGTGGGACCTGTGGAGCTCACCAAGTTAGCCACAAGATGAAATGGTTACTGTTTCGACAAGGCGTCTATTGGCCAAGCATGCTCAAAGATTGCATGGACTTCGCAAAGGGATGCCAAGACTGTCAGAAACATGCAAACATTCAGCATGTGCCAGCTAGCGAATTACACACCATCGTTAAACCATGGGCCTTTCGAGGTTGGGCATTGGATGTCATAAGGGAGATTCAACCAGCCTCGTCAAAACAACAAAAATTCATCCTCGTAGGTATAGAATATTTTACCAAATGGATAGAGGATATGCCCCTGGTGAAAGTAGATCAAGAGACCATGATCGAGTTCATCAAGAATCATATTTTGTATAGATTCGGGATACCTGAAACCATCACGACGGACCAAGGTTCTGTGTTTGTGGGCCAAAAAATGCAAGAGTTCACAGCAGAAACAGGCTTTAAGTTGTTTACTTCGACACCATATTATGCTCAGGCAAATGGTCAGGTCGAAGCAGCTAATAAAGTGGTAATTGGACTCATAAAAAAACACGTGGCCTAAAAACCAAGAAATTCGCACAAGACGTTGAATCAAATTTTATGGGCTTGTCGAACGTCCCCCAAAGAGTCCACAAACTGGACTCCGTTTCGTTTGGCATTTGGGCACGACGCCGTGTTACCAGCAGAAATATACCTGCAATCAGTTAGAGTACAACGACAACATGAAATTTCGTCGGAGCAATACTGGAATATGATGCTGGATGAAATCGTGGACCTAGATGAAGAAAGAATGGCAGCGTTGAATGTGTTATTATGTCAGAAGGCACGAGTTGCAAAAGCATATAATAAGAAGGTTAGAAAAAAGACCTTTGCAGTTAATGACTATGTGTGGAAAGCAGTGTTGCCCATGGATCGACGGGATCAAACATTAGGGAAATGGTCACCAAATTGGGAGGGACCATTCAAAGTGATCCAAGGTTTCAGCAATAATCCATATGAGGTCCAGGAAGTGGGAATGGACCAATGAGTCTTAAGGGTAAATGGGAAATATTTGAAAAAATATAAACCTATGCTACATGAGATTCACATTAAAAAGTAACATTTTCATTGATAAAAAGCCAAAATAGGATAGGAGGGCAAAATGGCTTACAAAATATCTAAATGAAGATACAGTAGTTCAACATGAAAACTAAGGAAAAGCAGGGAATCTAGACTTAAAATCTTCAAAAAGAGTTTTCTCATGTGTAGCGAGAGATTTTGGACGCGGTTCTTAAGCGTTGTCGCTCTCTAGGTTAGTTTACTACAGGTCGATTCATTTTTTATCCTATTAAAGCTGATGAAGGAAGGGAAATAGATGTCTCTAATTAACCCTGCTTGCAAACTGAGGTTAAACTGCGGTCTGTTAGGTTACGGATGGGATCAATGTGGTGGGGCCTTTCTTCTGTTATTTTGACAGAATGACAGGCTTCTGGCGGGGAACAAGGATTAAGATGTTAGGACTGATGCTTTTTGATAGATATGTGAGAGTACGGGATTCAGGGTTTTTGATTAGTGTGATCGCTAAGATTTTTCTTTCAATCTTATGCCTACGTATTCCCGTTTGCCGAAACAGGGAAATCAGAGCGTTCGTAGTTCCTTCTATTCTATGGGAGGAAATGGTTGTTTTGGTGTTTTGTTCAAAGTCTAAGACGTGAAGCGAAAGGTGGTTTGTATCTTGTTCAAAGCCCAAGATGTGAAGCGAAAGGTGATTTGTATCTTGTTCAAAGCCCAAGATGTGAAGCTGAAAGGGTGTTGACTTTAGAGAGAATTTGTCATCTCTAAAGAAGGGGTTGTATGTCACAACTGTTTATAAAGGAGAATTACTTTAACCGGGATGTGTGAATCCGACAATGCCATAATTTCCTTTATAGGGGATTTTAACCTGAAGGAGAAGACTTTAACTCAGTGTAGAGCAATGCTATCTTTCCTTAGGAATTTCTCATGCTAAAAGAGGGACAGTGGCATGGATATAGATGATCCAGAGGCTTGCCGCTTTCAGCGATTAGATGAAGGGGAAGGAGTTGTTGATGTTTGTGTACTGTGAACGAGGCACAACTTTGATGCTAAAAGGTTGATTGGATCAACCAGTGGTTTTCTTATACAAAGCCTAAGAGGAGGCTAATACGTGTCTCGTACAAAGCCCGAGAGAGGCTAAAAGGTTTTGACTCAACGAGGGAATCTTTTGGTATCTCGTATAAAGCCCGAGATGGAGTCTATTTGACTCAACAAGAGAGTTTTTGTATCTCGTAGGAAGCCCGAGATGGAGGCTATTTGGGTGATTGACTCAACGAGGGAGTCTCTGGTATCTCATACGAAGCCTGAGATGGAGGCTAAAATTGTTAGCTCCGCTGGGGAGAATCATTGTACAAAGCCCAAGAGGAGGCTATGGTTACTGTTTCAATTGAGTGACATGTCCAGTATGCTGATTTAAAGAGAAAATCAGTTCTTATATGAGTAATGTTTGCACTCAGGGATTTTGATTGGAGGATCAGGGTTATTTCCTTGTCTTTGAGGAAACGGGAAATCCAAAGGGTATTGAGACTGTCCGAGTCTACGGGTTTCCTTCCTATTTAACGAATGGGTCACTTGAGAATGTCTTTGAGACTCAAGGATATTAGACTGTCCATGTCTAGAGTTTCATCTTTTGTACTATGCTTTGAGAAATAGTAGTAGATTCTTTGAAAGGACTGTTCTATGAAGATGACTAAGTTCTGTTCCTATACCTCTAGGAGGTCGTCGGGACAATTTGTACGAAGCCCAAGAGGAGGCTGGAAGCTTTTAAGAAGCCGACGGGTCCTTGTACTAAGCCCAAGAGGAGGTTATCATTCCCGGAGGAAGAGATCATTATACGAAGCCTAAAAGGAAGCTGTGAATACTTCTAAGAAGCCGAAGGGTCCTTGTATGAAGCCCAAGAGGAGGCGGGGTTGCTTTTAGGAAGCCTGTGGGTCCTTGTACGATGCCCAAGAGGAGGCCGATGCTTTTAAGAAGACCGTGGGTCCCCAAACCCTGAGAAATTCAAGACAGGCTATTCACGAGGAATAGATCAAGCCAGGAAAGTTCGAGAATTTGGAAGAAACTCAAGAGATGCCATTCACGGAGAAAAGATCATCTCTGGGGAATAGAGTTTCTTGACAAGTGCTTTTAAGAAGCCTGTGGGTTCCCAAACCCCGAGAAATTCAAGACAGGCCATTCACGAGGAATAGATCAAGCCAGGAAAGTCTGAGAATTTGGAAGAAACTCAAGAGATGCAATTCACGGAGAAGAGATCATCTCTGGGGAGTAGAGTTTCTTTGACAACTTCTACGAGTGACAGTCTATGAAAGGGTTCATAGAGAATGTTGCCTTTCATATCTCCATATTGTTTAACCCCAAGAGGAGGGAAGACTGTGTCTAGTAATCCTATGGGGATCTAGTTTTGACTATTTCTAAGAGTGATCAATGGGCTTAATGCTAGACGTAGTTGCCGGGGAAACTCTAAATATCTATACTATTATTACACAGTTGATATGAGTTTATGAAAGAAGACTTACAGCAAAACAGCCCCACAATACAGTTATATGTATATGAAAGCGGTAAATGAAAGCGTATAAACACTTACTCGGTTGTAGAGCTTCCATGTTGTTTGGTTAGTTGTTCAACAAAGAAAGATTGAAAACAACAGTATATTCAAAATCAAAGGAGAAAGTGCTTTGAAAAGAAAGATTTGGGGCTTACAGCTCAATGAGAGGCCCGGGGTTTTATCAGTGAGCGCACTGTTTGAATTTTGTACAGAGGGACTTATACAAGTGACTGAGGTCCAAAAAAGGTTTTCTGTACAAAGGGATGGGTCTTACACTCTCTCAAGAGGCCCAAAAGGTTTAAAGAAAAAGAGTGGGGCTTATAACACGAGGGTAGGCCCAATTGATTTTTCGTTTAAAATGGCGATCGCGCCGAGATTTTCTTTTAACGCAAAGGGACTTATACAATAAGTGAGGCCCAAAATTGTTTTGGTTAAAAGAAGGTTGGGTCTTACACTCTATTAGAGGCCCAAAAGTTTTGAATGGGTCTTATAGCTCAAGGAGAGGCCCAAAAGGTTATTTTTCAAAAGGCGACGGTCGCGCCGTTTGTTTTTGACGGTATCAGGACTTATACAATGCACTGAGGCCCAAAAATGATTTGGTCAAAAAAGGATTGGGTCTTACACTCTATTAGAGGCCCAAAGTGTTTTGAAAATGATTTATGAGGGTTGAATTAATCCAAAACCCTAATTTGTTTTCAAAATGTGTTTTAATTGAATAAAAAATTCAATTAAAATGATCAAAATTGTTTAACATATGGAAAACAAATTGTGATCTTGGATTAATGCTTCAAAAATTAAGTGTTGACCTACAAAATAATTAGAAGGCATTAAAAGTTGCAAAATCAAGATGGAAAAAATATTTTAAATGTTAAAAACAATTAAAACATTAATTCTTTGCAAAAATATCAATTATATGAAATAAATAATATTTTTGGGATTTTTTGGGAAAATAAAATATTTTAACATTTTTGTGAATTATTAAAAAAAGAATCAACTCAAAATCATTAAAACTCAGAGAGAAATTAATTTTTGAATCAATTAAATAAAATCACAAAATTCAAATATTTAAATTTGAAAGAAATGGCGCCAAGAACAGCTGAAGAACACGCGCGTGTTCTGGGTTTGGCTGATTTGCATTTTCTACCCAATCTCACTGAATACTTGATTATATCATGCAATCCACATATCAATATGCTCGTCTCAACCTCACGATCATGTTTATGACAATTAATTTCATTTAAATTAAGCATAAAACAAGAAATCACGATAAATCCTTATGAACCCTAATTTCTGCATGAAGGCTGGGATTTTTAATACACGATTCAAGCAAAGCAATTACTCGAGGGGAAACATTCCATGCATGATTATGAACATTTGGCAAAAGTATTGTGCGAGGAAATATGCATAGATTGAGAGATGACCAAGTTTAAGCTTACCTCTAGGTCGTGACAGCAAGAGAAAATTGATTTCTGAGTAGGAGGTGTTACAGATGAATTATGATGATCTGAACAGCTTCCCTACACCCTATGGAGTGTGTTTGAATGCTTGTACTTGACTGAGAATGGATGGATCACTTCATGGCATCTCAACTGCACTTTGGTTAAAACCTTGAGCAATTGACTGGTGATTATGAGAAATCAGGGTTCCAGTTGTTGTTTAAGTGTTTGATCAGCTCACATATGATGTATATGAGGTGTGTGTGTGATTGGTTTGAGTGGAATTTCTCTCTAATGAAAAACCCAATAGTGACTTGCTAAGAAAGGCATTTTTGAGAGTGAGAAGTGGTTTTTGAGAAAGGCAAGTGTTGTAGGCCTTTGGTGTACTTAAACTGATCACAATTGAGCTCTATTTATAGTAGAGCAAGTTTGTTTTGCAAGGAATAGTGAATGGCAACTGCTGAGTAGGTTTGGCCAATGTTGGCAAATGAAAATCCAAGTCTCCTCTAGTCAATGACTAGAGGTTAGGGCACAGGCTGCTGGTCACCTTGGTCTTGGATAAGTCTTGACTGAATTCAGTTGCTAAGAGCTCAGTTCATGCCACCTTTATGCTTCCATTGAATGCTCTAATCCAAAATTGGAGTCTTGTGCCTATTTTGGCAATTCTAGGTTCAACATGCTATTTCTTGTTCCAAAGACTTTGGAGGCTTGGCTCAGTGATTGTCCCCTTTAGATTCAATCCTCAGAGGTGTCCAAGTGGATAGGAGCATTTGAATTTGGCTGATTTTGGCAAATCGACCAAAAGTGCAAAAATTTGCCTTGCCTTGGCAGATTTCAGCAAGGCAACTTGCCAATGTCATATCTCATAGCCCAAATTGAATTTGGTAATGTTCTTGGTCATTTTGGAAAGTCCTTACATGATACAACAACTGTTTGAACATGTTTGGTTTTGATCTCTTTTGAATCCAAGTGAAAAATGTCCCTACATTTGGAAAAAAGTAAGGCAAAATCTGACTTAGTGAAATTTTCACTAAGTGTTGGAACAAAGTGACTTTTCTTGATTTTGATCACTCCATAACTCAAAATCCATGAGGAATTTGGACATAGGTCAGTATGAAGCTTTTGTAGAGGGCAATGTGATCTACAAATCAAGCTTTGAATGGGGAACAATGGCCTTGTGGTTTAGGAGTTATGGTCCTCCAAAGTTGGCACATTAGTGTCACTTTTTCCATAACTTAGAAATTTTTCTAAGTTTTTATGGTTACCCCTTTTACAAGTTATCCCACTTTCTTTGTTTTTTCTTGATGAATGATGATTCAAATCATACATTAACATCATTTTAGGGTTAAAAATCCATTTTGGTGAAAAATCTCAAAAAGTCAAAGTTGACTTTTGTGCACAGTTGACTTTTTATCAGATGAATTCCAAACTGTGGAATTCTTCAGGAAATCATGTCCTTGACCTAAATCAAACTTGATGGACATGTTCCATGGGTGTTATAGGGTGTATTGAATCATGTCTTAGGGTTTGGGAGCATGTCCTGGTCAAAAGTCAAAGTTACAGTTGACTTTCCTCGCGAAACCCTAATTGTGGTGCAGATGAAATTGAGACTTGTTGCTCAAGCTTCTTGGATTAATCCATTGTTCCAAATGGATAAATATAGTATATTAAAGACCCTCAAATCCTCTCTCGAGGTCTTGGTTCATGATTTGTCCCAAAAGTCAACTTAGGGGTGAATTAGGTCAAGAAACCCTAATTCCTGATTTTTGATGAACGCATCCCCTGAGGTCAAATTGACTTAATGATTGGGTCCATGAGGTTCCATGGAGTATATTAGGTTATGTTTTGGATCATTGGCTTGTGCCCAGATGAAAAATTTCCATCTGGAGGCCCTGGTCGACCAAAACCCTAATTTGGTGACACTAGCGATCTTGAGACTTGATCCCCCTATAAGGGAGCAACCTTGTGCTTAATCCTTGATGTGGGAGTCCTTTTGATCCATTGTGGATATTTTAGAGGTTAGATAAGTTGAAGATCAAGTTATTCCTTGATTGATCCTTTGTCTAAGGCTCTGAGAGGGCATAAAACCCTAATTTTGATTGTAGTGAATGCTCAACAACCCTTGAGGCATTTGATGAGGCATGATGGTTCATCCATATTGTGATGATGATTTGCACAATGATGGGAAATCTTAGTGGTCAAAATTTGGGGTATGACAGATGCCCCTATTTAATCTTCTTGGACCCGAAGGTGTGAATGACGAAGGTATTCGGGCATTCGGGGTGCAAGAGGATTAAATATCGGAATACCCAAAATTTTGATGGTGGTTATGAATGGTAGCTTACGCATTCATATTCTTTAGCTAAGCGATGATGCTTAGAAAAGGTAAACTTCCCTTCGATCCTGGTCTTCAGCCAAGGAGCTGGTCTCAGTTTTCTTTTGAAATAAACCTCCCCTCGATCCTGGTTTCCTACCAAGGAACTGGTCTTAGTTTCTGAAGTAAACTTCCCCTCGATCCTGGTTTCCTACCAAGGAACTAGTCTAAGTTGCTGTTGTAAACTTCCCCTCGATCCTGGTTTCCTACCAAGGAACTGGTCTAAGTTTCTTTTGTCAATAAACTTTCCTGATAAGGGACGTTATTCGTAGCAATTTTCCTCAAACTTCTCACCGAATTTTCCTGGGGAGATTCCATTTGATAGAAAAATTTTGATGTCAGACTTGCTGGGGGAACCCATCGTCTGAGTTGTAGAGGTGCACAAACTTCTCTATTGGAGACGCCATTTGTCGACTCTATCTGGGGGAAAATGAGTCTCTTGATAGACTGCTTCCGCTTGGGGTCTTACATCATACTTTTCTCGGGATCTTCCCGGAGAAATACCATATGATGGGCTCCAATTTTGAGGTGCCGATGACCTTTTCATCAGCGGTGTTTCGGAGAAAGGCAGCTGTACTGCCAAATCTCTGCCTAGGAGGCTTTCTCTGGGGATTTTTCTTTAATCCGGGAAAGCAAGGATATCATCTTCAATGGCGAAGAGTGACATTTGTAGAAAGCTTCTCTGGCTTTTCAGAGGTTCAAGTTATCAAAGTGGTCGAGTGCCGACTCTAATCCAGAGATACACTGGAGGCGAGATTGTTCAAATGCAGCGTTTCCTGACGAGGCAAGAACTGACAACTCGATTGAGAAAATTGTTATCACTAGGGGACAAGACCGACCAGAGTGATGCAATATGAATATGAATGCAAATAAAAAATGCATGATGTATGTATGTATATGCTGACAAAACTGACGCGACATACAGACTGACGAGTGAACACGGCTGGATACTCGGCCATCGCGGGGCGAAGAAGTACCGTTGGTAAAAAAAGTAGCAATTCTACCTTGCTTAGGAGAGATAGTCCCTGCGGGGAATACCGTTGATCGGGCATAGGAGATAAGACCTCGGCCGAAGGTGTCAGATGGAATAGTCGTATCCGACACTGTTGATCTTTCGTTCAGGCGTGCTGGTTTAGAAGGAGTACTTTGATTCTGCACTTTGAAGTTCGCTTACTTCTGGAGAAGCGATTGATGTTTTTTCGATGTTCAACAGTCAAAAGAAATTGCCATCTTTAATTTAAAAGCAGAAAAAGTTTTAACAAGTAAATTCATTTTGTTTCATTTCAAGAATCGCTAATCATGTTAAAAACGTCATTCTGTAAAGCTAAAACAAATAAGAATTGCAAACAAAAGCACAAGGGCTCAAATTTTATTGATAGGATGGAAATCAGCCAAGCGTGTGATTCCATAGAGTATATACAAAGTTTGAAAACGGTAATTTACAGGGAAAAGGGCTACGTTGAAACATAACGACCATTATCCTTCTACCAACTTTGAATTCGGGACATCCTGAGCTTCTGTCGAAGATGACCTTGACTGGATTTTTCCTCCGATGGATGATGTAACTGCTGCTGAGGGACTTGCCTCTGTTGAACATAGTTACTTGCCATTATCCCTAACTTTTTCCTGGATTGTACTGTGATGTTTCCAATCCACCGGGATGATTTTTTTTTATTTTGTCTCTAACTTTTGCCTGGATCGCCCTTTCGGGTTTTCAATCCACCGAGACGTTTTTTTTAGGCGAAGTATTTCTTGACTACATCAACATTTGTGGGGTAGGCAAATTCTTCTCCGTCCATGGTTGCAAGCCTCAAGGCGCCGCCTGAGAAAGCTTTCGTGACCACATAGGGGCCATCATAATTTGGGGTCCATTTGCCCCGAGAGTTAGTGAGAAACGGTTGTATCTTCTTGAGCACGAGGTTTCCTTTCCTGAAGGTGCAAGGTCGGACCTTTTTGTCGAACGCCTTCTTCATTCTCTGTTGATACAACTGACCGTGGCATAGTGCCGTGATTCGCTTCTCTTCGATCAGGTTTAATTCGTCGTGTCGACTTTGACACCATTCAGCTTCTGAAAGCTTAGCTTTCATCAATACCCGGATTGATGGGATCTCTACTTCTATGGGGAGAACTGCCTCCATGCCATATACTAGAGAGAAAGGGGTTGCCCCTGTTGAAGTGCGGACAGATGTTCGATAACCGTGAAGAGCAAAGGGTAGCATCTCGTGCCAATCTTTATAGGTTACAACCATCTTTTGAACAATCCTCTGGATGTTCTTGTTAGCCGCTTCTACCGCTCCGTTCATCTTGGGTCGGTAGAGAGATGAGTTATGGTGTTCGATCTTGAACTCTGCGCACAACTCTTTCATCATCTTATTGTTCAAGTTAGATCCATTATCAGTAATGATCTGGCTTGGAACACCATAACAACAGATGATATTGTTTTTGATAAATTGGACCACCACTTGTCGGGTTACATTAGCGTACGACGCTGCTTCGACCCACTTGGTAAAATAGTCAATGGCTACCAGGATGAACCGATGTCAGTTTGAAGCCTTAGGTTCGATCAAGCCAATCATGTCGATTCCCCATATGGAAAAAGGCCACGGGGAAGAAAGAACTTTGAGATGTGATGGCGGTACATGAATTTTGTCGGAGTATATCTGACACTTGTGACACCTCCTCATGTACTTGTAGCAGTCGGACTCCATGGTCAACCAGCAATACCCTGCTCTCAGAATTTTTCTCGCCATTGTGTGTCCGTTGGCATGAGTGCCAAAGGATCCTTCATGAATTTCTTTCATAAGAATGTCTGCTTCTGGTCTGTACGCATCAGAGCAAGACCAAGTCAAAATTCCTCTTATAGAGAGTATCACCGCTCAGAAAGAAGTTTCCAGCCAATCTTCTGAGGGTTTTCTGTCCTTTCGGAGTGCCCCAGATGGGTACTCTTGTTTCTGAAGGAAGCATTTGAAATCGTGATACCAAGGTTTGTCGTCTATGACTGCTTCAATCGTGAAGACGTATGCGGGCCGTTCAAGGCACATTATGTCGATCTTAGGTAGGTCATTCCATTGACCTACACTAATCATAGAAAAGAGAGTGGCTAATGCATCAGCCATGTGATTCTCATCACGAGGGATGTGATGAAACTCGATTCTGTTGAAGAAAGGTAACAACCTTCTTACATAATCTTTGTAAGGAATCAGTCCTGATTGGTATGTGTCCCAATCACCTTTTATCTGATTGATAACCAGGGATGAGTCGCCGTATGCGTCCAAGTTTTTGATCCTTAAATCAATCGCTTCTTCGAGACCCATAATACAAGCTTCGTATTCGGCCTCGTTGTTCATACATTTGAATGTAAGTCTGGCAGTGAAAGGAATGTGGGTACCCTGAGGGGTAACAATGATTGCCCCAATTCCGTTTCTGTAATGATTAACTGCTCCGTCAAAGATAAGTCCCCATTGGGAACCTGGTTCTGGCCCTTCACTGGGTAACGGTTCATTGCAATCTTTCATTTTTAACTACATGACATCTTCGTCTGGGAAGTCAAACCCGATTGGTTCTTGATCGTTAATCGGTTGATGAGCCAAATGATCATCTAAAATGCTCCCCTTAATGGCTTTCTGAGTGTGGTACTCTATGTCATATTCTGATAGCAACATCTGCCAACGGGAAATCCTTCCCGTAAGAGCAGGCTTTTCGAAGACATACTTGATTGGATCCATTTCGGAGACCAACCAAGTAGTATGACGGATCATGTATTGGTGAAGACGTTTGGCTGCCCAAGCCAAAGCGCAACAACTTTTCTCAAGCATCGTGTACCGAGTCTCGCAGTCGGTGAATTTCTTGCTCAAATAGCAGATGGCAGACTCTTTCCGTTTGGTTTCGTCTTGTTGGCCAAGTACACATCCCATTGAGTCCTCTAGGACTGTGAGGTAAATGATCAGTGGTTTTCCTTCTAGTGGAGGTGATAGAATCGGCGAATTCAACAGGTATTCCTTAATACTGTCGAAGGCGGCTTGGCAATCTTCTGACCAAACGCAATCCTGGTTCTTTTTGAGTAATTTGAAAATCGACGCACACGTGGCGGTCATAAGGAATATGAACCTGGAGATGTAGTTCAAACGTCCCAAGAATCCTCTGACTTGTTTTTCAGTTTTCGGAGAAGGCATTTCTTGAATGGCCTTGACCTTGTCAGGATCGACCTCAATCCCTTTCTGGCTGACGATGAACCCTAGGAGTTTCCCCGAACGGACACCAAAGGTGCACTTGTTGGGATTCAAGCGGAGTTTGTACTTCCTCAATCGCTCGAATAGTTTCGACAGGTGGGTCACATGCTCCTCTTCTGTCTTAGATTTTGCAATCATGTCATCGACATATACCTCTATCTCTTTGTGTATCATGTCATGAAACAGAGTAGTCATGGCCCTTTGATAGGTAGCCCCGACATTCTTCAAACCGAACGGCATTACCTTGTAACAAAAGGTACCCCATGGGGTAATGAACGAAGTTTTCTCCATGTCTTTCAGCGCCATTTTGATCGGGTTATAGCCCGAGAATCCATCCATGAAGGAGAAAACTTTGAACTTTGTTGTGCTGTCTACCAGCATGTCAATGTGTGGTAAAGGAAAGTCGTCCTTTGGACTTGCCTTGTTCAGATCCCTGTAATCAACACACATTCTGACCTTTCTGTCCTTTTTGGGAACGGGTACGATGTTGGCTAACCATTGAGGATATTCAGATGTAGCGAGGAAACCTGCGTCGATCTGTTTCTGTACCTCCTCTTTGATTTTGATGGCCATGTCCGGGTGATTCCGTCTCAACCTTTGTTTTACTGGCGGACATTCTGACCTTAACGGTAAGTGATGTTCCACGATGCTGGTATCCAACCCTGGCATATCCTGATAGGACCAAGCGAATACATCGGGAAATTCTCTGAGAAGCTTTATCAAACCCTCTCTGGCAATTGGGCTGAGCAGTGCCCCAATCCTGATTTCTTTTCTCTCTTTTTCGGAACCCAAGTTTACCGTTTCCAACAGCTCTTTGTGAGGTTCAATAGACCTTTCCTCTTGTCTGAGTAGTCGGGAGATCTCTTCTGGAATTTCGTTGTCAACTTCTTCTTCAGCCCCAAATACCGGGAACCCAAAGTCGGGAGAAGGCATCGGATTGTATGTTTCAACTGGGTTTAAAACAAGCAATCTGCATGGCGTGATGATTCATGTTTAGAAGAGATAGAGAAAATGCGAGTGTGTGCAGTGTATTTATTTTACTACTGGTTTTTATTTTTAATTGTTTTTTAGGATTACCATTTTCTGAAAAACGAAAAGAGAAAACAGCAATTAATGCGAAAATTACAAAACGACGTTATTTTATTAATGAACAAGTCGATCCTTCAAACTACAGCCCTATAAAACAAAACTCTGTCGCTTTGGGCAAAGCCAAGAGTGAAATTTACAGAAAGCGAGCCCTATCAAAACATCTGTTTCACCTGGGCCGGGTGAAAGGTTAAAGATGGCAATTACTTTGACTGATGAACGATCTTCGGAACCTCGACGGCAACCCATTGGCGGCGAACTCCTCGGTGAATCACAAAGTCTGGCACCTTCCTTGATTTGTCTTCAGAAATGACGCTAATTTCTGGTGGAGTAGGATCATTGGAATCTGTCTCCCAGGCAGAATTGTCGTAGGAGAATTCCTTTGTTACATTTTGCATAGCATTTGTGCTCTCAGCTGTATCTCCCCATCCAGTTGGCTGGATGTCTTCGAGTTTGATACGAGAGCTTTTGGGAGCGGTGTACTTGACCACAAAGTCATACTTTCCACTCGGTTGTCCCAAGGTGTCCCACACTTCTTTCGAACTGGAGGAGTCATCTCTCTCGATGACGTTGACCTCGAGAAAAGCATAGTTGATGAGTTCAAGTCCTGCAAACGTTGCAAATTCATCGTCGTGTTGAGTAGTTTCTGAATGACCTGAGTGTAGATCCCATGACATGGTGGGGACACAGGTATTCTGTTCAATGACGGTCAGCTGATTTTCATTGTTCGGCTGACTCTCTTACCCCAAGTCTCCTGGATAAGGTTGCCACATTGGCAGACCATCCATTGGGCCATAGTAGTCGTGGTCAAAGTTGTCTTTCATCAGAGTGTCTTCCTCAAATGAATTTGGCGGAGCACGACATCCTTCCGGATCACAACCTCCGTATATCATTTCGACATCTGATCGTGGTATAAATCTCGGACTCTGTGCGGGACAGCAAAATGGCGTAGGCACCTCTTCCTGAGACATATAACTGTCCTCATTAAGATAGGACTTCCATTCTTCATCTGTGTCAGAGGGATCTTCCTCATTGATAGCATGTACTGCTTGAGACACTGGGTGAAGAAAACCTCCACTGTGAAAGAAGTTCTGAATGGGATGAAGACTTTCATTGCTGGCAGCTGTCTGGGTACAGGTTGCAGAAAAACCAAGACCCTTCTTTGTTTTATTGTTAATAGGAATGACAAGCTGTCCCCATCCGGTTGTATCGGTACTCTCAACCGCTTTGATAGCATATTTGTATAAGGAAATCGAGGTTCCTCCTTGGGATTGATTGTCCTTGCCGACCGACAGCGCTTGGAACTGCATCCCAATAACCTCCTCGGGTTCTACACAAGTAGATGATGATAAGTTACTCACGAGCAAGGCCTGTTCTCCACAGACTGTGACAAGTTGATCGTTCTGAACAAACTTTAGCTTTTGGTGGAGGGTCGAAGTGACCGCTCCAGCCTGATGTATCCAAGGTCTTCCTAATAAACAACTGTACGTTGCCCGGATGTCCATGACCTGGAAAGTGACTTGGAAAGTGTGAGGATCGATAGTTTTGGGAAGATCCACTTCGCCGATACTGTTTTTCTGGATCCGTCGAACGCTTTGACGATGACCTTACTGATTCTCATTGGAGGGCCTTTGAATGATAATTGCATCAAAGTGGACTTCGGCATAACATTCAGGGCTGACCCTGTGTCTACCAGTACGCTGGCTTAAGCATCGTCCTGGCAGTTAACTGTAATGTTGAGCGCCATATTATGACGGCGACCCTCTTCGGGTAATTCCTCATCACTAAATCCCAAATTATTGCAGGAAGTGATGTTAGAGACAATACTATCAAACTGTCTGATTGTTACATCCTGTTCCACAAAGGCTTGCTCCAAGACTTTCTGTAGAGCCTCCCTGTGGGCTTCTGAACTGAGTAACAGTGATAATATCGAAATCTTTGAAGGAGTCTATAACAGCTGATCCACAATGTTATATTCACTCCTTTGGATGAGCTTCAGCATCTCATCATTATTTTTTGAAAGGTCGGAATTACTGGATTGACCGACTGATGGATCGGGAGCTTCTGCCTGAAGTTCCTTTTCTTTATTAGACTCTCCTACTCCCTTGTTGAAGATTCTACCACTCCTCGTTACACGACTGATGTCTGCAATATTCACGATGGAGGGTAATGGAATTTCCTTTCCATTTTCAATTATCGTTGCACCGTATTTGTAAGGGATAGCCTTAGCTGATTCATACGGTAGTGGTCCCGGTAGATAGATGACCATGGGAACCTTCTGATTTTTCTGACCATCATAAGTAATCTCGATCCGTTCCCGGTTGGGAGCTCTAGATTCGTCAAGCAGAGGGATGATGGCAAAAACATCCCTGGTCTGGTGACGACCAGAGATTGTGACAACATCCTCGACTTGATTGGCAAGGTAGCTCGGCGTCCAGTTGATGGGTCCAGAACCCGGATATGGGCGAATCTCTCCACGATCCACCTGACCCTGAAGAGCTGCCCTCACAAGGTAACACCCTTGGTTACTTTCCAAACAGACACTACAACGGTCATAGTTGTGTGGGGGCACCTGGCCACGCCCACTTTGAATACAATGTAACCTCACTAGGTTAGCTTTCACAGATCGGACATCCTGACTTTGACGTCGAGTAGGATTCCTGTTACTGATACTAATCTGCTGAGTATCTTCATCCATATAGATTGGCATCCACCAGTGATTTAACAAGTGCTGAAGTGCCTCCTGGACAAGGGTACAACCTCGATCGTTTTCGCAACCTGCTTTACAGCTTTGATAGTCGTGTGATATTAAGAATCCGAGTCGGACCTGCTCAGCATGTAACTCTACCAGGTTGGTATTCATCACGCGAATATCGAAGATATGAACCATGTTGATCTGATAAGGGTTCCTATCATGGTAGTCTTGGATCCATCCAAGATCCATCTGACGCTGGAGGGCCTCTTGTATGAAAGAGCATCCCTGTTTGTTTACCGAGCAAGTCAGACAAGAACTGTAATCGTGTCGCGGCAGATTATGATAGTGGCTTTGCCTTGAGTGCATTGCCACCAAGTTGGCATTCATCGCACAGATGTCGTGGTTCTGAATGACATTGGAATTCGTATAGACCATGTTAACTCCACGAACTCGGTGCTCTTGGATCCATCCGAGATCCATCTGTTCCTGTAGAGCTGCTTGCACTACAGAACATCCTTGATTGTTTTTAGAGCAGACATCACACTGGTGATAATTATGAGGTGGCACATGGCCATATCCACTCTGTCTACAATGCATCTTGACCATATTGGTCCTCAATAAGAGTACATCGTTAATTTGATAGACATTGTTAGACTCTTTCTCAATTAGGTTGACTGCAGCTTTCTCGTGTTGAGGTTGCGGGTTCGTGAGAACATTGGGATTCGTATCTTTGAAAGATAAAAGCCCGCTCCTAACAAGCTTTTGCACTTTGGATTTGAAACTGAGACAGTTCTCTATGTTATGCCCTGATCCTCCTTGATGATAAGGGCATTTCTGATCCACCTTAAACCAAAAAGGCGGATTTTCTGGTACTGTAAGAGGAGACTTAGTCTGGATGTGCCCCTTAGCCAGTAGCAACGAAAATAGTTCTGCGTACAACATGGGTATAGGATCAAACCCTGATGGTCATGTTGAACGGTTGTTGTTATATGGAGGACGAGCCTGCTGAAGAGGCTTTTGTGTCCTTTGCTGATTAGGTTGGCTCTGCGCAACCTGAGGTTGATACGTAGGAATAGGCACAAGGCCGATAGCAGGAGTTACAGCTGCTACTGGTTGATAACGTCGCCTTTCCTTTCTGAGAGAGATATTCCCAATATTCTGCTCTTTTTTCTTAGGGAGAGTACTACCATATCGTTTTGTATTACTCGAAGATCCAGCGTCTTTTGCCAAACGTCCTTCTCGGACGGCTTCCTCAAGATGAACTCCCATGCCCACCATCTCGATGAAGTCACTGGGCGCACTTGAAACCATTATGTCATAGTAAAATGAGCTTAAGGTCTTTAAGAAGATCTTTGTCATCTCTTTTTCCTCAAGAGGTGGACAAATCTGAGCGACAATTTCACGCCATCTCTGAGCATACTCCTTAAAGGTTTCCTTGTCCTTTTGTGACATTGATCTGAGTTGATCTCTATCTGGTGCCATGTCCAAATTGTATTTGTATTATTGGACGAAGGTAGTACCAAAATCTCTGAATGTCCTAATCGTAGCACGGTTTAAACCCATGTACCATTTGAGTGCGGCACCGGTTAAACTATCCTGAAAGTAATGAATCAGTAGGTCCTGATTCTTCATCTAAGCTGACATTTGCCGAGCGTACATCACCAGATGACTCTGAGGGCAAGAGTTACCCTTGTATTTTTCAAATTCGGGCACTTGGAACTTGTGCGGGACTTTCACATTGGGGACCAAGAAGAGGTCTGCGGCGTCCTTTCCAAATAAATCCTGACCACGGATGGCTTGCAGTTCCTTCTGCATTTCCAAGAACTGTTCCTGGAATTCATCCATTTGGTCAAACATAGTTTCCATTTTACCATAAGGTATCTGTGGAATCTGTCCTTCTGGGACAGTGTGCACCACAGGGGGTGGTACCGTGACTACGCAATGAATCTTGGCGTTTCCCGAAGTTTGTAACCTTCAGGAGTCTTCAGTATGCCCCTGGCATCTTCGCTTTCCCGAAGTTTGTAACCTTCAGGCCCAGCGGCTTCTGTTATGATTCCCTGATCTTCAATGATCGGCGGAACATATCCTTCCGGGATATAGTTAACAGGCATGCCCCAAGGACGATCTTTCGGAATTTGATACCTAGGATCATACTTCTCCACTATGGGCGTTGAGGTGATCTCTGAGATCACAGTCCTTTGTAGCTGAGCTTCTGCCATGGCTTGCATGTCGTTACGAAGCTTTCTCATATCTTCTCTCAGAGCGTCGATCTCTTCTTTCAACTCTCTGTTTTCTTCCTCAAGATCATCCATCTTTTTCTGACGATTGGCCCGAGTATTGTACGAATGAGACAGTTTGACTCTAGAACCGAGACACAAACGTGAAATTCATATGTAAGAAGAATACGCGATGTGAGAATGATGAATGCAATGATTATATTAATTGTTTTTTGGTTTAATCAAAATAAACTTCGACAATTAGATTGCAAATATCAAACGGTGGGGAAACCCCTTTTTATTGAAATTCAAAGGATTGTGGAAATGGAAATACAATAAATTACAAGGTCCGGAAACAGAAACCTAAGCTAATGGGTCCCGAGAGAACTCGGGTGCTGATTCTGGTATCTTCCTTTTCTTTGACCGGGGCTCTTGAGCCGTTGTCGGGTTGTCATTCCTTTGCCAGGTGAAAGGAGCGAGCAAATTCCTTTGGTCATCCTGATTCTCTACAGCATGTTGCTCCAAAATTTCGATCAGAGCATCCTTATCTTTCAGCAGTTGCTGTATTTTGATGCACTCTACGTTGAGGGTGCGATACTTGTTTTTCCAAGACCTCCTCTCCCTTTGAACTTTGTTGAGAGTAACCTGAAGCTTTTCAGTTTTCGTCATGAAGTACATGACAGATTCCCTCGGCGGAAGAATTCCGTGACGAGGATAAGGCATCTTCAGCTTGAGAGCTCTAGTTTATACCCAGTGGAGATAAGGCTCCACCGAGACACAATCCGGTTTTCCTAGAGACTCCCGTCCTTTCTTATGAATGTGTTTCCAAGCGTGCACTATTTCCATCTTTAGTGCTCTGTCACTTTCTCCTTCCTTGAAGAAAAGACCTTCCAGATGAACATTCCGGGGAACATGTCTCATCGGGTATCCAAACTGACGAAGAACCAATACCGGATGGTAGTTGATTCCTCCCTTAGTTCCTATAAGGGGTACGTTGGGGAAGTTTCCACAACGGTCAATGATCTTGATTCCATCATAAATCCTATTACACCAATCTATGTTAGAGTTGGTGAGAGACAGGATCTTCTGCGACCAGCGCAAGGCACTCTTATGATCCCAGAAAGTAGCAGACTTAGGTAAATGGGAGATAAACCATTTGTAAAGCAGAGGTACACAGCATGTGATCTCCCTTCCACTGTACAAATTCCCTAAGTGTACAGAATGATATGCATTTGCGAGTAAAGTTGGCACAGGGTTTCCAATGAGAAAAACCTTAATGGAGTTGATATCGACGAAGTTATTAATGTTGGGCAACAAAAATAACCCGTAGGTGAGTAAAACAAAGATGCTTTCGAAAGCAGTCGTGTTCCCGATACTGGCGAAGTACAGGGCTTTCTTTGTCAGAAACTGGGCTGGCAAACCTTGTATGCCACCCTTGGTAGTCATGTGAGTCCTGACCTCAGACTCGTCCAAATGAATTGCTTTTGCAATGGTCTGATTCTTTGGAATCTCTTTCAGTCCAGAAAATGGAGTTCGATCAGTGATATGTAAATCAATCAGATGAGAATACTCCTCCAGCGTTGGTGCGAGCTGGTAATCCGGGAATGTGAAACAGTGATAAACTGGATCGTAGAATTGAATGAGCGCGTCCATGATTCCCTCAATCACATGGACCCTTAACAGAGGTAGCATACCTCCGTACTTGGCTTTGAAAGCCTCTTGGTTTGTGATCATTCTCGCCAAACCTCTCAAATCCTCTAGTTTTGGAACCTTGAAGGTGTACTTATGAGTTCTCTTTCTACTGAAATCCATTAGCACAATCATTTTCTCTGATATTTGCAATCACAGTCTTAGTTTAATTTGAAAAACAGAGAGACTAGAAGAGAAGATTTTTTTTTGAATGTTTTAATATTTTTTATATGAATGCATGAATGCAGCACACAAAAACATAGAAAAAACATGGGGTCAAAGGGTCGTTGTCATGAAGTCAAGGCTCTACCCATCCCCAAAGGTTTATACTAGGGTGATTTTTGTACCTGTACTCAAAATCATCAGCTCCTCCCAGGAAAGCAGAACAACAAGCGGATCGCCATCGAGTTATAGAGCAATCTTAGAGTAAGTGCCATTCACTGAAAATAGATCACCAGCCTCAAATGAGGGTAGTATCGCGTAACAACTATTTCTGATAGTTTCTGCACTACAAAAGGGTTTGGCTCCTCAGCTTCTCAGGCATCGCAACCGACCCATTGTCTAGGTGAGAGAATGGTTACGTTAGGATGCCTCCAATGAGGTTGATGGTCGACCTTGTCGCCATCACTTATCTTAAGTGTATACTCAATCTTTCCACATGCGGCATCACTCGCATTCCCATTAGCAGAAAAATAAACATGTATTGCAATTAGGAAAAGCAGTATATATATTCGTCCTAAAGTCCTAGACCTTTTAAAGCTATGAATCCTATGTTCCTGACAGAAAATGGGTTCCCCGGCAGAAGCCCCAATCTGTGGTTTTCACACAAGAGAAGAGAAAAAAAAAGGTTAGAATGGTCCCACGGTGGGCGCCACTTTTCTGTAGCGAGCGATTTTGGACGCGGTTCTTAAGCGCTGTCGCTCTCTAGGTTAGTTTACTACAGGTCAATTCATTTTTTATCCTATTAAAGCTGATGAAGGAAGGGAAATAGATGTCTCCAATTAACCCTGCTTGCAAACTGAGGTTAAACTGCGGTCTGTTAGGTTACGGATGCGATCAATGTGGTGGGACCTTTCTTGTGTTATTTTGACAGAATGACAGGCTTCTGGCGGGGAACAAGGATTAGGATGTTAGGACTGATGCTTTTTGATAGATATGTGAGAGTATGGGATTTAGGGTTTTTGATTAGTGTGCTCGCTATGATTTTTCTTTCAATCTTATGCCTACGTATTCCCGTTTGCCGAAACAGGGAAATCAGAGCGTTCGTAGTTCCTCCTATTCTATGGGAGGAAATGGTTGTTTTGGTGTTTTGTTCAAAGCCCAAGACGTGAAGCGAAAGGTGGTTTGTATCTTGTTCAAAGCCCAAGATGTGAAGCGAAAGGTGATTTGTATCTTGTTCAAAGCCCAAGATGTGAATCTGAAAGCGTGTTGACTTTAGAGAGAATTTGTCATCTCTAAAGAGGGGGTTGTATGTCACAACTGTTTATAAAGGAGAATTACTTTAACCGGGATGTGTGAATCCAGCAATGCCATAATTTCCTTTATAGGGGATTTTAACCTGAAGGAGAAGATTTTAACTCAGTGTAGAGCAATGTTATCTTTCCTTATTAATTTCTCATGCTAAAAGAGGGTCAGTGGCATGCATATAGATGATCCAGAGGCTTGCCACTTACAGCGATTAGATGAAGGGGAAGGAGTTGTTGATGTTTGTGTAATGTGAACGAGGCACAGCTTTGATGCTAAAAGGTTGATTGGATCAACCAGTGGTTTTCTTATACAAAGCCTAAGAGGAGGCTAATATGTGTCTCGTACAAAGCCCGAGAGAGAGGCTAAAAGGTTTTGACTCAACGAGGGAATCTTTTGGTATCTCGTATAAAGCCTGAGATGGAGTCTATTTGACTCAACAAGAGAGTTTTTGTATCTCGTACGAAGCCCGAGATGGAGGCTATTTGGGTGATTGACTCAATGAGGGAGTCTCTGGTATCTCGTACGAAGCCCGAGATGGAGGCTAAAATTGTTAGCTCCGCTGGGGAGAATCATTGTACAAAGCCCAAGAGGAGGCATTGGTTACTGTTTCAGTTGAGTGACAGGTCCAGTATGCTGATTTAAAGAGAAAATCAGTTCTTATATGAGTAATGTTTGCACTCAGGGATTTTGATTCGAGGATCAGGGTTATTTCCTTGTCTTTGAGGAAACGGGAAATCCAAAGGGTATTGAGACTGTCCGAGTCTACGGGTTTCCTTCCTATTTAACGAAGGGGTCACTTGAGAATGTCTTTGAGACTCAAGGATATTAGACTGTCTGTGTCTAGAGTTTCATCTTTTGTACTATGCTTTGAGAAACAGTAGTAGACTCTTTGAAAGGACTGTTCTATGAAGATGACTAAGTTCTGTTCCTATACCTCTAGGAGGTCGTCGGGACAATTTGTACGAAGCCCAAGAGGAGGCTGGAAGCTTTTAAGAAGCCGACGGGTCCTTGTACTAAGCCCAAGAGGAGGCTATCATTCCCGGAGGAAGAGATCATTATACGAAGCCTAAGAGGAAGCTGTGAATACTTCTAAGAAGCCGAAGGGTCCTTGTATGAAGCCCAAGAGGAGGCGTGGTTGCTTTTAGGAAGCCTGTGGGTCCTTGTACGATGCCCAAGAGGAGGCCGATGCTTTTAAGAAACCCGTGGGTCCCCAATGTAATACCCCAAATTTTGACCACCTAGATTTCCCATCATTGTGAAAATCATCATCACAATATGGATGTACCTTTATGCTTCATCAGTCTCCCCAAAGATGGGTGAGCATCCACTACAATCAAAATTAGGGTTCCAAGCCCTCTCTGAGCTTTAGACAAAGGCTCAATCAAGAAAGGACTTGATCTTCAACTTGTCTAATCTCTTAAACATCCACAATGGATCAAAAAGGACTCCCACTTCAAGGATTAAGCACAAGGCTGCTCCCTTCTAGGTGGATCAAGTCTCAAGATCGACAGTGTCACCAAAATTGGGTTTTGGTCGACCAGGGCCTCCAGATGGAAATTTTCATCTGGGCACAAGGCAATGATCCAAAACATGACCTAATATACTTCATGGAACCTCATGAACCCATGCATCAAGTCAATTTTGCCTCAGGGGATGCATTCATCAAAAATTAGGAATTAGGGTTTCTTGACCTAATTCACCCCTAAGTTGACTTTTGGGACAAACCATGAGACAAGACCTCAAGAGATGATTTGAGGGTCTCTAATATACCATATTGATCCACTTGGAACAATGGATTGATCCAAGAAGCTTGAGCAACAAGTCTCAATTTCATCTGCACCACAATTAGGGTTTTAAGAGAAAAGTCAACTGTAACTTTGACTTTTGACCTGGACATGCTCCCAAACCCTAATACATGATTGAATATACCCTATGACACCCATGGAACATTTCCATCAAGTTTGATTTAGGTCAAAGACATGATTTCCTGAAGAATTGCACAGTTTGGAATTCATTTGATAAAAAGTCAACTGTGCACAAAAGTCAACTTTGACTTTTTGAGATTTTTCACCAAAATGGATTTTTAACCCTAAAATGATGTTAATGTATGATTTGAATCATCATTCATAAAAAAAAATCAAGAAAAGTGGGATAACTTGTAAAAGGGGTAACCATAAAACTTAGAAATTTTTCTAAGTTAAAAATAAAGTGGCAAAGGTACCAACTTTGGAGGACCATAACTCCTAAACCACAAGGCCATTTTTTCTCATCCAAAGATGGATTTGTAGCCCTCATTATCACCTACAAAAACTTCAACTACAAGTCATTCCAATTCATTAATGATTTTGAGTTATGGAGTGATCAAAGTGGCTTAAAAGTGAAAATGTCATTTTTTCCAACACTTAGTGAAATTTTCACTAAGTCAGATTTTGCCTCACTTTTTGCCAAATGTAGGGGGATTTTTCACTTGGAATCAAAAGAGATCAAAATCAAACTTGTTCAAACAGTTGTTGTATCATGTAAGAACTTTCCAAAATGGCCAAGAACATTGCCAAATTCAACCTACACCATGAGATACAACATTGTCAAGTTTCCTTGCTGAAATCTGTCAAAGCAAGGCAGAATTTGCATTTTGGCTCGATTTGCCAAAATCAGCCAATTTCAATTGCTCCAATCCACTTGGACACCTCAGAGGATTGAATCTAAAGGGGACAATCACTGAGGCAAGCCTCCAAGGTCCAAGGAACAAGGAATAGCATGTTGAACCTAGAGTTGCCAAAATAGGGACAAGACTTCAAATTTGGAATGAGGCATTCAATGGAACCATCAAGGTGGCATGGACTGAGCCATTCTAATCTGAAATCAGTCAAGACTTATCCAAGACCAAGGGGACCAAAGCTCTGTGCCCTAACCTCTAGTCAATGGCTAGAGGAGACTTGCATTTCCATTGGCCAACATTGAGGAAACCTACTTACCAGCTGCCATGCACTATTCCTTGCAAAACAAACTTGCTCTACTATAAATAGAGCTCAATTGTGGTCAGTTTGAGTACACCAAAGCCATCTAACAGATGCTTTCCTCAAAATCTCTTCTTTCACTCCAATTTTGCCTTCTAAGGCAAGTCACTATCGGGTTTTGAGTTTGAGAGCAATTCCAATCAAACCAATCACTCACACACCTCACATACATCACATATGAGCTGATCAAACACTCACATAACATCTGGAACATCAAAATCTCAAAATCACTTGCCATCCACACAAGTTTGAAGTGAAGTTGCAGCTGAGATGCCATAAACTGATCCAGTCCATTTCAATTCAATCCAAGTGTTCAAACATACTCCATATGGTGTAGGGAAGCTGTCCAGATCATCACAACTTGTCTGTAACACCTCCAACTCAAAATCACATCTGCTCTTGCTGTCACGACTTGGAGGTAAGCCTAAACTTGGTCATCTCTCAATCTATGCATATTTCCTCGCACAATAATTTGGCCATATGTTCATAATCATGCATGGAATGTTTTCCCTCAATTAATTGCATTGTTTGAATCGTGTATCAAAAATCCTAGCCTTCATGCAAAAATTAGGGTTCTTGAGGTCTCTTCGTGATTTCCTTTTGTATGTTTAATTTAAATGAAATTAAAGTACATAGACATGATCGTGAGGTTGAGGTGAGCATAATGATATGTGGATTGCATGATATGATTAAGTATTCATGGAGATTGGATAGAAAATGCAAATCTGAGAATTCAAGAACACGCGCGTGTTCTTCAGCCTGTTCTTGGCACCATTTTTAGAAATTTGAATATTTGAATTTTGTGATTTTGTTTAATTGATTCAAAAATTAATTTCTCTCTGAGTTTTAATGATTTTGAGTTGATTCTTTTTTTAATAATTCACAAAAATGTTAAAATATTTTATTTTATCAAAAAATCCCAAAAATATTATTTATTTCATATAATTGATATTTTTGCAAAGAATTAATATTTTAATTGTTTTTGACATTTTAAATATTTTTTCTAAATTGATTTTGCAACTTTTAATGCTTTCTAATTATTTTGTAGGTCAATACTTAATTTTTGAAGCATTAATCCAAGATCACAATTTGTTTTCCATGTGTTAAACAATTTTTGATCATTTTAATTGAATTTTTATTCAATTAAATACATTTTGAAAACAAATTAGGGTTTTGGATTAATTCAACCCTCATAAATCATTTTCAAAAATCTTTGGACCTCTTGAGAGAGTGTAAGACCCATCCCCCCCTTGTACAAAAACTTTTGGGGCCTCACTCATTGTATAAGTCCCTCTGTACAAGTAAACGGCGCGATCGTCGCCCGTTTAAAAATAAAAACCATCTGGGCCTCTCCTTGAGCTATAAGACCCATTCAAAACACTTTGGGCCTCTATTAGAGTGTAAGACCCAATCCCCCTTTTAACCAAAACATTTTGGGCCTCACTTATTGTATAAGTCCCTTTGCGTTAAAAGAAAACCTCGGCGCGATCGCCATTTTTAAACGAAAAATCATTTGGGCCTACCCTCGTGTTATAAGCCCCACTCTTTTCTTTAAACCTTTTTGGGCCTCTTGAGAGAGTGTAAGACCCATCCCTTTGTACAAAAAACCATTTTTGGGCCTCAGTCACTTGTATAAGTCCCGCTGTACAAAGTCAAACAGTGCGCTCACTGATAAAACCCTGGGCCTCTCCTTGAGCTGTAAGCCCTAAATCTTTCTTTTTCAAAGCACTTTCTCCTTTGATTTTGAATATACTGTTGTTTTCAATCTTTCTTTGTTGAACAACTAACCAAACAGCATGGAAGCACTCCAACCGAGTAAGTGGTTATCGCTTTCATTTACTGCTTTCATATTATAAACTGTATTGTGGGGCTGCTCACTGTAAGTCTCCTTTCATAAACTCATATCTACTGTGTAATAATAGTATAGATATTTCGAGTTTCCCCGGCAACTACGTCTAGAACTAGGTGACGCCGTTTCGTTTATTCATAGAAATAGACGCCTAGATCCCCAATAGGAGCACCAGATACAGTCTTCTCTTCGGCTGTCCTCCTTAGGAATCGTCAAGAAGCTCTACTCCCCAAGATGAATGTATTCTCCGTGAATGGCATCTTTGAGTTTCTTCCAAATTCTCGAACTTTCCTGACTTGATTTATTCCTTGTGGATAGCTTGCCTTGAATGTCTCGGGGTTTGGGTACCCACTACGGTCATAATCTTGGACCTTAACTAAGGAACCCTCTTCAAAAGCTAAAAGTCGCTGGATAGTAAACCTCGCACGTTTACCAGTGGTTTTTATCTTTAAAAGAGTTATCTCTCCTAATGGAAAGGAGATGATAGACCCACGGGCTTCTTAAAAGCATCGGCCTCCTCTTGGGCATTATTCAAGGACTCTACGGCTTCTTAGAAGTATTCACAGCCTCCTCTTAGGCTTCGTATAATGATCTCTTCCTTCGGGAATGATAGCCTCCTCTTGGGCTTCGTACAAGGACCCGTCGGCTTCTTAAAAGTTTCCAGCCTCCTCTTGGGCTTCGTACAAATTGTCCCGACGACCTCCTAGAGGTATAGGAACAGAACCTAGTCATCCTCATAGAACAGTCCTTTCATAGAGTCTACTACTGTTTCTCAAAGCATAGTACAAAAAAAAAACTCTAGACTTGGACAGTCTAACTTCCTTGAGTCTCAAATACATTCTCAAGTGACCCCCTTCGTTAAATAGGAAGGAAACCCGCAGACTCGGACAGTCTCAATACCCTTTGGATTTCCCGTTTCCTCAAAGAGAAGGAAATATCCCTGATCCTCAGATCAAATCCCTGAGTACAGTGTTGCTCATATAAGAACTGATTTTCTCTTTTAAAATCAGTATATTGGATCTGTCACTCAACTGAAACAAACCTTTAGTCTCCATCTCGGGCTTCGTACGAGATACAAAAACACTCTCTTGTTGAGTATCAAAAACTCTCTTGTTGAGTCAAACTTTTAGCCTCTATCTCGGGCTTTGTACGAGACACATAAGAGACTCCCTCGTTGACTCAATCCCCCTTTCGCCTCCATCTCGGGCTTTGTACGAGATACAAAAAGGTTCTTATTGAGCCAAACAAACAATAGCCTCCATCTCGGGCTTTATACGAGATACCAAAAGACTCCATCGTCGGGTCAAAAACTTTTAGCCTCTCTCTCGGGCTTTGTACGAGACACAAAATAGCCTCCTCTTAGGCTTTGTATAATGATTTTCCTTGCGGAAATTAGCCTCCTCTTAGGCTTTGTATAAGAAAACCACTGGTTGATCCAATCAACCTTTTAGCATCAAAGCTGCGCCTCGTTCACAGTACACAAAAATCAACAACTCCTTTCCTTTCATCTAATCGCTGTAAGCGGCAAGCCTCTGGATCATCTATATCCATGCCACTGTCCCTCTTTTAGCATGAAAAATTCCTAAGGAAAGATGGCATTGCTCTACACTGAGTTAAAGTCTTCTCCTTCAGGTTAAAACCCTTTCTTCGGAAATTATGGCATTGCTTGGATCCGCGTATCCCAGTTAAAGTAATTCTCCTTCTCCCTTCTTTAGAGATGACAAATTCTCTCTAAAGCCGAGGTCTTTCAGCTTCACGTCTTGGGCTTTGAACAAGACACAAATAGACCTTTTAGCTTCACATTTTGGGCTTTGAACAAGATACAAACAACCTTTTCGCTTCACGTCTTGGGCTTTGAACAAGACACCAAAAACCAATTTCCTCCCATAGAATAGGAGGAACTACGAACGCTCTGATTTCCCTGTTTCGGTAAACGGGAATACGTAGGCATAAGATCGAAAGAAAAGATCTTAGCGAGCACAATCAACAAAAAACCCAAATCTCCATCAATTAAAAACAGTATTTCAAAAGCACCAGTCCTAACATCCTAATCCTTGTTCCCCGCTAGAAAGTCCTAGAAAGAAAGAAAACCGTATTGGCGAAAATACAAATAACCAGTACAAAGGCCCCCCACATTGATAGCATCCGTAACCTAACAGACCGCTGTTTAAACTCAGTATGCAAGCAGGGTTAATTGGAGACATCTATTTCCCTTCCTTATACAGCTCACAATAGGATAAAAAATGAATCGACCTGTAGTTTTAAGCTCAACCGCAGAGAGCGACCAACACTTAAGAACCGCGTCCAAAATCGCTCGCTACAGAAAAGTGGCGCCCACCGTGGGGCCGATTCCTTTCTTTCTACTTCTCTTGTGTGAAAAATTACACAAATGGCGACTCTGCTGGGGAGTCTCCTTTTCTGCCTTAGGGCATCATCCCCGTTTTCTACGGAAAATAGGAACTCTACCGAAGAGAAAGATTGACCTATGCTGGTCCATCTCTTAGGCAGAGAACCACAGATTGGGGCTTCCGCCGGGGAACCCATTTCTGTCAGGAACTTAAGAATCGTAGCTTTATAAGTCTAGGATGATTAGGACAAATATATATACTGCTTTTCCTAATTGCTATACGTGTTTATTTTTCTGCTACTGGGAATGCGTGTGATGCCGCATGTGGTGAGATTGAGTATACACTTAAGAAAAGCCAACCTTTTTCGTAGTGCGGAAGCTATCGGAAATAGCTGTTACGCGATACTATCCTCATTTGAGGCTGGTGATCTATTCTCGGTGAATGGCACTTACTCTAAGATTGCACACAACTCGCTGGCGATCCGCTTGTTGTCTGCCTTCCTGGGAGGAGCTAATGATAATGAGTACAGGTACAAAAATCACCCTAGTATAAACCTTTGGGGATGGGTAGAGCCTTGACTTCATGACAACGACCCTTTGACCCCATGTTTTTTCTATGTTTTTGTGTGCTGCATTCATGCATTCATTTAATAAAACATTAAAACATTCAAAAAACTTTCTGTTCTAGTATCTCTGTTTTTCAAATTAAACTAAGTCTGTGATTGCAAATATCAGAGAAAAAGATTACGTTAATGGATTTCGGTAGAAGGAGAACTCGCCAGTATACCTTCAAGGTTCCAAAGCTAGAGGATTTGAGAAGGTTAGCAAGGATGATCGCTAACCCTGAGGCTTTTAGAGCCAAGCACGGCGGTTTGCTACCACTGTTAAGAGGCCATGTGATTGAGGGGATCATGGATGCGCTCATTCAGTTCTACGATCCGGTTTATCACTGTTTCACATTCCCGGATTACCAGCTATCACCAACGCTGGAGGAGTATTCTCATCTGAATGATTTACATATCACTGATCGAGCTCCATTTTCTGGACTGGAAGAAATTCCAAAGAATCAGACTATTGCAAGAGCAATTCATTTGGACGAGTCTGAGGTCAGGACTCACATGACCACTAAGGGTGGCATCCAAGGTTTGCCAGCCCAGTTCTTGACAAAGAAAGCTCTGTACTTCGCTAGTATAGGGAACGAGACTGCTTTTGAAAGCATCTTTGTCTTGCTCACCTACGGGTTATTTTTGTTTCCCAACATCAATAACTTCGTCAATATCAACGCTATTAAGGTTTTTCTCATTGGAAACCCTGTGCCGACTTTGCTCGCAGATGCGTATCATTCTGTACACTTGGGAAATTTGTACAGTGGAGGGGAGATCACATGCTGTGTACCTCTACTTTATAAATGGTTTATCTCTCACTTGCCCAAGTCTGCTGCTTTTTGGGATTGCAAGAGTGTCTTACGTTGGTCGCAGAAGATCATGTCTCTCACCAATTCCGATATAGATTGGTGTAATAGGATTTATGAGGGAATCAGAATCATTGACCGTTGTGGAAACTTCCCCAGCGTACCCCTCATAGGAACTAAAGGAGGAATCAACTATCATCCGATATTGGTTCTTTGTCAATTTGGATACCCGATGAGACACATCCCACTAGGTGTTCATCTGGAGGGTCTTTTCTTCAAAGAAGGAGAAAGTGACAGAGCACTAAAGATGGAAATAGTGCAAGCTTGGAAACATGTTCATAAGAAAGGACGAGAGTCTCTGGGAAAACCAAATTGTGTCTCGGTGGAGCCTTATCTCCATTGGGTACAAACTAGAGCTCTCAAGCTAAAAATACCTTATCCTCGTTACGGAATTCTTCCGCCGAGGGAATCTGTCATGTACTTCATGACGGAAATTGAAAAGCTTCAGGTTACTCTCAACAAAGTTCAACAGGAAAGAAAATCTTGGAAGAATAAGTACCACACCCTCGATGTAGAGTGTATCCAAATACAGCAACTACTAAAAGAGAAAGATGCTCTGATTGAAATTTTGGAGCAGCATGCTGTAGAGAATCAAGATGACCAAAGGAATTTGCTCACTCCTTTCACTTGGCAAAGGAATAACAACCCGACAACGGCCCAAGCGCCCCGGTCAAAGAAAAGGAAGATACCAGAATCAGCACCCGACTTCTCCTCAGAGAGGACTCGGGACCCATTAGCTTAGGTTTCTGTTTCTGCACCTTGAAATCTACTGTATTTCCATTTCTGTAATCCTTTGGAATTCAATAAAAAGGGGTTTTCCCACTGTTTGATATTTGCAATCTAATTGTCGAAGTTTATTTTGATTAAACCAAAAAACAACAATTAATATAATCATTGCATTCATCATTCTCACATCGCGTATTCTTCTTCCCTACGAATCTCACGTTTGTGTCTCGATTCTAAAGTCAAACTGTCTCATTCGTATAATACTCGGGCCAATCGTCAGAAAAAGATGGATGATCTTGAGGAAGAAAACAGAGAGTTGAAAGAAGAGATCGACGCTCTGAGAGAGGATATGAGAAAGCTTCGTAACGACATGCAACCCATGGCAGAAGCTCAGCTACAAAGAACTGTGATCTCAGAGATCACCTCAATGCCCATCATAGAAAAGTATGATCCTAGGTATCAGATGCCGAAAGATCGTCCTTGGGGCATGCCTGTTAACTATATCCCGGAAGGATATGTTCCGCCGATCACTGAAGATCAGGGAATCGCAACAGAAGCCGCTGGGCCTGAAGGTTACAAACTTCGGGAAAGCAAAGATGCCAGGGGCATACTGAAGACTCCTGAAGGTTACAAATTTCGGGAGGCACCAAGACTTACTGGGTACCACCCCCTGTGGTGCACACTGTCCCGGAAGGACAGACTCCACAGACACCTTTTGGTAAGAAGGAAACTATGTTTGACAGAATGGAGGAATTCCAGGAACAGTTCTTGGAAATGCAGAAAGAGCTGCAAGCCATTCGCGGTCAGGATTTATTTGGAAAGGACGCCGCAGACCTCTGCTTGGTCCCAAATGTGAAAGTCCCGCACAAGTTCCAAGTGCCCGACTTTGAAAAGTACAAGGGTAACTCTTGCCCTCAGAGCCATCTGGTGATGTACGCTCGGCGGATGTCAGCTCAGACGGAGAATCAGGACCTGCTGATTCACTACTTCCAGGATAGTTTAACCGGTGCCGCACTCAAATGGTACATGGGTTTAAACTGTACTACGATCAGTACATTCAGAGATCTTGGTACTGCCTTCGTCCAACAATACAAATACAATTTGGACATGGCACCCGACAGAGATCAACTCAGATCGATGTCGCAAAAGGAAAAGGAAACCTTTAAGGAGTATGCTCAAAGGTGGCGTGAAATTGCCGCTCAAATTTGTCCACCTCTTGAGGAAAAAGAGATGACAATGATCTTCTTAAAGACCTTGAGCTCATTTTACTACGGCCGAATGGTCGCCAGTGCACCCAGTGATTTCACCGAAATGGTCGGCATGGGTGTACGTCTTGAGGAAGCCGTCCGAGAAGGGCGTTTGGTAAAAGACACTGGATCAACGAGCGGTACTAAAAAATACGTTAGTGCTCTCCCTAAGAAAAAAGAGCAAGATATTAGGAATATCTCTCTCGGAAAGCAAAGGCGACGTTACCAGCCAGTAGCAGCTGTTACTCCTGCTATCGGCCCCGCGCCTGTTCCTATGTATCAACCTCAGGTTGCGCAGAGCTAACCTGACCAACAAAGGATACAACAGCCTCTTCAGCAGGCTCATCCTCCATATAACAATAACCGTACAACACGGTCACCAGGATTTGATCCTATACCCATAACGTATGCAGAGCTGTTTCCGTTGCTGCTGGCTAAGGGGCACATTCAGACTAAGTCTCCCCTTTCAGTTCTGAAAAATCTGCCTGTTTGGTTTAAAGCGGATCAAACATGCCCTTATCATCAAGGAGGTTCAGGGCATAACATTGAGACTTGCCTCAATTTCAAATCCGACGTGCAAAAGCTTGTTAGGAGCGGGCTCTTATCTTTCAAAGATACGAATCCTAATGTTCTTACGAACCCGCTGCCTCAACACGAGAAAGCTGCAGTCAATCTGATTGAGAAAGAGACTAACGATGTCTATCAAATTCATGATGTACTCTTATTGGGGACCAATCTGGTCAAGATGCATTATAGACAGAGTGGATATGGCCATGTGCCACCTCATAATTATCACCAGTGTGATATCTGCTCTAAAGATAACCAAGGATGTTCGGTAGTGCAAGCAGCTCTACAGAAACAAATGGATCTTGGATGGATCCAAGAGCACCGAGTTCGTGGAGTTAACATGGTTTACACGAATTCCAATGTCATTCAAAACCACGAAATCCGTGCGATGAATGTCAACTTGGTGGCGATGCACTCAAGACAAAGCTAGTATCATAATCTGCCGCGGTACAATTACAGTTCCTGTCTGATTTGCTCGGTAAACAAACAGGGATGCTCTTTCATACAAGAGGCCCTCCAACGTCAGATGGATCTTGGATGGATCCAAGACTACCATGATAGGAACTCCTATCAAATCAACATGGTTCAGATCTCTGATATCCGCGTAATGAATACCAACCTGGTAGAGTTACATGCTGAGCAGGTCCGACTCGGATTCTTAATATCACATGATTACCAAAGCTGTAAAGCGAGTTGCGAAAACAATCGAGGTTGTACCCTTGTCCAGGAGGCACTTTAGCACTTGTTAAATCACTGGTGGATGCCAATCTATATGGACGAAAATACTCAGCAGATTAGTATCAATAACAGGAATCCTACTCGTCATCAAAGTCAGGATGTCCGATCAATGGAAGGTAACCTAGTGAGGTTACATTGTATTCAAAGTGGGCGTGGCCAAGTGCCACCACACAACTATGACAGTTGTAGCGTCTGTTCGGAAAGTAACCAAGGGTGTTACTTTGTGAGAGCAGCTCTTCAGGGTCAGGTTGATCATGGAGAAATTCGTCCATATCCAGGTTCAGGACCCATCATTTGGTCGCCGAACTACCTTGCCGATCAGGTTGAGGATGTTGTCACAATCTCTGGTCATCATAGGACCAGGGATGTTTTTGCCATCATCCCTCTACTTGACGAATCTAGAGTTCCCAACCAGGAACAGATCAAGGTTACGTATGATGGTCAGAAAAATCAGAAAGTCCCCATAGTCATCTATCTACCGGGGCCACTACCGTATGAATCAGCTAAGGCAATCCCTTACAAATACGGTGCAATAATAATCGAGAATGGAAAGGAAATTCCATTACCCTCCGTCGTGAATATTGCAGACATCAGTCGTGTAACCCGGAGCGGTCGAATCTTCAACCGAGGGGTTGGGGAATCCAACAAAGAAAAGGAACTTCAGGCGGAAATTCCTGATCCACCAGTCAGTCAATCTGGTAATCCCGACTTTTCAAAAGACAAAGATGAGATGCTAAAGCTCATCCAAAGGAGTGAATATAACATTGTTGATCAACTGTTACAGACTCCTTCAAAGATCTCAGTATTATCACTGTTACTCAGTTCAGAAGCACACAGAGAGGCTCTACAGAAAGTCTTGGAGCAAGCCTTTGTGGAACAGGATGTAACAATCAGACAGTTCGATAACATTGTCTCTAACATCACTTCCTGCAATAATTTGGGATTTAGTGATGAGGAATTACCTGAAGAGGGTCGTCGTCATAACATGGCGCTCAACATTACAGTCAACTGCCAGGACGATGCTTTAGCCAACGTACTGGTAGACACAGGGTCAGCCCTAAATGTTATGCCGAAGTCCACCTTGATGCAATTATTATTTAAGGGCCCTCCGATGAGAGTCAGCGAGGTCGTCGTCAAAGCATTCGACGGATCCAGAAAAACAGTTATCAGCGAAGTTGATCTTCCCATAACTATTGGTCCTCACACTTTCTAAATCATTTTCCAGGTCAAGTACATCCGGGCAACATACAATTGTTTATTAGGAAGACCTTGGATACATCAGGTTGGAGCGGTTACTTCAACCCTCCACCAAAAGCTAAAGTTCGTCAAGAATGATCAACTTGTCACGGTTTGTGGGGAACAGGCCTTGCTTGTAAGCAACTTATCATCATCTACTTGTGTGGAACCCGAGGAGGTTATTGGGACTCTGTTCCAAGCACTATCGGTGAGCAAGGACAATCAATCCGAAGAAGGAACTTCAATTTCTTCATACAAAGATGCTATCAAAGCGGTCGAGAGTACCAATACAAAAGGATGGGGATGGCTTGTCATTCCTATTGGCAATAAAACAAAGAAGGGTCTTGGTTTTTGTAATACCCCAAATTTTGACCACTTAGATTTCTCATCATTGTGAAAATCATCATCACAATATGGATGAACCATCATGCTTCATCAGTCTCCCCAAAGATGGGTGAGCATCCAATACAATCAAAATTAGGGTTTCAAGCCCTCTCTGAGTGCTTAGACAAAGGATCAATCAAGAAATGACATGATCTTCAACTTGTCTAATCTCTTAAACATCCACAATGGATCAAAAAGGACTCCCACTTCAAGGATTAAGCACAAGGCTGCTCCCTTCTAGGTGGATCAAGTCTCAAGATCGACAGTGTCACCAAATTAGGGTTTTGGTCGACCAGGGCCTCCAGATGGAAATTTTCATCTGGGCACAAGGCAATGATCCAAAACATGGCCTAATATGCTTCATGGAACCTCATGAACCCATGCATCAAGTCAATTTTGCCTCAGAGGATGCATTCATCAAAAATCAGGAATTAGGGTTTCTTGACCTAATTCACCCCTAAGTTGACTTTTGGGACAAACCATGAGCCAAGACCTCAAGAGATGATTTGAGGGTCTCTAATACACCATATTGATCCATTTGGAACAATGGATTGATCCAGGAAGCTTGAACAACAAGTCTCATTTTCATCTGCACCACAATTAGGGTTTTAAGGGAAAAGTCAACTGTAACTTTGACTTTTGACCAAGACATGCTCCCAAACCCTAATACATGATTGAATATACCCTATGACACCCATGGAACATGTCCATCAAGTTTGATTTAGGTCAAGGACATGATTTCCTGAAGAATTTCACAGTTTGGAATTCATCTGATAAAAAGTCAACTGTGCACAAAAGTCAACTTTGACTTTTTGAGATTTTTCACCAAAATGGATTTTTAACCCTAAAATGATGTTAATGTATGATTTGAATCATCATTCATCAAGAAAAATCAAGAAAAGTGAGATAACTTGTAAAAGGGGTAACCATAAAACTTAGAAATTTTTCTAAGTTAAAAATAAAGTGGAAAAGGTACCAACTTTGGAGGACCATAACTCCTAAACCACAAGGCCATTTTTTCTCATCGAAAGATGGATTTGTAGCCCTCATTATCACCTACAAAAACTTCAACTACAAGTCATTCCAATTCATTAAGGATTTTGAGTTATGGAGTGATCAAAGTGGCTGAAAAGTGAAAATGTCACTTTTTCCAACACTTAGTGAAATTTTCACTAAGTCAGAATTTGCCTTCACTTTTTGCCAAATGTAGAGGGATTTTTCACTTGGAATCAAAAGAGATCAAAACCAAACTTGTTCAAACAGTTGTTGTATCATGTAAGAGCTTTCCAAAATGGCCAAGAACATTGCCAAATTCAACCTACACCATGAGATACAACATTGGCAAGTTGCCTTGCTGAAATCTGTCAAGGCAAGACAGAATTTGCACTTTGGCTCGATTTGCCAAAATCAGCCAATTTCAATTGCTCCAATCCACTTGGACACCTCAGAGGATTGAATCCAAAGGGGACAATCACTGAGCCAAGCCTCCAAGGTCCAAGGAACAAGGAATAACATGTTGAACCTAGAGTTGCCAAAATAGGGACAAGACTTCAAATTTGGAATGAGGCATTCAATGGAACCATCAAGGTGGCATGGACTGAGCCATTCTCATCTGAAATCAGTCAAGACTTATCCAAGACCAAGGGGACCAAAGCTCTGTGCCCTAACCTCTAGTCAATGGCTAGAGGGGACTTTCATTTCCATTGGCCAACATTGAGGAAACCTACTTACCAGCTGCCATGCACTATTCCTTGCAAAACAAACTTGCTCTACTATAAATAGAGCTCAATTGTGGTCAGTTTGAGTACACCAAAGCCATCTAACATATGCTTTCATCAAAATCTCTTTCTCTTGGCAAAAATGCCTTTCTTAGCAAGGTAGCTATCGGGTTTTGAGTTTGATAGCAATTCTGCACAAACCAATCACTCACACACCTCACATACATCACATATGAGCTGATCAAACACTCACATAACTTCTGAAACATCAATTTCACAAAATCACTTGCCATCCACACAAGTTTGAAGTGAAGTTGCAGCTGAGATGCCATAAACTGATCCAGTCCATTTCAATTCAATCCAAGTGTTCAAACATACTCCATATGGTGTAGGGAAGCTGTCCAGATCATCACAACTTGTCTGTAACACCTCCAACGCAAAAATCACATATGCTCTTGCTGTCACGACTTGGAGGTAAGCCTAAACTTGGTCATCTCTCAATCTATGCATATTTCTTCGCACAATAATTTGGCCATATGTTCATAATCATGCATGGAATGTTTTCCCTCAATTAATTGCATTGTTTGAATCGTGTATCAAAAATCCTAGCCTTCATGCAGAAATTAGGGTTCTTGAGGTTTCTTCGTGATTTCTTGTTGTATGTTTAATTTAAATGAAATTAAAGTACATAGACATGATCGTGAGGTTGAGACGAGCATAATGATATGTGGATTGCATGATATGATTACGTATTCATGGAGATTGGATAGAAAACGCAAATCTGAGAAACCAAGAACACGCGCGTGTTCTTCAGCTTGTTCTTGGCGCCTTTTTTTCAAATTCAAATATTTGAATTTTGTGATTTTGTTTAATTGATTCAAAAATTAATTTCTCTCTGAGTTTTAATGATTTTGAGTTGATTCTTTTTCTAATAATTCACAAAAATGTTAAAATATTTTATTTTATCAAAAAATTCCAAAAATATTATTTATTTCATATAATTGATATTTTTGTAAAGAATTAATATTTTGATTGTTTTTGGCATTTTAAATATTTTTTCTACATTGATTTTGCAACTTTTAATGCTTTCTAATTATTTTGTAGGTCAATACTTAATTTTTGAAGCATTAATCCAAGATCACAATTTGTTTTCCATGTGTTAAACAATTTTTGATCATTTTAATTGAATTTTTATTCAATTAAATACATTTTGAAAACAAATTAGGGTTTTGGATTAATTCAACCCTCATAAATCATTTTCAAAACACTTTGGGCCTCTATTAGAGTGTAAGACCCAATCCTTTTTTTGACCAAATCATCTTTGGGCCACACTTATTGTATAAGTCCAGATACCGTCAAAAAACAAACGGCGCGATCGTCCCCTTTTCAAAAATCATCTGGGCCTACCCTCGAGTAGTAAGACCCATTTATTTTTCTTTAAACCTTTTTGGGCCTCTTGAGAGAGTGTAAGACCCATCCCCCCTTGTACAAAAACTTTTTGGGCCTCACTCATTGTATAAGTCCCTCTGTACAAGTAAACGGCGCGATCGTCGCCCGTTTAAAAAATAAAAACCATCTGGGCCTACCCTCGAGTAGTAAGACCCATCTCTTTTCTTTAAACCTTTTTGGGCCTCTTGAGAGAGTGTAAGACCCATCCCTTTGTACAGAAAACCATTTTGGGCCCCAGTCACTTGTATAAGTCCCGCTATACAAATTCAAACAGTGCGCTCACTGATAAAACCCTGGGCCTCTCCTTGAGCTGTAAGCCCCAGATCTTTCTTTTTCAAAGCACTTTCTCCTTTGATTTTGAATATACTGTTGTTTTTAATCTTTCTTTGTTGAACAACTAACCAAACAGCATGGAAGCACTATAACCGAGTAAGTGGTTATCGCTTTCATTTACTGCTTTCATATTATAAACTGTATTGTGGGGCTGCTCACTGTAAGTCTCCTTTCATAAACTCATATCTACTGTGTAATAATAGTATAGATATTTTGAGTTTCCCCGGCAACTACGTCTAGAACTAGGTGACGCCGTTTCACTTATTCGTAGAAATAGACGCCTAGATCCCCAATAGGAGCACCAGATACAGTCTTCTCTTCGGCTGTCCTCCTTAGGAATCGTCAAGAAGCTCTACTCCCCAAGATGAATGTATTCTCCGCGAATGGCATCTTTGAGTTTCTTCCCAATTCTCGAACTTTCCTGACTTGATCTATTCCTTGTGGATAGCTTGCCTTGAATGTCTCAGGGTTTGGGTACCCACTACGGTCATAATCCTGGACCTTAACTAAGGAACCCTCTTTAAAAGCTAAAAGTCACTGGATAGTAAACCTCGCACGTTTACTAGTGGTTTTCATCTTTAAAAGAGTTATCTCTCCAAATGGAAAGGAGATGATAGACCCACGGGCTTCTTAAAAGCATCGGCCTCCTCTTGGGCATTATACAAGGACCCGTCGGCTTCTTAGAAGTATTCACAGCCTCCTCTTAGGCTTCGTATAATGATCTCTTCCTTCGGGAATGATAGCCTTCTCTTGGGCTTCGTACAAGAACCCGTCGGCTTCTTAAAAGTTTCCATCCTCCTCTTGGGCTTCGTACAAATTGTCCCGACGACCTCCTAGAGGTATAGGAACAGAACCTAGTCATCCTCATAGAACAGTCCTTTCATAGAGTCTACTACTGTTTCTCAAAGCATAGTACAAAAGATAAAACTCTAGACACGGACAGTCTAACTTCCTTGAGTCTCAAAGACATTCTCAAGCACCCTTCGTTAAATAGGAAGGAAACCCGCAGACTCGGATAGTCTCAATACCCTTTGGATTTCCCGTTTCCTCAAAGAGAAGGAAATATCCCTGATCCTCAAATTAAATCCCTGGGTACAGTGTTACTCATATAAGAACTAATTTTCTCTTTTAAATCAGTATATTGGATCTGTCACTCAACTGAAACAGTTACAATAGCCTCCATCTCGGGCTTCGTACGAGATACCAAAATTCTCCCCAGTGGAGTCAAAATAACCTTTTTGCCTCTCTCTCGGGCTTTGTACGAGATACAAAAACACTCTCTTACCGAGTATAAAAGATTCCCCTGTAGAGTCAAACCCTTTTAGCCTCTCTCTCAGGCTCTGTATGAGACACAAAAGATTCCCTCGTTGAGGCAGTCACCCCTTTTTGCCTCCATCTCGGGCCTCGTACGAGATACAAATTCCTTAAGCAAGAGTCGAACTCTTTTAGCCTCCTCTTAGGCTTTGTATAATGACATGCCCCACTGGGTCAAAAACTTTTAGCCTCTCTCTCGGGCTTTGTACGAGACACAAAATAGCCTCCTCTTAGGCTTTGTATAATGATTTTCCTAGCGGAAATTAGCCTCCTCTTAGGTTTTGTATAAGAAAACCACTGGTTGATCCAATCAACCTTTTAGCATCAAAGTTGTGCCTCGTTCACAGTACACAAACATCAACAACTCCTTTCCTTTCATCTAATCGCTGTAAGTGGCAAGCCTCTGGATCATCTACATCCATGCCACTGTCCCTCTTTAGCATGAGAAATTCCTAAGGAAAGATGGCATTGCTCTACACTGAGTTAAAGTCTTCTCCTTCAGGTTAAAACCCTTTCTTCGGAAATTATGGCATTGCTCGGATCCGCGTATCCCAGTTAAATTAATTCTCCTTCTCCCCGCTTTAGAGATGACAAATTCTCTCTAAAGTCGAGGTCTTTTAGCTTCACGTCTTGGGCTTTGAACAAGACACAAATAGACCTTTTAGCTTCACATCTTGGGCTTTGAACAAGATACAAATCACCTTTCGCTTCACGTCTTGGGCTTTGAACAAGACACCAAAAACACCCATTTCCTCCCATAAAATAGGAGGAACTACGAACGCTCTGATTTCCCTGTTTCGGTAAACGGGAATACGTAGGCATAAGATTGAAAGAAAAGATCTTAGCAAGGACAATCAACAAAAAATCCAAATCCCATATCTCCATCAATCAAAAGCAGTATTTCAAAAGCATCAGTCCTAACATCCTAATCCTTGTTCCCCACCAGAAACCTTTTGCCCAAGCCCTAAAAAGAGAGAACCTGTATTGGCGAAATACGAATAACCAGTACAAAAGCCCCCCCACATTGATAGCATCCGTAACCTAACAGACCGCTGTTTAAACTCAGTATGCAAAGCAGGGTTAATTGGAGACATCTATTTCCCTTCCGTATTCAGCTCACAATAGGATAAAAAATGAATCGACCTGTAGTTTTAAGCTCAACCGCAGAGAGCGACCAGCGCTTAAGAACCGCGTCCAAAATCGCTCGCTACAGAAAAGTGGCGCCCACCGTGGGGCACGTTCAAAGTTAGATCTAGGCACGGTAGTCCCCATTTTTCATAGAAAAGTGGCGCCCACCGTGGGGCTCGTTCAAAGTTAGATCTAGGCACGGTCGTCCCCATTTTTCACAGAAAAGTAGCGCCCACCGTGGGGCCCTTGTTTTTCTTTCTGTCTGTTTTCCTTGTAAAATGGCGACTCTGCTGGGGAGTCTCCTTTTCTGCCTTAGGGCATCATCCCCGTTTTCTACGGAAAATGGGAACTCTACCGAAGAGAAAGATTGACCTATGCTGGTCCATCTCTTAGGCAGGGAACCACAGATTGGGGCTTCCGCCGGGGAACCCATTTCTGTCAGGAACTTAAGAATCGTAGCTTTATAAGTCTAGGATGATTAGGACAAATATATATACTGCTTTTCCTAATTGCTATACGTGTTTATTTTTCTGCTACTGGGAATGCGTGTGATGCCGCATGTGGTGAGATTGAGTATACACTTAAGAAAAGCCAACCTTTTTCGTAGTGCGGAAGCTATCGGAAATAGTTGTTACGCGATACTACCCTCATTTGAGGCTGGTGATCTATTCTCGGTGAATGGCACTTACTCTAAGATTGCACACAACTCGTTGGCGATCCGCTTGTTGTTTTACTTTCCTGGGAGGAGCTGATGATAATGAGTACAGGTACAAAAATCACCCTAGTATAAACCTTTGGGGATGGGTAGAGCCTTGACTTCATTACAACGACCCTTTGACCCCATTTTTTTTCTATGTTTTTGTGTGCTGCATTCATGCATCCATTTAATAAAACATTAAAACATTCAAAAAACTTTCTCTTCTAGTCTCTCTGTTTTTCAAATTAAACTAAGACTGTGATTGCAAATACCGAAGAAAAAGATTGCATTAATGGATTTCGGTAGAAGGAGAACTCACCAGTATACCTTCAAGGTTCCAAAACTAGGGGATTTGAGAAAGTTAGCGAGGATGATCGTTAACCCAGAGGCTTTCAGAGCCAAGCACGGTGGTTTGCTACCACTATTAAGAGTCCATGTGATTAAGGGGATCATGGACGCGCTCATTCAATTCTACGATCCGGTTTATCATTGTTTCACATTCCCGGATTACCAGCTATCACCAACGCTGGAGGAGTATTCTCATTTGACTGATTTACATATCACTGATCGAGCTCCATTTTCTGGACTGGAAGAAATTCCAAAGAATCAGACTATTGCAATAGCAATTCATTTGGATGAGTCTGAGGTCAAGACTCACATGATTACTAAGGGTGGCATCCAAGGTTTGCCAGCCCAGTTCTTGACAAAAAAGGCTCTATACTTCGCTAGTATAGGGAACGGGACTGCTTTTGAAAGCATCTTTGTTTTGCTCACCTACGGTTTATTTTTGTTTCCCAACATCAATAACTTCGTCGATATCAACGCTATTAAGGTTTTTCTCCTTGGAAATCCTGTGCCGACTTTGCTCGCAGATGCGTATCATTCTGTACACTTGGGAAATTTGTACCGCGGAGGGGAGATCACATGCTGTGTACCTTTGCTTTACAAATGGTTTATCTCTCACTTGCCCAAGTCTGCCAGTTTTTGGGATTGCAAGAGTGTCTTACGTTGGTCACAGAAGATCATGTCTCTCACCAATTCCGATATAGATTGGTGTAATAGGATTTATGAGGGAATCAGAATCATTGACCGTTGTGGAAACTTCCCCAGCGTACCCCTCATAGGAACTAAAGGAGGAATCAACTATCATCCGATATTAGTTCTTCGTCAATTTGGATACCCGATGAGACACATCCCACTGGGTGTTCATCTGGAAGGTCTTTTCTTCAAAGAAGGAGAAAGTGACAGAGCACTAAAGATGGAAATAGTGCAAGCTTGGAAACATGTTCATAAGAAAGGACGAGAGTCTCTGGGAAAACCGGATTGTGTCTCGGTGGAGCCTTATCTCCATTGGGTACAAACTAGAGCTCTCAAGCTAAAGATGCCTTATCCTCGTTACGGAATTCTTCCGCCGAGGGAAACTGTCATGTACTTCATGACGGAAACTGAAAGGCTTCAGGTTACTCTCAACAAATTTCAAAAGGAAAGAAGGTCTTGGAAGAACAAGTACCGCACCCTCGACGTAGAGTGTATCCAAATACAGCAACTACTAAAAGAGAAAGATGCTCTGATTGAAATTTTGGAGCAGCATGCTGTGGAGAATCAAGATGACCAAAGGAATTTGCTCGCTCCTTTCACTTGGCAAAGGAATGACAACCCAACAACGGCTCAAGCGCCCCGGTCAAAGAAGAGGACTCGGGACCCATTAGTTTAGGTTTCTGTTTCTGCACTTTGTAATCTACCGTATTTCCATTTCTGTAATCCTTTGGAATTCAATAAAAAGGGGTTTCCCCACTGTTTGATATTTGCAATCTAATTGTCGAAGTTTATTTTAATTAAACCTAAAAATAATTAATATAATCATTGCATTCATCATTCTCACATCGCGTATTCTCCTTACCTACGAATCTCACGTTTGTGTCTCGATTCTAGAGTCAAACTGTCTCATTCGTATAATACTCGGGCCAATCGTCAGAAAAAGATGGATGATCTTGAGGAAGAAAACAGAGAGTTGAAAGAAGAGATCGACGCTCTGAGAGAGGATATGAGAAAGCTTCGTAACGACATGCAAGCCATGGCAGAAGCTCAGCTACAAAGAACTGTGATCTCAGAGATCACCTCAACGCCCATCATAGAAAAGTATGATCCTAGGTATCAAATGCCGAAAGATCGTCCTTGGGGCATGCCTGTTAACTATATCCTGGAAGGATATGTTCCGTCGATCACTGAAGATCAGGGAATCGCAACAGAAGCCACTGGACCTGAAGGTTACAAACTTCGGGAAAGCGAAGATGCCAGGGGCATACTCAAGACTCCTGAAGGTTACAAACTTCGGGAGGCACCAAGACTTACTGCCGTAGTCACGGTACCACCCCCTGTGGTGCACACTGTCCCGGAAGGACAGATTCCACAAACACCTTCTGGTAAGAAGGAAACTATGTTTGACAGAATGGATGAATTCCAGGAACAATTCTTGGAAATGCAGAAAGAGCTGCAAGCCATTCGCGGTCAGGATCTATTTGGAAAGGACGCCGCAGACCTCTGCTTGGTCCCAAATGTAAAAGTCTCGCACAAGTTCCAAGTGCCTGACTTTGAAAAATACAAGGGTAACTCTTGCCCTCAGAGCCATCTGGTGATGTACGCTCGGAGGATGTCAGCTCAGACAGAGAATCAGGACCTGCTGATTCACTACTTCCAGGATAGTTTAACCGGTGCCGCACTCAAATGGTACATGGGTTTAAACCGTACTATGATCAGTACATTCAGAGATCTTGGTACTGCCTTCGTCCAACAATACAAGTACAATTTGGACATGGCACCCGACAGAGATCAACTCAGATCAATGTCGCAAAAGGACAAGGAAACCTTTAAGGAGTATGCTCAAAGGTGGCGTGAAATTGCCGCTCAAATTTGTCCACCTCTTGAGGAAAAAGAGATGACAAAGATCTTCTTAAAGACCTTAAGCTCATTTTACTATGACCGAATGATTGCCAGTGCGCCCAGTGATTTCACCGAAATGGTCGGCATGGGTGTACGTCTTGAGGAAGCCGTCCGAGAAGGACGCTTGGTAAAAGACACTGGATCAACGAGCGGTACTAAAAAATACGGTAGTGCTCTCCCTAAGAAAAAAGAGCAAGATATTGGGAATATCTCACTCGGAAAGCAAAGGCGACGTTATCAGCCAGTAGCAGCTGTTACTCCTGCTATCGGCCCCGCGCCTGTTCCTATGTATCAACCTCAGATTGCGCAGAGCCAACCTGACCAACAAAGGACACAACAGCCTCTTCAGCAGGCTCGTCCTCCATATAACAACAACCGTACAACACGGCCACCAGGATTTGATCCTATACCCGTAACGTACGCAGAGCTGTTTCCGTTACTGCTAGCCAAGGGGCACATTCAGACTAAGTTTCCCCTTTCAGTTCTGGAAAATCCGCCTTTTTGGTTTAAAGCGGATCAAACATGTCCTTATCATCAAGGAGGTTCAGGGCATAACATTGAGACTTGTCTCAATTTCAAATCCGACGTGCAAAAGCTTGTTAGAAGCGGGCTCTTATCTTTCAAAGATACGAATCCTAATGTTCTTACGAACCCGCTGCCTCAACATGAGAAAGCTGCAGTCAATCTGATTGAGAAAGAGACTAACAATGTCTATCAAATTCACGATGTACTCTTGTTAAAGACCAACCTGGTCAAGATGCAATGTAGACAGAGTGGATATGGCCATGTGCCACCTCATAATTATCACCAGTGTGATATCTGCTCTAAAGATAACCAAGGATGTTCTGTAGTGCAAGCAGCTCTACAGGAACAAATGGATCTTGGATGGATCCAAGAGCACCGAGTTCGTGGAGTTAACATGGTTTACACGAATTCCAACGTCATTCAAAACCACGACATCCGTGCGATGAATGTTAACTTGGTGGAGATGCACTCAAGGCAAAGCCAGTATCATAATCTGCCGCGGCACGATTACAGTTCCTGTCTGATTTGCTCGGTAAACAAACAGGGATGCTCTTTCATACAAGAGGCCCTCCAGCGTCAGATGGATCTTGGATGGATCCAAGACTACCATGATAGGAACTCCTATCAAATCAACATGGTTCAGATCTTTGACATCCGCGTGATGAATACCAATCTGGTAGAGTTACATGCTGAGCAGGTCCAACTCGGATTCTTAATATCACACGATTATCAAAACTGTAAAGCAGGTTGCGAAAACGATCGAGGTTGTACCCTTGTCCAGGAGGCACTTCAGCACTTGTTAAATCACTGGTGGATGCCAATCTATATGGACGAAGATACTCAGCAGTTTAGTATCAATCACAGGAATCCTACTCGTCGTCAAAGTCAGGATGTCCGATCAATGGAAGGTAACCTAGTGAGGTTACATTGTATTCAAAGTGGGAGTGGCCAGGTGCCACCACACAACTATGACAGTTGTAGCGTCTGTTCGGAAAGTAACCAAGGGTGTTACCTTGTGAGAGCCGCTCTTCAGGGTCAGATCGATCATGGATAAATTCATCCATATCCAGGTTCAGGACCCATCATTTGGTCGCCAAACTACCTTGCCGAGCAAGTTGAGGATGTTGTCACGATCTCTGGTCATCACCAGATCAGGGATGTTTTTGCCATCATCCCTCTACTTGACGAATCTAGAGTTCCCAACCTGGAACGAATCGAGGTTACTTATGATGGTCAGAAAAATCAGAAGGTTCCCATAGTCATCTATCTATCGGGACCATTACCGTATGAATCAGCTAAGGCGATCCCTTACAAATACGGTGCAACAACAATTGAAAATGGAAAGGAAATTCCATTACCCTTCGTCGTGAATATTGCAGACATCAGTCGTGTAACACGGAGCGGTCGAATCTTCAACCGAGGGGTTGGAGAATCCAACAAAGAAAAGGAACTTCAGGCAGAAATTCCTGATCCGCCAGTCGGTCAATCTAGTAATCCCGACTTTTCAAAAGACAAAGATGAGATGCTAAAGCTCATCCAAAGGAGTGAATATAACATCGTTGATCAACTGTTACAGACTCCTTCAAAGATCTCAGTATTATCACTGTTACTCAGTTCAGAAGCACACAGAGAGGCTCTACAGAAAGTCTTGGAGCAAGCCTTTGTGGAACAGGATGTAACAATCAGACAATTCGATAGCATTGTCTCTAACATCACTTCCTGCAATAATTTGGGATTTAGTGATGAAGAATTACCTGAAGAGGGTCGCTGTCATAACATGGCGCTCAATATCACAGTTAACTGCCAGGCCGATGCTTTAGCCAGCGTACTGGTAGACACAGGGTTAGCCCTGAATGTTATGCCGAAGTCCACTTTGACGCAATTATCATTCAAGGGCCCTCCGATGAGAGTCAGCGAGGTCGTCGTCAAAGCATTCGACGGATCCAGAAAAACCGTTATCGGCGAAGTTGATCTTCCCATAACTATTGGTCCTCACACTTTCCAAATCCCTTTCTAGGTCATGGACATCCGGGCAACATACAGTTGTTTATTAGGACGACCTTGGATACATCAGGCTGGAGCGGTCACTTCGACCCTACACCAAAAGCTAAAGTTCATCAAGAATGATCAACTTGTCACGGTTTGTGGGGAACAAGCCTTGCTTGTAAGTAACCTATCATCATCTACTTGTGTGGAACCCGAGGAGGTTATTGGAACTCAGTTCCAAGCACTATCGGTGAGCAAGGACAATCAGTTCAAAGAAGGAACTTCAATTTCTTCATACAAAGATGCTATCAAAGCGGTCGAGAGTACCGATACAAAAGGATGGGGACAGCCTGTCATTCCCACTGACAATAAAATAAAGAAGGGTCTTGGTTTTTCTGCAACCTGTACCCAGACAGCTGCTAATGATGAAAGTCTTCATCCCCTTCAAAACTTCTTCCACAGTGGAGGTTTTCTTCACCCAGTGTCTCAGACAGTTCATGCTATCAATGAGGAAGATCCCTCTGACACAGATGAAGAATGGAAGTCCTACCTTAACAAGGACGACTATATGTCTCAGGAAGAGGTGCCTATGCCTTTTTGCTTTCCTACAGAAAGTCCGAGATTTATACCAAGATCAGAGGTCGAAATGATCTACGGGGATTGTGATCCGGAAGGATGCCGTGCTCCACCAAATTCATTAGAGGAGAACACTCCGATGAAAGACAATTTTGACTACAACTACTATGGCCCAATGGATGGTCTGTCAATGTGGCAACCTTATCCAGGAAACTTGGGGCAAGAAAGTCAGCCGAGTAATGAAACTCAGCTGAGCGTCATTGAACAGAATACCTGTGTCCCCGCCATGTCATGGGATCAACACTCAGGTCATTCAGAAACTACTCAACATGAAGATGAATTCGCAACGTTTGCAGGACTAGAATTCATCAACTATACTTTTCCCGAGGTCAACGTCATCGAGAGGGATGACTTCTCCAGTTCCAAAGAAGTTTGGGACACTTTGGGACAACCAAGGGGAAAATTCGACTATATGGTCAATTACACCGCTCCCGAAAGCTCTCGTATCAGGCTCGAAGACATCCAACCAACTGGATGGGGAGATACAGCTGAGAGCACCAATGCTATGCAAAATGCAACAGAAGAATTCTCATACAACAACTCTGCTTGGGAGACAGATTCCAACGATCCTGCTCCACCAGAAATCAGCGTCATTTCTAAAGACAAATCAAGGAAGGTGCCAGACTTTGTGATTCACCAAGGAGTTCGCCGCCAATGGGTTACCGTCAAGGTTCCGAAGGTCGTTCATCAATCAAAGTAATTGTCATCTTTAACCTTTCACCCTGCCCAGGTGAAACGAATGTTTTGATAGGGCTCGCTTTCTGTAAATTTCCCTCTTCGCTTTGCCCAAAGCGACAGAGTTTTGTTTTATAGGGCTGTAGTTTCAAGATTCGACTTGTTCATTAATAAAATAACGTCGTTCTGTAATTTCCGCATTAATTGTTGTTTTCTCTTTTTGCTTTTTCAGAAAATGGTAATCCTAAAAAACATTCAATAATAAAAACAAGCAGTAAAATCAAAACACTGCACACACTTGCATTTTCTCTATCTCTTCTAAACACGAATCATCACGTCATGTAGATTGCTTGTTTTATACCCCGTTGAAACATACGATCTGATGCCTTCTTCCAACTTTGAGTTCCCGGTATTCGAGGCTGAAGAAGAAAATGACAACGAAATTCCGGAAGAGATCTCCCGACTACTCAGACAAGAGGAAAGGTCCATTGAACCTCACAAAGAACCGTTGGAAACGATAAACTTGGGTTTAGAAAAAGAGAAAAAAGAAATCAAGATCGGAGCACTGCTCAGTCCAACTGCCAGAGAGGGTTTGATAAAGCTTCTCAAAGAATTCCCCGATGTGTTCGCTTGGTCCTATCAGGATATGCCAGGGTTGGATACCAGCATCGTGGAACATCACTTACCGTTGAGATCGGAATGTCCGCCAGTAAAGCAAAGGTTGAGACGGACTCACCCGGACATGGCCATCAAAATCAAAGAGGAGGTACAGAAACAGATCGACGCGGGTTTCCTCGCTACATCTGAATATCCTCAATGGCTAGCCAACATCGTACCCGTTCCCAAAAAGGACGGAAGGGTCAGAATGTGTGTTGATTACAGAGATCTAAACAAGGCAAGTCCAAAGGAAGACTTTCCTTTACCACACATTGACATGCTGGTAGACAGTACAGCAAAGTTCAAAGTTTTCTCCTTCATGGATGGATTCTCGGGCTATAACCAGATCAAAATTGCGCCGAAAGACATGGAGAAAACTTCATTCATTACCCCATGGGGTACCTTTTGTTACAAGGTAATGCCGTTCGGTTTGAAGAACGCCGGGGCAACCTATCAAAGGGCCATGACTACTCTGTTTCATGACATGATACACAAAGAAATCGAGGTATATGTCGATGATTTGATTGCAAAATCAAGAACAGAGGATGAGCACGTTGAACATCTGTCAAAATTGTTCGAACGTCTAAGAAAATTCAAGCTCCGCTTGAATCCCAACAAGTGCACCTTCGGTGTCCGTTCAGGGAAACTACTAGGGTTCATCGTCAGCTAGAAAGGAATTGAAGTTGATCCTGACAAGGTCAAGGCCATTCAAGAAATGCCTTCTCCGAAAACTGAAAAACAAGTCAGAGGATTCCTGGGACGTTTGAACTACATCTCCAGATTCATATTCCTTATGACCGCCACTTGTGCGCCGATTTTCGAGTTATTGAAAAAGAACCAGGATTGCGTTTGGTCAGAAGATTGCCAAACCACCTTCGACAGTATCAAGGAATACCTGTTGAATCCGCCAATTCTATCACCTCCTGTGGAAGGAAGACCACTGATCATTTACCTCACAGTCCTAGAGGACTCAATGGGATGTGTACTTGGCCAACAAGACGAAACTAAACGGAAAGAGTCTGCCATTTACTATCTAAGCAAGAAATTTACCGACTGCGAGACTCGGTACACAATGCTTGAGAAAACTTGTTGCGCTTTGGCTTGGGCAGCCAAACGTCTTCGCCAGTACATGATTCGTCATACTACTTGGTTGGTCTCCAAAATGGATCCAATCAAGTACGTTTTCGAAAAACCTGCTCTCACGGGAAGGATTGCCCGTTGGCAGATGTTACTATCAGAATATGACATAGAGTACCATGCTCAGAAAGCCGTTAAGGGAAGTATTTTAGCCGATCATTTGGCTCATCAACCGATTGACGATCAGGAATCAGTCGGGTTTGACTTCCCAGATGAAGATGTCATGTATCTAAAAATGAAAGATTGCGATGAACCGCTACCCAGCGAAGGGCCAGAACCAGGTTCCCAGTGGGGACTTATCTTTGACGGAGCAGTCAATCATTATGGAAACGGAATTGGGGCAATCATTGTTACCCCTCAGGGTTCCCACATTCCTTTCACTTCCAGACTCACGTTCAAATGTACGAACAACGAGGCCGAATACGAAGCATGTATCATGGGTCTCGAAGAAGCGATTGATTTAAGGATCAAGAATTTGGACGTATACGGCGACTCAGCCTTGGTTATCAATCAGATAAAAGGAGATTGGAACACATACCAATCAGGATTGATTCCTTACAAAGACTATGCAAGAAGGTTGTTACCCTTCTTCAATAGAGTCGACTTTCATCACATCCCTCGTGATGAGAATCACATGGATGATGCATTAGCCACTATCTCTTCCATGATTAGTGTAGGTCGATGGAATGACATACCTAAGATCGACATATGCGCCTTGAACGGCCCGCTTACATCTTCGCGATTGAAGCAGTCATAGACGACAGACCTTGGTATCACGATATAAAATGCTTCCTTCAGAAACAAGAGTACCCATCTGGGGCACTCAGAAAAGACAGGAAAACCCTCAGAAGATTGGCTGGAAACTTCTTCCTGGGCGGTGACACTCTTTATAAGAGAAATTTTGACATGGTCTTGCTCCGATGTGTCGACAGACCAGAAGTAGACGTGCTCATGAAAGAAATTCATGAAGGATCCTTTGGAACTCATGCCAACGGACACACAATGGCGAGAAAAATTCTCAGGGCCGGGTATTATTGGTTGACAATGGAATCCGACTGCTACAAGTACATGAGGAGGTGTCACAAGTGTCAGATATACTCCGACAAAATTCATGTACCGCCATCACATCTCAAAGTTCTTTCTTCCCCGTGGCCATTTTCCATATGGGGAATCGACATGATTGGTATGATTGAGCCCAAGGCTTCAAACGGACATCGGTTCATCCTGGTAGCCATTGACTATTTCACCAAGTGGGTCGAGGCAGCGTCATTCTCCAATGTAACCCGATAAGTGGTGGTCCGATTTATCAAAAACAATATCATCTGCCGTTATGGTGTTCCAAGCGAGATCATTACTGATAATGGATCTAACTTGAACAATAAGATGATGAAAGAGTTGTGTGCAGAGTTCAAGATTGAACACCATAACTCATCTCCCTAACGACCCAAGATGAACGGAGCGGTAGAAGCGGCTAACAAGAACATCAAGAAGATCGTTCAAAAGATGGTTGTAACCTATAAAGATTGGCACGAAATGCTACCCTTTGTTCTTCATGGTTATCGCACATTTGTCCGTACTTCAACAGGGGTAACCCCTTTCTCTCTAGTATATGGCATGGAGGCAGTTCTCCCCATAGAAGTAGAGATCACGTCAATTAGGGTATTGATGGAAGCTAAGCTAACCGAAGCTGAATGGTGTCAAAGTCGACACGACGAACTGAACCTGATCGAAGAAAAGAGAATCACGGCACTATGCCACGGTCAGTTGTATCAACAAAGAATGAAGAGGGCGTTCGACAAAAAGGTTCGGCCTCGTGTCTTCAGAAAAGGAGACCTCGTGCTCAAGAAGATACAATCATTTCTCACTGACTCTCGGGGCAAATGGACCCCAAATTATGATGGCCCCTATGTGGTCACGAAAGCTTTCTCAGGCGGCGCCTTGAGACTTGCAACCATGGACGGAGAGGAATTTGCCTACCCCACGAATGTTGATGTTGTCAAGAAATACTTCGCCTAAACTAAAAAAAAAAAAACGTCTCGGTGGATTGAAAACCCGAAAAGGCGGTCCAGGCAAAAGTTAGAGACATGAAAAAAAATCATCCCGATGGATTGGAAATCTCATAGTACAATCCAGGCAAAAGTTAGGGATAATGACAAGTAACTATGTTCAACAGAGGCAAGTCCCTCAGCAGTAGTTACATCATCTATCGGAGGAAATCTCCAGTCAAAGGTCATCTTCGACAGAAGCTCAGGATGTCCCGAATTCAAAGTTGGTAGAAGGATAGTGGTCGTTATGTTTCAACGTAGCCCTTTTCCTTGTAAATTACCATTTTCTAACTTTGTATATACTCTTTGGAATCACGCGTTTGGCTGATCTCCATCTTATCAATAAAATTTGAGCCCTTGTGCTTTTGTTTGTAATTCTTGCTTGTTTTAGCTTTACAGAACGACGTTGTTTAAACTTAATCAGCGATTCTTGAAATAAAACAAAAATGAATTTACTTGTTAAAACTTTTTCTGCTTTTAAAATAAAGATGGCAATTTCTTTTGACTATTGAACATCAGAAGAACATCGATCGCTTCTCCCGAAGTAAGCGAACTTCAAAGTGCAGAATCAAAGTACTCCTTCTAAGCCAGTATGCCTGAATGAAGGGATCAACTGTGTCAGAAACCTTGTTTTGTCTAACACACCTCGGCCGAGTTCTCATCTCCTAAGCCCGATCAACATAGCTCCCAACGGGACTATCTCTCCTAAGCAAGGTAGAATTGCTATTTTGAATCAACGGTACTTCTTCGCCCCGCGATGGTCGAGTATCCAATTGTGTTCATCCATTAGTCTGTATGTCGCGTCAGTTTTGTCAGCATATACATACGTACATCATGCATTTTTGATTTGCATTCACATTTCATATTGCATCATTATTAATCTAGTCGGTCTTGTCCCCTAGTGATAAACAGTTTTCTCAATCGAGTTTGTCAGTTCTTTCCTCGTCAGGAAGTGTTGCGTCTGCACAATCTCGCCACCAGTGTATCTTTAGATCAGAGTCGGCACTTGGCCACTTTGATAACTTGAACCTCTGAAAAGCCAGAGAAAACTCTCAATAAACATCACTCTTCGCCATTGAAGATGATATCCTTGATTTCCCGGATTAAGGAAAATCCACAGAGAAAGCCTCGTGATCAGAGATTCGGCAGCACGCCAGTTTTGCTCCGAAAAACCACTGATGAAAAGGTCATTGGCACCTCAAAATTGGACCCCATCATATGGCGTTTCTCCGGGAAGATCCCGAGAAAAGTATGATGAAAGATCCCAAACGAAAACAGTCTCTCAAGAGACCCGCTTTCCCCAGTAGAAACAAATGGCGTCTCCAACAGAGAAGTTTGTACAACTCTACAACTCAGACGACTGGGTTCCCCAACAAGTCTGACATCAAAACTTTTTCCACTCAAATGGCATCTCCCCAGGAAAATTCGGCGAGAAGTTTGAAGGAAAGCCGCCATGAATAGCGTCCCTTGTCAAGAAAGTTTATTGACAAAAGAAACTAAGACCAGTTCTTGGTAGGAAACCAGGATCGAGGGGAAGTTTAAATCAGAAACTAAGACCAGTTCTTGGTAGGAAACCAGGATCGAGGGGAAGTTTAAATCAGAAACTAAGACTAGTTCTTGGTAGGAAACCAGGATCGAGGGGAAGTTTAAATCAGAAACTAAGACCAGTTCCTTGGTAGGAAACCAGGATCGAGGGGAAGTTTATTTCAAAAGAGACTGAGACCAGTTCCTTGGCTGAAGACCAGGATCGAGGGGAAGTTTACCTTTTCTAAGCATCATCGCTTAGCTAAAGAAGATGAATGCATAAGCTACCATTCATAACCACCATCAAAATTTTGGATATTCCGATATTTAATCCTCTTGCACCCCGAATATCCGAATCCCTTCGTCATTCATACCTTCGGGTCTAAGAAGATTAAATAGGGGCATCTGTAATACCCCAAATTTTGACCACTTAGATTTCCCATCATTGTGAAAATCATCATCACAATATGGATGAACCATCATGCTTCATCAGTCTCCCCAAAGATGGGTGAGCATCCAATACAATCAAAATTAGGGTTTCAAGCCCTCTCTGAGTGCTTAGACAAAGGATCAATCAAGAAATGACATGATCTTCAACTTGTCTAATCTCTTAAACATCCACAATGGATCAAAAAGGACTCCCACTTCAAGGATTAAGCACAAGGCTGCTCCCTTCTAGGTGGATCAAGTCTCAAGATCGACAGTGTCACCAAATTAGGGTTTTGGTCGACCAGGGCCTCCAGATGGAAATTTTCATCTGGGCACAAGGCAATGATCCAAAACATGGCCTAATATGCTTCATGGAACCTCATGAACCCATGCATCAAGTCAATTTTGCCTCAGAGGATGCATTCATCAAAAATCAGGAATTAGGGTTTCTTGACCTAATTCACCCCTAAGTTGACTTTTGGGACAAACCATGAGCCAAGACCTCAAGAGATGATTTTAGGGTCTCTAATACACCATATTGATCTATTTGGAACAATGGATTGATCCAGGAAGCTTGAGCAACAAGTCTCATTTTCATCTGCACCACAATTAGGGTTTTAAGGGAAAAGTCAACTGTAACTTTGACTTTTGACCAAGACATGCTCCCAAACCCTAATACATGATTGAATATACCCTATGACACCCATGGAACATGTCCATCAAGTTTGATTTAGGTCAAGGACATGATTTCCTGAAGAATTGCAAAGTTTGGAATTCATCTGATAAAAAGTCAACTGTGCACAAAAGTCAACTTTGACTTTTTGAGATTTTTCACCAAAATGGATTTTTAACCCTAAAATGATGTTAATGTATGATTTGAATCATCATTCATCAAGAAAAATCAAGAAAAGTGAGATAACTTGTAAAAGGGGTAACCATAAAACTTAGAAATTTTTCTAAGTTAAAAATAAAGTGGCAAAGGTACCAACTTTGGAGGACCATAACTCCTAAACCACAAGGCCATTTTTTCTCATCCAAAGATGGATTTGTAGCCCTCATTATCACCTACAAAAACTTCAACTACAAGTCATTCCAATTCATTAAGGATTTTGAGTTATGGAGTGATCAAAGTGGCTGAAAAGTGAAAATGTCACTTTTTCCAACACTTAGTGAAATTTTCACTAAGTCAGAATTTGCCTACACTTTTTGCCAAATGTAGGGGGATTTTTCACTTGGAATCAAAAGAGATCAAAACCAAACTTGTTCAAACAGTTGTTGTATCATGTAAGAGCTTTCCAAAATGGCCAAGAACATTGCCAAATTCAACCTACACCATGAGATACAACATTGGCAAGTTGCCTTGCTGAAATCTGTCAAGGCAAGGCAGAATTTGCACTTTGGCTCGATTTGCCAAAATCACCCAATTTCAATTGCTCCAATCCACTTGGACACCTCAGAGGATTGAATCTAAAGGGGACAATCACTGAGCCAAGCCTCCAAGGTCCAAGGAACAAGGAATAACATGTTGAACCTAGAGTTGCCAAAATAGGGACAAGACTTCAAATTTGGAATGAGGCATTCAATGGAACCATCAAGGTGGCATGGAATGAGCCATTCTCATCTGAAATCAGTCAAGACTTATCCAAGACCAAGGGGACCAAAGCTCTGTGCCCTAACCTCTAGTCAATGGCTAGAGGAGACTTTCATTTCCATTGGCCAACATTGAGGAAACCTACTTACCAGCTGCCATGCACCATTCCTTGCAAAAAAAACTTGCTCTACTATAAATAGAGCTCAATTGTGGTCAATTTGAGTACACCAAAGCCATCTAACAGATGCTTTCATCAAAATCTCTTTCTCTTGGCAAAAATGCCTTTCTTAGCAAGGTAGTTATCGGGTTTTGAGTTTGAGAGCAATTCTGCACAAACCAATCACTCACACACCTCACATACATCACATATGAGCTGATCAAACACTCACATAACTTCTGAAACATCAATTTCACAAAATCACTTGCCATCCACACAAGTTTGAAGTGAAGTTGCAGCTGAGATGCCATAAACTGATCCAGTCCATTTCAATTCAATCCAAGTGTTCAAACACACTCCTTATGGTGTAGGGAAGCTGTCCAGATCATCACAACTTGTCTGTAACACCTCCAACTCAAAATCACATATGCTCTTGCTGTCACGACTTGGAGGTAAGCCTAAACTTGGTCATCTCTCAATCTATGCATATTTCCTCGCACAATAATTTGGCCATATGTTCATAATCATGCATGGAATGTTTTCCCTAAATTAATTGCATTGTTTGAATCGTGTATCAAAAATCCTATCCTTCATGCAGAAATTAGGGTTCTTGAGGTTTCTTCGTGATTTCTTGTTGTATGTTTAATTTAAATGAAATTAAAGTACATAGACATGATCGTGAGGTTGAGGCGAGCATAATGATATGTGGATTGCATGATATGATTAAGTATTCATGGAGATTGGATAGAAAATGCAAATCTGAGAATTCAAGAACACGCGCGTGTTCTTCAGCCTGTTCTTGGCGCCATTTTTAGAAATTTGAATATTTGAATTTTGTGATTTTGTTTAATTGATTCAAAAATTAATTTCTCTCTGAGTTTTAATGATTTTGAGTTGATTCTTTTTTTAATAATTCACAAAAATGTTAAAATATTTTATTTTATCAAAAAATCCCAAAAATATTATTTATTTCATATAATTGATATTTTTTTAAAGAATTAATATTTTGATTATTTTTGGCATTTTAAATATTTTTTCTACATTGATTTTGCAACTTTTAATGCTTTCTAATTATTTTGTAGGTCAATACTTAATTTTTGAAGCATTAATCCAAGATCACAATTTGTTTTCCATGTGTTAAACAATTTTTGATCATTTTAATTGAATTTTTATTCAATTAAATACATTTTGAAAACAAATTAGGGTTTTGGATTAATTCAACCCTCATAAATTATTTTCAAAACACTTTGGGCCTCTATTAGAGTGTAAGACCCAATACCGTCAAAAAACAAACGGCGCGATCGTCGCCTTTTCAAAAATCATCTGGGCCTACCCTCGAGTAGTAAGACCCATTTATTTTTCTTTAAACCTTTTTGGGCCTCTTGAGAGAGTGTAAGACCCATCCCCCCTTGTACAAAAACTTTTTGGGCCTCACTCATTGTATAAGTCCCTCTGTACAAGTAAACGGCGCGATCGTCGCCCGTTTAAAAAATAAAAACCATCTGGGCCTACCCTCGAGTAGTAAGACCCATCTCTTTTCTTTAAACCTTTTTGGGCCTCTTGAGAGAGTGTAAGACCCATCCCTTTGTACAGAAAACCATTTTGGGCCCCAGTCACTTGTATAAGTCCCGCTGTACAAATTCAAACAGTGCGCTCACTTATAAAACCCTGGGCCTCTCCTTGAGCTGTAAGCCCCAGATCTTTCTTTTTCAAAGAACTTTCTCCTTTGATTTTGAATATACTGTTGTTTTCAATCTTTCTTTGTTGAACAACTAACCAAACAGCATGGAAGCACTCCAACCGAGTAAGTGGTTATCGCTTTCATTTACTGCTTTCATATTATAAACTGTATTGTGGGGCTGCTCACTGTAAGTCTCCCTTCATAAACTCATATCTACTGTGTAATAATAGTATAGATATTTCGAGTTTCCCCGGCAACTACGTCTAGAACTAGGTGACGCCGTTTCGTTTATTCGTAGAAATAGACGCCTAGATCCCCAATAGGAGCACCAGATACAGTCTTCTCTTCGGCTGTCCTCCTTAGGAATCGTCAAGAAGCTCTACTCCCCAAGATGAATGTATTCTCCGTGAATGGCATCTTTGAGTTTCTTCCAAATTCTCGAACTTTCCTGACTTGATCTATTCCTTGTGGATAGCTTGCCTTGAATGTCTCGGGGTTTGGGTACCCACTACGGTCATAATCTTGGACCTTAACTAAGGAACCCTCTTCAAAAGCTAAAAGTCGCTGGATAGTAAACCTCGCATGTTTACCAGTGGTTTTTATCTTTAAAAGAGTTATCTCTCCTAATGGAAAGGAGATGATAGACCCACGGGCTTCTTAAAAGCAGCGGCCTCCTCTTGGGCATTATTTAAGGACTCTACGGCTTCTTAGAAGTATTCACAGCCTCCTCTTAGGCTTCGTATAATGATCTCTTCCTTCGGGAATGATAGCCTCCTCTTGGGCTTCGTACAAGGACCCGTCGGCTTCTTAAAAGTTTCCAGCCTCCTCTTGGGCTTCGTACAAATTGTCCCGACGACCTCCTAGAGGTATAGGAACAGAACCTAGTCATCCTCATAGAACAGTCCTTTCATAGAGTCTACTACTGTTTCTCAAAGCATAGTACAAAAGAAAAAAACTCTAGACTTGGACAGTCTAACTTCCTTGAGTCTCAAAGACATTCTCAAGTGACCCCCTTCGTTAAATAGGAAGGAAACCCGCAGACTCGGACAGTCTCATTACCCTTTGGATTTCCCGTTTCCTCAAAGAGAAGGAAATATCCCTGATCCTCAGATCAAATCCCTGAGTACAGTGTTGCTCATATAAGAACTGATTTTCTCTTTTAAAATTAGTATATTGGATCTGTCACTCAACTGAAACAAACCTTTAGCCTCCATCTCGGGCTTCGTACGAGATACAAAAACACTCTCTTGTTGAGTATCAAAAACTCTCTTGTTGAGTCAAACTTTTAGCCTCTATCTCGGGCTTTGTACGAGACACATAAAAGACTCCCTCGTTGAGTCAATCCCCCTTTCGCCTCCATCTCGGGCTTTGTACGAGATACAAAAAGGTTCTTATTGAGCCAAACAAACAATAGCCTCCATCTTGGGCTTTATACGAGATACCAAAAGACTCCATCGTCGGGTCAAAAACTTTTATCCTCTCTCTCGGGCTTTGTACGAGACACAAAATAGCCTCCTCTTAGGCTTTGTATAATGATTTTCCTAGCAGAAATTAGCCTCCTCTTAGGGTTTGTATAAGAAAACCACTGGTTGATCCAATCAACCTTTTAGCATCAAAGTTGTGCCTCGTTCACAGTACACAAACATCAACAACTCCTTTCCTTTCATCTAATCGCTGTAAGCGGCAAGCCTCTGGATCATCTATATCCATGCCACTGTCCCTCTTTTAGCATGAGAAATTCCTAAGGAAAGATGGCATTGCTCTACACTAAGTTAAAGTCTTCTCCTTCAGGTTAAAACCCTTTCTTCGGAAATTATTGCATTGCTTGGATCTGCGTATCCCAGTTAAAGTAATTCTCCTTCTCCCTTCTTTAGAGATGACAAATTCTCTCTAAAGCCGAGGTCTTTCAGCTTCACGTCTTGGGCTTTGAACAAGACACAAATAGACCTTTTAGCTTCACATCTTGGGCTTTGAACAAGATACAAACAACCTTTTCGCTTCACGTATTGGGCTTTGAACAAGACACCAAAAACCAATTTCCTCCCATAGAATAGGAGGAACTACGAACGCTCTGATTTCCCTGTTTCGGTAAACGGGAATACGTAGGCATAAGATCGAAAGAAAAGATCTTAGCGAGCACAATCAACAAAAAACCCAAATCTCCATCAATTAAAAGCAGTATTTCAAAAGCACCAGTCCTAACATCCTAATCCTTGTTCCCCGCTAGAAAGTCCTAGAAAGAAAGAAAACCGTATTGGCGAAAATACAAATAACCAGTACAAAGGCCCCCCACATTGATAGCATCCGTAACCTAACAGACCACTGTTTAAACTCAGTATGCAAGCAGGGTTAATTGGAGACATCTATTTCCCTTCCTTATTCAGCTCACAATAGGATAAAAAATGAATCAACCTGTAGTTTTAAGCTCAACCGCAGAGAGCGACCAGCGCTTAAGAACCGCGTCCAAAATCGCTCGCTACACCCAAACCTCGAGAAATTCAAGACAGGCTATTCACGAGGAATAGATCAAGCCAGGAAAGTTCGAGAATTTGGAAGAAACTCAAGAGATGCCATTCACGGAGAAAAGATCATCTCAGGGGAATATAGTTTCTTGACAAGTGCTTTTAAGAAGCCTGTGGGTCCCCAAACCCCGAGAAATTCAAAACAGGCCATTCACGAGGAATAGATCAAGCCAGGAAAGTCCGAGAATTTGGAAGAAACTCAAGAGATGCAATTCACGGAGAAGAGATCATCTCTGGGGAGTAGAGTTTCTTTGACAACTTCTACGAGTGACAGTCTATGAAAGGGTTCACAGAGAATGCTGCCTTTCATATCTCCATATTGTTTAACCCCAAGAGGAGGGAAGACTGTGTCTGGTAATCCTATGGGGATCTAGTTTTGACTATTTCTAAGAGTGATCAATGGGCTTAATGCTAGACGTAGTTGCCGGGGAAACTCTAAATATCTATATTATTATTACATAGTTGATATGAGTTTATGAAAGAAGACTTACAACAAAACAGCCCCACAATACAGTTATATGTATATGAAAGCGGTAAATGAAAGCGTATAAACACTTACTCGGTTGTAGAGCTTCCATGCTGTTTGGTTAGTTGTTCAACAAAGAAATATTGAAAACAAAGTATATTCAAAATCAAAGGAGAAAGTGCTTTGAAAAGAAAGATTTGGGGCTTACAGCTCAATGAGAGGCCCAGGGTTTTATCAGTGAGCGCACTGTTTGAATTTTGTAAAGAGGGACTTATACAAGTGACTGAGGCCCAAAAAAGGTTTTCTGTACAAAGGGATGGGTCTTACACTCTCTCAAGAGGCCTAAAAGGTTTAAAGAAAAAGAGTGGGCCTTATAACTGTCGCTCCCAGGATTTTCATCTAGGTACAAACGCGAGAGTGGCGCGGAAAACAGAGTCGTCAGCCGTGTAAATTTATCCCAAGTGAGGGAAAGGGAACACCGCATAAACCTGAGGAAGAGGGAAAGGAATGGTCATCGCAACCATAGCCTGGGTTCGGGAGTCGGTTACGCGAGGGGAAGGTGCTAGCACCCGACGCGTCCATCGTACTCGATGGGATCCACGCTTGTTGTCTATTCTAAGGGTGAGTTATCCTATCATCTATGGCTGTACTAAGACGGGGAAGGGGAAAACAAAGACAGACTCGGTAGGACGTCAACGTCCTAGGCCTACGTACTCCTTTTGTGCAATGGGAAATTCAGAGTCAACGTAGTTCGGACCAAGTTCTTTTTGTGTTTTTTATGAGCGACGTTAAGTTCGCGTCCGGCAGTTAGGTTCGATGCCTGTTTGCGACTCAGACGGAAAGTAACGTGCCCTTTTGAAAATAGCCTTTAGTTTGACAATCCCGAAGGACAAAAAGGTTTGAAGTTTGTTTGTATTGTTTAGGACAGAAGTGACTTGAGTTAGTTCGTAACTTGCATTGCACCAAAGTCTAGGGCACAGGGACGAATACTTAACGAATCGTCCCAAGACAGGACGCTCGCTAAGCACTCTAGAAAGATGAGAGAAAGCCCCTCATTTCTCATTCCCCACGCTTAAGGCTCGTGCGCAATACACTTTATCCTTATTAAGTGTTTTCAAGAAGTTTTGAGATGAGAAGAGAGAAGACACAAAGGAAACTCTAAAGAGAAACTAAAAGTCCTAATGTTATCATGCATGGGTGACCTACGGTTAATGAGGTTTAACGACAACCTAATCCTAAAGAAAAGAAAAGATGAGAGACAGAAAGAGTGAGAGTGGACATGGATAACTATCCACACCCTCAAATAACTTACCTCAGCCTCTGCATAAAAGGTTAGTATAAAACAGACATAAGCAAAAGAAATGAGATAAATGAAATCCAGGCAATGACATATAATGGCAATCAAGTGACCTATAACAATCTAAACATGGTTTAAGAACCCAAAGAAGCAATCTCAAACAATGGCACAAGTGCCTTTTCAAACAGGTAACCAGACATGATCAGAGATATGCATACAAGAAGACCTCAAATAAAAGCAATCAAACAATTAGAAAAACACCTTCTAAAATCACCATATTAATTATCAACATATCTCAACCAGGAGCAAACAACATGTCCAAAACTCATGCAAAAATCCAAGATATAAGTCACTCAAACAATTATGCAAAGTCAGATGAGGAACATGACTCAACATGCAAAAGGAAAGGACTAAAATGCAATATGAGATGATTTTAAAAATGAGAGAAAAATATTTTAATGCAGTTGAATGTATTGGTGAAAAAATGCAAAAAGAATGAGTTCAAAAGATTTTCTATGCTATGAGAACAAAATTCTACAAGTTTAGGTATGCATGATGTGAATAATTTCAAGGAAAATAAACCAAATAATTAATTCAGATGATGAAAATAAAATAAAAATAAAATATAAAATTTGGTAAAATTTTATAAAATTATAAACATGATGCATGAATTTTTTGGGAATTTTTTTAATGCAATTATATATTTTTAAAAATAAAAAATGAATGTAATAATTAATTAAAATAAAAATAATGAGATACGCATGGGGGGTGTATACAGCAAAAGAAACACGTTGAAAAGGCTAATGGGCTCATACAAGGGGTGCGAATAACAAGGCCCAGATCAAAAACCCATCAGAAAAAAATAAAATAAAAAAAGAGAACACACGTGGGCTCAGTCAATTGATTTGACTCACTATTAACCCTTGGATTAATCCTGCGCTTCATACCAAGTCAAACAAATCAAGTATTATGCAAGATGAACGACCATGATTAAATGCACACCATAATTAATGTAAACTCACGCACACGCAAACACTCAGAGTACATAGGATCCCACGTGAGCTGCACCTGACTTTTTTAATGTGCTGGCATTATATAGGCCACATGATTCATCCAATGCCCAGGGTTAGTCAACATGATCAAAAGTCAAAGGAAATAAAAGGGTCAGATTGAGGGTGCATGGTAATGAGCATGGAACGTCAAACACATAATCAATAAAATAAAACAATTTTTTAAAAAGACGTGGCAACGTCTGGAACGCACGATCATGAAGACGGACGGTGGAGATTATCTCTTCTACCTCCAAACCCTAACTCGCCAGAACTCACACCAGCCGCCGGAGCCCTAGCACTGGCCGTCACCCACGGCCACCTGCAATTAAAAAAAAACCCAGAAAATGCAAACGAACATACCATTTTGTCCAGATTTTCATGAGGATTACAAATACGCCATCAAAAATCACAAACCATCAACACACAATGAAAAACGCAGAGGACAAGCTAGGGTTCAAAAACTTTAAACACACGATACCATCAATCTACACGTCCAATCTCAAAAATAAACACATCAGAATGATCAGTGGGCATCACACGTCAATATGCATATTTAAAAATAGAGTTCTATGATCATCAAAAATATCACTAACCTGAGATTGTGTAACGTGTACCCTTGCTGTTAGCTTCCAATGATGGATGATTTGTGTTCTATAGATGCCAAGGATGAAGTTTGTGGAAGAAGTTTTGGAAGAACCCTTGTAGATTGTGAGATTCAATGAATAAAAGTTTTAGGGTTCAAGCTTTGGTTCTCCTCCAAAATCACGTGTTCTCTTCCTAACCCTAGCATGAGTTGGCTTAAATAGGCTAGGTTAATCCACTGATCAGCAATTGGGCCTTGGTAATTCTTTGTTTAATGAGTTTTGGATGATTTTAGAAAATTGTGTTATGTGAAATACACCCTCCTCCATGCATGCATATACAAACCCTTGATGATGGATCACTCATTTAACCATTGCTAATCACACCTGAATTTGATTTGGGCCTTGAGATGTCTTGGTTCATGAGATTTCAATAATTTGGCAATTTTGCATAATGAAAAATAAGTAATGAATAAACCATGGATCCACTTGATTTAAAGGCCAACAATGCTCCTTGGGGATTGTACTTTGAGATTAGAATATGACATGAAGCAATGGAATCAATTATAGGTCACTATGTCCCAAAATGCAAATGGAACCATGAGAAAACCCTAAAAAACCACTTTGCCTTCTTTTGATCATAACTTGAGTTTCACAAATGATATGGAGACCCACTAGTACTTGTTGGAAAGGGGAGAAAAATTTCTTCAACTTTCATGTTTGAGGAAAATTAATTTGAGGCTTTCTTGATGGTGAAAAGTCAAGTCGAATGTAGTGTAAGGACTTGCCCAAAAAGGAAACTTTCAAATTATAGGTCATTTCCATATTTAGCAACTTTTGTACCAACCTTTGATTCTTGATGAATGGTATGAAATTTGACTCTTGAAGACCATATGAGGATGTGATACCTTGAAAACCTTGGAGAGAACCTCAAAATTCCACAGTTGACTTCCCCTCTCACTGTTGACTTTTACCCAATTCACCTGATTCCCAATCCATTGGCCAATTGAACTCCTCCCGAACCAAACTGATGGACAATCTTCCATTCCTAGATACTCAGGGACCCAAGGAATACCATAGAATCAAGTCTTGCCCAAAAATCAGAAATAAACTGACTTTATAGCAAACCCTAATTTAGGTACCCTCAGTCTAGGAGGAAATAACACAGTCTCCAAATCCAAATTCCTCTGAATATGATGTGTATCCTCTCCAACAAAGATAGGATATGCCATTTGATGATGATAGAAACCCAAGGAGCTTGCCCATTGGAGCAATAAACCCAAGAATTTCAAAACCCTAATTTCTGCACTGGTTAGGAGAGAGTGACCCAATTAAGCTTTCTTGGACAATACAAGGACTCTTGCTTGAAGAACATCTTCTCCTCTTGAGCTGCCTCTGGCACCTTGACCCCATGCTAAGAACCAATGATATGCACACATGATAATGCAAAAATGGAATGAAACATAAGCCAGTTAGTACTAAAGTAAGGAGGGCAAATTTTAGGGTGCAACAATAACACGAGGGTAGGCCCAATTGATTTTTCGTTTAAAATGGCGATCGTGCCGAGATTTTCTTTTAACGCAAAGGGACTTATACAATAAGTGAGGCCCAAAATTGTTTTGGTTAAAAGGGGGTTGGGTCTTACACTCTATTAGAGGCCCAAAATTTTTGAATGGGTCTTATAGCTCAAGGAGAGGCCCAAAAGGTTATTTTTCAAAAGGCGACGGTCGCGCCGTTTATTTTTTACGGTATCGGGACTTATACAATGCACTGAGGCCCAAAAATGATTTGGTCAAAAAAGGATTGGGTCTTACACTCTATTAGAGGCCCAAAGTGTTTTGAAAATGATTTATGAGGGTTGAATTAATCCAAAACCATAATTTGTTTTCAAAATGTGTTTTAATTGAATAAAAAATTCAATTAAAATGATCAAAATTGTTTAACATATGGAAAACAAATTGTGATCTTGGATTAATGCTTCAAAAATTAAGTGTTGACCTACAAAATAATTAGAAGGCATTAAAAGTTGCAAAATCAAGATGGAAAAAATATTTTAAATGTTAAAAACAATTAAAACATTAATTCTTTGCAAAAATATCAATTATATGAAATAAATAATATTTTTGGGATTTTTTGGGAAAATAAAATATTTTAACATTTTTGTGAATTATTAAAAAAAGAATCAACTCAAAATCATTAAAACTCAGAGAGAAATTAATTTTTGAATCAATTAAATAAAATCACAAAATTCAAATATTTGAATTTGAAAGAAATGGCGCCAAGAAAAGCTGAAGAACACGCGCGTGTTCTGGGTTTGGCTGATTTGCATTTTCTATCCAATCTCACTGAATACTTGATTATATCATGCAATCCACATATCAATATGCTTGTCTCAACCTCACGATCATGTTTATGACAATTAATTTCATTTAAATTAAGCATAAAACAAAAAATCACGATAAATCCTTATGAACCCTAATTTCTGCATGAAGGCTGGGTTTTTTAATACACGATTCAAACAAAGCAATTACTCGAGGGGAAACATTCCATGCATGGTTATGAACATTTGGCAAAAGTATTGTGCGAGGAAATATGCATAGATTGAGAGATGATCAAGTTTAAGCTTACCTCTAGGTCGTGACAGCAAGAGCAAATTGATTTCTGAGTAGGAGGTGTTACAGATGAATTGTGATGATCTGAACAGCTTCCCTACACCCTATGGAGTGTGTTTGAATGCTTGGACTTGACTGAGAATGGCTGGATCACTTCATGGCATCTCAACTGCACTTTGGTTAAAACCTTGAGCAATTGACTGGTGATTATGAGAAATCAGTGTTCCAGTTGTTGTTTAAGTGTTTGATCAGCTCACATATGATGTATATGAGGTGTGTGTGTGATTGGTTTGAGAAGAATTGCTCTCTAATGAAAAACCCGATAGTGACTTGCTAAGAAAGGCATTTTTGAGAGTGAGAAGTGGTTTTTGAGAAAGGCAGGTGTTGTAGGCCTTTGGTGTACTTAAACTGATCACAATTGAGCTCTATATATAGTAGAGCAAGTTTGTTTTGCAAGGAATAGTGAATGGCAACTGCTGAGTAGGTTTGGCCAATGTTGGCAAATGAAAATCCAAGTCTCCTCTAGCCATTGACTAGAGGTTAGGGCACAGGCTGCTGGTCCCCTTGGTCTTGGATAAGTCTTGACTGAATTCAGTTGCTAAGAGCTCAGTTCATGCCACCTTGATGCTTCCATTGAATGCTCTAATCCAAAATTGGAGTCTTGTCCCTATTTTGGCAATTCTAGGTTCAACATGCTATTTCTTGTTCCAAAGACTTTGGAGGTTTGGCTCAATGATTGTCCCCTTTAGATTCAATCCTCAGAGGTGTCCAAGTGGATAGGAGCATTTGAATTTGGCTGATTTTGGCAAATCGACCAAAAGTGCAAAAATCTGCCTTGCCTTGGCAGATTTCAGCAAGGCAACTTGCCAATGTCATATCTCATAGCCCAAATTGAATTTGGTAATGTTCTTGGTCATTTTGGAAAGCCCATACATGATACAACAAATGTTTGAACATGTTTGGTTTTGATCTCTTTTGAATCCAATTGAAAAATGTCCCTACATTTGGAAAAAAGTAAGGCAAAATCTGACTTAGTGCAATTTTCACTAGGTGTTGGAACAAAGTGACTTTTCTTGATTTTGATCACTCCATAACTCAAAATCCATGAGGAATTTGGACATAGGTCAGTATGAAGCTTTTGTTTAGGGCAATGTGATCTACAAATCAAGCTTTGAATGGGGAATAATGGCCTTGTGGTTTAGGAGTTATGGTCCTCCAAAGTTGGCACATTAGTGTCACTTTTTCCATAACTTAGAAATTTTTCTAAGTTTTTATGGTTACCCCTTTTACAAGTTATCCCACTTTCTTTGATTTTTCTTGATGAATGATGATTCAAATCATACATTAACATCATTTTAGGGTTAAAAATCCATTTTAGTGAAAAATCTCAAAAAGTCAAAGTTGACTTTTGTGCACAGTTGACTTTTTATCAGATGAATTCCAAACTGTGCAATTCTTCAGGAAATCATGTCCTTGACCTAAATCAAACTTGATGGACATGTTCCATGGGTGTTATAGGGTGTATTGAATCATGTCTTAGGGTTTGGGAGCATGTCCTGGTCAAAAGCCAAAGTTACAGTTGACTTTCCTCACGAAACCCTAATTGTGGTGCAGATGAAATTGAGACTTGTTGCTCGAGCTTCTTGGATTAATCCATTGTTCCAAATGGATCAATATAGTATATTAAAGACCCTCAAATCCTCTCTTGAGGTCTTGGTTTATGATTTGTCCCAAAAGTCAACTTAGGGGTGAATTAGGTCAAGAAACCCTAATTCCTTATTTTTGATGAATGCATCCCCTGAGGTCAAATTGACTTGATGTTTGGGTCCATGAGGTTCCATGGAGTATATTAGGTTATGTTTTGGATCATTGGCTTGTGCCTAGATAAAAAATTTCCATCTGGAGGCCCTGGTCGACCAAAACCCTAATTTGGTGACACTGGCGATCTTGAGACTTGATCCCCCTAGAAGGGAGCAACCTTGTGCTTAATCCTTGATGTGGGAGTCCTTTTGATCCATTGTGGATATTTTAGAGGTTAGACAAGTTGAAGATCAAGTCATTCCTTGATTGATCCTTTGTCTAAGGCTCTGAGAGGGCATAAAACCCTAATTTTGATTGTAGTGAATGCTCAACAACCCTTGAGGCATTTGATGAGGCATGATGGTTCATCCATATTATGATGATGATTTGCACAATGATGGGAAATCTTAGTGGTCAAAATTTGGGGTATGACATCATGAACAGCCTTGCTCTCGAGGAGAACTTTCCTTTTTCGCATTCGACCAATGGTATCCTTTATCTTGAGGGCTGCTTCGACGTGAACAATTCCTTGGGCGATTTCTTGATCGATTGTCTCTTGAGTGGGCAAGGGTTCGGCGGAATCTAAAGAGGCTTTTTGCTGTTCGACCTTAGCAATCTTTCTTGTAAGTTCTGCTATCTGAGCTTGATAGTTAGATATTTGTTGGTCAAAAACACGATGCTTGTCGAAGCGCTCTTGCTTCTTAGCATCTAAATCCCCAAGTTTCTTCTCACAAAGTGAGCTGAGATACCACCCGCGTTTCGTCTTGTTGTTTTTCAGCCTGATTTGAGCGTCAACTTGATTACACATGGAAAGGTCCTTGGCTAGTGCGTGAAAAAGGCCTCGAACTCGATTAAGTACATGGCCATGGGAGCAGGAAGTTAAAATTCGGCAAGTTCATCCAATATTTTGAAAACATCACAAGCTATAGTAGCTTCTTCGGCGACGGCCGCCAGAAATTCTTCCTCAAATAGGTATGTCCTTAATTGTTGAAGCATGAGGGAGAAGGAAGCATCCAGGTCTGGGGTTGGTATGGTTGTCGAACTAGTGGGCTGAGCGTCCCTAAACTCTTGGTGAAGCTTGTGCAGTGCCTTCAAGGCCGCTGTTGGGTTTGTTTGTTTTGTTGCCAGAATCTCCTTTGGGGTAAGGACTTTGTCGACATTAAGTGGAGGCATGTTGGAGCCACTTTCAGCGGGAGCTTTAGGGTTCACGTCGACATCATCAGCGGTAGCAACAATTGAAGGATTTGTATTATCACCAGGGGTTACACCGTCATTTTCAGTATCAGTGTTGGTATGTTGAGGTGGAGGCATTTTCGCCACTAGGTTCTCCTCTGTCGAGGTCATTTGGAACTCGTCGACCGTCTGAGGACTGAACACGGTTGTGATCTCAGGAGAATTGGTGGTGGCAGTTGGTGCAGTATTGTCTTTTTCTGCAGTAGTCGAAGCGGCCATAGTTTCCTGCAAGATAAGGTTCAGTGAGAAAATTGTCCAAATACCATTTGAAATGATGGAGCGAAGATGATGAATACCTTTGCAGATTTTGGAGGAGATGTTTCAGGGGGTGCTCCAGCATGGATAGGTTTGAAGACTTCATCAATATTTTTAAGGACAATAGGGTTCACAGTCGAAGTAGCCGTTGTGGAAGGCGTTTTCTTGATTAAATCCTTTTTCTTTCTCACCAATGGAGTGGCCGGAGGAGACGCTGGAATTATAGTAGGAAAGACTCGGGATTGGGTACTTTCGTCCGACACGGATCCCTCAGGAGATGGGATTTTCTCAGAAGCCTAGCAAACAAAAAAGTCAGACGGATAGCAGGAGCAAATGCGAAGGAATAAGGAGACAAGGTATACCTGTAGATTCATGGTCTTAGGTTTCTTTGCAAGCCTGGTAGAGGTCGACGCAGCAGCTGGTTCCCGTTTTCGACCCTAGAGATAAGCCAAAATGGTTAGTCAAAGATGATGGATGAAATTGAATTGAAGAGTCCAGGGGTTACCTTCTTAGGTGGGTCTTCTGTGGCGTCAGTATCTTGGGGATTCTCGATGGGAACAACAATTGGCGGATTAGGAGCTTCGCCAGCAAGGGAAGCGAAAGCATCGACCATGTTTTCCAGGAAAAGGTCACGTGGGAAAATTTGAGCTTGGTACTCCAACCACCAGACGTCGAAATCTTCTGTAGTGAAGAAGGAGGGTTGGAACGCAAAGACAGGCAATTCAAGATGTTGCGTAGACCTGGAAAATTTCAGGCAAGCTTTATGACCTACCAAGTTTAAGCGTCGACCAGATCGCACAATGTCGGCAGAATGTTTCACCAAGGATTTTGGTAGCATTTGACTAAAGCCAAATTGGCGAGCCACCAAGTTTGGCTGGTATTTCATGAACCCATAGCTTATGTTCCCCGTCTCGATCCGAAAGGATAACATGGTGGGAGTTAGAAACGCCCTCCATATGGAATTCGACTGCGCTGCGGCTTGTGGGGAGACTCCAGGAAACGGATTCTTAAACCATGTCAGACCAAATTTACGTTCCACAAAAGGTGCCATACTGGGGACGAAGGAAGTGGTTTCCACGAACATATTGAGATACCTCATAAAAAGAGTTTTCTTGGGTGGTCATCAAAGCGAGTCGCATGCCCTCTACGGAACGCTCGTGGTTCAAACACTCCATTGTGGCAGAGGCGGGGTATCCAAGTTATGCTCAAAAGTGTCATTGAGCCAATGTTGTAACAACCACATAGGCCCTGAGATATTTAAGGCATTGGTAGTTTGATGAAGGAGTTTTAACCGCATGGCTGACAAACCAAGAGAATGATAAAGGGAGGCTAGTAGAAGCTTTCCCAGGGATACCTGTCGACCCTCGTGAATCTGGATTGCCAGGTTGATATAACTTTTGGCTATCTGCAGAGAACCAGGGCAGAACATGTAGTAAGACAGTCACAATGTCAGGAAAGCGACGTGTTCTACATTGGACACCGCTTTAGAGTGTTTGTCATGATGATCTTCGATGTAGTTCTGGAAACTAGCACACTCGAAGTTGAAAGTGTTGTTTGTTTCCTTAGTCGGGTCGAACGTTTCTCCTAATGGCGAAAGACCAATGATGGCCGCCACGTCAAAAAGTGTCGATGTAAACATGCCACAGGGGAGGTGGAATGTATTGGTCGATCCTTCCCAGAAGTACATAGACGCCAGCAGCAGACAAGGGTTGACCATGTGAGCGTTTCTATAAAGTTGAATGGCGTCGAAGATTCCAGCCGTCTTTCGTTGTTCCCGACGCTGGCCTTCGACTTTGTTGAGCCAAGCAAGGTAGTCTTTATTTCCAGGTGTAGGCATGGATCTAAAGACTCTAGATTTGGGCGCCATGAATTTGATGTCTAAAGTGCCACCTTTCTCGAAAGCCGGAGGGATAGTAGGCGCGAAACATGGAAAAAAATCATGAAGCTCTTGATGACTTGGCTTTTTGTCTGGATATAGGCCGTGAAAAGCATAGAGCTTACCAGCCACCGCAAATGGGATGCTCATATGATGGCGCCAGTTGTCCACCACCACTTCATCGGCGGACGACGGTTGAGGAAGAGGCCCGAGGGATTCCTTTTTAGAAAGAATGAAAGCAACAGGGTTATTTCTAGTGGTGTGAGTAGTGGAAGTGGTAGCATTTGCAGAAGAGGCCATTGGAAAAGAGAATACTGAGGTTTTCAAGAACAAGGAGAGTTGAAGAAGAAGAAGCTATGATGAGAAGGCGAAAAGAAAACTGGTTGTAGTTAGAGGTATTTATAGAGAAAACGCATGCAACTGAAAGATCAAAAACTGTTCAAATTCTAAAGTTAGTGGGGGTGGTTTCGAGACCCATAACTTGGGACAGGACTAGCCATCATGACGTTTTCTTGGAAACCGTAGTACAAAAAGTTGCCATCATCAAGTCAGATGGAGAGTGACACGTGGCTCGACAGAAGACAAAACGCTGATTGTAAGCGTCGTCGAAATCTTGCAGAAAAGCAAAATGCCGCGTTTCTCAGTCGACACGGTGCTCAGTCGAAACTGGCCTTTGGGGGGGGGCAATTTGTTAGCTGGGAGATTTCGACCAAACAAAGGGAATGAAGGCATGGTGAAATAGCCAAACAACAGGGGCGACACCAAGAGGAGAAATGGCGAGAAAGCTTGAGCTTTGGGTCGACACAACTTAAGGTCTTATCGGAAGAAGACGAGGATGCATTATTATCGGAGGATGTCAAGTGGTGACTTACGAAACTGACGCAAGGGTAACACATCTTTGAGCGGGAAATTTTGAAAAATCCAAGAACATGGGAAGTTGGAAAGATAGTGGGGGGACACGTGTCACAACCAAGGCCAATCTAGGGAGATGAACAATTATTTTTTCAGCCTATTTAAAGCAATAGTTATTTCTATTTTAGGGGTCACATTTGTAACATTGAAAAGGGGAAAATACTCAAAGTACCAAGCGTTAAGAGAAACGAGTCTACTCCCGCAGAAATGTATGATTGCGTCCACACTTGTTATTTTAATGCAATTTACATGCCTAAAGTTTAAGTGATTTTGTCATTTACTTGTCTGTCTTGCTTTTCTTTTCTCTTTGTTTTATTTATCAACGTGAAACCCTTTTATTTATTCAAGTTTCTTACAACTCCTCTAAACAAAACACCATCATATCAACAACATGTACACTTCAGCCAATTGTTCTAGGATTTTGTGGCCGATCCCGCGAGTAAACCTGCGTTAGGAGGTCAGCGGTTGTTCGCGCAAGAACCGCGCGCGAACACTTAGCGGGCTTTTTTCTTCTCTTTTTTCATTTTCTTTTTTTTTTGAGAAAGGAGGTAACTACCTAGTTTAATGGCTACGGCGAACCATCATTGGGCTTTAGGCTTGGAAAACATCTTCGAAACTTATTTTTGTGAGCAAAGAAAACCTGCGAGCATCACCTTTATATGAAAGGTGTCTTCTATGCACAGATCGCTAAGTTAACTGAGAACTACTCACCCCAAGGTTGAGATTGCGGGTTTTGTGTAAGGAAAGAAAACTCCTACTTCTAAGCTCGAAGGGGGTTAACGAGGGATTATCTTCCTTATTTCTCCAGTGTTTGGTAATTGAAACAATGCCTTACATCATCGGCAAGGTTTAATTTGCAGCATACCACAACAATTATGGATATAATGTTTTCATCATCCTCCTTAATCTCTGCTAAAACAACAGTTTGATAAAAACAAAGTGGATGGAAAAAGATAAATGTTTTTGTTGTTGTTTTTTTTTATGACAATAAAAGAAAAATGAGTGAATACGGATGGACTTAATCAAAAGATGCATAAACATTTCATTAATCTTGCCAATTCAAAAAACAAAAGCTTACAAGCCAATACAAATTCAACATGTAAAAAAAATACAACAGGAAATGCTAAAACAACCAAAAGATTGCCAGCTTCGGGGAACTGGGATTTCCTTTCTTAACTTGCCATTGAGCTAGCCATCTTCAGAGTTGATTTTCGAGATCAGTCTGAGAATCATCTTCACACCTATTCTCATAAATTTCTTCCATCTCAGACTCTGATGAACCCACCTGATTGGGTGAAGGATTGTTGATTTGAATGCCTTGAGGCGTGAATAAGAACATCTCAGAGTCAAGTAGAGCCTGAACCTTGCTCCTGAGTACCTTACAGCCCTCAGTTGAGTGCCCCTGTGCCCCAGCATGGTAGTCACATCGGGCGTTGACGTCGAAGCCTGGTGGGTATGGAGGAATCACATGATCTAACTCTTTTGGTACTATCAATCCACCTTCGATCAAATCTGGAAGTATCTGACTGTACGACATTGGCAACAAGTGAAATTCCTATCTGGCTTCCTTGGCCTTTGTCATGCGTGCTGACGCGGCTAACGGCAGTAGAACCATTAATACTGAGGAGGTCTTCGATTTGGAGAAGAATCTCTTCTATATGGAGAGAATGGTGTCTAACATGGAGTCCCAAAAGATTGCTGACTCTGAATACTTGAGTTGGATGAGCGCTGAGGCTGAGGTATTGGAGATTCCCAGGTGGAATTACTTTCTTTCTCCTATTCTTCTTGCGAACTGGCAGCTGATTCACTCTCACTAGTTGGGATGTTCGAGACACCTCAAATTTTTCCGCTCTTGAGATCGCTCTCTATGTGCTCTCCAGCTATCACCAAATCAGAGAAGCTTAATGTTAAAATGCTAAACAACATTTCCCGGTACGTGCCTTGCATGGTATCCACGAACCAATCAACCAATTCCTTACCTAAGAGTGGTGGTTGAATGCGAACAACTACTTCTCTCTACCTCTGAGCATACTTTCTGAAGGAGTCATTGTCCTCTTGAGATAAGTCTAGCAAATGCAGGCGGCTGGGAGCGAAGTCAAGATTATAGTTGTATTGCTTCACAAAGGCATTGGCTAGGTCTGACCATGATTGGATGTGACTGCTCTCTAGCTGCATGTACCAATTCAGTGATGCCTCACTTAGACTATCTTGGAAATAGTGGATCATGAGCTTGTCATAACGGACATGTGAAGTCATTCTTCTGCAATACATCACCAAATGTTGCTTCAGACAGTTGTCCCCTTTGTACTTCTCAAACTTTGGTGTCTTGAACTTTGGTGGCATTACAAGGTCGGGTACCAAACACATGTTCAAAGCATTTAGATCAGCAGCATCACGACCCTTAATGGCATCAAGCTTTTCTTCCAGCACGCGACATTTTTCCATAATCTCAACGTCTCGTGGATCCTTGGTTTTCATCACAGGGACTACTTCTTGGGAATCTGGCTCATAGAAAGCGAAACTGCGATATTTCACGGCATCAATAGAAGAGGAATGTCCATCTCGGACAATGGCACGTTCTTGTATGATCTGGTTCTCAACAAGAATCTGTACAGGCTAAGCTTGAGCAACGTTGTTCACTGAAGTCCTCTGAATATTATCATCTTTCTTTGACAAGGCTATCATAGCTTCCACAATCCGATCCAACTGATCTTCCAACAAATCAAAATCTGCTCTGGTCACAACTGGCTCTGCTCTCCTGATTTCATGATCCTTCAAAAGCTACTTCAAATCCAATGCTGGCTTCGGGAAGTCAACTGGTGAGTTACGGATAAAGGATAAATGAGACTCAATGCAAAGAAATGCAAATGAAATGCGAATGTGGCGACATGCGCATGCAATGCAAATGCAAGCCAAATGGTTTCAAAGAACTCAAAAGCAAGTTGCAAACATTTTTTAGAAAAACTGAAGAGTTTCATTTCAAAATCCATGATCTTTAATGATTTTTTGCAAGGGAAAAACATCTGAATTCCTTGAAACCAAAGGGCTACTCATGAATGGATGGATGTATGCACAAACATACATATACAGATATTCACAAACATGCACATATACAAGCAAACAAAATGAGGGCCTAGTTTTGAAGGTCATGAGCATGGAGCCATGGTCTACCCATCCCAAAAGGTGTGTACTATAGGTTTATCATCTGTAGAACAGGGTTCTAAAAAGTTCCCAGAGTCAGCAACCCATCTTTTAGATATTATCGATTTCCCGAATGACTCGGTAGTCAATAATATTCTCAAGAGAGTCTCATCCGAGTGTAGTATCGCGTATCAACCATTTCGGGAATCGACTCCCTCATAGTCATCGCACTACATCCTATAAGTCCAAGTGGGGTTAAAGGTGACTAATGGTCATCAGTGTCATGGGCTCCTAGGTCGATAGTAGTAACATTTTCACGAATAGACTCGTTTAACATGACTAACTCTCAAGAGGGCCTCCACTGAGTGATGGTTTCTCAAGTCAACTTTTTCGGGAATCGACTCCCTCAAAGTCTCCTTGAATATACCACCTTTCTATCATAGGTGCACTCAAGTTCGGGTATAGGACATATCCTCACCACTCAAAGTAGCAACCCTGCATATAGAAAACCCAAGCACAGACAGATATATACATATATACAAGCAAGCAAACATATAACATAAACACAAATGCAAACAAGGTGGGCTTAACCCTCTTGGATATGTACCTAGTGAAGTCCCCATTTCTGTTGCGGTGAGAATTGGATATCAAGCTATTAATTAACTTGAATCACACATTTTTGAAATTCAACACAGAGCTTTGATTTATCCAAAGGAAAGGGTAAAGATAGAAGAAAACCCTAATTACGCTATGTGAAGACACAACTAAGAGATCTAAGGTCCGAAGGTTGGTTATACCTAGGGAAGGTGTTAGCATCCTAGGTATCTGTAGTACTTTACAAGAACCTCTTGTTAGTATTTGTGTTATGTTATTGTTTGCTTGCTAAAGGCACTGTGCTAAGGATAAGGTAAAGACCAAAGTGCTAAAGGTAAAGACCTAAGGGTTTATACACTAAGTATGCTCGCCAAGACGTCGCATCTCGTGCCTACATATCCTAATAAGGATGGAATCAGAGCATTCGTAGTTCACCTAACTAGGGGTGAGGAACCATTGACTATGGTCAAAGTTCCAAGGGGAAATGAGTATTCATGATCATGATACTTACATAGAGTTAAAGAACTCTCTAGGTCTAAGTTGAAAAACTAAACTAAGGTTGACTTTGAACAAAGTTAAAGGGGAAGTAAATACACATCATGATGGTAATCACATAGAGTTCAAAAATTCCAAACCTAACTCTAAGTTGAAAGAAAAATGGCTCTCATAAGGCCAAGGGAGATGATCCTAAAAAGGCCATGAGGTGGATAGGAAGAGCAACTAACTATCCTAAGGTATGCCTTACAAGTCAAAAAAAGGGAACCCTCCTTTGGAGTTGTTCAGACAAACAATATAAGTCGAAACCAAAAGATGAAACTCTGAGCATACAAGATAACAATCATGGATAACTAACAATATGAACAAGGCACATGCTAAAGTAGATGGTCAACTTAAAAGGAAAAAGTATCATGAGGTGAACAAGTAACATAGTCAATGCAAGGATTAAAATCAAGCTCAAACATAATGATCTTAAATTGCAAACTCACAAAATTAACGGTTAAATCAAAAGGAGATTAACTGAATCAGACCTAAATATATTAAAATGTAAATCAAAAGAAAAGTTAGAAATGACTTAATAAGAGAAAATGTCTTTTTGAATTTTTATTGTTTTTTGTTCATTTTTTATTAAAAATTACTAATCAAAATCATCTAACCTTAAAATTAAATTAATAAATCTAAAATTAAAATTGATAATCCTAAAACTTAAATCAATAATTCTAAAATTAAAATTACTAATCCTACGACTTTAAGAACTAATCCTAAAATTAAGAAATTACTACTCCTAAAATTTCAAATTATTAATCCTAATTAAAGTTTAACTTGAAAACAAAATTAAATGTTAAATCTTGAATTTTAAAAAACAAAATAAAATTACTTTTCAAACTAAATAAAAACCATGAATAACATAGAGAAAGGTGAGGGAGTATGATCCGTGGGCCTTGGAGGTAACACGGAGACGGGTCCAATGGATCTTGAACCAACCCGTTTTGTGCATAAATGAGAAAGGGTCATACTAACCCTATTATTCTGCCATTTCAGAGCACGTGCAAATAAAATGATTAAGACAATGTGCTTTCCAGCATCATCGCCTCACATTATCACGACTCAAGAACACATGAAAAAAGGGTTAAAAAATCTTAGAGAAAACTAACAACAAAGACCTTCCCTCTTCAAGAACATGCTCCTTTATCTCATATTCTAACATTTTCGCTTCCTTCTCTCCACAGACACTAACACAACAAACAAAAACCTAGCCCATAGTGAAAACCCCAAATAAAAAATGACCCAAACCCTAATCACAAAAACTCAAATGAGTTCAAGGCAGTTTCACAATCACACAATCAAGGCATAAAAGAGTTTATTAGACCGCAAAACGGCATAGTAAATGGACGACCTCGATGAAACTTGGTGGCTCCGCCCAGACGCTCCGGCCAACCTCAACGGTGGAGTTGCAAAAATTTGATTTCCGAATCATTTCACTCCCCTCTTTTATTCTCAATCCGTTTTCTCTCTTTCTCGTTCGCTCACCAAAATCCGCTTGCGGTTGTTAGGGGGATGTTTGGGGAATTTGGGATCGGGAGCCGGAAAAGCGAGACCGGTGTCATAACCCAAATTTTGACCACCAAGATTTCCCATCATTGGGCAAATAATCACCACAATATTGATGTACCTTCGTACCTCATCAATCTTGAAATTCTGGAATCAGACGTGTGATGTTAAGGTGTGATGTCACAACAACACACTCTGCACAATGGACAGCAATAACAGTAAAATAACACCAAGAATTGTTGACCCAGTTCGGTTACAACCAACCTACTCTGGGGGCTACCAAGCCAGGGATGGAATTCACTACTTGTAGATATAATTTACAGACTCAACGACCCGTTGACAATCTCCTAAACTTATACTCTACTAATGACTTCCTACCTAAGAAACCACTTAGGTATGAGAACACCACTCAATCCCTTACAAACACTCAAAGAACCCACTTTGAGCACCCTTGATCTTACTTCACAGTTTCGATCAATTCAAACAACTCTCTTTGCTTCACAACTTTAGAGAGGACAGAAACTTAACACCTATTCAAACTCTAGAATAGTATAAATACAAGCACTTTAAACAAACTCTAGACACTAAGCCTTCTGCTCTTGATCTTCTGAATGTTTTCTGTACTTTTTCCTTTGGTCTTGTGCGCTTTATATAGCTCCTGAATTGGGCTTGGACTTGTCACAATATTTGATCAGATTTGTTAATTAAAACTGAATCTTCAAAACAGATTTTATCCCCAAAATCTTTTTAAATCTTCAACCTTTTAATTCTCCAACAGATCTGCAATCAAATCTCCCATGTAACAGAAAATATCTATCCCAAGATATTCTCATCCAATGAGTTAACCACTCTCCACAATTCCAGCTAATACGCGTATCCTAATAACAACTCCTACTGTTATTAATTCTGTAGGTCTGATGTTACAACATCACTTGTGTGACATCAGACATCCAACTTCAGCCTTTAACTACTTAACACAGCCCAGTGTTAAGACTTCAATGTTACATCATCAGCACCTTGACATCAACATTGAATAACCTTTGTTTTACCAAAATTCCAGCCAATCCAGGAACTATCAATCTCCCCCTTTGGCTAATTTTGGCTAAAACAACCTCTGAACCCACAGAGTCTTCAGCAGCGAAAAATCTTCAATAATTTACATTCTTCATCAGCAGCAGTTTGACAGTCTTCATCACTTGATCTGCTGCTGCACCATCTTCATTATTGACAACATCCAATTGGTGCTCCCCCTCGAAAACATGAACCAGCATCACAGCTGTTCAGTAGCTCATCATGTGCAGCTTCTCCCCCTAGATATCTGCTTTGCTGCACTCTTCACAAGTCATGATATCTTCAATACTCCCCCTCAATAAATGCATCACCACTTTTCAACTAAACACCTTTTAGCAGCATCTATCTCCCCCTTAATCTCTGCATCACATCAGCAGCATATGGCAATAAAACTCTTGACTATTTTGGCTATTTTCTCCCCCTTTTTAGCCACAATTAGGCAAACTTCTCCTGGCATTTGACTACACATTTTTAGAATCACCCCAACTGCCCACAACCCCTCTAGCAGATTCAGTCTTCATAAATGCAGATTCCCAATTTGCTTCTTGTCCTTTCAAATTGGTTTGCATCCAAGGCTTTAGTAAATATGTCAGCCAGCTGGTTCTCTGTGGCTACATGTTCCAAGGTAACAACTTTTTCTTCTACTAGATCCCTTATGAAATGATGCCTTATGTCTATGTGTTTTGTCCTACTGTGCTGTATAGGATTTTTAGATATATTAATTGCACTCAGATTATCGCAGTACAAAGTCATAACATCTTGTTTAACATTGAATTCACTCAACATCTGCTTCATCCATACCAGCTGAGAGCAACTACTTCCAGCTGCTATATACTCTGCTTCAGCAGTTGAGAGAGATACACAATTCTGCTTCTTGCTGAACCAGGAAATCAGATTGTTCCCTAGAAAGAAACATCCTCCTGAAGTGCTTTTTCTATCATCTTCACTTCCAGCCCAATCAGCATCACAGTATCCTTTTAAAACTGTCCCAGAATCACGACTATATAACATTCCATAGTCACTTGTGCCATTAACATATTTCAGAATCCTCTTCACCTGATTCAAGTGACTTACCTTCGGATCAGACTGATATCTAGCACACACTCCAACAGCAAAGGAAATATCAGGTCTGCTTGCTGTGAGATATAGTAAACTCCCAATCATACTTCTGTACAAGCTGTGATCCACACTCACTCCATTCTCATCCTTGGATAGCTTCAAATGGGTGGGAGCAGGTGTCCTTTTGTGATTGGCTTTATCTAGGCCAAACTTCTTTACTATGCTCTTGGCATATTTGCTTTGAGAAAAAAAGATAGAATCCTCCATTTGTCTGACTTGCAACCCAAGGAAGTAGCTAAGTTCTCCAACTAAACTCATTTCAAATTCTGATTGCATCTGTTGGACAAACTGTTTTGCCATAGCATCTGACATCCCCCCAAATACAATGTCATCCACATAAATTTGAGCTACCATTAATTTTCCTCCTTCTTCCTTGACAAACAAGGTTTTGTCAATGCCTCCTTTCCTATACCCATTTGCTACTAAGAATTCTGTCAACCGCTCATACCAGGCCCTTGGAGCTTGTTTTAAGCCATACAGTGCCTTCCTCAGTTTGAACACATGATTGGGGAAGTTTGGATCAGTTAATCCTTTAGGTTGATCCACATATACTTCTTCATTCAGATAGCCATTTAGAAAGGCACTCTTCACATCCATTTGGAACAGCTTGAATCTTAGGTTACAAGCCATACCCAAAAGTAGTCTGATGGATTCTAGTCTCGCCACTAGAGCAAACGTCTCATCAAAGTCGATTCCCTCCACTTGAGTATAACCTTGTGCAACAAGTCTCGCTTTGTTTCTTGTAACCACTCCAAGCTCGTCTGACTTGTTCTTGTAGATCCACTTTGTTCCAATAATATTCACCCCTTCTGGTCTTGGCACAAGCTCCCAGACTTCATTTCTCTTGAACTGCTCCAGTTCCTCTTGCATAGCATTTATCCAAAATTCATCTGTTAGAGCTTCCTTGACATTTTTTGGCTCAATTTTGGATACGAAGCACGAGCTGGCTATGATTTCTCTGGACCTAGTTCTTACTCCAGAATTTGGATCACCTATGATCAGCTCCTTAGGATGATCCTTCTGAATCCTGATAGAAGGATCCTTCTGAGGTTGCTCAGGCTCAGTGTCAGCAGTACTTGGAGAGGGATTTCTTTCAACTTCAACAACTACCTCATCAGTTAATGTTCCAACATCTTCTATGACATCCTCAACTTCGTGCTTTTCTTCATCATCAATCACAACATTGATTGACTCCATCATCACTTTGGTCCTGGAGTTGAAGACCTGATAAGCTCTGCTGTTGATGGAGTACCCCAAAAATATCCCTTCATCGCTTTTGGAATCTAATTTCCTTCTCTGCTCTCTATCTGTCAGAATGTAACATTTACTACCAAACACATGGAAGTACTTAACATTAGGTTTTCTTCCCTTCCATAGCTCATATAAAGTGGATGAAGTGCCTCTTCTTAGGGTGACTCTGTTGTGAATGTAGCAGGCAGTGTTCATGGCTTCAGCCCAGAAGTGATAAGGTAGTTTCTTGGCATGAATCATTGCTCTAGCCGACTCTTGTATAGTTCTGTTCTTCCTCTCAACAACTCCATTTTGCTGAGGGGTGATAGGAGATGAAAACTCATGACTTATACCTTCAGACGAGCAAAATTCTTCAAACTTACTATTTTCAAACTCTCTTCCATGATCACTTCTAATTCTGATGACCTTACTCTCCTTTTCTCTTTGAAGTTTAAGACAGAGCTCTTTAAAGACATCAAACACCTCAGATTTGTCTTTGATGAAATTCACCCAGGTGTATCTTGAGTAGTCATCCACAACTACATAAGCATATTTCTTTCCACCCAGACTTTCAACCTGCATAGGTCCCATTAAATCCATATGAAGGAGTTCCAATACTTTGGAGGTGGTGTCATGTTGAAGCTTCGGATGAGACATCTTTGTCTGCTTTCCTTTTTGACAGTCTCCACACACCTTTCCTTCCTCAATACTAAGCTTGGGAATCCCTCTGACTGCTTCTGAGGAGATAATTCTCTTCATTCCCTTAAGGTGAAGATGTCCCAGCTTCTGATGCCATATTTTGACATCATCTTCTTTAGCAAGCATACACGTGGAGGAATTTGAATTTTGCGGCACCCAAAGATAACAGTTGTCCTTAGATCTGGCTCCCTTCATAATGACTTCTCCTTTGCCATCTTTCACATTACATTCGGACTTTGTGAAGTCTACTTTGAATCCTTGATCACAAAGTTGACTAATACTAATCAAATTAGCTGCTAGTCCTTTAACAAGAAGAACATTCTCCAGCTTGGGAGTACTGTCACAGTTTAGTCTTCCAATTCCCTTTATTTCTCCTTTGATCCCATCACCAAATGTAACATAGCCAGAAGCTTGAGGTTTCACATCAACAAGCAGATTCTTTACTCCAGTCATGTGTCTTGAACACCCACTGTCAAAATACCAGTCATCTTTGGTAGAAACCCTCAAGGACGTGTGAGCTATCAAGCTGGTAACTTTGGGTATCCATTTCTTCATCACCTTAGGCCTAACCTCTTGCTGTTTGGGATATCTGTGAAGCTTGAAGCACGAGGACTGCATATGATCCATCCTGCCACAGTAGAAGCATCTGACTCTGCCGTTTCTAAAGTGGTTAAATCTTCTCCCACTTTGATCATTCAGTGGCTGCCACCCATACTGTTGTCTCCTTATTCCATAGTTGAATTGTCTTCTGCTGTGTTGATGATGCTGTCTCTTAGGCTGTCTTCTATGGTGATGAGGTTTCCTTCTTCCACAAGTCACAGCATAACCATACCATTTTTCCTGATGTTGATGTCTCTGCTGAGACATGTTCTGCTTGAACTTGACAGCTTGCATATTCTGGTGAAATTGGGGAGGCATATACTGACTAGCTCCTTGGGGCTGTATCTTCCTCTGATGAGGGCCATTCTTTTTCTCAGCATTTTGGGGTTGAACAATCTTCTTTGGGAAAGGTCCCTGTTTCGTAGGTTGATGTTGAGACAACGGTTGAGACATCTCCCTTTTTGTTCCTGAAGTGCTAGCCACATATCCTATGCCTGATTTATCTCCAGCAGATTTCTCTAACTGAAGAATTTTATCAAGATCAGCAGTACCACTGTTCATCATCCTAATGAATTTAGTCATCTGATCTAGTTGGGACTTAACTAGCACAACTTCGTTTTCCCGATCAGCTTTTTCATTTTCAAGCTGAGCAATCTGTTGCTTATGATACTTATTTTCTTGACAAATCTCAGCACTTTTCAAACACAGCTCTCGATAAATAGAAGCTAGCTCTTCATAAGTTATTTCTTCATCACTACCATCATCAGACACAACAGTTCCTGTTAAGGCTCTAGCATGCTTTGCTGACTCACCATCACTTTCACTATCAGATTCAGACCAGGAAACTGACATGCCCCTCTTCTGCTTCTTCAAGAATGTGGGACATTCTTTCTTGACATGTCCATACCCTTCACATTCAAAGCACTGAACACCTTTATCCTGAGCAGTCTTTTCTTCATCTTTCTCTTTTGCATTGGTGATGTCAGAGGAACTGTTCTTGACACTTGGCTTGTAGTTATTGTTTCATCTTTTTAACACTTTATTGAACTGCCTTCCCAACATTGCAATGGCTTGTGACAAATCTTCCTGAGAATCTTTGACAACCTTATCTTCTGTAGGAGTGGAGACCAAAGCAATACCCTTGGGCTTCTTTTCTGGTTCTTCTTCATTTAAACCAAGTTCAAAAGTCTGAAGAGATCCAATGAGCTCATCTACTCTTATCTTGCTGATGTCTTGAGCTTCTTCAATAGCAGTCACTTTCATCTTGTACCTCTTAGGTAGGGACCTAAGGATCTTCCTCACGAGCTTTTCATCTGACATCTTCTCTCCAAGAGCACTAGATGCATTGGCCAACTCAAGAACACTCACGTGGAAGTCATGAATAGTTTCATCTTCCTTCATCTTCAGGCTTTCAAATTTTGATGTTAAAATCTGAAGTCTTGACATCTTGACTCTAGATGTTCCTTCATGAGTAGCCTGCAAGATATCCCATGCTTCTTTAGCAACTTCACAGGTATTGATTAACCTGAAGATGTTCTTATCCACTCCATTGAAGATAGCATTCAGAGCTTTGGAATTTCCAAGGGCAAGCTCATCTTCCTCCTTGGTCCACTCTTCTTCAGGCTTTGGCTTAGAGGTGCCTTCTTTATCTTTGCCAGAATCATCCTTCTCACACATAACAGGAGCTTTCCATTCTTTAATAACAGCCTTCCAAGCCCTACTGTCCAAGGATTTTAAGAAGGTGGTCATCCTTGGCTTCCAATAGTCATAATTGGATCCATCCAAAATAGGGGGTCTGTTGACGAATCCTCCAACTTCTTTGTCCATCTTTACACCAGAAAGTAACTTCCCTAGTTCTCACCCAGAGACAGACAGGATGCCTGCTCTGATACCAATTGAAATTCTGGTATCAGATGTGTGATGTTAAGGTGTGATGTCACAACAACACACTCTGCACAATGGACAACAATAACAGTAAAATAACACCAAGAATTGTTGACCCAGTTCGGTTACAACCAACCTACTCTGGGGGCTACCAAGCCAGGGATGGAATTCACTACTTGTAGATATAATTTACAGACTCAATGACCCGTTGACAATCTCCTAAACTTATACTCTACTAATGACTTCCTACCTAAGAAACCACTTAGGTATGAGAACACCACTCAATCCCTTACAAACACTCAAAGAACCCACTTTGAGCACCCTTGATCTTACTTCACAGTTTCGATCAATTCAAACAACTCTCTTTGCTTCACAGCTTTAGAGAGGACAGAAACTTAACACCTATTCAAACCCTAGAATAGTGTAAATACAAGCACTTTAAGCAAACTCTAGACACTAAGCCTTCTACTCTTGATCTTCTGAATGTTTTCTGTACTTTTTCCTTTGGTCTTGTGCGCTTTATATAGCTCCTGAATTGGGCTTGGACTTGTCACAATATTTGATCAGATTTGTTAATTAAAACTGAATCTTCAAAACAGATTTTATCCCCAAAATCTTTTTAAATCTTCAACCTTTTAATTCTCCAACAGATCTGCAATCAAATCTCCCATGTAACAGAAAATATCTATCCCAAGATATTCTCATCCAATGAGTTAACCACTCTCCACAATTCCAGCTAATACGCGTATCCTAATAACAACTCATGCTGTTATTAATTCTGCAGGTCTGATGTTACAACATCACTTGTGTGACATCAGACATCCAACTTCAGCCTTTAACTACTTAACACAGCCCAGTGTTAAGACTTCAATGTTACAACATCAGCACCTTGACATCAACATTGAATAACCTTTGTTTTACCAAAATTCCAGCCAATCCAGGAACTATCAAATCTCCTTAAAGATGGTTGAGCATTCACCACAATCAAGAAACAGGGTTTTGAGCCCTCTCAGAGTACTTAGACAAAGGATCAATCAAGAAATGACATGATCCTTAACTTGTATAACCTCTCAAACACCCATAAAGGATCAATAGGACCCCCATATCAAGAATCAAGCACAAAGTTACAACATTCCAAGTGGATCATGCCTCAAGATCAGCAGTGTCACCAAATTAGGGTTTTTGTCGACCAAGGCCTCCAAATGAAAATTTTCTTCCGGGCATGAGCCAATTCTTCAAATCACAACTCAAGATACTCCAAGGGGCCTTATGTACCCAATCATCAAGTCAAATTAGCCTCAGGGGATGCATTCATAAAAAAATCAGGAATTAGGGTTTCTTGACCTAATTCACCCCTAAGTTGACTTTTAGAGCAAGGCATGAGCCCAAACCTCAAGACATGATTTGAGGACCTCATTCACACCACATTGATCCATTTACAACAATGGATTAATCCAAGAAGCTTGTTTCACAAGTTTCATTTTCATCTGGACCACAATTAAGGTTTTGAAGAAAAAGTCAACTGTACCTTTGACTTTTGACCAAGACATGCTCCCAAACCTTAGGAAATGATTCAATACACCCTAAAACACCTATGGAATCCATCCATTAGGTTTGAATTAGGTCAAGAACTTGATTGCACAAAGGATCACACAGTTTAGATTTCATCTGACAAAAAGTCAACTGTGCTCAAAATCAAGTTTGACTTTTTGGAATTTTTCACAAATATGGTTCCCCTAAGTCAAATATAATGTTAACGTATGGTATTGATCACCATTCATTAAGAAAAATCAAGAAAAGTGAGATTTCTTGCAAAAGGGGCAACCATAAGAAACCAAAATTTTTCTAAGTTATGGAATAAAAGTTTTTTTATACCAACTTTGCAAGGTCATAACTCCTAAACCACGAGGCCTTTTTCTCCCATTCAAAGCTCATATGAAAGTTCATCTTACATAATTCAAATATGTTAACTACATCTTATTCCAAATCTTCATGGATTTTGAGTTATGAATAGAGCAAAATCACTAAAAACATGAAAATATCCTTTTTTCCAACACTTAGACAAAATTCTGTCCAAGACAGATTTTAGGTAAAACACCAAAACTCGGAGAACTTTTTCACCTAGTTGCAAGATGAATCAATCTCAAATGTAAACATCAAAGTTATTGTGCATCTTGCTAGCAATTCAAAGAGTCCATCAGCATGGAAAAACTCCATGGAAACCAAGAGATGTGGCATCCCAAAGTCATGCTGCTGCAACTGGTTTGGAAAACCAGTTTGTATATTTTCTTGCTCTACACGATTTTGAGTCAGGATATAATGATCACTATGCCACATTCATTCAATATGATCATGATATATCTGATCCAACCTGCAAAATTAGGCCAAGATGCTTCAAAGTTGATCCTTTGGCATAATGAGTCTTTGTACAAAGACTTGGAATTCAAAGTGCATTTATGTGCAATAGTGCACATTCAACAAAGCTGATCTTCTTAGTCAAGATTCATGCTTAAACAACAATTAAAACATTTGAAGAATGTGGAATTGGTCAAAACATAGCCTTGCTACTTGGAGGGGCTAGTTTGCCTTGCATAAGAAGAAATGCCACCAAGCCAAAGCCATTGAATGTGATCTGATCTTGCAGCCATTCACTATTACTCCAAGACAAAACTTGATCACCTATAAATAGAGGTCACATTGCCTCATTCATATCACCCCAAAACATTACCAGACATGTTTTCTTGCATTTCACTCTTCACCTCCAAAATTCAAAATGTTTGAAATGTGAAAACACGATTTTGAGATAGAGAGCATTTCTGTCCAAACCAATGATGCAAACACCTCACATACATCATATGTAAGTGATTCAAACACTAAAACAACATCTGGAACATCAGAATAACAAAGTGGTATCCCATTTGCTCAAGTTCAAAAGCCTTCTGCAGAAGGATTCGAGATGGTCTGACCAAGAAGTTTCCAACCACTCCAAGAATTCAAACACATTCCTTGGCACCTAAGGAAGCTGTCCAGATCACTCAAACACTTCAAAAACACCTACAACTGAGAATTCCAATTTCTCTTGCACAGGTAAGCCTGAACCTATCAAACTCAATGAATCATGCATTATAAACATGTTTTCAAATTACCATTGTATTTCTGGATGTTCATAGATCATTTTCCCTCAATCAATTATTACTTATCATGCGTGTATAAGATTTCATATAACTCTTGCACTTTTTAGGGTTCATCTGATTATAACATGTTATCTCTTGATTCTTTGAATTTAAATGAAATTGAATAAATCCATTCTATTCCTCGTCCAAAATTGGTTAAGTTTCATTTTTACATCTTCCAAAATGGTTGAGAGACGAGGGAGATAACTTGCTTCACGTAAGTCTGATGGTTGCCCAAGGAAGAAGATGGCCATGGCGCCATTTTCAGGTTTTTTGAACCAAGTTTAGTATATATTATACACTTGCCATTATATATTTGAATTGGCATTGCGCCCTAGTGGTTGATCAGCTGGTTTTGTGTGTGTAGCGAGCGAGAGGTCTGAGGTTCGAATCCCCCTCGCCCTAGACCTTTTTGGTTTTATTTTTTGAATCATTTTCAAAGGATTTTCATATATTATCATCACTTGCCATCCTCTTTCAGCCACACGCAAGTGGCTCAGTTGGTAATGTTTTAAACCCTCTACCTCAAGGGCTTGGGTTCAAACCTTGGGAGGACCATTCCATATTTTTTGCCACTTGTTTTCTTTCATTTTCTTCACAATCTTTTAATAACTTCCAAAATTAATTTCTCACTCAATTTTAATTATTTTTTATTGGTTCTTTTTTCCAAAATTCATAAAACTGTTAAAATATTTTATTCTACAAAAATTTCAAAAAAATATTATTTATTTAATATTTTCACAAAGAATTTATTTTATTTATTTTTAGGCATTTAAAAATATTTCTTTCTCTTGATTTTTCAAATTCAAATGATTTTCAAATCATTCTATGAATAAAACATGATTTTTCAAACATTCATCCAAGATCACAACTTGTTTTACACACATATTTGTTAATTTTGATCATTTTTATTCAAATTAAAATACATTTTTATCAAATTAGGGTTTTGATTATTTTCACCCTCACAAATCTTTTTCAAAACACTTTGGGCCTCTAATAGAGTGTAAGACCCACCCCTTTGTAAATAAAAAAACCATTTTTTGGGCTTAGTCATTGTATAAGTCCCACTGTGTTTTCTAAAACCGCGGCGCGATCGTCGCATTTTAAACAAATTAATTTGGGCCTCTCCCTGAGTTGTAAGCCCCATTCTATTTTCTTTTAAATCTCTTTGGGCCTCTAATTGAGTGTAAGACCCAACCCCCTTTGTACATAAAATAATTTGGGCCTCAGTCAATGTATAAGTCCCGATACAATTTTCAAAACAACGGTGTGATCACTGTTATTTCTGGGCCTCTCCTTGAGTATAAGCCCCAATCTTCTTTTCAAAACAACTTTCCCTTTGGACTTAGATTCAAATTCATAGTTGTTATCAAAACTTTCTTTAATTTCTTAAAAAAATAACCATACAGCTGTAGTACTGGAAGCTTGCTCGCCTGTAAGTTTTACCAGTTTTCTTTTACATACTTGTATATATTTCATCTGTACATATATATGCCTGTATATTACTTGCTTAGAGTTTTCCCCGGTAATGAAGTCTAGGATTAGATCAAACCAGTGGCCACTCTTTCAACACAGTCAAAACTAGTTCCCCGTAGGAAATTCCAGATACAATCTTGCCTCCTCTTGGGCCTATACAATATGGAACAGAGAAAGGCATTATTCCCGGTGAAACTTTTCTCAAGACTGTCACTACTAGAAATTTTTCTAAGAAATTCATTTCCCCCAGAGAGGATTAATTCCCAGTGAAACCTCTCTTGAATTTCTTCAAACCCTAGAACTGTTCACTAAAGAAAGGATTAATTCCCGGTGAAACCTTTCTTGAACTTTTCTTAGGTTTGGACCCACAGGCTTCGTAAAAGCATCCACAGCCTCCTCTTGGGCTTTGTACAAGGACCCTCAGGCTTCTTAGAAGTTCTTATGCCTCCTCTTGGGCTTAGTACAAGGACCCAAAGACCTCTTACAGGTATATGACAGAACCTAGTCATCCTTTGTTAGAGCAATCTTCCAAAGAGTCAAAACATCAGACCAATTTAGGGTTGATTCTCATCCCTTAAAACACCAGCCTCCTCTTGGGCTTCATACAAGCAGACTTGGACAGTCTCAACCTCCTATTGGGCATCATACAAAGATCATCCTCCAGTTAAGAGTTAGCCTCTTCATACTAGTAGACTTGGACAGTCTCATCACCTCTTGGATCTCAAAGAAACCCTCAAGTTTCTTAAAGGCACAGGAAAAACCCCGATCAATCAACAACGGAGTTAAAACCTCTATAGGTTTTAAAATTCAACCTTTAAACTCTCACTTTAAATTTCCCAGCTAGGGTCTAATCACTATCAATAAACCCTTAATCAGAACCTCATGGTCTCTGATATTTCAACTCTTCTACAATCCTCCGCAAGAGTTGATTCCCCAATTTGGACCTGTATCTGGATCTCATTAATCCTCAGCAGAAGTTAGCCTCCTCTTAGACTTTATATAAGAAATTCCCCAACCAGCCTCCTCCTAGGCTTTGTATAATGATTCTCCCTCAGCCTCTTTTAGCCTCAATCTTGGGATTTGTACAAGGCACCTATAAATATCCTCAGCTGAGTCAGTCAAATCCTTTTTAGCCTCAATCTTGGGCTTTGTACAAGACACATATAAACTCTCTCAAAAGAAGTCAAATCCTTCTAGCCTCCTCTTAGGCTTTGTATAATGATCTCCCTGAGTAGAATCAGTCTTTTTTTTAGCCTCAATCTTGGGCTTTGTACAAGACACCAATAAAACTTCCCCAGTGGAATTAATCCTTTTTAGCCTCAATCTTGGGCTTTGTACAAGACAGATAAAACCTCTCACCAGTAGAGTCAATCCTCTTTAGCCTCAATCTTGGGCTTTGTACAAGACAGATAAAATATTTCCCCAAAAAAAGTCAATGTACAGCCTCCTCTAAGACTTTGTATAATGATATCCCCAAAAGAGTCAGTCTCTTTTCAGCCTCAATCTTGGGCTTTATACAAAATAGATATAAAACTCCCTAAATAGATTCGACAGTTTAGCTTCAACCTTGGGCTTTGATCGAGGCCCACAAAAAACCAACAACCCCTCAGAGGAAATAAAAAATCTCTCTGTTGGAAGACATTCCTCTGTACAATCACACATCAAAACAGACAATAAAACAAACCTTAATCCCAGATAACTGCTGTAAGTGGCACATTTGTTGATTCAAACATCCAAGTTGTAGTCCATCTTTTATCTTTGTAAATCCCCTCTTTCATCTAATTGATGTAAGTGGCAAGCCTCTGGATTATTTACGTCCAAGCCAATGTCCCTCTCTTAGCATGAAAGATTCCTAAGGAAAAATGGAATTGCTCAACACTGAGTTAAAGTTTCCTCCTTTAGGACAAATCCCCTATAAAGGAAATTATGGCATTGCTGGATTCTCATATCCCAGTTAAAGTAATTCCCCTTTATAATCATTCACCCAACAACTGTGATAAACAGATGAGATATCTCCCTTAGAGATGACAAATTCTCTCTTAGTCAAATCTTTTAGCTTCAATCTTGGGCTTTGGACAAGACACAAAAAACCTTTAGCTTCAATCTTGGGCTTTGAACAAGACACCAAACATCTCTTTCCTCCCACAGAATAGGAGGAACTACGATTTCTCTGATTTCCTTGTTTTATTTAACGGAAATACGTAGGCATAAGATTGCGAAATCTTAGCGAGCACACCAATCAAAACCTTAGGTCCAGTACCTTATCAAAAAACATTGAAAAAACCTGACATTAACAAAAATACTCTCTCTCTCAAACATTCCCAAAGGAGAAATTTTCCCAATAAACAGATAAACACCAGTAAGTAGAAAATAGTAGAAATTGCTAACGATCTATGGATAACCATATATAGGATGAGTAATTGACAACTCCCCATTGTATAACCTGGCCCCGGACCCCCCAATCTCTTAAGCATTTGTTAAAGAAAACATTTGCGTGCAAGTTTAGTTTTAGATAGCTTCCCTTTCCTTTCCAGCTTCATAGGATAAATAAGAAATCACAAAGTAGCACCCAATTCCAACCATGGCGATAAGGTGGTCGCGTCACCGACAAAAACCGCACGCTACAGAAAAAATGGCGACTCTGCTGGGGAGGTCATGACTAGGATTAGAATTCCTAAGAGGTCTAGGTTGTTAGCAATCATACTACATACTATATATATATATATATATATATATATATATATATATATATATATATATATATATTTACTGCTATTCCTACTTGATATCCGTGTTTATTTTTCTGTCAATGGGAATGCGATTGATACGCATATGGAAAGTTTGAGAGAACCTTAAGATAAGGGGTGGCATAGACGGGATAACTTGTAAGGAGTGAATCCTGAACAAGCGATCCTGGTAGACCACCAAATCAGGCGAGGGCCAGTGTGGATACTTAATGTTGAACGACCGATTGTCGTGAAAGCATAGTTTTCCCAATGCGGTACCCGTGACCCTGAGGATATAGTAGACATTAACCCTATGACCATTTGGTAGTGCGGTGACTATCGGGAATAGTTGATACGCGATAATACACTTAAATGAGATTCATCCTAGGATGCTATAGCTCGGTCGGGTGAACCAGCTTGTTGTTGATATCTCTAGGAGGGGTCAATGATTTTGGGAACCTAGAACCCGTTCTACAGGTACAAAAATTGACCAAAATAGTACAACCTTTAGGGATGGGTAGAGCCATGACTCCATGCTCGTGACGTTGAACTCTTGAACCCATGTTTTTTCAATGTTTTTGTGTGCTGCATTCATGCATTCATCTAAAAAGCTCTTAAACAAAGAAAAAATTTCTTCCTTTTTTCAAAATAAACTAAAACAATAATTGCAGATATCAGAGAGATTGCGTTATAGATTTCGGTAGAAGAAAGACGCACAAGTACACCTTCAAGGCTCCAAAACTAGAGGATTTAAGGAGGGTGGCAAGGATGATTACCAACCCTGATGCTTTCAGAGCTAAGCATGGGGGACTGTTGTCTCTATTAAGGGTCCACGTGGTTGAAGGAATCCTGTCTACACTGATTCAGTTCTATGATCTGGTTTATCACTGCTTCACATTTCTGGATTACCAACTCGCACCAACACTAGAGGAGTATTCTCATCTGATTGATTTGCCTATCACTGATTAAGCTCCGTTTTATGGACAGGAAGAAATTCCAAAGAATCAGGTCATTACAGGAGCAATCTCTTTGGACGAGTAAGAAGTTAGGACTCACATGACCACCAAAGGAGGAATCCAGGGTTTACCAGCTAAATTCCTGATAGAGAAAGCTCTGTACTTTGCCAGTATAGGAAACGTAACTGCTTTCGAAGATATCTTTGTCCTCCTCACATATGGGCTTTTCCTCTTTCCCAACATCGACAACTTTGTTGATACCAACGCTGTTAAGATATTTCTGATTGGAAACCCCATACCAACCTTGCTCACAGATGCTTATCATTCCGTACACTTAAGGAATTTGTACAGCGGAGGAATGATCGCATGCTGTGTACCCTTACTCTACAAATGGTTCATTTCCCATTTACCCAAGTCTACTGCTTTTTGGGATCACAAGAGTACTCTATGTTGGTCACAAAGGATTGTGTCCCTTACCAACTCAGACATAGATTAGTATAATAGGATTTATGAGGGAATATAGATCATCGACAAATATGGAAATTTCCCTAACGTACCCCTCATTGGAACTAAAAGAGGAATCAATTTTCATCCAATTTTAGTTCGTCGTCAACTCGGATACTCGATGAAGGATATCCAGCATAATGTTCATCTGGAAGGTCTTTTCTTCTAGGAAGGGGAAAATGACAGGGCACTAAAGAAGGAAATAGTGCATGCATGGAATTATATTCACAGGAAAGGAAGAGAGTCTCTAGGAATACCAAACTGTACCTCCATGGAACCTTATCTCCACTAGGTGCAAACTAGAGCCCTCAAGCTGAGGATGCCTTACCCTCACTAAGAAGTTTTTCCGTTAAAGGAATCTGTCCTTTATTTCATGTCTGATACGGAAAAACTCCAGGTAGCTCTCAACAAAGTTCATCGTGAAAAGAGCTCTTGGAAAAATAAGTATTGAATACTCAACGTGGAGTGTACCAAGATTCAGGAACTGTTAAAGGAAAAAGACACTCTGATTAAGATATTAGAGCAGCATATTGCATAAAGTCAGGAAGACCGAAGAAATTTGCTCATTCCTTTTACTTGGCAAAGGACTGACGACCCGACAACGGCTAAAGAGCCCCAGTCAAAGAAAAGGAAAATACCAGAACCAGCATCTGAGCTCTCTTCAGAGAGGACTTAGGATCCATAAGCTTAGCCATTTTCCTTACAACACTTTGTAAAATGTTGTACTTTTCCTTGTAACATACTGCAATCTTTCGAATTGAATAAACAGGGTCTCCACCCTTCACTGTATGATATTTTCAATCTATTTGTTGAAGTTTCGTTTTGATTAAAACTAAAACTAAAAAATACATCTTTGCATATCATTCATCATTCTCTGATAACGTGCCTTCTTATCTTCGAGTCTCACGTATGTGTCGCGATTCTAGAGTAAAAATGTCCCACTCATACAATACTCGGGCCAATTGACAAAAGAAAATGGACGATCTCGAGGAAGAGAACAAAGAGCTGAGGGAAGAGATTGACGCTCTAAAGGAAAGTTTGGAAAAACTTCACAGTGACATGCAATCCCTGGCAGCAGCTCAGAAGCAACAACAAAGGACTGTGATCTCAGAGATTACATCTACGCCCATAATGGAGACACATGAGAATCATCCTCGGTACAACATGCCTAAAGGTCGCCCCTGGGGCATGCCTCTCAACTTTATCCCTGAAGGATATATCCAGCCGGCCACTGAAGACCCAGAAACTGTAGCAAGAACCACTGGGCCTGAAGGTTACAAACTTCGAGAAAGTGAAGACGCTGTAATGTCTATACCACAACCAATGGTACACACTGTCCCAGAAGGACGGATTCCACAAGCAATATCTGGTGGAAATGAAGACATGTATGAAAGGATGAATGAGTTCCAGGAATAATTCTTGGAAATGCAGAAGGAGCTGCATGCCATTCACAGTTAAGACTTATTTGGAAAGGACGCCGCAGACCTCTTTCTGGTCCCTAATGTAAAAATCCTACACAAATTCAAGGTGCCTGACTTTGAAAAATAAAAAGGCAACTCTTGCCCTCAAATTCATTTGGTGATATACGCTAAAAAATGTCAACTCAGACAGAAAATCAACAGCTACTGATCCATTACTTCCAAGACAGCTTAACCGGTGCCGCACTTAAATCGTACACGGGTTTAAACAGCACCAAGATCAGTACTTTCAGAGATCTCGGTGCAACCTTCGTTCAGCAGTATAAATACAATTTGGACATGGCACCAGATAGAGATCAACTCAGAGCAATGTCGCAAAGAGACAAAGAAACTTTCAAGGAATATGCTCAGAGATGGCGTGAAATTTCCGCCCAAATTTATCCCTCTCTTAAGGAAAAAGAGATGACAAAGATCTTTTTGAAAACATTAAGCTCATTCTATTACGACCGAATGGTTGCCAGTGCTCCCAGTGACTTCACTAAAATGGTGAACATGAGAGTACGCCTTAAAGAAAGAGTCCAAGAAGGACGATTGGTCAAAAATACAGAGCCATCCAGCAGTACCAAAAGATACGGTAGTGCTTTCCAAAAGAAAAAAGAGCAAGATATCAGTAATGTCTCTCTCGGAAAACAAAGGCGAAGATATCAACCGATAGCGGCAATAACTCCAGCTATCGACCCCCGTCGCCTCCGACTTATCAACCTCAGGTTGCTCAAAGCCAGCCGAATCAACAACAATATCAACAAAGGACACAACAACCTCTTCAGCAGACTCGTCCATAGTATAACAATAACAATCGTACGACATGACCATCAGGGTTTGACCCTATACCGATGTTGTACGCAGAACTATTTCCACTTCTACTAGCCAAGGGGCACGCCCAAACCAGGTCTCCTCTTACAATACCATAAAATCTTCCTTTTTGGTTCAAAGCGAATTAAACTTGCCCTTACCATCAAGGAGGACAGGGGAACAACATTGAGAATTGTCTCAGCTTCAAGTCTGATGTACAGAAGCTTGTTAGGAACGGGATCTTATCTTTCAAATATACCAATCCAAATGTTCAGGCAAACCCATTGCCACAACATGAGAAGACTGCAGTAAATTTAATAGAGGAAGAATTTAGCCGCAGTTATCAAATTCACGATGTGCTCCTATTAGGAACCTATCTGGTCAGGATGCATTGCAGACAGAGCGGGTACGGTCATGTACCGCCTCACAATTATCACCAATGTGATATATGCTCAAAGAATAACCAAGGGTGTTCCGTAGTGCAATCAGCCCTACAAGAATAGATGAATCTAAGATAGATCCAGGATCACCAAATCCGTGAAGTCAACATGGCCCATGCACACCCCAACATTGTTCAGAATCGCAACATCCGTGTAACGAACATCAACTTGGTGGCAATGCACTCAAGGAAAAGTCAATACCATAATACGCCATGGCATGATTACAATACCTGTCTGATATGCTCAACAAGCAATCAGGGGTGCTCTTTTGTACAAGAGGCCCTCCAACGTCAGATGGATCTCGGATGGATCCAGGACTACCGTAAGAGAAATAACCATCAAGTCAATATGGTTCAGATCTTTGACATACGCTTGATGAATACCAGTCTGGTAGAATTACACGCTAAGCAAGTCAGGCTCGGCTTTCTGGCTTCACACGATTATTAAGACTGTGACGAATGCCGTGAAGACGACCAAGGGTGTGCACTTGTCCAAAGAACACTTCAACACTTATTGGACGACTAGTGGCTTCCAATCTACTTGGATAAAGCTACACAACAGATTAGTATGACTGACAGGGATCCTGGTAGGCATCAAAGTCAGGATGTCCGCTCGATGGAAATAGACCTAGTAAAGTTGCACTGCATACAAAGCAGGCGTGGTCGGGTACCACCTCACAACTATGAGCGCTGTAGAGTTTGTTCAGAAAATAACCAAGGATGCTACCTCGTACGAGCGACTCTTCAAAATCAGTTAGACCAAAAAGAGATTCGACCGTGTTCAAGTTCTGGGTCGACCAACGTGATGCCAGACTATCTCCATGATCAAAGCAAAGCCGTTGTCATAATCTTCGATCATGGGAGGACCAAAGATGTTTGCACCATAATCCCTCAACTCAATCAATCAAGAATTCCTCTTGATGGTAGAAAAGTTCCTAACCAGGAACTGATTGAGGTCGCCTATAACAGTCAGAGAAATCAAAAAGCTCCTGTGGTTATCTACTTGCCAGGTCAAATACCTTACAAATCGGATAAGGCTATCCCTTATAAGTACGGTGCAACTGTCGCTCCCAGTATTTTCATCCAGGTACAAACGCGAGAGTGGCGCGGAAAAACAGAGTCGCCAGCCGTGTAAATTTATCCCAAGAGAGGGAAAGGGAACATCGTATAAACCCGAGGAAGAAGGAAAGCAATGGTCATCGCAACCATAACCTGGGTTCGGGAGTCGGTTACGCGAGGGGAAGGTCCTAACACCCCCCGCGTCCATCGTACTCGATGGGATCCACGCTTGTTGTCTATTCTAAGGGTAAGTTATACTATCATCTAGGGCTGTACTAAAACGGAGAGGGAAAGACAAAGACCGACTCGGTAGGACGTCAACGTCCTAGGCCTAAGTACCCCCCTTGTGCAATTGGGAATTCAGAGTCAACGTAGTTCGGACCAAGTTCTTTTTGTGTTTTTTATGAGCGACGTTAAGTTCGCGTCCGGCAGTTAGGGTCGATGTCTGTTTGCAACTCAGACGGAAAATAACGTGCCCTTTTTGAAAATAGCCTTTAAGTTGAAGATCCCGAAGGACAAAAAGGTTTGAAGTTGGTTTGTGTTTTTTAGGACAGAAGTGGCTTAAGTTAGTTCCTAAGTTAAATTGCACCAAAGTCTAGGGCACAGGGGCGAATACTTAACGCATCGTCCCAAGACAGGATGCTCGCTAAGCACTCTAGAAAGATGAGAGGAAGCCCCTCATTTCTCATTCCCCATACTTAAGGCTCGTGCGCAATACACCTTATTCTTATTAAGTGTTTTAAAGAAATTTGAGATGAGAAGAGAGAAGACACAAAGGTAACTCTAAAAAGGGACTATGAATCCTAAAGTCATCATGCATGGGTGACCTACGGTTAGTGAGGTTCAACCTAAACCCTAAAGGACGAAGATAGGAGAGAAAGAACGAACAAAGGTGAAGAGGGATACTTTTCCACCCTTAAAGAACTTACCTTAGTCCCTGCATAAAAGATTAGTGAGAAACAAACATAAGTAAGAGAAATGAGGTGAATGAAAAATCAAACAATGGTAAACAACAATGATAATAATCCAAACATGAATTCAGAAATCAAAGAAACAACCCCAAAGCACATGGCACAAGTGCCTTTTCAAACAGATAATCAGATGTGGTCAGAAATACACATATAAGCAGATCTCAAGTGAAAACAATTAAATAAATAGATAAATAACTCCTAAAATTACCAAATTAAATTTCAAGGTCCCTCAACCAGAGACAAATAACATACCAAAAATCCCTGCAAAAATTTAAAGTGTTAGTCATTCAATTAATCATACAAAATTAAGGTGGGAAGTAGGGTTCATTGTGCCAAAAGGAAGGACCAAAATTCAATATGCAATGATTTTAAAAATGATAAAAAATATTTTTATGTATTTTAGGATGTTAGTGAACAAATGAAAAAAGAACGGATCAAAAATATTTTATGGTTGCAGAGAAATAAAATAAAGAAATTTAAGTATGCATGGTATATGTAATTCAAAAAGAAAATAGACTAAATAATTAATTTAAATGATAAAAATAAAATAAAAATAAAAACTAAAATTTGGAAAATTTATTAAAATGATAAATATGATGCATGAAATTTTTTAGTAATTTTTTAATGCAATTATAGAATTTTAATAATTAATAATGAAATATAATAATTAAAATAAAAATAAAATGACATAAAAGTGTTGGGGGTACAACGAGTAAAGAAAACACGTTGGAATGGAGACATGGGCTGAAGATGGGGGGTGCGAATAGCAGCCTAGCCCATCAGCCAAAAAAAATAAAAAAAGAGACTACCATGCAACGCCCATGTGCCAGGCACATGTTATTTTAATGTGCTGGCGTGTTTTCCACCACACGATTCATCACGTGGTCCAGAATCAGTCAACTAAAATAAAAAGTAAATCAAAAGAAATAACATAATTGGGTGGTACATGGTAATGGCGTGGGGTAATGTCCACCTGATTACTAATTTAAATTTAAAAAAAAAATAGAAAAATATGTGGCAGCATCGTGGCCACACGATCCAAGCCATGGACGGCCCAGATTACGTCTTCAACCTCTAGCCACCCTCCTTCGCCGGACCACCGCCAGCCGCCGGAACCCTACCGCCGGCCACCACCTGCAACCTATATTTTTCCAGAAAATGCGTATGGGTACACTATCCGACCTAGAATTTCCCCAGGAATCCAAATATGGCATCAAAAACCCCAAATTGTTAGTGTATAATAAAAAACGAATAAAAAACCATTAGGGCACAAAACTTTAAATCCATATTACAAGCAAACCACACGTCTAAAATTAAAAATAAATAGATCAGGGTAACCACCAATCATCACACGTCAATATTCATATAAAAAGGGGAGTTTTAGGAGCACGAAAAAATTCACCCACCTGAGATGGTGCACCTCTAATCCTTGCTTTTGGCTGCGAATGGTGGTTGGATTGTGTTCTAGAAATCACCAGGAAGAGATTTGTGGAAGTACTTTTGGGAGAGCTCCTCTTGGCCGTGAGTTTGAATGAAAAATCCCTTTTTAGGGTTCACTTGAAAACTAACCCTAACCCTAACCAGTGCATGATTGAGCTTATATAGACTAGGGTTTTCTACTGAATATGAATTGGGCTTGGGTAATTACTTGTTTAATGATTTTTGAATTATTTTGGAAAATAGCATAATATGGAATACACCTCTCTCCATGCATGTTCTCTTAAAAATTCCATGATGGATCACTTGTGTTTGAATTGCTAATTACACCCATATTGACATTGGGCCTTGAAAACAATTGATTCATGAGTTTTTAATAGTTTGGGAATTTTGAATAATGGAGAATAAATGAAGAATAAGCCATGGAATTACTTCATTCTTGGGCCCAAAATAATCCTCAAGGAATGTCTTTTAATATTGGAATGTGGCATGAAGCAATGGAATTGATTATAGGTCATTATGCCCAAAGTTGTGAAAATGGGATCATGAGAAACCCTAAAAACCACTTTGCCTTCTTTTGATCATAACTGGAGTTTCACAAATGATATGGAGACCCACTAGTACTTGTTGGAAAGAGGAGAAAAATATATTCAACTTTCATGTTGGAGAAAAATTCATTTGAAGCATTCTGGATGATGAAAAGTCAAGATGAATGCAGTGCAGGAACTTGCCAAAAAAGGAAACTTTTATTATAGGTCACATTCCATATTTAGAAACTTTGCATCAACTCCTGATTCCTGATAAATATGTATGAAACTTGACCCTTTAAGACCATATGAGGATGTGAGACCTTGAAAACCTTGGAGAGAACCTCAAAATTCCACAGTTGACTTCTCCTCTCACTGTTGACTTTTACCCAATTCACCTGATTCTCAATCTTCTGGTCAATTGAACTTCTCCTGAACCAAACTGATGCATAACCTCCCACCCCTAGGGACTTAGGGACCCAAGGAGTACCATGGAATCAAGTCTTGCCCAAAAAATCAGAAATAAACTGACTTTATAGCAAACCCTAGTTGTGGTACCCTCAGTCTAGGGGGAAATAGCACAGTCTCCAAATCCAAATTCCTCTGAATATGATGTGTATCCTCTCCAACAAAGATAAGATATGCCATTTGATGATGGTAAAAACCCAAGGAGCTTGACCATTGAAGCAATAAACCCAAGAATCTCAAAACCCTATTCTATGCACTGGTTAGGAGAGGATGATCCACCTGAGCCCTCTTGGACAATACCAGGACTCTTGCTTGACCCTCTAAAGCACTGCCTCAGGCACCTTGACCCCATGCTAAGAACCAATGATATGCACACATGATAATGCAAAATGCAATGCAACATAAGCCAGTTAGTAATAAAGTAAGGAGAGCAAATTTTGGGGTGCAACAGCTGCCCCTATTCAATCAACTTGGTCCTGAAGGTGTGATAGCAATGGCTCTCAGACATTCCAGGGTACACGGGGATTGAATACCGAAAGAGCCCCGGAAATTTACTTAAGAATAACGAGAAAGAGTGTGCTGAAAAATAAGGAATATGACCTCAACCATATCCACAAGGAAAAAACAAATACGACCTCAATCGTACCCAAAAGACGAATACAACCTCGAAGGAAGACTGACCTCAATCACTCTGCCCACAAAGAAAATACGAATACGACCTCGATCGCACCCACAAAACGAATACACCCTCAATTACATCCACAAAGGAAGATTGACCTCGATCACTCTACCCACAAAGAAAACACGAATACGACCTCAATCGCACCCGCAAAACGAATACAACCTCAATTGCTCCGCAAAGGAAGACTGACCTCGATCACTCTACCCACAAAGAAAATAAGAATACGAATACAACCTCAATTGCACCCACAAAAAGAATACAACCTCAATTGCATCCGCAAAGGAAGACTGACCTCGATCACTCTACCCACAAAGAAAATAAGAATACGAATACAACCTCAATTGCCCCACAAAACGAATACAACCTTAATTGCATCCGCAAAGGAAGACTGACCTCAATCACTCTACCCACAAAGAAAATAAGAATACGACCTCAATCTCACCCACAAAATGAATACAACCTCAATTGCATCCGCAAAGGAAGACTGACCTCAATCCCTCTGCCCACAAAGAAAATAAGAATACGACCTCAATCGCACCCACAAAACGAATACAACCTCAATTGTACCCTCAAAGGAAGACTGACCTCAATCACTCTACCCACAAAGAAAATAAGAATACGACCTCAATCGCACGCTCAAAACGAATACAATCTCAATTGTACCCTCAAAGGAAGACTGGCCTCAATCACTCTACCCGCAAAGAAAATAAGAATACGAATTCGATCGCATCCACAAAACGGATACAACCTCAATTGCATCCGCAAAGGAAGACTGACCTCAATCACTCTACCCACAAAGAAAATAAGAATACGACCTCAATCACACCCTCAAAACGAATACAACCTCAATTGTACCCTCAAAGGAAGACTAACCTCAATCACTCTACCCACAAAGAAAAACGAATACGACCTCAATCGCACCCACAAAACGAATACAACTTCAATTATACCCGCAAAGGAAGACTGACCTCAATCATTCTACCCACAAAGAAAATATGAATACGACCTCAATCGCACCCAAAAAACGAATACAACCTCAATTGCACCCACAAAGGAAGACTGACCTCGATCACTCTACCCACAAAGAAAATCCGAATACGACCTCAATCGCACCCACAAAACGAATACAACCTCAATTGCACCCACAAAGGAAGACTGACCTCGATCACTCTACCCACAAAGAAAAACGAATACGACCTCAATCGCACCCACAAAACGAATACAACCTCAATTGCACCCACAAAGGAAGACTGACCTCGATCACTCTACCCACAAATAAAAATGAATACGACCTCAATCGCACCCACAAAACGAATACAACCTTAATTACACCCGCAAAGGAAGACTGACCTCAATCACTCTACCCACAAAGAAAATACGAATACGACCCCAATCACACCCACAAAACGAATACAACCTCAATTGCACCCACAAAGGAAGACTGACCTCGATCACTCTACCCACAAAGAAAATACGAATACGACCTCAATCGCACCCACAAAACGAATAAAACCTCAATTTCACCCACAAAGGAAGACTGACCTCGATCACTCTACCCACAAAGAAAATACAAATACGACCTCAATCGCACCCACAAAATGAATACAACCTCAATTGCACCCACAAAGGAAGACTGACCTCGATCACTCTACCCACAAAGAAAAAACGAATACGACCTCAATCGCACCCACAAAACGAATACAACCTCAATTGCACCCACAAAGAAAGACTGACCTCGATCACTCTACCCACAAAGAAAAAACGAATACGACCTCAATTGCACCCACAAAACGAATACAACCTCAATTGCACCCACAAAGGAAGACTGACCTCGATCACTCTACCCACAAAGAAAAAACGAATACGACCTCAATCGCACCCATAAAACAAATACAACCTCAATTGCACCCACAAAGGAAGACTGACCTCGATCACTCTACCCACAAAGAAAAACGAATACGACCTCAATCGCACCCACAAAACGAATACAAACTCAATTATACCCGCAAAGGAAGACTGACCTCAATCACTCTACCCACAAAGAAAAAACGAATACGACCTCAATCGCACCCACAAAACCAATACAACCTCAATTATACCCGCAAAGGAAGACTGACCTCAATCACTCTACCCACAAAGAAAATACGAATACGACCTCAATCGCACCCACAAAACGAATACAACCTCAAATGCACCCACAAAGGAAGACTGACCTCGATCACTCTACCCACAAAGAAAAACAAATACGACCTCAACCGTACCCACAAAACGAATACAACCTCAATTGTACCCTCAAAGAAAGACTGACCTCAATCACTCTACCCGTAAAGAAAGGACGAATACGACCTCGATCGCATCCACAAAACGAATACAACCTCAATTGTACCCTAAAAGGAAGACTGACCTCAATCACTCTACCCACAAAAGAAAACAAAAAATACGAATACAACCTCAATTGCATCCACAAAATGAATACAACCTCAATTGTACCCTCAAAGGAAGACTGACCTCAATCACTCTACCCGCAAAGAAAGGACGAATACGACCTCGATCGCATCCACAAAACGAATACAACCTCAATTGTACCCTCAAAGGAAGACTGACCTCAATCACTCTACCCGCAAAGAAAGCACGAATACGACCTCAATCGTACCCACAAAGGATAACCAACATAAAGTGGACTTCACTGGGGATAACGTGAAACAAGACTCACAAAAGAAAAAGGCCAAAATGAGGCAAACAAAGACAAACTTCTAACGGACTCCTGATCCACAGATAAGATGACTCCGTTGGGGAAGGTGAAGTCTAAATAAAAGACTCTGTCGGAGAGCACAAGTATGAGGAACGCATCCCTCCAAAATTTCCTGAGTTATGCCATCTCTGCTGGCAAGAGAACTGGCAAGGAAAGTATCAAACCTGGCTTATGCTTTGGAATGCAAATGTTTGAATTTTGCCATAATGCTCCACACGAAGTGGAAATGCTACGCGTTTTGAGGATGCAGTGCTTATGATATGTAAAAAGGGTCCCTCCATCAAAATAAATGTCGGAGAGAAAAGATCAATTCAGCCGGGGATGACAAAAATAAATTGTCCTCTGAACCTAGGAACTCTGCTGAGAAGGATCACACTGATCGACTCCTTGGATCAACAATTTTTGCTGGCGATGAAATCCCGAAAGAACATCCATAACACCGGGGATTACACATGTCCCCTACTGAAGGTAACATCCAAAACCTGAGATTTCCCCTATGCTGGGGGAGTTGAGAACGGAACCAGAAGTTTGTTACTGAGGATTGCCAATAACAATTGGGCTTAGGACTTGCTGGGGGATGCCAGCCCATAATCATCCTGCTGAAGGATACTGCTGATCTTAGCCTGCTGGGGAGAATGATTTTACTCCCACCTTGCTGGGGATTAGAATATGACATTGTCGGTGAGAGCGCGCTTCCTGAATGGATGAGGAGGGTGAACACCCTGATTCTGTGGGGAGACAACGTCTTGATCCGGAGAAAATGCTTCCCAAGTCTCCTGCTGGGGGCAATCTGCTCTGCTGAGGAACGGTTGCCCTGCTGGGGAAGGAGCAATCTCAATGCTGGGGAGAGCCAACTGCTGGGGATGTACAATCTATTGCCTAGAAACCTGACTTGTCTTTATGGTCATAAACGACTCTTTGAACTTTTCATCTCAAGAGGATTTTACAGAAGATCGGGCGTTCGCACTGCCCCAGGGTCTTCAAACTCTTGGAGAGATTTATCATATCTCGACATAACTGCCCCAGTCTTCGTAATCCATTACCTCGAAAAGATTTGTAATGACTTGAAAATACTCTGCTTTAGTATTTTGAGGAGGTGTTTTCAATTAACCATTTTCAGGAGTGGATAATTTCTTACACTCTAGGGATGACCTGCCCCAAGTCTTGAAGAAACTTTTCCCCTGACTAATCTTAGAATGAATGCCCCAAAATAACTGAATTTTGGAGAGTTGTCTCGACGTGACTGCCCCAGATTGGCTACATCTTAACACGACTTACTAGGGAGAGCCCACTCTACACTGAGTCTCTTGGCAGCATACCCCTTGATATGATTTGTCCTTCAGAATTTTCAAGTATCCCAACTTGGCAAGATCAAGCTTCTTGGCTGACTTTCACTGTGTAAGCTGCATTAATGCTTAGGCACATGTACGCAAGCAGAACAAGTTTATTATGAGAATGATAATCCTAATGCAACACTTATGTTAACCTTGAAGTATTTATTGAAATTACGTCGCCAAGCCTCGTGAACGAATCACTTGCTGGGATGCGACCTTGATTTTTGAATGGTAAAACAATGCGCACATGCAATACCAATAAATCTTATTAGCACAACTCATAGGAGTCAGGAACGCTGTCCTGTTGAAGTACGTTTTCGGAATAAACCCTGTTTCAATTAGGACTTTTAAGGGTTGTAACGTGGTCTGGTTCACGGTTTTAGAAAAAAGGATTTATGGTTCAAAATTTATCGGTGCCCACCCACTCTCCGTGATTTTCTCCAGTCCTATGTTCAGTTAATCTGACCCGAACGCTCATCTTTCAAAAGGTTTATGATCTTTAAGGAACCTACACCACTAATGGTTTGGCACCTAAGGAGGTTTTGGAATGACAGTCACCCATTTTTATCTTTTGTGTCTGTAATCACACGAGTTTGTTCTTATAGAGGATTTTCTTTTGTAATGCTTTTCACTTTTCTTTCTTCTGCTTTTTCCGATCCCTAATTTTTACCTGGACTGACTCTTTTGAGTTTTTTCGATTTTGAAGTCCAGCGGGATGCCCTAACTTTTGCCTAAGTCGCTTCGACTTAACGGGCTTTTTTCTTTCTTTTTATATTCCCCTTTTGAACAAAGCGTGTGACACCGGTTGTCTTACTTGCTTGACAGGGTTGTGACTGCCTCACTCCTTAGTTGTTGATGGATGACCATCGTGGTTTCGCATCTCTTGTTGGTGGGAAGAAGGTAACGGATCCTCAGATGCACACTCTCCTTGAAATTTGAACGCTCGGTCAAACTAGCTGACGCCTACCCTGCCCCTGGGTTAAGTATGAGGGTTTTTTCGTACGAAAGAAACTCCTACTCCAAGGCTCAAAAGGGTTAACGAAGGTTTATCTCCTTATCTCTCCAGTGTTTAGGGGTTTGAAACAATGCCTGTACATCCTCAACAGGGTTTTATCCGAAAGCATACAACCAAAGATTTTGCGTTTTTACTTCATCATCCTCCCTCAAGAGTTCTAAACAAGAAAATTGGTATTGCAGTGCGCATAAACATTTAAGAGTGAACACGAATGGATTACTTCAAGGAAAACATACTCATTGCATTAATATCATCATAAAAAAACAAACAAGTCTTGCATACATACGATGCTTTAACAAGAAATGAAAAAAAACTACAAATGAAAATGCAGTAAAAAAGCTGAAGATTGCCATTGCTGAGGAAGCTTAATTCTGTCTGGACGTACTTGCAGACTGAGTGTTCATTTGAGAAAGGAGGCTTTCATTGACGTACATGTCATCTTCAGTGAATACAATGATCTCTGAGTATACCAGGTCTTGCACCTTGTGCTTGAATACATTACACTCATCAATTGTGTGCCCAAACGTTCCCGAGTGGAACTCGCACCTAGCAGTCATGTCATAATCCGGAGGAATAGGGTACGGTACTGGCGCGGTATCCCTCGTTTAAATCAGAGTTCTTGAGCAGACGAGTAAACAACTGACTATAAGGGATAGGAATAGGATCAAATATCCTCTTGGGCCCTCTTGGTCTCGGTTGCCCCTGCTGCTGATAATTCTGTTGTCGGTGCTGATTTGGGCGCCTCACCTGCGCTTGCACTTTCCTTTCCACATTTGGCTGAGGCACAAACACAGGTTGCTGACGTAGCGCTTCTCCTGCAAAGAGGGGAGGAGCCTTCATTTCTTTTGCAACAGTTGGGGTAGAATCACCTTGCATATTCACGTCGCCCGACGTGAACTCAATTGCCCCTGCCTCAATCAAATCCTGGACTCGGTGTTGAAAAGCCCTACATTCCTCCACAGTATGCCCTGGTGCCCCAGAATGGAAATCACAATGGGCTCTTGCATCATATCCTGGTGGAGGATTACCAGTGAGAGGAGCCAAAGTCCTTTTCCATACCAGTTGAAACTGAAGGAGATACGGCAATAGTTGAGAATATTGTATAGGGAGCGGATGAAAAACTCTTTCAGACTTCTTCGGCCCCTGTGTACACTTTTTGCCCTTGGGCTTCTCTTGGGAGCCAAGACTTAACTGCTATTGGGAGAATTCTGGAACTTCCGCTTATGGAAGAGACTCACGAGGTAATCCGCGATCAAATTCCAAAGAGATGGGAGGAGTAAGGATCTCTGTTGCGGGAGCGGGCACAGGACTGTCTTCCTTCTTCAACACTGTTTTAAAAATCTCCATGACCAAACCTATCTGAGTCTTCATCTGATTGATCTCCTCCCTCAGCATCCTCTGCTCCTGGAGCATGTCTTCTCCAAATTTCCCCATCTGGCTTCGCATTTCCCTCAACTCAGCTTAAACTCGCTCCATGATCAACTCTGCAATTCTGAGATGGTAACAAGATAAGAACACCGAAGATAAACACCTGTTATGCAAAATGATTATGCAAAATGGTTATGAATATGCAAATGCAAATGGACATGCTTGAAAATTCATAGGGCGATCCACCCCTTGATTCCAGTTTAACAACAAGATGGAACTTCTGCTCATATATTAAGAAAACCAGAGGAAAACCAAACGTCGACAATCACGAATCCAAGATAACAAGTCTGAATATAAACCATAGGTCCCAACCAACAAGCCTGGTAGTGATCCACATACAATGAAAGAAAACAGAAAACTAAGGCATATTATCAAAGTCCACAAGTGTCAATCCCCCCCATCCATTATGCTTTCTGCACCAGTCTTGAATCTCCTTGAACAGCTTTCTGGTATCGGGATGCTTCGGCCTCTGAATTATCCCTTGAATGAGAAGGTATCTCCTGTGTACGATCCCATCCAAGTATCTGCAATGTAACTCCTAAGCGTCTTCTCCAAAAACACCATCCACGCTAGGACCCTCATGTCTAGGTTTCTTCACTTCAGCTTGGACTTTCAGTTCTTCCATGGAGGCTATGGCTTCATTGAGTCGACCTTCGACTACTTGTCTCTTGAATATCCCTGATAAGATCTCGGCGTCTTTCTTCTTGAGCGTTGACTTCAACTGATCAATCTTAGCTATGTAGTCGTCTTCCTTTCTCTTATACTCAGCCATGGCAGTTTCTCGGTGCTCATCGAACCTGTGAATCTTCAACAAAGCCTTGCCTAATTCCTCCTCCTTGGACCTGAGAACATTACTGATATCATCCAGAGCTTGTTTCATCCTTTCTCTAGATGTGGTCATGTCAGCAAGCTCTTTTTCTGCTTTAGCAATGAGCTCTGTCTTCAACTTGGCGGTATGAACACCTTCACCCCGCTCATGCTTCCACTGATAAATCTCTCTCTTTAGCTCACTATTTTCTTCCCGCAACCTTTCCTTTTCAGCCCATAATTTGTTATACTTTTCCAACTCAACGGTGGTAGGAGGCTCGATCACCAAAGGGTTCAAAGGTGGTTCCACCGGGAATGGAAGAAGCTCCTCTTCTGCTCTCTTCTTAATCCACTCTTTATAGGGAGGGAAAGCCCGATTGTTACTTTTCCCGAATGGAATCTTACCCTTCTTAGTCACCTGTTTCCAAGCATTCACAACTTTCCTTATCAACCCTTGATCCTCAATACCATTGAAGAACAAGGACTCACAGACATCTCGCTCTTCGGGTGGACCTTTCAAAGGATAGCCAAACTGTCTGATAGCTAGAGAGGGATTATAGTTAATTCCACCTTTCCTCCCTATCAAGGGCACATTAGGGAATTCTCCGCATTTGCAAATGATCTCCATTCCTAGCAAGTCACGATTAATCCAAGCAATGTTGTCAGCAGTCAAGCCCATAACCCTCTTTGACCACTTCAGAGAATCTTTCGTATCAACGAAAGCGCCAGATTCGGGGAGACGACTCAGAAACCAAGTAGCTAAAATTGGTGCACAACAACTCACAGTTCTCCCATGCCTATTCTCATTCTTGTAGTGAACCGAGTGATACACATCACCTAGCAAGGTAGGTATAGAATTCTTCGAAATAAAGATCCTGACGGCGTGCATATCCACCAGATCAGGAATATTCGGAAACAGAACAATCCCATAGATACACATAGCCAGAATAGCTTGGAAAGCAATCCAGTTCTTCTCTTTGACATGTATACAAGCTTGATCAAACAGGAACTTCAATAGGAAACCCTTAACTCCTTGTTTTTCTTCAACATTATTGCTCAGAACGAGCTCACTGATATGAAGAGCAACAGCCATTTCTCTTACTTCGGGGTGTTCTTCAGAAAAGAAAACTATATCATGACTGATAGGAATTCCCAAAATAAATGAGAACTCCTCCAACGTTGGAGCCAAGATGTAGTCCGGGAAAGTGAAGCAACGCAGAGATGGATCGTAAAACTGAAGAAGCGTGTGAATGGCATCCTTCTCATACTTGGAGATATTATAGACAAATTTCAGAAGTCTTCCATACCCTCCACTAAACTCTGTACGGACTCCGGAACCAGCCATATTAATCAGTTTGTGGATCAGTGTCAAAGTTAGTTCTGGGAACGAATAGGCAACAGTCTTCTTTCTCTGAACATCCATACTGAAGTAACCTCAGAAAACCGGAATCAAGAGTAAGATGCAAGCCCTGAAAAATGTCAAACATGTCAGAATGCAAGAAAAATGATATGCTTATGCAAACATGGGGTCAAGGCACACTGCTGGATGTGCTGTGTTGTTAACTGAACGAGAACCCAGAAAACCAGAACTTTGAACCACTGAGATAACCCAAATAATCAGACGTTGATAAGAAATCCGGAAGACAGGGTAGGTTAAAGGTTTCGGTTACCTGCAAACCTGCAAACGCCCATTCCCTCTCACATGTGGGTACTAGGATGTTCAGTATCCCGGGCTCTTAGGTCGAGAAATGATGATACGTTCACCATTTCTGGTTTGGCATCATCATCAATCGAGGAGGCCTCAACTGATTCTCCAAAGCGGAAGGTCCTCAACTTTGGCACTGAGGTCGAGAAACAATAGTACATTCATCCCTCGGGGTACAGTACTAAAGTCAATCGAGGAGTGCCTCCACTGATTCTCTTCAAAACGTAGGGGCCATCCTATGCGAGTTCCAAAGCGGGCCCTCGGGTGCGAATGGGTTTGCCACAGGATGTGGTCTGCCACTGTCACCACTAAAGAGGGATGTTTCCACTAAGGTCCTCAATGATCGGTCACCATAGTCGACAGCTCTCTAGATCAACACCCCAACATGCGCAAGACACACACGTTAGAATGCGTCCCAAGATAGCCTCGTCTGGTTGTGAATTTCGTGAACACACAAACGTACCAAGCGGGCACGTAGGTCCCACTACTTTCCACTCTAGTCCTAGGGTATTCTCAAGCCTGGGTATTGGGCTTAGCTCTTGGTCCCACCCGACCTGCAAAATAAAGACAGCTAGCACAGCACAGCAGCATGACAGTAATAAAAAATGAAATGCAGAAAATGCGGCAAAAATAAAAATAAAATACAACATAAAGCAAAACAAAAACAAAACACCCAAAGAGAACAGAGACAAGTAAGCGTTAGGATTGACTCGCTTAGGGATGGACCAGCATAGGTCAACCAGCTCCCCAGCAGAGTCGCCAACTGTCGCTCCCTGGATTTTCATCCAGGTACAAACGCGAGAGTGGCGCGGAAAAACAGAGTCGCCAGCCGTGTAAATTTATCCCAAGAGAGGGAAAGGGAACACTGCATAAACCCGAGGAAGAGGGAAAGGGATGGTCATCGCAGCCATAACCTGGGTTCGGGAGTCGGTTACGCGAGGGGAAGGTGCTAGCACCTCCCGCGTCCATCGTACTCGATGGGATCCACGCTTGTTGTCTATTCTAAGGGTAAGTTATACTATCATCTAGGGCTGTACTAAAATGGAGAGGGAAAGACAAAGACCGACTCGGTAGGATGTCAACGTCCTAGGCCTACGTACCCCTCTTGTGCAATGGGGAATTCAGAGTCAACGTAGTTCGGACCAAGTTCTTTTTGTGTTTTTTATGAGCGACGTTAAGTTCGCGTCCGGCAGTTAGGGTCGATGCCTGTTTGCAACTCAGACGGAAAATAACGTGCCCTTTTTGAAAATAGCCTTTAAGTTGAAGGTCCCGAAAGACAAAAAGGTTTGAAGTTGGTTTGTGTTTTTTAGGACAGAAGTGGCTTAAGTTAGCTCCTAAGTTAAATTGCACCAAAGTCTAGGGCACAGGGGCGAATACTTAACGCATCGTCCCAAGACAGGACGCTCGTTAAGCACTCTAGAAAGATGAGAGGAAGCCCCTCATTTCTCATTCCCCATACTTAAGGCTTGTGCGCAATACACCTTATTCTTATTAAGTGTTTTAAAGAAATTTGAGATGAGAAGAGAGAAGACACAAAGGTAACTCTAAAAGGGGACTATGAATCCTAAAGTCATCATGCATGGGTGAACTACGGTTAGTGAGGTTCAACCTAAACCCTAAAGGACGAAGATAGGAGAGAAAGAAAGAACAAAGGTGAAGAGGGATACTTTTCCACCCTTAAAGAACTTACCTTAGTCCCTGCATAAAAGATTAGTGAGAAACAAACATAAGTAAGAGAAATGAGGTGAATGAAAAATCAAACAATGGCAAACAACAATGATAATAATCCAAACATGAATTCAGAAATCAAAGGAACAACCCCAAAGCACATGGCACAAGTGCCTTTTCAAACAGATAATCAGATGTGGTCAGAAATACACATATAAGCAGAGCTCAAGTGAAAACAATTAAATAAATAGAGAAATAACTCCTAAAATTCCCAAATTAAATTTCAAGGTCCCTCAACCAGAGACAAACAACATACCAAAAATCCCTGCAAAAATTCAAAGTGTTAGTCATTCAATTAATCATACAAAATTCAGGTGGGAAGTAGGGTTCATTGTGCCAAAAGGAAGGACCAAAATGCAATATGCAATGATTTTAAAAATGATAAAAAATATTTTTATGCATTTTATGATGTTAGTGAACAAATGAAAAAAGAACGGATCAAAAATATTTTATGGTTGCAGAGAAATAAAATAAAGAAATTTAAGTATGCATGGTATATGTAATTCAAAAAGAAAATAGACTAAATAATTAATTTAAATGATAAAAATAAAATAAAAATAAAAAATAAAATTTTGAAAATTTATTAAAATGATAAATATGATGCATGAAAATTTTTAGTAATTTTTTAATGCAATTATGTAATTTTAATAATTAATAATGAAATATAATAATTAAAATAAAAATAAAATGAAATAAAAGTGCTAGGGGTGCAACGAGTAAAGAAAACACGTTGGAATGGAGACATGGGCTGAAGATGGGGGGTGCGAATAGCAGCCCAGCCCATCAGCCAAAAAAAATAAAAAAAGAGACTACCATGCAACGCCCATGTGCCAGGCACATGTTATTTTAATGTGCTGGCGTGTTTTCCACCACACGATTCATCACGTGGTCCAGAATCAGTCAACTAAAATAAAAAGTAAATCAAAAGAAATAACATAATTGGGTGGTACATGGTAATGGCGTGGGGTAATGTCCACCTGATTACTAATTTAAATTCAGGAAAAAAAAATAAAATAGAAAAATATGTGGCAGCATCGTGGCCACACGATCCAAGCCATGGACGGCCCAGATTACGTCTTCAGCCTCCAGCCACCCTCTTTCGCCGGACCACCGCCAGCCGCCGGAACCCTACCGCCGACCACCACCTGCAATCTATATTTTTCCAGAAAATGCGTATGGGTACACTATCCGACCCAGAATTTCGTCAGGAATCCAAATATGGCATAAAAAACCCCAAATTGTTAGTGTATAATAAAAAACGAATAAAAAACCATTAGGGCACAAAACTTTAAATCCATATTACAAGCAAACCACACGTCTAAAATTAAAAATAAATAGATCAGGGTAACCACCAATCATCACACATCAATATTCATATAAAAAAGGGGAGTTTTAGGAGCACGAAAAAATCCACCCACCTGAGATGGTGCACCTCTAATCCTTGCTTTTAGCTGCGAATGGTGGTTGGGTTGTGTTCTAGAAATCACCAGGAAGAGATTTGTGGAAGTACTTTTGGGAGAGCTCCTCTTGGCCGTGAGTTTGAATGAAAAATCCCTTTTTAGGGTTCACTTGAAAACTCCAATATATCACGTGTAACTAACCCTAACCAGTGCATGATTGAGCTTATATTGACTAGGGTTTTCTACTGAATATGAATTGGGCTTGGGTAATTACTTGTTTAATGATTTTTGAATTATTTTGGAAAATAGCATAATATGGAATACACCTCTCTCCATGCACGTTCTCTTAAAAATTCCATGATGTATCACTTGTGTTTGAATTGCTAATTACACCCATATTGACATTGGGCCTTGAAAACAATTGATTCATGAGTTTTTAATAGTTTGGGAATTTTGAATAATGGAGAATAAATGTAGAATAAACCATGGAATTACTTCATTATTGGGCCCAAAATAATCCTCAAGGAATGTCTTTTAATATTGGAATGTGGCATGAAGCAATGGAATTGATTATAGGTCATTATGCCCAAAGTTGTGAAAATGGGATCATGAGAAACCCTAAAAACCACTTTGCCTTCTTTTGATCATAACTAGAGTTTCACAAATGATATGGAGACCCACTAGTACTTTTTGTAAAGAGGATAAAAATATCTTCAACTTTCATGTTGAAGAAAAATTCATTTGAAGCATTCTTGATGATGAAAAGTCAAGTTGAATGCAGTGCAGGAACTTGCCAAAAAAGGAAACTTTTATTATAGGTCACATTCCATATTTAGAAACTTTGCATCAACTCCTGATTCATGATAAATATATATGAAACTTGACCCTTGAAGACCATATGAGGATGTGAGACCTTGAAAACCTTGGAGAGAACCTCAAAATTCCACAGTTGACTTCTCCTCTAACTGTTGACTTTTACCCAATTCACCTGATTCTCAATCTTCTGGTCAATTGAGCTTCTCCTGAACCAAAATGATGGACAACCTCCCATCCCTAGGTACTTAGGGACCTAAGGAGTACCATGGAATCAAGTCTTGCCCAAAAAATCAGAAATAAACTGACTTTATAGCAAACCCTAGTTGTGGTACCCTCAGTCTATGAGGAAATAACACAGTCTCCAAATCCAAATTCCTCTGAATATGATGTGTATCCTCTCCAACAAAGATAAGATATGCCATTTGATGATGATAAAAACCCAAGGGGCTTGCCCATTGAATCAATAAACCCAAGAATCTCAAAACCCTAATCTATGCACTGGTTAGGAGAGGATGATCCACCTGAGCCCTCTTGGACAATACCAGGACTCTTGCTTGACCCTCTAAAGCACTGCCTCAGGCACCTTGACCCCATGCTAAGAACCAATGATATGCATACATGATAATGCAAAATGCAATGCAACATAAGCCAGTTAGTAATAAAGTAAGGAGAGCAAATTTTGGGGTGAAACAGCAACAACCATAGAAAATGGAAATGAAACTCCATTACCCTCTGTCATAACCATCGCCGACATCAGTCGAGTAACACGGAGCGGCCGGATCTTTACAGAGGAGTTGGAGAACCTGCCAAAGAAAAGGAACCTCAAACAAAAGTTCCCAATAAACAAATCGGGCAATCCAATAATCCCGAACTTATAAAAAACAATGATGAGATGCTGAAGCTCATCCAGAAAAGCGAGTACAACATTGTAGACCAACTGTTGCAAACTCCTTCTAGAATATCTGTGCTATCTCTCCTACTCAGTTTCGAAGCTCACAGGGAAGCTCTGAAGAAAGTCTTAGAGCAAGCCTTTGTGGATTAGGACGTGACGATAAGACAGTTTGACAACATCATCTCCAATATCACTTCTTACAACAACTTAGGATTCAGTGATGAAGAACTGCCGGAAGAAGGCAAAAATCACAATATGGCGCTTAGCATTATAGTCAACTGCCAGGACGAGGCTCTAGCCAGCGTACTGGTAGACACGGGATCAGCTCTGAATGTTATGCCAAAATCAACTCTAATACGACTATCATTTCAAGGAACCCCAATGAGGGGCAGCGAGGTCATTGTCAAAGCCTTTGACAGATCCAGAAAAATAATTATCGGTGAAGTCGATCTTCCCATGACCATCGGTCCTCACACTTTCCAAGTCACTTTCTAGGTCATGGACATCCGGGTAGCATACAACTATTTATTAGGAAGACCTTGGATACACGAAGCTGGGGAAATCACTTCGACACATCACCAGAAACTGAAGTTCGTCAAGAATGACAAACTAGTAACAGTATGCGGAGAGCAAGCCTTAATCGTGAGAAACTTATCATCATTCTCCCATGTAGAACCCGAGGAGGTTGTTGGAACCCCATTTCAAGCACTATCAATGAGTAATGAGAATCGTCCAGAAAGAGGGACATCAATTTCCTCATACAAAGACGCTCTCAAAGTGATCGAGAGTAATAACATAAAAGGATGGGGACAGCTCGTAGTTCCTTCTGATAACAAGACAAAGAAAGGTCTTGGTTTCTCTTCAGCCTATACCTAGACTACTAAAGATGAAAGTTTTCGTCCCATTCAGGACTTCTTCCATAGTGGAGGCTTCCTCCACCCAGTGTCTCAAGAAGTACACACCATCAATAAGAGTGACTCCTCCGATACGGATGAGAAGTGGAAGTCTTATCTCAATGACAACGGTTATATGTCTCAGGAAGAAACACGCACGCCATTTTGTTTTCCCAAGCAGGGGCCGAGATATATACGAAGATCAGACGTTCGGATGATCTATGGAGATTGTGATCCTGAGGGATGTCGTGCTCTACCTAACTCATTAGAAGATGATCTAATAAAGGACAACTTTGACAAAGATTATTATGATCCCCTGGATAACTTGCCTATCTAGAAGTCGTACCCAGAAGACTTGGGGCAAAAGAGTCAGCCAAACGATGCCTATTAGCTGAGTAATATTGAAAGGAATGCCCACGTCCCCACCAAGTCATGGGATCATTACTCAGGACATTTCAAAGATATCCAGCACAATGATGAATCTGCTAAGATTGCAGGACAAGAGTTCATCAACTATGCTTTTCCTGAGGTCAATGTCATAGAGAAGGATGACTCCTCTAGCCCCACAGAAGTATGGGACACATTAGGATAGTCGAGTGGCAAGTACGGCTTCTTGGTTAAGTACACCGCTCCTGAAAGCTCTCGCATCAGATACGAGGACATCCAGCAAACTAGTTGGGAAGATCCTCTTGAGAGTGAAAACACTAAGGAAGATACAACAGAAGAGTTCATTTATGACAACTCTGCATGGGAGGAAGACTCCAATTATCCTACTCCGCCAGAAATCAGCGTCATTTCTGAGGACCATCCAAGAAAGAAGGTACCAGACTTTGTGATTCACCGAGGGGTTCGTCGCCAATGGGTTACTGTCGAAGTCCCAAAAGTCGTCCATAAGTCTAAGTAATTGCCATCTTTGTTTTAACCTTTCACCCTGCCCAGGTGAAACAGATGTTTTTACAGGGCTCACCTTTCTATAAATGTCCCTTTTCGCTTTGCCCAAAGCGACAGATTTTGTTTTATAGGGCTGTATTTCAAGAATCGACAAAATTATAAATAAATAAATAACGTCGTTCTGTCATTCCAGAATTTATTGTTGTTTTCACTTTTCTTTTTTTCAGAAAATGGTAATCCTAAAACAAATAAATAAAAACAAGCATTTTTCAGAAAATACACTGCACACACTCTTGCATTCTCTCTATCACTTCTAAAAAACGAATCATCACGTCATGCAGATTGCTTGTTTTAAACCCCGTTGAAACATATGATCCAATGCCTTCTTCCAACTTTGAATTCTCGGTATTTGAGGCTGAAGAAGAAGAAGACGCGGAAATTTCGGAAGAGATCTCCTGACTACTCAGGAAAGAGGAAAGGTCCGTTGAACCTCACAAAGAGCCGTTGGAAACGGTCAACTTGGGATCAGAGGAAGACAAGAAAGAAGTTAAGATTGGAGCACTACTCAGTCCGACTGTCAAAGAGAGCTTGATAAAACTTCTCAAAGATTTTCCAGATATGTTTGCTTGGTCCTATCAGGACATGCCAGGGTTGGATACCGGCATCGTGGAACATCATTTACTGCTGAAATCAGAATGTCCTCTAGTGAAACAAAGGCTGAAAAGAACTCTCCCGGATATGGCTATCAAAATCAAGGAGGAAGTGCAAAAACAGATCGACGCAGGTTTCCTTGCCACCTCAGAATATCCTCAGTGGCTAGCTAACATTGTGCCAGTTCCGATAAAGGACGAAAAAGTCAGAATGTGTCTAGACTACAGGGATCTGAACAAAGCAAGTCCAAAGGATGACTTCCCCTGCAATACATTGACATGCTGGTTGACAACACAACAAAGTTCAAAGTCTTCTCCTTCATGGATGGATTCTCGGGCTATAATCAAATCAAAATGACGCCGGAAGACATTGAGAAAACTTCATTCATCACCCCATGGGGCACCTTTTAATACAAGGTAATGTCGTTCGGTTTGAAGAACGCTGGGGCAACCTATCAAAGGGCTATGACTACTCTGTTTCACGACATGATGCACAAAGAAATTGAAGATTATGTCGATGATATGATTGCCAAATCTAAAACAGAAGAGGAGCATGTGACCCACTTGTCAAAGTTATTCGAGCGTCTGAGGAAGTACAAACTCCGCTTGAATCCCAACAAATGCATGTTTGGTGTCCGCTCAGGAAAACTTTTAGGGCTCATCCTCAGCCAAAAAGGAATTGAGGTTGACCCTGACAAGGTCAAGGCTATTCAAGAGATGCCTTCACCAAAGACTGAGAAACAGGTAAGAGGATTTTTGGGACGTCTAAATTACATCTCAAGGTTTATATCCCTCATGCCCGACACATGCGTGCCAATCTTCAAACTTCTCAGAAAGAATCAAAGCTGTGTATGGACAAAAGATTGCCAAAAAGCGTTCGACAGTATCAAAGAATATATGTTGAATCCACCAATCTTATCTCCTCCAGTGGAAGAAAGACAACTGATCATCTACCTAACAGTCTTGGAAGACTCCATGGGTTGTGTGCTTGGCCAACAAGACGAAGCCAAAAGAAAAGAGTCTGTCATTTACTACTTAAGCAAGAAATTCACCGACTGTGAGACTCGGTACACTATGCTCGAGAAAACTTGATGCGCTCTGGCTTGGGCAGCCAAACGTCTGCGCCAGTACATGATTTGTCACACTAATTGGTTAATCTCCAAAATGGATTCGATCAAGTACGTCTTTGAAAAACCTGCTCTCACGGGAAGGATTTCCCATTGGCAGATGTTGTTATCAAAATACGACATCGAGTACCATGCTAAAAAAGCCGTCAAAGGAAGTATTTTAGCCGATTATTTGGCTCATCAACTGATTGCCGATCAGGAATCAATCGGATTTGACTTCCCAAACAAAGATGTCATGTACTTGAAAATGAAAGATTGCGATGAACCGGTACCTAGTGAAGGGCCAAAACCAGGTTCCCAATGGGGACTAATATTCGGCGAAGCTGTCAACAATTATGGAAACGGAATTGGGGCAATCATCGTAACACCTCAGGGTACCCATATTCCTTTCACTTCCAGATTAACTTTCAAATGCATAAACAACGAGGCCGAATACAAAGCTTGTATCATGGGTCTCGAAGAAGCAATTGACTTAAGAATAAAAAACTTGGATGTGTATGGAGACTCAGTCCTGGTTATCAATCAGATCAAAGGAGATTGGAACACATACCAATCAGGGTTGATTCCTTACAAAGATTACGCGAGAAGGTTGTTACCATTCTTCAACAGAATCGAGTTTCATCATGTCCCTCGTGAAGAAAATCACATGGCTGATGCACTAGCCACTCTCTCTTCCATGATTAGTGTAGATCAATGGAACGACATACCTAATATTGACATAATGCGCCTTGAGAGGCCTGCTTATATCTTCACGATCGAAGCATTCATAGACGATAAACCTTGGTATCATGATATCAAATGCTTCCTTCAGAAACAAGAGTACCCACCCGGGACATCAAGAAAAGATAGGAAGACCGTCAGAAGATTGCAGGCAATTTCTTCCTAAGCGGTGATACACTCTATAAGAGAAACTTCGACCTGGTTTTGCTCAAATGCGTAGACAGACCAGAGGCAAACATGTTGATAAGAGAAATTCACGAAGGATCCTTTGGCACTCATGCCACAAGACACATAATGGCAAGAAAAATTCTGAGAGCAGGATACTATTGGTTGACCATGGAATCCGATTGCTACAAATACATGAGGAAGTGTCACAAGTGTCAAATATACACTGACAAAATCCAAATACCACCAACACATCTCAAAGTTCTCTCTTACCCATGGCCTTTTTCTATATGGGGAATCGACATGATTGGCATGATTGAACCCAAGACATCAAATGGACATCGGTTCATCCTGGTAGCCATTGACTACTTCACCAAATGGGTCGAAGCAGCGTCATACGCCAATGTAACCCGACAAGTCATAGTCCGATTTATTAAAAACAATCTCATCTGCCGTTATGGTGTTCCAAGCCAGATCATTACTGATAATGGATCTAACTTGAACAACAAAATGATGAAATAGTTGTGTGCTGAGTTTAAAATCGAACACCATAACTCATCTCCCTACCAACCTAAGATGAACGGAGCGGTAGAAGCAACTAACAAGAATATCAAGAAGATAATTCAAAAGATGGTTGTAACCTACAAAGACTGGAACGAAATGCCACCTTTTACTCTTCACGGTTATCGCACATCTGTCTGCACTTCAACAGGTGCAACCCCTTTCTCTCTAGTATATGGCATGGAAGCAGTGCTTCCCATAGAAGTAGAGATCCCGCCAATCTGGGTATTGATGGAAGCTAAGCTAACAGAAGCTGAATGGTGTCAAAGTCGACATGATGAACTGAATCTAATTGAAGAAAAGTGAATAACGGCTCTGTCCCATGGTCAGTTGTATCAGCAAACAATGAAGAAGGCATTCGACAAAAAGGTCCGACCTCGCGTCTTCAGGAAAGAAGACCTCGTGCTCAAGAAGATACAATCATTCTTCACTGATTCCCGGGGCAAATGGACTCTGAATTACGATGGCCCCTATGTGGTCAAGAAAGCCTTATCAGGCGGCGCCTTGAGACTCGCAACCATGGATGGAGAGGAGTTTACCTACCACACAAATGTTGATGTAGTCAAGAAATACTTCGCCTAAATAAAAAAAAACGTCTCGGTGGATTGAAAACCCGAAAGGGCGGTCCATACAAAAATTAGAGACATAAGCAAATGTCATCCTGATGGATTGAAAACCCGAAAGGGCAATCTAGGCAAAAGTTAGGGATTCATGGTAAGTAACTACATCCGACAAGGTTAAATCCCCAGCGGTAACACCATCCGTCAAAAGACTTCAGTCAAGGTCGCCTTCGACAGAAGCTCAGAATGTCCAAAATTCAAAGTTGGTAGAAGGATACCAGTTGTTATGTTTCAATGTAGCCCTTTTCCCTTAAATTACCATTTTCTAAACTTTGTAAATACTCTATGGAATCACGCGCTTGGATGGTTTCCATCCTATCAATAAAATTTGAGCCCTAGTGCTTTTGTTTGCAATTCTCATTTGTTTTAGCTTTACAGAATGACATTTTTAACATGATCAACGATTCTTGAAATAAAACAAAAATGAATTTACTTGTCAAAATTTTTCTGCTTTTAAAATAAAGATGGCAATTCCTTTTGACTTTGAACATAAAAAAGAACATCGATAGTTTCTCCGAAGGTGATTGAACCTCAGAGTGCAGAATCAAAGTAATCCTTCTAAACCAGTGCACCTGAATGAAGGATCAACTGTGTCAGATATAAGATCCCATCTGACATTCTCGGCAGAGTTCGCATCTCGTAAGATCGATTGAATAATTCCTTGCATCCCCCACAGGGTCTACCTCTCCTAAGCAAGGCGAGATTGCTATCTTGGACCAATGATACTTTTTATCCCCCGCAGTGACCGAGTATCTAGTCGTGTTCATTCACTAGTCTGTATGCTGCGTCAGTTTTGTCAGCATAAACATACATACATCATGCATAATTGATTCACATTCATAATTATATTGCATTAATATCACTCTGGTCATACTTATTTCCCAAGTGATAAAGCCCTATTGTCAATCAAGTTATTAGTTGTCCTTTCCGTGTCGGATAAGACAAAATCCCAGTTTAAGTCCTTTCCTCGTCAAGAAATGTATCATCTGCGCAATCTCTCCCCCGGTTTATTTCTGGATTGGAGACAGTCCTTGAAAGCTTTGATAACTTGAACCTCTGAAAGGCAAGAAGACGTTCGACAGACACCTCTGGAATATCGCTCTTCACCATTGAAGATGATATTTTCTCTTACCCGAATTAAGGAAAATCCCCAGAGAAATCCTCTCAACCGAAGACTCTCAGCAATACATCGGTTTTTCTCCCCAGAAAGTCGATGTTAACAAGGTCATCAGCACCTCAAATTTTGGATCACATCACATGACTTTTCTCTGAGACGATCTCAAAGAAAAGTATGATGAAATATCCCCAAGCAAAAAGCAGTCTCTCAAGAGACTCATTTCCCCTGTAGAGTCAACAAATGGCAACTCCAACAGAGAACTTTGCACACCTCTACAACTCAGACAAATGGGTACCCCCAGCAAGTCTGACTTTAAATCTTTTTCCATCAAATGGTGTCTCCCCAGTAAAACTCGACGAAAAGTTTGATGAAGATCGCTACACATAGCGTCCCTTGTCAAGGAAGAAACTTGACAAGAAGAAACTGAGACTAGTTCCTTGGCTGAAGACCAGGATCGAAGGGAAGTTAATTTCAAAAGAAACTGAGACCAGTTCCTTGGCTGAAAACCAGAATCGAGGGGAAGTTTATTTCAGAAACTGAGACCAGTTCCTTGGCTGAAGACCAGGATCGGGGGAAAGTTTATTTCGGAAACTAAGACCAGTTCCTTGGCTGAAGACCATGATCGAGGGGAAGTTTTTACCTTTTCTAAGTGACGTTACTTAGTAAAAGAAGATGCATGAGCAAACAACTGCCATTCATAACCACCGTCAAAATTTTGGGTATTTTGATATTTAATCCTCTTGCACCATGAATGTCCGAATATCTCTGCCATTCACACCTTCGGGTCCAAAAAGATTAAGTAGGGACATCTGTCATACCCCAAATTTTGACCACCAAGATTTCTCATCATTGTGAAAATCATCACAACAATATGGATGTACCTTCGTGCCTCACCAATCTCATTAAAGATGGTTGAGCATACACCACAATCAAGAAACAGGGTTTTGAGCCCTCTCAGAGTACTTAGACAAAGGATCAATCAAGAAATGACATGATCCTCAACTTGTCTAACCTTTCAAACACCCATAAAGGATCAATAGGACCCCCATATCAAGAATCAAGCACAAAGTTGCAAAATTCCAAGTGGATCAAGCTTCAAGACCGCCAGTGTCACTAAATTAGGGTTTTTGTCGACCAAGGCCTCCAGATGAAAATTTTCTTTTGGGCATGAGCCAATGCTTCAAAGCACAACTCAAGATACTCCAAGGGACCTCATAGACTCAATCATCAAGTCAAATTAGCCTCAGGGGATGCATTCATAAAAAAATCAGGAATTAGGGGTTCTTGACCTAATTCACCCCTAAGTTGACTTTTAGAGCAAGGCATGAGCCCAAACCTCAAGACATGATTTGAGGACCTCAAACACACCAGATTGATCCATTTACAACAATGGATTTATCCAAGAAGCTTGTTTCACAAGTTTCATTTTCATCTGGACCACAATTAGGGTTTTGAAGAAAAAGTCAACTGTACCTTTGACTTTTGACCAAGACATGCTCCCAAACATTAGGACATGATTCAACTGTACCCAAAATCAAGTTTGACTTTTGGAAATTTTCACAAATATGGTTCCCCTAAGTCAAAAATAATGTTAATGTATGGTATTGATCATCATTCATTAAGAAAAATCAAGAAAAATGAGGTTTCTTGCAAAAGGGACAACCATAAGAAACCAAAATTTGTCTAAGTTATGGAATAAAAGTGATTTTATACCAACTTTGCAAGGTCATAACTCCTAAACCACAAGGCCTTTTTCTCCCATTCAAAGCTCAGATGAAAGTTTACCTTACATACTTTAAATATGTCAACTACATCTCATTCCAAATCTTCATGGATTTTGAGTTATGGATAGAGCAAAATCACTAAAAACATGAAAATATCCTTTTTTCCAACACTTAGACAAAATTCTGTCCAAGACAGATTTTAGGAAAAACACCAAAACTTGGAGAACTTTTTCACCTAGTTGCAAGATGAATCAATCTCAAATGTAAACATCAAAGTTATTATGCATCTTGCTAGCAATTCAAAGAGTCTATCAGCATGGAAAAAATCCATGGAAACCAAGAGATATGGCATCCCAAAGTCATGCTGCTGCAACTGGTTTGGAAAACCAGTTTGTATGTTTTCTTGCTTTACACGATTTTGAGTCAGGATATAATGATCACTATGCCACATTCATTCAATATGATCATGATATATCTGATCCAACCTGCAAAATTAGGCCAAGATGCTTCAAAGGTGATCCTTTGGCATAATGAGTCTTTGTACAAAGACTTGGAATTCAAAGTACATTTATGTGCAATAGTGCACATTCAACAAAGCTGATCTTCTTAGTCAAGATTCATGCTTAAACAACAATTAAAACATCTGAAGAATGTGGAATTGGTCAAAACATAGCCTTGCTACTTGGAGGGGCTAGTTTGCCTTGCATAAGAAGAAATGCCACCAAGCTAAAGCCATTGAATGTGATCTGATCTTGCAGCCATTCACTATTCCCCCAAGACAAAACTTGATCACCTATAAATAGAGGTCACATTGCCTCATTCAGATCACCCCAAAACATTACCACACATGTTTTCTTGCATTTCACTCTTCACCTCCAAAATTCAAAATGTTTGAAATGTGAAAACATAATTTTGAGATAGAGAGCATTTCTGTCCAAACCAATGATGCAAACACCTCACATACATCATATGTAAGTGATTCAAACACTAAAACAACATCTGGAACATCAGAATCACAAAGTGGTATCCTGTTTTCTCAAGTTCAAAAGCCTTCTGCAGAAGGATTTGAGCTGGTCAGACCAAGAAGTTTCCAACCACTCCAAGCATTCAAACACATTCCTTGGCACCTAAGGAAGCTGTCCAGATTACTTAAACACTTCAAAAACACCTACAACTGAGAATTCGAATTTCTCTTGCACAGGTAAGCCTGAACCTATCAAACTCAATGAATCATTCATCATAAACATGTTTTCAAATTACCATTGTATTTCTGGATGTTTATAGATCATTTTCCCTCAATCAATTGCTACTTATCATGCGTGTATAAGATTTCATATAACTCTTGTACTTTTTAGGGTTCATCTGATTATAACATGTTATCTCTTTATTCTTTGAATTTAAATGAAATTGAATAATGCCATTTTATTCCTCGTCCAAAATTGGTTAAGTTTCATTTTTACATTTTCCAAAATGGTTGAGAGACGAGGGAGATAGCTTGCTTCACGCAAGTCTGATGGTTGCCCAAGGAAGAAGATGGCCATGGCGCCATTTTCAGGTTTTCTGAACCAAGTTTAGTATATATTATATGTTAGTTCTTGTATTGGCTGGAATTTTGGTAAAACAAAGTTGAATAATGTTGATGTCATATGTCTGATGTCTTAACATTAGTTCCTAACATTAGTTGTTGCAGGGTTGAAGTTTTATATGCTGATGTTAAACTTGATGTCTTGACATCAGTTATCTGGACATTAGAACATCAGGCTGTGATGTTTTAGGGTTGCGCGTAAAAGTTTATTTTGAGAAGATCTCTTAGAGAGATTGTGTGCGAATATCTTGGAGAAGATATTTTCAGTTGCAATCAGATTTGGAGCAGATCCTGTTGCTAAGTTTAAGGTCTGTTTGATTTAAAAAGATTTGAAGATCAAATCTGTCTTAAATTCTGTTTTTAAAACTAATCAAATTAGATTTTTGGAAGAGGTCCAAGCCCAAGTCAGAATTTTATTTAAAGCAGCCTCAACCCTTGTTGAAGAGGACGAAGCCAATAGAGCATAGACTGAGAGTCAAGTTAGAGTTTTCGTGTGTATTTTGTAAGCCTTTCATGGTTGAATAGTTGTTACTATTTTGGGTTGTGAGTGTATTCACTCTAGAGCTTTTAAGAAAGAGTGTGTTATTCTTGATCAAAGCTGTTAAGCAAGATCAAGGTGTGGTTTAAAATGTAATCTTTGAATTGTATCACAGAGGTGATTTAGGGAGTGAGTGGTTTCTCATATCTAAGTGGTCTCTTAGGTAGAAGAGTCATTGGGTAGTGATTAAGATTAGTAGATGTCAACTGGGATTGTTGAGTATGTAATTTAATAATACTAATAGTGAATTTCCTCCCTGGCTTGGTAGCCCCCAGACGTAGGTAGTTAGACCGAACTGGGTGAACAATTCATTGTGTTGATTTACTGTTGTTATTACCTTGTTCATATAGCAGATTGTGTTGTTGTGATATCACACTTAACATCACACATCTGATACCATAATTTCAATTGGTATCAGAGTACGCATCATTCTCTACATCTGGGTGAGATCTAGGGCTGATACTTTCTGGTACAATGGACAAGGAGAGTGGTGGATTTGTGAATAGACCCCCTATTCTAGATGGCTCTAACTATGACTATTGGAAACCACGGATGGTTACCTTCTTGAAGTCATTAGACTGTAGGGCTTGGAAGGCTGTCTTAAAAGAATGGAAAGCACCTGTTATTATTGAAAAGGATGGTACAACAAAGCTAAAACCTAAGGAAGATTGGACCAAGGAAGAAGATGAGCTTGCACTTGGAAATTCAAAATCCTTGAATGCCATCTTTAATGGTATTGACAAGAACATCTTTAGGCTGGTAAACACTTGTGAAGTAGCTAAGGAAGCTTGGGATGTCTTGAAAACTACTCATGAAGGAACTTCCAAGGTCAAGATGTCAAGCCTTCAACTGTTGACTACTAAGTTTGAAAATCTGAAGACGAAGGAGGATGAAACCATTCATGATTTTCACATGAATATTCTTGAGCTGCCCAATGCTTCTAGTGCTTTAGGAGAAAGAATGACTGAAGAGAAGCTAGTAAGGAAGATTCTCAGATCCCTTCCCAAGAAATATAAAATGAAGGTGACTGCTATTGAAGAATCTCAAGACATTAGCAAGATGAGAGTTTATGAGTTGATTGGTTCTTTTCAAACTTTTGAGTTGGGGTTGAATGAGGAGGCTGAAAAGAAGACCAAAAGCATTACTTTGGTGTCTAATACTGAAGATGGTAAGAAGGAGTGTAATTTTGAAACTCAGGAGGAACTGTCAAATGCTGTTGTGATGCTTGGGAGACAGTTTAATAAGGTGCTAAAGAGAATGGATAGAAACTATAGACCTGATGTTAAGAACATCACATCTGACAACAACAGGTCTAGTAATCAAGTGAAGAAAACAAGAGATGAAGAAAAGTCCAATCATGACAAAGGAGTTCAATGCTATGAGTGTGAAGGTTATGGTCATGTCAAGAAAGAATGTCCTACATATCTCTATAAGAGAAAAAGGGGTTATCTGTTTCCTGGTCTGATACAGATAGTGAAAGTGAAGAAGAGAATGCCAAGCATGTTAAGGCATTGACTCGAATATGTGCCTCTGATGGAGAATCTAGTGATGGTGAATTGACCTTTAAAGAGCTGGCATCTTCTTATCAAGAGATGTGTCTGAAAAGTGAAGAGGTCTGTCAAGAAGGGGAGAAGCAGAAGAAAATTATAATACAGCTTGAGACTGATAAAGCTGAACTTGAGAATGAAGTTTTGTTGTTAAAATCCCAGCTTGATCAAATGTCAAAATCCATCAGAATGTTAAATAGTGGAACTGACACTCTGGATAAAATACTTGAAGCTGGAAAAGGGGCAAGTGATAAGACTAGTCTAGGATATGAGGGTTAGAAGAAGATATCTGCAGAGGCTAGTTCTTCTGGGGTTAAACAGAACATTCCTCATCATCATGAAAAAGGACATGGTTCTGGAATTAAGAAGGTTGTCCCTCACCTTGGGCCACAAAATAATGGAAAGGGTTATGGTCCTGTACCTAAGAAGTTTTTGCCTCAACCTCAAGGAAAGCCTCAGGTTTCTGGAGCTAGGCAGTATATGCCTCCTCAATAACATAGGAGTATGCAGGCTTCTAGTTTCAAACATAACATGTTCCATCTGATGTCTCAACATCAAGGGAAAATGTAGGTTTTGGACCTAATAATGTTGTGCCTCATTGTTATGGCAGAAGAAAGCCTCATCATCATGGTAGAAGACAACCTAATCATTACAAAAGACAGACTCATCATTACAGAAGACAACCTAATTAGGGGAGAAGACAACATCAATATTCTGACAGATGGCAGCCTCAGCAGTATGACAGAAATCATCATCAAGGTGGCACACATTTCAATCACTTCAGAGAAGAGATTCAAAGAGTGAGATGTTACTATTATGGAAGATTTGGCCATATACAATCTTCTTGCTTTAAACTGCATGGTTATCCCAAATCTGTTCCTCAACCTAGACAGAAGCAGAACAGGCCTCAGGCTATTAAACAATGGGTTCCTAAAGCTACTGTCACATGTCTATTAGCTCACTCATCTGTTAGAACCCCAACTATGGATGGTTGGTATTTTGACAGTGGTTGCTCAAAGCATATGACAGGTTTCAAGAATCAGTTGGTGGATATCAGGACCTACTCCACAAATGATGTAACTTTTGGTAATGGAGAAAAAGGGGAAGTTAAAGGAATTGGAAAATTGAATTGTGAGGCTGGACCTAATCTTGAAAATGTACTTCTTCTCAAAGGATTGACTGCTAATTTGATTAGCATCAGTCAGTTATGTGATGAAGGATTCAAGGTTAGCTACACTAAAGATGAATGTTTAGTGACTAATGACAAGAGTGAAGTTGTTATGAGGGGAGTTAGGTCCATAGATAACTGTAATTTATGGGTTCCTCAAGAGTCCAGCTCATCATGTAATATCAAGGATGATGTTTTGACATTTGAATGTGACATTAGAAGGATCACCAAACAACCTAGTGTGATGCATCTATTCAGAGGAAATCTTGAGGAAACTAAGGTCATAGAGGTTGATCATTCTGATATGGAGTATAATGACAATTTCCCTAAAGATATGTGTGTTGAAATTTCTGAAGTCTTAAGTAAAAATTTGGGCATGTGGAAAAGTCATCTGATGTTAGTGACTTATGGTGTGCATTTAGTAAATTTCAAAAATTTAAAAGGAAATTTGTTTCGGTGGGGAAAATACATTTATTGGCTTTTAAGTGATCAACAAAAGCAGCCCCACTACCTTAGGTTATCATTCCCTATTGTTACTCTCACACGCTACATCAATCTCCACACTCCAAGTCTGTTCATCTTCTCACCAAAGATCGGAAGACATAACACATCCTTGTACATCAACTATTTCAAAGGAACAATTCAAGAGGAATGAAGTGTGGGATCTTGTTCCAAGGCTTGATGGAGTTAATGTGATAGGCACCAAGTGGATTTACAAGAATAAATTTGATGAACAAGGAGTGGTCACCAGAAATAAGGCCAGATTAGTTGCTCGGGGATACACTCAGGTTGAAGGAATTGATTATGATGAAACCTTTGCTCCTGTGACAAGACTGGAGTCTATCAGATTACTCTTAGGGGTGGCCTGTAATTTCAAATTCAAGCTTTTTCAGATGGATGTTAAGAGTGCCTTCTTGAATGGTTACTTAAATGAAGAGGTGTATGTTGATCAACCAAAAGGATTTATTGATCCAACATTTCCTGACCATGTTTACAAACTAAGGAAAGCTCTCCATGGTTTGAATCAAGCACCAAGAGCTTGGTATGAAAGGCTTACTGAATTCCTGGCTGTGAATGGCTACAGAAAAGGAGGGATTGACAAGACTTTATTTGTTAAAGAGGAAGGAGGAAAACTGATGATAGCTCAAATATATGTTGATGACATAGTATTTGGTGGGATGTCAGATTCAATGGTGAAACATTTTGTGGAACAGATGCAGTCTGAGTTTGAAATGAGTCTTGTTGCAGAGCTCAGCTATTTTCTAGGTCTACAAGTTTGACAAATAGAAGACTCCATATTCATATCCTAGAGAAATTATGCAAAGAACATTGTTAAGAAGTTTGGTTTGGAAAATGCTAATCACAAGAGGACACCAGCTCCTACTCACTTAAAGTTGTCCAAGGATGAACATGGTGTGAGTGTGGATCAAATTCTATACAGAAGCATGATTGGTAGCTTATTGTATCTCACAGCTAGCAGACCTGATATTTCTTTTGCTGTTGGAGTGTGTGCCAGATATCAATCTGAGCCTAAAGTTAGTCACTTGAATCAAGTGAAGAGGATTCTGAAATATGTGAATGGGACTAATGACTATGGAATGCTTTACAGTCATGGATCAGGCACTGAGTTATGTGGTTTTTGTGATACTGATTGGGTAGGAAGTGTTGATGATAGAAAAAGTACTTTAGGAGGTTGCTTCTTCTTAAGGAATAATCTGATATCATGGTTTAGTAAAAAGCAGAAATGTGTGTCTCTTTCTACTGCTGAAGCTGAGTACATAGCAGCAGGGAGTAGTTGTTCTCAACTTGTTTGGATGAAGCAGATATTAACAGAATACAATGTCAAGCAAGATGTCATGACATTGTACTGTGATAATCTGAGTGCTATCAATATCTCTAAGAACCCTATTCAACATAGCAGAACTAAGCATATTGATATACGTCATCATTTTATAAGAGATTTGGTTGAAGACAAAGTAGTTGCTTTGGAACATGTTGCTACTGAAAAGCAGTTAGCAGATATTTTTACCAAGGCCTTAGATGTAAATCAATTTGAAAAATTAAGAAGCAAATTAGGAATTTGCATATATGAGGATTAAATGTGCTGGAAACTGTCTTGTTCAGTTGTGATCTTTATTGCATATGTTTAGTTTAAAGGAAACAAAATTTTATTCAACTGCTGAAAGCATACAAGATTGGATTTTAGTACATCAAAAGCAACATATAAAGGGTCTAAAGATTATCCCAACCCCCTGCATCAAGAAAAGTTTTCCAATCTTTATCCCATTCATCATCAGAAGCATGCAGTTGCACTGGAGGTTTTTTGATGTTTTTCATCCTTGTCTCTGATGTTTTTCTTGTTCTTGTTGCTCATGAAGAAGTCCCTACGGCTGTCATTCTTTTGTTCTTATTCTTCAGTGGATTTGGTTTCTTGACCTCCTGCATGTGGTTCTTCCACGCATCTTTGTTAGACTGACTCATACTTGTTTGTTGTCTGGTGCTGTTAGAAGGAAGAAGGCTTGGATTTTATAGTTCTATAAGAATCCATTGTTTGTATCGCCTGACTAGTCAAAGTTTTTGGAATTTGTGTTCCTTGGGAAGCTTGTTATTTGACCATGTCTTAATGGCTATCAGATCTTTGTGTTTGATGTAGAAGTTGTCCAATTGTGGCTAAAAAGGGGGAGAGTTAGCCTATGTGCCTATGTGTTGCCTAGTTGTCTGTTGTGGTTCTAGGCTTGAGGGGGAGTGGGCATGTTTGAACAACTGGTATGCTGGTTCTTGTTTTGAGGGGGAGTTTAGCAGATTTTGGATGTGATTGATGCTGATTGTGTTTTGGAATGTTAGGAATATGAAGTTTTTCCGCTGTAGGTATCTCTGATGTTAGCAGAGATTGTTTTAGCCAAAATTAGCAAAAGGGGGAGATTGTTAGTTCTTGTATTGGCTGGAATTTTGGTAAAACAAAGTTGAACAATGTTGATGTCATATTTCTGATGTCTTAACATTGGTTCCTAACATTAGTTGATGCAGGGTTGAAGTTTTATATGCTGATGTTGAACTTGATGTCTTGACATCAGTTATCTGAACATCAGAACATCAGGCTGTAATGGTTTAGGGTTGCGCGTAAAAGTTTGTTTTGAGAAGATCTGTTAGAGAGATTGTGTGCGAATATCTTGGAGAAGATATTTCCAGTTGCAATCAGATTTGGAGCAGATCCTGTTGCTATGTTTAAGGGTTGTTTGATTTAAAAAGATTTGAATATCAAATCTGTTTTAAATTCTGTTTTTAAAACAAATCAAATCAGATTTTTGGAAGAGGTCCAATCCCAAGTCAGAATTTTATTTAAGGCAGTCTCAACCCTTGTTGAAGAGTACGAAGACAAGAGAGCATAGACTGAGAGTCAAGTTAGAGTTTTCGTGTGTATTTTGAAAGCCTTTCACGGTTGAATAGGTGTTACTATTTTGGGTTGTAAGTGTATTCACTCTAGAGCTTTTAAGCAAAAGTGTGTTGTTCTTGATCAAAGCTGTTAAGCAAGATCAAGGTATGGTTTAAAGTGTAATATTTGAATTGTATCACTGAGGTGATTTAGGGAGTGAGTGGTTTCTCATATCTAAGTGGTCTCTTAGGTAGAAGTGTCATTGGGTAGTGATTAAGATTAGTAGATGTCAACTGGGATTGTTGAGTCTGTAATTTAATACTACTAATAGTGAATTTCCTCCCTGGCTTGGTAGCCCCTAGACGTAGGTAGTTAGACCGAACTGGGTGAACAATTCATTGTGTTGATTTACTGTTGTTATTACCTTGTTCATATAGCAGATTGTGTTGTTGTGACATCACACTTAACATCACACATCTGATACCAGAATTTCAGTTGGTATCAGAGCAGACATCCTGCTCTGCATCTAGGTGAGATCTAGGGCTGATACTTTCTGGTGCAATGGACAAGGAGAGTGGTGGATTTGTGAATAGACCCCCTATTATAGATGGCTCTAACTATGACTATTGGAAACCACGGATGGTTACCTTCTTAAAGTCATTACACAGCAGGGTTTGGAAGGCTGTCTTAAAAGAATGGAAAGCACCTGTTATTGTTGAAAAGGATGGTACAACAAAGCTGAAACCTAAGGAAGATTGGACCAAGGAAGAAGATGAGCTTGCACTTGGAAATTCAAAAGCCTTGAATGCCATCTTTAATGGTATTGACAAGAACATCTTTAGGCTGGTAAACACTTGTGAAGTAGCTAAGGAAGCTTGGGATGTCTTGAAAACTACTTATGAAGGAACTTCCAAGGTCAAGATGTCAAGACTTCAACTGTTGACTACTAAGTTTAAAAATCTGAAGATGAAGGAGGATGAAACCATTCGTGATTTTCACATGAATATTCTTGACCTGTCCAATGCTTCTAGTGCTTTAGGAGAAAGAATGACTGAAGAGAAGCTGGTAAGGAAGATTCTCAGATCCCTTCCCAAGAAATATAAAATGAAGGTGATTGCTATTGAAGAAGCTCAAGACATCAGCAAGATGAGACTTGATGAGTTGATTGGTTCTCTTCAAACTTTTGAGTTGGGGTTGAATGAGGAGCCTGAAAAGAAGACCAAAAGCATAGCTTTGGCGTCTAATACTGAAGATGGTAAGAAGGAGTGTAATTTTGAAACTCAGGAGGAACTGTCAAATGCTGTTGTGATGCTTGGGAGACAGTTTAATAAGGTGCTAAAGAGAATGGACAGAAACTGTAGACCTGATGTTAAGAACATCACATCTGACAACAACAGATCTAGTAATCAAGTGAAGAAAACAAGAGATGAAGAAAAGTTCAATCATGACAAAGGAGTTCAATGCTATGAGTGTGAAGGTTATGGTCATGTCAAGAAAGAATGTCCTACATATCTCAATAAGCAAAAAAAGGGGTTATCTGTTTCCTGATCTGATACAGATAGTGAAAGTGAAGAAGAAAATGTCAAGCATGTTAAGGCATTGACTGGAATATGTGCCTCTGATGGAGAATCAAGTGATGGTGAATTGACCTTTGAAGAGCTGGCATCTTCTTATCAAGAGCCGTGTCTGAAAAGTGAAGATGTCTGTCAAGAAGGGGAGAAGCAGGAGAAAATTATAATACAGCTTGAGACTAATAAAGCTGAACTTGAGAATGAAGTTTTGTTGTTAAAATCCCAACTTAATCAAATGTCAAAATCCATCAAAATGTTAAATAGTGGAACTGACACTCTGGATAAAATACTTGAAGCTGGAAAAGGGGCAAGTGATAAGACTGGTGTAGGATATGGGGGTTAGAAGAAGATATCTGCAGAGGCTAGTTCTTCTGGGGTTAAATAGAACATTCCTCATCATCATGAAAAAGGACATGGTTCTGGAATTAAGAAGGTTGTCCCTCACCTTGGGCCACAAAATAATGGAAAGGGTTATGGTCCTGTACCTAAGAAGTTTTTGCCTCAAACTTAAGGAAAGCCTCAGGTTTCTGGAGCTAGGCAGTATATGCCTCCTCAATACCATAGGAGTATGCAGGCTTCTAGTTTCAAACATAACATGTTCCATCTAATGTCTCAACATCAAGGGAAAATGTATGGTTTTGGACCTAATAATGTTGTGCCTCATTATTATGGCAGAAGAAAGCCTCATCATCATGGTAGAAGACATCCTAATCATTACAAAAGACAGACTCATCATTACAGAAGACAGCCTAATTATGGGAGAAGACAGCATCAATATTCTGACAGATGGCAACCTCAGGAGTATGACAGAAATCATCATCAAGGTGGCAGACATTTCAATCACTTCAGCGAAGAGATTCAAAGAGTGAGATGTTACTACTGTGGAAGATTTGGCCATATAAAATCTTCTTGCTTTAAACTGCATGGTTATCCCAAATCTGTTCCTCAACCTAGACAGAAGCAGAACAGGCCTCAAGCTGTTAAACAATGGGTTCCTAAAGCTGCTGTCACATGTCTATTAGCTCACTCATCTGTTAGAACCCCAGCTATGGATGGTTGGTATTTTGACAGTGGTTGCTCAAAGCATATGACAGGTTTCAAGAATCAGTTTATGGATATCAGGACCTACTCCACAAATGATGTAATTTTTGGTAATGGAGAAAAAGGGGAAGTTAAAGGAATTGGAAAATTGAATTGTGAGGCTGGACCTAATCTTGAAAATGTACTTCTTCTCAAAGGATTGACTGCTAATTTGATTAGCATCAGTCAGTTATGTGACGAAGGACTCAAGGTTAGCTACACTAAAGATGAATGTTTAGTGACTAATGAGAAGAGTGAAGTCGTTATGAGGGGAGTTAGATCCATAGATAACTGTTATTTATGGGTTCCTCAAGAGTCCAGCTCATCATGTAATGTCAAGGATGATGTTATGACATCTGAATGTGACATTAGATGGATCACCAAACAACCTAGTGTGATGCATCTATTCAGAGGAAATCTTGAGGAAACTAAGGTCATAGAGGTTGATCATTCAGATATGAAGTATAATGACAATTTCCCTAAAGATATGTGTGCTGAAATTTGTGAAGTCTTAAGTAGAAATTTGGGCATGTGGAAAAGTCAACTGATGTTAGTGACTTATGGTGTTCATTTAGTAAATTTCAAAAATTTAAAAGGAAATTTGTTTCGGTGGGGAAAATACATTTATTGGCTTTTAAGTGATCAACAAAAGCAGCCCGCTTACCTTAGGCTATCATTCCCTATTGTTACTCTCACATGCTACATCAATCTCCACACTCCAACTCTATTCATCTTCTCACCAAAGATCGAAAGACATAACACATCCTTGTACATCAACTGTTTCAAAGGAACAATTCAAGAGGAATGAAGTGTGTGATCTTGTTCCAAGGCCTGATGGAGTTAATGTGATAGGCACCAAGTGGATTTACTAGAATAAATCTGATGAACAAGGAGTGGTCACCAGAAACAAGGCCAGATTAGTTGCTCAGGGATACACTCAGGTTAAAGGAATTGATTATGATGAAACCTTTGCTCCTGTGGGAACACTGGAGTCTATCAGATTACTCTTAGGGGTGGCCTGTAATTTCAAATTCAAGCTTTTTCAGATTGATGTTAAGAGTGCCTTCTTGAATGGTTACTTAAATGAAGAGGTGTATGTTGATCAACCAAAAGGATTTATTGATCCAACATTTCCAGACCATGTTTATAAACTAAGGAAAGCTCTCTATGGTTTGAAGCAAGCACCAAGAGCTTGGTATAATAGGCTTACTGAATTCCTGGTTGTGAATGGCTACAGAAAAGGAGAGATTGACAAGACTTTGTTTGTTAAAGAGGAAGGAGGAAAACTGATGATAGCTCAAATATATGTTGAGGACATAGTATTTGGTGGGATGTCAGATGCAATGGTGAAACATTTTATGGAACATATGCAGTCTGAGTTTGAAATGAGTCTTGTTAGAGAGCTCAACTATTTTCTAGGTTTACAAGTTAGACAAATGGAAGACTCCATATTCATATCCCAGAGCAAGTATGCAAAGAACATTGTTAAGAAGTTTGGTCTGGAAAATGCTAATCACAAGAGGACACCTGCTCCTACTCACTTAAAGTTGTCCAAGGATGAACATGGTTGATGCGTCCGCAAGTGCACGGAAATATCGAAGTAATATAAAAGATTGTCGAACCCACAGAGACCAATGTCACCCTACTGTAATCTATCATTGCTTTGTAAAGCTAAGGCTAATGATATTCGATAAAAAGGAAACTAGAACTAAAACTAAAACTAAAAATGAACTTAGGAAATATAATAATAAAGAGAGGCCGGAATATGGATTCCACGTTCCTAAAGGACTTTGTAGAATTCGGGTACTAATTACAACTATAATTTAGTTCCGTAGAATATACCAACTTAAAGACTTCTCCTCACGCTGTCGCGGTATTAACTAAAGTCATGTTCCCTAATCCCAAGATTTTGCTCTCGCTCGCCCGGTAACTAGGAAATATATTTTGAAAGCCAATAATATCCTAAACATATCTAAAGCGCTCTCGCTGTATTTAGATTTGTTGCCTAATTTCCACTATCCGGTTCTACTCCCACGCTCTCGCAGTGCCGGCTTTAACCTTAATTAATTTCTCACTCTCGTGACAAAACCGTGTTAAATAACCTCTCACTCTCGTGACAAAGCTATTTAAATTAGACTTGGAAATTAAAACCAAAAACAGAATTTTAATCATAAGTTCACACCTATTATTTTCTACCGAGTCCCGTCGGTAACGACGGTCCTCATACACCGGACTCTAAACTGTTTAGCCGAACATAGTGACAGAAACAAATAAACAATTTTGGGTTTTTGAATTAGGAGAAAACATAGCAAGCGGTTTAAAATGATTTAAAGTATTGCTTGAAGAAAAATGGTAAAAGCTTGAAATGCTAACAATGGCAGAAAGATAAAGCATAAATATAAATGACAGAAAATAAAAGCGTAAAAGTAAATGAACCTGAAGATAAAACTGGAAATAAAAATAAATTAAATATCTTGAAATAATGACGGCAAGATTAATCCAAGCATTACATAGATTGAAGGCCTAACACTAATGATGTGGTAGTTCCTCGATGTGAGAAACTACCACTTTTTACACCAGTAATTTCTGCCTAAAACTACGAAATAAATTCAACAGTGCTTTCGCATACAAAAACTTGGATTTCCTGAAACTAAATGATGGGTCCTATATATAGTGATAACAGGTTGGAAGTTACTTCAGAATTCATGTGAAAAGTAGTGGAGATAATGGGGCGTTGGAGAAGTAGTGGAGATAATGGGAAGTTGGCGAAGTTCAAGGAGAAAGTGTTGACTGAATTGGCCTTTCCGTGTCCACGTCTGTGTTCTGAACGTAATAAGTCATTTTGCGTGCGTGACGGTCGTGGTGGGTGTGACGAGCATGGTGCGCCTTTTAATTGCGTGACGGTCGTGGTGGTTGTGTGACAGTCGTCACACACACCACTTTCTATTTTTCTGCTTTTTCTCTGTCATTTCTTCATATTTTCTTCTCATTTCTTCATGTTTCTCTACTTTGCTCATTTTTAGCTCGGACAATGAAATACCTGCGAAAACACTAGAATACTCGCGGAATAACCGGAACTTAAGCCGAAATAACGTAATTATTAGTAGTAAATCAAGGCAAATATATGATACATTTTCGCGTTATCAATGGTGTGAGTGTGGATCAAAATCTATACAGAAGCATGATTGGTAGCTTATTGTATCTCACAGCTAGCAAACCTGATATTTCTTTTGCTGTTGGAGTGTGTACCAGATATCAATCTGAGCCTAAAGTTAGTCACTTGAATAAAGTGAAGAGGATTCTGAAATATGTGAATGGGACTAGTGACTATGGAATGCTTTACAGTCATGGATCAGGCACTGAGTTATGTGGTTTTTGTGATACTGATTGGGCAGGGAGTGCTGATGATAGAAAAAGTACTTCAGGAGGTTGCTTCTTCTTAGGGAATAATCTGATATCATGGTTTAGTAAAAAGCAGAACTGTGTGTCTCTTTCTACCGCTGAAGCTGAGTACATAGCAGCAGGGAGTAGTTGTTCTCAACTTGTTTGGATGAAGCAGATGTTAACAGAATACAATGTCAAGCAAGATGTCATGACATTGTACTGTGATAATCTGAGTGCTATCAATATCTATAAGAACCCTATTCAACATAGAAGAACTAAGCATATTGATATACGTCATCATTTTATAAGAGATTTGGTTGAAGACAAAGTAGTTGCTCTGGAACATATTGCTACTGAAAAGCAGTTAGCAGATATTTTTACGAAGGCCTTAGATGCAAATCAATTTGAAAAATAAAGAAGCAAATTAGGAATTTGCATATATGAGGATTAAATGTGCTGGAAAGTGTCTTGTGCAGTTGTGATCTTTATTGCATATTTTTAGTTTAAAGGAAACAGAATTTTATTCAACTGCTGAAAGCATACAAGACTAGATTTTAGTACATCAAAAGCAACATATAAAGGGTCTAAAGATTATCCCAACCCCCTGCATCAAGAAAAGTTTTCCAATCTTCACCCCATTCATCATCAGAAGCATGAAGTTGCACTGGAGGTTTTTTGATGTTTTTCATCCTTGTCTTTGATGTTTTTCTTGTTCTTGTTGCTCCTGAAGAAGTCCCGGCGGCTGTCATTATTTTGTTCTTATTCTTCAGTGGATCTGGTTTCTTGACCTCCTGCATGTGGTTCTTCCATGCATCTTTGTTAGACTAACTCATACTTGTTTGTTGTCTGGTGCTGTTAGAAGGAAGAAGGCTTGGATTTTATAGTTCTATAAGAATCCATTGTTTGTATCGCCTGACGAATCAAAGTTTTGAGAATTTATGTTCCTTGGGAAGCTTGTTATTTGACCATGTCTTAATGGCTGTCAGATCTTTGTGTTTGATGTAGAAGTTGTCCAATTGTGGCTAAAAAGGGGGAGAGTTAGCCTATGTGCCTATGTGTTGCCTAGTTGTCTGTTGTGGTTCTAGGCTTGAGGGGGAGTGTGCATGTTTGAAGAGCTGGTATGCTGGTTCTTGTTTTGAGGGGAAGTTTAGAAGATTTTGGATGTGATTGATGCTGGTTGTGTTTTGGAATGTTAGGAGTATGAAATTTTTCCGCTGCAGGTATCTCTGATGTTGGCAGAGATTGTTTTAGCCAAAATTAGCCAAAGGGGGAGATTGTTAGTTCTTGTATTGGCTGGAATTATGGTTAAACAAAGTTGAAAAATGTTGATGTCATATGTCTGATGTCTTAACATTGGTTCCTAACATTAGTTGTTGCAGGGTTGAAGTTTTATATGTTGATGTTAAACTTGATGTCTTGACATCAGTTATCTGAACATCAGAACATCAGGTTGTGATGTTTTAGGGTTGCGCATAAAAGTTTGTTTTGAGAAGATCTGTTAGAGAGATTGTGTGTGAATATCTTGGAGAAGATATTTTCACTTGCAATCAGATTTGGAGCAGATCCTGTTGCTAAGTTTAAGGTCTGTTTGATTTAAAAAGATTTGAAGACCAAATCTGTCTTAAATTCTGTTTTTAAAACTAATCAAATTAGATTTTTGGAAGAGGTCCAAGCCCAAGTCAGAATTTTATTTAAAGCAGCCTCAACCCTTGTTGAAGAGGACGAAGCCAATAGAGCATAGACTGAGAGTCAAGTTAGAGTTTTCGTGTGTATTTTGTAAGCCTTTCATGGTTGAATAGTTGTTACTATTTTGGGTTGTGAGTGTATTCACTCTAGAGCTTTTAAGAAAGAGTGTGTTATTCTTGATCAAAGCTGTTAAGCAAGATCAAGGTGTGGTTTAAAATGTAATCTTTGAATTGTATCACAGAGGTGATTTAGGGAGTGAGTGGTTTCTCATATCTAAGTGGTCTCTTAGGTAGAAGAGTCATTGGGTAGTGATTAAGATTAGTAGATGTCAACTGGGATTGTTGAGTCTGTAATTTAATACTACTAATAGTGAATTTCCTCCCTGGCTTGGTAGCCCCCAGACGTAGGTAGTTAGACCGAACTTGGTGACAAATTCATTGTGTTGATTTACTGTTGTTATTACCTTGTTCATATAGCAGATTGTGTTGTTGTGACATCACACTTAACATCATACATCTGATACCAGAATTTTATTATACACTTGCCACTATTTATTTGAATTGGCATTGCGTCCCAGTGGTTGATCAGCTGGTTTTGTGTGTGTAGCGAGCGAGAGGTCTGGGGTTCGAATCCCCCTCTCCCCAGACCTTTTTGGTTTTATTTTTTGAATCATTTTCAAAGGTTTTTTTCATATATTATCATCACTTGCCATCCTCTTTCAGCCACACGCAAGTGGCTCAGTTGGTAATGTTTTAAACCCTCCACCTCAAGGGCGTGGATTCAAACCTTGGGAGGACCATTCCATATTCTTTGCCACTTGTTTTCTTTCATTTTCTTCACAATCTTTTAATAACTTCAAAAATTAATTTCTCACTCAATTTTAATTATTTTTGATTGGTTCTTTTTTCCAGAATTCATAAAAATGTTAAAATATTTTATTCTACAAAAATTTCACAAAAATATTATTTATTTAATATTTTCACAAAGAATTTATTTTATTTGTTTTTAGGCATTTAAAAATATTTCTTTCTCATGATTTTTCAAATTCAAATGATTTTCAAATCATTCTATGAATGAAACATGATTTTTCAAACATTCATCCAAGATCACAACTTGTTTTACACATATATTTGTTAATTTTGATCATTTTTATTTTATTTTTATTCAAATTAAAATACATCTTTTTCAAATTAGGGTTTTGATTATTTTCACCCTCACAAATCTTTTTCAAAACACTTTGGGCCTCTAATAGAGTATAAGGCCCACCCCTTTGTAAATAAAAAAACCATTTTTGGGCCTCAGTCATTGTATAAGTCCCACTATGTTTTCTAAAATCGCGACGCGATCGTCGCCTTTTAAACAAAATAAATTGGGCCTCTCCCTGAGTTGTAAGCCCCATTCTCTTTTCTTTTAAATCTCTTTGGGTCTCTAATAGAGTGTAAGACCCAACCCACTTTGTACATAAAATAATTTGGGCCTCAGTCATTGTATAAGTCCCGATACAATTTTCAAAACAACGGTGTGATCACTGTTATTTCTGGGCCTCTCCTTGAGTATAAGCCCCAATCTTCTTTTCAAAACAACTTTCCCTTTTGATTTAGATTCAAATTCATAGTTGTTATCAAAACTTTCTTTAATTTCATAAAAAACTAACCATACAGCTGTAGTAATGGAAGCTTGCTCGCCTGTAAGTTTTACCAGCTTTCTTTTACATACTTGTATATATTTCATCTTGTACTTATATATTCCTGTATATTACTTGCTTAGAGTTTTTCTCGGCAATTAGGTCTAGGATTAGATCAAACTAGTGGTCACTCTTTCAACACAGTCAAAACTAGTTCCTCGTAGGAGATTCCAGATATAGTCTTGCCTCCTCTTGGGCTTGTACAATTTGGAACAGAGAAAGGCATTATTCCTAGTGAAACTTTTTTCAAGACTGTCACTACTAGAAATTTGTCTAAGAAATTCATTTCCCCCAGAGAGGATTAATTCCCGGTGAAACCTCTCTTGAATTTCTTCAAACCCTAGAACTGTTCACTAAAGAAAGGATTAATTCCCGGTGAAACCTTTCTTGAACTTTTCTTAGGTTTGGACCCACAGGCTTCCTAAAAGCATCCCCAGCCTCCTCTTGGGCTTTGTACAAGGACCCTCAGGCTTCTTAGAAGTTCTCATGCCTCCTCTTGGGCTTAGTACAAGGACCCAAAGACCTCTTACAGGTATAGGACAAAACCTAGTCATCCTTTGTTAGAACAGTTTTCCAAAGAGTCAAAACATCAGATCAATTTAGGGTTGATTCTCATCCCTTAAAATAACAGCCTCCTCTTGGGCTTCATACAAGCAGACTTGGACAGTCTCAGCCTCCTCTTGGGCATCATACAAAGATCATCCTCCAGTTAAGAGTTAGCCTCCTAATACTAGTAGAATTGGACAATCTCACCTCCTCTTGGATCTCAAAGAAACCCTCAAGTTTCCTAAAAGCACAGGAAAAACCATGATCAATCAATAACAGAGTTAAAACCTCTATAGGTTTTAAAATTCAACCTTTAAACTCTCACTTTAAATTTCCCCAACTAGGGTCTAATTACTATCAATAAATCCTCAATCAGAACCTCATGGTCTCTGATATTTCAACTCTTATGCAATCCTCAGCAAGAGTTGATTCCTCAATTTGGATCTGTCTTTGGATCTCATTAATCCTCAGCAGAAGTTAGCCTCCTCTTAGGCTTTATTTAAGAAATTCCCCAACCAGCCTCCTCTTAGGCTTTGTATAATGATTTTCCCTCAGCCTCTTTTAGCCTCAATCTTGGGCTTTGTACAAGGCACCTATAAATATCCTCAGCTGAGTCAGTCAAATCCTTTTTAGCCTCAATCTTAGGCTTTGTACAAGACACATATAAACTCTCTCCAAAGAAGTCAAATCCTTCTAACCTTATCTTAGGCTTTGTATAATGATCTCCTTGAGCAGAGCCAGTCTCTTTTTTAGCCTCAATCTTGGGCTTTGTACAAGACACCAATAAAACATCCCCAGTGGAATTAATTCTTTTTAGCCTCAATCTTGGGCTTTGTACAAGACAGGTAAAACCTCTCACCAGTAGAGTCAATCCTCTTTAGCCTCAATCTTGGGCTTTGTACAAGACAGATGAAATATTTCCCTAGAAAAAGTCAATGTACAGCCTCCTCTTAGGCTTTGTATAATGATATCCCCAAAAGAGTCAGTCTCAATCTTGGGCTTTGTACAAGACAGATATAAAACTCCCTAAATAGAGTTGACCTTTTAGCTTCAACCTCGGGCTTTGATCAAGGTACACAAAAAATCAACATCCCCTAAGAGGAAATCAAAAATCTCTCTGTAGGAAGACATTCCTTTGTATAATCACACATCAAAACAGACAATCAAATAAATCTTAATCCCAGATAACTGCTGTAAGTGACACACTTGTTGATTCAAACATCCAAGCTGTAGTCTATCTCTTATCCTGGTAAATCCCCTCTTTCATCTAATTGTTGTAAGTGGCAAGCCTCTGGATTATTTACATCCAAGCCAATGTCCCTCTCTTAGCATGAAAGATTCCTAAGGAAAAATGGCATTGCTCAACATTGAGTTAAAGTTTCCTCCTTCAGGACAAATCCTCTATAAAGGAAATTATGGCATTGCTAGATTCTCATATCCCAGTTAAAGTAATTCCCCTTTATAATCAGTCACCCAACAACTGTGGTAAACAGATGAGATATCTCCCTTAGAGACGACAAGTTCTCTCTCATTCAAACCTTTTAGCTTCAATCTTGGGCTTTGAACAAGACACAAAAAACTTTTAGCTTAAATCTTGGGCTTTGAACAAGACATCAAACATCTCTTTCCTCCCATAGAATAAGAGGAACTACGATTGCTCTGATTTCCCTGTTTTATTTAATAGGAATACGTTGGCATAAGATTGCGAAATCTTATCGAGCACACCAATCAAAACCTTAGGTCCAGTACCTTATCAAAAAACATCGGAAAAACCCGACATCAACAAAAATACTCTCTCTCAAACATTCCCAAAGGAAAAACTTTCCCAATAAATAGATAAACAGCAGTAAGTAGAAAATAGTAGAAACTGCTAACGATCTATGGATAACCATATATAGGATGGGTAATTGACAACTCCCCATTGTATAACCTGACCCCAGACCCCCCAATCTCTTAAGCATTTGTTAAAGAAAACATTTGCGTGCAAGGTTAGTTTTAGATCGCTTCCCTTTCCTTTCCAGCTTCATAGGATAAATAAGAAATTAGAAAGTAGCACCCAATTCCAACCATGGCGATAAGGTGGTTGCGTCACTGACAAAAATCGCACGCTACAATCGGGTATTGAAGTATTGTGCTATTTTCCTGTTATTAATGATGAAAGAAGGTCCTTTGAAAAAGAGATGAAGTTTGAAGTGGTGAGTATTGGGAAGAATGTGGAGTTCGGGTGAAGAAAAAAATGAGAGAGGTCCCTCTCTCCAGAATGATTCTAGGTATCCTATTTTTTTTAATTCTCCTCCTTTCTTTGCAGCGACCCCGCCCCCCTTATTTCTCTTGCTTTTTTTTTAATTTTAAGGATTCCCTCTCCAAATTGTCTTGTGCTGTCTTGATAAATCATTTTCACCACAGGTTTATGCTCAGGATATTTGTCATTGGGTTGTAGCAGTGTTATATGATGTTGAGTTTTGTAACAGGATTCCATTTTGGTGTGTAAGCAGGATTATGTATGCAAGTTCTGTTAGGGTAGTTTTTTGGAGTGGTGTGAATCTAGTAAAGCTTGCGCATGGGTGTTTTTTATGAAACATGAGATGTTGTGGTCTTTTGTTGGCTTGTACAATAGTTGACTGAAGACTTTTCTTTGATGTAATTGTACTTTTTCTTTCTTATAATTTTCTGATTTGAAATCAAATGCTTCAAATTGGTAGGAATGGGCTTAGAATGAATTGAAATTGTGGTTGGGCCTTTGAACGTAAATTGAATGGACATGTATTTATTTTTTTTGCAAGACATGGTATGCATGGCTTGGATTTGTGAATTTTGATTAATGGATTTGTGAATTAAAAAATGGATTAGAAATATGAATAACGAATATTATGGATAAAATGGATAATGGCTTAATTTAGAGGATGGATTAGGAAAGTGGACTTCGGAAATGATTTGGATAAAAAAGAATGGATTTAGAAATGGTTCAAGATATGGCTATTTGAATATGAATTGAACATGACAAACAAAAGGATTTTTATGGATTTTGGTAGAAATGGATTTAAATGGATAACATAAATATGAATGGATCAAAAAAGAAGAAAAAGAAATAAGAAATTGGTGATGAATGGATTTTGAAAATGAAAATAGAAAGTGGATTAAGATGATATACAGATGGGTTTAGTGGCTTAAAAGTGAAATGGATTATTGGTTGAATTGGATTGGAATATGAATGAACTGGATTAAGAAAGTGGTTTGGGAAAGGGTATAGGTAATAGTGAATGTGGGCTTGGTAATGCGCCTCCACCTTTGAACCACATTCATACTTTGACCATTAAACTTAACTATCACAAATCCTGAACCAACATAACCAATACTTGCCTACAACTTGAAATGTACCCAAATGCCTTGATCTCTTTAATGTCTCTACAACCTGATTTCAACAAACAACTTAAATTGACAAGGAAATCCTAGTCTGATGACCTTTAGATGTGAAGCCCTGATCTATGCCAAACTCAACTCGAGAATGAAACAAATTCCTCTTTCTTGACCAAGATTAACTCACACCCGATTGGATTGAAGCATCACTGCACATACATTAAACCTGCTAGCATAAAGTAAAACTCAACTTGAATGACATTTGCTCATCTTGAACACAAAGTGGTGAGAAATCCTGATCTTCGCCTCGAGTGCACTGATGAAATAAATGACTTGATAAGGACCAAAACCTTGATTCAGAATCTCTACCACAACCTGACAACTTGATAGTGAAATGAAACACCTGTTTGACCACGGTTAGGTAAAAAATTCCACTGAATCCTAAACCACACCGCACAGACCCTCGACTTGATAAACTTGCTTGATCCTTGAATCAGGCTTGTAAGACATGAGCCTCGGAGAACTTGTAATGAAACCAAATTACACTAAATTCTTGAGAGTACGAGAACTTGCTTGCCTGAAGTCTCTTGAAGCAAACCCTAATTCAAAAGTGAAACAACAGACAGAGGCCGATGAATTGGTTAGTTATGCAATATGATAACCTAAATGATATGCAAAAGATCAAAGAATCTAAGGGTAAAATTTGGGGTATGACAATACCTATAAAAGTTCAAATACTCTAAGTTCCATGCTTCTAAACCCTGCTTTAGCTGTAGATCTTGCTACTACTAGTGTTTTTTACTTCTTAAAGTTACAAGATTTCCCCTTCCAAACGTAAATATTCAGAGGTAGACCTTCTATCACTTTTATCATGCGAAATCTGCGCCAGTGTACCCATGAACCTTTAAGTTTCGATGATTTGAGAATAAAATTCTTTTTCTAGGAGTAGACCTTAAATATCTTAAAATCCTCTCAACAACATCTTTATGAAGCTTGTGTGGATCATGCATAAATTGACTAACAACATTTATTGGATAGGTAATATCGAGGCGTGTATGAGACAAGTAAATTAATTTTCCCATTGGCCACTAGTACCTCCCTCTATCTATTTTAGATGAATTTGAACATTGAAAGAGCATATGATTTTGTTCAATTGGGGTATCAGATGGTTTACACCCAAGCAACCCAGTTTAAGATAATAATTATATAGTATACTTTCTTTGGCATAGAAAAATACCATGTTTTGATCTGCTACTTCAATACCCAAAAAATATTTGAGGTTTCCAAGTTGTTTCATCTCAAACTTAGATGCAAGGTGTTTTTGCAAACTAGAAATGTCATATAGGTCACTGTAATTATCATATCACCTATATAGCTAATTATGCATATAATTTTACCTTCTTTTTTCTTAAAAAATAAGGTATGACCATAGTTACTTGCTCTATATCCAAAAGTCTTCATAGACTTAATGAACCTTCCAAACCAAGCTCTCGGGGATTGTTTTAGTCCATATAGAACCTTCTTTAATTTGCAAACTTTTATTCCATTTGAATTTATCATACCTAGTGGAGAATCCATATAAATTTCTTTTAAAATTTCTCCTTGTAAGAAATCTTTTTTTACATCAAATTATAGAAGAGGTCAATCTTGGTTTGCTGCATGTGACAAAAGTATTCTAACAGTGTTAAGCTTAGCTACCGGAGCAAACATATCTTGATAATCTATACCATAAGAATGAGTGTAACCTTTAGCAACTGGGCGTGCTTAATACCTCTCAACAGTTCTAGTAGCCTTGTGTTTTATTGTAAAAACCCATATGCACCCCAAAGTTTTCTTCCCTCTTGTTAAAGTCACAATATCCCAAGTTTTGTTCTTTTCTAAAGCTGACATCCTCCAGCCATTGCTTCAGTCTATCTAGGATCTGCCAAAGCTTCCTATACATTTCTAGGAATAGAAATTGAGGATAATTGAGATACAAATGATGCATATGAATGATATAACTTGTGAGATGACACATAATTTCTAATGTGATATTTAACTTTGGATTAAAGGTCTAGTTCACATCTAAAAGGAGGTTGACCACATTTAGAACGAGGTGGAAGATTATATTGGATGGCAGTGGACTCAGTGGTAGGTGTGTTTGTGGTGTCATGCAAACAAGGATAAATTTCATGATCAGTTTCATGCAAAGAAGAATCAATTTCAGAATAAAAAACAAGATCTACTTCGTTTATATGTGTATTATCAAAGATAAGATTAAGAGATACCTCTGAAGAGTCATGTTGAACTTGTGGAGAAGATTGAGCTAGTTAGATATGATCATAAGACACTGTATTTCCTAAAGGTGGAATGTACATATTTAGGATTGGCTTACTGTATGTTGAGTGATCCTTACAAGATAATTTTCAATTTGAAATGTGAAACAAATTGAAATCATGACATTGCAATTCATTACCATTCCCTCCTTGAAGTGCATAATTGACATAAAAAATTATCTTCATGAAATGTCACATCCATAGAAATATAAAATTCTTTGATGTGGGATGGTGAGCAAGGCAACCTTTTTGAGTTGATCCATATCCAACAAAGACACATTTAATAGCTCATTTTTCAAGCTTGTATGTTGATGTGGGTGTAAGTGAAGATATATAACACATCCAAAAACATGGGGAAATAAATGAACAATGGAAGGAAAAACACAATGATCAGACAAAACGTCTAGAGGTATTTTAAAGTTATGCACACTATAAGTGGTTTGATCAATCAAATAAACTGCTGAATTCACAGCCTCGTCCCACAAAAGAGATATAACATTACCATCTATTAAGAGTTATCTTGTCTCCTCTAATATGAGTCTATTTTTACTCTCAGCTACTCCATTTTGTTGCAGTGAGTAAGGGCATGTAACTTAATGCAAAATGCCTTTAGAATTCATGAACACCATTAACTCTTCTTAAAATATTCCCCTTTATTATCAAATCTAATGACCTTTATATATGTTTAAAACTATGTAACTACCAATTGATGAAAGGAACGAAACACATCATACACATCACCTTTATATTTTAGCAAATATACCTAAGTTACCCGAGTAAAATCATTAACAAAACTTATAAACCATTTTTCCCATTATGTGTAGATTGTGGGGAAAGGCCCCAAACATCCGTGTATTAACGAAAAAGGAAAATCATATTTTTATTGCTTAAAGGATAAATAGCACGATGAATTTTACCCATCACACAAGTTTCACAAAGAAAATCTAAAATATTGCATTTATGAAATAACGATGGAAATAATTTATTTAGATAACTAAAAGAAGAATGTCACAATTGTCTATGCCATTACCAAGTTTCCTTTTTATTTTTGTCTTGTATGTTATCACTTTTGAGACGGGTTAATGCTTCTTTATGGGTTTGTTGTAAAACATTTTCAAGATAATACAATCCTTCACTTTTCTACCACTGCCAATCTTCTCGTTGGTATGTATATTGCGAAAAAGACAATGAGTTAGGTAAAATATAGCAACACAAAAATGTGATTTGGTTAATTTATTGACAAAGAAAAGGTTAAAATTCAAAGTAGAAACAAATAATAAATTGGGTATTGATAAGAAAGGTGAAAGGGATACAATACCAACACCTTTAATAGGAGATGAGACTCCATTGACATTAATAAAGATAGTTTTAGAATTAGAAGCACCCGAGGAAAAATTAATAAATACATGACGATCATAAGTCATATGATCAGCAACACATGTATCAATTATCCAACCGCTAACCCTATTGACAATAGAAAGATTAAGAGCTGAGTTAGATATACCTAACTTGATTACGAATCCAACAGCCGTATAAATATGGCTCTTCATATTTTCTTCCTTATTATGGGAATTATTTTTTCCTTTTGTATGTCACTCTAGATATCCATGGAGTTTAAAATATGTTTCTATGACATGATTATCACAATTACATTGGGTACACTTACGAACTCCTTTATTAGTGTTGAGAATGTAATTCCTTGTGTCGAAATAGGTGTATCTCGACATAAACAAGGATGTGTCGAAATTAGCCTATGGTAGTGTGTGTCGAGTTATGTTACATGTCGAAGTGTCGAAGCAGGTTGCTTGACATAGGATTTCAACTTAGACCAAAATAGAAATTTTGCGCTTTTGTATATATTGGGCTTTACCTTAGGGAGCAAGATAACTCAATTATAAATAGAGGGAGTAACCCCTATTTTGAGTAAGAAGAATAGAGAATAATATTGTAATCACTTGCAATTGCAAAATTAATAAGATTTCCATAGTTTGTGGGCAAAGAGACTCTGCAGAAATCATTTTCGTCTTCCCAAATTTTTTGTCAAACCCTAATCTTCTTTCTTATTCAATTTTCTTTCTTATTCTTCCATTAACAATTGCTGTGCAGAATCATTCTTGTAATCAAGGTGTGATTGATTCACTCAAGTGAAGAGTGAAGAACAAGGGATTTTGATCGGTTCATTGAATCTTGTTCATCAAGATTGGTTCAGAATTACTCAAAGTTTTAGGTTAATTCCAACGTCTAGTATCTAGAGCTCCGGTTGTGATTCGTGGACAAGATGGAGATGAATCATCTGAACGGGCATTTTCCAGCGAGTCTCCCAATTATGAAGGGTCAGAATTATGAGAATTGATACAAGTAGAATAAGGTGGTTTTCTGTTATCAAGATCTTTGGGATCTTGTGAAGGAAGGAGTAACACCACTTGCAGAAAACGCGTTGGATCAAGAAAAGGATGCATACAAAGAATTGAAGAAGAAATACTATAAAGCTCTCTTTATAATTCATCAATGTGTTGATCCAGACAATTTCAAAAAGGTCAGTGATGTAGAATCAACAAAAGAAGCATGGGAAATCTTGGAGAAATCGTTTGGAGGCGCATAGAAGGTGAAATAGGTGAGGTTTCAGACTCACAAAAGGACGTATGAATTGCTTCAGATTGAAGAAAGTGAAAGCATAACTAATTTTTTCACTAAGGTTACAAAGTTGGTGAATCAAATCAAGGTATGTGGAGAAATGTTGACATCAATATCCGTTGTTGCAAAGATCGTGAGGTCATTGGCTCCAAAATTTGACCACGTGATAGTAGATATAGAAGAGTCAAAAGATTTGTCAACATTGACAAAGGAAGAGCTTCAAGAGATGCTTGAGTCTCATGAACAAAGGATAGCTGAAAGTGTTGTAGGAAAGTCGAAGAGTGACGTGGCTTTGCAGGCGCAATCAGCAAAAGAAAAGAAAGGCAAAGGAAATTGGAATGGCAACAAAGGTAGAGGAAGCTACAACAATTCGACTGGTCGAAATTAGCAAGAAGGAAACTGGTCAAATAAGAGAAAACCCTGGAACCAAGGCAACCAAAGAGGTGGTGTTGCAGGTAGAGGAAGAGGCAGTGGTCAAAAACCTGACAAAAGTCACATTCAGTGTTACAATTGTCAGAAGTATGGTCACTATTCTAGTGATTGTCCAAAAAAGAAGAAGAATCAAGAAACTGATGCAAAACTGGTGAAAAATTAAGAAGAGATGTTGCTGATGGTTACAACAAGAGATGAAGAAAGATTTCAGGACCAATGGTACTTGGACTCAGGATGCTCATCACACATGACTGATAGGAAGGATTGGTTTGTAAACATAAAACCCTCAATGAAGAACATGGTGAAATTTGCAAATGACAATACTCTAGCAGCTGAAGGTATTGGTGATGTTCTGATTATGAGGAAAGATGGCAAGAGGTTAGTAATTTCCAATGTATTATACATACCATGCATGAAGAGCAATTTGCTCAGTATAGGGCAGTTGGTCGAAAAGAACTACAATGTGTCACTCAAATGGAAGGTTGGTCTTGAAGGCTCCAATGTCTCAGAATAAAACCTTCAAGATTGAGCTTAACGTGATGGAGCATAAGTTCCTTGCAACTGCAGCCAGCAAAGATGAACAAATATGGCATTATAGACTTGGTCATCTCAATTTCAAAGACATCAGAGATCTGAAGAGAAGAAATACAGTTTCAAGATTACCATAAATTGACATTCTAAGTGAAGTGTGTGAAGAATGTGTTCAGGAGAAATAACTCAAGAACAACTTCAGCAAGGATGCGGGAAGCAAGTCGAAGACAATTCTTGAAGTCATATACTCTGATGTATGTGGTCATATCCAGATAGATTCGATTGGAGGTAACAGATACTTTGTAACTTACCTGATCAAGAAGAAAAGTGAAGTGATCGAGGTATTCGCCAAATTTAAGTCTATGGTCGAAAGACAAAGTGGTCGAAAGATAAAGATTCTGAGGACTGATGGTGGTGGAGAGTATGTTTCGAAAGATTTCAATGCTTTATGTGAGAAACAAGGGATTGTGCATAAGGTGGTGCCACCCTACACTCCACAGTAAAATGGAACTGCAGAAAGGAAGAATAAACCATCATGAATATAGTGAGAAGTATGTTGAGAGGCAAGCATTTACCCAACGAATTATGGGGAGAAGCTGTGTTGACAGTAGCATACATCTTGAATAGATGTCCGATGAAGAAGCTAGAATTAATCACGCCAGAAGAATGTTGGTCTGGTGTCAAGCCTAGACTAAGTTATTTGAATGTGTTTGGATATATAACACATAGACATGTGCCAGATCAGTTGAGAATAAAACTTGATGACAATTCGAGTCAAAGGATCTTGATAGGATATCATTCAGCTGGAGGATACAAGTTGTTCGACCCAGTGAACAAGCAAGCCGTGATCAGCAGGGACGTGATCATAGATGAGCTTAAAGAATGGGATTGGTCTGAGAATGCTAAGAAGAATTCAGTGAGAATCTTATGTGAAGAACCAGCAAGTGATGTCGAAAGAGAAGTTCGACAGGAAGAGGTCATAGGTCAAGCAAGCACAAGCAGACCTCAAAGAACAAGACATATGCTTGCAAGGTTGCAAAAATATGTGATTACATCAGATGATGTGGTTGATGATGAAGGTGATCTGGTACACTATGCTTTCTACGCAGATTTCAAACCAGTCAATGCAGCTGAGGCATTGGAAGATTCAAAGTGGAAGAAAGTAATGAATGAGGAACTAGAGTCCATCGAAGTCAACAACACTTGGTCACTTGTCAAATTTCCTCAAGGCAAGAAGGAAATCGATGTGAAGTGGGTATACAAGGTGAAGTTGAATCCCAAAGGAGAAGTAACTCGACACAAGGCAAAACTTGTAGCAAAAGGATTTCTTCAGAAAGAAGGAATCGACTTCGACGAAGGTTTTGCACCCGATGCTAGGATCGAAACAATCAGGTTGGTTGTTGGTCTAGTAAACATGAACAACTGACAGGTATGTCAAATGGATTTAAAATGTGCATTCCTAAATGACCCCTTAGATGAAGAAGTTTATGTTGCACAACCAGCTGGGTTTGTGAAACAAGGCGAAGAAAGAAAGGTGTATAGGCTGCATAAAACCATGAATGGACTTAAGCAAGCTCCAAGAGTTTGGAATAAGAAGATATATAGCTTTCTAAGGGAGAAAGAATTTGTGAAGTGCGCAACTGAGCATGGAATATATGTAAGGAGAAGCAATAGTGAATTTTTTATTCTATGTCTCTATGTCGATGACCTGATGATAATAGGAAGTTGCAAGAAGGAGATCGAAGATTTCAAACATGACCTAAGTCGAGAGTTTTTAATGTCAGACTTGAGAAATCTCGCATATTTCCTTGGCATCGAGTTCTACAAGAGTGGTAGAGGTCTGATGATGCACCAAAGAAGATATGCAGACGAAATACTCAAGAGATTTGAGATGTAAGATTGCAACCCAACTTCGACTCCAGCTGAGCCTAGATTGCAACTGTCGAAAGAATCAGATGAAGAAGATGTCGACCCAATTCAGTATAGAAGACTTATTGGGTTATTAAGATACATTTGTCACATAAGTCCTGATCTAGCATACATTGTAGGTTTGGTGAGTAGATTCATGCAGAAGCCAAAGGTATCACACCTAGCAGCGACAAAGAGGATACTAAGGTATCTGAAAAGAACTCTCGACTATGGCATTTTGTTTCCTGCAGCTGATGAAGGAAAAGAATGTGAGTTAGTGGGATAGACCGGCTCAAGTTGTTGTAGTGATGCTGAGGATAGAAAATCCATAGTTGGTTATGTGTTTATGCTAGGTGGTGCACCAGTTGTTTGGAGTTTGAGAAAGGAGCCAATAGTGGCATTTTCGTCGTGCAAAGCAGAGTACATAGTTGCTTCTCTCTGTGCATATTAAACAACGTGGATGGTGAACCTGGTTAAAGAGATTAGAAGGAAAAGTCATAGAGCAATTACCATGAAGATCGACAGCATGTCAGCTATCAATCTGGCAAAGAATCCGATAGCACATGGACGAAGCAAGCACATCGAAATAAGGTTCCATTATCTTCGAGAGCAGGTAGCAGAAGGGAAGATGAACTTGGAACACTGCAGAACTGAGAATCAGATTGAAAATATCATGACGAAAAGGGTGTAAGTCGAAGTGTTCAAGAAGTTATTGTCTATGATGAATATAGATAGCTTAGACATAATGAATTAGGTGGTATGTCGAGAATGTAATTCCTTGTTTCGAAGTAGGTGTATCTCCACAGAAACAAGGATGTGTTGAAATTAGCCTAGTGTAGTGTGTGTCGAGTTGTGTTAGATGTCGAATTGTTGAAGCAGGTTGCTTGACACAGGATTTCGACTTAGACCAAAATAGAAATTTTGGGCTTTTATATATTTTGGGCTTTTCCTTAGGGAGCAAGTTAGATCAATTATAAATAGAGGGAGTAACCCCTATTTTGAGTAAGAAGAATAGAGAATAATATTGTAATCACTTGCAGTTACAAAATTAATAAGATTTCCACAGTTTGTGGGCAGAGAGACTCTGCAGAAATCATTTTCTTCTTCCCCAATTTTTTGTCAAACCCTAATCTTCTTTCTTATTCAATTTTCTTTCTTCTTATTCCATTAACAATTGTTGCGCGAAATCATTCTTACAATCAATGTGTGATTGATTCACTCAAGTGATGAGTGAAGAGCAAGGGATTTCGATCGGTTGATTGAATCTTGTTCATCAAGATTGGTTCAGAATTACTCAAAGTTTTAGATTAATTCCAACCATTAGGATACTTATTGACAACAAAAACAGACCCCCACAGTAGAATCATTATCAAGCATAGCTTCTTGGCGATTTTCTTCAGCACAAATAGTTGCTTAAACTGATTGAACATTTGGAGCAGAGTGGTAGCAAGGATACAACCACGATATCCATCCAAAGTGAATATAGGTCAGCCAAAAGACAAACACGTTGAGAATTAACCACATTGTTATACTTTTCTACATCTTTAGAGCATTCCATGGTACAATCTTTATTGAGTATGTAATAATAGATCCAACATTTTATTGAGTAGAGATTACCTCACGATACAATTGATATGCTCCTGATGCATCTTGGTATACTAATAACGTCTCCTTCATGGTTTCCCAAATTGGCTTTGTCGTGACGAATCGAATGAAGAGGGATCTAGTTTCTTTAGTCATGGAGTCCAGACGCCAATACTTGAGCAAGTAGTTTACATCTTTACATGCTTCATATTCTTTAGGTTTCCAGTCTTTCGGTGCAGCCTTTGTACCGTTGATGTAACCCCAATGTTTTCTGCCTCTGATCTTGTTTTGCACATTCAACGACCACTCGACATAGGTGTTGCCGTCAAGTTATTATGGGGTGAGCACTTCATGTGTATAGATCGTAGCTGAAGAATTAGGTTTCTCCAATTTATTATTCTCAGAAGAAGCCATCATAAATTATTCAAAGAAACCAACAAACACTGATTCCTATATTGAAGAAAGGAAGTCAGTGTTGGCACTGATACCATATTGAAAAGTTTCAGAGAATAATTTCAATGTTTTTTATTCATCGAGTACTACAATATTTACATATAAGAGTCTCTATAATTCCTCTTTTATTAAACGAATGATAACTCCCAATTAATCTCACACTTTACCATTGACTAATTTACAACTTACATAATAATATACTTTCTAATTTAGCTAACTGAACATTTGACTTATCTTAACAAATATCACCAATCAGAACATGTATCATAAAGTTAAAAATAAAAATAAAAAATAAAAACATGAAAACAAATGTCACAAACATTTTCAACCAAAACATTGAAGGGTGAGTTGTCGAAATTTCACAAAATGTAAAACATAAGTTAGAAAAACATCACAAGTATTCACATATTTTTCCATATTGACGGATATGGGAATTTAACATGTATTGAAATTCAAACAAATACTATATTATGGTTAGAGTCATATCGACAAGTAACAACATATCAACAAGTAGTCATATGATAATAATTAGAAACATACCAACACATATTAACAATATAGCTAATAACTAAAACATTGAAAATATATCTTCACCTTAAGTATTTATCACATTTTGTATTTAGACATTTAAAAGTTTGTGTATTTAAACATTTAGAGCATATTAACACATATTTATATAATGATCAACTCTTACATACTCACACTTATTCTCTTTTTATACATTGTTTACCGTGAAATTTAGTAGACAAAAATAAGTTTGATTTTATTTAATGAATTAACCTCGAAAATATTTCGAGACACATTTTGTGCAAAAATTGCAGGTTTTGAAAGATTTGACAATGAACATCAAGAACATCGAATAAAAAAGATAATGTATTAAAGTAAATGAGTAAAAAAGAAAAGTTAAAGGAAGAAATTAATTTTATATATAGAACGCAAGTACAAACATTGAAAACTCGTTTCTCACTTTCACAGTTGGATGCTTTGAGTTTGTAATGTGTAAAATTGCGGCTCTCTAAAACTACAAACAAACACTGCTTATATACTACTCCGAATATAACTGTCTACAACGACCGACATAGCAAAACTTGACATGCCTTCATCTTCATGCATCTTTCGTCTTTGACAGGTTCCCACGTGTTCTTGAATAACTGTATGATCTTATCCATACTCTTCGATAAAAACATCATAGTTACGTCAACTAAAAATCACAATTTTCACTAAGTCTTTTTACTCAACTAGGGTCTTCCATCTACCTCTCGACCAACTTTCCCAAACTCCTTCGATAGGAAAATCTTATCAAATGGTTGTGGTCTTCTGGTCGAAAGTGATCATTTCAATTATGGGTGAAACCTTAAATCCTTGCCATAGCCAGGTTTGATCTTGAATTCTCATGTTTATTACCAGTGTCGAAAATATGAGATAACAATTTGTCCCCCCAAAATGCCATTTTTCGACCACCTTATTGTTGAAAGGGAGAAACGTGGCATTCTGAACACTTCTCAACACTGCTCAGATCATTCTGCTGACGTTAGTGTCATCATTATGCCTTTTCAAAAATGTTTACTCAGCATGGGTTTTTGCAAAAGAATCATCATTACTCCTACTTCCTAGGAGAGTGGAAAATAACTTCCAACTCCCACTCACGTTTCCACTACTTGAAGAAGAAATGTCTCCAATTGCCACAAGAACGCCATTTCTTGCATACTTTACCCACTACCAATCTCTATAAATACGAGTCTCGGTTTTCCTCTTCATTTCTTCCAACTTCAAGCATTCGAACGCATTAGTCTTTTCACTCAGCAAAAGAAACCTTCCTTTCGAAAAGCTTCTGCAAAAGAAACAATGGATGCTTTTACAACTTATGCACCTCTTGATAAGGAGAAAACCTCCGTATGGGTAAAATTGACACTATTTCTGTTTTCCCTTTCCGATAAACTCCTTGTGTTCCTAGTTCCCTTTCCCACTGTAAATCACACCCTAAGAAGGTGAAAATTTTCTTTCCTTGTTATCCTATTATCAAGCCTTCTGCGTTCGAAGAACACGTTCTCGGCCTGAATTTTATGGAGATGCCTATGCACATTTTTTTATCAACACCCTTACCCCAAAATATGGATTATCTTGCGTGGCCCGACAAATTTCAAAGACAAAAGAAATAACAATGGGAAAACATGGGCATTTTTAATGTAATTTAACTATCTAGAACTGGCCCTAAGTACAATTTTGCTATGTTGCTCGCTTCGATCTTCTTTTGGGAAGGTTCGACAAACACATTCCATCTTCCATGTGGGATGGTTACGCCAACTTTGTTTGACGTAAAAGCTATCACTAGACTTCGACCCACAGGTGAAACCATCACCCCCTACATTGGAAACCCTTAATGAATATGCCTTTGATCATACAGCCTCAAAAAGTATATCGTTGACCATCATGATACCACCACAGAAGAGGTCTCCGACCAAAAGAACATCTCTTTTCTGACCCTTTGGCTTTCCTATTATTTCTTTTGTTCAAGTTCCTTGCAAATATCCAAAAAATATGTTCCTTTAGTGATTCAACTCCATGAGGGTCGCAAAATATCTCTTGTAAAGTTACTTCTAGCCACCCTATTTTAATCATTAGGTAATGATTCTCATAAGCTGAAACATCTACCTGAGACCAATAAAAAGTACCTCCTTTCTGGCCCCTTGTGGCTCTTACAACTTTTGTTGAATGCTACATTTGAACCAAGATTACACATAATTGTTTTGGAGGCTCTAATGATATAAACGAATGTTAGGAGCATCGAAGACACTCGATTTGCCTTAGTTACCCCACAAGACACTCTTTCACATATAACATTCATGAAGTACATCAATATGTTTCTCGACACCAAAAATTTTGTCTCGACTATGGCTCCCTTTGTAGATCGATGTGTTGGCCCTAGTTGGTTCCGAAACAGGTTCCCTGGTGTAGCCCTTTCTGCTGGTGCAATATTGAATGTTGCCAAAATCTCTCTACACATGGGAGAATGATATCTGCTGGCCGGAGAGAAAATTTTCTACTCAAGAGTATAGTGACTGTATGCAGTTTTAACATCAATAAGTTCTCGGACTACCCACATTCCACTTTCAACATTCATTCTACTCCACAGTGGAGTTTGAGGATTGGTGGTCAAAATACTTCCAAGGTAGCTTTTTTGAAGAAAATTTTCCCAAAAGACTAACAAATGGCTTTTCCAACTTACAAGAATGCCTTGAGAAAAAAGCAAGCACACATTAACCAATTTTGACTCCTTTCTATTCATATCTTTGAATTCTCATATGTATATTGCAGGTGAAACTAAAAAACTAGGCAAAGCTGATGCTGAAGTCCTATCTAACGCTAATGAGGTCCCAGAAGAATAAGGCAAACAGAAGAAAAAAGTAAGTCTTTTCTCCAGCTAGTGCATTGGTTGATCTCGAGATGATTTTGACACATCATTTTCTTTTCAGAGTCGAAAACATGGACAAAGTTCCCTAATAACCACCAAACCCAAGAACAAGAAGAAGAAAACCACAAAGGATGCACCGAGACAGACATGAACTCGTGATTTTCTCAAGATTCTAGTTTTGATGGTTTGGGAAAAATAACCACTTAAACCTTTCAGTTTGTTCTAGAGCCAACAGATAAACAGGCTAAGGTCGAGCGCTCAGACGACAACGAAAAGACCCAGAATTTTTTGAATCCTAGACCTAATCCTTCTCTTAAACCAAGTATCAACAAGACGAAAGGCACCATCGGAAGACAAATCCGCCCAAGGAAACACAAACTTCGACTGTTGGTCCTGGTGATGAGAAGGGTAAAGACTTGGCCAATTCTCATTAGGGGAAAGAAGGCAAGCAACCAAAGGGCATCCCAATCAAAGTGAAAGAGACGAGGAGCCTAAGGTATTACTTGCATTTCTCATTTATCATTTTACCCAACGCAAACTAATCGTTCGTTGTTTTTAGGAACAACCACAGTTGAATGAGAACGTGGTAGACAAATCAAAAGGTACTAAATGTTCCACTTCCACTAATACTTACTCTCTCATTCATTAGTCGATTCTCATTAACTCTAGTCTCACATATGTTTATCCAAGGATCAAGGAAACTGGTGAGGATGCGTGCACTTCAAAAGATCCAAATCCTAAGGTGGAAGTCAATGTCAATGAATTAAATCCCCAACGGAACAAAGAATTCGATGATACAATAGACTATAACCACAACTACTTGACTCGGGACAATCCACAGACTGCAATTTGCTTCAAGAAAATGGATGAAGAGCAAGTCAAACCTGGTGTTGAATATGTTCCACCAGAGGGGGGGGGGGAGTCAACCTAATGCTATCAGAGAGGATCAGACTTAGTCCATCATCCAAGATTCTTCCTCCAACACTTCCCTTAGTCAAGAAGAAATTTTGGCCATAAAAAAGAAAAATTATGCAGAGGCCTTAAGAAGACTTCGGAAATTGCGTGGGCTTTCGACTGGCACAAGATCTTCAAATCCTTCTAATGCTTCTTTGGCTGATGCAAGTGAAGGCTCTGTGAACCTCCTGATCTAACAACTCAAAGCCAACATCTTTGAAATCAACCTCTTCAAGGCTATCGAAGTAGAAGCTCAACTTGGTACGGATATTTGTCATACCCAAAATTTTGACTGCCAAGATTTCCCATCATTGTGAGAATCATCACCACAATATGGATGTACCTTCATGCCTCATCAACCTCCTAAAAGATGATCGGGCATTCACCACAATCAAGACTTAGGGTTTCAAGCCCTCTCAGAGCACTTAGACAAAGGATTAGTCAAAGAGTGACATGATCTTCAACTTGTCTAAACCTCTCAAACGCCTATAAAGGATCAAGAGGACTCCCACATCAAGAATCAAGCACAAGGTTGCAACATTCCAAGTGGATCAAGCCTCAAGATCAACAATGTCACCAAATTAGGGTTTTGATCGACCAGGGCCTCCAGATGGGAATCTTCATCTGGGAATGAGCAAATGATTCAAATCACAACCCAAGATACTCCAAGGGACCTCATGGATCCAATCATCAAGTCAAAATAGTCTCAGGGGATGCATTCATAAAAAATCAGGAATTAGGGTTTCTTGACCTAATTCACCCCTAAGTTGACTTTTGAGACAAAGCATGAGCCAAGACCTCAAGACATGATTTGAAGGCCTCCAATACACCACATTGATACATTTGTAACAATGGGTTGGCCCAAGAAGCTTGGCTCACAAGTTTCAATTTCACCAGGACCACAATTAGGGTTTCGAGGAAAAAGTCAACTGTATCTTTGACTTTTGATCAAGACATGCTCCCAAACCTTGGGACATGATTCAATATATCCTATAACACCTATGGAATCCATCCATTAGGTTTGATTTAGGTCAAGGACTTGATTTCACAAAGGATTGCACACTTTGGATTTCATCCGATAAAAAGTCAACTGTGCACAAAATCAAGTTTGACTTTTTGGAATTTTTCACAAATATGGTTCCCCTAAGTCAAAAATAATGTTAATGTATGGTATTGATCATTATTCATTAAGAAAAATCATGAAAAGTGAGGTTTCTTGCAAAAGGGGCAACCATAAGAAACCAAAATTTTTCTAAGTTATGGAGCAAAAGTGATTTTGGTACCAACTTCCAAGGATCATAACTTGAGATCCAAGCAGCCATTTTGGGTGATCTAAAGCTGGATTTGTAGGTCTTGATACACTCTACAAAAGCTTCAACTACCTCAGAATCCAATTCTTCATGGATTTTAAGTTATGGATTGATCAAAATTACAAAAACATGAAAATGACACTTTTTCCAACACTTAGTGAAAATCTGCCTAAGTTTCCAGCCTTGAACATCAATGTTCATGAAGATTTTTCAGTTGGATCCAAATAGTTTCAAAACAAACTATGATTACACATGTTTTTTATCATATGAGGGCTTTCTAAAAAGCACAAGAGCCTCCCATAACTCAACCTGAGCAGGGAGATATGAATCCCTCAAAATCACCATTTCCAACTGTCCTAGGCAAGGCAGATTTTGTGTATTTGCTCGATTTGACAAATTTGGACAACTTCAAGCCTTGTCATCCATTTGGACACATCTGAGGATAAAACAAAAGGAGAATGATCTGATCCCCAAGCCTCCAAAGACCAAGAATCTACACTTAGATATAACAAACCTAAAAAGGCTAAAAAGGTGCCAAGACTCCAACTTTGTTTCCAAGCATTCAATGGATACACCAAGGTGGCATGGACTGGCACATTCCTAACTGAATGAGTCAAGAATAAGCTCTGAATCAAAGGACCATAGGCATGTTCCCTAACCTCAAGTCAATGACTAGAGGAGACTTGAGATTCCTTTTGTTCAACATTGGCCAAAGGCCTGCTGCAACTGCCATTCACTATTGATGCCAAAACAAACTTGCTCTACTATAAATAGAGCTCATTTGTGCTCAGTTTGAGTACACAAAAACACTACAACTGATGTTTTCCTCAAAATCTCTCTCTTTAGGCCAAAGTTCCTTCTTTTGCAAGTCATCTCTGAGTTTTTGAGTTAGAGAGCAATTCCACCACAGCTCATGATCCAAACACATCCAATATGTTATATCTAAGCTGTCCAAACACTTACTTGTGATCTGAAACACCAAAATCAGAAAATCCACTTCCAAAACCTCAAAATTGGACTTTTCTGCATTTTCCAAGCCATGCCTTGATTCAGTCACTTCCAAAACCAAACAAAGCCTCAAACACACTCCAAATATCATTCTTAAATTATCCCAATTGGTTCCCCTCATCTGGAACACCATTTGAGAGAGTTGCCATATTGGTAACTTTTGCCCCTTTTGCAAGAAAGAGCTAAAACTTGTTCATGAGGATTCCAGCTGGTTTTGATCATCCTAAAAGCTTCTAAGGGATCAATCAAGAGTGTCCAAAGCATTGGATTACTTATGGCACAAGGATCTTGGAAGTTAGCACAAGAAGCTCCAAGAGGTAAGTGCATGGCAACTTGAACTCTTTGAATTATGCATTCCTTTGATGTCCACAGATCATAAACATCTCATACATGTTGTATATGTTGTGTTTGAACAAATTTGTCATGTAATTATTGCCTGTACCATGAGACAGCATAGAACATGCAAATCTAGGCCTATTTTGAAACCACTATCGGGTTTTAAAATTGGGACACTTTCTGAAAATTCCAAAAGCACCATTGGATTCCTTGTGAAATTCTAGGCCAGATGCACCCAAATTTTGTCCAAATCCATGGAGAAATGAGAAAGTTAGAGGCTTCACGTAAATTGCCAAAACTTGCCTTGCCTTGCCTTGGCCAGGCCAGAAAACTTGGCACCCCATATATGCACATGGGGTGGTTTTGATACACGGATGTATCACCACCCCAGTGGTAGCGCGCATGTGTGTTTGGTTGCAAGGTCATGGGTTCAAACCCCACCCAGACCTTTTTTACTACTCTTTCATTTTTGCTATTTTTTCAATATTTTCATGTTTTTGTTAATTAATTAAAAAATTAATTTCTCTCTCAATTTTAATTATTTTTTATTGATTCTTTTTTTGAAAATTCACAAAAATATTAAAATATTTTATTCCATGAAAATTTTACAAAAATATTATTTATTTCATATATTTGATATTTTTGTAAAGAATTATATTTTTATTTGTTTTTAAACATTAACAATATTTCTCTCTCTTGGTTTTGCAAAATTCAAATGACTTTTAAATCATCCCATGAATGAAACATGATTTCCCAAATATAAATCCAAGATCACAACCTTTTTTTCACGTGTTTGATTATTTTAATTGAATTTTTATTCAATTAAAATACATTTTAAAACCAAAAGTTAGGGTTTTGATCATTATCACCCTAACAAACCTTTTCAAACCTTTTTGGCCCTCTATTAGAGTGTAAGACCCAATCCCCTTTTAACCAAAACCTTTTTGGGCCTCAGTCATTGTATAAGTCCCACTGTGTTTTCAAAAATCTCGGCGCGATCGCCATTTCAAAACATTTTCATCTGGGCCTGCCCTTGAGTTGTAAGTTCCATTTCTTTTCTTTTTCAAACTTTTGGGCCTCTTGATAGAGTGCAAGTCCCACCCCTTTGTAAATATAAACCTTTTTGGGCCTCAGTCATTGTATAAGTCCCGGTACAGTTTACAAAACAACGGTACGATTACTGTTTTTTCATCTGGGCCTCTCCTTGAGTATAAGCCCCAACAATCTTTTCAAAACAACTTCCCTTTTGATTTAGGTTCAAACTCATAGTTGTTATCAAAACTTTCTTTAATTTGTTAAACAATTAACCATACAACTGTTACAATGGAAGCTTGCTCGCCTGTAAGTTTTTATCAGCTTTCATTTACATGCTTACATATATATATAACTGTATTGCTGGAAGCTTGCTCACCTGTAAGTCCTTCTTTCATATCCTTTTAAATACTTGTCATACATAAACTATATATATACTTGTATATCTGCTTAGATTTTTCCCCGGCAACTAAGTCTACAACTAGGTAAATCTAGTTGGTCACTCTTTCAATACAGTCAAAACTAGTTCCCCATAAGAATTCCAGATACAGTCTTGCCTTCTCTTGGGCTTAAAGAATATGGAACAAAGAGAAAGGCATTATTCCCGGTGAAACTTTTCTCAGACTGTCACTATTAAAAATTGTCAAAGAAGTTCATTTCCCCAGAGAGGATTAATTCCCAGTGAAACCTCTCTTGAATTTGTTCAAGCCCTAGAATTGTTCACTAAAGAAAAGATTATTCCCGGTGAAACGTTTCTTGAACTTTTATTAGGTTTGGACCCACAAGCTTCCTAAAAGCATCCCCACATCATCTTGGGCTTTGTACAAGGACCCTCCGGCTTCTTAGAAGTTCTCATGCCTTCTCTTGGGCTTAATACAAGGACCCTGGAGACCTCTTAAAGGTATAAGACAGAACTTAGTCATCCTTTGTTAGAGCAGCCTTCTCAAAGCCTCATCTTGGGTTTTCATACCAGTAGACTTGGACAGTCTAATCCCCTCGGGGATCTCAAAGACATTCTCAAGTTCCATGAAAACACAGGAGAAACCCTAGTCATTTGACCAATCTCCAGTAGAGTTAAAATCCTCACAGGATCTAAAACTCAGTCTTCCCTCCTTAATTTCCCCAGCCAAGGGTCAGCTTATCATCAGTATAACACTATCCCAAATCAAAATCTTAAGGCATCTGATACCTCAACTCTTCTATAAACCCTCAGCAAAAGTTGATCCCCTGATTTGGACCTGCCTCTGGATCTCAATAATCCTCAGCAGAAGCCAGCCTCCTCTTAGGCTTTGTATAATGATTTCCCCAGCTGAGTTAGCTTTAAAAAGACTCTCTTATTAAGTCAATCACCCCTTCAAGGCTCTCTTGTTGAGTCAATCACTTTTTCAGCACTCTCTTGTTAAGTCAAAATTTACCAGCCTCCTCTTAGGCTTTGTATAATGACTTTCCTCAGTATAGTTACCCTCAAAAGCACTCTCTTGTTGAGACCATCACTTCTTCAATACTCTCTTGTTGACTAAACCCATTTTAGCCTCAATCTTGGGCTTTGTACAAGACAAACAAAGGACTCTCTTGTTGAGTCAATCACCTTTCCATACTCTCTTGTTGAGTCAGTGGTACAAAACAAAAACACTCTCTTGTTGAGTCATTATTTTTAGCCTCAATCTTGGGCTTTGTACAAGACATATATAAACTTTCTCCAGTAAAGTCAAAATCTTCATAAACTCCTTTTTAAGCTTGGGACAAATATCTTCCCCAGCAAAGTCAACTCCTCCCAGCCTTCTTTTAGGCTTTGAGAGATAATATCCCTAAGCAGAATCAATCTACTTTTCAGCTTCCTCTTAGGCTTTGTATATTATTTTCCCAATAAGGTCAGCCTCAATCTTGGGCTTTGTACAAGACACCTAAAAATCCTCAGCAGAGTCAGTCAACTACCTTTCAACCTCAATCTTGGGCTTTGTACAAGACACCAAATAAAACACTCTCTTGTTGAGTCAGTCGCATTTTAGCCTCAATCTTGGGCTTTGTACAAGACAAATAAATATTTATTTCCCACAGAGTCAGTTTCTTTTTAGCCTCAATATTGGGCTTTGTATAAGACACTGTATAAATCTCTCTAGTAGAGTCAATCTTCTTTTAGACACAATCTTGGGCTATGTACAAGACAGATAAACCTCTCACCCATAGAGATAGTTTCCCCTTTTAGCCTCAATCTTGGGCTTTGTACAAGACAAATAAAATATTCCCCCGGAAAAGTAAACTTTTAGCCTCCTCTTAGGCTTTGTATAATGATATCCCCAAAAGAGTCAGTATCTTTTTAGCCTCAATCTTGGGCTTTGTACAAGACAGATAAATACTCTCTTGTTGAGTCGGTCTTTTCCAGCTTCCTCTTAGGCTTTGTATAAGGACTTCCCTAGTGGAGTCAATCAATCTCTTAGCTTCAACCTTGGGCTTTGATCAAGGCACACAAAAATCGACATCCCCTCAGAGGAAACCAAAAATCTCTCTGTAGGAAGACCTTTCTCTGTGTTATCACACATCAAAACAAACACTTCAAAACAAACCCTAATCCTAGATAACTGCTGTAAGTGGCACACTTGTTGATTCAAAAATCCAAGCTGTCGTCCATCTCTTATCCTGGCAAATCCTCTCTTTCATCTAATTACTGTAAGGGCAAAGCCTCTGGATTATTTACATCCACGCCACTGTCCCTCTCTTAGCATGAAGACTCCTAAGGAAAAATGGCATTGCTTTAAACTGAGTTAAAGTTTTCTCCTTCAGGAAAAATCCCTTATAAAAGAAATTATGTCATTGCTGGATTCTCATGTCCCAGTTAAAGTAATTTTCCTTTATAGTCACCCAACAGTTGTGATAAACAGACAAGTGTCTCCCTTTAGAGATGACAAATTCTCTCTCAGTCAAACCTTTTAGCTTCAATCTTGGACTTTAAATAAGACACAAATAAACCTTTTAGCTTCAATCTTGGGCTTTGAACAAGACACCAAAACATCTTTTTCCTCCCATAGAATAGGAGGAACTACGATTGCTCTGATTTCCCTATTTTTTTAAACGGGAATACGTAGGCATAAGATTGCGAAATCTTAGCGAGCATACCAATCAAAAACTCTAGGTCCAGTACCTTTACACCAATCAAAACTAAGGTCCAATACCTCACCAAAATCATCAAAAAACTCTCTCTCTCTCTCAACATTCCCAAACTTTTCTAACCCACAACAGATAAACATCATCAAGTGTAAAAGCAGAACCTATTGCTAACAAGCCGTGGATAACCACATATAGGATGGGCAATTGATAACTCCCCATTGTATAACCTGACCCCGAACTCCCCGAATCTCTCTTAAGCATTTGTTCAGTTAAACATTCGCGTGTAAGGTTAGTTTTAGATAGCTTCCCTTTTCCTTCCAGCTTCACGGGATAAATAAGAAATCAGAAAGTAGCACCCCCTCCTACCATTGCGGTGAGGAGAAACCCATTTGCGATAAGGTGGTCGCGTAACCGACAAAAATCGCACGCTACAGGAAAATGGTGACTCTGTTGGGGAGCCATAGTAGGACTAGAATTTCTAAGAGGTCTAGGATGATTAGCTTAAGTATTATACTATATATATATACTGCTTTTCCTACTTGATATCCGTGTTTATTTTTCTGCTAATGGGAATGCGAGTGATGTCGCATGTGGAAAGTATGAGTGATACCTAAGATAGGTGATGGCATAGACGGGCGGTATTACAGGGAGTGAATCCCGAATAAGTCGTCCCGGTAGACCATCAAATCAGTGGAGATACCCTTTGCGGATTCAATGTTTAACGACTCCGTTGTGAAGGCAGATTGTCCCAATGTGGTATCTGTGAAACTGAGGATTTAGTAGACAGTAACCATGTTGCCATTTAGTAGTGCAGTAGCTATCGGAAATAGTTGACACGTGATACTACACTCAATTGAGATTACCCTAGGATGCTACAGCTCACTCGGGTGAACCAGCTTGCTGTTGTTATCCCTAGGGGGTCAATGATTTTGGGAACTTTTAACTCGTTTTACAGGTACAAAAATTCGCCAGAATACAACCTTTGGGATGGGTAGAGCCATGACTCGATGCTCGTGACGTTGAACCATTGAACCCATGTTTTTTCAATGTTTTTGTGTGCTGCATTCATGCATTCATTTAAAAAACTTGTAAACAAAGAAAAATCTTCTTTTCTCTTCTCTATTTTTTCAAATTAAACTAAAACAATGATTGCAAATATCAGAGAGAAGGATTGCATTATGGATTTTGGTAAAAGGAAGACGCGCAAGTACACCTTCAAAGCTCCAAAACTAGAGGATTTAAGTGGGTTGGCAAGGATGATCACCAACCCAAATGCTTTCAGAGCTAAGTACGGAGGACTGCTGTCTCTGTTAAGGGTCCATGTAGTTGAAGGAATCCTGTCTACGTTAATTCAGTTCTACGATCCGGTTTATCACTGTTTCACATTTTCGGATTATTAACTAGCACCAACACTGGAGGAATACTCTCACCTGACTGATTTACCCATCACTGACCAAGCTCCCTTTTCTGGACTGGAAGAAATTCCAAAGGATCAAACCATTGCAAGAGCAATCTATTTGGACGAGTCAGAAGTCAGGACTCACATGACCACTAAGGAAGGAATCCGAGGTTTACCGGCCAAGTTTTTGGTAGAGAAAAACTTGACTGCTTTCGAAGATATCTTTTTTCTACTCACATACTGGTTGTTCCTTTTTCCCAACATCGATAACTTCGTCAATACCAATGCCATTAAGATATTTCTGATTAGAAACCCCGTATCGACCTTGCTCGCAGATGCTTATCATTCTGTACACTTAAGGAATGTTCACTTCCCATTTACCCAAGTCTCCTGCTTTTTGGGATCATAAGAGTACTCTACGTTGGTCACAAAGGATTATGTCTCTTACCAACTCTGACATAGATTGGTACAATCGAATCTATGACGGGATAAGGATCATTGACAAATGTGGAAATTTCCCTAATGTACCCCTCATAGGAACTAAAGGAGGAATCAACTTTCATCCAATTTTAGTTCGCCGTCAACTCGGATACCTGATGAGGCATATCCCGCGTAATGTTCAGTTGGAAGGTCTTTTCTTCAAGGAAGGAGAAAATGACAGGGCACTAAAGACAGAAATAGTGCATGCCTGGAAACATGTTCATAGGAAAGGAAGAGAGTCTCTAGGAAAACCAGAGTGTGTCTCTGTGGAACCTTATCTCCACTGGGTACAAACTAGAGCCCTCAATCTGAGGATGCCTTGCCCTCGTCACTCTCAGGTCACTCTCAACAAAGTTCGACGGGAAAAGAAATCTTGGAAGAACAAGTACCGTATTCTCAATGTGGAGTGTAACAAAATTCAGCAACTGTTAAAAGAAAAGGACGCTCTGATTAAGATATTAGAGCAACATGTTGTAGAAAATCAAGAAGACCGAAGAAATTTGCTCGCTCCTTTCACTTGGCAAATGACTGACAACCCAATAACGGCTCAAGAGCCTCGGTTAAAGAAAAGGAAAATACCAGAATCAGCACCTGAGCTCTCCTCAGAGAGGACTCAGGATCTATAAGCTTAGATTTTTCATTTTACAGCACTTTGTAAAATATTGTATTTCCATTTCCGCAATCTTTTAAATTCAATAAAATGGGGTCTCCCAACTGTATGATATTTGCAATCTAGTTGTTGAAGTTTCTTTTTGATTAAATTTTTTTTAAATATATATCATTGAATATCATTCATCATTCTCACATAACGCAGTCTTCTTACCTTCGAATCTCACGTATGTGTCACGATTCTCGAGTCAAACTGTCTCATTCGTAAAATACTCGGGCCAATCGACAAAAGAAAATGGATGATCTCGAGGAAGAGAATAGAGAGCTGAGAGAAGAAATCGATGCTCTGAAAGAAGATCTGAGGAAACTTCACAGTGACATGCAATCTCTGGCAGCAGCTCAGAGACAACAACAAAGAACTGTGATCTCAGAGATCACAGCTACGCCCATAGTGGAGACGTATGATCCTCGGCACAACATGCATATAGATCGTCCCTAGGGCATGCCTATCAACTTTATCCCTGAAGGATATATTCCGCCGGTTACGGATGACCCGGAAACTGCAGCAGGAACCATTGGGCCTGAAGGTTACAAACTTCGGGAAAGCGAAGATGCAAGAGTCATGGAAGCAACTCCTGAAGGTTACAAACTTTGGGATAGGGAAGCACCAAGAGTCACCGTCGTAATGACTATACCACAACCCGTGGTACACACTATTCCGGAAGGATAGATTCCACAAATAATCTCTGGTAGAAATAAAGATATGTACGACAAAATGAATGAATTCCAGGAATTATTCTTAGAAATGCAGAAGGAATTGCATGCCATTCGCGGTCAGGATTTATTCGGAAAGGACGCCGCAGACCTTTGTCTAGTCTCCAATGTGAAAATCCCACACAAATTCAAGGTGCCTGACTTTGAAAAATACAGGGGCAACTCTTTCCCTCAAAGTCATTTGGTGATGTACGCTCGAAAGATGTCAACTCAGACAGAGAATCAACAACTACTGATCCATTACTTCCAAGATGGTTTAACCGGTGCCGCACTCAAATAGTACATGGTTTTAAACCGCACCAAAATCTTCACTTTCAGAGATCTTGGCACTGCCTTCGTTCAGCAATATAAGTATAACCTGGACATGGCACCAGATAGAGATCAACTCAGAGCAATGTCGCAGAAGGACAAGGAAACTTTCAAGGAATATGCTCAGAGATGGCGTGAAATTTCCGCCCAGATTTGTCCCCCTCTTGAGGAAAAAGAGATGACAAAGATCTTTCAGAAAACCTTGAGCTCATTCTATTACGACTGTGTAGCGCGATTTTTTTGCATGGTTGCGAAGCACTATCACTTTGGGGTACTACAGTTCGATTCATTTTTTATCCTATTGAAGCTGATGAAGGAAGGGAAATAGATGTCTCCAATAAACCCTGCTTGCATACTGAGTTTGAACAGATGACTGTTGGTTTACAGATGCTATAAAGATTGTGGGTCTCTCTTAGGTTATTTTGTTAAAAAAATAGTGTCTGGGCTATTGGTAGGATGTTAGGACTGATGCTTTTTTATTGATGTATGAAGGTACAGGATTTTGGGTTTTTGATTAGTATGCTCGCTAAGATTTTTTCCAATCTTATGCCTACGTATTCCCGTTTAACGAAACAGTGAAATCAGAGCGATCGTAGTTCCTCCTATTCTAAGGGAGGAAAAAAAAGGTTATTTTGGTGTCTTGTTCAAAGCCCAAGACGTGAAGCTAAATGTGGTTTGTATCTTGTTCAAAGCCCAAGATGTGAAGCTGAATGTGGTTTGTATCTTGTTCAAAGCCCAAGATGTGAAGCTGAATGTGGTTTGTATCTTGTTCAAATCCCAAGATGTGAAGCTAAAGGGTCTATTTGTATCTTGTATGAAGCCCAAGATGCGAAGCTAAAGGGGTTTGACTTTAGAGAGAATTTGTCATCTCTAAAAGGGGATATTTTGTTTGTTTGTCACAACTGTTGGGTGACTGATTATAAAGGAGAATTACTTTAACTGGGATGTGTGAATCCAACAATGCCATAATTTCCTTTATAGGGGATTTTAACCTAAAGAAGAAGACTTTAACTCAGTTTAGAGCAATGCCATATTTCCTTAGGAATTTCTCATGCTAAAAGAAGGACAGTGGCGTGGATGTAAATAATCCAGAGGCTTGCTGCTTACAGCAATTAGATGAAGGAAAAGGAGTTACTGATGTTTGTATACTGTGAACGAGGCACAAATTTTGATGTTAAAAGGTTGATTGACTCAACCGGGGTTTCCTTATACAAAGCCTAAGAGGAGGCTATTGAGCCAACAAGAGGGTGTTTTTATGTGTCTCATACGAAGCCCGAGAGAGGCTAAAAGGGTTGACTTAACAAGAGAGTACTAACAAGTGACTGACTCAACAAGATAGTGCCTTTTATATGTCGTACGAAGCCCGAGATAGAGGCGGAGAGGGAAGTGACTCAACAAGAGAGTCTTTTATACTCAACAAGATAGTGTTTTTATGTGTCTCGTACGAAGCCCGAGAGAGAGGCTAAAAGGGTTTGACCCAATAAGAGAGTCTTTTATACTCAACAAGAGAGTGATTTGTATCTCGTACGAAGCCCGAGATGGAGGCTAAAGGGAGGTGACTCAACAAGAGAGTCTTTTATACTCAACAAGAGAGTGATGTGTATCTCGTACGAAGCCCGAGATGGAGGCTAAAGGGAGGTGACTCAACAAGAGAGTCTTTTATACTCAACAAGAGAGTGTGAAAATGTTAGCTCCGCTGGGGAGAATCATTTGTACAAAGCCCAAGAGGAGGCTAAAGTGCTGGTGACTGTTTCAGTTTAGTGACAGGTCCAATATGTTGGACAAAAGAGAAAATAAGTTCTTATGAAGGGAAAGATTAAAGGTATTATCGTACTTTGGGATTGATCAGAGGATCAAGGTTATTTCCTGTTCTTTAAGGAAATGGGAGATCCAAAGGGTATTGAAACTGTTCAAGTCTACTGGTGTTTTGAGAAATCGATTCTCAAGTAGTAAATGATCTTTGTATAATGCCCAAGAGAAAGCTGGTATGTTAAGGGATGAAGGTCAACCCATTAACAGGTCTGACACTTGACTCAGAAAGACAGCTCTAGCAAATTGATGACTAGGTTCTGTTCCTATACCTGTAGAGGTCTCTGGGTCCTTGTATTAATCCCAAGAGAAGATGTGGGAGCTTTTAAGAAGCCGAAGGGTCCTTGTACAATGCCCAAGAGGAGGCGGGGATGCTTTTAAGAAGCCTGTGGGTCCCCAAACCCTGAGAAGTTCAAGGCATGCCATTCACTGAGAATAGATCAAGCCAGGAAAGTTTGAGAATTTGGAAGAAACTCAAGAGATGCCATTCACGGAGAAAAGATCATCTCTGGGGAGTTAGAGTTTCTTTGACGATGTCTAAGGGTGACAGTCTGAGAAAGGGTTCACAGAGAATGCTGCCTTTCACGTCTCCATATTGTTTAACCCCAAGAGGAGGGAAGACTGTGTTTGGTAATCCTATGGGGATCTAGTGTTGTTTGTATTTAAGAGTGACCAACAGAGTTTTACCTAGTGCTAGGCGTAGTTGCCGGGGAAAACTCTAAATAACTATACTAGTATTACACAGTGGATATTTGACAAGTATATAAATGTTTGTGAAAGAAGACTTACAATGAGCAGCCCCACAATACAGTTATATATATGAAAGCGGATAAAGAAAGCGGGTAAACACTTACTCGGTTGTAGAGCTTCCATGCCGTTTTGTTAGTTTGTTCAACAAAGAAAGCTTTGATAACAATATTATATTCAAAATCAAAGGAGAAAGTGCTTTGAAAAGGTTGTTGGGGCTTACAGCTCAAGGAGAGGCCCAAGGTTTTATCAGTGATTGCACTGTTGTTTTGTACAGGGACTTATACAAGTGACTGAGGACCAAAAAGGTTTTCTGTACAAAGGGATGGGTTGTACACTCTCTCAAGAGGCCCAAAGGTGTTTAAAGGAAAGGAATGGGGCTTATAACACGAGGGTAGGCCCAGATGATTTGTTTTTTTTGAATTGACGATCGCGCCGAGATTTCTTTAACATACTGGGTCTTATACAATGCATTGAAGCCAAAAAAAGTTTTGGTTAAAAGGGGGTTTGGGTCTTACACTCTATTAGAGGCCCAATGATTTATTTTTGTACAAGTGGTGGGGCTTACAGCTCAAGGAGAGGCCCAAAATGGTTTTTGTTTGAGAACGACGATCGCGCCGTTGTTTTAAAAATGTACAGAGGGACTTATACAATAAGTGAGGCCCAAAAAGGTTTATGTACAAAAAGGGTTGGGACTTACACTCTATTAGAGGCCCAATGATTAAAGATGGGTCTTATAACTCAAGGAGAAGCCCAAAGATTTTTGTGAAAAAAGTGATGATCGTGTTGAACCTTTTGACGGTATCGGGACTTATACAATACACTGAGGCCCAAAAAGGTTTGTATTTACAAATGGTTGGGTCTTACACTCTACCAAGAGGTCCAAAGTGTTTGAAAAAAAGATTTGATGAGGGTTGAATTGATCAAAACCCTAATTTGTTTTCAAAATATATTTTAATTGAATAAAAAATTCAATTAAAATGATCAAAATTGTTAAACATGTGTGGAAACAAATTGTGATCTTGGATTATTGTCTCAAAAATTATGTTTCTATTCACAAAATGATTGGAAATCACTAAATTTTGAAAAATCAAGAGGGAGAAAATATTTTAAATGGAAAAAACAATTAAAATATTAATTCTTTACAAAAATATCAAGTATATGAAATAAATAATATTTTTGGGATTTTTTGGGAAAATAAAATATTTTAATATTTTTTTGAATTATTAAAAAAAGAATAAACTCAAAATCATTAAAACTCGGAGAGAAATTAATTTTTGAATCAATTAAATAAAATCACAAAATTCAAATATTCAAATGTTCAAAAATGGCGCCAAGAACATGGCAAGAACACGCGTCACCCTCTATTTCTGCAGATTTGCATTTTCTATCCAATCTCACTGAATACTTGATGATATCATGCAATCTACATATCAATCAACTCGTTTTCACCTCACGATCATGTTTATGGTCTTTAATTTCATTTATTTTAACCGTGGAATAAGAAATCAAAGAGAAGCCTCAAGAACCCTAAAATTTGCATGAAGGATCAGAAATTCCATACACGATTCAAACAAAGCAATTGATTGAGGGAAAACACTCTATGCATGATTATGAACATATGGACAAATTATTATGCAGCAAAAAATGCATGGATCATAGAGTTAGAAGAGCTCATGCTTACCTCTTGCAGCTGGTGATCGTGTTTTGTGTTAGTGGTGTTACAGCCTGGTTCCAAGGATATGGGCAGCTTCCCTAGGTGCTATGGAGTGTGTCTAGATGCTTGGAATGAATGGAAATGATCTGGAACTTGAGATGGTACCCCAACTACAAATCTGTCAAGAACTTGAGAAATTGGCTAGTGATTTTGTGATTTTGGTGTTCCAGATGTTGTGTGAGTGTTTGGATCACTTCTATATGATGTTTATAAGGTGTGTGTGTGTGTGTGTGTGTGTGTGTGTGTGTGTGTGTGTGTGTGTGTGTGTGTGTGTGTGTGTGATTAGTTTGGTTGGAATAGCTCTCAAACTCAAACCCGATAGTGACTTGCTTTGGAAGGCAATTTTGGAGTGAAGAAGGAGATTTTGAGGAAAGCATCTGTTTGATGGCTTTGGTGTACTCAAACTGATCACAAATGAGCTCTATTTATAGTAGAGCAAGTTTGTTTTGCAAGGAATAATGAATGGCAACTGCTGCATAGGTTTGGCCAATGTTGATCAATGAGAATCCAAGTCTCCTCTAGCCATTGACTAGAGGTTAGGGCACAGGCTGCTGGTTCCCTTGGTTTTGGATAAGTGTTGACTGAATTCAGTTGGAAATGGCTCAGTCCATGCCACCTTGGTGCATCCATTGAATGCTCCAAAACAAAATTGGAGTCTTGTCCCCTCTTTAGGGATTTCTAGGTTTGGCATGCTATTTTTAGTTCCAAGGACTTGGGAGGCTTGGGATCAGAGTTGGTTCCTCCTTGGTCTCCCCTTGAGGTGTTCAGATGGATAAGTGTGTTTGTCATTTGAACAAATTTGGCAAATCGAGCAAAATGCACAAATCTGCCTTGCTTTGACAGTTTTCAGCAAGGCATGTTGCCATTGTCATATCTCATGGCTCAAGTGGAATTTGATGGGGTTCTTGGCCATTTTGGAGAGCCCTCATATGATAGAACAACTGTTTGATCATAGTTGGTTTTGATACTTTTTGGATCCAAGTGAAAAATGCCCCTACATTTGGAAAAAAGTGAAGGCAGATTCTGACTTAGTACAACTGACCGTGGCATAGTGTCGTTATTCGTTTTTCTTCGATCAGATTCAGTTCTTCGTGCCGACTTTGACACCATTCAGCCTCTGTAAGCTTAGCTTCCATCAATACCCGGATTGATGGGATCTCTACTTCGATGGGGAGCACGACCTCCATGCCATATACTAGAGAGAAGGGGGTTGCCCCTGTTGAAGTGCGGACAGATGTACGATAACCGTGAAGAGCAAAGGGTAGCATCTCGTGCCAATCTTTATAGGTTACAACCATCTTCTGAACAATCTTCTTGATGTTCTTGTTAGCTGCTTCTACCGCTCCGTTCATCTTGGGTCGGTAGGGAGATGAGTTATGGTGTTCGATCTTGAATTCAGTGTACAACTCTTTCATCATCTTATTATTCAAGTTAGATCTATTATCCGTAATGATCTAGCTCGGAACACCATAACGACAGATGATATTGTTTTTGATAAAGCGGACCACCACTTGTCGGGTAACATTGGCGTATGACGTAGCTTCTACCCACTTGGTGAAGTAGTCAATGGCTACCAGGATGAACCGATGTCCGTTTGAAGCTTTGGGTTCAATCAATTCAATCATGTTGATTCCCCATATGGAAAAAGGCCATGGGGAAGAGAGAACTTTGAGATGCGTTGGCGGTACATGGATTTTGTCTGAGTATATTTGACACTTGTAACACTTCCTCATGTACTGGTAGCACTCGGATTCCATGGTCAACCAGTAGTACCCTGGTCTCAGAATTTTTCTCGCCATTGTGTGTCCGTTGGCATGAGTGCCAAAGGATCCTTCATGAATCTCTTTCATTAACATGTTTACTTCTGGTCTGTCTATGCATCGGAGCAAGACCATGTAAAAGTTTCTCTTATAAAGTGTGTCACCGCTCAGGAAGAAACTGCATGCTAGCCTTCTGAGGGTTTTTCTGTCTTTTCTGGATGCCCCAGGGGGATACTCTTGTTTCTAAAGGAAGCATTTGATATCGTGGTACCAAGGTTTGTCGTCTATGGCTGCTTTAATCGTGAAGATGTAAGCGGGCCATTCAAGGCGCATTATGTCAATCTTAGGTAAGTCGTTCCATTGGCCTACACTAATCATGGAAGAGAGAGTGGCTAATGCACCAGCCATGTGATTCTCCCCACGAGGGATATGATGAAACTCGATTCTGTTGAAGAATGGTAATAACCTTCTCGCGTAATCTTTGTAAGGAATCAGTCCTGATTGGTATCTGTTCCAATCTCCTTTGATTTGATTGATAACCAGGGTTGAGTCGCCATATACATCCAAGTTCTTTATTCTTGAGTCAATCGCTTCTTCGAGACCCATGATATAAGCTTCGTATTCGGCCTCGTTGTTTGTGCATTTAAACGCAAGTCTAGCGGTGAAAGGAATGTGGGTACCCTGAGGTGTTATGATGATTGCCCCAATTTCGTTTCCGTAATGATTGACAGCTCCGTCAAAGATTAGTCCCCATTGGGAACCTGGTTCTGGCCCTTCACTGGGTGGTGGTTCATCGCAGTCTTTCATTTTTAGATACATGACATCTTCGTCTGGGAAGAAAAATCCGACTGATTCTTGATCGTCAATCGGTTGATGAGCCAAATGATTGGCTAAAATACTTCCTTTGACGGCTTTCTGAGCATGGCACTCGATGTCGTATTCGGATAACAACATCTGCCAACGAGAAATCCTTCCCGTGAGAGCAGGCCTTTCAAAGACATACTTGATTGGATCCATTTTAGAGGTTAACCAAGTAGTGTGATGAATCATATACTGGAGAAGACGTTTGGCTGCCCAAGCCAGAGCACAGCAAGTTTTCTCGAGCATAGTGTACCGAGTCTCGCAGTTAGTGAATTAATTATTCAAATAGTAAATAACAGACTCTTTCCATTTTGTTTTGTCTTGTTGTCCAAGTACACAACCCATGGAGTCCTCCAAGAATGTTAAGTAAATGATCAGTGGTCTTCTTACCACTGGAGGTGATAGAATCAGTGGGTTCAACAGGTATTCCTTGATACTGTTGAAGGCAGTTTGGCAGTCATCTGTCCATACGCAGTCCTGATTCTTTTTGAGTAATTTGAAAATCGGCGCACATGTCGCGGTCATGAGGAATATGAATTTGGAAATGTAATTCAGATGTCCCAGGAATCCCCTGACTTGTTTTTCAGTCTTTGGAGAAGGCATTTCTTGAATGGCCTTGACCTTGTCAGGATCAACCTCAATTCCTTTCTGGCTGACGATGAATCCTAACAGTTTCCCTGGGCGAACACCGAACGTGAACTTATTGGGATTCAAGCAGAGTTTATACTTTCTCAACCGCTCAAATAATTTTGACAAGTGGGTCACATGCTCCTCCTCTGTTTTTGATTTGGCAATCATATCATCGACATATACCTCGATTTCTTTGTGTATCATGTCATGAAACAGAGTAGTCATGGCCCTTTGATAGGTTGCCCCGGCGTTCTTCAAACCAAACGACATTACCTTGTAAGAAAAAGTGCCCCATAGGGTAATGAACGAAGTTTTCTCCATGTCTTTTGGCACCATTTTGATTTGGTTATAGCCCGAGAATCCATCCATAAAGGAGAAGACTTTGAACTTTGTTGTACTGTCAACCAGCATATCAATGTGTTGTAAAGGGAAGTCGTCCTTCAGACTTGCTTTGTTCAGATCCTTGTAGTCTACACACATTCTGACCTTTCCTTCCTTTTTCGGAATTGGTACTATGTTGGCTAACCATTGAGGATATTCTGATGTGGCGAGGAAACCCGCATCAATCTATTTCTTTACCTCCTCTTTGATTTTGATGGCCATGTCCGGGTGAGTCCGTCACAACCTCTATTTTACTGGCGGGCATTCCGATCTTAATGGTAGATGATGTTCCACGTTGCTGGTATACAATCCTGGCATGTCCTGATAGGACCAAGCGAACACATCGGGAAATTCTTTGAGAAGCTTTGTCAAACCCTCTTTGGCAGTTGGACTGAGCAGTGCCCCAATCCTGACTTCTTTTCTCTCTTTTTTCGAACCCAAGTTTACTGTTTCCAATGGCTCTTTGTTAGGTTCAATGGACCTTTCCTCTTGTTTGAGTAGTCGGGAGATCTCTTCTGGAATTTCGTCGTCAACTTCTTCTTCATCCTCAAGTACCGGGAATTCAAAGTTGGGAGAAGGCATCGGATTGTATGTTTCAACGGGGTTTAGAACAAGCAATCTGCATGACGTGATGATTTGTGTTTAGAAGAGATAGAGAAGATGCAAGAGTGTGTGCAGTGTATTTTTTGGAAAACTTCTTGTTTTTATTATTTGAATTGTTTTTTAGGATTACCATTTTCTGAAAAACGAAAAGAGAAAACAGCAACTAATGCGGAAATTACAGAACGACGTTTATTTATTTATGATCTGTCGATTCTTGAACCTACATCCCTATAAAACATAACTCTGTCGCTTTGGGCGAAGCGAAGAGGGATATTTACAAAAAGTGAGCCCTTTCAAAACATCCGTTTCACCTGGGCAAGGTGAAAGGTTAAAACAAAGATGGTCATTACTTTGACTTATGAACGATCTTCGGAACATCGACTGCAATCCATTGGCGGCAAAATCCTCGGTGAATCACAAAGTCTGGTACCTTCCTTGATTTGTCTTCAGAAATAACGCTGATTTCTGGCGGAGCAGGATCATTGGAATCTGTCTCCCAAGCAGAGTTGTCGTAGGAGGATTCCTCAGTTGTATTTTGCATAGTATTTGTGTTTTCAGGTATATCTCCCCATCCAGTTGGCTGGATGTCTTCGAGCCTGATACGAGAGCTTTCAGGAGCGGTGTATTTGACCATGAAGTCGTATTTGCCACTCGGTTATCCTAAGGTGTCCCACACTTCTTTGGAAATGGAGGAGTCATCCCTTTCGATGACGTTGACCTCGGGAAAAGCATAGTTAATGAATTCTAGTCCTGCAAACTTTGATAATTCATTGGCGTGCTGGACGTTTTCTGAATGACCTGAGTGTTGATCCCATGACATGGTGGGGACACATGTATTCTTTTCAATGATGCTCAGCTGATTTTCATTGTTCGGCTGACTTTCTTGCCCCAAGTCTCATGGGTACGGCTGCCACATAGGCAGCCCATCCATCGGGCCATAATAGTCGTGGTCAAAGTTGTCTTTCATCAGAGTGTCTTCCTCTAATGAATTGGGTCGAGCACGACATCCTTCAGGATCACAATCTCCATATATCATTTCAACGTCTGACCTCAGTATAAATCTCGGACTCTGTGCGGGATAACAAAATGGTGTAGGCACCTTTTCCTGAGACATATAGCCGTCCTCGTTAAGATAGGACTTCCATTCCTCATCTGTGTCGGATGAATCTCCCTCGTTGATGGTATGTACTTCTTGAGACACTGGGTGAAGGAAACCTCCACTATGGAAGAAGTTCTGAATGGGATAAAGGCTTTCACCGTTAGCGGCAGTCTGGGTACAGGTTGAAGAAAAACCAAGATCTTTCTTTGTTTTATTATCAGTAGGAATGATAAGCTGCCCCCATCCTTTTGTGTTGTTACTCTCGATTACTTTGAGAGCATCTTTGTATGAGGAAACTGATGTTCCTTTTTCTGACTGATTTTCATTGCTCACCGAAAGTGCTTGGAACTGCGTTCCAATAACCTCCTCGGGTTCTACACAAGTGGATAATGAAAGGTTACTCACGATCAAGGCTTGTTCTCCACAGACCGTGACGAGTTGGTCATTCTTGACAAACTTCAGCTTTTGGTGAAGTGTCGAAGTGACTGTCCCAGCCTGGTGTATCCTAGGTCTTCCTAATAAGTAACTGTATGTTGCCGGGATGTCCATGACCTGGAAAGTGACTAGGAAAGTGTGAGGACCGATAGTTATGGGAAGGTCGACTTCACCGATAACTATTTTTCTAGACCCGTCAAATGCTTTGACGACGACATCATTGCCTCTCATCAGAGATCTTTTGAATGATAGTCGCATTAGAGTGGACTTCGGCATGATGTTGAGAGCCAATTTGGTGTCTACCAGTATGCTGGCTAAAGCATCATCCTGGCAGTTGACTGTAATATTGAGCACCATGTTATGACTTTTGCCTTCTTCCGACAGTTCCTCATCACTAAACCCCAAGTTGTTGTAGGAAGTGATGTTAGAGACAATGCTATCGAACAGTCGTATTGACACATCCTGTTCCATAAAGGCCTGTTCTAAGACTTTCTGTAGAGCCTCTCTGTGGACTTCGGAAATGAGTAAAAAAGATAACATAGTGATCTTTGAAGGAGTTTGTAACAGTTGATCAACAATGTTGTATTCACTCCTTTGGATGAGCTTCAACATCTCATCATCATTCTTTGAAAGGTCGGGATCACTGGACTGACCGACTGGTGGATTAAGAACTTCTGTTTGAGGTTCCTTTTCTCTGTTAGGTTCTCTAACTCCTCTGTTGAAGATTCGACCGCACAGTGTTACTCGACCGATGTCTGCAATATTCACGACGGAGGGTAATGGAATTTCCTTTCCATTCTAAATTATGGTTGAACCGTATTTGTAAGGGATCGCCTTAGCTGATTCATACGGTAGCGGTCCCGGCAGATAGATAACTACAGGGGCCTTCTGATTTTGTTAACTGTCATAAGTAACTTCAATCAATTCCTGGTTAAGAACCTTCGATTTGTCAAGTAGAGGGATGATGGTACAAACATCTTTGGTCCTTTCGTGATCCGAGATCACGACAACATCCTTAATCTGATCAGTGAAATAGTCTGGCGTCCAGTTGATAGACCCCAAAACTAAATATTGTTGAATCTCTTTACGGTCCAACTGACTTTGAAGGGCTGCTCGCACGAGGTAACACCCTTGATTATTTTCCGAGAAGACTCTACAGCGCTCGTAGTTATGTGGTGGAACCTGGCCACGTCCGCTTTGAATGCACTGCACTCTCACTAGATTTGTTTCCATTTATCAAACATCCTGACTTTGATGCCTAGTAGGGTTCCCATTTGTCACACTGATTTGTTGCGTGTCTTCATCCATATAGATCGGAAGCCACCAGTGGTTTAACAAGTGTTACAGTGTTCTTTGCACGAGAGCGCACCCTTGGTTGCTCTCACAACATACTTTACAGCTCAGATAATCATGTGAAATGAGAAAACTGAGTTGGACCTGTCTGCCGTGTAACTCCACAAAGCTGGTATTCATCAAACGAATATCAAAGATTAGAATCATGTTGATCTGATAGGGATTTCTATCAGGGTAGTCCTGGATCCATCCAAGATCCATCTGACGCTGGAGGGCCTCTTGTACAAAAGAGAATCCATGTTTGTTTACCGAGCAAGTCAGACAGGAATCGTAATCATGTCGTGGCAGATTATGATACTGGCTTTGCCTTGAGTGCATTGCCACTAAGTTGACATTCATCGCACGGACATCGTGGTTTTGAATGATGTTGGAATTTGTGTAAGTCATGTTGACCCCATGAGTTCAGTGCTCTTGGATCCATCCGAGATCCAATTGTTCCTGTAGAGCTGATTGCATCACAGAACATCCCTGATTGTTTTTAGAGAAGATATCACACTGGTGATAATTATGAGGTGGCACATGGCCATATCCACTCTTTCTACAATGCATCTTGACCATGTTGTCCCTTAATAAGAGTACATCATGAATTTGATAGTTGTTGTTAGACTCTCCCTCTACCAAATTTACCGCAGCTTTCTCGTGTTGAGGCAGTGGGTTCGTGAGAACATTCGGATTCGTATCTTTGAAAGATAAGACCCCCCTCCTAACAAGCTTTTCCACCTCAGATTTGAAACTGAGACAGTTTTCTATGTTATGCCCTGGTCCTCCTTGGTGGTAAGGGCAAGTCTGATCCGCTTTGAACCAAAAAGGCGGATTCTCCGGTACTGTAAAAGGAGACCTGGTTTGGACGTGTCCCTTGACTAGTAAGAGTGGAAACAATTCTGCGTACAACACCGGTATAGGATCGAACCCTGGAGGTCGCGTTGTACGGTTGTTGTTATATGGAGGACGAGCCTGCTAAAGAGGCGGTTGTGTCCTTTGCTGATATTGCTGTTGATTCGGTTGGCTCTGAGAAACTTGAGGTTGATACGTAGGAACAAGAGCGGGATTGATAGCAGGAGTTACAGCTGCTACTGGTTGATATCGTCGCCTTTGCTTTCTGAGAGAGATATTCCCAATATCCTGCTCTTTTTTCTTAGGGAGAGCGCTACTGTATCGTTTTGTATTACTTGATGATCCAGCGTCTTTAACTAACCGTCCTTCTTGGACTGCTTCCTCAAGACGAACTCCCATGCCCACCATCTCGGTGAAGTCACTGGGTGCACTGGCAACCATTCTGTCGTGGTAAAATGAGCTTAAGGTTTTCAAGAAGATCTTTGTCATCTCTTTTTCCTCAAGAGGTGGACAAATCTGGGCGGTAATTTCACGCCATCTCTGAGCGTATTCCTTAAAGGTTTCCTTGTCCTTTTGTGACATCGATCTGAGTTGATCTCTGTCTGGTGCCATGTCCAAGTTATACTTATATTGTTGAATGAAGGCAGCGCCAAGATCTCTGAAAGTGCTGATCTTAGTGCGGTTTAAGCCCATGTACCATTTTAATGCGGCACCAGCTAAACTATCCTGAAAGTAGTGAATTAGTAGCTCCTGGTTCTTTGTCTAAGTTGACATTCGCCGAGCGTACATCACTAAATGACTTTGAGGGCAAGAGTTACCCTTGTACTTTTCAAATTCGGGTACCTGGAACTTGTGTGGAACTTTCACATTGGGGACGAAACAGAGGTCCGCAACGTCTTTTCCAAATAAATCCTGACCGCGAAGGGCCTGCAGTTCTTTCTGCATCTCCAGGAATTGCTCCTGGAACTCATTCATTCTGTCGAACATACTTTCGTTTCCACCAGAAGGTATCTATGGAATCTGTCCTTCCGGGACACGGTGTACCATGGGTGGTGGTATAGTCATTATGCCCGAGACTCTCGGTGCCTCCCGAAGTTTGTAACCTTCAGGAGTTGTTGTCATGCCCCTAGAATCTTCGCTTTCCCGAAGTTTGTAACCTTCAGCCCCAGCGGCTCCTGCTGAAGTTTCCGGATCTTCAATGATCGGCGGAATATATCCCTCTGGGATATAGTTAATAGGCATACCCCAGGGACCATCTTTCAGCATTTTGTACCTAGGATCACACTTTTCGACTATGGGTGTTGATGTGATCTCTGAGATCACAATCCTTTGTTGTTGCATCTGAGCTGCTGCCAGAGCTTGCATGTCGTTATGAAGCTTTCTCAGAGCGTCGATCTCTTCTCTCAACTCTATGTTTTCTTCCTCGAGATCATCCATCTTTTTCTGACGATTGGCCCGAGTATTGTACGAATGAGACAGTTTGACTCTGGAATCGAGACGCAAACGTGAGATTCGTAGGTAAGAAGAATGCATTATGTGAGAATGATGAATGATATGCAATGATTATATTAATTATATATATTTTGTTTATTCAAAGTACACTTCGACAATTAGATTGCAAATATCAAACAGTGGGGAAACCCCGTTTTATTGAATTCAAAGATTGCGGAAATCGAAATACAGTATTTTACAAAGTGCTGTAAAAGGAAGTCTAAACTTATGGGGCCTGAGTCCTCTCTGAAGCGAGCTCAGGTGCTGGTTCTGGTACTTTCCTTTTCTTTGACCGGGGCTCCTGATCCGTTGTCGGGTTGTCATTCCTTTGCCAAGTGAAAAGAGCGAGCAAATACCTTTGGTCATCTTGATTTTCTACAGCATGTTGCTTTAAAATCTCAATCAGAGCATCTTTATCTTTCAATAGTTGCTGTATTTTCTTACACTCCACCTTGAGAATATGGTACTTGTTCCTCCAAGACGTCTCCTCCTGCTGAACTTTGTTGAGAGTAACCTGAAGTTTTTCCATCTCAGACATAAAATAAAGGACCGAGTCCCTTAATGGAAGAACTTCCTGACGAGGGTAAGGCATCCTCGACTTGAGAGCTCTAGTTTGTACCCAGTGGAGATAAGGCTCCACCGAGACACAGTCTGGTTTTCCTAGAGACTCTCTTCCTTTCCTATGGACATGTTTCCAGGCGTGCACTATTTCCATCTTTAGTGCTCTGTCATTTTCTCATTCCTTGAAGAAAAGACCTTCTAGATGAACATTACGCGAGACATGTCTCATCGGGTCTCCAAATTGACGAGGAACTAAAATTGGATGATAGTTGATTCCTCCCTTAGTTCCTATAAGGGGTACATTTGGGAAATTTCCACAACGGTCAATGATCCTGATCCCGTCATAGATTTGATTGCACCAATCGATGTCAGGGTTGGTAAGAGACATGATTCTCTGCGACCAACGTAAAGTATTCTTTTGATCCCAAAATGCAGCAGACTTGGGTAAGTGGGAAGTGAACTATTTGCATAGCAGGGGTACACAACATGTGATCATTCCTTCGCTGTACAAATTCCTTAAGTGTACCGAATGATAAGCATCTGCGAGCAAGGTCGGTACAGGGTTTCCAATCAGAAAAACCTTAATGGCATTGATATCTACAAAGTTATCGATGTTGGGAAACAAAAATAACCCGTAGGTGAGCAAAACAAAGATGCTCTCGAAAGCGGCCACATTCCCTATACTAGCAAAGTATAGAGCTTTATTTGTCAAGAACTGGGCTGGCAAACCCTGGATTCCACCCTTAGTGGTCATGTGAGTCCTGACTTCTGACTCGTCCAAATAGATTGCTCTTACAATGGTTTGATCCTCTGGAATTTCTTCCAGTCCAGAAAAGGGAGCTTGATCAGTAATATGAAAATCAGTCAAGTGAGAGTACTCCTCCAATGTTGGTGCTAGTTGATAATTCGAGAATGTGAAACAATGATAGACCGGATCATAGAACTGAATTAGTGTGGACAGGATTCCTTTGATCACATGGACCCTTAACAAGGACAACAGTCCTCCATACTTGGCTTTGAAAGCCTCGGGGTTGGTGATCATTCTCGCCAGACCTCTTAAATCCTCTAGTTTTGGAACCTTGAAGGTGTACTTGTGAGTTTTCCTTCTACCGAATTCCATTAACGCAATCTCTTTATCTGATATTTGCAATCATTGTCTTAGTTTAATTTGAAAAAAAGAGACTAGAAGAGAAGATTTTTCTTTGTTTTTTAATGTTTTTTAGATGAATGCATGAATGCAGCACACAAAAACATAGAAAAAACATGGGGTCAAAGGGTCGGTGTCATGGGGTCAAAGGGTCGGTGTCATGAAGTCAAGGCTTTACCCATCCCCAAAGGTTTATACTGGTGATTTTTTGTACTTGTCCGCAAAATCATTGACGCCTATTGGGATAACGACATCAAGCGAATCGCCAGCAAGCTGATGTATCTTAGAGTGATCTCAGATGAGGGTAGTATCGTTTGAGAACTATTCCCGATAGCTTCTGCACTACAGAATGGTTTCAGCCTACTAAAAACCTCAGCTTCTCAGATAACCCAGTCGACCACACTACTTTCAACAACCGAAGTAGTATAGGCAATGTATCTGCAAAGGGAGTCTCCACTGAGTTTGATGGTCGACCGGGGACTCTTAACTGGGATTCACTCCTCGCAAGATTACCCGTATAATGCCATCACCTATCTTAGGTGTATACTCAATCTTTCCACATGCGGCATCACACGCATTCCCATTAGCAGAAAAATAAACACAAATATCAATTAGGAAAAGCAGTATATATATTTGTCTTAATCATCCTAGACCTCTAGTCTTATGATCCTATACAGACAATGACTCCCCAGCAGAGTCGCCATTTCTATGATATTTTGAGAAATTAAGATTTCATCCCTTGGGAAGGCAAGAAAGAATGCCTCTCACTGTGGTCACCACTCTTCTATGGCGTTTTCTAAACTTAAGGTTTCTACCGAAGATTGTAAGAAAGAGAAGAAAGCCCCACGGTGGGCGCCATTTTTTCTATAGCGCGATTTTTGTGGTCTTGAATCACTATCGCTTGGGCACTACAGTTCGATTCATTTTTTATCCTGTTAAGCAGATTAAGGAAGGGAAATAGATGTCTCCAATTAACCCTACTTGCATACTGAGTTTAAACAGTCAAAACTGTTGGTTTACAGATGCTATTAAGATGTGGGACCCTCTTCGGTTATTTTGTTAAGAATAGAATGTTTGGACCATTTGTGAGGTTTTAAGATGTTAGGTCTGATGCTTTTCGATTGATGTATGAAGGTACGGGACTTTGGGTTTTTGATTAGTATGCTCGCTAAGATTTTCCAATCTTATGCCTACGTATTCCCGAAACAGGGAAATCAGAGCGATCGTAGTTCCTCCTATTCTATGGGAGGAAAGAGGTGTTTTGGTGTCTTGTTCAAAGCCCAAGACGTGAAGCTAAAGATGGTTTGTATCTTGTTCAAAGCCCAAGATGTGAAGCTAAAGGGTTTTGGCTGAGAGAGAATTTGTCATCTCTAAAGAGGAGTTGTTGATGTTTGTATGCTGTGAGCAAGGCATGACTTTGATGCTAAAAGGATGATTGACTCAACCGGGGTTTTCTTTATACAAAGCCTAAGAGGAGGCTATTGACCCAACAAGAGGGTGTTTATTATTTGTCTCGTACGAAGCCCGAGATAGAGGCTAAAAGGGTTGACTCAACAAGAGAGTACTAACAAGTGATTGACTCAACAAGAGAGTGCTTTTATATGTCTTGTACGAAGCCCAAGACGGAGGCTAAAGAGGTTTGACTCAACAAGAGAGTACTTTTATCTGTCCTGTATAAAGCCTAAGACGGAAGCTAAAAATGGTTGACTCAACAAGAGAGTCTTGAACAGGGGATTGACTTAACAAGAGAGTCTGAAGGTTCTTTGACTTAACGAGAGAGTCTTTTATACTCAACAAGAGAGTGAATTGATGTCTCGTACGAGGCCCGAGATTGAGGCTAAAAAGAGATTGACTCAACAAGAGAGTCTTTTATACTCAACAAGAGAGTGATTTATATGTCTTGTACAAAGCCCAAGACGGAGGCTAAAAGTGGTTGACTCAACAAGAGAGTCTTTTATACTCAACAGGAGAGTGTTTTGCTATCTCGTACGAAGCCCGAGATGGAGGCTAAAAGAAAGGATTGACTCAACAGGAGAGTCTTTTATACTCAACAAAAGAGTGATTTAAATGTCTTGTACAAAGCCCAAGACGGAGGCTAAAAGTGATTGACTCAACAAGAGAGTCTGAAAAGGTTAGCTTTGCTAGGGAGAATCATTTGTACAAAGCCCAAGAGGAGGCCGCCTTACCGCTGTGATTTTGGAGATCCTGAAGCGGTTCCAAGTGTGGGGAACTCTCATGGGAGAGACCGGGGTTTCTTCCTATGTTGGAAGGGAGCTTGAGAATGTCTTTGAGGCTCAAGGGTCTTAGACTATCCAAGTCTAGAGTTTTATCTTTTGTACAATGCCCAAGAGGAGGCACGGGCATTAAGGGATAGTATCAACCCTAAAATGGTCAGAGTTTTGACGCGGGAAAGACTGTTCTAGTAAAGGAGGACTAAGTTCTGTCTTGTACCTTTAAGAGGTCGTCAGGGTCCTTGTATTAAGCCCAAGAGAAGGCTTGAGAACTTCTAAGAAGCCGAAGGGTCCTTGTACAATGCCCAAGAGGAGGCAGGGATGCTTTTAGGAAGCCTGTGGGTGCCCAAACCAAGAGAAGTTCAAGAAATGCAATTCACAGAGAAGAGATCATTCCAGGAAAGTTCGAGAATTTGGAAGAAACTCAAGAGATGCCATTCACGGAGAAAAGATCATCTCTGGGGAGTTAGAGTTTCTTTGACAATTTCTAAGGGTGACAGTCTGAGAAAAGGTTCACTGAGAATACTGCCTTTCTCTTTGTTCCATATTGTTTAATCCCAAGAGGAGGGAAGACTGTATCTGGAATCCTATAGGGGATCTAGTTTTGTTTGTATTTAAGAGTGACCAACAGGGCTTTACCTAGTGCTAGACGTAGTTGCCGGGGAAAACTCTAAATAACTATACTAGTATTACACAGTGGATATGTGACAAGTATATAAAAGGATGTGAAAGAATACTTACATTGAAGCAGCCCCACAATACAGTTATATACATATGAAAGCGGTAAATGAAAGCGGATAAACACTTACCCGTTGTAGAGCTTCCATGCTGTTTGGTTAGTTGTTCAACAAAGAAAGTTTTGATAACAACATATATTTGAATTCAAAATCAAAGGAGAAAGTGCTTTGAAAAGATGGTTGGAGCTTACAGCTCGAGGAGAGGCCCAAGTTTTAACGATGATTGCATCGTTGTTTTGAAAACTGTACCAAGGGACTTATACAATATGTGAGGCCCAAAAGGTTTTGGTTTAAAAAAGGGTTGGGTCTTACACTCTATTAGAGGCCCAAAGAGTTTTAAGAAAAAGAATTGGGCTTATAGCTCGAGGAGAGGCCCAGTTGATTTTGTTAAAAAGGCGACGATCACGCTGTTGTTTTTGAAAATACCGTGGGACTTGTACAATGACTGAGGCCCAAAAAGTGGTGCATTTACAAAAGGATTGGGACTTACAATCTATTAGAGGCCCAACAAAGTTTTTAAATAAAAGAAATGGGACTTACAACACGAGGGTAGGCCCAGATGGTTCTCGTTTTGAAATAGAGATTGCGCCTGGATTTTTGAAATCGTAGTGGGTCTTATACAATAACTGAGGCCCAAATTATTTTGGTTTCAAAAAGGATTGAGTCTTACACTCTATTAGAGGCCCATGGTTGTTTTAAAGAAAAATAATGGGGCTTACAACTCAAGGAGAGGCCCAAATGGTTTTATTTTTAACTGGAGATCGCGCCGAGATTTTTGAAAATGTGTTGGGACTTATACAATGACTGAGGCCCAAAAATGTTTGGTTTTCAAAGGGGGGTTGGGTCTTACACTCTATTAGAGGACCAAAGAGTTTTTTTTGTACAAGAGATGGGACTTACAACTCAAGGAGAGGCCCAAGGTTATTTGTTTGAAAACGGCGATCGCGACGAGGTTTTTGAAAACACAGTGGGTCTTATACAACATCTGAGGCCCGATTCATTTTGGCTTTCAAAAAGGGTTGGATCTTACACTCTATTAGAGGCCCAAAGAGTTTGAAAAATATTTGTTTGGGTGAAAATCAAAGAAACCCTAATTTCATCAATTTTTAAAAGTAAATTCTTAAAGAAAATAAAATAAAAATGATAAAATACCAAATAAGTTTGAATAAACAACTTGTGATTTTTGGTTGAGGTTTGAAAAATGATGTTTTAATCACAAGATGAATTAAAATTCATTTGGTTTTGATTTTCATGATGAGAATTCACTTTTAAAATGTTTAAAAACAATTAAAAAGGGATTTATTCACAAAAATACCAACTATATTAAATAAATAATATAAAATTGATTTTTTTTGTGGAATAAAATATTTTGGAGTATGAATAACAAGTGTGTAAAACAAAATTGGAAAATGATAATTTTTGTTATGTGAAAGAATTGGTTGAGTTTTGAAGATAAGAGAAAAAGGAAAGATGTCACAGCATCATCTTCGACATCTCTTATGAGGCAAAAACCAGGACTGAAACTTTAGTTTTCAACATGTTTTTTATCAAACTTCCAACACTCATAACTCTCTTAATTTTTAACGAAATTAAAATCCCTAAGATCCTATCTTGACCGATTTTTCGCAAGGAATCCAATGGTATCACTCATGCACACTGAAACTTAATGTACAGAACGCACAAGGCAAAAAACCAGAACTGGACCTTAATTTTAAAACAACATAAACTCCACATATAAACATGTTAAAGTGCAAACAGTAGGAAGATCACAACAAAGACATGAAGGACTACATTTTTGCTTCAAGAATTGATCAATAATGATGCATGTATATGGAGTTTCAAAGTGTAAGAACACTTACGGTAGCAAGAGGAAGATTCTATGAGCTTGCTTGATCCTCCAGAAGTGTGTTTGAATGCTTGGACTGGATTGGAATTGGCTGGATCACTTCATGGCATCTCAACTGCAACTTCGTTGAAAACTTGAGCAACTGGACGGTGATTCTGATAAATCAGTGTTACAATTGTTGTTTAAGTGTTTGGATCACCTCTATATGATGTTTATGAGGTGTGTGTGTGTGTGATTGGTTTGGTTGGAATTGCTCTCAAACTCAAAACCCGATAGTGACTTGCCTTAAAGGCAAAATTGAAAGTGAGAAGGAGATTTTTAGGAAAGCATCTGTTTAATGGCTTTGGTGTACTCAAACTGATCACAAATGAGCTCTATTTATAGTAGAGCAAGTTTGTTTTAGCAGCAATAGTGAATGGCAACTGCTGCAGAGGTTTGGCAAATGTTGATCAATAGGAATCCAAGTCTCCTCTAGCCATCGACTAGAGGTTAAAGCACAGGCTTTATGGCTTAGGTTTAGAGGTCAACTTGGACAGAATTCAGTTAGAATTTGGCTCAGTTCATGCCACCTTGCTGAATGTATTGAATGCTTGAAAACAAAATTGGATATTTGGCATCTTTGTAGCTTTTTAGGTTTGGCATGCTACTTGTGGAATCTTGGACTTGGGAGGCTTGGGAATCAGAGCTTGTCCTTTGATTGTCCCCTCCTCGGGTGTGCAAAAGGATGACAAGGATTAAAAATTCGTGTGGCACAAGAAATGTGCAAATCTGTCCTGAAACCTGTCTTAAAGAATCAGCTGCAACAAGCCTTGTTGTAAAATCCATAACTTCTTGCTTAAGAATGATAAATGGCTGGTCCAGGACTTTTTGGAAAGCTGAGATGACATACTTCAACTTTGATGTTCAGGGTTTTTCTTGAATCAACTTGGATCATGGAGAAAAACGTCCTTGAAGTTGGGACATTCTTGCTGGAAAAATATTAATGATGTCCTATGAAATATTGAAACATTTGACAACTTTGAACATTAATAATTCTAAACTTTAATCACTTATATCTTTTAATTCACTATGATATTTTGAGTTGAAGTGAATTGCATCTTTGATGCTTGTCCTGCATGGTGACAAAGCTTGAAAATTGTGTGGCACAAGAAAAAGTGCACAAAATCTGTCCTAAAAAAAATAGTTGCAGCAAGCCTTACTGTAAAGTCCATAACTTCCTAGTCGAGTATGATAAATGGGTGTTCTACAACTTTCTGGAAAGTTGAGATGACGTACTTCAACTTTGATGTTCAAGGTTTGTGAAGATAAGACTTGTAAAGTTGTCAAAAATGACCTTGAACTTGTGTGATCAAGTTTGTCCTTAAAGTTGTCTTAAAATTTCTGTTTTATCAATGCTTTTTGCAGAGATCATAACTTTCTGCTCGAGAATGATAAATGGGCTTTCTAGGACTTTCTGGAAAGGTGAGATGACGTATTTCAAATTTCATGTTCATGACATGGCTTGAATCAACTTGGATCATGGAGTAAAACGTCCTTAAAGTTGGGACTTTCTTGCTGGAAAAATAATTAATGATGTCCTACGAAATGTCGGAACATTTGACATTAAGAATTCCCAACTTTGATCACTTATATCTTTCAATCCTTATGATATTTTGAGTTGATTCCTTCTAAAATGTTGAAGTATCAAATACCCTCTTTAAAAGTAGCCCTTACGCAAAATCAATGGATGCTTGGATCAATTGGTACAACCTTGAAAAGTTATGCACTTGAGCATGATTTTAACTTAGAAAAAATGTCTAAGTTTCTTTCAATTTGATCAATTTTGCAACTTTGTGTGATTTCTTGATTTAAATTCGATCAAATGCAATCATCCATCATATTTTCTTGAGTAATGGCTTGTGAAGGTCATGGTTGACCAAAAGTCAAATTTTGACTTTCTGCGTCAGTTGACTTTGTATTAGATGAACTTGAGGCCTGATCCACTTGGAATGTTGCATCTTTATGCTTGATTCTTGATGTGGGATTCCTCTTGATCCTTTGTGTGTGTTTGAGAGATTAGACAAGTTGAAGATCATGTCATTCCTTGATTGATCCCTTGTCTAAGTGCTCTGAGAGGGCTTGAAACCCTAACTCTTGATTGTAATGAATGTTCACCCATCTTTGGGGAGACTAATGAGTGTGAAATGGTTCATCCATATTGTGATGATGATTTGCACAATGATGGGAATCTTAGTGGTCAAAATTTGGGGTATGACAGGTGGTTGGAGAGGCTCAGAGCTTTTGCTTCTCAGTACAACATCTTTTGAGTGTGGAAGAACAATTGCTCAGCTCAAGACAAGTTGACTTGTTGCAAAAGTGGCTTTATGTAAATGGCAATGTTACCTTTGTGCCAAAAATGGTAAGATTCATAAGATAATGCTTAAACCACTTGGACAACACTTCAAAAGCAATTGTACTTATCTGATTTGAGTGAGATTAACAAGCAATGAGGTCTGCCACACGAGATTATGAAGATTTGGAGTGATTTTTCAAGTTGAAACATCATACTCATGACCTAAAAATCAAGTTTATGACCCCAACTTCATGGACTCGAAACTCCTTGCTCACACATTGGATTGGGGTGTTCTAGTATTTTTTGGAAAGCCCCAAGTATGCTCTACAATGTTCATGTTCACTCCAAGTTCTGAATCCAAAGGGATCATAATGAAAAAGGTGGTTGAAGTTGGCAGCAAACTAGGGCAAAAAAGAGTGAAATTTCACTAAGTCATAACTTGATTTAAACTTCCAAGCCACATAACTTAAAAACTAAGCCTCTTTTGGAGAATTACCCTCTAATACATTTTAGAGTTCATGATGAGATCTTGAAATTGAGCTTTGGACCACAAAAATTGGATGTGTGGTTTGAAAGTTATGACTCTTCAAAGTTCACACAAGGACTAGATTCTTCCACACTTAGAAAAATTTCAAAAACTAAACTCTGCCCTTTTTGCAAGAAACCTCTCAAATCTTGATTTCTCATGATACAATTCAAAGATCAAACATATCTTGATGGAATATTACTTGAATACTTCATCTTGGACCCAAAACATCAAAAGTCAAAGGTTTGACTTTTCAGACAAAACCCTAATTTCCTTAGGAATTCAACTGGGTGATCCTTGTGATCTTGCTTTCTCAAACCTCTCAAATACCAATAGATGGCCTCTAAGTATGCATATGAACATATGGAATCATGTCCCAAGACTTGGGATCATGCCTTGATCAAAAGTCAAAGGTTTGGTCGACTTTCCTGATAAAACCCTAATTTAGGGCCAGATGAACTTGAGGCTCATTGCACTTGTGATGGTAGCCAAACACACTTGATTTCTTGATGAATAAGGTCTCTTGAATGTATGCAAGCTTAGTTGGTTGATGAACCAATCAAGATATTGACTGATCACACCAAGGTTTCTTTGTAATTCTTCAGGTCAAAACCCTAACTTCACAACTCCTGATTTTATGGTTTCTCTTTGACTTCTCTTGATCCAATCACATGGGATCATGGAATATGATTTGGAAACCTCATGATCAACCCTGAAGACCAAATATTGAGCCTTTGGACCCTCAGTTGACTTTCTTGACCTTGTGAATTCAAACACCTTTCTTAACCACCTAGTGAACACTTGGGATGGATGTAATGAGCCAAGAAGTTCCTTAGGAGACCTTGAAATGTATGAGAACTTGGCTTATTGATCTTGCCCTCTTTCTTGTGCAAAACCCTAGCTTTCAAATAGAAGAACAAACTAGCAAAATATGATGGTTAGTTGACAATGCATAAATGATTGATTCCTAATGCAAATGCAAAAATGTCATGGCATCTAAGGGGTAAAATTTGGGGTATAACAAAGAGTACAAAAAATTAAATCAAATGAAATGAGAAAAGTTATGATATAACAGAAGGTGCATGAATTAGATGAAGGGTGAGCACAAGATATGAGCAAGAGAATATTCATAATAGAATCGAAATCATAAGATCAAGCAAATGGAATCTAAGTCACAAGTCACAAAAGTTAAGAGTCAAAGAAATTAATAGAAATTGAAAATCTAAGTGATCAAAGATTAAAAGCCTAAATAATTAAATTCTAGAAATAAATAAAAATTTAAAAGATTAATTCACGAAATTAATTAAGAAAAATATTTTGAGGTTTTCTAATTAAATGAAAAGCAATTAATTAATCTAAACAAAAATTATTAACTATAAACAACATTTAGAAAAGACATTCAAATATTAATTAATAAAATAATATTAAGTGAATAGAATTTTAAATAATAATTAACAAAAAAAATTTCATGAAATAACTAACAAAAGTAAAACAATAAAATAAAATATAAGATCAAATAGTTAGAATTACCACACAAAAAACAATCCTTTTTGAAAATGATAAACACTAAAGGCTGAAAACCCAAACAACCAAATGGGTCAAAAAAAACAATGGGTCGCGGGTCAAGTGCACATGCCATGGATCGGGTCGGATGACCCAATTTTTAATGAATGCATGAATGCAACAAACAAAAACATTTGAAAACATGGGTTTAGGGGTTCATCGTCACGAGCAAGGAGTCATGGATCTACCCATTCCCAAAGGTTGTACTATTTTGGTCAATTTTTGTACCTGTAGAACGGGTTCTAAAAGGTTCCCAAAATCATTGACCCCTCCTAGGGATATTAACAACAAGCTAATTCACTCGAGCGAGCTATAATATCCTAGGATGAATCTCTTTTGAGTGTAGTATCGCGTGTCAACTATTCCCGATAGTCACCGCACAACCAAATGGCCATATGGTTAAATGTCTACTAAATCCTCAGGGTCATGGGTACCACACTGGGATAAACGATGATTTCATGAAAATCGGTCGTTCAACATCAATATTTCCACACGGGTACCTCACCTGATTCAGTGGACTGCCAAGTTAGCTTGGTCGGGATTCACTCCCTATAAGCGTTTCCTGGATATGCCACCATTTATCTTAATGTTCTCTCAAACTTTCCACATGCATATTAATCGCATTCCCAGTTAACAGAAATTTAAACACGGGTATCAAGTAATATGACAGTAAATGATATATATATATATATAGCTGAAAGTATAGAAAAATAAATGTCAAGCAAAGCCTAGACCTTTTAGGAACTCTAATCCTAATAAACATCCCCAGCAGAGTCGCCATTTTTCTGTAGCGTGGTCGGGATTCACTCCCTATAAGCGTTTCCTGGATATGCCACCACTTATCTTAATGTTCTCTCAAACTTTCCACATGCGTATTAATCGCATTCCCAGTTAACAGAAATTTAAACACGGGTATCAAGTAATATGACAGTAAATGATATATATATATATACATATATATATATATATATATATAGCAGAAAGTATAGAAAAACAAATGCCAAGCAAAGCCTAGACCTCTTAGGAACTCTAATCCTAATAAACATCCCCAGCAGAGTCGTCATTTTTGTGTAGCGTGCGATTTTTATCGGTGACGCGACCACCTTAACACAATGGTTAGAATTGGGTGCTACTTTCTGATTTCTTATTTATCCTATGAAGCTGGAAAGGAAAGGGAAGATATCCAAAAATAACCTTGCACGCAAATGTTTTCTTTAACAAATGCTAAGAGATTGGGGATTCGGGGTCAGGTTATACAAAGGGAAGTTGTCAACACCCAGTGTATATATGGTTATCCATAGACTTTGCATTATATATTTCTCTATTAATTTGAACTACTTTCTAGTGTTTGTCTGTCATGGGTTGGGAAAGCTTCTCCTTTGGGAGTGTTGAGAGAGTGGTTTGGTTGATTTCAGGTTTTTTGTTGTTTTTGGGAAGGTATTGGACCTAAAGTTTTTTATTTGTTTTTTATTTGTGTGCTCGCTAAGATTTCACAATCTTATGCCTACGTACTCCCATAAAGGTATCTGGGAAATCAGAGCAATCATAGTTCCTCCTATTCTATGGGAGGAAAAATGTTTGGTGTCTTGTTAAAAGCCCAAGATTGAAGCTAAATTAGTATTTGTGTCTTGTTCAAAGCCCAAGATTGAAGCTAAAAAGGGTGATTGTGTATTGTTCAAAGCACAAGATTAAAGCTAGAGGGTGACTGAGAGATAATTTTTCATCTCTAAATAGAGATATCTTATCTATTCATCACAAATGGTTGGGTACTTGATTATAAAGGAAAATTACTTTAACTGGGATATGAGAATCCAGCAATGCCATAATTTTCTATAGAAGGGTGATGTCATGAAGGAAGAACTTTTAACTCAGTATTGAGCAATGCCATTTTTCCTTATGAATCTTTCATGCTAAGAGAAGGATATTGGCTTGGATGTTTGGAATCCAGAGTCCTGCCACTTACAGCTAGTAGATGAAAGATGATTTTTGACCAGGATAAAAGAAGGACTCCAGCTTGGATTTTGAATTAACAAGTGTGCCACTTACAGCAATTATCTGGGAAAACGTTTTGGTTATCTGTTTTGAGATGTGATATATAGAGGAAATGTCCTCCTGTAGAGTGGACTCATAGTCTCATCTGAGGGAATGTTTATTTTTGTGTGCCTTGATCAAATTCCAAGATTGAAGCTAAAAGGTTGACTCTACTAGGGGAGTTTTATATCTGTCTTGTACAAAGCCCAATATTAAGGCTAAAAAGAGATTGACTCCACTGGGGAGATTTATATATGTCTTGTACAAAGCCCAAGATTGAGGCTGAAAAGGGATTGATTCCACTGGGGAGATTTATATATGTCTTGTACAAAGCCCAAGATTGAGGCTAACTCTACTGAGGAAAGTCATTATATAAAGCCTAAGAGGAGGCTGGTTGGGGAAATCCTTATATGAAGCCTAAGAGGAAGCTGGCTTCTGCCAAGGATTATTGAAATCCAGAGACAGGTCCAATATGTGTTGGGGAATCCCAAAGGTTTTTACTCTTTTTGGGGATCAATGGGAGAGTTACAGTATCAGATACCATGAGACTTTGATTCTGTTAAGGTTTTATTGATGGTAAATTAACCATGGCTGGGGATTTTTATGGTGAAGGTTTAAACCTTGTGTTTGAAAACCTATGGAGGTTTTAACTGTGCTGGAGATTAGTGTGTTGATGAAATGATCAGGGTTTTTCCTGTGCCTTTAGGAAACTTGAGGGTCTCTGTGAGATCTGAGAGAATATGAGACTTTCCAAGTCTGCTTATATAAAGAGGTTAACTCTTAGCTGGAGGATGATCTTTGTATGATGCCTAAGAGGAGTCTGAGACTGTCCAAGTCTCTTAAGAGATGGTAGGTTCTAGTGTAGAGAGAGATCTTTGTATGATGCCCAAGAGGAGGCTGAGGTTTTAAGGGATGAAGATCAACCCTAAAATGGTCTGATGTTCTGAAATTCTTGACTCTCTAGAGGATTGAACTAGTAAAGATGACTAGTTTCTTTCCTATACCTGTAGGAGGTCTTTGGGTCCTTATACTAAGCCCAAGAGGAGGCTGAGAACTTTTAAGAAGCCTGTGGGTCCTTGTACTAAGCCCAAGAGGAGGCTGGGGATGCTTTTAGGAAGCCTGTGGGTCCAAGCCTGAGAAAAGTTCAAGAAAGGTTTCACCGGGAATAATTCCTTTCTTTGCAGAACAGTTCTAGGGTTTGAAGAAATTCAAAAGAGGTTTCACCGGGAATTAATCCTTTTTGGGGAAATGAATTTCTTATACACATATATTTCTAAGTTTGGACAGTCTTGAGAAAATTTTCATCGGGAATAATGCCTTTCTCTGTTCCATATTGTATAAGCCCAAGAGGAGGCAAGACTGTATCTGGAATTTCCTATGGGGAACTTGTTTTGACTATGTTGAAAGAGTAACCTCTGGTTTGATCTAAACCTAGACCTAACTGCTGGGGAAAACTCTAAGCAAGTATGTACAAGCATATATATACAGATGAAACATATAAACAAGTATGTATTGAAGAGTTAGTGGAACTTACAGTTGTGCAAGCCCAAGCATTTTAACTACAGCTGTATGGTTAGTTTTTCAAGAAATTAAAGAAAGTTTTGATAAAACTTTAAGTTTGAATTTAAATAAAAAAAGAAAGTTGTTTTAAAAGGAAGTTTGGGGCTTATACTCAAAGAGAGGCCCAAATGATCTCTTTTGAAAAGGCGACGATCACGTCATAGTTTTGAAAACCATAGAGGGACTTATACAATGACTGAGGCCCAAATTATTGTATTTACAAAAAGGATGGGTCTTACACTCTATTAGAGGCCCATATGAGACTTATAGCTCAAGGAGAGGCCCATATGAAAATTAGTGGTTGCACCGTTTATTTTGAAAATCGCGTAGGGACTTATACAATGACTGAGGCCCAAATCATTTATGTACAAAAGGTGTTGGGTTTTACACTCTATTAGAGGCCCAAAAGTGTTTGAAAAGAATAAAAATGAGACTAACAACCAAAGGGAGGCCCAGATGAAAATTGTTTTGAAAACGGCGATTGCGCCGAGATTTTTAAAATCGTATCGGGACTTTTTCAACGACTGAGGGCTAAATTTATTTATTTACAAAGGGATGGGACTTACACTCTACCAAGAGGCCCAAAAGTGTTTTGAAAAATGTTTGATAAATTAAAATTAAGAGAAACCCTAATTTTAATTAAAAAAATAGTTTTTTAAAGGAAATTAAATATAAAATGATACAAAATATCAAATATATTCAAAAACAAGTTGTCAACTTTAAAAAATATTTTGATAAATCATGTTAAATCACATGAAAGCTTGAAATCCAATTGGTTTTGAAAAATCAAGGTGATAATTTCATTTATAAATGTTTAAAAATAAATTAAATTAAATTAAATTCAAAAAATCAAACTATATAGAATAAATAATATAAATATGATTTTTTTGTAAAGTAAAATAATTTAACATTTTTGTGACTTTTTAAAAAAAGAACCAATAAAAAAATGATAAAAAATGAGAGAGAAATTAATTTTTGAAATCAATTAATAAAACATAAAAATTCAAATATTCAAAAATTTAAAAAATGGTGTCAAGAACACTTGTTCTTGCTCGCGCATGTTCTTCTTCCCCAGATTTGCAAAACCTCTCATATCTCTCTGATCACTCAATGAAAATGACTTTTGAAAACATGAAACTTGCTCGTTTTCGAACAAGGATTCCAATGGTACGAATTAATTGCATTTATATTAAGTGTGTAGTGAGAAATCAAATAATGAACTCAAGAACCCTAATTTCTGCAAGAACACTATGAAATCCTATACACGATTCATACATAGCAATTGATTGGGGGGAATCACTCTACATAAGTGCAGAAACCTGTTTGTAACTTGAAAACACATTTATGATGTATGAATTATAGAGTTTGAGAGTGTCAGGCTTACCTCTTGCAAGAAGAATTCAAATTCTATGTTGGAGGTGTTATAGATGTTGTGTAATGTTCTGGACAACTTCAATGGACCTCAAGTACTGTGTTTGAAAGCTTGGAATGAATTGAATCAGCTTGGAACTTGTTGTGGCACCTCAACTGCAAACAGGCCAAAAAGCTTGAGCAAATGGGGTGACTTTGTAATTCTGATGTTCCAGATGAGTTTTAAGGTTATGGATCATTCATATATGATATATATGAGGTGTTGGCATGATTGGTTTTAATAGAATTGCTCTCAAATGGAAAATTTGAGTGTTACTTGAATGAGAAGCAAAATCTGGTTTTTTTAGAGTGATTTGGAGGAAAACATGTGTTATGGTGCTTTGGTGTACTTGAATTGATCAGAAAGAAGCTCTATTTATAGTAGAGCAAGTTTGTTTTGGGAACAATAGTGAATGGAGGCTGATCACCCTATTATCCAATGGTTATGTAAAAGAATCTCAAGTCTCCTCTAGCCATTGACTTGAGTCAATCTTGCAGGCTATGAGTCTTCTGTTGCAGGGATAAGGCTTGACTCATTTGGTTGATCATGGACTGATACATCCCAGCTCTAAGCATACATTTAATGCCTCATGACAAGTTTGAAGTTTTTGGATTTGCAACATTGTATTTCACATGCCAAGGAATAAGATTCTTGACTTGGTGGCTTTGTGATCAGATTATCCATCATTCAAGTTGCTTTTGGACAGAAATGAAATGATGTAAGTGTCCAAAATTGGATCAAGAAATCTTGGGAACCAAGTTTCATGTTCATGCTGTCTTGAAAAATCAGGTTTTTAGGCCATGTTTCAAGGCTTGTAACTTCATACTCAAGTGGAGTTAGAGTGAGTTCTTGTACTTTTTGGAAAGCCCCAATGACATACTTCAACTATGATGTCCAACATTGATCTTGGTTCAGTTTGGATCATAATAAAAAAATGGCCCTAAAGTTGGTGAAAAACCAAGACAGATTCTGTCCAAAATTTTCACTAAGTGTTGGAAAAAGTGGCCATTTTCATATTTTTGTGATTTTGATCAATCTATAACTCAAAATCCATGAGGATTTGGAATCTCTTGTAGTTGATAATTTTGAAGTATGTAATGAGAGCTTTCATTTGAGCTTTGGATGGGAGTAAGTGGCTTTGTGGTTTAGGAGTTATGACCTTGCAAAGTTGGTGCCAAATCACTTTTCTTCCATAACTTAGAAAATTTTAAGTTGTTTTAAGGTTTCCCCTTTTTCAAGTAACCTCATTTTTCTTGATTTTTATCGATGGATGATGATCCAACCCATGAATTAACATTGTTTTTTACACAGGGAAGCCTTGATTGTCAAGAAATTCAAAAAGTCAAACTTGGTTTTTAGGCACTTATGACTTTTTGTCAGATGAATTTCAAACTGTGTGATCCTTTATGAAATCAAGTCCTTGACCTAATTCAAACCTAATGGATGGATTCCATAGGTTTTTTAGGGTGTCTTGAATCATGTCCCAAGGTTTGGGAACATGTCTTGGTCAAAAGTCAAAGATACAATTGACTTTTCATCAGGAAACCCTAATTGGCCCAGATGAATTTGAATCCTTGCATTTCTTTTGTACCACGTTCTTTGAATTAATCCAACCTTGTAAGTGGATTAAAATGATGTATTTTAGGTATTCAAAACACTTCTTGAGGTCATGGCTCGTGTCATGCTCCAAAAGTCAACTTAGGGGTGAATTAGGTCAAGAAACCCTAATTCCTGATTTTTGATGAATGCATCCCCTGAGGCTATTTTGACTTTATGATTGGGTCCATGAGGTCCCTTTAAGCTTCTTGGGTCATGTTTTGAGGTATTGGCTCATGCCCAGATGGAAATTTTCATCTGGAGGCCTTGGTCGACCAAAACCTTGATTTGGTGACACTGGCGATCTTGAGGCTTGATCCACTTGGAATGTTACAACCTTGTGCTTGATTCTTGATGTTAGAGACCTCTTGATCCTTTATGGGTGTTTGAGAGGTTAGACAGGTTGAAGATCATGTCAATTCTTGATTGATCCTTTGCCTGAGTACTCTGAGAGGGCTCGAAACCTTAATTCTTGGTTGTAGTGAATGCTCAACAATCTTTGAGAGGATTGATAAGGCATGAAGGTACATCCATATTGGTGATAATTTGCACAATGATGGGAAATCTTGTGGTCAAAATTTGGGGAATGACAAATGCCCCTATTTAATCTTCTTGGACCCGAAGGTGTGAATGGCGAAGATATTCGGACATTCAGGGTACAAGAGGATTAAATATCGGAATACCCAAAATTTTGATTGTGGTTGTGAATAGTAGATGATTTGCTCATCCATCTTCTTTTGTTAAGTAATGATACTTATAAAAGGGTAAAACTTCCCCTTGATCCTGGTCTTCAGCCATGGAACTGGTCTCAGTTTCCTTTTGAAATAAACTTCCCCTCGATCCTGGTCTTCAGCCACAGAACTGGTCTCAGTTTATTTTGAAATAAACTTCCCCTCGATCCTAGTCTTCAGCCACGGAACTGGTCTCAGTTTCTTTTGAAATAAACTTCCCGTCGATCCTGGTCTTCAGCCACCGAACTGGTCTCAGTTTCATTCTGAAATAAACTTCCTTTCGATCTTGGTCTTCAGCCACGGAACTGGTCTTAGTTTCTTCTTGTCGAGTTCCTTCCTCGACAAGGAACGCTTTGTGTAGTGGTCTTCATCAAACTTCTCGCCGAGCTATACTAGGGAGACGCCATTTGATGGAAAAAATTTGATGTAAGACTTGCTGGGGAAACCCATTTGTCTGAACTGCAGAGGTGTGCAAACTTCTCTGTGGGAGATGCCATTTGTCGACCTACAGGGGAAAAATGAGTCTCTTGAGAGACCTCTTTTTGCTTGGGGATATTACATCATACTTTTCTTCGAGACCTTTTCGGAGAAATGCCATGTGATGTTATCCAATTTTGAGGTGCTGATTACTTCATTGACAACAAATTTTTCGGGGAGAACCGCCGTATTGCCAAGAGTCTTTTGGTGGAGAGGCTTTCTCTGGGGATTTTCTTTAATCCGAGAAAGTGAAAATATCATCTTCAATGGTGAAGAGTGATGTTCCAAAGGTGTCTATTGAACTTCTTCTTGCCTTTCAGAGGTTCAAGTTATCAAAGTGGTCGAGGACAAACTCCAAATCTAGAAGTAAACTGGGGAGAAATTGCTCAGACGATACATTTTCGGACGCGGAAAGAACTGAAAACTCTATCGGAGAGAAGAGGCTTATCACTTGGGGATGAAAATGACCAGAGTGATATTAACGCAACATATGTATAAATATGAATCAGTCATGCATGATGTATGTATGTTTATGATTACAAAACAGACACGACATACAGACTGGTGAATGAACACGACTGGATACTTGGCCACTGCGGGGGGATAAAAAGTATCATTGGTTCAAGATAGTAATCCTTTCCTGTTTAGGAGGGGTAGACCCTACTGTAGAAAACAGATCAATCATCGGTTATCAGAGGTAACACATCTACTGGAGATGTCAGATGGGACTTTACATCTGAAACATTTGATCCTTCACTCAGGGTGTACTAGTTAAAAGGAGTACTTTGATTTGGCGTTTTGAAGTTAAATCACTACCAGAGAAGCAGTCTATAATCCTTTTTGTACTCATTAATCAAAAGGAAATTACCATCTTTGTTTTAAAAGTAAAACTTGAACTTCTCGTTTTGAAAAAGTAAATTCATTTTTGTTTCAAGAATCGTTGATCATATAAAAATGTCATTCTGTAAAGCAAAATAAATGAGAGTCGCAAATAAAAGGCGCACATGCTCAAATTTATTGATAGAATGGTAATCAACCAAGCACGTGATTCCATAGAGCATTACAAAGTTTAGAAAAATGGTAATTTAAGGGGAAAAGGGCTACATTGAAACATAACAACCGCTATCCTTCCATCAACTTTGAATTCTGGACATTCTGAGCTTCTGTCGAAGGTGACCTTGACTGAAGTTTCCCTGACAGATGACATTACCGCTGGGGATCTAATCTTGTCAGACGTAGTTACTTGCCATGAATCCCTAACTTTTGCCTGGATTACCTTTTCAGGTTTTCAATCCATCAGGATGATTTTTGCTTATGTCTCTAATTTTTTCCTGGCTGCCCTTTCGGGTTTTCGATCCACCGAGATGTTTTTTTTTCTCTTTTTTTTTACTTAGGCGAAGTATTTCTTGACTACATCAACATTCGTGGGGTAGGTAAACTCCTCTCCATCCATGGTTGCGAGTCTCAAGGCACCGCCTGAAAAGGCTTTCTTAACAACGTAAGCGCCGTCATAATTTGGAGTCCATTTGCCCCTGGAATCAGTGAGAAATGATTATATCTTCTTGAGCACGAGGTATACTTTCCTGAAGACAAGGGGTCGGACCTTTTTGTCAAACTCTTTCTTCATTCTTTGCTGTATAGCTGAACATGGCATAAAGTCGTCATTCTCTTTTCTTCGATTAGGTTCAGCTCATCGTGTCGACTTTGACACCATTCAGCTTCTGTTAGCTTAGCTTCCATCAATACCCTGATTGATGGTATCTCTACCTCTGTGGGGAGCACTGCTTCCATGCCATTGTAATACCCCAAATTTTGACCACTTAGATTTCCCATTATTGTGAAAATCATCATCACAATATGGATGAACCATCATGCTTCATCAGTCTCCCCAAAGATGGGTGAGCATCCACTACAATCAAAATTAGGGTTTCAAGCCCTCTCTGAGTGCTTAGACAAAGGATCAATCAAGAAATGACATGATCTTTAACTTGTCTAATCTCTTAAACATCCACAATGGATCAAAAAGGACTCCCACTTCAAGGATTAAGCACAAGGCTGCTCCCTTCTAGGTGGATCAAGTCTCAAGATCGACAGTGTCACCAAATTAGGGTTTTGGTCGACCAGGGCCTCCAGATGGAAATTTTCATTTGGGCATAAGGCAATGATCCAAAACATAACCTAATATACTTCATGGAACCTCATGAACCCATGCATCAAGTCAATTTTGCCTCAGGGGATGCATTCATCAAAAATCAGGAATTAGGGTTTCTTGACCTAATTCACCCCTAAGTTGACTTTTGGGACAAACCATGAGCCAAGACCTCAAGAGATGATTTGAGGGTCTCTAATATACCATATTGATCCATTTGGAACAATGGATTGATCCAAGAAGCTTGAGCAACAACTCTCAATTTCATCTGCACCACAATTAGGGTTTTAAGGGAAAAGTCAACTGTAACTTTGACTTTTGACCTAGACATGCTCCCAAACCCTAATACATGATTGAATATACCCTATGACACCCATGGAACATGTCCATCAAGTTTGATTTAGGTCAAGGACATGATTTCCTGAAGAATTGCACAGTTTGGAATTCATCTGATAAAAAGTCAACTGTGCCCAAAAGTCAACTTTGACTTTTTGAGATTTTTCACCAAAATGGATTTTTAACCCTAAAATGATGTTAATGTATGATTTGAATCATCATTCATCAAGAAAAATCAAGAAAAGTGAGATAACTTGTAAAAGAGGTAACCATAAAACTTAGAAATTTTTCTAAGTTAAAAATAAAGTGGCAAAGGTACCAACTTTGGAGGACCATAACTCCTAAACCACAAGGCCATTTTTTCTCATCCAAAGATGTATTTGTAGCCCTCATTATCACCTACAAAAACTTCAACTACAAGTCATTCCAATTCATTAAGGATTTTGAGTTATGGAGTGATCAAAGTGGCTAAAAAGTGAAAATGTCACTTTTTCCAACACTTAGTGAAATTTTCACTAAGTCAGATTCTGCATCACTTTTTGCCAAATGTAGGGGGATTTTTCACTTGGAATCAAAAGAGATCAAAACCAAACTTGTTCAAACAGTTGTTGTATCATGTAAGAGCTTTCCAAAATGGCCAAGAACATTGCCAAATTCAACCTACACCATGAGATACAACATTGCCAAGTTGCCTTGCTGAAATCTGTCAAGGCAAGGCAGAATTTGCAACTTTGGTCGATTTGCCAAAATCAGCCAAATTCAATTGCTCCAATCCACTTGGACACCTCAGAGGATTGAATCTAAAAGGGACAATCACTGAGCCAAGCCTCCAAGGTCCAAGGAACAATGAATAGCATGTTGAACCTAGAGTTGCCAAAATAGGGACAAGACTTCAAATTTGGAATGAGGCATTCAATGGAACCATCAAGGTGGCATGGACTGAGCCATTCTCATCTGAAATCAGTCAAGACTTATCCAAGACCAAGGGGACCAAAGCTATGTGCCCTAACCTCTAGTCAATGGCTAGAGGAGACTTGGATTTTCATTTGCCAACATTGGCCAAACCTACTTACCAGCTGCCATGCACTATTCCTTGCAAAACAAACTTGCTCTACTATAAATAGAGCTCAATTGTGGTCAGTTTAAGTACACCAAAGACATCTAACAAATGCTTTCCTCAAAATCTCTTCTTTCACTCCAATTTTGCCTTCTAAGGCAAGTCACTATCGGGTTTTGAGTTTGAGAGCAATTCCAATCAAACCAATCACTCACACACCTCACATACATCACATATGAGCTGATCAAACACTCACATAACATCTGGAACATCAAAATCTCAAAATCACTTGCCATCCACACAAGTTTGAAGTGAAGTTGCAGCTGAGATGCCATAAACTGATCCAGTCCATTTCAATTCAATCCAAGTGTTCAAACACACTCCATATGGTGTAGGGAAGCTGTCCAGATCATCACAACTTGTCTGTAACACCTCCAACTCAAAATCACATCTGCTCTTGCTGTCACGACTTGGAGGTAAGCACATACTTGGTCATCTCTCAATCTATGCATATTTCCTCGCACAATAATTTGGCCATATGTTCATAATCATGCATGGAATATTTTCCCTCAATTAATTGCATTGTTTGAATCGTGTATCAAAAATCCTAGCCTTCATGTAAAAATTAGGGTTCTTGAGGTCTCTTCGTGATTTTTTGTTGTATGTTTAATTTAAATGAAATTAAAGTACATAGACATGATCGTGAGGTTGAGGCGAGCATAATGATATGTGGATTGCATGATATGATTACGTATTCATGGAGATTGGATAGAAAATGCAAATCTGAGAATTCAAGAACACGCGCGTGTTCTTCAGCCTGTTCTTGGCGCCATTTTTAGAAATTTGAATATTTGAATTTTGTGATTTTGTTTAATTGATTCAAAAATTAATTTCTCTCTGAGTTTTAATGATTTTGAGTTGATTCCTTTTTTAATAATTCACAAAAATGTTAAAATATTTTATTTTATCAAAAAATCCCAAAAATATTATTTATTTCATGTAATTGATATTTTTACAAAGAATTAATATTTTAATTGTTTTTGGCATTTTAAATATTTTTCTACATTGATTTTGCAACTTTTAATGCTTTCTAATTATTTTGTAGGTCAATACTTAATTTTTGAAACATTAATCCAAGGTCACAATTTGTTTTCCATGTATTTCAATTAAATACATTTTGAAAACAAATTAAGGTTTTGGATTAATTCAACCCTCATAAATCATTTTCAAAACACTTTGGGCCTCTTGAGAGAGTGTAAGACCCATCCCCCCTTGTACAAAAACTTTTGGGCCTCACTTATTGTATAAGTCCCTCTGTACAAGTAAACGGTGCGATCGTCGCCCGTTTAAAAATAAAAATCATCTGGGCCTCTCCTTGAGCTATAAGACCCATTCAAAACACTTTGGGCCTCTATTAGAGTGTAAGACCCAATCCCCCTTTTAACCAAAACATTTTGGGCCTCACTTATTGTATAAGTCCCTCTGCGTTAAAAGAAAACCTCGGCGCGATCGTCATTTTTAAACGAAAAATCATTTGGGCCTACCCTCGTGTTATAAGCCCCTCTCTTTTCTTTAAACCTTTTTTGGGCCTTTTGAGAGAGTGTAAGACCCATCCCTTTGTACAGAAAACCTTTTTGGGCCTCAGTCACTTGTACAAGTCCCTCTGTACAAATTCAAACAGTGCGCTCACTGATAAAACCTTGGGCCTCTCCTTGAGCTGTAAGCCCCAAATCTTTCTTTTTCAAAGCACTTTCTCCTTTGATTTTGAATATACTGTTGTTTTCAATCTTTCTTTGTTGAACAACTAACCAAACAGCATGGAAGCACTACAACCGAGTAAGTGGTTATCGCTTTCATTTACTGCTTTCATATTATAAACTGTATTGTGGGGCTGCTCACTGTAAGTCTCCTTTCATAAACTCATATCTACTGTGTAATAATAGTATAGATATTTTGAGTTTCCCCGGCAACTACGTCTAGAACTAGGTGACGCCGTTTCATTTATTCGTAGAAATAGATGCCTAGATCCCCAATAGGAGCACCAGATACAGTCTTCTCTTCGGCTGTCCTCCTTAGGAATCGTCAAGAAGCTCTATTCCCCAAAATGAATGTATTCTCCGTGAATGGCATCTTTGGGTTTCTTCCAAATTCTCGAACTTTCCTGACTTGATCTATTCCTTGTGGATAGCTTGCCTTGAATGTCTCGAGGTTTGGGTACCCACTACGGTCATAATCTTGGACCTTAACTAAGGAACCCTCTTTAAAAGATAAAAGTCGCTGGATAGTAAACCTCGCACGTTTACCAGTGGTTTTTATCTTTAAAAGAGTTATCTCTCCTAATGGAAAGGAGATGGTAAGACCCACAGGCTTCTTAAAAGCATCGACCTCCTCTTGGGTATTATTCAAGGACACTACGGCTTCTTAGAAGTATTCACCGCCTCCTCTTAGGCTTCGTATAATGATCTCTTCCTCCGGGAATGATAGCCTCCTCTTGGGCTTCGTACAAGGACCCGTCGGCTTCTTAAAAGTTTCCAGCCTCCTCTTGGGCTTCGTACAAATTGTCCCGACGACCTCCTAGAGGTATAGGAACAGAACCTAGTCATCCTTATAGAACAGTCCTTTCATAGAGTCTACTACTGTTTCTCATAGCATAGTACAAAAGACAAAAGCTCTAGACTTTGACAGTCTAACTTCCTTAAGTCTCAAAGACATTCTCAAGTGACCCCTTTGTTAAATAGGAAGGAAACCCGCAGACTAGGACAGTCTCAATACCCTTTGGATTTCCCGTTTCCTCAAAGAGAAGGAAATATCCCTGATCCTCAAATCAAATCCATGAGTACAGTGTTGCTAATATAAGAACTGATTTTCTCTTTCAAAATCAGTATACTGGACCTGTCACTTGACTGAAACAGTAACTTTAGCCTCCTCTTGGGCTTTGTACAAACGATTCTCCCCAGCGGAGTCAAACAACTTTTAGCCTCTCTCTCGGGCTTTGTACGAGACACATAAGAAACTCCCTCGTTGAGTCAATTACCCCTTTCGCCTCCATCTCGGGCTTTATACGAGATACAAAAAGGTTCTTATTGAGCCAGTCAAACAACAGCCTCCATCTCGGGCTTCGTACGAGATACAAAAACACTCTCTTGTTGAGTACCAAAAGACTCTCTTGTTGAGTCAAACTTTTAGCCTCCATCTCGGGCTTTATACGAGATACCAAAAGACTCCATCGTCGGGTCAAAATCTTTTAGCCTCTCTCTCGGGCTTTGTACGAGACACAAAATAGCCTCCTCTTAGGCTTTGTATAATGATTTTCCTAGCGAAAATTAGCCTCCTCTTAGGCTTTGTATAAGAAAACCACTGGTTGATCCAATCAATCTTTTAGCATCAAAGATGTGCCTCGTTCACAGTACACAAACATCAACAACTCCTTTCCTTTCATCTAATCGCTGTAAGCGGCAAGCCTCTGGATCATCTATATCCATGCCACTGTCCCTCTTTTAGCATGAGAAATTCCTAAGGAAAGATGGAATTGCTCTACACTGAGTTAAAGTCTTCTCCTTCAGGTTAAAACCCTTTCTTCGGAAATTATGGCATTGCTTGGATCCGCGTATCCCAGTTAAAGTAATTCTCCTTCTCCCCTCTTTAGAGATGACAAATTCTCTCTAAAGCCGAGGTCTTTCAGCTTCACGTCTTGGGCTTTGAACAAGACACAAATAGACCTTTTAGCTTCACATCTTGGGCTTTGAACAAGATACCAACAACCTTTTCGCTTCACGTCTTGGGCTTTGAACAAGACACCAAAAAACCATTTCCTCCCATAGAATAGGAGGAACTACGAATGCTCTGATTTCCTTGTTTCGGTAAACGGGAATACGTAGGCATAAGATCGAAAGAAAAGATCTTAGCGAGCGCAATCAACAAAAAACCCAAATCCCATATCTCCATCAATTAAAAGCAGTATTTCAAAAGCACCAGTCCTAACATCCTAATCCTTGTTCCCCTTCAGAAACCCTTTGCCTAGATTGAAAGAAAGAAACCTGTATTGGCGAAATACGAATAACCAGTACAAAGGCCCCCCACATTGATAGCATCTGTAACCTAACAGACCGCTGTTTAAACTCAGTATGCAAGCAGGGTTAATTGGAGACATCTATTTCCCTTCCTTATTCAGCTCACAATAGGATAAAAAATGAATCGACCTGTAGTTTAAGCTTAAACCGCAGAGAGCGACCAACGCTTAAGAACCGCGTCCAAAATCGCTCGCTACAAGAAAAGTGGTGCCCACCGTGGGGCCCATTCTTTTCTTTCTACTTCTCTTGTGTGAAAAATTACACAAATGGCGACTCTGCTGGGGAGTCTCCTTTTCTGCCTTAGGGCATCATCCCTGTTTTCTACGGAAAATGGGAACTCTACCGAAGAGAAAGATTGACCTATGCTGGTCCATCTCTTAGGCAGGGAACCACAGATTGGGGCTTCCGCCAGGGAACCCATTTCTGTCAGGAAATTAAGAATCGTAGCTTTATAAGTCTAGGATGATTAGGACAAATATATATACTGCTTTTCCTAATTGCTATACGTGTTTATTTTTCTGCTACTGGGAAGGCGTGTGATGCCGCATGTGGTGAGATTGAGTATACACTTAAGAAAAGCCACCCTTTTTCGTAGTGCGGAAGCTATCGGAAATAGCTGTTACGCGATACTACCCTTATTTGAGGCTGGTGATCTATTCTCGGTGAATGGCACTTACTCTAAGATTGCACACAACTCGCTGGCGATCCGCTTGTTGTCTGCCTTCCTGGGAGGAGCTGATGATAATGAGTACAGGTACAGAAATGACCCTAGTATAAACCTTTGGGGATGGGTAGAGCCTTGACTTCATGACAACGACCCTTTGACCCCATGTTTTTTCTATGTTTTTGTGTGCTGCATTCATGCATTCATTTAATAAAACATTAAAACATTCAAAAAACTTCTCTTCTAGTCTCTCTGTTTTTCAAATTAAACTAAGACTGTGATTGCAAATATCAGAGAAAAAGATTACGCTAATGGACTTCGGTAGAAGGAGAACTCGCCAGTATACCTTCAAGGTTCCAAAGCTAGGGGATTTGAGAAGGTTAGCAAGGATGATCGTTAACCCAGAGGCTTTCAGGGCCAAGCACGGTGGTTTGCTACCACTGTTAAGAGTCCATGTGATTGAGGGAATCATGGATGCGCTCATTCAGTTCTACGATCCGGTTTATCACTGTTTCACATTCCCGGATTACCAGCTAGCACCAACGCTGGAGGAGTATTCTCATCTGACTGATTTACATATCACTGATCGAGCTCCATTTTCTGGACTGGAAGAAATTCCAAAGAATCAGACTATTGCAATAGCAATTTATTTGGACGAGTCTGAGGTCAGGACTCACATGACCACTAAGGGTGGCATCCAAGGTTTGCCAGCCCAGTTCTTAACAAAGAAGGCTCTATACTTCGCTAGTCTAGGGAACGGGACTGCTTTTGAAAGCATCTTTGTCTTGCTCACCTACGGATTATTTTTGTTTCCCAACATCAATAACTTCGTCGATATCAACGCTATTAAGGTTTTTCTCATTGGAAACCCTGTGCCGACTTTGCTTGCAGATGCGTATCATTCTGTACACTTGGGAAATTTGTACAGCGGAGGGGAGATCACATGCTGTGTACCTCTGCTTTTTAAATGGTTTATCTCTCACTTGCCCAAGTCTGCTGCTTTTTGGGATTGCAAGAGTGTCTCACGTTGGTCGCAGAAGATCATGTCTCTCACCAACCCTGATATAGATTGGTGTAATAGGATTTATGAGGGAATCAGAATCATTGACCGTTGTGGAAACTTCCCCAACGTACCCCTCATAGGAACTAAAGGAGGAATCAACTATCATCCGATATTGGTTCTTCGTCAATTTGGATACCCGATGAGACACATCCCACTGGGTGTTCATCTGGAAGGTCTTTTCTTCAAAGAAGGAGAAAACGACAGAGCACTAAAGATGGAAATAGTGCAAGCTTGGAAACATGTTCATAAGAAAGGACGAGAGTCTCTGGGAAAACCGAACTGTGTCTCGGTGGAGCCTTATCTCCATTGGGTACAAACCAGAGCTCTCAAGCTAAAGATGCCTTATCCTCGTTACGGAATTCTTCCGCCGAGGGAATATGTCATGTACTTCATGACTGAGACTGAAAAGCTTCAGGTTACTCTCAACAAAGTTCAAAAGGAAAGAAGGTCTTGGAAGAACAAGTACCGCACCCTCGACGTAGAGTGTATCCAAATACAGCAACTACTAAAAGAGAAAGATGCTCTGATTGAAATTTTGGAGCAGCATGCTGTAGAGAATCAAGATGACCAAAGGAATTTGCTCACTCCTTTCACTTGGCAAAGGAATGACAACCCGACAACGGCACAAGCGCCCCGGTCAAAGAAAAGGAGGATACCAGAGTCAACACCCGGTTTCTCCTCAGAGAGGACTCAGGACCCATTAGTTTAGGTTTCTGTTTCTGCACTTTGTAATCTACTGTATTTCCATTTCTGTAATCCTTTGGAATTCAATAAAAATGGGTTTCCTCAGTGTTTGATATTTACAATCTAATTGTTGAAGTTTATTTTGATTAAACCAAAAAAAATAACAATTAATATAATCATTGCATTCATCATTCTCACATCGCGTATTCTTCTTCCCTACGAATCTCACATTTGTGTCTCGATTCTAGAGTCAAACTGTCTCATTCGTATAATACTCGGGCCAATCGTCAGAAAAAGATGGATGATCTTGAGGAAGAAAACAAAGAGTTGAAAGAAGAGATCGACTCTCTGAGAGAGGATATGAGAAAGCTTCGTAACGACATGCAAGCCATGGCAGAAGCTCAGCTACAAAGAACTGTGATCTCAGAGATCACCTCAACGCCCATCATAGAAAAGTATGATCCTAGGTATCAGATGCCGAAAGATCGTCCTTGGGGCATGCCTGTTAACTATATCCCGGAAGGATATGTTCCACCGATCACTGAAGATCAGGGAATCGCAACAGAAACCGCTGGGCCTGAAGGTTACAAACTTCGGGAAAGCGAAGATGCCAGGGGTATACTCAAGACTCCTGAAGGTTACAAACTTCGGGAGGCGCCAAGACTTACTGCCGTAGTCACAGTACCACCCCCTGTGGTGCACATTGTCCCGGAAGGACAGATTCCACCAACACCTTCTGGTAAGAAGGAAACTATGTTTGACAGAATGGAGGAATTCAGGAACAGTTCTTGGAAATGCAGAAAGAACTGCAAGCCATTCGCGGTCAGGATCTATTTGGAAAGGACGCCGCAGACCTCTGCTTGGTCCCAAATGTGAAAGTCCCGCACAAGTTCCAAGTGCCCGACTTTGAAAAATACAAGGGTAACTCTTGCCCTCAGAGCCATCTGGTGATGTACACTCGGCGGATGTCAGCTCAGAAGGAGAATCAGGACCTGCTGATTCACTACTTCCAGGATCAGTACATTCAGAGATCTTGGTACTGCCTTCGTCCAACAATACAAATACAATTTGGACATGGCACCCGACAGAGATCAACTCAGATCGATGTCACAAAAGGACAAGGAAACCTTTAAGGAGTATGCTCAAAGGTGGCGGGAAATTGCCGCTCAAATTTGTCCACCTCTTGAGGAAAAAGAGATGACAAAGATCTTCTTAAAGACCTTGAGCTCATTTTACTATGGCCGAATGGTCGCCAGTGCACCCAGTGATTTCACCGAAATGGTCGGCATGGGTGTACGTCTTGAGGAAGCCGTCCGAGAAGGGCGTTTGGTAAAAGACACTGGATCAACGAGCGGTACTAAAAAATACGGTAGTGCTCTCCCTAAGAAAAAAGAGCAAGATATTGGGAATATCTCTCTCGGAAAGCAAAGGCGACGTTACCAGCCAGTAGCAGCTGTTACTCCTGCTATCGGCCCCGCGCCTGTTCCTATGTATCAACCTCAGGTTGCGCAAAGCAAACCTGACCAACAAAGGACACAACAGCCTCTTCAGCAGGCTCGTCCTCCATATAACAACAACCGTACAACACGGCCACCAGGATTTGATCCTATACCCGTAACGTACGCAGAGCTGTTTCCGTTGCTGCTGGCTAAGGGGCACATTCAGACTAAGTCTCCCCTTTCAGTTCCGGAAAATCCACCTTTTTGGTTTAAAGCGGATCAAACATGTCCTTATCATCAAGGAGGTTCAGGGCATAACATTGAGACTTGCCTCAACTTCAAATCCGACGTGCAAAAGCTTGTTAGGAGCGGGCTCTTATCTTTCAAAGATACGAATCCTAATGTTCTTACGAACCCGCTGCCTCAACACGAGAAAGCTGCAGTTAATCTGATTGAGAAAGAGACTAATAATGTCTATCAAATTCACGATGTACTCTTATTGGGGACCAATCTAGTCAAGATGCATTGTAGACAGAGTGGATATGGCCATGTGCCACCTCATAACTATCACCAGTGTGATATCTGCTCTAAAGATAACCAGGGATGTTCTATAGTGGAAGCAGCTCTACAGGAACAAATGGATCTTGGATGGATCCAAGAGCACCGAGTTTGTGGAGTTAACATGGTTTACACGAATTCCAACGTCATTCAAAACCACGACATCCGTGCGATGAATGTCAACTTGGTGGCAATGCACTCAAGGCAAAGCCAGTATCATAATCTGCCGCGGCACGATTAAAGTTCCTGTCTGATTTGCTCGGTAAACAAACAGGGATGCTATTTCATACAAGAGGCCCTCCAGCGTCAGATGGATCTTGGATGGATCCAAGACTACCATGATAGGAACTCCTATCAAATCAACATGGTTCAGATCTTCGACATTCGCATGATGGATACCAACCTGGTAGAGTTACATGCTGAGCAGGTCCGACTTGGATTCTTAATATCACATGACTATCAAAATTGTAAAGCGGGTTGCGAAAACGATCGAGGTTGTACCCTTGTCCAGGAGGCACTTCAGCACTTGTTAAATCACTGGTGGATGCCAATCTATATGGACGAAGATACTCAGCAGATTAGTATCAATAATAGGAATCCTACTCGTCGTCAAAGTCAGGATGTCCGATCAATGGAAGGTAACCTAGTGAGGTTACATTGTATTCAAAGTGGGTGTGGCCAGGTGCCACCACACAACTATGACAGTTGTAGCGTCTGTTCGGAAAGTAACCAAGGGTGTTACCTGGTGAGAGCAGCTCTTCAGGGTCAGGTCGATCATGGAGAAATTCCTCCATATCCAGGTTCAGGACCCATCATTTGGTCGCCGAACTACCTTGCCGAGAAAGCTGAGGATGTTGTCACGATCTCTGGTCATCACAGGACCAGGGATGTTTTTGCCATCATTCCTCTACTTGACGAATCTAGAGTTCCCAACCGGGAACGGATCAAGGTTACTTATGATGGTCAGAAAAATCAGAAGGTTCCCATAGTCATCTATCTACCGGTGCCACTACCGTATGAATCAGCTAAGGCAATCCCTTACAAATATGGTGCAACAATAATCGAGAATGGAAAGGAAATTCCATTACCCTCTGTAGTGAATATTGCAGACATCTGTCGTGTAACACGGAGTGGTAGAATCTTCAACCGAGGGGTTGGAGAATCCAACAAAGAAAAGGAACTTCAGGCGGAAATTCCTGATTCACCAGTCGGTCAATCTGGTAATCCCGACTTTTCAAAAGATAATGATGAGATGCTGAAGCTCATCCAAAGGAGTGAATACAACATTGTTGATCAACTGTTACAAACTCCTTCAAAGATCTCAGTATTATCGTTGTTACTCAGTTCAGAAGCTCACAGGGAGGCTCTACAGAAAGTCTTGGAGCAAGCCTTTGTGGAACAGGATGTAACAATTAGACAGTTCGATAGCATTGTCTCTAACATCACTTCCTGCAACAATTTGGGATTTAGTGATGAGGAATTACCCGAAGGGGGTCGCCGTCATAACATGGCGCTCAATATCACAGTTAACTACCAGGGCAATGCTTTAGCCAACGTACTGGTAGACACAGGGTCAGCCCTGAATGTTATGCCGAAGTCCACTTTGATGCAATTATCATTCAAGGGCCCTTCGATGAGAGTCAGCGAGGTCGTCGTCAAAGCATTCGACGGATCCAGAAAAATAGTTATCGGCGAAGTTGATCTTCCCATAACTATTGGTCCTCACACTTTCCAAATCATTTTCCAGGTCATGGACATCCGGGCAACATACAGTTGTTTATTAGGAAGACCTTGGATACATCAGGCTGGAGCGGTTACTTCAACCCTCCACCAAAAGCTAAAGTTCGTCAAGAACAATCAACTTGTCACGGTTTGTGGGGTACAAGCCTTGCTTGTAAGCAACTTATCATCATCTACTTGTGTGGAACCCGAGGAGGTTATTGGAACTCAGTTCCAAGCACTATCGGTGAGCAAGAACAATCAGTTCAAAGAAGGAACTTCAATTTCTTCATACAAAGATGCTATCACAGCGGTCGAGAGTACCGATACAAAAGGATGGGGACGGCTTGTCATTCCTATTGACAATAAAACAAAGAAGGGTCTTGGTTTTTCTGCGACCTGTACCCAGACAGCCTCCAACGATAAAAGTCTTCATCCCCTTCAAAACTTCTTCCACAGTGGAGGTTTTCTTCACCCAGTGTCTCAGACAGTTCATGCTATCAATGAGGAAGATCCCTCTGACACAGATGAAGAATGGAAGTCCTACCTTAACAAGGACGGCTATATGTCTCAGGAAGAGGTGCCTATGCCTTTTTGCTTTCCTATAGAAAGTCCGAGATTTATACCAAGATCCGATGTCGAAATGATCTACGGAGATTGTGATCCGGAAGGATGCCGTGCTCTGCCAAATTCATTAGAGGAAGACACTCGGATGAAAGAAAACTTTGATCACAACTACTATGGCCCAATGGATGGTCTGCCAATGTGGCAACCTTATCCAGGAAACTTGGGGCAAGAAAGTCAGCCGAGTAATGAAACTCAGCTGAGCGTCATTGAACAGAATACATGTGTCCCCACCATGTCATGGGATCAACACTCAGGTCATTCGGAAACTACTCAACATGAAGATGAATTCGCAACGTTTGCAGGACTAGAATTCATCAACTGTGCTTTTCCTGAGGTCAACGTCATCAAGAGGGATGACTTCTCCAGTTCCAAAGAAGTTTGGGACACTTTGGGACAACCAAGTGGAAAATACGACTTTATGGTCAAGTACACTGCTCCCGAAAGCTCTCGTATCAGGCTCGAAGATATTCAGTCAACTGGATGGGGAGATACAGTTGAGAGCACAAATGCTATGCAAAATGCAACAGAGGAATCCTCCTATGACAATTCTGCTTGGGAGACAGATTCCAACGATCCTACTCCACCAGAAATCAGCGTCATTTCTGAAGACAAATCAAGGAAGGTGCCAGACTTTGTGATTCACCGAGGAGTTCGCCGCCAATGGGTTGCTGTCGAGGTTCCGAAGGTCGTTCATCAGTCAAAGTAATTGCCATCTTTAACCTTTCACCCTGCCCAGGTGAAACGGATGTTTTGATAGGGCTCGCTTTCTGTAAATTTCCCTCTTCGCTTTGCCCAGAGCGACAGAGTTTTGTTTTATAGGACTGTAGTTTCAAGATTCGACTTGTTCATTAATAAAATAACGTCGTTCTGTAATTTCCGCATTCATTGCTGTTTTCTCTTTTTGCTTTTTCAGAAAATGGTAATCCTAAAAAACATTCAATAAAAAAAAACAAGCAGTAAAACAAATACACTGCACACACTTGCATTTTTCTCTATCTCTTCTAAACACGAATCATCACGTCATGCAGATTGCTTGTTTTATACCCCGTTGAAACATACGATCCGATGCCTTCTTCCAACTTTGAGTTCCCGATATTCGAGGCTGAAGAAGAAGTTGACAACGAAATTCCAGAAGAGATCTCCGGACTACTCAGACAAGAGGAAAGGTCTATTGAACCTCACAAAGAGCCGTTGGAAACGGTAAACTTGGGTTGAGAAAAAGAGAGAAAAGAAATCAGGATCGGAGCACTGCTCAGTCCAACTATCAAAGAAAGTTTGATAAAGCTTCTCAAAGAATTCCCCGATGTATTCGCTTGGTCCTATCAGGATATGCCAGGGTTGGATACCAGCATCATGGAACATCACTTACCGCTAAGATCGGAATGTCCGCCAGTAAAGCAAAGGTTGAGACGGACTCACCCGGACATGGCCATCAAAATCAAATAGGAGGTACAGAAACAGATCGACGCGGGTTTCCTCGCTACATCTGAATATCCTCAATGGTTAGCCAACATCGTACTCGTTCTGAAAAAGGATGGAAAGGTCAGAATGTGTGTCGACTACAGAGATCTAAACAAGGCAAGTCCAAAGGACGACTTTCCTTTACCACACATTGACATGCTGGTTGACAGCACAACAAAGTTCAAAGTATTCTCCTTCATGGATGGATTCTCGGGCTATAACCAGATCAAAATGGCGCGAAAGACATGGAGAAAACTTCATTCATTACCCCATGGGGTACCTTTTGTTACAAGGTAATGCCGTTCGGTTTGAAGAATGTCGGGGCAACCTATCAAAGGGCCATGACTACTCTGTTTCATGACATGATACACAAAGAAATCGAGGTATATGTCGATGATTTGATTGCAAAATCAAGAACAGAGGATGAGCACGTTGAACATCTGTCAAAATTGTTCGGACGTTTAAGAAAATTCAAGTTCCGCTTGAATCCCAACAAGTGCACCTTCGGTGTCCGTTCGGGGAAACTACTAGGGTTCATCGTCAGCCAGAAAGGAATTGAAGTTGATCCTGACAAGGTCAAGGCCATTCAAGAAATGCCTTCTCCGAAAACTAAAAAATAAGTCAGAGGATTCCTGGGACGTTTGAACTACATCTCCAGATTCATATTCCTTATGACCGCGACATGTGCGCCGATTTTCAAATTACTCAAAAAGAACCAGGATTGCGTTTGGTCAGAAGATTTCCAAACTGCCTTCGATAGTATCAAGGAATACCTGTTGAATCCGCCGATTCTATCACCTCCAGTGGAAGGAAGACCACTGATCATTTACCTCACAGTCCTAGAGGACTCAATGGGATGTGTACTTGGCCAACAAGACGAAACTAAAAGGAAAGAGTCTGCCATTTACTATCTAAGCAAGAAATTCACCGACTGCAAGACTCGGTACACAATGCTTGAGAAAACTTGTTGTGTTTTGGCTTGGGCAGCCAAACGTCTTCGCTAGTACATGATTCGTCATACTACTTGGTTGGTCTCTGAAATGGATCCAATCAAGTACGTTTTTGAAAAACCTGCTCTCACGGGAAGGATTGCCCGTTGGCAGATGTTGTTATCAGAATATAACATAGAGTACCATGCTCAGAAAGCCGTTAAAGGAAGTATTTTAGCCGATCATTTGGCTCATCAACCGATTGATGATCAAGAATCAATCGGGTTTGACTTCCCAGACGAAGATGTCATGTATCTAAAGATGAAAGATTGCGATGAACCGCTACCCAGTGAAGGGCCAGAACCAGGTTCCCAGTGGGGACTTATCTTTGACGGAGCAGTCAATCATTATGGAAACGGAATTGGGGCAATCATTGTTACCCCTCAGGGTACCCACATTCCTTTCACTGCTAGACTTACGTTCAAATGTACGAACAACGAGGCCGAATACGAAGCATGTATCATGGGTCTCGAAGAAGCGATTGATTTAAGGATCAAAAACTTGGACGTATATGGCGATTCAGCCCTGGTTATTAACCAGATAAAAGGAGATTGGAACACATACCAATCAGGATTGATTCCTTACAAAGACTATGCAAGAAGGTTGTTACCCTTCTTCAACAGAGTCGATTTTCATCACATCCCTCGTGATGAGAATCACATGGCTGATGCATTAGCCACTCTCTCTTCCATGATTAGTGTAGGTCGATGGAATGATATACCTAAGATCGACATCATGCGCCTTGAACGGCCCGCTTACATCTTCGCGATTGAAGCAGTCATAGACGACAGACCTTGGTATCACGATATCAAATGCTTCCTTCAGAAACAAGAGTACCCATCTGGGGCACTCAGAAAAGACAGGAAAACCCTCAGAAGATTGGCTGGGAACTTCTTCCTGAGCAGTGACACTCTTTATAAGAGAAATTTTGACATGGTCTTGCTCCGATGCGTCGACAGACCAGAAGCAGACATGCTCATGAAAGAAATTCATGAAGGATCCTTTGGCACTCATGCCAACGGACACACAATGGCGAGGAAAATTCTCAGAGCAGGGTACTATTGGTTGACAATGGAATCCGACTGCTACAAATACATGAGGAGGTGTCACAAGTGTCAGATATACTCCGACAAAATTCATGTACCGCCATCACATCTCAAAGTTCTTTCTTCCCCATGGCCATTTTCCATATGGGGAATCGACATGATTGGTATGATTGAGCCCAAGGCTTCAAACGAACATCGGTTTATCCTAGGAGCCATTGATTATTTCACCAAGTGGGTCGAAGCAGCGTCATTCGCCAGTGTAACCCGACAAGTGGTGGTCCGATTTATCAAAAACAATATCATATGACGTTATGGTGTTCCAAGCGAGATCATTACTGATAATGGATCTAACTTGAACATTAAGATGGTGAAAGAGTTGTGTGTAGAGTTCAAGATCGAACACCATAACTCATCTCCCTACCGACCCAAGATGAACAGGGCGGTAGAAGCGGCTAACAAGAACATCAAGAAGATCGTTCAAAAGATGGTTGCAACCTATAAAGATTGGCACGAGATGCTACCCTTTGCTCTTCATGGTTATCGCACATCTGTCCGCACTTCAACAGGGGCAACCCCTTTCTCACTAGTATATGGCATGGAGGCAGTGCTCCCCATAGAAGTAGAGATCCCATCAATCCGGTTATTGATGGAAGCTAAGCTCACCGAAGCTGAATGGTGTCAAAGTCGACACGACGACCTAAACCTGATCGAAGAGAAGCGAATCACGGCACTATGCCACGGTCAGTTGTATCAACAGAGAATGAAGAGGGCGTTCAACAAAAAGGTCCGACCTCGTGTCTTCAGGAAAGGAGACCTCGTGCTCAAGAAGATACAATCATTTCTCACTGACTCTCGGGGCAAATGGACCCCAAATTATGATGGCCCCTATGTGGTCACGAAAGCTTTCTCAGGCGGCGCCTTGAGACTTGCAACCATGGACGGAGAGGAATTTGCCTACCCCACGAATGTTGATGTAGTCAAGAAATACTTCGCCTAAAACAAAAAAAAAACGTCTCGGTGGATTGAAAACCCGAAAGGGCGGTCCAGGCAAAAGTTAGAGACATGAAAAAAAATCATCCCGATGGATTGGAAATCTCATGGTACAATCCAGGCAAAAATTATGGATAATGGCAAGTAACTATGTTCAATAGAGGCAAGTCCCTCAGCAGCAGTTACAGCATCATCTATCGGAGGAAATCTCCAGTCAAAGGTCATCTTCGACGGAAGCTCAGGATGTCCCGAACTCAAAGTTGGTAAAAGGATAGTGGTCGTTATGTTTCAACGTAGCCCTTTTCCCTGTAAATTACTATTTTCTAACTTTGTATATACTCTTTGGAATCACGCGTTTGGCTGATCTCCATCTTATCAATAAAATTTGAGCCCTTGTGCTTTTGTTTGTAATTCTTTACTTGTTTTAGCTTTACAGAACGACGTTGTTTAAACTTAATCAGCGATTCTTGAAATAAAACAAAAAATAAATTTACTTGTTAAACTTTTTCTGCTTTTAAATTAAAGATGGCATTTCTTTTGACTGTTGAACATCAGAAGAACATCGATCGCTTCTCTCGAAGTAAGCGAACTTCAAAGTGCAGAATCAAAGTACTCCTTCTAAGCCAGTATGCCTGAATGAAGGGATCAACAATGTCAGAGACCATGTTCCATCTGACATCTTCGGCCGAGTTCTCATCTCCTAAGCCCGATCAACATAGCTCCCAACGGGACTATCTCTCCTAAGCAAGGTGGAATTGCTATTTTGAATCAACGGTACTTCTTCGCCCCGCGATGGCCGAGTATCCAATTGTGTTCATCCATTAGTCTGTATGTCGCGTCAGTTTTGTCAGCATATACATACATACATCATGCATTTTTTATTTGCATTTACATTTCATATTGCATCGTTATTACTCTAGTCGGTCTTGTCCCCTAGTGATAAACAGTTTTCTCAATCGAGTTTGTCAGTTCTTTCCTCGTCAGGAAGTGTTGCGTCTGCACAATCTTGCCACCAGTGTATCTTTAGATCAGTGTCGGCACTTGGCCACTTTGATAACTTGAACCTCTGAAAGATCAGAGAACCTTCAACAGATGTCACTCTTCGCCATTGAAGATGATATCCTCGCTTTCTCGGATTAAGGAAAATCCCCAGAGAAAGCCTCTTAAACAGAGATTCGGCAGTACATCAGTATTTTTCCGAAAATTCGTTGATGAAAAGGTCATCGGCACCTCAAAATTGGATCCCATCATATGGCGTTTCTTCGGAAAGATCCCGAGAAAAGTATGATGTAAGCCCCCAAACGAAAACAGTCTCTCAAGAGACTCGTTTTCCCCAGTAGAATCGACAAATGGCGTCTCCAAAACAGAGAAGTTTGTGTACCTCTACAATTCAGACGAATGGGTTCCCCAGCAAGTCTGACATCAAATCTTTTCCCACTCAAATGGCATCTCCCCAGGAAAATTCGGCGAGAAGTTTGAAGGAAAGCCGCTACGCATAGCGTCCCTTGTCAATAAAGTTTATTGACAAAAGAAACTTAGACCAGTTCCTTGGTAGAAAACCAGGATCGAGGGGAAGTTTATATCAGAAACTAAGACCAGTTCCTTGGTAGGAAACCAGGATCGAGGGGAGGTTTATTTCAACTGAGACCAGTTCCTTGGTGGGAAACCGGGATCGAGGGGAAGTTTAGATCAGAAACTAAGACCAGTTCCTTGGTAGGAAACCAGGATCGAGGGGAGGTTTATTTCAACTGAGGCCAGTTCCTTGGTGGGAAACCAGGATCGAGGGGAAGTTTAGATCAGAAACTAAGACCAGTTCCTGGGTAGGAAACCAGGATCGAGGGGAAGTTTATTTCAAAAGAGACTGAAACCAGTTCCTTGGTAGGAGACCAGGATCGAGGGGAAGTTTACCTGTTCTAAGCATCATTGCTTAGCTAAATAAGATGAATACGTAAGCTACCATTCATAACCACCATCAAAATTTCGGATATTCCGATATTTAATCCTCTTGCACCCCGAATGTTCGAATACCTTCGTCATTCACACCTTCGGGTCCAAGAAGATTAAATAGGGGCATTTGTAATACCCCAAATTTTGACCACTTAGATTTCCCATTATTGTGAAAATCATAATCACAATATGGATGAACCATAATGCTCATCAGTCTCCCCAAAGATGGGTGAGCATCCACTACAATCAAAATTAGGGTTTCAAGCCCTCTCTGAGTGCTTAGACAAAGGATCAATCAAGAAATGACATGATCTTCAACTTGTCTAATCTCTTAAACATCCACAATGGATCAAAAAGGACTCCCACTTCAAGGATTAAGCACAAGGCTGCTCCCTTCTAGGTGGATCAAGTCTCAAGATCGACAGTGTCACCAAATTAGGGTTTTGGTCGACCAGGGCCTCCAGATGGAAATTTTCATCTGGGCATAAGGCAATGATCCAAAACATAACCTAATATACTTCATGGAACCTCATGAACCCATGCATCAAGTCAATTTTGCCTCAGGGGATGCATTCATCAAAAATCAGGAATTAGGGTTTCTTGACCTAATTCACCCCTAAGTTGACTTTTGGGACAAACCATGAGCCAAGACCTCAAGAGATGATTTGAGGGTCTCTAATATACCATATTGATCCATTTGGAACAATGGATTGATCCAAGAAGCTTGAGCAACAAGTATCAATTTCATCTGCACCACAATTAGGGTTTTAAGGGAAAAGTCAACTATAACTTTGACTTTTGGCCTAGACATGCTCCCAAACCCTAATACATGATTGACTATACCCTATGACACCCATGGAACATGTCCATCAAGTTTGATTTAGGTCAAGGACATGATTTCCTGAAGAATTGCACAGTTTGGAATTCATCTGATAAAAAGTCAACTGTGCCCAAAAGTCAACTTTGACTTTTTGAGATTTTTCACCAAAATGGATTTTTAACCCTAAAATGATGTTAATGTATGATTTGAATCATCATTCATCAAGAAAAATCAAGAAAAGTGAGATAACTTGTAAAAGGGGTAACCATAAAACTTAGAAATTTTTCTAAGTTAAAAATAAAGTGGCAAAGGTACCAACTTTGGAGGACCATAACTCCTAAACCACAAGGCCATTTTTTCTCATCCAAAGATGGATTTGTAGCCCTCATTATCACCTACAAAAACTTCAACTACAAGTCATTCCAATTCATTAAGGATTTTGAGTTATGGAGTGATCAAAGTGGCTAAAAAGTGAAAATGTCACTTTTTCCAACACTTAGTGAAATTTTCACTAAGTCAAATTCTGCCTCACTTTTTGCCAAATGTAGGGGGATTTTTCACTTGGAATCAAAAGAGATCAAAACCAAACTTGTTCAAACAGTTGTTGTATCATGTAAGAGCTTTCCAAAATGGCCAAGAACATTGCCAAATTCAACCTACACCATGAGATACAACATTGCCAAGTTGCCTTGCTGAAATCTGTCAAGGCAAGGCAGAATTTGTAACTTTGGTCGATTTGCCAAAATCAGCCAAATTCAATTGCTCCAATCCACTTGGACACCTCATAGGATTGAATCTAAAGGGGACAATCACTCAGCCAAGCCTCCAAGGTCCAAGGAACAAGGAATAGCATGTTGAACCTAGAGTTGCCAAAATAGGGACAAGACTTCAAATTTGGAATGAGGCATTCAATGGAACCATCAAGGTGGCATGGACTGAGCCATTCTCATCTGAAATCAGTCAAGACTTATCCAAGACCAAGGGGACCAAAGCTCTGTGCCCTAACCTCTAGTCAATGGCTAGAGGAGACTTGGATTTTCATTTGCCAACATTGGCCAAACCTACTTACCAGCTGCCATGCACTATTCCTTGCAAAACAAACTTGCTCTACTATAAATAGAGCTCAATTGTGGTCAGTTTAATTACACCAAAGCCATCTAACAGATGCTTTCCTCAAAATCTCTTCTTTCACTCCAATTTTGCCTTCTAAGGCAAGTCACTATCGGGTTTTGAGTTTGAGAGCAATTCCAATCAAACCAATCACTCACACACCTCACATACATCACATATGAGTTGATCAAACACTCACATAACATCTGGAACATCAAAATCTCAAAATCACTTGCCATCCACACAAGTTTGAAGTGAAGTTGCAGCTGAGATGCCATAAACTGATCCAGTCCATTTCAATTCAATCCAAGTGTTCAAACACACTCCATATGGTGTAGGGAAGCTGTCCAGATCATCACAACTTGTCTGTAACACCTCCAACTCAAAATCACATCTGCTCTTGCTGTCACGACTTGGAGGTAAGCACATACTTGGTCATCTCTCAATCTATGCATATTTCCTCGCACAATAATTTGGCCATATGTTCATAATCATGCATGGAATGTTTTCCCTCAATTAATTGCATTGTTTGAATCGTGTATCAAAAATCCTAGCCTTCATGTAAAAATTAGGGTTCTTGAGGTCTCTTCGTGATTTTTTGTTGTATGTTTAATTTAAATGAAATTAAAGTACATAGACATGATCGTGAGGTTGAGGCGAGCATAATGATATGTGGATTGCATGATATGATTAAGTATTCATGGAGATTGGATAGAAAATGCAAATCTGAGAATTCAAGAACACGCACGTGTTCTTCAGCCTGTTCTTGGCGCCATTTTTAGAAATTGAATATTTGAATTTTGTGATTTTGTTTAATTGATTCAAAAATTAATTTCTCTCTGAGTTTTAATGATTTTGAGTTGATTCCTTTTTTAATAATTCACAAAAATGTTAAAATATTTTATTTTATCAAAAAATCCCAAAAATATTATTTATTTCATGTAATTGATAGTTTTGCAAAGAATTAATATTTTAATTGTTTTTGGCATTTTAAATATTTTTTCTACATTGATTTTGCAACTTTTAATGCTTTCTAATTATTTTGTAGGTCAATACTTAATTTTTGAAACATTAATCCAAGGTCACAATTTGTTTTCCATGTGTTAAACAATTTTTGACCATTTTAATTGAATTTTTATTCAATTAAATACATTTTGAAAACAAATTAGGGTTTTGGATTAATTCAACCCTCATAAATCATTTTCAAAACACTTTGGGCCTCTTGAGAGAGTGTAAGACCCATCCCCCCTTGTACAAAAACTTTTAGGCCTCACTTATTGTATAAGTCCCTCTGTACAAGTAAACGGCGCGATCGTCGCCCGTTTAAAAATAAAAACCATCTGGGCCTCTCCTTGAGCTATAAGACCCATTCAAAACACTTTGGGCCTCTATTAGAGTGTTAGACCCAATCCCCCTTTTAACCAAAACATTTTGGGCCTCACTTATTGTATAAGTCCCTCTGCGTTAAAAGAAAACCTCGGCGCGATCGTCATTTTTAAACAAAAAATCATTTGGGCCTACCCTCGTGTTATAAGCCCCTCTCTTTTCTTTAAACCTTTTTTGGGCCTCTTGAGAGAGTGTAAGACCCATCCCTTTGTACAGAAAACCTTTTTGGGCCTCAGTCACTTGTATAAGTCCCTCTGTACAAATTCAAACAGTGCGCTCACTGATAAAACCTTGGGCCTCTCCTTGAGCTGTAAGCCCCAAATCTTTCTTTTTCAAAGCACTTTCTCCTTTGATTTTGAATATACTGTTGTTTTCAATCTTTCTTTGTTGAACAACTAACCAAACAACTTGGAAGCACTACAACCGAGTAACTGGTTATCGCTTTCATTTACTGCTTTCATATTATAAACTGTATTGTGGGGCTGCTCACTGTAAGTCTCCTTTCATAAACTCATATCTACTGTGTAATAATAGTATAGATATTTCGAGTTTCCCCGACAACTACGTCTAGAACTAGGTGACGCCGTTTCATTTATTCGTAGAAATAGATGCCTAGATCCCTAATAGGAGCACCAGATACAGTCTTCTCTTCGGCTGTCCTCCTTAGGAATCGTCAAGAAGCTCTATTCCCCAAGATGAATGTATTCTCCGTGAATGGCATCTTTGAGTTTCTTCCAAATTCTTGAACTTTCCTGACTTGATCTATTCCTTGTGGATAGCTTGCCTTGAATGTCTCGGGGTTTGAGTACCCACTACGGTCATAATCTTGGACCTTAACTAAGGAACCCTCTTTAAAAGCTAAAAGTCGCTGGATAGTAAACCTCGCACGTTTGCCAGTGGTTTTTATCTTTAAAAGAGTTATCTCTCCTAATTGAAAGGAGATGGTAAGACCCACAGGCTTCTTAAAAGCATCGGCTTCCTCTTGGGCATTATTCAAGGACACTACGGCTTCTTAGAAGTATTCACCGCCTCCTATTAGGCTTCGTATAATGATCTCTTCCTCCGGGAATGATAGCCTCCTCTTGGGCTTCGTACAAGGACCCGTCGGCTTCTTAAAATTTTCAGCCTCCTCTTGGGCTTCGTACAAATTGTCCCGATGACCTCCTAGAGGTATAGGAACAGAACCTAGTCATCCTCATAGAACAGTCCTTTCATAGAGTCTACTACTGTTTCTCATAGCATAGTACAAAAGAAAAAAACTCTAGACTTGGACAGTCTAACTTCCTTGAGTCTCAAAGACATTCTCAAGTGACCCCTTCGTTAAATAGGAAGGAAACCCGCAGACTAGGACAGTCTCAATACCCTTTGGATTTCCCGTTTCCTCAAAGAGAAGGAAATATCCCTGATCCTCAAATCAAATCCATGAGTACAGTGTTGCTCATATAAGAACTGATTTTTTCTTTCAAAATCAGTATACTGGACTTGTCACTTGACTGAAACAATAACTTTAGCCTCCTCTTGGGCTTTCTACAAACGATTCTCCCCAACGGAGTCAAACAACTTTTAGCCTCTCTCTCGGGCTTTGTACGAGACACATAAGAAACTCCCTCGTCGAGTCAATTACCCCTTTCGCCTCCATCTCGGGCTTTATACGAGATACAAAAAGGTTCTTATTGAGCCAGTCAAACAACAGCCTCCATCTCGGGCTTCGTACGAGATACAAAAACACTCTCTTGTTGAGTACCAAAAGACTCTCTTGTTGAGTCAAACTTTTAGCCTCCATCTCGGGCTTTATACGAGATACCAAAAGACTCCATCATCGGGTCAAAATCTTTTAGCCTCTCTCTCGGGCTTTGTACGAGACACAAAATAGCCTCCTCTTAGGCTTTGTATAATGATTTTCCTAGCGGAAATTAGCCTCCTCTTAGGCTTTGTATAAGAAAACCACTGGTTGATCCAATCAATCTTTTAGCATCAAAGCTGTGCCTCGTTCACAGTACACAAACATCAACAACTCCTTTCCTTTCATCTAATCGCTGTAAGCGGCAAGCCTCTGGATCATCTATATCCATGCCACTGTCCCTCTTTTAGCATGAGAAATTCCTACGGAAAGATGGCATTGCTCTACACTGAGTTAAAGTCTTCTCCTTCAGGTTAAAACCCTTTCTTCGGAAATTATGGCATTGCTTGGATCCGCGTATCCCAGTTAAAGTAATTCTCCTTCTCCCCTCTTTAGAGATGATAAATTCTCTCTAAAGCCGAGGTCTTTCAGCTTCACGTCTTGGGCTTTGAACAAGACACAAATAGACCTTTTAGCTTCACATCTTAGGCTTTAAACAAGATACCAACAACCTTTTCGCTTCACGTCTTGGGCTTTGAACAAGACACCAAAAAACCATTTCCTCCCATAGAATAGGAGGAACTACGAACGCTCTGATTTCCTTGTTTCGGTAAACGGGAATACGTAGGCATAAGATCGAAAGAAAAGATCTTAGCGAGCGCAATCAACAAAAAACCCAAATCCCATATCTCCATCAATTAAAAGCAGTATTTCAAAAGCACCAGTCCTAACATCCTAATCCTTGTTCCCCGTCAGAAACCCTTTGCCTAGATTGAAAGAAAGAAACCTATATTGGCGAAATACGAATAACCAGTACAAAGGCCCCCCCACATTGATAGCATCCGTAACCTAACAGACCGCTGTTTAAACTCAGTATGCAAGCAGGGTTAATTGGAGACATCTATTTCCCTTCCTTATTCAGCTCACAATAGGATAAAAAATGAATCGACCTGTAGTTTAAGCTCAAACCGCAGAGAGCGACCAGCGCTTAAGAACCGCGTCCAAAATCGCTCGCTACAGCCATATACTAGAGGGAAAGGGGTTGTCCCTGTTGAAGTGCAGACAGATGTGCGATAACCATGGAGAGCAAATGGTAGCATCTCGTGCCAATCTTTGTAGGTTACAACCATCTTCTAAACGATCTTCTTGATATTCTTATTATCCGCTTCTACCGCTCCATTCATCTTTGGCCGGTAGGGAGATGAGTTATGGTGTTTGATCTTGAACTCAACACACAACTCTTTCATCATCTTGTTGTTCAAGTTGGATCCATTATCAATAATGATCTGGCTTGGAACACCATAACGGCAGATGAGATTGTTCTTGATAAATCAGACCACCACTTGTCGGGTTACATTGGCGTATGACGCTGCTTGGACCCACTTGGTGAAGTAGTCAATGGCTACCAAAATGAACTGATGTCCATTTAAGGCTTTGGGTTCAATCAGGCCAATCATGTCGATTCCCCATATAGAAAAAGGCCATGGAGAAGAAAGAACTTTGAGATGCGTTGGCGGTACATGGATTTTGTATGCGTATATATGACACTTGTGACACCTCCTTATGTACTTGTAGTAATCGGCTTCCATTGTCAGCCAATAATATCCTGCTCTCAGAATTTTTCTCGCTATTGTGTGTCCGTTGGCATGAGTTCCAAAGGATCCTTCGTGAATCTCTTTCATTAATAGGTTTCCTTCTTGTCTGTCTATGCATCTGAGCAAAACCATGTTGAAGTTTCTCTTATAGAGTGTATCACCGCTCAGGAAGAAGTTACCAGCTAGCCTTCTGAGAGTCTTCCTGTCTTTTCTTGATGCCCCAGTCGGGTACTCTTGTATTTGAAGGAAGCACTTGATATCATGATACCATGGTTTGTCGTCTATGAATGCTTTGATCATGAAGATGTAAGCGGGCCTTTCAAGGCGCATTATGTCAATCTTAGGTACATCATTCCAATAATTTACAACAATCATGGAAGAGAGAGTGGCTAGTGCATCAGCCATGTGATTTTCTTAACAGGGGATGTGATGAAATTCGATTCTGTTGAAGAATGGCAACAACCTTCTCGCGTAATCTTTGTAAGGAATCTACCCTAATTGTGTCATACCCCAAATTTTGACCACTAAGATTTCCCATCATTGTGCAAATCATCATCACAATATGGATGTACCTTATGCTTCATCAGTCTCCCCAAAGCTGGGTGAGCATTCACTATAATCAAGAATAAGGGTTTTGAGCCCTCTCAGGGCACTTAGACAGAGGATCAATCAAGGAATGACATGATCTTCAACTTGTCTAACCTCTCAAGCATCCACAAAGGATCAAAAGGACTCCCACTCCAAGGATTAAGCACAAGGATGCTCCCTTCTAGGTGGATCAGGTCTCAAGATCGACAGTGTCACCAAATTAGGGTTTTGGTCGACCAGGGCCTCCAGATGGAAATTTTTCATCTGGGCATGAGCCAATGATCCAAAACATAACCTAATGTACTCCATGGAACCTCATGGACCCATTCATCAAGTCAATTTTGCCTCAGGGGTTGCACTCTTCAAAAATAAGGAATTAGGGTTTCTTGACCTAATTCACCCCTAAGTTGACTTTTGGGACAAATCATGAACCAAGACCTCAAGAGAGGGTTTGAGGGTCTCTAATGAACTATATTGATCCATTTGGAACAATGGATTAATCCAAGAAGCTTGAGCAACAAGTCTCAATTTCATCTGCACAACAATTAGGGTTTTAAGGAAAAAGTCAACTGTAACTTTGACTTTTGACCAGGACATGCTCCCAAGCCCTAAGACATGATTCAATATGCCCTATAACACCCATGTAACATGTCCATCAAGTTTGATTTAGGTCAAGGACATGATTTCCTGAAGAATTGCACAGTTTGGAATTCATCTGATAAAAAGTCAACTGTGCACAAAAGTCAACTTTGACTTGTTGAGATTTTTCACCAAAATGGATTTTTAACCCTAAAATGATGTTAATGTGTGATTTGAATCATCATTCATCAAGAAAAATCAAGAAAAGTTGGATAACTTGTAAAAGGGGTAACCATAAAAACTTAGAAAATTTTCTAAGTTAAAAATAAAGTGACAAGGGTACCAACTTTGAAGGATCATAACTCCTAAACCACAAAGCCATTTTTTTTCATCCAAAGATGGATTTGTAGCCCTCATTACCCTCTACAAAAACTTCAACTAGACCTAAGTCCAATTCATTAAGGATTTGGAGTTAGGGAGTGATCAAAATGGCTGAAAAGTGAAAATGTCACTTTTTCCAACACTTAGTGAAATTTTCACTAAGTCCAAATCTACCTTCACTTTTTGCCAAATGTAGGGGGATTTTTCACTTGGATTCAAAAGAGATCAAAACCAAACATGTTCAAACAGTTGTTGTATCATGTAAGGGCTTTCTAAAATGGTCAAGAACATTACCAAATTCAACTTACACCATGAGATATGACATTGGCAAGTGGCCTTGCTGAAATCTGTCAAAGGCAAGGCAGAATTTGCAATTTTGCTCGATTTGCCAAAATCAACCAAATTCAAATGCTCCTATCCACTTGGACACATATGAGGATTGAATCTAAAGGGGACAATCACTGAGCCAAGCCTCCAAAGTCCAATGATCAAGAAATAACATGTTGAACCTAGAATGGCCAAAATAGAGACAAGACTCCAAATTTGGATTAAAGCATTCAATGGGAGCATCAAGGTGGCATGGACTGAGCCATTCTCATCTGAAATCAGTCAAGACTTATCCAACACCAAGGGAACCAAAGCTCTGTGCCCTAACCTCTAGTCAATGGCTAGAGGAGACTTGGATTTTCATTTACCAACATTGGCCAAACCTACTTACCAGTTGCCATTCACTATTCCTTGCAAAACAAACTTGCTCTACTATAAATAGAGCTCAATTGTGATCAGTTTGAGTACACCAAAGCCATCTAACAGATGCTTTCCTCAAAATCTCTTTGTCTTGGCAAAAATGCCTTTCTTAGCAAGGTAGCTACCGGGTTTTGAGTTTGAGAGCTTTTCCAATCAAACCAATCACTCACACACCTCACATACATCATATAGAAGTGATCCAAACACTCACATAACATCTGGAACACAGATTTCACAAAATCACCAGCTGGTTGCTCAAACTTTCAATCAAGTTGCAGCTGAGGTACCACAAATCATTCCAGCCATTTTCAATCAAGTCCAGGCATTCAAACACACTCCATAGGGTGTAAGGAAGCTGTTCAGATCATCACCATTCATCTGTAACACCTCCAAATCAAAAATCACATTGCACTTACTGTCACGGCCTAGAGGTAAGCATACACTTGGTCATCTCTCAATTTATGCATATTTCCTCGCACAATAATTTGGCCATATGTTTATAATCATGCATGGAATGTTTTCCCTCAATTAATTGCATTGTTTGAATCGTGTATCAAAAATCCTAGCCTTCATGCAGAAATTAGGGTTCTTGAGGTTTCTTCGTGATTTCATGTTTTATGTTTAATTTAAATGAAATTAAGTGTTATAAACATGATCGTGAGGTTGAGACGAGCATAATGATATGTGGATTACATGATATGATTAAGTATTCAGTGAGATTGGATGGAAAACGCAAATCAGCCAAACCCAGAACACGCGCGTGTTCTTCAGCTTGTTCTTGGCGCCTTTTTTCCAAATTCAAATATCTGAATTTTGTGATTTTGTTTAATTGATTCAAAAATTAATTTCTCTCTGAGTTTTAATGATTTTGAGTTGATTCTTTTTTTAATAATTCACAAAAATGTTAAAATATTTTATTTTCCCAAAAAATCCCAAAAATATTATATATTTCATATAATTGATATTTTTGCAAATAATTAATATTTTAATTGTTCTTGACATTTTAAATATTTTTTCCACATTGATTTTGCAACTTTTAATGCTTTCTAATTATTTTGTAGGTCAATACTTAATTTTTGAAGCATTAATCCAAGATCACAATTTTTTTTCCATATGTTAAACAATTTTGATCATTTTAATTGAATTTTTATTCAATTAAATACATTTTTGAAAACAAATTAGGGTTTTTGGATTAATTCAACCCTCATAAATCATTTTCAAAACACTTTGGGCCTCTAATAGAGTGTAAGACCCAATCCTTTTTTGACCAAAACATTTTGGGCCTCAGTATTGTATAAGTCCCGATACCGTCAAAAACAAACGGCGCGATCGTCGCCTTTTGAAAAATAACCTTTTGGGCCTCTCCTTGAGCTATAAGACCCATTCAAAACACTTTAGGTCTCTAATAGAGTGTAAGACCCAATCCCCTTTTAACCAAAACATTTTGGGCCTCACTTATTGTATAAGTCCCTTCGCGTTAAAAGAAAATCTCGGCGCGATCGCCATTTTCAAACGAAAAAATCATCTGGGCCTACCCTCGAGTAGTAAGACCCTTTTCATTTCTAAAAACTCTTTGGGCCTCTTGAGAGAGTGTAAGACCCATCCCTTTGTACAGAAACCATTTTGGGCCTCATTCACTTGTATAAGTCCCTCTGTACAAATTCAAACAGTGCGCTCACTGATAAAACCCTGGGCCTCTCCTTGAGCTGTAAGCCCCAAATCTTTCTTTTTTCAAAGCACTTTCTCCTTTGATTTTGAATATACTGTTGTTTTCAATCTTTCTTTGTTGAACAACTAACCAAACAGCATGGAAGCTATACAACCGAGTAAGTGGTTATTGCTTTCATTTACCGCTTTAATATACATATAACTGTATTGTGGGGCTATTTCACTGTAAGTCTTCTTTTGTAAACTCATATCAACTGTGTAATAATAGTATAGATATTTCGAGTTTCCCTGGCAACTACGTCTAGTACTAGGTGACTCCGTTTCGTTTATTCATAGAAATAGACAACTAGATCCCCAATAGGATCACCAGATACAGTCTTCTCTTCGGCTGTCCTCATTAGGAATTGTCAAGAAACTCTATTCCCAGAGATGAATGTATTCTCCGTGAATGGCATCTTTTAGTTTCTTCCAAATTCTCAAACTTTCCTGACTTGATCTATTCCTCGTGAATAGCTTGCCTTGAATTTCTCGGGGTTTGGGGACCCATCGGCTTCTTAAAAGCATCGGCCTCCTCTTGGGCATCGTACAAGGACCCACAGGCTTCCTAAAAGCAACCCCGCTTCCTCTTGGGCTTAGTACAAGGACCATACGGCTTCTTAGAAGTATTCACAGCCTCCTCTTAGGCTTCGTATAATTATCTCTTCCTCCGGGAATGATAGCCTTCTCTTGGGCTTCGTACAAGGACCTCTTGGCTTCTTAAAAGTTTCCAGCCTCCTCTTGGGCTTCGTACAAATTATCCCGACGACCTCCTAGAGGTATAGGAACAGAACTTAGTCATCTGCATAGAACAGTCTTTTCAAAGAGTCTACTACTATTTCTCAAAGCATGGTACAAAAGATAAAACTCCAAGACTTGGACAGTCTAATCTCCTTGAGTCTCAAAGACATTCTCAAGTGACCCCTTCGTTAAATAGGAAGGAAACCCGCAGACTCGGACAGTCTCAATACCCTTTGGATTTCCCGCTTCCTTAAAGAACAGGAATAACCCGGATCCTTGAATCAAATCCATGAGTACAGTGTTGCTCATATAAGAACTGATTTTCTCTTTCAAAATCAGTATACTGGACCTGTCACTCAACTGAAACAATTACCTTAGCCTCCTCTTGGGCTTTGTACAATGATTCTCCCCAGCGGAGTCGAACAACGTTTAGCCTCTCTCTCGGGCCTTGTACGAGACATATAAGAGACTCCCTCGTTAAGTCAATCACCCTTTTTCGCCTCCATCTCGGGCTTTATACGAGATACAAAAAGGTTCTTATTGGGCCAAACAAACAACAGCCTCCATCTCGGGCTTCGTACGAGATACAAAAAACTCTCTTGTTGAGTCAAATAGCCTTCATCTCGGGCTTTATACGAGACACCAAACGACTCCATCGTCGGGTCAAAACCTTTTAGCCTCTCTCTCAGGCTTTGTACGAGACACATATCAGCCTCCTCTTAGGCTTTATATAAGAAAACCACTGGTTAATCCAATTAACCTTTTAGCATCAAAGATGTGCCTCGTTCACAGTATACAAACATCAACAACTCCTTCCCCTCCATCTAACTGCTGTAAGCGGCAAGCCTCTGGATCATCTATATCTATGCCAATGTCCCTCTTTTAGTATGAGAAATTCCTAAGGAAAGATAGCATTGCTCTACACTGAGTTAAAGTCTTCTCCTTCAGGTTAAAATCCCCTATAAAGGAAATTATGGCATTGCCGGATTCACATATCTCGGTTAAAGTAATTCTCCTTTATAAAACAGTTGTGACATACAACCCCCCTCTTTAGAGATAATAAATTCTCTCTAAAGTCAGGACTTTTAGCTTCACATCTTGGGCTTTGAACAAGATACAAACCACCTTTCGCTTCACGTCTTGGGCTTTGAACAAGACACCAAAACAACCATTTCCTCCCATAGAATAGGAGGAACTACGAACGCTCTGATTTCCCTGTTTCGGTAAATGGGAATACGTAGGCATAAGATTGAAAGAAAAATCTTAGCGAGCACACTAAACAAAAAACCCAAATCCCATACTCTCACATCAAAAAGAATCAGTCCTAACATCCTAATCCTTGTTCCCCGCCAGAAACCTTCTGTCTAGATAAAAAGAAAGAAACTGTATTGGCAAAAATACAAATAACCAGTACAAAGGCCCCCCACATTGATAGCATTCGTAACCTAACAGACCGCTGTTTAAACTCAGTATGCAAAGCAGGGTTAATTGGAGACATCTATTTCCCTTCCTTCATCATCTCACAATAGGATAAAAAATTAATCGACCTGTAGTTTAAGCTCAAACCGCAGAGAGCGACCAGCGCTTAAGAACCGCGTCCAAAATCGCTCGCTACAGAAAAATGGCGCCCACCGTGGGGCCGATCTTTCTTTTTCCTTCTTCCTTTTCATCTCTTGTGTGAATACCACAGATTGGGGCTTCCGCCGGGGAACCCATTTTCTGTCAGGAACTTAAGATTCATAGCTTAAAAGGTCTAGGATGTTTAGGACAAATATATATACTGCTTTTCCTAATTGCTATACGTGTTTATTTTTCTGCTAATGGGAATGCGGGTGATGTCGTATGTGGAAAGATTGAGTATACACTTAAGATAAGTGATGGCGACGGGGTCGACCATCAACCTCAGTGGAGGCTGACCAATGCAACCCATTCTCTCACCTAGACAATGGGCCAGTTGTTAAGTCTGAGAAGCTGAGGAGCCAAACCCTTTGGTAGTGCGGAAACTATCGGAAATAGTTGTTACGCGATACTACCCTCATTTGAGGCTGGTGATCTATTCTCGGTGAATGGCACTTACTCTAAGATCGCTCTACAACTCGCTGGCGATCCGCTTGTTGTTTTGCTTTCCTGGGAGGAGCTGATGATAATGAGTACAGGTACAAAAATCACCTTAGTATAAACCTTTGGGGATGGGTAGAGCCTTGACTTCATGACAACGACCCTTTAACCCCATATTTTTTCTATGTTTTTGTGTGCTGCATTCATGCATTCATCTAAAAATAAAACATTAAAATATTCAAAAATCTTCTCTTCTAGTCTCTCTGTTTTTCAAATTAAACTAAGACTGTGATTGCAAATATCAGAGAAAGGGATTGCACTAATGGATTTCGGTAGAAGGAAAACTCATACGTACACCTTCAAGGTTCCAAAACTAGAGGATTTGAGAAGGTTAGTGAGGATGATCACTAACCCAGAGGCTTTCAGAGCCAAACACGGAGGTTTGCTACCGCTGTTAAGAGTCCATGTGATAGAGGGAGTCATGGATGCGCTCATTCAGTTCTATGATCCAGTTTATCACTGTTTCACATTCCCGGATTACCAGCTAGCGCCAACGCTGGAGGAGTATTCTCATCTGATCGATCTACACATTACAGATCGAGCTCCATTTTCTGGACTGGAAGAAATTCCAAAGAATCAGACCATTGCAAGAGCAATTCATTTGGACGAGTCTGAGGTTAGGACTCACCTAACCACTAAGGGTGGCATCCAAGGTTTGCCAGCCCAGTTCTTGACAAAAAAAGCCCTGTATTTTGCCAGTATAGGAAATGTGACTGCTTTTGAAAGCATCTTTGTCTTGCTCACCTACGGGTTATTTTTGTTTCCCAACATCAATAACTTCGTCGATATCAACTCCATTAAGGTTTTTCTCATTGGAAACCCTGTGCCGACTTTGCTCGCAGATGCGTATCATTCTGTACACTTGGGAAATTTGTACAGCGGAGGGGAGATCACATGTTGTGTACCTTTGCTTTACAAATGGTTTATCTCTCACTTGCCCAAGTCTGCTGCTTTTGGGGATTGCAAGAGTGCCTTACGTTGGTCGCAGAAGATCATGTCTCTTACCAACTCCGATATAGATTGGTGCAATAGGATTTTTGAGGGAATCAGAATCATTGACCGTTGGGGAAACTTCCCCAACGTACCCCTCATAGGAACTAAAGGAGGAATCAACTACCATCCGGTGTTGGTTCGCCGTCAATTTGGATACTCGATGAGGCACATCCCACTGGGTGTTCATCTGGAAGGTCTTTTCTTCAAGGAAGGAGAAAATGACAGAGCACTAAAGATGGAAATAATGCACGCTTGGAAGCATGTTCATAAGAAAGGACGAGAGTCTCTAGGAAAACCGGACTGTGTCTCGGTGGAGCCTTATCTCCATTGGGTACAAACTAGAGCTCTCAAGCTAAAGATGCCTTATCCTCGTTACGGAATTCTTCCGCCAAAGGAATCTATCATGTACTTCATGACTGAGACTGAAAAGCTTCAGGTTACTCTCAACAAAGTTCAAAAGGAGAGAAGGTCTTGGAAGAATAAGTACCGCACCTTCGACATAGGGTGCATCAAAATACAGCAATTACTGAAAGAGAAAGATGCTCTGATTAAAATTTTGGAGCAACATGCTGTGGATAATCAGGATGACCAAAGGAATTTGCTCGCTCCTTTCACTTGGCAAAGGAATGACAACTCGACAACGACCCAAGAGCCCCGGTCAAAGAAAAGGAAGATACTAGAATCAGCACCCGATTTCTCTTCAGAGAGAACTCGGGACCCATTAGCTTAGGTTTCTGTTTCTACACTTTGTAATCTACTGTATTTCCATTTCTGTAATCCTTTGAATTCAATAAAAAGGGGTTTCCCCCCACCGTTTGATATTTGCAATCTAATTGTCGAAGTTTATTTTTATTAAACCTTAAACAATTAGTATAATCATTGCATTCATCATTCTCACATCGCGTATTCTTCTTATCTACGAATCTCACGTTTGTGTCTCGGTTCTAGAGTCAAACTGTCTCATTCGTATAATACTCGGCCAATCGTCAGAAAAAGATGGATGATCTTGAGGAAGAAAACAGAGAGTTGAGAGAAGAGATCGACGCTCTGAGAGAGGATATGAGAAAGCTTCGTAGCGACATGCAAGCCATGGCAGAAGCTCAGCTACAAAGAACTGTGATCTCAGAGATCACCTCAACGCCCATAGTGGAGAAGTATGATCCTAGGTATCAGATACCGAAAGATCGTCCTTGAGGCATGCCTATTAACTATATCCCGGAAGGATATGTTCCGCCGATCACTGAAGATCAGGGAATCACAACAGAAGCCGCTGGGCCTGAAGGTTACAAACTTTGGGAAAGCAAAGATGCCAGGGGCATACTAAAGACTCCTGAAGGTTACAAACTTTGGGAGACGCCAAGACTCACTACCGTAGTTATGGTACCACCCCCTGTGGTGCACATTGTCCCGGAAGGACAGATTACACAGATACCTTCTGGTAAAATAGAAACTATGTTTGACAGAATGGAGGAATTCCAGGAGCAGTTCTTGGAAATGCAGAAGGAACTGCAAGCCATTCACGGCCAGGATCTGTTTGGAAAGGACGCCGTAGACCTCTGCTTGGTCCCCAATGTGAAAGTCCCGCACAAATTTCAAATGCCCGACTTTGAAAAATACAAGGGTAACTCTTGCCCTCAAAGCCATCTGGTGATGTACGCTCGGCGGATGTCAGCTCAGACGGAGAATCAAGACCTGCTGATTCACTACTTTCAGGATAGTTTAACCAGTGCCGCATTAAAATGGTACATGGGTTTAAACCGTGCCACGATCAGCACTTTCAGAGATCTTGGCACTGCCTTCGTCCAACAATACAAATACAATTTGGACATGGCACCCGACAGAGATCAACTCAGATCAATGTCACACAAGGACAAGGAAACCTTTAAGGAGTATGCTCAAAGGTGGCGTGAAATTGCCGCTCAAATTTGTCCACCTCTTGAAGAAAAAGAGATGACAAAGATCTTCTTAAAGACCTTAAGCTCATTTTACTATGACCGAATGGTTGCCAGTGCGCCCAGTGATTTCACCGAAATGGTCGGCATGGGCGTACGTCTTGAGGAAGCCGTCCGAGAAGGACGTTTGGTAAAAGACACTGGATCGACGAGCGGTACTAAAAAATACGGTAGTGCTCTCCCTAAGAAAAAAGAGCAAGATATTGGGAATATCTCTCTTGGAAAGCAAAGGCGACGTTATCAACCGGTAGCAGCTGTAACTCCTGCTATCAACCCTACGCCTATTCCTACGTATCAACCTCAGGTTGCGCAGAGCCAGCCTGATCAACAAAGGACACAACAGCCTCTTCAGCAGGCTCGTCCTCCATATAACAACAACCGTACAACACGGCCACCAGGATTTGATCCTATACCCGTGTCATACGCATAGCTGTTTCCATTACTACTGGCTAAGGGGCACATTCAGACTAAATCTCCTCTTACAGTACCGGAAAATCTGCCTTTTTGGTTTAAGGTGGATCAGACATGCCCTTATCATCAAGGAGGTTCAGGGCATAACATAGAGACTTGTCTCAATTTCAAATCCGACGTGCAAAAACTTGTTAGGAGCGGGGTCTTATCCTTCAAGGATACGAATCCTAATGTTCTCACAAACCCACTGCCTCAACATGAGAAGGCTGCAGTCAATTTGATAGAAGGAGAGACTAACAATGTCTATCAAATTCACGATGTACTCTTGTTGAAAACCAATCTGGTCAAGATGCATTGTAGGCAAAGTGGATATACCCATGTGCCACCTCATAACTATCATCAGTGTGATATCTGCTCTAAAGACAACCAAGGATGTTCTGTAGTGCAAGCAACTCTACAGGAACAGATGGATCTCGGATGGATCCAAGAGCACCGAGTTCGTGGAGTTAACATGGTCTACACGAATTCTAACGTCATTCAGAACCACGATATCCGTGCAATGAATGTCAACTTGGTGGCGATGCACTCAAGGCAAAGCCAGTATCATAATCTGCCGCGGCACGATTACAGTTCCTGTCTGACTTGCTCGGTAAACAAACAGGGACGCTCTTTCATACAGGAGGCCCTCCAGCGCCAGATGGATCTTGGATGGATCCAAGACTACCATGATAGGAACCCTTATCAGATCAACATTGTTAAGATCTTCGATATTCGCGTGATGAATACCAACCTGGTAGAGTTACATGCTGAGCAGGTCCGACTTGGATTCTTAATATCACATGACTATCAAAGCTGTAAAGCGGGTTGCGAAAACGATCGAGGTTGTACCCTTGTCCAAGAGGCACTTCAGCACTTGTTAAATCACTGGTGGATGCCAGTCTATATGGATGAAGATACTCAGTAGATTAGTATCAGTAACAGGAATCCTACTCGGCGTCAAAATCAGGACGTTCGATCTGTGGAAGCTAACCTAGTAAGGTTACATTGTATTCAAAGTGGGCGTGGCCAGGTGCCACCACACAACTATGACAGTTGTAGCATCTGTTCGGAAAGTAACCAAGGGTGTTACCTTGTAAGAGCAACTCTTCAGGGTCAGGTCGATCGTGGAGAAATTCGTCCATATCCGGGTTCTGGACCCATTAACTGGACGCCGAGCTACCTTGCTGATCAAGTCGAGGATGTTGTCACAATCTCTGGTCATCATAGGACCAGGGATGTTTTTGCCATCATCCCTCTACTTGACGAATCTAGAGCTCCCAACCAGGAATGGATCGAGATTACTTATGATGGTCAGAAAAATCAGAAGGTTCCCATATTCATCTATCTACCGGGACCACTACCGTATGAATCAGCTAAGGCTATCCCTTACAAATACGGTGCAACGATAATTGAAAATGGAAAGGAAATTCCATTACCCTCCGTCGTGAATATTGCAGACATCAGTCGAGTAACACGGAGCGGTCGAATCTTCAACCGAGGAGTTGGGGAACATAACAAAGAAAAGGAACTTCAGACGGAAGTTCCCAATCCACCAATCGGTCAATCCAGTAATCCCGACCTTTCGAAAAATAATGATGAGATGCTGAAGCTCATCCAAAGGAGTGAATATAACATTGTTGATCAACTGTTACAGACTCCTTCAAAGATCTCGGTATTATCACTGTTACTCAGTTCAGAAGCCCACAGGGAGGCTCTACAGAAAGTCTTAGAGCAAGCCTTTGTGGAATAGGATGTAACAATCAGACAGTTTGATAGCATTGTCTCTAACATCACTTCCTGCAATAATTTAGGGTTTAGTGATGAGGAATTACCCGAAGAGGGTCGCCGTCATAACATGGTGCTCAACATTACAGTTAACTACCAGGACGATGCTTTAGCCAGCATACTGGTAGACACAGGGTCAGCCCTGAATGTTATGCCGAAGTCCACTTTGATGCAATTATCATTCAAAGGCCCTCCGATGAGAGTCAGTGAGGTCGTCGTCAAAGCGTTCGACGGATCCAGAAAAACAGTTATCGGCGAAGTTGATCTTCCCATAACTATTGATCCTCACACTTTCCAAGTCACTTTCCAGGTCATGGACATCCGGGCAACGTACAGTTGTTTATTAGGAATACCTTGGATACATCAAGATGGAGCGGTTACTTCGACCCTCCACCAAAAGCTAAAGTTCGTCAAGAACGATCAACTTCTCACAGTCTGTGGAGAACAAGCCTTGCTTGTAAGCAACTTGTCATCATCTACTTGTGTAGAACCCGAGGAGGTTATTGGAACGCAGTTCCAAGCACTGTCGATGAGTGAGAACAATTAGTTCAAAGGAGGAACTTCCATTTCCTCATACAAATATGCTATCAAAGCGGTCGAGAGTACCGATACAAAAGGATGGGGACAACTTGTCATTCCCATTGACAATAAAACAAAGAAGGGTATTAGTTTTTCTACAACCTGTACCCAGAGAGCTGCCAATGATGAAAGTCTTAATCCCCTTCAAAATTTCTTCCACAGTGGAGGTTTCCTTCACCCAGTGTCTCAAGCAGTTCATGCTATCAATGAGGAAGGTCCCTCTGACACAGATGAAGAATGGAAATCCTATCTTAATGAGGATGGTTATATGTCTCAGGAAGAGGTACCTATGCCTTTTTACTTTCCCACAGAAAGTCCGAGATTTATACCACGGTCAGACGTCGAAATGATCTATGGAGATTGTGATCTGGAAGGATGCCGTGCTCCGGCAAATTCATTAGAGGAGGACACTCCGATGAAAGACAATTTTGACTACAACTACTATGGACCAATGGATGGCCTGCCAATGTGGCAGCCTTACCCAGGAAACTTGGGGCAGGAAAGTCAGCTGAGTAATGAAACTCAGCTGACCATCATTGAACAGAATACGTGTGTCCCCACCATGTCATGGGATCAACACTCAGGTCATTCAGAAACTACTCAACATGAAGATGAATTTGCAATGTTTGCATGACTTGAATTCATCAACTATGCTTTTCCCGAGGTCAACGTCATCGAGGGGGATGACTCCTCCAGTTCCAAAGAAGTTTGGGACACCTTGGGAGAACCAAGTGGAAAATACGACTTTATGGTCAAGTACATCGCTCCCGAAAGCTCTCGTATCAGGTTCGAAGACATCCAGCCTACTGGATGGGGAGATACAGCTGAGAGCACAACTGCTCTGCAAAATGCAACAGAGGAATTCTCCTACGACAATTCTTCCTGGGAGACAGATTCCAATGATCCTGCTCCACCAGAAATCAACGTCATTTCCGAAGACAAATCAAGGAAGGTGCCAGACTTTGTGATTCACCGAGGAGTTCGCCGCCAATGGGTTGCCGTCGAGGTTCCGAAGATCGTTCATCAGTCAAAGTAATTGCCATCTTTAACCTTTCACCCTGCCCAGGTGAAACGGGTGTTTTGATAGGGCTCGCTTTCTGTAAATTTCCCTCTTCGCTTAGCCCAAAGCGATAAAGTTTTGTTTTATAGGGCTGTAGTTTCAAGATTCGACTTGTTCATTAATAAAATAACGTCATTCTGTAATTTCTGCATTAATTGCTGTTTTCTCCTTTTGCTTTTTCAGAAAATGGTAATCCTAAAAAACAATTTAATAATAAAAATAAGCAGTAAAAAAAAATATACACTGCACACACTTGCATTTTCCTCTATCTCTTCTAAACACGAATCATCACGTCATGCAGATTGCTTGTTTTAAACCCCGTTGAAACATACGATCTGATGCCTTCTCCCAACTTTGAGTTCCCGGTATTCGAGGCTAAAGAAGAAAATGACAACGAAATTCCAGAAGAGATCTCCCGACTACTCAGACAAGAGGAAAGGTCCATTGAACCTCACAAAGAGCCGTTGGAAACGGTAAACTTGGGTTCAGAAAAAGAGAGAAAAGAAATCAGGATTGGGGCACTGCTCAGTCCAACTGCCAGAGAGGGTTTGATAAAGCTTCCCAGAGAATTTCCCGATGTATTCGCTTGGTCCTATCAGGATATGCCAGGGTTGGATACCAGCATCGTGGAACATCACTTACCATTGAAATCGGAATGTCCGCCAATAAAGCAAAGGTTGAGACGGACTCACCCAGATATGGCCATCAAAATCAAAGAGGAAGTACAAAAACAGATTGACGCGGGTTTCCTCGCCACATCGGAATATCCTCGATGGTTAGTCAACATCGTACTCGTTCCCAAAAAGGACAGAAAGGTTAGAATGTGTGTCGACTACAGGGATCTAAACAAGGCTAGTCCAAAGGACGACTTTCCTTTACCACACATTGACATGCTGGTAGACAGCACAACAAAGTTCAAAGTTTTCTCCTTCATGGATGGATTCTCGGGCTATAACCAGATCAAAATGGCGCCGAAAGACATGGAGAAAACTTCGTTCATCACCCCATGGGGCACCTTTTGTTACAAGGTAATGCCGTTCGGTTTGAAGAACGTCGGGGCAACCTATCAAAGGGCCATGACTACTCTGTTTCATGACATGATACACAAAGAGATCGAGGTATATGTCGATGATATGATTGCAAAATCTAAAACAGAGAGTGAGCACGTTGAACATCTGTCAAAATTGTTCGAACGTCTAAGAAAATTCAAGCTCCTCTTGAATCCTAACAAGTGCACCTTCGGTGTCCGTTCAGGGAAACTATTAGGGTTCATCGTCAGCCAGAAAGGGATTGAGGTCGATCCTGACAAGGTCAAGGCCATTCGAGAAATGCCTTCTCCAAAAACTAAAAAACAAGTCAGAGGATTCCTGGGACGTTTGAACTACATCTCCAGATTCATATTCCTTATGACCGCCACGTGTGCGCCGATTTTCAAATTATTGAAAAAGAACCAGGATTGCGTTTGGTCAGAAGATTGCCAAACCGCCTTTGACAGTATTAAGGAATACCTGTTGAATCCTCCGATTCTATAACCTCCAGTGGAAGGAAGACCATTGATCAGTTACCTCACAGTCCTAGAGGACTCAATGGGATGTGTACTTGGCCAACAAGACGAAACCAAACAGAAAGAGTCTACCATTTACTATCTAAGCAAGAAATTCACCGACTGTGAAACTCGGTACACGATGCTCGAGAAAACTTGTTGTGCTTTGGCTTGGGCAGCCAAACGTCTTCGCCAATACATGATTCATCATACTACTTGGTTGGTCTCTAAAATGGATCCAATCAAGTACGTTTTCGAAAAGCCTGCTCTCACGGGAAGAATTGCCCGTTGGCAGATGTTGTTATCATAATATGACATAGAGTTCTATGCCCAGAAAGTCGTTAAGGGAAGTATTTTAGCCGATCATTTGGCTCATCAACCGATTGACGATCAAGAATCAATCGGGTTTGACTTGCCAGACGAAGATGTCATGTATCTAAAAATGAAAGATTGTGATGAACCGTTACCCAGTGAAGGGCCAGAACCAGGTTCCCAATGGAGACTTATCTTTGACGGAGCAGTTAATCATTACGGAAATGGAATTGAGGCAATCATTGTTACCCCTCAGGGTACCCACATTCCTTTCACTGCTAGACTTACGTTCAAATGTACGAACAACGAGGCCGAATACGAAGCTTGTATTATGGGTCTCGAAGAAGCAATTGATTTAAGGATCAAAAACTTGGACGTATACGGCGACTCAGCCTTGGTTATCAATCAGATAAAAGGAGATTGGAACACATACCAATCAGGATTGATTCCTTACAAAGACTATGCAAGAAGGTTGCTACCTTTCTTCAACAGAGTCGAGTTTTATCACGTCCCTCGTGAAGAGAATCACATGGTTGATGCATTAGCCACTCTCTCTTCCATGATTAGTGTAGGTCGATGGAATGACATACTTAAGATCGACATAATGCGCCTTGAACGGCCCGCCTACATCTTCACGATCGAAGCAGTCATAGACGACAGACCTTGGTATCACGATATCAAATGTTTCCTTCAAAAACAAGAGTATCCACCTGGGGCACTAAGAAAAGACAAAAAAACCCTCAGAAGATTGGCAGGAAGTGTCTTTCTGAGCGGTGATACACTCTATAAGAGGAACTTTGACATGGTCTTGCTCCGATGTGTAGACAGACCAGAAGCAGACATGCTGATAAAAGAAATTCATGAAGGATCCTTTGGCACTCATGCCAACGAACACACAATGACATACCTAAGATCGACATAATGCGCCTTGAACGGCCCGCCTACATCTTCACGATCGAAGCAGTCATAGACGACAGACCTTGGTATCACGATATCAAATGCTTCCTTCAAAAACAAGAGTACCTATCTGGGGCACTCAGAAAAGACAGGAAAACCCTCTGAAGATTAGCTGGAAGCTTCTTTCTGAGCGGTGACACTCTCTATAAGAGAAATTTTGACATGGTCTTGCTCCGATGCGTCGACAGACCAGAAGCAGAAATACTGATGAAAGAAATTCATGAAGGATCCTTTGGCACTCATGCCAACGGACACACAATGCCGAGAAAAATTCTCAGAGCAGGGTACTATTGGTTGACTATGGAATCCGACTGCTACAAGTACATGAGGAGGTGTCACAAGTGTCAGATATACTCTGAAAAAATTCATGTACCGCCATCACATCTCAAAGTTCTTTCTTCCCCATGGCCATTTTCCATATGGGGAATCGATAAGATTGGCTTGATCGAACCTAAGGCTTCAAACGGACATCGGTTCATCCTGGTAGCCATTGACTATTTCACCAAGTGGGTCAAAGCAGCGTTGTACGCTAATGTAACCCGACAAGTGGTGGTCCGATTTATCAAAAACAATATCATCTGCCGTTATGGTGTTCCAAGCGAGATCATTACTGATAATGGATCTAACTTGAACAATAAGATGATGAAAGAGTTGTGTGCAGAGTTCAAGATCGAACACCATAACTCATCTCCCTACCGACCCAAGACGAACGGAGCGGTAGAAGCGGCTAACAAGAACATCAAGAGGATCGTTCAAAAGATGGTTGTAACCTACAAAGATTGGCACGAGATGCTACCCTTTGTTCTTCACGGTTATCGCACATCTGTCCGCACTTCAACAGGGGTTACCCCTTTCTCTCTAGTGTATGGCATGGAAGCAGTGCTCCCCATAGAAGTAGAGATCCCGTCAATCCGAGTATTGATGGAAGCTAAGCTCACCGAAGTTGAATGGTGTCAAAGTCGACACGACGAACTGAATCTGATCGAGGAGAAGCGAATCATGGCAATTTGCCATGGTCAGCTGTATCAACAGAGAATGAAGAGGGCGTTTGACAAAAAGGTCTGACCTCGTATCTTCAGGAAAGGAGACCTCGTGCTCAAGAAGATACAATCATTTCTCACTGATTCGCGAGGTAAATGGACTCCAAATTATGATGGCCCTTATGTGGTCACAAAAGCTTTCTCAGGCGGCGCCTTGAGACTTGCAACCATGGACGGAGAGGAATTTGCCTACCCCACAAATGTTGATGTAGTCAAGAAATACTTCGCCTAAACTAAAAAAAAAAAAAAAACGTCTCTGTGGATTGAAAACCCGAAAGGGCGGTCCAGGCAAAAGTTAGAGACAGAGAAAAAAAATCATCCCGGTGGATTAGAAACATTACAGTACAATCCAGGCAAAAATTAGGGATAATGGCAAGTAACTGTAATACCCCAAATTTTAATCACTTAGATTTCCCATCATTGTGAAAATCATCATCACAATATGGATGAACCATCATGCTTCATCAGTCTCCCCAAAGATGGGTGAGCATCCAATACAATCAAAATTAGGGTTTCAAGCCCTCTCTGAGTGCTTAGACAAAGGATCAATCAAGAAATGACATGATCTTCAACTTGTCTAATCTCTTAAATATCCACAATGGATCAAAAAGGACTCCCACTTCAAGGATTAAGCACAAGGCTGCTCCCTTCTAGGTGGATCAAGTCTCAAGATCGACAGTGTCACCAAATTAGGGTTTTGGTCGACCAGGGCCTCCAGATGGAAATTTTCATCTGGGCACATGGCAATGATCCAAAACATGACCTAATATACTTCATGGAACCTCATGAACCCATGCATCAAGTCAATTTTGCCTCAGGGGATGCATTCATCAAAAATCAGGAATTAGGGTTTCTTGACCTAATTCACCCCTAAGTTGATTTTTGGGACAAACCATGAGCCAAGACCTCAAGAGATGATTTGAGGGTCTCTAATATACCATATTGATCCATTTGGAACAATGGATTGATCCAAGCAGCTTGAGCAACAAGTCTCAATTTCATCTGCACCACAATTAGGGTTTTAAGGGAAAAGACAACTGTAACTTTGACTTTTGACCTGGACATGCTCCCAAACCCTAATACATGATTGAATATACCCTATGACACCCATGGAACATGTCCATCAAGTTTGATTTAGGTCAAAGACATGATTTCCTGAAGAATTGCACAGTTTGGAATTCATCTGATAAAAAGTCAACTGTGCACAAAAGTCAACTTTGACTTTTTGAGATTTTTCACCAAAATGGATTTTTAACCCTAAAATGATGTTAATGTATGATTTGAATCATCATTCATCAAGAAAAATCAAGAAAAGTGAGATAACTTGTAAAAGGGGTAACCATAAAACTTAGAAATTTTTCTAAGTTAAAAATAAAGTGGCAAAGGTACCAACTTTGGAGGACCATAACTCCTAAACCACAAGGCCATTTTTTTCTCATCCAACGATGGATTTGTAGCCCTCATTATCACCTACAAAAACTTCAACTACAAGTCATTCCAATTCATCAAGGATTTTGAGTTATGGAGTGATCAAAGTGGCTGAAAAGTGAAAATGTCACTTTTTCCAACACTTAGTGAAATTTTTACTAAGTCAGATTCTGCCTCACCTTTTGCCAAATGTAGGGGGATTTTTCATTTGGAATCAAAAGAGATCAAAACCAAACTTGTTCAAACAGTTGTTGTATCATGTAAGAGCTTTCCAAAATGGCCAAAAACATTGCCAAATTCAACCTACACCATGAGATACAACATTGTCAAGTTGCCTTGCTGAAATCTGTCAAAGCAAGGCAGAATTTGCATTTTGGCTCAATTTGCCAAAATCAGCCAATTTCAATTGCTCCAATCCACTTGGACACCTCAGAGGATTGAATCTAAAGGGGACAATCACTGAGCCAAGCCTCCAAGGTCCAAGGAACAAGGAATAACATGTTGAACCTAGAGTTGCCAAAATAGGGACAAGACTTCAAATTTGGAATGAGGCATTCAATGGAACCATCAAGGTGGCATGGACTGAGCCATTCTCATCTGAAATCAGTCAAGACTTATCCAAGACCAAGGGGACCAAAGCTCTGTGCCCTAACCTCTAGTCAATGGCTAGAGGAGACTTGCATTTCCATTGGCCAACATTGAGGAAACCTACTTACCAGCTGCCATGCACTATTCCTTGCAAAACAAACTTGCTCTACTATAAATAGAGCTCAATTGTGGTCAGTTTGAGTACACCAAAGCCATCTAACAGATGCTTTCCTCAAAATCTCTTCTTTCACTCCAATTTTGCCTTCTAAGGCAAGTCACTATCGGGTTGTGAGTTTGAGAGCAATTCCAATCAAACCAATCACTCACACACCTCACATACATCACATATGAGCTGATCAAACACTCACATAACATCTGGAACATCAAAATCTCAAAATCACTTGCCATCCACACAAGTTTGAAGTGAAGTTGCAGCTGAGATGCCATAAACTGATCCAGTCCATTTCAATTCAATCCAAGTGTTCAAACACACTCCATATGGTGTAGGGAAGCTGTCCAGATCATCACAACTTGTCTGTAACACCTCCAACTCAAAATCACATCTGCTCTTGCTGTCACGACTTGGAGGTAAGCCTAAACTTGGTCATCTCTCAATCTATGCATATTTCCTCGCACAATAATTTGGCCATATGTTCATAATCATGCATGGAATGTTTTCCCTCAATTAATTGCATTGTTTGAATCGTGTATCAAAAATCCTAGCCTTCATGCAGAAATTAGGGTTCTTGAGGTCTCTTCGTGATTTCTTGTTGTATGTTTAATTTAAATGAAATTAAAGTACATAGACATGATCGTGAGGTTGAGGCGAGCATAATGATATGTGGATTGCATGATATGATTACGTATTCATGGAGATTGGATAGAAAATGCAAATCTGAGAATTCAAGAACACGCGCGTGTTCTTCAGCCTGTTCTTGGCGCCATTTTTAGAAATTTGAATATTTGAATTTTGTGATTTTGTTTAATTGATTCAAAAATTAATTTCTCTCTGAGTTTTAATGATTTTGAGTTGATTCTTTTTTTAATAATTCACAAAAATGTTAAAATATTTTATTTTATCAAAAAATCCCAAAAATATTATTTATTTCATATAATTGATATTTTTGCAAAGAATTAATATTTTAATTGTTTTTGACATTTTAAATATTTTTTCTACATTGATTTTGCAACTTTTAATGCTTTCTAATTATTTTGTAGGTCAATACTTAATTTTTGAAGCATTAATCCAAGATCACAATTTGTTTTCCATGTGTTAAACAATTTTTGATCATTTTAATTGAATTTTTATTCAATTAAATACATTTTGAAAACAAATTAGGGTTTTGGATTAATTCAACCCTCATAAATCATATTCAAAACACTTTGGGCCTCTATTAGAGTGTAAGACCCAATCCCCCTTTTAACCAAAACATTTTGGGCCTCACTTATTGTATAAGTCCCTCTGCGTTAAAAGAAAACCTCGGCGCGATCGCCATATTTTAAACGAAAAATCATTTGGGCCTACCCTCGTGTTATAAGCCCCACTCTTTTCTTTAAACCTTTTTGGGCCTCTTGAGAGAGTGTAAGACCCATCCCTTTGTACAGAAAACCATTTTTGGGCCTCAGTCACTTGTATAAGTCCCGCTGTACAAAGTGAAACAGTGCGTTCACTGATAAAACCCTGGGCCTCTCCTTGAGCTGTAAGCCCCAAATCTTTCTTTTTCAAAGTACTTTCTCCTTTGATTTTGAATATACTATTATTTTCAATCTTTCTTTGTTGAACAACTAACCAAACAGCATGGAAGCACTCCAACCGAGTAAGTGGTTATCGCTTTCATTTACTGCTTTCATATTATAAACTGTATTGTGGGGCTGCTCACTGTAAGTCTCCTTTCATAAACTCATATCTACTGTGTAATAATAGTATAGATATTTCGAGTTTCCCCAGCAACTACATCTAGAACTAGGTGACACCGTTTCGTTTATTCGTAGAAATAGACGCCTAGATCCCTAATAGGAGCACCAGATACAGTCTTCTCTTCGGCTGTCCTCCTTAGGAATCGTCAAGAAGCTCTACTCCCCAAGATGAATGTATTCTCCGTGAATGGCATCTTTGAGTTTCTTCCAAATTCTCGAACTTTCCTGACTTGATCTATTCCTTGTGGATAGCTTGCCTTGAATGTCTCGGGGTTTGGGTACCCACTACGGTCATAATCTTGGACCTTAACTAAGGAACCCTCTTCAAAAGCTAAAAGTCGCTGGATAGTAAACCTCGCACGTTTACCAGTGGTTTTTATCTTTAAAAGAGTTATCTCTCCTAATGGAAAGGAGATGATAGACCCACGGGCTTCTTAAAAGCATCGGCCTCCTCTTGGGCATTATTCAAGGACTCTACGCCTTCTTAGAAGTATTCACAGCCTCCTCTTAGGCTTCGTATAATGATCTCTTCGTTCGTGATAACCTCCTCTTGGGCTTCGTACAAGGACCCGTCGGCTTCTTAAAAGTTTCCAGCCTCCTCGTGGGCTTCGTACAAATTGTCCCGACGACCTCCTAGAGGTATAGGAACAGAACCTAGTCATCCTCATAGAACAATCCTTTCATAGAGTCTACTACTGTTTCTCAAAGCATAGTACAAAAGAAAAAAAACTCTAGACTTGGACAGTCTAACTTCCTTGAGTCTCAAAGACATTCTCAAGTGACCCCCTTCGTTAAATAGGAAGGAAACCCGCAGACTCGGACAGTCTCAATACCCTTTGGATTTCCCGTTTCCACAAAGAGAAGGAAATATCCCTGATCCTCAGATCAAATACCTGAGTACAGTGTTGCTCATATAAGAACTGATTTTCTCTTTTAAAATCAGTATATTGGATCTGTCACTCAACTGAAACAAACCTTTAGCCTCCATCTCGGGCTTCGTACGAGATACAAAAACACTCTCTTGTTGAGTATCAAAAACTCTCTTGTTGAGTCAAACTTTTAGCCTCTATCTCGGGCTTTGTACGAGACACATAAGAGACTCCTTCGTTGAGTCAATCCCCCTTTCGCCTCCATCTCGGGCTTTGTACGAGATACAAAAAGGTTCTTATTGAGCCAAACAAACAATAGCCTCCATCTCGGGCTTTATATGAGATACCAAAAGACTCCATCGTCGGGTCAAAATCTTTTAGCCTCTCTCTCGGGCTTTGTACGAGATACAAAATAGCCTCCTCTTAGGCTTTGTATAATGATTTTCCTAGCGGAAATTAGCCTCCTCTTAGGCTTTTGTATAAGAAAACCACTGGTTGATCCAATCAACCTTTTAGCATCAAAGCTGTGCCTCGTTCACAGTACACAAACATCAACAACTCCTTTCCTTTCATCTAATCGCTGTAAGCGGCAAGCCTCTGGATCATCTATATCCATGCCACTGTCCCTCTTTTAGCATGAGAAATTCCTAAGGAAAGATGGCATTGCTCTACACTGAGTTAAAGTCTTCTACTTCAGGTTAAAACCCTTTCTTCGGAAATTATGGCATTGCTTGGATCCGCGTATCATAGTTAAAGTAATTCTCCTTCTCCCCTCTTTAGAGATGACAAATTCTCTCTAAAGCCGAGGTCTTTCAGCTTCACGTCTTGGGCTTTGAACAAGACACAAATAGACCTTTTAGCTTCACATCTTGGGCTTTGAACAAGATACAAACATCCTTTTTGCTTCACGTCTTGGGCTTTGAACAAGACACCAAAAAACCATTTCCTCCCATAGAATAGGAGGAACTACGAACGCTCTGATTTCCCTGTTTCGGTAAACGGGAATACGTAGGCATAAGATCGAAAGAAAAGATCTTAGCGAGCGCAATCAACAAAAAATCCAAATCCCATATCAATCAAAAGAAGTAATTCAAAAGCATCAGTCATAACATCCTAATCCTAATCCCCGTCAGAAACCTTTTGCCTAGATTAAAAGAAAGAAACCTGTATTGGCGAAATACGAATAACCAATACAAAGGCCCCCCCACATTGATAACATCCGTAACCTAACAGACCGCTGTTTAAACTCAGTATGCAAAGCAGGGTTAATTGGAGACATCTATTTCCCTTCCTTATTCAGCTCACAATAGGATAAAAAATGAATCGACCTGTAGTTTTAAGCTCAAACCGCAGAGAGCGACCAGCGCTTAAGAACCGCGTCCAAAATCGCTTGCTACAGAAAAGTGGCGCCCACCGTGGGGCCGATTCCTTTCTTTCTACTTATCTTGTGTGAAAAATTACACAAATGGCAACTCTGCTGGGGAGTCTCCTTTTCTGCCTTAGGGCATCATCCCCGTTTTCTACGGAAAATAGGAACTCTACCGAAGAGAAAGATTGACCTATGCTGGTCCATCTCTTAGGCAGAGAACCACAGATTGGGGCTTCCGTCGGGGAACCCATTTCTGTCAGGAACTTAAGAATCGTAGCTTTATAAGTCTAGGATGATTAGGACAAATATATATACTGCTTTTCCTAATTTCTATACGTGTTTATTTTTCTGCTACTGGGAATGCGTGTGATGCCGCATGTGGTGAGATTGAGTATACACTTAAGAAAAGCCAACCTTTTTCGTAGTACGGAAGCTATCGGAAATAGCCGTTACGCGATACAACCCTCATTTTAGGCTGGTGATCTATTCTCGGTGAATGGCACTTACTCTAAGATTGCACACAACTCGCTGGCGATCCGCTTGTTGTCTGCCTTCCTGGGAGGAGCTAATGATAATGAGTACAGGTACAAAAATTACCCTAGTATAAACCTTTGGGGATGGGTAGAGCCTTGACTTCATGACAACGACCCTTTGACCCCATGTTTTTTCTATGTTTTTGTGTGCTGCATTCATGCATTCATTTAATAAAACATTAAAACATTCAAAAAAAACTTTCTCTTCTAGTCTCTCCGTTTTTCAAATTAAACTAAGACTGTGATTGCAAATATTAGAGAAAAAGATTTCGTTAATGGATTTCGGTAGAAGGAGAACTCGCCAGTATACCTTCAAGGTTCCAAAACTAGGGGATTTGAGAAGGTTAGCAAGGATGATCGCTAACCCTGAGGCTTTCAGAGCCAAGCACGGTGGTTTGCTACCACTGTTAAGAGTCCATGTGATTAAGGGAATCATGGATGCGCTCATTCAGTTCTACGATCCAGTTTATCACTGTTTCACATTCCCGGATTACCAGCTATCACCAACGCTGAAGGAGTATTCTCATCTGACTGATTTACATATCACTGATCGAGCTCTATTTTCTGGACTGGAAGAAATTCCAGAGAATTAGACTATTGCAAGAGCAATTCATTTGGACGAGTCTGAGGTCAAGACTCACATGACCACTAAGGGTGGCATCCAAGGTTTGCCAGCCCAGTTCTTGACAAAGAAAGCTCTGTACTTCGCTAGTATAGGGAACGGGACTGCTTTTGAAAGCATCTTTGTCTTGCTCACCTACGGGTTATTTTTGTTTCCCAACATCAATAACTTCGTCGATATCAACGCTATTAAGGTTTTTCTCATTGGAAACCCTGTGCCGACTTTGCTCGCAGATGCGTATCGTTCTGTACACTTGGGAAATTTGTACAGCGGAGGGGAGATCACATGTTGTGTACCTTTGCTCTATAAATGGTTTATCTCTCACTTGCCCAAGTCTGCTGCTTTTTGGGATTGCAAAGAGTGTCTTACGTTGGTCGCAGAAGATCATGTCTCTCACCAATTCCGATATAGATTGGTGTAATAGGATTTATGAGGGAATCAGAATCATTGACCGTTGTGGAAACTTCCCCAGCGTACCCCTCATAGGAACTAAAGGAGGAATCAACTATCATCCGATATTGGTTCTTCGTCAATTTGGATACCCGATGAGACACATCCCACTGGCTGTTCATCTGGAGGGTCTTTTCTTCAAAGAAGGAGAAAGTGACAGAGCACTAAAGATGGAAATAGTGCAAGCTTGGAAACATGTTCATAAGAAAGGACGAGAGTCTCTGGGAAAACCGGACTGTGTCTCGGTGGAGCCTTATCTCCATTGGGTACAAACCAGAGCTCTCAAGCTAAAAATGCCTTATCCTCGTTACGGAATTCTTCCGCCGAGGGAATCTGTCATGTACTTCATGACGGAAACTGAAAAGCTTCAGGTTACTCTCAACAAAGTTTAACGGGAGAGAAGGTCTTGGAAGAACAAGTACCGCACCCTCGACGTAGAGTGTATCCAAATACAGCAACTACTAAAAGAGAAAGATGCTCTGATTGAAATTTTGGAGCAGCATGCTGTAGAGAATCAAGATGACCAAAGGAATTTGCTCACTCCTTTCACTTGGCAAAGGAATGACAACCCGACAACGGCCCAAGCGCCCCGGTCAAAGAAAAGGAAGATACCAGAAACAGCACCCGACTTCTCCTCAGAGAGGACTCGGGACCCATTAGCTTAGGTTTCTGTTTCTGCACTTTGTAATCTACTGTATTTCCATTTCTGTAATCCTTTGGAATTCAATAAAAAGGGGTTTCCCCACTGTTTGATATTCGCAATCTAATTGTCGAAGTTAATTTTGATTAAACCAAAAAAACAACAATTAATATAATCATTGCATTCATCATTCTCACATCGCGTATTCTTCTTCCCTACGAATCTCACGTTTGTGTCTCGATTCTAGAGTTAAACTGTCTCATTCGTATAATACTCGGGCCAATCGTCAGAAAAAGATGGATGATCTTTAGGAAGAAAACAGAGAGTTGAAAAAAGAGATCGACGCTCTGAGAGAGGATATGAGAAAGCTTCGTAACGACATTCAAGCCATGGCAGAAGCTCAGCTACAAAGAACTATGATCTCAGAGATCACCTCAACGCCCATCATAGAAAAGTATGATCCTAGGTATCTGATGCCGAAAGATCGTCCTTGGGGCATGCCTGTTAACTATATCCCGGAAGGATATGTTCCGCCGATCACTGAAGATCAGGGAATCGCAACAGAAGCCGCTGGGCCTGAAGGTTACAAACTTCAGGAAAGCGAAGATGCCAGGGGCATACTGAAGACTCCTGAAGGTTACAAACTTCGGGAGGTGCCAAGACTTACTGCCGTAGTCACGGTACCACCCCCTGTGGTGCACACTGTCCCAGAAGGACAGATTCCACAGACACCTTCTGGTAAGAAGGAAACTATGTTTGACAGAATGAAGGAATTCCAGGAACAGTTCTTGGAAATGCAGAAAGAGCTGCAAGCCATTCGCGGTCAGGATTTATTTGGAAAGGACGCCGCAGACCTCTGCTTGGTCCCAAATGTGAAAGTCCCGCACAAGTTCCAAGTGCCCGACTTTGAAAAGTACAAGGGTAACTCTTGCCCTCAGAGCCATCTGGTGATGTACGCTCGGCGGATGTCAGCTCAGACGGAGAATCAGGACCTGCTGATTCACTACTTCCAGGATAGTTTAACCGGTGCCGCACTCAAATGGTACATGGGTTTAAACCGTACTACGATCAGTACATTCAGAGATTTTGGTACTGCCTTCGTCCAACAATACCAATACAATTTGGACATGGCCCCCGACAGAGATCAACTCAGATCGATGTCGCAAAAGGACAAGGAAACCTTTAAGGAGTATGCTCAAAGGTGGCGTGAAATTGCCGCTCAAATTTGTCCACCTCTTGAGGAAAAAGAGATGATGAAGATCTTCTTAAAAACCTTAAGCTCATTTTGCTATGACCGAATGGTTGCTAGTGCGCCCAGTGATTTCACCGAAATGGTCGGCATGGGTGTACGTCTTGAGGAAGCCGTCCGAGAAGGGCGTTTGGTAAAAGACACTGGATCAATGAGCGGTACTAAAAAATACGGTAGTGCTCTCCCTAAGAAAAAAAAGCAAGATATTGGGAATATCTCTCTCGGAAAGGAAAGGCGACGTTATCAGCCAGTAGCAGCTGTTACTCCTGCTATCGGCCCTGCGCCTGTTCCTATGTATCAACCTCTGGTTGCGCAGAGCCAACCTGACCAACAAAGGACACAACAGCCTCTTCAGCAGGCTCGTCCTCCATATAACAACAACCGTACAACACGGCCACCAGGATTTAATCCTATACCCGTAACGTACACAGAGCTGTTTCCGTTGCTGCTGGCTAAGGGGCACATTCAGACTAAGTCTCCCCTTTTAGTTCTGGAAAATCCGCCTTTTTGGTTTAAAGCGGATCAAACATGTCCTTATCATCAAGGAGGTTCAGGGCATAACATTGAGACTTGTCTCAATTTCAAATCTGACGTGCAAAAGCTTGTTAGGAGCGGGCTCTTATCTTTCAAAGATACGAATCCTAATGTTCTTACCAACCCACTGCCTCAACACGAGAAAGCTGCAGTCAATCTGATTGAGAAAGAGACTAACAATGTCTATCAAATTCACGATGTACTCTTATTGGGGACCAATCTGGTCAAGATGCATTGTAGACAGAGTGGATATGGCCATGTGCCACCTCATAACTATCACTAGTGTGATATCTGCTCTAAAGATAACCAGGGGTGTTCTGTAGTGCAAGCAGCTCTACAGGAACAAATGGATCTTGGATGGATCCAAGAGCACCGAGTTCGTGGAGTTAACATGGTTTACACGAATTCCAACGTCATTCAAAACCACGACATCCGTGCGATGAATGTCAACTTGGTGGCAAAGCACTCAAGGCAAAGCCAGTATCATAATCTGCCGTGGCACGATTATAGTTCCTGTCTGATTTGCTCGGTAAACAAACAGGGATGCTCTTTCATACAAGAGGCCCTCCAGCGTCAGATGGATCTGGGATGGATCCAAGACTACCATGATAGGAACTCCTATCAAATCAACATGGTTCAGATCTTCGATATCCGCGTAATGAATACCATCCTGGTAGAGTTACATGCTGAGCAGGTCCGACTTGGATTCTTAATATCACATGACTATCAAAATTGTAAAGCGGGTTGCGAAAACGATCGAGGTTGTACCCTTGTCCAGGAGGCACTTCAGCACTTGTTAAATCACTGGTGGATGCTAATCTATATGGACGAAGATACTCAGCAGATTAGTATCAATACCAGGAATCCTACTCGTCGTCAAAGTCAGGATGTCCGATCAATGGAAGGTAACCTAGTGAGGTTACATTGTATTCAAAGTGGGCGTGGCCAGGTGCCACCACACAACTATGACAGTTGTAGCGTCTGTTCGGAATGTAACCAAGGGTGTTACCTTGTGAGAGCAGCTCTTCAGGGTCAGGTCGATCATGGAGAAATTCGTCCATATCCAGGTTCAGGACCCATCATTTGGTCGCCGAACTACCTTGCCGATCAAGTTGAGGATGTTGTCACGATCTCTGGTCATCATAGGACCAGGGATGTTTTTGCCATCATCCCTCTACTTGACAAATCTAGAGTTCCCAACCGGGAACGGATCAAGGTTACGTATGATGGTCAGAAAAATCAGAAAGTCCCCATAGTCATCTATCTACCGGGGCCACTACCGTATGAATCAGCTAAGGTAATCCCTTACAAATACGGTGCAACAATAATCGAGAATGGAAAGGAAATTCCATTACCCTCCGTCGGGAATATTGCAGACATCAGTCGTGTAACACGGAGCGGTCAAATCTTCAACCGAGGGGTTGGAGAATCCAACAAAGAAAAGGAACTTCAGGCGGAAATTCTTGATCCACCAGTCGGTCAATCTAGTAATCCCGACTTTTCAAAAGACGAGGATGAGATGCTAAAGCTCATCCAAAGGAGTGAATATAACATTGTTGATCAGCTGTTATAGACTCCTTCAAAGATCTCAGTATTATCACTGTTACTCAGTTCAGAAGCACACAGAGAGGCTCTACAGAAAGTCTTAGAGCAAGCCTTTGTGGAATAGGATGTAACAATCAGACAGTTCGATAGCATTGTCTCTAACATCACTTCCTGCAATAATTTGGGATTTAGTGATGAGGAATTACCTGAAGAGGGTCATCGTCATAACATGGCGCTCAACATTACAGTTAACTGCCAGGGTGATGGTAGACACAGGGTCAGCCCTGAATGTTATGCCGAAGTCCACTTTGATGCAATTATCATTTAAGGGCCCTCCGATGAGAACCAGCGAGGTCGTCGTCAAAGCATTCGACGGATCCAGAAAAACAGTTATCGGCAAAGTTGATATTCCCATAACTATTGGTCCTCACACTTTCCAAATCATTTTCCAGGTCATGGACATCCGGGCAACATACAGCTATTTATTAGGAAGACCTTGGATACATCAGGCTGGAGTGGTTACTTCAACCCTCCACCAAAAGCTAAAGTTCGTCAAGAACGATCAACTTGTCATGGTTTTGGGGAACAAGCCTTGCTTGTAAGCAACTTATCATCATCTACTTGTGTGGAACCCGAGGAGGTTATTGGAACTCAGTTCCAAGCACTATCGGTGAGCAAGGACAATCAATCCGAAGAAGGAACTTCAATTTCTTCATACAAAGATGCTATCAAAGCGGTCGAGAGTACCGATACAAAAGGATGGGGACGGCTTGTCATTCCTATTGACAATAAAACAAAGAAGGGTCTTGGTTTTTCTGCGACCTGTACCCAGACAGCCGCCAACGATGAAAGTCTTCATCTCATTCAAAACTTCTTCCACAGTGGAGGTTTTCTTCACCCAGTGTCTCAGACAGTTCATGCTATCAATGAGGAAGATCCCTCTGACACAGATGAAGAATGGAAGTCCTATCTTAATAAGGACGGCTATATGTCTCAGGAAGAGGTGCCTATGCCTTTTTGCTTTCCTACAGAAAGTCCGAGATTTATACCAAGATCAGATGTCGAAATGATCTACGGGGGTTGTGATCCGGAAGGATGTCGTGCTCTGCCAAATTCATTAGAGGAAGACACTATGATGAAAGAAAACTTTGATCACAATTACTATGGCCCGATGGATGGTCTGCCAATGTGGCAGCCTTACCCAGGAAACTTGGGGCAAGAAAGTCAGCCGAGTAATGAAACTCAGCTGAGCGTCATTGAACAGAATACCTGTGTCCTCGCCATGTCATGGGATCAACACTCAGGTTATTCGGAAACTACTCAACATGAAGATGAATTCGCAACGTTTGCAGGACTAGAATTCATCAACTATGCTTTTCCCGAGGTCAACGTCATCGAGAGGGATGACTTCTCCAGTTCCAAAGAAGTTTGGGACACTCTGGGACAACCAAGTGGAAAATACGACTTTATGGTCAAGTACACTGCTCCCGAAAGCTCTCGTATCAGGCTCGAAGATATCCAGTCAACTGGATGGGGATATACAGCTGAGAGCACCAATGCTATGAAAAATACAACAGAGGAATCCTCCTACGACAATTCTGCCTGGGAGACAGATTCCAACGATCCTACTCCACCAGAAATCAGCGTCATTTCTGAAGACAAATCAAGGAAGGTGCCAGACTTTGTGATTCACCGAGGAGTTCGCCGCCAATGGGTTGCTGTCGAGGTTCCGAAGGTCGTTCATCAGTCAAAGTAATTGCCATCTTTAACCTTTCACCCTGCCCAGGTGAAACAGATGTTTTGATAGGGCTCGCTTTCTGTAAATTTCCCTCTTCGCTTTGCCCAGAGCGAGTGAGTTTTGTTTTATAGGGCTGTAGTTTCAAGATTCGACTTGTTCATTAATTGCTGTTTTCTCTTTTTGATTTTTCAGAAAATGGTAATCCTAAAAAACATTCAATAAAAAAAAACAAGCAGTAAAACAAATACACTGCACACACTTGCATTTTCTCTATCTCGTCTAAACACGAATCATCACGTCATACAGATTGCTTGTTTTATACCCCGTTGAAACATACGATCCGATGCCTTTTCCAACTTTGAGTTCCCGATATTCGAGGCTGAAAAATAAAATGACAACGAAATTCTAGAAGAGATCTCCCGATTACTCAGACAAGAGGAAAGGTCCATTGAACCTCACAAAGAGCCGTTGGAAACGGTAAACTTGGGTTCAGAAAAAGAGAGAAAAGAAATCAGGATCGGAGCACTGCTCAGTCCAACTGTCAAAGAAAGTTTGATAAAGCTTCTCAAATAATTCCCCGATGTATTCGCTTGGTCCTATCAGGATATGCCAGGGTTGGATACCAGCATCGTGGAACATCACTTACCGCTAAGATCGGAATGTCCGCCAGTAAAGCAAAGGTTGAGACGGACTCACCCGGACATGGCCATCAAAATCAAAGAGGAGGTACAGAAACAGATCAACGCGGGTTTCCTCGCTACATCTGAATATCCTCAATGGTTAACCAACATCGTACCCGTTCCCAAAAAGGATGGAAAGGTCAGAATGTGTGTTGATTACAGAGATCTAAACAAGGCAAGTCCCAAGGACGACTTTCCTTTACCACACATTGACATGCTGTTTGACAGCACAGCAAAGTTCAAAGTATTCTCCTTCATGGATGGATTCTCGGGCTATAACCAGATCAAAATGGCGCCGAAAGACATGGAGAAAACTTCGTTCATTACCCCATGGGGTACCTTTTGTTACAAGGTAATGCCGGTCGGTTTGAAGAATGCCGGGGCGACCTATCAAAGGGCCATGACTACTCTGTTTCATGACATGATACATAAGGAAATCGAGGTATATGTCAATGATTTGATTGCAAAATCAAGAACAGAGGATGAGCACGTTGAACATCTGTCAAAATTGTTCGAACGTCTAAGAAAATTCAAGCTCCGCTTGAATCCTAACAAGTGCACCTTCGGTGTCCGTTCGGGGAAATTACTAGGGTTCATCGTCAGCCAGAAAGGAATTGAAGTTGATCCTGACAAGGTCAAGGCCATTCAAGAAATGCCTTCTCCGAAAACTAAAAAACAAGTCAGAGGATTCCTGGGACGCTTGAACTACATCTCCAGATTCATATTCCTTATGACCGCGACGTGTGCGCCGATTTTCAAATTACTGAAAAAGAACCAGGATTGCATTTGGTCAGGAGATTGCCAAACCGCCTTCGACAGTATCAAGGAATATCTGTTGAATCCTCCGATTCTATCACCTCCAGTGGAAGGAAGACCAGTAATCATTTACCTCACAGTCCTAGAGGACTCAATGGGATGTGTACTTGGCCAACAAGACGAAACTAAATGGAAAGAGTCTTCCATTTATTATCTAAGCAAGAAATTCACCGACTGCGAGACTCGGTACACAATGCTTGAGAAAACTTGTTGCGCTTTGGCTTGGGCAGCCAAACGTCTTCGCCAGTACATGATTCGTCATACTACTTGGTTGGTCTCCGAAATGGATCCAATCAAATACGTTTTCGAAAAACCTGCTCTCACGGGAAGGATTGCCCGTTGGCAGATGTTACTATCAGAATATGACATAGAGTACCATGCTCAGAAAGCCGTTAAAGGAAGTATTTTAGCCGATCATTTGGCTCATCAACCGATTGACGATCAAGAATCAATTGTGTTTGACTTCCCAGACGAAGATGTCATGTATCTAAAAATGAAATATTGCGATGAACCGCTACCCAGTGAAGGGCCAGAACCAGGTTCCCAGTGGGGACTTATCTTTGACGGAGCAGTCAATCATTATGGAAACGGAATTGGGGCAATCATTGTTACCCCTCAGGGTTCCCACATTCCTTTCACTGCCAGACTTACGTTCAAATGTAAGAACAACGAGGCCGAATACGAAGCATGTATCATGGGTCTCGAAGAAGTGATTGGTTTAAGGATCAAAAACTTGGACGTATATGGCGACTCAGCGTTGGTTATCAATCAGATTAAAGGACATTGGGACACATACCAATCAGGATTGATTCCTTACAAAGACTATGCAAGGAGGTTGTTACCCTTCTTCAACAGAGTCGACTTTCATCACATCCCTCGTGATGAGAATCACATGGCTGATGCATTAGCCACTCTCTCTTCCATGATTAATGTAGGTCGATGGAATGACATACCTAAGATCGACATCATGCGCCTTGAACGGCCCGCTTACATCTTCGCGATTGAAGCAGTCATAGACGACAGACCTTGGTATCACGATATCAAATGCTTCCTTCAGAAACAAGAGTACCCATCTGGGGCACTCAGAAAAGACAGGAAAACCCTCAGAAGATTGGCTGGAAACTTCTTCCTGAGCGGTGACACTCTTTATAAGAGAAATTTTGACATGGTCTTGCTCCGATGTGTCGACAGACCAGAAGCAGACATGCTCATGAAAGAAATTCATGAAGGATCCTTTGGCACTCATGCCAACGGACACACAATGGCGAGAAAAATTCTCAGGGCCGGGTATTATTGGTTGACCATGGAATCCGACTGCTACAAGTACATGAGGAGGTGTCACAAGTGTCAGATATACTCTGAGAAAATTCATGTACCGCCATCACATCTCAAAGTTCTTTCTTCCCCGTGGCCATTTTCCATATGGGGAATCGATATGATTGGTATGATTGAGCCCAAGGCTTCAAATGGACATCGGTTCATCCTGGTAGCCATTGACTATTTCACCAAGTGGGTCGAAGCAGCGTCATTCGCCAATGTAACCCGACAAGTGGTGGTCCGATTTATCAAAAACAATAACATCTGCCGTTATGGTGTTCCAAGCGAGATCATTACTGATAATGGATCTAACTTGAACAATAAGATGATGAAAGAGTTGTGTGCTGAGTTCAAGATCGAACACCATAACTCATCTCCCTACCGACCCAAGATGAACGGAGCGGTAGAAGCGGCTAACAAGAACATCAAGAAGATTATTCAAAAGATGGTTGTAACCTACAAAGATTGGTACGAGATTCTACCCTTTGCTCTTCACGGTTATCGTATATCTGTCCGCACTTCAACAGGGGCAACCCCTTTCTCTCTAGTATATGGCATGGAGGCAGTTCTCCCCATAGAAGTAGATATCCCATCAATCCAGGTATTGATGGAAGCTAAGCTCACCGAAGCTGAATGGTGTCAAATTCAACACGACGAACTGAACCTGATCGAAGAGAAGCGAATCACGGCACTATGCCACGGTCAGTTGTATCAACAGAGAATGAAGAGGGCGTTCGAAAAAAAGGTCCGACCTCGTGTCTTCAGGAAAGGAGACCTCGTGCTCAAGAAGATACAATCATTTCTCACTGACTCTCGGGGCAAATGGACCCCAAATTATGATGGCCCCTATGTGGTCACGAAAGCTTTCTCAGGCGGCGCCTTGAGACTTGCAACCATGGACGGAGAGGAATTTGCCTACCCCACGAATGTTGATGTAGTCAAGAAATACTTCGCCTAAAACTAAAAAAAAACGTCTCGGTGGATTGAAAACCCGAAAGGGCGGTCCAGGCAAAAGTTAGAGACATGAAAAGAATCATCCCGATGGATTGGAAATCTCATAGTACAATCCAGGCAAAAATTAGGGATAATGGCAAGTAACTATGTTCACCAGAGGCAAGTCCCTCAGCAGCAGTTACAGCATCATCTATCGGAGGAAATCTCCAGTCAAAGGTCATCTTCGACGGAAGCTCAGGATGTCCCGAATTCAAAGTTGGTAGAAGGATAGTGGTCGTTATGTTTCAACGTAGCCCTTTTCCCTGTAAATTACCATTTTCTAACTTTGTATATACTCTTTGGAATCACGCGTTTGGCTGATCTCCATCTTATCAATAAAATTTGAGCCCTTGTGCTTTTGTTTGTAATTCTTTACTTTTTTTAGCTTTACAGAACGACGTTGTTTAAACTTAATCAGCGATTCTTGAAATAAAACAAAAATGAATTTACTTGTTAAACTTTTTCTGCTTTTAAATTAAAGATGGCATTTCTTTTGACTGTTGAACATCAGAAGAACATCGATCGCTTCTCCCGAAGTAAGCGGACTTCAAAGTGCAGAATCAAAGTACTCCTTCTAAGCCAGTGCGCCTGAATGAAGGATCAACTATATCAGATGCGGTTTTCCCGTCTGATACCCTCGGCCGAGGTCTCATCTCCTAAGCCCGATCGACATAGCTCCCCACGTGGACTATTTCTCCTAAGCAAGGTGGAATTGCTATTTTGAATCAACGGTACTTCTTCGCCCCGCGATGGCCGAGTATCCAATTGTGTTCATCCATTAGTCTGTATGTCGCGTCAGTTTTGTCAGCATATACATACGTACTTCATGCATTTTTTATTTGCATTTACATTTCATATTGCATCGTTATCACTCTAGCCGGTCTTGTCCCCTAGTGATAAACAGTTTTCTCAATCGAGTTTGTCAGTTTTTTCCTCGTCAGGAAGTGTTGCGTCTGCACAATCTCGCCACCAGTGTATCTTTAGATCAGCGTCGGCACTTGGCCACTTTGATAACTTGAACCTCTGAAAGATCAGAGAACCTTCAACAGATGTCACTCTTCGCCATTGAAGATGATATCCTCGCTTTCTCGGATTAAGGAAAATCCCCAGAGAAAGCCTCGTGATCAGAGATTCGGCAGCACGCCAGTTTTGTTCCGAAAATTCGTTAATGAAAAGGTCATTGGCACCTCAAAATTGGACCCCATCATATGGCATTTCTCCGGGAAGATCCCGAGAAAAGTGTGATGTAACCCCAAACGAAAACAGTCTCTCAAGAGACTCGTTTTCCCCAGTAGAATCGACAAATGGCGTCTCCAAAATAGAGAAGTTTGTGTACCTCTACAATTCAGACGAATGGGTTCCCCAGCAAGTCTGACATCAAATATTTTCCCACTCAAATGGCATCTCCCCAGGAAAATTCGGCGAGAAGTTTGAAGGAAAGCCGCTACGCATAGCGTCCCTTGTCAATAAAGTTTATTGACAAAAGAAACTTAGACCAGTTCCTTGGTGGGAAACCAGGATCGAGGGGAAGTTTATATCAGAAACTAAGACCAGTTCCTTGGTAGGAAACCAGGATCGAGGGGAGGTTTATTTCAACTGAGACCAGTTCCTTGGTGGGAAACCAGGATCGGGGGGAAGTTTAGATCAGAAACTAAGACCAGTTCCTTGGTAGGAAACCAGGATCGAGGGGAGGTTTATTTTAACTGAGACCAGTTCCTTGGTGGGAAACCAGGATCGAGGGGAAGTTTAGATCAGAAACTAAGACCAGTTCCTTGGTAGGAAACCAGGATCGAGGGGAAGTTTATTTCAAAAGAGACTGAGACCAGTTCCTTGGTAGGAAACCAGGATCGAGGGGAAGTTCACCTTTTCTAAGCATCATTGCTTAGCTAAAGAAGATGAATGCGTAAGCTACCATTCATAACCACCATCAAAATTTCGGATATTCCGATATTTAATCCTATTGCACCCCAATGCTCGAATACCTTCGTCATTCACACCTTCGGGTCCAAGAAGATTAAATAGGGGCATCTGTAATACCCCAAATTTTGACCACTTAGATTTCCCATCATTGTGAAAATCATCATCACAATATGGATGAACCATCATGCTTCATCAGTCTACCCAAAGATGGGTGAGCATCCAATACAATCAAAATTAGGGTTTCAATCCCTCTCTGAGTGCTTAGACAAAGGATCAATCAAGAAATGACATGATCTTCAACTTGTCTAATCTCTTAAATATCCACAATGGATCAAAAAGGACTCCCACTTCAAGGATTAAGCACAAGGCTGCTCCCTTTTAGGTGGATCAAGTCTCAAGATCGACAGTGTCACCAAATTAGGGTTTTGGTCGACCAGGGCCTCCAGATGGAATTTTTCATCTGGGCACAAGGCAATGATCCAAAACATGACCTAATATACTTCATGGAACCTCATGAACCCATGCATCAAGTCAATTTTGCCTCAGGGGATGCATTCATCAAAAATCAGGAATTAGGGTTTCTTGACCTAATTCACCCCTAAGTTGACTTTTGGGACAAACCATGAGCCAAGACCTCAAGAGATGATTTGAGGGTCTCTAATATACCATATTGATCCATTTGGAACAATGGATTGATCCAAGAAGCTTGAGCAACAAGTCTCAATTTCATCTGCACCACAATTAGGGTTTTAAGGGAAAAGACAACTGTAACTTTGACTTTTGACCTATACATGCTCCCAAACCCTAATACATGATTGAATATACCCTATGACACCCATGGAACATGTCCATCAAGTTTGATTTAGGTCAAAGACATGATTTCCTGAAGAATTGCACAATTTGGAATTCATTTGATAAAAAGTCAACTGTGCACAAAAGTCAACTTTGACTTTTTGAGATTTTTCACCAAAATGGATTTTTAACCCTAAAATGATGTTAATGTATGATTTGAATCATCATTCATCAAGAAAAATCAAGAAAAGTGAGATAACTTGTAAAAGGGGTAACCATAAAACTTAGAAATTTTTCTAAGTTAAAAATAAAGTGGCAAAGGTACCAACTTTGGAGGACCATAACTCCTAAACCACAAGGCCATTTTTTCTCATCCAAAGATGGATTTGTAGCCCTCATTATCACCTATAAAAACTTCAACTACAAGTCATTCCAATTCATCAAGGATTTTGAGTTATGGAGTGATCAAAGTGGCTGAAAAGTGAAAATGTCACTTTTTCTAACACTTAGTGAAATTTTCACTAAGTCAGATTCTGCCTCACTTTTTGCCAAATGTAGGGGGATTTTTCATTTGTAATCAAAAGAGATCAAAACCAAACTTGTTCAAACAGTTTTTGTATCATGTAAGAGCTTTCCAAAATGGCCAAGAACATTGCCAAATTCAACCTACACCATGAGATACAACATTGTTAAGTTGCCTTGCTGAAATCTGTCAAAGCAAGGCAGAATTTACATTTTGGCTCGATTTGCCAAAATCAGCCAATTTCAATTGCTCCAATCCACTTGGACACCTCAGAGGATTGAATCTAAAGGGGACAATCACTGAGCCAAGCCTCCAAGGTCCAAGGAACAAGGAATAGCATGTTGAACCTAGAGTTGCCAAAATAGGGACAAGACTTTAAATTTGGAATGAGGCATTCAATGGAACCATCAAGGTGGCATGGACTGAGCCATTCTCATCTGAAATCAGTCAAGACTTATCCAAGACCAAGGGGACCAAAGCTTTGTGCCCTAACCTCTAGTCAATGGCTAGAGGAGACTTGCATTTCCATTGGCCAACATTGAGGAAACCTACTTACCAGCTGCCATGCACTATTCCTTGCAAAACAAACTTGCTCTACTATAAATAGAGCTTAATTGTGGTTAGTTTGAGTACACCAAAGCCATCTAACAGATGCTTCCCTCAAAATCTCTTCTTTCACTCCAATTTTGCCTTCTAAGGCAAGTCACTATCGGGTTTTGAGTTTGAGAGCAATTCCAATCAAACCAATCACTCACACACCTCACATACATCACATATGAGCTGATCAAACACTCACATAACATCTGGAACATCAAAATCTCAAAATCACTTGCCATCCACACAAGTTTGAAGTGAAGTTGCAGCTGAGATGCCATAAACTGATCCAGTCCATTTCAATTTAATCCAAGTGTTCAAACACACTCCATATGGTGTAGGGAAGCTGTCCAGGTCATCACAACTTGTCTGTAACACCTCAAACTCAAAATCACATCTGCTCTTGTTGTCACGACTTGGAGGTAAGCCTAAACTTGGTCATCTCTCAATCTATGCATATTTCCTCGCACAATAATTTGGCCATATGTTCATAATCATGCATGGAATGTTTTCCCTCAATTAATTGCATTGTTTGAATCGTGTATCAAAAATCCTAGCCTTCATGCAGAAATTAGGGTTCTTGAGGTCTCTTCGTGATTTCTTGTTGTATGTTTAATTTAAATGAAATTAAAGTACATAGACATGATCGTGAGGTTGAGGCGAGCATAATGATATGTGGATTGCATGATATGATTACGTATTCATGGAGATTGGATAGAAAATGCAAATCTGAGAATTCAAGAACACGCGCGTGTTCTTCAGCCTGTTCTTAGCGCCATTTTTAGAAATTTGAATATTTGAATTTTGTGATTTTGTTTAATTGATTCAAAAATTAATTTCTCTCTGAGTTTTAATGATTTTGAGTTGATTCTTTTTTTAATAATTCACAAAAATGTTAAAATATTTTATTTTATCAAAAAATCCCAAAAATATTATTTATTTCACATAATTGATATTTTTGCAAAGAATTAATATTTTAATTGTTTTTGACATTTTAAATATTTTTTCTACATTGATTTTGCAACTTTTAATGCTTTCTAATTATTTTGTAGGTCAATACTTAATTTTTGAAGCATTAATCCAAGATCACAATTTTTTTTCCATGTGTTAAACAATTTTTGATCATTTTAATTGAATTTTTATTCAATTAAATACATTTTGAAAACAAATTAGGGTTTTGGATTAATTCAACCCTCATAAATCATATTCAAAACACTTTGGGCCTCTATTAGAGTGTAAGACCCAATCCCCCTTTTAACTAAAACATTTTGGGCCTCACTTATTGTATAAGTCCCTCTGCGTTAAAAGAAAACCTCGGCGCGATCGCCATTTTTTAAACGAAAAATCATTTGGGCCTACCCTCGTGTTATAAGCCCCACTCTTTTCTTTAAACCTTTTTGGGCCTCTTGAGAGAGTGTAAGACCCATCCCTTTGTACAGAAAACCATTTTTGGGCCTCATTTACTTGTATAAGTCCCGCTGTACAAAGTCAAACAGTGCGCTCACTGATAAAACCCTGGGCCTCTCCTTGAGCTGTAAGCCCCAAATCATTCTTTTTCAAAGCACTTTCTCCTTTGATTTTGAATATACTGTTGTTTTCAATCTTTCTTTGTTGAACAACTAACCAAACAGCATGGAAGCACTCCAACCAAGTAAGTGGTTATCGCTTTCATTTACTGCTTTCATATTATAAATTGTATTGTGGGGCTGCTCACTGTAAGTCTCCTTTCATAAACTCATATCTACTGTGTAATAATAGTATAGATATTTCGAGTTTCCCAGGCAACTACGTCTAGAACTAGGCGACGCCGTTTCGTTTATTCGTAGAAATAGACGCCTAGATCCCCAATAGGAGCACCAGATACAGTCTTCTCTTCGGCTGTCCTCCTTAGGAATCGTCAAGAAGCTCTACTCCCCAAGATGAATGTATTCTCCGTGAATGGCATCTTTGAGTTTCTTCCAAATTCTCGAACTTTCTTGACTTGATCTATTCCTTGTGGATAGCTTGCCTTGAATGTCTCGGGGTTTGGGTACCCACTACGGTCATAATCTTGGACCTTAACTAAGGAACCCTCTTCAAAAGCTAAAAGTCGCTGGATAGTAAACCTCGCATGTTTACCAGTGGTTTTTATCTTTAAAAGAGTTATCTCTCCTAATGGAAAGGAGATGATAAACCCACGAGCTTCTTAAAAGCATCGGCCTCCTCTTGGGCATTATTCAAGGACTCTACGGCTTCTTAGAAGTATTCACATCCTCCTCTTAGGCTTCGTATAATGATCTCTTCCTTCGGGAATGATAGCCTCCTCTTGGGCTTCGTACAAGGACCCGTCGGCTTCTTAAAAGTTTCCAGCCTCCTCTTGGGCTTCGTACAAATTGTCCCAACGACCTCCTAGAGGTATAGGAACAGAACCTAGTCATCCTCATAGAACAGTCCTTTCATAGAGTCTACTACTGTTTCTCAAAGCATATTACAAAAGAAAAAAACTCTAGACTTGGACAGTCTAACTTCCTTGAGTCTCAAAGACATTCTCAAGTGACCCCCTTCATTAAATAGGAAGAAAACCCGCAGACTCGGACAGTCTCAATACCCTTTGGATTTCCCGTTTCCTCAAAGAGAAGGAAATATCCTTGATCCTCAGATCAAATCCCTGAGTACAGTGTTGCTCATATAAGAACTGATTTTCTCTTTTAAAATCAGTATATTGGATCTGTCACTCAACTGAAACAAACCTTTAGCCTCCATCTCGGGCTTCGTACGAGATACAAAAACACTCTCTTGTTGAGTATCAAAAACTCTCTTGTTGAGTCAAACTTTTAGCCTCTATCTCGGGATTTCTACGAGACACATAAGAGACTCCCTCGTTGAGTTAATCCCCCTTTCGCCTCTATCTCGGGCTTTGTACGAGATACAAAAAGGTTCTTATTGAGCCAAACAAACAATAGCCTCCATCTCGGGCTTTATACGAGATACCAAAAGACTCCATCGTCGGGTCAAAATCTTTTAGCCTCTCTCTCGGGCTTTGTACGAGACACAAAATAGCCTCCTCTTAGGCTTTGTATAATGATTTTCCTAGCGGAAATTAGCCTCCTCTTAGGATTTTGTATAAGAAAACTACTGGTTGATCCAATCAACCTTTTAGCATCAAAGTTGTGCCTCGTTCACAGTACACAAACATCAACAACTCCTTTCCTTTCATCTAATCGCTGTAAGCGGCAAGCCTCTGGATCATCTATATCCATGCCACTGTCCCTCTTTTAGCATGAGAAATTCCTAAGGAAAGATGGCATTGCTCTACACTAAGTTAAAGTCTTCTCCTTCAAGTTAAAACCATTTCTTCAGAAATTATGGCATTGCTTGGATCCGCGTATCCCAGTTAAAGTAATTCTCCTTCTCCCCTCTTTAGAGATGACAAATTCTCTCTAAAGCCGAGGTTTTTCAGCTTCACGTCTGGGGCTTTGAACAAGACACAAATAGACCTTTTAGCTTCACATCTTGGGCTTTGAACAAGATACAAACAACCTTTTCGCTTCACGTCTTGGGCTTTGAACAAGACACCAAAAAACCATTTCCTCCCATAGAATAGGAGGAACTACGAACGCTCTGATTTCCCTGTTTCGGTAAACGGGAATACGTAGGCATAAGATCGAAAGAAAAGATCTTAGCGAGCGCAATCAACAAAAAACCCAAATCCCATATCAATCAAAAGCAGTAATTCAAAAGCATCAGTCCTAACATCCTAATCCTAATCCCTGTCAGAAACCTTTTGCCTAGATTAAAAGAAAGAAACCTGTATTGGCGAAATATGAATAACCAATACAAAGGCCCCCCCACATTGATAGCATCCGTAACCTAACAGACCGCTGTTTAAACTCAGTATGCAAAGCAAGGTTAATTGGAGACATCTATTTCCCTTCCTTATTCAGCTCACAATAGGATAAAAAATGAATCGACCTGTAGTTTTAAGCTCAAACCGCAGAGAGCGACCAGCGCTTAAGAACCGCGTCCAAAATCGCTCGCTACAGTAACTATGTTCAACCGAGGCAAATCCCTCAGCAGCAGCAGTTATACCATCCATCGGAGGAAAACTCCAGTCAAGGTCATCTTCGACAGAAGCTCAGGATGCCTCGAATTCAAAGTTGGTAGAAGGATAATGGTTGTTAAGTTTCAACGTAGCCCTTTTCCCTGTAAATTACCATTTTCAAACTTTGTATATACTCTTTGGAATCACGCGTTTGGCTGATCTCCATCTTATCAATAAAAGTTGAGCCCTTGTGCTTTTGTTTTTAATTCTTATTTGTTTTAGCTTTACAGAACGACGTTGTTAACATGATTAACGATTCTTGAAATAAAACAAAAATGAATTTACTTGTTAAAACTTTTTCTGCTTTTTAATAAAGATGGCAATTTCTTTTGACTGTTGAACATCGAAAGAGCATCGATTGCGTCTCCAAAGGCGTTTGAACTTCAAAGTGCAAAATCAAAAGTACTCCTTCTAAGCCAGTGTGCCTGATTGAAGGATCAATAGTGTCAGATGCGACTGATCCATCTGACATCTTCGGCCGAGTTCTCATCTCCTAAGCCCGATCAACGGTAGCTCCCAACAGGGACTGTCTCTCCTAAGCAAGGTGGAATTGCTATCTTGAACCAGTGATATTTCTATACGCCCCGCGATGGCCGAGTATCCAGTCGTGTTCATCCACTAGTTTGTATGTCGCGTCAGTTTTGTCAGCATATACATACATGCATCATGCATTATTTGATTTGCATTCACATTTCATATTGCATCACTATCACTCTAGTCGGTCTTGTCCCCTAGTGATAACAGTCCTCTCAATCAAGTTGTCAGTTCTTGCCTCATCAGGAAATACAGTGTCTGAACAATCTGACCTCCAGTTTATCTCTGGATTAAAGTTGGCTCCTCGACCACTTGGATAACTTGAACCTCTGAAAGACCAGAGAACCGTCAACCGATGTCACTCTTCTCCATTGAAAATAATATCCTTGCTTTCCCGGATTAAGGAAAATCCATAGAGAAAGCCTCGTAATTAGAGATTCGGCAGCATGCCAGTTTCGCTCCGAAAGAATCGCTGATGAAAGGGTCATCGGCACCTCAAAATTGGAGCCCATCACATGGCATTTCTCTGGGAGGATCCTGAGAAAAGTATGATGTAAGACCCCAAGCGGAAGAAGTCTTTCAAGAGACTCATTTTCCCCAGATAGAGTCGACAAATGGCGTCTCCAACAGAGAAGTTTGTGTACCTCTACAATTCGGACGACTGGGTTCTCCAGCAAGTCTGACATCAAAGCTTTTTCCATCAAATGGCATCTCCCCAGGAAAATTCGGCGAGAAGTTTGAGGGAAATCCGCTACAAATAGCATTCCTTGTCAGTAAAGTTTATTGACAAAAGAAACTGAGACCAGTTCCTTGGTAGGAAACCAGGATCGAGGGGAAGTTTAAATCAGAAACTGAGACCAGTTCCTTGGTAGGAAACCAGGATCGAGGGGAAGTTTAGATCAGAGACTAAGACCAGTTCCTTGGTAGGAAACCAAGAACGAGGGGAAGTGACAAAAGAAAACTAAGACCAGTTCCTTGGATGAAGACCCGGATCGAGGGGAAGTTTGCCTTTTCTAAGCATCATTGCTTAGCAAAAAAAGATGAATGCGCAAACTGCCATTCATAGCCATCAAAATTTTGGGTATTCCCATATTTAATCCTCTTGCACCCCGAATGCCTGAATACCTTCGTCATTCACACATTTGGGTCCAAGAAGATTAAATAGGGGCATCTGTCATACCCCAAATTTTGACCATTGAGATTTCCCATCATTGTGCAAATCATCATCACAATATGGATGTACCTTATGCTTCATCAGTCTCCCCAAAGCTGGGTGAGCATTCACTATAATCAAGAATAAGGGTTTTGAGCCCTCTCAGGGCACTTAGACAGAGGATCAATCAAGGAATGACATGATCTTCAACTTGTCTAACCTCTCAAGCATGCACAAAGGATCAAAAGGACTCCCACTCCAAGGATTAAGCACAAGGATGCTCCCTTCTAGGTGGATCAGGTCTAAAGATCGACAGTGTCACCAAATTAGAGTTTTGGTCGACCAGGGCCTCCAGATGGAAATTTTTCATCTGGGCATGAGCCAATGATCCAAAACACGACCTAATGTACTCCATGGAACCTCATGGACCCATTCATCAAGTCAATTTTGCCTCAGGGGTTGCACTCTTCAAAAATCAGGAATTAGGGTTTCTTGACCTAATTCACCCCTAAGTTGACTTTTGGGACAAATCATGAACCAAGACCTCAAGAGAGGGTTTGAGGGTCTCTAATGAACTATATTGATCCATTTGGAACAATGGATTAATCCAAGAAGCTTGAACAACAAGTCTCAATTTCATCTGCACAACAATTAGGGTTTTAAGGAAAAAGTCAACTGTAACTTTGACTTTTGACCAGGACATGCTCCCAAGCCCTAAGACATGATTCAATATGCCTTATAACACCCATGGAACATGTCCACCAAGTTTGATTTAGGTCAAGGACATGATTTCCTGAAGAATTGCACAGTTTGGAATTCATCTGATAAAAAGTCAACTGTGCACAAAAGTCAACTTTGACTTTTTGAGATTTTTCACCAAAATGGATTTTTAACCCTAAAATGATGTTAATGTGTGATTTTAATCATCATTCATCAAGAAAAATCAAGAAAAGTTGGATAACTTGTAAAAGGGGTAACCATAAAAACTTAGAAAATTTTTTAAGTTAAAAATAAAGTGACAAGGGTACCAACTTTGAAGGATCATAACTCCTAAACCACAAAGCCATTTTTTTTCATCCAAAGATGGATTTGTAGCCCTCATTACCCTCTACAAAAACTTCAACTAGACCTAAGTCCAATTCATTAAGGATTTGGAGTTAGGGAGTGATCAAAATGGCTGAAAAGTGAAAATGTCACTTTTTCCAACACTTAGTGAAATTTTCACTAAGTCCAAATCTGCCTTCACTTTTTGCCAAATGTAGGGGGATTTTTCACTTGGATTCAAAAGATATCAAAACTAAACATGTTCAAACAGTTGTTGTATCATGTAAGGGCTTTCTAAAATGGTCAAGAACATTACCAAATTCAACTTACACCATGAGATATGACATTGGCAAGTGGCCTCGCTGAAATCTGTCAAAGGCAAGGCAGAATTTGCAATTTTGCTCGATTTGCCAAAATTAGCCAAATTTAAATGCTCCTATCCACTTGGACACATCTGAGGATTGAATCTAAAGGGGACAATCACTGAGCCAAGCCTCCAAAGTCCATGGAACAAGAAATAGCATGTTGAACCTAGAATGGCCAAAATAGGGACAAGACTCCAAATTTGGATTGAAGCATTCAATGGGAGCATCAGGGTGGCATGGACTGAGCTATTCTCATCTAAAATCAGTCAAGACTTATCCAAGACCAAGGGAACCAAAGCTCTGTGCCCTAACCTCTAGTCAATGGCTAGAGGAGACTTGGATTTTCATTTGCCAACATTGGCCAAACCTACTTACCAGTTGCCATTCACTATTCCTTGCAAAACAAACTTGCTCTACTATAAATAGAGCTCAATTGTGATCATTTTGAGTACACCAAAGCCATCTAACAAATGCTTTCCTCAAAATCTCTTTCTCTTGGCAAAAATGCCTTTCTTAGCAAGGTAGCTATCGGGTTTTGAGTTTGAGAGCTTTTCCAATCAAACCAATCACTCACACACCTCACATACATCATATAGAAGTGATCCAAACACTCACATAACATCTGGAGCACAGATTTCACAAAATCACCAGCTGGTTGCTCAAACTTTCAATCAAGTTGCAGCTGAGGTACCACAAATCGTTCCAGCCATTTTCAATCAAGTCCAGGCATTCAAACACACTCCATAGGGTGTAAGGAAGCTGTTCAGATCATCACCACTCATCTGTAACACCTCCAAATCAAAAATCACATTGCACTTGCTGTCACGGCCTAGAGGTAAGCATGCACTTGGTCATCTCTCAATTTATGCATATTTCCTCGCACAATAATTTGGCCATATGTTCATAACCATGCATGGAATGTTTTCCCTCAATTAATTGCATTGTTTGAATCGTGTATCAAAAATCCTAGCCTTCATGCAGAAATTAGGGTTCTTGAGGTTTCTTCGTGATTTCATGTTTTATGTTTAATTTAAATGAAATTAAGTGTTATAAACATGATCGTGAGGTTGAGACGAGCATAATGATATATGGATTACATGATATGATTAAGTATTCAGTGAGATTGGATGGAAAACGCAAATCAGCCAAACCCAGAACACGCGCGTGTTCTTCAGCTTGTTCTTGGCGCCTTTTTTCCAAATTCAAATATTTGAATTTTGTGATTTTGTTTAATTGATTGAAAAATTAATTTCTCTCTGAGTTTTAATGATTTTGAGTTGATTCTTTTTTTAATAATTCACAAAAATGTTAAAATATTTTATTTTCCCAAGAAATCCCAAAAATATTATTTATTTCATATAATTGATATTTTTGCAAAGAATTAATATTTTAATTGTTCTTGACATTTTAAATATTTTTCCACATTGATTTTGCAACTTTTAATGCTTTCTAATTATTTTGTAGGTCAATACTTAATTTTTGAAGCATTAATCCAAGATCACAATTTGTTTTCCATATGTTAAACAATTTTGATCATTTTAATTGAATTTTTATTCAATTAAATACATTTTTGAAAACAAATTAGGGTTTTTGGATTAATTCAACCCTCATAAATCATTTTCAAAACACTTTGGGCCTCTAATAGAGTGTAAGACCCAATCCTTTTTTGACCAAAACATTTTGGGCCTCAGTATTGTATAAGTCTCGATACCGTCAAAAACAAACGGCGCGATCGTCGCCTTTTGAAAAATAACCTTTTGGGCCTCTCCTTGAGCTATAAGACCCATTCAAAACACTTTAGGCCTCTAATAGAGTGTAAGACCCAATCTCCTTTTAACCAAAACATTTTGGGCCTCACTTATTGTATAAGTCCCTTCGCGTTAAAAGAAAATCTCGGCGCGATCGCCATTTTCAAACGAAAAAATCATCTGGGCCTACCCTCGAGTAGTAAGACCCATTTCATTTCTAAAAACTCTTTGGGCCTCTTGAGAGAGTGTAAGACCCATCCCTTTGTACAGAAACCATTTTGGGCCTCAGTCACTTGTATAAGTCCCTCTGTACAAATTCAAACAGTGCGCTCACTGATAAAACCCTGGGCCTCTCCTTGAGCTGTAAGCCCCAAATCTTTCTTTTTTCAAAGCACTTTCTCCTTTGATTTTGAATATACTGTTGTTTTCAATCTTTCTTTGTTGAACAACTAACCAAACAGCATGGAAGCTCTACAACCGAGTAAGTGGTTATTGCTTTCATTTACCGCTTTAATATACATATAACTGTATTGTGGGGCTGTTTCACTGTAAGTCTTCTTTCGTAAACTCATATCAACTGTGTAATAATAGTATAGATATTTCGAGTTTCCCCGGCAACTACGTCTAGAACTAGGTGACGCCGTTTCGTTTATTCATAGAAATAGACAACTAGATCCCCAATAGGATCACCAGATACAGTCTTCTCTTCGACTGTCCTCATTAGGAATTGTCAAGAAACTCTATTCCCAGAGATGAATGTATTCTCCGTGAATGGCATCTTTGAGTTTCTTCCAAATTCTCGAACTTTCCTGACTTGATCTATTCCTCGTGAATAGCTTGCCTTGAATTTCTCGGGGTTTGGGGACCCATCAGCTTCTTAAAAGCATCGGCCTCCTCTTAGGCATCGTACAAGGACCCACAGGCTTCCTAAAAGCAACCCCGCCTCCTCTTGGGCTTAGTACAAGGACCCTACGGCTTCTTAGAAGTATTCACAGCCTCCTCTTATGCTTCGTATAATGATCTCTTCCTCTGGGAATGATAGCCTTCTCTTGGGCTTCATACAAGGACCTCTCGGCTTCTTAAAAGTTTCCAGCCTGCTCTTGGGCTTCATACAAATTGTCCCGATGACCTCCTAGAGGTATAGGAACAGAACTTAGTCATCTGCATAGAACAGTCCTTTCAAAGAGTCTACTACTGTTTCTCAAAGCATGGTACAAAAGATAAAACTCTAAGACTTGGACAGTCTAATCTCCTTGAGTCTCAAAGACATTCTCAAGTGACCCCTTCGTTAAATAGGAAGGAAACCCGCAGACTCGGACAGTCTCAATACCCTTTGGATTTCCCGCTTCCTTAAAGAACAGGAATAACCCGGATCCTTGAATCAAATCCATGAGTACAGTGTTGCTCATATAAGAACTGATTTTCTCTTTCAAAATCAGTATACTGGACCTGTCACTCAACTGAAACAGTTACCTTAGCCTCCTCTTGGGCTTTGTACAATGATTCTCCCCAGCGGAGTCGAACAACGTTTAGCCTCTCTCTCGGGCTTTGTACGAGACACATAAGAGACTCCCTCGTTGAGTTAATCACCCTTTTTCGCCTCCATCTCGGGCTTTATACGAGATACAAAAAGGTTCTTATTGAGCCAAACAAACAACAGCCTCCATCTCGGGCTTCGTACGAGATACAAAAAACTCTCTTGTTGAGTCAAATAGCCTTCATCTCGGGCTTTATACGAGATACCAAACGACTCCATCGTCGGGTCAAAACCTTTTAGCCTCTCTCTCAGGCTTTGTACGAGACACATATCAGCCTCCTCTTAGGCTTTATATAAGAAAACCACTGGTTAATCCAATTAACCTTTTAGCATCAAAGTTGTGCCTCGTTCACAGTATACAAACATCAACAACTCCTTCCCCTCCATCTAACTGCTGTAAGCGGCAAGCCTCTGGATCATCTATATCCATGCCAATGTCCCTCTTTTAGTATGAGAAATTCCTAAGGAAAGATAGCATTGCTCTACACTGAGTTAAAGTCTTCTCCTTCAGGTTAAAATCCCCTATAAAGGAAATTATGGCATTGTCGGATTCACATATCTCAGTTAAAGTAATTCTCCTTTATAAAACAGTTGTGACATACAACCCCCCTCTTTAGAGATAACAAATTCTCTCTAAAGTCAGGACTTTTAGCTTCACATCTTGGGCTTTGAACAAGATACAAACCACCTTTCGCTTCACGTCTTGGGCTTTGAACAAGACACCAAAACAACCATTTCCTCCCATAGAATAGGAGGAACTACGAACGCTCTGATTTCCCTGTTTCGGTAAATGGGAATACGTAGGCATAAGATTGAAAGAAAAATCTTAGCGAGCACACTAAACAAAAAACCTAAATCCCATACTCTCACATCAAAAAGCATCAGTCCTAACATCCTAATCCTTGTTCCCCGCCAGAAACCTTCTGTCTAGATAAAAAGAAAGAAACTGTATTGGCGAAAATACAAATAACCAGTACAAAGGCCCCCCCCCCACATTGATAGCATTCGCAACCTAACAGATCGTTGTTTAAACTCAGTATGCAAAGCAAGGTTAATTGGAGACATCTATTTCCCTTCCTTCATCAGCTCACAATAGGATAAAAAATGAATCGACCTGTAGTTTAAGCTCAAACCGCAGAGAGCGACCAGCGCTTAAGAACCGCGTCCAAAATCGCTCGCTACAAATTGGTATGTGTTCCAGTCTCCTTTGATATGATTGATAACCAGGTCTGAGTCTCCATACACATCCAAGTTCTTTATCCTTAAGTCAATTGCTTCTTCGAGACCCATGATACAAGCTTCGTATTCGGCCTCGTTGTTTGTGCATTTGAATGTTAGTCTGGCAGTGAAAGGTATATGGGTACCCTGAGGTGTTACAATGATTACCCCAATTCCGTTTCCATAAGTGTTGATGCCTCTGTCGAATATTAATCCCCATTGGGAACCTGGTTCTTTCCCTTCACTGGGTAGCGGTTCTTCGGAATCTTTCATTTTCAAGTACATGACATCTTCGTCTAGGAAGTCGAATTTGACTGATTCCTGATCATCAATCGGTTGATGATCCAAATGATCGGCTAAAATACTTCCTTTGACGGCTTTCTGAGCATGATATTCGATGTCGTATTCTGATAACAACATCTGCCAACGGACAATCCTTTCCGTGAGAGCAGGCTTTTCGAAGACACGTTTGATTGGATCCATTTCAGAAATTAACCAAGTAGTGTGACAAATCATGTACTAGCGAAGACGTTTGGCTGCCCAAGCCAGAGCGCAACAATTTTTCTCGAGCATAGTGTCCCGAGTTTCACAGTCAGTGAACTTCTTGCTTAAGTAGTAGATGGCATACTCTTTTCTTTTTTTCTCGTCTTGTTGGCCATGCACACACCCCATGGAGTCTTCCAAGACTGTTAAGTAGATGATCAGTGGTCTCCCTTCCATTCGAGGAGACACAATAGGTGGATTCAACAAATATTCTTTGATGCTGTCGAAAGCTTTTTGGCAGTCTTCTGTCCATACGCAGCTTTGATTCTTTCTGAGTAGATTGATGATCGACGCGCATGTCGCGGTCATGAGGGATATAAATATAGAGATGTAATTTAGACGTCCCAAAAATCCTTTAACCTATTTTTCAGTCTTCGGTGAAGGCATTTCTTGAATGACCCTGACATTGTCGGGATCGACCTCAGTTCTTTTTTAGCTGACGATAAATCCCAAGAGTTTTCCTGAGCGGACACCGAATGTGCACTTATTGGGATTCAAGCGGATTTTATATTTTCTCAGATGCTCAAATAACTTTGATATGCGTGTCACGTGCTCTTCTTCTGTTTTAGATTTGGCAATCATGTCATAGACGTACACTTCAATCTCTTTGTGCATCATGTCGTGAAACAGAGTTGTCATGGCCCATTGATAGGTTGCCCCCGCGTTCTTCAGACTGAACGACATTACCTTGTAACAAAAGGTGCCCCATGGGGGTGATGAATGAAGTTTTCTCCATTTCTTCCTGTGCCATTTTGAATTGATTATAGCCCGAGAATCCATCCATGAAGGAGAAGACTTTGAATTTTGTTGTGCTGTCTATCAGCATGTCAATATGTGGCAGGGGGAAGTCATCCTTCGGACTTGCTTTGTTCAGATCCCTGTAGTCTACACACATTCTAACTTTTCCGTCCTTTTTCGGAACTAGCACTATGTTGGGCAACCATTGAGGATATTCTGAGGTGGCGAGGATACCTGCGTCGATCTGCTTCTGCACTTCGTCCTTAATTTTGATGGCTATATCTGGATGAGTCCTTCCCAGTCTTTGTTTTACCGGAGGACATTCTATTTTTAGTGGTACGTGATGTTCCACGATGCTGGTATCCAACCCTGGCATGTCCTGATAGGACCAAGCAAACACTTCTGGAAACTCTTTGAGAAGTTTTATCAAGCCTTCTCTGACAGTTGGACTGAGCAGTGCTCCAATCTTAACTTCTTTCTTTTCTTCCTCTGAACCTAAATTGACCGTTTCCAACGGCTCTTTGTGAGGCTCAATAGACCTTTCTTCTTGTCTGGTATTTCTTCGTCTTCTTCTTCTTCAGCTTCAAATACTGGGAATTCAAAGTTTGGAGAAGGCATTGGATCGTATGTTTCAATGGGGTTTAAAATAAGCAATCTGCATGACGTGATGATTAATTTTTTAGAAAAGACAAAGAGAATGCAAGAGTGTGTGCAGTGTATTTTCTGAAAATGCTTGTTTTTATTTCAAGTTGTTTTTAGGATTACCATTTTCTGAAAAACAAAAAGTGAAAACAGCAATAAATGCGGGAATTCAGAATGACATTATTTATTCATGATTTGTTGATTCTTGAAACACAACCCTATAAAATAAAACTATGTAGCTTTGGGCGAAGCGAAGAGGGAAATTTACAAAAAACTGAGCCCTATAAAACATCCATTTCACCCGGGCAAGGTGAAAGGTCAAAACAAAGATGGTAATTACTTCAACTTATGGACGACTTTCGGGACATCGACTGCAACCCAATGGCGACAAACTTCTCTGTGAATCACAAAGTCTAGTACTTCCCTTCTTGGTTTGTCTTCAGAAATGGCACTGATTTCTGGTGGAGTAGGATCGTTGGAGTCTTCTTCCCATGTAGAGTTGTCATAGGAGAATTCTTCTGTTGTATCTTCCCTAGCATTTTCACTTTCAAGGGGATCTCCCCATCCAGTTGGATGGATGTCCTTAAACATGATACGAGAGCTTTCGGGAGCGGTGTATTTGACTAGGAAGTCGTACTTGCCGCTTGGCTGTCCCAAGGTGTCCCATGTTTCTATGGGAATAGATGAGTCATCTTCCTCGATGATGTTGACCTCGGGAAATGCATAGTTAATGAATTCTTGTCCTGCAATATTTGCAAATTCATTAGCATGGTGTTGGACACTCTCGGAGTGTTCTGGGTAAGGATTCCATGACTCTAGGGGAGCGGGTGTATTCTTTTCGAGATTATTCAGCTGATAGGCATTGTCCGGCTGACTCTTCTGCCCCAAGTCTTCCGTGTATGGCTTTCAGATAGGAAAGTCATCTAGGGGATCGTAATAGTCGTAGTCAAAATTGTCTTTCTTTAAATAGTCTTTCTCTAATGAATTGGGCGGAACGTGGCATCCTTCAGGATCACTATCTCTATAGATCATTCTGACGTCTGATCTCGGTATATATCTGGGGCTCTGCATTGGAAAACAGCATGGCATGTGTGCTTTTCCCTGAGACATATAACTGTCATCATTGAGATAAGACTTCCACTCCTCATCTATGTCGGAGGAGTCATTTCCATCGATGGTGTGTACTTCTTGAGATACTAGGTAAAGGAAACTTCCACTGTGAAAGAAATCCTGAATGGGACAAAAACTTTCGTCCTTCTTTGTAGTTTGGGTACAGGTTGAAGAGAAACCAAGACCTTTCTTTGTCTTGTTATCCGTAGGAGTTACAATTGGTCCCCATCCTTTTATGCCATTACTCTTGATCACTTTGAGAGCGTCTTTGTATGAGGAAATCGACGTCCCTCTTTCTGGTCGACTCTCATTGCAAACCAAGAGTGCTTGGAACTGGGTTCCAACAACCTCCTCTGGTTCTACATAGGATAATGATGATAAGTTGCTCAAGATTAAAGCTTGCTCTCCACATATTGTGACTAATTTATCATCCTTGACGAACTTCAGCTTCTGGTGAAGTGTCGAAGTGACTGCCCCAGCTTCGTGTATCCAAGGTCTTCCTAATGAATAGTTATATGCTGCTCGGATGTCCATGACCTGGAAAGTGACTTGGAAAGTGTGAGGACCGATGGTTATGGATCCGACAAAGGCTTTTATGATGATCTCACTGCCTCTAATCGGAGCTCCTTGAAACAATAGTCATACCAAATTTGATTTTGGCATAACATTCAAAGATGATCCTGTGTCTACCAGTACATTGGCTAAAGCATCGTCTTGGCAGTTGACTGTAATATTGAGTGCCATATTATGGTTTTTGCCTTCTTCTGGCAGTTCTTCATCACTGAATCCTAAATTGGTACAGGAAGTGATGTTGGAGATGATGTTGTCAAATTGTCTTACTGTCACATCTTTTTCTACACAGGCTTGTTCTAAGACCCTCTGTAGAGCTTCCCTGTGAGCTTCTGAACTAAGTAAGAGAGATAACACAGAGATTCGAGACGGAGTTTGCAACAATTCATCCATAATGTTGTACTCGCTTTTTTGGATGAGCTTTAGCATCTCATCGTTGTTATTTACAAGTTTTGGATTACTGGATTGACCGATTTGTTGGTTCGGAACTTCTGTTTGAGGTTCCTTTTCTTTGGCAGGTTCTCCAATTCCTCTGTTGAAGATCTGACCGCTCCGAGTGACTTGACTGATGTCGGCAATGTTCACAACAGAGGGTAATGGAGTTTCTTTTCCATTATCGATGGTCGTTGCATCGTACTTTTAAGGGATAGCCTTTTCTAACTTATACGGCATTGGATCTGGCAGGTAGATAACCACATGAGCTTTTTGATTTTTTTGATCGTCATAGGCAACCTCAATCAGTTCCTAGTTGGGAACTTTTCTACTATCAAGAGGGATCTTTGATTCATTGAGTAGACAGATTATGGCGCAAACGTCCTTGGTTATTCCATGATCGGAGATTACGACAGTGTTTTTGTTCTGACTAGGGAGGTACTCTTGTATCATGTTGATCGACCTAGAATTCTAACATAGTCAAATCTCTTTTCGGTCTAACTGGTGCTGGAGGGCTGCTCGCACTAGATAGCATCCTTGGTTATTTTCCGAGCATACTCCACAGCGCTCATAATTGTGAGGTGGTACCCGACCATACCCGCTTTGTATGCAGTGCATTTTTACTATATCTTTTTCTATTGAGCGGATATCATGACTTTGATGTCTACCAGGATTCCTATCAGTCATGCTAATCTGTTGTGTGTCTTCATCTAAGTAAATCGGAAGCCACCAGTGGTCCAACAGATGTTGAACATTCCTTTGCACAAGCGCACACCCTTGGTCCTCTTTGCAGCATTCTTTACAGTCTAGATAATCATGTGAAGCCAGAAAACCAAGTTTGGCCCGCTAAGCATGTAATTCTACTAGACTGGTATTCATTAGGCGTATGTCAAAGATATGAACCATATTGACTTGATGGTTACTTCTTTCACGGTAGTCTTGGATCCATCCGAGATCCATTTGACGTTGGAGGGCCTCTTGTACAAAAGAGCATCCATGATTGTCTGTTGAGCAGATTGGACAAGCATTATAATCGTGTCGTGGTAGATTGTAAAACTGACTTTGTCTTGAATGCAATGGCACTAGATTGATGTTCATTGCACGGATGTCGTGGTTCTGAACAATATTAGGATGTGCATGGGAAATGTTTGCTTCACGAATGCTGTGATCATGAATCCAGCCCAGATCCATTTGTTCTTGTAGAGCTGCTTGTATTATGGCACACCCTTGGTTGTCCTTGGAGCAAATACCACACTGATGATAGTTGTGAGATGGCACATGGTCGTACCCGCTCTATTTGCAATGCATCTTAACCAGGTTGGTTCCCAGTAAGCGTACATTGTGAATTTGATAACTGTTGACAGGTTCTCCTTCTATCAAATTCACTGTGGTCTTCTCGTGTTGCAGTAATGGGCTTGTCTGAACATTTAGATTTGTATCATTGAAAGATAAAACCTCGTTCCTGATGAGCTTCTGTACATCAGACTTGAAGCTGAGACAATTCTTAATGTTATGTCCTGATCCTCCTTGATGGTAAGGGCGAGTTTGATCTACTTTGAACCAATAAGGTGGATTTTCTGGTACTGCGAGAGGAATCCTGGTTTGAACATGCCCCTTGGTCAGTAGAAGTGGAAATAACTCTGCGTACAACATTGGTATAGGGTCGAGCCCTGATGGTCGTGTAGTACGATTGTTGTTGTTGTACTATGGATGGGCCTGTTGAAAAGGTTGTTACTGCCTTTGATGATACTGCTGTTGATTTAGTTGGCTCTGAGCAACCTGAGGTTGATAAGTCGGAGCTAGCACTAGGTTGATAGCAGGAGTTATTGCTGCTATTGGTTGATACTTTTGCGTTTGCTTTCCTAGAGAGATATTACTAATATCTTGCTCTTTTTTCTTTTGGAAAGCACTACCGTATCTCTTGGTACTGCTAGATGGCTCTGCATCTTTGACCAATCGTCCTTCTCGAACTGCTTCTTTAAGGCGTACTCCCATGTTCACCATTTTAGTGAAGTCACTGGGTGCACTGGCAACCATTCGGTTGTAATAAAACGAGCTCAACGTTTTCAGGAAGATCTTTGTCATTTCCTTTTCCTCAAGATGGGGATAGATCTGAGCGGAAATTTCATGCCATCTCTGAGCATATTCTTTGAAAGTTTCTTTGTCCTTTTCTGACATTGCCCTGAGCTGGTCCCTATCTTGTGCCATGTCCAAACTGTATTTATACTGCTGAACGAAAGAAGCGCCGAGATCTCTGAAAGTACTGATCTTGGTGCGGTTCAAACCCATGTACCATTTGAGTGCGGCACTGGTTAAACTGTCTTGGAAGTAATGGATCAGTAGCTGTTGATTTTCTGTTTGGGTAGACATTTTTTTAGCGTACATCACCAAATGACTTTGAGGGCAAGAGTTGCCTTTGTATTTTTCAAAGTCAGGCACCTTGAATTTGTGCGGGATCTTTACATTAGGGACCAAACCAAGGTTAGGGGCGTCCTTTCCGAATAAGTCTTGACCCTAAATGGCATGCAGTTCCTTCTGTATTTCCGAGAATTGTTCCTGGAACTCATTCATCCTTTCGTATACGTCTTCGTTTTCTCCAGAAATTGCTTGTGGAATTTGTCCTTCTGGGACAATGTGTACCACTAGCTGTGGTATAGACATTACAGTGGTGACTCTTGGCGCTTCAGTGCCCTGAAGTTTGTAACCTTCGGGAATTGCTGTCATAACCCTTGTATCTTCATTTTCCTGAAGTTTGTAACCTTCAGGTCCAGCGGTTCCCGCTACGGTTTCTGGGTTTTCAATGACCGGTGGGATATATCCTTCAGGTATAAAGTTGAAAGGCATGCCCCAGGGGCGACCTTTAGGCATGGTGTACCGAGGATGACCATCATGTGTCTCAAATATGGGTGTAGATGTAATCTCTGAGATCACAGTCATTTGATGTTGCTGCTCCTGAGCTGGGGCCAGGGATTGCATGTTGCTGTGAAGTTTTTCCAAACTTTCTTTTAGAGCGTTGATTTCTTATCTCAACTCTCTGTTCTCTTCCTCGAGATCGTCCATTTTCTTTTGTCGATTGGCCCAAGTATTGTACGAATGAGACAGTTTGACTCTAGGATTGTGACACATACGTGAGACTCAAAGATAACAAATGCGTTATGTGAGAATGATGAATGATATGCAAAGACATATTTTTTTAGTTTTTGTTTTCAAAAGAAACTTTAACAATTAGATTGAAAATTTCACACGGTTTGGGGGGGGGGGGGGAGACCCCTTTTATTGAATTCGAATGATTACAGCATTTTACAAAGAAAAGTACAGTATTTTACAAAGTGCGAAAAGGAAACGTCTAGGCTCAAGGATCCTGAGTTCTCTCCGAAGAGAGCTCAGATGCAGGTTCTTGTATTTTTCTTTTCTTTGAGCGGGCCTCTTCAGCCGTTGTCGGGTCGATGATCCTTTGCCAAGTGAAAGGAGCGAGCAAATTTCTTCGGTCTTCCTGACTTTCTATGGCATGTTGCTCTAATATCTCAATCAGAGCATCCTTTTCCTTTAGTAGCTCCTGAATCTTGGTATATTCCAAATTAAGGATCTGGTATTTGTTCTTCCAAGAATTCTTCTCACATTGGACTTTATTGAGAGCGACCTGGAGTTTTTCCGCATCAGAAATGAAATAAAGTACAAATTCCTTTAATGGAAAAACTTCTTGACGAGGGTAAGGCATCCTTAGCTTGAAGGTTCTAGTTTGCACCCAGTGGAGATAAGGTTCCATGGAGGTACAATTTGGTCTTCCCAGAGACTCTCTTTCTTTCCTGTGAATATGTTGCCAGGCATGCACTATTTCTTTCTCCAGTGCCCTGTCATTTTCCCCTTCCTTGAAGAAAAGACCTTCCAGATGAAAATTATGTGGGATATTCTTCATCGGGTATCCGAGTTGACAGCGAGATAAAATTAGATGATAATTGATTCCCCCTCTAGTACCAATGAGGGGTACATTGGAGAAATTTCCACATCTATCAATGATCTCTATTCCTTTGTAAATCCTATTGTACCAATCTATGTCAGAATTAGTAAGAGACATAATCCTTTGTGACCAACATAGAGTACTCTTGTGATCCCAAAAAGTAGCAGACTTTGGCAAATGGGAAATGAACCATTTGTAGAGTAATGGTACACAACATGTGATCATCCCTCCACTATACAAGTTCCTTAAGTGTACAGAGTGATAAGCATCTGCGAACAAGGTTGGTACGGGGTTTCCTATTAAGAATGTCTTAACAGCATTGGTATCGACGAAGTTGTCAATGTTGGAAAAGAGGAATAACCCATACATGAGCAGAACAAAGATGTCTTCAAAGGCATTTATGTTTCATACACTAGCAAAGTATAGAGCTTTCTCCATCAGGAATTTAGCCGGTAAACCCTGGATTCCTCCTTTGGTGGTCATGTGAGTCCTAACTTTTGACTCATCCAAAGAGATTGCTCTTGCAATGGTCTGATCCTTTGGAATTTCTTCCAGTCCGGAAAATGGAGCTTGATTAGTGATAGGTAAATCAATAAGGTGGGAGTACTCTTCCCATGTTGGTGCAAGTTGGTAATCCGGGAAAGTAAAGCAGTGGTTGACCGGATCGTAGAACTGTAATACCGTAGACAGGATCCCTTCAACCATGTTGACTTTTAATAGAGACAACAATCCTTCATGCTTAGCTCTGAAAGCCTAAGGATTGGTAATCATCCTTCCCAATTTCCGTAAGTCTTCTAGTTTCGGAGCCTTGAAGGTGTACTTGTCCGTTTTTCTTCTACCGAAATCCATAACATAACCTCTGATATTTGCAATTATTGTTTTAGTTCTTTTGAAAAAAGATTTTTTTTCTTGTTTGAAAAGAGTTTTTTAATGAATACATGAATGCAGCAAACAAAAACATTTGAAAACATGGGTTCAGGGGTTCATCGTCACGAGCATGTAGTTATGGATCTACCCAATCCCAAAGGTTGTACTATTTTGGTCAATTTTTGTACCTGTAGAACGGGTTCTAAAAGGTTCCCAAAATCATTGACCCCTCCTAGGGATATTAACAGCAAGCTGATTCACTCGAGCGAGCTGTAATATCCTAGGATGAATCTCTTTTGAGTGTAGTATCGCGTGTCAACTATTCTCGGTAGTCACCGCACTACCAAATGGCCATATGGTTAAATGGCTACTAAATCCTCAGGGTCATGGGTACCGCACTAGGATAAACGATGATTTCATGACAATCGATCGTTCAACATCAATATTTCCACACGGGTGCCTCGCCTGATTCGGTGGACTACCAAGTTAGCTTGGTCGAGATTCACTCCCTATAAGCGTTTCCCAGATATGCCACCACTTATCTTAATGTTCTCTCAAACTTTCCACATGCGTATTAATCGCATTCCCAGTTAACAGAAATTTAAACACGGGTATCAAGTAATATGACAGTAAATGATATATATATATATATATATATATATATATATATATATATATATATATAGCAGAAAGTATAGAAAAATAAATGCCAAGCAAAGCCTAGACCTCTTAGGAACTCTAATCCTAATAAACATCCCCAGCAGAGTCGCCATTTTTCTGTAGCGTGCAATTTCTGTCGGTGACGCAACCACCTTACCGCAATGGTTGGAATTGGGTGCTACTTTCTGATTTCTTATTTATCCTATGAAGCTAGAAAGGAAATGGAAGATATCTAAAACTAAACTTGCACGCAAATGTTTTCTTAAACAAATGCTAAGAGATTGAGGATTCGAGGTCAAGTTATACAAAGGGAAGTTGTCAACACCCAGTGTATATATGGTTATCCATAAAATTTGCATTATATATTTCTCTGTTAATTTGAACTGCTTTCTAGTGTTTGTTTGTCATGGGTTGGGAAAGTTTCTCCTTTGGGAGTGTTGAGAAAGTGTTTTTGTTGATTTCGGGTTTTTCGTTGTTTTTGGAAAGGTACTGGACCTAAAGTTTTTTATTTGTGTGCTCGCTAAGATTTCTCAATCTTATGCTTACGTATTCCCGTAAAGATATCTGGGAAATCAAAGCAATCGTAGTTCCTCCTATTCTGCGGGAGGAAAAATGTTTGGTGTCTTGTTCAAAGCCCAAGATTGAAGCTAAATGAGTATTTGTGTCTTGTTCAAAGCCCAAGATTGAAGCTAAAAGGGTGATTGTGTCTTGTTCAAAGCCCAAGATTAAAGCTAGAGGGTGACTAAGAGAGAATTTGTCATCTCTAAAGAAAAATATCTCATTTATTCATCACAAATGGTTGGGTACTTGATTATAAAGGAAAATTACTTTAACTGGGATATGAGAATCCAACAATTCCATAATTTCCTTTAGAAGGGTGATGTCATGAAGGAAGAACTTTTAACTCAGTATTGAGCAATGCCATTTTTCCTTATGAATTTGTCATGCTAAGAGAATGACATTGGCTTGAATGTTTGGAATCCAGAGGCTTGCCACTTACAGCTATTAGATGAAAGATGATTTTTGACCAGGATAAAAGAAGGACTCCGGCTTGGATTTTCAATCAACAAGTGTGCCACTTACAGAAATTATCTGGGAAAAGGTTTTGGTTATCTGTTTTGAGATGTGATGTATAGAGGAAATGTCCTCCTGTAGAGTGGACTCATAGTCTCATATGAGGGAATGTTGATTTTTGTGTGCCTTGATCAAAGCCCAAGGTTGAAGCTAAAAGGTTGACTCTACTAGGTGAGTTTTATATCTATCTTGTACAAAGCCCAAGATTGAGGCTGAAAAGAGATTGACTCCACTGGGGAGATTTATATCTATCTTATATAAAGCCCAAGACTGAGGCTGACTCTACTGAGGAAAATCATTATATAAGGCCTAAGAGGAGGCTGATTGGGGAATTCCTTATATGAAGCCTAAAAGGAGGCTAGCTTCTGTTGAGGATTATTGAAATCCAGAGACAGGTCCAATATGTGTTGGGGAATTCCAAAGGTTTTTACTCTTTCTGGGGATCAATGGGAGAGTTACAGTATCATATACCATGAGGCTCTGATTCTGTTAGGGTTTTATTGATGGTAAATTAACTCTGGCTGGGGATTTTTAAGGTGAAGGTTTAAACCTTGAGTTTGAAAACCTATGGAGGTTTTCACTGTGCTGGAGATTAGTGTGTTGATGAGATGATCAGGGTTTTTCCTGTGCCTTTAGGAAACTTGAGGGTCTCTGTGAGATCTATGAGAATATGAGACTTTCCAAGTCTACTTATATGAAGAGGTTGACTCTTAGCTAGAGGATGATCTTTGTATGATGCCCAAGAGGAGGCCGAGACTATCCAAGTCTCTCAAGAGGTGGTGGGCTCTAGTGTCGAAAGAGATCTTTGTATGATGCCCAAGAGGAGGCTGAGGTTTTAAGGGATAAAGATCAACCCTAAAATGGTCTGATGTTCTGAAATTCTTGACTCTCTAGAGGATTAAACTAGTAAAGATGACTAGTTTCTGTCCTATATCTGTAGGAGGCCTTTGGGTCCTTGTACTAAGCCCGAGAGGAGGCTGAGAACTTTTAAGAAGCCTGTGGGTCCTTGTACTAAGCCCAAGAGGAGGCTGGGGATGCTTTTAGGAAGCCGGTGGGTCCAAGCCTAAGAAAAGTTCAAGAAAGGTTTCACCGGGAATAAGTCCTTTCTTTTTAGAACAGTTCTAGGGTTTGATGAAATTCAAAAGAGGTTTCACCGGGAATTAATCCTCTTTGGGAAAATGAATTTCTTGTACACATATATTTCTATGTTTGGATAGTCCTGAGAAAAGTTTCACCAGGAATAATGCCTTTCTCTGTTCCATATTGTATAAGCCCAAGAGGAGGCAAGACTGTATCTGGAATTTCCTATGGGGAACTAGTTTTGACTATGTTGAAAGAGTAACCTCTGGTGTGATATAAACCTAGATCTAACTACTGGGGAAAACTCTAAGCAAGTATGTACAAGCATATATATACAGATGAAATATATAAACAAGTATGTATAGAAGAGATAGTGGAATTTACAGTTGTGCAAGCCCAAGCATTTTAACTACACCTGTATGCTTAGTTTTTCAAGAAATTGAAGAAAGTTTTGATAAAACTTTGAGTTTGAATTTAAATCAAAAAAAGAAAGTTGTTTTAAAAGGAATTTTGGGGCTTATACTCAAAAAGAGGCCCAGATGATCTCTTTTGAAAGGGCGGCGATCGCGTCGTAGTTTTGAAAACCACAGAAGGACTTATATAATGACTGAGGCCCAAATTATTGTATTTACAAAAAGGATGGGTCTTACACTCTATTAGAGGCCCAAAAGTGTTATTTTTATACAAGAGATGGGACTTATAGCTCTAGGAGAGGCCCATATGAAAAACAGTGGTCGCACCGTTTATTTTGAAAATCGCGTAGGGACTTATACAATGATTGAGGCCCAAATCATTTATGTACAAAAAGGGTTGGGTCTTACACTCTATTAGAGGCCCAAAAGTGTTTGAAAGGAAGAAAAATGGGACTTACAACCAAAGGGACGCCCAGATGAAAATTGTTTTAAAAACGCCGATCGCGCCGAGATTTTTAAAATCATATCGGGACTTATACAACGACTGAGGCCCAAATTTATTTATTTACAAAGCGATGGGACTTACACTCTACCAAGAGGCCCAAAAGTGTTTTGAAAAATGTTTGATAAATTAAAATTAAGAGAAACCCTAATTTTAATTAAAAAATAGTTTTTTTTAAAATAAAATTAAATATAAAATTATACAAAATATCAAATATATTCAAAAACAAGTTGTCAACTTTAAAAAATATTTTGAAAAATCATGTTAAATCACATGAAAGCTTGAAATCCAATTGGTTTTGAGAAATCAAGGTGAGAATTTCATTTAAAAATGTTTTAAAACAAATAAAATTAAATTAAATTCAAAAAATCAAACTATATTAAATAAATAATATAAATGGTATTTTTCTGTAGAATAAAATAATTTAACATTTTTGTGACTTTTTAATAAAAAGAACCAATCAAAAATGATAAAAAAATGAGAGAGAAGTTAATTTTTGAAATCAATTAATAAAACCTAAAAATTCAAATATTCAAAAATTTAAAAAATGGCGCCTAGAACACATGTTGGAATACCCCGTATTTATAAATGCTCTGAATAATATTAGTTGAGACCAACTGAGTTTCGGTGTGCTCTGAGTATTTATCTGATAAGATAATTAGAGCAACTGATGAGCTCAGATTTAGTCAAATTAATATTGTTCGACTCTGAGATTTTTCTTATTCATACATTAGAGACAATTTGGACATTTAAGTTGATGTACCTAACTTAATTATATTTCTATATATCATTTCCATTTTCTTTCCTCTTCATTGGTAACAAAAGATAGAAAGAAAGATAGTAAGAAGTAGAGAGAAGGAGGAGCAAGAGGAGAGAAAGAGAAAGAAACCTAGAAGTTGAAGAAAAAATTGGATCTTCTTGATTCTTCATCAAATCATCTCACAATCTTCATCATCTTGTTCATAGGTGAGTTCTAGTTAGAACTATAAGTGTAGAAAGTTAGGTTAGAACTTTGAATAGTATAGCGTGCGATTTTTGTCGGTGACGCGCCCACCTTATCGCCATGGGTTCCTCACCGCAATGGTAGGAGTGGGGTGCTACTTTCTGATTTCTTATTTATCCCGTGAAGCTGGAAGGAAAAGGGAAGCTATCTACAACTAACCTTGCACGCAAATGTTTAACTGAACAAACACTTTACGAGATTCGGGGAGTTCGGGGTCAGGTTATAAAATGGGGAGTTGTCAATTACCCATCCTATATGTAGTTATCCACGGGTTGTTAGCAATTTTCCTTACTGCTTTCTACTTACTGGTGTTTGTCTATTGTGGGTTGGGAAACTTTCTTCTTTGGGAATGTTTATGAGAGAGAGTTTTTGTTGATGTCGGGCTTGCCGATGTTTTTGATGAATGTGTGAAGGTACTGGACCTAAAGTTTTTTATCGGTATGTGAAGGTACTGGACCTAAAGTTTTTTATTGGTGTGCTCGCTAAGATTTTGCAATCTTATGCCTACGTATTCCCGTTAAAGATAAATAGGGAAATCAGAGCAATCGTAGTTCCTCCTATTCTATGGGAGGAAAAGATGATGTTTTGGTGTCTTGTTCAAAGCCCAAGATTGAAGCTAAAAGGAGTATTTGTGTCTTGTTCAAAGCCCAAGATTGAAGCTAAAAGATTTGACTGAGAGAGAATTTGTCATCTATAAAGGGAGACATCTTGTCTGTTTATCACAACTGTTGGGTGACTGATTATAAAGGAGGATTAATTTAACTGGGATATGAGAATCCAGCAATGCCATAATTTCCTTTATAGGGGTGTTGTCCTAAACGATGAAAGTTTAACTCAGTGTTGAGCAATGCCATTTTTCCTTAGGAGTCTTTCATGCTAAGAGAGAGACATTGGCGTGGATGTAAATAATCCAGAGGCTTGCCACTTACAGCAATTAGATGAAAGAGGAAGTTTTCCAGGATAAGAGATGGATGACAGCTTGGATATTTGAATCAACAAGTGTGCCACTTATAGCAATTATCTGGGGTTTAGGGTTTGTTTTGAATGTCAGTTTTGATATGTGATATATAGAGAAATGTCTTCCTACAGAGAAGTTTTTGATTTCCTATGAAGGGAATATTGATTTTTGTGTGCCTTGATCAAAGCCCAAGGTTGAAGCTAAGAGATTGATTGACTCCACTGGGGAAGTCCATATACAAAGCCTAAGAGGAGGCTGGAAAAGACTGACTCAACAAGAGAGTGTTTATATGACTTGTACAAAGCCCAAGATTGAGGCTAAAAAGAGACTGACTCTTTGGGGGGATATCATTATACAAAGCCTAAGAGGAGGCTAAAAGTTGACTTTTCCAGGGAAATATTTTGTCTGTCTTGTACAAAGCCCAAGATTGAGGCTAAAATGGGAAACTGACTCTACGGGTGAAAGGTTTTATCTATCTTGTACAAAGCCCAAGATTGTGGCTGAAAGAAGATTGACTTTGTTGGAGAGTATGATTTGTTTTGTACAAAGCCCAAGATTGAGGCTGAAAAGAGGACTGGAACTACTTAGGGAAATTTTTATGGTGTCTTGTACAAAGCTCAAGATTGAGGCTAAAGGATATTTGATCGGCTTAGCTGAAGATATTATGGGTGTCTTGTATAAAGCCCAAGATTGAGGCTGACTTTTGCTGAGGACAAGAAGGATCATTATACAAAGCCTAAGAGGAGGCTGAAAAGATGATTGACTCAACAAGAGAGTGTCTTAAAGGGTGATTGACTCAACAAGAGAGTCCTTTAAAAGGTGATTGACTCAACAAGAGAGTGCTTTAAGAAATAAGATTGACTCAATAAGAGAGTACTTTGTTTGTCTTGTACAAAGCCCAAGATTGAGGCTGAAAAGGGTGACTCAAGAAGAGAGTGGGGAAAAAATCTTTATACAAAGCCTAAGAGGAGGCTGGAAAAGGCTTGACTCAACAAGAGAGTGCTGGACTCAACAAGAGACTGCTGAAAAGTGATGGTCTCAATAAGTGAGTGCTTTTGAGGCTAACTCTGCTGAGGAAAGTCATTATGTAAAGCCTAAGAGGAGGCTGGCTTCTACTAAGGATTATTGAGATCCAGAGGCAGGTCCAAAATGGGGAATCAACTCTTGCTGAGGGTTACAGAGGAGTTGAGATATCAGATGCCTTGAGGTTTTGATGATAAGCTGACCCTAGCTGGGGAAATTTAGGTTGAAAGACTGAGTTTTAGATCCCACGGGTTTTAACTCTACTGGAGATTGATTAAATGACCAGGGTTTTTCCTATATTTGTAGGGAATTTGAGAATGTCTTCGAGATCCAAGAGGAGATTAGACTGTCCAAGTCTACTGGTATGGAAGAGTTTATCTTTGTATGATGCCCAAGAGGAGGCAATTGTTTTAAGGGATGAGAATCAACCCTAAAAATTGGTCTGAGGTTTTGACTCTTTGGAAAGACTACTCTAGCAAAGGATGACTAAGTTTTATCTTATACCTTTAAGAGGTCTTCAGGGTCCTTGTATTAAGCCCAAGAGAAGGCATGAGAACTTCTAAGAAGCTGGAGGGTCCGTGTACAAAGCCCAAGAGGAGGCGGGAATGCTTTTAGGAAGCCTGTGGGTCCAAACTTAAGAAAAGTTCAAGAAAAGTTTCACCGGGAATAATCTTTTCTTTAATGAACGGTTCTAGGGTTTGAAGAAATTCAAGAGAGGTTTCACCAGGAATTAATCCTCTCTGGGGGAAATAAATTTCTTTGACAATTTCTAATAGTGACAGTCTGAGAAAAGTTTCACCGGGAATAATGTCTTTCTCTTTGTTCCATATTGTATAAGCCCAAGAGAAGGCAAGACTGTCTCTGGAATTCCAATGGGGAACTAGTTTTGACTGTTGAAAGAGTGACTGTTGGCTTTATCTAGTTCTAGACCTAATTGCCGAGGAAAACTCTAAGCAGAAAATATATACAGACATATATATACAGATGAAATATATACTGTATGTAAAAGAGAAGGTAGGAGGACTTACGGGTGAGCAAGCTTCCAGCACATACAAATATATATATATATATATATATATATATATATATATATATATATATATATATATATATATGTGTGTGTGTGTGTGTGTGTGTGTGTGTGTGTGTGTGCGTGTGTGTGTGTATGTATGTGTGTGTGTGTGTGCAAGTATGTAAAAGAAAGCTGTTTAAAACTTACAGGCGAGCAAGCTTCCATTATAACAGCTGTATGGTTAGTTGTTCAAGAAATTAAAGAAAGTTTTCATAACAACTATGAATTTGAACATAAATCAAAAGAGAAGGTTGTTTTTGAAAAGAAGATTGGGGCTTATACTCAAGGATAGGCCCAGATGAAAAACAGTAATCGTACCATTGATCTGAAAATTGTATCGGGACTTATACAACGACTGAGGCCCAAAAAGGGTTTTTTGTACAAAGGGATGGGTCTTACAACTCAGGGAAAGGCTCAAAGGTTTGAAAAAGAGAAGAAATGGGACTTACAACAGAAGGGTTGGCCCAATTTATTTTGTCTTGAAATGGCGATCGCGCCGTGATTTTCTGAAATCGCAGTGGGACTTATACAATGAATGAGGCCCAAAAAGGTTTTCATGTACAAGGAATGGGTCTTACACTCTATTAGAGGCCCATGAATGTTTTGAAACATATTTGTGAGGGTGAGAATAATCAAAACCCTAATTTTATTTTAAATGTATTTTAATTGAATAAAAATTCAATTAAAATGATCAAAATTATCAAACATGTGTGAAAAAACAAGTTGTGATCTTGGATAAATGTTTGAAAAATTATGCTTCATTCATAGAATGATTTGAAAATCAAGAGAAAGAAAGATTTTTAATGCTTAAAAACAAATAAAAACATAATTCTTTACAAAAATACCAAATATGTAAAATAAATAATATTTGTGTGAAATTTTTGAAGAATAAAATATTTTAACATTTTTGGAAATTTTCAAAAAAAGAACCAATAAAAAATAATTAAAATTGAGAGAGAAATTAATTTTGGAATTAATTAACAAAAACCATAAAAATATGAAAAATAGCAAAAAATATGAGAAATGGCAAAATGGTCTGGGTGGGTGTTGAACCCACGATCTGCCATTCAAACACACATGCGCGCTACCACTGGGGTGGTGATACATCCGTGTATCAAAACCACCCCATGAACATATATAGGATGCCTTGTTTTAGGTTTGGCCAAGGCGCCATGCCTGGCCCTTGCCCAAGGCAAGGTTTGATTTTAGGCCTCTTGCGTGAAGCCTCTAACTTTCTCATTTCTCCATGAATTGGGACAAAATTTAGGTGTATCTGACATGGAATTTCATGAGGAATCCAATGGTGCCCTTGGAATTTTCAGAAAATGTCCCTATTTTAAAACCCGATAGTGGTTTCAAATTAGGCCTAAATTTGCATGTTCTATGCTATCTCATGGTACAGGCAATAATATCATGATAAATTGGTTCAAACACAACACATATGATATGTATGAGAGGTCCATGATTAATGGACCTCAAAACAATGAATGATTTAGAGAGTTCAAGTTATGATGCATTTACCTCTTGGAGCTTCTTGTGCTATCTGCCAAGTTCCTTGTGCCAGAAGTAATTCAATGCTTTGAACACTCTTGATTGATCCCTTAGAAGCTTTTAGGATGATCAGAACCAGCTGGAATCCTCAGGAACAAGTATAGGCCTTTTCTTGCAAAAGCGGCAAAAGTGACCAAGATAGTAACTCTCTCAAATGGTGTTCCATATGAGGGAAACCAATTGGGTCATTTTGAGGATGATATTTGGAGTGTGTTTGAGGCCTTGTTTGGTTTTGGAAGTGACTGAATCAAGACATGGCTTGAAAAATGCAGAAAAGTCAAAATTTGAAGTTTTGGAGGTTGACTTTCTGATTCTGGTGTTTCAGATCACAAGTGAGTGTTTGAACAGCTTAGATATGACATATTAGATGTGTTTGGATCATGAGTTGTGGTGGAATTGCTCTCTAACTCAAAAACTCAGAGATGACTTGCAAAAGAAGGAATTTTGGCCTAAAGAGAGAGATTTTGAGGAAAACATCAATTGTAGTGCTTTGGTGTACTCAAACTGAGCACAAATGAGCTCTATTTATAGTGCAACAAGTTTGTTTTGCAAGTAATAGTGAATGGCAGCTGGTACAGGCCTTTGGCCAATGTTGATCTAAGGGAGTCTTTAGTCTCCTCTAGCCATTGACTTGAGGTTAGGGCACAGGCCTATGGTTCTTTGATTTAGAGCTGAATCTTGACTCAATTAGTTAGGAATGTGTCAGTCCATGCCACCTTGATGCATCCATTAAATTCTTAATTTGGAGTCTTTTGCACTTTTTAGCCTTTTTAGGTTTGTTATGGCTATGTGTAGATTCTTGGACTTGGGAGGCTTGGGGATCAGATCATTCCCCTTGGATTTTATCCTCTGATGTGTCCAAATGGATGACAAGGCTTGGAGTTGTTCAATTTTTCTAAATCGAGTAAAATGCCAAAATCTGCCTTGTACAAGACAGTTGGAAATGGTGATTTTGAGGAAATCATATCTCCTTGCTCAGGTTGTGTTATGGGAGGCTCTTGTGCTTTTTAGAAAGCCCTCATATGATACAATACATGTGTGATCATAGTTTGTTTTGAAACTATTTGAATCCAACTGAAAAATCCTCATGAACATTGATGTCTAAGGCTGGTAACTTAGGCAGATTTTCACTAAGTGTTGGAAAAGTGTCATTTTCTTCATTTTTGTCATTTGGATCAGTCCATAACTCAAAATCCATGAGGAATTGGAGTTTGAGGTAGTTGAAGCTTTTGTAGAGTGTAGGAAGATCTACAAATCAGGCTTTGGATCACTCAAAATAGTCGCTTGGATCAGAAGTTATGGTCCTTAGAAGTTGGTACCAAAACCATTTTTGTTCCATAACTTAGAAAAAATTTGGTTTCTCATGGTTGCCCCTTTTGCAAGAAACCTCACTTTTCTTGATTTTTATTAATGAATGATGATCAATACCATACATTAACATTATTTTTGACTTAGGGGAACCATATTTGTGAAAAAATCCAAAAAGTCAAACTTGATTTTGTCACAGTTGACTTTTTATCGATGAAATCCAAACTATGCGATCCTTTGTGAAATCAAGTCCTTGACCTAAATCAAACCTAATGGGTGGATTCCATAGGTGTTATAGGGTGTATTGAATCATGTCCCAAGGTTTGGGAGCATGTCCTGGTCAAAAGTTAAAGGTACAGTTTACTTTTTTCTTCAAAACCCTAATTGTGGTCCAGATGAAATTGAAACTTATGAATCAAGCTTTGTGGATCAATCCATTGTTGTAAATGGATGAATGTTGTGTATTTGAGGCCCTCAAATCATGTCTTGAGGTCTTGGCTCATGTATTGCATCAAAAGTCAACTTAGGGGTGAATTAGGTCAAGAAACCATAATTCCTGATTTTTGGTAAATGCATTCCTTGAGGTTAAATTGACTTGATGATTGGGTACATGAGGTCCCTTGGAGTATCTTGGGTTTTGCTTTGAAGAATTGGCTCATGCCCAGATGAGAATTTTCATCTGGAGGCCTTGGTCGACCAAAACCCTAATTTGGTGACACTGTCGATCTTGAGGCTTGATCCACTTGGAATGTTGCAACCTTGTGCTTAATTCTTGATGTGGGAGTCCTCTTGATCCCTTATGGGTGTTTGAGGTTAGACAAGTTGAAGATCATGTCATTTCTTGATTGATCCTTTGTCTAAGTGCTCTAAGAGGGCTTGAAACCCTAAGTCTTGATTATAGTGAATGCTCAACCATCTTTGAGGAGATTGATGAGGCATGAAGGTACATCCATATTGTGGTGATGATCTTCACAATGATGGGAAATCTTGGTGGTCAAAATTTGGGGTATGACAGATGCCCCTATTTAATCTTCTTGGACCCGAAGGTTTGAATGGAGAAGATATTCAGACATTCAGGGTGCAAGAGGATTAAATATCGGAATACCCGAAATTTTGACGGTGGTTATGAATGGCGATTTGCGCATCCATCTTTTTTTTTGCTAAGCAATGATACTTAGAAAAGGGTAAAAACTTCCCATCGATCCTGGTCTTTAGCCATGGAACTAGTCTTAGTTTCTTTAAAATAAACCTCCCCTCGATCCTGGTCTTCAGCCATGGAATTTGTTTAAGTTTCTAAAATAAACTTCCCCTCGATCCTGGTCTTTAGCCACAGAATTGGTCTAAGTTTCTTCTGAAATAAACCTTCCCTCGATCTTGGTCTTCAGCCAAGTAACTGGTCTTAGTTTCTTGATAAACTTCCCCTCGAACCTGGTTTTCAGCCAAGGAACTGGTCTCAGTTTCTTCTTGTCGAGTTTCTTCCTTGACAAGGAATGTTATTTACAGCGGTCTTTATCAAACTTCTCGCCGAATTTTCCTGGGAAGATGCCATTTGATGGGAAAAGTTTTGACGTCAGACTTGCTGGGGAAACCCATTTGTCTAAGCTGCAAAGGTGTGCAAACTTCTCTGTTGGAGACGCCATTTGTTGACTCTACTGGGGAAAAAATGAGTCTATTGAAAGATCGCTTTTCGCTTGGGGATATTACATCATACTTTTCTTCGAGATCTTCTCGGAGAAATGCCATGTGATGTGATCAATTTTGAGGTGCTGATGACTTCATTAACATTGACTTTCTGGAGAGAAAAACCAATGTGTTGCTGAGAGTCTTCGGTCGAGAGGCTTTCTCTGGGGATTTTCCTTAATCCGGGAAAGAGAAAACATCATCTTCAAGGGTGAAGAGTGACATTTGTTGAATGTTTTCTTGCCTTTAAGAGATTCAAGTTATCAAAGTGGTCCAGGACCGGCTCCAATCCAAAAATAAACCGGGGAGAAATTGCTCAGACGCTGCATTTCCTAACGAGGAAAGGACTGACAACTCGATTGAGAGGACTTTTATCACTTGGGAACAAGACCGACTAGAGTGATAGTGATGCAATATGAATATGAATATGAATCAATAATGCATGATGTATGTATGCTTATGCTGACAAAACTGACGCGACATACAGACTAGTGAATGAACACGACTGGATACTCAGCCACAGTGGGGGATGAAAAGTATCAATGTTCCAGGATAGCAATCCTGCCTTGCTTAGGAGAGACGATCCCGGTGGGGAGAAAGAATTGTTCAATCGGTCTTAAGAGATACGAACTCTGTCGGGGATGTCATATGAAACATGGTCTCTGACACAGTTGATCCTTCATTCAGGCGTACTGGTTTATAAGTAGTACTTTGATTCTGCACTTTGAGGTTCAACCACTTTCGGAGAAGCGATCAATGTTCTTTCGATGTCCAACAGTCAAAAGAATTGCCATCTTTATTTTAAAAACAGAAAAATTTTGACAAGTAAATTCATTTTTGTTTTATTTCAAGAATCATTGATCATGTTAAAAATGTAATTCTGTAAAGCTAAAACAAATAAGAATTGCAAACAAAAGCACTAGGGCTCAAATTTTATTGATATGATGGAAATCAACCAAGTGCGTGATCCCATAGAGTATATACAAAGTTAGAAAATGGAAATTGAAGGGAAAAGGGCTATATTGAAACATAACGACCGTTATCCTTCTACCAACTTTGAATTCTGGACATCCTGAGCTTCTGTCAAAGATGACCTTGACTGGAAGTTCTCTTGATGGATGGCATTACTGCTGGGGATTTAACCTCGTCGAACGTAGTTACTTGCCATGAATCCCTAACTTTTGCTTGGATTTTACTTTGAGATTTCCAATCCACCGGGATTTTTTTTTGCTTGTGTCTCTAATTTTTACCTGGACTGCCCTTTTGGGTTTTCAATCCATCAATGTAATACCCCAAAATTTTCTCTCCCTTTTGTCATCATAACATAGCATTATCATATGTCATATCCTATCCATCTCATTAGCATTGCATTGCATCTTTAACTTAGAAAAATGAAGCATTAGCATCCCTCTTACCATCAAGGCATGTGATCAGGTGAAAGATGGACAATCACGGACCCATTCAAGGCACAAAAAGGTCAAACAAGTTGCCTCAAGGCAAGCCAAGAGGTCTTTCATGTCTCATACTACCTCAATTGATCATCCAAAACCTCAAGGAGGTGAGATTCAATAGAAGATTGAAGCACAACATCTTTCACTATGCAAGAGGTCCTAAAAAACTGAAGGAAAACCCTCAAAAGAGATAGTTCATTGGTTCAAAATCATCCTCAAGTGGCATATCTCATCATCCTTTAAGAGGATACACAACATACTCTGAGGAATTTGAAATTGAAGACTGCACATTTTTCTCTTAGGAGGTGGGTACCAAAATTAGGGTTTCCAATTAAATCAGGGTATCTTTGATTTTGTGGAAAAAACTTGATGTCATGATATTCTACATGTTCTTAAGTGTATGTGTGTGGAAAATTACCTCTCAATTGATTTTAGAAGTGGTTCAATTGGAAGAAAGATCAAAAATCAGGGAAATTGGGGCTAAGTCAAATAATCAGAGGAAAAAGTCAACTCTTGACTTTTTGAGCCCAAAATCATGAAATTCATGTTATATGTGACCAATGTACAAAATTTGATCAAGAAATTCCAAAGGAATCATGAAAAATCAAGAATTTGAAGAGTTGCCATTTTTGGAAGAAGTAGGGTTTCCCAAAAATAGTAATTTTGAGCCATTATTGCATCAGAGTTTGAACCAAGGCCATTCAAAATTGGAGCATCAAATGAAAATTCCACTCGGCCACAACAAAAGATCTTGTTTTAAGTTTCAAATCCATGTGTAGAACATCTCCATTGGATAAAAATTGAGTGAGATATGATTGATCAAAGTTTGAGCAAAGTAGGTTCAAAACTAGGTCATGACCAAGGATTTTCAGGTCACGCGCATATCATTTCAACAAACAGTTGGTGGCCCAAATGTTCACCCATTTTTCTCATGGTTAAAAGCCTCAAATGCAAAACTTGTCAATATCAAAAAGGTTCCTTGTAATGTCCTCTTCAAGGTTCATGTTGGGCAAAATTGGATTTGATCAAGATATGAGGTAGATATAATGGTCTCAAGTTAGGATCATCTTGCTGAGATTCCATGCCAAGATGGCTTGCTAACCCACCTCATCTCCACGCCCTTGTATCAGTTCCAATTATGGATGTTATAAGTCATTTTCCAACCTCTTCCAAGCATCATTTCAACTCAAATCTCAAACCAAACTTGTAGCATTACATCCCCTCTTTCAAATGAACCCAAAAACACTCCAAATCATCCATTAAATAGAGATAAAAACATCACCAATTCGCCATATCTCCATTGTTCTCAACTGCCACGAAAATCAGAAACAAAACCAATGTTGTTGATGTTGTTGTTACAAGCTTGCACGTGCATTATTCATACCAGCTATCCATTGCCTTTTTAAACCAAACACATTGCATACACACCGTAGCACATGCCTCATTATGCATGAAAGTAGAAATAACAAGCTTGCTGAATAAGTTTTGTGTTACACAACCTCGCCATTTGTTTCTCTTTACCTCCACCATAGCTTACCATGAGTTGCCATCACCATACCATTGCTCTCCCTAACTAACTTGACTCAGTTAGTTAGGGATGACTCACTTAACTCAACTGTGACTCAGTTGACTCACTCAGTTTAACCATGGTTAGCTCACACTATAAATAAAAACTTCACTCTCTAATTTCATTCTAATTTCATTCTAACTTCATTTTTCACACATTTACTTCAGAAACTCTCTCTTCTTCTCTCTCAATCTCACCATTGCCATTGATTCTCGAACTTCACCTTGTTCACTTTCTCACATTCACTTTAGAATCTCTCTGATTCTCTCTCAATTCCACAACATTGTAACTTGTTTTGAATCTTGGATTTCATTTCCTCTCCATTGAATCATCATCAACTACTGCATCTAAGCCTTTATTTGGCCAAAAGAAGCTCAAAGAGGAAGCAGCATCTCTGGTTTTCTGAAGAACATCTCAAGGTCTCAAATCTTCAGGTATGAATTTCCACCATTATAGGCATGATTTGAAGTTATTTTCAGGTTCTTGAAGCTTCTTATAAGCTCAAGAACTTGTCTGGCTAGTTGATAGGCCTTTAGAGGCATAGTTGAAATGTTAGGGCAAATCTTCCTTTGTTCGATTCTCTCATTTCATGGACATTTTGTATGTTATATCACTGGATTTATGCTCTACATTGATTCCTCTTCATTTTGGTATATTATTTGTGGAATTCTGGAAAATTTGAGGTTGCAGACGGTGGTGGTGTGCCGGAGAAGATGACCGAAAGTCATCTCCGGCCGGTGGTTTCAGGTGCTAGGGTTTGTGGTTCTTTTAAGTCGTGACCGTCTGATGCATTTGATCCAAGGGTGGAAATTTTGCCAGCGAATTAATGGGGAGGGTGTGTGTCACGTGATTCATTTTTACTCCCTCTGATGATTGCATGCGTGTGCGTATATGATTGTTATGATGTGCTAGCAATGTGATGCGTATGATTTGTTTACTTTGACTTTGGTTTGACTCTGACTTAATCCAATGGTCGTGCGTGAGTCAACTTTGTGGACTGAATTCCATGTTTGTTATTGTGTTCCACGCGTATGTTTGGACCTTGGACTGATTGCTATTCACACCCTTGCATTTTAAAGCCCAATTAATCTGAACTGAATGATTACTATGCATGCACCCCCTCCTTTATTTCCATTTCATTTTATTTTCTTCATTTTGTACACGTTTGCTTTTTAATTTTTAAAATTACAAAATAGCCTCATAAAATTCTATAAAAATTCATGAACATTTTCAAGACATTTAGGAAATTTTTGACATTTTTATTTCATGATTTTATGACATGTTTGCCCCTGTTGCACAATTTTCATTGGATTTCCATTTGTTTGCATTCCACATGTGATACATGAATTTGTATAATTTTGTTCTTGCTCATTATAAATGGTTTTGACTTGGTTCTTTTTGAATTGATTCACTAATACATTGAATCATGTTAGATGATTTTTTTTTTTTTAGGTCATTTTATGACATGTTTTGATGCTCATCTTTGCACCACTTTGCATGATATTTCAATTTGACCTAATTGCTTTGTTTGACATCATTTTGTTTTGAATTTTCACATGCTATTTTGATGTATGATTCACTTCTGATGTAGGCATTCCAATACCATGCTTGCATAATTTTCATAAATCCATTTGATTTTTGTTTGATGCATTACATTTGAAGCATAATAACTTGACATATCATTCTAATTTTTGTACATGTTTACATGATTTCTTTTGTACATATTTGCATGATCATTTGCATATTTTGTGAGCTATTCATGTGACATTATAGGTTATTGGTACACATTATAGGTCATCTTTGCATGTTCATTTCCATTTGAGCTTTGTGCATCCTTAACATGTATTGGTTTGCATCTTTTCTTTTGAACTTCCATTTCAATTCTTCTTTTTATATTACTTCTTGAATGTCTTGGTTGTTAATTCATGGATATTTTGAGATGTTTATAAGTCATTTTCCATTTAGTTTCAATTCTGATCCTTGGATTACATGTTCCATTTATGCATGTTTCTTCTTTTTCTTTTCATCTTTCATCTATCCTTTCTTTTGGTAACATGTTTGAATACTATGGATGATGATTGTTGCTTGTTCATTTGTATGATGATATTCTCTTGTTTTCAATATGATGCATATTCTGGTTGTGATATTAGGATTTGATTTTTCATCTCATTCTTTTGAGCTATTTGGTACATTAAGTGCTCTTGTACTTCTTATACTTCTTTTACATGTTCACTAACGATGTAGGGGCTTTGGTAAGTTGAAATTGAGTGTGGATAAGGAATCCACATTCAAACTTCTTTCCTTTTATCTTTTACAATTCAATATTTTGTTTTGTTAAGCACTTATGTGCTTTCTTTGATTAACTCATTACTTTCCCTTTTGAGTTACAATTCATCTTCTACTTTAGAAGTGAATTGTTTAGCTCATTCCTTCTTTAGACATTAGGCTTTGAAACCTCACAAACCTTTAGGATCACTCCCTCAAATAATCAATTAGGATTGAGTCTTAGTTCACATAGATTTTTACCTTTGATCCTCTCTTGAGTCTCTTCTCTCTCATCTTGTAACAAAAGTAAAAAATACTTAATAAAGGTAGGCATTTATTGCATTTAGGCCTTTCATCTAAAGAAAAGATTATAAGGGGTCTTCTCTTATAATCTTAGAATGTGTAGCATATAGCCCATCTTGGGTCAATGTGTTAAACATTTGATCTTGTGTGAGGGACTTAAATGCAATACTTGTTGAAGGTACAAATAAAAAACACTTCTTCATTTCATAATCAACAAAAACACTTAATAAACACAAGTATGCTAGTGTGTTTGAACCTTAATAATTGGAACTAAGTGTGGGGGTCTTCTTCACCCTTAGTGTGCTTTCTTACTCATTCCATCTTGGAATGTGAGAATGTACACATTCCAATGACTAAGATTTAAATACACTATCATATGCAAACAAATCACAAAACTTCTTAAAAGACAAAAACAAACAATAACGTCTTTCCTTCGGGAATTTCTCTCCTCATCTCATTCACTCATTCCTTAAGGATGCGTCATTTCCGTGCTACCGCAAACAGGTAACGCCTAAGTCTCCATACAGCGAGCTGCAACACCTAAACTGCTAGGACGCTAACGTTGACGTATTCCACTAAAAGACACAGACAACTTTCCCTAGTGAGGGGAACTACGTCGCTCTGATTCTCATGCTCCCGATGAGATACGTAGGCAGTGGGGTAGGGCCCATTCGAGCACTTCTTTTATTTTCCCTACATTTATTTCTCTTTCCTTTCCTTTTCCATTCCTTTTCCAGTTTCTTTTTTCCAGCATCTTTTCTTACACCCTTGTATTGAAATAAGCAAGCGTGGATCCCATCGGGTACGATGGACGCGTGGGGGTGCTAATACCTTCCCTGCGCGTAACTGACTCCCGAACCCAGTTCTCTTGGTCGCAAGACCATGCTTTTCCTTCCCCTCAGGTTTATGCGGTGTTTCCTTTCCCTCTCTTGGGATAAATACACATTGCTGGCGACTCTGTTCGGTGCCAATTTCGCGTTTGTACTAGGATGAAAATCCCGGGAGCGACAATCGAGACGTTGTTTGTTTTATTTAGGCGAAGTATTTCTTGACTACATCAACATTTGTGGGGTAGGCAAATTCCTCTCCATCCATGGTTGCGAGTCTCAAGGTGCCGCATGAGAAGGCTTTCTTGATCACATAGGGGCCATCATAGTTCGGAGTCCATTTTCCCCGGGAATCAGTGAGGAATGATTGTATCTTTTTTAGCACAAGTTCTTCTTTCCTGAAGACACGGGGTCGGACCTTTTTGTTGAACGCTTTCTTCATTCTTTGCTGATACAACTGTCTGTGGCACAGAGCCGTTATTCGTTTTTCTTCGATCAGATTCAGTTCGTCGTGTCGACTTTGACACCACTCAGCCTCTGTTAGCTTAGCTTCCATAAATACCTGGATTGATGGGATCTTTACTTCTATGGGGAGCACTGCCTCCATGCCATATACTAGAGAGAAAGGGGTTGTTCCTGTTGAAGTGCAGACATATGTGCGAAAGCCGTGAAGAGCAAAGGGTAACATTTCATGCCAATCCTTGTAGGTTACAACCATCTTTAGAACAATCTTCTTGATGTTCTTGTTAGCTGCTTCTACCACCCCGTTTATCTTAGGTCAGTAGGGAGATGAGTTATGGTGTTCGATTTTAAACTCAGCACACAACTCTTTCATCATCTTGTTGTTCAAGTTAGATTCATTATCAGTAATGATCTGGCTTGGAACACCATAACGGCATATGAGATTGTTTTTTATAAAGTGGACCACGACTTTTCGGGTTACATTGGTGTATGACGCTGCTTCGACCCACTTGGTGAAGTAGTCAATGGCTACCAGGATGAACCGATGTCCAATTGAAGCCTTGGGTTCGATCATGTCGATTCCCTATATGGAAAAAGTCCATGGGGAAGAGAGAGATTTGAGATGTGTTGGCGGTACATGGATTTTATCTGAGTATATCTGACACTTGTGACATCTCCTCAAGTACTTGTAGCAATCGGATTCCATTGTCAGCCAATAATATCCTGCTCTCATAATTTTTCTTGCCATTGTGTGTTCATTGGCATGAGTGCCAAAGGATCCTTCGTGAACTTCTTTCATCAGCATGTTTGATTCTAGTCTGTCTACGCATCGGAGCAAGACCATGTCAAAGATTCTCTTATAGAGTGTGTCACCGCTCAGGAAGAAGTTGTCTGCCAGCCTTCAGAGGGTTTTCCTATCTTTTCTTGATGCCCCGGGTGGGTACTCTTGTTTCTGAAAGATGCATTTGATATCGTGATACCAAGGTTTGTCGTCTATGACTGCTTCGATCGAGAAGATGTAGGCGGGCCTTTCAAGGCGCATTATGTCGATCTTAGGTACGTCGTTCCATTGCACACTAATCATGGAAGAGAGAGTGGCTAGTGCATCAGCCATGTGATTCTTTTCACGAGGGATGTGATGAAACTCAATTCTGTTGAAGAAGGGTAACAACCTTCTCGCGTAGTCTTTGTAAGGAATCAATCCTGATTGGTATGTGTTCCAATCTCCTTTGATTTGATTGATAACCAGGGCTGAGTCTCCGTACACATCTAAGTTCTTAATCCTCAAAACAATTGCTTCTTCGAGACCCATGATACAATCTTCGTATTCGGCCTCGTTGTTTGTGCATTTGAAAGTCAGTCAGGCAGTGAAAGGAATGTGGGTACCCTAAGGTGTTACGATGATTGCCCCAATTTCGTTTCCATAAATGTTCACAGCTCCGTCAAAGATTAGTCCCCATTGGGAACCTGGTTCTTGCCCTTCACTGGGTAGCGGTTCATCGCAATCTTTCATTTTTAAATACATGACATATTCGTCTGGGAAGTCAAATCTGACTGAGTCCTGATCATCAATCGGTTAATGAGCCAAATGATCAGCTAAAATACTTCCTTTGACGACTTTTTGAGCATGGTACTCGATGTTATATTATGATAACAACATCAGCCAACGGGCAATCCTTCCCGTGAGAGCAGGTTTTTCAAAGACGTACTTGATTGGATCCATTTCAGAGATTAACCAAGTAGTGTGACAAATCATGTATTGGCGAAGACGTTTGGCTGCCCAAGCTAGAGCACATCAAGCTTTCTCGAGCATAGTGTACCGAGTTTCATAATCGGTAAATTTCTTGCTCAAATAGTAGACGACAGACTCTTTTCTTTTCGTTTCGTCTTGTTGGCCAAGTACACAGCCCATTGAGTCTTCCAAGACTGTTAGGTAGTGTAGCCCGTTTTTTGTGGTTTCGAATCCCTATCTCTTTGGTACTACAGTTCAATTCATTTTTTATCCTGCGAAGCAGATTAAGGAAGGGAAATAGATGTCTCCAATTAACCCTGCTTGCATACTGAGTTTAAACAGATGACTGTTGGTTTACAGATGCTATCAAAATAGTGGGTCTCTCCGAGGTTATTTTGCTTAAGAATAGAGTGTCTTGACTGTTCATGAGGATTTTGGTAAGGTACTTGATCTGATGTTTTTTCTATGTGATTGATGTATGACGGTACTGGACCTAAAGTTTTTGATTAGTATGCTCGCTAAGATCTCGCAATCTTATGCCTATGTAATCCCGTTTAACGAAACAGGGAAATCAGAGCGATCGTAGTTCCTCCTATTCTAAGGGAGGAAAAAGATGTTTTGGTGTCTTGTTCAAAGCCCAAGATTGAAGCTAAAGGTGATTTGTATCTTGTTCAAAGCCCAAGATATGACGCTAAAGGGTTTTGGCTGAGATAGAATTTGTCATCTCTAAAGAGGGATTGTTGATTTTTGTGTGCCTTGATCAAAGTGCAAGATTGACGCTAAAAGATTAATTGACCTGACTGGGGATTTCTTTATACAAAGCCTAAGAGAAGGCTAGATAAGACTGACTCAACAAGAGAGTGTATATGTCTTGTATAAGGCCCAATATTGAGGCAAAAAAGAGAATGACTCTTTGGGGATATTGTTATATAAAGCCTAAGAGGAGGCTAGAAAGGGTTTTGACTCCGTTGGGGAGGTTCGTATGTGTCTTGTACAAAGCCCAAGATGGAAGCTGAAATGAGTTTGACTCAATAAGAAAGTGCTTTTATATGTCTTTTACAAATCCCAAGACGGAGGCTAAAAGAGTTGACCCAACAAGAGAGTCTTGAAAAGGTAATTGACCCAACAAGAGAGTTTGGGAGTTGATTGACTCAACAAGAGAGTCCTTTATACTCAACAAGAGAGTGATTTGCTGTCTCGTATGAAGCCCGTGATTGAGGCTAAAAGGAGATTGACTCAACAAGAGAGTCTTTTATACTCAACAAGAGAGTGATTTGTTGTCTCGTACGAAGCCCGAGATTGAGGCTAAAGGGAGATTGACTCAACAAAAGAGTCTTGAAAAGTGAGTGACTCAACAAGAGAGTCTGAAAAGGTTAGCTCTGATGGGGAGAACCATTGTATAAAGCCCAAGAGGAGGCTGACTTCGATGAGGAAGGATCATTATACAAAGCCTAAGAGGAGGCTACCTTACTGCTGAGGGTTATTAAGATCCCTAGTCAGGTCCAAGTAGTGAACTCTCATGAGAGAGACTGGGTTTCTAATAGAGATTGATCCAGAATGATCAGGGTTTCTTCCTATGTTTAGAAGGAACTTGAGACTGTCTTTGAGACTCAAGAGGATTTAGACTATCTAAGTCTATTAGTATAAGCGAGTTTTATCTTTTGTACGATTCCCAAGAGGAGGCACGGGCATTAAGGGATGAGAATCAACCCTAAAATGGCCGGAGTTTTGACACTGGAAAGAATGCTCTATCAAAGGATGACTAAGTTCTGTCTTATACCTTTAAGAGGTCGTCAGGGTCCTTGTATTAAGCCCAAGAGAAGGCATGAGAACTTCTAAGAAGCCGAAGGGTCCTTGTACGACGCCCAAGAGGAGGCGAGGATGCTTTTAGGAAGTCAGTGGGTCCCCAAACCAATAGAAGTTCAAGAAATGCAATTCACAGAGAAGAGATCATTCCAGGAAAGTTCGAGGGTTTGGAAGAAACTCAAGAGATGCCATTCACGGAGAAAAGATCATCTTTGGGGAGTAGAGTTTCTTTGAGAATTTCTAAGGGTGACAGTCTGAGAAAAGGTTCACCGAGAATACTACCTTTCTCTTTGTTCAATATTGTTTAACCCCAAGAGGAGGGAAGACTGTATCTGGAGATCCTATGGGGGTCTAGTTTTGTTTGTATTTAAGAGTGACCAACATGGCTTTACCTAGTTCTAGACCTAGTTGCCGGGGAAATCTCTAAATAACTATACTAGTATATATGCAGTTGATATATAAAAAGTATTTTAAAAGGTTATGAAAGAAGACTAACCATGCGCAGCTTCCCACAATACAGTTATATATAGGAAAGCAGTAAATGAAAGCGGATAAACACTTACCCGTTGTAGAGCTTCCATGTTGTTTTGTTAGTTGTTCAACAAAGAAATTAAAGAAAGTTTTGATAACAACTGTATATTTGAATTCAAAATCAAAGGAGAAAGTGCTTTGAAAATATTGTTGGGGCTTATAGCTCAAGGAGAGGCCCAGGTGATTTTTTTTAAAATGGTGACGATCGCGTCGTTATTTTGAGAACTGTACAGGGGGATTTATACAATAAGTGAGGCCCAAAAGGTTTTTTGTACAAAGGGGATGGGTCTTACAGTCTATTAGAGGCCTATCGTTTATTTTTGTACAAGAAATGAGGCTTACAACTCAAGGAGAGGCCCAGGTGGACAGTGATCGCGCCGTCATTTTGAAAATTGCCGGGGACTTATACAATTGTCTAAGGCCCAAAATGTTTGGCTTTCAAAAGGGGTTGCGTCTTACACTCTATTAGAGGCCCAAAGTTTTTGTTTTTTGAAAAGAAATGGGACTTATAGTTCGAGGAGAGGCCCAATTGGTTTTGTTAAAAAGGCGACGATCGCGCCGTTGTTTTTGAAAATACAGTGGGACTTATACAATGACTGAGGCCCAAAAAGTGGTGTATTTACAAAAGGGATAGGTTTTACACTATAATAGAGGCCCATGAGTGTTTGAAAAAGATTTGTGAGGGTGGAATTAATCAAAACCCTAATTTTGTTAAAAATGGAATTAATTTTGTTAAAAAATTAATAAAAAGTATTGAAAACATGTGAAAAATGAGTGGTGATCTTGGATCAATGTTTCAAAAATCAAGTTTTTGTCCACAAAATGATTGGAAACCAATTAAGTTTGGAAAATCAAGGAGGAAAAAATATTTTAAATGTTAAAAACAAATAAAAGATTAATTCTTTGCAAAAATATCAAGTATATGAAATAAATAATATTTTTTGGGAATTTTTGGTAAAATAAAATATTTTAACATTTTTGTGAATTACTAAAAAAAGAATGAACTCAAAATCATTAAAACTCATAGAGAAATTAATTTTTGAATCAATTAATTAAAATCACAAAAATTCAAATATTTGAATTTTGGAAAAAGGGCGCCAAGAACACGCGCGTGTTCTGAGTTTTGCCCAGATTTGCATTTTCTCTCCAATCTCACTGAATACTTGATGAAATTACACAATCCACATATCAATCTGCTCGTTTTCACCTCACGATCATGTCTATGGTCTTTAATTTCATTTATTTTAAGCATGGAATAAGAAATCAAGACAAAACCTCAAGAACCCCAAAATTTGCATGAAGGCTGAGAATTTTGATACATGATTCAAACAAAGCAATTAATTGAGGGGAAACATTCTATGCATGATTATGAACATTTGGCAAAAGTATTGTGCGAGGAAATATGCATAGATTAAGAGATGGCCAAGTTTAGGCTTACTTGAGGGTCGTGACAGCAAGAACAATGTGATTTTTGAGTTGGAGGTGTTACAGATGAGTTGTGATGATCTGAACAGCTTCCCTACACCATATGGAGTGTGTTTGAATGCTTGGACTTGATTGGAAATGGCTGGATCACTTCATGGCATCTCAACTGCAACTTGGTTGAAAACTTGAGCAACTGGCTGGTGATTCTGAGAAATCAGTGTTACAGTTGTGTGTTTAGTGTTTGATCAGCTCACATATGATGTTTATGAGGTGTTAGAGCAATTGGTTTGAGTGGAATTGCTCTCTACTGAAAAATTCGATAGTGACTTGCTAAGAAAGTCATTTTTTAGAGTGAGAAGATGATTTTGAGAAAGGCAAGTTATGTAGGCCTTTGGTGTACTTAAACTGATCACAAATGAGCTCTATTTATAGTAGAGCAAGTTTGTTTTGCAAGGAATATGGAATGGCAACTGGTACAGGTCAGTGGCCAATTGTGTCACTTTGGAATCTTAAGTCTCCTCAAGCCATTGACTAGAGGTTAGAGCACAGGCCTTTGGTTCCCTAGTTCAGAGATCATCCTTGACTCATTCAGTTGGAATAGTTCCAATTCATGCCACCTTGGTGCATCCATTGAATGCTCCAAAACAAAATTGAAGTCTTGTCCCCCTTTTAGGGTTTTTAAGTTTGGCATGCTATTTGTAGTTCCAAAGACTTGGGAGGCTTATGGATCAGTGTTTGTTCCTCCTTGGTCTCCCCCTGAGGTGTTCAGATAGATAAACTTGTTTGTCATTTGCACAAATTGCTCAAATCGAGCAAAATGCACGAATCTGCCTTGTTATGACAGTTGCAGCAAGGCATATTGCCACTGTCATAACTCTTAGCTCAAATGGAATTTCATGGGGTTCTTGGACATTTTGGAAAGCTCTCATATGATACAACATATGTGTGATCATAGTTTGTTTTGAAACTTTTTGGATCCAAGTGAAAAATGCCCCTACATTTTGAAAAAAGTGAAACAGATTCTGACTTAGTGAAAATTTCACTAAGTGTTGGAAAAATGTCATTTTTGGGTTTTCAGCCATTTTGATCATTCCATAACTTAAAATCCATGAGGAATTGGAATGAGGTGTAGTTGACACTTTTGAAGTATGCCATGAGAGCTACAAATCCATCTTTGGATAAGCCAAAATGGTTGTTTGGATCACAAGTTATGATCCTTAGAAGTTGGTACCCTAGCCACTTTGTTCCATAACTTAGAAAATTTCTAAGTTTTTATGGTTACCCCTTTTACAAGTTATCCTACTTTCTTTGTTTTTTCTTGATGAATGATGATTCCAATCGCCCATTAACATCATTTTAGGGTTGAGGAACCATAATTATGAAAAATCTCAAAAAGTCAAACTTGACTTTTGTGCGCAGTTGACCTTTTATCAGATGAATTTCAAACTGTGCGATCCTTGGGGAAATCAAGTCCTTGACCTAAATCAAACCTAATGGCTATGTTCATAGGTGTTATAGGGCGTATTGAATCATGTCCCAGGTTTTGGGAGCATGTCCTGGTCAAAAGTCAAAGGTACAGTTGACTTTTTCCCTCGAAACCCTAATGGTGGTTCAGATGAAATTGAAACTTGTTGATCAAGCTTCATGGATCAATCCATTGTTGGAAATGGATCAATGTGGTGTGTTAGTGATCCTCAAATCATATGTTGAGGTCTTGGCTCATGTTTTGTCCCAAAAGTCAACTTAAGGGTGAATTAGGTCAAGAAATCCTAATTCCTTATTTTTTATGAATACATCCCCTGAGGTTAAATTGACTTGATGCTTGGGTCCATGAGGTCCCATGAAGTATTTTAGGGTATTCTTTGAAGCATTGGCTCATGCCCAGATGAAGGTTTTCATCTGGAGGCCCTGGTCGACCAAAACCCTAATTTGGTGACACTGGCGTTCTTGAGGCTTAATCCACTTGGAATGCTACAACCTTGTGCCTGATCCCTGATGTGGGAGTCCTTTTAATCCTTTATAGGTGTTTGAGAGAATAGAAAAATTGAAGATCATGTCAGTCCTTGATTGATCCTTTGTCTAAGTGCTCTGAGAGGGCTTGAAACTCTAATTCTTTGATTGTAGTGAATGCTCACCCGTCTTTGGGGAGACTAATGAATATGAAAGTTCATCCATATTGTGATGATAATTTGCACAATGATGGGAATCTTAGTGGTCAAAATTTGGGGTATGACAGATGCCCCTATTTAATCTTCTTGGACCCGAAGGTGTGAATGGCGAAGGTATTCGGACATTCGGGGTGCAAGAGGATTAAATATCGGAATACTCAAAATTTTGATGGTGGTTACGAATGGCAGTTTTCTCATCCATCTTCATTTGCTAAGAAATGATGCTTAGAAAAGGTAAACTTCCCCTCGACCCTGGTCTTCAGCTAAGGAACTAGTCTCAGTTTTCTTTTGAAATAAACTTCCCCTCGATCCTAGTTTCCTACCAAGGAACTGGTCTCAGTTTCAGATATAAACTTCCCCTCGATCCTGGTTTCCTACCAAGGAACTGGTCTCAGTTTCTGATACAAACTTCCCCTCGATCCTGGTTTCCTACCAAGGAACTGGTCTTAGTTTCTTTTGTCAATAAACTTTCTTGACAAGGGACGCTATTTGTAGTGGTTTTCCCCAAACTTCTCGCCGGATTTTCCTAGGGAGATGCCATTTGATGGAAAGAGTTTTGATGTCAGACTAGCTGGGGAACCCATTCGTCTGAATTGTAGAGGTGCGCAAACTTCTCTATTTGGAGATGTCATTTGTCGACTCTACAGGGGAAAACAAGTCTCTTGAGAAACTGCTTTCCGCTTGGGGATATTACATCATACTTTTCCTCGAGATCTTCTCGGAGAAATGCCATTATATGTAATCCAATTTGGAGGTGCTGGTGACCTTTTCGTCAGTGAATTTTCCAGAAAAAAAACTGCTGTATTGCCGAATCTTTGATTAAGAGGCTTTCTCTGGGGATTTTCCTTAATCCGGGAAAGCGAAGATATCATCTTCAATGGTGAAGAATGACATTCGTCGAAGGTCTTCTTGCCTTTTAGAGGTTCAAGTTATCAAAGTGGTCGAGGACCGTTTCTAATCTAGAAATAAACTGGAGAGAGATTGCTTAGATGATTCACTTCCTGACGAGGAAAGAACCAACAACTCGATTGACAGAGGACTTTTATCACTTGGGAACAAGACCGACTAGAGTGATAGTGATGCAATATGAATGTAAATGTAAATAAATAATGCATGATGTATGTATGTATATGCTGACAAAATTGACACGACATACAAACTGACGGATGAACACGACTGGATACTCGGCCACTGCAAGGGACGAGGAAAAACCATTTGGTTCACGATAGCAATTCTTCCTTGCTTAGGAGAGGTAGTCCCTGTGGGGAACAACCTTGGTAGAGCTTAAGAGGTAAGAACTCTGCCGGGGATGTCGGACGGATATCCGCATCTGACACAACTGGTCCTTCATCCAGGTGCACTGGTTTAGAAGGAGTACTTTGATTCTGCACTTTGAAGCTTACCCGCCTTTGGAGTAGCGATCGATGTTCTTTCGATGTTCAACAATCAAAAGAAATTGCCATCTTTATTTAAAAGCAGAAAAAGTTGACAAGTAAATTCGTTTTGTTTTATTTTAAGAATCGTTAATCATACTAAAATATCGTTCTGTAAAACTAAAACAAATAAGAATTGTAAACAAAAGCACTAGGGATCAAATTTTATTGATAGGATGGAAATCAGCCAAGCGCGTGATTCCACAGGGTATTTACAAAGTTAGAAAATGGTAGTTTACGGGAAAAGGGCTACATTGAAACATAACGACCACTATCCTTCTACGAACATTGAATTCCGGACATCCTGAGCTTCCGTCGAAGATGACCTTGACTGGAGTTTTCCAGATGGATGGCATTACTGCCGCTGGGGGATTTTCCCCTTTGTTGGACATAGTTACCTGCCATTATCCCTAACTTTTTCCTGGATTGTACTTTGAGATTTCCAATCCACCGGGATGATTTTCTCTTGACTCTAATTTTTTCCTGGACCGCCCTTTCGGGTTTTCAATCCACCGAGACATTTTTTTTTATTTAGGTGAAGTATTTCTTGACTACGTCAACATTCGTGGGGTAGGCAAATTCTTCTCCATCCATGGTTGCGAGTCTCAGGGTGCCGCCTGAGAAAGCTTTCTTGACCACATAAGGGCCGTCATAATTCAGAGTCCACTTGCCCCGGGAATCAGTGAGGAATGATTGTATCCTCTTGAGCACAAGGTCTCCTTTTCTGAAGACACGAGGTCGGACCTTTTTGTCAAACGCTATCTTCATCCTTTGCTAATACAACTGAACGTGGCATAGTGCCGCAATTTACTTTTCTTCTATCAGATTCAGTTCATCGTGTCTGCTTTGACACCATTCCGCCTCTGTTAACTTAGCTTCCATCAATACCCGGATTTATGGGATCTCTACCTCTATGGGGAGCACTGCTTCCATGCCATATACTAGAGAAAAAGGGGTTGCCCTATTGAAGTGCTGACAGATGTACGATAACCGTGAAGAGCAAAGGGTAACATCTCGTGCCAATCCTTGTAGGTTACAACCATCTTTTGAACAATCTTCTTGATGTTCTTGTTAGCCGCTTCTACCGCTCCGTTCATCTTAGGTCGGTAGGGAGATGAGTTATGGTGTTCGATCTTGAACTCAGCACACAACTCTTTTACCATCTTGTTGTTCAAGTTGGATCCATTATAAGTAATGATCTGGCTTGGAACACCATAACGGCAGATGAGATTGTTTTTGATAAAACGAACCACCACTTGTCGGGTTACATTAGTGTATGATCCTGCTTCGACCCGTTAGGTGAAGTAGTCAATGGCTACCAGGATGAACTGATGTTCGTTTGACGCTTTAGGTTCAATCATACCAATTATGTCGATTCCCCATATAGAAAAAGGCCATGGGAAAGAGAGACTTTGAGATACGTTGGCGGTACATGGATTTTGTCTGAGTATATCTGACACTTGTGACATCTCCTCATGTACTTGTAGCAATCGAATTCCATGGTCAACCAGTAGTACCCTGCTCTCAGAATTTTTCTTGCCATTGTGTGTCTGTTGGCATGAGTGCCAAAGGATCCTTCGTGAATTTCCTTCATCAACATGTCTGCTTCTGGTCTGTCTACGCATCAGAGCAAGACCATGTCAAAGTTTCTCTTATAGAGTGTATCACCGCTTAGGAAGAAGCTTCCTGCCAGTCTTCTGAGAGTCTTCCTATCTTATCTTGATGCCCCAGATGGGTATTCCTATTTTTGTAGGAAGCACTTGATATCGTGATACCAAGGTTTATCGTCTTTGACTGCTTCGATCGTGAAAATGTAAGCGGGCCTTTCAAGGCACATTATGTCGATCTTAGGTATGTCATTCCATTGACATACACTAATCATGGAAGAGAGAGTGGCTAATGCATCAGCCATGTGATTCTCTTCACGAGGGATGTGATGAAACTCGATTCTGTTGAAGAAAGGTAACAACCTTCTTGCGTAGTCTTTGTAAGGAATCAATCCTGATTGGTATGTGTTCCAATCTCCTTTGATCTGATTGATAACCAGGGTTGAGTATCCATAAACATCCAAGTTCTTGATCCTTAAGTCAATCGCTTCTTCGAGACCCATGATACAAGCTTCGTATTCGGCCTCGTTGTTTGTACACTTGAATGTCAGTCTGGCAGTTAATGAAATGTGGGTACCCTGAGGTGTTATGATGATTGCCCCAATTCTGTTTCTGTAATGATTGACAGCTCCGTCAAAGATTAGTCCCCATTGAGAACTTGGTTCTGGCCCTTCACTGGGTAGTGGTTCATCGCAATCTTTCATTTTCAAGTACATGACATCTTCGTCTGGGAAGTCAAATCTGACTGATTCTCGATCGTCAATCGGTTGATGAGCCAAATGATCGGCTAAAATACTTCTTTTAACAGCTTTTTGAGTGTGGTATTTGATGTCGTACTCTGATAGCAACATCTGCCAACGGGCAATCCTTCCCGTGAGAGCAGGTTTTTCAAAGACGTACTTGATTGGATCCATTTCTGAGATTAACCAAGTAGTGTGATAAATCACTGGCGAAGACGTTTGGCTGCCCAAGCCAGAGCACAACAAGTTTTCTCGAGTATATTGTATCGAGTTTCACAGTCTGTGAATTTCTTGCTTAGATAATAGATGGCAGACTCCTTCCTTTTTGTTTCGTCTTGTTGACCAAGCACGTAACCCATGGAGTCTTCCAAGACTGTTAAGTAAATGATTAGTGGCCTTCCTTCCATTGGAGGTGATAGAATCGGTGGGTTCAACAGGTATTCCTTGATACTGTCGAAGGCGGTTTGGCAGTCTTTTGTCCAAACGCACTCCTGATTCTTTTTTAGTAATTTGAAGATTGTTGTGCATGTCGCGGTCATGAGGAATATAAATCTGGAAATGTAATTCAATCGTCCCAGGAATCCCCTTACATGTTTTTCAGTCTTTGGAGAAGGAATTTTCTTGAATGGCCTTAACTTTGTCTGGATCAACCTCAATTCCTTTCTGGCTGACGATGAACCCTAGCAATTTCCCTGAACGGACACCAAAGGTGCATTTGTTGGGATTCAAGCGGAGTTTGTACTTTCTCAGAAGCTCGAACAGTTTTAACAAGTGGGTCACATACTCCTCTTCTGTCTTAGATTTAGCAATCATGTCACCGACATATACCTCAATTTCTTTGTGTATCATATCATGAAACAGAGTAGTCATGGCCCTTTGATAGGTTGCCCCGGCGTTCTTCAAGCCGAATGGCATTACCTTGTAACAAAAGGTGCCTTATGGGGTGATAAAGGACGTTTTCTCCATGTCTTTCAGCGCCATTTTTATCTGATTATAGCCCGAGAATCCATCCATGAATGAGAAGACTTTGAACTTTGTTGTACTATCTACCAGCATGTCAATGTGTGGCAAGGGAAAGTCATCCTTCGGACTGGCTTTGTTCAGATCCCTGTAGTCTACACACATTCTGACTTTTCCGTCCTTTTTCGGAACTGGCACTATGTTGGCTAACCATTGAGGATACTCTGATGTGACGAGGAAATCCACGTCAATCTGTTTTCGTACTTCCTCTTTGATTTTGATGGCCATGTCTAGATGAGTCCGTCTCAAACTTTATCGTACGGGCGGACATTCTGATCTCAATGGTAGATGATGTTCCACGATGTTGGTATCCAACCCTGGAATGTCCTGATAGGACCAAGTGAATACATCGGGAAACTCTTTGAGAAGCTTTATCAAATCCTGTTTGACAGTCGGACTGAGCAGCGCCCCAATCTTGATTTCCTTTCTCTCTTCTTCTGAACCCAACTTGACCGTTTCCAATGGCTCTTTGTGTGGTTCGATGGACCTTTCCTCTTGTCTGAGTAGTCGGGATATCTCTTATGGAATTTCTTCGTCCTCTTTTTCTTCGGCCTTAAATAGCGGGAATTCAAAGTTGGGAGAAGGCATTGGATCGTATGTTTCAATGGGGTTTAAAACAAGCAATCTGCATGACGTGATGATTGATTTTAGAAGAGATAGAGAGAATGCAAGAGTGTGTGCAGTGTATTTTTTTTGAAAAACTGCTTATTTATTTTGAAATTTTTTTAGGTTTACCATTTTCTAAGAAAAGCGAAATGAGAAAACAACAATTAATACGGAAATTACAGAACGGCATTATTTTATTTATGATCTTGTCGATTCTTGAAACTACAACCCTATAAGACAAAACTTTGTCGCTTTGGGCGAAGTGAAGAGGGACATTTACAGAAAGTGAGCCCTATCAAAACATCCGTTTCACCTGGGCAGGATGAAAGGTTAAAGATGGCAATTACTTAGAGTTATGGACGATCTTCGGGACATCGACAGCAACGCATTAGCGGCGAACTCCTCGGTGAATCACAAAGTCTGGTACCTTATTTCTTGGTTTGTCTTCAGAAATAACGCTGATTTCTGGTGGAGCAGGATCGTTGGAATCTGTCTCCCAGACAAAGTTGTCGTAGGAGGATTCCTCTGTTGTATCTTGCATAATGTTTATACTCTCAGGCAGATCTCCCCATCCAGTTGGTTGGATGTCTTCGAGCCTGATGTGAGAGCTTTTGGGAGCGGTGTACTTGACGAAGTAGTCGTACTTTCCACTTGGTTGTCCTAAGGTGTCCAACACTTCTTTGGAACTGGAGGAGTCATCCCTTTCGATGATTTTGACCTTAGGAAAAGCGTAGTTGATGAACTCTAGCCCTGCGAGCTTTATGAATTCATCATCGTGCTGGATATTTTCAGAATGCCCCGAGTGTTGATCTCATGACATGGTGGGGACGCAGGTATTCTTTTCAATGATGCTCAGCTGATATTCATTGTTCGGATGATTCTTTAGCCCCAAGTCTCCCGGGTATGACTGCCAGATAGGCAGGCCATCCATTGGGCCATAATAGTTGAGGTCAAAGTTGTCTTTCATTAGAGTGTCCTCCTATAATGAGTTTGGCAGAGCACGACATCCTTCCGGATCACAATCTTCGTATACCATTTTGACATTTGACCTTGGTATAAATCTCGGACTCTATGCCGAATAGAAAAATGGCGTAAGCGTTTCGTCCTGAGATATATAACCGTCCTCATTGAGATAGGACTTCCATTCTTCATCTGTATTGGAGGAGTCTCCCTCGTTGATGGTATGTACTTCTTGAGACACTAGGTGAAGGAAACCTCCACTATGGAAGAAGTCTTGAATGGGATGAAAACTTTCATCGTTAGTAGTAGTCTGGGCACAGTTTGAAGAAAAACCAAGGCCCTTCTTTGTCTTGTTAACAGTAGGAGTGACAAGTTGTCCCTATCCTTTTGCATTATTACTTTTGATCACCTTGAGAGCATCTTTGTATGAAGAAATTGATGTTCCTTTTTCTGATTGAATCTCATTGATCACCGAAAGTGCTTGGAACTGGGTTCCAACAACCTCCTCGGGTTCTACACAAGTAAATAGTGATAGGTTGCTCACGATCAAGGCTTGCTCTCCGCAGACTGTGACTAGTTGGTCGTTCTTGACAAACTTCAGCTTTTGGTGAAGCGTCGAAGTGGCTTCCCCAGCCTCGTGTATCCAAGGTCTTCCCAATAAATAGTTGTATGTTGCTCGGATGTCCATGACCTGGAAAGTGACTAGAAAAGTTTGTGGACCGATAGTTATGGGAAGGTCGACTTCGCCGATAACCGTTTTTCGGGATCCTTCAAATGCTTTGACAACGACCTCACTGCCTCTCATCGGAGATCCTTTAAATGATAGTCGCATTAAAGTGGACTTCGGCATAATGTTGAGAGTCGATCCGGTATCTACCAGTACGCTGGCTAAAGCATCGTCCTGACAGTTATTTGTAATATTGAGCACCATGTTGTGACCTTTGCCTTCTTCTGGCAATTCCTTATCACTAAACCCCAAGTTGTTGCAGGAAGTGATGTTGGCGATGATGCTGTCAAATTGTCGTATTGTTACGTCCTATTCTACAAAGGCCTGCTCTAAGACTTTCTGTAGAGCTTCTCGGTGAGCTTCGAAACTGAGTAAAAGAGACAACACCAAGATTTTTGAAGGAGTTTGCAATATTTGATCAACGAATTTGTATTCACTCCTTTGGATGAGCTTCAGCATCTCATCATCATTTTTCGAAAGGTCGGGATCACTGGATTGACTGAGTGGTGGATTGGGAACTTCCGTTTGAGCTTCCTTTTCTCTGGTAGGTTCTCCAACTCCTCGGTTGAAGACTCGACCGCTCCGTGTTACTCGACTGATGTCTGCGATAATCATGACAGGGGGTAATGGAACTTATTTTCCATTCTCAATTATTGTTGCACCGTATTTGTAAGGGATAGCCTTAGTTGATTCATACGGTACCGGTCCCGACAGATAGATAACTACAGGAGCCTTTTGAGTTTTCTGACCATTGTAAGTAATTTCAATCAATTCCTGGTTAGGAACTTTCCTACTGTCCAAAGGAATTCTTGATTCGTCAAGCAGAGGGATTATGACACAAACATCTTTGGTCCTTTCATGATCATAGATTACGACAACATCCTTAATCTGATCAGCGAAATAGTCTAGCGTCCAGTTGATTGATCCAGAACTCAGACACGGTTGAATCTCCTTGCAGTCCAACTGACTTTGAAGGGTTGCTCGCACGAGGTAGCATCCTTGGTTATTCTCCGAGCAGACTCTACAGCGCTCGTATTTGTGTGGTGGCACCCGGCCACGTCCGCTTTAAATGCAGTGTAACCTTACTAGGTCTATTTCCATAGATCGGACATCCTGGCTTTGATGTCTTGCAGGGTTCCCATTAATCAAGCTGACTTATTGTGTGACTTCGTATAGATAGATCGGAAGCCACCAGTGGTTTAACAAGTGTTGTAAAGTTCTTTGAACGAGAGCGCACCCTTGGTTACTCTCACAACATACTTTACAGCTCAGATAATCATGTGAATTGAAAAAACCGAGTTGGACTTGCTTGGCGTGTAACTCCACCAAGCTGGTATTCATTGTCATACCCCAGATTTTGACCACTAAGATTCCCCATCATTGTGCAAATCATCATCACAATATGGATGGGCCATCATACCTCATTAGTCTCCCCAAAGATGGGTGAGCATCCACTACAATCAAATTTAGGGTTTCAAGCCCTCTAAGAGTCTTAGACAAAGGATTAATCAAGGAATGACACGATCTTTAACTTGTCTAAACCTCTCAAATATCCACAATGGATCAAAAGGACTCCCACATCAAGGATCAAGCACAAAGCGGCTCCCTTTTAAGTGGATTAAGCCTCAAGATCGCCAGTGTCACCAAATTAGGGTTTGGTCGAACAGGGCCTCCAGATGGAAATTTTCCTCTGTGCATGAGCCAATGCTTCAAAGCACAACCTAAGATTCTCCAAGGGACATCATGAACCCAATCATCATGTCAATTTTACCTCAGGGGATGCATTCATAAAAAATCAGGAATTAGGGTTTCTTGACCTAATTCACCCCTAAGTTGACTTTTGGGACAAAACATGAGCCAAGACCTCAAGAGGGGATTTGAGGGTCTCAAATAAATCACATTGATCCATTTGCAACAATGGATTGATCCAAGAAGCTTGAGCAACAAGTTTCAATTTCATCAGAACCATAGTTAGGGTTTCGCGGAAAAAGTCAATTGTATCTTTGACTTTTGACCAGGACATGCTCTCAAACTCTAAGACATGATTCAATACACCCTATAACACCTATGAAATCAATCCATCAAGTTTGATTTAGGTCAAGGACTTGATTTCATAGAGGATCGCACAGTTTGGAATTCATCTGACAAAAAGTCAACTGTGCACAAAAGTCAAACTTTGACTTTTTGAGATTTTTCACAATTATGGTTCTTTGACCCCAAAATGATGTTAATGTATGATTGGAATCATCATTCAACAAGAAAAATCAAGAAAAGTGGGATAACTTGTAAAAGGGGTAACCATAAAAAACTTAGAAAATTTTCTAAGTTATGGAACAAAGTGGCTAGGGTACCAACTTTGGAGGATCATAACTCCTAAACCACAAGGCCATTTTTTCCCATCCAAAGCTGGATTTGTAGCTCTCATTACCCTCTACAAAAGCTTCAACTACACCTCATTCCAATTCATCATGGATTTTGAGTTATGGAATGATCAAAATCACAAAAAGTGAAAATGTCACTTTTTTCCAACACTTAGTGAAATTTTCACTAAGTCAGAATCTGCCTTCACTTTTTTCCAAATGTAGGGGCATTTTTCACTTGGATCCAAAAAGTATCAAAACCAATTATGATCAAACAGTTGTTGTATCATATGAGGGCTTTCCAAAATGGCCAAGAATTCCATCATATTCCACTTGGGCCGTGAGATATGACAATGGCAATATGCCTTGCTGAAAACTGCCAAAGCAAGGCAGATTTTGGAGTTTTGCTCGATTTGCCCAAATTTTGCAAAGGGCAAGTAACTCTATCCATCTAAACACCTCAAGGGGGGACCAAGGAGGAACCAACTCTGATCCCAAGCCTCCCAAGTCTTTGGAACCAAAAATAGCATGCCAAACCTAAAATTGCCTAAAAGAGGGACAAGACTCCAATTTTGAATTGGAGCATTCAATGCATACACCAAGGTGGAATGGAATGAGCCATTGCCAACTGAATTCAGTCAAGACTTATCCAAGACCAAGGGGACCAGCAGCCTGTGCCCTAACCTCTAGTCAATGGCTAAAGGAGACTTGGATTCTCATTGCTCAACATTGGCCAAACCTATGCAGCAGTTGCCATTCACTATTCCTTGCAAAATAAACTTGCTCTACTATAAATAGAGCTCATTTTTTATCAGTTTGAGTACACCAAAGCCATCAAACAGATGCTTTCCTCAAAATCTCTTCTTTCACTCCAAAATTGCCTTCCAAAGCAAGTCACTATCGGGTTTTGAGTTTGAGAGCTATTCCAACCAAACCAATCACACACACACCTCATAAACATCATATAGAAGTGATACAAACACTCACACAACATCTGGAACACCAAAATCACAAAATCAATAGCCTCTCAAGTTCTTGACAGATTTGCAGTTGGGGTACCATCTCAAGTTCCAGATCATTTCCATCCACTCCAAGCATCCAGACACACTCCATAGCACCTAGGGAAGCTGTCCATAACCTTGGAACCAAGCTGTAACACCTCTAACACAAAACACGATCACCAGCTGCAAGTGGTAAGCATGAGCTCTTCTAACTCTATGATCCATGCAATTTTTGCTGCACAATAATTTGGCCATATGTTCATAATCATGCATGGAGTGTTTTCCCTCAATCAATTGCATTGTTTGAATCGTGTATGGAATTTCTGAACCTTCATGCAAATTTTAGGGTTCTTGAGGTTTCTCTTTGATTTCTTATTCCATGTTTAAAATAAATGAAATTAAAGACCATAGACATGATCGTGATGTTGAAACGAGTAGATTGATATGTAGATTGCATGATACAATCAAGTATTCAGTGAGATTGGATAGAAAACACAAATCTGCAGAAACAGAGGAAGGGTGCGTGTTCTTGCCATGTTCTTGGCGCCCTTTTTCAAATATTTGAATATTTGAATTTTGTGATTTTATTTAATTGATTCAAAAATTTATTTCTCTCTGAGTTTTAATGATTTTGAGTTGATTCTTTTTTTAATAATTCACAAAAATGTTAAAATATTTTATTTTACCAAAAAATACTAAAAATATTATTTATTTCATATAATTGATATTTTTGCAAAGAATTAATATTTTAATTGTTTTTGACATTTAAAATATTTTTTCCTTCTTGATTTTGCAAATTTTAATGACTTCTAATCATTTTGTAGGTCAAAACTTGATTTTTGAAACATTAATCCAAGATCACAATTTGTTTTCCACATGTTTAACAATTTTGATCATTTTAATTGAATTTTTATTCAATTAAAATACATTTTGGAAACAAATTAGGGTTTTTGATTAATTCAACCCTCATCAAACTTTTTCAGACCCTTTGGGCCTCTAGTAGAGTGTAAGACCCAACCCTTTTAGAAAAACCAAAATAATTTGGGCCTCAGTGTATTGTGTACGTCCCAATACCGTCAAAAAATTCGGCGCGGTCGTCACCTTTCTAACAAATCAAACCCTTGGGCCTACCCTCGTGTTATAAGCCCCATTCTTTTTCTTTAAACACCTTTGGGCCTCTATTAGAGTATAAGACCCAAACCCTTTTAACCAAAACTATTTTGGGCCTCAGATATTGTATAAGTCCCTCTGCGTTAAAAGAAAATCTCGGCGCGATCTCCAATTCAAAAACCATTTTCTTGGGCCTCTCCTTAAGCTGTAAGCCCCACCACTTGTATAAAAATAAACCTTTGGGCCTCTTAAGAGAGTGTAAGACCCATCCCTTTGTACAGAAAACCTTTTTGGGCCTCAGTCACTTGTATAAGTCCCTGTACAAATTCAACAGTGCAATCACTGGTAAAACCTTGGGCCTCTCCTTGAGCTGTAAGCCCCAACAATCTTTTCAAAGCACTTTCTCCTTTGATTTTGAATATAATATTGTTATCAAAGCTTTCTTTGTTGAACAACTAACAAAACAGTATGGAAGCTCTACAACTGAGTAAGTGTTTACCCGCTTTCTTTATCTGCTTTCATATATATATATATATAACTGTATTGTGGGGCTGCTCACTGTAAGTCTACTTTCACAAACTTTTATATACTTGTCAAATATCAACTGTGTAATACTAGTATAGTTATTTAAAGTTTTCCCCGACAACTACGTCTAAGCACTAGGTAAAGCCCCGTTGATCGCTCTTAGATACAGTCAAAACTAGATCCCCATAGGATTACCAAACACAGTCTTCCCTCCTCTTGGGGTTAAACAATATGGAGACGTGAAAGGCAGCATTCTCGGTGAACCCTTTCTTAGACTGTCACCCGTAGAAGTTGTCAAAGAGACTCTACTCCCCAGAGATGATCTTTTCTCCGTGAATGGCATCTCTTGAGTTTCTTCTAAATTCTCGGACTTTCCTGGCTTGATCTATTCTCTGTGAATGGCTTGTCTTGAACTTCTCGGGGTTTGGGGACCCACAGGCTTCTTAAAAGTATCCCCTCCTCCTCTTGGGCGTTGTACAAGGACCCTTCGGCTTCTTAGAAGTTCTCATGCCTTCTCTTGGGCTTAATACAAGGACCCTGACAACCTCTTAAAGGTATAAGATAGAACTTAATCATCCTTTGCTAGAGCAGTCTTTCCAGCGTCAAAACTCTGGCCATTTAAGGGTTGATACTCATCCCTTAAAGCTAGTGCCTCCTCTTGGGCATTGTACAAAAGATGAAACTCTAGACTTGGACAGTCTAAAAACTCCTTGAGTCTCAAAGGAATTCTCAAGTTCCTTTAACAAATCGAAAAATTCCACTGATCGCTCCAAAAGTCGGCCTCTCTCATGAGAGTTCCTCACCCTTTGGCCTGCCTATGGATTTAATCCTCAGCAGTAACCCAGCCTTCTCTTTGGCATTATACAAAGATCATTCACTATCTGAGAATTGATTTCTCCAAAACACCAGTAGACTTAGACAGTCTCAATACCCTTTGGATTTCCCATTTCCTTAAAGAACAGGAAATAACCCCGATCTTCTGATCAGTACCAAAGTACAACCTCACCTGGAATCAGTCTCTTTATAAGAACTGATTTTCTCTTTTATACAACATACTGGACCTGTCACTAAATTGAAACAGTCACCAGCATAGATAGCCTCCACTTGGGCTTTGTACAATGATTCTCCCCAGTGGAGCTAACCTTTTCAGACTCTCTTGTTGAGTCACTTCACCTTCAGCCTCCATCTCGGGCTTTGTACGAGATACAAAAACACTCTCTTGTTGAGTATAAAAGACTCTCTTGTTGAGTCAAACACTTTTAGCCTCTATCTAGGGCTTCGTACGAGATACAAATCACTCTCTTGGTGAGTATAAAAGACTCTCTTATTGAGTCAAACACTTTCAGCCTCCATCTCGGGCTTTGTACGAGATACAAAAACACTCTCTTGTTGAGTATAAAAGACTCTCTTGTTGAGTAAAACACTTTTAGCCTCTATCTCGGGCTTCGTACGAGATACAAATCACTCTCTTGTTGAGTATAAAGACTCTCTTGTTGAGTCAAACATTTTCAGCCTCCATCTCGGGCTTTGTACAAGATACAAAAACACTCTCTTGTTGAGTATAAAAGACTCTCTTGTTGAGTCAAATACTTTTAGCCTCTATCTCGGGCTTCGTACAAGATACAAATCACTCTCTTGTGTGAGAACAAGATTTGGTTCTACAATATTATCTCTAAGTTTTGATGATAACAGATAAATATTTGTATGAACAATTTTGTGCAACTAATGTTGTTATGTGTGAGAACCTAGTAAACAGGTTCTACTTCCGTAATTTAGCGCAATGCTCAATGTAAGATGCTTCGAAGAATAGAACTCAACTCAAAGATGAGACAAGGGTTCTGATGAAACAAAGTCAAATTGTTGAAGCCTCACAAGAAGATCTGAAGACTCCGAAGACAGGCTTTGAAGATTCGGAAGACTTAAAGCAGAAAAGGATAACGCTCTTAATGACCAAGTACTGATGTTCTGAAGACTGATTCCTAATGGACTTCTTCAATCAACGGAAGACTTGAAGGATCAGATATTCTGCTATAAAGATTCCACTCATGCTTCATCAAATTAACATCAGAAGCCTCTGGATATGAAGAAAGTGGATTTAAGAGAACAAGGTTCAAAAGACAAGTTCTGAAGATTCTGGAAGTGCAGAGCTGATGATTCAAAGACTTGATAATCACAAGAACCATACAATGTTTTCCCTTCTTACTCACGCTCACAAAAAGCCTCTGATGTTGAGAAGCCAAAAAAAACTGCCACACTGTACAGTTGTACCACATTACAATGTTAAAATTCTCGAAGACTGTGCGAAATACAAACGAGACAATCTGACACAGACAGGACGCGCTGCATGCAAAAGATTTTGTATATGTCCTCACGCTTCCAAGCCGTAAGCCTACTTAGCTATCATGATTTCATTTCAACGACTCTTTTCACTCAGCTATAAAAGGAAGCTCAAAGACTTGAAGAAAGACATATATGCGAACAACGACAATACCTTCTAACTTCATTCTTTCTTAAGTCATCTCTGGTCTAAAAGCATGTTTACATTATCAGCTTGATAAGAAGCAATTCTCTGTAAACTCATTGTGTTTAAACTTAAATTTGTATTGCTTAAGAGAGTCTTAGTGATTAGATCTCTTGAGAAATCTAGGACGTGCGTCTTAGAGGTTGTGCCTTGAGTAAGACCTGTGTGGTTGGATTACTTGAGAAGTCTAGAACTTGTGAGTTCTAGAGGTTGTTGTTAGTCACCAGCTGTGTTGCTCGTGCAGTGTACTATTTTGTTGAATAGTGGATTAAGACCTCGTTGAGAGAGGCAAAATCACTTTGGCGGGTGGACTGGACTAACTTGAGAAATTCTCAAGTGAACTAGTATAAACATAACGTGTTTATATCTTTGTGTTTAACTAACCTGTTGTTCTTTAGAAAAAGGGAAAAAGTTTTTAAAGAAAGAATTTCAAAAGAAACAATTATTTTGAAAAACCAATTCAAACCCCCTTTCTTGCGTTTTTCACACCTTTAATTGGCATCAGAGCTCCGGTTCTGAAGTAATAAAAAGATTGAATTTTTTATCAAGCACTTAACAGTGTTCAGTACCGATCCAAGTGTGAAAAAGAATGACTACACCACCACTAACAACTTCTGAAACAAATGTCATTGAAAGAGAATCTTACACTGCAAAACCTCCTATCTTTGATGGTGAAAAGTTTGACTATTGGAAAGATAGAATTGAAAGTTATTTCTTATCATTTGATCTAGATCTATGGGATCTAGTACTTGATGTCTACAGTCATCCAGTAGATTCTGTAGGTAAAAAGATTGAAAGAAGTGAGTTTACAGATGCTCAGAAGAAAACCTACAAAAATCATCACAAAGCAAGAACTATTCTGTTGAACGCAATTTCTTATACTGAGTATGAGAAAATCACAAACAAAGAAACTGCAAAATTCATCTTTGATTCTCTTCGTATGACTCACGAAGGAAATGCTCAAGTCAAGGAGACAAAGGCTCTTGTGCTAATCCAGAAATATGAAGTCTTTAAAATGGAAGAAGATGAGTCTGTTGAAACCATGTTCTCAAGGTTTCAAATGCTTGTTGCTGGACTCAGAGTTCTAAACAAAGGCTATTCTACTGCTGATCATGTCAATAAAATCATCATAAGTTTTCCAGCAAAATGGAGACCAATGGTGACTGCCTTGAAAGTTGCAAAGGATTTGAATAATATCAGTCTTGAAGAACTTATCAGTTCTTTAAAAAGTCATGAAATAAAGCTTCAAGAAGATGAACCTCAGAAGAAAAACAAATCCATTGCACTAAAATCAAAGACAAAAAAGAAGAAAGTGTATCAGGCAGAAGAAGAGATGGAAGAATATGAAGAAGATTCAGAAGAAGACGATATATCACTCATATCAAGGAAGATAAGTCAACTTTGGAAGTATAGAAGGAACAAGTTCAAAGGACCAAGGAGAAGATTCGAATCTACATCTGGTCAAAGAAGAAACTATGGAAAAGATGTTACGTGTTTTGAATGCAAAGAACCTGGACATCTCAAATATGATTGTCCAAAGGCCAAGAAAGAAGAAAGACCTAGGAAAACCAAAAACGGTCTCATGGCAACATGGGATGACTCAGAATCTGAAGATGATGCTAATGAAAGTCGGGTCAACATGGCATTCATGGCAAAAACCAGAAGCAACTCATCAGAGGAAGAATTATCAGACTTCGACGATGAAAGAGAGGTACTTTCTTCCTTATCACGTTCTGAACTTGAATTAGGATTAACTGAACTTATCAAAAGATATCAAAATCTTCAAAGCAAATTCAAAATCCTGAAAAAAAAAGTTTTATAGTTTCTTCAGAAGATCTTACTAAAAATAAGAAAATCATCTCTGAGCAAAATGAGAAAATATTTGTCTTAGAAAACTCAAATTCTCTCCTGAAATGTAAATTATCTAAGGTAGAAGAATAAATGGTCTCAAACTCAGCTAACACTAGTAAAGAAGACAAATACGATAACGCATTTAAAAAATTTCTTGCCAAAAGCGTAGATAGAAGCAAAATGGCTTCACTGATCTATGGAGTCAGTAGAAATGGTAGCAGAGGTCTAGGATATTCAGGACCATCTCAACCATATGATGAAACCAAAAACATCAAAATAATACCTCTATCCAAACAGTTTACTCCCTCTGGTACTAATCCTAAACATTCAGAACCAAAAGGTTCAAACTCTAAGATTACACGAACACATCCACTAAAGAAGTACTCTAAACACAAACACTATGCACAAACACCACACCGTTTTGCTAACGTAAAGAAGTCTAAAGGGGTCAGAACCTTTAGAAAAACTAATGTGAAAGGACCCACAAAATGGGTACCTAAAAACAAGATAATTTATGTTGCAGATATCCTTAATAGCTCCATTGAAACACCAGTTATGGTACCTGGACAGTGGATGCTCGCGACACATGACGGGAGAAAGGCTTATGTTCCAAGATCTGAAACTTAAACCTGGAGGCGTTGTCGGTTTCGGAGGAAATCAGAAAGGAAGAATCATTGGCGCCGGAACCGTTGGAAATGGTAAGCTTCCTTCAATTAAAAATGTTTTGTTAGTAGAAGGTCTAATGCATAATCTGTTGTCAATAAGCCAACTTAGCGACAGTGGTTATGATCTCATTTTTTATCAAACATCTTGTAAAGCTATAAGTCAGAAGGATGGATCTGTCCTATTCAACGGAAAGATGAAAAACAACACTTACAAAATTAAGTTATCTGATTTAAAACATCAAAATGTAAAATGTCTTTTTTCTGTAAACGAAGAGCAATGGGTCTGGCATAGACGTCTTGGCCATGTCAGTCTGAGAAGAATCTCTCACCTTAACAAGCTTGGTCTTGTTAGAGGCTTGCCAAATCTGAAATATTCTTCAGACGCTCTTTGTGAAGCTTATCAGAAAGGAAAGTTTTCAAAAACCTCTTTCAAAGCTAAAAATGTTGTTTCCACCTCCAGACCGTTGGAACTTCTTCACGTTGATTTGTTTGGTCCTGTAAAAACGGCCTCTCTCAATGGTAAGAAATATGGACTAGTCATCGTTGATAGCTACAGCAGATGGACATGGGTAAAATTCTTAAAACACAAGGATGAATCACATTCTGTGTTTGCTTCCTTCTGCACTCAAGTACAAAATGAGAAAAATTGTAAAATAGTCAGAGTAAGGAGTGATCATGGTGGAGAATTTGAAAATAAAAACATTGAGGAACTTTTTGATTCACATGGAATATCTCACGATTTTTCTTGCCCTAGAACTCCACAACAAAACAGAGTTGTAGAAAGAAAGAATTGAACTTTGCAAGAAATGGCTCGCACCATGATCCAAGAAACTGACATAGCTAAACATTTTTGGGAAGAAGCAATCAACACAGCATGCTATATTCAAAATAGAATCTCTATAAGACCTATCTTGAATAAAACTCCATATGAATTGTGGAAGAATAAATTACCCAACATTTCTTATTTTCATCCGTTTGGATGTGTCTGTTTTATGCTTAACACTAAAGAAAATCTTAGCAAGTTTGATTCCAAAGCACAGAAGTGTCTGTTGTTGGGATACTCTGAATGTTCGAAAGGCTACAGAGTTTACAACACAGAATCAAGAATTGTGGAGGAATCCATTCATGTTAGATTCAATGACAAGCCTGACTCAGAAAAGTCAGAGCTAGTTGAGAAACTTGCAGATTTAGAAATCAGATTCTCTGAATCTAAGGAAAAGGTAGAGGAAGTCAAAGAACAGCAAGATCCTACACCAGAAACCACTGAAGTAACTCCAACTACCCCGTCTCAACGAAGAAGAAGATTGTCCACATCCCATCCTGAGGAACTAATTATGGGAAACAAAGATGCTCCTATCAGAACCAGATCAGCCTTTAGACCATCAGAAGAAACACTTGTAGGACTAGTGTCGTTAATAGAACCAGCTACAATTGAAGAAGCTCTCATGGACAAAGACTGGGTTCTGGCTATGGAAGAAGAACTTAACCAGTTCTCCAAAAATGATGTTTGGGATCTAGTTCCTAAACCCAAGAATGTTCATGTCATAGGAACCAAGTGGGTATTTAGGAACAAGCTAAACGAGAAAGGAGAAGTTGTCAAAAACAAAGTACGGCTTGTTGCTCAAGGATACAGTCAACAAGAAGGAATTGACTACAACGAAACATTTGCTCCAATTGCAAGACTTGAAGCAATACGTTTGTTAATATCCTTTTTCAGTAAATCATGACATCACTCTCTATCAAATGGATGTTAAGAGCGCATTCTTAAATGGCTATATATCAGAAGAAGTTTATGTCAAACAACCTCCTGGTTTTGAAAATTCAGAAAAATCAGACTTTGTTTTTAAACTTAAAAAATTACTCTATGGTTTAAAACAAGCTCCCAGAGCTTGGTATGAAAGATTAAGCAAGTTTTTACTAGAAAACAATTTCACCAGAGGAAAGGTTGACACAACACTTTTCTGCAAGACATATAAGAATGACATTCTCATTGTTTAAATCTATGTTGATGACATTATTTTTGGTTCTGCTAACTCTTCTCTTTGTCAAGAATTTTCAAAGTTAATGCAGGCCGAATTTGAAATGAGTCTCATGGGAGAACTAAAGTTCTTCCTTGGAATTCAAATTGATCAAAGATCAGAGACCACTTACATTCATCAAACCAAGTACACAAAAGAACTTCTGAAGAAGTTCAATATGATGGATTGCAACATTGCTCAAACACCAATGCATCCAACATGTGTCATGGGAAAGGAAGAAACAGGAGTTAAGGTTTGTCAAAAACTCTATCGTGGTATGATAGGTTCTCTCTTATATCTAACTGCTTCTAGACCTGATATATTATTCAGTGTACATCTATGTGCTAGATTCCAATCAGATCCAAGAGAATCACATTTAACCGCTGTCAAGCGAATTCTAAGGTATCTGAAAGGAACAACTAACCTTGGCCTGATGTATAAGAAAACATCAGAGTATACTCTTTCTAGTTACTGCAATGCAGACTATGCGGGAGACAGATTAGAAAGAAAGAGCACATCAGGGAACTGTCAGTTCTTAGGAAGCAATTTAATCTCATGGTCAAGCAAGAAGCAATCTACAATTGCTCTCTCAACAGCTGAAGCAGAATACATATCAGCCTCCCTATGCAGTACTCAAATGTTATGGATGAAAAATCAGCTGGAAGACTATCAGATATACGAGAGTAACATTCCTATCTTCTGTGATAATACTGCTGCTATCTGCTTAAGTAAAAATCCAATTTTGCATTCTAGGGCTAAACACAGAAATAAAACATCATTTTATTAGGGACTATGTTCAGAAGGGAACTCTATGCTTAAAATTCATTGATACAGACCATCAGTGGGCTGACATTTTCACAAAACCCTTAGTTGAAGATAGATTTCTAATTATTTTAAAACACCTGAATATGAAATACTGTTCAGAATAAAATATTTTTAGAACCTCATGAGAAAAGCATTTTTCATCAGAACCACTTTCTTAACGCATCTCAAGTTCTGATAATTTTGTGACATGTCATATTTTCGGGAAAAAATTATTTTTGCATGTGATTTAAATAAAATTAAGTCACTTTAACTATTCAAATTAAATAAACAACATTTCCCTCGAGATTAACTCAACTTTATCATATTTATTCGCCTATTTCCTTACGTGTATGTCCACTCAAGTACCTCATAATCTCATAAATACCAGAACCCCTCAATCTATTAGAAAATAGACGTAACCTAGATTACCTCTAATTTTTCTTGGGAACATTCCAAAAACTTTCATTCTTCAACTTTTCAAAACACTCTATCACTCTCGTTCATCACCAAAACCCTAAAACTCTACTCTTCCTCTCAATCCCTCAAAATGATGTCCCCAATGCAAGAAGAAGTCGTCAAGTTCTCACAAGAATTTGAAGAATCATCGAGAAGAATGTCAGCTTCCTTAACCGGGCCATCCTTAACAACATCTCTAACCAATCAAATGGTCACTTCATCTTCATCTCATTCGTCTCAAATATGCGAAGAGCACATTACCCAAAGAGAAGCTTCTGTTACCTGCAATCTTGAAAACCTAACTGTACTCAAGGAAATGCATGTAGATTTCCAAAATCTTGCCGAAAATGGATTCAATCTAATCGAAGAAGTAGAAGCTCGGGAATGGACCAATTACTTTGATAGGCTCAAAGGACCATTTTTTGAAGCACTTGTAAAAGATTTCTGGAGACAAGCTGTCTGTGACAAGATCCATGTTGTCTCCTATGTCCTGGGAAGAAAGATTGTCATCACTGAAAAATCCATTGCCGATCTTTACAATCTGGAGTTTATAGAGAACAAGAGGATATATGGGATGAACAATAAATCTTCATTTGTGAAAAAAAAGGATCAACCCAATCATCTACGCCAACTATTAACTGAGCAAAAAGGAGTACAAGAGAGAAGATTTGCATGCATACTTAAAAATTTGGCACAAAATAATTCGTGGCTGCTTCAATCCTAGGCCCTCATCACATGCTACAGATTTCTTCAACGCCAACATAAAATACATGCTTTACTATTTGAACCCCAAAGAAAGAATGTGTCTACCCTCTATCCTATTTTACTATCTGAGAGACATGGTAACAAAAACGAGGACAACTGGTGGATACAGAAATAATATACCAAGATACATTCCTTTTGGAAGAATGCTTTCAGACATCTTCTATGAAAGTGGTATAATAGACACTCTGGTTACAGAAGTCAATTACACAGAAGATCTAACCACAACCCTTGGAGAACCAGTAAATGCCACAACTCTTAAGCAAATGAGAATAATCAATAAATTAAAGGTAAATCCTTTCATCATCTCTGATGATTTAAGCAAACAAAGGGTCACGGTGCAGGGTTATCCTACCTATCACAGAAGTTACCAACGTGAGGAATTAGCTGTATACATAGATGGAGTAAAGGCACGAGGATATGATGTCTGTGAAGTCAAACATGAAGAAGAAGAATGGGAACAAACAGAGCATACCAATCAATCAAACTCCGAACCAACTCTTATGGAGTCTCCTGAAAGGAAAAGAAAGCATACTACCATAATTTCTAAGCCTCAGAAACAGAAAAGAAGTAAAAGATCAAAAATTCTCGAGGGTACAAGTTCAAGATCAAATCCTGATTCATCAGTCTATACCAATCCATCTTTCTCTATTCCTTTACCAACCACTAATCAATCAACCAACAGTCCTTTAATAACTACCCCAATCCTGTCCAAGATTGTTTCAACAACAACTCCCTCAACAATTCATCCAAATAAACTAGAACCAACAAACCAAATCTCTGAATCTCTAACTCCCATTACTGATTCTAGCTCTGAAGGAACCTCCTATGAGTCTCTAGAAATTATCTTACCAGAAAACCTCATGAACTCTAACAATCTAGAAGTCACCTCTCCTAACAATCAACAACAACCACTTGAACCTGCTGCTACTGAGATTAACTTATCTCAGCAACCACCATCTGAAACCAACTCTGATAAATCCAACCTCGCTCTGGTTGTCTACAATACTCCACCTCCAACTTCCTTTGAAGAATGTACAAGTCAATTTCATGACAAAGCAATTGAGAAGTTTGCTAGGTTAAGAACGGAACTTTGTACAAGCACAAAGCTCATGGAACTTGAGAGTGCCTATCAAAGTTTTCAAAAATGGCTAGACATGGAACTTACAAGAATTTTAAGTTTCTCAAACACAACCATAACTACTGAACTAGCAAAATCTAAGGAGAGAGCAGAAGCTGAAGCAAGAGTCAGAGTACTCAAGTTCTTAGCTGCTAAGCAGAAAGAAGCTGAAGAAAAAGCTGCTAAAGAACCAGAAGAACAAGCTGCTAGAAAGGCACGAGAAGCTGCAGAGGCTGAAAGAGCTAAAGAAAGTGCTATGATTGCTTCCACCTCTGATCATGTTATCAAGCGTCTGGGAGACGCCGTTGATGAAATCAGAACAGAATAGAAGAACTTCAGAGAAAGGTTTGACAAGCAAGATACTGTCAATGAAAATCTTCAGATCATGATAAAGAAAATCTGGGACAAACTGTCCTCTGACAGCAAATAAACCTTTGTTTTCTTTTAAGCCTTAGTTCTGTGTTTTTCACTCTTGGTCTACCCTATGTTTATCTTTTTGATTCATGACAAAAAGGGGGAGAAAGTAATATGAATATGATAATTTTGATTCAATAGTCATTCTCTGAAAACAATGTTGCTTACATGCTAACAAATAAATCTGTCATCTCTATTAGATTGTTTCTCTGTATTTTTTCTTCTCTGTGCAGATAACTCAGAATTCTGATGATGAAGAAAGACTCAAAAGGTTAATGAAGTCAGGGGGAGCCCTAACAAGAACCTTAGTCTAATACTCAAGGGAGCACTTCATAAAAAGGATAAGCTATCCTAAAAACCTTTTCATCTTCCCTGTATTATATATATCAAAATTGTGTCATCAAATTATATAGTTTTGTCATCATCAAAAAGGGGGAGATTGTGAGAACAAGATTTGGTTCTGCAATATTATCTCTAAGTTTTGATGATAACAGATAAATATTTGTATGAACAATTTTGTGCAACTAATGTTGTTATGTGTGAGAACCTAGTAAACAGGTTCTGCTTCCGTAATTTAGTGCAATGCTCAATGTAAGATGCTTCGAAGAACAAAACTCATCTCGAAGATGATACAAGGGTTCTGATGAAACAAAGTCAAATTGCTGAAGCCTCACAAGAAGTTCTGAAGACTCCGAAGACAGGATCTGAAGATTCGGAAGACTTAAAGAAGAAAAGGATAACGCTCTTAAAGACCAAGTACTGAAGTTCTGAAGACTGATTCCTAATGGACTTCTTCAATCAACGGAAGACTTGAAGCATCAGATATTCTGCTATAAAGATTCCACTCATGCTTCATCAAATTAACATCAGAAGCCTCTGGATATGAAGAAAGTGGATTTAAGAGAACAAGGTTCTAAAGACAAGTTCTGAAGATTCTGGAAGCGCAGAGCTGATGATTCAAAGACTTGATAATCACAAGAACCATACAATGTTTTCCCTTCTTACTCACGCTCACAAAAAGCCTCTGATGTTGAGAAGCCGAGAAAAACTACCACACTGTACAGCTGTACTACATTACAACGTTAAAATTCTCGAAGACTGTGCGAAATACAAACAAGACAATCTGACACAGACAGGACGCGCTGTATGCAGAAGATTTTGTACCTGTCCTCACGCTTCCAAGCCATAAGCCTACTTAGCTATCATGATTTCATTTCAACGGCTCTTTTCACTCAGCTATAAAAGGAAGCTCAAAGACTTGAAGAAAGACATATATGCGAACAACGACAATACCTTATAACTTCATTCTTTCTTAAGTCATCTCTACTCTAAAAGCGTGTTTACGTTATCAGCTTGATAAGAAGAAATTCTCTATAAACTCATTGTGTTTAAACTTAAAGTTGTATTCCTTAAGAAAGTCTTAGTGATTAGATCTCTTGAGAAGTCTAGAGCGTGCATCTTAGAGGTTGTGCCTTGAGTAAGACCTGTGTGGTTGGATTACTTGAGAAGTCTAGAATGTATGAGTTCTAGAGGTTGTTGTTAGTCACCAGATGTGTTGCTCGTGCAGTGTACTATTTTGTTGAATAGTGGATTAAGACCTCGTTAAGAGAGGCAAAGTGAACTAGTATAAACATAACGTGTTTATATCTTTGTGTTTAACTAACCTGTTGTTCTTTAGAAAAAGGGAAAAAGGTTTTAAAGAAAGAATTTCAAAAGAAACAATTATTTTGAAAAACCAATTCAAACCCCCCTTTCTTGCATTTTTCACACTTTCATCTTGGTGAGTATAAAAGACTCTCTTGTTGAGTCAAACACTTTCAGCCTCCATCTCGGGGTTTGTACGAGATACAAAAACACTCTCTTGTTGAGTATAAATGACTCTCTTGTTGAGTCAAACACTTTTAGCCTCTATCTCGGGCTTCGTACGAGATACAAATCACTCTCTTTGTGAGTATAAAAGACTCTCTTGTTGAGTCAAACCCTTTTAGCCTCCGTCTTGGGCTTCGTACAAAACACATATAAAAACACTCTCTTGTTGAGTCAACCCTTTTAGTCTCTATCTCGGGCTTCGTATGAGACACAAAAGCATCCTCTTGTTGGGTCAATAGCCTCATCTTAGGCTTTGTATAAAGAAATCCCCGTTTGATTCAATCAACCTTTTAGCATCAAATCATGCTTTGGTCACAACATACAAACATCAACAACTCATTTTCCCTCGTCTAATTGCTGTAAGCGGCAAGCCTCTGGATTATTTACATCCATGCCACTGTCCCTCTTTTAGCATGAGAAATTCCTAAGGAAAGATGGCATTACTCTAAACTGAGTTAAAGTCTTCTCCTTCAGGTTGAAAATCCCCTATAAAGGAAATCATGGCATTGCTGGATTCACATATCCCAGTTAAAGTAATTCTTCTTTATAATCAGTCACCCAACAGTTGTTCCAAACAGACCAAATATTCCCCTTTAGAGATGACAAATTCTCTCTAAAGTCAACACCATTTCAGCTTCACATCTTGGGCTTCGAACAAGATACAAATAGACCCTTCAGCTTCACATCTTGGGCTTTGAACAAGATATAAACCACCTTTAGCTTCATGTCTTGGGCTTTGAACAAGACACCAAAACACCATTTCCTCCCATAGAATAGGAGGAACTACGATCGCTCTGATTTCCCTGTTTCATTAAACGGGAATACGTAGGCATAAGATTGAAAAATCTTAGCGAGAGCACTAATCAAAAACCTAAAATCCCGTACCTTCATACATCAATCAAAAAGCATTAGTCCTAACATCCTACCAATAGTCTAAACCCTGTGTTCTTAACAAAATAACCTAAGAGAGACCCAAAATCTTTGTAGCATCTTGTAGCGAGCGAAACTGGACGTGTTTCTTAAGCACTGCCGCTCTTTTGGGGGTACTACAGGTCGATTCATTTTTTATCCTATTGAGCTGACTAAGGAAGGGAAATAGATTTCTCCAATTAACCCGGCTTGCATACCGAGTTTAAACAGCGGTCTGTTAGGTTACGGATGCGATATGGAAGTGGGGCCTCTTTCTTCTTACTTTGTTTAGAATGGAACACCGGTAATGTTCATGGGTAGGGGGTTAGGACTGATACTTTCTAATTGATGTATGTGGGTATGGGATTGTGGGTTTTTGTTGAGTGTGCTCGCTAAGATTTTTCTTTCAATCTTATGCCTACGTATTCCCGTTTACCGAAACAGGGAAATCAGAGCGATCGTAGTTCCTCCTATTCTATGGGAGGAAATTGTGTTTTGGTGTCTTGTTCAAAGCCCAAGACATGAAGCTAAAGGTGGTTTGTATCTTGTTCAAAGCCCAAGATGTGAAGCTGAAGGGTCTATTTGTATCTTGTTCGAAGCCCAAGATGTGAAGCTAAAAGTTTCATTTTTAGAGAGGATTTGTCATCTCTAAAGAGGGGTTTGTTTGTCATAACTGTTGGGTGACTGGTTATAAAGGAGGATTACTTTAATGGGACATGTGAATCCGGTAATGCCATAATTTCCTTTATAGGGATTTTTTAACCTGAAGGAGAAGACTTTAACTCAGTGTAGAGCAATGCCATCTCTCCTTAGGAATTTCTCATGCTAAAAGAGGGACAGTGGCATGGATGTAGATGATCCAGAGGCTTGCCGCTTACAGCAATTAGATGAAGGAAAAGGAGTTATTGATGTTTGTTTACTATGAACGATGCATAGCTTTGATGCTAAAATGTTGATTGGTTCAACCGGGGTTTTCTTATACAAAGCCTAAGAGGAGGCTAGTGGCCCAACAACAGGGTGTTATTATGTGTCTCGTACGAAGCCCGAGAGAGAGGCTAAAAGGGTTGACTCAACAAGAGAGTGCTTTTGTATCTCGTACGAAGCCCGAGATGGAGGCTAAAAAGGTTTGACTCAACAAGAGAGTCTTTTATACTCAACAAGAGAGTGTGAATAGGTTAGCTCCGCTGGGGAGAATCGTTGTATCAAGCCCAAGAGGAGGCTACTGTAACTGTTTCAGTTTAGTGACAGGTCCAGTATATTGGATAAAGAGAAAATCAGTTCTTATATGAGTACTGTTTGTACTCAGGGATTTGATTCGAGGATCAGGGTTATTTCCTGTTCTTTAAGGAAATGGGAAATCCAAAGGGTATTGAGATTGTCCGAGTCTACGGGTTTCCTCTCTTAGTTTTGAAAGGAACTTGAGAATGTCTTTGAGACTCAAGGGAATTAGACTGTCCAAGTCTAGAGTTTCATCTTTTGTACTATGTTTAAGAAACAGCAGTAGCAAGATCTAGACTTTTTGAAAGACTGTTCTATTAGGATGACTAATTTCTGTTCCTATACCTCTAGGAGGTCGTCGGGACAATTTGTACGAAGCCCAAGAGGAGGCTGGAAACTTTTAAGAAGCTGAGGGACAATTTGTACGAAGCCCAAGAGGAGGCTATCATTCCCGGATGAAGAAATCATTTATACGAAGCCTAAGAGGTGGTTGTGAATACTTCTAAGAAGTCGACGGGTCCTTGTACAACGCCCAAGAGGAGACGGGGATGCTTTTAAGAAGCCTGTGGGTCCCTAAACCCCGATAAATTCAAGATAGGCTATTCACAGAGAATAGATCAAGCCAGGAAAGTTCGAGAATTTGGAAGAAACTCAAGAGATGCCATTCACGGAGAAAAGATCATCTCTGGGGAATAGAGTTTCTTTGACGATTTCTAAAGGTGACAGTCTGTGAAAGGGTTCACCGAGAATGCTGTCTTTCACGTCTCCATATTGTTTAACCCCAAGAGGAGGGAAGACTGTATTTGGTAATCCTATGGGGATCTAGTTTTGTCTATTTTAAGAGTAATCAACAGGGCTTAGTGCTATACGTAGTTTCCAGGGAAACTCTAAATATCTATACTATTATTACACAGTCGATATGAGTTTATGAAAGAAGACTTACAGTGAAACAGCCCCACAATACAATTATATGTATATGAAAGCGGTTAAGAAAGCATATAACCACTTACTCGGTTGTAGAGCTTCCATGCTGTTTGGTTAGTTGTTCAACAAAGAAAGATTGAAAACAACAGTATATTCAAGATCAAAGGAGAAGGTGCTTTGAAATGAAAGATTGAGGCTTACAGCTCGAGGAGAGGCCCGGGTTTTTATCAGTGATTGCACTATCGTTTTGTACAGAGGGACTTATACCAGTGACTGAGGCCCGAGAAAGATTTTATGTACAAAGGGATGGGTCTTACAATCTCTCAAGAGGCCCGAAAGGTTTAAAGAAAAAGAATGGGGGCTTATAACACGAGGGTAGGCCCAGATGATTTTTCGTTTGAAATGGCGATCGCGCCGAGTTTTTTGAAAATGCAGTGGGTCTTATACAATGACTGAGGCCCAAAATGGTTTGGTTTTCAAAGGGGGTTAGGTATTACACTCTAATAGAGGCCCAAAAGTTTTGAATGGGTCTTATAGCTCGAGGAGAGGCCCAGGTTTTAGTTTTAAACGGGCGACGACCGCGCCGAACTTTTCTTTTAACGCAGAGGGACTTATACAATATCTGAGGCCCAAAATTGTTTTGGTTAAAAGGGGATTGGGTCTTACACTCTATTAGAGGCCCATGAGTGTTTGAAAATGATTTGTGAGGGTTAAAATCAAAGAAACCCTAATTTGTTTTCTTTTAAAAGTAAATATTAAAAGAAAATCAATGAAAAACACCAAATGAATTTGAATAACCCACTTGTGATTTTTGTTTAAGGTTTGAAAAATGAAGTTTTAATCACAAGAGATATTAAAACCCATTTGGTCTTGATTTTTCAAGATGAATGTTCATTTTAAAATGTTTAAAAACAAATAAAAATAAATTTATTCACAAAAATACTAATTATATTAAATAAATAATATAAACTTAATTTTTTTATGGAATAAAATATTTCAACATTTTTGTGATTTTTGCAAAAAGAACCAATCAAAAATAATTAAAATTGAGTGAGTTATCAATTTTCCAATTAATTAATAAAACATGGAATATTGGAAAAAATGGCAAAATGTGAAAAAACACAAAATGGCATGGGTGGGGTTTGAACCCACGACCTCAAGGTCACAAGTCGCGCGCCTTACCACTGGGGTGGTGATACATCCATTGTTTTGAGTGAAAACACAAATATACAAGTCATGCCTTGGTTTTAGGCCTGGCCCAAGGCAAGGCAAGGCAAGTTTTGGCTCAGAAACGTGAAGGTCATAACTTTCTCAATTCTTAACGGTTTGAGACAAAATTTATATGCATCTGGACCAGAATTTCACAAGGAATCCAATGGTGGTGGTAGTTTTTTCAGATCACACTCCCTCCTCAAAACCCTATAGTGGTTTTGAAAAAGGCCTATAATTGCATTTTCTATGCTACACTTTGATACAGGCATGAATTACATGATCAATTAGTTCAAACACAACATATATAACATGTATGAGGTGTGCATGATCAGTGGACTTCAAAGCATTGCATATTTTGGAAAGTTCAAGTCATGAGGCTTACCTCTTTTTGAGCTTTTTGGAGTTTTTGTGCAATTTGTCAAGCCTCTTGTTCCAGAAATGATTTGATGCTTTAGACACACTCAAATGATCCCTTAGAAGCTTTTAGGATGCTTGGAATCAGCTGGTACCTGCAAAAACACAAACTGGCCCTTTCTTGCAAAAGGGGTTAAAAGTGACCAAAATAGCAACTCTCTCAAATGGTGTTCCAGATGTGTGGCACCATTTGGGACAGTTCAAGGATGATATTTGGAGTGTGTTTGAGGTTTTATCTGGTTTGGAAAGTGACTGAATCAAGACATGGCTTGAAAAATGCACAAGAAGCCTATTTTGAGGTTTTGAGAGGTGACTTTGTGATTTTGTGATTACAGGTCACTTGTGAGAGTTTGGATCACGTACATATGATGTTTATGAGGTGAATGTGTGATTGGTTTGATTGAAAAAGCTCTCAAACTCAAAAACTCAGAGTTACCTTGCTAAAGAAGGCATTTTTGCCAAGAGAAAGGGATTTTGAGGAAAGCATCTATTTGATGGCTTTGGTTTACTCAAACTGAGCACAAATGAGCTCTATTTATAGTAGAGCAAGTTTGTTTTGGGATCAATAGTGATTGGCAACTGTAGCAGAGGTTTGGCCAATGTTGGCAAATGAAAATCCAAGTCTCCTCTAGCCATTGACTAGAGGTTAGAGCACAGAGCTTTGATTCCCTACTTGTTGGAGGAATCTTGACTGAATTCAGTTGCAAATGTGTCAGTCCATGCCACCTCTAAGCATCTATTAAATGCTCCAATCCAAAATTGGAGTCTTGTCCCTCTTTTAGGCAATTCTAGGTTTGGCATGCTACTTCTTGTTCCAAGGACTTTGGAGGCTTGGCTCAGTGATTGTCCCCTTTAGATTTGATCCTCAGATGTGTCCAAGATGATGACAAGGCTTGAAATTGGCTGATTTTGGCAAATCGACCAAAAATGCAAAATTCTGCCTTGCCTTGGCAGTTTTCAGCAAGGCATTTTGCCACTACCATAACTCTTAGCTAAAATTGAATTTGGTGATGTTCTTGGCCATTTTGGAAAGCCCTTATATGATACAACAACTGTTTGATCATATTTGGTTTTGATACTTTTTGGATCCAAGTGAAAAATGTCCCTACATTTGGAAAAAAAGTGAAGGCAGATTCTGACTTAGTGAAAATTTCACTAAGTGTTGGAAAAAAGTGACATTTTCACTTTTTGTGATTTTGATCAATCCATAACTCAAAATCCATGAAGAATTGGAATGAGGTCTAGTTGAAGATTTTGTAGAGGGCCATGAGTTCTATAAATCAAGCTTTGGATGGGGAAAAATGGCTTTGTGGTTTAGGAGTTATGATCCTCCAAAGTTGGTACCCTTGCCACTTTGTTCATAACTTAGAAAATTTTCTAAGTTTTTATGGTTACCCCTTTTACAAGTTATCCCACTTTCTTTGATTTTTCTTGATTAATGATGATTCAAATCATACATTAACATCATTTTAGGGTTAAAAGTCCATAATTGTGAAAAATCTCAAAAAGTCAAAGTTGACTTTTGTGCACAGTTGACTTTTTATCCGATGAATTCCAAACTGTGTAATCCTTTAGGAAATCAAGTCCTTGACCTAAATAAAACTTGATGGACATGTTCCATGGGTGTTATAGGGTGTATTGAATCATGTCTTAGGGTTTGGGAGCATGTCCTGGTCAAAAGTCAAAGTTACAGTTGACTTTTCTCGTGAAACCCTAACTGTGGTTCAGATGAAATTGAGACTTGTTGCTCAAGCTTCCTGGATCAATCCATTGTTGAAAGTGGATCAATGTGGTGTACTAGAGACCCTCAAATCCTCTCTTGAGGTCTTGGCTCATGATTTGTCCCAAAAGTCAACTTAGGGGTGAATTAGGTCAAGAAACCCTAATTCCTGATTTTTGATGTATGCATCCCTTGAGGTCAAATTGACTTGATACTTGGGCCCATGAGGTTCCATGGAGTATATTAGGTTATGCTTTGAAGCATTGGCTCATGCCCAGAGGAAAATTTTCAACTGGAGGCCCTGGTCGACCAAAACCCTAATTTGGTGACACTGGCGATCTTGAGGCTTGATCCACCTAGAAAGGAGCATCCTGGTGGTTAATCCTTGTTGTGGAAGTCCTCTTGATCCATTATGGATGTTTGAGAGGTTTATACAAGTTGAAGATCATGTCATTCCTTGATTGATCCTTTGTCTAAGAACTCTAAGAGGGCTTGAAACCCTAAGTTTGATTGTAGTGGATGTTCACCCATCTTCGGGGAGACTGATGAAGCATAATGATACACCCATATTGTGATCATGATTTGCACAATGATGGGAATCTTAGTGGTCAAAATTTAGGGTATGACAGATGCCCCTATTTAATTTTCTTGGACCCGAAGGTGCGAATGACGAAGGTGTTCGGGCATTCGGGGTGCAAGAGGATTAAATATCGGAATACCCAAAATTTTGATGGTGGTTATGAATGGTAGCTTACGCATTCATCTTTTTTTGCTAAGCAATGACGCTTAGAAAAGGTAAACTTCCCCTCGATCCTGGTTTCCAGCCAAGGAAGTGGTCTTAGTTTCTGAAATAAACTTCCCCTCGATCCTGGTTTCCTACCAAGGAACTGGTCTTAGTTTCTGAAATAAACTTCCCCTCGATCCTGGTTTCCTACCAAGGAACTGGTCTTAGTTTCTGATATAAACTTCCCCTCGTTCTTGGTTTCCTACCAAGGAACTGGTCTCTGTTTCTTTTGTCAATAAACTTTATTGACAAGGGATGCTATTCGTAGCGGTTTTCCTCAAACTTCTCGCCGAATTTTCCTGGGGAGATGCCATTTGATGGGAAAAAGAATGATGTCAGACTTGCTGGGGAACCCAATCGTCTGAGTTGTAGAGGTGCACAAACTTCTCTATTGGAGACGCCATTTGTTTCTACTGGGGAAAGCGAGTTTCTTGAGAGACTGCTTCCGTTTGGGGTCTTACATCATACTTTTCTCGGGGTCTTCCTGGAGAAATGCCATATGATGGGATCCAATTTTGAGGTGCCGATGACCTTTTCATCAGTGGTTTTTCGGAGCAAAACTGTTGTATTACCGAATCTCTGATTAAGAGGCTTTCTCTGGGGATTTTCCTTAACCCGGGAAAGCGAAAATATCATCTTCAATGGCGAAGAGTGACATCGGTTGAAGGTTCTCTGGTCTTTCAGAGGTTCAAGTTATCAGAGTGGTCAAGGACCCAACTTCAATCCAGAAATAAACTGGAGGAGAGATTGTTCAAACGCAACATTTCCTAATCGAGGAAAGAACTGACAACTTGACCGAGAAGACAGCTATCACTAGGGATAAGACTGACTGGAGTGATAGTGATGCAATATGAATGAGAATGCAAATAGAATGCATGATGTATGTATGTATATGCTGACAAAACTGACGCGACATACAGACTAAAAGATGAACATGACGGGATACTCGGCCATCGCGGGGCGAAGTCGTACCGTTGATCTAAAAGTGGCAATTCTGCCTTGCTTAGGAGAGACAGTCCCTGTGGGGAATACCGTTGGTCGGGCTTAGGAGATAAGAACTCGACCGAGGGTATTAAATGGGAAAGTCGCATCTGATACAGCTGATCCTTCATTCAGGCGCACTGGCTTAGAAGGTGTACTTCGATTCTGCACTTTGAAGCTCGCTTATTTCTGGAGTAGCAAGCGACGTTCTCTCGATGCTCAATAGTCAAAAGAAATTGCCATCTTTAGTTTTAAAAGCAGAAAAAGTTTTAACAAGTAAATTCATTTTGTTTCGTTTCAAGAACCGTTGATCATGTTAAAATGTCGTTCTATAAAGCTTAAAAAAAATGAGAATTATAAACAAAAGCACAAGGGCTCAAATTTTATTGATAGGATGGAAATCAACCAAGTGAGTGATTCCATAGAGTATTTACAAAGTTAGAAAATGGTAATTTAAGGGAAAAGGGCTACATTGAAACATGACAACCGCTATCCTTCTACCAACTTTGAATTCTGGACATCCTGAGCTTCCATCGAAGATGACCTTGATTGGAGTTTTCTGATGGACGACGTAACTGCCGCTGAGGGATTTGCCCCTTTGTTGAACGTAGTTACTTGCCATTATCCCTAATTTTTGCCTGGATTGTACTTTTAGATTTCCAATCCACAGGGATGATTTTTTTTTATCATGTCTCTAATTTTTTCCTGGACCGCCCTTTCGGGTTTTCAATCCACCGAGACATTTTTTTAGGCGAAGTATTTCTTGACTACATCAACGTTCGTGGGGTAGGCAAATTCCTCTCCGTCCATAGTTGCAAGTCTCAAGGCGCCGCCTGAGAAAGCTTTCTTGACCACATAGGGGCCATCATAATTCGGAGTCCACTTGCCCCGAGAATCAATGAGAGATGATTGTATTTTCTTGAGCACGAGATCTCCTTTCCTGAAGATGCGAGGTCAGACCTTTTTGTCAAACGCCCTCTTCATTCTCTGTTGATACAATTGACCATGGCATAGTGCCGTTATTCTCTTTTCTTTGATCAGATTGAGTTCGTCGTGTCGACTTTGACACCATTCAGCCTCTGTAAGCTTAGATTCCATCAATACCCGGATTGATGGGATATCTACTTCTATGGGGAGCACTGCTTCCATGCCATATACTAGAGAGAAAGGGGTTGCCCCTGTTGAAGTGCGAACGGATGTGCGATAACCGTGAAGAGCAAAGGGTAGCATCTCGTGCCAATCTTTGTGGGTCACAACCATCTTTTGAACAATCTTCTTGATGTTCTTGTTAGCCGCTTCTACCGCTCCGTTCTTCTTAGGTCGGTAGGGAGATGAGTTATGGTGCTCGATCTTGAACTCTGCGCACAACTCCTTCATCATCGTATTGTTCAAGTTAGATCCATTATCAGTAATGATCTGGCCCAGAACACCAAAACGGCAGATGATATTGTTTTTGATAAATCGGACCACCACTTGTCGGGTTACATTAGCATATGATGTTGCTTCAACCCACTTGGTGAAGTAGTCAATGGCTACCAGGATGAACCGATGTCCGTTCGAAGCCTTGGGCTCAATCATGCCAATCATGTCGATTCCCCATATGGAAAAAAGGCCATGGGGAAGAAAGAACTTTGAGATGCGTTGGCGGTACATGGATTTTGTCTGAGTGTATCTAACACTTGTGACACTTCCTCATGTACTTGTAGCAGTCAGATTCCATTGTCAACCAATAGTACCCTGCTCTTAGAATTTTTCTCGCTATTGTGTGTCCGTTGGCATGAGTACCAAAGGATCCTTCATGAATTTCTTTCATCAGTGCGTTTGCTTCTGGCCTGTCTACGCAACGGAGCAAGACCATGTCAAAGTTTTTCTTATAAAGTGTATAACCGCTCAGGAAGAAGCTGACTGCCAATCTTCTGAGGGTCTTTCTGTCCTTTCTGGATGCCCCAAGTGGATACTCTTGTTTCTGAAGGAAGCATTTGATATCGTGATACCAAGGTTTGTCGTCTATGACTGCTTCAATTGCGAAGATGTAAGCGGGCCGCTCAAGGCGCATTATGTCGATCTTAGGTATGCCATTCCATTGACCTACACTAATCATGGATGAGAGACTGGCTAAAGCGTCAGCCATGTGATTCTCATTACGAGGGATGTGATGAAACTCGATTCTGTTGAAGAAAGGTAACAACCTTCTTACATAATCTTTGTAAGGAATCAATCCTGATTGGTATGTGTTCTAATCTCCTTTGATCTGATTGACAAGCAAAGCTGAGTCGCCATATACGTCCAAGTTCTTGATCCTTAAGTCAATCGCTTCTTCGAGACCCATAATACAAGCTTCGTATTCGGCATCGTTGTTTGTGCACTTGAACGTAAGTCTGGAAGTGAAAGGAATGTGGGTACCCTGAGGTGTTATGATAATTGACCCAATTCCGTTTCCGTAATGATTGACAGCTCCATCAAAAATAAGTCCCCATTGGGGAATCTGGTATTGGCCCTTCACTGGGTAGCGGTTCATCGCAATCATTCATTTTTAGATACATGACATCTTCGTCTGGGAAGTCAAACCCTATTGATTCTTGATCGTCAATCGGTTGATGAGCCAACTGATCGGCTAAAACACTCCCCTTAACGGCTTTCTGAGTGTGGTACTCTATGTCATATTCTGATAGCAACATCTGCCAATGGGCAATCCTTCCTGTGAGAGCAAGTTTTTCAAATACATACTTGATTGGATCCATTTCGGAGATTAACCAAGTAGTGTGACGAATCATGTACTGGCGCAGACGTTTGGCTGCCCAAGCCAAAGCACAGCAAGTTTTCTCGAGCATCGTGTACCGAGTTTCACAGTCGGTGAATTTCTTGCTCAGATAGTAGATGGCAGACTCCTTCCTTTTGGTTTCGTCTTGTTGGCCAAGTGCACACCCCATTGAGTCTTCCAAGACTGTTAAGTAAATTATCAGTGGTCTTCCTTCCACTGGAGGGGATAAAATCGGTGGGTTCAACAGGTATTCTTTAATACTGTCGAAGGCAGTTTGACAATCTTCTGTCCAAACGCAGTCCTGATTCTTTTTGAGTAATTTGAAGATTGGCGCACATGTCGCAGTCATGAGGAATATAAATCTGGAGATGTAGTTCAAACGTCCCAGGAATCCTCTGACTTGTTTTTTAGTCTTCGGAGAAGGCATTTCTTGAATGGCCTTGACCTTGTCGGGATCGACCTCAATTCCTTTCTGGATGACGATGAATCCTAAGAGTTTTCCTGAACGGACACCAAAGGTGCACTTGTTGGGATTCAAGCGGAGTTTGTACTTTCTTAACCGCTCGAATAACCTTGACAGATGGGTCACATGCTCCTCCTCTATTTTAGATTTCACAATCATATCATCGACATATACTTCGATTTCTTTATGTATCATGTCATGAAACAGAGTAGTCATGGCCTTTTGATAGGTTTCCCCGGCGTTCTTCAAACCGAACGGCATTACCTTGTAACAAAAGGTACCCCATGGGGTAATGAACGAAGTTTTCTCCATGTCTCTTGGCGCCATTTTGATCTGGTTGTAGCCCGAGAATCCATCCATGAAGGAGAAAACTTTGAACTTTGTTGTACTATCAACCAGCATGTCAATGTTCGGTAAAGGAAAGTCATCCTTTGGACTAGCCTTGTTTAAATCTCTGTAATCGACACATATTCTGACTTTTCCGTCCTTTTTGGGAATAGGTACGATGTTGGCTAACCATTGAGGATATTCTGATGTAGCGAGGAAACCTGCGTCAATCTGTTTCTGTAACTCCTCTTTGATTTTGATGGCCATGTCCGGGTGAGTCCGTCTTAACCTTTGTTTTACTGGAGGACATTTTGACCGTAATGGTAAGTGATGTTCCACGATTCTGGTATCCAACCCTGGCATGTCCTAGTAGGACCAAGCAAACACATCGGGGAATTCTCTGAGAAGCTTTGTCAGACTCTCTTTGGCAGTTGGACTGAGCAGTGCCCCAATCCTGATTTCTTTTCTCTCTTTTTCCGAACCTAAGTTTACCGTTTCCAACGATTCTTTATGAGGTTCAATGGACCTTTCCTCTTGTCTGAGTAGTCGGGAGATCTCTTCTGGAATTTCGTCGTCAACTTCTTCTTCAGCCCCAAATACCGGGAACTCAAAGTTGGGAGAAGGAATCGGATTGTACGTTTCAACGGGGTTTAAGACAAGCAATCTGCATGACGTGATGATTCGTGTTTAGAAGAGATAGAGAAAATGCAAGTGTGTGCAGTGTATTTATTTTACTGCTTGTTTTTATTATTTGAGATGTTTTTTTAGGATTACCATTTTCTTAGAAAAGCAAAAGGAGAAAACAGCAATTAACGCAGAAATTACAGAACGACGTTATTTTATTAATGAACAAGTCGACTCTTGAAACTGCAGCCCTATAAAACAAAACTCTATCACTTTGGGTGAAGCGAAGAGGGAAAATTTATAGAAAGCGAGCCCTATCAAAATATCTGTTTCATTTGGGTAGGGTGAAAGGTTAAGATAAAAATGGCAATTACTTTGACTTATGAACGATCTTCGGAACATCGACAGCAACCCATTGGCGGTGAACTCCTCGGTGAATCACGAAGTCTGGTACTTTCCTTGATTTGTCTTCAAAAATGACGCTGATTTCTGATGGAGCAGGATCATTGGAATCTGTCTCCCAGGTAGAATTGTCGTAGGAGGATTCCTCTGTTGCCTTTTGCATAGCATTTGTGCTCTCAAGTAGATCTCCCCATCCAGTTGGCTGGATGTCCTCGAGCCTGATACGAGAGCTTTCGGGAGCGGTGAACTTGACGAAGTAGTCGAACTTACCACTCGGTTGTCCCAAGGTGTCCCATACTTCTTTGGAACCGGAGGAGTCATCTCTCTCGATGATGTTGACCTCGGGAAAAGCATAGTTGATGAACTCTAATCCTGCGAATGTTGCGAGTTCATCATCGTCCGGGGTATTTTCAGGATATCCTGGGTGTTAATCCCATGACATGGTGGGGACACAGGTATTCTGTTCAATGATGCTCAGCTGATTTTCATTGTTCGGCTAATTCTCTTGCCCTAAGTCTCCTGGATACAGCTGCCACATTGGCAGGCCATCCATCGGGCCATAATAGTTGTGGTCAAAGTTGTCTTTCATCGGAGTGTCTTCCTCTAATGAGTTTGGTGGAGCACAACATCCTTCCGGATCACAATCTCCATATATCATTTCGACATCCGACCGGGGTATAAATCTCGGGCTCTGTGTAGGAAAGCAAAATGGAGTCAGTGTTTCGTCTTGAGACATATAACTATCCTCGTTAAGATAGGACTTCCATTCCTCATCTGTGTCAGAGGGATCCTCCTCATTGATAGTGTGTACTTCTTGGGTCACCGGTCGAAGGAAACCTCCACTGTGAAAGAAGTTCCGAATGGGATGAAGACTTTCATCGCTGGTAGTAGCTGTCTAGGTACAGGTTGCAGAAAAACCAAGACCCTTCTTTGTTTTATTGTCACTAGGAATGACTAGCTGTCCCCATCCTGTTGTATTAGTACTCTCAACCGCTTTGATAGCGTCTTTGTATGAGGAAATGGAAGTTCCCTCTTCGGATTGATTGTCCTTGCTCACCGAAAGCGCTTGGAACTGAGTTCTAATAACCTCCTCAGGTTCTACACAAGTAGATGATGATAAGCTACTCACGAGCAAGGCTTGTTCTCCACAGACCGTGACGAGCTGGTTGTTCTGGACGAACTATAACTTTTGGTGGAGGGTCGAGGTGACCTCCCCAGCCTGATGTATCCAAGGTCTTCCTAATAAACAACTATACGTTGCCCGGATATCGATGACCTGGAAAGTGACTTGGAAACTGTGAGGACCGATGGTTACGGGAAGGTCGACTTCGCCAATAACCGTTTTTCTGGATCTGTCGAATGCTTTAACGACGACCTCGCTGGTTCTCATCGGAGGGCCTTTGAATGATAATTGCATCAAAGTGGACTTCGGCATGACATTCAGGGCTGACCATGTGTCTACCAGTATGGTGGCTAAAGCATCGTCCTGGCAGTTGACTGTAATGTTGAGCGCCATGTTATGACGGCGACCTTCTTCAGGTAATTCCTCATCACTAAATCCCAAGTTATTGCAGGAAGTGATGTTAGAGATAATGTTATCGAACTGTCTGATTTTTACATCCTGTTCTACAAAAGGCTTGCTCCAAGACTTTCTGTAGAGCCTCCCTGTGCGCTTCTGAACTGAGTAAAACTGACAGCACGTAGATCTTTAAAGGAGTCTGTAACAGTTTATCAACAATGTTGTATTCACTCCTTTGGATGAGCTTCAGCATCTCATCATTGTTTTTCGAAAGGTCGGGATTACTGGATTAACCGACCGGTGAATTAGGAACTTCTGTCTGAGGTTCCTTTTCTTTGTTGGACTCTCCAACTCCTCTGTTGAAGATTCTACCGCTCCGTGTTACACGACTGATGTCTGCAATATTCACGACGGAGGGTAATGGAATTTCCTTTCCATTTTCAATTATCGTCGCACCGTATTTGTAAGGGATTGCCCTAGTTGATTCATACGGTAGTGGTCCTGGTAGATAGATGACTATGGGAGCCTTCTGATCTTTCTGACTGTCGTAAGCAATTTCGATCTGTTCCTGGTTGGGAACTCTCGATTCGCCAAGTAGAGGAATGATGGCACAAACATCCTTGTTCTTCTCATAATCGGAGATTACGACAACGTCCTCAATTTGCTCAGCGAGGTAGTCCGGCTCCCAGTTAATTGGTACGGAACCCGGATATGGGCGAATCCCTCTACGATCCACCTGACCCTGAAGAGCTGCTCGCACAAGGTAGCACCCTTGGTTATCTTCTGAACAGATTCTACAACGTTCGTAGTTGTGTGGTGGCACCTGGCCATGCCCACTTTGAATGCAATGTAACCTCACTAGGTTAGCTTCCACAGATCGGACATCCTGACTTTGACGCCGAGTAGGGTTCCTGTTATTGATACTAATTTGCTGAGTATCTTCATCCATATAGATTGGCATCCACCAGTGATTTAATAAGTGCTGAAGCGCCTCTTGGACAAGTTCACAACCTTGATTGTTTTCACAACCCGCCTTACAACTTTGATAGTTATGTGAAATCAGGAACCCGAGTCGGACCAGCTCAGCATGTAACTCTACCAGGTTGGTATTCATTAAGCGAATATTGAAGATCTGAACCATGTTGATTTGATAGTGGTTCCTATCATGGTAGTCCTGGATCCATCCAAGATCCATCTGACGCTGGAGGGCCTCCTGTACAAAAGAGCATCCCTGTTCATTTACCGAGCATGTCAGCCAAAAACCGTAATCGTGTCGTGGCAGATTATAATACTGGCTTTGCCTTGAGTGCATCACCACCAAGTTGACATTCATCACACGGATGTCGTGGTTTTGAATGACGTTGGAATTCGTATAAACCATGTTAACTCCACGAACTTGGTGCTCTTGGATCCATCCGAGATCCATCTGTTCCTGTAAAGCTGATTGCACCACAGAACATCCCTGATTGTTTTTAGAGCAGATATCACACTGGTGATAATTATGAGGTGGCACATGGCCATACCCACTCTGTCTACAATGCATCTTGACCAGATTGGTCCTTAACAAGAGTACATCGTGAATTTGATAGACATTGTTAGACTCTCCCTCTATCAGGTTGACTGCAGCTTTCTCATGTTGAGGCAGCGGGTTCGTGAGAACATTCGGATTCGTATCTTTGAAATATAAGACCCCGCTCCTAACAAGCTTTTGCACGTCAGATTTAAGATTGAGACAGTTCTCTATGTTATGCCCTGATCCTCCTTGATGATAAGGGCAAGTCTGGTCCACCTTAAACCAATAAGGCGGATTTTCCGGTACTGCAAGAGGGGATTTAGTCTGGATATGCCCCTTGGCTAGTAGTACTGGAAATAGTTCTGCATATGATACGGGGATAGGATCAAATCCTGGTGGCCGCGTTGTACGGTTGTTGTATGGAGGACGAGCCTGTTGAAGAGGTTGTTGTGTCCTTTGCTGAAATTGCTGTTGATTAGGTTGGCTCTGCACAACCTGAGGTTGATACGTAGACACGGGATTGATAGTAAGAGTCACAGCTGCTACTGGTTGATAACGTCACCTTTGCTTTCCGAGAGAGATATTCCCAATATCTTGCTCTTTTTTCTTAGGGAGAGCACTACCATATCGTTTGGTACTACTTGATGATCCAGTGTCTTTTACTAGACGTCCTTCTCGAACAGCTTCCTCGAGACGTACCCCCATACCGACCATTTCGGTGAAGTCACTGGGCGCACTGGCAACCATTCTGTCATAGTAAAATGAGCTTAAGGTCTTTAAGAAGATTTTTGTCATCTCTTTTTCCTCAAGAGGTAGACAAATTTGAGCAGCAATTTCACGCCATCTCTGAGCGTATTCCTTAAAGGTTTCTTTGTCCTTTTGCGACATTAATCTGAGCTGATCTCTGTCTGGTGCCATGTTCAGATTGTATTTATATTGTTGGATGAAGGCAGTGCCAAGATCTCTGAATGTGCTGATCATAGCGCGGTTTAAACCCATGTACCATTTGAGTTCGGCATCGGTTAAACTATCCTGGAAGTAATGAATCAGTAGGTCTTGATTCTCTATCTGAGCCGACATTCGTCGAGCATACATTACCAAGTGACTCTGAGGGAAAGAGTTACCCTTTTATTTTTCAAAGTCGGGCACTTGGAACTTGTGCGGAACTTTCACATTGGGGACCAGACAAAGGTCTGCGGCGTCTTTTCCAAATAAATCTTGACCGCGGATGGCTTGCAGTTCCTTTTACATCTCCAGGAACTGTTCCTGGAACTCATCCATCTTGTCGAACATAGTTTCCTTTCTACCATAAGGTATCTGTGGAATCTGTCCTTCGGGGACAGTGTGCACCACAGGGGGTGGTACCGTGACTACGGCCGTGAATCTTGGCGTTTCTCGAAGTTTGTAACCTTCAGGAGTCCTCAATATGCCTCTGGCATCTTCGCTTTCCCGAAGTTTGTAACCTTCAGGCCCAACGGCTTCTGCTGAAGTTTCCGAATCTCTAGTGATCGGCGGAACATATCCTTCCGGGATATAGTTAACAGGCATGCCCCGGGGGTGATCTTTTGGTATTTTGTACCTAGGATCATACTTCTCCACTATGGGCGTTGAGGTGATCTCTGAGATCACAGTTCTTTGTAGCTGAGCTTCTGCCATGGCTTGCATGTTGTTACGAAGCTTTCTCGTATCCTCTCTCAGAGCGTCGATCTCTTCTTTCAACTCTCTGTTCTCTTCCTCAAGATCATCCATCTTTTTTTGACGATTGGCCCGAGTATTGTACGAATGAGACAGTTTGACTCTAGAACCGAGACACAAATGTGAGATTCGTAGGTAAGAAGAATACGTTGCGTGAGAATGATGAATGCAATGATTATATTAAGTGTATGTTTTTTTGGTTTAATCAAAATAAACTTCGACAATCAGATTGCAAATATCAAACAGTGGGGAAACCCCGTTTTATTGAATTCAAAGGATTACAAAAATAGAAATACAGTAGATTACAAGGTGCGGAAACAGAAACCTAAGCTAAGGGGTCCCGAGTCCTCTTTGAGGAGAAACCGAGTGTTGATTTTGGTACTTTCCTTTTCTTGGACCGGGGCTCTTGGGCCGTTGTCGGGTTGTCATTCCTTTGCTAGGTGAAAGGAGCGAGCAAATTCCTTTGGTCATCCTGATCATCCACAGCATGCTGCTCCAAAATTTTAATCAGGGCATCCTTATCCTTTAGTAATTGCTGTATTTTGATACACTCCACATTGAGGGTGCGGTACTTGTTCTTCCAAGACCTCCTCTCCCGCTGAACTTTGTTGAGAGTAAACTGGATTTTTTCCATTTCAGTCATGAAGTACATGACAGACTCCCTTGGCGGAAGAACTCCATGACGAGGATAAGGCATTTTTAGCTTGAGAGCTCTAGTTTGTACCCAGTGGAGGTAAGGCTCCACCGAGACACAGTCTGGTTTTCCTAGAGACTCTCGTCCTTTCTTATGAACATGTTTCCAAGCGTGCACTATTTCCATCTTTAATGCTCTGTCATTTTCCCCTTCTTTGAAGAAAAGATCTTCCAGATGAGCATTCTGCGGGATATGCCTCATTGGGTATCCAAATTGACGACGAACCAATACTGGATGGTAATTGATTCCTCCCTTAGTTCCTATGAGGGGTACGTTGGGGAAGTTTCCACAACGGTTAATGATCCTGATTCCCTCATAAATCCTATTGCTCGAATCTATGTCAAAGTTGGTAAGAGACATGATTCTCTGCGACCAACGTAAAGTATTCTTCTGATCCCAAAAAGCAGCAGACTTAGGCAAATGGGAGATAAACCATTTGTATAGCAGAGGTACACAACATGTGATCTCCCCTCCGTTGTACAAATTCCCTAAGTGTACAGAATGATATGCGTCTACGAGTAAAGTCGGCACAGGGTTTCCAATGAGAAAAATCTTAATGGAGTTGATATCGACGAAGTTATTGATGTGGGGAAACAAAAATAACCCGTAAGTGAGTAAGACAGAGATGCTTTCAAAAGCAGTCATGTTCCCTATACTAGCAAAGTACAGAGCCTTCTTTGTCAAGAACTGGGCTGGCAAACCTTGTATGCCACCTTAGTGGTCATGTGAGTCCTGACCTCTGACTCGTCCAAATAAATTGCTCTTGCAATGGTCTGATCCTTTGGAATTTCTTCCAGTCCAGAAAAAGGAGCTCGATCAGTGATGTGTAAATCAATCAGATGAGAATATTCCTCCAGCGTTGGTGCGAGCCGATAATCCGGGAATGTGAAACAGTGATAGACCGGATCGTAAAACTGAACGAGTGCATCCATGATTCTTTCAATTACTTAGATCCTTAACAGAGATAGCAGACCTCCGTACTTGGCTCTGAAAGCTTCAGGGTTAGTGACCATTCTCGCCAACCCTCTTAAATCCTCTAACTTTGGAACCTTGAAAGTGTACTGATGAGTTCTCCTCCTACCGAAATCCATGAGCGCAATCCTTTTCTATGACATTCGCAATCATTGTCTTAGTTTAATTTGAAAAAATGAGAGACTAGAAGAGAAGATTTTCTTTGATGTAATGTTTTTTAAATGAATGCATGAATGCAGCATACAAAAACATAGGAAAACATGGGGTCAAAGGGTCGGTGTCATGGAGTCAAGGCTCTACCCGTCCCAAAGGTTCATACTAGTGATTTTTGTACCTGTCTCTCAACATCATCAACTCTTGCCGAGAAAAACACCAGCGGGCCGGGAACCGTGCTAGGGGGTGTTTTTTCGAAGAGTCCTCAGAAGAGGGTGGTATCGCGTGACAACTATTTCCGATAGCTTCCGCACCACTAAAAGGGTTTTTCCTAGGTGTATACTCAATCTTTCCATATGCGGCATCACGCGCATTCCCATTAGCAGAAAAATAAACACAGATATCAATTAGAAACAGCAGTACATATATTTGTCCTAATGTCCTAGACTTTTAAGAGCTATGAATCCTATGTTCCTGACAGAAAATGGCTCCCCGGCGGAGGTGCCACTCTGTGGTTCCTTCCCAATTTAAAGGTTTTGACCTAAGATCCTAGTGAAGGCTGATCCTAACAATAACGACACCCACCGATGAAACCGTTATAAAATAACTGGCCAAAGGCTTTTACTTTAAGAAAGAAAGAAAGAAAATCAAAGACTAGCCCCACGGTGGGCGCCACTTTTCTGTAGCGAGCGAAACTGGACGTGTTTCTTAAGCACTGCCGCTCTTTTGGGGGTACTACAGGTCGATTCATTTTTTATCCTATTGAGCTGACTAAGGAAGGGAAATAGATTTCTCCAATTAACCCTGCTTGCATACCGAGTTTAAACAGCTGTCTGTTAGGTTACAGATGCGATATGGAAGTGGGGCCTCTTTCTTCTTACTTTGTTTAGAACGGAACACCGGTAATGTTCATGGGTAGGGGGTTAGGACTGATACTTTTTAATTGATGTATGTGGGTATGGGATTGTGGGTTTTTGTTGAGTGTGCTCGCTAAGATTTTTCTTTCAATCTTATGCCTACGTATTCCCGTTTACCGAAACAGGAAAATCAGAGTGATCGTAGTTCCTCCTATTCTATGGGAGGAAATGGTGTTTTGGTGTCTTGTTCAAAGCCCAAGACATGAAGCTAAAGGTGGTTTGTATCTTGTTCAAAGCCCAAGATGTGAAGCTGAAGGGTCTATTTGTATCTTGTTCGAAACCCAAGATGTGAAGCTAAAAGTTTCATTTTTATGGAGAATTTGTCATCTCAAAAGAGGGGTTTATTTGTCACAACTGTTGGGCGACTGGTTATAAAGGGGGATTAATTTAAAGGGACATGTGAATCCGACAATGCCATAATTTCCTTTATAGGGGTTTTTTAACCTGAAGGAGAAGACTTTAACTCAGTGTAGAGCAATGCCATCTCTCCTTAGGAATTTCTCATGCTAAAAGAGTGACAGTGGCATGGATGTAGATGATCCAGAGGCTTGCCGCTTACAGCAATTAGATGAAGGAAAAGGAGTTGTTGATGTTTGTTTACTGTGAACGATGCACAGCTTTGATGCTAAAAGGTTGATTGGAAAAAAGTGACATTTTCACTTTTTGTGATTTTGATCAATCCATAACTCAAACTCCATGAAGAATTGGAATGAGGTCTAGTTGAAGTTTTTGTAGAGGGCAATGAGATATACAAATCAAGCTTTGGATGGGGAAAAATGGCTTTGTGGTTTAGGAGTTATGATCCTCCAAAGTTGGTACCCTTGCCACTTTGTTCATAACTTAGAAAATTTTCTAAGTTTTTATGGTTACCCCTTTTACAAGTTATCCCGCTTTCTTTGATTTTTCTTGATGAATGATGATTCAAATCATACATTAACATCATTTTAGGGTTTAAAATCCATAATTGTGAAAAATCTCAAAAAGTCAAAGTTAAGTTTTGTGCACAGTTGACTTTTTATCCGATGAATTCCAAATTGTGCAATCCTTTAGGAAATCAAGTCCTTGACCTAAATAAAACTTTATGGAGATGTTCCATGGGTGTTATAGGGTGTATTGAATCATGTCTTAGGGTTTGGGAGCATGTCCTGGTCAAAAGTCAAAGTTACAGTTGACTTTTCTCGCGTAACCCTATCTGTGGTTCAAATGAAATTGAGACTTGTTGCTCAAGCTTCCTGGATCAATCCATTGTTGCAAATGGATCAATGTGGTGTATTAGAGACCCTCAAATCCTCTCTTGAGGTCTTGGCTCATGATTTGTCCCAAAAGTCAACTTAGGGGTGAATTAGGTCAAGAAACCCTAATTCCTGATTTTTGGTGTATGCATCACCTGAGGTCAAATTAACTTGATACTTGGGCCCATGAGGTTCCATGGAGTATATTAGGTTATGCTTTGAAGCATTGGCTCATGCCCAGAGGAAAATTTCCAACTGGAGGCCCTAGTCGACCAAAACCCTAATTTGGTGACACTTGCGATCTTGAGGCTTGATCCACCTAGAAGGGAGCATCCTGGTGCTTAATCCTTGTTGTGGGAGTCCTCTTGATCCATTGTGGGTGTTTAAGAGGTTTAGACAAGTTAAAGATCATGTCATTCCTTGATTGATCCTTTGTCTAAGAACTCTGAGAGGGCTTGAAACCCTAAGTTTGATTGTAGTGGATGTTTACCCATCTTCGGGGAGACTGATGAAGCATAATGATACACCCATATTGTGATCAAGATTTGTACAATGATGGGAATCTTAGTGGTCAAAATTTGGGGTATGACACATCTGTAAACCAACAGTTATCTGTTTAAACTCAGTTTGCAAGCAGGGTTAATTGGAGACATCTATTTCCCTTCCTTCATCAGCTTCAATAGGATAAAAAATGAATCGAACTGTAGTACCCCCAAAGTGATAGTGCTTCGCAACCACACATAAAACTCGCACTACAGAAAAATGGCGACTCTGCTGGGGAGTGTCTTGTCCTTATTAGATGTTCCCATCTCTTAGGCAGAGACCTTGAGTTCACATTCATATCATAGAAATGACTGCTCTGCTGGGGTGTCATTGTCTGTATAGGATCATAAGACTAGAGGTCTAGGATGATTAAGACAAATATATATACTGCTTTTCCTAATTGATATATGTGTTTATTTTTCTGCTAATGGGAATGTGTGTGATGCCGCATGATGAAAGATTTAGTAAACACCTAAGATAGGTGATGGCAATGTGGGTAATCTTACTGGGAGTGAATTCCAGTAAAGAGCCCCCGATCGACCATCAAACTCAGTGGAGACTCCCTTTGCAGATACATTGCCTATACGACTTTGGTTGTTGAAAGTAGTGTGGTCGACTGGGTTATCTGAGAAGCTGAGGTTTTTAGCAGACGTAAGCCATTTTATAGTGCGGAAGCTATCAGAAATAGTTGTCACGCGATACTACCCTCATCTGAGATCACTCCAGGATACATCAGCTCGCTGGCGATCCGCTTGCTGTTGTTATCCCAGAGTGGTCAATGATTTTGCGGACAGGTACAAAAAATCACCAGTATAAACCTTTGGGGGGGTAGAGCCTTGACTTCATGACACCGATCCTTTGACCCCATGTTTTTTCTATGTTTTTGTGTGTTGCATTCATACATTCATCTAAAAAACATTAAAACAAAGAAAATCTTCTCTTCTAGTCTCTCTTTTTCAAATTAAACTGAGACAATGATTGCAAATATCAGAGAAAGGAGATTGCGCTAATGGATTTCGGTAGAAGGAAAACTCATAAGTACACCTTCAAGGTTCCAAAGTTAGAGGATTTGAGAGGTTTAGCGAGAATGATCACCAACCATGAGGATTTCAGAGCCAAGTATGGAGGATTGATGTCCTTGTTAAAGGTCCACGTAATTGAAGGAATCCTGTCCACGTTAATCCAGTTCTACGATTCGGTTTATCACTGTTTCACATTCTCGGATTATCAACTAGCACCAACACTGGAGGAGTACTCTCACTTTACTGATTTACATATCAATGATCAAGCTCCATTTTCTGGACTGGAAGAAATTCCAAAGGATCAGACTATTGCACGAGCAATTTATTTGGACGAGTCGGAAGTCAGGACTCATATGACCACTAAGGGTGGCATCCAAGGTTTGCCAGCCCAGTTCTTGACAAAGAAAGCCATGTACTTTGCCAGTATAGGGAACGTGGCCGCTTTCGAGAGCATCTTTGTTTTGCTCACCTACGGGTTATTTTTGTTTCCCAACATCGATAACTTTGTAGATATCCACGCCATTAAGATTTTCCTGATTGGAAACCCCGTACCGACCTTACTCGCAGATGCGTATCATTCGGTACACTTAAGGAATTTATACAGAAGAGGGATGATCACGTGTTGTGTACCCCTGCTATACAAATGGTTCACTTCGTATTTTCCCAAATCTGCTGCATTTTGGGATCAAAAGAATACTTTACATTGGTCGCAGAGAGTCATGTCTCTTACCAACTCGGACATCGATTGGTACAATCGAATCTATGATGGGATCAGAATTATTGACCGTTGTCGAAATTTCCCAAATGTACCCCTTATAGGAACTAAGGGGGGAATCAACTATCATCCGGTGTTAGTTCATCGTCAATTTGGATACCCGACGAGGCATGTTCCGCGCAGTGCTCATCTGGAAGGTCTTTTCTTCAAGGAAGGAGAAAATGACAGGGCACTAAAGACGGAAATAATGCACGCTTGGAAACACGTTCATAGGAAAGGACGAGAGTCTCTAGGAAAACCAGAATGTGTCTCGATGGAGCCTTATCTCCATTGGGTACAAACTAGAGCTCTCAAGCTAAGGATGTCTTACCCTCGTCAGGAAGTTCTTCCATTAAGGGACTATGCCCTATATTTTATGTCTGAGACGGAAAAACTTCAAGTTACTCTCAGCAAAGTTCAGCAGGAGAAGAGGTCTTGGAGGAACAAGTACCGTATTCTCAATGTGGAGTGTAAGAAAATACAGCAGCTATTAAAATAAAAAGACGCTCTGATTAAGATTTTAGAGCAACATGCTGTAGAAAATCAGGATGACCAAAGGAATTTTGCGTGCTCCTTTCACTTGGCAAAGGAATGACAACCCAACTACGGCCCAAGAGCCCCGGTCAAAGAAGAGGAAAGCACTCGAACCAGCACTTCAGGCCTCTTCAGAGAGGACTCAGGATCCATTAGTTTAGATTTCCTTTTCCAGCACTTTGTAATCTACTGTATTTCCATTTCCGCAATCCTTTGAATTCAATAAAATTGGGTTCTCCCCATTGTTTGATATTTGCAATCCAATTGTCAAAGTTTACTTTGAATAAACAAAAAAAATTAATAATCATTGCATTCATCATAAACGTATTCTTCTTACCTACGAATCTCACATTTGCGTCTCGATTCTAGAGTAAAACTGTCTCATTCGTACAATACTCAGGCCAATCGTTAGAAAAAGATGGATGATCTCGAGGAAGAGAACAGAGAGTTAAGAGAAGAGATCGACACTCTGAAAGAGTATCTGAGAAAGCTTCATAACGACATGCAAGCTCTAGTAGAAGATCAGATGCAACAACAAAGGACTGTGATCTCGGAGATCAAATCAACGCCCATAGTGGAGAAGTATGATCCTAGGTACAAGATGCCGAAAGATCGCCCCTGGGGTATGCCACTTAACTATATCCCAGAAGGATATGTTCCGCTGATCAATGAGGATCAAGGAACTGCAGCAGGAGCTGCTGGGCCTGAAGGTTACAAACTTCGGGAAAGCAAAGATGCCAGGGGCATGGCAGCAACTCCTAAAGGTTACAAACTTCGGGAGGCATCGAGAGTCTCGGCCATAATGACTATACCACCACCTGTGGTACACACTGTCTCGGAAGGACAGATTCCACAGATACCTTCTAGTGGAAACGACAGCATGATCGACAGAATGAATGAATTCCAGGAACAATTCCTGGAGATGCAGAAAGAACTGCAAGCCCTTCGCGATCAGGATCTATTTGGAAAGGACACCGCAGACCTTTGCTTGGTCCCCAATGTGAAAGTTCCACACAAGTTCCAAGTGCCCGACTTTGAAAAATACAAGGGTAAATCTTGCCCTCAGAGTCATTTAGTGATGTACGCTCGGTGAATGTCCGCTCAAATAAAGAACCAGGAGCTACTGATTCACTACTTTCAGGATAGTTTAATTGGTACTGCATTAAAATGGTACATGGGTTTAAACCGCGCTATGATCGGCACATTCAGAGATCTTGGCGCTGCTTTCGTTCAACAATATAAATACAATTTCGACATGGCACCCGACAAAGATCAACTCAGATCGATGTCACAAAAGGACAAGGAAACCTTTAAGGAGTACGCTCAGAGATGGCGTGAAATTGCCGCCCAGATTTTTCCACCTCTTGAGGAAAAAGAGATGACAAAGATCTTCTTAAATACCTTAAGCTCATTTTACTACGACAGAATGGTCGCCAGTGCGCCCAGTGACTTCACCAAGATGGTGGGCATGGGAGTTCGTCTTGAGGAGGTCGTCCGAGAAGAACGTTTAGTTAAAGACGCTGGATCATCGGGTAGTACAAAACGATACGATAGTGCTCTCCCTAAGAAAAAAGAGCAGGATATTGGGAATATCTCTCTCGGAAAGCAAAGGCGACGATATCAACCAGTAGCAGTTGTAGCTCCTGCTATTAACCCTGCGCCTGTTCCTACGTATCACCCTCAGGTTGCGCAGAGCCAACCGATTCAACAGCAATATCAGCAAAGGACACAACAGCCTCTTCAGCAGGCTCGCCCTCTGTACAACAACAATCGTGCAATGCGACCACCAGGGTTCGACCCTATACCTGTGTTGTACGCAGAACTATTTCCGTTACTACTGGTCAAGGGGCATGTCCAGACTAAGTCTCCTCTTACGGTGCCGGAAAATCTGCCTTTTTGGTTCAAAGCGGATCAAACTTGTCCTTACCATAAAGGAGGACCAGGGCATAACATACAAAACTGTCTCAGTTTCAAATCCGACGTTCAAAAGATTGTTAGGAGTGGGTTTTATCTTTCAAAGATACGAATCCGAATGTTCTCACAAACCCGCTGCCTCAACATGAGAAAGCTGCAGTCAATTTGATAAAGGGAGAGTCTAATAACACCTATCAAATTCAAGATGTACTCTTGTTAAGGGCCATTTTGGTCAAGATGCATTGTAGACAGAGTGGATATGGCCATGTGCCACCTCATAATTATCACCAGTGTGATATCTGCTCTAAAAACAATCAGGGATGTTCTGTGGTGTAATCAGCTCTACAGGAACAATTGGATCTCGGGTGGATCCAAGAGCATCGAGTTCGTGGAGTCAACATGACCTATACGAATTCCAACATCATTCAGAACCACAACATCCGTGCAATGAATATCAACTTGGTGGCAATGCACTTAAGGCAAAGCCAGTACCATAATCTGCCGCGGCACAATTATAATTCCTGTCTGACTTGCTCGGTAAACAAACAGGGTTGCTCTTTTGTACAAGAGGCCCTCCAGCGTCAGATGGATCTTGGATGGATCCAGGACTACCATGATAGGAATCCCTATCAGATCAACATGATTCAAATATTTGATATTCGTCTGATGAATACCAGCTTGGTGGAATTACATGCCAGGCAGGTCCAACTCAGTTTTCTCATTTCGCATAATTATCAAAACTGTAAAGGATGTTGTGAGAGTAACCAAGGGTGCGCTCTTGTTCAAAGAACTTTACAACACTTGTTAAACCACTGGTGGCTTCCAATCTATATGGATGAAGACACGCAACAAATCAGTGTGGTTGATGGGAAACCTACTCGGCATCAAAGTCAGGATGTCCGATCTACGGAAACAGATCTAGTGAGGTTACATTGTATTCAAAGCGGGTGTGGCCAGGTGCCACCACACAACTATGAACGTTGTAGAGTCTGCTCGGAGAATAACCAAGGATGCTACCTCGTGCGAGCAGCTCTCCAAGGTCAGTTGGATCGCAAAGAGATTCACCCAAACCTAGCTTCAGGGTCCGTTGACTGGACGTCGGACTACTTCGCTGATCAGATCAGAGACGTGGTTGTAATCTCTGACCCTGAGAGGAACAAGGATGTTTGTACCATCATCCCTCTACTGGACGAATCAAAAGTTCTTAGCAAGGAACTGATTGAGGTTAATTACGACAGTCAGAAAAATCAGAAGGCTCATGTAGTGATCTATCTGCCAGGACCATTACCGTATGAATCAGCTAAGGCGATCCCTTACAAATACGGTGCAACGATAATTGAAAACAGAAAGGAAATTCCATTACCCTCCGTCGTGAATATTGCAGACATCAGTCGAGTAACACGGAGCGGTCGAATCTTTAATCGAGGAGTTGGAGAACCTAACAAAGAAAAGGAACTTCAAACAGAAGCTCCCTATCCACCAGTCGGTCAATCCAGTAAATCTGACCTTTCAAAAAACAATGATGAGATGCTAAAGCTCATCCAAAGGATTGAATACAACATTGTCTACCAACTATTACAAACTCCTTCAAAGATCTCGATGCTATCACTTTTACTCAGTTCCGAAGCCCACAGAGAGGCTCTACAGAAAGTCTTAGAGCAGGCCTTTGTAGAATAGGATGTGTCAATACGACAGTTCAACAGCATCATCTCTAACATCACTTCCTGCAACAACTTAGGATTCAGCGATGAGGATTTGCCAGAGGGGGCAAAAGCCACAACATGGCGCTCAATATCACAGTTAACTGCCAGGATGATGCTTTAGCCAACGTACTGGTAGACACAGGATCGGCCATCAACGTTATGCCGAAGTCCACTTTAGTGCGACTATCATTCAAAGGATCCCCGGTGAGGGGCAGTGAGGTTATCGTCAAAGCATTTGACGGGTCTCGGAAAGCAGTTATCGGCGAAGTTGACCTTCCCATAACTATTGGTCCTCACACTTTCCTAATCACTTTCCAGGTCATGGACGTCTGGGCAGCGTACAGTTGTTTATTAGGTAGACCTTGGATACACTAGGCTGGGGCATTCACTTCGACGCTGCACCAGAAACTGAAGTTCCTCAAGAACGATCAACTCGTCACGGTTTGTGGAGAACAAGCCTTGCTCGTGAGTAACTTGTCATTACCTACTTGTGTAGATCCCGGGGAGGTTGTTGGGACTCAGTTCCAAGCACTTTCGGTGAGCAATGAGAATCAATCAGAGAAAGCAACCTCTATTTCCTCATACAGAGATGCTCTCGAAGTGATCGAGAATAACAATACAAAAGGATGGGGACAGCTTGTCATTCCCACTGATAATAAAACAAAGAATAGTCTTGGTTTTTCTGCAACCTGCACCCAAACAGCTGCTAACGATGAAAGTCTTCATCCCATTCATGACTTCTTCCACAGTGGAGGTTTCCTTCACCTAGTGCCTCAAACAGTCCATACTATCAACGAGGAGGATCCCTCTGATACGGATGAGGAATGGAAGTCCTATCTCAACGAGGACGGTTATATGTCTCAGGAAGAGGTTCCTATGCCATTTTGCTATTCCGTACAGAGTCTGAGATTTATACCCAGGTCAGACGTCGAAATGATATATGGAGATTGTGATCCGAAAGGATCTCGTGCTCCACCAAACTCATTAGAGGAAGACACTCTGATGAAGGACAACTTGGACCATAACTATTATGGCCCGATGAATGGCCTGCCTATCTGGCAGCCGTACCCCGGAAACTCGGGGCAAGAAAAGTAGCCGAACAATGAAAATCAGCTGAACATCATTGAACAGAATACCTGTGTCCCCACCATGTCATGGGATCAACACTCAGGTCATTCAAAAAATATCTCGTACGATGATGAATCGGCAAAGCTTGCCAGACTAGAATTCATCAACTATGCTTTTCCTGAGGTCAACAGCATCGAGAGGGATGACTCCTCCAGTTCCAAAGAAGTGCGGGACACCTTAGGACAACCAAGTGGAAAATACGACTTTATGGTCAAGTACACCGCTCCTGAAAGCTCTCATATCAGGCTCGAAGACGTCCAGCCAACTAGATAGGGAAATTTTCCTGAGAGCACAAATATTATGCAAAATACAACAGAGGAATCCTCCTACGACAACTCTGCCTGGGAGACAGATTCCAATGATCCTGCTCCACCAAAAATCAGCGTCATTTCTGAAGACAAATCAAGGAAGGTACCGGACTTTGTGATTCACCGAGGAGTTCGCCGCCAATGGGTTGCTGTCGATGTTCCGAAGATTGTTCATAAGTCTAAGTAATTGCCATCTTTACTTTAACCTTTCACCTTGCCCAGGTGAAACGGATGTTTTGATAGGGCTTACTTTCTGTAAATTTCCCTCTTCGCTTTGCCCAAAGTGACAGAGTTTTGTTTTATAGGGCTATAGTTTCAAGAATCGACTTGTTCATAAATAAAATAACGTCGTTCTGTAATTTTCAGATTAACTGCTGTTTTCTCTTTTAGTTTTTTCAGAAAATGGTAATCCTAAAAAACAATAATAAAAACAAGCAGTTTTCCAAAGAAAAACACTGCACACACTCTTGCATTCTCTCTATCTCTTCTAAACACAAATCATCACGTCATGCAGATTGCTTGTTTTAAACCCCCATTGAAACATACGATCCGATGCCTTCTCCTAACTTTGAGTTCCCGGTATTTTGGGCTGAAGAAGAAGTTGACGACGAAATTTCAGAAGAGGTCTCCCGATTACTCCGACAAGAGGAAATGTCCATTGAACCTCTCAAAGAGCCGTTGGAAACGATCAACGTGGGTTCAGAAAAAGAGAGAAAAGAAATCAGGATTAGGGCACTACTCAGTCCGACTATCAAAGAAATTTTGACAAAGCTTCTCAGAGAATTTCCCGATGTGTTTGCTTGGTCCTATCAAGACATGCCAGGGTTGGATACCAACATCGTGGAACATCATCTACCGTTAAGATCGAAATGTCCACCAGTAAAACAGAGGTTGAGACGAACTCACCCAGACATGGCCATCAAAATCAAAGAGGAGGTACAGAAACAGATTGACGCGGGTTTCCTCGTTACGTCGGAATATCCTCAATGGTTAGCCAACATCGTACCAGTTCCAAAAAAGGACGGAAAGGTCAGAATGTGTGTGGATTACAGAGATCTAAACAAGGCTAGTCCAAAGGATGACTTTCCCTTACCACACATTGACATGCTGGTAGACAGTACAGCAAAGTTCAAAGTTTTCTCCTTCATGGATGGATTCTCGGGCTATAACCAGATCAAAATGGCGCCGAAAGACATCGAGAAAACTTAGTTCATTACCCCCTGGGGTACCTTCTGTTACAAGGTAATGTCGTTCGGTTTGAAGAACTTCGGGGCAACCTATCAAAGGGCCATGACTACTCTGTTTCATCATATGATACATAAAGAAATCGAAGTGTATGTCAATGATATGATTGCAAAATCTAAAACAGAGGAGGAGCATGTGACACACCTATCAAAACTATTCGAGCGGTTGAGAAGTAAAAACTCCACTTGAATCCCAACAAGTGCACCTTCGGTGTCCATTCAGGGAAACTCTTAGGGTTCATCGTCAGCCAGAAAGGAATTGAGGTTGATCCCGACAAGGTCAAGGCCATTCAAGAAATACCTTCTCCGAAAACTGAAAAAACAAGTCATAGGATTCCTGGGACGTTTGAACTACATCTCCAGATTCATATTCCTCATGACCACGACATGTGCGCCGATTTTCAAATTACTCAAAAAGAACCAGGACTGCGTTTGGACATAAGACTGTCAAACCGCTTTCAACAGTATTAAGGAATATCTGTTGAACCCGCCGATTCTATCACCTCCAGTGGAAGGAAGACCACTGATCATCTACCTCACAGTCCTAGAGGACTCCATGGGTTGTGTGCTTGGCCAACAAGACGAAACCAAAAGGAAAGAGTCAGCCATCTACTATTTGAGCAAGAAATTCACCGACTGCGAGACTCGATACACTATGCTTGAGAAAACTTTCTGCGCTTTGGCTTGGGCAGCCAAACGTCTTCGCCAGTACATGATTTTTCACACTACTTGATTGGTCTCTGAAATGGATCCAATCAAGTATGTATTTGAAAAACCTGCTCTCACGGGAAGGATTGCCCGTTGGCAGATGTTGCTGTCAGAATACGACATCGAATACCACGCTCAAAAAGTCGTTAAAGGAAGTATTTTAGCCGATCATTTGGCTCATCAACCGATTGACGACCAGGAATCAATCGATTTTGACTTCCCGGACGAAGATGTCATGTATTTGAAAATGAAAGATTGCGATGAACCGCTACCCAGTGAAGGGCCAGAACCAGGTTCCCAATGGGGACTAATTTTTGACGGAGCTGTCAATTATTACGGAAATGGAATTGGGGCAATCATCATAACACCTCAGGGTACCCACATGTCTTTCACTGCCAGATTTACGTTCAAGTGCACAAACAATGAGGCCGAATACGATGCCTGTATCATGGGTTTCGAGGAAGCGATTGATTTGAGGATCAAGAACTTGGATGTATATGGCGACTCAGCTTTGGTCGTCAATCAGATCAAAGGAGATTGGAACACATACCAATCAGGATTGATTCCTTACAAAGACTATGCAAGAAGGTTGTTACCCTTCTTCAACAGAATCGAGTTTCATCGCATCCCTCGTGATGAGAATCACATGGCTGATGCATTAGCCACCCTCTCTTCCATGATTAGAGTAGGTCAATGGAATGACCTACCTAAGATCGACATAATGTGCCTTGAATGGCCCACTTACATCTTCACGATTGAAGCAGTCATAGACGATAAACCGTGGTATCACGATATCAAATGCTTCCTTCATAAACAAGAGTACCCACCTGGGGTACTAAGGAAATACCAAAAAACCCTCAGAAGGCTGGCTGGAAGTTTCTTTCTGAGCGGTGATACACTCTATAAGCGAAATTTTGACATGGTCTTGCTCTGATGCGTAGACAAACCAGAAGCAAACATGCTGATAAAATAAATTCACGAAGGATCCTTTTGCACTCATGCCAACGGACACACAATGGCCAGAAAAATTCTTAGGGTCGGGTACTATTGGTTGACCATGGAATCCGACTGCTACAAGTACATGAGGAGGTGTCACAAGTGTCAGATATACTCCGACAAAATCCATGTACCGCCAACGCATCTCAAAGTTCTTTCTTCCCCATGGCCTTTTTCCATATGGGGAATCGACATGATTGGCGTGATTGAGCCCAAAGCTTCAAACGGACATTGGTTCATCCTGGTAGCCAATGATTACTTCACCAAGTAGGTCGAAGCAGCGTCATACGCCAATGTAACCCGACAAGTGGTGGTCCGATTTATCAAAAACAATATCATTTGTCATTATGGTGTTTCGAGCCAGATCATTACGGATAATGGATCTAACTTGAACAATAAGATGATGAAAGAGTTGTGTGTTGAGTTCAAAATCGAACACCATAACTCATCTCCCTACCGACCCAAGATGAACGGAGCGGTAGAAGTGGCTAACAAGAACATCAAAAGGATCGTTTAAAAGATGGTTGTAACCTACAAAGATTGGCACGAGATGCTGCCCTTTGCTCTTCACGGTTATCGCACATCTGTCCGCACTTCAACAGAGGCAACCCCTTTCTCTCTAGTTTATGGCATGGAGGTAGTTCTCCCCATAGAGGTAGAGATCCCATCAATCCGGGTATTGATGGAAGCTAAGCTTACAGGAGTTGAATGGTGTCAAAGTCGACACGGCGAACTAAATCTGATTGAGGAAAAGCGAATCACGGCAGTATTCCATGGTCAGTTATATCAGCAAAGAATGAAGAAGGCGTTCGACAAAAAGGTCCGACCTCACGTCTTCCGGAAAGGAGACCTTGTGCTCAAAAAGATACAATCATTTCTCACTGATTCTCGGGGCAAATGGACTCCAAACTATGACGGCCCCTATATGGTCAAGAAAGCTTTCTCAGGCGGCGTCTTGAGACTTGCAACCATGGACGGAGAGGAATTTGCCTACCCCATAAATGTTGATGTAGTCAAGAAATACTTCAGCTAAACTAAAAAAAGAAAAAACGTCTCGGTGGATTGAAAACCCGAAAGGGCGGTCCAGGTAAAAATTAGAGACATAATCAAAAATCATCCCGGTGGATTGGAAACATCACAGTACAATCCAGGCAGAAATTAGGGATAATGGAAAGTAACTATGTCCAACAGGGGCAAATTCCCTAACGGCAGTCCTGCCATCCATCAAAAAACTCCAGTCACGGTCATCTTCGACGGAAGCTCAGGATGTCCAGAAGTCAAAGTTGGTAGAAGGATAATGGTCGTTATGTTTCAATGTAGCCCTTTTCCCTTAAATTACCATTTTCAAACTTTGTAAATACTCTATGGAATCACGCGTTTGGCTGGTTTCTATCCTATCAATACAATTTGAGCCCTTGTGCTTTTGTTTGCAATTCTTATTTGTTTTATCTTTATAGAACGACATTTTAACATGATCAACGATTCTTGAAACGAAACAAAATTAATTTACTTGTTAAAAAATTTTTGCTTTAAAATAAAGATGGCAATTTCTTTTGACTGTTGAACATCGAAATAACATTGATCGTTTCTCCCGAAGTAAGCGAGCTTCAAAGTGCAGAATCAAAGTACTCCTTCTAAACCAGTGCGCCTGAAGGAAGGATCGACTATGTCAGATGCAAATGCTCCATCTGACATCCTCGGCGGAGTTCTTACCTCCTAAGCCCGACCAACGATTGTTCCCCGCAGGGACTACTTCTCCTAAGCAAGGCTGAATTGCTATCTTGAACCAGTGATACTTTTTGTCCCCTGCAGTGGCCGAGTATCCAGTCATGTTCATTCACTAGTCTGTATGTCGTGTCAGTTTTGTTAGCATACACATACATACATCATGCATTATTGATTTACATTCGCATTCATATTGCATCACTATCACTCTAGTCGGTCTTGTCCCCTAGGGATAAAAGTCTTCACAATCGAGTTGTCGGTTCTTTCCTCGTCAGGAAATGTTGTGTCTGCACTACCTCTCTCCTCCAGTTTATTTCTGGGATGAAGTCGTCCCTTGACCACTTTGATAACTTGAACCTCTGAAAAACCAGAGAACCCTCAGCCAGCATCATTCTTCGCCATTGAAGATGATGTCTTCGCTTTCCCGAATTAAGGAAAATCCCCAGAGAAAGCGTCACAACTAAAGACTTTCAACAACACATTGATTTTGCTCTCCAGAGAGTCGATGTTAATGAAGTCATCAGTACCTCAAAATTGGATCGCAGCATATGGCATTTCTCCGAGAAGATCTCGAAGAAAAATATGATGTAACATCCCTAAGCGACAGCAGTCTCTCAAGAGACCTTCTTTCCCCAGCAGAGTCGACATATGGCGTCTCCAATAGAGAAGTTTGTACACCTCTACAATTCAGACAAATGGGTTCCCCAGCAAGTTTGTCATCAAAATTTTTTCATCAAATAGCATCTCCCCAGGAAAATTCGGCGAGAAGTTTGAGGAAAACCACTACGCATAGCATCCCTTGTCAATAAAGTTTATTGACAAAAGAAACTAAGATCAGTTCCTTGGTAGGAAACCAGGATCGAGGGGAAGTTTAAATCAGAAACTAAGACCAACTCCTTGGTAGGAAACCAGGATCGAGGGGAAGTTTAAATCAGAAACTAAGACCAGTTCCTTGGTAAACCAGGATCGAGGGGAAGTTTACCATTTCTAAGCATCATTGCTTAGCAAAAGAAGAAGTATGTGTGAACCGCCATTCTTAACCACCATCAAAATTTCGGGCATTCCGATATTTAATCCTCTTGCACCCCGAATGCCCGAATACCTTCGCCATTCATACCTTCGGGTCCAAGAAGATTAAATAGGGGCATCTGTCATACCCCAAATTTTAACCACTAAGATTCCCCATCATTGTGCAAATCATCATCACAATATGGATGGACCATCATACCTCATTAGTCTCCCCAAAGATGGGTGAGCATCCACTACAATCAAATTTAGGGTTTCAAGCCCTCTAAGAGTCTTAGACAAAGGATCAATCAAGGAATGACATGATCTTCAACTTGTCTAAACCTCTCAAACATCCACAATGGATCAAGAGGACTCTCACATAAAGGATCAAGCACAAGGCTGCTCCCTTCTAAGTGGATTAAGCCTCAAGATCGCCAGTGTCACCAAATTAGGGTTTGGTCGACCAGGGCCTCCAGATGGAAATTTTCATCTGGGCATGAGCCAATGCTTTAAAGCACAACCTAAGATGCTCCAAGGGACATCATGAACCCAATCATCAAGTCAATTTTGCCTCAGGAGATGCATTCATAAAAAATCAAGAATTAGGGTTTCTTGACCTAATTCACCCCTAAGTTGACTTTTGGGACAAAACATGAGCCAAGACCTCAAGAGGGGATTTGAGGGTCTCAAATACATCACATTGATCCATTTGCAACAATGGATTGATCCAAGAAGCTTGAGCAACAAGTTTCAATTTCATCAGAACCATAGTTAGGGTTTCGCGGAAAAAGTCAACTGTATCTTTGACTTTTGACCAGGACATGCTCCCAAACCCTAAGACATGATTCAATACACCCTATAACACCTTTGAAATCAATCCATCAAGTTTGATTTAGGTCAAGGACTTGATTTCATAGAGGATCGCACAGTTTGGAATTCATCTGACAAAAAGTCAACTGTGCACAAAAGTCAAACTTTGACTTTTTGAGATTTTTCACAATTATGGTTCTTTGACCCCAAAATGATGTTAATGTATGATTGGAATCATCATTCATCAAGAAAAATCAAGAAAAGTGGGATAACTTGTAAAAGGGGTAACCATAAAAAACTTAGAAAATTTTCTAAGTTATGGAACAAAGTGGCTAGGGTACCAACTTTGGAGGATCATAACTCCTAAACCACAAGGCCATTTTTTCCCATCCAAAGTTGGATTTGTAGCTATCATTACCCTCTACAAAAGCTTCAACTACACCTCATTCCAATTCATCATGGATTTTGAGTTATGGAATGATCAAAATCACAAAAAGTGAAAATGTCACTTTTTTCCAACACTTAGTGAAATTTTCACTAAGTCAGAATCTGCCTTCACTTTTTTCCAAATGTAGGGGCATTTTTCACTTGGATCCAAAAAGTATCAAAACCAATTATGATCAAACAGTTGTTGTATCATATGAGGGCTTTCCAAAATGGCCAAGAACTCCATCAAATTCCACTTGGGCCATGAGATATGACAATGGCAATATGCCTTGCTAAAAACTGCCAAAGCAAGGTAGATTTTGGAGTTTTGCCCGATTTACCCAAATTTTGCAAAAGGCAAGCAACTCTATCCATCTGAACACCTCAAGGGGGGACCAAGGAGGAACCAACTCTGATCCCAAGCCTCCCAAGTCTTTGGAACCAAAAATAGCATGCCAAACCTAGAATTGCCTAAAAGAGGGACAAGACTCCAATTTTGGATTGGAGCATTCAATGCATACACCAAGGTGGCATAGACTGAGCCATTACCAATTGAATTCATTCAAGACTTATCCCAGACCAAGGGGACCAGCAGACTGTGCCCTAACCTCTAGTCAATGGCTAGAGGAGACTTGGATTCTCATTGCTCAACATTGGCCAAACCTATGCAGCAGTTGCCATTCACTATTCCTTGCAAAAAAAACTTGCTCTACTATAAATAGAACTCCTTTGTGATCAGTTTGAGTACACCAAAGCCATCAAACAGATGCTTTCCTCAAAATCTCATCTTTCACTCCAAAATTGCCTTCCAAAGCAAGTCACTATCGGGTTTTGAGTTTGAGAGTTATTCCAACCAAACCAATCACACACACACCTCATAAACATCATATAGAAGTGATCCAAACACTCACACAACATTTGGAACACCAAAATCACAAAATCACTAGCCAATTGCTCAAGTTCTTGACAGATTTGCAGTTGGGGTACCATCTCAAGTTCCAGATCATTTCCATTCACTCCAAGCATCCAGACACACTCCATAGCACCTAGGGAAGCTGTCCATAACCTTGGAACCAAGCTGTAACACCTCTAACACAAAACACGATCACCAGCTGCAAGTGGTAAGCATGAGCTCTTCTAACTCTATGATCCATGCAATTTTTGCTGCACAATAATTTGGCCATATGTTCATAATCATACATGGAGTGTTTTCCCTCAATCAATTGCATTGTTTGAATCGTGTATGGAATTTCTGAACCTTCATGCAAATTTTAGGGTTCTTGAGGTTTCTCTTTGATTTCTTATTCCATGTTTAAAATAAATGAAATTAAAGACCATAGACATGATCGTGAGGTTGAAACGAGTAGATTGATATGTAGATTGCATGATACAATCAAGTATTCAGTGAGATTGGATAGAAAATGCAAATCTGCAGAAACAGAGGAAGGGCGCGTGTTCTTGCCACGTTCTTGGCGCCCTTTTTCAAATATTTGAATATTTGAATTTTGTGATTTTATTTAATTGATTCAAAAATTAATTTCTCTCCGAGTTTTAATGATTTTGAGTTGATTCTTTTTTTAATAATTCACAAAAATGTTAAAATATTGTATTTTACCAAAAAAATCTCAAAAATATTATTTATTTCATATAATTGATATTTTTGAAAATAATTAATATTTTGATTGTTTTTTACATTTAAAATATTTTTTCCTTCTTGATTTTGCAAATTTTAATGACTTCTAATCATTTTGTAGGTCAAAACTTGATTTTTGAAACATTAATCCAAGATCACAATTTGTTTTCCACATGTTTACCAATTTTAATCATTTTAATTGAATTTTTATTCAATTAAAATACATTTTGGAAACAAATTAGGGTTTTTGATTAATTCAACCCTCATCAAACTTTTTCAAACCCTTTGGGCCTCTATTAGAGTGTAAGACCCAACCCTTTTAGAAAAACCAAAATAATTTGGGCCTCAGTGTATTGTATAAGTCCCAATACCGTCAAAAAATTTGGCGCGGTCGTCGCCTTTCTAACAAATCAAACCCTTGGGCCTACCTTCGTGTTATAAGCCTCATTCTTTTTCTTTAAACACCTTTGGGCCTCTATTAGAGTATAAGACCCAAACCCTTTTAACCAAAACTATTTTGGGCCTCAGATATTGTATAAGTCCCTCTGAGTTAAAAGAAAATCTCGGTACAATCGCCAGTTCAAAAACCATTTTCTTGGGCCTATCCTTGAGCTGTAAGCCCCACCATTTGTATAAAAATAAACCTTTGGGCCTCTTGAGAGAGTGTAAGACCCATCCCATTGTACAGAAAACCTTTTTGGGCCTCAGTCACTTGTATAAGTCCCTGTACAAATTCAACAGTGCAATCACTGGTAAAACCTTGGGCCTCTCCTTGAGCTGTAAGCCCCAACAATCTTTTCAAAGCAATTTCTCCTTTGATTTTGAATATAATATTGTTATCAAATCTTTCTTTATTGAACAACTAACAAAATAGCATGGAAGCTCTACAACCAAGTAAGTGTTTACCCATTTTCTTTATCCGCTTTCATATATATATAACTGTATTGTGAGGCTGCTAACTGTAAGTCTACTTTCACAAACTTTTATACACTTGTCAAATATCAACTGTGTAATACTAGTATAGTTATTTAAAGTTTTCCCCGGCAACTACGTCTAAGCACTAGGTAAATCCCCGTTGATCGCTCTTAGATACATTCAAAACTAGATCCCCATAGGATTACCAGACACAGTCTTCCCTCCTCTTGGGGTTAAATAATATGGAGACGTAAAAGGCAGCATTCTCGGTGAACCCTTTCTCAGACTATCACCCATAAAAGTTGTCAAAGAGATTCTACTCCCCAGAGATGATCTTTTCTCCGTGAATGGCAACTCTTGAGTTTCTTCCAAATTCTCGGACTTTCCTGGCTTGATCTATTCTCTGTGAATGGCATTTCTTGAACTTCTCGGGGTTTGGGGACCCACAGGCTTCTTTAAAGCACCCTTAAAAATTGTCAAAGACACTCTAACTCCCCAGAGATGATCTTTTCTCTGTGAATGGCATCTCTTGAGTTTCTTCCAAATTCTCGGACTTTCCTGGCTTGATCTATTCTCTGTGAATGGCATGTCTTGAACTTCTCGGGGTTTGGGGACCCACATGCTTCTTAAAAGTATCCCCGCATCCTCTTGGGCGTTGTACAAGGACCCTTCGGCTTCTTAGAAGTTCTCATGCCTTCTCTTGGGCGTTGTACAAATCACTCTCTTGGTGAGTATAAAATACTCTCTTGTTGAGTCAAAGACTTTCAGCCTCCATCTCGGGCTTTGTACAAGATACAAAAACACTCTCTTGTTGAGTATAAAAGACTCTCTTGTTGAGTCAAACACTTTTAGCCTCTATCTCGGGCTTCGTACGAGATACAAATCACTCTCTTGGTGAGTATAAAAGACTCTCTTATTGAGTCAAACCCTTTTAGCCTCCATATTGGGCTTCGTACAAAACACATATAAAAACACTCAATTGTTGAGTCAACCCTTTTAGCCTCTATCTCGGACTTCGTACGAGACACAAAAGCATCCTCTTGTTGGGACAATAGCCTCCTCTTAGGCTTTGTATAAAGAAATCCCCTTTTGATTCAATCAACCTTTTAGCATCAAATAATGCTTTGGTCACAGCATACAAACATCAACAACTCATTTTCCCTCGTCTAATTGCTGTAAGCGGCAAGCCTCTGGATTATTTACATCCACGCCACTGTCCCTCTTTTAGCATGAGAAATTCCTAAGGAAATATGGCATTGCTCTAAACTGAGTTAAAGTCTTCTCCTTCAGGTTGAAAATCCCCTATAAAAGAAATTATGGCATTGCTGGATTCACATATCCCAGTTAAAGTAATTCTCCTTTATAATCAGTCACCCAACAGTTGTACCAAACAGACCAAATATTCCCCTTTAGAGATGACAAATTCTCTCTAAAGTCAACACCCTTTCAGCTTCACATCTTGGGCTTCAAACAAGATACAAATAGACCCTTCAGCTTCACATCTTGGGCTTTGAACAAGATATAAACCACCTTTAGCTTCATGTCTTGGGCTTTGAATAAGACACCAAAACACCATTTCCTCCCATAGAATAGGAGGAACTAGGATCGCTCTGATTTCCCTGTTTCATTAAACGGGAATACGTAGGCATAAGATTGAAAAATCTTAGCGAGCGCACTAATCAAAAACCCAAAATCCCGTACCTTCATACATCAATCGAAAAGTATCAGTCCTGACATCCTACCAATAGTCTAAACCATGTGTTCTTAACAAAATAACCTAAGAGAGACCCACAATCTTTGTAGCATCTGTAAACCAACAGCTATCTGTTTAAACTCAGTTTGCAAGCAGGGTTAATTGGAGACATCTATTTCCCTTCCTTCATCAGCTTCAATAAGATAAAAAATGAATCGAACTGTAGTACCCCCAAAGCGATAGTGCTTCGCAACCACACATAAAACTCGCGCTACATTCATCAAACGAATATCGAAGATTTGAATCATGTTAACTTGATAAGGATTTCTATCATGGTAGTCCTGGATCCACCCAAGATCCATCTGACGCTGGAGGGCCTCTTGTACAAAAGAGCATCCCTGTTTGTTTACCGAGCAAGTCAGACAGGAATTGTAATCGTGTCGCCGCAGATTATGATACTGGCTTTTCCTTAAGTGCATTGCCACCAAGTTGAAATTCATCGCACGGATGTCGTGGTTTTGAATAATGTTGGAATTCGTATAAGTCATGTTGACTCCACGAATTCGGTGCACTTGGATCCATCCAAGATCCAATTGTACCTGTAGAACTGATTGCACCACAAAACATCCATGATTATTTTTGGAGCAAACATCACACTGGTGATAATTGTGAGCTGGTGCATGACCGTACCCGCTCTGTCGGCGATGCATCTTAACCAGGTTGGCCCTTAATAAGAGTACATCATGAATTTGATAGCTTTTGTTAGACTCTCCTTCTATCAAATTTACTGCAACTTTCTCGTGTTGAGGCAACGGGTTCGTCTGAACATTTGGATTTGTATCCTTGAAGGATAAGACCCTGCTCCTGACAAGTTTCTGTACATCAGATTTGAAACTGGGACAGTTTTCTATGTTATGCCTCAGTCCTCCTTGATGGTAAGGACAAGTCTGATTCATTTTGAACCAAAAAGGCGGATTTTCCGGAATCGCAAGAGGAGCCCTGGTTTGGACATGCCCCTTGACCAGTAATAAGGGAAACAGTTCTGCATAGAACATGGGTATAGGGTCAAACCCTGGGGGTCGCGTTGTACGGTTGTTGTTGTATTGAGGACGAGCCTGCTGAAGAGGTTGTTGTGTCCTTTGCTGAAATTGTTGTTGATTCGATTGGCTCTGAGCAACCTGAGGTTGATACGTAGGAACAGTTGAAGGGTTAATAGCAGGAGTTACAGCTGCTACTGGTTGGTACCGTCGCCTTTGCTTTCCGAGAGAGATATTACCAATATCCTGCTCTTTTTTCTTAGGGAGAGCACTACCATATATTTTGGTACTGCTTGATGATCTAGTGTCTTTAACCAAACGTCCTTCTCAGACTGCTTCCTCAAGACGAACTCTCATGCCGAGCATCTCAGTAAAGTCGCTGGGCGCACTGGCAACCATTCTGTCGTAGTAAAATGAGCTCAAGCTTTTCAAGAAGATCTTTGTCATCTCTTTTTCCTCAAGAGGTGGACAAATCTGGGCGGAAATTTCACGCCATCTCTGAGCATATTCCTTAAAGGTTTCCTTGTCCTTCTGCGACATGGCTCTGAGTTGATCTCTGTCTGGTGCCATGTCCAGGTTATACTTATACTGTTGAACAAAGGCAGCACCAAGATCTCTGAAAGTAGCGATCTTAGTGCGGTTTAAACCCATGTACCATTTGAGTGTGGCACCAGTTAAACTATCTTGGAAATAATGGATCAGTAGCTGGTGGTTCTCAGTCTGAGTTGACATCCTCCGAGCCTACATCACCAAATGACTTTGAGGGCAAGAGTTACCCTTGTACTTTTCAAATTCTGGCACTTTGAACTTGGGTGGAACTTTCACATTGGGGACCAAACAAAGGTCTGCGGCGTCCTTTCCAAATAGATCCTAACCGCGAATTGCTTGCAGTTCCTTCTGCATCTCCAGGAACTGTTCCTGGAACTCCTTCATTTTCTCGTCCATACTTTCATTTCCACCAGAAGGTATCTATGGAATCTGTCCTTCCGGGACAGTGTATATCACGGGTGGTGATACAGTCATTACGGTTGTGACTCTTGACGCCTCCCGAAGTTTGTAACCTTCAGGAGTTGTAGTCATGCCCCTGGAATCTTTGCTTTCCCGAAGTTTGTAACCTTCAGGCACAGCGGCTCCTGCTGTAGTTTCCGGATCTTCAATTATCGGCGGAATATATCCTTCCAGGATATAGTTGAGTGGCATGCCCCAGGGATGATCTTTAGGCATGTTATACTGAGGATCAATCTTTTCCACTATAGGCGTTGATGTGATCTTTGAGATCACAGTCCGTTGTATCTGAGCTGCTGCCAGAGCTTACATGTCACTGTGAAGTTTCCTCAGATCCTCTCTCAGAGCGTCAATTTCTTCTCTCAACTCTTTTTTCTCTTCCTCAAGATTATCCATTTTCTTCTGAATGTTGGCCCGAGTATTGTACGAATGAGACAGTTTGACTCTAGAATCGAGACATAAACGTGAGATTTGCAGAGAAGAGGAAGGCATTAATGTGAGAATGATGGATGATATGCAATGATTATATTTAGTTATTTTTTGTTATTTTCAAAAGAAACTTCGACAATTGGATTGAAAATATCAAACAGTGGGGAAACCCCGTTTTATTGAATTCAAAGATTGTGAAAATGGAAATACAGTAATTTACAAAGTGTTGTAAAAGGAAATCTAATATCTCGATTAGAGTCTGGTTCTGATAGATCCCGAGTCTTCTCTGAGGGGAGTTCAGGTGCTGGTTATGGTACTTTCCTTTTCTTTGACCGGGGCTCTTGAGCCGTTGTCGGGTTGTCATTCCTTTGCCAAGTGAAAGGAGCGAGCAAACCCCTTCGGTCTTCTTGATTCTCTACAGCATGTTGCTCTAATATCTCGATCAGAGCATCTTTATCTTTCAATAGCTGCTGTATTTTCTTACACTCCACATTGAGAATGCGGTATTTGTTCTTCCAAGACCTCCTTTCCTGTTGAACCTTATTAAGGGTAACCTGAAGTCTCTCCATCTCAGACATAAAATAAAGGATAGGTTCCTTCAATGGAAGAACCTCGTGACGAGGGTAAGGCATCCTCAGCTTGAGAGCTCTAGTTTGTACCCAGTGGAGATAAGGTTCCACCGAGACACAGTCCGGTTTTCCTAGAGACTGTCTTCCTTTCCTATGAACATGTTTCCAAGCATGCACTACTTCTGTCTTTAGTGCCCTGTCATTTTCTCCTTCCTTGAAGAAAAGCCTTCCAGATGAGCATTACATGGGACATGCCTCATCGGGTATCCGAATCGATGACGAACTAAAACTGGATGATAATTGATTCCTCCCCTAGTTCCTATAAGGGGTACATTAGGGAAATTTCCACAACGGTCAATGATCCTGATCCCGTCATAGATTCGATTGTACCAATCGATGTCAGAGTTGGTAAGAGACATGATTCTCTGTGACCAACGTAAAGTACTCTTATGATCCCAAAATGCAGTAGACTTTAGCAAATGGGAAACGAACCATTTGTATAGCAGAGGTACATAACATGTGATCATTCCTCCGCTGTACAGATTCCTTAAATATACAGAATTATAAGCATCTACGAGCAAGGTTGGTACGGAGTTTCCAATCAGAAATATCTTAATGGCATTGATATCAATGAAATTATCAATGTTAGGAAACAGAAATAACCTGTAGGTGATCAAAACAAAGATGCTCTCAAAAGCAGGTACATTCCCTATACTAGCAAAGTACATGGCTTTCTTTATCAAAAACTGGGCTGGCAAACCTTGGATTCCACCCTTAGTGGTCATGTAGTCCTGATTTCTGACTCGTCCAAATGGTTTGATCCTTTGGAATTTCTTCCAGTCTAGAAAAGGGAGCGTGATCAGTAATGGGTAAATCGGTTAGATGAGAATACTCCTCCAGTGTTGGTGCTAGCTGATAATCCGGGAATGTGAAATAGTGATAGACTGGATCGTAGAACTGGATTAGTGTAGATAGGATCCCTTCAATTACATGGACCCTTAATAGAGACAGCAGTCCTCTGTACTTAGCTCTGAAAGCATCAGGGTTGGTGATCATCCTCGCCAAACCTCTTAAATCCTCTAGTTTTGGAACTTTAAAGGTGTACTTGTGAGTCTTCCTTCTTCCGAAATCCATAACGCAATCATTTCCCCTGATATTTGCAATCATTGTCTTAGTTTAATTTGAAAAAGAGAGACTAGAAGAGAAGATTTTCTTTGTTTAATGTTTTTTAATGAATGAATGCATGAATGCAGCACACAAAAACATAGAAAAAACATGGGGTCAAAGGTTCGGTGTCATGAAGTCAAGGCTCTACCCATCCCCAAAGGTTTATACTGGTGATTTTTTGTACCTGTCCTCAAAATCACTGACCCCTCTTGGGATAACGACAGCAAGCGGATCACCAAGCGAGTTGTAGTATCTTAGAATAGCCTCAAATGAGGGTAGTATCGCGTGACAGCTATTTCTGATAGCTTTCGCACTACAAAATGGTTTCAGTTTACTAAAATCCTCAGCTTCTCAGATAACCCAATCGAACAATATGCTTTCAATAACCGAAGTCGTATAGGCATTGAATCCGCAAAGGGCATCTCCACTGATTCGATGGTCGACCGAGATCTCTTATTTGGGAGTCACTCCTTATAAGATTACTCGTCTAGTGCCATCACTTATCTTAGGTGTATACTCAATCTTTCCAGATGCGGCATCACACGCGTTCCCATTAGCAGAAAAATAAACACAGATATCAATAGGGAAAAGTAGTATATATATTTATCCTAACATCCTAGACCTCTAGTCCTATGATCCTATACAGACAATGACTCCACAGCAGAGTCGCCATTTCTGTGACACTTTTGCGAGCTTAAGGGTTTCTCCCTCCGGGATGCAAGAAAGAATGCCTCCCACTGTGGTCGCCATTTTTCGTTAGCGCGGTTTTTGTGGTTTCGAATCACTATCGCTTTGGTACTACAGTTCGATTCATTTTTTATCCTGTGAAGCTGATTAAGGAAGGGAAATAGATGTCTCCAATTAACCCTGCTTGCATACTGAGTTTAAACAGATGACTGTTGGTTTACAGATGCTATCAAAATAGTGGGTCTCTTCGAGGTTATTTTGCATAAGAATATAGTGTCTTGACTGTTCCTGAGGATTTTGGTAAGGTACTAGATCTGATGTTTTTTCTATGTGATTGATGTATGACGGTACTGGACCTAAAGTTTTTGATTAGTATGCTCGCTAAGATCTCACAATCTTATGCCTAAGTATTCCCGTTTAATGAAACAGGGAAATCAGAGCGATCGTAGTTCCTCCTATTCTAAGGGAGAAAAAAGATGTTTTGGTGTCTTGTTCAAAGCCCAAGATTGAAGCCAAAGGTGATTTGTATCTTGTTCAAAGCCCAAGATATGAAGCTAAAGGGTTTTGGCTGAGATAGAATTTGTCATCTCTAAAGACGGATTGTTGATTTTTGTGTGCCTTGATCAAAGCGCAAGATTGACGCTAAAAGATTAATTGACCTGACTGGGGATTTCTTTATACAAAGCCTAAGAGAAGGCTAGATAATACTGACTCAACAAGAGAGTGTATATGTCTTGTATAAGGCCCAAGATTGAGGCAAAAAAGAGACTGACTCTTTGGGGATATCGTTATATAAAGCCTAAGAGGAGGCTAGAAAGGGTTTTGACTTCGTTGGGGAGGTTCGTATGTGTCTTGTACAAAGCCCAAGATGGAAGCTGAAATGAATTTGACTCAACAAGAGTGTGCTTTTATATGTCCTGTACAAAGGCCAAGACGGAGGCTAAAAGAGTTGACTCAAAAAGAGAGTCTTGAAAAGGTAATTGACCCAACAAGAGAGTCTGAGAATTGATTGACTCAACAAGAGAGTCTTTTATACTCAACAAGATAGTGATTTGCTGTCTCGTACGAAGCCCGAGATTGAGGCTAAAAGGAGATAAACTCAACAAGAGAGTCTTTTATACTTAACAAGAGAGTGATTTGCTGTCTCGTACGAAGCCCGAGATTGAGGCTAAAAGGAGATTGACTTAACAAGAGAGTCTTGAAAAGTGAGTGACTCAACAAGAGAGTCTTAAAAGGTTAGCTCAGTTGCGGAGAAGCATTGTATAAAGCCCAAGAGGAGGCTGACTTCGCTAAGGAAGGATCATTATACAAAGCCTAAGAGGAGGCTACCTTACTGCTAAGGGTTATTGAGATCCCTAGGCAGGTCCAAGTAGAGAAATCTCATGAGAGAGACTGGGTTTCTTGTAGAGATTGATCTAGAATGATCGGGGTTTCTTCCTATGTTTAGAAGGAACTTGAGACTGTCTTTGAGACTCAAGAGGATTTAGACTATCCAAGTCTATTAGTATGAGTGATTTTTATCTTTTGTACGATGCCCAAGAGGAGGCACGGGCATTAAGCGATGAGAATCAACCCTAAAATGGCCGGATTTTTTACACTAGAAAGACTGCTCTATCAAAGGATGACTAAGTTCTGTCTTATACCTTTAAGAGGCTGTCAGGATCCTTGTATAAAGCCCAAGAGAAGGCATGAGAACTTCTAAGAAGCCGAAGGGTCCTTGTACGACGCCCAAGAGGAGGCGGGGATGCTTTTAGGAAGGCTGTTGGTCCCTAAACCAAGAGAAGTTTAAGAAATGCAATTCACAGAGAAGAGATCATTCCAGGAAAGTTCGAGGGTTTGGAAGAAACTCAAGAGATACCATTCACGGAGAAAATATCATCTCTGGGGAGTAGAGTTTCTTTGACAATTTCTAAGGGTGACAGTCTGAGAAAAGGTTCACCGAGAATACTGCCTTTCTCTTTGTTCCATATTGTTTAACCCCATGAGAAGGGAAGACTGTATCTGAAGATCCTATGGGGATCTAGTTTTGTTTGTATTTAAGAGTGACCAACATGGCTTTACCTAGTTCTAGACCTAGTTACCGGGGAAAACTCTAAATAACTATACTAGTATATATGTAGTTGATATATGACCAGTATTTTAAAAGGTTATGAAAGAAGACTAACCATGCGCAGCTTCGCACAATACAGTTATATATAGGAAAGCAGTAAATGAAAGCGGATAAACACTTACCCGTTGTAGAGCTTCCATGTTGTTTTGTTAGTTGTTCAACAAATAAATTAAAGAAAGTTTTGATAACAAGTTTATATTTGAATTCAAAATCAAAGGAGAAAGTGCTTTGAAAAGATTGTTGGGGCTTATAGCTCAAGGGGAGGCCCAGGTATTTTTTTTAAAAAGGCAATGATCGGGTCGTTATTTTCAGAACTGTACAGGGGGACTTATACAATAAGTGAGGCCTAAAAGGTTTTCTGTACAAAGGGGATGGGTCTTACACTCTATTAGAGGCCTAAAGTTTATTTTTGTACAAGAGATGAGGCTTACAACTCAAGGAGAGGCCCAGGTGGACAGTGATCGCGCCGTCGTTTTGAAAATTGTCGGGGACTTATACAATTGTCTAAGGCCCAAAATGTTTGGCTTTCAAAAGGGGTTGGGTCTTACACTCTATTAGAGGCCCAAAGTTTTTGTTTTTTGAAAAGGAATGGGACTTATAGCTCGAGGAGAGGCCCAATTGGTTTTGTTAAAAAGGCGACGATCGCGCCGTTGTTTTTGAAAATACAGTGGGATTTATACAATGACTGAGGCCTAAAAAGTGGTGTATTTACAAAGGGGATGGGTCTTACACTATAATAGAGGCCCATGAGTGTTTGAAAAAGATTTGTGAGGGTGGAATTAATCAAAACACTAATTTTGTTAAAAATGGAATTAATTTTGTTAAAAAATTAATAAAAAAGTATTGAAAACATGTGAAAAATGAGTGGTGATCTTGGATCAATGTTTCAAAAATCAAGTTTTTGTCCACAAAATTATTGGAAACCAATTAAGTTTGGAAAATCAAGGAGGAAAAAATATTTTAAATGTTAAAAACAAATAAAAGATTAATTCTTTGCAAAAATATCAAGTATATAAAATGAATAATATTTTTGGGAATTTTTGGTAAAATAAAATATTTTAACCATTTTGTGAATTATTAAAAAAAGAATCAACCCAAAATCATTAAAACTCAGAGAGAAATTAATTTTTGAATCAATTAAATAAAATCACAAAAATTCAAATATTTGAATTTTGGAAAAAGGGCGCCAAGAACACGCGCATGTTCTGAGTTTTGCCCAGATTTGCATTTTCTCTCCAATCTCACTGAATACTTGATGAAATTACACAATCCACATATCAATCTGCTCGTTTTCACCTCACGATTATGTCTATGGTCTTTAATTTCATTTATTTTAAGCTTGGAATAAGAAATCAAGACAAAACCTAAAGAACCCTAAAATTTGCATGAAGGCTGAGAATTTTGATACACGATTCAAACAAAGCAATTAATTGAGGGGAAACATTCTATGCATGATTATGAACATTTGGAAAAAGTATTGTGCGAGGAAATATGCATAGATTAAGAGATGACCAAGTTTAGGCTTACTTGAAGGTCGTGACAGCAAGAGCAATGTGATTTTTGAGTTGGAGGTGTTACAGATGAGTTGTGATGATGTGAACAACTTCCCTACACCATATGGAGTGTGTTTGAATGCTTGGACTTGATTGGAAATGGCTGGATCACTTCATGGCATCTCAGCTGCAACTTGGTTGAAAACTTGAGCAACTGGCTGGTGATTCTGAGAAATCAGTGTTACAGTTGTGTGTTTAGTGTTTGATCAGCTCACATATGATGTTTATGAGGTGTTAGAGCAATTGGTTTGAGTGGAATTGCTCTCTACTGAAAAATTCGATAGTGACTTGCTAAGAAAGGCATTTTTGAGAGTGAGAAGATGATTTTGAGAAAGGCAAGTGTTGTAGGCCTTTGGTGTACTTAAACTGATCACAAATGAGCTCTATTTATAGTAGAGCAAGTTTGTTTTGCAAGGAATAGGGAATGGCAACTGGTACAGGTCTGTGGCCAATTGTGTCACTTGGGAATCTTAAGTCTCCTCTAGCTATTGACTAGAGGTTAGAGCACATGCCTTTGGTTCCCTAGTTCAGAGATCATCCTTGACTCATTCAGTTGGAATAGTGTCAGTTCATGCCACCTTGGTGCATCCATTAAATCCTTGTCCCCCTTTTAGGGTTTTCAGATTTGGCATGCTATTTGTAGTTCCAAAGACTTGGGAGGCTTATAGATCAGTGTTTGTTCCTCCTTGGTCTCCCCCTGAGGTGTTCAGATGGATAAACTTGTTTTTCATTTGCACAAATTGCTCAAATCGAGCAAAATGCACAAATCTGCCTTGTTATGACAGTTGCAGCAAGGCATATTGCCACTGTCATAACTCTTAGCTCAAATGGAATTTCATGCGGTTCTTGGACATTTTGGAAAGCTCTCATATGATACAACACATGTGTGATCATATTTTGTTTTGAAACATTTTGGATCCAAGTGAAAAATGCCCCTACATTTTGAAAAAAGTGAAACAGATTCTGACTTAGTGAAAATTTCACTAAGTGTTGGAAAAATGTCATTTTTGGGTTTTCAGCCATTTTGATCATTCCATAACTTAAAATCCATGAGGAATTGGAATGAGGTGTAGTTGACACTTTTGAAGTATGTCATGAGAGCTACAAATCCATCTTTGGATCAGCCAAAATGGTTGCTTGGATCACAAGTTATGAACCTTGGAAGTTGGTACCCTAGCCACTTTGTTCCATAACTTAGAAAATTTCTAAGTTTTTATGGTTACCCCTTTTACAAGTTATCCCACTTTCTTTGATTTTTCTTGATGAATGATGATTCCAATCACACATTAACATCATTTTAGGGTTGAGGAACCTTAATTGTGAAAAATCTCAAAAAGTCAAACTTGCCTTTGGTGCACAGTTGACTTTTTATCAGATGAATTTCAAATTGTACGATCCTTGGGGAAATCAAGTCCTTGACCTAAATCAAACCTAATGGCTATGTTCCATAGGTGTTATAGGGTGTATTGAATCATGTCCCAAGTTTTGGGAGCATGTCCTGGTCAAAAGTCAAAGGTACAGTTGACTTTTTCCCTCGAAACCCTAACGGTGGTTCAGATGAAATTGAAACTTGTTGATCAAGCTTCTTGGATCAATCTATTGTTGTAAATGGATCAATGTGGTGTGTTATAGACCCTAAAATCATGTGTTGAGGTCTTGGCTCATGTTTTGTCCCAAAAGTCAACTTAGGGGTAAATTAGGTCAAGAAACCCTAATTCCTGATTTTTGATGAATACATCCTCTGAGGTTAAATTGACTTAATGCTTGGGTCCATGAGATCCCAAGAAGTATTTTAGGGTATGCTTTGAAGCATTGGCTCATGCCCAGATGAAGGTTTTCATCTGGAGGCCCTAGCGACCAAAACCCTAATTTGGTGACACTGGCAATCTTGAGGCTTAATCCACTTGGAATGCTGCAACCTTGTGCCTGATCCATGATGTGGGAGTCCTCTTAATCCTTTATAGGTGTTTGATAGAATATACAAATTGAAGATCATGTCAGACATTGATTGATCCTTTGTCTAAGTGCTCTGAGAGGGCTTGAAACCCTAATTCTTTGATTGTAGTGAATGCTCACCCATCTTTGGGGAGACTAATGAATATGAAAGTTCATCCATATTGTGATGATTATTTGCACAATAATGGGAATCTTAGTGGTCAAAATTTGGGGTATGACAGATAGATGATCAATGGTCTTCCCTCCACTGGATGTGATAGAATCGATGGATTTAACAGATATTCCTTAATAATGTCGAAGGTTGTTTGGCAGTCTTCTGTCCATAGATAGCTTTGATTCTTTTTGAGTAGTTTGAAGATCGACGCGCATGTCGCGGTCATGAGAGATATGAATCTGGACATGTAATTCAGAAGTCCTAGGAATCCTTTGACTTGTTTTTCAGTCTTTGGAGAAGGCATTTCTTGAATGGCTTTGACCATGTAAGGATCAACCTCAATTCCTTTCTGGCAGACGATGAACCCTAAAAGTTTCCCTGAGCTGACACCGAATGTGTATTTTTTAGGATTCAAGCGGAGTTTGTATTTTCTCAGACGCTCGAATAACATTAACAAGTGGGTCACATGCTCCTCTTCTATTTTAGTTTTGGCAATCATATCATCGACATACACTTCAATTTCTTTGTGCATCATGTCATGAAACAGAGTAGTCATGGCCCTTTGATAGGTTGCCCCGGTGTTTTTCAAATAGAACGGCATTACCTTGTAACAAAAGGTGCCCCATGGGGTGATGAATGAAGTTTTCTCCATGTCTTCCGGCGCCATTTTGATTTTATTATAGCCCGAGAATCCATCCATGAAGGAGAAGACTTTGAATTTTGTTGTACTGGCTACCAGCATGTCTATGTGCGGTAAGGGAAAGTCATCCTTCGGACTGGCCTTGCTCAGATCCCTGTAGTCTACACACATTCTGACTTTTCCGTCCTTTTTTGGAACTGGCACTATGTTAGCTAGCCATTGAGGATAATCTGAGGTGGCGAGGAAACCTGCGTCAATCTATTTTTGCACTTCCTCTTTGATTTTGATGGCCATATCCCGGTGAGTCCGTCTCAACCTTTGTTTTACTGGAAGACATTCTGATCTTAATGGTAGATGATGTTCCACGATGCTGGTATCCAACCCTTGCATGTCCTGGTAGGACCAACAAAACACATCTGGAAACTCTTTGAGAAGTTTTATCAAGTCTTCTCTGACAGTCGGACTGAGCAGTGCCCCAATCTTGACTTCTTTCCTTTCTTCTCCTGAACCCAAGTTGACAGTTTCTAACGGCTCTTTGTGAGGTTCAATGGACCTTTCCTCTTGTCTGAGTAATCGGGAGATCTCTTCTGGAATTTCTTCATCCTCTTCTTCTCCAGCTTCAAATACCGGGAATTCAAAGTTGGGAGAAGGCATTGGATCGTATGTTTCAATGGGGTTTAAAACAAGCAATTTGCATGACGTGATGATTGTTTTTTAGAAGAGATAGAGAGAAATGCAAGAGTGTGTGCAGTGTATTTTCTGGAAAATGCTTGTTTTTTATATTTTAAGTTGTTTTTAGGATTACCATTTTCTGAAAAAGCGAAAAGCGAAAACAGCAATAAATGCAGAAATTACAGAATGACATTTATTTATTTATGATTTTGTCGATTCTTGAAACTACAGCCCTATAAAACAAAACTCTGTCGCTTTGGGCAAAGCGAAGAGGGACATTTACAGAAAAGTGAGCCCTACAAAAACATCTGTTTCACCTGGGCAGGGTGAAAGGTTAAAACAAAGATGGTAATTACTTAGACTGTTGAACGACTTTCGGGACATCGACAGCAACCCATTGGCGGCGAACTCCTCGGTGAATCATAAAGTCTGGTACCTTCTTTCTTGGTTTATCCTCAGAAATGACGCTGATTTCTGGCGGAGCAGGATCGTTGGAGTCTTCCTCCCATGCAAAGTTGTCATAGACGAACTCTTCTGTTGTATCTTGCACAGTGTTTTCATTCTCAGGCGTATCTCCCCATCCAGTTGGTTGGATGTCTTCGAGCCTTATACGAGAGCTTTCAGGAGCGGTGTACTTGGCCAAGAAGTCGTACTTGCCACTCGGCTGTCCTAAGGTGTCCCATACTTCGGTGGGACTGAAGGAGTCATCTTTCTCGATGACGTTGACCTCAGGAAAAGTATAGTTGATGAACTCTTGTCCTGAAATCTTTGCAGATTCATTGTTGTGTTGGATATCTTCGGAATGCACTGAGTAATGATCCCATGATTCGGTGGGGACGCATGTATTCTTTTCAATGGTGCTCAGCTGATAAGCGTCGTTGGGCTGACTCTTTTGCCCCAAGTCTTCTGGGTACGGCTGCCAGATAGGCAAGTCATCCATTTAGTCATAATAGTCATAGTCGAAGTTGTCTTTCATCAGAGTTTCCTCCTCTAATGAGTTGGGTGGAGCACGATATCCTTTCGAATCACAATCTCCATACATCATCTTGACATCTTATCTTGGTATATATCTCGAACTTTATGTGGGATAGCAAAATGGCGTATGCGTTTCTTCTTGAGACATATAACCGTCCTCGTTGAGATAGGACTTCCACTCTACATCTGTATCGGAGGAGTCACCCTCATTGATGGTGTGTACTTCTTGAGACACTGGATGGAGGAAACCTCCACTACAGAAGAAGTCTTGAATGGGATGAAAACTTTTATCTTTCTTGACAGTCTGGGTACAGGTTGATGAAAAACCAAGACCTTTCTTTGTCTTGTTATCAGTAGGAATTACGAGATGTCCCCATCCTTTTACGTCGTTACTTTTGATTACTTCGAGAGCATCCTTGTATGAGGAAATCGATGTCCCTCTCTCTGATCGATTCTCATTGCTTACCGAGAGTGCTTGGAACTGAGTCCCAACAACCTCCTCGAGTTCTACACAGGAGAATGATGATAAGTTGCTCATGATTAAGGCTTGCTCTCCGTAGACTGTGACTAGCTTGTCATTTTTGACGAACTTCAGCTTCTGGTGAAGTGTCGAAGTGACTGCCCCAGCCTCGTGTATCCAAGGTCTTCCTAATAAACAGCTGTATGTTGCCCGGATGTCCATGACCTGGAAAGTGACTTGGAAAGTGTGAGGACCGATAGTTATGGGAAGGTCAACTTTGCTGATAATTATTTTTCTGGATCCGTCAAAGGCTTTGACGGTGACTTCGCTGCCTCTCATCGGAGATCCTTGAAATGATAGTCGCATCAGAGTAGATTTTGGCATAACATTCAGAGCTGATCCTGTGTCTACCAGTACGTTGGCTAAAGCATTGTCCTGACAGTTGACTGTAATGTTAAGCGCCATGTTGTGATTTTTGCCTTCTTCTTGCAGTTCTTTATCACTGAATCCTAAGTTGTTGCAGAAAGTGATGTTGGAGATGATGCTGTCAAATTGTCTTATCGTTACATCTTGTTCTACAAAATTTTGCTCTAAGACTTTCTGCAAAGCTTCCATGTGAGCTTCGGAACTGAGCAAGAGAGATAGCACAGAGATTCTTGACGGAGTTTGCAACAGTTGGTCTACAATGTTGTACGGATGAGCTTCAGCATCTCATCGTTGTTTTTTGAAAGGTCGGGATTACTAGATTGACCGACTGGTTGATTGGGAACTTCTGTTTGAGGTTCCTTTTCCTTGGTGGGTTCTCCAACTCCTCTGTTGAAGATCTGGTCGCTCCGTGTCACTCGGCTGATGTCGGCGATGTTTACGACGGAGGGTAATAGAGTTTCCTTTCCATTTTTTATTATTGTTGCACCGTACTTGTAAGGGATAGCCTTATCGGATTTGTACGGTATTGGACCCGGCAGGTAGATAACCACATGAGCCTTTTGATTTTTCTGACATCGTAGCCGGCCTCAATTGGTTCAAGGTTGAGAATCCTTCTACTATCAAGAAGGACTCTTGATTCATGGAGTAGAGGGATTATGGCACATACGTCTTTGGTCCTTTCATGATTAGAGATTAAGACAACGTCTTTGCTTTGATCAGGGAGATAGTCGGGTATTTCGTTGGTCGAACCAGAACTTGAACATGGTCAAATCTCTTTCTGGTTTAACTGATTTTGAAGAGCTGGTCGTACAAGATAACATCCTTGGTTGTTCTCTGAACAAAATCTACAGCGCTTATAATTGTGTGGTGGCACCTGGCCACGTCCGCTTTGTATGCAGTGCAACTTCACTAGATCGGTTTCCATCGAGCGGACATCCTGACTTTTATACCTATCAGGATTCTCGTCAGTCATACTGATCTATTGTGTAGCTTCATCCAAGTATATTGGAAGCCACCAGTGGTCCAACAAGTGTTGAAGTGTTCTTTGGACAAGCGCACATCCTTGGTCTTTACAACACACTTTACAGTCTTAATAATCATGTGAAGCCAAAAAACCGAGCCTGACTTGCTTAGCGTGTAATTCTACCAGACTGGTATTCATCAAGCAAATATCAAAGATCTGAATCATGTTGACTTGATGATTATTTCTCTTCTGATAGTCTTGAATCCATCCGAGATCCATCTGACGCTGGAGGGCCTCTTGTACAAAAGAGCATCCCTAATTGCTTATTGAACATATTGGACAGGAGTTGTAATTGTGTCGTGGAAGATCATGGTATTGACTTTGCCTCGAGTGCATTGCCACCAAGTTGATGTTCATCGCCAGAATGTTGTGGTTCTGAACAATGTTGGGATTTGCGTGAGCCATATTGACCTCACGGATTCGATGATCTTGAATCCATCCGAGATTCATTTGTTCTTGTAGAGCTGATTGCACTACGGAACATCCCTGATTATTCTTTGAGTAGATATCACACTGGTGATAATTGTGAGGCGGTACATGACCGTACCCACTCTATCTGCAATGCAACCTGACCAGATTGGTTCCCAATAGAAGTACATTGTGAATTTGGTAACTGCGACTAAATTCTTCCTCTATCAAATTTATTGTTGTCTTTTCATGTTGAGGCAACGGGTTCGTCTGAATATTTGGATTATTATCTTTGAAAGATAGGACCCCGTTCCTGAAAGCTTCTACACATCAGATTTGAAGCTGATACAGCTCTCAATGTTATGCCCCGATCCTCCTTGATGGTAAGGGCAAGTTTGATCTGCTTTGAACCAAAAAGGCAGATTTTTTGGTACTGTAAGAGGAGACCTAGTTTGGACATGCCCCTTGACCAGTAAGAGTGGAAACAGTTCTGCGTACAACATCGGTATAGGGTCAAACCATGAGGGTCGTGTTATACGATTGTTGTTGTTGTACTGGGGACAAGCCTTCTGAAGAGGTTGTTGTGTCCTTTGCTGATACTGTTGTTGATTTGGTTGGCTCTGAGCAACCTAAGGTTGATACGTTGGAGCAGGCGCAGGGTTGATAGTGGGAGTTACCACTGCTAGTGGTTGATACCTTCGCCTTTGCTTTCCAAGAGAGGTATTACCAATTTCTTGCTCTTTTTTCTTTTGGAAAGCACTACCGTATCTTTTAGTACTGCTTGATGGCTCTGCATCTTTGACCAAACGTCCTTCTTAGACTGCTTCTTCAAGGCATACTCCCATGTTCATCATTTCAGTGAAGTCACTGGGTGCACTGGCGACCATTCGGTCGTAATAGAATTAGCTCAAGGTTTTCAAAAATATCTTTGTCATCTCTTTTTCCTCAAGAGGGGGACAGATCTGGGCGGCAATTTCTCGCTCTGAGCATATTCCTTAAAGGTTTTCTTGTCCTTCTACGACATTGCTCTAAGTTGATCTCTGTCTGGTGCCATGTCTAGGTTATACTTATACTGCTGAACGAAGGCAGCGTCGAGATCTTTGAAAGTATTGATCTTGGTGCGGTTTAAACCCATGTACCATTTGAGTGCGACATCGGTTAAACTGTCTTGGAAATAATGGATCAGTAGCTGTTGATTCTCTGTCTGAGTTGACATCTTTCGAGCGTACATCATCAAATGACTTTGAGGGCAAGAGTTGCCCTTGTATTTTTCAAAGTCAGGCACCTTGAATTTGTGCGGGATTTTCACGTTGGGGACCAAACAAAGGTCTGTGGCGTCCTTTCCGAATAAATCCTGACCACGAATGGCATGCAGTTCCTTCTGCATTTCTAGGAATTGCTCCTGGAACTCATTCATTTTTTCGTACATGCCCTCATTTCCACCAGAAATTACTTGTGGAATCTGTCCTTCCGGGACAGTGTGTACCACTGGTTGTGGTATAGTCATTACGGCAGTGCCTCTTGGTGCTTTCATGCCCCAAAGTTTGTAACCTTCAGGTGTTGCTGTCATCACTCTTGCATCTTCGCTTTCTCGAAGTTTGTAACCTTCAGCCCAGCGGTTCATGCTGCAGTTTCCGGGTCTTTCGTGACCGGTGGAATGTGTCCCTCAGGGATAAAGTTGATAGGCATGCCCCAGGGATAAAGTTGATAGGCATGCCCCAGGGGCGATCATATGTCTCCATTATAGGCGTAGATGTGATCTCTGAGATCACAGTTCTTTGTTGTTGTCTCTGAGCTGTTACCTGGGATTGCATGTCATTGAGAAGTTTTTCCAGATCTTCCTTCAGAGTGTCGATTTCTTCTCTCAGCTCTCTGTTCTCTTCCTCGAGATCGTTCATTTTCTTTTGTCGATTGGCCCGAGTATTGTACGAATGAGATAGTTTGACTCTAGAATTGTGACACATACGTGAGATTCGAAGATAAGAAGAACGCGTTATGTGAGAATGATGAATGCAATGTTATATATTTTTTTGTTTTTTAATCAAAAAGAAACTTCAACAAATAGATTGCAAATATCATACAGTAAAGGGTGGAGACCCTGTTTTGTTGAATTCGAAAGATTGCGGAAATGGAAAATACAGTATTTGACAAAGTGTTGTAAAAGGAAATGTCTAAGCTTATGGATCATGAGTCCTCTCTAAAGAGAACTCAGATGTTGGTTCTGGTATTTTCATTTTCTTTGACCGGGGATCTTCAGCCGTTGTCGGGTTGTCAATCCTTTGCCAAGTGAAAGGAGCGAGCAGATTTCTTCGGTCTTCCTGACTTTCTACAACATGTTGCTCTAATACCCTAATCAGAGCATCCTTTTCTTTTAATTGTTTCTGAATTTTGGTACACTCCACGTTGAGGATTCGGTACTTGTTTTTCCAAGAACTTTTCTCCCGTTGAACTTTGTTGAGAGCGACCTGGAGTTTTTCCGTATCAGACATAAAATAAAGGACAAATTCCTTTAACGGAAGAGCTTCTTGACGAGGGTAAGGCATCCTCAGCTTGAGAGCTCTAGTTTGTACCCTGTGGAGATAAGGTTCCACAGAGATACAGTCTGGTCTTCCTAGAGACTCTCTTCCTTTCTTGTGAACATGTTGCCAGGCATGCACTATTTCCTTCTTTAGTGCTCTGTCATTTTCTCTTTCCTTGAAGAAAAGACCTTCCAGATGAACATTACACGGGATACGCTTCATTGGGTATCCGGGTTGACGGCAAACTAAAATTGGATGATAGTTGATTCCTCCTTTAGTTCCTATGAGGGGTACATTGGGTAAATTTCCACATTTGTCGATGATCTTTATCCCCTCATAAATCCTATTGTACCAATCTATGTCTGAGTTAGTAAGAGACATGATTCTCTGTGACCAACGTAGAGCACCCCTACGGTCCCAAAAAGTAGCAGACTTGGGTAAATGGGAAGTGAACCATTTGTAAAGCAAGGGTACACAGTATGTGATCATTCCTCCGCTGTACAAATTCCTTAAGTGTACAGAATGATAAGCATCTGCGAGCAGAGTTGGTACGGGGTTTCCAATCAAAAATATGTTAACAGCATTGGTATCGACGAAGTTATCGATGTTGGGAAAAAGGAATAACCCATATGTAAGCAGATCAAAGATATCTTCAAAAGCAATTATGTTTCCTATACTGGCAAAGTATAGAGCTTTCTGCGTCAGGAATTTAGCTAGTAAACCCTGGATTCCTTCCTTAGTGGTCATGTGAGTCCTGACTTCTGACTCGTCCAAATAGATTGCTCTTGCAATGGTTTGATCTTTTGGAATTTCTTCCAGTCCAGAAAATGGAGCTTGGTCAGTGATGGGTAAATCAGTTAGGTGAGAGTACAATTCTAGCGTCGGTACTAGTTGATAATCAGGGAATGTAAAACAGTGATAGACCGGATCGTAAAACTGAATTAATGTAGACAGTATTCCTTTAACTACGTGGACCCTTAACAGAGACAATAACCCTCCGTGCTTAGCTCTGAAAGCGTCCGGGTTGGTAATCATCCTTGTCAGTCTTCTTAATTCCTCTAGTTTCGGAGCCTTGAATGTGTACTTGTGCGTCTTTCTTCTATCGAAATCCATAACGCAGTCTTTCTCTCTGATATTTGCAATTATTGTTTTAGTTTATTTTTGAAAAAGAATAGAGGAAGAAGAAGATTTTTTTCTTTGTTTAAGAGTTTTTTAAATGAATGCATGAATGCAGCACACAAAAACATTGAAAAAACATGGGTTCAAGGGTTCAACGTCATGAGCATGGACTCATGGCTCTACCCATCCCCAAAGGTTGTATTCTGGTGAATTTTTGTACATGTAAAACGGGTTAACGGTTCCCAAAATCATTGACCCCCTAGGGATAACAACAGCAAGCCGGTTCACCCGAGCGAGCTGTAGCATCCTAGGGTAATCTCAATTTGGGTGTAGGATCGCGTATCAGCTATTTCCGATAGCTACCGCACTGCCAAATATTCACATGGTTAATGTCTACTAAATCCTCAAGGTCACAGGTGCCGCACTGGGATAGCGTCTATTTTCACGACGTTAGTCGTTCAACATAGTATCCACACGGGCCCTCACCTGATTTGATATTCTACCAGGATCTCTTATTCGGTAATCACTCCCTGTAAGACCACCCGTCTATGCCATCACCTATCTTAGGGTTCTCTCAAACTTTCCACGTGTGACATCACTCGCATTCCCATTGACAGAAAAAATAAACACGGATATCAAGTAGGAAAAGCAGTATATATATATATAGTATGTAGAAAATTTCTAACAACTTAGACCTCTTAGGAATTCTAATCCTAGTCCTAGACAGATAAAATGTGTCCCCAGCAGAGTCGCCATTTTACTGTAGCGTGCGATTTTGGTCGGTGACGCGACCACCTTACCGCTATGGGTTCCTCACCGCAATGGTAGGAGTGGGGTGCTACTTTCTGATTTCTTATTTATCCCATGAAGCTGGAAGGGAAAGGGAAGCTATATAAAACTAACCTTGCACGCGAATGTTTAACTGAACAAACGCTTTAAGAGATTCAGGGAGTTCGGGGTCAGGTTATATAATGGGGAGTTTCCAATTACCCATCCTATATGTGGTTATCCACAGGTTGTTAGCAATTTTCCTTACTGCTTTCTACTTACTGGTGTTTGTCTGTTGTGGGTTGGGAAAGTTTCTTCTTTGGGAATGTTTGAGAGATAGAGTTTTTGTTGATGTCGGGCTTGCCGATGCTTTTGATGAATGTGTGAAGGTACTGGACCTAAAGTTTTTTATTGGTATGTGAAGGTACTAGACCTAAAGTTTTTTATTGGTGTGCTCGTTAAGATTTTGCAATCTTATGCCTACGTATTCCCATTAAAGATAAACAGGGAAATCAGAGCAATCGTAGTTCCTCTTATTCTATGGGAGGAAAAGATGATGTTTTGGTGTCTTATTCAAAGCCTAATATTGAAGCTAAAAGGAGTATTTGTGTCTTGTTCAAAGCCCAAGATTGAAGCTAAAAGGTTTGACTGAGAGAGAATTTGTCATCTCTAAAGGGAGACATTTGTCTGTTTATCACAACTATTGGGTGACTGATTATAAAGGAGGATTACTTTAACTGGGATATGAGAATCCAGCAATGCCATAATTTCCTTTATAGGGGTGTTGTCCTAAAGGAGGAAACTTTAACTCAGTGTTAAGCAATGCCATTTTTCCTTAGGAGTCTTTCATGCTAAGAGAGGGACAATGGCGTGGATGTAAGTAATCCAGAGGCTTGCCACTTACAGCAATTAGATGAAAGAGGAAGTTTTCCAGGATAAGAGATGGACAACAGCTTGGATATTTGAATCAACAAGTGTGCCACTTATAGCAATTATCTGGGGTTTAGGGTTTGTATTGAATATCTGTTTTGATATGTGATATATAGAGAAATGTCTTCCTACAGAGAGGTTTTTTATTTCCTCTGAATGGAATGTTGATTTTTGTGTGCCTTGATCAAAGCCCAAGGTTGAAGCTAAGAGATTGATTGACTCCACTGGGGAAGTCCTTATGCAAAGCCTAAGAGGAGGATGGAAAAGACTGACTCAACAAGAGAGTGTTTATATGTCTTGTACAAAGCCTAAGATTGAGGCTAAAAAGAGACTGACTCTTTGGGGGGATATCATTATACAAAGCCTAAGAGGAGGCTAAAAGTTGACTTTTCCGGGGAAATATTTTGTCTGTCTTGTACAAAGCCCAAGATTGAGGCTAAAAGGGGAAACTGACTCTACGGGTGAGAGGTTTTATCTGTCTTGTACAAAGCCCAAGATTGTGGCTGAAAGAAGATTGACTCTGTTGGAGAGTATGATTTGTCTTGTACAAAGCCCAAGATTGAGGCTGAAAAGAGGATTGACTCTGCTTAAGGAAATTTCTACGATGTCTTGTACAAAGCCCAAGATTGAGGCTAAAGAATATTTGACTGACTCAGCTGAAGATATTTATGGGTGTCTTGTATAAAGCCCAAGATTGAGGCTGACTTTTGCTGAGGACAAGAAGGATCATTATACAAAGCCTATGAGGAGGCTGAAAAGATGATTAACTCAACAAGAGAGTGTTTTAAAAGGTGATTGACTCAATAAGAGAGTGCTTTAAAAGGTGATTGACTCAACATGAGAGTGCTTTAAGAAATAAGATTAACTCAAAAAGATAGCACTTTGTTTGTCTTGTGCAAAGCCCAAGATTGAGGCTGAAAGGGGTGACTCAACAAGAGAGTGGGGAAAAATCTTTATACAAAGCCTAAGAGGAGGCTAGAAAAGGCTTGACTCAACAAGAGAGTGATGGACTCAACAAGAGAGTGCTGAAAAAGTGATGATCTCAACAAGAGAGTGCTTTTGAGGCTAACTCTGCTGAGGAAAGTCATTATACAAAGCCTAAGAGGAGGCTGGCTTCCGCTGAGGATTATTGAGATCCAGGGGCAGGTCCAAAATAGGGAATCAACTCTTGCTGAGGGTTACAGAAGAGTTGAGGTATCAGATGTCTTGAGGTTCTGATGATAAGCTGACCCTAGTTGGGGAAATTTAGGATGAAAGACTGAGTTTTAGATCCCACGGGTTTTAACTCTACTGGAGATTGATTAAATGACCAGGGTTTTTCCAGTGTTTGTAGAGAATTTGAGAATGTCTTTGAGATCCAAGAGGAGATTAGAGTGTCCAAGTCTACTGGTATGGAAGAGTTTATCTTTGTATGATGCCCAAGAGGAGGCATATGTTTTAAGGGATGAGAATCAACCCTAAAAGTTGGACTGAGGTTTTGACTCTTTGGAAAGATTGCTCTAGCAAAGGATGACTAAGTTTTGTCTTATACCTTTAAGAGGTCTTCGGGGTCCTTGTATTAAGCCCAAGAGAAGGCATGAGAACTTCTAAGAATCCGAAGGGTCCTTGTACAAAGCCCAAGAGGAGGTGGGGATGCTTTTAGGAAGCCTGTGGGTCCAAACTTAAGAAAAGTTCAAGAAAAGTTTCACCGGGAATAATCTTTTCTTTAATGAACGGTTCTAGGGTTTGAAGAAATTCAAGAGAGGTTTCACCGGGAATTAATCCTCTCTGGGGAAATGAATTTCTTTGACAATTTCTAATAGTGACAGTCTGAGAAAAGTTTCACCGGGAATAATGCCTTTCTCTTTGTTCCATATTATATAATCCCTAGAGAAGGCAAGACTGTATCTGGAATTCCTATGGGGAACTAGTTTTGACTGTTGAAAGAGTGATTGTTGGCTTTATCTAGTTCTAGACCTAATTGCCAGGGAAAACTCTAAGCAGATAATATATACAGGCATATATATACATATGAAATATATATTATATGTAAAAGAGAAGGTAGGAGGACTTACAGGTGAGAAAGCTTCCATCACAAACAAATATATATATATATATATATATATATATATATATATATATATATATATATATATATATATATATATATATATGTGTGTGTGTGTGTGTGTGTGTGTATGTGCAAGTATGTAAAAGAAAGCTATTTAAAACTTACAGGCGAGCAAGCTTCCATTGTAACAGTTGTATGGTTAGTTGTTCAAGAAATTAAAGAAAGTTTTGATAACAACTATGAATTTGAACCTAAATCAAAAGAGAAGGTTGTTTTTGAAAAGAAGATTGGGGCTTATACTCAAGGAGAGGCCCAGATGAAAAACAGTAATCGTACCGTTGATCTGAAAATTGTATCGAGACTTATACAACGACTGAGGCCCAAAAAAGGTTTTCTGTACAAAGGGATGGGTCTTACAACTCTGGGAGAGGCCCAAAGGTTTGAAAAAGAGAAGAAATGGGACTTACAACACAAGGGTAGGCCCAATTAATTTTGTTTTGAAATGGCGATCGCGCCGTGATTTTCTGAAATCGCGGTGGGACTTATACAATGACTGAGGCCCAAAAAGGTTTTCATGTACAAGGAATGGGTCTTACACTCTATTAGAGGCTCATGAGTGTTTTGAAAAATATTTGTGAGGGTGACAATAATCAAAACCCTAATTTGATTTTAAATGTATTTTAATTGAATAAAAATTCAATTAAAATGATCAAAATTATCAAACATGTGTGAAAAAAACAAGTTGTGATCTTGGATAAATGTTTGAAAAATTATGCTTTATTCATAGAATGATTTGAAAATCATTTGAATTTGCAAAATCAAGAGAAATAAATATTTTTAATGTTTAAAAACAAATAAAAACATAATTCTTTACAAAAATACCGAATATATAAAATAAATAATATTTTTGTGAAATTTTTGTAGAATAAAATATTTTAACATTTTTGGGAATTTTCAAAAAAAGAACCAATAAAAAATAATTAAAATTGAGAGAGAAATTAATTTTGGAATTAATTAACAAAAACCATAAAAATATGAAAAATAACAAAAAATATGAGAAATGGCAAAATGGTCTGAGTGGGTGTTGAACCCACGACCTGCCATTCAAACACACATGCGCGCTACCACTGGGGTGGTGATACCTTCGTGTATCAAAACCACCCCATGAACATATATGGGATGCCTTGTTTTAGGCCTGGCCAAGGCGCCATGACTGGCCCTTGCCCAAGGCAAGGCCTGATTTTAGGCCTCTTGCGTGAAGGCTCTAACTTTCTCATTTCTCCATGGATTGGGACAAAATATAGGTGCATCTGACCTGGAATTTCATGAGGAATCCAATGGTGCCCTTGGAATTTTCAGAAAATGTCCCTATTTTAAAACCCGATAGTGGTTTGAAAATAGGCCTAAATTTGCATGTTCTATGCTATCTCATGGTACAGGCAATAATAGCATGATAAATTGGTTAAAACACAACACATATGATATGTATGAGAGTGTAGCGCGAATTTTTGCGTGGTTGCGAAGCACTATCGCTTTTGGGTACTACAGTTCGATTCATTTTTTATCCTATTGAAGCTGATGGAGGAAGGGAAAAAGATGTCTCCAATTAACCCTGCTTGCAAACTGAGCTTAAACAGATGACTGTTGGTTTACAGATGCTATTAAGATTGTGGGTCTCTCTTAGGTTATTTTGTTAAAAAAAACAGTGTCTAGGCTATTGGTAGGATGTTAGGACTGATGCTTTTCGATTGGTATATGAAGATACGGGATTTTGGGTTTTTGATTAGTATGTTCGCTAAGATTTTTCAATCTTATGCCTACGTATTCTTGTTTGATGAAACAGGGAAATCGGAGCGATCGTAGTTCCTCCTATTCTATGGGAGGAAAAAAAGGTTGTTTTGGTGTCTTGTTCAAAGCCCAAGAGGTGAAGCTAAATGTGGTTTGTATCTTGTTCAAAGCCCAAGATATGGAGCTGAAGGGTCTATTTGTATCTTGTTCGAAGCCCAAGATGTGAAGCTAAAGGGTTTTGACTTTAGAAAGAATTTGTCATCTCTAAAGGGGGTCTGTTTGTCACAACTGTTGGGTGACTGATTATAAAGGAGAATTACTTTAACTGGGATATGTGAATCCAGCAATGCCATTATTTCCTTTATAGGGGATTTTTAACCTGAAGGAGAAGACTTTAACTCAGTTTAGAGCAATGCCATCTTTCCTTAGGAATTTCTCACGCTAAAAGAGGGACAGTGGCGTGGATGTAAATAATCCAGAGGCTTGCCGCTTACAGCAATTAGATGAAGGAAAAAGAGTTGTTGATGTTTGTATACTGTGAGCAAGGCACAGATTTTGATGCTAACAGGTTGATTGACTCAACCGGGGTTTCCTTATACAAAGCCTAAGAGGAGGCTATTGACCCAACAAGAGGATGTTTTTTATGTGTCTCGTACGAAGCCCGGGATGGAGGCTGAGAGGGAAGTGACTCAACAAGAGAGACTTTTATACTCAACAAGAGAGTGATTTGGTATCTCGTATGAAGCCTGAGGTGGAGGCTAAAATTGGGTGGACTCAACAAGAGAGTCTTTTATACTCAACAAGAGAGTGTTTTTGTATCTCGTACGAAGCCCGAGATGGAGGCTAAAAATGGGTTGACTCAACAAGAGAGTCTTTTATACTCAACAAGAGAGTGTGAAAAGGTTAGCTCCGCTGGGGAGAATCAATTGTACAAAGCCCAAGAGGAAGCTATTGTGCTGGTGACTGTTTCAGTTTAGTGACAGTTCCAGTATGTTGGATAAAAGAGAAAATCAGTTCTTATGAAGGGAACGATTAAAGGTATTGTTGTGTTTTTGGATTGATCAGAGGATCAGGGTTATTTTCTGTTCTTTAAGGAAACGGGAAGTCCAAAGGATATTGAGACTGTCCAAGTCTACTGGTGTTTTGAGAAATTGAATCTCAGGTAGTAAATGATCTTTGTATGATGCCCAAGAGGAGGCGGGTACGTTAGGGGATGAAGGTCAACCCATTAACTAGTCTGACACTTGACTCAGAAATACAGCTCTAGCAAACTGATGACTAGGTTTTGTTCCTATACCTATAGAGGTCTCTGGGTCCTTGTACTAAGCCCAAGAGAAGGCATGAGAGCTTTTAAGAGCCGCAGGGTCCTTGTACAATGCCCAAGAGGAGGCGGGTATGCTTTTAAGAAGCCTGTGGGTCCCCAAACCCCGAGAAGTTCAAGACATGCCATTCACCGAGAATAGATCATACCAGGAAAGTTCGAGAATTTGGAATAAACTCAAGAGATGCCATTCACGGAGAAAAGATCATCTCTGGGGAGTTAGAGTTTCTTTGACGATTTCTAAGGGTGACAGTCTGAGAAAGGGTTCACTGAGAATGCTGCCTTTCACGTCTCCATATTGTTTAACCCCAAGAGGAGGGAAGATTGTGTCTGGTAATCCTATGGGGATCTAGTTTTGTTTGTATTTAAAAGTGACCAACAGGGCTTTACCTAGTGCTAGACGTAGTTGCCGGGGAAAACTCTAAATAACTATACTAGTATTTCACAATTAATATTTGACAAGTATATAAAAGTTTGTGAAAGAAGACTTACAGTGAGCAGCCCCACAATACAGTTATATATATGAAAGCGGATAAAGAAAGCGGGTAAACACTTACTCGGTTGTAGAGCTTCCATGCTGTTTTGTTAGTTTGTTCAACAAAGAAAGCTTTGATAACAATATTATATTCAAAATCAAAGGAGAAAGTGCTTTGAAAAGATTGTTGGGGCTTACAGCTCAAGGAGAGGCCCAAGGATTTATCAGTGATTGCACTGTTGTTTTGTACAGGGACTTATACAAGTGACTGAGGCCCAAAAAGGTTTTCTGTACAATGGGATGGGTCTTACACTCTCTCAAGAGGCCCAAAGGTGTTTAAAGAAAAAGAATGGGGCTTATAACACGAGGGTAGGCCCAAATGATTTGTTTTTGAACTGGCGATCGTGTCGAGGTTTCTTTACCGTACTAGGTCTTATACAATGCATTGAGGCCTAAAAAATTTTTGGTTAAAAGGGGGTTGGGTCTTACACTCTATTAGAGGCCCATGATTTATTTTTGTACAAGTGGTGGGGCTTATATCTCAAGGAGAGGCCCAGGGTTATTTGTTTTGAAAACGGCGATCGCGCCGAGGTTTTTGAAAGCACAGTGGGTCTTATACAATGACTGAGGCCCCAAATATTTTGGTTTCAAAAATGGGTTGGGTCTTACACACTATTGGAGGCCCAAAGTGTTTGAAAAAGTTTGATGAGGGTTGAATTAATCAAAACCCTAATTTATTTTCAAAATGTATTTTAATTGAATAAAAATTCAATTAAAATGATCAAAATTGTTAAACATGTGTGAAAACAAATTGTGATCTTGGATCAATGTTTCAAAAATCATGTTTCTATCCACAAAATGATTGGAAATCAAATAAGTTTAGAAAATCATGGAGGAAAAAATATTTTGAATGTTAAAAACAAATAAAACATTAATTCTTTGCAAAATTATCAAATATATGAAATAAATAATATTTTTGGTATTTTTTGGTAAAATAAAATATTTTAACATTTTTGTGAATTATTAAAAAAAGAATCAACTCAAAATCATTAAAACTCAGAGAGAAATTAATTTTTAAATCAATTAAATAGAATCACAAAATTCAAATATTCAAATGTTCAAAAATGGCGCCAAGAACATGGAAAGAACACGCGCCACCCTCTGTTTCTGCAGATTTACGTTTTCTATCCAATCTCACTAAATACTTGATGATATCATGCAATCTACATATCAATATACTCGTTTTCACCTCACGATCATGTCTATGGTCTTTAATTTCATTTATTTTAAACATGGAATAAGAAATCAAAGAGAAACCTCAAGAACCCTAAAATTTGCATGAAGGTTCAAAAATTCCATACACGATTCAAACAAAGCAATTGATTGAGGGAAAACACTATATGCATGATTATGAACATATGGCCAAATTATTGTGTAGCAAAAAATGCATGGATCATAGAGTTAGAAGAGCTCATTCTTACCTCTTGCAGCTGGTGATCGTGTTTTGTGTTAGAGGTGTTACAGCTTGGTTCCAAGGATCTGGACAGCTTCCCTAGGTGTTATGGAGTGTGTCTGGATGCTTGGAATGAATGGAAATGATCTGGAACTTGAGATAGTACCCCAATTGCAAATCTGTCAAGAACTTGAGCAATTGGCTAGTGATTTTGTGATTTTGGTGTTCCAGATGTTGTGTGAGTGTTTGGATCACTTCTATATGATGTTTATGAAGTGTGTGTGTGATTGGTTTGGTTGGAATGGCTTTCAAACTCAAAACATGATAGTGACTTGCTTTGGAAGGCAATTTTGGAGTGAAGAAGGAGATTTTGAGGAAAGCATCTATTTGATGGCTTTGGTGTACTCAAACTGATCACAAATGAGCTCTATTTATAGTAGAGCAAGTTTGTTTTGCAAGGAATAGTGAATAGCAACTGTTGCATAGGTTTGGCCAATGTTGATCAATGAGAATCCAAGCTCCTCTAGCCTTTGACTAGAGGTTAGGGCACACGCTGCTGGTTCCTTTGGTCTTGGATAAGTCTTGATTGAATTCAGTTGGAAATGGCTCAGTCCATGCCACCTTGGTGCATCCATTAAATGCTCCAATCCAAAATTGGAGTCTTGTCCCCTCTTTAGGGATTTCTAGGTTTGGCATGCTATTTTTAGTTCCAAGGACTTTGGAGGCTTGAGATCAGAGTTGGTTCCTCCTTGGTCTCCCCTTGAGGTGTTCAGATGGATAAGTGTGTTTGGCATTTGCCCAAATTTGTCAAATCGAGCAAAATGCACAAATCTGCCTTGCTTTGACAGTTTTCAACAAGGCATATTGCCATTGTCATATCTCATGGCTCAAGTTGAATTTGATGGAGTTCTTGACCATTTTGGAAAGCCCTTATATGATACAACAACTGTTTGATCATAGTTAATTTTGATACTTTTTGGATCCAAGTGAAAAATGCCCCTACATTTGGAAAAAAGTGAAGGCAGATTCTGACTTAGTGAAAATTTCACTAAGTGTTGGAAAAAAGTGACATTTTCGCTTTTTGTGATTTTGATCATTCCATAACTTAAAATCCATGAGGAATTGGAATGAGTTATGTTTGAAGCTTTTGTAGAGTGCCATGAGAGCTACAAATCCAGCTTTGGATGGAGAAAAATGGCATTGTGGTTTAGGAGTTATGATCCTCCAAAGTTGGTACCCTAGCCACTTTGTTCCATAACTTATATTTTCTAAGTTTTTATGGTTACCCCTTTTACAAGTTATCCCACTTTCCTTGATTTTTCTTGATGAATGATGATTCCAATCACACATCAACATCAATTTAGGATTAAGGAACCATAATTGTGAAAAATCTCAAAAAGTCAAAGTTTGACTTTTGTGCACAGTTGACTTTTTGTCAGATGAATTCCAAACTGTGCGATCCTATATGAAATCAAGTCTTTGACCTAAATCAAACTTGATGGATTGATTTTATAGGTGTTATAGGATGTATTAAATCATGTCCCAAGGTTTAGAGCATGTCTTGGTCAAAAGTCAAAGGCATAGTTGACTTTTTCCGCGAAACCCTAACTGTGGTTCTGATGAACTTGAAACTTGGGAATCAAGCTCCTTGGATCAATCCATTGTTGCAAATGGATCAATGTGGTGTATTAGAGACCCTCAAATCCTCTCTTGAGGTCTTGGCTCATGTTTTGTCCCAAAAGTCAACTTAGGGGTGAATTAGGTCAAGAAACCCTAATTCTTGATTTTTGGTGAATGCATCCCCTGAGGCTAAATTGACTTGATGATTGGGTCCATGAGGTTCCATGGAGCATATTAGGTTATTCTTTGAAGCATTGGCTGATGCCCAGAGGAAAATTTCCATCTGGAGGCTCTGGTCAACCAAAACCCTAATTTGGTGACACTGGCGATCTTGAGGCTAGATCCACTCAGAATGTTGCAGCCTTGTGCTTAATCCTTGATGTGGTAGTCCTCTTGATCCATTGTGGATGTTTGAGGTTAGACAAGTTGAAGATCATGTCATTCCTTGATTGATCCTTTGTCTAGGGCTCAAAGAGGGCTTGAAACCCTAAGTTTGATTGTAGTGGATGCTCACCCATCTTTGGGGAGACTACTGAAGTATGATGGTCCATCCATTTGTGATAAAGATTTGCCCAAAACAGCTAATCAAAGTAGTGAAAGTCAATTGTATTCAAAAGATTCTAATACAGCATATAACTATTACTCCCTCCGGTCACTATTATAAGCAAAAAAAACATCTTAAATCTTGGTCACTATTATAAGCAAGAGTCATTAAATTTTAAACTAATTAATGCTTGTATTACTATTATACCCTTAATTTAATTCAAAAGTATTTAATGTTGATAGTTAATTCATTAAATAAACTAAGGATATTATCGTAAATTTTACTTTGATTATACATGAAATCAAGAAAATTAATTACACTTAACTAACTTTCTTAATACGTGTGAAAGTAGTTATTTTAGCTTATAATAGTGACCGGAGGGAGTATGTCGAAGTGTAATTTGTGATTTTATATTATGTATTTTGTAAGTTTTAAACCTGAACATTAATTGTCTATATAAAGAGCATGGTAGCATGGAATGATATAATTGACAACTACACTCAATAAGATTCTACTTTTACACAAATTCAGTTTACAATTTTTCTTTTTTTTCTCTCTACTTCTCTCATCTTTCCTCTATTGTTTCAAGAGTAATTTGTCTTAATCAAAAGCTTCTTTTAATCCACTTCACCATAAACTATCATAAAGAAACGCATAGCATACTTCAAAAAAACCAATACCACAAACACAAATTAAAAATTCAAAACAACAATATCGACAATAACAAATAAAACTCCTCTCATAATAGATTACTCCATTCCACTCCAATAACTGAAATACAAAATGTCTTAGAAATCCAAATATAATTAAGTACATGAGTGGCCACCCAAAATCAAAAAAACCATTGGGCCGCAGCCATACCAAGAAAGAAACTATGAATTGGTCTCAGCCTCTTGGGAGAAAACCAAATACCTGCACGTATTAAGTAGATGGAACGGGCCAATAAAAAACAAGAGCCAATTCCAGTAAGAGGGAGATTCTGTAAATAGGCAGGCAACAAGGACAAAGCCTATAACAAAAACTCCAACCTTATACCTAAACACCTACTCCAAATTTCAGTTGGACATTTTCATAAAGCATTAGCAATTTTTTACTGTAAGTTTCCCACCTATGTCTGTCACTATACACAATTCTACAATGGAGCCAAGTCCTTCCATTAAGAGAGTGTGACGGATTCACTACATCAAATATCTAGTCACAAACGCAGCCTGCCATTTAAAACAATCGACTTAACCAAAATAAGAGCTCATGTAAAGCCTCACTCCAAAATCAAGAGGCCCGGCATCACCACCAACAGCATGAAGTGCAACTGGAATTGTTGAAAGAGGATGCACGGTGAGTGGAAAAAATGCAGGCTCAATTTCAGTGTCAGATCTGGAAATGTGCTGCTTGTTCATGTCAGATGCAACAGAATCCACTCCCACCCCTTCATTTTGATTACAATTATCCATTTTAACTTTCAGGTCATATGGACAAGCAATCAAAACAGCTTCTGACAATGCCTTCCATTTGTTAGTGGTGCCTCTCCTAAAAGCACGCTTATTAGGAGATATGCTAAGCACCAGTGTGGATGTTGCCTCAAGCCACTCAGCAGTCAGACCTTCAACTTCATCGTAATATATGCGCCTCTCAACCTGATAAAGAAGGGACAAGGATCATTAAAAGTTGCACGCAACATTTGTAAAAGAAGAGCACAACATGCTATTTTAAGCTTAATTATACAAAAGCATGTTAACAATAGTATATTTTGTTAATGAAATAATTGTTACTAGTAAGATACAAACAAAAAGGTTGAACTAATAAAGTTTACGGAAAAAAAAAACTATTTTAAATAATGTACTCCAATAATTGTTACTGCTATTATGACTACTACAAAAACGGTAAATACTATAAGGATTTCTTATTCCAAAAATATTCAGATTAAAAATCACAGTTCAGATATTGTACCAATGTTGATATCTCTACACTATCAAAATCTGAACTACATATTGTCAGAAGTTACTTACCGCAAGCTTTTGAATATAAATTGACATGAACTTTGGGCCTAGTCCCAATACTCTTGCTTCTGATAGTAAGACCTGTAGAATAGATGGGCATAGTTTAAGTGAAGAAATTTGTAACCAACCCTAGGCCTAATAATTTATAAGAAAGCAAAAATTTTCAATCCGGTAAGAAAATGCTGCAAATAGTACAAAAGTCACTTCATTCACCGAGAACAAATTAGTATGCCAAATAATGGCTTGCAGATCATTATATAAAATAACCATAAAATAAGAGAATATTATAGATACTCAGCTAATGGGATAGAATCACTGAAGAACTGTACTACAATTACATTCATAATTGACATTAACTGGTTAAGACATGTAAAATCAAAATCAAAGAGAACATCTAATCCAGACCGAACACAACTTATAGATACTCGGCTGATGGGATAGCATCACTGAAGAACTATACTACAGTTGCATTGATAATTGATATTAACTGGTTAAGACATGTAAAATCAAAATAAAAGGAGGACATCTAATCCAGACCGAACACAGTTTATAGATACTCGGCTGATGGGATAGCATCACTGAAGAACTACACTACAGTTGCATTGATAATTGACATTGACTGGTTAAGACATGTAAAATCAAAATCAAAGGAGGACTTCTAATCCAGAACGAACACAAATTTAACCATGTTGACTTTGTACCAAAATAAAAAAGTTAAGGTGAATTTTTTTTGGAGAAACTCCAATTAGATAAATCATGTATCAGAGGGAAAAAGCAAGTACTGCAAGAATATGTATTTTGAATACATATTTATCAAATTAACATAAATAAACAACCAAATACTGTTTACAGCTGCAATCAATTTCACCAATTAAAAAAGCCAAGGGTACATGTTAAGAAACGCTGTATTGAAATATTCACCATAAAATGTGTATTCAACTTCATAAAAGTTCAAAAATTAAAAGGCGTGTATTCAACTTCATAAAAGTTTAAAAATTACAGTATTCAACTTCACCAAATACTGTTTTCAGCTGCAATCAATTTCACCAATTAAAAAAGATAAGGGTACATGTTAAGAAACTCGGTATAGAAATACTCATCATAAAAGGTGTGCATTCAACTTCATAAAAGTTCAACAGTTCAAAAGTGTATATCAACTTCATAAAAGTTTAAAAATTACTTTTTCCAATGCAAAATTTTTACTTTTGGATTCCGTAACACATGCCCTTGGGGAACAACTTAGCAAAATCCTTAATCTTTTTAAGAAAAAGCAAATAATTTAAACAATATGAAAGAACAAGGATGCAAATTAAATAAATGGTCAGAGAAGTGGTACCTTTTGCTGCTTCAGGAGAAACCATATGTAAAGTCTATCACAGGCATCCTTAACATTTCTACTAGCTTTCTTCCTCTCGTTGCAATGATCAGCAATATCTGCAAGTATTCTAGCACTCGGAACGCTATGCTTCAAGGCTGCAGCTGATAAAGCTTCCCTACATTCAACAGATTCTGCAGCATTTTTATCAAAGTTGATGCCTGTGAAACATCTTTTCTTCCCTCCAACTTCCTTTCCCATCTGCTTCAAATAAATGTTTTCGGCCTCTATCGTAGCAAGTAGTGTCCGATGGACAACAATATCTGAATATCGGCGTAAAGGTGATGTAAAATGAGTGTATAAAGGGACAGCAAGTGCATAATGACCCCACTCATGCTCATTATCCTTTAAATAACCACTACAGAAGTAAGATGCCAACTGCATTGGCTTTGTAGCATAGGAAATAAGTATATCATTAAGCACAGGGTCATCCTTGAGCTTTTCCTTTATTTGCTCTAAGGACCGATGGATATGACCAGATGAAGAAGTGTCCAAATTTAAACCATGCTTCTGACAAAATGCAGTCAACTCTTTGAGCTTCCGCATATTAGGTTCAGGATGCCTCCGCAGTAGTGCAACTTCAGGATAAGCTCTACATATTACTTCGGCAGCTGTTGTATTGGCCAAAAGCATAAACTCCTCGATTAGAAATTTTGATTCTCTCTGTTCAGAAAATGTAATATCATAAGGGATGCCATTATCATCAAACAGAATAACAATTTTGGGGTTATCAAGCCGAAGAGCCCCTCTAGTAAATCTCTTGTGTTTCAACACCTTTGAAATTTCATAGAGACTCTTCAAAGAAGTAAGAACATCAGGCCAATCAAAACGGCCATGAACTTTAGGATAGGCATCTTCATGAAAGCTTGAACTTTCAAAATTGAAAGCACTGTCAATGATGTCCTGTGCATGTTCATATGAAAGCTTACAACAAGAATGAATAACAGTACGACCAATCCAACGGTCTACAACATCCCCATCAACATTTAGATCCAGGAGCATGGAAAATGCAAGTCGATCCACTCCAGGATTAAGAGATCCAATATTTTCTGAGATTAATGCAGGTAACATTGGTATCTTCTTTTGCAACATGTAAACACTTGTTGACCTAAACCGAGCCTGACCATCTAAAAAAGTGTCTGGTACTACAAAGTATGATGCATCAGCAATATGGATGCCTACTCTATAATTTCCATTACACAACTTCTCAATTGACAGTGCATCATCCAGATCAGTTGCAGTTGAAGGATCAATAGAAAATATACACAAGTTTCTAAGATCAGCTCTACTTTGCAATTCTCCTAATGGTAACTCCCAAGGAACTTGTGGCAGGCCGGATAGAGTGTTAGCCGGAAATTCGGAAAAACGGATTCCATTCTGAAACAAAATAGCATCTAATTGGGGCTGAACTTCACTTCCTCTCCCAAAAATTTGCAAAATATGACCCTCTGGAAAAGGACTTTCTTCAAACCAATCATCTATTTGTGCAGCTACCAGATCCATTTCAATTGCTGCATCACCACTTTTCAACCTTCCCTTAATGCTCTCTGGTAAATCTCTAACAAGCAGCATTATGTTAGGAAACTTTGGATCAATTGGCGTCAGTTGGATATATTCATGCTCAGACACCAAACTCTTATTCTTTCTTGCATCTTTCTTGTTTATGTCCCGGGAAAAAACCAATTGCTTCACATTAAGATGACCAACAATACACTCTCGGCGTGGAGACCTCTCAAAAACAGCAACCACCCTGCCAGTTGGTCTTTTAGAAGGGAAAGAATTAACCAACATACACATCTTCTCCACTGCATTCATAACTTCACTCTGTTCACTACCAGAATTGATCTGTAAGGAAGCAGATGCATCAAAGTGAAGTCCATTGTTGTTATCTCGGCCAGTTAGTCCAATTAAACTTAAATGGTTAGGTGAACCCTGTGTTGTATTACTATCTTCATAAATGTGTCTTTTTTCAGGAAATGGATAACTTCTATAAGGGGAAGAATTAAGATAAGATTCCACCTTTTTTTGACAAGGAGAGCTTCTACAATTAGAAGAGTCATGATCAGCATTTAACTTGTCTTCTCCTTCACAATTGTTATCATCAACTACATTATCTTGGACAAGAAGGATGCAATCTTCCAGTACTGCAGTATTGTTGTTGGCCACATTTGATCCTTTCATTTTTGTCCACAATGGCAACGGATCAATCTTTATTACAACAACATCGCCTTCCACCTACAAAGAACAATCATCAGATGTACATCCTCCAGCAATATAAATGCCACAATGGCACATCTTAGTTAAGTGGTATCAGCTATGGAAGAAGCAATGCAGCCACGTCTAAAATCCAAGCCAATAAGAAATGAAAAAGGATTTGTTGTAAATGAGAAAAATAAACAGCAAAGTCAGTGTACACTACTGAAAAAATTGATTATTGCTCTAGCTCTCAAAGAATTTCTTTTGCCAACCCACGAGAAGAAAAAACATGCACATCTTATACACAAAAGATGAACGCAGTACAGCATGTGCTACAATAATTAAATATGATTGATTATTTCCCTAAAACCAAAAAGTAACTTGCACAAGCAAAAAAAAAGATGAAGATAACCAGGCATATGCTAGGTTGATTATTACATTTATATATTCATTTTCATTAATACATAAAATTCATAAATCTTACAAAAAGCGTGGACATGAGATTAACATGAAAATGCACTTGATGAATGCCTTTTTTAATGATTTGTATTATATATAATAAGTTGAAAACAAAAAAAAAAATCAGTTCCACTGCTAAAATCAACAGACACCAAATATACATGTCTGTCCAGACTTACAGCTCTATTCTGGGATGGAACCCCACCAATAAGAATATCTGTTGGTACTCCGTCAATTCTGCAGTAGGCCTACATGGTCAGATACAGAAAAACTTTAATCGCCATAGTAATATATCAGATTCGCCAGCATGATATGAGCTGTGTCATAAGTTTACCCATCCACACCCACTAAAAACCCCAAAAAATAAAGCAACAATGAAATGGATGAAGAAACCTCGAGTCTATTGTGAGCATTGACATGAAAGACAGCTTTGAAAACATCACTAACTTCCAATGCCTTCTCAACAGCCTCAACAGACCAGTGTGGACTAAAATAATTTCTCTTGCCATTAACACCTAATTGACTGCAAGGGACCGAGTCTTTTTTTTTATTAGTTCCCAATGACACTAAGCAAGAGATGGGCTCTGAAAATGGTTTTGAAACAACTCCTCCTTCATGTATTTGCTTGTTTTGCAAATCAACAGGCGCCACCGGATCATTAAAATGGACGAGAGGCATTGATATGGATTCAACACTCCGGGCTTCTGATAATCCTTGCTCATTAGGGGGTAAAACAATAACACCCTGCTGCTTCATTGAATTGCTAACAGAACCAGATGTTTGAGAAGCCATTCCATTTTTTTCTGAGCATTCTGAGGACACCCCAACAGCTTCATTTACTTAAGATATTATCCCAACATAAAAACAACAAAGATTAATTGGTGAAGAAAAAACTGATCAGCAAAATTCTCAGCATTCGAAGAAATATTTCTCAACCATTTAATCTATACTACTATTTCATCACACAAAAAAGAGAATATAACAAAATCTTGAAACAGTTTCCCATACATTATTACTACATGTTTCACCTTCAAGAAAAGGACCACAAAAATCATCACTGAAGATCAAATTTTGAGTCCTCTAAACTTAAGTGTATAGTATATATTTTCAGCTCAAGAAACAAAAAATCGCTTTCCCTGTGGAGATTCAACTTGATATAAATAGAAATATTTACTCTAATTCAACAATGAGGATAAAAGAAGTTCTGATAATCCCTAAAACCCTAAGATAAGATTGAAAAGATTGTTATACCTGAGGGAATATTCTGCTTAGTTCGACGATTGGATCGGCGTTTCTTCTTCTTGTCCTTTTCACCGTCATCAAACCTTTCAGCTACCATGGATCCTTCAACCGAAGCTTTCATAATTTACCGAAAATTCAGAACTTAAAGAACGGAAAAACTAGGTTAGAACCCCGGAATCTTCTGATTATTAGGGGAAAATGTGAATCGGAAGAATCGGGGTACCAAAGAGATAGAAAAAGTGTGAAAGGAAAATTGTATTTATATATGAAAAATTGGAAGAGAAAAATAAATAAGAAATAAAATAAGGAGGGTTTAAGAATAAAGAAGAGTGGAAAAAACGAGGAGTTTTGTAGGCGAGGAGGAGTAAGGGAGGTTGAAAACGACGCTATGATTGGTCGGCGGGGGGGACAATGGGCGCCGACTATGCTTTCCTTTCTTTCTCTTTCACCTTCTTTTTTCTTTCCAAATCTTTTCCACTTCTTTCTTTTATATTTTTTTCTTTAATTTTTTATCTACCTTTCCCACTTCCTACTCCACTTCGAGCTCACACCTTTTTCTCTTTTTCAGTGCTTTGCTATTAATCATTTTTTATTTATATTTTTTTCTAAATTCCTTTTAAAAGAGTAAACCATCATATTTGTTTTTTTTTTTTTATATAAAGAAAAGGGTTAAAGTTAATAAAAAAAATGGTTAATTATACGATACCCCCTGCCATTAGGGCGAGATTTGATTTTGCCCCCTGAAGTTTTTTTTTTTGAACGGCCCCTTATAAAATCAAAAATTAACTTTTACCACACCCTATCCCTTGTTTGGATGACTGGGCATATGGTAAATAACTATGTGGCATTGAGATAGTCTATGTGGCATTTATTAATGTATTTTTAATTTATTTTCGTATAAATATATTTACTTAAATTGTTATTTTAAAAATTAATTTGTTTGGGCCAAGATTACACATAAGCCCATAGCTAACAGCAACCCATTAACTTAGTTTGTTTTCAATTCATTTAAATACTTGTGTGTTTAGTATATATACACTTACATTTTATTTTAAACTTCCAATGTGGGACTTGTCTTTCTCTTTTGAACCATAAAACATAGACTGTTGGAGCAGTAGCAGCTACATCATCGATAATTGTTGCAGGCCATGGAAAAGAAGGTCACGAACCAATGCTGTAACATTCAAAACAAGGTCGCAAATTGAGGTGGCACAAAATCTCCAACATTAAAACATGTTTCAAACCAAAATGGAAAGAAACTCAAGGTATTCATCAAGACAATAGGCAACTGTTATTATTTTTCAAAACGAGTCTCCAACAACTTTGAAATATTTCTTCCATTTGAAGCTAAAGACGTCAGCTGCTACAGGCATCACAGAAATATTTCTTCCATTTGAAGCTAAAGACGTACCTTTCTTTAACCTTGAGTCAGATAAACCACAGTGAAATGATCATCTATAGTAATTATTTTGCGACAGAGGAAATAAAATTAATGTATGAAATTCTCAGTTATAGTCAAACTGTCTTTGGGATCAATAATTCATTTTTGACAAAAACTTGTTATTGAAATATTTGTGTTTCCAAACTTGCATTCAGAGTAGTATTGATAGGCTATTCACAAGTTACTTGTAACTGGAAAACAAAAATAAGAACACTTTTTTTCTTCAATTTCATTGCATCAAATTGATTGTCTTGACATACAAGAAAACAACTATAGCAGGTACATGATATATGTATAATTTAGTTGTCAAGAGGTTCATCCATTCTTGAGTAATAATGACGAAATGCACATGAAAAGTCTTTTGCGTCATGGCCTCCATTGCAGAGCTCTGTATATCTGTGCAAAACAAAGTCCATTGGTAAGCAAATTTGTAATAATTCTCAAATTCCAATTCCAGACCTAGAGCAACCCTTGATGTACCTTTACTCACCAACGGTGGCGAGTTTCCAATTCCAGACAATCTCCTACCTTCCTTCCGACTATCAGCAATTCACAAATGTCCAGACATAGTCCAAATAATTTCCAAAACAATTCGCAAATGTGTCCCAGACATGTTTAGAACAGAAAAACACGTAGAGAAAAGTTTCACAAAATTCAGAACAAAATTCAGAAGGATTTGGTTGTTGCAGGATGGAAGGATTTGGAGTTGTGGAGAGTGTAGCAAGAAGTCCCACATCGTAAGCTCCTCCAATTGAAATAGTGTTTATATACTAAATACACAAGCCTAATAATAAATTGAAAACAAGATTAAATGAGTGGGCTGCTAGCTGGGCTTGTGTGTTTCCTGTTGGCCCAAATATTCTAATTTTTAAAATAACAATTTAAATAAATATTATTTATACGAAAAATAAATTAAAAATCCAACTGGACTGCCACATAGATATTTACCATATATCCAGTCATCCAAACAAGGGATAGAGTGTGGTAAAATCATCCAAACAAGAGATAGGGTGTGGTAAATGTTGATTTTTGATTTTATAAGGGGGGTTCAAAAAAAATTCAGGGGGGCAAAATCAAATCTCGCCCTAATGGCAGGGGGAATCGTATAATTAACCCTAAAAAAAACTACAAGAAAACTAATATTGGGAAGGAAATTCTCTTTCCATTATTCTCGATAAATTTCTTAATAGAAATCAAAATATTATTTGTGAAAGTGTTATCAACTCTATTTGATATCTTGTATTAGCTAAGACGTCTGCATATTTTTAAGCTTCTCTATAAGGAAGCAACATTTTCACCTCATTCAGATCATCAATTAAATGGTGAATCTGCTTGATCAATGCATAACCATCAATTATCAGTGTATTACCATTCTCTAATATTTTGACTATGACCTTAGAGTCCACTATTTTCAACTTTAACCTCTTGATCAACTTTAAACCTTCGTATATCTTCCATAACTCAGCCTCAAAACCACTACAATTCTCTAATGGTTTTGAGAAACCACCCTGACAATGCCCTGTGTTGTCTCTAATAATAACATTACATCAAGCTATATTATTTGTCTTACACAACTCATTTGTATTTAATTTAGCCCAATTATCCTGTGGAGGTTTCCATCCTAACATACAAAGTCTTATCTCTCCCCCAACATCACTCTATTGTTACAAGTTGCCTCCTCTGACGTATTTAACATCTTATGAGCATGATAAAGGTGTGAGAAAAACACAAGAAATTGGGGTTTGAATTGGATTTTAAAAAATGAAAGCTTTTTATGAAACTCAAACAGAAATCACAAAGAAACTAAACAAGAGAGAAAGACACACGATATATCCTGGTTCACTTGAAAATTATCAAGCTAATCCAGACCACCCACCGAGGTGATTTTGCCTTATACCCAAGGACTTGATCCAACATAATCAACTGATTACAATCTGCACTAGCAACCGCTGTGACTAACAACCACAAATATTAACTATCTAAGTCTTTTTAAGGATTCTGACCTAACTGGTCCCTTAAGGAATTACAAATAACAGTTGTGAAAGATAAATGTTTACAATGAAATGCTTCTGCTCAAGCAGATATAAACACAATGAATATCTTAAAAATGGGCCTAAAGAAAAATTGCACACAGTATGAATTTTTCGTTGTTGTGTTGTAGTTCTTCACTATTTTCTTCAAGTTATCAAGTCCTTATATAGCCAGTAAAAGATTGTTGAAGGGCAGATCAGGAATATCCTTGAGTGAGCTGGCGACTTAAAAGAATGTCGTTATGTAGGGATGAAAATCATACACAAAAGTTGTCTTTTTCACCACAAAATCAGGGTAGTGGAATGGAACGTTTTGATATGTACTATGTATTATTTCCCTCATAAACTTTTGATCTTATCTTCTGTACATCAGAGGCTTCTAGATAGAGATGTTTGAAGCATGAGTAGAAGAGTTGATCACTGGGTCTTCAGAGTCTTAAGTCTTTAGAGTCTTCAGAACTTGTTCACCAGAACCTTGTCTTCAGAATCTTTAGCACTTAGTCTTCAGAACCCTTAGTCTTCAGAAACTTAAGTCTTCAGAGTTTTCAGAACTTTGTTCAGCAGAACCTTGTCTTCAGAGTCTTTAGCACTTAGTCTTCCGAAACTTAAGTCTTTAGAGTCTTCAGAACTTTGTTCAGCAGAACCTTGTCTTTAGCATTTAGTCTTCAGAAGCTACTTCAGAAGTAAATCATCAGAGTCACGCTCAGAGGCAGAATCCAAGAGAGCATTGCAGCAGCAACATATTGTCTTCTTAGAATCTTTCTGAATGTGAGTAGGTATAAAAGCAGACTTGCTTCTTTGGCGCAGAAGTGATTTTTGTCATACCAGAATGACGTTGTATATGGTCTCTATTTGAGTTAGAACCTGTTTGTTAAAACTTCGGAATAATAAACCGTTAGAGTACCAAAATTGTTTTCACACAAATACTACCTTGTTATTATAAAAACTCAGAGATAACCAGCAGAACCAAATCTTGTTCTAACAATCTCCCCTTTTTTTATAATGACAAAATAATGTATTTTGATGAAACAATTTCATACAAAAATAATCAATAGGTGATGGCAGAGATACGTTTAGAAATAACTTCCCTTTATCAAGCTCCCCCTGAATCTAAGACTTATAAAAATCTTATGAGATTTGGGATAATAGAGTCTGATTGGTCTTATCAGATCCAGAATAATGTCTGACTAAGTTTTTCTGAATATTTTGTCAGAGTTGATTCTTATCAATTATCAAAGCGAGTTCAAGGCTGGTTCTTATCAGATGAATCAGATAGCTATGATTGCCAAAGTTTTAATATCGTTCCTGAAAAACATTCTAAGAAGGATTGTGCGCATTTATTATATTAGAATGTCAGAATTATGATTCAAAGAACAAGATTTTTTATCAAAATAATGTCTTCATTACTACTCCCCCTTTTTGTCATAATCAAAAAGGTAAACAAAACAAAAAATAAAATAACTAAGGGGTAGCCTAGAAAGTGTCTAAGGTTGAGGAGGAGAGAGCCTCTGAAGAATCTTAGCAAGCACATTCTGAATGTTGGATGTAACTTCATCTTGCTTATCCATTCTAGTTCTGAATAACTCTTGTTCTTACAAAATGTTTTCCAGAGTCTTCAACACTGGATCAGAAGTAGGGTTATCAGAGCTTTCAACAGCGTTCAGAACATCTTCATGATTCTTCATTGCAGGTTGTCTCTCAAGAGCTTCCTTAGCTTGTCTTTCAGCTAATTCTCTTTTTGCAGCTAACTTTTCTTCAGCTTCTCTCCGAGCTTCCAATCTTTCTTCTATTTTCTGGATAAAGTGATCTTTTGTTTAAGCAGAGAGACTTTTGATCTTTAGAAACTCCAAAGACATCCATCGATTGAATTGATTCCAGATATCACCCAGAGCAGAAGGTTCAGTGCTAGAACCGGATTCATTAGAAAGTTTATTGACTCTCCTAACTGCATTGTCTTTAAAAAATAGAAATGACTTCATCAAGGTTATGAGGGGAAAGATTAGAAGGTTGATGTTCAGGAAGTGTTTGGGTTTCTTCATCAGAAGCAACTAGATTGGAAAGTGTTTGGTCAGGGTCTGAATCAGAGTTTGTTTCTGGTGATAAAGGGTCAGGATTATTATAGATGGTTATTGCATTTATGTGTAGTGAGGTTGAGGATGTGGGTGATTGAGGGTTGGTTGTTGGAAAAGGTTATGTAGGAATTTCTCCAGAAATGGGTTGAGTGATGATGTTAGAAGTTAATGGTAAAGATATGGTGGGAGTTAATGGTAAAGATATTGTGGGAGTTAATTGTAAAGATATTGTGGTAGTTAATTGAGTGGAAGTGGTTTGAAAAAGAGGTTGTGTAGATGGTGCAGAAGATGGAAATATTTGAGATGATGGTGGTTCAGAAAGAAGGATGGATGAGGTTGTAACTATGGTTGAAAATATTGGAGGTGGTGTTGGAATAGATGAAGACACATTTCTATTAGTAAGAACAAATGCAGTCATAGAAGAATCAGAAGACTTACTTGTCAGTTCTGGATAGGATGCCAGTGAAGTATTCTTTGTGTTGGCTTCACCCAGATGCAAACCTTTCTTTTGCTTCTTAATAATCTTCTTCTCAGGGGTCTTGTTATGGGGTTTCTTCTTCCTCATCTGATCAGGGACTGTATCTGGTAGATCTTCATACGAGATTCCAGACATATCATATCCTTCAGCTTCACGCATCTTAATGTACTCCACTATAGCTTTTATAGAGTCAATCTTGGTGAACAGGGGAAATCCATTGATTATCATTCTACTTGACTTCAAACTGTCCCAATCTGTAGCCATACTTGGTTCAACTCTTATCTCGTTTATAATTTGCATCCACTTCAGATTTCTGCTATTCAAAAGTTTCCAGTTATAATTTCTAATTCTTCTTTGATATTCAAATTTTCCAGATGATCAACCATACCACTTTCAATCAGAATACCTGAGATAAGTCTACCAAGAGGAATGTAGTTTTTAGGCTTATTTCCATCATTTCAGGTTTCCCTTACAGAATCTCTAAGATATTTAAAGAGAATGGAAGGAAGGCATATCTTTTCACCTTTCAGCAGATAATACAACATGTATTTCTGATCAGTGTTGATGAAGTCAGATGAACTTGATGGCAGTCTATGATAGATACAACCCATAATGATCCTGAGCCAGATGCGAAGCTTTTTAGACAGATCCTGACACTTAAAGGGTGGCTTTCCATCAGATGATTGAGTGAAGATGGTTGGGTTTATCACTTCACAAAGAAACTTTGACTTTGAATTCATTTTATAGATACGCTTTCCACCAGCGTTTTCCATTCCAAGTAAGGTGGCGATAGATTTCTCCGTGATGACAAATTTTCTTCCCAAAACATATGACACAATGAAGTGATCATCAGCATCGGCAAATCTCCAGAATTCCTTGGTTAGGTTAGGGAAGATGGGACCGTAGAGACGATCAAAGTAATTTCTCCAACCTTGAGCATTCAGTTCCCTAAACAAATCTATTTCATTATCAAACAGATTATCAAAATCTACCAACCATTCACAAAGAACTTCTAATTCTTCAAAAGGAGTCGAGAGATTAATGTGAGATAGATGATGCACAATATAAACTTCAACTGGTTTCTGGAAGGTAGATAACGATTGATGTAGCGACATCGAAGCAGTTTGAGCAGTAGTAGAAACCATTTGAGATGATTCTGCATGTTGTGATTGTTGAGAGAAGTTGTACACACTTTGTTGTTGAGGATCCATTGATGAAGATGATGAAGTTACGGAACACAAAAGGTTTTTAGGGTTTCTAAGAAAAAGTGTGGGAAGTGAAAGAGTAGCGTAGTGTATGATAGTGAGATAATGAGTAATTAAAGAGAGAAGTCGATGATTACAAAAAAATAGGGAGTAACAGGGAGTAATTATTTTAAAACCTAGTCTCACGAAATCACAATGCTCGAGGTGTCATTTCAATGGTAAGATATGATTTGATATTGGACAAGTGTCACAAGAAATCATAGTCGTCTATTTAAGTGAACACGTTTGATGTTCCCAAAGTCAAGAATACCAAGAGGTGTCTGACTAGACAAGTTTTTTATCAAGACATCTTCTAACATGTATGAGTATCTTTATTCAGAAAGACAAATAAATAAATAAATAATATTTGCTTAACGTCAGAATCTCTTTTTACATAAGGAGATTAAACATATTCTAATAAAGTTCATTCTGGACAAAAATTCATATTTAAGTTTTTCAGAATGAACTGAAATATATCTTCAACTAAGGGTTTTGTAAAAATATCAGCCCACTGATGATCTGTATCTATAAATTTTAGAGTTAAAATCTCTTTCTGAACATAGTCTCTGATGAAATGATGTTTAATTTCAATGTGTTTAGCTCGAGAATGTAAAATAGGATTCTTACTTAGGAAAATAGCAGTTGTGTTATCCCAGAAGATAGGAATGTTACCCTCGTGAATCTGAAAATCTTCTAGTTGATTCTTCATGTAGAGCATCTGGGTACTGCAAAGTGACACTGAGATGTATTCTGCTTCTGCAGTAGATAGTGCAATGGTTGATTGCCTTTTGCTAGCCCAAGAGACAAGGTTGTTACCCAGAAACTGACAGTTTCCAGAAGTAATTTTCCTTTCTAATGTGTCTCCAGCATAATCTGCATCACAATAATCAGATAACTTGTACTCTGATGTTTTCTTATACACAAGCCAAGGTTATTTGTTCCCTTTAGATACCTTAGGATTCTCTTAACAGCTGTTAAGTGAGTTTCCCTTGGATCTTATTGGAAACGAGCACACAGACATACACTGAACAGAATATCTGGACTAGAAGCAGTGAAATACAGAAGAGAGCCTATCATACCACAATAGAAACCTTTTTACTTACTTTTTCTTTCTCCAGAATGCATGTAGGATGCATGGGAGTTTTTACAGACTTATTATCTAACATCCCAAACTTCTTCAGAAGTTCTCGTGCATATTTGCTCTGATGAATATACGTTCCTTCTAGACGTTGATCAATTTGAATTCCCAAAAAGAATTTGAGCTCTCCCATCAGACTCATTTCAAATTCTGCCTGCATCAACTTAGAAAATTCCTTGCATAAAGAAGGATTAGCAGAACCAAAATAATATCATCTACATAATTTTGCACAACCAGAATATCATTCTTAAAGGTTTTGCAAAAGAGTGTAGTGTCTACTTTCCTTCTGGTAAAATCATTTTCCAAAAGGAAATTACTGAGTCTGTCATACCAAGCTCTGGGAGCTTGTTTCAGACCGTATAATGATTTCTTCAGTTTAAATACATAATCTAATTTCTCAGAATTTTCAAAGACAGAGGGTTGATGTATATACACTTCTTCAGAAATATACTAATTTAAGAATGCACTCTTAACATCCATCTGATAAAGAATGATGTTACGATTAAAAGCAAAAGAAACTAATAAGCGAATAGATTCTAACCTGGCAACTGGTGCAAAGGTTTCAGTATAGTCTATCCCTTCTTGCTGATTATAGCCTTGTGCAACCAGTTGAGCTTTGTTTCTTACGATCTCATCTTTCTCATTAAGCTTGTTTCTGAATACCCATTTTGTTCCAATGACGTGGACACCTTTTGGTTTCTGAACAAGATTCCAAACACATTTCTGGTGAATTGATTCAGTTCTTTTTGCATTGCCAAAATACACTCATTCTCCAGAAGAGCTTCATCAACTAATGTTGGCTCTATAAGTGACACCAAACCCATAAGAGTTTCTTCAGAAGGTTTGAATGATGAACGAGTTCTGACTGGATCATCTTTATCTCCCAGAATCAATTCTTCAGGATGATAAGTCCTTAGTCTATTCTTCTTCTGATGAGATGAACTAGTCATTGTTTCTGGTGAAGTTGTATATGAGTCTATAGTTTCTGCAGCTTTGTCTCCTACTTTAGAATCTTCCTCCTTGGATTCTGATAAAGTAATCTTCAAATCTGCAAGTTTTTCAACTAGCTTTGACTTTTCAGGGTCAAGCTTATCATTGAATCTAAGATGAATTGATTCCTCAACAATTTGTGTTTCTGTGTTATAGACTCTGTAGCCTTTAGAGCGTTCAGAGTATCCTAACAATAAACACTTTTGAGCTTTGGAATCAAACTTGCCAAGATTCTCTTTAGTGTTCAACATAAAACAAATACATCCAAAAGGATGAAAATAAGAAATGTTGGGTTTTCTATTCTTCCATAATTCATAAGGAGTCTTATCTAGAATAGATCTAATAGAAATCATGTTCTGAATATAACATGATGTGTTTACTGCCTCTGCTCAGAAGTACTTAGCCATGTCAGTTTCTTGGATCATGGTACGAGCCATTTATTGAAATGTCTTATTCTTCCTTTCCACTACTCCATTCTGTTGTGGAGTTCTAGGATAAGAGAAATCATGGGAAATTTCATGGGAATAAAAAAGATTCTCAAAGTATCTGTTCTCGAATTCTCCACTATGATCGCTTCTGACTCTGACTATTTTGCAATCCTTCTCTGTTTGCACTTGTGAGCAAAAGGTAGAGAACACATAATGTGACTCATCCTTGTGTTTCAAAAATTTTACCCATGTCCAATGACTATAGTCATTTACAATGACTAATCCATATTTCTTACCATTGATTGGGGCAATTTTCATTGGACCAAAAAGATCAATGTACAGAAGTTCTAATGGTCTAGAGGTAGAAATAACATTTTTCGCTTTAAAAAAGGTTTTGGAAAACTTGCCTTTCTGACATGCTTCACAAAGAGCATATGAAGACTGCTTCAGATTTGGTAAGCCTCTGACTAATCCAAGCTTATTTAGCTGAGAGGTCTTTCTCATGCTAACATGGCCCAAACGTCTATGCCATACATATTGCTCCTCATTTATAGACATTAAGCATTTAACATTCTGGTCCTTAAGATCAGAAAGTCTGATTTTGTAAATGTTGTTTTTCCTATTTCCATTAAAAATGATTGAGCCATCCTTCTGACTAATAGCCTTACAGGACTTTTGATTGAAAATGATATCATAACCATTGTCACTAAGTTGGCTAATTGACAATAAGTTATGCACACTAGTACAAAAAGGTTAATTTACACCCATTTTTTTATTAAATTTACACCCATTTAAATTTAATAAAAAACGGGTGTTATTCATCGGGTGAGAAATGTCTAACGCATTTACACCTGTTTAAAAACGGGTGTAAATACATGCTATGTTACACCCTTTTTTAATAAAAACCGGGTGTAAATACGTTCTTAATTACATCCTATTTTAATAAAAATTGAGTGTAAATAAGTTCTTAGTTACACCATATTTTATTAAAAATCGGGTGTAAATACGTTCTTAGTTACACCCTATTTTAATAAAAATTGGGTGTAAATACGTTCTTCGTTACACCATATTTTAATAAAAATCGGGTGTAAATACATGCTAATTTACACCATTTTTTAATATAATTTACACCTTTTACACCCTGTTTTATTATATTATATTTAATTCCCTTTACCCTCTATTTCATATGATACATTTACACCCTATTTCATAAACACCTTAAAAAACTAAAACTTGAAGGAAAAATAAACCACTAGCAACATATTACAAACACAATGATGAATTGCTTAATATGTAAAGTTTCGAATGAGTATCATTACAAAAATATAAAAAAAAATGTATTATTTCACATAGTACTTGTTCGCTGTGTTGGAACCAATATAGACGTATGAATGTAGAGTTCAAAAATTAAAATGTCAAACTTATAGGGGAGAAAAAAGAAAGACATCATGAGCGACCATATTCTCCTGAAGAATCATGCTCTGGACTTCAATTGGTAATCAAGAATATTATTATGTACTGTTGTATATGTTTTGAATCAAACAAACAACTCCATGAGACTACTTATCTTTCCAGCTTCCTTGATCTGGGCGTAAATTGTGATATAGCTTTCTCTTGCTCAGTAAGTGCATGACGGAAATGACATCTATGGCCATAGGGACAAACAACCCCAGCAAGGACCATCTTACAAACCTCAGTTTTGTAGCGTGGGTGGGGGATCACTGGGCGAAGCTCCCTAATACCATGAGTGAATTGGCAGTGATCACTATAAAGGCATGCTCCAGTTTCCTGTCATTTGTTACACGGCTCGGTTTTGAACATCCCCTGATTATACACAGTCATCTCAAGAGGCTCTTCCTCTTTCTGCCCTCCTCACACATATACCTTTTGCTGCACCAAAGCAACACACAAAATTTCAACAAAATAATCAAGCCATTGCAATAATCAACAATGATTACAAACCCAAACAACTAAATAAAGACAATTCCAATCAACCTACCAAACAGTCCCTTCCATTGATTATGCCTCTTAGCTGTGTGTGGCAAGCACCATGGTATCAAATCAATAAGTTGTCCAGTTGAAAGTTTTATCTGCATTATATTAGATAATACTAATTAAAATAACCACACACAAAACTGTTATGCTAAAATTCACATAGATTTCAATTTACCTTTTTATCTAGAAGATCACGCCAATCACAACCTGGTCTCTTAGGAATTTTCTGACATCGAATCAAGTTCAACTCATTCATTTCCTTTGATATATGACCACTCAAGATAACCATATTGCCTCGGATCTTCTTCTGAAACCATGAGATAGGATCGCTTTGATATTGCAAGCATAAAGCCAAGTGAATATAAGTTTGACCTTGTAGACCATTGGCGTTACTTTGATAATTAATAATTTCTCTCTTCCACAACAATTTAAAAAAAAATGTCAGTAGAGGTAACTCAAATTACTTCTAAGGTAGAAAGATAGATAACGTGTCTCTTTTCTATTTCCCATACATCCATGTTTGTCCTAGAGGCTCTATTGCCAACAACTGGGAGTTCACCAATGGTATCCCGAACAGTTATTGCAATTAACGGAGCACCAGCAGCATACTGAACATTTTCTGACAATGATTTCCAACTCGGAGGCAGAGAAGAGATGCATTGGTTCTGGCCACTCAGGAAGCACATCTTCTGGAGAGGCAGCCCATATAAATGCCCTTTTTCTTGACTGAGAAACACCAAAAGCTCCAGCTTCGAGGATACCAAACCTCACCTTTTGAATAAGAAAATCAGCATTAATTAGTTTTCCTCAAGATTCTATTCAACTCCAAAATGAAATAAATTATGAAGAATTACCTGATAACCCATCTCAAGAAGTGAAGCCAAAGTTAAACGGAATGCTTGTCCTTTATTAAAAGACACGGAGTTTCTCACATTCTCCAAGAGGAAATACCTTTGCCGAAAATAATCAGCAAAGGATAAGAACGCTAATATCATCTCACACTGGACTTTACTCCAAGTGCTTGTGTTAAATCTATTCATCCCAGAGAAAACCCTGCAAAAACAAATCTATTCAATAATATGCGTGAACAAAAAAAAGTCAATTAAGAATAATTTCTAGCTGCTTGAAACGTAAAGCCAAACATATGCTAAAAGTAATGTATGGAACATTTAAGTAGTTATAGTTGTGAGGTTTAGAAGAGTGAAGGACTTGTCTTTGTGGAAAAATGAACCCCGAAAGCAATTTAAATTCAGATTCATTACCTACATGGTTGAAAAATGTAAGGTAAAACTAACACTCAAAACAAACACTTGCCAAAGAAATAGAAAACCAATAGAGAAAGCAATTGTGAGAGTAAACTGTGAAAAGCAAGGAAATACATAAATCAGTTTAACATATGGAATATGTGATGTTGAGAATACAGTCAGACCACAAAAGCACCAAGCTGCGGCTTTCTGTTCCGGCTCCGACCATTCAGTTTACTTCCATTGCTCCTTCAAAGGCTATCAAGACACTATTTATCTAATTTAACATAGTTTTAGCAACTTAGGGGTTAAAGGAGATAGAGGATTTATGTAAAAATCAACAAAACTAGAAGAAAACGAACAAAATTACATAAAATGTAGAATAAGCTTAAAATTAAAGTGAAAACAGGCTCTTACTTTTTTTCACTTTATAGGATTTCGTAAAGTCACTTCTAATAGTTTCTGAGAAGCTTTCTCGCACTCATTCAATATGTTTATCATTATAGAAGACATGGCATTAATCAAACTGTAATGATGATCATCTCTGCATAAAATGGTAAAGTAGATTAGGTGCCATTAACTATGAAAAATAAACTTTTATTGACACGTGACAAGCAACCATCAATTGAGGCCCCTCATATAGCAGATGAACTTATCTTCAACCAACTAACTAGTATTTTCATAGGTAAATTTGAATATTACAGATAATGGAAAATCGGTTCTGAAAGAAAACTTATGACCATGAGCATAAAGGAAGTTTTCAAGATTCAATCCAACTCTACATTTTCATATGCCAGAAAATGCTCACTAAATTTCGAAACTGATAAGTGGAAATCACTACAAATGAATTAAACCATTTACCAGAACATTGTGACATTCATGATGTGAAGCTCCTGCAGGAGGACAAGAGGTACCTTCCCGAAAATCATGTTGTCTTAAGGTTCCATAATTCAGACACATAATTCAGACATCCTAAAAATCTTTGTAACTGAGTTTTGTCTTTAATTTCGTTTGGAAATTTGCTAACAAACTCTAAAGACCTGGTAATGGGGGTGTACTCACCTTGGCTAATATCAAATCCTAAAAATATGACTTTAGGTTGAAATAATTTTAGTTTACTTTCAGATAACACCAAACCATTATCTTTAATTATTTTGTAAAATTGTTCTAAGTGATGAAAGTGTTGATTAATAGAATCTGAAAAGACTAATATATCATCTAAGTAAACTATGGTAAAATTTGAATATTGGTAAAATATATCATTCATAATATTCTGAAATTCAGATGGTGCATTTTTTAATCCTAAAGGCATAACATTCCATTCGTAATGTCCAAATGGGACGGTAAAAGCAGTTTTATACTTATCTTCCTCTTTAACTTGAATTTGATAATAACCAGATTTTAAGTCAAACTTAGAAAAAATGCTTTTATTATGTAATCTATTAATTAAATCTTTTTTATTTGGTATGGGGTATCTAATCCATTGCAATGCCGTGTTTAAAAGTTTGTAATTAATTACTAAACGAGGACTTTCTCTTTCTAATTCTGAAGCATTAATTACGTAGAAGACTGAACAACTCCATGGGGGCTTGCTAGGCCTAATTAGTCCTTTATTTAAAAATCCTTGTATTTCTTTTTTACAATATTCTAAGTGTTGTTTGTTCATTTGTATGGGTCTAGCTTTGGTTGGTATATTAATTTCTTTAAATTCAGGTTCATAAGGTAGTGATATAGTATGTGTCTTTCTTTTCCAAAAAGCGTTAGGCTGTTCGGAACATGAATTATTAATAAATTTGTTTTGAATGACCTTAATTTTTTCTTTAATAACAGGCGTTTGTAACTGTTCTTCAATCCTTTTAAAATGTATTTCTTTGAACTGAATTAAGATCTCTAATCTTAGGTTTGTCTAAAAATTCAAAGCTGACTAAATGTCCTAGGGCTTCAGTAGTAATGGTTTGATCATTAACACTGAAAGGATAAAGTAAAGATAAGAAAGGGGTTCCTAATATGATAGTTTCTTGCAGGTTTTAAATAAGGAGAAAAGATGTTTTGTAACAAACTTATCCTTTACAAATTTTTACATTTGGTAACTTATAAGTAACCTGTAACCTACTACCATTAGCTCCTCTAAATTTCTCTTTAGTTTTTTCATAGTATTGAGTTGGTATTAATCCTTCTTGAATACAGTTAAGATCGGCTCCTGAGTCTATCAAAGCTATTAATTCAAAGGTTTTATCATGGATAATCAGATTTATTTTAGTATACCATTTGTGAGATATTATCTTTTCTATGTTATGAACAAAAGGGCCAGGTCTTTCTTCCCCTTTATCTTCTAATGTACTGGAACTAGGTTGAGTAGTTATGGATTTTAATGCTTCCATAAAACTTTGATTTTGTATTATCATAGTTCCTTGTAATTCTAAATATTTAACTTCTAACTCATCCTACCGAGTTTTTAAAGTTTGTATCTCTTTCTTTAATAACTTAATTTCTTCATAAAGATCGTTTATGGATAAGGGTTTTTCTATGGGTTTTTTAAACATGTCCTTGACATCTTTAAATTCAATCTTATTAACTTGGTATTTATTAAGATTGTTATCATCAATTATATCCTTTATTTGCCTCATAAGAGCATCCCTAGTTTCGGATGGTTCCATTTTATCCAAAATGGTTATTAAGGTGTTGGCTTGACTGTTGGATATAACATTAACAATTTTTCTATTACAATTTTTGCAATCACAGAAATCAATTCCTAAGCATTCTTCATGATCAGACTCAGATACTTCTGAGCTATTAATTTTATTTAATTCTTCATAAGTAGATTTTTCTGAGGAGGTGGTTTCTTCATAATCTGAATTTAACATAATTTTATTTAGAGCATTAATTAAAGTATCTTTTAATTCTTCAGATAAATTTAAATTACTTAATTGTTTTATTTTCTCTTTAACTCTATAATCACTAGCATAGTGACCGAATCTACGACATTTGTAACATTTTATCTCCTTATTTTTATTTTTATCAAATTTCTTTTTCTTAGGTTGATAGGGTTTTTTGTAAAGTTTCTTATTTTATTTGTAATAATCAGGTTTATTTGAATATTTCTGTTTCCCATAATTTTTATAATTTTTTCTTCCTTTACTAATATTCTTTTTATGTTTAGGATTACTAGGTGCTCTCAAAGGAGTAGCCTCGTACTGCTCGCAAAACGTTCCCATTTCGCGCCTACTACTAGTCTGTTCATTTTTAATTTTGTTTTGTATTTTATAGTCAGTACAAATCTGGATTCCTGTTTCTACAACGTAATTGGATAGTTCACTTATGGTTAAGCTATCATAAGGAATTTCTCCCTTGTAATTCTGTTCTATGTTCATCTTGACTTTTTCAGCAAAAAGTCTGGGTAATCCACTAATGAATCTTTCATTCCAAAAAACTGCCGAGCCATCAGCTCTCAGGCAAAGTTTGGAGAGAAACATATCGCTATACCATCTATAGTCCGACATAGTAGGGGAATAGAGGTTCATCAATTGGTCTGAAGCTCGTTTTTGGAGCTTCAAGGGTTCTCCTACGAAGAATTTGGTGATAGTGTATAGTAACGCTGTAACGCTGGCGGGTTCATTATTTTCAGTTTTTACAACCTTATCTATAATATCTTAATCTTCTTGACTAAGAAGATTATCCCACCAACCTTTCAGTTGGCCAGTAAAACCCATAATTATCATTTCTCTCAATTTTTTATCTGAATTTTTTCTTAATATAAAGGCAGTAGCTTCCATGGTCATATTTTGAATAGTGTCGAGTATTTGCTGCTCAGAGGCTCCATCAATATTCCATTCTACAATGGCTTCTCCTGAATAACTATTTTCAATAAAATTGGACCTTTCTTCAAACTGAACATCAGCAAAGGAATGTCGTGGGTAATAATTTCTAGTAGGGTTTCTTGGAGGTCTTCCTATTTTATTTACCAAATTATCAAATTCTTCTTCTCTGGATAACATATTAACCTTAGGGTCAAGTCTTAGGTCTAGACCCTTTAGTCTCTATACTAATTCATCTATTTTTTCATTAGTTGAGTCTCCTAATCTTATTTTACGTAATTCGGATGATGAAGGAATGTCATAATGATATATAGGTCTGGTAGGATCTGGTTTGTCTATCAGAGGATCGGTTAGTTTGAAACCAGAAGTTTCTATCCTTTCTAGTTGTTGTGCTATCGTATGTAATCTTTGATTTGAATAATTTAGTTGACTATGTAAGTTGTTTAAGTCTTTTCTTTTCGAGGTAGGTGCTATAATAGCCTTAAAGGGAGCAACCTCTATTTCCACATCTTTTTCTAGAGAGATTTTTATGGCTTCCAAGGGTGGATGGATAGATTCTACTACTTCTTTTTTAAAGGTTTTCCACCTAGTACTAATCCTTTTGTTAACATCGATGCATAACTCAGTTGTAAAAGGGTTCCTAATCTTTTCATCTAAACAAAGTAATTCAAACCAAACAAAGAAGTAAACATTAATTTCACGAGTTTCGAGGAACTCGTATAATTATTTTAAGTAATCTTGGGTTTGCGGTTTGGAGAAAGTCGAGAAAAACCACTTTCTCTTTTCTCTATTGTAGTCGGCTTCAAAGTCGTTACTAATCCATTCTTTGTCTATGACAAATGGTTCTTCTCTAGTGATGACGTGTAATATCTGAGATTCAGTTGGAGAAGGGGACCTGGAAGTTCTTTCTTCGTATAAACACTGGGGTACAGTAGGGTTAAAGTTAACTCCTGCTAGGTTTACCCTAATAGTCGAGTCAACCGAGTGTCTAGCACTCTGAGCCTGACTAACACTAGGAGATTTGTGGTACCTATAAGATTGACTTCTGTTCATCCTAATGGCCACCGTACCATCAGTATCCTGTATAACATTTCTGATTGATCTAGACTCAATCTTTTCAGGTTTAACAACGTCTTGTAATATCCATTCTTCGGGTATTTTATTCATAATTTCAGATGCAGTTGATATTTTAGGCGTAATAACATTTGAACGTCTTAAGTTGGCTTCTAGAAGACAAACTTGGTTTCTAGGAGTACTTCTTATGGATTTAAAATCGTAATTAACAGTTGAAACTTTATAAGTTACTCTACTAATAATACTTAGGTTTGAGGCACCTTGAACGAAGGTATCTCCTAACCCAGCAATCATAATAACTAATGAACTCTAGGTAAATTCATCAGCTAAACACATAGAGTAATTAGGATGGCAGTTAAAGTAAACTGGTCCATCATTTAAATTTGATTCGATAACCGCAATCGTTGAATTATGAAAATCTTTAATTCTTGTATCCCTTAAAACTAGTAATATAGGTGTGTTTAATCCTAATTTGTGTAAAGGTTTTACAGCAATAGAATTATTAGATTTCCAAACGAAATTAAAGACAAAACTCAGTTACAAAGATTTTTAGGATGTCTGAATTATGTGTCTGACTTTATTCCCAACCATAGATTTTCAAACTCTGAAGTTTTGCCTTATTTTAACTTATATATTCAAGTATTTTATTAATTTAAACGCTACTTCTGCTATATACATTACCTCTTCCATTTCGCCCAGATCCTCTTTTTCCTTACTGGTATCAGAGCCTCTTTAGGTGCTGATACGTGGTTATTAAAGTTATTTTGAATAAAGTTGTTTTATTTTCTTCCATTTATCTTTAAGCCTTACCCTGACCTTTGAATCTAAGTTAGAGAACTTCTGAATAGCAGGTGGTCCACGTAATAAAACCCATTGAGTGAAAGGTAGTAGATCGGTTGGTCAGCTTGTTGAAGTAACCTCTTAGAACAAACTATAAGGAGGTAGAGAGATACAATAAAAGAAAATCATTCAGTTTGTTCATAGATTTCTGAAGTAATCATGTCAAGCATCGTGAGGGCTTTGAGTTCGCTAGGAAGTAGTAGGAGACACCAGCGTCACCATAATGAAATAGCCAACACTTCTGAACCTAATAACGAACTAGATCAAGATACTTTTCAGAACAAAGAATTAGAAATCCAGGAAATGGAAAATAGACTAATAAATTGGTCTATGCCTGAGATTAAATTAAAAGAAATTTACAAAGTAGGAACTTTTGATTACAACGCAAAAAAGATCATACATACAATTGAAAATGCTAGATCTATTAGCAATAAACAAGAAACAATAGAATTATTAGATAAAAACTTATTAGAAATACATTATCGTGAAAAATTCAAGTATATTCACTTAGGGTTAATTCAAATTGCTGTAAAACCTTTACACAAATTAGGACTAAACACACCTATATTACTAGTTTTAAGGGATACAAGAATTAAAGATTTTCATAATTCAACGATTGCGGTTATCGAATCAAATTTAAATGATGGACCAATTTACTTTAACTGCCATCCTAATTACTCTATGAGTTTAGCTGATGAATTTACCAAGAGTTCATTAGTTATTATGATTGTTGGGTTACAAGATACCTTCGTTCAAGCTGCCTCAAACCTAAGTATTATTAGTAGAGTAACTTATAAAGTTTCAACTGTTAATTACGATTTTAAATCCATAAGAAGTACTCCTAGAAACCAAGTTTGTCTTCTAGAAGCCAACTTAAGACGTTCAAATGTTATTACGCCTAAAATATTAATTGCATCTGAAATTATGGACAAAATACCCGAAGAATGGATATTACAAGACGTTGTTAAACCTGAAAAGATTGAGTCTAGATCAATCAGAAATTTTATACAGGATACTGATGGTACGGTGGCCATTAGGATGAACAAAAGTCAATCCTATAAGTACCATAACTCTCCTAGTGTTAGTCAGGCTCAGAGTGCTAGACACTCGGTTGACTCGACTATTAGGGTAAACCTAGCAGAAGTTAACTTTAACCCTACTATACCTCAGTGTTTATACGAAGAAAGAATTTCCAGGTCCCCTTCTCCAACCGAGTCTCAGATATTACACGTCATCACTAGAGAAGAACCCTTTGTCATGGACAAAGAATGGATTAGTAACGACTTTGAAGCCAACTACAATAGAGAAAAGAGAAAGTGGTTTTTCTCGATTTTCTCCAAACCGCAAACCCAAGATTACTTAAAACAATTCTACGAGTTCCTCGAAACTCATGAAATTAATGTTTACTTCTTTGTTTGGTTTGAATTACTTTGTTTAGATGAAAATATTAGGAACCCTTTTACAACTGAGTTATGCATCGATGTTAACAAAAGGATTAGTACTAGGTGGAAAACCTTTAAAAAAGAAGTAGTAGAATCTATCCATCCACCCTTGGAAGCCATAAAAATCTCTCCAGAAAAAGATTTGGAAATAGAGGCTGCTCCCTTTAAGGCTATTATAGCACCTACCTCAGAAAGAAAAGACTTAAACAACTTACATAGTCAACTAAATTATTCAAATTAAATATTACATACGATAAGACAACAACTAGAAAGGATAGAAACTTCTGATTTCAAACTAACCGATCCTCTGATAGACAAACCAGATCCTACCAGACCTATATATCATTATGACATTTCTTCATCATCCGAATTACGTAAAATAAGATTAGGAGAGTCAACTAATGAAAAAATAGATGAATTAGTAGAGAGACTAAAGGGTCTAGACCTAAGACTTGACCCTAAGGTTAATATGTTATCCAGAGAAGAAGAATTTGATAATTTGGTAAATAAAATAGGAAGACCTCCAAGAAACCCTACTAGAAATTATTACCCACGACATTCCTTTGCTGATGTTCAGTTTGAAGAAAGGTCCAATTTTATTGAAAATAGTTATTCAGGAGAAGCCATTGTAGAATGGAATATTGATGGAGCCTCTGAGCAGTAAATACTCGACACTATTCAAAATATGACCATGGCAGCTACTGCCTTTATATTAAGAAAAAATTCAGATAAAAAATCGAGAGAAATGATAATTATGGGTTTTACTGGCCAACTGAAAGGTTGGTGGGATAATCTTCTTAGTCAAGAAGATTAAGATATTATAGATACGGTTGTAAAAACTGAAAATAATGAACCCGCCAGCGTTACAGCGTTACTATACACTATCACCAAATTCTTCGTAGGAGAACCTTTGAAGCTCCAAAAATGAGCTTCAGACCAATTAATGAACCTCTATTTCCCTACTATGTCGGACTATAGATGGTATAAAGATATGTTTCTCTCCAAACTTTGCCTGAGAGCTGATGGCTCGACAGTTTTTTGGAAAGAAAGATTCATTAGTGGATTACCCAGACTTTTTGCTGAAAAAGTCAAGATAAACATACAACAGAATTACAAGGGAGAAATTCCTTATGATAGCTTAACCATAGGTGAACTATCCAATTATGTTGTAGAAACAGGAATCCAGATTTGTACTGACAATAAAGTACAAAACAAAATAAAAAATGAACAGACTAGTAGTAGGCTCTAAATGGGAACGTTTTGTGAGCAGTATGGGGTTACTCCTTTGAGAGCACCTAGTAATCCTAAACATAAAAAGAATATTAGTAAAGGAAGAAAAAGTTATAAAAATTATGGGAAACAGAAATATTTAGATAAACCTGATTATTACAAAGAAAATAAGAAACCTTACAAAAAAACCCTATCAACCTAAGAAAAAGAAATTTGATAAAAATAAAAATAAGGAGATAAAATGTTACAAATGTGGTAGATTTGGTCACTATGCTAATAATTGTAGAGTTAAAGAGAAAATAAAACAATTAAGTAATTTAAATTTATCTGAAGAATTAAAAGATACTTTAATTAATGCTCTAAATAAAATTATGTTAAATTCAGATTATGAAGAAACCACCTCCTCAGAAGAATCTACTTATGAAGAATTATATCAAATTAATAGCTCAGAAGAATCTGAGTCCAATCATGAAGAATGCTTAGGAATTGATTTCTGTGATTGTAGAGATTGTAATAGAAAAATTGTTAATGTTATATCCAACAGTCAAGCCAACACCTTAATAACCATTTTGGATAAAATGGAACCATCCAAAACTAGGGATGCCTTTATGAGGCAAATAAAGGATATCATTGATGATAACAATCTTAATAAACACCAAGTTAATAAGATTGAATTTAAAGATGTCATGAACATGTTTAAAAAACCCATAGAAAAACCCTTATCCATAAACGATCTTTATGAAGAAATTAAGTTATTAAAGAAAGAGATACAAACTTTATAAACTCGGGAGGATGAGTTAGAAGATAAATATTTAGAGTTACAAGGAACTATGATAATACAAAATCAAAGTTTTGTGGAAGCATTAAAATCCATAACTACTCAACCTAGTTCCAGTACATTAGAAGATAAAGGGGAAGAAAGACCTGACCCTTTTGTTCATAACATAGAAAAGATAATATCTCACAAATGGTATACTAAAATAAACCTGATTATCCAGGATAAAACCTTTGAATTAATAGCTTTAATAGACTTAGGAGCCGATCTTAATTGTATTCAAGAAGGATTAATACCAACTCAATACTATGAAAAAACTAAAGAGAAACTTAGAGGAGCTAATGGTAGTAGGTTACAGGTTACTTATAAGTTACCAAATGTAAAAATTTGTAAAGGACAAGTTTGTTACAATCTTTTCTCCTTATTAAAAACCTGCAAGAAACTATCATATTAGGAACCCCTTTCTTATCTTTACTTTATCCTTTCACTGTTAATGATCAAGCCATTACTACTGAAGCCCTAGGACATTTAGTCAGCTTTGAATTTTTAGACAAACCTAAGATTAGAGATCTTAATTCAACTCAAAGAAAGAACATTTCCTTAGTTTATCTTATTAGTAAGAAATGAAAACAGATTAATTTTATCAACAAAGAAATACATTTTAAAAGGATTGAAGAACAGTTACAAACGCCTGTTATTAAAGAAACAATTAAGGCTATTCAAAACAAATTTATTAATAATTTATGTTTCGAACAACCTAGTGCTTTTTGGAAAATAAAGACACATACTATATCATAACCTTATGAACCTGAATTTAAAGAAATTAATATACCAACCAAAGCTAGACCCATACAAATGAACAAACAACACTTAGAATATTGTAAAAAAGAAATATAGGGTTTTTTTAGATAAAGTACTAATTAGGCCTAGTAAGTCCCCATGGAGTTGTTCAGTCTTCTACGTAATTAATGCTTCAGAATTAGAAAGAGGATGTCCTCATTTAGTAATTAATTACAAACCTTTAAACACAACATTGCAATGGATTAGATACCCCATACCAAATAAAAAAGATTTAATTAATAGATTACATAATAAAAGCATTTTTTCTAAGTTTGACTTAAAATCTGGTTATTATCAAATTCAAGTTAAAGAGGAAGATAAGTATAAAACCGCTTTTACCGTCTTATTTGGACATTACGAATGGAATGTTATGCCTTTAGGATTAAAAAATGCACCATCTGAATTTCAGAATATTATGAATGATATATTTTACCATTATGAATGATATATTTTACCAATATTCAAATTTTACCATAGTTTACTTAGATGATATATTAGTCTTTTCATATTCTATTAACCAGCACTTTCAACCCTTAGAACAATTTTACAAAATAATAAAAGATAATGGTTTGGTGTTATCTGAAAGTAAACTAAAATTATTTCAACCTAAAGTCAGATTTTTAGGATTTGATATTAGCCAAGGTGAGTACACCTCCATTACTAGATCTTTAGAGTTTGTTAGCAAATTTCCAAACGAAATTAAAGACAAAACTCAGTTACAAAGATTTTTAGGATGTCTGAATTATGTGTCTGATTTTATTCCCAACCTTAGAACAATATGTTTACCTCTGTTCAAAAGATTAAAGAAAAATCCTCCCCCTTGGAACGATTCTATGACCCAAAGTATTATCCAATTAAAACAGGTTGTTAAAAAATTACCATGTCTAGGGATCCCTGGCCCTGAAGCAAACCTTATTGTTGAAATCGATGCTTCCGATATTGGCTTCGGAGGTATTCTAAAACAAAAATTACCGGGTACTGATAAGGAACAAGTTGCCAGATACTATTCTGGAACTTGGTCTGCAGCCCAGTTGAATTACAGTACTATTAAAAAAAGAAATTTTATCTATTGTACTTGTAGCGCGATTTTTGTGGTCTTGAATCATGATCGCCTGGGTACTACAGTTCGATTCATTTTTTATCCTATTGAGCTGACTAAGGAAGGGAAATAGATGTCTCCAATTAACCCTGCTTGCATACTAAGTTTAAACAGCTGTCTGTTAGGTTACAGATGCTATTAAGATGTGGGCCCTTCTTCAGTTTATTTTGTTTAAATTTAGAATGTCTGGACTATTTGCAAGGTTTTTTTGGTAAGATGTTAGGATTTGTTGCTTTTCGATTGATGTGTGAAGGTACGGGATTTTGGGTTTTTGATTAGTATGCTCGCTAAGATTTTGCAATCTTATGCCTACGTATTCCCGTTTAACGAAACAGGGAAATAAGAGCGATCGTAGTTCCTCCTATTCTATGGGAGAAAAGAGGGTGTTTTGGTGTCTTGTTCAAAGCCCAAGACGTGAAGCTAAAGGTGGTTTGTATCTTGTTCAAAGCCCAAGATGTGAAGCTAAAGGTTTGACTGAGAGAGAATTTGTCATCTCTAAAGAGGAGTTGTTGAGGTTTGTATGATGTGAGCAAGGCACAACTTTGATGCTAAAAGGTTGATTGACTCAACCGGGGTTTTCTTTATACAAAGCCTAAGAGGAGGCGTGAAGTTGGACTTTTCCGGAGAAAATGTTCTTTCTGTCTTGTACAAAGCCCAAGATTGAGGCTAAAAGGGGGTTTGACTCCGTTGGGGAGAATGTATCTTGTATAAAGCCCAAAATGGAGGCTGAAATAGTTTGACTCAACAAGAGAGTACTTTTATCTGTCATGTATGAAGCCCAAGACGGAGGCTACAAAAGATTGACTCAGCAAGAGGGTCTGAAGGTTGATTGACTCAACAAGAGAGTCTTTTATACTCAACAAGAGAGTGATTGGCTGTCTCGTACGAAGCCCGAGATTGAGGCTAAAAGGAGATTGACTACACAAGAGAGTCTTTTATACTCAACAAAAGAGTGTTTTTCTGTCTCGTACGAAGCCCGAGACGAAGGCTAAAAGGAGGTTGACTCAACAAGAGAGTATTTTATACTCAACAAGAAAGGGATTTATATGTCTTGTACAAAGCCCAAGACGGAGGCTAAAAAAGGGGTTTGACTCAACAAGAGAGTCTTTTATACTTAATAAGAGAGTAGGTTTTTATGTCTTGTACAAAGCCCGAGACGGAGGCTAACTTACCGCCGTGGATTCTAGAGATCCTGAAGCGGGTCCAAGTGTGGGGAACTCTCATGAGAGAAACCAGAGTTTCTTCCTATGTTTGAAAGGAACTTGAGAATGTCTTTGAGACTCAAGGGTCTTAGACTGTCCGAGTCTAGAGTTTTATCTTTTGTACAAGGCCCAAGAGGAGTCACTGGCATTAAGGGATGGGTATCAACCCTACAACGGCCGGAGTTTTGACGCTAGAAAGACTGCTCTAGCAAATGATGACTAAGTTCTGTCTTATACCTTTAAGAGGTCGTCAGGGTCCTTATATTAAGCTCAAGAGAAGGCATGAGAACTTCTAAGAAGCCGAAGGGTCCTTGTACAACGCCCAAGAGGAGGCGGGGATGCTTTTAGGAAGCCTGTGGGTCCCAAAACCAAGAGAAGTTCAAGACATGCTATTCACCGATAATAGATCAAGCCAGGAAAGTTCAAGGATTTGGAAGAAACTCAAGAAATGCCATTCACGGAGAAAAGATCATCTCTGGGGAGTTAAAGTTTCTTTGACAATTTATAAGGGTGACAGTCTGAGAAAGGGTTCACCGAGAATGTTGCCTTTCTCCTTGTTCCATATTGTTTAACCCCAAGAGGAGGGAAGACTGTGTCTGGTAATCCTATGGGGGATCTAGTTTTGTTTGTATTTAAGAGTGACCAATAAGGCTTTACCTAGTGCTAGACGTAGTTGCCGGGGAAAACTCTAAATAACTATACTAGTATTACACAGTGGATATGTGACAAGTATATAAAGGATGTGAAATAAGACTTACAGTGAAGCAACCCCACAATACAGTTATATACATATGAAAGAGATAAATGAAAGCAGATAAACACTTACCCGTTGTAGAGCTTCCATGCTGTTTGGCTAGTTGTTCAACAAAGAAAAACTTTGATAACAATATTATATTTAAAATCAAAGGAGAAAGTGCTTTGAAAAGTTTGTTGGGGCTTACAGCTCAAGGAGAGGCCCAAGTTTTAACGATGATTGCACCATTGTTTTGAAAACTGTACAGAGAGACTTATACAATATGTGAGGCCCACAAAGTTTTATGTACAAGAGGATTGGGTCTTACACTCTATTAGAGGCCCAAAGAGGTTTTGTTAAAAAGGCAACGATCGCGCCGTTGTTTTTGAAAATACAGTGGGACTTATACAATGACTGAGGCCCAAAAGGTGGTGTATTTACAAAGGGGTTGGGTCTTACACTCTATTAGAGGCCCAAAGAGTTTTTAAAGAAAATAAATGAGGCTTATAACACGAGGGTAGGCCTAAGGTGATTTTCGTTTTGAAATGGCGATCGCGCCGAGATTTTTGAAATCGCAGTGGGTCTTATACAATAACTGAGGCCCAAAAGTTTTGGTTTCAAAAAGGATTGGGTCTTACACTCTATTAGAGGCCCAAATAGTTATTTTAGATTTGTGAGGGTGAAAATCAAATAAACCCTAATTTTGTTTTCCTTTAAAAGTAAATATTTAAAGAAAATCAAAAAATGATAAAAATACCAAATAAGTTTGAATAAACCACTTGTGATTTTTACTTAAGGTTTGAAAAATGAGGTTTTAATCACAAGATAATTTAGAACTCATTTGGTTTTGATTTTCAAAATAAACATTCACTTTTAAATGTTTAAAAATAATTAAAAATGAATTTATTCACAAAAATACTAATTATATTAAATAACTAATATAAATTTGACTTTTTTGTGGAATAAAATATTTCAACATTTTTGTGATTTTTTTGCCAAAAGAACCAATAAAAAATAATTAAAATTGAGGAAGTTATTAATTTTTCAAATCATTAAAAATAATATGAAAAATAAAAAAAAAGTGAAAAAACCATTAAAAAGGGGTCTGGGGCGAGGGGGATTCGAACCCTATACCTCTTGTGTGCAGCATGCGCGCCTTACCACTGGGGTGGTGATACATCCGTGTATCAAACCCCAGCCATAAATATACAAGGCTTTCCTTGTTCTTGGCCTGGTCAAGGCAAGGCAAGGCAAGGTTTTTGGTCAGAAACGTGAAGGTCATAACTTCTTCATTTCTCCATGGATGGAGACAAAATTTATATGCATCTGGCCTAGAATTTCACAAGGAATCCAATGGTGGTGGTGGTTTTTCTAGAAAATCAATCCTCCTCAAAACCCCATAGTGGTTTTGAAATAGTCTGTGATTTGCATTTTATGTACTATCCCTTGTTATAGGCATGAATTACATGATGAACTGGTTCAAACGCAACACATATGACATGTATGAGATGTGCATGATCAATAGACCTCAAATCAATGCATATTTCAAAGAGTTAAAGTTGAGATACTTACCACTTTAGGAGCTTTTTGGGCAATCTGTCAAGTGCCTTGTTCCAATCGGGTTTTACACGAGCAGCGAATGGGATTGTCCTGTTTAACCAGAGGATTTGTGTTCCGAGTAATGCAGTATTAAAAAGAAAGATTTTAGACGAAGCTCATAAAGGTACTTTTACGATACATCCTAGTTCTTCAAAGATGTATCAGGACTTAAAGAAGGATTATTGGTGGTCCGGAATGAAAAAGGATATTGCGGTGTATGTGTCAGAATGTGCAGTGTGCCAACAGGTGAAGATTGAACACCAAAGGCCGGGCGGTCTATTGCAACCTTTAGAGATTCCAATTTGGAAGTGGGATAGTATTTCTATGGACTTTGCAGTAGGTTTACCCCGTACGCAAGGTGGTTATGGTTCCATTTGGGTGATTGTGGATCGACTAACGAAATCAACACATTTCTTAGCTGTGAAGACTACTTACAAGGCAAGTCATCTTGCAAAGTTGTTTATTTCTGAAATTGTGAGATTGAATGGTGTTTCCTCTAATATTGTGTCCGATAGAGATCCAAAGTTTACTTCAACGTTTTGGAAGGCTTTTCAACAAGCTATGGGTACGAGGTTGCGGTTGAGCACGTCGAATCATCCTCAGACGGATGGTCAGACTGAGCGAACAATACAAATGATGGAAGATATGTTGAGAGCTTGTGTGCTATAAAGTAGAGAAAATTGGAAAGGACTTCTACCGTTGATTGAGTTTTCTTATAACAATAATTACCATACGAGCATCAGTATGGCTCCTTATGAAGCATTGTATGGGAGAAAGTGTAGAACACCTTTGTGTTGGGCGGAAGTTGGTGAAGATAGAATTTTGGGACCCGAAATTATCCAAGAGACTATGGAAAAGATTCGAATGATCCGTGAGAAAGTTAAACAAGCACAAGATCATCAAAAGAGTTACGCGGACAATCGTAGGAGACCTTTAGAATTTGAGGAAGGTGAACATGTGTTTTTGAAAGTTACTCCGAGATTGAGATTGAAAGGACCATTTAAGTCACGTAAGTTAAGTCCGAGATACGTATGACCGTATCAGATCTTAGAAAGGATTTGTGAAGTCGCTTACAAATTAGCCTTACCGCCTTCTCTGTCAGAGATGCACGATGTTTTTCATGTATCTCAGCTTCGGAAGTTTGTTCCAGATCCTCTTCAGCCAATTCTACTAGATACGATTGAGATAGAAGCAGATTTAACATTTGAGCCTCAATCGAGTCGTATCACAGGAAGAGAAACTAAGGTGTTAAGGAATAAAGAGATTCCTCTTGTTAAGGTTCAGTGGGATGAGACACATCCGGATGAGGAAACTTGGGAACTTGAATTGGATATGCGAGATGCTTACCCTCATCTGTTCAGGTAATCTTTTAAATTCGAGGGAGAATTTCTATTTAAGGAGGGGAGGATGTAATACCCCATATTTTATAAACTCTCTGGATAATATTAGTTGAGACCAGTTGAGATCCAGTGTGCTCTGAGTATTCATCTGTTAAGATAATTAGAGCAACTGATGAACTCAGAGCTGATCAGATTAATATTATCAAACCCTAAGGTTTTATTAATTGGTGCACTTGAGATAATTTGGACATGTAGTAGTGTTACTAACTAATGAGTATTTCCTATATCTTTTGTTTTTCCATATTTCCAAAGATAGAAACATTTGGAGAAAAAGAAGTTAGAGAGAAGGAAGAGGAAAGGAAAGAAAAGAAGAGAAATTCCAAAGAGCTCAAGATCAAGAATCATCCTCTACTCTTAATCAATTCATCTCATCTTCTTCATCATCATCCTCTAATCCAGGTAGATTCTAGACATAAGCTTTAGTTGTAGACTTCTTGAGTTTCTAGAGTTAGGTTGAGTTTTTTTGAGAAAATGAGTAATCTTGCTAAAATCATGGATCTAACGGTTGAAAATTGATATTAACTGCGTAGTATAGTCGTAACATGTATATGATCATTTGTTGATACTTGTTTTGTGATTTGGAACTGATTTGGTGTGGAAAGGGTGAGTTTTGGACCCTTGGAACCATGGAAAACGAAGCAGAACATTTATGCTTCTGGTACGCACCGCCGGGCGACGCGGCCTTGCGCCAGGCGAAAGCCAAGAGGCGTAGCATGGAACGTTGCTGGAATTTCTGATTTTTTTGTATTGGGACTTACGCCGCTGCTTCCTCGGGAGAAGCACAGGCGAAGGGGCACTGCCGGGCAAAAAATTGTACCGCCGGGCGCTCCTGGGACTTTTTCAAATGCTTTTCTTTTCTTTTAAAATCCATATCTTTTGACTCGGGTGTCCGATTTAAGCGTTCTTTATATCGATGTGAAGCTAGGAAAGTGTTCTATGCTATGGAAAGTGAAAATATTATTTTTGAGATGGGTTTTATTCGATTATGTTAATAAACGGAATATTGTGAATTATGAAAAGAAAAAGTAACCTTTGAAAATTTAAAAGCTTCAAGAGGTGAGTTAGTGAGGAAACCTTAGTACAATGGAATGACTTAGAGAATTGTGCGGCAATGCTTACATCGACATTAGAAGAGTGCCTTTGTTAAGTAGTTGTCAGTGGAGGATTGTAATTCCTCCGGTTTTTTTGTCTATCCCTTAATAAATACCGTGACCCGTGTTGTAGAGCCCCTTGTGCGGGATGGCCAGAGAGAAGTATTTATTAAGTAAGTAACCGTGACCCGCGTCGAGATCCCCTTGTGCGGGATGGCAGGGGAGAAGTTACTTAGTGGTTGGTACCGTGACCTGTGTCGAGATCCTAGGATGTAGGATGGCTGAGGAGAAGTACCATTTGTAGATAACCGTGACCCGTGTTGAAGAGCCCCTTGTGCGGGATGGCCAAGGAGAAGTTATCTACGTTAAGGATCCGTGACCCGTGTTTAATCCCCTTGTGCAGGATGGTTGGGGAGAAGATTCCTTAACTAGTTGGTCGTTTTGTGTATTTGTGCGATTGTTCTCTAGTCAGAAATGTTTGAGCTCAACGTCTAGTTCTTTCACCCCAACTTGAGCTAGACTAAGATAGAACCTTGTAAAGCTGAGAGAATTCTTAAGATAGGGAACTCACTGAGATTTGATGTATATCACCCACTATTGTTGATTATATTTCAGGTACTTCAGGTTCCGCGAAGGGTAAGGATAAAGCAGTGTGATTATCCTTACTTGTTTGATGGCTTACCTTCCGTTGTGGAGTAATTTTTTGAGATCATTGTCGATCTAGTTCTTAGTTTTTATCTTTTGAACATCTTGTATACATTATGCCTTATTAGTTTTTTTGTATTAAGTGTTGGGCATAACATGTATATAATGTGTTGACTAGGAACTTGTATATTTCAGTACCAAATACTTGGATTCATGTATAGTATTTATGCTTTGATGTATGATATTATATATGGGTGTTACAGTTGGCCATTATGCCTTTTCTTGATTAAGTTGTGTTGTAAGTTATTTGAAGTCCGGATGCTATATAAGCATTCATTCTTGATTATTGAAGGCATCGGAAAATTTCTCTCATACTTGAGTTGAAACCTGAACCCTTCAAGAAAAATCTTAATTTACAAGAATATTCATTATGTAAGTTATTTCAGATAATGAGAGGCGGGGATGCCTCCGTGGAGGTTTGTGTGATAAATATTTTTGTAAATTTCATCAACAGTTGTTATAGTTATGAGATTTAACATAATGATTTTGCATAAATTATGATTTTTTAATTTAAATATTTTTTATAAAAAAGTCAACTTCATGAATAGTGACTCGTGTATAGTGACTCGTGAATAGTAACTCGTGAATAGTGAGTAGTGGCAAGTATGATTAATGTTCACGTGAATGATTTCAACAATTTCAACATAATAATGAATGAATAGTGATCTTAAATAGTAAGTCAACTTGATAAATAGTAAAAAAATTTATTGGATTATTTTGTTGTTTAAAATAATAAATTGTCTTTTAAGCTCTGGATATTGATTCCAGATCATCTTTTGTAATAAGAATCAGGGTGTAAGTAGAAGATATACATTCCAAAATTAATTCTTTTCGATATTTTAATGATGGATAAGTTGCTTTGTTACTAGTCTTGATTTGTAATTTTACAGATTCTAATTCTTTTTCTAAATTGTCAAGAGATTTTCTAAGTGTTTTTAAATATTTTCTGTCTCTGGCCAGATCCATTTTTAAAATTATGAATTTTATCCTCTTGATAATGTATACAAATCATCCTTAATTATTTTAATCATAGTTTTAAAAGTTGCTAGTTGTCTAAGAATCTGAATTTTTCTTTCCATTAAATTCAAGTTCAAATCAGAAAACTTAGTACAATAATTTAGAACTGTATTAATTCTTTCGAGGTCCTGTTCTAAGTCTACAATGTAATTCCTGTATTCTTTTAATTCAATTCTTTCTTTGGTTAGATCCATGTTATCAGAGTTATAAAATTATAAGGGGAAGCACAAATGTATGAACAATAATATAAGGAGGCTCGGTCTACCAATGAATGATGTAATTAAATATGAACACAAATGTAGGAACAATAATATGAGGAAGCTCAGCCTACCAATGAATGATGTAATTAAATATGAACACAAATGTATGAACAATAATATGAGGAGGCTCAGCCTTCCAATGAATGATCTAATTAAATATGAACAGATATTTTTGGAGGCTCAGCCTTCCAATGTTATGATGCAAATATAAAAAAGAAATGAAGATTAATGTTAAATAGAATTCACTAATTATGATATATTTTATCATATTGGTTAGTGGTGAATTTAAATTAATGTTTTTTCCACTTTGGTATGTGGCGTTGTTCATCTGAAGTCTGTTCTTCATTAAACACTATTCCTAAGAACAAAGTGTTTAACTATTCAACATAAGTTGGTCAACAAGGTACATTATTCCATCCTATATACCAATTTTTTGTGGAAGAAATTAGGCTCTTGACAGAGTATATAATTCATCTTTAATGACTTTTATCATTGTTTCAAATGTAGATATTTGTCTAATAATGCTATTTCTTCTTAGAATTAGTATAGGAAAGGTCCTTTCTGTGCTATATTCTAATAATAATTCTATTATTTTTAAATCTTGTTTTAAATCAGAAATATAATTTCTGTAATCTTTAAGATCCTGTTTGTCTTTAGCAAAGTTCATAATGCAAAATTTTTTTAATCTGTTTCATATAAATCATCATCCCAATTTATTTCATTGTCAGAATATTAGGATTAAAGTTTCTAAATTCGATAGAAACTAATGGATTATTTTGCCTAGGATTTCTCATCCTATAATTTGTTTGTGAAGAATATCTGAAAAAATGTCCTTCAAAATAACTTAAGTAATATGAACTAGCAGTAAATTCATTTAACTCTCTACTTATACATCTTAGTTCGTGTTCTTCAAAATCTCGCTCAATTGTAGTTTTTAGTTCTTCTAGGAATATTTTTTCTTGAAAGTATGCAAATTTTAATTTTTTCAAAATAATTTTTATTAAATCTGGATAAGGAAGCCTTTTGAATAAACATAATACTTTTTCATCGAAATCTTGGATGCAAATTAAGTTCGATAATTTTTTATTAGAGTTAGGTTCTGAATAATCTACTCCAAAATTATTTGTAAAATATTTTTGTGTTGTGAAATTTGTTTCTGGGTAATGATTTTCATGTTCCATTTTAAATATTTGCAAATTTCTTTTTAACAAAAAGATTGATTTTAAATCTTATTCCTACTTCCCTTTGCATATTAAGGTTTATGGTTTCTAAAAAACTATCTCAAAAATATATGTTATACTCTTATTATTTTTGAATATTCCTGGTTTATTTTGGAACCTCACCTTGTCATCCCTCACCTACTACCACAGAGTTCTTCCAGAGACATCTCTGCGTTTATGACCTAAGATCTATGAATCTCCTCCTGGCGGTACTATTTTTTTCCCTTTTCAGGTTTCTTCCCTAAACGGATTCTTTCATAGATTAACGATCACATTCAGTTCAAACGGGACTTACGTCTTTTGATCATAAAATAAACCTAGATTAACAATAATCGTAAGAGTAAAAACATATATTATCAAGAATAAGTTATTAAGAAATCATACCTCTTAATAACAATTTAGGAAGTTGGAATAAGGAGCTTTAGTGTGAAAGCATAAATTTAGAGTAAGTGATATTGGAGAGCATATATGAAAACATACTTTTTATTTCTTCGTTATATGATTGTGTGTTTTTTACAAAATGAGAAGTCTCTCTTATATAGAAGAGAGATGAAGGTTCTAGAGATAATAAAATATTATCTTTACAACAAGAAAAGTTAAAGCATTATTTGCTTTAAGACTTTTCGTTAACAAACAAGGAAACTTTACAAAAGAAAAGTTAAAGCACTATTTGCTTTAAGACTTTTCAAAAGCAAAAACTATTTACTTTACAACTTTGCCCATACAAAACAAAAACTTTACAATATTAAAAGTTGAAAGGGACAGACCCCCTTTCTTTAGCCGTGTAGATCAGGATTACCCTTACATGACTCTGAAGGGTCAAGTAACTGTATCCTTAATACGTGTCTTGCCTTTATTTTGTCGGCAATTATTCAGATAATAGAATCACATAATTATGGTTCTTCCATTATTAGTGATCTATCCTGTGAGGATCCCGATGAACCTGGTCGTTTTGAAAAATTTGAATTTCTTTTCTTGTATGCTTCGACTAACTTTGGTCTTGAATGTTTAACATCAAAGGAGAAAAAGAAATTCCTTGCAATTTATGAGTTGCAATAAATCTTTCCAAATTTTATCTTCTCTTAATAAATTTCTTTCTTCTGACTTGTTCTTTGACCAGCCAAAATCTTCAGAAATTAGTTTGGCCCTTGCAAGTTCAATTTGTTGTGGCAAGTCTTCTAAATTTATAATCTTTGGACCAGAATTTTGGACTTGAAATTCTTCATATTCTGTGTCAATGTTTTTAAAATACATCCAAATCAAATGAACATATGGATAATTATTTTGGAAATCAGGATATAGAGAGTTAATTTCCAGTTGGATTTTTTGTGGAATTTCTGAGGTGATAGTTTCCAATGTATCTGCCAAAAATGTTGGGAGATATGGGGTGAAGTCATATAATGGGGGAACATTGATGACACCGAGTAGACCATATTTGAGTAGTGTGGCCAATGTTATGGTGTAATCTCTAGATTTAAATGACTTGAATGTTGGTAGTGAAATTCTAGCCTTTCTAATTGCAAAATCAAGTTGGCAATAACACTCACCATCTTGGTTTTCAGGACAATTTTCGAACATGCTTTGGCATGATTCGTAGTTATTGTAAACAAAACTCCACTCAGTGGAAATTCCATTATGAATAATCTGGTTGTTGCAAATTTGTGCCAAAATTTCTTGTAACAAAACAAATGTTCTCAATCCTGTTTCTTCTTCAGAAATCTTAGGTTGTATAGGAATTATGAGTTTCCCCAGATTTACCAAATTTGTATTGGTATGTTGAACCTTTGTAGTAATTAATGTATTACTAAAGGATTTTTGGTCCTTTTGTGGAATTTGTGGCCTTAAAGAAATTTCTTTTCCTTTGTCTTTCGGAACAACTTTTTGAATTTCTTGTAAAAAATTTTGATCACCAAATTTTTCCAAATGTAGTAGGTAATCTTGATATTTAAGAACTCTGGGTGAGATAATGATATCTTTCCCACAAGTCTTAATTATCGTGTCTATGGCCTCCTGAATGTCGTAAAATCCTTTATACAAAGGTTGACCATATCTTGGGAAAAGTTTTAGCTCTTCAATTAAGAGGGCCATTTCATCCCAATATAAATAAACTCCAGCCTTTGGGTCTGTAAATAATGTATAGCAAATAAAAGGTTTTTTGCTAAAATGTCTACCCGTAGATAAATAAGAAGCTAGGGCATTTATTACTGCCACCTTCTTACTATTCCCTTGGATAGTGGTTTGTAAGTTCCAAATGTTGTCTAAAAGACAAGTTTCTTCTTCCTTGAGTTGATGTCTCAAAGGTGTTTTGAATTGTTCCTTCTCAGGAAATGTTTTTAATTTTGCATTGTCAAAATTTATGACTTTTTCAGCCATTTGTAATGTATGAAATAGAACTGCCTGATCTTCTTGGAATGTCTGAATTTCTTGAAATTTTCTGGAAAACACAAGCAATGTTATTAATCATATAATAATTTTATGGATAGTAAATATGGTATCTTATTATCTTTTCCTTTAATGTGTTCCCATCTTATCTTAAATCCTCCATTTAAGACAAATTCTCGAAATTTCAGCCATCTGTTAGAAGTTAATTTTCTCTCATTTTTTGTATCAGCAAATTTAACAATTGCTTCACAATCAGTTCTAATAGTAATTTGTTTTTTAGACAAAATAAATAAAGCAAATTTTTCTAATACATAAATAATTGACAAAATTTCATAATCTAAGGATGTTAAGTATCCTTTTTTCTTTAAAAGTTCCTGAGGTGTACCTACAAATTTTCTCTAATGATTTTGAAGAAAATTCATTAGGTTTTTTGATTAAAATTCCTCCCCATCCTAATTCACATCCATCAGTTTCGATAATCAAATAATCTGATTCTAATGACAAGGTTAAGGGTTCTAATTTCTTAATTTCTTCCTTTAATTGTTGAACAATTTTAATATCTTGATCATTAAATTTTCTAACTCCTTTTTGTTGTGCCTTATTATATAAGGGGGAAGTTAGTTTAGACAGATTTTTGAAATATGTCCTGACATAATTTACTAATCCTAAAAAGGATTGTAATTGTTTTAATTCTTCTAATTTATCTGGATACTCTAAGATTTTTCTAGCTATAAGTGTTCTATATGTTCTTTTTCTAATTGAGAAAAAACAAGAACATCATCAATATAGACACATGTAAAATTATAACAATTTTTAAAAATGTCATCCAACATTCGTTGGAAAATTTGTGGTGCATTTTTTAATCCAAATGGCATTACTAACCATTCAAAATATCCTAATGGACAAGAAAAAGCTGTCCATTCAATGCTGTCTTTATGCATTTTTACTTGCCAAAATCCTGATTTTAAATCAAATTTAGAAAACCAATTTTTTCCTTGTATTTTATTAATTAATGTATCTTTGTCTAGAATACAATAACCATCTTCAAAGGTATTATCATTTAATCTTCTATAATCGAAAACCATTCTAGATTGTCTTATCTTCTTTTTTGTTTCTTTTTGGACAATAAAGGCAGGGGTTCTATGTCTAGAATTTGATCTTTAGATAATTCCTAATTTTAATAATTGATCAATGTGCATTTTGAATTCTTCTTGTTCCCAATTACCATACTTAAAATTAGGTGATTTAATGGTAATATCTGGGTTGATAATCTCTAATTTGCACAGAGTTTTATTTCTTTCCCAAAATTTTGTAGGGTTTTCTCCTATAACCTCAATTTTTTCTAATTTCTTAATTATTTGATCTAAATCATAATTTTTTTATGTTTTTTGTGAAATTTGTGGTATCTATTAAATGTAGATCACTTTCTATACCATTGTCTAAATCTAAGTCTAGACCAAAATTTTGTTGTTCTATATTATTGCAAGAACACTCGTCTTTGTTTTCCTTGCAACTGCAGGTTTCCTTTTTGAAGGGTTCCTTTTTTATCAAAAGTTTAAAATTTGAAACAATGGGTATCATGGAACAATTTTTACTTATTGTTATATAATCTTTGTTAATGTTAATTTGTCCATAATTATGGAGTAGAAAATCTAATCCCATAACAAGTGGTATTGAAAGATTTAGGTCTTGGACCCAAATTTTTGGCCAAGGATAATACTCGGACCATTGATTACAATTTGTTAAGAATTTTACTTGAATATTTTTGAATTGTAAATCATTTGAAGTTTTGGTTCCATCAAATTGTACTGAATAAGTTGGTTTTACTTTAACAATTTTAGTTTTTAGTTTTTCTGGAATAATTTTTATATCTATAGTAGATGAGGTTGCTCCAGTATCAATTAAAATTGGTATGGTTATTTCCTGACCATGAATATTAATTTTTGCTGGAACTATAATTTGTTTTAGTTTTTCTATATTACAAACTAATGGTACCTGGAGGTCTTGAGGTTGATATGTGTTATTTATAATATTTATGTCTTCTTGAGTAATTTCTGTTAATTTTAAATTATTTTCAATAGCCGGGAATTTTTCTTTTTTAATAATTTCTATTAATTCTTTAATAGTTTCTTCTAGACCATTAATTCTAGTTTCTAATTTATCTACTTTGGTTTCCAACCTGTCAAATTTTTCTTCTAATTGATCTATTCTTTTTTCCCCATGTTTTTTATCAGAAATTTCAGGGGTATCTTTGTTTTCTATATTAAAGTGTTTTTTAATACAATTTGAGCAGATTTGTTTTAAACAATTTTGGCATTTCCATCTTTTATCAAAGGAGGAAAACCAATTACACTTGAAACATCTAATATTATCACTTCCAGCTTTGTAATTCCAATTATGGTTACAATCTGGTACAATGTTTTTTGGTTCCATTAGAGAGTAAATTTTTTCAATTTTTCCAAAAGAATATAATTATTATTATTTTCTTCTTCTAGAGGAATTTCAATCTCTTCACTCTCTATTCCTTCTAGAGAGCAAATACTCCAAATTTCAGAGTTGTCTGAAATGTCTGAGGTTATTTCTAATATGTCCTCTTTAATTGTAGAAATTAAGTTTGATTCTCTTGTAAACAGATTTTGTTTGTTTGGACATACTGAGGATAAATGTCCTGTTTTGTTACATGCAAAACAAGTAATTGTATTTTTATAAGTTTTGTTAGGATTGTATTTTCTAACATGTTTTTCCTTGTTTAAAATCAAAGCATTTGAAATAACTTAAAAAACATTTGAATAAAATCAAAGCATGTCATTATCCATTTTTGTCTATTTAAATTATTCTTCCGCTTATAGATTTTCAAACTCTGAAGTTTTGCCTTATTTTAACTTATATATTCAAGTATTTATTAATTTAAACTCTACTTCTGCTATATACATTACCTCTTCCATTTCGCCCAGACCCTCTTTTTCCTTACTGGTATCAGAGCCTTTTTAGGTGCTGATACGTGGTTATTAAAGTTATTTTGAATAAAACCTTTACACAAATTAGGACAAATTAGACAAAGAATGGATTAGTAACGACTTTGAAGCCGACTACAATAGAGAAAAGAGAAAGTGGTTTTTCTCGACTTTCTCCAAACCGCAATCCCAAGATTACTTAAAACAATTCTACGAGTTCCTCGAAACTCATGAAATTAATGTTTACTTCTTTGTTTGGTTTGAATTACTTTGTTTAGATGAAAAGATTAGGAACCCTTTTACAACTGAGTTATCCATCGATGTTAACAAAAGGATTAGTACTAGGTGGAAAACCTTTAAAAAAGAAGTAGTAGAATCTATCCATCCACCCTTGGAAGCCATAAAAATCTCTCCAGAAAAAGATGTGGAAATAGAGGCTGCTCCCTGTAAGGCTATTATAGCACCTACCTCAGAAAAAAAATACTTAAACAACTTACATAGTCAACTGAATTATTCAAATCAAGTATTACATACGATAGCACAACAACTAGAAAGGATAGAAACTTCTGGTTTCAAACTAACCGATCCTCTGATAGACAAACCAGATCCTACCAGACCTATATATAATTAAGACATTCCTTCATCCTCCGAATTATGTAAAATAAGACTAGGAGACTCAACTAATGAAAAAATAGATGAATTAGTAGAAACTACATTCTTAGCTGATAGAAGTAAACTTCTAGCTTCTCTTTCAGCAATTACAGATCCTAAGAAGTTTGCAGACAAACTTCAAGAAATAACGAGTGTTATGTCTGAATGTCATAGTTCCTCGTCTTCCATTGAAGCTACACCTGTCAATGAGGATGACTGCTTTGGAATCTTTGATTAGACCACCACTAGCATAATTTTGATACTACTTTTGGAAACACGACAAGATACTTTTGATCTTATCACCATTGGACTCTCTTTTAATTATTTTCAGCATTATCAGGCCATGTGGGCCATGTTACTTTGTTGTCACCTTTAATTATTTTTAGCATTATCAAGCCATGTGGGCCATGTTACTTTGCTTTCAGAAAGATAAGATTCCTTATCTTTTACTTTAGCTTTTGTTTTTTAGGCCACCTGTATTTGTCGGCCATTATGCCTTTTCTTGATTAAGTTATATTGTAAGTTATTTGAAGTCTGAATGCTATATAAGCATTCATTCTTGATTATTGAAGGCATTGGAAAATTTCTCTCATACTTGAGTTGAAACCTGAACCCTTCAAGAATAAAAAACTTGTAAGTTTTTAAAAACATTTGAATAAAATAAAAGCATGTCATTATCCATTGTTGTCTATTTAAATTATTCTTCCGCTTATAGATTTTCAAACTCTGAAGTTTTGCCTTATTTTAACTTATATATTCAAGTATTTATTAATTTAAACGCTACTTCTGCTATATACATTACCTCTTCCATTTCGCCCAGATCCTCTTTTTCCTTACTGGTATCAGAGCCTCTTTAGGTGCTGATACGTGGTTATTAAAGTTATTTTAAATAAACTTGTTTTATTTTCTCTTTAACTCTACAATCACTAGCATAGTGACCGAATCTACCATATTTGTAACATTTTATCTTCTTATTTTTATTTTGGCTTAAATAGGTTTTTCGTCCCTGTAAGTTGGCGAGATTTTGGTTTTCGTCCCTGTATCTTTTTTTTTTGGGTTTTAGTCCCTGTATCTTACTTTTTGCTGGTGTTTAGTCCTTACAGAGGTTTCCTGCGGATTTTCATGCGGATTTTCCTGCGGATTTTCCTGCGGATTTTGATTTTTAGGAAAATCCGCAGGAAAATCCGCAGGAAACCTTCGGATTTTCCTGCGAATTTTGGCTTTAGGGACTAAACACCAATAAAAAGTAAGATATAGGGACTAAAACCGAAAAAAAAAAGATACAGGGACGAAAACCAAAATCTCGCCAACTTACAGGGACGAAAAACCTATTTAAGCCTTTTATTTTTATCAAATTTCTTTTTCTTAGGTTGATAGGGTTTTTTGTAAGGTTTCTTATTTTCTTTGTAATAATCAGGTTTATCTTAATATTTCTGTTTCCCATAATTTTTATAATTTTTTCTTCCTTTACTAATATTCTTTTTATGTTTAGGATTACTAGGTGCTCTCAAAGGAGTAGCCCCATACTGCTCGCAAAACATTCCCATTTCGCGCATACTACTAGTCTGTTCATTTTTAATTTTGTTTTGTATTTTATAGTCAGTACAAATCTGGATTCCTGTTTCTACAACGTAATTGGATAGTTCGCCTATGGTTAAGCTATCATAAGGAATTTCTCTATTCTGTTGTATGTTCATTTAGACTTTTTCAGCAAAAAGTCTAGGTAATCCACTAATGAATCTTTCTTTCCAAAATATGCCGAGCCATCAGCTCTCAGGCAAAGTTTGGAGAGAAACATATCTCTATACCATCTATAGTCCGACATAGTAGGGCAATAGAGGTTCATTAATTGGTCTGAAGCTCGTTTTTGGAGCTTCAAAGGTTCTCCTACAAAGAATTTGGTGATAGCGTATAGTAATGCTGTAACGCTGGCGGGTTCATTATTTTCAGTTTTTACAGCCTTATCTATAATATCTTTATCTTCTTGACTAAGAAGATTAAACCACCAACCTTTCAGTTGGCTAGTAAAACCCATAATTATCATTTCTCTCGATTTTTTATCTGAATTTTTTCTTAACATAAAGGCAGTAGCTGCCATGGTCATATTTTGAATAGTGTCGAGTATTTGCTGCTCAGAGGCTCCATCAATATTCCATTCTACAATGGCTTCTCCTGAATAACTATTTTCAATAAAATTGGACCTTTCTTCAAACTGAACATCAGCAAAGGAATGTCGCGGGTAATAATTTCTAGTAGGGTTTCTTGGAGGTCTTCCTATTTTATTTACCAAATTATCAAATTCTTCTTCTCAGGATAACATATTAACCTTAGGGTCAAGTCTTAGGTCTAAACCCTTTAGTCTCTCTACTAATTCATCTATTTTTTCATTAGTTGAGTCTCTTAATCTTATTTTACGTAATACAGATGATGAAGGAACGTCATAATGATATATAGGTCTGGTATGATTTGGTTTGTCTATCAGAGGATCGGTTAGTTTGAAACCAGAAGTTTCTATCCTTTCTAGTTGTTGTGCTATCGTATGTAATATTTTATTTGAATAATTCAGTTGACTATGTAAGTTGTTTAAGTCTTTTCTTTCTGAGGTAGGTGCTATAATAGCCTTAAAGGGAGCAACCTATATTTCCACATCTTTTTCTGGAGAGATTTTTATGGCTTCCAAGGGTGGATGGATAAATTATACTACTTCTTTTTTAAAGGTTTTCCACCTAGTACTAATCCTTTTGTTAACATCGATGCATAACTCAGTTGTAAAAGGGTTCCTAATCTTTTCATCTAAACAAAGTAATTCAAACCAAACAAAGAAGTAAACATTAATTTCATGAGTTTCGAGGAACTCGTAGAATAGTTTTAAGTAATCTTGGGTTTGCGGTTTGGAGAAAGTAGAGAAAAACCACTTTCTCTTTTTTCTATTGTAGTCGGCTTCAAAGTCATTACTAATCCATTCTTTGTCTATGACAAAGGGTTCTTCGCTAGTGATGACGTGTAATATCTGAGACTCAGTTGGAGAAAGGGACCTGGAAGTTTTTTCTTCGTATGAACACTGGGGTACAGTAGGGTTAAAGTTAACTATTGCTAGGTTTACCCTAATAGTCGAGTCAATCGAGTGTCTAGCACTCTGAGCCTGACTAACACTAGGAGAGTTGTGGTACCTATAGGATTGATTTCTGTTTATCCTAATGGCCACCGTACCATCAGTATCCTGTATAACATTTCTGATTGATCTAGACTCAATCTTTTTTAGGTTTAACAACGTCTTGTAATATCCATTCTTCGGGTATTTTATCCATAATTTCAGATGCATTTAATATTTTAGGCGTAATAACATTTGAACGTCTTAAGTTGGCTTCTAGAAGACAAACTTGGTTTCTAGGAGTACTTCTTATGGATTTAAAATCGTAATTAACAGTTGAAACTTTATAAGTTACTCTACTAATAATACTTAGGTTTGAGGCACCTTGAACGAAGGTATCTCCTAAGCCAGCAATCATAATAACTAATGAACTCTTGGTAAATTCATCAGCTAAACTCATAGAGCAATTAGGATGGCAGTTAAAGTAAATTGGTCCATCGTTTAAATTTGATTCGATAACCGCAATCGTTGAATTATGAAAATCTTTAATTCTTGTATCCCTTAAAACAAGTAATATAGGTGTGTTTAGTCCTAATTTGGGTAAAGGTTTTACAGCAATTTGAACTAACCCTAAGTGAATATACTTGAATTTTTCACGATAATGTATTTCTAATAAGTTTTTATCTAATAATTCTATTGTTTCTTGTTTATTGTTAATAGATCTAGCATTTTCAATTGTATGTATGATCTTTTTAGCGTTGTAATCAAAAGTTCCTACTTTGTAAATATCTTTTAATTTAATCTCAGGCATAGACCAATTTATTAGTCTATTTTCCATTTCCTGGATTTCTAACTCTTTGTTCTGAAAAGTATCTTGATCTAGTTCGTTATTAGGTTCAGAAGTGCTGGCTATTTCATTATGGTGATGCTGGTGTCTCCTACTACTTCCTAGCGAACTCAAAGCCCTCACGATGCTTGACATGATTACTTCAGAAATCTATGAACAAACTGAATGATTTTCTTTTATTGTATCTCTCTACCCCCTTATAGTTTGTTCTAAGAGGTTACTTCAACAAGCTGACCAACCGATTTACTACCCTTCACTCAATGGGTTTTACTACGTGGACCACATGCTATTCAAATGTTCTCTAACTTAGATTCAAAGGTCAGGGTAAGGCTTAAAGATAAATGAGTCTGAACCATTAGATTTTAAAATAAATGATGGAGATTATATGCCCGTTTTTTTCTCTCTCCTCCATCATTTATTTTAATAATTGAGGAGAGAGAAAAACAAAAACCACACATAATCTCCACCATTTATTTTAAAATCTAATGATTCAAATACATTCTCATGTTCTTACACAAAAATGACATTCTCATAGGATATGAACCCTATATATATATATATATATATATATATATATATATATATATATATATATATCTCCTGAGATTTTTATGATGCCGGGTAGCGAGTTCCATGCACATTTTAAACTCAATTCATAGGGATCTGAAAGGACCGTCCAGGTCGGAGCCGTTATGATATTCTTGAAATAATCAATGGCTGAAACCGTTACAGAAGGGTTAAAGGTTGAAGCGATTACAAATTGTTAATGGTTACTAAAATCTATTAAACCACACCTCTTCAGTATTCAGAAGGGTGCGAGACTTGTCATATAAAAAGATCCTTGATACCAAACATGGGGAGGAGATTGACCAATGAATAACACAAAAAAGGAGGAATACATGGAATAACTTGGAATATCACAAAAATGGTTGCGTTTGTGGTCTCACCCGACTCGTTTCGGCGAGATTATAAAAAAAATATTTATCAGGAACATTTGGCGCCACCCACTGTAGAGCCTCGGTAAAACTTTCCCAGACTGCACAAAGACATCATCCACCCTGCATAAACACGATGATGATGATGATATGGAGAATTTGTTGATCTTTCTTAAGGAGACAAACCGAAGAACATCAATGAATGATTCTTATTCATGTTTGGATAAATACAGATGTAGTTGACCCACAACCCTGCGCACTACAAATTCTTGAGCCTATAAGAATTCATGGGAACCCTAACATATATTCAGCCGACCCGCACCTTCTTTTTCGCAATACTTTCAAAGGGAGATGACAACGTTGCAGTCAAATTGATGCGATGATGATGATGATGATTGTGGCAACCTGGAAGCCCTAATGTTACCACATCGAATCGAAGAAAACAAGTATTATTATTGTCACCCCATGAACAGAACGGTGATGAGGATGTGAGATCTCATGCAAAGTAAATTGATAATATCTAGAAGGAGGCGAGAATTGGAATTCTTTTGAACCTTACAAAGTCAAACGAAAAGCAAACCCTTTCTATTTTCACTAATTAATTAGCCTATGTTTCATTTATTTGATGATCTCACTATTAATACATTAGGGGTTATACCATCGACATAAAATGATGCTAATACCAACGTGTTGGGAAACAAGTGTGAGTTGTGTGGAGAAACAAGTGTGAGTTCTGAGTTCTAAGTCACACATTGCTTAGAAAAGTGAAGGTTGAACACTTTATAAGTAAGAGGATCCATACACCTATCATCTTAAGCTTTTGGGTGAATATGTGGTGTCTCTCTCACTCGTTTGGGTGAGTCTTTAACCTTTAGGTATAGACGAAGCTTTCCTGGAAAAACATATGCCTGAGGTGAGGTAACTCGGGCCCAAAGGATTCTCCTGAATCACCAACAGCTGAGTTCGATGTTTTTTCCCGACGAGTTCTCATGTTCACGCTCAGCCCTGTCATTCAGAAACGCAGTTCATTCGATAAGTTATCTTCTCTTTTTTTTTTTAATTCATAAATGGAGAATTATTGTGCTTCAAGATTTATTATTCATTAATACATCTACTCTTTTAGTTAGGCATGGCAACGGGGCGGGTCGGGGACGGTTTTTACCTCCCCCAAACCCAAACCCGAATCCCCAAACAATCCCCGTTCCCCGCCCCAAACCCAATCGTGGATGGAGAATTAAAACCCAAACCCATCCCAAACGGGTTCGGGTATCCCCGCTCCGCCACCATCCATTTAGTAAAATCAATTTTTTAATAGAAATATTTATCTTTTCCAAAATCAAATTACATTACAAATAATAAAATAAAAAAAATCTCAAAAAAAATCTTACATACATTTGAAATATGTTAAATAAATAAAACAAATCAAAATATTAAAACATTGGCCACATATTTAATATTATAAATTAGGCTTAATGCATCCTTTGGTCCCTTAACTTAATTTCAGATTTCATTTCCGTCCCTTATTTAATAAACGTTCGTTTTAAGTCCTTTAAATCAAGTTTCGTTAGTCACATTAGTCCTTTCCGTTAAATTTTGTCAAAATCTGTTAAAGTGGGTAGACGTGGTACCAAGCTGGCATTTATTTGGCTGACTTGGAACTATTTTATTAATATTTTATTATTTATAATTTATTAAACATTATTATGCACAATATCTTTCTCACTTCTCCTAACCCTAGCCGTCATCTCTCTTACTCTCTTCTTCCTTTCTCTTTCTAATCCTTTTTCAACCATTAAATTCATTCCATTCAGATCTATTGTTACCTCTCTTAAGTTTTTTTGGTTTGGAATAACAAACACTACACATTCTTATGTTTTCTTATGTGTTGTTTTGGATTGTGGATCTAAATGATATTACAACAAGATGAGAAAGTGATTGAGAAAGAAGCTGCTTTTGATCCTCCTTTGCGGTACATACTATTTGATGGAGGTAAAAAATAATGAATTTTATAATTTCTGTTTTGTTTTCAGGTTAAACAATCTTTTCTGGCAGCTCTGCAAAATGATGAAAGGGAAAACTACCAACTTGATGTCAAGTTTCAGGAATCTTTTCTTGAGCAACAGAGTTCTGAAATTGCTTAGGATATCCATGATCATTTATGCTGCAAATTCATCATCAACAATAGATCTGAGTTGTTTTTTAATTCTTAGTTTGTATAGTGTGAATCACAATATTATACAAATTTGTGCAAGTTGATTGTTGATTTTGCACACTTCTTATTTTATTTTTTATGTTCTGTTGTTGTGTTACTCATCACTCCAAAAACAAAACCTCTTAAGTTTAAATAAAATACTAGTTTTTTAATACAAATGTTGACTCAACTTATTAAAAAATGTCTTGTTGTCATGCCATGTAGGCAAAGTTAACGTTTTTTTAGAAAATTTAACGGTAAGGACCAATTTGACTAACATAATCGTTTTTAAGGGACTAATATGAAACCTTTATTAAATAAGAGACTAAAGTGAAATCAGAAATTAAGTTAAAGGACTTCAGCACTAATTAAGCCTATAAATTAACAAAATTAAATAATAATGTACATAATATAATAAACGGGGCGGGTTCGGGGACGGGTTCGGGGTGGGTACTAGTGTCCCCATTACCCGACCCGTCCTCATATTTTTTAATCGGGGAAAACCCAAACCCAAACCCAAACCCAGTCAAAGCGGGTTTTCCCCGTCAACTTCGGGACGGGTTCGGGAGGGTACCCACGGGTATGGATTTTGTTGCCATGTCTACTTTTAGTCCATATGAGTATTGATGTTCTGACTTTCTTGGTTCCAATTTATAATTCTAGTAAACTCAAAATATATGTTTAGAACAAGGGCCATAGAGATTTAATGATTATTGGGGAGAACTTATTACCTTCCCAAAATCTAAACGATTGTCAGCTCTAGTAAAATAAAGTGATATGGTACACGATTTAGAATTGCTTGATAATTTATTGATCTTTCAATTTCATGCAAGTGATACCGAGTATGACTAGATTAAGATCTAAGATCTAGAACTATATTATGGAAGACTATTTCTCTATATTTCTATTTGACTGATGGATGTAAGCTAGTACGCAAGAAAGATACAGTGAGCTTAATGGTTAAGCCTTTGTGATAATACTTTATTTTACTCTGATATATCTGAAGTAAGATTGGGAATTAGAAAGCGGGCTAATGCAATGATCTTGCTTTCAATTACAATGATTAACTATTTAATAAAGTTTTATGTTGTTTTAAACAACAATGTTTATGTTGTTATCGTTGATTGTTATCTACTGTGTTTACATTAGTCAATAATACTAAATTAGTAGTGTTATTTTGTGTGTTTCAAATATTGATCCAATTCATCCATGTGATGCATATTGCCTAGACTTGCAATCTTATTTTGCTGATCTTGGCATTTTCCTTGCTGATGATAATAGGAAAGAAACGAATATTGGCAATAGGCCATGGATGAGAAACCATGGAGCACAGATTTTGTAGTTTCAGAGCTGCCACAAAGATAGTTAAAAGGCAGTAAGTTCACCGGTGGTGCCATAGGACCTATGGTAGTAAGTTTCAGAGCTGCCACACAGAAATCAAGGGTAATTTTGTTTACTGCCATAGGCGATTTGTGAAATGCCTGCCATTCTGGTGCCATAGGACCTAATGGTAATGGCATGTTTATACAGAGTTTCTTGTCCTTTCACAATCTACCATTGATAATATTGATATTAAGTGAAAAGGAAAATAGAAAAAAAGTTTAATACATATGGATAGATAGATAGTCAAGGTTTTTAAAAAGAATGAGAAGGATTTTAAAGTGAAAATTAAGGAGAGACTTGGTGAAGTATATGGATCCTTATCTTGATAAGATAAAGTCTAAGAATTAGTAATTGTGGTGTCAAATAAATACATACGAAGAGTCAATAGTATAGTTTGTATTTTATCACTAGTTCAGTTTCTCTTCTTACTCTGGGCATACACTTGGGGCTTCCCCTCTTATAATTATGTCATTTGAATGAATATCTTCAATTTGATTTGTCTGGTTATGTCTCATACTAGCTAGCTGTTTGGCAATTTGTTACAGCCTGCCACTAACCATCTATTATGAAATAATTTATTTATTTCACTACCATCGCCATGAGTAAGTTATAGTTCACTTTGGTAAAAATAACGGTTGACTGATAAACTAGTTTATAGTTTATGATTGATAGTTGATGACTGATAGCTTATAGTTTATAGCTGATGGCTGATGACTTATAACTGATAAGCTAAATGAAATATTTGGTAAAATTAGCGATTTAATTAACTGATAAAATAAAATGACAGAAAAGATATTTAATAATTATTATTTTATTTTAAATTATAATAAATTATAAATGATAGTGGTGAGTTTTAGTTAAAATAATAAGGGTAAAAGTGTTTATTGGAAAAAAAATAGTAAACAACCTCTGGTCTATCAATTTTATAAGAAAAATGAGTAACTTGCAGGATCGACCAAACTAGATCCTAGGACATGTGCTAAAACAATTTAAAAAAGATACGAGAATAATGTTAAACATTTCGACGGCGTTCGTATTTGGAAACAAAAGTATTTCGACAATACTTAAAAGAAAAGTAATACGAGGAAATAATTAAAAGTGCATTAGAAAGTAGCTTAACAAAATAAAGGAAATAAGGTAAACTTCTGAGTGAAAATTAATTGGATTGCATTGAATAAGAAAAATGGGGTTATATAAAACGTACATTTCTTCAGAAACTCTTTTCTTGCTACACACGGATACTCTGAGTGATTTTGAGAAATTTGTACAACTTTAACACACACAAATCCTAATACTAAGACTTGCTATTTATAATAGTAAAAAGTAACTACCCACTAACAGCCCATTAATAAGAATGAGACAAATGTCACTCTGCATGGCTGCGTCCTTCAACTGCTCTCCACGTGTTTCCTTCTATTAAGTGGATAAGGACAAAATTCCCTCCATTATTTGAATTTGAATTTCCAATCGAAAGGCACCAGTTAAACTTCTGTCGAAACATATCTCCAAATTATTAGAAATATTTCTAAGTCCATAAACCATGTCTTCTTTGCACAAAGATACTTTTCGACTGGACTTTCTAGCAACGACATTCCTGTCGAAGTCTCCTAGAACTTCTTAAATTTCATTTCTTTTGAAAAAATCTTAATCCAATATCAGACGTCAAATTTAGGAGCTAACAAATTGCCCCCACTATCATTTTCAACATCACAACAATTTTTAGAAACCGTTTTCATTTCCCAACTTATAAATACCCTCTTCAACAACTGTTTTCACTTTTACGCTTCCTTACTCTCAAGTTTCTCCAGAACACTTTGTATTTCAAAATTCAGTCTTCTTCATTTTTTCAACAATGGCTTCCTCCACACGCTCTACCAAAGATGCTACCAAGGTCACCAAGGATGCTGGCAAACCTGCGAGAGCTCCAAAAAAGATTTCTCAACTTGCTCCGTTTAATTCCGTTTCTGGACCTACCATGGTGGGAAACCAACAATATCTACCTGAACCTCTTGATGAAGAGAAAAGGAGAATTTATGCTTCTCAGGTACTTATTCCTTTAACCGTTTCTGATAAGCCATTGGCTTTATTTGGTCATTTGTCTGATTTAACTGTAGATCCTGCTAGGCTTAAGGAATACTTCCCCTCTTACCATAAATACAAACCTATATGACAATGTAAGAAACCTAAGGCTAGCATTAAAAATCCTGATAATCAAAGCAATCCTCCAACCGAGGAGGCTATTGACCTTAGATACATGAATAATTTTAGGGTTTTTAGAGTGAGTCCATCCTTTAAGGATCCCTCTAATTACTTGGGGTGGTTGAACAAGCTGGAAAAAATGAAATCTGATGTTTTGAAGAAAATGGGTATTTATGACCTGATTATGCCGTCGAAAGTAGGACATGATTACTGCTCGAATATGCTTATTTCGTCCTTGTACTTCTGGGACAGCACCCACCACACCCTTCATCTCCCATGTGGCATGACGACACCCACTCTTTTCGACATAGCCGCTATCACAGGGCTAAAACCTACTGGGAATACTTACGATCCTGACTTTATGGCAGATGATAGCATAGGTTTTACTACCTCTACGGCAGCTTATTCGACCCACATAGCTCATTATCATGATAAGATCAGAGAGGAAGTGTCGGACATTGAACATATAGCTTTCCTAGCTCTGTGGTTGTCACGCTGTGTCTTCTGCTCGAAGTCACTGCAAGTTGCTAGAAAGTTTCTGACCATGGCGAACCAATTACACTCTGGCCATGACTTATGTTTGAGCGAATTAATCTTAGCCAGCCTCTATGAGTCCATGAGCGAAGGAGTCACCCAACTCAAATGCCTTGGTGACAAGGGAAATCTACTCCTCTCTAGGCCCTTCTGGCTTCTTCAACTGTGGTTGAATGCTTTGTTCGAAGCTTGCCTTCCCCACAAGAATCAGATTAATGAAGATGCTGATGATGTGAAGAATCGAAGAGTAGAAGGCCCGCGTTTGGTGAAACTGAGACCCGTTGATGATGGTTGACTTGTCCAACAGGCTTTCACCAACTTCATCATGATGTTCGCCAAATGTTATGATTTTACACCCAACATGGCTCCTTTTGCGGCAAGGAAGTGTGGTATTGAGTGGTTTACCAGGCCATTCCCAGCGCCGTCGAAGGCTCAAGTAGCAGAATCTATTGCGATTTGGGAATCCTTCTTAACTCCTAGGGTCCTAACCCTCAGATTTAACCTCTCCAAAATCCAAGTCACTAATTACTTACCAACCAAATCTTGTCGCTTGACAATTTGGCTTAGTTCAAGTCTTACCCCGACCGATTTATGACAATAAAAGTGCTCTCCTTCTTTACAACACCAATCATAGTGAAGCAATGGCCATTAAGCAGATTGTACGATATACTGGTCGAATGCAGTTTCTTCCAGTAGCTTTCGAACCAAGCTTCCTTTGTACTCAACAATTCGATGATTGGTGGAAGGCTTACTATGCTGAGGAATTTTTCGACGTGGCTGCATTTGCATACCATATTAACAAGACTTTCCTCTCTGTGCAGGAAAAAGTGAAGAAAGGTACTTCGACGCACATTAAAGAAATCCAAGCCTTCCAAAAATACTTTGAAACTGTTTATCGACCAGATGATCTTGGTCGAACCGTCTGCGACGCAGCTGTTACTCTGAAGGAAAGATTTTTAAAGAAAATGGAGAACTTAAAGATCCCTTCGTACGTTCCTCCTGAGAAACGATACAAAACGGCTTTCAATATGTTTCCTCCCAAATTCCCTCGACTGCCAAACACTGATTTTGGAGTGGCCCTTACCCCTCCATTTCCAGACTGGTTTGTCTATGGCAATTCTATCAAAATCCTTCGCCATCAATCAAAACTGAAAGCACAGTGGGTGGTTCCGACCAAACATACACTAGACAGTTTCAAAGGGCATCTTCATATTGGGATCGAAGATGTTCGCATCGAATCTGAAATACATGAAGGTGTGGAACGGGAGGATTTTGACCCAACATTTCCTTGTCTATTTATTTTCACATATAATGACTGCTTTTCTGTTTATTTAAGCTATGAAAGTTCCTCCAAAGAAACCACCAGTTAAGAAGCCTGCAGAAGGAAGGCCAAGGATGACACATTGGTGATAGTCGAATCAGACGATGAGGACTTATCCCTAACTACCGAACAACCTCTAAAGAAGAAGAAAAGGCAACCCAAGATAAATGAAGCCATTGCTCAATCTCAAGCAAAAGTCATGAAGGTCTTGATCAAAAAACCCACCAACTTAACCATCTTGGAGCCAACTCCTGGAGAGATGTCGTCTGCAGCCTGAAAGTGACAAATCAAGCCCTGGGGTAGAAGCTCCTAAGGTACCAAAAAGATTATATATATATATATATATATATATATATATATATATATATATATTTCCCATTGCCCTTAGTATTTCTCTTCGCTTATTGACTTCGATTATATCTTTCAGGATGATGCAGGAGTTTCGACTCAACCGGCTGCCGAATCAACCAACCCAACAATCCTCCATAGTGAAAGACAACCAACATATCACCCTACTTTGGCAAAGGACTCTGAGAAAAGTTCACTGTGCGAAATCAACCGAATAATCGAGAAACAACGAGAAACTTCTCCACCCAAGACTACCACTCAAGCCTCCCACACTAGTGAATCCGATCATGAAGATGATCAAGATAAAGATGCACAGGCTGAAACAGCAAGGGCTGATATGGAGGTGGAAATTCCTGAGGTACAAATCGAAGACGAAGCCGATGATAGCTCCCCAAGAGTCGAAACTTCAGATGTCGTCCCACAAGATGATGTTATGGAAGAGGGAGGTAAACACTTTATGTTCCCCAACCAATCAATGCCTATTGAGGAGTTTATGGATGACGTTGAAAACGTCGAAGAGGGTAATGACAAAGACGAAGAAGAGGAAGAAGACATTCATGAGAAAATAGTCGTCGAACCGAATCCTAATCTTGGGCCATTGACTGCAAAAGATTCAGACAGCGCCTCCACGATTCTTCGGCCTTTTCAATAACTCTAAAGCATTAAACCTTTCCTCATCTAAGTCTACCAATTCGTCTAGCATCATATTCCAATATGACTCAGATGGGATCTCATGATGCCTCTGGATTCCCGTTGACTGAAGATAGATCTCAACTAGTAATACTGCATCATGGCCAAAGGTCAATCGAAAAGGTGTGTAACTAGTCGCCTCTTTGGGAGAGGTTCGACATGCCCAAAGAACTTGGTCCAAAGTCTTGTGCCAATTTCTAGGCTTCTTTCCCACATGTTTCTTAATTAAACTAATCACTAATTTATTTCCTGCTTCGACCTGACCATTAGCCTGAGCGTAATAAGGTGTAGAGGTTAAGAGTTTGAAACCCATTTCTTTAGCAAATTCTTGCATTTTTCGACTAGTGAACACTGATTTCCCTGTTTTGTTTAAACGGGAATACGTAGGCATAAGATTGCGAAATCTTAGCGAGCATACAAAACAAAAACTCTAGGTCCAGTACCTTCATACCAATCAAACATTAGGTCCAGTACCTTACCAAAAACATCAGGAAAACCCGAACATCAATAAAAACTCACTCTATCTCTCATATTTCCCAAGAAACTTTTCCAACCCATTAACGGATAAACATCATCAAGTACAAAACAGAACCTAAAGCTGACATCCTGTGGATAACCACATATAGGATGGGTAATTGACAACTCCCCATTGTATAACCTGACCCCGAACTCCCTAAATCTCTTTAAGCGTTTGTTCAGTTAAACATTCGCGTGCAAGGTTAGTTTTAGATAGCTTCCCTTTCCCTTCCAGCTTCATGGGATAAATAAGAAATCAGAAAGTAGCATCCCCTCCTCTTCATTGAGGAGAAAACCTAAATTCCGCGATAAGGTGGTCGCGTCACCGACAAAAATCGCGCGCTACAGTAAAATGGCGACTCTGTTGGGGAGTCAAAGTAGGATTTGTCTTACCTTAGTCATCATCGTCCCCATTTTCCACAGGAAAATGGTGACTCTGCTGGAGAGTCATTTTGTCTTGTTTAGGATTATAGCTCTTAAGAGGTCTAGGATGTTAGTTTTAGGAATGAATATATATATATATATATCGCTTTTCCTACTTGATATCCATGTTTATTTTTTTCTGTTAATGGGACTGCGGGTGATGCAACATGTGGAAAGTTTGAGTGATACCTAAGATAAGTGATGGCATAGACGGGTGGTCTTACAGGGAGTGATTCCCGAATAAGCGATCCTGGTAGACCATCGAATCAATGGAGATACCCTTTGCGGATTCAATGTCTAGTGACTTCGGTTGCAAAAGCAGATTGTTCGATTGTGGTATCCATGAAACTGAGGATCTAGTAGACTGAGACCATGTGACTCTTTTGTAGTGCAGAAGCTATCGGAAATAGTTGTCATGCGACACTACCCTCATTTGAGACTACCCTAAGATACTAAAGCTCGCTCAGGTGAACCAGACTGCTGTTGTTATCCTAAGGGGGGTCAATGATTTTGAGGACAGGTACAAAAATTCACCATAGTACAACCTTTGGGAATGGGTAGAGCCATGACTCCATGCTCGTGACGCTGAACCTTTGAACCCATGTTTTTTCTATGTTTTTGTGTGCTGCATTCATGCATTCATTTCATTAAAAAACTTTAAACAAAGAAAAAATCTTCTCTTCTACTCTCACTTTTTTCAAATTAAACTAAGACAATGATTGCAAATATCAGAGAGAAAGATCGCGTTATGGATTTAGGTAGAAGGAAGATGCACAAGTAAACCTTCAAGGTTCCAAAACTAGAGGATTTAAGAGGGTTGGCAAGGATGATCACCAACCCTGATGCTTTCAGAGCTAATTACGGAGGTCTGCTGTCTCTGTTAAGGATCCATGTAATTGAAGGAATCCTGTCTACGCTGATTCAGTTTTACGATCCGGTCTATCACTATTTCACATTCCCGGATTATCAACTAGCTCTAACACTGGAGGAGTACTCTCACCTGACTGATTTACCCATCACTGGCCAAGCTCCCTTTTCTGGACTGGAAGAATTTCCAAAGGATCAAACCATTGCAAGAGCAATCTATTTGGACGAGTCAGAAGTCAGGACACACATGACCATTAAGGGTGGAATCCAAGGTTTACCGGCCATGTTTTTGGTAAAGAAAGCTCTGTACTTTGCTAGTATAGGGAACATGACTGCTTTCGAGAGCGTCTTTGTTCTGCTCACCTACTGGTTATTTCTGTTTCCCAACATTGATAACTTCGTTGATACCAATGCCATTAAGATATTTTTAATTGGAAACCCTATACCGACCTTGCTCGCAGATGCTTATCATTCTGTACACTTAAGGAATTTGTACAGCGGAGGAATGATCACATGCTGTGTACCCCTGCTATACAAATGGTTCACTTCCCACTTGCCCAAGTCTGCTGCTTTTTGGGATCACAAGAGTACTTTACGTTGGTCACAGAGAATCAATTCTCTCTTACCAACTCTGACATAGATTGGTACAATCAGATCTATGACGGGATAAGAATCATTGACCGTTATGGAAATTTTCCTAATGTACCCCTCATAGGAACTAAAGGAGGAATCAATTATCATCCAGTTTTAGTTCATCGTCAATTTGGATACCCGATGAGACATGTCCCGCGTAATGTTCATCTGGAAGGTCTTTTCTTCAAGGAAGGAGAAAATGACAGGGCACTAAAGACAGAAATAGTGCATGCCTGGTAACATGTTCACAGAAAAGGAAAAGAGTCTATAGGAAAACCAGACTGTGTCTCTGTGGAACCTTATCGCCACGGGGTACAAGCTAGAGCTCTTAAATTGAGGCTGCCATACCCTTGTCAAGAGGTTCTTCCGTTAAAGGAATCTGTCCTTTATTTTATGTCTGATATGGAAAAACTCCAGGCCACTCTCAACAAAATTCAAAGGGAAAAGAAATCTTGGAAGAACAAGTACCGCATTCTCAATGTGGAGTATACCATAATACAACAACTGTTAAAAGAAAAAGATGCTCTGATCGAGATTTTCGAGCAACATGTTGTAGAAAATCAAGAAAACCGAAGGAATTTGCTCGCTCCTTTCACTTGGCAAAGGAATGACAACCCGACAATGGCTCAAGAGCCCCGGTCAAAGAAAAGGAAAAGACTAGAACCAGCACTTGAGCTTTCCTCAGAGAGAACTCAGGATCCATAAGCTTAGACATTTCCTTTTGCAGCACTTTGTAAATTACTGTATTTCCATTTCCGCAATCTTTGAATTCAATAAAACGTGGTTTCCCCACTGTATGTTATTTGCAATCCAATTGTTGAAGTTTCTTTTGATTAAATAAAAAAAGAATTAATATAATCATTGCATATCATTCATCATTCTCATATAACGCATTCTTTTTACCTATGAATCTCACGTATGTGTCTCGATTCTAGCATCAAACTGTCTCATTCGTACAATACTCGGGCCAATCGACAAAAGAAAATGGATGATCTCGAGGAAGAGAACAGAGAGCTAAGAGAAGAAATTGACGCTCTGAAAGAAGATCTGAGGAAACTTCACAGTGACATGCAATCTCTGGTAGCAGCTCAGAAACAACAACAACGGACTGTGATCTCAGAGATCACATCTACGCCCATAGTGGAAAAGTTTGATCCTCGGTACAACATGCCTAAAGATCGTCCCTGGGGCATGCCACTCAATTATATCCTGGAAGGATATATTCCGCCGATCACGGAAGATCCGGAAACTGCAGCAGGAACCGCTAGGCCTGAAGGTTACAAACTTCGGGAAAGCGAAGATGTATGGGGCATGACAGCCATGAAGGTTATAAACTTCGGGATAGGGAAGCACCAAGAGTCACTGGCGTAATGACTATACCACCACCCATGGTACACATTGTCCCGGAAGGACAGATTCCATAGATACCTTATGGTGGAAACTAAAGTATGTATGATAGATTGAATGAGTTCCAGGAACAACTCCTGGAGATGCAGAAGGAACTGCATGCCATTTGCGGTCAAGATCTATTCGGAAAGGATTCCGCAGACCTTTGTTTGGTCCCCAATGTGAAAATTCCGCACAAATTCAAGGTGCCCGAATTTGAAAAATACAGGGTTAACTTTTGCCCTCAAAGTCATTTGGTGATGTACACTCGAAAGATGTCAACTCAGACAGAGAACCAACAACTACTGATCCATTATTTTCAAGATAGTTTAACCGGTGCCGCACTCAAATGGTACATGGGTTTAAACCGCACTAAGATCGTCACTTTCAGAGATCTTGGTGCTGCCTTCGTTCAGCAGTATAAGTATAACCTGGACATGACACCGGACAGAGATCAACTTAGAGCCATGTCCCAGAAGGACAAGGAAACCTTTAAGGAATATGTGTCATACCCCAAATTTTTACCACCAAGATTTCCCATCACTGTACAAATCATCATCACAATATGGATGTACTTACATGCCTCATCAATCTCCTCAAAGACTGTTGAGCATTCACCACAGTTACTAATTAGGGTTTCAGGCCCTCTCAGAGCACTTAGACAAAGGATCAATCAAGAAATGACATGATCTTCAACTTGTCTAACCTCTCAAACACCCATAAAGGATCAAGAGGACTCTCACATCAAGAATCAAGCACAAGGTTGCAGCATTCCAAGTGGATCAAGCCTCAAGATCGCCAGTGTCACCAAATTAGGGTTTTGGTCGACTGAGGCCTCCAGATGAAAATTTTCTTCTAAGCATGAGCCAATGCCTCAATGTATGGTCCTATAAGCTCAAAAGGATCTCAAGAGCCCATCCACAATGGCAAAATCACCTTGAAGGTCCATCTATAAAAAAATCAGGATTAGGGTTTTGACCTAATTCAACCCTTGAGTAAACTTGTGAAGTGAGGCATGTCTTGAAGCTTCAAATTGAACTTCAAGGACTTCAAATACATCATATTTCCATGGCTACAAGATTTGATTAACTCAAAGAGCTCAAATCATAAGCCACAAGAACTCAAAACCATCTGATCACAAATTAGGGTTTCTGATGGAAAAAGTCAACCCTACCCTTGACTGTTGGCCTACCCTTGATCTCAAACCTTGGGGAGGGGTCCAAGACATTCCTAAATTCCCTTGGAGGCCATCCATGAAATTTAATTTAGCCCAAAGATTGATTTCACAAAAGGATCACAAAGTCAAAATTTCATCTGATGAAAAAGTCAACTGTACAAAAATCCAAGTTTGACTTTTTGGATTTTTGCTCAACCAAGGTTCCGTAACCCTAAAACAATGTTAATATGTGATTTGAATCATCATTAATCAAGAAAAATCAAAGAAAGTGAGTTAACTTGTAAAAGGGGTAACCATAAAAAAACTTAGAATTTTTCTAAGTTATGGGACAAAGTGGCTAGGGTACCAAATTTGCAAGGCCATATCTCCTAAACCATAAAGCCTTTTTCTCCCATTCAAAGCTTAGATTAAAGTTCATGTTACATACTTCAAATATGTCGACTAGACCTCATTCCAATTCATCAGGGATTTTGAGTTATTGTTTGAGCAAAATCACAAAAAACATGAAAATGACATTTTTCCAACACTTAGTGAAATTTTCACTAAGTCAGAATCTGCCTTATTTTTTCCAAAATGTAGAGGTATTTTTCATTGTAATTCAGGTTGATTCAAAACCAAAGTTGGACATCATGTTGAAATAGGATATATCAGCTTTCCAAAATGACCAAGAACTCTATCAAACTCCACCTGAGCTAGGGGTTATGGCAGCTGTAACATGCCTTGCTGCAAACTGTTTTGCAAGGAAGATTTGTACATTAGGGCTCGAATTAATCAAATTGTGCAAAAACAAACATGGTTATCAATCTGCACACCTCAGGGGGAGACCAAGGAGGAACAAGCACTGATCCATAAGCCTCCCAAGTCTTTGGAACTACATATAGGGGTGGCATCCCTAAAAGCTAAAGATGCCTCAAGACTCAATTTTGTTTTGAGGCATTCAATGGATGCATAGATCTGGCATGTACCAGTCGATGATCAGCCAAATGAGTCAAGATAAGCTCATAAAACAGAGAACCATAGGCCTGTGCTCTAATCTCAAGTCAATGGCTAGAGGAGACTTCAGATTCCATTTGATTACAATTGGCCAAAGGCCTGCTGCAGTTGCCACACACTGTTGCTTGCAAAACCAACTTAACACACTATAAGTAGGCCTCATTTGTGATCAGTTTGAGCACACCAAAGGTCCTAAACAGGTGCCTTTCTCAAAATCACCACTTTCACTCCCAAAACACCTTCTTTTGCAAGTCACTATCGGGTTTTGCATTTGAGAGTGATTCCAACCAAACCAATGGTTCACACACCTCACATATAACATATAGAAGTGATCCAAACTCTTACATAACATCTGGAACATCAATTTCACAAAATCACCAGCCACCTGCTCAAGTTCTTGACAGAGTTGCAGTTGGGGTACCATCTCAAGTTCCAGTTCATTTCAAACCACTCCAAGCATTCAGACACACTCTTTGGCACCTAAGGAAGCTCTCCAGAACATTGGAACCAACTTACAACACCTCCATCACCAAAGTCGATCACCAGCTGCAAGAGGTAAGCATGAACTCTTCAAACTCCATGATGCATGCATATTTTATTGCACAAAATGTTTGCCACATGCTCATAATCATGTATGGAGTGATAACCCTCAATTATTTACCATGAATCAATCGTGTATGGAATTTCATTGTGTTCATGCTGAAATTAGGGTTCTTGAGGTTTTCTTCTGATTTCTCACACAATAGTCAAAATAAATGCAATTAAACTATATGGTTGTAATCCTTGTTCAACAGTGAACAAGATTGATACTTGAATCGTGCAAAACCATTGAGAAATCATGGAGAAAAGTAAGAAAACGCAAATCTGAAAAAACAGAGGGCGCGGGCAAGAACCAAATGTTCTTGGCGCCATAATTCAAAATTTTGAATTTTTGTTATTTTTGTTAATTGATTCAAAAATTAATTTCTCTCTGAATATTTATGTTTTTGAATTGATTCTTTTTCTCAAAATTCATAAAAATGTTAAATTATTTTATTTTACAAAAAAAATCCAATTTATATTATTTATTTAATATAGTTAGAATTTTTGCAATTAAATTTCATTTTAATTGTCTTTAAACATTTTTAAATGGAATTCCCACTTTGATCTTTCAAAACCAATTGAATTTCAAACTCTCATGTAGTTAAACATGATTTTTCAAAATTTTTTTCAAGGTGTACAACTTACTTTTGAATATAATTGGTATTTTATATCATTGTTTCTCATTTAATTTCCTTTGAAAAATAAAATTTTAATTTAAAGTTAGGGTTTCCTCTTGATTTTAAATTTTAAGCACTTTGGGCCTCTAATAGAGTGTAAGACCCAATCCTTTGTAAATACAAACCTAGATGTTGTATAAGTCCCACTGTATTTTCAAAATCACGGCGCGGTCGTCGCCTTTTAAAACAAAATCATCTGGGCCTCCCCTCGTGTTGTAAGTCCCATCTTTCTATTTCAAAACATCTTTTGGGCCTCTGATAGAGTGTAAGACCTAATCCCTTTTTAACCAAAATAATTTTGGGCCTCAGTCGTTGTATAAGTCCCGATACGATCCTAAAAACAACGGTGCGATCATTGCTAAACCTTGGGCCTCTCTTTGAGTATAAGCCCCAACAATCTTTTTAAAATAATTTCTCTTTTGATTTAGATTCAAATATACAGTTGTTATCAAAACATTCTTTAATTTCTTTGAAAACTAAAAATACAGCATGAAAGCTTTCTCACCTGTAAGTTTTTATCAGCTTTCATTTATATGCTTTAATATATATAACTGTATTGTGGGAAGCTGCTCCCCTGTAAGTCCTCTTTCATATCCTTTTAAATACTTGTCATATATCAACTGTATATATACTAGTATATCTATTTAGAGTTTTCCCCAACAACTAGGTCTAGACCTAGGTAAATGCCATTGGTCACTCTTTAATACAGTCAAAACTAGATCCCCATAGGATTTCTAGATACAGTCTTGCCTTATCTTGGGCTTAAACAATATGGAACAAAGAGAAAGGCAGTATTCTTGGTGAACCTTTTCTCAGACTGTCACTATTAGAACTTGTCAAAGAAATTTAGTTTCCCCAGAGAGGATTAATTCCCGGTGAAACTTCTCTTGAATTTCTACAAACTCTAGAACTGTTCACTAAAGAAAAGATAATTCCCGGTGAAACTTTTCTTGAACTCTTCTTAAGTTTGGGACCCACAGGCTTCCTAAAAGCATCCCCGCCTCCTCTTGGGCTTTGTACAAGGACCCTCCGGCTTCTTAGAAGTTCTCATGCCTTCTCTTGGGCTTAATACAAGGAACCTGAATACCTCTTAAAGGTATAAGATAGAACTTAGTCATCCTTTGCTAGAGCAGTCTTTCCAGTGTCAAATCTCAGACCAATTTAGGGTTGATTCTCATCCCTTAAAACACCTGTCTCCTCTTGGACATCATACAAAGATAAACTCTTCCACACCAATAGACTTGGACAATCTAAATCTCCTCTTGAGTCTCAAAGACATTCTAAAGTTCCCTACAAACACAGGAGAAACCCTGCTTATTCTGGATCAATCTCCAACAGAGTTAAGTCCATGGGTTCTAAAACCCAGTCTCTCTCTTAATATTCCCCGGCCAGGGTCAGTTTATCATCAGTATAACACTATCAAAACCTCAAGGCATCTGATATCTCAACTCTTCTGTAACCCTCAGCAAGAGTTAATTCCCCATTTGGACTTGCCTCGGGATCTCAATAATTCCCAACAGAAGATAACCTCCTCTTAGGCTTTGTATAATGATCTTTCCTCTGCATAGATAGCCTCCTATTGGGCTTTGTACAATAATTCTCCCCAGTGGAGCTAACCTTTTCAGACTCTCTTATTGAGTCAATCACCTTTTCAGACTCTCTTGTTGAGTCAATCACCTTTCAGCACTCTCTTGTTGAGTCAACCCTTTTAGCCTCAATCTCGGGCTTTGTACGAGACAGATAAAAACCATTCTCTTGTTGAGATAATCTTTTCCAGCCTCCTCTTAGGTTTGGTATAATGATTTCCCCTAGCAGAAGTTAGCCTCCTCTTAGGCTTTGTATAATGATTTCTCCAGCTTGTACAACCACAATCCTTGGCTTTGTACAGGACAGATAAAAGCACTTTCTTGTTGAGTCAAACCTTTTCAGCCTCAATCTTGGGCTTTGTACAAGACATAAATCTTCATAACCTTCTCTTAAGTTTGGGACAAATATCTTCCCCAGCGGAGTCAATTCCTCCCAGCCTTCTTTTAGGCTTTGAGAAATAATTTCCTAAGAAGAGTCAAACTTATTTCAGCCTCAATCTTGGGCTTTGTACAAGACAGATAATACTCTCCAACAGGGTCAAAACCACTTTTAGCCTCAATCTTGGGCTTTGTACAAGACAGACAAAACATTTTCCCTGGAAAAGTCAAACTTTCAGCCTCCGCTTAGGCTTTGTATAATGATATCCCCAAAAAGCCAGTCTCTTTTTTAGCCTCAATCTTGGGCTTTGTACAAGACATATAAAATCACTCTCTTGTAGAGTCAGTCTTTCCTAGCCCCATCTTAGGCTTTGTATAAGGACTTCCCTAGTGGAGTCAATCAACCTCTTAGCTTCAACCTTGGGCTTTGATCAAGGCACACAAAAATCAACATCCCCTCAGAGAAAATCAAAATCTCTCTGTAGGAAGTCATTACTCTGTTTATCACTTATCAAAACAGATAAATCAGAACAAACCCTAATCCCAGATAACTGCTGTAAGAGGCACACTTGTTAATATGATGTGTTGGCTAGTGTCTTATTTTGTTATGTCTTTTTATGCTATAAACTTGGTTCTTAGAGTGATCAACTAGGAAAAAAAGTAAAAGCTTGTTGTTGAGAGAGATCCAATAAACAAGTGACAAAAGTGGTTAATAAAGTAGGATAGAGATATTCACTTAATTCAACTTGCTTAGAGATACGAAGTTGAGACCATAAAGATTTTTCAGAATTAAAACCAGATGTATTTTAGGGTTACAAGTGAGACTTAGAGATTTGTTCCCTTGCCCTAGTTATACATGTTTTTGATGTTGTAGAGATACACCACTAGATCACGTTCTGACCTTTCGAGGCACGACACTTCACATCATAAAGGCATTTAAACAACAACTATACTAATGGATTTAGCTCATCAACTACTCTCTCTGATATTTTAACTCCTCTTTAGCTTTAAGTTATTTTAGTTAATTGTGTGTGCTCTTGCTCTTTATTCTCATATTTCTGTTACCTTGCTCATACTTTTCTTAAACAAAGAAAACTAATATTAGTAGTTCAAATACTTTACACTTCTCTGTGGGTTCGATCTTTACTTCATCACTTGCTACATTACCAAGCTTGTATACTTGCATGTGACGCCATTGCTCTATTATTCAAAAGAAAAGCATCATACAAAGTAAAGAGTTAGCATGTACTACTGGTTGAACATGGAATCTGATTGCTACAAGTACATGAGGAGGTGTCACAAGTGTCAGATATACTCAGACAAAATCCATGTACCACCAACACATCTCAAAGTTCTTTCTTCCCCGTGGCCTTTTTCCATATGGGGAATCGACATGATTGCATGATTGAACCCAAAGCTTCGAACGAACATCAGTTCATCCTGGTAACCATTGATTACTTCACCAAGTGGGTCGAAGTAACGTCATACGCCAATGTGATCCGACAAGTCGTGGTCTGATTTATCAAGAACAATCTCATCTGCCGTTATGGTGTTCCAAGCCAGATCATTACTGATAATAGATCTAACTTGAATAACAAGATGATGAAAGTGTTATTCACTGAGTTCAAGATCGAACACCATAACTCATCTCCCTACCGACCCAAGATGAACGGAGCGGTAGAAGTGGCTAATAAGAACATCAAGAACATTGTTCAAAAGATGGTTGTAACCTACAAAGACTGGCACGAGATGCTACCTTTTGCTCTTCACGGTTATCGCAAATCTGTCTGCACTTCAACAGGGGCAACCCCTTTCTCTCTAGTATATGGCATGGGGGCACTGCTTCCCATAGAAGTCGGGATACCATCGATCTGGTCATTGATGGAAGCTAAGCTAACAGAAGCTGAATGGTGTCAAAGTCGACACGACGAACTGAATCTGATCGAAGAGAAGCGAATAACGACACTATGCCATGGTCAGTTGTATTAGCAAAGGATGAAGAAGGCGTTTGACAAAAAGGTCCAACCTCGCGTTTTCAGGAAAGGAGACCTTGTGCTCAAGAAGATACAATCATTTCTCACTGATTCCCGGGGCAAATGGACTCAGAATTATGACGGCCCATATGTGGTCAAGAAAGCTTTCTCAGGCGATGCTTTGAGACTCGCAACCATGGATTGAGAGGAATTTGCCTACCCCACAAATGTTGACATAGTCAAGAAATACTTCTCCTAAATAAAAAAAAAAGTCTCGGTGGATTGAAAACCTGAAAGGGCGGTCCAGGAAAAAATTAGAGAGATAAGCAAAAATCATCTCGATGGATTGAAAACCTCAAAGTACAATCCAGGAAAAAGTTAGGGATTCATGGCAAGTAACTACGTCCAACAAAGGGGCAAATCCCCCAGCAGCAGTCATGCCATCCATCTGGAAAACTCCAATCAAGTTCATCATCGACAGAAGCTCAGGATGTCCAGAATTCAAAGTGGTAGAAGGATAACGATTGTTATGTTTTAATGTAGCCCCTTTTCCCTTAAATTACCATTTTCTAAACTTTGTAAACACTCCATGGAATCATGCGTTTGGCTGATTTCCATCCTATCAATAAAATTTGAGCCCTAGTGCTTTTGTTTGCAATTCTTATTTGTTTTAGCTTTACAGAATGACATTTTAACATGATTAACGATTCATGAAATAAAACAAAAATGAATTTACTTGTTAACATTTTTCTGCTTTTAAAATAAAGATGGCAATTTCTTTTGACTGTTGAACATCGAAAGAACATCGATCGCTACTCCAAAGGCGATTAAGCTTCAAAGTGCATAATCAAAATACTCCTTCTAAACTAGTGTGCCAGAATGAAGGATCAACTGTGTCAGAGACCATGTTTCATCTGACATCCCCGACAGAGTTCTTATCTCCTAAGTCCGACCAAGGTTATTCCCCACATGGACTATCTCTCCTAAGCAAGGCAGAATTGCTATTTTGGACTAAATGGTACTTCCTCGTTCCCAGCAGTGGCCGAGTATCCAGTCGTGTTCATCTATTAGTCTGTATGTCGTGTCAGTTTTGTCAGCATAAACATACATACATCATGCATTATTGATTTACATTCATATTCATATTGCATCACTATCACTCTAGTCGATCTTATCCCCTAGTGATAAAAGTCCTTTCATCAATCGAGTTGTCAGTTCTTTCCTCGTCAGGAAATGTTGCGTCTGAACAATCTCTCCTCCAGCTTATTTCTAGATTGGAGTTGGTCCCTTAACCACTTTGATAACTTGAACCTCTGAAAAGACAAGAATACCTTCGACAAAAGTCACTCTTCACCATTGAAGAAGATATCTTCGCTTTCCCGGATTAAGGAAAATCCCCAGAGAAAGCCTCACAACTAAAGACTCTCAGCAACACATTGATTTTTCTCTCCAAGAGAGTCAATGTTAATGAAGTCATCCGCACCTTAAAATTGGATTGCATCACATGGCATTTCTCCGAGATGATCTCAACGAAAAGTATGGTGTAATATCCCTAAGCAGGGAGCAGTCTCTCAAGAGACTCGTTTTCCCGAGAAGAGTCGACAAATGGCGTCTCCAATAGAGAAGTTTGTACACCTCTACAGCTCAGACAAATGGGTTCCCCAGCAAGTCTGACATCAAAACTTTTTCCCATCAAATGGCATCTCCCCAGGAAAATTTGGCGAGAAGTTTGAGGAAAACTGCTAACAAATAGCGTCCCTTGTAAAGAAAGTTTATTGACAAAAGAAACTGAGACCAGTTCCTTGGCTGAAGACCAAGATCAAGGGGAAGTTTATTTCAGAAACTGAGACCAGTCCGTGGCTAAAGACCAGAATCGAGGGGAAGTTTATGGACAAAAGAAACTGAGGCCAGTTCCGTGGATGAAGACCCGGATCGAGGGGAAGTTTATATCAGAAACTGAGACCAGTTCCATGGCTGAAGACCAGGATCAAGGGGAAGTTTTTACCTTTTCTAAGTATCATTGCTTAGCAAAATATGATGGATGAGCAAGCTGCCATTCAAAACCTCCATCAAAATTTTGGGTATTCCGATATTTAATCCTCTTGCACCCTGAATGCCCGAATACCTTTGCCATTCACACCTTCGGGTCCAAGAAAATTAAATAGGGGCATCTGTCATACCCCAAATTTTGACCACCAAGATTTCCCATCATTGTACAAATCATAATCAAAATATGGAAGTACTTACATGCCTCATCAATCTCCTCAAAGACTGTTGAGCATTCACCACAGTCACTAATTAGGGTTTCAACCCCTCTCAGAGCACTTAGACAAAGGATCAATCAAGAAATGACATGATCTTCAACTTGTCTAACCTCTCTGTCACACCCCAAATTTTGACCACTATGATTCCCATCATTGTGCAAATCATCATCACAATATGGATGAACCATTTCACACTCATTAGTCTCCCCAAAGATGGGTGAACATTTATTACAATCAAGAGTTAGGGTTTCAAGCCCTCTCAGAGCATTTAGACAAAGGATCAATCAAGGAATGACATGATCTTCAACTTGTCTAATCTCTCAAACACCCACAAAGGATCAAGAGGACTCCCACACCAAGAATTAAGCACAAGAGTGCAACATTTCAAGTGGATCAAGCCTCAAGTTCATCTAATTCAAAGTCAACTAACGCAGAAAGTCAAAGTTTGACTTTTGGTCAACTATGAGCTTCACAAGCCATTACTCAAGAAAATATGATGGATGATTTAATTTGATCAAATTTAAATCAAGAAATCAAGCAAAATTGATCAAATTGAAAGAAACTTAGAAATTTTTTCTAAGTTAAAATCATGTTCAAATACACAACTTTTCAAGGTTGTAACTATTGATCCAAGCATCCATTGATTTTGCGTAAGGGCTACTTTTAAAGAGGGTATTTGATACTTCAACATTGTAGAAGGAATCGACTCAAAATATCATAAGGATTGAAAGATATAAGTGATCAAAGTTGGGAATTCTTAATGTCAGATGTTCCGACATTTCGTAGGACATCATTAATTATTTTTCCAGCAAGAATGTCCCAACTTCAAGGATGTTTTTCTACATGATCCAAGTTGATTCAAGCCATGTCATGAAAATGAAAGTTGAAGTACGTCATCCCACCTTTCCAGAAAGTCCTAGAAAGCCCATTTATCATTCTCGAGCAGAAAGTTATGATCTCTGCAAAAGGCATTGATAAAACAGAATTTTTAAGACAGCTTTTAGGACAGACTTGATCACACAAGTTCAAGGTCATTTTTGACAACTTTACAAGTCTTATCTTCATAAACCTTGAACATCAAAGTTGAAGTACGTCATCTCAGCTTTCCAGAAAGTTGTAGAACGTCCATTTATCATACTCGACCAGAAAGTTATGGACTTTACAGTAAGGCTTACTGCAACTGTTTTTTTTAGGACAGATTATGTGCACTTTTTCTTGTGCCACACAATTTTCAAGCTTTGTCACCATGCAGGACAAGCATCAAAGATGCAATTCACTTCAACTCAAAATATCATAATGGATTAAAAGATATAAGTGATTAAAGTTTGGAATTATTAATGTTCAAAGTTGTCAAATGTTTCAACATTTCATAGGACATCATTAATATTTTTCCAGCAAGAATGTCCCAACTTCAAGGACGTTTTTCTCCATGATCCAAGTTGATTCAAGAAAAACCCTGAACATCAAAGTTGAAGTATGCCATCTCAGCTTTCCAGAAAGTCCTGGAACAACCATTTACCATTCTTGAGCAAGAAGTTATGGATTTTACAACAAGGCTTGCTGCAGCTGATTTTTTAAGACAGGTTTCAGGACAGATTTGTAAATTTCTTGTGCCACACGAATTTTTAAGCCTTGTCATCCTTTTGCACACCTGAGGAGGGGACAATCAAAGGACAAGCTCTGATTCCCAAGCCTCTCAAGTCCAAGATTCCACAAGTAGTATGCCAAACCTAAAAAGCTACAAAGATGCTAAATATCCAATTTTGTTTTCAAGCATTCAATACATTCAGCAAGGTGGCATGAACTGAGCCAAATTCTAACTGAATTCAGTCAATACATATCTGTCATACCCCAAATTTTGACCACTAAGATTTCCCATCATTGTGCAAATCATCATCACAATATGGATGAACCATTAGTCTCCCAAAGATGGGTGAGCATCCACTACAATCAGACTTAGGGTTTCAAGCCCTCTCAGAGCTATTAGACAAAGGATCAATCAAGAAATGACATGATTTTCAACTTGTATAGCCTCTCAAACATCCACAAAGGATTAAGAGGACTCCCACTTCAAGTATTAAGCACAAAGCTTCTCCCTTCTAGGTGGATCAAGCCTTAAGATCGCTAGTGTCACCAAATTAAGGTTTGGTCGACCAGGGCCTCCAGATGGAAATTTTCCCCTGGGCATGACCCAATGCTTCAAAGTATAACCTATGATGCTACAAGGGACATCATGGACCCAATCATCGAGTCAATTTAGCCTCAGGGGATGCATTCATAAAAAAAATCAGGAATTAGGGTTTCTTGACCTAATTCACCCCTAAGTTAACTTTTGGGACAAAACATGAGCCAAGACCTCAAGAGGGGATTTGAGTGTCTCAAATACACCACATTGATCCATTTGCAACAATGGATTGATCCAAGAAGCTTGAGCAACAAGTTTCAATTTCATCAGAACCACAGTTAGGATTTCGTGGAAAAAGTCAACTGTATCTTTGACTTTTGACCAGGACATGCTCCCAAACCCTAAGACATGATTCAATACACCCTATAACACCTATGAATTCAATCCATCAAGTTTGATTTAGGTCAAGGACTTGATTTCATAGAGGATCGCACAGTTTGGAATTCATCTGACAAAAAGTCAACTGTGCATAAAAGTCAAACTTTGACTTTTTGAGATTTTTCACAATTATGGTTCTTTGACCCCAAAATGATGTTAATGTATGATTGGAATCATCATTCATCAAGAAAAATCAAGAAAAGTGGGATAACTTGTAAAAGGGGTAACCATGAAAAACTTAGAAATTTTTCTAAGTTATGGAACAAAGTGGCTAGGGTACCAACTTTGGCGGATCATAACTCCTAAACCACAAGGCCATTTTTTTCCATCCAAATATGGATTTGTAGCTTTCATTACCCTCTACAAAAGATTCAACTACACCTCATTCCAATTCATCATGGATTTTGAGTTATGGAATGATCCAAATCAGAAAAAGTGAAAATGTCACTTTTTTTCCAACACTTAGTGAAATTTTCACTAATTCAGAATCTGCCTTCACTTTTTTCCAAATGTAGGGGCATTTTTCACTTGGATCCAAAAAGTATCAAAACCAATTATGATCAAACAGTTATTGTATCATATGAGGGCTTTCCAAAATGGCCAAGAACTCCATCAAATTCCACTTGAGCCATGAGATATGACAATGGCAATATGCCTTGCTGAAAACTGCCAAGGCTAGGCAGAATTTTTCACTTTTGCTCAATTTGGCAAAATCAGATAATTCCAAGCCTTGTCATCACTTTGGACACATCTAAGGATCAAATCTAAAGGGAACAAACACTGATCCAAGCCTCCAAAGTCTTTGGAACAAGAAGTAGCATGCCAAACCTAGAAATCCCTAAAAGAGGGACAAGACTCCAATTTTGGATTGGAGCATTTAATGGATGCACCAAGGTGGCATGGGCTGACACATTTGCAACTGAATTCAGTCAAGAATGATCCAACAACTAGGGAACCACAGCTCTGTACTCTAACCTCTAGTCAATGGCTAGAGGAGACTTGAGATTCCAAAGTGCAACCATTGGCCAAACCTCTGCAACAGTTTCCATTCACTATTGCTTGCAAAACAAACTTGCTCTACTATAAATAGAGCTCATTTGTGCTAAGTTTGAGTACACCAAAGCACTACAACACTTGCTTTCCTCAAAATCTCTTTCTCTTGGCCAAAATGCCTTCTTTAGCAAGGTAACTCTGAGTTTTTGAGTTTGGGAGCAATTCCACCACAGCTCATGATCCAAACACATCCAATATGTAATATCTAAGCTGTCCAAACTCACACAAGTGACCTGTAATCCTTAAATCTCAAAGTCACCTCTCAAAACCTCAAAATAGGCTTTTTGTGTATTTTTCAAGCCATGTCTTGATTCAGTCACTTTCCAAACCAGATAAAACCTCAAACACACTCCAAATATCATCCTTGAACTGTCCTAAATGGCTCCCAACATCTGGAACACCATTTGAGAGAGTTGCTATTTTGGCCATTTTAACCCCTTTTGCAAGAAAGGACCAGTTTGTATTTTTGCAGGTTCCAGCTGATTCCATTCATCCTAAAAGCTTCTAAGGGATCATTTGAGGGTGTCCAAAGCATCAAATCATTTCTGGAACAAGTGGCTTGGCAGATTGCACAAAAAGCTCAAAAAGAGGTAAGCATGATGACTTGAACTTTCCAAAATATGCATTGCTTTGAAGTCCACTGATCATGCATCTCTTCTACATGTTATATGTGTTGTGTTTGCACCAATTTATCATGTAATTCATGCTTGTACCAAGAGATGGCATAGAAAATGCAAAATATGGTCTATTTCAAAACCACTATCGGATTTTGAGGAGGGAGCATGATCTGGAAAAAATACCACCACCATTGGATTCCTTGTAAAATTCTAGGCCAGATGCATATAAATTTTGTCCCCAACCATGGAGAAATGAGAAAGTTATGGACCTTCCCGTTTCTTGCCAAAACTTGCCTTGCCTTGTCTTGGCCAGGCCTAGAAAACAAGGCAAGCCTTGTGTATTTGTTGGTTTGTTTCAATCAACGGATGTATCACCACCCCAGTGGTAAGGCGCGCGCCCTAAACCTTGAGGTCGTGGGTTCAAACCCCACCCAGACCATTTTGTGTTTTCTCACATTTTTGCTATTTTTCCAATATTTTCATGTTTTATTAATTAATTGGAAAATTAATAACTCCTTCAATTTTAATTATTTTTGATTGGTTCTTTTTGCAAAAAATCACAAAAATGTTGAAATATTTTGTTCCACAAAAAAATTAGATTTATATTATTTATTTAATATAATTAGTATTTTTGTGAATAAATGCCTTTTATTTATTTTTAAACCTTTTAAAAATAAATATCCATTTTGGAAAATCAAAACCAAGTAGCCTTTAATTCATATTGTGATTAATCCCTCATTTTTCAAACCCTAAACAAAAATCACAAATGGTTTATTCAAACTTATTTGGCATTTTTATCATTTTTACTTGATTTTCTTTAAATATTTACTTTTAAAGAAAAGCAAAATTAGGGTTCTTTGATTTTCACCCTCACAAAACATTTTCAAACTTTGGGCCCCTTTGGCTTTTTTGGGCCTCAGTCATTGTATAAGACCCACTGCGCTTTCAAAAATCCCGGCGCGATCGCCAGTTCAAAAATCAAACCCTTGGGCCTCTCCTCTAGCTATAAGACCCATTCAAACCATTTTGGGCCTCTAATAGAGTGTAAGACCCAATCCTTTGTAAATACAAACCTATTTTGGGCCTCAAATGTTGTATAAGTCCCATTGTATTTCAAAAGTTCGGCACGATCATCGCCCATTTAAAACAAACCATCTGGGCCTCTCCTCAAGCTATAAGACCCATTCAAAATCATTTTGGGCCTCTAATAGAGTGTAAGACCTAATCCCCTTTTGAAACCAAAAACTTTTGGGCCTCAGTCGTTGTATAAGACCAACGGTGTTTTCAAAACCTCGGCGCGATTGTCGCCCTTTTCGAAATTAACCACTGGGCTTCACCTTGAGCTATAAGACCCATATTTGTTCACTTTCAATCATTTTGGGCCTCTTGAGAGAGTGTAAGACCCATCCCTTTGTACAGAAAACCTTTTGGGCCTCAGTCACTTGTATAAGTCCCTGTACAAAATGACAGCGCGATCACTGATAAAAGCTTGGGCCTTTCCTTGAGCTGTAAGCCCCAACAATCTTTTCAAGGTACTTCCTCCTTTGATTTTTAATATAATGTTATCAAAGCTTTCTTTGTTAGACAACTAACCAAACAACATGAAAGCTCTACAACCGAGTAAGTGTTTACCCGCTTTCTTTATCCGCTTTCATATGTGTATAACTGTATTGTGGGGCTGTTTCACTGTAAGTCTTCTTTCATAAACTCATATCGACTGTGTAATACTAGTATAAATATTTAGAGTTTCCACGACAACTACGTCTAGAACTAGATATAACCTCGTCTCCTTACATCCAACGTTCTCCCGGGTATTTCAAACATAACCTAAACCATGAGAATTTTCTTTTACAACAATTTTAGATAACTAGATCTAAGAAATCTCCACCCTTGAACAATTCATATACAGAAGGCCAATGTTCCAAGTGAAACCCCTTCTGGAACTGTTCATCAGCCTCCTCTTGGGCTTAGTGGAAGAACCCACAGGCTTCCTAAAAGCATCCCCGTCTCCTCTTGGGCGTTGTACAAGGACCCGTCGGCTTCTTAGAATTTTTCACAGCCTCCTCTTAGGCTTCGTATAATGATTCTTCCTCCGGGAAGATAGCCTCCTCTTGGGCTTCGTACAAATTGTCCCATTGGCTTCTTAAAAGTTTTTCTCACCTCCTCTTGGGCTTCATACAAATTGTTCCGACGACCTCTTAAAGGTATAGGAACAGAAATTAGTCATCTTAATAGAACAGTCTTTCAAAGAGTCTAGATCTTTATACCGCGAACATACTGTCTCTTGATCTCTCTTAAGCATAGTATAAAAGATAAAACTCTAGACTTGAACAGTCTAATCTCCTTGAGTCTCGAAGACATTCTCAAGTTCCTTTCAAAAATAGGAAAAAACACCCGTAGACTTGGGCAGTCTCAATACCCTTCGGATTCCCCATTTCCTTAAAGAACAGAAAATAAACCCGATCTTCTGATCAGTACCAAAGTACAACCTCACCTGGAATCAGTCTCTGTATAAGAACTAATTTTCTCTTTTATACAACATACTGGACCTGTCACTCAACTGAAACAGTAACCCTAGCCTCCTCTTGGGCTTTGTACAATGATTGTCCCCAGCAGAGTTAACCTTTGTAGCCTCTCTCTCGGGCTTCGTACGAGATACAAATCACTCTCTTGTTGAGTATAAAAAGACTCTCTTGTTGAGTCGATCACCTTTAGCCTCTATCTCGGGCTTCGTACGAGATACAAATCACTCTCTTGTTGAGTATAAAAGACTCTCTTGTTGAGTCAATCCTCTTTTAGTCTCTATCTCGGGCTTCACACGAGATACAAAACACTCTCTTGTTAAGTATAAAAAGACTCTCTTGTTGAGTCAATCCTCTTTTAGCCTCTATCTCGGGCTTCATAAGAGATATAAATCACTCTTTTGGTGAGTATAAAAGACTCTCTTGTTGAGTCAAACCCTTTTAGCCTCTATCTCGGGCTTCGTACGAGACACAAAAGCATCCTCTTGTTAGGTCAATAGCCTCCTCTTAGGCTTTTGATAAAGAAATCCCCATTTGATTCAATCAACCTTTTAGCATCAAATTATGCTTTGGTCACAACATACAAACATCAACAACTCCTTTTCCCTCGTCTAATTGTTGTAAGTGGCAAGCCTCTGGATTATTCACATCCTCGCCACTGTCCCCCTTTTAGCATGAGAAATTCCTAAGGAAAGATGGCATTGCTCTAAACTGAGTTAAAGTCTTCTCATTCAGGTTGAAAATCCCCTATAAAGGAAATTATGGTATTGCTGGATTGGCATATCCCAGTTAAAGTAATTCTCCTTTATAATCAGTCACCCAACATTTGTGACAAACAGACCCCTTTAGAGATGACAAATTCTCTCTAAAGTCAACACCCTTTTAGCTTCACATCTTGGGCTTCGACCAAGATACAAATAGACTCTTCAGCTTCACATCTTGGGCTTTGAACAAGATATAAACCACCTTTAGCTTCATATCTTGGGCTTTGAACAAGACACCAAAACAACATTTCCTCCCATAGAATAGGAGGAACTACGATCGCTCTGATTTCCCTATCCCGGGAATACGTAGGCATAAGATTGAAAAAGAATCTTAGCGAGCACACTAATAAATAAACCCCAAAGTCCCCCACCTCCATCCAATCTGGCACAGGATCCCAACAAATTCCCCATGAACAGTCCCGGTATTTCGTTCTGAACAAAATAAGCAGAGAGAGGCCCACGAACTAAAGCCGCATCTGTAAACCAACAGTTTTGACTGTTTAACCTCAGTTTGCAAGCAGGGTTAGTTGGAGACATCTATTTCCCTTCCTTCATCAACTTTAATAGGATAAAAAAATGAATCGAACTGTAGTACCAAAGAAATAGTGATTTGAAACCACAAAAACCGCGCTATAGAAAAATGGCGACCATAGTGGGAGCCAAAGTAAGATCTAGTCATCGTCGTCCCCATTTTCCACAGAAAAATGGCGACCACAGTGGGAGAGACTTGTTCTTCTCCCGTCTCTTAGGAGGAAACCTTAAGTTTAGACAATTTCACAGGAAAAATGGCGCCCACCGTGGGGCCAAACAAATGAATCTTGTCTCTCTTATCTCTCTGGTTGAAACCTTCTCTTAGGACGAGTCCTTAGGTTCACAAGGTATCACCGAATGACGGTTCCATCGGGGAATGTCATTATTGCTAGGATCGGCCCTTACTAGGATCTTAGGTCAAAACCTTTAAGTTGGGAAGGTACCACAGAATGGCGACTCCGCCGGGGAGCCATTTTCTGTTAGGATCATAGGATTCATAGCTCTTAAAAAGTCTAGGACATTAGGACAAATATATATACTGCTTTTCCTAATTGATATCTGTATTTATTTTTCTGCTAATGGGAATGCGTGTGATGCCGTATGTGGAAAGATTGAGTATACACCTAGGAAAAACCTCTTTCAGTAGTGCGGAAGCTATCGGAAATAGTTGTCACGCGATACTACCCTCTTCTGAGATTCTTCGAAATACATCACCTAGCACGGTTCCCGGCCCGCTGATGTTATCTCGACAAGAATCAATGATTTTGAGAGACAGGTACAAAAATCACTAGTATAAACCTTTGGGATGGGTAGAGCCTTGACTTCATGACACTGACCCTTTGACCCCATGTTTTTTCTATGTTTTTGTGTGCTGTATTCATACATTCATCTAAAAAACATTCAAAAAAAATCTTCTCTTCTAGTCTCTCTTTTTCAAATTAAACTAAGACAATGATTGCAAATGTCAGAGAGAAAAGGATTACGCTCATGGATTTCGGTAGACGAAAAACTCACAAGTATACCTTCATGGTTCCAAAACTAGAGGATTTGAGAGGATTAGCAAGGATGATCACTAACCCTGACACTTTCAGAGCCAAGTACAGAGGTCTGCTACCTCTGTTAAGGGTCCATGTAATTGAAGGAATCCTGGAGGCACTCATTCAGTTTTACGATCCGGTCTATCACTGTTTCACATTCCCGGATTACCAGCTCGCACCAATGCTGGAGGAGTATTCTCATCTGATTGATCTACCCATTACTGATTAAGCTCCCTTTTCTGGACTGGAAGAAATTCCAAAGGATTAGACCATTGCAAAAGCAATTTATTTGGACGAATCAGAAGTCAGGACTCACTTGACCACCAAGGGAGGAATCCCAGGTTTACCAGCCAAGTTTCTGGTAAAGAAGGCTCTGTACTTTGCTAGTATAGGGAACGTGACTGCTTTTGAAAGCATCTTTGTTTTACTCACCTACGGGTTATTTTTGTTTCCCAACATCGATAACTTTGTAGATATCAACGCCATTAAGATTTTCCTGATTGGAAACCCTGTACCAACCTTGCTCGCAGATGCGTATTATTCTGTACACTTAGGGAATTTGTACAGCGGAGGGGTGATCACGTGCTGTGTACCCCTGCTATATAAATGGTTTATCTCCCATTTGCCAAAGTCTGTCGCTTTTGGGATTATAAGAGTGCCTTACGTTGGTTGCAGAAAATCATGTCTCTTACCAACTCTGACATAGATTGGTACAATAGGATTTATGACGGGATCAGGATCATTGACCGTTGTGGAAAATTCCCCAACGTACCCCTCATAGGAATTAAAGGAGGAATCAATTACCATCCAGTTTTAGTTCGTCATCAATTTGGATACCCGATGAGGTATGTCCCGCGTAATGCTCATCTGGAAGGTCTTTTCTTTAAGGAAGGAGAAAATGACAGGGCACTAAAGATGGAAATAGTGCACGCTTGGAAACATGTTCATAAGAAAGGACGAGAGTCTCTAGGAAAACCAGACTGTGTCTCGGTGGAGCCTTATCTCCACTAGGTACAAACTAGAGCTCTCAAGCTAAAGATGCCTTATCCTCGTCACGGAGTTCTTCTACCAAGGGAATCTGTCATGTACTTCATGACTGAAACGGAAAAACTTCAGGTTACTCTCAACAAAGTTCAACAGGAGAGGAGGTCCTGGAAGAACAAGTACCGCATTCTCAATGTGGAGTGTACCAAAATACAACAACTGTTGAAAGATAAGGATGCTCTAATTGAGATTTTGGAGCAACATGCTGTAGAAAATCAGGATGACCAAAGGAATTTGCTCGCTCCTTTCACTTGGCAAAGGAATGACAACCCGACAACGGTCCAAGAGCCCCGATCCAAGAAAAGGAAAGTACCAGAATCAGCACCCGAGTTCTCCTCAGAGAGGACTCGAGACCCATTAGTTTAGATTTCCTTTTCCAGCACTTTGTAATCTACTATATTTCCATTTCCGCAATCCTTTAAATTCAATAAAACGGGGGTTTCCCCACTGTTTGATATTTGCAATCTAATTGTCAAAGTTTATTTTGATTAAACCAAAAAACAATTAATATAATCATTGCATTCATCATTCTCACGTCACGTATTCTTCTTACCTATGAATCTCACGTTTATATCTCGGTTCTAGAGTCAAACTGTCTCATTCGTACAATACTCGGGCCAATCGTCAGAAAAAGATGGATGATCTCGAGGAAGAGAACAGAGAGTTGAAAGAAGAGATCGACGCTCTAAGAGAGGATATGAGAAAGCTTTGTAATGACATGCAAGCCATGGCAGAAGCTTAGCTACAAAGAACTGTGATCACAGAGATCACCTCAACACCCATAGTAGGGAAGTATGATCCTAGGATCAAATGCCGAAAGATCGTCCCTGGGGCATGCCTGTTAAATATATCCTGGAAAGATATGTTCCGTCGGTCACTGAAGATCAGGGAATCATAGCAGAAGCCGCTGGGCTTGAAGGTTACAAACTTCGGGAAAGCGAGGATGCCAGATGCATAATGAGGACTCCTGAAGGTTACAAACTTCGGGAAACACCAAGATTCACTTCCGTAGTAACGGTACCACCCCCTGTGGTGCACACTGTTCCGGAAGGACAGATTCCACAGATACCTTCTGGTAGAAAGGAAAGTATGTTCGATAGAATGGATGAATTCCAGGAACAGTTCCTGGAAATGCAGAAGGAACTGCAAGCTATTCGCGGTCAGGATTTATTTGGAAAGGACGCCGCAGACCTTTGTTTGGTCTCCAATGTGAAAGTCCCGCACAAGTTCTAAGTACCCGATTTTGAAAAGTACAAGGGCAACTCCTGCCCTCAAAGCCATTTGGTGATGTACGCTCGGCGAATATTAGCTCAGAGAGAGAACCAGGATCTACTGTTTCACTACTTTCAGGATAGTTTAACCGGTACCGCATTAAAATGGTACATGGGTTTAAACCACGCTACGATTAGCACTTTCCGAGATCTTGGCACTGCCTTCGTCCAACAATATAAATACAATTTGGACATGGCACCAGACAGAGATCAACTAAGATCAATGTCACAAAAGGACAAGGAAACCTTTAAGGAATACGCTCAGAGATGGCGTGAAGTTGCCGCTCAAATTTGTCCACCTCTTGAGGAAAAAGAGATGACAAAGATTTTCTTAAAGACCTTGAGCTCATTTTACTACGACAGAATGGTTGCCAGTGCACCCAGCGACTTCACCGAAATGGTCGGTATGGGAGTGCGTCTCGAGGAAGCCGTTCGAGAAGGACGTCTAGTCAAAGACACTGGGTCGACAAGCGGTACTAAAAAATATGGTAGTGCTCTCCCTAAGAAAAAGGAGCAAGATATTGGGAATATCTCTCTCGGAAAGTGTAATACCCCAAAATTTTCCCTCTCTTCCTTTCATATCATTTAGCATGAGTTTTCATTTGCATTGCATTGCATTCAAGCATAGAAAGACAAAACATCAAGCATTTAACATTGCATCTTGCATAAGGGCATGTGATCAGGTGATTCTCTAAGGTGTTGATCATCCAAAGAAGAAGACCAAGTGTTTCTCACAAGCTTCAAGGACCTCTTACATCATGTATCATCTCCATTTGATCTCACAAGTCATGGGAAGAGGAGAATTCATCAAGAAGACTGGACAGTGCATGATCTCCTACACAAGGCAGTCAAAAGTTGGGATCTGACCCCCAAATGTGCAAGCTCTTTGAGTTTTTATCACCTCCAAAGGACATATCTCATCTTTGTTTGAGAGGATACACAACATATTCAGAGGAATTGGGATTTGGAGGATATGTTATTTCCTCCTAACCAGAGGGTACCAAAACTAGGGTTTGCCATAAAATCAGTTTATTTCTGATTTCTTGGGTAAGACTTGATCTCATGGCATTCCTTATGTTATTAAGTGTTCATGGGAGGAGTCTTGGCCATTGGTTCTTTGAGGAAGATATTCAATGGATCAGTTACTTGTGTAATAAGCAAAAGTCAACAATTCAAAAGGAGAAAGTCAACTGTGGAATTTTGAGCTTTTTTTTTCATGGTTTTCAATGTCTCACATCCTCTTATGGTCTTCAAATGCCAAGTTTCATGTCATTCATCAAGAATCAAGGGTTTGTGTAAAAGTTACTAAATATGGAAAATGACCTATAATGAAAACTTTCCATTTTTGGCAACTTTTCCATCACATTCAACTTGACTTTTCATCATCAAGGAAGCTCCAAATGAATTTTCCTCAAACATGAAAGTTGAAGATCTTTCTCTCCCATTTCCAAAAAGTACTAGATCATTCTCATATCATGTGTGAAACTCTAGTTATGGCCAAAAGATGGCAAGGTGTTTTTGAGGTTTTCCATGTATTCCATTTTCTCACTTTTTGCAATTTGGATCCAATTGGTTTCAAACGACCTCTAATGTTTCAACTCATATTACTACATCAAAGTACACCTCATTTGGATCAGATTTGGCTTTTATTCCATTCCATTGCATGCCATATTTCTCATTATTTCCATAAGGTGCAAAAATACAAATTGATTCAAATCTTGTGAACCAAGTCATTGCAAGGCCGCAAATTCAATTCAGAAGTGATCCATGAGTGAATTGGAAGTGGATTATGCTGAGTACAAGGGTTTCCCACGTGTGAATTAGTGGTGGTGGTGCAAAATGAAAATTTGCAATTTGTAACACCCCACTTTCTCAATTTAAAATACAGCGCAAAATCTTAAGGATAAATCAGAGTTTTTCACCAAAAGTGGAATGTCACATTTCAAATCCACCAAATGACTCCTTTATTAAATAAAATAGTGGAAATTGTTTTATTAACTCAACTCACGGCCATCTGCCAACAACTTATAAAATATTCCACATCAATGCGTGGTTCACCAAAATTACACCAAAATATGATACGTAACAAATGAAAGACATAACAAATAACAAATCAATTAAAATCCCCAAATAGTTCCTGTGTTACGTATCAGAGCACTCCTATAGACTCGATCAGCAACACCAATATCTAAGTTACCTAAGTACCTGGATTATCTGTACTTCCGAAGAAGCACAGACACAACAACAACAAAGGGGTGAGAAATCACGTTCAAATATTATAGGTGAATAAATACATGATAAACAGGTAGTCACCGTACACAAGCACCATCATCTATCAAATACGGCCTACTGCCCAATATCATCAACAACAATAAATAATAATGAAATGCAACACAACACCATGCATGCGGGTACCGACTCATTGGTTCATTCAATCGAACCCGGATAGATCACATACACCTCTCCTTGGCAATGATCTATCCCCACCATTCTCCATATAGGAGTACGGATGAATCGCATACACTCCTCCTGAGCAAAGATCCATCCCACCAATCACCATGAAATGCAATGACACCAAATGCATATAAACACATGTATGCGACATAGATACATGCACACGATCCTCCTGATCACGCCATACATACCAGCAACGCAACATTACACCATTTACTTCATACACACCAACTACTCAATTAATTAATTAATTAATTAAAAATTATTAAACTGATTATTTTCATCACCAAATTATCGTTTCTCAACAACTGACTTCTACCCTTAACCTCTCAAACCGTTAGAAATCGAAATGGATGCGAAACGGGAGAAGAATCGCCAAAATGGTAAAATCCTACACTCTGCCAGCTCATACGCGTACGGGGCCAAGTCATACGCGTATGCCACAATTCTCCGCCCATCCATACGCGTAAGGCTCCATCTGTTACGCATATCTCTTCACAGTGCCCAAGGCCATACGCGTACTGCCTTATGCAGTACGCGTACGGACAGAGACGTTTCCTCACTGAGTTTCCCATATTCCAATGCCATACGCGTATTGTTCTCTCTTACGCATACTGCCCAGTGCCCTTACGCGTATGGCCCCTTTCCCTTCACTCCCATACGCGTATGGCCTAGCCCCATACGCGTATGGCCAGATCTATTACGCATTTCACCAGAGACCTCCCTATTCTGCACTCTGCTATGATTTTCACATGTTTCCACTTCTAATCAGTCCTATAATCATTTCTACATTGATTTTAGGTCCTATTTTCCTTCTTTCACTTGCATCCTATGATTACTACATCAATTACAAGCCTAAAATCTTAAATCGTTTCCCCCAATCTGAATCAACAACAACAGGTACATTCGTACAACAGCAACAACAGCAGAAAATCTCATAATCACAGATCGAATCAAACACAAATTCATTATCAGTTCAGATATATGCAACAATTCATCAACACAATATTTTTCATACGATTCCCTACGGGGTTAAGGACTCCCCACTACCCGATCATGAGATAAACACCAATATTAAACCCGTTTCTCCCCCTTACCTCGAATAATTGCTTAATTTCCAGCGAAAATTGACAATTGGGGAAGATGATCCAAGCCCTAGCACACCTTGTTCTTCCTCTTCTCTTGGTTCTCTATTCTCTTTCTATCTCTACAATTCTTACTATTCCAACTTTTACTAATTACTACTAATTAGGCTCTAATTACTAAGTTACCCTCACTAATCTCATTACCCCAATAATCATTTAATTACATTAGGTCCTATTTTTACTAAATAATTTTAATAATAATAGTAACCAAAACAATATTAATACTAATAATAATAATAACATGAAATATACCATTATCCTAATAATAATAATAATATTTCTATATTATTAATATCACTCCCCACGCACTCAAACACGCACCCAACCAAAGCCAACAAATAAAAATAATACCGGACATCTAAATAATCAAAATGGGGTGTTACAACTCTCCCCCACTTAAATTATTTTCGTCCTAAAAAATTACCTGATGGGAACAATTCTGGATACGACTCTCGCATCCTGCTTTCCAATTCCCAGGTCACACTGCCTCCTGCAGCACCTCCCCAAGCCACTCTCACCAGAGGTATCTCCTTTCCTCTGAGTTGTTTCATCTTATGATCCTCGATCCTCAACGGCATCGTCTCCACAGTGAGGTTCTCCCTGATCTGAACTTCGTCTCTCCGAATCACATGAGACGGATCCGAAACATACTTCCGAAGTTGCGACACATGAAACACATCGTGCAAGTTCGAAAGCTCCGGTGGCAACGCCACCCTATAAGCGACTGCACCAACTCTCTGCAAGATTTGATACGGTCCAATAAACTTAGGATCCAACTTCTTGGATTTCAAAGCACGACCCACACCGGTCACTGGGTTAACTCTTAGGAATACGTGGTCACCTTCACTGAATTCCAATTCCTTCCTCCTATTGTCATGGTAACTTTTCTGTCTACTCTGAGACGTTTTCATCTTTTCACGGATCATCTGAATTGTCTCAGTAGTCTGTTGCACAATTTCTGGTCCAAGCACCACACTCTCACCTGTCTCATACCAACACAGCGGTGTTCTACACCTCCTACCATACAAAGCTTCAAAAGGTGCCATCCCGATGCTAGAATGGTGACTGTTGTAATACGTGAACTCAATCAATGGCAAATGAGTATCCCACGCACCACCTTTTTCTAATACATAGGCTCTCAGCAAATCCTCCAACGACTGAATGGTCCTCTCTGATTGACCATCGGTCTGTGGATGATAAGTCGAGCTCAACTTCAACTTAGAACCTAAGGCTTCCTACAGACTCTTCCAAAATTCTGAAGTAAATCTCGGATCCCTATCCGACACTATGCTCGATGGAACACCATGCAACTTCATAATTATCCTGATATAAATCTCCTTCAGCTTCGACAATGGAAAACTGATGTTAATTGGTATAAAATGTGCGGACTTCGTAAGTCGATCCACCACTACCCAAATAGCATCAAAGCCTCTCGCCGTATTCGGCAACCCAGTTACAAAATACATAGCAATACTGTCCCACTTCCATTTTGGAATCTCCAACGGTTGCATCAATCCTGAAGGTTTCTGATGCTCCACTTTTGACTTCTGACATGTCAAACAGGCATAAACAAACTGAGCTATGTCCTTCTTCATACCGGACCACCAAAACAACTTCTTTAAATCATGGTACATCTTTGTAGCTCCCGGATGAATACTTAAGCTACTCCGATGACTTTCCTCTAAAATTGCCCTTTTCAATTCCTCATTATCCGGCACACAAATTCTGCCCCGGAATCTTAACACACCAACATTATCAACTTTGAAATCACTATCGGTATCCTCTTCTCCTGTAGGCATCAAGTCTACCAGCTTCACATCCAGTTTCTGATTCTCCTTAATCATATCCAAAAAGTCATTATTCACCTTCAACATACCCAACCTGATACTTCCTGGTGTAGTTTCACAAACCATACTTAAATCCCTGAACTGTTCAATCAATTCCAATTCCTTCACCATTAACGCAGACATATGAATTGTCTTCCGACTCAGAGCATCTGCCACCACATTTTCCTTTCCCGGATGGTAGCTCAAATTAAAGTCATAGTCTTTCAAGAATTCTAACCACCTTCTCTGCCTCATATTCAATTCCTTCTGGTCGAATAGATATTTCAAGCTCTTGTGATCACTAAACACTTCAAATCTCGACCCATACAAATAATGCCTCCATATCTTTAACACGAACACCACTGCAGCTAACTCAAGATCATGAGTAGGATAGTTCGTCTCATGCACCCTCAATTGCCGTGAAGCATAAGCCACTACCTTGCCATTTTGCATCAACACACCGCCTAATCCCATCTTAGATGCATCACAATACACTACAAAAGAATCATTCGGACTTGGTAAAATTAGCACTGGTGCTGTAGTCAACTTCTTCTTTAGTTCCTCAAAACTTTCCTCACAGGCAGCATCCCAGACAAAAGCTTGATTCTTCCTGGTCAACTGAGTCAATGGCAACGCCAATTTAGAAAACCCTTCAATAAACCTTCTATAGTAACCTGCCAGACCCAAAAAGCTTCTAATCTCCGTTGCGGTCTTCGGAGCCTCCCATTGAAGTACTGCACTTACTTTAGAGGAGTCCACCGCTATACCATCACCAGAAATAACATGGCCTAAGAAACTCACAGTCTTCAACCAGAATTCACACTTCGAGAACTTTGCAAACAATTTGTTATCCTTCAACACCTGCAATGCAATTCTCAAGTGACCTGCATGCTCTTCGTCAGACTTAGAATAAATCAGTATATCATCAATAAGCACCACAATAAACTGATCCAGATAAGAATGGAAAATACGATTCATATATTCCATAAATACACCCGGCGCATTAGACACTCCGAAAGGCATCACTGCATATTCGTAATGTCCGTAGCGAGTTCTGAAAGCAGTCTTCTGAATATCACCTTCTTTGACTCTAATCTGATGGTAACCCGACCTCAGATCAATTTTGCTGAACACACGAGCTCCTACCAACTGATCCATCAAGTCATCAATCCTACGGAGTGGATACTTATTCTTAATGGTCACTTTATTCAACTGACGGTAATCAATACACAGACGCATACTACCATCCTTCTTCTTCACCAACAACACTGGAGCTCCCCACGGCGACACACTTGGCCTGATAAACTTCTTATCGAGCAGTTCCCCGACCTGAGATTTCAACTCTGCCAACTCTGATGCCGACATCCTGTACGGTGCCATAGAGATAGGTCTGGTACCTGGTACAAGATCAATAGCAAATTCAACTTCCCTCGTCGGAGGCAATTCTGTGATGTCATCTGGAAACACTTCAGGAAATTCATTAACTACTGGCAATTCAGTAACTGAAGTCTTGCTTTCAACAGACAACGAGGCAAATACTGCAAACAGCTTCGCTTCATCTTCCAACAATGCCCTCAACTCTTTGCTAGATAGCGAATCCGCTAATGCTTCCTCTTCAGGAGTAAGAAACAGTAACGTCTTCCTGAAGCAATCAATATACACCCGGTTGAACTCCAACCAGTTCATCCCCAAAATAACATCAAGATTACCGAGTGGCAAACAAATCAAGTCCACTCTGAAATCTCTACCAAATACGGTCAGCGGACACTTCAAAAACACCAAAGAAGTAACCACAGAACCAATAGAAGGAGTTTTAATCGTCATCCTCTGCTCTAGAGTCGACGACACAATTCCTAATCTCTTCACACATTCAACAGAAATAAACGAGTGTGTTGCACCCGTGTCAATAATAGAAATCAAAGGAACATCATTAATAAAACAAGTACCTTTGACGGAACGCTCCTCATCAGTAGATTGAGCTCCCACCAAAGCAAACACTTTCCCACCAGATTGAGACGCCTGAGACTTCTTCGGCTTCTCACAGTGAGTACTGATGTGACCCTTCTCACCACAGTTATAACAAGTAGGCATAGTGGCTCTGCAATCAGCTATAACATGACCTGCTTTGCCACACTTGAAGCACTTCTTCACCTCTTTCTGACAGTCATTCGCACGGTGACCCGCGCCACCACATTTGAAGCACTTGAGAGTATCAGCACTTGCTACCCTCTCTTTTGGCTTCTTCCCCCCATCAGTTTTCTGTTTCCCCTTATCAGCCGGAGCACTGTAAGGAGTACCTCCAAATCTCTGCTTGTTTTTCTTCTCATTTACAGCTTTGTAATGAGCAATTCTGGCTCTGTTGTCATTATCATAAATTCTGCTTCTGCTCACCAGCTCTGGATAGTTTCTTATCTTCTGACAAGCAATACCCAATTTGATCTCGGGACGCAGCCCGTTCTCAAACTTCAGACACTTCGATGTCATAGCCTCTTCAGTATTATAATGAGCACAATACTGAACCAGCTCCTCAAACTTTGCAGCATATTCGGCAACTGTCTTGTCACCCTGCTTCAACTCCAAAAATTCCACCTCTTTAGCACTACGGATGTCTTCCGGAAAATACTTTTCCAGAAACTCAGCTTGAAACACAGCCCAAGTAATCTCAGTACCTGCAGCTTCCAATCTCTGACGACTGTTGTCCCACCAAGCCTCAGCCTCTCCTTCCAGCATATGAGTACCAAACCGTACCTTCTGAGCATCACTGCATCCCATGGTCCTGAAGATCTTCTCCACAACCTTCAGCCATTTTTGTGCAGCCTCTGGGTCAAAGATACCTCCCTCATATGTAGGCGGCTTGTTACTCTGAAACTGTGCAAAGTCACGAAACTGAGCACCTCCACCCTGGTTGGCATTCTCTACAGCTTGTGCCATGGCTTGCATAGCAGCAGCAAGAGCAGCATCATTCCTTCCTGCCATACTGGACAACAATCATCACAAGGTTAGAACACCAAAATCAACTCCTATCCTAAGGACAGACTCAACTACTACACTGGTCGGACGGTCCGACCTGCTCTGATACCAATTGTAACACCCCACTTTCCCAATTTAAAATACAACGCAAAATCTTAAAGATAAATCAGAGTTTTTCACCAAAAGTGGAATGTCACATTTCAAATCCACCAAATGACTCCTTTATTAAATAAAATAGTGGAAATTGTTTTATTAACTCAACTCACGGCCATTTGCCAACAACTTATAAAATATTCCACATCAATGCGTGGTTCACCAAAATTACACCAAAATATGATACGTAACAAATGAAAGAAATAACAAATAACAAATCAATTAAAATCCCCAAATAGTTCCCGTGTTACGTATCAGAGCACTCCTATAGACTCGATCAGCAACACCAATATTCAAGCTACCTAAGTACCTGGATTATCTGTACTTCCGAAGAAGCATAGACACAACAACAACAAAGGGGTGAGAAATCACGTTCAAATATTATAGGTGAATAAATACATGATAAACAGGTAGTCACCGTACACAAGCACCATCATCTATCAAATACGGCCTACTGCCCAATATCATCAACAACAATAAATAATAATGAAATGCAACACAACACCATGCATGCGGTACCGACTCATTGGTTCATTCAATCGAACCCAGATAGATCACATAACCCTCTCCTTGGCAATGATCTATCCCCACCATTCTCCATATAGGAGTACGGATGAATCACATACACTCCTCCTAAGCAACGATCCATCCCACCAATCACCATGAAATGCAATGACACCAAATGCATATAAACACATGTATGCGACATAGATACATGCACACGATCCTCCTGATCACGCCATACATACCAGCAACGCAACATTACACCATTTACTTCATACACACCAACTACTCAATTAATTAATTAATTAATTAAAAATTATTAAACTGATTATTTTCATCACCAAATTATCGTTTCTCAACAACTGACTTCTACCCTTAACCTCTCAAACCGTTAGAAATCGAAATGGATGCGAAACGGGAGAAGAATCGCCAAAATGGTAAAATCCTACACTCTGCCAGCTCATACGCGTACGGGGCCAAGTCATACGCGTATGCCACAATTCTCCGCCCATCCATACGCGTAAGGCTCCATCTGTTACGCATATCTCTTCACAGTGCCCAAGGCCATACGCGTACTGCCTTATGCAGTACGCGTACGGACAGAGACGTTTCCTCACTGAGTTTCCCATATTCCAATGCCATACGCGTATTGTTCTCTCTTACGCATACTGCCCAGTGCCCTTACGCGTATGGCCCCTTTCCCTTCACTCCCATACGCGTATGGCCTAGCCCCATACGCGTATGGCCAGATCTATTACGCATTTCACCAGAGACCTCCCTATTCTGCACTCTGCTATGATTTTCACATGTTTCCACTTCTAATCAGTCCTATAATCATTTCTACATTGATTTTAGGTCCTATTTTCCTTCTTTCACTTGCATCCTATGATTACTACATCAATTACAAGCCTAAAATCTTAAATCGTTTCCCCCAATCTGAATCAACAACAACAGGTACATTCGTACAACAGCAACAACAGCAGAAAATCTCATAATCACAGATCGAATCAAACACAAATTCATTATCAGTTCAGATATATGCAACAATTCATCAACACAGTATTTTTCATACGATTCCCTACGGGGTTAAGGACTCCCCACTACCCGATCATGAGATAAACACCAATATTAAACCCGTTTCTCCCCCTTACCTCGAATAATTGCTTAATTTCCAGCGAAAATTGACAATTGGGGAAGATGGTCCAAGCTCTAGCACACCTTGTTCTTCCTCTTCTCTTGGTTCTATATTCTCTTTCTATCTCTACAATTCTTACTATTCCAACTTTTACTAATTACTACTAATTAGGCTCTAATTACTAAGTTACCCTCACTAATCTCATTACCCCAATAATCATTTAATTACATTAGGTCCTATTTTTACTAAATAATTTTAATAATAATAGTAACCAAAACAATATTAATACTAATAATAATAATAACATGAAATATACCATTATCCTAATAATAATAATAATATTTCTATATTATTAATATCACTCCCCACGCACTCAAACACGCACCCAACCAAAGCCAACAAATAAAAATAATACCGGACATCTAAATAATCAAAATGGGGTGTTACACAATTCCACTCCAATCTCATTAACCATGATTTAAACCACTTGCTAATGATAATCAGTGAACTAATCAAGGATATATAAGCTTACTCATGCCTCAGAAATTAGGTCATGCACTCTCATTTGGCTCAGAATCCACTTTTCACTCCTCACTTTCTCATTTTCGTTTCTCTCTATTCACAAGGTTTTCTTGAGAAATTCCTTCATATTCTTGGTCAGTGAAGAGAGAAGAACACAAATCATCCACTGTTTTGAGCTTAGAGTGAGTTTTTCATCAAGTTGGTTTCAAGAGGAATCATCTTCAAAATCCAAGATCTATCCAGATTCAAGCCTCTATTTGCATTTATTTTGCAAATAGAGCTCAAAAGGAGTTGATCTGCAGCATTTGGAGGGATTTCTTGGTGTTTCTCGTGTTCTTCAAGGCCCAGGTTAGTGATTTTTTCACCATCACAGAACTTGAATTTTTGATGTGCATAATAATCTGTGAACTTCCCTGAGCATGATGATATATTTTGTTTGAAGTTTGGACGTGTGGTTTGTGAGATATGTTGATTTAAAGTTTTAGATCTAAAGTTGTTTCGCTTCGATTCTCATTATTGGTTGATTGTTTGATAAAATGGACTGGATATTTGAGATCCTTGCGTTTTTCTGGTCAAAATAGTGTACCTACTTGCAATTTCTGGAAAAAATCACGCTACAGCTCACCGGAGAGGGTGGCCGGAGCCCTAGCTCCGGCGACTGGAAAGAGTTCAGTCCGGCGAGGGTAATAAGGAAGAAGAAACAATCGTATCCGTTAATCATCTTGATCCTACGTCCATCGTTTTGCCACGTCGCTTCAGTTTATGCTTTTATTTTTTAGTGTTGGTGTGTGCCACTCCACATATGTTAGCGTGTACCTCATCTCCCAACTGTTGATCTAATCCATTTTTGAATTGTATGATTAATTGTGGTGCGTGGATTCAATCATGTGGGTATAACTGTGCCAGCGAATTAAATTAATAGTGTGCTGCTCACGTGGGAGAGTTCGGTGCTTCCTATGATTATGTGCGCGTGAGTACGTAGTAATTGTGGTAAGCTTTCAATCACGACCTTTGATCATAGTGACTGGTTGATGATGTTGACTTGTTTTTGGGCGTCTGATGAATCATGTGGTCCTTATTGGACCTGAGCATTGACTGGTTGCATTGTTCTTCTGTTGACTTTCGCTTATTGGACCTGGTGAATTGGACTTGTTAATCACACCCCCCCGTTAGCCCATTTCCATTATTTGAACGTATTTGTGTTGCTGTTTAGACCCCCTCCCATGTTTATTTCTCATTTTTATTTTCTTAATTGCATTGTTTTCCATTTTATTTTTTAAAAATAGTTAGATGCATTAAAAAATCATACAAAAAATCATGAAACTTATTTTTAGTTTTATCAAGTTTTTCCATATTTTATTTTCTCATTTTATTTTTATTTTGGCATCTGTTTTAATTAATTGCTTTATTTTCTTTTCTTATTTGTTTCACTTGCACACACCAACTTACAAATTTTATTTCTCTTCATCCACAATACATTTTTAATCCATTCTTTTTGCATCTGTTAGGTGACATATTTTATTGCATAAAAACATTTTTGTTTCATTTTTAAAACTTTTCCATATTGCATTTTGGTCCCTTTCCTTTGCATATTGACACTTGGTGCTTACTTGACCTTTGTCCAATTGTTTGAGATACTTGGTTTATGAATTTTGGTTTGATATTTTTTCACATGTTACTTGACTGAGTTAACTTCTGGTTGGATATTTTTTAGGATTTTATTAATTCACTTTGCTATTTTTGGTTGAGTGTTGTTTGTGATGCAAGTTTGATTGAGGTATACTTGGATGCATGATCTAGTTTGAATGCATTTGCTCACTTGTAATGAATTGATGCTTGAGATGTTTTTATGATCTGATCATGTTATGTTTGAGCTTACTTGTGGCCTTAGAATCATCCTCATTTGATCATTTTTCAATTTGTTCTTGATTTTACAAGTTGATGTTGTTTTGGACTTGAATCTTGTGATATGTTCAACCTAATCTTGTGATGTTTCCTTGCTTGATCTCAACCAATGCATGAGGCCTTTTGTTTGATTTGTATGACATGCTAGAGGTTCTGACCTTCTTGGTTTAAGGTGCTTTATGTGACATGTTCTCACTCTTTGCTTCACATGTTTCTTTGTTTGTTGGCATGAATGATAAGTGGATGCTTTGATTAACTTTGATGCATGTTTTGAATGTGTTGCTTAAGGTTTCATCTGGCATGACTGGAGTTTGATTTTGGTATGATGTTGATACATATGCTACTGCACCTTGAGTTCATTGTTTGGTTTTTATCTCACTTGATCATCATGGTTTGATTTGTATGATGCATATCATCTTCATTGGTTTTGTGGTTTCTTTGGCTCATAATGCATCATAATGTGAAGCATTCTAGCATGTTTGGATTAGATGATCATGATATGAATTGATTTCTGACTTGGCTTCACTTTCATCTTATTTTGTTCATGTCATCTTTGTATGAACTCTTAGTGTGTGAAATTGTGAATCTTGTGCAAGTTTACTTGCATCCTTTCTTGTGTGCCTTCACTTGTATACTTGATTTATGCTTGTATGATCTTTGAAGCATGTTCTATGTTTTGATTTGGATATGATGATTATGATGTGCTTGCTGCCCCATCTTGTTTCTCACCTTATCTTTCTCCTTCTTCTTCATCTCTTTCACTCTTTCTCATCCCATGGATCTCAAGACTTGTTCAAGTCTTGGATTCTTTCCCTTTAGAGCTACCTAGTCCAACTTAATTTTTGATTAAGCTTGGAGTAGGATTAGCATTAGGTCTTAGTTAGTCTTTTCTCTTAAACCTCACTAACCTTAGGTCATCCATGCATGATAACATTAGGGCTCTTAGTTTCCCTTTAGAGTTTCCTTTGCGTTTCTCTTCTCATCTTCATACAAAAGTAAAAAAATACTTAATAAAGGAAAAACAAACATTGTATTTAGGCCTTTCATGTAAGAACAAGATAGTGAGGGATCTTCTCTCATCTTCTTGGAATGTTTAGCGTGCGTCCCATCTCGGGTCGTTATGCGAGGCATTCGATCTTACATGAGAGACTTAAATACAATGCGCGTTACAAAACACCAAACAATCAAAACACTTCTTTCTAAAAAACTTCAAACAAACAATAACGTCTTTCCTTCGAGAATTCTCTTCTCATCTCACTCACTCTCAGCGTACGAACGTGCTCATACTCGTTCTCTTGCAAGATGGTAACGCACTCGGACCAGCGAGCCTGTAACACCTGAGCTAGAACGTTAGCCATTCCCAAAAAACACAAACAAAGTGACCCTCGTTGAGGGGAACTACGTCGCTCTGATTCTCATGTTCCCGATGAGATACGTAGGCAGTGGGGTAGGGCCCATTCGAGCACTTCTTTTATTTTCCCTACATTTGTTTCTTTTTCTCTCTCTTTCCCTTTTCTTTTTTCCCGTTCCTTTCCCTTTCCAGTAGCAGTGGAGCTCCAGTTGACGACACCCTTTGATCGAGACAAGCAAGCGTGGATCCCATCGGGTACGATGAACGTGAGGGGGTGCTAATACCTTCCTCTCACGTAACCGACTCCCGAACCCAGTTCTCTTGGTCGCAAGACCATGCTCTTTCCTTTCTCCTCAGGTTTACGCAGTGTTTCCTTTCCCTCTCTTGGGATAAATACACATTGCTGGTGACTCTGTTTCGGTGCCACTTTCGCGTTTGTACTTGGATGAAAATCCCGGGAGTGACAGCTGGCGACCCTGCAGGGGATCGAACCCAGAATCTATGGTTTCCTTAGCGAGTCAATCCTAGTGCCTGTCTGTTTTCTTTCATTGGGTGTTTACTGTTGTATTGTATTTACTATTTTACTATATTATTGTTTACTGTATTACTGCTTTACTGTATATTACTGTACATTACTGTATTTACTGCATTTTTGCATTTTCATTTCATATGATGTATTATGCTGCACTGCTGTACTGTTTTCTGTTTGGCGGGATGGGGGTGTTCTGAGAGATAGGCCCAATACCCAGGCCTGAGTGCACTTAGGAATAGCGTGTGACATATCCTCTCGCGTTCCATCTCGATTCGAGGAGGGAATATGAAACACAATCTGGATGTGGTTCTCTCTAGAGAATTCTGCGTTATGGATTTCCCACGATGGTAGAGCTATCTGGAAGAGCTGCTAAGTCTGGATGACCTGTTAGGATGACCCCTCTTTGTTTTGAAGTGAATCAGCAGACGACCTCTTTGATTGGCGATAGCATTGTATCCTTCGGGCTGAATGTGCTATTGCTTCTCAAACCTCTGAAGCTGAGGATCTTCTGTTTTGGAGAATCAATTGAGGCCTCCTCGATTGATGATGATGCCAAACCAGAAATGGTGAACGTATCATCATTTCTCGACCTGAGAGCCCGGGATACTAAACATCCTAGTACCTACCCGTGAGATTGGGGGGATTGTTTACAGGTGTGCAGGAACCCTTGACCGTCAGAATACCTGGTTTTCTTATTTGTTCTCGATTGGTTACCGAAGTTTTGATCCTGATCAGCTCACATTTGGTTCTGTGTTTGTTATTGGGTTTCTTATCCTGGGGTTGTATATCTCACCAAATTCAGATTGCAGTACAGTGGGTTCAACAGTATTTGTGCAGCATTGGTCACATGCCCTTGCATACATATCATCATTAGCATTCTTGCATTTAACCTTCATGTTTATTCATTTTTCAGGGTATACTTCCTTTCGGTTCCAATTGACAGTTCCCTTGTTCAGTTATGGAGACTCCCAGGAAGAACAATGTACACTATACTTTCTTTGATACCAAGGTGGGACAGTTGAGAAAAATGATTGCTCTTATTACTCCAGACCATGTGGGTATGTTTCGGAAGGCTTATGGGGAGATTATGACTGTGGTTGTTGACTTGGATGCTTCAGAAAAGAGTGCCATTCATACGTGCTTATAGTTTTATGACCCACAGCTAAAGTGTTTCACCTTCTCGGATTTTCAGTTGGGCCCAATGCTAGAAGATTATGCTTTGCTGCTAAGTGTGCCTCTCAAGTACCAGATTCCCTTCAACTCTGACATGCGCCCTCCAAAGCATGAAGAAATAGCTAAGGCTCTTTACTTGAGCGTACCTGTGGTAGCAGACAATCTCGCCACCAAAGGAGAATTATCTGGTTTTCATTTGGACTTCTTGGTTGCCAAAGCTGAAGAATGTGTCGCTAAGTGTCAGTGGGAAACTGTTTGTGCAATCCTGGCTTTGAGTATCTATGGAATTATGCTGTTTGCTGATGAACCAAAGTTTGTGGACATGAGTGCAATTCATATTTTTGTAATGAAGAACCCCGTACCTACCCTCCTGGGTGATTTGTACTATTCTGTGCACTTCAAAAATGAGAAGAAGCGAGGAGGTCTGGTTAGATGTTGCGCACCTCTGTTCCATCAGTGGCTTATGAGGCATTTACCAAATTCAGAGGCTTTTTTGAATCCTCAACCTACGAAGAACTGGGCTAAGAGGATGATTCAGTTGACAGCAAAGGATATCCGTTGGCTCAATCAGAGAATAATGGGGGGAGATTTCGTCACCAACTGTGGAAGACATCCTAACGTGCCACTCTTGGGAGTAAGAGGTTGCATTAATTATAACCCTGTTATTCTCAGGAGACAATTAGGATTTACCTTAGTAGAGTCTCCGAGGGACAGTGATTTAGAAGAGTCTTTCTTTTTCCCTGTGAAGGATAACCTTTAGTTAGTAAGGCAAGCTGCTGGAGCTTGGGGTAATCTGCAAAGGAAGGGTAAAGTCGTCTTCAGAAAGTGCAACAATGTGTCTTCCTCTCAATATGATGCTTGGCTGAAAAGGAGGGTTCAGATTACTCTTTTACCATTTTCTCAGGAAAAACTGTCAGATCCGGTGGCTGAAGAACCAGTGACCATGATAAGCATTGCTGAATATGACAAGCTTAAAGCAGAGATGGATAAGACAGTAAAAAAGAAGGAGAAGCTAAGTGAAGGACTCAGAAAGACGCTTTGTGACAAGCGTAAGGTTGAGTATGAACTGCAGAAGTTGACTGAGCGTCATGAGGCCAATGAGAAGAGAATTGCCGAAGACACTATCTATATTCGTAAGGTCAAACAGAATGAGATGGCGCTAAAAGAGGCATGCAAGCGCATTAACGAGCAGTTGACCAAGTCAGAGAATGCCCTTGCCAAAGGACAACAGAGGTGGGATGAGTTTTCTGAATGTCGGAGGGAGATCGAGGCGAGAATCAGGGTTGAAAATGACGAGTTGAGGGAAAATTTAAAGAGCAAAGAAAGCGAATTTCTCCAACAACTAAGTTCAGCTAATCAAGAGATCGAAGATATGAAGACCCGCACCGGAGTAAAGAGAGCCAAAGAGTCAGCTGTCAAAGATCAAATCCGAAAGCTAGAAGAAGCCGTCAAGTTAAGAAGCCAACTGATCAGAAGTCTTACCGAGCGCCCAAACGATCCAGTTACTGAAGCGCTTCTCAAGGAGGTCCAGGAAGATTTATATGGGCTCAGTGTTTGAGTTATTTTGTTGCTATTCTGGGAATCACCATCAGGCTTGTTGATGGGTTTTCCTTTATTTGTATTCATACTTTTTCAGTTGTATTTGTCCGGAAACATTTGTATTTGACTATTCCACACCTGGCTGTGGGTTTTTATTTTATGCTATTGGATTTGTTGGTAATTATTGGGATGGATTCTTCGTCAGATTATATGATGGGTATTCTGAATTATTAGTATTCACCTCTGGCATTCTGTCGCTGTTAGCAACTGCAGGGATATGCGCTATTCTCTTTTGGTCAAACTGGAATCGAAGGAAGGAATGCCTCGAAATGAATAAGCATTGCATTGCATTGCATATCATTTTGCATTTTGTTGTCTGTTTTTTTTTCAGGTACTTGTTGCAGGAGATCTCTAACCTTTATTTGGTTTCAGGAACTATAGCTGAGAATCATATTCACCGATACTCAACCCGAGGAAATCAAGCAAGGATAATGGATCAAATGCAGAGTGATTTGGCTGAAATGAGGGCACGAATGGACCAGTTCATGACTCTCATGACTGGAATGGCACAAAATCAAGAAAGATTGAGGCTTCTGGTCGAGTGTCCAGAAGGCACGCTTGGAGTTAATCAAAATGACAATGGCACTCCTCCTCCTGTTGGCAATCCCCCTCCTGTGGGTAATCTGGGTAATGGAAATGGCAGAAATGTTGGTGGTGTTCAGGAGGATGGTCAAGAAGACCAATTTACTCTGTTGGATGTTGAGATGGGTGCTCCTAATGACAAAAGGTACGATGAGTTGGCTGAAAAGATACGGGCTATGGAATGCAAGAATTCTATGGGCATTGATGTTACTAGTTTGGGGCTGGTACCAGGGGCCAGGATCCCTCCAAAATTCAAGTCGCCTACTTTTGATAAATATCATGGCAATACGTGTCCCCAGACACATATCCAAGCTTATTTTGGGAGGATCTCAGCTCATACAGATGATGAGAAGTTATGGATGCATTACTTTCAAGACAGTCTGGCTGGAGCTTCTTTGACTTGGTATATGAAATTGAATAGAGCTGCTGTGAGAAGTTGGAAGGATCTGGCTGAAGCATTCCTAAAGCAGTACCAGTACAATATTGACATGGCGCCCAATCGCACTCAATTGCAGGGGTTGTCACAAAATGCTAAGGAAAGTTTCAAAGAATATGCACAGAGGTGGAGGGAAATGGCTGCACAGGTTCAACCTCCTTTGTTGGATAGAGAAATGGCAGACCTGTTTATGGGCACCCTACAAGGGGCATATCATGAAAGATTAGCTGCTTGTCCATCAACCGGATTTGCTGAGATAGTGATTGCTGGAGAAAGAATAGAGAGTTTGTTGAAGTTTGGAAAGATTCAAGATGTGAGTGAGGCTGGATCTTCTGGGACGAAGAAACCATTTGCTAGTGGTCAGAAAAGAAGAGAAGGTGATACCAATGCTGTGTTTAGAGGACGAGGAAGAGGACGTTCTCAGGGTTATCACCAGGTAGGTGCAGTGACAATCCCAACACCGTCTGTTCAGCAACAACAACCCCAACAGCAGGTTCAGCAGCAACAACATCAACCTCCTTTCCAACAGAGGTCTAGGCAGAGGGATCTTAAGATTGACCCTCTCCCTTTGACTTATTCTGCGTTGCTACCACAGTTACTCCAGTTGAAGTTGGTTGAGCTCCGCACTATGAGGCCTCCTGCCGCTGGCAACTTGCCTCCTAATTTTGATGCTAATGCACGATGCAAGTTCCACTCAGGTGCTCAGGGGCACTCCATTGAAAGATGTTGGGCTTTTCATCATAAAGTGCAAGACTTGATTGATGCTAAGGCAATCAATTTCTCTCGGCCTCCTAATATTATTCAGCACCCCATACCTAATCATGGTGCGGCAAATGTGCATGCTGCGGAAAATGTGCATGCTATCGAAGATGGAAAGCGATTGAATTTGGTAGCAAATATCAATTAGGTGAAGACTTCTTTGTTGGTTGTAAAAGATCGTTTGTTGAAGGGACAGGTGTTCCCGGGCTGTAATCAAGATTGTTCTGAGTGTATGAATCAAGAGAATGGTTGTGATAAGTTGAAAGCGGGTTTGCAGAATCTGATCAATGAAGGATGTCTACAGTTTGACAGGGTTGTGAAAGAGACTGATGAGGTATCAACTGTGACCATCTATTATACTCCCGCCGAGATCCAGGTGCCTGCTAGTACAGTTCCTGTAGCAAGTGTTGTGCAACAAAGACCTAGTCCTGTTACCATCATGGTGCCAGGACCAGTTCCATTTACAACTACACAGGAAATCCCGTGGCACTATGGGGCAGACGTATATTATACTCCCGCTGAGATCCAGGTGCCTACTAGTACAGTTCCTGTAGCAAGTGTTGTCCAAGAAAGACCCAGTCCTATTACCATCACGGTGCCAGGACTAGTTCCGTTTACAACTACAAAGGCAATTCCATGGCACTATGGAGCAGACATATATTATAAAGGTAAAAAGCAAGAAGTTGGGTCATCGGCCGGTTCGAATATTGATAATGTGGGTGGTGTAGGTGGTTTTACAAGAAGCGGAAGATTGTTTACTCCCCAAACTTTGCGCAGTGATCAAGAAGCTGAAGCTGCTGCAAAAGCTAAAGGAAAACAGGTGGTCGAGAGTGTGCCTGTACCTGAAACTGAGAAAAAGATTACTTTTGATAATGAGATGGAAGAGTTCATGAGGATAATCAAGAAAAGTGATTATAAGATTATTGATAAACTGAATCAAACCCCTTCGAAGATTTCAATTTTGTCACTGTTGATGTGTTCTGACGCGCATCGGGAGGCTTTGTTGAAAGTGTTGAAGAGTGCATATGTGCCACAGGAAATCACTGTTAATCAGCTTAAGGGTGTAATTTCCAATGTTAATGTCAGCCATGGTTTGGGCTTCACAAGTAGGGATTTGACTGCTGAAGGAAGAAACCACAATAAAGCTTTGCACATCACAATGGAGTGTAAGGGTGCAGTGTTGTCTCATGTACTGGTGGACACTGGTTCCTCACTCAATGTCTTGCCTAAGAAGGCACTAATGAAGCTGGAAGTTGATGGTTTGATTTTAAGGCCTAGTGAATTGGTTGTCAGAGCATTCGATGGGACTAAAAGATCTGTGTTTGGTGAAGTTGAATTGCCCGTGCAAATTGGACCGTAGGTGTTCAAATCCACATTCCATGTGATGGACATACAACCTGCATATAGCTGCTTATTGGGTCGCCCTTGGATTCATTCAGCTGGGGCTGTTACATCCACCTTACACCAAAAGCTGAAGTATGAGTTTGAAGGACAGGTTGTGACAGTGTGTGGTGAAGAAGATATCTTTGTTAGTCATTTGTCCACATTTAAGTATGTGGAAATGGATGGGGAAATTCACGAGATGCTTTACCAATCATTCGAATCGGTAAATATTGACAATGTGCCTGAGTCTTCCGCTGCACCAGTTGGAGCTGGTACCTCCATTTCATCCTACAAACAAGCTGTTGAGGTCGTCAGAGCCGGCAATGCCCAAGGCTGGGGCAGGTTGATAGAGACACCAATGAAGGAGGACAAATTTGGCATTGGTTATCATCCCTATATGACTTCAGAGGCAGAAAGCAATGGACCCATCACTTTCAGTAGTGGGGGAATTATTTTCACAGATCAGTCTTGTGCAGCTACAGAAGATGGTGTTGACAGTGACTGTGACTTGGACAGCTGGGTACGCCCACGTGCTCCGGGACAACAAGTGCAGAACTGGTCTGTTGAAGAAGTTGTTCGGGTTACTCTTCAGACAGAGTAATTTTTTATTTGTTTTTCTAATCATAATGCATGTCAAAATCTTGCGCTCTGCCCAAGGCGTATAGATTCATTTGTAGGGCCACCCTGTTTGCATTTGCGATTTTAATCATTAATAAAGGACGTTTTGCACTCAAATTTTCGTTCTCTTTCTTTCAGTTTTTTATTTTTGCACAAAAATAATAAAATGACAATGTTTCTTTTCTTTTTTGTTTTAAAATATTTCTAAAATAAAGCATGAACCCGTTCGTGCAGACTTGATCCTCCGGATTCCATTGATAACGATTTTGCTATGGCTATGAATGACTTTGACAAACCGATTTATCAAGCCGAAGAAAGGGATGAGAAAGATTGTGAACTCCCTGAGGAACTGGCCAGATTGTTAAAACAAGAGGAAAGGGTCATCCAGCCTCATCAAGAGACTGTAGAGATCATCAATATTGGTACTGAGGACGTCAAGAAAGAGATTAAGATTGGTGCCTGCCTACAAGCAGATGTGAAGAGGGCTTTGATTGAGTTGTTGTGTGAATATGCTGACATCTTCGCCTGGTCGTATCAAGACATGCCAGGGTTGGATACTGATATTGTTGTTCATAGGCTGCCTTTGAGAGAAGAATGTCCGCCAGTCAAGCAGAAACTTCGTCGGACTCACCCCGACATGGCCATAAAGATCAAAGAAGAAGTTCAGAAACAATGGGATGCATGATTTCTTGCTGTGACTCACTATCCTCCCTGGGTTGCCAACATTGTGCCGGTACCGAAGAAAGACGGAAAGGTTAGAATGTGTGTGGATTATCGAGATCTTAATAAAGCTAGTCCGAAAGATGATTTTCCACTGCCACACATTGATGTACTGGTCGACAATACGGCTCAGTTTTCTGTGTTCTCATTTATGGATGGTTTCTCCGGGTACAACCAGATTAAGATGGCACCTGAAGATATGGAGAAGACCACGTTCATTACTCTGTGGGGTACATACTGTTATAAGGTGATGCCTTTTGGGTTGAAAAACGCAGGGGCAACGTATCAATGGGCAATGGTAACTTTGTTTCACGACTTGATTCATAAAGAGATTGAATGTTATGTGGATGACATGATTTCCAAGTCGAGAACAGAAGAAGAACATCTGGTTAACTTGAAAAAGATGTTTGAAAGGTTGAGGAAGATCCGCTTGAGATTGAATCCAAATAAGTGCACTTTTGGGGTGCATTCTGGAAAGCTGCTGGGTTTCATTGTGAGTGAAAAAGGAATTGAGGTTGATCCTGCCAAGGTGAAAGCAATACAAGAAATGCCTAAGCCGAGAACGGAAAAAGAGGTTCGTGGTTTTCTGGGTAGATTGAACTACATTGCAAGGTTCATATCTCACCTAACAGCCACGTGTGAACTAATTTTTAAGCTGCTAAGAAAAGATCAGACGATCAGGTCGAATGACGATTGCCAGTTGGCATTCAATAAGATAATAGAATACTGGCAGGAACCTCCAATTCTCATACCTCCAGTTGATGGAAGACCTTTGATAATGTATTTAACAGTGCTTGAAGGTTCTATGGGTTGTGTTCTCGGTCAACACGACGAGACAGGTAGGAAGGAGCATGCTATCTACTACCTGAGCAAAAAGTTCAATGATTATGAGTCCCGTTACTCAATGCTTGAAAAGACATGCTGTGCACTTGCATGGGCCGCAAAGCAATTGAGGCAATATATGATGAGGCACACAACCTTGTTGATTTCCAAAATGGATCCTATCAAGTACATTTTTGAGAAACCAGCGCTAACAGGCAGAATTGCACTGTGGCAAATGGTTTTGACAGAGTACGATATTCAGTACACTTCCCAAAAGGCCATCAAAGGAAGTGTCTTATCAGACTATCTTGTGCAACAATCGATTGATGATTACCAACCCATGAAGTTTGATTTCCCTGATGAGGACATCATGTTTCTCAAAGCCAAAGACTGCGAGGAACCACTCCCGGAGGAGGGGCCAGACCCTGAATCCAAATGGAGTCTGATGTTTGATGGGGCCGTCAATATGAATGGATGCGGAGTTGGAGCAGTTCTTATCACGCCGGAAGGTGTTCATATGCCTTTCACTGCCCGAGTAACTTTCGGATGCACCAACAATGAAGCAGAGTATGAAGCTTGTATAATGGGGATTGAGGAGGCGATTAATTTACGGATTAGGACCCTTGATATCTTTGGTGATTCAGCTTTGGTAATTAATCAGGTGAAAGGGAGTTGGTACATGCACCAAGCAAATCTGGTTCCGTATAGGGATTATACAAGAAGATTGCTGACATTCTTTACAACAGTGAAGCTGTACCATATTCCTCGAGATGAGAATAGGTTTGCAGATGCCTTGGCCACATTGTCCTCCATGATCAAAGTGCAAGGATGGAATCATGTACCTAAGATCGATGTGTCTCGTCTTGATAGACCTGCATTTGTGTTTGCTGTTGATGCAACGTCTGATGACAAGCCATGGTTTCATGATATCAAGTGTTTCTTGAAAAGTCAAGAGTACCCGCCAGGGGCATCTACTAAAGATAAGAAGACGTTGAGAAGGTTGTCCGGTAGTTTCTTCTTGAATCAGGATGATGTGCTGTACAAGCGGAATTTTGACATGGTTCTCCTCAGATGTGTGGATAAATATGAGGCAGACTTGTTAATGCAGGAAGTACATGAAGGCTCTTTCGGTACCCATGCCGGAGGACATGCAATGGCTAAGAAATTGTTGAGATCAGGATATTACTGGTTGACTATGGAGTTAGATTGCTACAAGTATTCCCGCAAGTGTCACAAATGTCAGATCTATGCAGACAAGTGCATGTTTCTCCAAACCCGTTGAGTGTCATGTCCTCTCCTTGGCCCTTTGCCATGCGGGGCATTGATATGATCGGAAAGATTGAGCCTACTGCTTTAAATGGCCATCGTTTCATCTTGGTCGCCATTGATTATTTCACCAAATGGGTTGAAGCAGCATCTTATGCCAACGTCACTAAACGGGTAGTAGCTCGTTTCCTGAAACGGGATATCATTTGTCGCTATGGAGTGCCCGAGAGAATCATTGCTGATAATGGTTCTAATCTGAACAACAAAATGATGGCTGAGCTGTGCCGGGACTTCAAAATTGAACACCACTATTCTTCTCCATATCGCCCGAAGATGAATGGCGCTGTGGAAGCGGCCAACAAGAACATTAAGAAGATTGTGCAGAAAATGGTGGTCACCTACAAAGATTGGCATGGGATGTTACCGTTTGCTTTGCATGGGTACCAAACATCAGTGCACACGTCCACTGGGGCAACCCCATTCTCACTTGTATATGGTATGGAGGCAGTATTACCAGTGGAAGTGGAGATTCCATCCCTCAGAGTCATGATGGATGTCAAGTTAGACGAGGCTGAATGGGTTCGCACCAGGTTTGATCAGTTGAGCCTTATTGAGGAAAAACGATTGGCGGCTATGTGCCATGGACAGTTATACCAACGTAGGATGAAGCAGCCATTTGACCAAAAGGTGCGTCCTCGGGTTTACAAAGTGGGAGATGTGGTACTCAAAAGGATCCTTCCTCCAAGTACAGATCACAGGGGCAAATGGACTCCTAACTATGAATGCCCATTCGTGGTTAAGAAGGTTTTCTCAGGCGGAGCCTTGTTACTTACAACCATGGATGGCGAAGACTTTTCATCCCCTGTCAACTCAGACGTAGTCAAAAAATACTTCGCATAAATAGACCCGCTGGACAAAAAAAAGAAGAAAAGTCCAGGCAAAAAAGGGCATCCCGGCGAACCACAAAAACAGAATAAAAAGGTTCGGGCAAAAATTAGGGATATAAAATAAAAAAATTGTACACCCGGTGAGTTGAAAATCCGCAAGGACAACTCAGGCAAAAAAGGGTATCCCGGTAGATTGAAAACCCGAAAGGGCGGTCTACGCAAAAGAGGGATTTAAGCGAACGACTACGATCTGAGTTTATCTGTACTCCATCATCCGTTTCAACAACTGACATTCCAAAGGGTAGAAATTGGTCTGATCATTCCTCAGAAGGCAAGGTCGGGGAGTCTTGAAGACATATTGGTCATAGCAGAATTGAAACTCAGTGGAACGCCGTTTTCACATTGCCATTAGGATAGTTTCTTTTCTCAATTTTCAGCGATCACCTCTTTCCAGGGATTGCTTCCTGATGTAATTGCCTATTCTGGGCCTTTTGATCAATAAATTGAATTTCAGTTAAAAGCTTCTTATTTTGTTTTACTGCTTTGTTTGCAAAAACGTTCGAATTTTTGATAAAACATTGCATTTGAAAACATGGTGGCTTCATAATAACACGTGCAGAAAAACATTTAGAATTGCTTTGAATGTCGAATAATCTTGGATGGTGGATTCAAACCACGCAATATTCCAGGGCATGTGTGTGTTTCCTTTTAATTGCAGGTAACAGATTCAGATGATTTTAAGCACAAGACGAGTAATCATTTATTCCCACACAGGAGACTGGAGCAATCGTGTTCGGGGAAGGGTTTACTTGTTACCCTTTTGTCACAACGTTTACTGATTGAGTCCATCAGATGGTTGACGGTCGTTCGCGACGTCTCGATATCAGGGAATGGAATTCAACTGGGTATCGTTGTATCTTATTAAGTCAATTCTCTCAATCAGTACTTCCAACAGCTACAAGCTTTTCTGTGTCGATAATGGTTGCGAATTCCCAATAGAGTTATTTCGCAGACACCGAAGTTGTGGTTAATCCCCAGTGAAGTCGTCAAGAGTTTGAGGATGCTTGATCTCCTGTAAAATCCTCTTATGACGTTTCATCAGATAAGTCCCGTATCATGGAGCAGAAAGCAAGTTGTTGGATTTCCCCGGCAGGAGATGTTGCAGATTTATTATCCCCAGTAGAGTTTGAGGACGTTTAGTCTTCTGTAAAATCCTCTCAAAAGGCATTCCCCAGCATGAGACGTTTTGAAGCGGTTTGCTCCAGTGGAGTGTGTTGTAAACTCATTACCCCCAACGGAATCGTCAAACGGAAAGTTCGCCCAACATGGGGCATTGTGATACTTATCCTAAGCTTGACAGCTCATTCCTCAACAGATTGCTAAGGAATTGCTTTGGGTTTCCCCAGCAGATCTAAGGACTCTTGCCCAACAGGTTGCAGTGAGATGTTCTAACCAGGATTCACATATCCCCGGCAGAGTAGCCCTGATCCCCAGCAAGATCGTATCTCTGGTAGTGATATCCCCGCAGAGTTCAGCTTTGAATCTTGTTAACAATACTCCCCAGCTGAGTTGTTTTGTCCCCACAGAGACCTGTTGATCAACAAAATTTATTCCTCGGCAGAGTGTTAGTACATGCTTTCCCCAACTGGATAACAGGTTGAGTCTCCCCGCAAAGGATCTTAGGTTTGATAGATCCTCAAGCAGAGTTTTGATGACTTTTCTTCCCTAGCAAGACGTCATGTAAAGAAATTCTCATCCCCAACAGAGTTGCAGTGACCAGAATTCATCCCCCAAGCAGATGAAATAATTCCTGGCAGAATCATCACTTCCCTCATGTTTCAAAGTCCAATTTATTTTTGGCAAACTTGACAATTCGAAGCAGACGGATTGTTTATTCATTCTCCAGCAGAGATATTATCCTTTCAGGAATCTCCGAGATCAAATCATTGATTGTTGTTCCTCAGCAGAGTCAGCAGAGATGTCTGACACGAATGTAGAGCGTAATCCAATATTGGAATTGCTAAAGTCCACCCGTAGTGTGGCAAGCCAGTAGTCGTCTGGCATTGTTAAAATACATTATCAAAGTCCAACCGTAGATTGGCGAAAGGTCCATCCAAGGGTGGCAAATCATTGGAAAGTCCAACCGTAGATTGGCGAAAGGTCCATCCAAGGGTGGCAGATTCTCAAAGTCCAACCGTAGCTTGGCAAAAGTCCACCCGTAGTGTGGCAAGTCAGTAGTCGTCTGACTCCCTTTAAAAGACCGCAGCTAAGTCCAACCATAGATTGGCGAAAGACCATCCAAGGGTGGCAGATAATCAACAAGTCCAACCGTAGATTGGCAAAAGTCCCCCGTAGTGTGGCATCTTAGTTGCAAAGTCCAACCGTAGCTTGGCAAAAGTCCACCTGTAGTGTGGCAGGTCAGTAGTCTTCTGACTCCATTCAACAAGACAGTCCACCCATAGTGTGGCAAGCCAGTAGTCGTCTGGCGTTGTGCTAAAAGACGTTGTTAAAGTCCACCCGTAGTGTGGCAAGCCAGTAGTCGTCTGGCGTTGTACAAAAGACGTTGTTAAAGTCCACCCGTAGTGTGGCAAGCCAGTAGTCGTCTGGCGTTGTACAAAAGACATTGTTAAAGTCCACCCGTAGTGTGGCAAGCCAGTAGTCGTCTGGCGTTGTGCTAAAAGACGTTGTTAAAGTCCACCCGTAGTGTGGCAGGCCAGTAGTCATCTGGCGTTATATAAAAGACATCTCTCCAGTGGTTTTCTTCATCGCCATAGTTTTCTTCGAGCAGAGTTTGTTTGGTTGGGTTTATTTCCCTTTTCTTCTTCCCTGCAGAGTGCAAATTTTTGGGTTATTGTCAGTATTCAATCTCTCCATACCTTGAAAGTATGACAGCAATCGCTATCATCCGTTCAGGTCTACAGTGATTGAATAGGGGCAGCTGTAATACCCCAAAATTTGCCCTCTCTTCCTTTCATATCATTTAACATGAGTTTTCATTTGCATTGCATTGCATTCAAGCATAGAAAGACAAAACATCAAGCATTTAGCATTGCATCTTGCATAAGGGCATGTGATCAGGTGATTCTCTAAGGTGTTGATCATCCAAAGAAGAAGACCAAGTGTTTCTCACAAGCTTCAAGGACCTCTTACATCATGTATCATCTCCATTTGATCTCACAAGTCATGGGAAGAGGAGAATTCATCAAGAAGACTGGACAGTGCATGATCTCCTACACAAGGCAGTCAAAAGTTGGGATCTGACCCCCAAATGTGCAAGCTCTTTGAATTTTTATCACCTCCAAAGGACGCATTTCATTTTTGTTTGAGAGGATACACAACATATTCAGAGGAATTGGGATTTGGAGGATGTGTTATTTCCTCCTAACCAGAGGGTACCAAAACTAGGGTTTTCCATAAAATCAGTTTATTTCGGATTTCTTGGGTAAGACTTGATCTCATGGCATTCCTTATGTTCTTAAGTGTTCATGTGAGGAGTCTTGGCCATTGGTTCTTTGAGGAAGATGTTCAATGGATCAGTTACTTGTGTAATAAGCAAAAGTCAACAGTTCAAAAGGAGAAAGTCAACTGTGGAATTTTGAGCTTTTTTTTTCATGGTTTTCAATGTCTCACATCCTATTATGGTCTTCAAATGCCAAGTTTCATGTCATTCATCAAGAATAAAGGGTTTGTGCAAAAGTTACTAAATATGGAAAATGACCTATAATGAAAACTTTCCATTTTTGGTAACTTTTCCATCACATTCAACTTGACTTTTCATCATCAAGGATGCTCCAAATGAATTTTCCTCCAATATGAAAGTTGAAGATCTTTCTCTCCCATTTCCAAAAAGTACTAGATCATTCTCATAGCGTGTGTGAAACTCTAGTTATGGCCAAAAGATGGCAAGGTGTTTTTGAGGTTTTCCATGTATTCCATTTTCTCACTTTTTGCAATTTGGATCCAATTGGTTTCAAACGACCTCCAATGTTTCAACTCATATTACTACATCAAAGTACACCTCATTTGGAACAGATTTGGCTTTTATTCCATTCCATTGCATGCCATATTTCTCATTATTTCCATAAGGTGCAAAAATACAAATTGATTCAAATCTTGTGAACCAAGTCATTGCAAGGCCCAAAATCAATTCAGAAGTGATCCATGAGTGATTTGGAAGTAGATTATACTGAGTACAAGGGTTTCCCACGTGTGAATTAGTGGTGGTGGTGCAAAATGCAAATTTTCAATTCCACTCCAATCTCATTAACCATGATTTAAACCACTTGCTAATGATAATCAGTGAACTAATCAAGGATATATAAGCTTACTCATGCCTCAGAAACTAGGTCATGCACTCTCATTTGGCTCAGAATCCACTTTTCATTCCTCACTTTCTCATTTTCGTTTCTCTCTATTCACAAGGTTTTCTTGAGAAATTCCTTCATATTCTTGGTCAGTGAAGAGAGAAGAACACAAATCATCCACTGTTTTGAGCTTAGAGTGAGTTTTTCATCAAGTTGGTTTCAAGAGGAATCATCTTCAAAATCCAAGATCTATCCAGATTCAAGCCTCTATTTGCATTTATTTTGCAAATAGAGCTCAAAAGGAGTTGATCTGCAGCATTTGGAGGGATTTCTTGGTGTTTCTCGTGTTCTTCAAGGCTCAGGTTAGTGATTTTTTCACCATCACAGAACTTGAATTTTTGATGTGCATAATAATCTGTGAACTTCCCTGAGCATGATGATATATTTTGTTTGAAGTTTGGACGTGTGGTTTGTGAGATATGTTGATTTAAAGTTTTAGATCTAAAGTTGTTTCGCTTCGATTCTCATTATTGGTTGATTGTTTGATAAAATGGACTGGATATTTGAGATCCTTGCGTTTTTCTGGTCAAAATAGTGTACCTACTTGCAATTTCTGGAAAAAATCACGCTACAGCTCACCGGAGAGGGTGGCCGGAGCCCTAGCTCCGGCGACTGGAAAGAGTTCAGTCCGGCGAGGGTAATAAGGAAGAAGAAACAATCGTATCCGTTAATCATCTTGATCCTACGTCCATCGTTTTGCCACGTCGCTTCAGTTTATGCTTTTATTTTTTAGTGTTGGTGTGTGCCACTCCACATATGTTAGCGTGTACCTCATCTCCCAACTGTTGATCTAATCCATTTTTGAATTGTATGATTAATTGTGGTGCGTGGATTCAATCATGTGGGTATAACTGTGCCAGCGAATTAAATTAATAGTGTGCCGCTCACGTGGGAGAGTTCGGTGCTTCCTATGATTATGTGCGCGTGAGTACGTAGTAATTGTGGTAACTTTCAATCACGACCTTTGATCATAGTGACTGGTTGATGATGTTGACTTGTTTTTGGGCGTCTGATGAATCATGTGGTCCTTATTGGACCTGAGCATTGACTGGTTGCATTGTTCTTCTGTTGACTTTCGCTTATTGGGCCTGGTGAATTGGACTTGTTAATCACACCCCCCCATTAGCCCATTTCCATTATTTGAACGTATTTGTGTTGCTGTTTAGACCCCCTCCCATGTTTATTTCTCATTTTTATTTTCTTAATTGCATTGTTTTCCATTTTATTTTTTAAAAATAGTTAGATGCATTAAAAAATCATACAAAAAATCATGAAACTTATTTTTAGTTTTATCAAGTTTTTCCATATTTTATTTTCTCATTTTATTTTTATTTTGGCATCTGTTTTAATTAATTGCTTTATTTTCTTTTCTTATTTGTTTCACTTGCACACACCAACTTACAAATTTTATTTCTCTTCATCCACAATAAATTTTTAATCCATTCTTTTTGCATCTGTTAGGTGACATATTTTATTGCATAAAAACATTTTTGTTTCATTTTTAAAACTTTTACATATTGCATTTTATTCCCTTTCCTCTGCATATTGATACTTGGTGCTTACTTGACCTTTGTCCAATTGTTTGAGATACTTGGTTTATGAATTTTGGTTTGATCTTTTTTCACATGTTACTTGACTGAGTTAACTTTTGGTTGGATATTTTTTAGGATTTTATTAATTCACTTTGCTATTTTTGGTTGAGTGTTGTTTGTGATGCAAGTTTGATTGAGGTATAGTTGGATGCATGATCTAGTTTGAATGCATTTGCTCACTTGTAATGAATTGATGCTTGAGATGTTTTTATGATCTGATCATGTTATGTTTGAGATTACTTGTGGCCTTGGAATCATCCCCATTTGATCATTTTTCAATTTGTTCTTGATTTTACAAGTTGATGTTGTTTTGGACTTGAATCTTGTGATATGTTCAACCTAATCTTGTGATGTTTCCTTGCTTGATCTCAACCAATGCATGAGGCCTTTTGTTTGATTTGTATGTCATGCTAGAGGTTCTGACCTTCTTGGTTTAAGGTGCTTTATGTGACATGTTCTCACTCTTTGCTTCACATGTTTCTTTGTTTGTTGGCATGAATGATAAGTGGATGCTTTGATTAACTTTGATGCATGTTTTGAATGTGTTGCTTAAGGTTTCATCTGGCATGACTGGAGTTTGATTTTGGTATGATGTTGATACATATGCTACTGCCCCTTGAGTTCATTGTTTGGTTTTCATCTCACTTGATCATCATGGTTTGATTTGTATGATGCATATCATCTTCATTGGTTTTGTGGTTTCTTTGGCTCATAATGCATCATAATGTGAAGCATTCTAGCATGTTTGGATTAGATGATCATGATATGAATTGATTTCTGACTTGGTTTCACTTTCATCTTATTTTGTTCATGTCATCTTTGTATGAACTCTTAGTGTGTGAAATTGTGAATCTTGTGCAAGTTTACTTGCATCCTTTCTTGTGTGCCTTCACTTGTATACTTGATTTATGCTTGTATGATCTTTGAAGCATGTTCTATGTTTTGATTTGGATATGATGATTATGATGTGCTTGCTGCCCCATCTTGTTTCTCACCTTATCTTTCTCCTTCTTCTTCATCTCTTTCACTCTTTCTCATCCCATGGATCTCAAGACTTGTTCAAGTCTTGGATTCTTTCCCTTTAGAGCTACCTAGTCCAACTTAATTTTTGATTAAGCTTGGAGTAGGATTAGCATTAGGTCTTAGTTAGTCTTTTATCTTAAACCTCACTAACCTTAGGTCATCCATGCATGATAACATTAGGGCTCTTAGTTTCCCTTTAGAGTTTCCTTTGCGTTTCTCTTCTCATCTTCATACAAAAGTAAAAAAATACTTAATAAAGGCAAAACAAACATTGTATTTAGGCCTTTCATATAAGAACAAGATAGTGACGGATCTTCTCTCATTTTCTTGGAATGTTTAGCGTGCGTCCCATCTCGGGTCGTTATGCGAGGCATTCAATCTTACATGAGAGACTTAAATACAATGCGCGTTACAAAACACCAAACAATCAAAACACTTCTTTCTAAACAACTTCAAACAAACAATAACGTCTTTCCTTCGGGAATTCTCTTCTCATCTCACTCACTCTCAGCGTACGAACGTGCTCCTACTCGTTCTCTTGCAAGATGGTAACGCACTCGGACCAGCGAGCCTGTAACACCTGAGCTAGAACGTTAGCCGTTCCCAAAAAACACAAACAAAGCGACCCTCGTTGAGGGGAACTACGTCGCTCTGATTCTCATGTTCCCGATGAGATACGTAGGCAGTGGGGTAGGGCCCATTCGAGCACTTCTTTTATTTTCCCTACATTTGTTTCTTTTTCTCTCTCTTTCCCTTTTCTTTTTTCCCGTTCCTTTCCCTTTCCAGTAGCAGTGGAGCTCCAGTTGACGACACCCTTTGATCGAGACAAGCAAGCGTGGATCCCATCGGGTACGATGGACGTGAGGTGGTGCTAATACCTTCCTCTCACGTAACCGACTCCCGAACCCAGTTCTCTTGGTCGCAAGACCATGCTCTTTCTTTTCTCCTCAGGTTTACGCAGTGTTTCCTTTCCCTCTCTTGGGATAAATACACATTGCTGGCGACTCTGTTTCGGTGCCACTTTCGCGTTTGTACTTGGATGAAAATCCCGGGAGTGACAGAAAGCAAAGGCGACGGTACCAACCAGTAGCAGCTGTAACTCTTGCTATCAACCCTGCGCCTGTTTCTACGTATCAACCTCAAGTTGCTCAAAGCCAACCACATTCACAGCAATTTCAGCAAAGGACACAATAACCTCTTTAGCAGGTTCGTCCTCAATACAACAACAACCGTACAACGCGGCCACCAGGATTTGATCCTATACCCGTATCGTACGCAGAACTATTTCCATTACTGTTAGCCAAGGGGCACGTCCAGACTAAGTCTCCTCTTACAGTACCGGAAAATCCACCTTTTTGGTTTAAGGTGGATCATACTTGCCCTTACCATCAAGGAGGACCAGGGCATAACATATAAAACTATCTCACTTTTAAATCCGACATGCAAAAGCTTGTTAGGAGCGGGGTCTTATCTTTCAAAGATACAAATCATTATCAAATCAACATGATTCAAATCTTTGATATTCGCTTGATGAATACCAGCCTGGTGGAGTTACATGCTAAACAGGTCCGGCTCGGGTTCCTGGTATCACATGATTATCAGGGCTGTAAAGCGGGTTGCGAAGACGATCAGGGCTGTGCCCTTGTCCAGGAAACACTTCAGCACTTGTTGAACCACTGGTGGCTTCCAATCTATATGGATGAAGACACCCAGCAAATTAGTATCACTAATGGGAATCCTACTAGATATCAAAGTCAGGATGTTCGGTCGATGGAAACAGATCTAGTAAGGTTACACTATATTCAAAGCGGACGTGGCCAGGTGCCACTACACAACTATGAGCGGTGTGGAGTTTGCTCAGTGGATAATCAGGGATGCTACCTCGTGGGAGCAGCCCTTCAAAGTCAGCTGGACCGCAAAGAGATTCAACCATGGTCAAGTTCTGGATTAGTCAACTACTTCGCTGATCAAATCGAGGACGTTGTCGTAATCTCTGATCATCAGAGGGCTAGGGATGTTTATGCCATCATCCCTCTACTTGACGAATCGAGAGTTCCCAACCAGGAATGGATCGAAATTACTTACGATGGTCGGAAAAATCAGAAGGTTCCCATAGTCATCTATCTACTGGGACCGCTACCGTATGAATCAACTAAGGCTATCCCTTACAAATACGGTGCAACACCAATTGAGAATGGAAAGGAAATCCCATTACCCTCCATCGTGAATATTGCAGACATTAGTCGAGTAACACAGAGCGGTCGAATCTTCAACCGAGGGGTTGGAGAACCTAGCAAAGAAAAGGAACCTCAGACAGAAGTTCCCAATCCACCAGTCGGTCAATCCAGTAATCCTGAACTTTCAAAAAATGACGATGAGATGTTAAAGCTCATCTAAAGGAGTGAATACAACATTGTTGATCACCTGTTACAAACTTCTTCAAAGATCTCGGTATTATCATTGTTACTTAGTTTAGAAGTGCACAGGGAGGCTCTACAGAAAGTCTTGGAGCAAGCCTTTGTAGAACAGGATGTAACAATTAGACAGTTCGATAGCATTGTCTCTAACATCACTTCCTGCAATAACTTGGGATTTAGTGATGAGGAATTACCTGAAGAAGGTCACCGTCATAACATGGCGCTCAACATTACAGTCAACTGCCTGGACGATGCTTTAGCCAGCGTACTGGTAGACACAGGGTCAACCCTGAATGTTATGCCGAAGTCCACTTTGATGCAATTATCATTCAAAGGACCTACGATGAGAACCAGGGAGGTCGTCGTCAAAGCATTTGACGGATCTAGAAAAATGGTTATCGGCGAAGTCGACCTTCCCATAACTATCGGTCCTCACACTTTCCAAGTCACTTTCCAGGTCATAGACATCCAGGCAACATACAGTTGTTTATTAGGAAGACCTTGGATACATCAGGCTGGGGCGGTCACTTCGACCCTCCACCAAAAGCTAAAGTTCGTCCAGAACGGCCAACTTGCCACGGTTTATGGAGAACAAGCCTTGCTCGTGAGCAACTTGTCATTATCTACTTGTGTAGAACCCGAGGAGGTTGTTGGAACTCAGTTCCAAGCACTTTCGGTGAGCAATGAGAATCAATCAGAGAAAGGAACCTCGATTTCCTCATACAGAGATGCTCTCGAAGTGATCGAAAATAATAATGCAAAAGGATGGGGACAGCTTGTCATTCCCACTGATAATAAAACAAAGAAGGGTCTTGGTTTTTCTGCAACCTGCACCCAGACAGCTGCTAACGATGAAAGTCTTCATCCCATTCAGAACTTCTTCCACAGTGGAGGCTTCCTTCAACTAGTGACTTAAGACGTGCATACCATCAATAAAGATGATTCCTCCGATGCGGAGGAAGAATGGAAGTCCTATCTCAACGAGGACGGTTATACGTCTCAGGGCGAAATGCAGACTCCCTTTTACTTTCCTGCACAGAGCCCGAGATTTATACCAAGGTCAGATGTCGAAATAATATACGAAGATTGTGATCCTGAAGGATGCCGTGCTTCGCCAAATTCATTAGAGGAAGACACTCCGATGAAATACAACTTTGACCACTATTATGGCCCAATGGATGGGTTACCTATATGGCAGCCTTATCCCGGAGACTTGGGGCAAGAAAATTAGCCGAACAATGAAAATCAGTTGAGCATCATTGAACAGAATACCTGTGTCCCCACCATGTCATGGGATCAACACTCAGGTCATTCCGAACTTATCCAGTATGATGATGAATTGGCAAAGCTTGCCGGACTAGAATTCATCAACTATGCTTTTCCCGAGGTCAACGTCATCGAGAGAGATGACCCCTCAAGTTCCAAAGAAGTGTGGGACACCCTGGGACAACCGAGTGGAAAATACGACTTCAAGGTCAAGTACACTGCTCCTGAAAGTTCTCGTATCAGGCTCGAAGACATCTAGTCAATTGGATGGGGGATTTTCCTGAGAGCACAAATACTATGCAAAATACAACAGAGGAATCCTCCTACGACAACTCTGTCTGGGAGACAGATTCCAATGATCCTGCTCCGCCAGAAATCAGCATCATTTTTGAAGACAAATCAAGGAAGGTACCAGACTTTGTGATTCACCGAGGAGTTCGCCGCCAATGGGTTGCTATCGATGTTCAAAAGATTGTTCATAAGTCTAAGTAATTGCCATATTTACTTTAACCTTTCACCTTGCCCAGGTGAAACAGATGTTTTGATAGGGCTCACTTTCTGTAAATATCCCTCTTCGTTTTTCCCAAAGCGACATAATTTTGTTTTATAGGGTTGTAGTTTCAAGAATTGAATTGTTCATAAATAAAATAACGTCGTTCTGTAATTTCCGCCGTTATTACTGTTTTCTCTTTCTGCTTTTTCCAGAAAATGGTAATCCTAAAAAACAAAAAATAAATAAAAATGAGCATTGTTAAAAAAAATATATATATGAAACACTGCACACACTCGTGCATTTGCGATCTCTTCTAAACACAAATCATCACGTCATGCAGATTGCTTGTTTTAAACCCCGTTGAAACATACGATCCGATGCTGTTGCACCCCAAAATTTGCCCTCCTTACTTTATTTACTAACTGGCTTATGTTTCATTTCATTTTTTTTGCATTATCATGTATGCATATCATTATCATGGGGTCAAGGTGCTTGAGGCAGTTCAAGAAGGTCCTATCTGGTCCATCACATCATCAAGAGTTCACAAGTGGCAAGGGATCTCAAGAGATCATCCTCTCCTAACCAGTGCATAGATTAGGGTTTTGAGATTCTTGGGTTTAGTGCTTAAATGGGCAAGCTCCTTGGGTTTTTATCATCACCAAATGGCATATCTTATCTTTGTTGGAGAGGATACACATCATATTCAGAGGAATTTGGATTTGGAGACTGTGTTATTTCCTCATAGACTGAGGGTACCACAACTAGGGTTTGCTATAAAGTCAGTTTATTTCTGATTTTTTTGGATAAGACTTGATTCCATGGTACTCCTTGGGTCCCTAAGTACCTAGGGATGGGAGGTTGTCCATCAGTTTGGTCCAGGAGAAGTTCAATTGGCCAATGGATTGAAAATCAGTTGAATTGGGTAAAAGTCAACAGTGAGAGGAGAAGTCAACTGTGGAATTTTGAGGTTCTCTCCAAGGTTTTCAAGGTCTCACATCCTCATATGGTCTTCAAGGGTCAAGTTTCATACATATTTGTCAGGAATCAGGAGTTGGTGCAAAGTTTCTAAATTTGGAAAGTGACCTATAATGAAAAGTTTCCATTTTTGGCAAGTATCTACACTTCATTCAACTTGACTTTTCATCATCAAGAAAGCTTCAAATGAATTTTTCCCCAACATGAAAGTTGAAGATGTTTTTCTCCTCTTTCCAACAAGTACTAGTGAGTCTCCATATCATTTGTGAAACTCCAGTTATGGTCCAAAGAAGGCAAGGTGGTTTTTAGGGTTTCATTTTCACAACTTTTAGGTTTTGGGACATATGGACCTATGATTAATTCCATTGCTTCAAGACATGTTCCAACATCCAAAAACAATTCCTAAGAAGCATTTTTGGCTTTTTAACCAAGTGGTTCCATGGCATATTTATCACTTATTCTCCATTATTCAAAATTGCCAAACTATTAAAAACTCATGAATCAATTGTTTTCAAGGCCCAAGTTCCATTGAGGTGTAACTAGCAATCCAAATGAAAGTGATCCATCATGGAATTCTTAAGTATACATGCATGGAGGAGGTGTACTTAACATAATGTGATTTTTCCAAAATTATTCAAAAATCATTAAGCAAGGAACTACCCAAGCCCAATTCATCATCAGAGGAAAACCCTAGCCTATTTAAACCCATCCATGCACTGGTTAGGGTTAGATACACGTGATATTTTTGGAGAAAAAGAAAGTGAACCCTAATTCTTGAATTCCTTGGATCTCTCAATTCACAAGGAGTTTCTTCAAAGTTCTTCCACAAACCTTCTCTTGGTAATCTATAGAGTGCAAATCAACCACCATTCGTAGCTAAAAGCAAGTGCACGTGTGGAGCCATCTCAGGTTGGTAGGTTTTTTGACCGTCATAAAAATCTCCTTTTAAGCATGAATATTGATGCGTGATGAATGGTGATTATCCTAATCTATTTATTTTTAATTTTGGACGTGTGGTTTGCTTGTAATGTGGATTTAAAGTTTTGTGCCCTAATGGTTTTTCATTCGTTTCTCATTATACACTAATGGTTTGCAAATTTTGATAGCACATTCATAATCCTCGTGAAATTCTGGTTCGAATGGTATATGGGTGCGTGTTTTCTAGGCAATTTTTGATCTGCAGGTGAAGCAATGGGGCGGCCGGAGCTAGGGCTCCGGCGAAGGTGGTGGTCCGCGAAGGAGGCTGGCTGAAGGTAGGAGATGAAATCTCCACCCTTCGTTCTCTTGATCCAACGGCCCATGGCGTGCCACCTATTATTCTCTTTTATTTTTTTTCTGAATTTAAATTAGTGATCCTGTGTTTATAACCCCACCACTCCTATTGTGTTCTCCCAATCGTTTTATTTCTTTGTTTTACTTTTATTTTAAGTTGACCACATCTGGATCGTGTGATGAATCAGACGGATAATAACATGCCAGCGAATAAAAAATGTCACGCGCAGTGCACATGGGAGCCCACGGTGCTCTGAGTCCTTACGTGTGTGTGTGCGTAGCTTAGCTATTATGTGCATCAAATCTTAACCGTTAATCAAGATTACCTTTTTATTTTGTTGACCATTTGTGAACGCAGGATCAATCAGAAGGTCATGGGGTAGTCAACTGGTTGACTAAGGACCACGTGAACCATTTTTTTATTTTTATTTTTTCGCTGACTGGACTTAAGCTTTGGGTTGCTATTCGCACCCCACCTTGCAGGCCCATCATTATTTCTAACACATTTTCTTTACTCAATGCACCCCCCTTGCATTTTATTTCATTTTTATTTTATTTTAATTGTCATACTTCATTTTTAATTTTTAAAAATACATTCTTGCATTTAAAAATTCCCATAAAATTCATACATCATCTTTATTATTTTATAAAATTTTTACAAATTTTATTTTTTATTTTTTATTTTATTTTTATCATTTAAACTAATTATTTATTCAATTTATTTTTGCATTACTCATATCATGCATACTTAAAATTATTTATTTTATTTCTCTACAACCATAATACATTTTTAATCCATTCTTTTTGCATCTATTAGATAACATCCTAAATTGCATAAAAATATTTTTATTTCATTTTTAAATTTATTTCATATTGCATTTTGGTCCTTCCCTTTGGCACATTGAACCCCACCTCTCACCTGAACTTCGCCCAACTGTTTGAATGACTAACATCTTGTTTTTTTGCAGGGATTTTTGATATTTGGTTTATCTCTGGTTGAATAATATTGATGTTTAATTTGGGAATTTTAGGAGTTATTTCTCTAATTATTTGATTGGCTTTCACTTGAGATCTTCTTGTATGCCTATTTCTGATCACACCTGATTATCTGTTTGAAAAGGCACTTGTGCCATTTGCTTTGGGGTTGTTTCTCTAACTTCTGAGTTCATGTTTGGATTATTATCATTATTGTTTGCCATTGCTTGATTTTCATTTGCTTTGATATTATTTATGTCTGTTTCCCACTAACCTTTTATGCAGGGACTAAGGTAAGTTCTTTAAGGGTATGGATAAGTATCCATGGCCACCCTTACTTTTTCCTTCCCTCATCTTCTTCCTTTAGGGTTTAGGTTTCGTCAAACCTCACTAACCGTAGGTCACCCATGCATGATGACTTTAGGGCTCATAGTCCCCCTTTAGAGTTACCCTTGTGTCTTCTCTCTTCTCTTGTCAAATTTCCTTAAAACACTTAATAAGGATAAATTGTATTGCGCATGAGCCTTAAGCGTGGGGAATGAGAAATGAGGGGCTTCCTCTCATCTTTCTAGAGTGCTTAGCGAGCGTCCTGTCTTGGGACGATGCGTTAAGTATTCACCGCTGTGCCATAGACTTTGGTGCAATGCAAGTTATGAACTAACTTAAGTCACTTCTGTCCTAAAAAATACAAACAAACTTCAAAACTTTTTGTCCTTCGGGATTGTCAAACTAAAGGCTATTTTAAAAAAGGACACGTTACTTTCCGTATGAGACGCAAACAGGCATCGACCCTAACTGCCGGGCGCGAACTTAACGTCGCTCATAAAAAACACAAAAAGAACTTGGTCCGAACTACGTTGACTCTGAATTCCCCATTGCACAAGGGGGGTACGTAGGCCTAGGATGTCGACATCCTACCGAGTCTGTCTTAGTCTTTCCCTTCCCCGTTTAGTACATCCCTAGATGATAGTATAGCTTACCCTTAGAATAGACAACAAGCGTGGATCCCATCGAGTATGATGGATGCGTGGGGTGCTAGCACCTTCCCCTCGCGTAACCGACTCCCGAACCCAGGTTATGGTTTTGATGACCATTCCTTTCCCTCTTCCTCAGGTTTATGCAGTGTTCCCTTTCCCTCTCTTGGGATAAATTTACACGGCTGGCGACTCTATTTTTCCGCGCCACTCTCACGTTTGTACCTGGATGAAAATCCTGGGAGCGACAGCTGGCGACTCTGCTGGGGATTCTGGTTGACCTATGCTGGTCCATCCCTAAGCGAGTCAATCCTAGTGCTTGCTTGTCTTTGTTCTCTTTGGGTGTTTTTGTTTTTGTTTTGCTTTATTTGTTGTATTTTATTTTTACCGCATTTTATGCATTGCATTTCATTTTTATTACTGTCATACTGGATATTGCTGTGTTGTGCTGGCTGTTTCTGTTTTGCAGGTTGGGTTATTATGAGAGATAAGCCCAATACCCAGGCTTGAGTACACCCTAGGACTAGAGTGGAGAGTAGTGGGACCTACGTGCCCGCTTGGTACGTTTGTGTGTTCATGAAATTCACAACCAGACGAGGCTATCTTGGGACGCATTCTAACGTGTGTGTCTTGCACGTGTTAGGATGTCGATCTAGAGAGCTGTCGACTCTGGTGACCGATCATTGAGGACCTTAGTGGAAACATCCCTCTTTAGTGGTGACAGTGGCAGACCACATCCTGTGGCAAACCCATTCGCACCCGAGGGCCCGCTTTGGAACTCGCATAGGACGACCCCTACGTTTTGAAGAGAATCAGTGGAGGCACTCCTCGATTGACGATAATACTGTACCCCGAGGGATGAATGTATTATTGTTTCTCGACCTCAATGCCAAAGCTGAGGACCTTTCACTTTGGAGAATCAGTTGAGGCCTCCTCAATTGATGATGATGCCGAACCAGAAATGGTGAACGTATCATCATTTCTCGACCTGAGAGCCCGGGATACTGAATATCCTAGTACCCACATGTGAGAGGGGATGGGCGTTTGCAGATTTACAGGTAACCGAGACTTTCAACCTGCCCGGTTTTCTGGATTTCTCATCAATGTCTGATTATTTGGGTTCCTCAGTGGTTCAGAGTTCTGGTTTTCTGGGTTCTCGTTCAACTAACAGCACAACACATCCAGCAGTGTGCCTTGACCCCATGTTTGCATGAGCATATCATTTTTCTTGCATTCTGACATGTTTGACATTTTTCAGGGCTTGCATCTTACTCTTGATTCCGGTTTTCTGAGGTTACCTTGACATGGATGCCCCGAGAAAGAAGACTGTTGCCTATTCATTCCGAGAGCCGACCTTGACATTGATTCACAAGCTGATTAGTATGGCAGGCCCCGGAGTTCGTACAGAGTTCAGTGGAGGGTATGGGAGACTTATGAAGTTTGTTTATAATATCTCCAAGTATGAGAAGGATGTCATTCATACACTTCTTCAGTTTTACGATCCGTCTTTGCGTTGCTTCAATTTCCCAAATTACATCTTGGCCCCAACGTTGGAGGAGTTCTCATTTATTTTCGGAATCCCCATCAGGCATGACATAGTTTTCTTTTCTAAAGAACACCCCGAGATAAAGGAAATGGCTATTGCTCTTCATATTAGTGAATCCGTTCTGAGCAGTAATGTTGAGGAAAAACAAGGAGCTAAGGGTTTCTTATTGAAGTTCTTGTTTGACCAAGCTTGCATACATGTTAAAGAGAAGAATTGGACTGCCTTCCAAGCTATTCTGGCTATGTGCATCTATGGGATTGTTTTGTTTCCCAATGTTCCTGATCTGGTGGATATGCATGCCGTCAGAATCTTTATTTCGAAGAATCCTATACCTACCTTGCTAGGTGATGTGTATCACTCAGTCCACTACAAGAATGAAAATAGGCGGGGAAAAACCGTGAGTTGTTGTCCACCGCTCTTATCTACTTGGTTTCTGAGCCATCTCCCTGAAACTGGTGCCTTTGTTGATACGAAAGATTCTCTGAAGTGGTCAAAGAGGTTAATGGGCTTGACTGCTGACAACATTGTCGGGTTCAACCATGATTTGCTAGGAATGGAGATTGTTTACAAGTGCGGAGAGTTCCCTAATATACCCTTGATAGGGAGAAGAGGTGGAATTAATTATAATCCTTCCCTTGTTATCAGGCAGTTTGGTTATCCTTTGAGAGGTCCACCTGAAGAGCGAGATATCAGAGAGTCCTTATTCTTCAATGGTATTGAGGATCAAGAGATGATAAGGAAGATTGTGAATGCTTGGAAACAGGTGACCAAGAAGGGTAAAACTTCATTCGAGAAATGTAACAACCTGGCTTTCTCTTCCTATAAAGAGTGGATTAAGAAGAGAGCAGAAGAGGAGCTTCTTCCCTTCCCGGTGGAGCCACCTTTGTATCCTTTGACGATCGAGCCTTCTACCACAGTTGAGATAGAGAAGTTTAACAAGTTGTGGGCTGAAAAGGAAAGAATGCGGGAAGAAAATAGTGAGCTAAAAAGAGAGATTTATCAGTGGAAGCATGAGCGGGGTGAAGCTGTTCATACCGCCAAGTTGAAGGCAGAGCTCCTTGCTAAGGCAGAGAAAGAGCTAGCTGACATGGTCGCATCCAGAGAAAGGATGAAACAAGCTTTGGATGGTATCAGTAACGTTCTCAGGTCTAAAGAGGAGGAATTAGGCAAGGCTTTGTTGAAGATTCATAGGTTCAATGATCACAGAGAAACTGCCATGGCTGAGAATAAGAGAAAGGAAGACGACTACCTAGCTAAGATTGATCAGTTGAAGTCGACACTCAATAAGAAAGACGCTGAGGTCTTGTCAGGGGTATTCAAGAGACAAGCAGTCGAAGAACGACTTAATCGAGCCATAGCCTCCATAGAAGAACTAAAGGTCCAAGCTGAAGTGAAGAGATCTAGACATGAGGGACCTAGCATGGAGGGTGTTTCTAGAGAAGACGCTTGGGAATTACATTGCAGATACTTGGATGGGATCATACACAGGAGAGACCTTCTCATTCAAGGACTAATTCAGAGACCCAAGCATCCCGACACCAGAAAGCTGTTCGAGGAAATTCAAGACTGGTGCAGAAAGCATAGTGGATGGGGAGGATTGACTCTTGTAAACTTTGATGATATGCCATAGTTTTCTGTTCTCTTTTATTGTATTGGGATCACCGCCAGGCTTGTTGGTTGGGACGTATGTTTTTTATATTCAGACTTGTTACCTTGGATTGATGATTGTTGACATCTGGCTTTTCTCTGGTTTTCTTAATATATGAGCAGATGTTCCATTATATCTTGTTATTAAACTGGAATCAAGGGGTGGATCGCCTTGTAAATTTTCAAACATGTCCATTTGCATTTGCATACTCATAATCATTTTGCATAATCATTTTGCATGACAGGGGTTTATCTCCGGTATTCTTATCCTGTTCCAATCTCAGAATTGCAGACTTAACTCCTCAGGCCGTTCAAGAGTTGATCATGGAGCAAGTTCAAGCTGAGTTGAGGGAAATGCGAAGCCAGATGGGGCAATTTGGGGAAGACATGCTCCAGGAGCAGAAGATGCTGAGGGAAGAGATCAATCAGATGAAGACTCAGATGGGTTTGGTCATGGAGATTTTGAAAACAGTGTTGAAGAAGGAAGACAGTCCTATGCCCGCCTCCACAACAGAAATCCTTGCCCTTCCCATCTCTTTGGAATCTGATTTAAACCATGAATTACCTCGTGAATCTCTTCCAGAACTCTCCCAACAGCAGTTAGGTCTTGGCTCCCAAAAGAAGCCCAAGGGAAAAAAGTGTACACAGGGGCAGAAGAAGTCTGAAAGAGTTTTTCATCCGCTCCCTATACCATATTCTCAACTATTGCCGTATCTCCTTCAGTTTCAACTGGTATAGAAAAGGACTTTGGCTCCTCTCACTGGAAATCCTCCACCAGGATATGATGCAAGAGCCCATTGTGATTTCCATTCTGGGGCACCAGGGCATACCATGGAGGAATGTAGGGCCTTTCAGCACTGAGTCCAAGATTTGATTGATGCAGGGGCAATTGAGTTTACGTCGGGCGACGTGAATATGCAAGGTGATTTTACCCCAACTGTTGCAAGAGAAGTGAAGGATCCTCCCCTGTTTGCAGGATCCACCTCATGTCATGGACTTCCTCCACAACCTTTTGCTGCAGAAGCTCTACGTCAGCAACCTTTGTTTGTGCCTCAGCCAAATGTGGAAGGGAAAGTGCCAGCGCAGGTGAGGCGCCCAAATCAGTACCGACAGCAGAATTATCAGCAACAGGGGAAACCGAGACCCAGGAGGCCCAACAGGATATTTGATCCTATTCCTATCCCTCATAGTCAGTTGTTTGCTCGTCTGCTCGAGAACTCTCTGATTCAAACGAGGAGTACCACGCCGGTACCATACCCTATTCCTCTGGATTATGACATGACTACTAGGTGCGAGTTCCACTCGGGAATGTTTGGGCATACGATTGATGAGTGTAGGGCATTCCAGCACAAGGTGCAAGACCTGGTAGACTCCGAGATCATTGTATTCACTGAAGATGATATGTACATCAATGGAAGCCTCCTTTCTCAAATGAACACCCAGCCTGCAAGTACGTCCAGGCAGAATTAAGCTTCCTCAGCAATGGCAATTTTCAGCTTCTTTACTGCATTTTCATTTGTAGTTTGTTTTCATTTCTTGTTAAAGCATCGTATGTATGCAAGACTTGTTTTTTTTTTTTATGATGATATTAATGCAATGAGTATGTTTTCCTTGAAGTAATCCATTCGTGTTCACTCTTAAATGTTTATATGCACTGCAATACCAATTTTCTTGCTTAGAACTCTTGAGGGAGGATGATGAAATAAGAACACAGATTTCTAATGGTACGCTTTTGGATAGAACCCTGTTGAGGATGTACAGACATTGTTTCAAACCCCTAAATACTGGAGATATAAGGGAGATAGACCCTCGTTAACCCCTTCGAACCTTGAAGTAGGAGTTTTTTTCGTACGAAAAAACCCTCATACTTAACCCAGGGGCAGGGTAGGCGTCAGTTAGTTTGATCGAGCGTTCAAATTTCAAGGAGAGTGTGCATCCGAGGAACCATTACCTTCTATCCCACCGTCAAAAGGTCAGGAGATGCGAAACCACGATGGGCATCCATCAACAACTAAGGAGTGAGGCAGTCTCAACCCTTTCAAGCAAGTAAGACAACCAGTGACACATGCTTTGTTCAAAAGAGGGATATAAAAAGAAAGAAAAGAGAAAAGCCCGCTAAGTCGAAGCGACTTAGGCAAAAGTTAGGGCATCCTGCTGGACTTCAAAATCGAAAAAACTAAAAAGAGTCGGTCCAGGCAAAAAATTAGGGATCAAAAAAAGCAAAAGAAAGAAAAAGCGAAGGGCATTCCAAAGGAAAATCCTCCATAAGAACAAACTCGTGTGATTACAGACACAAAAGATAAAAGGGGTGACTGTCACTCCAAAACTTCCTTAGGCGTAAAACCATTAGTGGCATGGGTCCCTTAAAGATCGTAAACCTTTTGAGAGATGAGCGTTTGGGTCAGATTAACTCAACATAGGACTGGAGAAAATCACGGAGAGTGGGTGGGCACCAATAAATTTTGAGCCATAAATCTTTTTTTCTGAAACTGTGAACCAGACCGCGTTACAACCCTTAAAAGTCCTAATTGAAACAGGGTTTATTCCGAGAGCGTACTTCAACAGGATAACGTTCCTGACTCCTATAAGTTGTGCTAATAAGACTCGTTGGTATTGCATGTGCGCATTGTTTTGCCATTCAAAAATCGAAGTCGCATCCCAACTAGTGATTCGTTCACCGGGTTTTGCAACGTATTTTCAATAAACTTCAAGGTTGACATAAGTGTTGCATTAGGATTATCATTCTCATAAATAACTTGTTCTATTTACATACATGTGCCTAAACATCAATGGCAGCTTACACAGTGAACGTCAGTCAAGAAGCTTGATCCTGCCAAGTTGAGATGCTTGAAAATTCTAAAAGACAATCATATCAAAGGGCATGCTGTCAAGAGACTCAGTGTAGAGCGGGCTCTCCCCAGTAAGCCGTGTTAAGATATAGCCAATCTGGGGCAGTCGCGTCGAGAAAACTTTCCAAAATTCAGTTATTCTGGGGCATTCATTCCAAGATCAGGGGCAAAGTCACTTCAAAGCCCATAATGGGGCAGGCCACCTCTAGAGCTTGGGAGATCGTCCACTCCTGAAAATGGGTAATTGAAAACACCTCCTCAAGGTTCAAGATGATAAAGCAGAGTATTGTCAAGTCATTACGATCCCCTTCGAGGTAATGTACGCCATGGATTATGAAGACTGGGGCAGTTATGTTGAGATATGATAAATCTCTCCAAGAGTTTGAAGACCCTGGGGCAGTGCGAGCGCCCGATCTTTTGTAAAATCCTCTTGAGATGAAAAGTTCAAAGAGCCGCTTATGACCATCAAGACAAGTCAGGTTGCAAGGCAACAACATTGTACTCCCCATCAGTGAGATTGCTCCTTCCCCAGTAGGACAAAATTTTCCTCAGCAAATCAGACTTTCCCCAGCAAGAGGCTCAGGGAAGTATTTTCTCCGGATCAAGACGTTACCTCCCCACAAAATCAGGGTGTTCGCCTTCCCCATCAAGTCAAGAAGCGTGCTCTCACCGACGATGTCATATCCTAATCCCCAGCAAGAGGGGAGTAAAGTCATTCTCCCCATCAGCAGGCTAAGTTCTGCAGTATCCCCAAGCAGGATGGTATCATGGACTATTTTCCCCAGCAGGTTCTAAGCCAATTGATTGTTATTGGCAATCCTCAGTAACAAATTTCCGGTTCCATTATCTCTCAACTCCCCCAGCAGAAGAGAAATTTCAGGTTTCTATGCTACCTTCAGTGAAAGACAGGTGGGGTCCCCGGTAGTTCTTTCGGGATTTCATCCCCAACAGAAGTTGTTGATCCGAAGAGTCGATCAGTATGACCCTTCTCAGTAGAATTCCTGGATTTAGAGGACAATTTATGTTTGTCATCCCCAGATGAATTGGTTTTTTCTCTCCGACATTTATTTTGCTGGAAAGACCTCGTTTGCATATCATAAGCATTTGCATTGCATCCTCAAACGCGTAGCATTTCCACTTTGTGTGGAGCATTACGACAAAATTCAAACATTTTCATTTCGAAGCATAAGCCAGGTTTGATACTTTCCTTGCCAGTTCTCTTTTTCAGCAGAGACGGCATAACTCAGGAGATTTTGGAGGGATGCGTTCCTCATGTTTGTGCTCCTCGGCGGAGTCTTTTATTTAGACTTCTCCTTTTCCCAGCAGAGTCATCTTATCTGTGGATCTTGAGTCCGTTAGAAATTTGCTTTTGTTTGGCCTTTCTCTTTTGTGCGATCCAGTTTACTGGTATCCTTTTCTCAGTAGGGGTGGTATGAACCAAAGTTTTGTTTCACGTTATCCCCAGTGAGGTCGTCACTTTATGTTGGTTATCCTTTTGCGGGTACAATTGAGGTTGTATTCGTTTTGTGGGTGCGATTGAGGTCGTATTCGTATTTTCTTTGTGGGTAGAGTGATTGAGGTCAGTCTTCCTTTGCGGGTATAATTGAGGTTGTATTCGTTTTGTGGGTGCGATTGAGGTCGTATTCGTATTTTCTTTGTGGGTAGAGTGATTGAGGTCAGTCTTCCTTTGCGGGTACAATTGAGGTTGTATTCGTTTTGTGGGTGCGATTGAGGTCGTATTCGTATTTTCTTTGTGGGTAGAGTGATTGAGGTCAGTCTTCCTTTGCGGGTACAATTGAGGTTGTATTCGTTTTGTGGGTACAATTGAGGTCGTATTCGTATTTTATTTGTGGGTAGAGTGATTGAGGATAGTCTTCCTTTGCAGGTATAATTGAGGTTGTATTCGTTTTGTGGGTGCGATTGAGGTCGTATTCGTATTTTCTTTGTGGGTAGAGTGATTGAGGCCAGTCTTCCTTTGCAGGTATAATTGAGGTTGTATTTGTTTTGTGGGTGCGATTGAGGTCGTATTTGTATTTTCTTTGTGGGTAGAGTGATTGAGGTCAGTCTTCCTTTGCGGGTATAATTGAGGCTGTATTCGTTTTGTGGGTGCGATTGAGGTCGTATTCGTTTTTTCTTTATGGGTAGAGTGATCGAGGTCAGTCTTTCTTTGTGGGTGCAATTGAGGTTGTATTCATTTTGTGGGTGCGATTGAGGTCGTATTCGTGTTTTCTTCGTGGGTGGAGTGATCGAGGTTAGTCTTCCTTTGTGGGTGCAAGTGAGGTTGTATTCGTCTTTTGGGTACGATTGAGGTCGTATTTGTTTTTCCTTATGGGTATGGTTGAGGTCATATTCCTTATTTTTCAGCACACTCTATATCGTTATTCTTACCATTAGCAAATTTCCGGGGCTCTTTCGATATTCAATCCCCGTGTACCCTGGAATGTCTGAGAGTCGTTGCTATCATACCTTCAGGACCAAGTTGATTGAATAGGGGCAGCTGTTGCACCCCAAAATTTGCCCTCCTTACTTTATTTACTAACTGGCTTATGTTTCATTTCATTTTTTTTGCATTATCATGTATGCATATCATTAGCATGGGGTCAAGGTGCTTGAGGCAGTTCAAGAAGGTCCTATCTGGTCCATCACATCATCAAGAGTTCACAAGTGGCAAGGGATCTCAAGAGATCATCCTCTCCTAACCAGTGCATAGATTAGGGTTTTGAGATTCTTGGGTTTAGTGCTTCAATGGGCAAGCTCCTTGGGTTTTTATCATCACCAAATGGCATATCTTATCTTTGTTGGAGAGGATACACATCATATTCAGAGGAATTTGGATTTGGAGACTGTGCTATTTCCTCTTAGACTGAGGGTACCACAACTAGGGTTTGCTATAAAGTCAGTTTATTTCTGATTTTTTTGGACAAGACTTGATTCCATGGTACTCCTTGGGTCCCTAAGTACCTAGGGATGAGAGGTTGTCCATCAGTTTGGTTCAGGAGAAGTTCAATTGGCCAATGGATTGAAAATCAGTTGAATTGGGTAAAAGTCAACAGTGAGAGGAGAAGTCAACTGTGGAATTTTGAGGTTCTCTCCAAGGTTTTCAAGGTCTCACATCCTCATATGGTCTTCAAGGGTCAAGTTTCATACATATTTGTCAGGAATCAGGAGTTGGTGCAAAGTTTCTAAATTTGGAAAGTGACCTATAATGAAAAGTTTCCATTTTTGGCAAGTATCTACACTTCATTCAACTTGACTTTTCATCATGAAGAAAGCTTCAAATGAATTTTTCTCCAACTTGAAAGTTTAAGATATTTTTCTCCTCTTTCCAACAAGTACTAGTGGGTCTCCATATCATTTGTGAAACTCCAGTTATGGTCCAAAGAAGGCAAGGTGGTTTTTAGGGTTTCATTTTCACAACTTTTAGGTTTTGGGACATATGGACCTATGATTAATTCCATTGCTTCAAGACATGTTCCAACATCCAAAAACAATTCCTAAGAAGCATTTTTGGCTTTTTAACCAAGTGGTTCCATGGCATATTTATCACTTATTCTCCATTATTCAAAATTGCCAAACTATTAAAAACTCATGAATCAATTGTTTTCAAGGCCCAAGTTCCATTGAGGTGTAACTAGCAATCCAAATGAAAGTGATCCATCATGGAATTCTTAAGTATACATGCATGGAGGAGGTGTACTTAACATAATGTGGTTTTTCCAAAATTATTCAAAAATCATTAAGCAAGGAACTACCCAAGCCCAATTCATCATCAGAGGAAAACCCTAGCCTATTTAAACCCATCCATGCACTGGTTAGGGTTAGATACACGTGATATTTTTGGAGAAAAAGAAAGTGAACCCTAATTCTTGAATTCCTTGGATCTCTCAATTCACAAGGAGTTTCTTCAAAGTTCTTCCACAAACCTTCTCTTGGTAATCTATAGAGTGCAAATCAACCACCATTCGCAGCTAAAAGCAAGTGCACGTGTGGAGCCATCTCAGGTTGGTAGGTTTTTTGGCCGTCATAAAAATCTCCTTTTAAGCATGAATATTGACGTGTGATGAATGGTGATTATCCTGATCTATTTATTTTTAATTTTGGACGTGTTGTTTGCTTGTAATGTGGATTTAAAGTTTTATGCCCTAATGGTTTTTCATTCGTTTCTCATTATACACTAATGGTTTGCAAATTTTGATAGCACATTCATAATCCTCGTGAAATTCTGGTTCGAATGGTATATGGGTGCGTGTTTTCTGGGAAATTTTTGATCTACAGGTGAAGCAATGGGGCGGCCGGAGCTAGGGCTCCGGCGAAGGTGGTGGTCCGCGAAGGAGGCTGGCTGAAGGTAGGAGATGAAATCTCCACCCTTCGTTCTCTTGATCCAACGGCCCATGGCGTGCCACCTATTATTCTCTTTTATTTTTTTTCTAAATTTAAATTAGTGATCCTGTGTTTATAACCCCACCACTCCTATTGTGTTCTCCCAATCGTTTTATTTCTTTGTTTTACTTTTATTTTAAGTTGACCACATCTGGATCGTGTGATGAATCAGACGGATAATAACATGCCAGCGAATAAAAAATGTCACGCGCGGTGCACATGGGAGCCCACGGTGCTCTGAGTCCTTAAGTATGTGTGTGCGTAGCTTAGCTATTATGTGCATCAAATCTTAACCGTTAATCAAGATTACCTTTTTATTTTGTTGACCATTTGTGAACGCAGGATCAATCAGAAGGTCATGGGGTAGTCAACTGGTTGACTAAGGACCATGTGAACCATTTTTTTATTTTTATTTTTTCGCTGACTGAACTTAAGCTTTGGGTTGCTATTCGCACCCCACCTTGCAGGCCCATCATTATTTCTAACACATTTTCTTTACTCAATGCACCCCCCTTGCATTTTATTTCATTTTTATTTTATTTTAATTGTCATACTTCATTTTTAATTTTTAAAAATACATTCTTACATTTAAAAATTCCCATAAAATTCATACATCATCTTTATTATTTTATAAAATTTTTACAAATTTTATTTTTTTTATTTTTATTTTATTTTTATCATTTAAACTAATTATTTATTGAATTTCTTTTTGCATTACTCATATCATGCATACTTAAAATTATTTATTTTATTTCTCTACAACCATAATACATTTTTAATCCATTCTTTTTGCATCTATTAGATAACATCCTAAATTGAATAAAAATATTTTTCTTTCATTTTTAAATTTATTTCATATTGCATTTTGGTCCTTCCCTTTGGCACATTGAACCCCACCTCTCACCTGAACTTCGCCCAACTGTTTGAATGACTAACATCTTGTTTTTTTGCAGGGATTTTTGATATTTGGTTTATCTCTGGTTGAATAATATTGATGTTTAATTTGGGAATTTTAGGAGTTATTTCTCTAATTATTTGATTGGCTTTCACTTGAGATCTTCTTGTATGCCTATTTCTGATCACACCTGATTATCTGTTTGAAAAGACACTTGTGCCATTTGCTTTGGGGTTGTTTCTCTAACTTCTGAGTTCATGTTTTGATTATTATCATTATTGTTTGCCATTGCTTGATTTTCATTTGCTTTGATATTATTTATGTCTGTTTCCCACTAACCTTTTATGCAGGGACTAAGGTAAGTTCTTTAAGGGTATGGATAAGTATCCATGGCCACCCTTACTTTTTCCTTCCCTCATCTTCTTCCTTTAGGGTTTAGGTTGTTGTCAAACCTCACTAACCGTAGGTCACCCATGCATGATGACTTTAGGGCTCATAGTCCCCCTTTAGAGTTACCCTTGTGTCTTCTCTCTTCTCATGTCAAATTTCCTTAAAACACTTAATAAGGATAAATTGTATTGCACACGAGCCTTAAGCGTGGGGAATGAGAAATGAGGGGCTTCCTCTCATCTTTCTAGAGTGCTTAGCGAGCGTCCTGTCTTGGGACGATGCGTTAAGTATTCACCCCTGTGCCCTAGACTTTGGTGCAATGCAAGTTATGAACTAACTTAAGTCACTTCTGTCCTAAAAAATACAAACAAACTTCAAAAATTTTTGTCCTTCGGGATTGTCAAACTAAAGGCTATTTTAAAAAAGGACACGTTACTTTCAGTCTGAGACGCAAACAGGCATCGACCCTAACTGCCGGGCGCGAACTTAACGTCGCTCATAAAAAACACAAAAAGAACTTGGTCCGAACTACGTTGACTCTGAATTCCCCATTACACAAGGGGGGTACGTAGGCCTAGGACGTCGACGTCCTACCAAGTCTGTCTTAGTCTTTCCCTTCCCCATTTAGTACAGCCCTAGATGATAGTATAACTTACCCTTAGAATAGACAACAAGCGTGGATCCCATCGAGTACGATGGACGCGTGGGGTGCTAGCACCTTCCCCTCGCGTAAACGACTCCCGAACCCAGGTTATGGTTGCGATGACCATTCCTTTCCCTCTTCCTCAGGTTTATGCAGTGTTCCCTTTCCCTCTCTTGGGATAAATTTACACGGCTGGCGACTCTGTTTTTCCGCGCCACTCTCGCGTTTGTACCTGGATGAAAATCCTGGGAGCGACAGATGCCTTCTCCCAACTTTGAATTCCCGGTATTTGAGGCTAAAGAAGAAAATGACGACGAAATTCCTGAGGAGATCTCCCGACTACTCAGACAAGTGGAAAGATCCATTGAGCCTCACAAAGAGTTGCTGGAAATAGTCAACTTAGGATTGGAAGAAGAGAGAAAAGAAGTCAAGATTGGGGCATTGCTCAGTCCAACTGTCAAAGAGATTTTGACAAAGCTTCTCAGAGAATTTCCCGATGTGTTTGCTTGGTCCTATCAGGACATGCCAGGGTTGGATACCAGCATCGTGGAACATCATCTACCGTTAAAGTCAGAATGTCCGCCAGTTAAACAGAGGTTGAGTAGGACTAACCCGGACATGGCCATCAAAATCAAAGAGGAGGTACAGAAATAGATTTACGCGGGTTTCCTCGCTACGTCAGAATATCCTTAATGGTTAGCCAACATAGTACCCGTTCCGAAAAATGACGGAAAAGTCAGAATGTGTGTCGATTACAGAGATCTAAACAAGGCTAGTCCAAAGGACGACTTTCCTTTACCACACATTGACATGCTGGTAGACAGTACAACAAAGTTCAAAGTTTTCTCCTTCATGCATGGATTCTCGGGCTATAATCAGATAAAAATGGTGCCGAAAGACATGGAGAAAACTTCGTTCATTACCCCATGAGGGACCTTTTGTGACAAGGTAATGTCGTTCGGTTTGAAGAACGCCGGGGCAACCTATCAAAGGGCCATGACTACTCTGTTTCATGACATGATACACAAAGAAATCGAAGTGTATGTCGATGATATGATTGCAAAATCTAAAACAGAGGAGGAGCATGTGACCCACCTGTCAAAACTATTCGAGCGTTTGAGAAAGTACAAACTCCGCTTGAATCCCAACAAGTGCACCTTCGGTGTTCGTTCTGGGAAACTCTTAGGGTTCATCGTCAGCCAGAAAGGAATTGAGGTTGATCCTGACAAGGTCAAGGCCCTTCAAGAAATGCCTTCCCCAAAAACTGAAAAACAAGTCAGAGGATTCCTGGGACGTTTGAACTACATCTCCAGATTCATATTCTTCATGACCGCGACATGTGCGCCAATTTTCAAATTACTCAAAAAGCACTAGGACTGCGTTTGGACAGAAGACTGTCAAACCGCTTTCAACAGTATTAAGGAATATCTGTTGAACCCACCGATTCTATCACCTCGAGTGGAAGGAAGACCACTATTCATCTACCTCACAGTCCTAGAGGAATCCATGGGTTGTGTACTTGGCCAACAAGACGAAACAAAAAGGAAAGAGTCTACCATTTACTATCTGAGCAAGAAATTCACCGACTGCGAGACTCGGTACACTATGCTCGAGAAAACTTGCTGCGCTTTGGCTTGGGCAGCCAAACGTCTTCGCCAGTACATGATTCGTCACACCACTTGGTTAATCTTTGAAATGGATCCAATCAAGTATGTCTTTGAAAAGCCTGCTCTCACGGGAAGGATTGGCTGTTGGCAGATGTTGTTATCAGAATATGACATAGAGTACCACGCTTAGAAAGCCATTAAAGGAAGTGTTTTAGCCGATCATTTGGCTCATCAACCGATTGACGATCAGGGATCAGTCGGATTTGACTTCCCAGACGAAGATGTCATGTATCTAAAAATGAAAGACTGTGATGAACCACTACCTAGTGAAGGGCCAGAACCAGATTCCCAATGGGGACTTATATTTGACGGAGCTGTCAATCATTACGGAAACGGAATTGGGGCAATTATCATAACACCTCAGGGTACCCACATTCCTTTCACCGCCCGAATGACATTCAAGTGTACAAACAATGAGGCCGAATACGAAGCTTGTATTATGGGTCTCGAAGAAGCGATTGATTTGAGGATCAAGAACTTGGATGTATATGGCGACTCAACTTTGGTTATCAATCAGATTAAAGGAGATTGGAACACATACCAATCAGAATTGATTCCTTACAAAGATTACGCAAGAAGGTTGTTACCCTTCTTCAACAGAGTCGAGTTTCATCATATCCCTCGTGAGGAGAATCACATGGCTGATGCATTAGCCACTCTCTCTTCCATGATTAGTGTAGGTCAATGGATCGACTTACCTAAGATCGACATAATGCGCCTTAAACGACCCGCTTACATCTTCACGATTGAAGCAGTCATAGACGACAAACCTTGGTATCACGATATCAAATGCTTCCTTCAAAAACAAGAGTACCCACCTGGGGCCTCCAGGAAAGACAGAAAAACCCTCAGAAGGCTAGCAGGCAGTTTCTTCCTGAGCGGTGATACACTCTATAAGAGGAACTTTGACATGGTCTTGCTTCGATGCATCGACAGACCAGAAGCAAACATGCTGATGAAAGAAATTCATGAAGGGTCCTTTGGCACTCATGCCAATGGATATACAATGGCGAGAAAAATTCTAAGAGCATGGTACTATTTGTTGACAATGGAATCTGATTGCTACAAGTACATGAGGAGATGTCACAAGTGTCAGATATACGCTGACAAAATCCAGGTACCTCCAACTCATCTCAAAGTCCTTTCTTCCCCATGGCCTTTTTCCATATGGGGAATCGAAATGATTGGTATGATTGAGCCCAAAGCTTTAAACGGACATCGGTTCATCCTGGTAGCCATTGATTACTTCACCAAGTGGGTCGAAGCAGCGTCATACGCCAATGTAACCCGACAAGTGGTAGTCCGATTTATCAAAAACAATATCATCTGCCGTTATGGTGTTCCAAGCCAGATCATTACCGATAATGGATCTAACTTGATCAATAAGATGATGAAAGAGTTGTGCACAGAGTTTAAGATCGAACACCATAAATGATCTCCCTACCGACCCAAGATGAACGGAGCGGTAGAAGCGGCTAACAAGAACATCAAAAGGATCGTTCAAAAGATGGTTGTAACCTACAAAGATTGGCACAAGATGCTTCCCTTTGCTCTTCACGGTTATCGAACATCTGCCCGCACTTCAAAAGGGGCAACCCCTTTCTCTCTAGTTTATGGCATGGAGGCCGTTCTCCCCATAGAGGTAGAGATCCCATTAATCCGGGTATTGATGGAAGCTAAGCTTACAGAAGCTGAATGGTGTCAAAGTCGACACGATGAACTAAATCTGATCGAAGAGAAGCGAATCACGGCACTATGCCATGGTCAGTTGTATCTGTCGCTCCCAGGATTTTCATCCAGGTACAAACGCGAGAGTGGCGCGGAACACAGAGTCGCCAGCAATGTATATTTATCCCAAGAGAGGGAAAGGAAACACCGCATAAACTTGAGGAAGAGGGAAAGGAATGGTCATCGCAACCATAGCCTGGGTTCGGGAGTCGGTTACGCGAGGGGAAGGTGTTAGCACCCCAAGCGTCCATCGTACTCGATGGGATCCACGCTTGTTGTCTATTCTAAGGGTGAGTTATCCTAACATCTATGGCTGTACTAAAATGGGGGAGGGAAAAACAAAGATAGACTCGGTAGGACGTCGTCGTCCTAGGCCTACGTACTCCCTTTGTGCAATGGGAAATTCAGAGTCAACGTAGTTCGGACCAAGTTCTTTTTGTGTTTTTTATGAGCGACGTTAAGTTTGCGTCCGACAGTTAGGGTCGATGCCTGTTTGCGACTTAGACGGAAAGTAACGTTCCCTTTTTGAAAATAGCCTTTAGTTTGACAATCCCGCAGGACAACAAGGTTTGAAGTTTGTTTGTATTTTTTAAGACAGAAGTGACTTGAGTTAGTTCATAACTCACCTTGAACCAAAGTCTATGACACGGGAACGAATGCATCACATGGTCGTCCCCAATGGGACGTATGCTCAACACTCTAGAAGAATGAAGGGGGACCCTCAATCTTCACTTCCTATGTTTAAGGATTGTGCGCAAGGCAAGTTGACCTTATTACGTATCTTAGAGATGTTATGGGATGAGAAGAGGGACTCAAAAGAAAAGAAAAACACTAAGGGGAAAATCTATCCTAATGTTATCATGCAAAGATGGCCCTAAGGGGAGGATTAGGAGGGAAGACTACCTAATGTTAGCATGCAAAGGATTGAAAGCCTAATGTCTCTCCTACCTCCGACTTAATCAGAAATTAAGTGGAGCTAGGAATCCTAAGGGGATCATGTGAACAAGCACAAGTAAGCATTAACCAATTCAATCACATACAAAGTGAAATCCAAAACTTAAAGAAAAGAAAAGAGAAGGAGAGAATCAGGGTGAACATGGATAACTATCCACACCCTTAAATAACTTACCTCAGCCTCTGCATAAAAGGTTAGTACAAAACAGACAGAAGTAACTATAAGACAAATGAAACCCAAGCAAGTCACAAACCAAAGAGAAATGGTTATAAACCAAATGAAACTCATCCAAGCTAGAATGTGGATGACCTAAACATGTGCCTAAACATGCTATGCAAATGTCACATGAGACATGCAAACAGATATCTAAGCATCAAACATCAATAGAAGAAGAAGGAAGCATATAAGTGAAACATGTTCAAGTATGCAAGATGAAACATGAATGACATATGATATGAATGCAAAGCACCAAAGTCAGAAACATACATCAAATGAAATGCAAATGAATGATATGGCATGGCATACATAAACCAAACATAAAGCATGAAGAGACACAAATGAGAAGAAGTGAGAAAATAAGTCAAAAAGAGGCATGTAAATCAAACATTGAACATGGGCACACAATATGCAACAACCTCACACCAATGACCTATAATTATAATCAAGTGACCTATAATGATTCGAACATGATTCATGAATTCAAAGAATCAACCCCACACAATGGCACAAGTGCCTTCTCAAACAAGTAACCAGGCATGATCAAATATATGCATAAAAGAAGACCTCAAATGAAGAGCAATCAAACAATTAGCAAAACATCTTCTAAAATTACCAGATTAAAACTCAAAACACCTCAACCAGTGTCCAATAACATGTCAAAATATCATGCCAAAATTCCCAAGATAAGTCACTCAAACAGCCATGCAAAGATCAAGTAAGAAACATGACTCTATATGCCAAAGAGAGGGACTAAATGCAATATGAAATGATCCTAAAAATATGAGAAAAATGTTTTGATGCACTAAAATATGTTGGTAAAACAATGCTAAAAGAATGGACTCAAAATGTTTTATGGATGATGAGAAATAAATTCTACAAGCTATGGCATGCATATATGGAATAAAATCAAAAGAAATTAACCAAATAATTAATTCAGATGCTAAAAATAAAATAAAATAATAAAATAAAATTTGAAAAAATGTTATAAAACCCTAGACATGCTTCATTATTTTTTTTATGATTTTTTAATGCACAAAACTATTTTTAGAAAACAAAAATGAAATGCAATAATTAATTGAAAATAAAAAGAAAACAAAATAGCCAGGGGGTATGAATAGCAGCCTAGTACGTTGAGAAAGGCAAATGGGATTAATTGAGGGGTGCGAATAGAAGGCCCAGTCCAACAAAAAAATCAGCAAAAATAAAAAGGTACAATGAAACCCAGTCAACCAATTGACTCACCAGGACCCTCAGATCAATCCAACGCATGCCATCAAGTCAACGAATTAAACAAGTAATCATAACCAACGTTTCAGATCCACACGCACACCATAACAATGATGCATGCACCTACACCAAATTACTCAGAATTTAAATAAACAACACGTGACCAGCACATCATATTTTAATGCGTTGGCACCATCCTGGCCCTCAGATCTAATCAACGCATGCAAATGGATCATCAAAAACAAGATGAGAGGTTCAGATTGGATGAGCACAATAACAACCATGGGATGACATACACACAACCATAAAATTAAAACAGATTTTTAACAAACGTGGCACGCTGTGGACCACACGATCTGGCTAACGGACGGCTGAGATTACGTCTTCCCCATTGAAAACCCTAGCTGGCCGGAAATCATACCAGACGCCGGAGCCCTAGCTCTGGTCGTCTTCTCCGGCGGACATCACCTACAAAATCCCCAGAAATCACATATGAGTATACCAAATTGATCAGAAATTCGCAAGGATTAAGAATATCACATTAGAAATCACAAACGATCAACACACAAGGAGAATCGAATGAAACAAGTTATGGTTCAAAACTTTCAAACTCACAATATGCACATAATACACGTCCAATCTCAAAATAAAACATACCAGAATTATCAGTGAATATCATATATCATTATACACACAAAAAAATTGAGTTCTAAGATCATGAAAAATGCACTAACCTGAGATCACGCAATCCGTACCCTTGTTGTTAGCTTCAAATGATGGGAGCTTTGTATTCTATAGATCCCCAGGACTCAGAATGTGAAAGAACTTTGTGAAAAGCTCTTGTGGATAATGAGATTCGAAGGAATGAAAGATTAGGGTTGAAACTTGAATTCTCCTCAAAATAACGTGCCTCCTCTCCAATGAGTGCACGAGTAAGCTTAAATACTCTAGGTCATTCCACTGAATATCATTTAGGTCTGATTAATTCATTGATTAATGAGTTTTGGGTGATTTTGGAAATTTTCTTTTTGAAACATACACCCCCCTCCATGCGTGTACACCCATGCCTTTTATGATGGATCACTCACTTAACAATTACTAATCACACCTGAATTGGATCCGGGCCTTGAAATATCTTGGTTTGTGAGTTTTGATGCATCTTGCCATTTTGCATAATGTGAAATAAGTGATGAATAAGTCATGGATCCAGTTGATTCCAAGGCCAAAGATGATCCTCATGAGGTGTACTTGGATGTTAGAATATGACTTGAAGCAATAGAATCAATTATAGGTCCATATGTCCCAAAATGCAAAAGTTGTGAAAATGGAACCATGAGAAAACCCTAAAAACCACCTTGCCTTCTTTTGATCATAAATTGAGTTTTACAAATGATATGGAGACCATCTAGTACTTGTTGGAAAGGGGAGAAAAAGATCTTCAACTTTCATGTTTGAGAAAAATTCATTTGAAGCTCCCTTGGTGGTGAAAAGTCAAGTTGAATGCAGTGCAAAAACTTGCTAAAAATGGAAACTTTCAAATTATAGGTCATTTCCATATTTAGTAACTTTAGCACAAACTCTTGATCCTTGATAAATGGTATGAAACTTGACCCTTGAAGAACATCTTCTCCTCTTGAACTGCCTTAGGCACCTTGACCCCATGCTAAGAACCAATGATATGCACACATGATAATGCAAAAAATGAAACGAAACATAAGCCAGTTAGTACTAAGGTAAGATAGCAAATTTTGGGGTGCTACAATATCAACAAAGAATGAAGAAGGCGTTCGACAAAATGGTCCGACCTCGCGTCTTCAGGAAATGAGACCTCATGCTCAAGAAGATACAATCATACTTCACTGATTCTCGGGGCAAATGGACTCCGAATTATGAAGGCCCCTTTGTGGTCAAGAAAGCTTTCTCAGGCGGCGCCTTGAGACTTGCAACCATGGATGGAGAGGAATTTGCCTACCCCACAAATCTTGACGTAGTAAAGAAATACTTCGCCTAAAAAAAAACGTCTCGGTGGATTGAAAACCTGAAAGGGCGGTCCAGGCAAAAATTAGAGACATGATAAAAAATCATCCTGGTGGATTGGAAACATCACAGTACAATCCAGGCAAAAATTAGGGATAATGGCAAGTAACTATGTTCAACAAAGGGGCAAATCCCTCAGCAGCAGTAATGCCATCGGTCAGGAAAACGCCAGTCAAGGTCATCTTCGACAGAAGCTCAGGATGCCCTGAAGTCAAAGTTGGTAGAAAGATAGTGGTCATTATGTTTCAATGTAGCCCTTTTCCCTTAAATTACCATTTTCTAACTTTGTAAATACTCTATGGAATCACGCGTTTGGCTGATTTCCATCCTATCAATAAAATTTGAGTCCTTGTGCGTTTATTTGCAATTCTTATATGTTTTAGCTTTACAGGACGACATTTTAACATGATCAACGATTCTTGAAATAAAACAAAAATAAATTTACTTGTAAAATTTTTCTGCTTTTAATAAAGATGGCAATTTCTTTTGACTGTTGAACATCGAAAGAACGTCGATCGCTTCTCCGGAAGTAAGCGAGCCTCAAAGTGAAGAATCAAAGTACTCCTTCTAAGCCAGTGCGCCTGAATGAAGGATCAGCTGTATCAGATGCGACTTTCCCATCTGATACCCCTGGCAGAGTTCTTATCTCCTAAGCCCGACCAACATAGCTCCCGACAGGGACTATCTCTCCTAAGAAAGGCAGAATTGCTATCATGAACCAGTGATACTTTTCATCCTCCACTGTGGCCGAGTATCCAGTCGTGTTCATCTACTAGTCTATATGTCGCATCAGTTTTGTCAGCATATACATACATACATCATGCATTATTGATTTACATTCATATTCATATTGCATCACTATCACTCTAGTCGGTCTTGTTCCCTAGTGATAAGAGTCCTCTCAATCGAGTCGTTAATTCTTCCCTCGTAAGGAAATGAATCATCTAAGCAATCTCTCCTCCAGTTTATCTCTGGATTGAAGGTGGTTCTTTGACCACTTTGATAACTTGAACCTCTGAAAAACCGGAGAACCCTCAGCCAGCATCACTCTTCGCCATGGAAGATGATATCTTCGCTTTCCCGGATTAAGGAAAATCCCTAGAGAAAGCCTTTCAACTAAAGACTTTCAGCAACATATTGGTCCTTCTATCTAGAATGTCAATGTCAACAAAGTCATCGGCACCTCAAAATTGGAATACATTGTATGGCATTTCTCTGAGAAGATCTCGAAGAAAAGTATGATGTAATATCCCCAAGCGAAGGCAATCTCTCAAGAGACTCGTTTTCCCCCTAGAAGATTCGACAATTGGCATCTCCAAATAGAGAAGTTTGTACGCCTCTACAATTCAGATGAATGGGTTCCCCAGCAAGTCTGACATCACCATTTTTTTCGTCAAATGGAATCTCCCCAGGAAAATTGGGCGAGAAGTTTAAGGAAAACCGCTACACATGGCGTCCCGTGTCAATAGAGTTTATTGATAGAAGAAACTAAGACCAGATTTTTGGTAGGGAACCAGGATCGAGGGGAAGTTTAAAATAGAAACTAAGACCAGATTCTTGGTAGGAAACCAGGATCGAGGGGAAGTTTATTTCAGAAACTGAGACCAGTTCCTTGGTAGGAAACCAGGATCGAGGGGAAGTTTATTTCAGAGACTGAGACCAGTTCCTTGGTAGGAAACCAGGATCGAGGGGAAGTTTACCTTTTCTAAGCATCATTGCTTAGCAACAAACAATGGATAAGCAAGCTACCATTAATAACCACTGTCAAAATTTTGGGTATTCTGATATTTAATCCTCTTGCACCCCGAATGCACGAATACCTTCGTCATTCACACCTTCGGGTCCAAGAAGATTAAATAGGGGCATCTGTCATACCCCAAATTTTGACCACTAAGATTTCCCATCATTGTGAAAATCATCATCACAATATGGATGAACCATTAGTCTCCCCAAAGATGGGTGAGCATCCACTACAATCAGACTTAGGGTTTCAAGCCCTCTCAGAGCTCTTAGACAAAGGATCAATCAAGAAATGACATGATTTTCAACTTGTCTAGCCTCTCAAACATCCACAAAGGATCAAGAGGACTCCCACTTCAAGGATTAAGCACAAGGCTTCTCCCTTCTAGGTGGATCAAGCCTTAAGATCGCCAGTGTCACCAAATTAGGGTTTGGTCGACCAGGGCCTCCAGATGGAAATTTTCCTCTTGGCATGAGCCTATGCTTCATAAAAAAAAATCAGGAATTCGGGTTTCTTGACCTAATTCACCCCTAAGTTGACTTTTGGGACAAAACATGAGCCAATACCTCAAGAAGGGATTTGAGGGTCTCAAATACATCACATTGATCCATTTGGAATAATGGATTGATCCAAGAAGCTTGAGCAACAAGTTTCAATTTCATCAGAACCACAGTTAGGGTTTCGCGGAAAAAGTCAACTGTATCTTTGACTTTTGACCAGGACATGCTCCCAAACCCTAAGACATGATTCAATACACCCTATAACACCTATGAAATCAATCCATCAAGTTTGATTTAGGTCAATGACTTGATTTCATAGAGGATCGCATAATTTGGAATTCATCTGACAAAAAGTCAACTGTACACAAAAGTCAAACTTTGACTTTTTAAGATTTTTCACAATTATGGTTCTTTGACCCCAAAATGATGTTAATGTATGATTTGAATCATCATTCATCAAGAAAAATCAAGAAAAGTGGGATAACTTGTAAAAGGGGTAACCATGAAAAACTTAGAAAGTTTTCTAAGTTATGGAACAAAGTGGCTAGGGTACCAACTTTGGAGGATCATAACTCCTAAACCACAAGGCCATTTTTTCCCATCCAAAGCTGGATTTGTAGCTCTCATTACCCTCTACAAAAGCTTCAACTACACCTCATTCCAATTCATCATGGATTTTGAGTTATGGAATGATCAAAATCACAAAAAGTGAAAATGTCACATTTTTCCATCACTTAGTGAAATTTTCACTAAGTCAAAATCTGCCTTCACTTTTTTCCAAATGTAGAGGCATTTTTCACTTGGATCCAAAAAGTATCAAAACCACATATGATCAAACAGTTATTGTATCATATGAGGGCTTTCCAAAATGGCAAAGAACTCCATCAAATTCCACTTGAGCCATGAGATATGACAATGTCAATATGCCTTGCTGAAAACTGCCAAGGCTAGGCAGAAATTTGCACTTTTGCTCGATTTGGCAAAATCAGATAATTCCAAGCCTTGTCATCACTTTGGACACATCTGAGGATTAAATCTAAAGGGAACAAACACTAATCCAAGCCTCCAAAGTCTTTGGAACAAGAAGTAGCATGCCAAACCTAGAAATCCCTAAAAGAGGGACAAGGCTCCAATTTTGGATTGGAGCATTTAATGGATGCACCAAGGTGGCATGGACTGACACATTTGTAACTGAATTCAGTCAAGAATGATCCAACAACTATGGAACCACGACTTTGTGCTCTAACCTCTAGTCAATGGCTAGAGGAGACTTGAGATTCCAAAGTGCAACCATTGGCCAAACCTCTGCAGCAGTTGCCATTCACTATTGCTTGCAAAATAAACTTGCTCTACTATAAATAAAGCTCATTTGTGCTCAGTTTGAGTACACCAAAGCACTATAACACTTGCTTTCCTCAAAATTTCTTTCTCTTGGCCAAAATGCCTTCTTTAGCAAGGTAACTCTGAGTTTTTGAGTTATGGACCTTCCCGTTTCTTGCCAAAACTTGCCTTGCCTTGTCTTGGCCAGGCCTAGAAAATAAGGCAAGCCTTGTGTATTTGTTGGTTTGTTTCAATCAACAGATGTATCACCACCCCAGTGGTAAGGCGCGCGCCCTATAACCTTGAGGTCGTGGGTTCAAACCCCACCCAGACCATTTTGTGTTTTCTCACATTTTTGCTATTTTTCCAATATTTTCATGTTTTATTAATTAATTGGAAAATTAATAAATCCTTCAATTTTAATTATTTTTGATTGGTTCTTTTTGCAAAAAATCAAAAAAATGTTGAAATATTTTGTTCCACAAAAAAATTAGATTTATATTATTTATTTAATATAATTAGTATTTTTGTGAATAAATGCCTTTTATTTGTTTTTAAACCTTTTAAAAATAAATATCCATTTTGTAAAATCAAAACCAAGTAGGTTTTAATTCATCTTGTGATTAATCCCTCATTTTTAAAACCCTAAACAAAAATCACAAATGGTTTATTCAAACTTATTTGGAATTTTTATCATTTTTACTTGATTTTCTTTAAATATTTACTTTTAAAGAAAAGCAAAATTAGGGTTCTTTGATTTTCACCCTCACAAAACATTTTCAAACTTTGGGCCTCTATTAGAGTGTATGACCCAACCCCTTTTGAAACCTTTTTTGGGCCTCAGTCATTGTATAAGACCCACTGCGCTTTCAAAAATCCCGGCGCGATCGTCAGTTCAAAAATCAAACCCTTGGGCCTATCCTCGAGTTATAAGACCCATTCAAACCATTTTGGGCCTCTAATAGAGTGTGAGACTCAATCCTTTGTAAATACAAACCTATTTTGGGCCTTAAATGTTGTATAAGTCCCATTGTATTTCAAAAGTTCGGCGCGATCATCGTCCGTTTAAAACAAACCATCTGGGCCTCTCCTCGAGCTATAAGACCCATTCAAAATCATTTTGGGCCTCTAATAGAGTGTAAGACCCAATCCCCTTTTGAAACCAAAAACTTTTGGGCCTCAGTCGTTGTATAAGACCCACAGTGTTTTCAAAACCTCGGCGCGATCGTCGCCCTTTTCAAAATTAACCACTGGGCTTCTCCTTGAGCTATAAGACCCATATTTGTTCACTTTCAATCATTTTGGGCCTCTTGAGAGAGTGTAAGACCCATCCCTTTGTACAGAAAACCTTTTGGGCCTCAGTCACTTGTATAAGTCCCTGTACAAAATGACAGTGCGATTAGTGATAAAACCTTGGGCCTCTCCTTGAGCTGTAAGCCCCAACAATCTTTTCAAGGTACTTTCTCCTTTGATTTTGAATATAATATTGTTATCAAAGCTTTCTTTGTTGGATAACTAACCAAACAACATGGAAGCTCTACAACCGAGTAAGTGTTTACCCGCTTTCTTTATCCGCTTTCATATGTATATAACTGTATTGTGGGGCTGTTTTGCTGTAAGTCTTCTTTCATAAACTCATATAGACTGTGTAATACTAGTATAGATATTTAGAGTTTCCCCGGGAACAATATATAGAACTAGACAAAACCTCGTCTCCTTACATTCGACGTTCTCCCGGATATTTCAAACATAACCTAAACCATGAGAATTTTATTTTACAACAATTTTAGATAACTAGATCTAAGAAATCTCCCCCCCTTGAACAGTTCATATACAGAAGGCCAATGTTCCAAGTGAAACCCCTTCTGGAACTGTTCCTCAGCCTCCTCTTGGGCTTAGTGGAAGGACCCACAGGCTTCCTAAAAGCATCCCCGCCTCCTCTTGGGCGTTGTACAAGGACCCGTCGGCTTCTTAGAAGTTTTCACAGCCTCCTCTTAGGCTTCGTATAATGATTCTTCCTCCGGGAAGATAGCCTCCTCTTGGGCTTCGTACAAATTATCCCATCGGCTTCTTAAAAGTTTTTCTTGCCTCCTCTTGGGCTTCGTACAAATTGTCCTGACGACCTCTTAAAGGTATAGGAACAGAAATTAGTCATCTTAATAGAACAGTCCTTCAAAGAGTGTAGATCTTTCTACCGCGAACATACTGTCTCTTGATCTCTCTTAAGCATAGTACAAAAGATAAAACTCTAGACTTGGACAGTCTAATCTCCTTGAGTCTCGAAGACATTCTCAAGTTCCTTTCAAAAATAGGAAAAAACACCCGTAGACTTGGGCAGTCTCAATACCCTTCGGATTCCCCGTTTCCTTAAAGAACAGGAAGTAAACCCGATCTTCTGATCAGTACCAAAGTACAACCTCACCTGGAATCAGCCTCTTTATAAGAACTAATTTCTCTTTTATACAACATACTGGACCTGTCACTCAACTGAAACAGTAACCCTAGCCTCCTCTTGGGCTTTGTACAATGATTCTCCATAGCATAGTTAACCTTTGTAGCCTCTATCTCGGGCTTCGTACGAGATACAAATCACTCTCTTGTTGAGTATAAAAAGACTCTCTTGTTGAGTCGATCACCTTTAGCCTCTATCTCGGGCTTCGTACGAGATACAAATCACTCTCTTGTTGAGTATAAAAGACTCTCTTATTGAGTCAATCCTCTTTTAGCCTCTATCTCGGGCTTCGCACGAGATACAAAACACTCTCTTGTTGAGTATAAAAAGACTCTCTTGTTGAGTCAATCCTCTTTTAGCCTCTATCTCGGGCTTCGTACGAGATATAAATCACTCTTTTGGTGAGTATAAAAGACTCTCTTGTTGAGTCAAACCCTTTTAGCCTCCGTCTTGGGCTTCGTACAAGACACATATAAAAACACTCTCTTGTTAAGTCAACCCTTTTAGCCTCTATCTCGGGCTTCATACGAGACACAAAAGCATCCTCTTGTTGGGTCAATAGCCTCCTTTTAGGCTTTGTATAAAGAAATTCCCGTTTGATTCAATCAACCTTTTAGCATCAAATCATGCTTTGGTCACAACATACAAACATCAACAACTCCTTTTCCCTCGTCTAATTGTTGTAAGTGGCAAGCTTCTGGATTATTCACATCCCGCCACTGTCCCTCTTTTAGCATGAGAAATTCCTAAGGAAAGATGACATTGCTATAAACTGAGTTAAAGTCTTCTCCTTCAGGTTGAAAATCCCCTATAAAGGAAATTATGGCATTGCTGGATTGACATATCCCAGTTAAAGTAATTCTCCTTTATAATCAGTCACCCAACAATTGTGACAAATAGAACCCTTTAGAGATGACAAATTCTCTCTAAAGTCAACACCCTTTTAGCTTCACATCTTGGGCTTCGAACAAGATACAAATAGACCCTTCAGCTTCACATCTTGGGCTTTGAACAAGATATAAACCACCTTTAGCTTCATATCTTGGGCTTTGAACAAGACACCAAAACACCATTTCCTCCCATAGAATAGGAAGAACTACGATCGCTCTGATTTCCCTATCTCGGGAATACGTAGGCATAAGATTGAAAAAGAATCTTAGCGAGCACACTAATAAAAAAACCCCAAAGTCCCCCACCTCCATCCAATCTGGTGCAGGATCCCAAAAAATTCCCAATGAACAGTCCCAGTATTTCGTTCTGAACAAAATAAGCAGAGAGAGGCCCACGAACTAAAGCCGCATCTGTAAACCAACAGTTTTGACTGTTTCACCTCAGTTTGCAAGCAGGGTTAGTTGGAGACATCTATGTCCCTTCCTTCATTAGCTTCAATAGGATAAAAAAATGAATCGAACTATAGTACCAAAGCGATAGTGATTCGAAACCACAAAAACCGCGCTACAATATCCAAGAACTAGGGAACCACATGCCTGTGCTCTAAGTGATCAACATTGGCCAAACCTCTGCAGCAGTTGCCATTCACTATTACCACCAAAACAAACTTGCTCTACTATAAATAGAGCTCATTTGTGATCAGTTTGAATACACCAAAGCCATCAAACTGATGCTTTCCTCAAATTCTCTCTTTCACTCCAAAAAACACCTTCTCTTGCAAGTTACTATCTGGTTTTGAGTTAGAGAGCATTTCTGTCCAAATCAATCACACACACACCTCATAAACATCATATAGAGGTGATCTAAACACTAACACAACATCTGGAACATCAAATCACCAGCCAATTGCTCAAGTTCTTGAGAGATTTACAGTTGAGGTACCATAACCAGTTCCAGCTCATTTCAATCCACTCTAAGCATTCAAACACACTCCTGGAGGATCAAGGAAGCTCATAGAATCTTCCTCTTGCTGCTGCAATTACATTGAAGAGGCATTGGACCTTGCTCCAATAGGTAAGTGTTCCTACACTTTGAAACTCCATATACATGCATCATTATTGATCAATTCTTGAAGAAAAAATGTAGTCCTACATGTGTTTGTTGTGATCTTCCTACTGTTTGCACTTTAACATGTTTATATATGAAGTTTATGTTATTTTAAAATTAAGGTCCAGCTCTGATTTTTTTGCCTTGTGCGTTCTGTACATTAAGTTTCAGTGTGTATAAGTGATACCATTGGCTTCCTTGCGAAAAATCGGCCAAGATACGTTCTTACGGATTTTAATTTTGTTAAAAATTGAGAGAGTTATGAGTGTTGGAAGTTTGATAAAAAAGATGTTGAAAACTAAAGTTTCAGTTCTGGTTTTTGCCTCATAAGAGATGTCGAAGATGATGTTGTGACATCTTTCCTTTTTCTCTTATCTTCAAAACTCAACCAATTCTTTCACATAGCAAAAATCATCATTTTCCAATTCTGTTTTACACACTTCTTATTCATACTCCAAAATATTTTATTCCACAAAAAAATCAAATTTATATTATTTATTTAATATAGTTGGTATTTTTATGAATAAATCCCTTTTTAATTGTTTTTAACCATTTTAAAAGTGAATTCTCATCATGAAAATCAAAACAAAATGAATTTTAATTCATCTTGTGATTAAAACATCATTTTTCAAACCTCAACCAAAAATCACAAGTTGTTTATTCAAACTTATTTGGTATTTTATCATTTTTATTTGATTTTCTTTAAGAATTTACTTTTAAAAATGATGAAATCAGGATTTCTTTGATTTTCACCCAAACAAATCTTTTTCAAACACTTTGGGCCTCTAATAAAGTGTAAGACCCAATCCCTCTTTGAAACCAAAATAGTTTGGGCCTCAGTCATTGTATAAGTCCCAACACATTTTCAAAAATCTCGGCGCGATCGTCAGTTTAAAATAAAACCAATTGGGCCTACCCTCGTGTTATAAGCTCCATTTCTTTTCATAAAATAATCTTTGGGCCTCTAATAGAGTGTAATACCTAACCCCTTTTTGTAAATAAAACCTTCTTGGGCCTCAGTGTATTGTATAAGTCCCGATACCGTCAAAAAGTTCGGCACGATCGTCGCCTTTTTAACAAAAATCTTTGGGCTTCTCCTTGAGTTATAAGACCCATATTTATTCATTTTCAAACTCTTTGGGCCTCTAATAGAGTGTAAAACTCAATCCCCCTTGAAAACTAAAACCATTTTTGGGCCTCAGTCATTGTGTAAGACCCATTGCGTTTTAAAAAATCTCGGCGCGATCGCTATTTCAAAACGAAAATCATCTGGGCCTCTCCTTGAGTTGTAAGCCCCATTCTTTTTCTTTAAAACATCCATGGGCCTCTAATAGAGTGTAAGATCCAACCCTTTTGTAAATAAACCTTTTTGGGCCTCACACATTGTATAAGTCCCTCTGTATATTTTCAAAAATACGGCGGTGGTCGCCTTTATAACAAAACCAATTGGGCTTCTCCTTGAGCTATAAGACCCATATTTACTTATTTTCCAACTCTTTAGGCCTCTAATAGAGCGTACACTAGTGCAGAAAGGGTAATTTACACCCGTTTTTTTTTACATTTTACACCCGTTTTTAGAGGGTGTGAATTCAACGGGTGAGATATGTCTGACGAATTTACACCCGTTTTAAAATGGGTGTAAATAAATGTTATATTACACCCTTTTTTTTGTTGAAATCGGGTGTAAATGTTTATATATATATATATATATATTCATTTATAGATGGTATATTACACCCTGTTTTATAGAAATCGGGTGTAAATATTTACATGTATACATTTATAGATGGTATATTACACCCTTTTTTGTTTGAAATAGGTGTATAAATATATAATATTACACCCTGTTTTAGAAAACAGGTATACATTTTTAAATAATAGCATTTAAATTAAACATATTTACTCCTCATTTGATAAAAATCGGGTGTAAAATGAGCAATGTTTACTCTAGATATTGACAAATTTACACCCTATTTTCTTTAAATAGAGTGTAAAAATATGATATATTACACCTGATTTAACCATAGATGTTGACAAATTTACACCCGATTTTACCATGGATGCTGACAAATTTACACCCTATTTTCATGATATACTACACCAAATTTTACCATAGATGTTGACAAGTTTACGCCATATTTTCTTTAAATAGAATATGTTTGTTTTCATAATTATATTATATTTAATTTGATTTAAACCTATTGCATTTAATCAAATATTTTTGTATACATCTAAAAATTCGATTAACAAAAAGCACAACCAAAACAAACATGTAATTCATGTAATTCTCACTAAATCAAATGATTTCCATTTTCTATTCAGTTAGACCTATTTCCACAATGACAAAACCAACATAATTTCAACTATAAATAGTGTGCTATTGTTGTTGTTGATACATGAAAGATTGTTGCTGGTTGGACATAGCTTCCATTTGAACTGAAAGTGGAGCAGAAATTCTATTAGAGTAAAAAAAACGGATCGTGCATTGCAGGTTGCATCATGCCTCCCGACAGTGCTTGTTCCCACGGATTATAGCTAACGTTTTGGTTGTTTCTTCTAAGTGCGTCGTCGTATAGGTTTAGTGTAACCAGGTCCAAACCTCCAGCCTGAATACCGAATAGATAATCTCGCTTATTAACAGAAATAAAAAACATGTGTGCAAGCAAGGGACCGAGGGAAGATTGAATAAAAAAGCATACCAATTTGCTAGCTGTTGTAGCACTCTCATTCGAACTGGGAGACGTAACAAGTGCCAATTCCCAACAAGCCGAATGTGTGTACTTTTGATAATGCATGTCTTTTTCAATATTAGTAGCATACTACTTGTTATTAGTGAATTTCTTAGTACATGTACTTCACATGTGACACTCATTTACCTCGAAAGAATCAAAAGCAGCTTCATCATCTATCAAACTTCTAAAAGAATCAGCAAAGGTCATACTGCTTACACAATAAGACAAACATAAGTTACAGAAAGCCAAAAAGTTATAACATACTAGAATAAGAGTAGGACCATTTGTTACCTTTCAGTAGTATTTTGAGCATCCCGGTTGATGGAAGTTTTTTCCACCTTCACTGAAGTACAGAAAGTAACTGACTTCTGTAACTGACTTCTTAGCAGAGGTCATGATGGAACTTGGAGTTTTTTTCAAAATTGGAGATTTAAATGGCCCAAGTCTTTGTTGTGAGGTCTTTGCCTTGCCTTTTGATTCTAGCCAAGATCTCAATTTGGCTTCCATGTCAACATTGGCTTTTGGTGTCTCAGGTTTATGAACTGAAGGTACAAAATTAGAGACATGCCTTGATCGAGCAGGCAGACCAATAGTATTAACAGATTCTTGGTATTCTCATGGATTCTGAATTTTTAACAAAAAGGACTATAATTAAAACCTGAATCTAATTAATGTGAGTCTCATATTGGCTAGAGATATTACATAAGTAATGCTTTTGTGGTTTAATCAATCATTATAAGTTGGTTTAATGAGACTGAATTAGGACTAAAATTCATATTCTAAGATATGAAATCAGATTATATCTTAGATATGAAGTAGTGTGTACCTTTGAAAGAGAAAGAGCGTCGATAATTGCTAAGAGGTCGTCGAGAAGATGGTCTTTTCAAGTTCTGGTGGCGGATCGGAAAGGCCGTAGCCTCTGTAAATGGGAGCGATAGTTCTGAATCCGACAGCGGCGAGGGCAATCATCTGGTGGCGCCAGGATGAATAACAGTATAATATAGGGAAAAAATAATAAATACTGCAAATAGACAAAATCACACTGAAATTTAAAGCAATTATTTTTATTTCATGACTTTCCTTTAATATTCTCAAATTACATCAAAATTAGAAATAAGGAAAGCAGAACAGTACATTCTGCATCTGCATCTACCATGAAGAACATTGAACCCATCACCAAAACCTAATTGAAAGATCCCAAAATCTTGTGTCAACCCATAAAACCCAAATATCTAACTACATAAAATAAGCCTAATGACATATCTGATATACTGGTAGGAAAGTCGTGCACTAGCTACAAGAGCTTCATGAGTATAGTGGAACTTGTGGTGAATCTCACAATGTTATCTTAAGCCCCTTCAGTATGTATATGGTTTCATCTGCAGTTGGTTCTGGTACACTAATCGTCACTCCAAAGCTATGGTTTCTTCAATGTGCTTTCTGCATTAATTCAATGTTGTGGCTCCAATATACTGCAGTAACATTTAAGTCAACATTGTTCAGTAAAATTTAACAATAAAAAACAGAGCGAACTCCATCAAACCAATTCATTTACAAAATACTCATGACGGAAAGAATAATGCAGGCCCTAAGCACTTCAAAATAATGTGTCTAAATTGACCATTTGGTATTCCATTATTCAAAAAGATTGAAACAGTAAGAAATGCAAACACTTTAATTTTTAGATTAAAAATTAAATTATTAGTTCTGATAATTAAGAACATATTCTTTGAATCTGATTACAGGCCAGCAAGTTAGCAACAACTTGTGGCCATACTGAACTATCAGAAGACAAATCATATATTCTTTTTTGAAGATGTGAATTTGCTATAAGTTTAATGACGAGAGAAGGTCCGAACTTTTTCCTATGAAAAATTCAAGAGTCGTGCTATGCAATCCAAGTAAAAAACAATTCTTTCATTTTAAACACTTTGAAGAAATTATCACCTGTAGTTCACTTCTTGCAAGAGCTGGTTTTAGTGTTAGCAGCTACAATAGCACCTTCAGCTGCTCCTGCTCCAATTAGACTGTGAACTTCATTGATAAACCAGAACCAGTGGTATGAATAAATAACATATGAAGACCAAAATTTCATACCATACATCAAACTTTCTCTCCCGTCTTAATTGACTTCTTGGTTAACTTAAATGCTTGGAACACAACAGATTCATTTTGTTGAACTACATTACTCTGGACAGAACGCTCTGTATGAATTTAAGATCTCCTTAATACCTCCAACAGTGAGACACTTGATTCTTGAGGTTTAGAACTTGAAGCGGCATATTTGTTCTGTGTATTCCTTTGGAATTTGGCAGAAACAACTTTGGGTGCCTGACTCTCTCTTACAATCTGAGTTACATTCGAACAGAAAGTAAAAAACAAAGCAGTGAGTGAGTGACATTTGAATATAAACGACAACCAATATTTATAAATGTAGAGTTATTAATGGCATTACATGCTAGTTTTCTAGTTTCTGATAGTCATTACCGCATCTGAAGAATCCTCTGATATCAACGTTGAAGGTCTACTGTTGTTGTCATCTCGCCCAAATATACAAGAGAACTCGGAAATATTACCTTAAATATATAGTTTTGTATTAATGATAAAAGCAGTCATGTGGTTCAAGTATGTACTGTAGTGTCAGAAAAAATCATCTACAATACAAAATTGATGGGATAAAGGAGCATTTCATCAGGTCAACATACCTTTGAAGATATATTTGTGTTTTGTCCGATGTGTGGCATATCATATATGGCTGCAACATACATTAATGGAAGAAACCATAAGCATTATCGTTATTTTAAAGCATGAATGAAGTACATTACATGGCTTTTGGTGAAATGCTGAAGTTAATTTATCTTACAAGGAGTTCTTCCATTTCTCTTGTTATCTGGCACAACATTTGTTTTCTTTATGAGATTGAAAATCCCACTGCTATTTTCATCTTCAGCCGGTGAAAAAAATTGAGCTTTCTTCTCCTGATTCGCATTATAATCTTGAAAACAACCAAACACATCTTAATTTCATCACATGCAAAAGATAGAAATGCAATAAACTTCTATCAAAATCAAAGTGACAGTAATACATTTATTGTAGTAGCTGAGAAGTGAGAACTTACAACTTTATAAGAGAGGGATTGTTTAGCTATTCTCTCCTCGGTTTCCTCATCAGATGATACATATGCATCCTCTTTATTAGTAAACATCTGCGGGATCATCTGGTTCACCTTTTTTAGATTGATCTTCACGACATCAGATTGAGCAACGAAGTCGTCAATTTCATCATCAGATTCATTTTTAGTTTCTTTGCTTTCCCCATCCTCCTCTTCATCTTCAAGTGATGTTTATTCATTCAATCATGAACCACAATTAAGTTTTTGGAGTATATTATCCATCCCAATTGTATCCTGCTGCTCAAGCCATCGCTGGTGAAGTTGGTCACGCTTTTCTCTATCAATTGGCTCTTCTTCATATCTAGTTGCCATCATATCATTAAGTTCCTCAATATCATCATCATCATCTTCATCTTCATCATTATCTCGGAAGCGTTGTAGATCAGTATTACATAAGCAATGATTTAATAGCAATACCAACATAATGAAAACCAATATACCCTGTGTAATAAACTAGAACAAAGATTTTCAAGGGCAAAGATTACAATTATATTTGATACTTACGTAGATTAGAACTTATGAATTTCAAATATATCAATTTTTAGGTTATTATCACATCACTTAATATACTCAACAAATAGTGATAGCAGATACAGTTATATAAATATAAGTTCCCGCTCAGATATCCAAAATCAACACATTAGTATAACATTCTCTACTACTTTGATATGATGAAGTACCAAACAACATTGTATAACAAGCTGAAATGATGACTAACCACGGGAGAAGGAATGTTTTCGACATTGTAAAACATGAAATGAACCATAGAGAGCAAAATTCCAAGCAACGATCACAGATTCCTCAAATTGTATAACACAAACAAGAACGAGTCAAATTCTATTCAAAACCATATCTGGTTCTTCCTATCTCTCAACTATGACTTTTTCGCTATTGAATCAAATCAAATCAAATCCATATAACATCCTCTGATATTTTAAGAAAAAGTAGTCGAAATGTAACATAAAAACGGTATCAATATCAATATCGGTGTCGATACCATTTTGTGGAGGCCTTCTTCACAGCCACAGAATGTTTTTTAAAATTCCATCCAAACAATACTTCCAGTAAAAATAAGGGAACTCTAAGAGTAAGAGAGTTATAAATACCCTGATATGCCTCGTTTATATCCTGAAACATCGTAGCAGAATTTCGGTCTTTCTGTTTATCCGGGTGCCATTTATGTGTTAAAATTCACAGCAAAAATAGATTACTAACACAATCCATCCCAAAACAAATGTAATTAGCATAAAAAGAAGAACACATAAATTGAAACTCACAAGAGCAAGAGCAAGAAGAATGTAATTAGAGTGAATAACATCCTCGTTAGCATCGTAATCGACTTCCAATATCTCGTAATAATCATGCACATCACAAATTAGTAACAAAAACAAACCTTAAATTGACGAATTATTCATGAAAAAAAAACCATAAGGGTGAGGGTTTGGAGAACCTTGGGTTTGGAGAGAGATGAGAAAAATCGAAATTGAGATAGGAATTAGGGTCGGGGATTTGTTCTGATTTTGGAACGGCGTTGTTGTTGTGGTGGTGGTGTTCGTCTTGTTCTCATTCCCTCGTTATTGTTGTGGTTGAAGATGGATGGTGAGAGTGGATTGGATAGAGAAGAGAAATGATAGAGATCGTGCTGAGGGGTTTTTTTGTGTGTTTATCGTGTGACGAGTGGGTTTGATGATGTGTGTATATATTAGATATTTTTTTAACTAAATTTTGAAAATTATTTAGAGATAATGATATGAATATGTTTTTAATACACTTTTACTTTTACATTATTTGATAAATTAGACTAAAAAAAGTTTTTTTAATGTATTTAAGATGAATGTGTTTAAAATTAATATTTAGAGTTATTAAAGTAAATAATTTTTTTCAGCCAATTTAAATTTACATCCCTTTTACCTTTAATGGGAGTAATATAGATTTGACTATAATAATGATTTTAATTTATTATAATAATATTTTTAATTTACACCCATTTTAAAAAAAATAGGGTGTTTATTATCACATGTTAATCTATAAAATGATATTTTATTTACAAATTTGCCACCGAATTCCTTATTTACACCCGTTTTCTGCATAATGGGTGTAAATTTTAAAATTATATTCGTCACTTTGCACTAGTGGTAAGACCCAATCCCCTTTTAACCAAAACCTTTTTGGGCCACATATTGTATAAGTCCCTCTATGTTAAAAGAAAAAACCTCGGCACGATTGCCAGTTCAAAATGAAACTTTGGGCCTCTCATTGAGTTGTATGCCCCATCTCTTGTATATAAAACTCTTTGGGCCTCTAACAGAGTGTAAGACCCAATCCCCTTGTACATAAAAACTTTTGGGCCTCACATATTGTATAAGTCCCTCTATACAGTTTTCAAAACAATGGTACAATCATCGTTAAAACTTGGGCCTCTCCTTGAGCTGTAAGCCCCAACAACTTTTCAAATCACTTTCTCCTTTGATTTTGAATATAATATTGTTATCAAAGTTTTCTTTGTTGAACAACTAACAAAACAACATGGAAGCTCTATAACGGGTAAGTGGTTATCCGCTTTCATTTATCGCTTTCATAAGTATATAACTGTATTGTGGGGCTGCTTCACTGTAGGTCTTCTTTCACATCCTTTTATATACTTATCATATATCCACTGTGTAATACTAGTATAGTTATTTAGAGTTTTCCCCGGCAACTACGTCTAGCACTAGGTAAAGCCTTGTTGGTCACTCTTAAATACAAACAAAACTAGATCCCCGTAGGATTCTAGATGCAGTTGTCATACCCCAAATTTTGACCACTAAGATGTACCATCATTGTTCAAATCATCATCACAATATGGAGGAACCATCATACTTCATCAGTCTCCCCAAAGATGGGTGAGCATTCACCACAATCAAAATTAGGGTTTCAAGCCCGCTCTGAGTGCTTAGACAAAGGATCAATCAAGGAATGACATGATCTTCAACTTGTCTAACCTCTCAAACATCCACAATGGATCAAAAGGACCCCCACTTCAAGGATTAAGCACAAGGCTGCTCCCTTCTAGGTGGATTAAGTCTCAAGATCGACAGTGTCACCAAATTAGGGTTTTGGTCGACCAGGGCCTCCAGATGGAAATTTTTCATCTGGGCACAAGCCAATGATCCAAAACCTAACCTAATATACTGCATGGAACCTCATGGACCCAATCATCAAGTCAATTTTGCCTCAGGGGATGCATTCATAAAAAATCAGGAATTAGGGTTTCTTGACCTAATTCACCCCTAAGTTGACTTTTGGTGCAAATCATGAGCCAAGACCTCAAGAGAGGGTTTGAGGGTCTCTAATGAACTATATTGATCCATTTGGAATAATGGATTAATCCAAGAAGCTTGAGCAACAAGTCTCAATTTCATCTGCACCACAATTAGGGTTTTAAGAGGAAAGTCAACTGTAACTTTGACTTTTGACCACGACATGCTCCCAAACCCTAAGACATGCATCAATATACCCTATGACACCCATGGAACATGTCCATCAAGTTTTATTTAGGTCAAGGACATGATTTCCTTAAGAATTTCACAGTTTGGAATTCATCTGATAAAAAGTCGACTGTGCACAAAAGTAAACTTTGACTTTTTGAGATTTTTCACCAAAATGGATTTTTAACCCTAAAATGATGTTAATGTATGATTTGAATCATCATTCATCAAGAAAAATCAAGAAAAGTTGGATAACTTGTAAAAGGGGTAACCATAAAAACTTAGAAAATTTTCTAAGTTAAAAATAAAGTGGCTAGGGTACCAACTTTGGAGGGTCATAACTCCTAAACCACAAGGCCATTTTTTCCCATCCAAAGCTTGATTTGTAGATCTCATTGCCCTCTACAAAAACTTCAACTAGACCTAACTCCAATTCATTGTGTATTTTGAGCTATGAGTGAGCCAAAATGGCTGAAAATATGAAAGTACACCATTTTCCAACACTTAGGAAAAATTATGTCCAAGACAGATTTTGTTGAAACACCAAAACCTGTGAGATATTTTCACATAGATGTAAGCTGAATCAAATCCAAAGTTAAACATCAATGTTGTTGCATATGTTGCCAAGAATTCAAAGAGCCTAACAGCATGAATAGATTCAACTTGAGCCAAGAGAAATTCATGCCCAAAGTCATGCTGCTGCAAGCTGTTTTGGAAAAATCAGTTTGCATGTTTGCTTGCCACACACGATTTTGAACCAAAAACTGAGGATCAGCATGCCACATGTATTCAAACCAATCACATTGCATCTAATCCAACTGATAAATCTGAGTCAAAAAGCCAAGGAATCTTCCAACTTGAAATTCATCCACTTTGGCACTTTTTGGCTTGAATTCAAAGTGCATTAATGTGGAATAGTGCATTGTCAAGGTAGCTACCCTACTCAGTCAAATTCTCTAATTAAACAACAATAAAAACATCTGAGGAATGTGATTTTGGTCAATGCATAACCCTGCTCTTGGGAATGGCTAGCTTGCCTTGCTTGAGAAGAAATCCTCCAAGCCAATCCATGCAAATGTGATCTGATCCAGCAGCCATTCACTATTCCTCCAAAACTAAAGTTGATCACCTATAAATAGAGGTCCCAATGGATCATTCAACTCACACCAAAGCCAGTTACAACACTGCTTTCTCTCATTCTTCCTTAAACCTCAAGTTTTTTGGCTTATTGAGTAACCACTAGTGGGTTTTGAGTTGCAGCCTTAGGCAATCAATTCCAATTGCTCAAACACATCACATATGATGTATTTGAGGTGTCCAAACACTTAAACACTGACTGTAACACCTCAGGCTCAAAATCACCCTTCAACAAAGCCATTATGCCTCAATTATGCAGGTGGAGGTCTCTAGCTTGATCCAAAGAGTTTCAAAGTGTTCCAGAGCTTGTAACACACTCCATAACATCCATTGAAGCTGTAGGGATCATTAATTCACGACTGGAACAAAGTTTGTGCAGAGTTCCATTTCAGCTTGCATCAAGGTAAGCCTCAAAACTCAAACTCCATGATCCATGCATATTTCCTCGCATGATATTTTTGCCAATTGCTTGCCATCATATGCTGATTGTTTTCCCTCAGAAAATTTGATCATTGCACTCATAATCATGCCTACTCGATTGCTTTTACAAAATTAGGGTTCATACGGCCACAATGATATAATTTGTTATACACTGAAAATAAATAAAATTGGGTATTGCCATCTTCTTCCTTGTGAAAAAACGCATGGGTTTGGTGTTTGAATGATGTCCAATGGTTGTGAATGACGTCGCCTCCTCAAAATAACCCTGGGCCTACCCTCGAGTAGTAAGACCCATTTATTTTCTTAAAACTCACTTGGGCCTCTATTAGAGTTTAAGACCCAATCCCTTTTTAACCAAAACCATTTTTGGGCCTCAGATATTGTATAAGCCCCTCCGCGTTAAAAGAAAACCTCGGCGCGGTCGCCATTTCAAACGGAAAAATCACCTGGGCCTACCCTCGAGTAGTAAGACCCATCTCTTTTTCTTTAAACTTTTTTGGGCCTCTATTAGAGTGTAAGACCCAACACCCTTGTACAGAAAACATGTCGGACCTCAGTCACTTGTATAAGTCCCTCTGTACAAATTCAAACAGTGCGCTCACTGATAAAACCCTGGGCCTCTCCTTGAGCTGTAAGCCCCAAATCTCTCCTTTTCAAAGCACTTTCTCCTTTGATTTTGAATATATTGTTGTTTTTAATCTTTCCTTGTTGAACAACTAACCAAACAGCATGGAAGCTCTACAACCGAGTAAGTGGTTATTGCTTTCATTTACCGCTTTCACATACACATAACTGTATTGTGGGACTGTTTCACTGTAAGTCTTCTTTCATAAACTCATATCAACTGTGTAATAATAGTATAGATATTTAGAGTTTCCCCGGCAACTACGTCTAGCATTAAGCCCGTTGATCACTCTTAGAAATAGTCTAAACTAGATCCCCATAGGATTACCAGACACAGTCTTCCCTCCTCTTGGGGTTAAACAATATGGAGATATGAAAGGCAACATTCTCTGTGAACCCTTTCATAGACTGTCACTCATAGAAGTTGTCAAGAAACTCTATTCCCCAGAGATGATCTTTTCTCCGTGAATGGCATCTCTTGAGTTTCTTCCAAATTCTCGGACTTTCCTGGCTTGATCTATTCTCGGTGAATGGCATGTCTTGAACTTCTCGGGGTTTGGGGACCCACAGGCTTCTTAAAAGCACTTGTCAAGAAGCTCTATTCCCCAGAGATGATCTTTTCTTCGTGAATGGCATCTCTTGAGTTTCTTCCAAATTCTCGAACTTTTCTGACTTGATCTATTCCTTGTGGATAGCTTGCCTTGAATTTCTCGGGGTTTGGGGACCCATCGGCTTCTTAAAAGCAACCCCGCCTTCTCTTGGGCATCGTACAAGGACCCACGGGCTTCCTAAAAACAACCCCGCCTCCTCTTGGGGCTTAGTACAAGGACCCCTCGGCTTCTTAGAAGTATTCACAGCCTCCTCTTAGGCTTCGTATAATGATCTCTTCCTCCGGGAATGATAGTCTCCTCTTGGGCTTAGTACAAGGACCCGTCGGCTTCTTAAAAGTTTCCAGCCTCCTCTTGGGCTTTGTACAAATTGTCCCGACGACCTCCTAGAGGTATAGGAATAGAAATTAGTCATCTGCATAGAACAGTCCTTTCAAAGAGTCTACTACTGTTTCTCAAAGCATGGTACAAAAGATGAAACTCTAGACTTGGACAGTCTAGTCTCCTTGAGTCTCAAAGACATTCTCAAGCACCCTTCAAAAATAGGAAGAAAACCCGTAGACTCGGACAGTCTCAATACCCTTCGGATTTCCCGCTTCCTTAAAGAACAGGAATAACCCGGATCCTTGAATCCAATCCATGAGTACAATGTTGCTCATATAAGAACTGATTTTCTCTTTAAAATCAGTATACTGGACCTGTCACTTAACTGAAACAACATTTAGCCTCTCTCTTGGGCTTTGTACGAGACACATAAGAGACTCCCTCGTTGAGTCAATTATCCCTTTCGCCTCCATCTCGGGCTTTATACGAGATACAAAAAGGTTCTTATTGAGCCAAACAAACAACAGCCTCCATCTCGGGCTTCGTACGAGATACAAAAAAACTCTCTTGTTGAGTCAATTGGCCTTCATCTCGGGCTTTATATGAGATACCAAAAGACTTCATCGTCGAGTCAAAACTTTTTAGCCTCTCTCTCGGGCTTTGTACGAGACACATACTAGCCTCCTCTTAGTCTTTGTATAAGAAAACCACTGGTTGATCCAATCAACCTTTTAGCATCAAAGTTGTGCCTCGTTCACAGTATACAAACATCAATAACTCCTTCCCTTTCATCTAATTGCTGTAAGCGGAAAGCCTCTGGATCATCTACATCCATGCCACTGTCCCTCTGTAAGCGGTAAACGGGAATACGTAGGCATAAGATTGAAAGAAAAATCTTAGTGAGCACACTAAACAAAAACCCAAAATCCCATACTCTCATGTATCTATCAAAAGCATCAGTCCTAACATCCTAATCCTCGTTCCCCGCCAGAAAATCCAAGAAAGAGAGAAAATCGTATTGGCGAAAATACAAATAACTAGTACAAAGGCCTCCTCACATTGATAGCATTCGTAACCTAACAGACCGATGTTTAAACTCAGTATGCAAAGCAGGGTTAATTGGAGACATCTATTTCCCTTCCTTCATCAGCTTTAATAGGATAAAAATGAATCTACCTGTAGTAAACTCAACCGCAGAGAGCGACCAGCACTTAAGAACCGCGTCCAAAATCGCTCGCTACAGAAAAATGGCGCCCACCGTGGGGCGCGTCTCTATTTTTCTTCTTCCTTTTCACCTCTTATGTTAATACCACAAATTGCGGCTTCCGCCGGGGAACCCAATTTCTGTCAGGAACTTAGGATTCATAGCTTTAAAGGTCTAGGATGATTAGGGCAAATATATATACTGCTTTTCCTAATTGCTATACGTGTTTATTTTTCTGCTAATGGGAATGCGTGTGATGCCGCATGCGGAAAGATTGAGTATACACTTAAGATAAGTGATGGCGATGAGGTCGACCATCAACCTCAGTGGAGGCTGACCAATGCAATCCATTCTCTCACCTAGACAATGGGCCGATTGTTAAGTCTGAGAAGCTGAGGAGCCAAACCCTTTCGTAATGCGGAAACTATCGGGAATAGTTGTTACGCGATACTACCCTCATTTGAGGCTGGTGATCTATTCTCGGTGAATGGAACTTACTCTAAGATTGCTCTACAACTCGCTGGCGATCCGCTTGTTGTTTTGCTTTCCTGGGAGGAGCTGATGATAATGAGTACAGGTACAAAAATCACCTTAGTATAAACCTTTGGGGATGGGTAGAGCCTTGACTTCATGACAACGACCCTTTGACCCCATGTTTTTTCTATGTTTTTGTGTGCTGCATTCATGCATTCATTTAAAAAACATTAAAACATTCAAAAAATTCTTCTCTTCTAGTCTCTCTGTTTTTCAAATTAAACTAAGACTGTGATTACAAATATCAGAGAAAAGGATTGTGCTAATGGATTTCGGTAGAAGGAAAACTCATACGTATACCTTCAAGGTTCCAAAACTAGAGGATTTGAGAAGGTTAGCAAGGATGATCACTAACCCTGAGGCTTTCAGAGCCAAGCACGGAGGTCTGCTACCACTGTTAAGAGTCTATGTGATTGAGGGAATCATGGATGCGCTCATTCAGTTTTACGATCCGATTTATCACTGATCGAGGTCCATTTTCTGGACTGGAAGAAATTCCAAAGAATCAGATCATTGCAAGAGCAATTCATTTGGACGAGTCTGAGGTCAGGACTCACCTAACCACCAAGAGTGGCATCCAAGGTTTGCCAGCCCAGTTCTTGACAAAGAAGGCCCTGTATTTTGCCAGTATAGGAAACATCACTGCTTTTGAAAGCATCTTTGTCTTGCTCACCTACGGGTTATTTTTGTTTCCCAACATCAATAACTTCGTCGATATTAACTCCATTAAGGTTTTTCTCATTGGAAACCCTGTGCCGACTTTGCTCGCAGATGTATATCATTCTGTACACTTGGGAAATTTGTACAGCGGAGGGGAGATCACATGCTGTGTACCTCTGCTTTACAAATGGTTTATCTCTCACTTGCCCAAGTCTGCTGCTTTTTGGGATTGCAAGAGTGCCTTACGTTGGTCGCAGAAGATCATGTCTCTTACCAACTCTGATATAGATTGGTGTAATAGGATCTTTAAGGGAATCAAAATCATTGATCATTGTGGAAACTTCCCCAACGTACCCCTTATAGGAACTAAGGGAGGAATCAACTACCATCCAGTTCTCGTTCATCGTCAATTTGGATACCCGATGAGACACGTCCCACGGGGTGTTCATCTGGAAGGTCTTTTCTTCAAGGAAGGAGAAAACGACAGAGCACTAAAGATGGAAATAGTGCACGCTTGGAAGCATGTTCATAAGAAAGGACGAGAGTCTCTAGGAAAACCGGACTGTATCTCGGTGGAGCCTTATCTCCACTAGGTACAAACTAGAGCTCTCAAGCTAAAAATGCCTTATCCTCGTTACGGAATTCTTCCGCCGAGGGAATCTGTCATGTACTTCATGACGGAAACTGAAAAGCTTCAGGTTACTCTCAATAAAGTTCAAAAGGAGAGAAGGTCTTGGAAAAACAAGTACCGCACCCTCGATGTGGAGTGCATCAAAATACAGCAATTACTGAAAGATAAGGATGCTCTGATTGAAATTTTGGAGCAACATGCTGTGGATAATCAGGATAACCAAAGGAATTTGCTCACTCCTTTCACTTGACAAAGGAATGACAACCCGACAACGGCCCAAGAGCCCCGGTCAAAGAAAAGGAAGATACCAGAATCAGCACCCGATTTCTCTTCAGAGAGGACTCAGGACCCATTAGTTTAGGTTTCTATTTCTGCACCTTGTAATCTACTGTATTTCCATTTCTGTAATCCTTTGAATTCAATAAAAAGGGGTTTCCCCACCATTTGATATTTGCAATATAATTGTCGAAGTTTATTTTGATTAAACCAAAAAACAATTAATATAATCATTGCATTCATCATTCTCACATCGCGAATTCTTCTTACCTACGAATCTTACGTTTATGTCTCGGTTCTAGAGTCAAACTCTCTCATTCGTATAATACTCGGGCTAATCATCAAAAAAAGATGGATGATCTTGAGGAAGAAAATAGAGAGTTGAAAGAAGAGATCGAAGCTCTGAGAGAGGATATGAGAAAGCTTCGTAACGACATGCAAGCCATGGCAGAAGCTCAGCTACAAAGAACTGTGATCTCAAAGATCACCTCAACGCCCATAGTAGAAAAGTATGATCCTAGGTATCAAATGCCGAAAGATCGTCCTTGGGGCATGCCTGTTAACTATATCCCGGAAGGATATGTTCCGCCGATCACTGAAGATCAGGGAATCACAACAGAAGCCGCTGGGCCTGAAGGTTACAAACTTCGGGAAAGCGAAGATGCCAGAGGCATACTGAAGACTCCTGAAGGTTACAAACTTTGGGAAACGCCAAGATTCGCTACCGTAGTCACGGTTCCACCCCCTGTGGTGCACACTGTCCCGGAAGGATAGATTCCACTGACACCTTCTGGTAAGAAGGAAACTATGTTTGACAGAATGGAGAAATTCCAGGAGCAGTTCTTGGAAATGCAGAAGGAACTGCAAGCCATTCGCGGTCAGGATTTATTTGGAAAGGACGCCGCAGACCTCTGCTTGGTCCCTAATGTGAAAGTTCCGCATAAGTTCCAAGTGCCCGACTTTGAAAAGTACAAGGGTAACTCTTTCCCTCAGAGCCATCTGGTGATGTACGCTCGGTGGATGTCAGCTCAGACGTAGAATCAGGACCTACTGATTCACTACTTTCAGGATAGTTTAACCGGTGCCGCATTAAAATGGTACATGGGTTTAAACCGTGCCACGATCAGCACTTTCAGAGATCTTGGTACTGCCTTCGTCCAACAATACAAATATAATTTAGACATGGCACCCGACAGAGATCAACTCAGATCAATGTCGCAAAATGATAAGGAAACCTTTAAGGAGTATGCTCAAAGGTGGCGTGAAATTGCCGCTCAAATTTGTCCACCTCTTTAGGAAAAAGAGATGACAAAGATCTTCTTAAAGACCTTAAGCTCATTTTACTATGACCGAATGGTTTCCAGTGCACCCAGTGATTTCACCGAGATGGTGGGCATGGGCGTACGTCTTGAGGAAGCCGTCCGAGAAGGACGTTTGGTAAAAGACGCTGGATCGACGAGCGGTACTAAAAAATACGGTAGTGCTCTCCCTAAGAAAAAAGAGCAGGATATTGGGAGTATCTCTCTCGGAAAGCAAAGGCGACGTTATCAGCCGGTAGCAGCTGTAACTCCTGCTATCAGCCCTGCGCCTATTCCTACATATCAACCTCAGGTTGCGTAGAGCCAACCTGATCAACAAAGGACACAACAGCCTCTTCAGCAGGCTCGTCCTCCATACAACAACAACTGTACAACACGGCCACCAGGATTTGATGCTATACCCGTGTCGTACGCAGAGCTGTTTCCATTACTACTGGTTAAGGGGCACATTCAGACTAACTCCCCTCTTACAGTACCGGAAAATCCGCCTTTTTGGTTTAAGGTGGATCAAACTTGCCCTTATCATCAAGGAGGTTCAGGGCATAACATTGAGACTTGTCTCAATTTCAAGTCCAACGTGCAAAAACTTGTTAGGAGCGGGGTCTTATCCTTCAAGGATACGAATCCGAATGTTCTCACGAACCCGCTGCCTCAACATGAGAAGGCTGCAGTCAATTTGATAGAAGGAGAGACTAACGATGTCTATCAAATTCACGATGTACTCTTGTTGAAAACCAATCTGGTCAAGATACATTGTAGACAGAGTGGATATGGCCATGTGCCACCTCATAATTATCATCAATGTGATGTCTGCTCTAAAAACAACCAAGGATGTTCTGTAGTGCAAGCAGCTCTACAGGAACAAATGGATCTCGGATGGATCCAAGAGCACCGAGTTCGTGGAGTTAACATGGTTTACACGAATTATAACTTCATTCAAAACCACGACATCCGTGCTATGAATGTCAACATGGTGGCAATGCACTCAAGGCAAAGCCAGTATCATAATCTACCGCGGCATGATTACAGTTCTTGTCTGATTTGCTCGGTAAACAAACAGGGATGCTCTTTCATACAGGAGGCCCTCCAGTGTCAGATGGATTTTGGATGGATCCAAGACTACCATGATAGGAATTCCTATCAGATCAATATGGTTCAGATCTTTGATATTCGTGTGATGAATACCAACCTGGTAAAGTTACATGCTGAGCAGGTCCGACTCGGATTTCTGATATCACATGACTATCAAAGCTGTAAAGCGGGTTGCGAAAATGATCGAGGTTGTACCCTTGTCCAGGAGGCACTTCACCACTTGTTAAATCACTGGTGGATGCCAATTTATATGGATGAAGATACTCAGCAAATTAGTATCAGTAACAGGAACCCTACTCGACGTCAGAGTCAGGATGTCCGATCAGTGGAAGCTAACCTAGTGAGGTTACATTGTATTCAAAGTGGGCGTGGCCAGGTGCCACTACATAATTATGACCGTTGTAGTGTCTGTTCGGAAAGTAACCAAGGGTGTTACTTTGTGAGAGCAGCTCTTCAGGGTCAGGTGGACCGTGGAGAAATTCGTCCATATCCGGGTTCTGGACCCATCAACTGGACGCCAAACTACCTTGCCGACCAATTCGAGGACGTTGTCACAATCTCTGGTCATCATAGGACCAGGGATGTTTTTACCATTATCCCTCTACTTGACGAATCTAAAGTTCCAAACCGGGAACAGATCGAGATTAATTATGATGGTCAGAAAAATCAGAAGGTTCCCATAGTCATCTATCTGCCGGGACCACTACCGTATGAATCAACTAAGGCTATCCCTTACAAATACGGTGCAACGACAATTGAAAATGGAAAGGAAATTCCATTACCCTCCGTTGTGAATATTGCAGACATCAGTCGAGTAACACGAAGTGGTAGAATCTTCAACCGAGGGGTTGGGGAACCTAACAAAGAAAAGGAACTTCAGACAGAAGCTCCTGATCAACCAGTCGGTCAATTCAGTAATCCCGACCTTTCGAAAAATAATGATGAGATGCTGAAGCTCATCCAAAGGAGTGAATACAACATTGTCGATCAACTGTTACAAACTCCTTCAAAGATCTCAGTATTATCATTATTACTCAGTTCAGAAGCCCACAGGGAGGCTCTACAGAAAGTCTTGGAGCAAGCCTTTATGGAACAGGATGTAACAATCAGACAGTTTGATAGCATTGTCTCTAACATCACTTCCTGCAATAATTGGGGATTTAGTGATGAGGAATTACCCGAAGGGGGTCGCCGTCATAACATGGCGCTCAATATCACAGTTAACTTCCAGGATGATGCTTTAGCCAGCGTACTGGTAGACACAGGGTCAGCCATGAATGTTATGCCGAAGTCCACTTTGATGCAGTTATCATTCAAAGGCCCTCCGATGAGAATCAGCGAGGTCGTCGTCAAAGCGTTCGACGGATCCAGAAAAACAGTTATCAGCGAAGTTGATCTTCCTATAACTATTGGTCCTTATACTTTCCAAGTCACTTTCTAGGTCATGGACATTCGGGCAATGTACAGTTGTTTATTAGGAAGACCTTGGATACATCAGGCTGGAGCGGTTACGTTAACCCTCCACCAAAAGCTAAAGTTCATCAAGAACGATCAACTTGTCACAGTTTATGGGGAACAAGCCTTGCTTGTAAGTAACTTGTCATCATCTACTGGTATAGAACCCAAGGAGGTTATTGGAACTTAGTTCCAAGCACTGTCGGTGAGTAAGAACAATCAGTTCAAAGGAGGAACCTCGATTTCCTCATACAACGATGTTATCAAAGCGGTCGAGAGTACCGATACAACAGGATGGGGACAACTTGTCATTCCTACTGGCAATACAACAAAGAAGGGTCATAGTTTTTCTGCAACCTGTACCCAGACAGCTGCCAACGATGAAAGTCTTCATCCCCTTCGAAACTTCTTCCACAGTGGAGGTTTCCTTCACCCAGTGTCTCAGGCAGTACATGCTATCAATGAGGAAGATCCCTCTGACACAGATGAAGAATGGAAGTCCTATCTTAACGAGGACGGTTATATGTCTCAGGAAGAGGTGCCTATACCATTTTGCTTTCCTACACAGAGTCGGAGATTTATACCAAGGTCAGACGTCGAAATGATATATGGAGATTGTGATCCGGAAGGATACCGTGCTCCGCCAAATTCATTAGAGGAAGACACTCTGATGAAAGATAACTTTGACCACAATTACTATGGCCCGATGGATGGTCTGCCAATGTGGCAACCTTACCCAGGAAACTTGGGGCAAGAGAGTCAGCCGAACAATGAAAATCAGCTGACCATCATTGAACAGAATACCTGTGTCCCCACCATGTCATGGGATCAACACTCAGGTCATTCAGAAACTACTCAACATGAAGATGAATTTATAACATTTACAAGACTTGAACTCATCAAATATGCTTTTCCCGAGGTCAACGTCATCGAGAGGGATGACTCCTCTAGTTCCAAAGAAGTTTGGGACACCTTGGGACAACCGAGTGGAAAATACGACTATATGGTCAAGTACACCGCGCCCGAAAGCTCTCGTATCAGGCTCGAAGATATCCAGCCTACTGAATGGGGATATACAGCTGACAGCACAAATGCTATGCAAAATGTAACAGAGGAATTCTCCTACGACAACTCTGCTTGGGAGACAGATTCCAATGATCCCGCTCCACCAAAAATCAGCGTCATTTCTGAAGACAAATCAAGGAAGGTGCCAGACTTTGTGATTCACCGAGGAGTTCGCCCCCAATGGGTTGCCATCGAGGTTCCGAGGGCCGTTCACCAGTCAAAATAATTGTCGTCCTTTATCCTTTCACCCTGCCCAGGTGAAACAGATGTTTTGTTAGGGCTCGCTTTCTGTAAATTTCCCTCTTCGCTTTGCCCAAAGCGACAGAGTTTTGTTTTATAGAGCTGTAGTTTCAAGAATCGACTTGTTCATTAATAAAATAACGTCGTTCTGTAATTTCCGCATTAATTGCTGTTTTCTCTTTTTGCTTTTTCAGAAAATGGTAATCCTAAAAAACAATTAAAAATAAAAACAAGCAGTAAAATAAGTACACTGCACACTTTTGCATTTTTCTCCATCTCTTCTAAACACGAATCATCACGTCATGCAGATTGCTTGTTTTAAACCCCGTTGAAACATACGATTCGATGCCTTCTCCCAACTTTGAGTTCCCGATATTCGAGGCTGAAGAAGAAGTTGACAACGAAATTCCAGAAGAGATCTCCCTACTACTCAGACAAGAGGAAAGGTCCATTGAACCTCACAAAGAGCCGTTGGAAACGGTAAACTTGGGTTCAGAAAAAGAGAGAAAAGAAATCAGGATTGGGGCACTGCTCAGTCCAACTGCCAAAGAGAGTTTGATAAAGCTTCTCAAAGAATTCCCCGATGTATTCGCTTGGTCCTATCAGGATATGCCAGGGTTGAATACCAGCATCGTGGAACATCACTTACCATTGAGATCGGAATGTCCGCCAGTAAAGCAAAGGTTGAGACGTACTCATCCGGACATGGCCATCAAAATCAAAGAGGAGGTGCAGAAACAGATTGACGCGGGTTTCCTCGCTACGTCTGAATATCCTCAATGGTTAGCCAACATCGTACCCTTTCCTAAAAAGGACGGAAAGGTCAGAATGTGTGTCAATTACAGGGATCTGAACAAGGCAAGTCCAAAGGACGACTTTCCTTTACCACATATTGACATGCTGGTAGACAGTACAGCAAAGTTCAAAGTCTTCTCCTTCATGGATGGATTCTCGGGCTATAACCAGATCAAAATGGCGCTGAAAGACATGGAGAAAACTTCATTCATTACCCCATGGGATACCTTTTGTTACAAGGTAATGCCGTTCGGTTTGAAGAACGCCGGGGCAACCTATTAAAGGGCCATGACTACTCTGTTTCATGACATGATACATAAGGAAATCAAGGTATATGTCGATGATATGATTGCATAATCAAAAATAGAGAGTGAGCACGTTGAACATCTGTCAAAATTGTTCGAACGTTTAAGAAAGTTCAAGCTCCGCTTTAATCCCAACAAGTGCACCTTAGGTGTCCGTTCAGGGAAACTATTAGGGTTCATCGTCAGCCAGAAAGGAATTGAGGTTGATCCTGACAAGGTCAAGGCTATTCAAGAAATGCCTTCTCCGAAAACTGAAAAACAAGTCAGAGGATTCCTGGGACGTTTGAACTACATCTCCAGGTTCATATTCCTTATGACCGCCACGTGTGCGCCGATTTTCAAATTATTGAAAAAGAACCAGGATTGCGTTTGGACAGAAGATTGTCAAACCGCCTTCGACAGTATCAAGGAATATCTGTTGAATCCACCGATTCTATCACCTCCAGTGGAAGGAAGACCACTGATCATTTACCTCACAGTCCTGGAAGACTCAATGGGATGTGTACTTGGCCAACAAGACGAAACCAAACGGAAAGAGTCTGCCATTTACTATTTGAGCAAGAAATTCACCGACTGCGAAACTCGGTACACGATGCTTGAGAAAACTTGTTGCGCTTTGGCTTGGGCAGCCAAACGTCTTCGCCAATACATGATTCGTCATACTACTTAGTTAATCTCCGAAATGGATCCAATCAAGTACGTATTTGAAAAACCTGCTCTCACGGGAAGAATTTCCCGTTGGCAGATGCTGTTATCAGAATATGACATAGAGTACCATGCTCAGAAAGGCGTTAAGGGAAGTATTTTAGCCGATCATTTGGCTCATCAACCGATTGACGATCAGGAATCAGTCGGGTTTGACTTCCCAGATGAAGATGTCATGTATCTAAAAATGAAATATTGCGACGAACCGTTACCCACTGAAGGGCCAGAACCAGGTTCCCAATGGGGACTTATCTTTGACGGAGCAGTTAATCATTACTGAAACAGAATTGGGGCAATCATTGTTACCCCTCAGGGTACCCACATTCCTTTCACTGCCAGACTTACGTTCAAATGTACGAACAACGAGGCCGAATACGAAGCTTGTATTATGGGTCTCGAGGAAGCGATTGATTTAAGGATAAAAAACTTGGACGTATACGGTGACTCAGCCTTGGTTATCAATCAGATAAAAGGAGATTGGAACATATACCAATCAGGACTGATTCCTTACAAAGGTTATGCAAGAAGGTTGTTACCTTTCTTCAACAGAGTTGAGTTTCATCATATCCCTCGTGAGGAGAATCACATGGCTGATGCATTAGCCACTCTCTTTTCCATGATTAGTGTAGGTCAATGGAACGACTTACCTAAAATCGACATAATGCACCTTGAACGGCCCGCTTACATCTTCACGATTGAAGCAGTCATAAACGACAAACCTTGGTATCACGATATCAAATGCTTCCTTCAGAAACAAGAGTACCCATCTGGGGCATCCAGGAAAGATAGAAAGACCCTTAGAAGATTGGCTGGAAACTTCTTCCTGAGCGGTGACACTCTCTATAAGAGAAATTTTGACATGGTCTTGCTCCGATGCGTAGACAGACCAGAAGCAGATATGCTTATGAAAGAAATTCATGAAGGATCCTTTGGCACTCATGCCAACGGACACACAATGGCGAGAAAAATTCTCAGAGCAGGGTACTATTGGTTGACAATGGAATCCGACTGCTACAAGTACATGAGGAGGTGTCACAAGTGTCAGATATACTCCGACAAAATTCATGTACCGCCAACGCATCTCAAAGTTCTCTCTTCCCCATGGCCATTTTCCATATGGGGAATCGACATGATTGGCATGATTGAGCCCAAGGCTTCAAACAGACATCGGTTCATCCTAGTAGCCATTGACTATTTCACCAAGTGGGTCAAAGCAGCGTCGTACGCTAATGTAACCCGACAAGTGGTGGTCTGATTTATAAAAAACAATAGCATATGCCGTTATAGTGTTCCAAGCGAGATCATTACTAATAATGGATCTAACTTGAACAACAAGATGATGAAAGAGTTGTGTGCAGAGTTCAAGATCGAACATCATAACTCATCTCCCTACCGACCACAGATGAATGGAGCGGTAGAAGCGGCTAACAAGAACATCAAGAAGATTGTTCAAAAGATGGTTGTAACCTATAAAGATTGGCACGAGATGCTACCCTTTGCTCTTCACGGTTATCGCACATCTGTCCGCACTTCAACAGGGGCTACCCCTTTCTCTCTAGTATATGGCATGGAAGCAGTGCTCCCCATAGAAGTAGAGATCCCATCAATCTGAGTACTGATGGAAGCTAAGCTCACCGAAGCCTAATGGTGTCAAAGCCAACACGACGAATTAAACCTGATTGAAGAGAAGCGAATCACGACACTATGCCATGGTCGGCTGTATCAACAGAGAATGAAGAAGGCATTCGACAAAAAGGTCCGACCTCGTGTCTTCAGGAAAGGAGACCTCGTGCTCAAGAAGATACAATCATTTCTCACTGATTCTCGGGGCAAGTGGACTCCGAATTATGATGGCCCCTACGTGGTCACAAAAGCTTTCTCAGGCGGCGCCTTGAGACTTGCAACCATGGACGGAGAGGAATTTTCCTACCCCACGAATGTTGATGTAGTCAAGAAATACTTCGCCTAAACTAAAAAAAAACACGTCTCAGTGGATTGAAAACCCGAAAGGGCGGTCCAGGCAAAAGTTAGAGACAAAATAAAAAAAAAATCATCTCGATGGATTGGAAACATCACAGTACAATCTAGGAAAAAATTAGGGATAATGGTAAGTAACTATGTTCAACAGAGGCAAGTCCCTCAGCAGCAGTTACATCATTCGTCGGAAAACTCCAGTCAAGGTCATCTTCGTCAGAAGCTCAGGATGCCCCGAATTCAAAGTTTGTAGAAGGATAGTGGTCGTTATGTTTCAACGTAGCCCTTTTCCCTGTAAATTACCATTTTCTAACTTTGTAATTACTCTTTGGAATCACGTGCTTGGCTGATCTCCATCTGATCAATAAAATTTGAGCCCTTGTGCATTTGTTAGTAATTCTTATTTTTTTAGCGTTACAGAACGACGTTGTTAACATGATTAACGATTCTTGAAATAAAACAAAAATGAATTTACTTGTTAAAATTTTTTCTGCTTTTTAATAAAGACGGCAATTTCTTTTGACTGTTGAACTTCAGAAGAACATTGGTCGCTTCTCCAGAAGTAATCGAACCTCACAGTATGGAATCAAAGTACTCCTTCTACGCCAGTATGCCTGAATGAAGGGATCAACTGTGTCAGAGATCTTGTTTCGTCTGACACGCCTCGGCCGAGTTCTTATCTCCTAAGCCCGATCAACGGTATTCCCCGCAGGGACTATCTCTCCTAAGTAAGGTGGAATTGCTATTCTGAACCAACGGTACTTCTTCGCCCCGCGATGGCCGAGTATCCAGTCGTGTTCACCTGTCAGTTTGTATGTCGCGTCCGTTTTGTCAGCATAAACATACATGCATCATTGCATTATTGATTTGCATTCACATTTCATATTGCATCGCTATCACTCTAGTCGGCCTTGTCCCCTAGTGATAAAAGTCCTCTCAATCGAGTTGTCAGCCCTTTCCTCGTCAGGAAGTGTTACATCTGAACATTCTCTCTCCTCCAGTTTTATTTCTGGATTGAAGTGGGGTCCTCGATCACTTTGATAACTTGAACCTCTGAAAGACCAGAGAGCCCTCAGTTAACATCACTCTTCGCCGTTGAAGATGATATCCTTGTTTTCCCGAACTAAAGAAAATCCCGAGAGAAAGCCTCCTAAATCAGGGATTCGGTAGTACGACAGTTTTTCTCCAAAAAACCCACTGATGAAAAGGTCATCGACACCTCAAAATTGGATCACATCATATGGCATTTCTCCGAGAAGATCTCCGAGAAAAGTATGATGTAAAGACCCCAAGCGAATGCAGTCTCTCAAGGGACTCGTATTCCCCAAGTAGAGTCAACAAATGACATCTCCAACAGAGAAGTTTGTACACCTTTACAACTCAGACGACTGGGTTCCCCAGCAAGTCTGACATCGAAACTTTTTCCACTCAAATGGCATCTCCCCAGGAAAATTCGGCGAGAAGTTTGAGGGAACGCCGCTACGAATAGCGTCCCTTGTCAGTAAAGTTTATTGACAAAAGAAACTAAGACCAGTTCCTGTGTAGGAAACCAGGATCGAGGGGAAGTTTACATCAGAAACAAAGACCAGTTCCTTGGTAGGAAACCAGGATCGAGGGGAAGTTTATTTTAGAAACTGAGACCAGTTCCTTGGCTGAAGACCAGGATCGAGGGGAAGTTTACCTTTTCTAAGCATCATTGCTTAGCTAAAGAAGATGAATGCATAAGCTACCATTCATAACCACCATCAAAATTTCGGGTATTCCGATATTTAATCCTCTTGCACCTCGAATGCCCGAATACCTTCGTCATTCACACCTTCGTGCCCAAGAAGATTAAATAGGGGCATCTGTCATACCCCAAATTTTGACCACTAAGATGTCCCATCATTGTGAAAATCATCATCACAATATGGAGGAACCATCATACTTCATCAGTCTCCCCAAAGATGGGTGAGCATTCACCACAATCAAAATTAGGGTTTCAAGCCCTCTCTGAGTGCTTAGACAAAGGATCAAACAAGGAATGACATGATCTTCAACTTGTCTAACCTCTCAAACATCCACAATGGATCAAAAGGACTCCCACTTCAAGGATTAAGCACAAGGCTGCTCCCTTCCAGGTGGATTAAGTCTCTAGATCGACAATGTCACCAAATTAGGGTTTTGGTAGACTAGGGCCTCCAGATGGAAATTTTTCATCTGGGCACAAGCCAATGATCTAAAACCTAACCTAATATACTCCATGGAACCTCATGGACCCAATCATCAAGTCAATTTTGCCTCAGAGGATGCATTCATCAAAAATCAGGAATTAGGGTTTCTTGACCTAATTCACCCCTAAGTTGACTTTTGGTGTAAATCATGAGCCAAGACCTCAAGAGAGGGTTTGAGGGTCTCTAATGAACTATATTGATCCATTTGGAATAATGGATTAATCCAAGAAGCTTGAGCAACAAGTCTCGATTTCATCTGCACCACAATTAGGGTTTTAAGAGGAAAGTCAACTGTAATTTTGACTTTTGACCAGGACATGCTCCCAAACCCAAAGACATGCATCAATATACCCTATGACACCCATGGAACATGTCCATCAAGTTTGATTTAGGTCAAGGACATGATTTCCTAAAGAATTGCACAGTTTGGAATTCATCTGATAAAAAGTCAACTGTGCACAAAAGTCAACTTTGACTTTTTGAGATTTTTCACCAAAATGGATTTTTAACCCTAAAATGATGTTAATGTATGATTTGAATCATCATTCATCAAGAAAAATCAAGAAAAGTTGGATAACTTGTAAAAGGGGTAACCATAAAAACTTAGAAAATTTTCTAAGTTAAAAATAAAGTGGCTAGGGTACCAACTTTGGAGGGTCATAACTCCTAAACCACAAGGCCATTTTTTCCAATCCAAAGCTTGATTTGTAGATCTCATTTCCCTCTACAAAAACTTGAACTAGACCTAACTCCAATTCATTGTGGATTTTGAGTTATGAGTGAGCCAAAATGGCTGAAAATATGAAAGTACACCATTTTCCAACACATAGAAAAAATTCTGTCCAAGACAGATCTTGTTGAAACACCAAAACTTGTGAGATCTTTTCACATAGATGCAAGCTGAATCAAATCCAAAGTTAAACATCAATGTTGTTGCATATGTTGCCAAGAATTCAAAGAGCCTAACAGCATGAATTGATTCAACTTGAGCCAAGAGAAATCCATGCCCAAAGTCATGCTGCTGCAAGCTGTTTTGGAAAAATCAGTTTGGATGTTTGCTTGCCACACACGATTTTGAACCAAAAACTGAGGATCAACATGCCACATGTATTCAAACCAATCACATTGCATCGAATCCAACTGATAAATCTGAGTAAAAAAGCCAAGGAATCTTCCAACTTGAAATTCATCCACTTTGGCACATTTTGCCTTGAATTCAAAGTGCATTAATGTGGAATAGTGCATTGTCAAGGTAGCTACCCTACTCAGTCAAATTCTCTGATTAAAAAACAATAAAAACATCTGAGGAATATGATTTTGGTCAAGGCATAGCCCTGCTCTTGGGAATGGCTAGCTTGCCTTGCTTGAGAAGAAATCCTCCAAGCCAATCCATGCAAATGTGATTTGATCCAGCAGCCATTCACTATTCCTCCAAAACAAAAGTTGATCACCTATAAATAGAGGTCCCAATGGATCATTCAACTCACACCAAAGCCAGTTACAGCACTGCTTTCTCTCATTCTTCCTTAAACCTCAAGTTTTTTGGCTTATTGAGTAACCACTATCGGGTTTTGAGTTGCAGCCTTAGGCAATCAATTCCAATTGCTCAAACACATCACATATGATGTATTTGAGGTGTCCAAACACTTAAACACTGACTGTAACACCTCAGGCTCAAAATCACCCTTCAACAAAGCCATTATGCCTCAATTATGCAGGTGGAGGTCTCCAGCTTGATCCAAAGACTTTCAAAGTGTTCCAGAGCTTGTAACACACTCCATAACATCCATTGAAGCTGTAGGGATCATTAATTCACGACTGGAACAAAGTTTGTGCAGAGTTCCATTTCAGCTTGCATCAAGGTAAGCCTCAAAACTCAAACTCCATGATCCATGCATATTTCCTCGCATGATATTTTTGCCAATTGCTTGCCATCATATGCTGATTGTTTTCCCTTAGAAAATTTGATCATTGCACTCATAATCATGCCTACTCGATTGCTTTTGCAATATTAGGGTTCATACGACCACAATGATATAATTTGTTATACACTGAAAATGAATAAAATTGGGTATTGTCATCTTCTTCCTTGTGAAAAAACGCATGAGTTTGGTGTTTGAATGATGTCCAATGGTTGAGAGATGAGTGAGATATGGTGCTTCATGCACGAGCTCGAGGAAGAAGATGGTCATGGCGCCATGTTATATTTGAATTGGCATTGCGCCCCAGCTGTTCATCAGCTGCTTTTGTGTGTATTGGCAAGCGAGAGGTCTGGGGTTCGAATCCCCCTCGCCCCAGACTTCTTTTTATCACTTGTTTATTTTATTTTTTTTCATATTATTATTTTTAATGAATTGAAAAATTAATAACTCCTTCAATTTTTATCATTTTTTATTGGTTCTTTTTGCAATAATTCACAAAAATGTTGAAATATTTTATTCCACCAAAAAATTAGATTTATATTATTTATTTAATATAATTAGTATTTTGTGAATAAATTCATTTTTAATTGTTTTTAAACATTCTAAAAGTGACTATTTACTTTGAAAATAAAAACCTAATGAGTTTAAATATTCCTTGTGATTATCCCTCATTTTTTTCAAACCTTAAACAAAATCATAAATGGATTATTCAAATTTATTTTGTATTTTGTTTGATTTTCTTTAAGTATTTACTTTTGAAGATTAAAATTAGGGTTTTTGATTAATTCAACTTTCAAAATTGATTTTCAAATACACTTGGGCCTCTATTAGAGTGTAAGACCCAACACCCTTGTACAGAAAACATGTTGGGCCTCATTCGTTGTATAAGTCCCTCATTACATTTTCAAATAAACGGCACGATCGTCGCCTCTTCAAAATAACCCTGGTGTAGCGAGCGATTTTGGACGCGGTTCTTAAGCGCTGGTCGCTCTCTGCGGTTTGAGCTTTGACTACAGGTCGATTCATTTTTTATCCTATTGTGAGCTGAATAAGGAAGGGAAATAGATGTCTCCAATTAACCCTGCTTTGCATACTGAGTTTAAACAGCGGTCTGTTAGGTTACGGATGCTATCAATGTGGGGGGGCCTTTGTACTGGTTATTTGTATTTTTGCCAATACGGTTCTCTTTCTTTTTACCTGGGCAGAAGGTTTCTGGCGGGGAATAAGGATTAGGATGTTAGGACTGGTGCTTTTGAATTACTGCTTTTGATTGACGAAGATATGGGATTTGGGTTTTTTGTTGATTGCGCTCGCTAAGATCTTTTCTTTCGATCTTATGCCTACGTATTCCCGTTTACCGAAACAGGGAAATCAGAGCATTCGTAGTTCCTCCTATTCTATGGGAGGAAAGGGGTGTTTTGGTGTCTTGTTCAAAGCCCAAGACATGAAGTGAAAGGTGATTTGTATCTTGTTCAAAGCCCAAGATGTGAAGCTAAAAGGTCTATTTGTGTCTTGTTCAAAGCCCAAGACGTGAAGCTGAAAGACCTCGGCTTTAGAGAGAATTTGTCATCTCTAAAGAGGGGGGAAGGAGAATTACTTTAACTGGGATACGCGGATCCGAGCAATGCCATAATTTCCAAAGAAAGGGATTTAACCTGAAGGAGAAGACTTTAACTCAGTGGAGAGCAATGCCATCTTTCCTTAGGAATTTCTCATGCTAAAAGAGGGACAGTGGCATGGATATAGATGATCCAGAGGCTTGCCACTTACAGCGATTAGATGAAAGGAAAGGAGTTGTTGATGTTTGTGTACTGCGAACGAGGCACAACTTTGATGCTAAAAGGTTGATTGGATCAACCAGTGGTTTTCTTATACAAAGCCTAAGAGGAGGCTAATTTCCGCTAGGAAAATCATTATACAAAGCCTGAGAGGAGGCTATTTTGTGTCTCGTACAAAGCCCGAGAGAGAGGCTAAAAGTTTTTGACCCAGTGGGGCATATCGTTATACAAAACCTAAGAGGAGGCTAGCAAAGAGTTGACTCAGTTGGAGAATCTTTTATACTCAGTAAGAGAGTGTTTTTGTATCTCGTACAAAGCCCGAGAGAGAGGCGAAAAGGTTGTTTTGACTCCACTGGGGAGAATTTTGGTATCTCGTACGAAGCCCGAGATGGAGGCTATTGTAATTGTTTCAGTTGAGTGACAGATCCAATATACTGATTTAAAAGAGAAAATCAGTTCTTATATGAGTAACACTGTACACAGGGATTTAATTTGAGGATCAGGGATATTTCCCTCTCTTTGAGGAAACGGGAAATCCAAAGGGTATCGAGACTATCCGAGTCTGCGGGTTTCCTTCCTATTTAACAAAGGGGGTCACTTGAGAATGTCTTTGAGACTCAAGGAAGTTAGACTGTCCAAGTCTAGAGTTTTTTTCTTTTGTACTATGCTTTGAGAAACAGTAGTAGACTCTATGAAAGGACTGTTCTATGAGGATGACTAGGTTCTGTTCCTATACCTCTAGGAGGTCGTCGGGACAATTTGTACGAAGCCCAAGAGGAGGCTGGAAACTTTTAAGAATCCGACGGGTTCTTGTACGAAGCCCAAGAGGAGGCTATCATTCCCGAAGGAAGAGATCATTATACGAAGCCTAAGAGGAGGCTGTGAATACTTCTAAGAAGCCGTAGTGTCCTTGAATAATGCCCAAGAGGAGGCCGATGCTTTTAAGAAGCCCGTGGGTCTTATCATCTCCTTTCCATTAGGAGAGATAACTCTTTTAAAGATGAAAACCACTGGTAAACGTGCGAGGTTTACTATCCAGCGACTTTTAGCTTTTGAAGAGGGTTCCTTAGTTAAGGTCCAAGATTATGACCGTAGTGGGTACCCAAACCCCGAGACATTCAAGGCAAGCTATCCACAAGGAATAGATCAAGTCAGGAAAGTTCGAGAATTGGGAAGAAACTCAAAGATGCCATTCACGGAGAATACATTCATCTTGGGGAGTAGAGCTTCTTGACGATTCCTAAGGAGGACAGCCGAAGAGAAGACTATATCTGGTGCTCCTATTGGGGATCTAGGCGTCTATTTCTACGAATAAATGAAACGGCGTCACCTAGTTCTAGACGTAGTTGCCGGGGAAACTCGAAATATCTATACTATTATTACACAGTAGATATGAGTTTATGAAAGGAGACTTACAGTGAGCAGCCCCACAATACAGTTTATAATATGAAAGCAGTAAATGAAAGCGATAACCACTTACTCGGTTGTAGTGCTTCCATGCTGTTTGGTTAGTTGTTCAACAAAGAAAGATTAAAAACAACAGTATATTCAAAATCAAAGGAGAAAGTGCTTTGAAAAAGAAAGATCTGGGGCTTACAGTTCAAGGAGAGGCCCAGGGTTTTATCAGTGAGCGCACTGTTTGACTTTGTACAGCGGGACTTATACAAGTGACTGAGGCCCAAAAAGGTTTTCTGTACAAAGGGATGGGTCTTACACTCTCTCAAGAGGCCCAAAAAGGGTTTAAAGAAAAGAGTGGGGCTTATAACACGAGGGTAGGCCCAAATGATTTTTCGTTTAAAAATGGCGATCGCGCCGAGGTTTTCTTTTAACGCAGAGGGACTTATACAATAAGTGAGGCCCAAAATGTTTTGGTTAAAAGGGGATTGGGTCTTACACTCTATTAGAGGCCCAAAGTGTTTTAAAGAAAAAGAAATGGGTCTTACTACTCGAGAGTAGGCCCAGATGGTTTTTATTTTTTAAACGGGCGACGATCGCGCCGTTTACTTGTACAGAGGGACTTATACAATGAGTGAGGCCCAAAAAGTTTTTGTACAAGGGGGGATGGGTTTTACACTCTCTTAAGAGGCCCAAAGAGTTTTGAGATGAATAAATGGGTCTTACTACTTGAGGGTAGGCCTAGATGATTTTTGAAAAGGCGACGATCGCGCCGTTTGTTTTTTGACGGTATCGGGACTTATACAATAAGTGAGGCCCAAAGATGATTTGGTCAAAAAAGGATTGGGTCTTACACTCTAATAGAGGCCCAAAGTGTTTTGAAAATTATTTATGAGGGTTGAATTAATCCAAAACCCTAATTTGTTTTCAAAATAAAAATTCAATTAAAATGATCAAAAATTGTTTAACACATGGAAAACAAATTTTGATCTTGGATTAATGCTTCAAAAATTAAGTATTGACCTACAAAATAATTAGAAAGCATTAAAAGTTGCAAAATCAATGTAGAAAAAATATTTAAAATGCCAAAAACAATCAAAATATTAATTCTTTACAAAAATATCAATTATATGAAATAAATAATATTTTTGGGATTTTTTTGATAAAATAAAATATTTTAACATTTTTGTGAATTATTAAAAAAAGAATCAACTCAAAATCATTAAAACTCAGAGAGAAATTAATTTTTGAATCAATTAAACAAAATCACAAAATTCAAATATTTGAATATATGAAAAATGGCGCCAAGAACAGGCTGAAGAACACGCGCGTGTTCTTGGTTTCTCAGATTTGCATTTTCTATCCAATCTCCTTGAATACGTAATCATATCATGCAATCCACATATCATTATGCTCGTCTCAACCTCACGATCATGTCTATGTACTTTAATTTCATTTAAATTAAACATACAACAAGAAATCACGAAGAAACCTCAAGAACCCTAATTTTTGCATGAAGGCTAGGATTTTTGATACACGATTCCAATAATGCAATTAATTGAGGGAAAACATTCCATGCATGATTATGAACATATGGCCAAATTATTGTGCGAGGAAATATGCATAGATTGAGAGATGACCAAGTATGTGCTTACCTCCAAGCCGTGACAGCAAGTTCAGAGTGATTTTTGATTTGGAGGTGTTACAGATGAGTGGTGATGATCTGAACAGCTTCCCTACACCCTATGGATTGTGTTTGGATGGTTGGACTTGATTGAAATTGGCTGGATCATTTTGTGGTACCTCAGCTGCACCTTGTTTGAAAATTTGAGCAACCAACTGGTGATTTCATGAAATTGATGTTTCAGAAGTTATGTGAGTGTTTGATCAGCTCATATGTGATGTATGTGAGGCGTGTGAGTGATTGGTTTGTGCAGAATTGCTCTCAAACTCAAAACCCGATAGCTACCTTGCTAAGAAAGGCATTTTTGCCAAGAGAAAGATATTTTGAGGAAAGCATCTGTTAGATGGCTTTGGTGTACTCAAACTGACCACAATTGAGCTCTATTTATAGTAGAGCAAGTTTTTTTTGCAAGGAATAGTGCATGGCAGCTGGTAAGTAGGTTTGGCCAATGTTGGCAAATGAAAATCCAAGTCTCCTCTAGCCATTGACTAGAGGTTAGGGCACAGAGCTTTGGTCCCCTTGGTCTTGGATAAGTCTTGACTGATTTCAGATGAGAATGGCTCAGTCCATGCCACCTTGATGGTTCCATTGAATGCCTCATTCCAAATTTGAAGTCTTGTCCCTATTTTGGCCATTCTAGGTTCAACATGCTATTTCTTGTTCCATGGACTTTGGAGGCTTGGCTCAGTGATTGTCCCCTTTGGATTCAATCCTCTGAGGTGTCCAAGTGGATTGGAGCAATTGAAATTGGCTTATTTTGGCAAATTGAGCCAAAGTGCAAATTCTGCCTTGCCTTGACAGATTTCAGCAAGGCAACTTGCCAATGTTGTATCTCATGATGTAGGTCGAATTTGGCAATGTTCTTGGCCATTTTGGAAAGCTCTTACATGATACAACAACTGTTTGAACAAGTTTGGTTTTGATCTCTTTTGATTCCAAGTGAAAAATCCCCCTACATTTGGCAAAAAGTGAAGGCAAATTCTGACTTAGTGAAAATTTCACTAAGTGTTGGAAAAAGTGACATTTTCACTTTTCAGCCACTTTGATCACTCCATAACTCAAAATCCTTAATGAATTGGAATGACTTGTAGTTGAAGTTTTTGTAGGTGATAATGAGGGCTACAAATCCATCTTTGGATGAGAAAAAATGGCCTTGTGGTTTAGGAGTTATGGTCCTCCAAAGTTGGTACCTTTGCCACTTTATTTTTAACTTAGAAAAATTTCTAAGTTTTATGGTTACCCCTTTTACAAGTTATCTCACTTTTCTTGATTTTTCTTGATGAATGATGATTCAAATCATACATTAACATCATTTTAGGGTTAAAAATCTATTTTGGTGAAAAATCTCAAAAAGTCAAAGTTGACTTTTGTGCACAGTTGACTTTTTATCAAATGAATTCCAAACTGTGCAATTCTTCAGGAAATCATGTCCTTGACCTAAATCAAACTTGATGGACATGTTCCATGGGTGTCATAGGGTATATTCAATCTTGTATTAGGGTTTGGGAGCATGTCTTGGTCAAAAGTCAAAGTTACAGTTGACTTTTCCCTTAAAACCCTAATTGTGGTGCAGATGAAAATGGGACTTGTTGCTCAAGCTTCTTGGATCAATCCATTGTTCCAAATGGATCAATATGGTATATTAGAGACCCTCAAATCATTTCTTGAGGTCTTGGCTCATGGTTTGTCCCAAAAGTCAACTTAGGGGTGGATTAGGTCAAGAAACCCTAATTCCTGATTTTTGATGAATGCATCCCCTGAGGCAAAATTGACTTGATGCATGAGTTCATGAGGTTCCATGAAGTATATTAGGTTATGTTTTGGATCAATGGTTCGTGCCCAGATGAAAATTTCCATCTGGAGGCCCTGGTCGACCAAAACCCTAATTTGGTGACACTGTCGATCTTGAGACTTGATCCACCTAGAAGGGAGCAGCCTTGTGCTTAATCCTTGAAGTGGGAGTCCTTTTTGATCCATTGTGGATGTTTAAGAGATTAGACAAGTTGAAGATCATGTCATTTCTTGATTGATCCTTTGTCTAAGCACTCAGAGAGGGCTTGAAACCCTAATTTTAATTGTATTGGATGCTCACCCATCTTTGGGGAGACTGATGAAGCATGATGGTTCATCCATATTGTGATGATGATTTTCACAATGATGGGAAATCTAAGTGGTCAAAATTTGGGGTATTACAGATGCCCCTATTTAATCTTCTTGGACCCGAAGGTGTGAATGACGAAGGGATTCGGGCATTCGGGGTGCAAGAGGATTAAATATCGGAATATCCGAAATTTTGATGGTGGTTATGAATGGTAGCTTACGCATTCATCTTCTTTAGCTAAGTGATGATGCTTAGAAAAGGTAAACTTCCCCTCGATCCTGGTTTCCTACCAAGGAACTGGTCTCAGTCTCTTTTGAAATAAACTTCCCCTCGATCCTGGTTTCCTACCAAGGAACTGGTCTCAGTCTCTTTTGAAATAAACTTCCCCTCGATCCTGGTTTCCTACCAAGGAACTGGTCTTAGTTTCTGATTTAAACTTCCCCTCGATCCTGGTTTCCTACCAAGAACTGGTCTTAGTTTCTGATTTAAACTTCCCCTCGATCCTGGTTTCCTACCAAGAACTGGTCTTAGTTTCTGATTTAAACTTCCCCTCGATCCTGGTTTCCTACCAAGAAACTGGTCTTAGTTTCTGATTTAAACTTCCCCTCGATCCTGGTTTCCTACCAAGGAACTGGTCTTAGTTTCTTTTGTCAATAAACTTTACTGACAAGGGACGCTATTCGTAGCGGCTTTCCTTCAAACTTCTCGCCGAATTTTCCTGGGGAGATGCCATTTGAGTGGAAAAAGTTTTGATGTCAGACTTGCTGGGGAACCCATTCGTCTGAGTTGTAGAGGTACACAAACTTCTCCGTTAGAGACGCCATTTGTTTTCTACTGGGGAAAGCGAGTCTCTTAAGAGACTATTTTCGTTTGGGGTTACATCATACTTTTCTCGGGATCTTCCCGGAGAAATGCCATATGATGGGATCCAATTTTGAGGTGCCAATGACCTTCTCATCAGTGGTTTTTCGGAGCAAAACTGGCGTGCTTCCGAATCTCTGATCACGAGGCTTTCTCTATGGATTTTCCTTAATCCGGGAAAGCAAGGATATCATCTTCAATGGCGAAGAGTGATGTTTATTGAGAGTTTTCTCTAGATTTTCAGAGGTTCAAGTTATCAAAGTGGCCAAGTGCCGACTCTGATCTAAAGATACACTGGGGCCAGCTTGTGCAGACGCAACACTTCCTGACGAGGAAAGAACTGACAAAATCGATTGAGAAAACTGTTTATCACTAGGGAACAAGACCGACTCAAGTGATAGTGATGCAATACGAAATGCGAACGCAAATAAAATGCATGAAGTATGTATGTATATGCTGACAAAACAGACGTGACATACAGACTAATGGATGAACACAATTGGATACTCGGCCATCGCGGGGCGAAGAAGTACCGTTGATTCAAAATAGCAATTCCACCTTGCTTAGGAGAGATAGTCCCGTTGGGAGCTATGTTGATCGGGCTTAGGAGATGAGAACTCGGCCGAGGGTATCAGACGGGAAAACCGCATCTGATACAGTTGATCCTTCATTCAGGCGCACTGGCTTAGAAGGAGTACTTTGATTCTGCACTTTGAAGTTCGCTTACTTCGGGAGAAGCGATCGATGTTCTTCTGATGTTTAACAGTCAAAAGAAATTGCCATCTTTATTTTAAAAGCAGAAAAAGTTTTAAAAAGTAAATTCATTTTTGTTTTATTTCAAGAATCGCTGATTAAGTTTAAACAACGTCGTTCTGTAAAGCTAAAACAAGCAAGAATTACAAACAAAAGCACAAGGGCTCAAATTTTATTGATAAGATGGAGATCAGCCAAACGCGTGATTCCAAAGAGTATATACAAAGTTAGAAAATGGTAATTTACAGGGAAAAGGGCTACGTTGAAACATAACGACCACTATCCTTCTACCAACTTTGAGTTCGGGACATCCTGAGCTTCCGTCGAAGATGACCTTTGACTGGAGATTTCCTCCGATAGATGATGTTGTAACTACTGCTGAGGGACTTGCCTCTGTTGAACATAGTTACTTGCCATTATCCCTAACTTTTGCCTGGATTGTACTATGAGATTTCCAATCCATCGGGATGATTCTTTTTTTTTTTTGTCTCTAACTTTTTCCTGGACCGCCCTTTCGGGTTTTCAATCCACCGAGACGTTTTTTTTTTAGTTTAGGCGAAGTATTTCTTGACTACATCAACATTCGTGGGGTAGGAAAATTCCTCTCCGTCCATGGTTACAAGTCTCAAGGCGCCGCCTGAGAAAGCTTTCGTGACCACATAGGGGCCATCATAATTTGGGGTCCATTTGCCCCGAGAGTCAGTGAGAAATGATTGTATCTTCTTGAGCACGAGGTCTCCTTTCCTAAAGACACGAGGTCAGACCTTTTTGTCGAACGCCCTCTTCATTCTCTGTTGATACAACTGACCGTGGCATAGTGTCGTGATTCGCTTCTCTTCGATCAGGTTCAGGTCGTCGTGTCGACTTTGACACCATTCAGCTTCAGTGAGCTTAGCTTCCATCAATACCCTGATTGACGGGATCTCTACTTCTATGGGAAGCACTTCCTCCATGCCATATACTAGAGAGAAAGGGGTAGCCCCTGTTGAAGTGTGGATAGATGTGCGATAACCATGAAGAGCAAAGGGTAGCATCTCGTGCCAATCTTTATAGGTTACAACCATTTTTTGAACGATCTTCTTGATGTTCTTGTTAGCCGCTTCTACCGCTCCGTTCATCTTGGGTCGGTAGGGAGATGAGTTATGGTGTTCGATCTTGAACTCTGCGCACAACTCTTTCATCATCTTATTGTTCAAGTTAGATCCATTATCAGTAATGATCTCGCTTGGAACACCATAACGGAAGATGATATTGTTTTTGATAAATTAGACCACCACTTGTCGGGTTACATTGGCGAATGACGCTGCTTCGACCCACTTGGTGAAATAGTCAATGGCTACCAGGATGAACCGATGTCCGTTTGAAGCCTTGGGCTCAATCATGCCAATCATGTCGATTCCCAATATGGAAAAAGGCCACGGGGAAGAAAGAACTTTGAGATGTGATGGCGGTACATGAATTTTGTCGGAGTATATCTGACACTTGTGACACCTCCTCATGTACTTGTAGCAGTCGGATTCCATGGTCAACCAATAATACCCGGTCCTGAGAATTTTTCTCGCCATTGTGTGTCCGTTGGCATGAGTGCCAAAGGATCCTTCATGAATTTCTTTCATGAGCATGTCTGCTTCTGGTCTGTCGACGCATCGGAGCAAGACCATGTCAAAATTTCTCTTATAAAGAGTGTCACCGCTCAGGAAGAAGTTTCTAGCCAATCTTCTGAGGGTTTTCCTGTCTTTTCTGAGTGCCCCAGATGGGTACTCTTGTTTCTGAAGGAAGCATTTGATATCGTGATACCAAGGTCTGTCGTCTATGACTGCTTCAATCGCGAAGATGTAAGCGGGCCGTTCAAGGCGCATTGTCGATCTTAGGTATGTCATTCCATTGACCTACACTAATCATGGAAGAGAGAGTAGCTAATGCGTCAGCCATGTGATTCTCATCACGAGGGATGTGATGAAACTCAACTCTGTTGAAGAAAGGTAGCAACCTTCTTGCGTAGTCTTTGTAAGGAATCAATCCCTATTGGTATGTGTTCCAATCTCCTTTTATCTGGTTAATAACCAGGGCTGAATCGCCGTATACGTCCAAGTTTTTGATCCTTAAATCAATCGCTTCTTCGAGACCCATAATACATGCTTCGTATTCGGCCTCGTTGTTCGTACATTTGAACGTAAGTCTGGCAGTGAAAGGAATGTGGGAACCCTGAGGGGTAACAATGATTGCCCCAATTCTGTTTCCATAATGATTGACTGCTCCGTCAAAGATAAGTCCCCACTGGGAACCTGGTTCTGGCCCTTCACTAGGTAGCGGTTCATCGCAATCTTTCATTTTTAGATACATGACATCTTCGTCTGGGAAGTCAAACCCGATTGATTCTTGATTGTCAATCGGTTGATGAGCCAAATGATCGGCTAAAATACTTCCTTTAACGGCTTTCTGAGCGTGGTACTCTATGTCATATTCTGATAGTAACATCTGCCAACGGGCAATCCTTCCCGTGAGAGCAGGTTTTTCGAAAATGTACTTGATTGGATCCATTTCGGAGACCAACCAAGTAGTATGATGAATCATGTACTGGCGAAGACGTTTGGCTGCCCAAGCCAAAGCGCAACAAGTTTTCTCAAGCATTGTGTACCGAGTCTCGCAGTCGGTGAATTTCTTGCTTAGATAGTAAATGACAGACTCTTTCCTTTTAGTTTCGTCTTGTTGGCCAAGTACACATCCCATTGAGTCCTCTAGGACTGTGAGGTAAATGCTTAGTGGTCTTCCTTCCACTGGAGGTGATAGAATCGGAGGATTCAACAAATATTCCTTAATACTGTCGAAGGCAGTTTGGCAGTCTTCTGACCAAACGCAATCCTGGTTCTTTTTCAATAACTTGAAAATCGGCGCACAAGTGGCGGTCATAAGGAATATGAATCTGGAGATGTAGTTCAAACGTCCCAGGAATCCTCTGACTTGTTTTTCAGTTTTCGGAGAAGGCATTTCTTGAATGGCCTTGACCTTGTCAGGATCAACCTCAATCCCTTTCTGGCTGACGATGAACCCTAGTAGTTTCCCTGAACGGACACCGAAGGTGCAATTGTTGGGATTCAAGCGGAGCTTGAATTTTCTTAGACGTTCGAACAATTTTGACAGATGTTCAACGTGATCATCCTCTGTTCTTGATTTTGCAATCAAATCATCGACATATACCTCGATTTCCTTATGTATCATGTCATGAAACAGAGTAGTCATGGCCCTTTGATAGGTTGCCCCGGCATTCTTCAAACCGAACGACATTACCTTGTAACAAAAGGTACCCCATGGGGTAATGAACGAAGTTTTCTCCATGTCTTTCGGCGCCATTTTGATCTGGTTATAGCCCGAGAATCCATCCATGAAGGAGAATACTTTGAACCTTGCTGTGCTGTCAACCAGCATGTCAATGTGTGGTAAAGGAAAGTCGTCCTTTGGACTTGCCCTGTTCAAATCTCTGTAATCAACACACATTCTGACCTTTCCATCCTTTTTGGGAACGGGTACGATGTTGGCTAACCATTGAGGATATTCAGATGTAGCGAGGAAACTCGCGTCGATCTGTTTCTGTACCTCCTCTTTGATTTTGATGGCCATGTCCGGGTGAGTCCGTCTCAACCTTTGCTTTACTGGCGGACATTCCGATCTTAGCGGTAAGTGATGTTCCACGATGATGGTATCCAACCCTGGCATATCCTGATAGGACCAAGCGAACACATCGGGGAATTCTTTGAGAAGCTTTATCAAACCCTCTCTGGCAGTTGGACTGAGTAATGCTCCGATCCTGATTTCTTTTCTCTCTTTTTCTGAACCCAAGTTTACCGTTTCCAACGGTTCTTTGTGAGGTTCAATGGACCTTTCCTCTTGTCTGAGTAGTCGGGAGATCTCTTCTGGAATTTCGTTGTCATTTTCTTCTTCAGCCTCGAATACCGGGAACTCAAAGTTAGAAGAAGGCATCGGATCGTATGTTTCAACGGGGTATAAAACAAGCAATCTGCATGACGTGATGATTCGTGTTTAGAAGAGATAGAGAAAATGTAAGTGTGTGCAGTGTATTTGTTTTTACTGCTTGTTTTTATGATTGAATTGTTTTTTAGGATTACCATTTTCTGAAAAAGCAAAAAGAGAAAACATCAATTAATGCGGAAATTACAGAACGACGTTATTTTATTAATGAACAAGTCGAATCTTGAAACTACAGCCCTATAAAACAAAACTCTGTCGCTTTGGGCAAAGCGAAGAGGGAAGTTTACAGAAAACGAGCCCTATCAAAACATCCGTTTCACCTGGGCAGGGTGAAAGGTTAAAGATGGCAATTACTTTGACTGATGAACGACCTTCGGAACCTCGACAACAACCCATTGGCGGCGAACTCCTCGGTGAATCACAAAGTCTGGCACCTTCCTTGATTTGTCTTCAGAAATAACGCTGATTTCTGGTGGAGCAGGATCATTGGAATCTGTCTCCCAGGCAGAATTGTCGTAGGAGGATTCCTCTGTTGCATTTTGTATAGCATTTGTGCTCTCAGCTGTATCTCCCCATCCAGTTGGCTGGATGTCTTCGAGCCTGATACGAGAGCTTTCGGGAGCGGTGTACTTGACCATATAGTCGAATTTTCCACTTGGTTGTCCCAGAGTGTCCCAAACTTCTTTGGAACTGGAGGAGTCACTTCTCTCGATGACGTTGACCTCGGGAAAAGCATAGTTGATGAATTATAGTCCTGCAAACGTTGCGAATTCATCTTCATGTTGAGTAGTTTCCGAATGACCTGAGTGTTAATCCCATGACATGGTGGGGACACAGGTATTCTGTTCAATGATGCTCAGCTGAGTTTCATTACTCGGCTGACTTTCCTGCCCCAAGTTTCCCGGGTAAGGCTGCCACATTGGCAGACCATCCATCGGGCCATAGTAATTGTGATCAAAGTTTTCTTTCATCAGAGTGTCCTCCTTTAATGAATTTGGCGGAGCACGGCATCCTTCCGGATCACAATCTCCGTAGATCACTTCGACATCTGATCTTGGTATAAATCTCGGATTTTCTGTAGGAAAGAAAAAAGGCATAGGCACCTCTTCCTGAGACATATAGCCGTCCTTGTTAAGGCAGGACTTCCATTCTTCATCTGTGTCAGAGGGATCTTCCTCATTGATAGCATGAACTGCCTGAGACACTGGGTGAAGAAAACCTCCCCTGTGGAAGAAGTTTTGAAGGGGATGAAGACTTTCATCGTTGGCGGCTGTCTGGGTACAGGTTGCAGAAAAACCAAGACCCTTCTTTGTTTGATTGTCAATAGGAATGACAAGCCGTCCCCATCCTGTCGTATCGGTACTCTCGAACGCTTTGATAGCATCTTTGTATGAAGAAATTGAAGTTCCTTCTTTGTACTGATCGTTGTTGTTCACCGATAGTGCTTGGAACTGAGTTCCAATAACCTCCTCGGGTTCCACACAAGTAGATGATGATAGGTTACTCACAAGCAAGGCTTGTTCCCCACAAACCGTGACAAGTTGATTGTTCTTGACGAACTTTAGCTTTTGGTGGAGGGTTGAAGTAACCGCTCCAGCCTGATGTATCCAAGGTCTTCCTAATAAATAACTGTATGTTGCCCGGATGTCCATGACCTGGAAAGTGATTTGGAAAGTGTGAGGACCAATAGTTATGGGAAGATCCACTTCGCCGATAACTGTTTTTCTGGATCCGTCGAATGCTTTGACGACGACCTCGCTGACTCTCATCGGAGGGCCCTTGAATGATAATTGCATCAAAGTGTACTTCGGCATAACATTCAGGGCTGACCCTGTGTCTACCAGTACGTTGGCTAAAGCATCGCCCTGGCAGTTAACTGTGATATTGAGCGCCATGTTATGACGGCGACCCTCTTCAGGTAATTCCTCATCACTAAATCCCAAATTATTGCAGGAAGTGATGTTAGAGACAATGTTATCGAATTGTCTGATTGTTACATCCTGTTCCACAAAGGCTTGCTCCAAGACTTTCTGTAGAGCCTCCCTGTGGGCTTCTGAACTGAGTAACAGTGATAATACTGAGATCTTTGAAGGAGTCTGTAACAGTTGATCAACAATGTTATATTCACTCCTTTGGATGAGCTTTAGCATCTCATCTTTGTCTTTTGAAAAGTCGGGATTACTAGATTGACCGACTGGCGGATCAGGAATTTCTGCCTGAAGTTCCTTTTCTTTGTTAGCTTCCCCAACCCCTCGGTTGAAGATTCTACCACTCTGTGTTACACGACTGACGTCTGCAATATTCACGACGGAGGGTAATGGAATTTCCTTTCCATTCTCAATTGTTGTTGCACCGTATTTGTAAGGGATCGCCTTAGCTGATTCATACGGTAATGGTCCCGGTAGAAAGACGACTATGGGAACCTTCTGATTTTTCTGACCGTCATAAGTAACCTCGATCTGTTCCCGGTTGGGAACTCTAGATTCGTCAAGTAGAGGGACGATGGCAAAAACACCCCTGATCTGGTGATGACCAGAGATCGTGACAACATCCTCAACCTGATCGGCAAGGTAGTTCGGCGACCAAATGATGGGTCCTGAACCTGGATATGGATGAATTTCTCCATGATCGATCTGACCCTGAAGAGCTGCTCTCACAAGGTAACGCCCTCGGTTACTTTCCGAACAGACGCTACAAATGTCATAGTTGTGTGGTGGCACCTGGCCACGCCCACTTTGAATACAATGTAACCTCACTAGGTTACCTTCCATTGATCGGTCATCCTGACTTTGACGACGAGTAGGATTCCTGTTATTGATACTAATCTGCTGAGTATCTTCGTCCATATAGATTGGCATCCACCAGTGATTTAACAAGTGCTGAAGTGCCTCCTGGACAAGGGTACAACCTCGATCGTTTTCACAACCTGCTTTACAGTTTTGATAATCGTGTGATATTAAGAATCCGAGTTGGACCTGCTCAGCATGTAACTCTACCAGATTGGTATTCATCACGCGGATGTCAAAGATTTGAACCATGTTAATTTGATAGGAGTTCCTATCATGGTAGTATTGGATCCATCCAAGATCCATCTGACGCTGGAGGGCCTCTTGTATGAAAGAGCATCCCTGTTTGTTTACCGAGCAAATCAGACAGGAACTGTAATCGTGCCGCGGCAGATTATGATACTGGCTTTGCCTTGAGTGCATCGCCACCAAGTTGACATTCATCGCACGGATGTCGTGGTTTTGAATGACGTTAGAATTTGTAGAGACCATGTTAACTCCACGAACTCGGTGCTCCTGGATCCATCCGAGATACATTTGTTCCTGTAGAGCTGATTGCACTACAGAACACCCCTGGTTATCTTTAGAGCAGACATCACACTGGTGATAATTATGAGGTGGCACATGGCCATATCCACTCTGTCTACAATGCATCTTGACCAGATTGGTTTTCAACAAGAGTACATCATGAATTTGATAGACATTGTTAGTCTCTTTCTCAATCAGATTGACTGCAGCTTTCTCGTGTTGAGGCAGCGGGTTCGTAAGAACATTAGGATTCGTATCCTTGAAGGATAAGAGCCCGCTCCTAACAAGCTTTTGCACGTCGGACTTGAAATTGAGTCAAGTCTCTATGTTATGCCCTGAACCTCCTTGATGATAAGGACATGTTTGATCCGCTTTAAACCAAAAAGGCGGATTTTCTGGAACTGAAAGGGGAGACTTAGTCTGGATGTGCCCCTTGGCTAGCAGTAACGGAAACAGTTCTGCGTACGTTACAGGTATAGGATCAAATCCTGGTGGCCGTGTTGTACGGTTGTTGTTATATGGGGGACGAGCCAGCTGAAGAGGCTGTTGTGTCCTTTGTTGGTCAGGTTGGCTCTGCGCAATCTGAGGTTGATACATAGGAACAGGCGCGGGGCCGATAGCAGGAGTAACAACTGCTACTGGCTGATAACGTCGCCTTTGCTTTCCGAGAGAGATATTCCCAATATCTTGCTCTTTTTTCTTAGGGAGAGCACTACCGTATTTTTTAGTACTGCTCGTTGATCCAGTGTCTTTTACCAAACATCCTTCTCGGACGGCTTCCTCAAGACGTACACCCATGCCGACCATTTCGATGAAATCACTGGGCACACTGGCAATCATTCGGTCATAGTAAAATGAGCTTAAGGTCTTTAAGAAGATCTTTGTCATCTCTTTTTCGTCAAGAGGTGGACAAATTTGAGCGGCAATTTCACGCCACCTTTGAGCATACTCTTTAAAGGTTTCCTTGTCCTTTTGCGACATTGATCTGAGTTGATCTCTGTCGAGTGCCATGTCCAAATTGTACTTGTATTCTTGGACGAAGGCAGTACCAAGATCTCTGAATGTACTGATCGTAATACGGTTTAAACCCATGTACCATTTGAGTGCGGCACCGGTTAAACTATCCTGGAAGTAGTGAATCAGCAGGTCCTGATTCTCCGTCTGGGCTGACATCCACCGAGCGTACATCACCAGATGGCTTTGAGGGCAAGAGTTACCCTTGTATTTTTCAAAGTCGGGCACTTGGAACTTGTGCGGGACTTTCACATTGGGGACCAAGCAGAGGTCTGCGGCGTCCTTTCCAAATAGATCCTGACCGCGAATGGCTTGCAGCTCTTTCTGCATTTCCAAGAACTGTTCCTGGAATTCCTCCATTCTGTCAAACATAATTTCCTTCTTATCAGAAGGTGTCCGTGGAATCTGTCCTTCCGGGACAGTGTGCACCACAGGGGGTGGTACCGTGACTACGGCAGTAAGTCTTGGCGCCTCCCGAAGTTTGTAACCTTCAGGAGTCTTGAGTATGCCCCTGGCATCTTCGCTTTCCCGAAGTTTGTAACCTTCAGGCCCAGCGGCTTCTGTTGCGATTCCCTGATCTTCAGTGATCAGCGGAACATATCCTTCCGGGATATAGTTAACAGGCATGCCCCAAGGACGATCTTTCGGTATCTGATACCTAGGATCATACTTTTCTATGATGGGCGTTGAGGTGATCTCTGAGATCACAGTTCTTTGTAGCTGAGCTTCTGCCATGGCTTGCATGTCGTTACGAAGCTTTCTCATATCCTCTCTCAGAGCGTCGAGCTCTTCTTTCAACTCTCTGTTTTCTTCCTCAAGATCATCCATCTTTTTCTGACGATTGGCCCGAGTATTATACGAATGAGACAATTTGACTCTAGAATTGAGACACAAACGTGAGATTCGTAGGTAAGGAGAATACGCGATGTGAGAATGATGAATGCAATGATTATATTAATTGTTTTTAGGTTTAATTAAAATAAACTTCGACAATTAGATTGCAAATATCAAACAGTGGGGAAACCCCTTTTTATTGAATTCCAAAGGATTACAGAAATGGAAATACAGTAGATTACAAAGTGCAGAAACAGAAACCTAAACTAATGGGTCCCGAGTCCTCTTCTTTGACCGGGGCGCTTGGGCCGTTGTCGGGTTTTCATTCCTTTGCCAGGTGAAAGGAGCGAGCAAATTCCTTTGGTCATCTTGATTCTCTACAGCATGCTGCTCCAAAATTTCAATCAGAGCATCTTTCTCTTTCAGTAATTGATGTATTTGGATACACTCTACGTCGAGGGTGCGGTACTTGTTCTTCCAAGATCTTCTTTCCTTTTGAACTTTGTTGAGAGTAACCTGAAGCCTTTCAGTTTCTGTCATGAAGTACATGACAATTTCCCTCGGCGGAAGAATTCCGTAACGAGGATAAGGCATTTTTAGCTTGAGAGCTCTGGTTTGTACCCAATGGAGATAAGGCTCCACCAAGACACAGTCCGGTTTTCCCAGAGACTCTCGTCCTTTCTTATGAACATGTTTCCAAGCTTGCACTATTTCCATCTTTAGTGCTCTGTCACTTTCTCCTACTTTGAAGAAAAGACCTTCCAGATGAACACCCAGTGGGATGTGTCTCATCGGGTATCCAAATTGACGAAGAACTAATATCGGATGATAGTTGATTCCTCCTTTAGTTCCTATGAGGGGTACGCTGGGGAAGTTTCCACAACGGTCAATGATTCTGATTCCCTCATAAATCCTATTACACCAATCTATATCAGAGTTGGTGAGAGACATGATCTTCTGCGACCAACGCAAGACACTCTTGCAATCCCAAAAAGCAGCAGACTTGGGCAAGTGAGAGATAAACCATTTGTAAAGCAGAGGTACACAGCATGTGATCTCCCCTCCGCTGTACAAATTTCCCAAGTGTACAGAATGATACGCATCTGCGAGCAAAGTCGGCACAGGGTTTCCAATGAGAAAAACCTTAATAGCGTTGATATCGACGAAGTTATTGATGTTGGGAAACAAAAATAACCTGTAGGTGAGCAAGACAAAGATGCTTTCAAAAGCAGTCATGTTCCCTATACTAGCAAAGTACAGAGCTTTCTTGGTCAGGAACTGGGCTGGCAAACCTTGGATGCCACCCTTAGTGGTCATGTGAGTCCTGACCTCAGACTCGTCCAAATGAATTGCTATTGCAATAGTCTGATTCTTTGGAATTTCTTCCAGTCCAGAAAATGGAGCTCGATCAGTGATATGTAAATCAGTCAGATGAGAATACTCCTCCAGCGTTGGTGCTAACTGGTAATCCGGGAATGTGAAACAATGATAAACCGGATCGTAGAACTGAATGAGCGCATCCATGATTCCCTCAATCACATGGACTCTTAACAGTGGTAGCAAACCACCGTGCTTGGCTCTAAAATCCTCTGGGTTAATGATCATCCTCGCTAACTTTCTCAAATCCCCCAGCTTTGGAACCTTGAAGGTATACTGGCGAGTTCTCCTTCTACCGAAATCCATTAACGTAATCTTTTTCTCTGATATTTGTAATCACAGTCTTAGTTTAATTTGAAAAACAGAGAGACTAGAAGAGAAATTTTTTGAATGTTTTAATGTTTTATTAAATGAATGCATGAATGCAGCACATAAAAACATAGAAAAAACATGGGGTCAAAGGGTCGTTGTCATGAAGTCAAGGCTCTACCCATCCCCAAAGGTTTATACTAGGGTGATTTTTGTACCTGTACTCATTATCATCAGCTCCTCCCAGGAAAGCAAAACAACAAGCGGATCGCCAGCGAGTTGTAGAGCAATCTTAGAGTAAGTGCCATTCACCGAGAATAGATCACCAGCCTCAAATGAGGGTAGTATCGCGTAACAACTATTTCCGATAGTTTCCGCACTACGAAAGGGTTTGGCTCCTCAGCTTCTCAGACTTAACAACCGGCCCATTGGCTATAAGAGTGAATGGGTTGCGTTGGTCAGCCTCCACTGAGGTTGATGGTCGACCCCGTCGCCATCACTTATCTTAAGTGTATACTCATTCTCACCACATGCGGCATCACACGCATTCCCAGTAGCAGAAAAATAAACACGTATAACATTTAGGAAAAGCAGTATATATATTTGTCCTAATCATCCTAGACTTATAAAGCTATGAATCTTAAGTTCCTGAAAGAAATGGGTTCCCCGGCGGAAGCCCCAATCTGTGGTTCTCAGCCCAAGAGATGGACCAGCATAGGTCAATCTTTCTCCTCAGCCGAGTTGCCATTTTCCGTGGAAAATGAGGATGATGCCCTAAAGCAAAATGAGATAAGCCCCCACGGTGGGCGCCACTTTTCTGTAGCGAGCGATTTTGGACGCGGTTCTTAAGCGCTGGTCGCTCTCTGCGGTTTGAGCTTTGACTACAGGTCGATTCATTTTTTATCCTATTGTGAGCTGAATAAGGAAGGGAAATAGATGTCTCCAATTAACCCTGCTTTGCATACTGAGTTTAAACAGCGGTCTGTTAGGTTACGGATGCTATCAATGTGGGGGGGCCTTTGTACTGGTTATTTGTATTTTCGCCAATACGGTTCTCTTTCTTTTTACCTGGGCAGAAGGTTTCTGGCGGGGAATAAGGATTAGGATGTTAGGACTGGTGCTTTTGAATTACTGCTTTTGATTGACGAAGATATGGGATTTGGGTTTTTTATTGATTGCGCTCGCTAAGATCTTTTCTTTCGATCTTATGCCTACGTATTCCCATTTACCGAAACAGGGAAATCAGAGCATTCGTAGTTCCTCCTATTCTATGGGAGGAAAGGGGTGTTTTGGTGTCTTGTTCAAAGCCCAAGACATGAAGCGAAAGGTGATTTGTATCTTGTTCAAAGCCCAAGATGTGAAGCTAAAAGGTCTATTTGTGTCTTGTTCAAAGCCCAAGACGTGAAGCTGAAAGACGTCGGCTTTAGAGAGAATTTGTCATCTCTAAAGAGGGGGGAAGGAGAATTACTTTAACTGGGATACGCGGATCTGAGCAATGCCATAATTTCCGAAGAAAGGGTTTTAACCTGAAGGAGAAGACTTTAACTCAGTGTAGAGCAATGCCATCTTTCCTTAGGAATTTCTCATGCTAAAAGAGGGACAGTGGCATGGATATAGATGATCCAGAGGCTTGCCGCTTACAGCGATTAGATGAAAGGAAAGGAGTTGTTGATGTTTGTGTACTGCGAACGAGGCACAACTTTGATGCTAAAAGGTCGATTGGATCAACCAGTGGTTTTCTTATACAAAGCCTAAGAGGAGGCTAATTTCCGCTAGGAAAATCATTATACAAAGCCTGAGAGGAGGCTATTTTGTGTCTCGTACAAAGCCCGAGAGAGAGGCTAAAAGCTTTTGACCCAGTGGGGCATATCGTTATACAAAGCCTAAGAGGAGGCTAGCAAAGAGTTGACTCAGTTGGAGAATCTTTTATACTCAGTAAGAGAGTGTTTTTGTATCTCGTACAAAGCCCGAGAGAGAGGCGAAAAGGTTGTTTTGACTCCATTGGGGAGAATTTTGGTATCTCGTACGAAGCCCGAGATGGAGGCTATTGTAACTGTTTTAGTTGAGTGACAGATCCAATATACTGATTTAAAAGAGAAAATCAGTTCTTATATGAGTAACACTGTACACAGGGATTTAATTTGAGGATCAGGGATATTTCCCTCTCTTTGAGGAAACGGGAAATCCAAAGGGTATCGAGACTATCCGAGTCTGCGGGTTTCCTTCCTATTTAACGAAGGGGGTCACTTGAGAATGTCTTTGAGACTCAAGGAAGTTAGACTATCCAAGTCTAGAGTTTTTTTCTTTTGTACTATGCTTTGAGAAATAGTAGTAGACTCTATGAAAGGAATGTTCTATGAGGATGACTAGGTTCTGTTCCTATACCTCTAGGAGGTCGTCGGGACAATTTATACGAAGCCCAAGAGGAGGCTGGAAACTTTTAAGAAGCCGACGGGTCCTTGTACGAAGCCCAAGAGGAGGCTATCATTCCTGAAGGAAGAGATCATTATACGAAGCCTAAGAGGAGGCTGTGAATACTTCTAAGAAGCCGTAGTGTCCTTGAATAATGCCCAAGAGGAGGCCGATGCTTTTAAGAAGCCCGTGGGTCTTATCATCTCCTTTCCATTAGGAGAGATAACTCTTTTAAAGATGAAAACCACTGGTAAACGTGCGAGGTTTACTATCCAGCGACTTTTAGCTTTTGAAGAGGGTTCCTTAGTTAAGGTCCAAGATTATGACCGTAGTGGGTACCCAAACCTCGAGACATTCAAGGCAAGCTATCCACAAGGAATAGATCAAGTCAAGAAAGTTTGAGAATTAGGAAGAAACTCAAAGATGCCATTCACGGAGAATACATTCATCTTGGGGAGTAGAGCTTCTTGACGATTCCTAAGGAGGACAGCCGAAGAGAAGATTATATCTGGTGCTCCTATTGGGGATCTAGGCGTCTATTTCTACGAATAAATGAAACGGCGTCACCTAGTTCTAGACGTAGTTGCCGGGGAAACTCGAAATATCTATACTATTATTACACAGTAGATATGAGTTTATGAAAGGAGACTTACAGTGAGCAGCCCCACAATACAGTTTATAATATGAAAGCAGTAAATGAAAGCGATAACCACTTACTCGGTTGTAGTGCTTCCATGCTGTTTGGTTAGTTGTTCAACAAAGAAAGATTAAAAACAACAGTATATTCAAAATCAAAGGAGAAAGTGCTTTGAAAAAAAAAGATCTGGGGCTTACAGCTCAAGGAGAGGCCCAGGGTTTTATCAGTGAGCGCACTGTTTGACTTTGTACAGCGGGACTTATACAAGTGACTGAGGCCCAAAAAGGTTTTCTGTACAAAGGGATAGGTCTTACACTCTCTCAAGAGGCCCAAAAAGGGTTTAAAGAAAAGAGTGGGGCTTATAACACGAGGGTAGGCCCAAATGATTTTTCGTTTAAAAATGGCGATCGCGCCGAGGTTTTCTTTTAACGCAGAGGGACTTATACAATAAGTGAGGCCCAAAATGTTTTGGTTAAAAGGGGATTGGGTCTTACACTCTATTAGAGGCCCAAAGTGTTTTAAAGAAAAAGAAATGGGTCTTACTACTCGAGGGTAGGCCCAGATGGTTTTTATTTTTTAAACGGGCGACGATCGCACCGTTTACTTGTACAGAGGGACTTATACAATGAGTGAGGCCCAAAAAGTTTTTGTACAAGGGGGGATGGGTCTTACAATCTCTCAAGAGGCCCAAAGAGTTTTGAGATGAATAAATGGGTCTTACTACTCGAGGGTAGGCCCAGATATTTTTGAAAAGGCGACGATCGAGCCGTTTGTTTTTTGACGGTATCGGGACTTATACAATAAGTGAGGCCCAAAGATGATTTGGTCAAAAAAGGATTGGGTCTTACACTCTAATAGAGGCCCAAAGTGTTTTGAAAATGATTTATGAGGGTTGAATTAATCCAAAACCCTAATTTGTTTTCAAAATAAAAATTCAATTAAAATGATCAAAAATTGTTTAACACATGGAAAACAAATTGTGATCTTGGATTAATGCTTCAAAAATTAAGTATTGACCTACAAAATAATTAGAAAGCATTAAAAGTTGCAAAATCAATGTAGAAAAAATATTTAAAATGCCAAAAACAATCAAAATATTAATTCTTTACAAAAATATCAATTATATGAAATAAATAATATTTTTGGGATTTTTTTGATAAAATAAAATATTTTAACATTTTTGTGAATTATTAAAAAAAGAATCAACTCAAAATCATTAAAACTCAGAGAGAAATTAATTTTTGAATCAATTAAACAAAATCACAAAATTCAAATATTTGAATATATGAAAAATGGCGCCAAGAACAGGCTGAAGAACACGCGCGTGTTCTTGGTTTCTCAGATTTGCGTTTTCTATCCAATCTCCATGAATACGTAATCATATCATGCAATCCACATATCATTATGCTTGTCTCAACCTCACGATCATGTCTATGTACTTTAATTTCATTTAAATTAAACATACAACAAGAAATCACGAAGAAACCTCAAGAACCCTAATTTTTGCATGAAGGCTAGGATTTTTGATACACGATTCCAATAATGCAATTAATTGAGGGAAAACATTCCATGCATGATTATGAACATATGGCCAAATTATTGTGCGAGGAAATATGCATAGATTGAGAGATGACCAAGTATGTGCTTACCTCTAAGCCGTGACAGCAAGTTCAGAGTGATTTTTGATTTGGAGGTGTTACAGATGAGTGGTGATGATCTGAACAGCTTCCCTACACCCTATGGATTGTGTTTGGATGGTTGGACTTGATTGAAATTGGCTGGATCATTTTGTGGTACCTCAGCTGCACCTTGTTTGAAAATTTGAGCAACCAACTGGTGATTTCATGAAATTGATGTTTCAGAAGTTATGTGAGTGTTTGATCAGCTCATATGTGATGTATGTGAGGTGTGTGAGTGATTGGTTTGTGCAGAATTTCTCTCAAACTCAAAACCCGATAGCTACCTTGCTAAGAAAGGCATTTTTGCCAAGAGAAAGAGATTTTGAGGAAAGCATCTGTTAGATGGCTTTGGTGTACTCAAACTGACCACAATTGAGCTCTATTTATAGTAGAACAAGTTTGTTTTGCAAGGAATAGTGCATGGCAGCTGGTAAGTAGGTTTGGCCAATGTTGGCAAATGAAAATCCAAGTCTCCTCTAGCCATTGACTAGAGGTTAGGGCACAGAGCTTTGGTCCCCTTGGTCTTGGATAAGTCTTGACTGATTTCAGATGAGAATGGCTCAGTCCATGCCACCTTGATGGTTCCATTGAATGCCTCATTCCAAATTTGAAGTCTTGTCCCTATTTTGGCCATTCTAGGTTCAACAGGCTATTTCTTGTTCCATGGACTTTGGAGGCTTGGCTCAGTGATTGTCCCCTTTGGATTCAATCCTCTGAGGTGTCCAAGTGGATTGGAGCAATTAAAATTGGCTGATTTTGGTAAATCGAGCCAAAGTGCAAATTCTGCCTTGCCTTGACAGATTTCAGCAAGGCAACTTGCCAATGTTGTATCTCATGATGTAGGTCGAATTTGGCAATGTTCTTGGCCATTTTGGAAAGCTCTTACATGATACAACAACTGTTTGAACAAGTTTGGTTTTGATCTCTTTTGATTCCAAGTGAAAAATCCCCCTACATTTGGCAAAAAGTGAAGGCAAATTCTGACTTAGTGAAAATTTCACTGTGTTGGAAAAAGTGACATTTTCACTTTTCAGCCACTTTGATCACTCCATAACTCAAAATCCTTAATGAATTGGAATGACTTGTAGTTGAAGTTTTTGTAGGTGATAATGAGGGCTACAAATCCATCTTTGGATGAGAAAAAATGGCCTTGTGGTTTAGGAGTTATGGTCCTCCAAAGTTGGTACCTTTGCCACTTTATTTTTAACTTAGAAAAATTTCTAAGTTTTATGGTTACCCCTTTTACAAGTTATCTCACTTTTCTTGATTTTTCTTGATGAATGATGATTCAAATCATACATTAACATCATTTTAGGGTTAAAAATCTATTTTGGTGAAAAATCTCAAAAAGTCAAAGTTGACTTTTGTGCACAGTTGACTTTTTATCAGATGAATTCCAAACTGTGCAATTCTTCAGGAAATCATGTCCTTGACCTAAATCAAACTTGATGGACATGTTCCATGGGTGTCATAGGGTATATTCAATCTTGTATTAGGGTTTGGGAGCATGTCTTGGTCAAAAGTCAAAGTTACAGTTGACTTTTCCCTTAAAACCCTAATTGTGGTGCAGATGAAAATGAGACTTGTTGCTCAAGCTTCTTGGATCAATCCATTGTTCCAAATGGATCAATATGGTATATTAGAGACCCTCAAATCATTTCTTGAGGTCTTGGCTCATGGTTTGTCCCAAAAGTCAACTTAGGGGTGAATTAGGTCAAGAAACCCTAATTCCTGATTTTTGATGAATGCATCCCCTGAGGCAAAATTGACTTGATGCATGAGTTCATGAGGTTCCATGAAGTATATTAGGTTATGTTTTGGATCAATGGCTCGTGCCCAGATGAAAATTTCCATCTGGAGGCCCTGGTCGACCAAAACCCTAATTTGGTGACACTGTCGATCTTGAGACTTGATCCACCTAGAAGGAAGTAGCCTTGTGCTTAATCCTTGAAGTGGGAGTCCTTTTTGATCCATTGTGGATGTTTAAGAGATTAGACAAGTTGAAGATCATGTCATTTCTTGATTGATCCTTTGTCTAAGCACTCAGAGAGGGCTTGAAACCCTAATTTTAATTGTATTGGATGCTCACCCATCTTTGGGGAGACTGATGAAGCATGATGGTTCATCCATATTGTGATGATGATTTTCACAATGATGGGAAATCTAAGTGGTCAAAATTTGGGGTATTACACCTGGGCCTACCCTCGAGTAGTAAGACCCATTTCTTTTCTTAAAACTCACTTGGGCCTCTATTAGAGTGTAAGACCCAATCCCTTTTTAACCAAAACCATTTTTGGGCCTCAGATATTGTATAAGCCCCTCCGCGTTAAAAGAAAACCTCGGCGCGATCGCCATTTCAAACGGAAAAATCACCTGGGCCTACCCTCGAGTAGTAAGACCCATCTCTTTTTCTTTAAACTTTTTTGGGTCTCTATTAGAGTGTAAGACCCAACACCCTTGTACAGAAAACATGTCGGACCTCAGTCACTTGTATAAGTCCCTTTGTACAAATTCAAACAGTGCGCTCACTGATAAAACCCTGGGCCTCTCCTTGAGCTGTAAGCCCCAAATCTCTCATTTTTAAAGCACTTTCTCCTTTGATTTTGAATATATTGTTGTTTTCAATCTTTCCTTGTTGAACAACTAACCAAACATCATGGAAGCTCTACAACCGAGTAAGTGGTTATTGCTTTCATTTACCGCTTTCATATACATATAACTGTATTGTGGGGCTGTTTCACTGTAAGTCTTCTTTCATAAACTCATATCAACTGTGTAATAATAGTATAGATATTTAGAGTTTCCCCAGCAACTACGTCTAGCATTAAGCCCGTTGATCACTCTTAGAAATAGTCTAAACTAGATCCCCATAGGATTACCAGACACAGTCTTCCCTCCTCTTGGGGTTAAACAATATGGAGATATGAAAGTCAGCATTCTCTGTGAACCCTTTCATAGACTGCCACTCATAGAAGTTGTCAAGAAACTCTATTCCCCAGAGATGATCTTTTCTCCGTGAATGGCATCTCTTGAGTTTCTTCCAAATTCTCGGACTTTCCTGGCTTGATCTATTCTCGGTGAATGGCATGTCTTGAACTTCTCGGGGTTTGGGGACCCACAGGCTTCTTAAAAGCACTTGTCAAGAAGCTCTACTCCCCAGAGATGATCTTTTCTCCGTGAATGGAATCTTTTGAGTTTCTTCCAAATTCTCGAACTTTCCTGACTTGATCTATTCCTTGTGGATAGCTTGCCTTGAATTTCTCGGGGTTTGCGGACCCATCAGCTTCATAAAAGCAACCCCGCCTTCTCTTGGGCATCGTACAAGGACCCACGGGCTTCCTAAAAGCAACCCCGCCTCCTCTTGGGGCTTATTACAAGGACCCCTCGGCTTCTTAGAAGTATTCACAGCCTCCTTTTAGGCTTCGTATAATGATCTCTTCCTCCGGGAATGATAGCCTCCTCTTGGGCTTAGTACAAGGACCCGTCGGCTTCTTAAAAGTTTCCAGCCTCCTTTTGGGCTTCGTACAAATTGTCCCGACGACCTCCTAGAGGTATAGGAACAGAAATTAGTCATCTGCATAGAACAATCCTTTCAAAGAGTCTACTACTGTTTCTCAAAGCATGGTACAAAAGATGAAACTCTAGACTTGGACAGTCTAATCTCCTTGAGTCTTAAAGACATTCTCAAGCACCCTTCAAAAATAGGAAGAAAACCCGTAGACTCTGACAGTCTCAATACCCTTCGGATTTCCCGCTTCCTTAAAGAATAGGAATAACCCGAATCCTTGAATCAAATCCACGAGTACAGTGTTGCTCATATAAGAACTGATTTTCTCTTTAAAATCAGTATACTGGACCTGTCACTTAACTGAAACAACATTTAGCCTCTCTCTCGGGCTTTGTACGAGACACATAAGAGACTCCCTTGTTGAGTCAATTACCCCTTTGGCCTCCATCTCGGGCTTTATATGAGATACAAAAAGGTTCTTATTGAGCCAAACAAACAACAGCCTCCATCTCGGGCTTCGTACGAGATACAAAAAAACTCTCTTGTTGAGTCAATTAGCCTTCATCTCGGGCTTTATACGAGATACCAAAAGACTTCATCGACGAGTCAAAACTTTTTAGCCTCTCTCTCGGGCTTTGTACGAGACACATACTAGCCTCCTCTTAGGCTTTGTATAAGAAAACCACTGGTTGATCCAATAAACTTTTTAGCATCAAAGATGTGCCTCGTTCACAGTATACAAACATCAACAACTCCTTCCCTTTCATCTAATCGCTGTAAGCGGCAAGCCTCTGGATCATCTACATCCATGCCACTGTCCCTCTTTTAGCATGAGAAATTCCTAAGGAAAGATGGCATTGCTCTACACTGAGTTAAAGTCTTCTCCTTCAGGTTATAATCCCCTATAAAGGAAATTATGGCATTTCCGGATTCACACATCCCGGTTAAAGTAATCCTCATTTACAATCAGTCACCCAACAGTAGTGACATACAACCCCCTCTTTAGAGATGACAGATTCTCTCTAAAGTCAACACCTTTAGCTTCACATCTTGGGTTTTGAACAAGATACAAATAGACATTTTAGCTTCACATCTTGGGCTTTAAACAAGATATAAATCACCTTTCGCTTCACGTCTTGGGCTTTGAACAAGACACCAAAAACAACCATTTCCTCCCATAGAATAGGAGGAACTACGAATGCTCTGATTTCCCTGTTTCGGTAAACGGGAATACGTAGGCATAAGATTGAAAGAAAAATCTTAGCGAGCACTCTAAACAAAAACCCAAAATCCCATACTCTCATGTATCTATCAAAAGCATCAGTCCTAACATCCTAATCCTCGTTCCCCTCTAGAAAATCCAAGAAAGAGAGAAAACCGTATTGGCAAAAATACAAATAACCAGTACAAAGGCCCCCCCACATTGATAACATTCGTAACCTAACAGACCACAGTTTAAACTCAGTATGCAAAGCAGGGTTAATTGGAGACATCTATTTCCCTTCCTTCATCATCTTTAATAGGATAAAAAATGAATCGACCTGTAGTAAACTCAACCGCAGAGAGCGACCAGCGCTTAAGAACCGCGTCTAAAATCGCTCGCTACAGCAGTCTTCCCTTCTCTTGGGGTTAAACAATACGGAACAAAGAGAAAAGCAGCATTCTCAGTGAACCCTTTCTCAGACTGTCACTCTTAGAAATTGTTAAAGAAACTCTACTCCCTAGAGTTGATCTATTCTCCGTGAATAGCATCTCTCGAGTTTCTTCCAAATTCTCAAACTTTCCTGGAATGATCTCTTCTTTGTGAATTGTATTTCTTGAACTTCTCTTGGTTTGGGGACCCACAGGCTTCCTAAAAGCATCCCCGCCTCCTCTTGGGCGTTGTACGAGGACCCTTCGACTTCTTAGAAGTTCTCATGCCTTCTCTTGGGCTTAATACAAGGACCCTGATGACCTCTTAAAGGTATAAGACAGAACTTAGTCATGCTTTGCTAGAGCAGTCGTTCCAGCGTCAAAACTCCGACCATTTTAGGGTTGATACTCATCCCTTAATGCCCGTGCCTCCTCTTGGGCATTGTACAAAAGATAAAACTCTAGACTTGGATAGTATAAAACCCCTTGAGTCTCAAAGACATTCTCAAGTTCCTTACAAACATACGAAGAAACACCGATCACTCTGAAACCCGACCACTCTCATGAGGGCTATCCCACTTGGATCTGTCTCGGGATCTCAATAATCCCCGACAGAAGTTAGCCTCCTGTTAGGCTTTGTATAATGATACTTTCCTCAGAAAGTCAACCTCCTCTTGGGTTTGTACAATGTTTCTCCCCAATGGAGCTAACCTTTTCAGACTCTCTTGTTGAGTATAAAAGACTCTCTTGTTGAGTCAATCTCCTTTTAGCCTCCGTCTTGGGCTTGGTACAAGACATATAAAAACACTCTCTTGTTGAGTATAAAAGACTCTCTTGTTGAGTCAATCTCCTTTTAGCCTCTATCTCGGGCTTTGTACGAGACATCAAATCACTCTCTTTGTGAGTATAAAAGACTCTCTTGTTGAGTCGATCTACTTTTAGCCTCTAACTCGGGCTTCATACGAGATAACAAAAAACTCTCTTGTTGAGTATAAAGGACTCTCTTGTTGAGTCAATCTCCTGTTAAACAGACTCTCTTGTTGAGTCACTTCCCTTTTAGCCTCCATCTCGAGCTTCGTACGAGACACTAAATCACTCTCTTGTTGAGTATAAAAGACTCTCTTGTTGAGTCAAACATTTTTACCCTCCGTCTTAGGCTTCGTATAAGACAGATAAAAGATTCTCTTGTTGAGTCAAACCTTTTCAGCCTCCGTCTTGGGCTTCGTACAAGACACATATAAAAGTACTCTCTTGTTGAGTCAGTCACTTGTTAGCACTCTCCTGTTGTGTCAATCCTTTTAGCCTCTATCTCGGGCTTCGTACGAGACAACAAATAAAAGACACCTTCTTGATTGGGTCAATCGCCTCCTCTTAGGCTTTGTATAAGGAAACCACGGTTAAGTCAATTAACCTTTTTGCATCAAATTTGTGCCTTGCTCACAGCATACAAACATCAACAACTCCTCTTTAGAGATGACAAATTCTCTCTCATCCAAACCCTTTTAGCTTCACATCTTGGGCTTTGAACAAGATACAAATCACCTTTAGCTTCATGTCTTGGGCTTTGAACAAGACACCAAAACAACTTTTTTCCTCCCATAGAATAGGAGGAACTACGATCGCTCTGATTTCCCTGTTTCGTCAAATAGGAATACGTAGGCATAAGATTGAAAAATCTTAGCGATCATACTAATCAAAATCCCAAAATCTAGTATCTCCATCAAATCAACCCAAAAGTATCAAATCTAAACACATTACCAAAACGCTCACAAATAGTCCAGACACTGTGTTCTTAACAAAATAAACCGAAGAAGGGCCCACGTCTTAATAACATTTGTAAACCAACAGTTTTGACTATTTAACCTCAATTTGCAAGCAGGGTTAATTGGAGACATCTATTTCCATTCCTTAATCAGCTTAATAGGATAAAAAATGAATCAAATTGTAGTACCCGAGCGATAATGCTTCAAGACCACAAAAATCGTGCTACAGAAAAAATGGCGCCCACCGTGGGGCCCGATTCTCTTTCTTACAATCTTCGGTGGAAACCTTAAGTTCACAATCTTAGGTAGAAAACCCTAAGTTCACAAAGTATCACAGAAATGGCGACTCTGTTGGGGAGTCATTGTCTATATAGGATCATAAGACTAGAGGTCTAGGATGATTAAGACAAATATATATACTGCTTTTCCTACTTGATATATGTGTTTATTTTAATGCTAATGGGAATGCGTGTGATGCCACATGTGGAAAGATTGAGTATACACCTAAGATAGGTGATGGCAATACGGGTAATCTTACGAGGAGTGAATCCCAGTTAAGAGTCCCCGGTCGACCATCAAACTTAGTGGAAACTCCCTTTGCAGATACATTGCCTATATGACTTTGGTTGTTGAAAGTAGTGTGGTCGACTGGGTTATCTGAGAAGCTGAGGTTTTTAGTAGTCTGAAACCATTTTGTAGTGCAGAAGCTGCCGGAAATAGTTGTCACGCGATACTACCCTCACTTGAGATCACTCTAAGATACATCAGCTCGCTGGCGATCTGCTTGCTGTTGTTATCCCAAGAGGGGTCAATGATTTTGCGGACAGGTACAAAAAATACCAGTATAAACCTTTAGGGGGGGGGGTAGAGCCTTGAATTCATGACATCGACCCTTTGACCCCATGTTTTTTCTATGTTTTTGTGTGCTGCATTCATACATTCATTTAAAAAACATTCAAAAAAGAAAATCTTCTCTTCTAGTATCTCTTTTTCAAATTAAACTGAGACAATGATTGCAAATGTCAGATAAAGAGATTGTATTATGGATTTCGGTATAAGAAAGACTCATAAGTATACCTTCAAGGTTCCAAAGTTAGAGGATTTGAGAGGGTTGGTCGGGATGATCACCAACCCTGAGGCTTTCAGAGCTAAGTATGGAGGACTGCTGTCTCTATTCAGGGTCCATGTAATTGAGGGAATCCTTTCCACACTAACCTAGTTCTACGATCTAGTTTATATCTGTTTCACATTCCCGGATTATCAGCTAGCACCAACGCTGGAGGAGTATTCTCACCTGACTGATCTGCATATCAGTGATCAAGCTCCCTTTTCTGGACTGGAAGAAATTCCAAAGGATCAAACCATTGCGAGAGCAATCTATTTGGATGAGTCAAAAGTCAGGACTCACATGACCACTAAGGGTGGAATCCAAGGTTTGCTAGTCCAGTTTTTGATAAAGAAAGCTCTGTACTTTGCTAGTATAGGGAATGTGGTTGCTTTCGAGAGCATCTTTGTTTTGCTCACCTACGGGTTATTTTTATTTCCCAACTTCGATAACTTTGTAGATATCAATGCCATTAAGATATGTCTGATTGGAAATCCTGTACCAACCTTACTCGCAGATGCGTATCATTCGGTACACTTAAGGAATTTATACAGCAGAGGAATGATCACTTGCTGTATACCCTTGCTTTACAAATAGTTTATTTCCCACTTGCCCAAGTCAGCTGCATTTTGGGATCAAAAAAATACTTTACATTGGTCGCAGAGAATCATGTCTCTTACCAACTCTGACATCGATTGGTACAATCAAATCTATGACAGGATCGGAATCATTGACCGTTGTGGAAATTTCCCAAATGCACCCCTTATAGGAACTAAGGGGGGAATCAATTACCATCCGGTGTTGGTTCGTCGTCAATTTGGATACCCGATGAGGCATGTCCCGCAGAATGCTTATCTGGAAGGTCTTTTTTTCAAGGAAGGAGAAAACGACAAGGCACTAAAGACAGAAATAGTGCATGCCTAGAAACACGTTCATAGGAAAGGAAGAGAGTCTCTAGGAAAACCAGACTGTGTCTCGGTGGAGCCTTATCTCCACTGGGTATAAACTAGAGCTCTCAAGATGAGGATGCCTTACCCTTGTTTAGAAGTTATTCCATTAAGGGACTCTGTCCTTTATGTTATGTCCGATATGGAAAAACTTCAGGTTACTCTCACCAAAGTTCAACAGGAGAGGAGGTCTTGGAGGAACAAGTACTGTATTCTCAATGTGGAGTATAAGAAAATACAGCAGCTATTGAAAGAAAAAGATGCTCTGATTGAGATTTTAGAGCAACATGCTGTAGAAAATCAAGATGACCAGAGGAATTTGCTCACTCCTTTCACTTGGCAAAGGAATGACAACCCGACAACGGCTCAAGAGCCCCAGTCAAAGAAAAGGAAAGCACCAGAACCAGCACCTGAGCTCTCTTCAGAGAGGACTCAGGATCCTTTAGTTTAGATTTCCTTTTTCAACACTTTGTAATCTACTGTATTTCCATTTCCGCAATCTTTGAATTTAATAAAACGGGGTTTCCCCACTATGTGATATTTGCAATCCAAATTGTTGATGTTTCTTTTGATTAAACAAATAAAATAATTAATATAATCATTGCATATCATTCATCATTCTCGCATAAACGCATTCTTCTTCCCTACGAATCTCACGTTTGTGTCTCGGTTCTAGAGTCAAACTGTCTCATTCGTACAATACTCGGGCCAATCGACAAAAAAAGATGGATGATCTCGAGGAAGAGAACAAAGAGTTAAGAGAAGAGATCGACACTCTGAAACAAGATCTGAGAAAGCTTCATAACAGCATGCAAGCTCTAACAGAAGCTCAGATGCAACAACAACAGACTGTGATCTCAGAGACCACATCAACGCCCTTAGTGAAGGAGTCTGATCCTAGGTACAAAATGCCAAAATATCGTCCCTGGGGCATGCCTATTAACTATATCCCGGAGGGATATATTCCACTGATCAATGAAGATTCGGAAACTTTAGCAGGAGCCGCTGGGCCTGAAGGTTACAAACTTTGGGAAAGCGAAGATGCCAGGGGCATGACAACGACTCCTGAAGGTTACAAACTTCGGGAGACACCTAGAGTCACTACCATGATGACTATACCACCACCTGTGGTGCACACTGTTCCAGAAGGACAGATTCCACAATTACTTTCTGGTGGAAACGAAAGTATGTTCGGCAGAATGAATGAGTTCCAGAAACAGTTCCCAAAGATGCAGAAAGAGCTGCAAGCCATTCGCGGTCAGGATCTATTCAGAAAAGACGCCGCAGACCTTTGCTTGGTCCCCAATGTGAAAGTTCTGCACAAGTTCAAAGTGCCCGAATTTGAAAAGTACAAGGGTAACTCTTTCCCTCAAAGTCATTTAGTGATGTACGCTTGGCGGATGTCAACTCATACAAAGAACCAGGAGCTACTGATTCACTACTTTCAGGATAGTTTAACCGGTGCCGCACTCAAATGGTACATGGGTTTAAACGGCACTAAGATTGCTACTTTCAGAGATCTTGGCGCTGCCTTTGTTTAGCAGTATAAGTATAACCTGGACATGGCACCATACAGAGATCAACTCAGATCAATGTTACAAAAGGACAAGGAAACCTTTAAGGAGTACGCTCAGAGATGGCGTGAAATCGCCGCCCAGATTTGTCCACCTCTTGATGAAAAAGAGATGACAAAGATCTTCTTGAGAACCTTAAGCTCATTTTACTATGACAGAATGGTTTCCAGCGCGCCCAGTGACTTCACCGAGATGGTGGGCATGGGAGTTCGTCTTGAGGAAGTCGTCCGAGAAGGATGTCTGGTTAAAGACGCTGGACCATCAAGTAGTACAAAACGATACGGTAGTGCTCTCCCTAAGAAAAAAGAGCAGGATATTGGGAATATCTCTCTCGGAAAGCAAAGGCGGCGTTACCAACCAGTAGCAGCTATAACTCTTGCTATCAACCCTGCGCCTATTCCTATGTATCAGCCTCAGGTTGTACAAAGCCAACCAATCAACAGTAATATCAGCAAAGGACACAACAGCCTCTTCAGCAGGCTCGTCCTCCGTACACCAACAACCGTACAACGCGACCACCAGGGTTCGACCCTATACCAATGTTGTACGCAGAATTGTTTCTGTTACTACTGATCAAGGGGCGTGTCTAAACCAGGTCTCGTCTTACAGTACCAGAAAATCTGCCTTTTTGGTTCAAGGTGGATCGGACTTGTCCTTACAATCAAGGAGGACCTGGGCATAACATAGAGAACTGTCTCAGTTTCAAATCCGACGTACAAAAGCTTGTAAGGAGCGAGGTCTTATCTTTCAAAGATACGAATCCAAATGTTCTCACGAACCCATTGCCTCGACACGAGAAAGCTGTGGTCAATTTGATAGAGGGAGAGTCTAACGACAGCTATCAGATTTATGATGTACTCTTATTGAGGACAAATTTGGTCAAGATGCATCACAGTCAGAGTGGGTATGGCCATATACCACCTCACAATTATGACCAGTGTGATATCTGCTCCAAGAATAATCAAGGATGTTCTGTGGTGCAATCAGCTCTACAGGAACAATTGGATCTCGGGTGGATCCAAGAACACCGAATTCGTGGGGTCAACATGACTTATACGAATTCCAACATCATTTAGAGCCACGACATTCGTACGATGAATGTCAACCTGGTGGCAATGCACTCAAGGCAAAGCCAACATCATGATCTGCCACGACACAATTATGATTCCTGTCTGATTTGCTCGGTAAACAATCAGGGATGCTCTTTTGTACAAAAGACCCTCCAGCGTCAGATGGATCTTGGGTGGATCCAGGATTACAAAGATAAAAATATTTATCAGATTAACATGATTCAGATCTTCGATATTCGCTTGATGAATACCAGCTTGGTGGAATTACACGCTAAGCAAGTCCATCTCGGTTTTCTGACTTCACATAATTATCAAAACTGTAAAGGATGTTATGAGAGTGACCAGGGATGAGATCTCGTTCAAAGAACTTGGCAACACTTGTTAAATCACTGGTGGCTTTCGATCTATCTAGATGAAGACACCCAACAAGTCAGTATGATCGACGGGAACCCTACTAGACGTTATAGTCAGGATGTTCGATTAATGGAAACAGACCTAGTAAGGTTACCCTGCATTCAAAGCAGACGTGGCCAGGTGCCACCATATAACTATGAATGCTGTAGAGTTTTCTTGGAAAATGACCAAGGATGTTACCTCGTGCGAGCAGCCCTTCAAGGTCAGTTGGACCGCGAAGAGATTCAACCATGTCAAGTTTCGGGGTCCATCAACTTGATGCCCGACTATTTCGCTGATCAAATCAAAGATGTGGTTGTAATCTCTGATCCTAAGAGGACCAAGGATGTTTGTGCCATCGTCCCTCTACTGGACGAATAAAAGGTTCTTAGCTAGGAACTGATTGAAGTTACCTACGATAGTCAGAAAAATCTGAAGGCTCCTGTAGTTATCTATCTACCGGGACCATTACCGTATGAATCAGCTAAGGCGATCCCTTACAAATACGGTGCAACAATAATTAAGAATGGAAAGGAAATTCCATTACCCTCCGTTGTGAATATTGCAGACATCAATCGAGTAACGCGGAGCGGTCGAATCTTCAACCAAGGAGTTGGAGAACCTAACAACGAAAAGGAACTTCAGACAGAAGCTCCCAATCCACCAGTCGGTCAGTCCAGTGATCCCGACCTTTCAAAAATCAATGATGAGATGCTGAAGCTCATCCAAAGGAGTGAATACAACATCATTGATCAGCTGTTACAAACTCCTTCAAAGATCTCTGCGTTATCTCTTTTACTTAGTTCCGAAGCTCACAGAGAGGCTCTACAGAAATTCTTAGAACAGGCCTTTGTGGAACAGGATGTGTCAATACGACAATTTGACAATATTGTCTCTAACATCACTTCCTGCAACAACTTGGGGTTTAGTTATGAGGAATTGCCAAAAGAAGGAAAAAGCCACAACATGGCGCTCAATATCACAGTCAACTGCCATGATGATGCTTTAGCCGGCATACTGGTGGACACCGGATCAGCCATCAATGTTATGCCGAAGTCTACTTTAATACAACTATCATTCAAAGGATCCCCGATGAGGGACAGTGAGGTCATCGTTAAAGCCTTTGACGGATCTCGAAAAGCAGTTATCAGTGAAGTCGACCTTCCCATAACTATCGGTCCTCACATATTCCTAATCACTTTCCAGGTCATGAACATCCGAGCAACATACAACTGTTTATTAGGAAGACCTTGGATACACCAGGCTGGGGCAGTCACTTCGACGCTGCACCAGAAACTGAAATTCGTCAAGAACGATTAACTCGTCACGGTCTGTGGAGAACAAGCCTTGATCGTGAGTAACCTGTCATTATCTACTTGTATAGAACCCGAAGAGGTTGTTAGAATGCAGTTCCAGGCACTTTCGGTAAGCAGTGAGAATCAATTAGAGAAGAGAACATCAATATCCTCGTACAAAGATGCTCTCGAGGTGATCAAAAGTAACATTGCAAAGGGATGGGGACAACTTGTCATTCCTACTGATAACAAAACAAAGAAAGGTCTTGGTTTTTCCTCAACCTGTACCCAAACTGCCGCTAACGGTGAAAGTCTTCATCCCATTCAGAACTTCTTCCATAGTGGAGGTTTCCTTCACCTAGTGTCTCAAGAAGTGCATACCATCAACGAGGGAGATTCCTCTGATACGAATGAAGAGTGGAAGTCCTATCTTAACGAGGATGGTTATATGTCTCAGGAAAAGGTGCTTATGCCATTTTTTTATCTTGCATAGAGTCCGAGATTTATACCAAGGTCAGACGTCGAAATTATACACGGAGATTATGATCCAGAAGGATGTCGTGCTCCACCAAACTCATTAGAGGAGGACACTCTAATGAAAAATAACTTTGACCATGACTATTATGGCCCAATGGATGGCCTGCCTATCTGGCAGCCGTACCAAGGAGACTTGGAGCAAGAAAATTAGCCGAGCAATGAAAATCAGCTGAGCATCATTGAACAGAATACCTGCGTCCCCACCATGTCATGGGATCAACACTCAGGGTATTCAGAAAATATCCAGCACGAAGATGAATTCGCAAAGTTTGCAGGACTAGAATTCATTAACTATGCTTTTCCAGAGGTCAACGTCATCGAAAGAGATGACTCCTCCAGTTCCAAAGAAATATGGGACACCCTAGGACAACCAAGTGGAAAATACGACTATATGGTCAAGTACACTGCTCCTGAGAGCTCTCGTATCAGGCTCGAGGATATCCCGCCAACTGGATGGGGAGATTCACCTGAGAGCACAAATACTATGCAAGATATAACAGAAGAGTTCGTCTACGACAGCTCTGCCTAGGAAACAGATTCCAACGATCATGCTCCACTATAAATCAGCGTTATTTCTGAAGACAAATCAAGGAAGGTACCAGACTTTGTGATTCACTGAGGAGTTCGCCGCCAATGGATTGCTGTCGATGTTCCGAAGATTATTCATAAGTCAAAGTAATTACCGTCTTTAACCATTCACCTTGCCCAGGTGAAACAGATGTTTTGATAGGGCTCACTTTCTATAAATATCCCTCTTTGCTTTGCCCAAAGCGACAGAGTTTTGTTTTATAGGGCTGTAGTTTCAAGAATCGACTTGTTCATAAATAAAATAGCGTCGTTCTGTAATTTCCGCATTTTATTGCTATTTTCTCTTTTTTCTTTTTCAGAAAATGGTAATCCTAAAAACAATTCAAATAATAAAAACAAGTAGTTATCAGAAAATACGCTGCACACACTCTTGCATTCTCTCTATCTCTTCTAAAAACAATCATCACGTCATGCAGATTACTTGTTTTAAACCGCATTGAAACTTACGATCCAATGCCTTCTGCCAACTTTGAATTCCCGGTATTTGGGGCTGAAGAAGAAGTTAACGACGAAATTCCAGAAGAGATCTCCCGACTACTCAAACAGGAGGAAAGGTCCATTGAACCACACAAAGAGCCGTTGGAAACTGTCAACTTGGGCTCAGAGGAAGAGAGCAAAGAAATCAAAATTGGGGCACTGCTCAGTCCAACTGCCAAAGAGAGTTTGACAAAGCTTCTCAAAGAATTTCCCGATGTATTTGCTTGGTCCTACCAGGACATGCCAGGGTTGGATACCAACATCGTGGAACATCATTTACCGTTACGATCGGAATATCCGCCAGTAAAACAAAGGTTGAGACGGACTCACCCGGATATGGCTATCAAAATCAAAGAGGAGGTACCGAAATAGATTGACGCGGGTTTCCTCGCCACATCAGAATATCCTCAATGGTTAGCCAACATCGTACCCTTTCCAAAAAAGGATGGAAAGGTCAGAATGCGTGTCGATTACAGGGATCTAAACAAAGCCAGTCTAAAGGATGACTTACCCCTACCACACATTGACATGCTGGTAGACAGTACAACAAAGTTCAAAATCTTCTCCTTCATGGATGGATTCTCGGGCTATAATCAGATAAAAATGGCACCGAAAGACATGGAGAAAACTTCGTTCATCACCCCATGGGGTACCTTTTGTTACAAGGTAATGTTGTTCGGTTTAAAGAACGTCGGGGCAACCTATCAAAGGGCCATGACTACTCTGTTTCATGACATGATACACAAGGAAATTGAGGTATATGTCGATGATATGATTGTCAAATCTAAGACAGAAGAGGAGCATGTGACCCACCTGTCAAAACTATTCGAGCGGTTGAGAAAATACAAACTCCGCTTGAATCCTAATAAGTGCACATTCGGTGTCCGTTCAGGGAAACTTTTAGGGTTCATCGTCAGCCAGAAAGGAATTGTGGTTGATCCTGACAAGGTCAAGGCCATTCAAGAAATGCCTTCTCCGAAAACTAAAAAACAAGTCAGAGGATTCCTGGGACGTTTGAATTACATCTCCAGATTTATATTCCTCATGACCGCGACATGTGCGCCAACTTCGAATTACTTAAAAAGAATCAAGAATGCGTTTGGATAGAAGATTACCAAATTTCCTTTGACAGTATTAATAAATACCTGTTGAATCCACCGATTCTGTCACCTCCAGTGGAAGGAAGACCACTGATCATCTACTTAACAGTCCTAGAGGACTCAATGGGCTGTGTACTTGGCCAACAAGACAAAACCAAAAGGAAGGATTCTGCATCTACTATCTGAGCAAGAAATTCATCGACTGTGAGACTCGGTACACTATGCTTGAGAAAACTTGTTGTGCTCCGGCTTGGGCAACCAAACGTCTTCACCAGTATATGATTCGTCACACTACTCGGTTAATCTCAGAAATGGATCCAATCAAGTATGTGTTTGAAAAGCATGCTCTCATGGGAAGGATTGCCCGTTGGCAGATGTTGTTATCGGAATACGACATCGAATACCATGCTCAAAAAGTCGTTAAAGGAAGTATTTTAGCCGATCATTTGGCTCATCAACTGATTGACGATCAAGAATCCATCGGGTTTGACTTCCTCGATGAAGATGTCATGTATTTAAAAATGAAAGATTGCGATGAACCACTACCTAGTGAAGGGCCAGAACCAGGTTCCAAATGGGGACTAATTTTTTACGGAGCCATCAATCATTATGGAAATGGAATTGGGGCAATCATCATAACACCTTAGGGTACCCACATTCCTTTCACCGCCCGACTGACATTCAAGTGTACAAACAACGAGGCCAAATACGAAGCTTGTATCATGGGTCTCGAGGAAGCGATCGACTTAAGGATCAAGAACTTGGATGTATATGGCGACTCAGCCCTGGTTATCAATCACAGGACTGATTCCTTACAAATATTACGCGAGAAGATTGTTACCCTTCTTCAACAGAATCGAGTTTCATCATATCCCTCGTGAAGAGGATCACATGGCTTATGCATTAGCCACTCTCTCTTCCATGATTAGTATAGGTCAATGGAACAACCTACCTAAGATCGACATAATGCATCTTGAAAGACCCGCTTACATCTTCACGATTGTAACAGTTATAGATGATAAACCTTGGTATCACGATATCAAATGCTTCCTTCAGAAACAAGAGTACCCACCTGGGGCATTAAGGAAAGACAGAAAAACCCTCAGAAGACTGGCTGGCAGCTTCTTCCTGAGCGGTGATACACTCTATAAGAGAAATTTTGACATGGTCTTGCTTCAATGTGTAGACAGACCAGAAGCAAACATGCTGATAAAGGAAATTCACGAAGGATCCTTTGGCACACACGCCAACGGACACACAATGGCGAGAAAAATTTTGAGGGCAGGGTACTATTGGCTGACCATGGAATCCGACTGCTACAAGTACATGAGGAGGTGTCACAAGTGTCAGATATACTCTGATAAAATCCATGTACCGCCAACGCATCTCAAAGTTCTTTCTTCCCCGTGGCCTTTTTCCATATGGGGAATCGACATGATTGGCATGGTCGAACCCAAGGTTTCAAACGGACATCGGTTCATCCTAGTAGCGATTTACTACTTCACTAAGTGGGTCGAAGCAGCGTCATACGCCAATGTAACCCGACAAGTGGTAGTCTGATTTATCAAAAACAATCTCATCTGCCGTTATGGTGTTCCAAAACAGATCATTACTGATAATGGATCTAACTTAAGCAATAAGATGATGAAGGAGTTGTGTGCTGAGTTAAATATCGAACACCATAACTCATCTCCCTACCGACCCAAGATGAACGGAGCGGTAGAAGCGGCTAACAAGAACATCAAGAGGATCATTCAAAAGATGGTCGTAACCTACAAAGACTGGCACGAGATGCTACCCTTTGCTCTTCAGGGTTATCGCACATCTGTCCGCACTTCAACAGAGGCAACCCCTTTTCTCTAGTGTATGGCATGGAGGTCGTGCTCCACATCGAAGTAGAGATCCCATCAATCCGGGTATTGATGGAAGCTAAGCTTACAGAAGCTGAATGGTGCCAAAGTCGACACGACAAACTGAATCTGATTGAAGAAAAATGAATGACGGCACTATGCCACGTTCAGTTGTATCAACAAAGAATGAAGAAGGGGTTCGACAAAAAGGTCCGACATCGCGTCTTCAAGAAAAGAGACCTTGTGCTAAAAAAGATACAATCATTTCTCATTGATTCTCGGGGCAAGTGGACTCTGAATTATGACGGCCCCTATGTGGTCAAGAAAGCTTTCTCAGGCGGCGCCTTGAGACTTGCAACCATGGACAGAGAGGAATTTGCCTACCCCACAAATGTTGATGTAGTCAAGAAATACTTCGCCTAAACTAAAAAAAAAACGTCTCGGTGGATTGAAAATCCGAAAGGGCAGTCCAAGCAAAAATTAGAGGCATAATCAAAAATCATCCTGGTGGATTGAAAATCTCAAAGTACAATCCAGGCAAAAGTTAGGGATGCTGGCATGTAACTACGTCCAACCGGGGAAAATCCCCCAGTAGCAGTTATGTCGTCCATCAGAAAACTCCAGTCAAGGTCATCTTCGATAGAAGCTCAGGATGTCCGGAATTCAAAGTTGGTAGAAGGATAGTGGTCGTTATGTATCAATGTAGCCCTTTTCCCTTAAATTACCATTTTCTAAACTTTGTAAATACTCTAGGGAATCACGCGTTTAGCTGATTTCCATCCTATCAATAAAATTTGAGCCCTTGTGCTTTTGTTTGCAATTATTATTTGTTTTAGCTTTACAGAACGACATTTTAATATGATTAACGATTCTTGAAACGAAACAAAAATGAATTTACTTGTTAAAAATTTTCTGCTTTTAAAATAAAGATGGAATTTCTTTTGACTGTTAAACATCGAAAGAACATCGATCGCTTCTTCAGAAGTATTCGAGCTTCTAAGTGCAGAATCAAAGTACTCCTTCTAAACCAGCACGCCTGAACGAAGGATCAGCTGTGTCAGAGACCATGTTTCATCTGATACGCCTCGGCAGAGTTCTTACCTCCTAAGCCCGACCAACATTTCCCCCCACAGGAACTATCTCTCCTAAGCAAGGCAGAATTGCTATCTTAAACCAGCGATACCTCTTCGTCCCCCACTGTGGCTGAGTATCCAGTCATGTTCATCTACTGGTCTGTATGTCGCGCCAGTTTTGTCAGCATAAACATACATGCATCATGTATTATAGATTTACATTCATATTCATATTGCATCACCATCACTCTAGTCGGTATTGTCCCCATAGTGATAAAAGTACTCTTCACAATCGAATTGTCAGTTCTTTAAATGTTGCGTCTGAACAATCTCTCCCCTCCAGTTTATTTCTGGAATGAAGTTGGTCCTCGGCCACTTTGATTAGTTGAACCTCTGAAAGACCAGAAAACGTTCGACAAATGTCACTCTTCACCATTGAAGATGATATCTTCGCTTTCCCGGATTAAGGAAAATCCCCAGAGAAAGCCTCACAACTAAAGACTTTTAGCAACACATTGATTTTGCTCTCCAGAGAGTCAATGTTAATGAAGTCATCAGCACCTCAAAATTGGGATACATTGTATGGCATTTCTCCAAGAAGATCTCGTAGGAAAGTATGATGTGAAATCCCCAAGCTGGAAGCAGTCTCTCAAGAGAATCGTTTTCCCCAGTAGAGTCGACAAACGGCGTCTCCAACGGAGAAGTTTGTACACCTCTACAACTCAGACGGATGGGTTCCCCAGCAAGTCTGACATCAAAACTTTTTCCATCAAATGGCATCTCCCCAGGAAAATTCGATGAGAAGTTTGAGGAAAACCGCTTCGAATAACATCCCTTGTCAAGAAAGTTTATTGACAAAAGAAACTAAGACCAGTTCCTTGGTAGGAAACCAGGATCAAGGGGAAGTTTATATCGGAAACTAAGACCAGTTCCTTGGTAGGAAACCAGGATCGAGGGGAAGTTTATATCAGAAACTAAGACCAGTTCCTTGGTAGGAAACCAGGATCGAGGGGAAGTTTATTTCAGAAACTTAGACCAGTTCCTTGGATGAAGACCAAGATCGAGGGGAAGTTTTTACCTTTTCTAAGCATAATTACTTAGAAAAAGAAGAAGGACGGGCATGCTGCCATTCATAACCACCATCAAAATTTCGGGTATTCCGATATTTAATCCTCTTGCACCCCGAATGCCCGAATATCTTCGCCATTCTCACCTTCGGGTCCGAGAAGATTAAATAGGGGCATCTGTCATACCCCAAATTTTGACCACTAAGATTCCCATCATTGTGCAAATAATTATCACAATATGGATGAACCATTTCACACTCATTAGTCTCCCCAAAGATGGGTGAACATTCATTACAATCAAGAGTTAGGGTTTCAAGCCCTCTCAGAGCATTTAGACAAAGGATCAATCAAGGAATGACATGATCTTCAACTTGTCTAATCTCTCAAACACCCACAAAGGATCAAAAGGACTCCCACATCAATAATTAAGCACGAGAGTGCAACATTTCAAGTGGATCAAGCCTCAAGTTCATCTAATACAAAGTCAACTAACGCAGAAAGTCAAAGTTTGACTTTTGGTCAACTATGAGCTTCACAAGCCATTACTCAAGAAAATATGATGGATGATTTAATTTAATCAAATTTAAATCAAGAAATCAAGCAAAATTACAATATTGATCAAATTGAAAGAAACTTAGAAATTTTTTCTAAGTTAAAATCATATTCAAATACACAACTTTTCAAGGTTGTAACTATTGATCCAAGCATCCATTGATTTTGCGTAAGGGCTAATTTTAAAGAAGGTATTTGATACTTCAACATTGTAGAAGGAATCGACTCAAAATATCATAAGGATTGAAAGATATAAGTGATCAAAGTTGGGAATTCTTAATGTCAGATGTTCCGACATTTCGTAGGACATCATTAATTATTTTTCCAGCAAGAATGTCCCAACTTCAAGGACGTTTTTCTCCATGATCCAAGTTGATTCAAGCCATGTCATGAGCATGAAAGTTGAAGCACGTCATCTCACCTTTCCAGAAAGTCCTAGAAAGCCCATTTATCATTCTCGAGCAGAAAGTTATGATCTCTGCAAAAGGCATTGATAAAATAGAATTTTTAAGACAGCTTTTAGGACAGACTTGATCACACAAGTTCAAGGTCATTTTTTACAACTTTACAAGTCTTATCTTCACAAACCTTGAACATGAAAGTTGAAGTATGTCATCTCAGCTTTCCAGAAAGTTGTAGAACGTCCATTTATCATACTCGAGCAGGAAGTTATGGACTTTACAGTAAGGCTTGCTGCAGCTGTTTTGTTTAGGACAGATTTTGTGCACTTTTTCTTGTGCCACACAATTTCCAAGCTTTGTCACCATGCAGGACAAGTATCAAAGATGCAATTCACTTCAACTCAAAATATCATAATGGATTAAAAGATATAAGTGATTAAAGTTTAGAATTATTAATGTTCAAAGTTGTCAAATGTTTCAACATTTCATAGGACATCATTAATATTTTTCCAGCAAGAATGTCCCAACTTCAAGGAAGTTTTTCTCCATGATCCAAGTTGATTCAAGAAAAACCCTAAACATCAAAGTTGAAGTATGTCATCTCAGCTTTCCAGAAAGTCTTGGAACAGCCATTTACCATTCTTGAGCAAGAAGTTATGGATTTTACAACAAGGCTTGCTGCAGCTGATTTTTTAAGACAGGTTTCATGACAGATTTGCACATTTCTTGTGCCACACGAATTTTTAAGCCTTTTCATCCTTTTTCACACCTGAGGAGGGGACAATCAAAGGACAAGCTCTGATTCCCAAGCCTCCCAAGTCCAAGATTCCACAAGTAGCATGCCAAACCTAAAAAGCTACAAAGATGCCAAATATCCAATTTTGTTTTCAAGCATTCAATACATTCAGCAAGATGGCATGAACTGAGCCAAATTCTAACTGAATTCAGTCAAGACATATCCAAGAACTAGGAAACCACAGGCCTGTGCTCTAACCTCTAGTCAATGGCTAGAGGAAACTTGGATTCCCATTGATCAACATTGGCCAAACCTCTGCAGCAGTTGCCATTCACTATTGCTGCCAAAACAAATGTGCTCTACTATAAATAGAGCTCATTTGTGATCAGTTTGAGTACACCAAAGCCATCAAACTGATGCTTTCCTCAAATTCTCTCTTTCACTACAAAAAACACCTTCTCTTGCAAGTTACTATCGGGTTTTGAGTTAGAGAGCATTTCTGTCCAAACCAAATCACACACACACCTCATAAACATCATATAGAGGTGATCTAAAAACTAACACAACATCTGGAACATCAAATTCATCAAATCACCAGCCAATTGCTCAAGTTCTTGAGAGATTTGCAGTTGAGGTACCACAACCAGTTCCAGCTCATTTCAATCCACTAGCATTCAAACACACTCCTTGAGGATCAAGGAAGCTCATAGGATCTTCCTCTTGCTGCTGTAATTACATTGAAGAGGCATTGGACCTTGATCCAATAGGTAAGTGTTCTTACACTTTGAAACTCCATATACATGCTTCGTTATTGATCAATTCTTGAAGCAAAAATTTAGTCCTTCATGTGTTTGTTGTTATCTTCCTACTGTTTGCACTTTAACATGTTTATATGTGGAGTTTATGTTGTTTTAAATTTAAGGCCTAGTTCTGGTTTTTTGCCTTGTGCGTTCTGTACATTAAGTTTCAGTATGTATAAGTGATACCATTGGATTCCTTGCGAAAAATCAGTCAAGATAGGTTCTTACGGATTTTAATTTCGTTAAAAATTGAGAGAGTTATGAGTGTTGGAAGTTTGATAAAAAAGATGTTGAAAACTAAAGTTTCAGTTCTGGTTTTTGCCTCATAAGAGATGTCGAAGATGATGTTGTGACATCTTTCCTTTTTCTCTTATCTTCAAAACTCAACCAATTCTTTCACATAGCAAAAATCATCATTTTCCAATTCTGTTTTACACACTTCTTATTCATACTCCAAAATATTTTATTCCACAAAAAAATCAAATTTATATTATTTATTTAATATAGTTGGTATTTTGTGAATAAATCCCTTTTTAATTGTTTTTAAACATTTTAAAAGTGAATTCTCATCATGAAAATCAAAACCAAATGAATTTTAATTAATCTTGTGATTAAAACATCATTTTTCAAACCTCAACCAAAAATCACAAGTTGTTTATTCAAATTTATTTGGTATTTTATCATTTTTATTTGATTTTATTTAAGAATTTACTTTCAAAAATGATGAAATTAGGGTTTATTTGATTTTCACCCAAACAAATCTTTTTCAAACACTTTGGGCCTCTAATAGAGTGTAAGACCCAATCCCTCTTTGAAACCAAAATAGTTTTGGCCTCAGTCATTGTATAAGTCCCAACACATTTTCAAAAATCTCGGCGCGATCACCAGTTTAAAATAAAACCAATTAGGCCTACCCTCATGTTATAAGCCCCATTTATTTTCTTAAGATAATCTTTGGGCCTCTAATAGAGTGTAATACCCAACCCCTTTTTGTAAATAAAACCTTCTTGGGCCTCAGTGTATTGTATAAGTCCCGATACCGTCAAAAAGTTCGGCACGATCGTCGCCTTTTTAACAAAAATCTTTGGGCTTCTCCTTGAGTTATAAGACCCATATTTATTTATTTTCAAACTCTTTGGGCCTCCAATAGAGTGTAATACCCAATCCCCCTTGAAAACTAAAACCATTTTTGGGCCTTAGTCATTGTATAAGACCCACTGCGTTTTCAAAAATCTCGGCGCGATCGCCATTTCAAAACGAAAATCATCTGGGCCTCTCCTTGAGTTATAAACCCCATTATTTTTCTTTAAAACATCCATGGGCCTATAATAGAGTATAAGACCCAACCCTTTTGTAAATAAACCTTTTTGGGCCTCACACATTATATAAGTCCCTCTGTATATTTTCAAAAATACGGCGCGGTCGTCGCCTTTGTAACAAAACCAATTGGGCTTCTCCTTGAGATATAAGACCCATCTTTACTTATTTTCCAATTCTTTGGGCCTCTAATAGAGTGTAAGACCCAATCCCCTTTTAACCAAAACCTTTTTGGGCCTCACATATTGTATAAGTCCCTATGTGTTAAAAGAAAAAACCTCGGCACGATCGCCAGTTCAAAATAAAACTTTGGAACTCTCATTGAGTTGTAAGCCCCATCTCTTGTATATAAAACTCTTTGGGCCTCTAATAGAGTGTAATATCCAATCCCCTTGTACATAAAAACTTTTGGGCCTCACATATTGTATAAGTCCCTCTGTATAGTTTTCAAAACAATGGTGCAATCATCGTTAAAACTTGGGCCTCTCCTTGAGCTGTAAGCCCCAACAACTTTTCAAAGCATTTTCTCCTTTGATTTTGAATATAATATTGTTATCAAAGTTTTCTTTGTTGAACAACTAACAAAACAGCATGGAAGCTCTACAACGGGTAAGTGTTTATCCGCTTTCATTTATCACTTTCATATGTATATAACTGTATTGTGGGGTTGCTTCACTGTAAGGCTTCTTTCACATCCTTTTATATACTTGTCATATATCCACTGTGTAATACTAGTATAGTTATTTAGAGTTTTCCCCGACAACTATGTCTAGCACTAGGTAAAGCCTTGTTGGTCACTCTTAATACAAACAAAACTAGATCCCTCGTAGGATTCTAGATACAGTCTTCCCTTCTCTTGGGGTTAAACAATATGGAACAAAGAGAAAGGCAGCATTCTCGGTGAACCCTTTCTCAGACTGTCACTCTTAGAAATTGTCAAAGAAACTCAACTCCCCAGAGTTGATCTATTCTCCGTGAATAGTATCTCTTGATTTTCTTCCAAATTCTCGAACTTTCCTGGAATGATCTCTTCTCTGTGAATTGCATTTCTTGAACTTCTCTTGGTTTGGGGACCCACAGGCTTCCTAAAAGCATCCCCGCCTCCTCTTGGGCATTGTACAAGGACCCTTCGGCTTCTTAGAAGTTCTCATGCCTTCTCTTGGGCTTAATACAAGGACCCTGACGACCTCTTAAAGATATAAGACAAAACTTAGTCATCCTTTGCTAGAGCAGTCTTTCCAGCGTCAAAACTCCAGCCATTTTAGGGTTGATACTCATCCCTTAATGCCCGTGCCTCCTCTTGGGCATTGTACAAAAGATAAAACTCTAGACTTAGACAGTCTAAAACCCCTTGAGTTTCAAAGACATTCTAAAGTTCCTTTCAAACATAGGAAGAAACACCGATCACTATGAAACCCAGCCTCTCTCATGAGGGCTCTCCCACTTGGACTTGTCTCGTGATCTCAATAATCCCCGGCAGAAGTTAGCTTCCTCTTAGGCTTTGTATAATGATCCTTTCCTCAAGAAAGTCAGCCTCCTCTTGGGCTTTGTACAATGATTCTCTCCAATGGAGCTAACCTTTTCAGACTCTCTTGTTGAGTCAATCTCCTTTTAGCCTCCGTCTTGGGCTTGGTACAAGACATATAAAAACACTCTCTTGTTGAGTTTAAAAGACTCTCTTGTTGAGTCAATCTCCTTTTAGCCTCTATCTTGGGCTTCGTAAGAGACCTTAAATCACTCTCTTGTTGAGTATAAAAGACTCTCTTGTTGAGTCGATATCCTTTTAGCCTCTATCTCGAGCTTCGTACGAGACAACAAAACACTCTCTTGTTGAGTATAAATGAATCTCTTGTTGAGTCAATCTCCTATCAAACATACTCTCTTATTGAGTCACTTCCCTTTTAGCCTCCATCTCGAGCTTCGTACGAGACACTAAATCACTCTCTTGTTGAGTATAAGAGACTCTCTTGTTGAGTCAAACCTTTTTAGCCTCCGTCTTAGGCTTCGTATAAGACAGATAAAAGATTCTCTTGTTGAGTCAAACCTTTTCATCCTCCGCTTGGGCTTCGTACAAGACACATATAAAAGCACTCTCTTGTTGAGTCAATCACTTGTTAGCACTCTCTTGTTGAGTCAACCCTTTTAGCCTCTATCTCGGGCTTCGTACGAGACAAAAAATAAAAGACACCCTCTTGATTGGGTCAATCGCCTCCTCTTAGGCTCTGTATAAGGAAACCTCGGTTAAGTCAATTAACCTTTTGGCATCAAATTTGTGCCTTGCTCACAACAAACAAACATCAACAACTCCTCTTTAGAGATGACAAATTCTCTCTCCTCAAAACCTTTTTAGCTTCACATCTTGGGCTTTGAACAAGATACAAATCACCTTTAGCTTCATGTCTTGGCCTTTGAACAAGACACCAAAACAACCTTTTTCCTCCCATAGAATAGGAGGAACTACGATCGCTCTGATTTCCCTGTTTCATTAAACAGGAATACGTAGGCATAAGATTGAAAAATCTTAGCGAGCATACTAATAAAAAACCCAAAATCCAGTATCTCCATCAAGTCAACCCAAAAGCATCAAATCTAAACACATTACCAAAAACCTCACAAATAGTCCAGATAATGTGTTCTTAACAAAATAAACCGAAAAGGGCCCACATCTTAATAGCATCTGTAAACCAACAATTTTGACTGTTTAACCTCAGTTTGCGAGCAGGGTTAATTGGAGACATCTATTTCCCTTCCTTAATCAGCTTAACAGGATAAAAAATGAATCGAACTGTAGTACCCGAGCGATATTGCTTCAAGACCAAAAAAATCGCGGTACATTATCAAACACCCATAAAGGATCAAGAGGACTCCTACATCAAGAATCAAGCACAAGGTTGCAGCATTCCAAGTGGATCAAGCCTCAAGATCGCCAGTGTCACCAAATTAGGATTTTGGTTGACTGAGGCCTCCAGATGAAAATTTTCTTCTAAGCATGAGCCAATGCCTCAATGTATGGTCCTATAAGCTCAAAAGGATCTCAAGAGCCCATCCACAATGGCAAAATCACCTTGAAGGTCCATCTATAAAAAAATCAGGAATTAGGGTTTTGACCTAATTCAACCCTTGAGTTAACTTGTGAAGTGAGGCATGGCTTGAAGCTTCAAATTGAACTTCAAGGACCTCAAATACATCATATTGACATGGCTACAAGATTTGATTAACTTAAAGAGCTCAAATCATAAGCCACAAGAACTCAAAACCATCTAATCACAAATTAGGGTTTCTGATGGAAAAAGTCAGCCCTACCCTTGACTGTTGGCTTACTCTTGATCTCAAACCTTGGGGAGGGGTCCAAGACATTCCTAAATACCCTTGGAGGCCATCCATGAAATTTATTTGAGCCCAAAGATTGATTTTACAAAAGGATCACAAAGTCAAAATTTCATCTGATGAAAAAGTCAACTTTACAAAAATCCAAGTTTGACTTTTTGGATTTTTGGTCAACCAAGGTTCCTTAACCCTAAAACAATGTTAATATGTGATTTGAATCATCATTCATCAAGAAAAATCAAAGAAAGTGAGTTAATTTGTAAAAGGGGTAACCATAAAAACACTTAGAATTTTTCTAAGTTATGGAACAAAGTGGCTAGGGTACCAACTTTACAAGGCCATATCTCCCAAACCATAAAGCCTTTTTCTCCCATTAAAAGCTCAAATTAAAGTTCATGTTATATGCTTCAAATATGTCAACTAGACCTCATTCCAATTCATCATGGATTTTGAGTTATTGTTTGAGCAAAATCACAACAAACATGAAAATGACATTTTTCCAACACTTAGTGAAATTTTCACTAAGTCAGAATCTGCCTTATATTTTCCAAAATGTAGAGGCATTTTTCATTGTAATTCAGGTTAATTCTGTAACACCCCAATTTAAATTATTAATCGTCGTATTATTATTTCTGCTTGTTGGGCTTTGTTAAGGGTGTGCGGTTGAGTGCAGGGGAAGGTATATCTTTAATAGAGGTGTTGGAATAGTAAATTAATATTAGATAATTAAGAGGCGCATTTAGTAATGATAATATAATGAGAATAATAGTATTATTATTATTGTTATTATTATTACTATTATTATTATTATTATTATTATTATTATTATTATTAAGAAAATTTAATTAAAAGTCTAATTAAGGGGAATTAGAGAGGTTTAGTGGGGAGGAGGTTAATTGCACGTAAAACAAGAAAAAGAAGAGAAAGAAGAACAAGGAAGAGGAAGGGGTGCTAGGGCAAGGATTTCTTCCCAAAGTTTTCTAGATTTTTGAACAATTCGAGGTAAGGGGGGAGAACGGGTTCATATTTGGTGATTAAATCATATAAGGGTAGTGGGGAGTCCTTAACCCCGTAGGATCTTTGTATGAACATATGATGATGTTTAATCTCTGAATGCATGTATGAAATCTGTGTTGCTTGGCGTGAAATCGATCCATTGAATGATCAATTTTTCTGCTATATGATGATTCTGATATTTGTTGATGATTGTGTTGTTGAATGATGATTTCTGGTGTAAAACTTCATCTGATTTGGAATACGAATTGAGCCCTAGAGCTGTAGTCATGAACTAGTAATTCTAGGTACAAGAGAAAAGACGGAAATTGAACCTAAAATCAATGTAGAAATGATTCTAGGACTGATTGGAAGTGAAGAAGTAGGAAATTTGTAGCGGAATGCAGACTGGTGAGGTTTCTGGCCATTTGGGTAACAGATCTGGCCATACGCGTATTGGGCAAGGCAATACGCGTATGGGAGTGAAGGAAACGGAGCAATACGTGCAATGGAGGCTTGAGGGGAAGGTTTGGCACGACCCTCTGTCCATACGCGTATGGTGGCAAGGCAATACGCGTATGGAGTAGCCGTACGCGTACGGAGATCTGAAAAGTAGAAATTGAAGGGAAAATGGGTTCTGCCCATACGCGTATGAGCTTGGGCATTACACGTATGGTGTAGGCGAGTGAGCAGTCATACGCGTATGATACAGGTCAATACGCGTATGGACAGGCTGAGTGTAGATTTTCACCATTTTGCGATTTCTTTCACGTTTTCGCGTCTGATTTGGTTTCTCTTGGTTTGAGAGGTTGGGATTGGGAGTCAGATGCTGAGTAATACACAGCTGGTGATGAAACTAATTAATTTTATAATTTATTAGGAATTAATTAGTGTTGGGTGAACTATGGTGGCTTGGGAGGGTTCAATGATTTATGGTGCAAGTGGGAACGATTAGGTGTCTCAGGTGTGATCAGGAGGATCGTAACTATGAATGTCTATTATTGTACATGTGTGCTATATGTATGTTTGTTGTGATCAGGAGGATCGTGAATTTGTTTATCATTGATTATATATATGTGTTATGTGTACGTTTGTTGTGAACAGAAGGATCGTGAATTGTTTATCATTTGATATGCACGTGTGTTATATGTATGATGTGATCAGGAGGATCGTGGGCATGTATTCGCGCTTGTATACATGTTTTGTTGTGCATCGTTGAGTCTTGCATATTCATGGGGATTGGTGGGATGAATCATTGCTCAGGAGGAGTGTATGTGATTCATCTGTACTCCTATACAAGGAATGGTGGAGGATAGATCATTGCCAAGTAGAGGTGTATGTGATCTATTCGGGGTTCGATTGAAGGAACCGATGAGTCGGTACCGCATGCATGGTGTCGTGTTGCATTATATTATCATATGTCGATTGTTGGTGATTGAACATGACAGTAGGTTGTGATTATATGTTGTTGTTGTTAGTGTGAGATATTACTTCCTTATATGTATTATTCACCTTTTTATATTAAATGTAGTTCTCACCCCTCTGTTGTTGTTGTGTTAGTGCTTCTTCGAAAGTACAGATATCCAGGTTCCAGGTTAGTGCTTGGAGCTTGTGTAGCTTGTTCGAGTTTAGAGAGTCGCTCTGATACGTAACACGGGATTTGGGGGGTTTTTGCCATTTGTTTGTATGTTGTATACTTGTTACGTATCTTTCAATTGATGAATATTATGGTGGACCACGATTATGTGGAGTTTTTGGTGTTATAGGCAGATGGCCGCAAATCTAATAATTGAATAAATTTTCTGCTGTTTGATATTATTAAAATAAAAGGAGATTTGTTTCGTTGATTTTAAAATGTGGTATCCTACTTTGGTGTGGAAACTCTGATTTATTTCGTATATTTTGTTTATTTTGAAAAATGGGAAAGTGGGGTGTTACAATTGGTATCAGAGCTGGTCGGCCCGTCTGGCCAGGTTGTCGAGTATAGTTTGTGTCTTTGTATACGACTCGTGTGTAGAACACGGTCGGTGCATGTTTGTTTTCTAACTGTTGTTTGCAGGAGTTGAGAATGAAATAAGCGGGGGAGAAGTTGGTGCCTCCCCAGGATGCTTCCTCTATGGAAAGATGGATTGGTGAGTAATGGAGTGCTATCATAGTTGGTAAGGAAGGGTTTATACTTCATCAGGATGACTAGCTGTCTATGAACAAATTGGGGAACTGATCACCCTCAATCTCTTGTTGATAGTAGTCAGAAATCAAGATGAAGGGATATATGCACCTTGACGGTTAAGATAGCAGGGGATGTGGAAGATGGTTGTGTTGAGTCGGTAGAGATCTTTATTATCTAAAAGAGGATGTAGGAGAGAAGTACTTGTCGGTCAAGTTGAAGAATATCTTCGAGGAGGGACAATCAGGTATGGTTAGTGATTGCTTGTCAGGGAGTAGAGAACAAGGTGATGGCTAGAGAGATGCCGGTGTTGGGCAATCCTTGATGTCTTTCTGAGGTGTGGATCTGAATCAGATAATGGTGGGAACTGGTATTATGGTGTGCTGAGCGAACGGGTGAATATCTATCAGGAGAAGCCTCAGTGTGTTAACGTTCGCGTTGGGACGAGTTAGTAGTGAAGTTGCACGTGTCGAGTTTCTGGTTGTTTGTGAATTTCTTTTTGGATTTATTTTCAGGCGATATAAATGGATCACAAGCGTATTAATGAGGTAGAGGTGGCTATTGATTTAACACTTAGTACGAGTCCGAAGTTATTGACTCCGTACGGAAAGTAGATGCAGGGTGTATTTGTGGAGTATATGAAGTGGACTGTCAGGAATTGTTGATGATGTTTGAGTATTCCAAATCGGAGGAAAATCATGCAGAGCATATGAGAATTGTGTTGTAGGTGCATAAGGATAATGAATTGTTCGCAAGTTCGAATTGAGAGTTTTGATTGTAAACGGTGAGTTTATGGGAGCAAGTTATTTTTGGTGAGGGTATTGTGCTAGATCCATAGGGAAATTAGCGCAGTGCTTCGATGGAAACCCTTTGAAGACAGTGACGGAGATTAAGAGTGTCTTGGACTTAGTAGGTTATCATTGAAGATTCTTATATCGGAAAATGAGACGGATTAGAGGTTTTGGTATGTTGGTCAGGTCGGGATGTCTCTGAGGGAAAAACTCTAGGTGATGAAACCAAGATGGTTGCTATGTTGGTGAGAGTATCGTCCTAGAATTGGCAGGAAAGCCACAGTAGAGGGCTGCCAATTGTGCATGATTTCCAGATGTGGCTCTGGATGGGATAACGAGCGTGATGTGTATAAGGGTATTGAGGCTATGGGAAACAAACTTAGAGTTTGGATGAGTTTTGGAATTCTTAGAGTTTTAGGGCGTTAATGGAAATTTTGAGAAAACACTTGGGTGTGGATATAATATTGAGATTGAGAGTTCTTTTTGGGTCGATTGTTGATACATGTTGGAAATTGTGAAATGTGGGTTGTTCAGAGAATGAAATTGTGTGTAGATTACCGGCAGTTGAGTGAGGTAAACGATTGAGAATAAGTGTCCAATTTCAAGAATGGAGGATTGGAATGGTTTGGTGGAGTTGGATTGGAATTACAATTGTTTAGAACGTTTGATGAGAGTGGTGAATTTGTGTGGGTCGAGGCTTTGATCGATTTCATGTGACTGGTTATGATGGTTATCATCGGAATGGGTTGTTATTTACTCGGTTAAGCTTATATATGAGTCTGGACAAGACGAGATGAGTTCGGAGTGGTGTTCATTAGGGAGATTCGGATCTAATATAAAGTCAGAAGGAGAATTTGTAGGATGTTTGAGAATTGAGTTGCAAGTGTTGAAAAGAAAGGAATTTTTTTTATGCTAAATTAGTCAAGTGAGAATTTTGGTTGAAAAGAGATTAGTTTCTTGGATATGTTAATTCTGATGATGGTATTGTTATGAATCCATCGGAAGTAGATGCAGTTCTACAATGAGAGGCTCCGAAGTCGGTTAAGGTGATTAGAAGCTTTTGGGCTTTAGTTGGTTATTACCGGAGGTTATGGAGGGTTCCTCCCAGTTAGAATTTTGTTACTTCAGTTGACTTGCAAAGGGTAAGTCGTTTGCTTTGGATGTTCATTGTGAAGGAATTGGAGAGAGCTAAAGTAGAATTTGTTGCGGCCCCAGTTTTGCTTCTTCGTGATCCTAATAAACCATTGTGAGGTATTGGGATGTGTCCATGATGAATTTAGTCGGTGTGTGGATGCAGGATGGAGAAGTCGTCGCTTATGCTTTACGACAATTGAGAATTCATGACTTCAAGATGGCTGCGGTTATTGTTGTGTTGAGGATCCAACAATATTATTTTTATGGTTTTGAATCCAAATTGTTTAGTAAGCACAAGAATATTGAGTGCCTATTTGGTCGGAAATAATAGAGTATGAGACAACGAGGACGGTTAAGATTCCAGATGAGTTATGACCTTAGCTGGAATTATCCTATTGGAGAAGTTAATGTCATGCCAGATGAGTTAAGTCGGGAGTTTTTATACATGTCTGTTTTGATGACCAGATGGATTAGAACTATTTGAGCAGTTCAGAGACTTGCGTCTGGTGTGTGAGATAACACAACTGAGTGTGAGGTTGGGTATATTAGAAATGAACTATGATTTTCTGGTGAAGATTAGAGAGAGTCAAAAGTTGGATGTGACTTTGGTGAAATTGATTGTTGCGAGCAATCAGAGTACGCATCGAAAGCGTGATAGGGTACCTTTTCGTATATGTGTGCGTAACTGGTACGAGTTCATAGGTTGAACAGTGGAAATATGTAGGAGCGATGAGACCATTGGACGTTTCAGAATGGAGGCAGAAAAGGTTAAATATTATTCTTGGACTATTAAGTAGATGGATGTTTTAGTCTTATGTTGATTGGTGAATCGTATCATTGTTGTAATAATATTGTGTGACAAGGATGTTGATATCATGGTTATGTGGAGGTTGTTGAAACGATGATGTGTCGTGGAACTTTATGTTCTTGTTTTGTTGTTGCCTCGTTGCCTATGGTGATGGTTCGAGTGCGGGTGGCTAATTCCTATTATGGGGAATTAGGAGAAGGTTACCTATGGTGGGGGTAACAATCTTTGTGTGTTCGTAACTTGAATATTCTTTGGGTCGTGAATTAGTCATCAAGGGCATTGTATGGGAATTGCACCTTGTCGTTGTTGTAGTTGCTGTTAGCAAGGTCGTCTGTTAGTTTGTGTCATTCATGGTGTACCTTTTGTTAGTATGATTATTGGTTGTCGATTGTGAGAGTTGTGCCCGGAGTGATTCATTTGCGTTATATTTTCGAGGACGAAAATAATTTAAGTGGGGGAGAGTTATAACACCCCAATTTAAATTATTAATCGTCGTATTATTATTTCTGTTTGTTGGGCTTTGTTAAGGGTGTGCGGTTGAGTGCAGGGGAAGGTATATCTTTAATAGAGGTGTTGGAATAGTAAATTAATATTAGCTAATTAAGAGGCGCATTTAGTAATGATAATATAATGAGAATATTAGTATTATTATTATTGTTATTATTATTACTATTATTATTATTATTATTATTATTATTAAGAAAATTTAATTAAAAGTCTAATTAAGGGGAATTAGAGAGGTTTAGTGGGAAGGAGGTTAATTGCACGTAAAACAAGAAAAAGGAGAGAAAGAATAACAAGGAAGAGGAAGGGGTGCTAGGGCAAGAATTTCTTCTCAAATTTTTCCAGATTTCTGAACAATTCGAGGTAAGGGGGGAGAACGGGTTCATATTTGGTGATTAAATCATATAAGGGTAGTGGGGAGTCCTTAACCCCGTAGGATCTTTGTATGAACATATGATGATGTTTAATCTCTGAATGCATGTATGAAATATGTGTTGCTTGGCGTGAAATCGATCCATTGAATGATCAATTTTTCTGCTATATGATGATTCTGATATCTGTTGATGATTGTGTTGTTGAATGATGATTTCTGGTGTAAAACTTCATCTGATTTGGAATACGAATTGAGCCCTAGAGCTATAGTCATGAACTAGTAATTCTAGGTACAAGAGAAAAGATGGAAATTGAACCTAAAATCAATGTAGAAATGATTCTAGGACTGATTGGAAGTGAAGAAGTAGGAAATTCGTAGCAGAATGCAGACTGGTGAGGTTTCTGGCCATTTGCGTAACAGATCTGGCCATACGCGTATTGGGCAAGGCAATACGCGTATGGGAGTGAAGGAAATGGAGCAATACGCGTAATGGAGGCTTGAGGGGAAGGTTTGGCACGACCCTCTGCCCATACGCGTATAGTACGCGTATGGTGGCAAGGCAATACGCGTATGGAGTAGCCGTACGCGTACGGAGATCTGAAAAGTAGAAATTGAAGGGAAAATGGGTTCTGCCCATACGCGTATGAGCTTGGGCATTACGCGTATGGTGTAGGCGAGTGAGCAGTCATACGCGTATGATACAGGTCAATACGCGTATGGACAGGCTGAGTGCAGATTTTCACCATTTTGCGAGTTCTTTCCCGTTTTCGCGTCTGATTTGGTTTCTCTTGGTTTGAGAGGTTGGGATTGGGAGTCAGATGCTGAGTAATACACAGCTGGTGATGAAACTAATTAATTTTATAATTTATTAGGAATTAATTAGTGTTGGGTGAACTATGGTGGCTTGGGAGGGTTCAATGATTTATGGTGCAAGTGGGAACGATTAGGTGTCTCAGGTGTGATCAGGAGGATCGTAACTATGAATGTCTATTATTGTACATGTGTGCTATATGTATGTTTGTTGTGATCTGGAGGATCGTGAATTTGTTTATCATTGATTATATATATGTGTTATGTGTACGTTTGTTGTGATCAGGAGGATCGTGAATTGTTTATCATTTGATATGCACATGTGTTATATGTATGATGTGATCAGGAGGATCGTGGGCATGTATTCGCGCTTGTATACATGTTTTGTTGTGCATCGTTGAGTCTTGCATATTCATGGTGATTGGTGGGATGAATCATTGCTCAGGAGGAGTGTATGTGATTCATCCGTACTCCTATACGGAGAATGGTGGAGGATAGATCATTGCCAAGTAGAGGTGTCTGTGATCTATCCAGGGTTTGATTGAAGGAATCAATGAGTCGGTACCGCATGCATGGTGTCGTGTTGCATTATATTATCATATGTCGATTGTTGGTGATTGAACATGACAGTAGGTCGTGATTATATGTTGTTGTTGTTGGTGTGAGATACTACTTCCTTATATGTATTATTCACCTTTTTATATTGAATGTAATTCTCACCCCTCTGTTGTTGTTGTGTCAGTGCTTCTTCGAAAGTACAGATATCCAGGTGCCAGGTTAGTGCTTGGAGCTTGTGTAGCTTGTTCGAGTTTAGAGAGTCGCTCTGATACATAACACGGGATTTGGGGGTTTTTTCCATTTGTTTGTATGTTGTATACTTGTAACGTATCTTTCAATTGATGAATATTATGGTGGACCACGATTATGTGGAGTTTTTGGTGTTATAGGCAGATGGCCGCAAATCGAATAATTGAATAAATTTTTCGCTGTTTGATATTATTAAAATTAAAGGAGATTTGTTTCGTTGATTTTAAAATGTGGCATCCTACTTTGGTGTGGAAACTCTGATTTATTTCGTATATTTTGTTTATTTTGAAAAATGGGAAAGTGGGGTGTTACAGATTCAAAACCAAAGTTGGACATCATGTTGAAATAGGATATATCAGCTTTCCAAAATGACCAAGAACTCCATCAAACTCCACCTGAGCTAGGGGTTATGACAGCTGCAACATGCCTTGCTGCAAACTGTTTTGCAAGGCAGATTTGTACATTAAGGCTTGAATTGATCAAATTGTACAAAAACAAACATGGTTATCCATCTGCACACCTCTGGGGGAGACCAAGGAGGAACAAGCACTGATCCATAAGCCTCTCAAGTCTTTGGAACTCCATATAGGGGTGGCATCCCTAAAAGCTAAAGATGCTTCAAGACTCCAATTTTGTTTTGAGGCATTCAATGGATGCATAGAGCTGGCATGTATCAGTCCATGATCATCCAAATGAGTCAAGATAAGCTCATACAACAGAGAACCATAGGCCTGTGCTCTAATCTCAAGTCAATGGCTAGAGGAGACTTGAGATTCCATTTGATCACAATTGGCCAAAGGCCTGCTGCAGTTGCCACACACTGTTGCTTGCAAAACAAACTTGACACACTATAAATAGGCCTCATTTGTGGCCAATTTGAGCACACCAAAGGTCCTAAACATATTCCTTTCTCAAAATTACCACTTTCACTCCTAAAACACCTTCTCTTGCAAGTCACTATCGGGTTTTGCATTTGAGTGTGATTCCAACTAAACCAATGGTTCACACACCTCACATATAACATATAAAAGTGATCCAAACTCATACATAACATCTGGAACATCAATTTCACAAAATCACCAGCCAAGTGCTCAAGTTCTTGACAGAGTTGAAGTTGGGGTACCATCTCAAGTTCCAGTTCATTTCAAACCACTCCAAGCATTCAGACACACTCCTTGGCACCTAAGGAAGTTGTCCAGAACATTAGAACCAACTTACAACACCTCCATCACCAAACTCGATCACCAGCTGCAAGAGGTAAGCATGAACTCTTTAAACTCCATGATGCATGCATATTTTACTGCACAAAATTTTTGCCACATATTCATAATCATGTATGGAGTGATTACCCTCAATCAATTGCCATGAATCAATCGTGTATGAAATTTCATTGTGTTCATGCTGAAATTAGGGTTCTTGAGGTTTTCTTCTGATTTTTCACTCAATACTCAGAATAAATGCAATTAAACTACATGGTTGTGATCCTTGTTCAAAAGCGAACAAGATTGATACTTGAATCGTGCAAAACCATGGAGAAAAGTGAGAAAACGCAAATCTAAAAAAACAGAGGGCGCGGGCAAGAACCAAGTGTTCTTGGTGCCATAATTCAAATTTTTGAATTTTTTTTATTCTTGTTAATTGATTCAAAAATTAATTTCTCTCTGAATATTTATGTTTTTGAATTGATTCTTTTTCTCAAAATTCATAAAAATGTTAAATTATTTTATTTTACAAAAAAATCCAATTTATATTATTTATTTAATATAGTTAGAATTTTTGTAATTAAATTTCATTTTAATTGTTTTTAAACATTTTTAAATGGAATTCCCACTTTGATCTTTCAAAACCAATTGAATTTCAAACTCTCATGTAATTAAACATGATTTTTCAAAATATTTTTCAAGGTGTACAACTTACTTTTGAATATATTTGGTATTTTATTTCATTTTTTCTCATTTAATTTCCTTTGAAAAATAACATTTTAATTTAAAGTTAGGGTTTCCTTTTGATTTTAAATTTTAAACACTTTGGGCCTCTAATAGAGTGTAAGACACAATCCTTTGTAAATGCAAACCTTTTTGGGCCTCAGATGTTGTATAAGTCCCACTGTATTTTCAAAATCACGGCGCGGTCGTCGCCTTTTAAAACAAAATCATCTCGGCCTCCCCTCGTGTTGTAAGTCCCATCTTTCTCTTTCAAAACATCTTTTGGGCCTCTGATAGAGTGTAAGACCCAATCCCTTTTTATCCAAAATAATTTTGGGCCTCAATCGTTGTATAAGTCCCGATACGATCTTAAAAACAACGGTGCGATCACTGTTAAACCTTGGGCCTCTCTTTGAGTATAAGCCCCAACAATCTTTTTAAAACAATTTCTCTTTTGGTTTAGATTCAAATATACAGTTGTTATCAAAACTTTGTTTAATTTCTTTGAATAACTAACAATACAACATGGAAGCTTGCTCACCTGTAAGTTTTTATCAGCTTTCATTTACATGCTTTAATATATATATAACTGTATTGTGGGAAGCTGCTCCCCTGTAAGTCCTTCTTTCATATCCTTTTAAATACTTGTCATATATCAAGTGTATATATACTAGTATATCTACTTAGAGTTTTCTCCGGCAACTAGGTCTAGACCTAGGTAAAGCCCATTGGTCACTCTTTAATACAGTCAAAACTAGATCCCCATAGGAATTCCAGATACAGTCTTGCCTTCTCTTGGGCTTAAACAATATGGAACAAAGAGAAAGGTAGTATTATCGGTGAACCTTTTCTCAGACTGTCACTATTAGAACTTGTCAAATAAATTCAGTTTCCCCAGAGAGGATTAATTCCCGGTGAAACTTCTCTTGAATTTCTTCAAACCCTAGAACTGTTCACTAAAGATAAGATAATTCCCCGGTGAAACTTTTCTTGAACTCTTCTTAAGTTTGGGACCCACAGGCTTCCTAAAAGCATCCCCGCCTCCTCTTGGGCTTTGTACAAGGACCCTCCGGCTTCTTAGAAGTTGTCATGCCTTCTCTTGGGCTTAATACAAGGACCCTGAAGACCTCATTAAGGTATAAGGCAGAACTTAGTCATCCTTTGCTAGAGCAGTCTTTCCAGTGTCAAATCTCAGACCAATTTAGGGTTGATTCTCATCCCTTAAAACACCTGCCTCCTCTTGGGCATCATACAAAGGTAAACTCTTCCACACCAGTAGACTTGGATAGTCTAAATCTCCTCTTGAGTCTCAAAGACATTCTCAAGTTCCCTACAAACATAGGAGAAACCCCGGTAATTCTTGATCAATCTCCAACAGAGTTAAAGTCCATGGGTTCTAAAACCCATTCTCTCTCCTAAAATACCCCGGCCAGGGTCAGTTTATCATCAGTATAACACTATCAGAACCTCAAGGCATATGATATCTTAACCCTTCTGTAACCCTTATCAAGAGTTGATTCCCTATTTGGACCTGCCTCAGGATCTCAATAATTCCCAGCAGAAGATAGCCTCCTCTTAGGCTTTGTATAATGATCTTTCCTCAGCATAGATAGCCTCCTCTTGGGATTTGTACAATGATTCTCCCCAGCGGAGCTAACCTTTTTAGACTCCCTTGTTGAGTCAATCACCTTTTTAGACTCTTTTGTTGAGTCAATCACCATTCAACACTCTCTTGTTGAGTCAACCCTTTTAGCCTTAATCTCAGGCTTTGTACGAGAAAGATAAAAACCATTCTCTTGTTGAGATAATCTTTTCCAGCCTCCTCTTAGGCTTGGTATAATGATTTCCCCTAGCAGAAGTTAGCCTCCTCTTAGGATTTGTATAATGATTTCTCCTGCTTGTTCAGCCACAATCCTGGGCTTTATACAGGACAGATAAAAGCACTCTCTTATTGAGTCAAACCCTTTCAGCCTCAATCTTGGGCTTTGTACAAGACATAAATCTTCATAACCTTCTCTTAAGCTTGGGACAAATATCTTCCCCAGCAGAGTCAATTCCTCTCAGTCTTCTTTTAGGCTTTGAGAAATAATTTCCTAAGCAGAATCAAACTTATTTCAGCCTCAATTTTGGGCTTTGTACAAGACAGATAATACTCTCCAACAGGGTCAAAACAACTTTTAGCCTCAATCTTGGGCTTTGTACAAGACAGATAGAACATTTTCCCTGGAAAAGTCAAACTTTCAGCCTCCTCTTAGGCTTTGTATAATGATATCCCCAAAAATTCAGTCTCTTTTTTAGCCTCAATCTTGGGCTTTGTACAAGACATATTAAAACACTCTCTTGTTGAGTCAGTCTTTCCTAGCCCCATCTTAGGCTTTGTATAAGGACTTCCCTAGTGGAGTCAATCAACCTCTTAGCTTCAACCTTGGGCTTTGATGAAGGCACAAAAAAATCAACATCCCCTCAGAGAAAATCAAAATCTCTCTATAGGAAGTCATTTCTCTGTTTATCACTTATCAAAACAGATAAATCAGAACAAACCATAATCCCAGATAACTACTGTAAAAGGCACACTTGTTGATTCAAATATCCAAGTTGTTATCCATATTTTATCCTGGTAAATCCTCTCTTTCATCTAATTGTTGTAAGTGGCAAGCCTCTGGATCATTTACATCCACGCCACTGTCCCTCTCTTAGTCTGAGAAATTCCTAAGGAAAAATAGCATTGTTGTACACTGAGTTAAAGTTTTCTCCTTCAGGATAACACCCCTATAAAGGAAATTATGGCATTGCTGGATTCACATATCCCAGTTAAAGTAATCCTCCTTTATAAATAGTCACCCAACAACTGTGATAAACAGATGAGATGTCTCCCTTTAGAGATGACAAGTTCTCTCTCAGTCAAACCTTTTAGCTTCAATCTTGGGCTTTAAACAAGACACAAATACTCATTTAGCTTCAATCTTGGGCTTTGAACAAGACACCAAAACATCATTTTTCCTCCCATAGAATAGGAGGAACTACGATTGCTATGATTTCCCTGTTTCGTTTAAACGGGAATACGTAGGCATAAGATTGCAAAATCTTAGCGAGCATACTAATCAAAAACTCTAGGTCCAGTACCTTCACATCAATCAAAACTTAGGTCCAGTACCTTACCAAAAACATCGGGAAAACCCGAACATCAACAAAAACTCACTCTCCCTCTCATATTTCCCAAGAAACTTTCCCAGCCTATTAACGGATAAACACCATCAAGTACAAAGCAAAATCTAAAGTTAACAACCTATGGATAACCACATATAGGATGGGTAATTGACAACTCCCATTGTATAACCTGACCATTAGATAGCTTCCCTTTCCCTTCCAGCTTCACGGGATAAATAAGAAATCAGAAAGTAGCACCCCCTCCTCTTCGTTGAGGAGAAAACCCAAATGGCGTGAAATTGCTGCCCAGATTTATCCACCTTTTGAGGAAAAAGAGATGACAAAGATCTTCTTGAAAACCTTGAGCTCATTCTATTACGACCGAGTGGTCGCCAGTGCATCCAACTACTTCACTGAGATGGTGAGCACGGGAGTTCATCTTGAAGAAGCAGTCCGAGAAGGACGTCTGGCCAAAGATGCTAGACCATTAAGCAGTACCAAATGATACGGTAGTGCTTTTCCTAAGAAAAAAGAGCAAGATATCGGTAATATCTCTCTCAGAAAGTAAATGCGAAGGTATCAACCAGTAGAAGCTGTAACTCCTGCTATAAACCCTGCGCCTGTTCCAACCTATCAACCTCAGGTTGCTCAGAGCCAACCGAATCAACAACAATATCAGCAAAGGACACAACAGCTTCTTCAGCAGGCTCGTCCTCAGTACAACAACAACCGTACAACGCGACCACCAGGGTTTGACCCTATACCAATGTTGTATGCAGAACTGTTTCCACTCTTACTGGTCAAGGGGCATGTCCAAACCAGGTCTCCTCTTACAATATCGGAAAATTTGCCTTTTTGGTTCAAAGCGGATCAGACTTGCCCTTACCATCAAGGAGGACCAGGGCATAACATAGAAAAGTGTCTCAGCTACAAGTCTGATGTACAGAAGCTTGTCAGGAACGGGGTCTTATCCTTCAAGGATACAAATCCAAATGTTCAGACGAACCCATTGCCTCAACACGAGAAGGCTGCAGTAAATTTGATAAAGGAAGAGTCTAACCACAACTATCAGATTCATGATGTACTCTTATTGGGAACCAACCTAGTGAAAATGAATTGCAGACAAAGCGGATACGATCATGTACCGTCTCACAATTATCACCAGTGTGATATCTGCTCTAAAAACAATCAAGGATGTTCTGTGGTACAATCAGCTCTACAGGAGCAGATGGATCTCAGATGGATCCAAGATCACCGAATCCGTGAGGTCAACATAACTTATACAAATTCCAACATCGTTCAAAACCATGACATCCGTGCGATGAATGTCAACTTGGTGGCAACACACTCCAGGAAAAGCCAACATCACTTGCTGCAACAACTTAGGATTTAGTGATGAAGAACTGCTAGAAGAGGGCCAAAATCACAACATGGCGCTAAATATTACAGTCAAAATCACAACATGGTGCTAAATATCACAAAAGAAACAATGCAAAAGGATGGGGACAACTTGTCATTCCTACTGACAACAAGACAAAGAAAGGTCTTGGTTTTTCCTTAACCTATGCCCAAACTGCTACTAACGATGAAAGTTTTCATCCCATTCAGAAATTCTTCCATAGTGGAGGTTTCCTTCACCCATTACCTCAAGAAGTACATACCATCAACGAGGGTGATTCCTCTGATACAGATGAACTGTGGAAGTCTATCTCAACGAGGACGGTTATATGTCTCAGGGAGAGGTGCCTATGCCTTTTTGCTATCCCGCACAGAGTCCGAGATATATACCTAGATCAGACTTCAAAATAATATACGGAGATTGTGATCCGGAAGGATGCCGTGCTCCACCAAACTCATTAGAGGAGGATACTCTGATGAAAGACAACTTTGACTACGACTATTATCGCCCAATGGATGGCGTGCATATCTGGCAGCCGTACCCAAGAGACTTGGGGCAAAAGAGTCAGCCCAACGATGCATATCAACTGAGCATCATTGAAAAGAATATCTGCGTGCCCACCAAATTATGAGATCATTACTCAGGACATTCAGAAAATATCCAGCACGACGATGAATTTGCAAAGATTGTAGGACAAGAGTTCATCAGCTACGATTTTCCTGAGGTCAACGTCATCGAGAAAGATGACTCCTCCAGTTCCAAAGAAGTGTGGGACACCTTAGGACAACCGAGTGGCGAGTACGACTTCTTGGTCAAGTACACCGCTCCTAAAAGCTCTCGTATCAGGCTCGAATACATCCAGCCAACTAGATGGGGAGATCCACCTGAGAGTACAAACATTGTACAAAATACAACAGAAGAATCCTCCTACGATAACTCTGCCTGGGAGACATATTACAACGATCCTGCTCCACCAGAAATCAATGTCATTTCTGGAGATAAGTCAAGAAAGAAGATGCCAGACTTTGTGATTCACCGAGGAGTTCGCCACCAATGGGTTGCTGTCAATGTCCCGAAAGCTGTCCATAAGTCTAAGTAATTGTCGTCTTTAATTTAGCCTTTCACCCTGCCCAGGTGAAACGGATGTTTTGATAGGGCTCACTTTCTGTAAATGTCTCTCTTCGCTTTGCCCAAAGAGACAGAGTTTTGTTTTATACGGCTGTAGTTTCAAGAATCGACCAAATCATAAATTAAATAACGTCGTTCTGTAATTTTCGCATTTATTGTTGTTTTCTCTTTTCGCATTTTCAGAAAATGGTAATCCTAAAAACAACTCAAAAAAAATAAAAACAAGCATTTTTCAGAAAATACACTGCACACACTCTTGCATTCTCTCTATCTCTTCTAAAAACAATCATCACGTCGTGCATATTACTTGTTTTAAACCCCATTGAAACATATGATCCAATGCCTTCTCCCAACTTTGAATTCCCAGTATTTGAGGCTGAAGAAAAAAATGACGAAGAAATTCCAGAAGAGATCTCCCGATTACTCAGACAAGAGGAAAGGTCCATTGAACCTCACAAAGAGCCGTTGGAAACGGTCAACTTGGGTTCAGGAGAAGAGAGAAAAGAAGTCAAGATTGGGGCACTGATAAGTCCTACTGTCAAAGAAAGTTTGATAAAGCTTCTTAAAGAATTTCCCAATGTATTCGCTTGATCCTATCAGGACATGCCAGGGTTGGATACCAGCATCGTGGAACATCATCTACCGTTTAGAGAAGAATGTCCGCCAGTAAAACAAAGGTTGAGAAGGACTCACCTAGACATGGCCATCAAAATCAAAGAGGAAGTACAGAAACAGATTGACACAGGTTTCCTCGCCACATCAGAATATCCTCAATGATTAGCCAACATAGTGCCAGTTCCAAAAAAAGACGGAAAAGTCAGAATGTGTGTAGACTACAGGGATCTGAACAAAGCCAGTCCAAAGGATGACTTTCCCCTACCGCACATAGACATGCTGGTAGACAATACAGCAAAGTTCAAAGTATTCTCCTTCATGGATGGATTCTCGGGCTATAATCAGATAAAAATGGCGCCAAAAGACATGGAGAAAACTTCATTCATCACCCCATGGGGCACCTTTTGTTACAAGGTAATGCCGTTTGGTTTGAAGAACGCTGGGGCAACCTATCAAAGGTCCATGACTACTCTGTTTCACGACATGATACGCAAAGAAATAGAAGTGTATGTCGATGATATGATTGCCAAATCTAAGACAGAAGAGGAGCATGTGACCCACCTGTCAAAGCTATTCGAGCGTCTGAGGAAGTACAAACTCCGCTTGAATCCCAACAAGTGCACATTCGGTGTCCGTTCAGGGAAACTTTAGGGTTCATCGTCAGCCAAAAAGGAATTGAGGTTGATCCTGATTAGGTTAAGGCCGTTCAAGAAATGCCTTCTCCAAAGACTGAAAAACAAGTCAGGGGATTCCTGCGATGTTTGAATTACATTTCCAGATTTATATTCCTCATGACCGCGACATGTACGCCGATCTTCAAATTACTCAAAAAAGAATCAGGACTGCGTATGGACAGAAGACTGCCAAACCGCCTTCAATAGTATCAAGGAATACCTGTTGAATCCACCTATCCTGTCACCTCCAGTAGAGGGAAGACCGCTAATCATATACCTAATAGTCTTGGAAGACTCCTCGGGTTGTGTACTTAGCCAACAAGACGAAACCAATAGGAAAGAGTCTGCTATCTACTATTTGAGCAAGAAGTTTAACGACTGTGAAACTCGGTATACTATGCTTGAGAAAACTTGATGTGCTCTGGCTTGGGCAGCCAAACGTCTTCGCCAGTATATGATTTGTCATACTACTTGGTTAATCTCTGAAATGGACCCAATCAAGTACGTCTTTGAAAAGTCTGCTCTCACGGCAAGGATTGCCCGTTGGCAGATGTTGTTATCAGAATACGACATCGAGTACCATGCTCAGAAAGCCGTCAAAGGAAGTATTTTAGCCGATCATTTGGCTCATCAATCGATTGACGATCAAGAATCAGTCGGGTTTGACTTCTCAGACAAAGATGTCATGTACTTGAAAATCAAAGATTGTGATGAACCACTACCTAGTGAAGGGCCAGAACCGGGTTCCCAATGGGGACTAATCTTTGACGGAGTTGTCAATCATTACGGAAATGAAATTGGGGAAATCATCAAAACACCTCAGGGTACCCACATTCCTTTCATCGCCCGACTACATTCAAGTGTAAAAACAACGAGGCCGAATACGAAGCTTGTATCATGGGTCTCGAAGAAGCAATCGACTTAAGGATCAAAAAATTGGATGTATATGGCGACTTAACCCGGGTTATCAATCAGATTAAAGGAGATTAAAACACATACCAATCAGGACTAATTCCTTACAAAGACTATGCGAGAAGGTTGTTACTATTCTTCAACAGAATCGAGTTTCATCATATCCCTCGTGAAGAGAATCACATGGCTGATGCATTAGCCACTCTCTCCTCTATGATTAGTGTAGGTCAATGGAATGACATACCTAAGATTGACATAACGCGCCTTGAACGGCCCGTTTACATTTTCGTGTTCGAAGCAATCATGGATGACAAACCTTGGTATCATGATATCAAATGCTTCCTTCAGAAACAAGAATACCCACCTGGGGCATCCAGAAAAGACAGAAAGACCCTCAGAAGGCTAGCAGGCAGCGTTTTCCTGAGCGGTGATACTCTCTATAAGGGAAATTTCGACATGGTCTTTCTTCGATGTGTAGACAGACCAGAGGCAAACATGTTGATAAAAGAAATTCATGAAGGATCCTTCGGCACTCATGCCAACGGACACACAATGGCAAGAAAAATTCTAAGAGCAGGATACTACTGGATGATAATGGAATCCGATTGCTACAAGTACATGAGGAGATGTCATAAGTGTCAGATATACTCAGACAAGATCCATGTACTGCCAACGCATCTCAAAGTTCTCTCTTCTCCGTGGCCTTTTTCCATACGGGGAATTGACATGATTGGCATGATCAAACCCAAAGCTTCAAACGGACATCGGTTCATCCTAGTAGTCATTGATTACTTCACCAAATGGGTCGAAGCAGCGTCATACACCCATGTGACCCGACAGGTGGTAGTCCGTTTCATCAAAAACAATCTCATCTGCCGTTATGGTGTTCCAAGCCAGATCATTACTGATAATGGATCTAACTTGAACAATAAGATGATGAAAAAGTTGTGTGCTGAGTTCAAGATCGAACACCATAACTCATCTCCCTACCGACCCAAGATGAACGGAGCGGTAGAAGCAACTAACAAGAACATCAAGAAGATCGTTCAAAAGATGGTTTTAACCTACAAAGACTGGCAGGAGATGCTACCCTTTTCTCTTCACGGTTATCGCACATCTGTCCGCACTTCAACAGGGGCAACCCATTTCTCTCTAGTATATGGCATGGAGACAGTGCTCCCCATAGAAGTAGAAATCCCATCAATCAGGGTATTGATGGAAGCTAAGTTAACAGAAGCTGAATGGTGTCAAAGTCGACACGATGAAATAAATCTGATAGAAGAAAAGCGAATAATGGCTCTATGCCACAGTCTGTTGTATCAATAAAGAATGAAGAAAGCGTTTAACAAAAAAGTCCGACCCCATGTCTTCAGTAAAGGAGACCTCGTGCTCAAGAAGATACAATCATTTCTCACTGATTGCCAGGGCAAATGGACTCCGAATTATGATGGCCCCTATGTGGTCAAGAAATCTTTCTCAGGCGGCGCCTTGAGACTCACAACCATGGATGGAGAAGAGTTTGCCTACCCTACAAATGTTGACGTAGTCAAGAAATACTTCGCCTAAAAAAAAGGAGAAAAACGTCTCGGTGGATTGAAAACCCGGAAGGGCGGTCCAGGCAAAAATTAGAGACATAATCAAAAATCATCCCTATGGATTGGAAATCTCAAAGTACAATCCAGTTAAAAGTTAGGGATTAATGGCAAGTAACTACGTCCGACAAGGTTAAATCCCCTGCAGTAATGCCATCCATCAGGAAAACTCCAGTCAAGGTCATCTTCGACGGAAGCTCAGGATGTCCAGAATTCAAAGTTGGTAGAAGGATAACGTTCGTTATGTTTTAATGTAGCTCTTTTCCCTTAAAATTACCATTTTCTAAACTTTGTAAATACTCTATGGAATCACGCGTTTAGCTGATTTCCATTCTATCAATAAAATTTGAGCCCTAGTGCTTTTGTTTGTAATTCTTATTTGTTTTAGCTTTACAGAATGATGTTTTTAATATGATCAACGATTCTTGAAATAAAACAAAAATGAATTTACTTGTCAAATTTTTCTGCTTTTAAAATAAAGATGGCAATTCTTTTGACTGTTAAACATCAAAAGAATATCGATCGCTTCTCCAAAGGTGGTTGAACCTCAAAGTGCGGGATCAAAGTACTCCTTTTAAACCAGTACGCCTGAATGAAGGATCAACTGTGTTAGAGACCATGTTTCATCTGACAGCCCCGACAGAGTTCTTATCTCCTAAGCCCGACTAACGTTTTCCCCCCACAGGGACTATCTCTCCTAAGCAAGGCAGAATTGCTATCTTGAACCAGTGATACTTTTCATCCCCTGCAGTGGCCGAGTATCCAGTCATGTTCATCCACTAGTCTGTATGTCGTGTTAGTTTTGTCAGCATAAACATACATACATCATGCATTATTGATTTGCATTCATATTCATATTGCATCACTATCACTCTAGTCAGTCTTAACTCAAAGTGGTAAGGTCCTTTTGTCAATCGAGTTGTCAGTCCTTTCCTCATCAGGAAGTGAATCATTTAAGCAATCTCTCCCCAGTTTATTTCTGGGATGGAGACGGTCCTCGACCACTTTGATAACTTGAACCTCTGAAAAGCAAGAAGACAGTCGACAAACGTCACTATTCTCCATTAAAGATGATATCTTCGCTTTCCCGGATTAAGAAAAATCCCCAGAGAAAGCCTCACAACCAAAGACTCTCAGCAACACATTGGTTTTTCTCTCCAGAAAGTCAATGTTAATGAAGCATTAGCACCTTAAAATTGGATTACATCACATGGCATTTCTCCAAGAAGATCTCAAGGAAAAGTATGATGTAATATACCAAGCTGGAAACCGTCTCTCAAGAGACTCGTTTTCCCCAGTAGAGTCGACAACTGGCGTCTCCAACAGAGAAGTTTGCACACCTCTACAACTCAGACGAATGGGTTCCCCAGCAAGTCTGACATCAAAACTTTTTCCCGTCAAATGGCATCTCCCCAGGAAAATCCAGCGAGAAGTTTGAGGAAAACCGCTACAAATAGCGTCCCTTGTAAAAAAAGTTTATTGACAAAAGAAACTAAGACCAGTTCTGCGGCTAAAGACCAGGATAGAGGGGAAGTTTATTGATAAAAGAAACTGAGACCAGTTCCCTGGCTAAAGACCAGGATCGAGGGGAAGTTTATTGATAAAAGAAACTGAGACCAGTTCCCTGGCTAAAGACCAGGATCGAGGGGAAGTCTACAAAAGAAACTGAGACCAGTTCCCTAGCTGAAGACCAGGATCGAGGGGAAGTTTACAAAAGAAACTAAGACCAGTTCCGCGACTGAAAACCAGGATCGAGGGGAAGTTTATTGACAAGAGAAACTGAGACCAGTTCCCTAGCTGAAGACCAGGATCGAGGGGAAGTTTATATCAGAAACTAAGACCAGTTCCTTGGCTAAAGACCAGGATCGAGGGGAAGTTTTTACCTTTTCTAAGCATCATTGCTTAGCAAAAGAAGATGGATGAGCAAGTTGTCATTCATAACCACCATCAAAATTTAGGGTATTCCGATATTTAATCCTTTTGCACCCCGAATGCCCAAATACCTTCGCTATTCACACCTTTGGGTCCAAGAAGATTAAATATGGGCATCTGTCATACCCCAAAATTTGAGCACTCATTGTTAAAATTTTGTTTATCTGACTGTGTTGTCACTTCGTGTCATCTGCGTATCTGTCGCTCCCGGGATTTTCATCCAAGTACAAACGCGAAAGTGGCACGGAAACAGAGTCGCCAGCAATGTGTATTTATCCCAAGAGAGGGAAAGGAAACACTGCGTAAACCCGAGGGAAAGGATAGAGCATGGTCTTGTAACCAAGAGAACTGGATTCGGGAGTCGGTTACGCGAGAGGAAGGTATTAGTACCCCCTCGCGTCCATCGTACCCGATGGGATCCACGCTTGCTTGTTTCGATCAAAGGGTGTAAGGAAAGGATACTGGAAAAGGAACTGTTAGCTAGAGAACTGGAAAAGGAAAGGAGAGAGAAGGAGAAACAAATGTAGGGAAAAAAAATAAGTGCTCGAATGGGCCCTACCCCACTGCCTACATATCTCATCGGGAGCATGAGAATCAGAGCGACGTAGTTCCCCTCACTAGGGATGTATTGCTTGTGTTTTTTAAGGAACGGCTAACATTTTAGCTCAGGTGTTGCAGGCTCGCTGGTCCGAGTGCGTTACCATCTTGCAAGAGAACGAGTAGGAGCACGTTCGTATGCTAAGAATGAGTGGGATGAGAAAAGAATTCCCGAAGGAAAGACGTTGTTGTTTGTTTGAAGTTTTTGGAAAGAAGGATTTTGAATGTCTTTGTGTTTTGTAACTCGCATTGTATTTAAGTCCTTCATATAAGATCGAATGCCTCACATATCGACCCAAGATGGGACGTACACTAAACATTCCCAAAGAAATGAGAGAAAACCCCTCACCTCCTTGTTCCCACATGAAAGGCCTAAATACAATATTTGTTATGCCTTTATTAAGTGTTTTTTTTACTTTTGTTTGAAGATGAGAGAAGAAAGACTCAAAAGCGGATCAAAGGTGAAAACTAATGGGACTAAGACTCAACCCTAATGTTATCATACATGGTGATCCTAAGGTTAATGTGGTTTAAGAAGTCTAATCCTAAAAGAAAGGAGAAGAAGAGCGAAAGAAACAACTTACTTCCAAAATGGAAGTTAAGTTGATCTTAGAGAAGGTTGAAGAAAAAATTATTCAAGGAAAGCATGTAAATGCTTAACAAAATCACAATTTGAATTATTAAAAGAAATAAGAGAGTATGAAAGAAAAACGTGCATGTGGAAGCATATCCACACGCCTACTTACCTTTAGCACCTACATGAAAAGGTTATTTCACAAAATATTTACAAGAGATCCTGAGTAAAAGAACTTGGTCAAACAAGCCAATGGAAGGAAATAGTGAAAACAGCAACTATTACAGCCCCTAAATGCAAGGCAGCGGTAAATCTATCATCATGTACCAAACATCAATTAACATCACATGTTCAGCCTCCAAAATGGGTGTAAAAAGCATTTGGCAGTACATACAACAGCACATATGTGTATAATCAGCAGTGAAAACTCAGAGGCAGCATGCATTAACACACAATTTCAATCATGAACAACCATTATTATGCATCAAGCCTTGCACATTCATCAAACAAACACGATCACAACCATATTACAAATCATGATAAACAATCCTTGAAATCAAACATGTTATAATGTACATTACAAAAGAATACACATTGTCAAGAATATGAGCAAGTCAAAACAAGTATACATCTCTTGAAATGGAAAGCAAATGAACATACGCATAGTGATTCCAGCAACATAACCTCAATTAGCAATTAATGAGCTCAAAGTGTGTGCATCATGTGTTCATCACATCAATTAATCATTAATGCAAACATAAACATTCATCGATTAACAATCAAAAACCGCGTGTCGGCAAATTGTGTGCATATGATGGTGTGAGGTGCAACAACATCAAAACAGTCATTAGATGAGTATCATATTAATCCATGAAGATTAAAAGTGAAGCGGGGTCGAAACATGCTTAAAAATGCAAAAAAATACATTCTGCAGCAGTGTTAACCAGTTAACGCCTGGTGTTAACCGATTAACAGTTCAAAATCAGGCAGAAAACGCAGAATTAACACATGTTAACCGGTTAACGTATGGTGTTAACCGACTAACCTGGGACAGTGACAAAAAAAAAACAGTTGCAAAAGCACTTTTCAGCAGCAAATGACTTATCCAAACATCCAAATGAACATGCAATCAATTAATCACGAAATTACATGGAATTACCGTCGTCAAACATCAATTGAATCCAATAATCAACAACATCAAGAATCGAATTCTAGCACATGAATCCAAATCGAAAATCCACAAAAATCTACATCGAATAAGTTGCGAATAAGCTAAAAACAGTGTAGATTTAGGGAAAACCAACCTACAAAGCGGAGAATTGCTTTTGTAATTGTTACAAAGTAATCTTGGTGCAAAAAATGAAAGAAAACTAGAGATTCCTCAATCGATAGCCGAAATGCGTCGAAACTGAACGAAATCGCGAAAGTCCACCAAAATCCAACTTGCACCAAAATAAATGGTGAGAAACCTTTGGATTGAAGAATACTCTGAACTTCCAAAAATCCAACCAAAGAATGCTAAAATGATGAAGGTTAAGCTCATGAATTAATCACTTTTCAATGTAAAAAGTGATTATTCTTCAAGAAACAAGAGCTTTTGTGTGTGGTTTTGGAAGAGAGAAGTAGAAGTTTATGAAGAATGAGTGGAGAGATTAGAGAGAAATGTGAGAGAATTGAGAGTGAAAATGGAGCAAAAATGGTTGAGATCCTTGAAAATGAGTGAAGCATCTCTTAAATAGATTTTAGGTTTGGAGTATAAGTGGTTTGGAATGAGGTTTGGGTTTGGAGCTAGGGTCGGAGTTAGTTAGACTCAACTCACCGAGTCAAGTTAGTTAACTCGGTTAGTTAGGATCAACTCAATTGCTTGGAAAACAAGAAACCACAATTGGTGCATGGGTGTGTGACTTGGGCTGCCAGCAAGGCATTGCGACTTGTGAACTTTCAGCATGAAACCACCATGTTCGAGCCCTCGTATGACCTTCATAACTTATTCAGATGAAAAAATGTCCAACATCAAAGTTGAAGAGGACATGGAGATGAACAACTTTGATGTTCAACAATTTTTAATTTGAAGCCTTCTTGATGGAGAAAATTGGCTTGACATTTAGCACGCCAACTGTTCGATGAAATTATGGCCTATGGGCCTGCATTTGCCTTGCCATGACTTGATTTTTGCCTTGATTTTACCAAACTTTGATCGATCATAACTCCCTCAATTTTGATCCGATGGAAGAGTTCTTTATATGGATTTGAAGCTTGAAACAAGATCTTTTGTTGTGGCCTGGTGGATTTTTGATTTGATGCTTTCAATTTTGAATGGCCTTGGTTCAAAGTTTGGTGCAAAATGGCCAAAACTTTCCTTATTTAGAAACCCTACTTCTTCCAAAAATCGCAACTTTTCAAATCTTGATTTTTCATGATCCTTTTGGAGTTTCTTGATCAAATTTTGTACATTGGTCACATATAACATGAATTTCATGAATTTGGCCTCAAAAAGTTGAGAGTTGACTTTTTCCTCTGATTATTTGACTTAGCCCCAATTTTCCTGATTTTTTATCTTTCTTCCAATTAAACCACTTCTAAAACCAATTGAGAGGCAATTTTCCACACACATACACTTAAGGACATGTAGAATACCATGACATCAAGTTTTGTCCAAAAAATTAGAGATAACCTGATTTAATTGGAAACCCTAGTTTTGATACCCACCTACTAAGGGGAAAAATGTGCAGTCTTCAATTTCAAATTCCTCAGAGTATGTTGTGTATCCTCTTAAAGAATGATGAGATATGCCACTTGAGGGTGTTTTTGAACCAATGAACTATCTCTTTTGAGGGTTTTCCTTCAGTTTTTTGGACCTCTTGCATAGTGAAGGATGTAATGCTTCAATCTCCTATTGAATCTCACTTTCTTGAGGTTTTGGATGATCAATTGAGATAGTATGAGACATGAAAGACCTCTTGGCTTGCCTTGAGGCAACTTTTTTCACCTTTTGTGCCTTGAATGATTCCTTGATTGTCCATCTTTCCCCTGATCACATGCCTTGATGGTAAGAGGGATGCTATGCTTCATTTTTCTAAGTTAAAGATGCAATGCAAGGCTAATGAGATGGATATGATATGATATATGATAATGCTATGCTATGATGACAAAAGAGAGAGCAAATTTTGGGGTATTACAGCTGCCCCTATTCAAACGTTGTAGACCTGAATGCCTGAAAGCGATTGCTTTTAGACTTTCAAGGTATATAGTGATTGAATACCAAATATAACCAAAAATTTGCTCTGGATGACGAAGAACAAAAGGGATATAAACCCAACGAGACTGCTGGATTGAATCTTCAATGAAACGTTGTCGGAGAGATCTGTGTTTTGAACGACGCCAGACGACTACTGGCTTGCCATACTATGGATGGACTTTAAACAATGTATTTTAGAACGACGCCAGACGACTACTGGCTTGCCATACTATGGATGGATTTTCAACAATGTCTTTTTGAACGACGCCAGACGACTACTGGCTTGCCACTCAACTGGTGGACTTTAGCTGCTCTGCCATTCTAAACAATGGACTTTTACCAATTCGTGTTGGATTTCTGCCAATCTATCGCTGGACTTCAATGATTACCAAACCGGCTTTGGAATCTCAAACTTGCCATCCTCAAATGGACTTTTGCAGCTTTGCCAAACTAACATTGGACTTCAATGCTTACCAAACCGGCTTTGGAAGCTTTGCCAAACCAACGTTGGACTTTGCTGAGCATATAGTTGTTTATCATCATCCCACCTGCTGGTTCAATATAAACTACTATTTGTATGATCATTCCACCTGCTGGAAAAACCATCTGCAATACTATCCCACCTGCTGGAATAATATGAACGATTATCTGTATGATCACCCCACCTGCTGGAATAACCATCTGCAATACTATCCCACCTGCTTGAATAATATGAACAACTATCTGTATGCCAAAATAAATTGGACTTTGAGTTGTACATGAGCAATGCTGAGAATTACACCACCTGCTGGGTAATATCATATGCTGACACTTTGCTGAAGAAGAGGGTCCATCGATCTATTTAGACCCTGCTGGGGAAATTACTGTCAAAATGTTGAACTCTGTGGGGAGATAAAACAATTCAGCTGGGAATTATTCTTTGACAAATTTCACATGCTGAAACCTGCGGGAAATATACCTTGTTGACACTACCACTTGCTGGTAAATCCTGCTGAGAATAAACTCCACAGGGGATGTTACTGTGAGAAGCTTCATCTCTTAAGAGGATTTTATAGAAAACCAAGCGTTTTCAAACTCTTAGACGAACACCATGTCTTCAACTTCCGAACATTCGCTCTTGAACTACCCTTCACATCGTTTGCGAGGTACCGGAGGATCTGCACTCGTTGTTGACATGGAATGCTCACTTCGTGCAGCTTGGATCGATCCTACTCATTACCTGCAGCAGAAAAAATATATGCACATGCCCCAGGATATTGCGTGGTTTTTTTTTTTAGTCCACCATCCAAGGTTGTCCAACAAGCAAAGTAATTTTAATTGTATTTTTTGTGCATGTTTTTGCAAGGCCATGATATTTTCAAAGCAATGTTTTATTATAAAAAATCAGACGTTTTTGCAAACAAAGCAGTAAAATGAAAATAAAACCTTGTGACTGAATATTCAATTTTATTGATAAAATGCCAAAATCGACGAATTTACAATTGGAAGCAAACCCCTGAAAGAGTTGATTGCCATAAAATTGAGAAAAGAAATCTATCCTAATGACAATGCGGAAATTGGATTCCAACTGATTTCTAATTCTGTTATAGCCAGTATGTATTCCAACTCTCTTGATTATCCTCGCCTTAGGAAGTTCGTGGTCGGAACAATTCCTCCTTCGGAAACTTTGCTATTTTGCTGAAGAGTAGAGAGCGTACAAATTAATTCAGACTGCAGTCATTCGCTTGAATCCCTCTTTTGCGTGGATCGCCTTTTCAGGTTTTCAATCCACCGGGATACCCATTGTTTCCTAAGTTGCCCTTTCGGGTTTTCAACTTACCGGGTGTACAATTTTTTCAATTATATCCTTAATTTTTGCCCGAACCTTTATTCTGTTTTTGGTTCACCGGGATGCCCTTTTTTGCCTGGATTTTTTTTTTTATTTTTTTTTTAGCCAGTGGGTCTATTTATGCGAAGTATTTTTTAACTGCATCTGAATTAACAGGGGATGAAAAGTCTTCACCATCCATGGTTGTCAGCAATAAGGCTCCACCTGAGAAAACCTTTTTAACCACGAATAGACCTTCATAATTAGGAGTCCATTTGCCCCTATGATCTGTACTCGGAGGAAGTATTCTCTTGATTACCACATCTCCGACCTTGTAAACTTGAGGTCGAACCTTTTGATCGAATGCCATCTTCATTCTGCGTTGATATAGCTGGCCATGACATACTGCCGCTAATCGCTTCTCCTCAATAAGGCTCAGCTGATCAAATCTGGCTCGTACCCATTCAGCTTCATCTAGCTTAACGTCCATCAATACTCGGAGAGAGGAAATCTCAACTTCGACCGGTAGAACTGCCTGCATACCGTATACAAGTGAGTATGGTGTTGCCCCAATGGACGTGCGGACTGATGTTCGATACCCATGCAAAGGAAATGGTAACATCTCATGCCAATCTTTGTACGTGACAACCATCTTCTGCACAATCTTCTTGATATTTTTGTTGGCCGCTTCGACCGCGCCATTCATCTTTGGGCGGTACGGAGAAGAATTGTGATATTCGATTTTGAAGTCCCGGCATAGCTCAGCCATCATCTTATTATTCAAATTATAACCATTATCAGTAATGATTCTCTCGGGCACTCCATAGCGACAAATGATATCTTGTTTCAAGAAACGAGCTACCACTTGCTTAGTGACATTGGCATAAGATGCTGCTTCAACCCATTTAGTGAAGTAATCAATGGCGACCAAGATGAAACGATGGTCGTTTGAAGCAGGAGGCTCAATTCTCCTAATCATATCAATGCCCCACATTGCAAAGGGCCACGGAGAGGACATGACACTCAACGGATTTGGAGGAACGTGTATTTTTTCTGCATAGATCTGGCATTTGTGACACTTGCGGGCATACTTGCAGCAATCTGACTCCATTGTCAACCAATAATACCCCGATCTCAACAATTTCTTAGCCATCGCATGTCCTCCGGCATGGGTACCGAAAGAGCCTTCGTGCACTTCAATCATCAATAGGTCTGCTTCGTGTCTATCCACGTATCTGAGCAGAACCATGTCAAAATTTCTTTTATACAGCACGCCATCTTTGTTCAGGAAGAAACTACCGGCTAGCCTTCTTAATGTCTTCTTGTCTTTGGAAGATGCCCCAGGCGGGTATTCTAGATTTTCCAAGAAGCATTTAATGTCATGGTACCAAGGCTTGTCGCAGACACTGCATCAACATCAAACACAAAAGCAGGTCTATCAAGACGAGATACATCAATCCTGGGTACAAAGTTCCAACCATGCACTTTGATCATCGAAGATATAGTGGCCAAGGCGTCTGCAAACTTATTTTCATCTCTAGGAACATGGTATAACTTGACAGTTGTAAAGAATGTCAGCAATCTCCTCGTATAATCTCTATACAGAATCAAATTTCGCTGATGTGTGTGCCACATTCCCTTTACTTGATTAATTACCAGTGCTGAATCACCAAAGATATCGAGGGTCTTGATTCGTAAATCAATAGCCTCCTCAATCCCTAGTATGCAAGCTTCGTATTCTGCTTCAATGTTGGTACACCCAAAAGTTACTCGGGCAATGAAGGGCATGTGAATGCCTTCTGGCGTAATGAGAACTGCACCAACTCCGCACCCATTCATATTAACTGCCCCGTCAAACATCAAACTCCATATGGATTCAGGGTCAGGCCCCTCCTCCAGAAGTGGTTCCTCGCAGTCTTTCGCTTTGAGAAACATGATGTCCTCATCAGGGAAATCAAACTTCATGGGCTGGTAATCATCAAGAGGCTGTTGCGCAAGATAATCTGACAGTATACTTCCTTTGATTGCTTTTTGCAAAGTATATTGAATATCGTACTCTGTCAGTACCATCTGCCACCTTGCAACTCTGCCTGTAAGTGCTGGTTTCTCAAAAATATACTTGACCGAATCCATTTTTGAGATCAACAGGGTTGTATATGTGAGCATATATTGTCTCAATCACTTTGCGGCCCATGCGAGTGCACATCATGTCTTCTCAAACATTGAATAACGCGATTCACAATCTGTAAACTTCTTGCTCAGGTAGTAGATAACATGTTCTTTCCTACCTGTCTCGTCGTGTTGACCGAGAACACAACCCATGGATCCTTCGAGCACGGTCAAGTACATAATCAGTGGTCTCCCTAGAATTGGAGGTATCAGAATAGGAGGTTCCTGCAAATATCTTTTTATTTTATCGAATGCGTTTTGACAATCATCATTTCACCTGACCGTTTGATTTATTCTTAGCATTTTGAATATCGGTTCGCAGGTGGCAGTTAGGTGAGATATGAACCTTGAAATGTAGTTCAATCTCCCTAGAAAGCCGCGAACTTCTTTCTCAGTTCTCGGTACAGGCATATCTTATATAGCTTTCACTTTAGCAGGATCAACCTCTATTCCTTTTTCACTGACAATGAAACCAAGCAATTTTCCGGACCGCACGCCGAAAGTACACTTGTTAGGATTTAGTCTCAACCTGAATTTCCTCAACCTCTCAAACAACTTCTTTAAGTTGATCAGATGTTCCTCTTCTGTCTTTGATTTAGCAATCATGTCATCCACATAGCACTCAATCTCTTTATGAATTAGATCGTGGAATAACTTCACCATTGCTCTTTGATAAGTTAGCCCTGCGTTCTTCAACCCAAAAGGCATTACTTTGTAACAGAAGGTACCCCACGGGGTAATGAATGTCGTCTTATCCATGTCTTCAGGCGCCATCTTTATCTGATTGTACCCGGAGAATCCATCCATAAATGATAACACTAAAAACTGAGCAGTATTGTCAACCAGCACATCAATATGAGGGAGTGGAAAGTCATCTTTAGGGCTCGCCCTATTGAGATCTCTATAATCCACACATATTCTGACTTTGCCATCTTTCTTCGGCACCGATACTATGTTGGCCACCCAGGGAGGATAGTTGGTTACTGCCAGAAAACCTGCATCCAACTGTTTCTGTACTTCTTCCTTGATCTTCAAAGCCATTTCTAGTTTTGTTCTGCGCAGCTTTTGCTTGACCGGTGGACAGGCCTCTTTCAATGGTAGTCTATGTATAACTATGTCTGTATTAAACCTGGCATATCTTGATATGACCAAGCAAAGATGTCAACGTATTCACGTAGCATGACTATCAGCTCTTGCTTTACATCAGCCCGCAGACTTGCACTGATCTTGATCTCTTTCTTGCTTTCTTCTGAACCAATATTGATAACCTCAAGAGCTTCCTGATGAGGCTGAATGGTCTTTTCTTCCTGTTTCAATCTAGCCAACTCTTCCGGGAGTTCATAGTCTTCATCACTTTCCTCCTCAGCTTGATAGATCGGATTGTCGAAATCATACGTGGGCATAACAGAATCATTTTCAGAGGAATCCACAAAATCAAGTCTGCATGATTGGATTGATGCTTTATTTTAAATTAAAAGAAAATAAGGTGCATTGTCATTTTTTAATTTTCTTTGTGCAAAAATAAAAATAAAGAAGGAATAAAGGAACACAAATTTGTAAACAAAAACGTCCTTTTTATTGATGTTTGAACATTATATGAGAAAATATGGTGGCCCTACAAATGGATCCACACACCTTGGGCAGAGCGTGGGATTTATGCATTATGAAAGACATGAATTATTACTCTGAATGGTGTACAACATGAATGACTTCTTCACTAGACCAGTTTTGCAATGCCTTGCCCGGAGCCAGTGAATACACCCATCTGTCCAGATAATCTGAGCTTTCAGCGTCATGTTTTATTGTTGAGCAACAGTGAAAACTCAGAGGCAGCATGCATTAACACACAATTTCAATCATGAACAACCATTATTATGCATCAAGCCTTGCACATTCATCAAACAAACACGATCACAACCATATTACAAATCATGATAAACAATCCTTGAAATCAAACATGTTATAATGTACATTACAAAAGAATACACATTGTCAAGAATATGAGCAAGTCAAAACAAGTATACATCTCTTGAAATGGAAAGCAAATGAACATGCGCATAGTGATTCCAGCAACATAACCTCAATTAGCAATTAATGAGCTCAAAGTGTGTGCATCATGTGTTCATCACATCAATTAATCAACAATGCAAACATAAACATTCATCGATTAACAATCAAAAACCGCGTGTCGGCAAATTGTGTGCATATGATGGTGTGAGGTGCAACAACATCAAAACAGTCATTAGATGAGTATCATATTAATCCATGAAGATTAAAAGTGAAGCGGGGTCTAAACATGCTTAAAAATGTAAAAAAACACATTCTGCAGCAGTGTTAACCGGTTAACGCCTGGTGTTAACTGATTAACAGTTCAAAATCAGGCAGAAAACGCAGAATTAACATATGTTAACCGGTTAACGTATGGTGTTAACCGACTAACCTGGGACAGTGACAAAAAAAACAGTTGCAAAAGCACTTTTCAGCAGCAAATGACTTATCCAAACATCCAAATGAACATGCAATCTATTAATCACGAAATTACATGGAATTACCGTCGTCAAACATCAATTGAATCCAATAATCAACAACATCAAGAATCGAATTCTAGCACATGAATCCAAATCGAAAATCCACAAAAATCTACATCGAATAAGTTGCGAATAAGCTAAAAACAATGTAGATTTAGGGAAAACCAACCTACAAAGCGGAGACTTGCTTTGGTAATTGTTGCAAAGTAATCTTGGTGCAGAAAATGAAAGAAAACCAGAGATTCCTCGATCGATAGCCGAAATGCGTCGAAACCGAACGAAATCGCGAAAGTCCACCAAAATCCAACTTGCACCAAAATAAATGGTGAGAAACCTTTGGATTGAAGAATACTCTGAACTTCCAGAAATACAACCAAAGAATGCTAAAATGATGAAGGTTAAGCTCAAGAATTAATCACTTTTCAATGTAAAAAGTGATTATTCTTCAAGAAACAAGAGCTTTTGTGTGTGGTTTTGGAAGAGAGAAGTAGAAGTTGATGAAGAATGAGTGGAGAGATTAGAGAGAAATGTGAGAGAATTGAGAGTGAAAATGGAGGCAAAATGGTTGAGATCCTTGAAAATGAGTAAAGCATCTCTTAAATAAATTTTAGGTTTGGAGTATAAGTGGTTTGGAATGAGGTTTGGGTTTGGAGCTAGGTCGGAGTTAGTTAGACTCAACTCACCGAATCAAGTTAGTTAACTCGGTTAGTTAGGATCAACTCAGTTGCCTGGAAAACAAGAAACCACAATTGGTGCATGGGTGTGTGACTTGGGCTGCCAGCAGGGCATTGCGAGTTGTGAACTTTCAGCATGAAACCACCATGTTCGAGCCCTTGTATGACCTTCATAACTTGTTCAGATGAAAAAATGTCCAACATCAAAGTTGAAGAGTACATGGAGATGAACAACTTTGATGTTCAACAATTTTAAATTTGAAGCCTTCTTGATGGAGAAAATTGGCTTGACATTTGGAACACCAACAGTTCGATGAAATTATGGCCTATGGGCCTGCATTTGCCTTGCCATGACTTGATTTTTGCCTTGATTTTACCAAACTTTGATCGATCATAACTCCCTCAATTTTGATCCGATGGAAGAGTTCTTTATATGGATTTGAAGCTTGAAACAAGATCTTTTGTTGTGGCCTGGTGGATTTTTGATTTGATGCTTTCAATTTTGAATGGCCTTGGTTCAAAGTTTGGTGCAAAATGGCCAAAACTTTCCTTATTTAGAAACCCTACTTCTTCCAAAAATGGCAACTTTTCAAATCTTGATTTTTCATGATCCTTTTGGAGTTTCTTGATCAAATTTTGTACATTGGTCACATATAACATGAATTTCATGAATTTGGCCTCAAAAAGTTGACAGTTGACTTTTTCCTCTGATTATTTGACTTAGCCCCAATTTTCCTGTTTTTTGATCTTTCTTCCAATTAAACCACTTCTAAAACCAATTGAGAGGCAATTTTCCACACACATACACTTAAGGACATGTAGAATACCATGACATCAAGTTTTGTCCAAAAAATCAGAGGTAACCTAATTTAATTGGAAACCCTAGTTTTGATACCCACCTACTAAGGGGAAAAATGTGCAGTCTTCAATTTCAAATTCCTCAGAGTATGTTGTGTATCCTCTTAAAGGATGATGATATATGCCACTTGAGGGTGTTTTTGAACCAATGAACTATCTCTTTTGAGGGTTTTCCTTAAGTTTTTTGGACCTCTTGCATAGTGAAGGATGTAATGCTTCAATCTCCTATTGAATCTCACTTTCTTGAGGTTTGGATGATCAATTGAGATAGTATGAGACATGAAAGGCCTCCTGGCTTGCCTTGAGGAAACTTGTTTGACCTTTTGTGCCTTGAATGATTCCTTGATTGTCCATCTTTCCCCTGATCACATGCCTTGATGGTAAGAGGGATGCTATGCTTCATTTTTCTATGTTAAAGATGCAATGCAAGGCTAATGAGATGGATATGATATGATATATGATAATGCTATGCTATGATGACAAAAGAGAGAGCAAATTTTGGGGTATTACAGTATCATATCATCTATTTTTGTCATGCATATTGTTTGAATTTTCAGTCAGAATATATGCGTTGAAATCTCTGTCTTTTTCTGGTTAATCATGTGAAAAATCGATGAGTGGACGTGTTTCTCAATTAAACTTGCAAATGTCCGTTATTCATCTATTTTTCGCACGATTTAATCAATCTCTCATTTTGTCTTATTTTTACCTATATAAAATGAAAATGAAAATAAAATTCAAAAAAAAAATGATATGCATATGTATATATATATATAAATATAAATATAAATAAATAAATATATATATATATATATATATATATATTTATATATATATATATATATATATATATATATATATATTCATTTATATATATATATATATATATATATATATATATCTTTGTTTCTTTTTCTTTATATATATATATATATATATATATATATATATAAATATGTATTCAAAGTTTTTATATTTTTGTATATTTTTATATAGGCTAAAATACAGTTTTGGTCCCCCTGTTTGTCAAAATTCACGGTTTTGGTCCCCCTATTTTTTTAACAGTTTTGGTCCCCCACCCCTCACTGTTCATGTACTGTTTATGTACGGACATGTACTGTTCATGTACGGACCAGGTACTATTCATCATTTTTTTGGGCCAAAATTGGGGTGGGGGACCAAAACTGTTAAAAAAAATAATAGGGGGACCAAAACCGTGAATTTTGACAAATAGGGGGACCAAAACTGTATTTTAACCTTTTATATATATAATATTTTTCGTTTATATATATATATATATATATATATATATATATATATATATTCAAATTTTTGTTTTAGAAATAAAAATATAATTTCATATATTTGATTTTTGTTTTTTATGATTTTTGTTTCTAATGATTTTTGTTTTAGATGAATTTTGTTTTAAGTGAATTTTGTTTTTTTACCAATTTTTGGTTTTTTTCATAATTTGTTTTATGTGCCAAATCCATTCTTGTTTACATAACTTAAATTGTTTTTGTTTTGCATACATAAACTTCTAACAAACTTTGAAATTTTAAGCCAAGGACTTATCATCATTCTTGAAACTTAAGGCACAAGTTTTTGAAAGTTTGAAGAGAACTTTGAATTTCATATTTTAATATATTTTGATTTCTTCCTCATCAAGTTTCTTTTCTCTATAAATAGAGATTCAAATTCCATTTCAAAATTTACACTAAGTCGTGTGTTAACAAGCATCTTTCTTTTCTTCCTTTCATAATATTTCTCTAAACTCTCTTATATTTCTCTATTTTGCTTTGCTATAACTTAAAAAAGAAAAAAAATGTAGATAATAACCACATAAGAGGCACCACGCCTCTTCTTTTTTTTACTATGTAATTTCCTTTTTTGAGTTCCACATACATACATGTTCACCATCATATAGATAAATTTAAAAGAAAAAGACAAGCATAAAGGGCATCACACCCCTTTCTCCCATTTCTATACTCGGTTAAATTCTTCCAACTTTACATACACACTTTACATTCTTAACAAGGTTTGTGGTTTCTGTTACAAATTCATAGCAGGTATTTACCTGCAAAAAAAAGAGAAAAGAATAGAAACATTTAATCCCTACAACAAAATTTCAGCAGTTTGGAGAAACAAACTTCAAGACCTTGTATCACTTTCTACAACTTATGCTGAAAATTTCTCGAAGTGATTCATCAACCTGGAAAAAAAAAGAAAAACAAGGTAAATTTGTTACAACAAATTGTCATACCCCAAATTTTGACCACTAAGATTTCCCATCATTGTGCAAATCATCATCACAATATGGATGTACCTTCATGCCTCATCAATCTCCTCAAAGATGGGTGAGCATTCACTACAGCTAAGAATTAGGGTTTTGAGCCCTCTCAGAGCACTTAGACAAAGAACCAATCAAGAAATGACATGATCTTCAACTTGTCTAACCTCTCAAACATTCATAAAGGAATCAAGAGGACTCCCACATTAAGAATCAAGTACAGAGTTGCAGCATTCCAAGTGGGTTAAGCCTCAAGATCGCCAGTGTCACCAAATTAGGGTTTTGGTCGACCAGGGCCTCCAGATGGAAATATTTATCTAGGCATGTGCCAATGCTTCAAAACATAACTCAAGATACTCCAAGGGACCTCATGGACCCAATCACCAAGTCAATTTAGCCTCAGGGGATGCATTTACCAAAAATCAGGAATTAGGGTTTCTTGACCTAATTCACCCCTAAGTTGACTTTTGGGACAAAGCATGAGCCAATACCTCAATACATGATTTGAGGGTCTCCAATACACTACATTTATCCATTTGCAACAATGGATTGATCCAAGAAGCTTGATCCCTAAGTTTCAATTTCATCAGGACCACAATTAGGGTTTCGAGGACAAAGTCAACTGTACCTTTGACTTTTGACCAGGACATGCTCCCAAACCTTGGGACATGATTCAATACACCCTATAATACCTATGGAACATATCCATTAGGTTTGATTTAGGTCAAGGACTTGATTTCACCAAGGATGACACAGTTTGGAATTCATATGATAAAAAGTCAACTGTGCACAAAAGTCAAGTTTAACTTTTTGGAATTTTCCACAATTATGGTTCCTTGACCCTAAAACAATGTTAATATGTGATTTGAATCATCATTCATCAAGAAAAATCAAAGAAAGTGGGATAACTTGTAAAAAGGGTAACCATAAAAACTTATAATTTTTCTAAGTTATGGAACAAAGTGGCTAGGGTACCAACTTCCAAGGATCATAACTTGAGATCCAAGCAACCATTTTGGATGGTCCAAAGATGGATTTGTAGCTCTCATGGCATACTTTAAAAGTGTCAACTACATCTCATTCCAATTCCTCATGGATTTTAAGTTATGGAGTGATCAAAATGGCTAAAAACAGGAAAATGACATTTTTCCAACACTTGGTGAAATTTTCACTAAGTCAGAATCTGCCTTACTTTTTCCATAATGTAGGGACATTTTTCACCTTGATCCAAGTCAACTCAGGTCTAGGGATGGACATCAAAGTTAAAGTATGCCATGAGGGCTTTCTTACAAGTACTAGATCATCTCCAAATTCCATTTGAGCAAGGAGATACAACCCTTGAAACATGGCATCATGAACTGATTTTTTCCAAGACAAATTTGGCAGATTTGATGCATTTTGCTCGATTTGATCAAATCTGACAAATCCAAGCCTTTTCATCATTTTGGAAACATATGAGGATCAAATCCAAGGGGGATGATCTGATCTCTAAGCCTCACAAGTCCATGAATCTATAAGTAGCATGCCAACCCTAAAAAAGCCGAAAAGAGGCCAAGACTCCAATTTTGTTTCCAAGCATTCAATGAATGCACCAAGGTGGCATGAACTGAGCCTATTCCAACTGAATGAGTCAAGGATAAGCTTTGAACCAAAGAACCATAGGCATGTGCTCTAACATCTAGTCAATGGCTAGAGGAGACTTGAGATTCCAAAGTGATCCAAATGGCCAAAGGCCTACTGCAGCCACCATTCACTATTGCTTGCAAAACAAACTTGCTCTACTATAAATAGAGCTCATTTGTGCTCAGTTTAAGTACACCAAAGCAACCAAACTGATGTTTTCCTCAAAATCCCTTTCTCTAGGCCAAAATGCCTTCTTTTGCAAGGTAACTCTGAGTTTTTGAGTTAGAGAGCATTTCCACCACACCTCATGATCCAAACACATCCAATATGTCATATCTAAGCTGTCCAAATTCTCATATGTGGCCTGTAGCACCAAAATCACAAAGTCCCCTCTCAAAACCTCAAAATTGGACTTTTTTGCTTTTTTCAAGCCATGTCTTGATTTAGTCACTTTCAAAACCAGATAAGACCTCAAACACACTCTAAATATCATCCTTGATCTGTCCCAAATGGTTCCCCACATCTGGAACACTATTTGAGAGAGTTGCTATATTGGTCACTTTTGCCCCTTTTGCAAGAAAGAGCTCAAACTTGTTCCTGAGGATTCTAGCTGGTTCCAACCATTCTAAAAGCTTCTAATGGATCAATTGAGATTGTCTAAAGCATCAAATTACTTCTGGCACAAGAAACTTGGCAGATAACCCAAAAAGCTCCTAAAGAGGTAAGCATCACAACTTGAACTCTTTGAAATATGCATTGCTTTGAAGTCCACTGATCATGCACATCTCATACATGTTATATATGTTGTGTTTGAACCAATTCATCATGTAATTCATGCCTGTAACAAGAGGTGGCATAGAAAATGCAATTATAGGACTATTTCAAGAACACCATCGGGTTTTTAAATAGGAGCCTCATCTGAAAAAACCACCACCACCATTGGATTCCTTGTAAAATTCTAGGCAGGATAGACCTAAATTTTGTCCCAATCCATGGAGAAATGAGAAAGTTACAAGCTTCACGTTTTTGGCCAAAACCTTTCCTTGCCTTGCCTTGGCCAGGCCAAAAACACGGCATGCCTCATATATTCATGGGGTGGTTTTGATATACGGATGTATCACCACCCCAGTGGTAGGAGGCGCGCGCTGCGCCCTAGAGGTCTGGGGTTCGAATCCCCCTCGCCCAGATCCTCTTTTTATCACTTTTTTCCATTTTTTTTTTATTTTGTTATATTTTAAATGATTTGGAAAATTAATTTCTCCTTCAATTTTAATTATTTTTTATTGGTTCTTTTTGCAAAAAATCACAAAAATGTTAAAATATTTTATTCCACAAAAAAAATCAGATTTATATTAATTATTTAATATAGTTGATAGTTTTGTAAATAAATTCATTTTTATTGTTTTTAAACATTTTAAAAATGAATATTCACCTTGAAAAAACAAAACCAAATGAGTTCTAAATTATCTTGTGATTAAAACTTCATTTTTCAAACCTTAACCAAAAATCACAAGTAGTCTATTTAGACTTATTTGGTATTTTTGTCATTTTATTCATTTTATTAAAAGGATTACTTTTAAAAATGATGAAATTGGGGTTTCTTTGATTTTCACCCTAACAAAATTTTTTCAATAAAATTTGGGCCTCTAATAGAGTGTACAACCCAACCCCTTTTTGTAAATAAACATTTTTGGGCCTCACATGTTGTATAAGTCCCTCTGTATATTTTCAAAACAATAGCGCGATCATCGCCTTTTCAAAATCATTTGGGCCTCTCCCTGAGTTGTAAGCCTCATCTCCTGTACAAAAATAAACTTTGGGCCTCTAATAGAGTGTAAGACCCAATCCCCTTTTAACCAAAACCATTTTTGGGCCTCAGTGTATTGTATAAGTCCTGATATCGTTTCAAAAACTCCGACGAGATCGTCGTTTTCAAACTATTTTCAACTGGGCCTACCCTCGTGTGTAAGTCCCATTTATTTTATTTAAATAACTTTTGGGCTTCTCTTTGAATTGTAAGACCCATCCCTTTGTATAGAAAACTTTTTGGGCCTCAGTCGTTGTATAAGTCCTGATACGATATTCAAAACAACAGTACAATCACTGTTCAAACCTTGGGCCTCTCTTTGAGTATAAGCCCCAACAATATTTTTCACAAATAACTCCCTTTTGATTTAGGTTTAAATATACAGTTGTTATAAAAAATTTCTTTAATTTCTCTGAACAACTAACAATACAACATGGAAGCTCGCTCACCCGTAAGTTTTAACAGCTTTCATTTACTTGCTTTAATATATATAACTGTATTGTGGGAAGCTGCACACGGTTAGTCTTCTTTCATCTCTTTTAAATACATGTCAAATATATATATAAACTGTATTGTGGGAAGTTGCGTATGGTTAGTCTTCTTTCATATCCTTTTAAATACTTGTCATATATCAACTGTATATATACTAGTATAGTTATTTAGAGTTTTCCCCGGCAACTAGGCCTAGAACTAGGTAAAGCCTGTTGGTCACTCTTAAATACAAATAAAACTAGATCCCCATAGGATTTCCAGATACAGTCTTGCCTTCTCTTGAGCTTAAATAATATAGAACAAAGAGAAAGGCAGTATTCTTCGTGAACCTTTTCTCAGACTGTCACTCCTAGAAATTGTCAAAGAAATTCTACTCCCCAGAGTTGATCTATTCTCGGTGAATAACATCTCTTGATTTTCTTCAAATTACAGAACTTTCACTAAATGATCTATTCTCGGTGAATAGCATTTCTTGAACTTTTCTTGGTTTGGGACCCACAGGCTTTCTAAAAGCATCCGCGCCTCCTCTTGGGCTTTGTACAAGGACCTTTCGGCTTTGTAGAAGTTCTCATACCTTCTCTTGGGCTTAAGACAAGGACCTTGAAGACCTCTTAAAAGTATAGGACAGAACTTAGTCATCCTTCGTTAAAGTTGTCTTTCTAAAAGGAGTCAAAACCCTCAGACCAATTTTAGGGTTGATACTCATCCCTTAAAAGGAGTTGGCCTCCTCTTGGGCATCATACAAAAGATAAAACTCTTCCACGCCAGTAGACTTGGACGATCTAGATACCTTTGACTCTCAAAGAAATTCTCAAGTTCCCTATAAAGCATAGGAGAAACCCCGGATTCTGGATTAATCTCCAGCAAGAGTTAGAACTTGTGGGTTCTAAAACCCCGTCTCTCCTAAAATCCCCTAACCAGGGTCAGTTTATCATCAGGATAACACTATCTCAAATCAAAACCTCAAGGGATCTGATACCTCAACTCTTCTGTAATCCCCAGCAAGAGTTTATTCCCCCATTTGGACCTTCCTCAAGATCTCAATGATCCCCCCGCAGAAGCTAGCCTCCTCTTAGGCTTTGTATAATGATCATTTCCTCAGCAAATTCAACCTCCTCTTAGGCTTTGTACAAATGATTCTCCCCAGCGGAGCTAACCTTTTCAGACTCTCTTATTGAGTTAATCACTTTTCAGACTCTCTTGTTGAGTCAATCACTTTTCAAACTCTCTTGTTGAGTCAAGCACACTCTTGTTGAGTCGACCCTTTCAGCCTCTATCTCGGGCTTCGTACGACACAAATAAAAACACTCTCTTGTTGAGTCCATGGCCTCTTCTTAGGCTTTGCATAACGATTTCCCCTAGCAGGAGTTAGCCTCCTCTCGAGTTGTGTAGATTGATTTCTCCAGCTTGTTCAGCCACAATCCTGGGCTTTGTACAGGACAGATAAAAACACTCTCTTGTTGAGTAAAACCCTTTTAGCCTCTATCTTTGGCTTTGTACGAGATATAAACCTTCATAAGTTTGGGATAAACATTTACCCCATTGAAGTCAATTCCTCTTAGCCTTCATTAAACTTTGAGGAATAAACTCCCAAGCCGAGTCAAACTCTTTTCCGTCTCCATCTTGGGCGTTGTACATGATAGATAACACTCTCCAGCAGAGTCAAATCCGTGTAGCCTCCATCTTGGGCCTTGTACAAGACGCTCAAAATATCCTCAGTTGAGTCGATTAAATTTCTCATTTTAGCCTCTATCTTGGGCTTTGTACAAGACACATACAAATCTCCTAGACGAGTCAATTAACCTTTTAGCATCAACCTTGGGCTTTGATCAAGGCACACAAAAATCAACAATCCCTCCTTAGAGATGACAAATTCTCTCGCAGTCAAACCTTTTAGCTTCAATATTGGGCTTTGAACAAGACAAAAATACACCCTTTAGCCTCTGTCTTGGGCTTTGAACAAGACACCAAAACATCCTTTTCCTCCCTTAGAATAGGAGGAACTGCGATTGCTCTTATTTCCCTGTTTCATTTAAACGGGAATACGTAGGCATAAGATTGCGAAATCTCAGCGAGCATACTAAACAAAAACTCTAGGTCCAGTACCTTCACATAAATCAAAACTTATGTCTATTACCTTACCAAAAACATCAGGGAAAACCCGAACATCAACAAAAACTCACTCTCCCTGTCATACTTTCCCAAGAAACTTTCCCAACCCATTACTAGATAAACGCCATCAATTACAAAGCGAAACCCTAAAGCTAATATCCTGTGGATAACCACATATAGGATGGGTAATTGACAACTACCCATTGTATAACCTGACCCCAGACCCCCCAATCTCTTTAAAGCATTTGTTCAGTTAAACAACCGCGTGTAAGGTTAGTTTTAGATAGCTTCCCTTTCCCTTCCAACTTCATGGGATAAATAAGAAATCAGAAAGTAGCACCCTTTCTCCTCGAGGAGGAAAACCCAAACTTCAGCGATAAGGTGGTCGCGTCACCGACAAAAATCGCTCGCTACACAAATGACATCAATCTGTTTGGAATTAAGAAAATAAGAAGAAAGCAGCTTATGACAATTGCAGCAAATTATAATTTTACCTGTAATAACAACAAAGGCAACATCTGCAGCAGCCACACCTGCAGAATCCCAATCGCTTCACTCGCACCATTTTCTGAACAACTTGCAGTGAATTGAAGTAGAAGAAGAACAACCAGAGACAATATCTCAATCACAAATTTAATCCAATTTCCTCAATTCTTATTGTTTTCAAACAAAATTTTGATTCAGTTTTCACAGAACTTACAAATTTCAATTTTTCTTACAACTCACTTTCTGCTATTTTACAGGAACAACATCATAATACAATCAACAAATTGCAGCAAAGAAAAATCAAAGAAAAATCATACCTGCTATAAACATTCAACAACAACAACAACAATTGTTGCACAACAATAACACACAAGGAGAAAGAAAAGCTGCAGCTACAATTCAAAGTCGATGAAACTGACACGCTCGACAATTGCAACATCAAAAATTAGCAGCATCTAACAGAAACACTTATTAATTCAATCACAATTTCTGAAACATAATCACTCAATTTTCATCAAAATTCATTTCAATTTCGAAACCCTAACAAAACAAATTCTGTTTTTACAGGTTGGGAATTTAAAGAGTTGATGAAGAACAAAGGCTAACTTACATCAAAAAGAGGAACTCGCCGTCATCTTCAACAACTCGCGTCCACCGGTGAGCCACCATGAGCAAGGAGATCACCACCGCCCTTCGAAATCATAACCGACCTTTAAGGGAATCGACGAAAACAGAAGCATGCTTGGTGCCGCGATCAAGGGAGGAAGAGGGAGCCAAAAGAGGGTTCGTATTTGTTCATAAAGAAAGATGAAAGCAAATTTCACGATCCTTTCCCCTTTTTTATTACTATGTTTTTATTATTTTCTTAATAATAACAAAACTAAGTTTTTTTAGTGAGTTTGTGTAACTAACTTTGGGCTCAGCCCAATCCCTTTTACTAAACACACCCCATGAGCCTATTTTCCATTTAAGAGAATTGTTAAGTAATTGGTTAGTTATTATTGAATTTAGTCATTAGTTTTTTTTACTAAGTATATTCAAATAACTAAGTGGTGTGTTAATCATTTAATTGTTTAGTCGATAATTTGATTTAATCAATTCACTTGTTTCACTCCGATTCAATTCTAACCACCCGATGAGATCAAAGGCATTTTTATGCGATCTCGGGTTTTCGCTGCTTCTTTGGTTTTCCTTTTTGATACAGGAATTATCATACGACACCTTGACGCCCATTGGATACTTAAAAGCTTCTTCGGACGCTTAAGGCCTCATCAGACGCTTCTCTGCTTGCATGGAAAAATTCACTGATTTTCGGTAAACTCGAATTTAAACGTTTTGCTTGTATGACATGCATTTATTCACATATGTTAAAAACAATTGAACTTGCAAACCAGTATTTCCTGTAAATACACAGTACGCCGGTATGAAAAGAGGAATTATTCACAGTAAAACCTCTCTCAAACATTTTAATTTAAAACTAGGATTTCTTCTTGATTTTAAAACACTTTTGGGCCTCTGATAGAGTGTAAGACCTAATCCTTTGTAAATACAAACCATTTTGGGCCTCAGATGTTGTATAAGTCCCACTGTATTTTCAAAATCATGGCGCGGTCGTCGCCTTTTAAAACAAAATCATCTGGGCCTCCCCTCGTGTTGTAAGTCCCATCTTTCTTTTTCAAAACATCTTTGGGCCTATTGAAAGAGTGTAAGACCCAACCCTTTTGTAAATAAACCTTTTTGGGCCTCAGTCGTTGTATAAGTCCCGATACGATCTTCAAAACAACAGTGCGATCACTGATAAACCTTGGGCCTCTCCTTGAGTATAAGCCCCAATAATCTTTTCAAAAACAACTTCTCTTTTGATTTAGGTTCAAATATACAGTTGTTATCAAAACTTTCTTTAATTTCTTTGAACAACTAACAATACAGCATGGAAGCTTGCTCACCTGTATGTTTTTGTCAGCTTTCATTTAATTGATTTCATATATATATATATATAACTGTATTGTGGGAAGCTGCTCCCCTATAAGTCCTTCTTTCATACCCTTTTACATACTTGTCATATATCAAATGTATATATACTAGTATAACTATTTAGAGTTTTCCCCGACAACTAGGTCTAGAACTAGGTAAAGCCAGTTGGTCACTCTTTGATACATTCAAAACTAGATCCCCATAGGATTTCCAGATACAGTCTTGCCTTCTCTTGGGCTTAAACAATATAGAACAAAGAGAAAGGCAGTATTATCGGTGAACCTTTTCTCAGACTGTCACTATTAGAACTTGTCAAAGAAATTCAGTTTCCCCAGAGAGGATTAGTTCCCAGTGAAACTTACTTGAATTTATTCAAACCCCAGAACTGTTCACTAAAGAAAAGATTATTCTCGGTGAAACTTTTCTTGAACTCTTCTTAAGTTTGAACCCACGGGCTTCCTAAAAGCATCCCCGCCTCCTCTTGGGCTTTGTACAAGGACCCTCCGGCTTCTTAGAAGTTCTCATGCATTCTCTTGGGCTTAATACAAGGACCCTGAAGACCTCTTAAAGGCATAAGACAGAACTTAGTCATCCTTTGCTAGAGCAGTCTTTCCAGTGTCAAATCTCAGACCAATTTAGGGTTGATTCTCATCCCTTAAAAAGACCTGCCTCCTCTTGGGCATCGTACAAAGATAAACTCTTCCATACCAGTAGACTTGGACAATCTAATCCCCTCTCAGGATCTCAAAGACATTCTCATGCACTTTATAAACATAGGAGAAACCCCGATCATTCTGGATCAATCTCCAGTAGATTTAAAACCCATGGGTTCTAAAACCCAGTCTCTCTCCTAAAAATCCCCAGCCAGGGTCAGTTTATCATCATTATAACACAATCAGAACCTCAAGGTATCTGATACCCGAACTCTGCTATAACCCTCAGCAAGAGTGGATTCCCGATTTGGACCTGCCTCGGGATCCCAATAATTCCCAGTAGAAGATAACCTCCTCTTAGGCTTTGTATAATGATCTTTCCGTTCCTCAGCATAGCCAGCCTCCTCTTGGGCATTGTACAATGATTCTCCCCAGCGGAGCTAACCTTTTCAGACTCTTTTGTTGAGTCAATCACCCTTCAGTTCTATCTTGTTGAGTCGATCCTTTTAGCCTCAATCTTGGGCTTTGTACAAGACAGATAAAACCATTCTCTTGTTGAGACAATCTTCCAGCCTCCTCTTAGGCTTTATATGATGATTTCCCTTAGTAAAAGTCAGCCTCCTCTTATGCTTTATATAATGATTTCTCCAGCTTGTTCAGCAACAATCCTGGGCTTTGTACAGGACAGATGAAAGCACTCTCTTGTTGAGTCAAACCCTTTTTAGCCTTAATCTTGGGCTTTGTACAAGACACCATATAAATTTCCCTAACCAGAGTCAAACTCTTTTCAGCCTCAATCTTGGGCTTTGTACAAGACAGATAATACTCTCCAGCAGAGTCAAACTCATTTCAGCCTCAATCTTGGGCTTTGTACAAAACACTTAAAATACTCTCAGCTGAGTCAGTAAAGTCCCTTTATCCTCAATTTTGGGCTTTGTACAAGACAGATAAAGATTTCTTTCCCACAGAGTCAGTCTTCTTTCCAGCCTCAATCTTGGGCTTTGTACAAGACACATACAAACCCTCCCCAAAGGAGTCAAAATTCTTTTCAGCCTCAATCTTGGGCTTTGTACAAGACAGACAAAATATTCCCCAGAAAAGATAACCTCCTCTTAGGCTTTGTATAATGATATCCCCAAAGAGTCAGTCTCTTTTAGCCCCAACCTTGGGCTTTGTATAAGACATATAAAAACACTCTCTTGTTGAGTCAGTCATTTCCAGCCTCCTCTTAGGCTTTGTATAAGGACTTCCCTAGTGGAGTCAATCAGCCTCTTAGCTTCACCCTTGGGCTTTGATCAAGGCACACAAAAATCAACATCCCCTCAGAGGAAATCAAAATCTCTCTGTAGAAAGTCATCTCTCCGTTTATCACTTATCAAATCAGACATTCAAAACAAACCCTAATCCCCGATAACTGCTATAAGAGGCACACTTGTTGATTCAAATATCAAAGTTATTGTCCATCTTTTATCCTAGTAAATCCTCTCTTTCATCTAATTGTTGTAAGCGGCAAGCCTCTGGATTATTTACATCCACGCCACTGTCCCTCTCTTAGCATGAGAAATTCCTAAGGAAAAATGGCATTGCTCTACATTGAGTTAAAGTTTTCCCCTTCAGGAAAAAAACCCTATAAAGGAAATTATGGCATTGCTGGATTCACATATCCCAGTTAAAGTAATCCTCCTTTATAAACAGTCACCCAACAACTGTGATAAACATACTAGATGTATCCCTTTTACAGATGACAAATTCCTTCTCAGTCAAAACTTTTAGCTTCAATCTAGGGCTTTGAACAAGACATAAATACTCCATTTAGCTTCAATCTTGGGCTTTGAACAAGACACCAAAATATCTTTTTCCTTCCTTAGAATAGGAGGAACTACGATTGCTCTGATTTCCCTATTTCGTTTAAACGGGAATTCGTAGGCATAAGATTGCGAAATCTTAGCGAGCATACTAAACAAAAATTCTAGGTCCAATACCTTCATACCAATCAAACATTAGGTCCAATACCTTACCAAAAACATCGGGAAAACCCGAACATCAATAAAAACTCTCTCTATCTCTCATATTTCCCAAGAAACTTTCCCAACCCATTAACAGATAAACACCGTCAAATACAAAGCAGAACCTAAAGCTGACATCCTGTGGATTACCACATATAGGATGGGTAATTGACAACTCCCCATTGTATAACCTGACCCCGAACTCCCTGAATCTCTTTAAGCGTTTGTTCAGTTAAACATTCGCGTGCAAGGTTAGTTTTAGATAGCTTCCCTTTCCCTTCCAGCTTCATGGGATAAATAAGAAATCAGAAAGTAGCACCCCCTCCTCTTCATTGAGGAGAAAACCCAAATTCCGCGATAAGGTGGTCGCGTCATCGACAAAAATCGCGCAATACATCATCCCCTTTATAAATACCAAATTTTGGGCCTCAGTCATTGTATAAGTCCCGATACGATTTTCAAAATAACGGTGCGATCGATGTTTTTCATCTGGGCATCTCTTTGAGCAATAAGCCCCATCTGTTGTATAAAAATAACTTTTTGGGCCTCTAAGGGAGTGTAAGACCCATTCCTTCTTGTACATAAATAATTTGGGACTCAGTCATTGTATAAGTCCCTCTGTGGTTTTCAAAATCACGGTGCGATCGTCGCCTTTTCAAATAAATTATCTGCGCCTCTCCTTGAGTATAAGCCCCATTATTCTTTCTTCACAAACACTTTTGGGCCTCTAATAGAGTGTAAGACCCAAACCCTTTTGTACAAAAACAAATTTGGGCCTCTGCTATAGTATAAGCCCCACAACGTCTTTCGTTGTTGCAATGCGATCAATGTTTTCAAATAAGTCATCTAGGCCTCTCCTTGAGTATAAGCCTCAATCGTTTTGTACAAAACCTTATTTTAAACAATAAACAAATTCATGAAAGTGATCGAAACAGTAAATTAAGTGAGAATTGACTAAGCTACAAGCCGGAGAATTGGCTTGGTGATTGTTGCAAGTGATATGTGATGAAAATAAGTGGAGAAAACTAGAGAAAACCAAAGATGGCTGTTTTTTTGCCACTGTTACAGTGGTAATAGATTACTCATATGAGGGTAATCGATTACTCTGCTAAAATTCTCACAAATTCTGCTATTTTCAAGCAGGTAATCGATTACCTGCATTGTGGTAATCGATTACCACTGTAACAGAATGCCATTTTTGAGTTTTTCCAAGCTTGTTTAACATTCTTTTCCCCTCTAACTTCCCTGGCTTGATATGCTTGATATTTGTGTATGTTTTAGGTGTTGTTTAGCCTCTGTTTGAACCATGCTTGCAATAATTCGATGCAAGATTTATTGATTACGTAATTGCTTGCATTTTTTGCATTACTTTGGTCATGATCATTCTTGCACATCTTTTGCTCACATGATAACATGATTTGTGATACATGCTAATTGATGTTTGGTACTGTTTTGCACTTTCATTCTTGATTGCATTAAATTTGTTCCTCATTGAGCAAGTTTAGTCTTGTATAATCAATAATCCGCACTTTTGCTTTAATGATTTTTCCTCCCTTTGGGAAAATTGTTAGCACGTCAATTCCCTTTGATCAATTTTTCGAAACCTTGTTTCGACTAGTTGATTCTCCCTTTCTCCTCTCTTTAGGATCCTTTAGAGTCTTGTTCTCTTGATCCCCTGCCAAGCTGGAGCTTCGCATGATGCACTAGAGCACTATACTAATTGGCACTGTTCCACTGTCCGTGTAACGTGTGATTTTTGTCGGTGACGCGACCACCTTACCGAAATGGTTGGAATTGGGTGCTACTTTCTGATTTCTTATTTATCCTATGAAGCTGGAAATGAAAGGGAAGATATCTAAAACTAACCTTGCACGCAAATGTTTTTCTTTAGCAAATGCTAAGAGATTAGGGGGTCGGGGTCAGGTTATACAAAGGGAAGTTGTTAATCACCCACTGTATATATGGTTATCTATATACTTTGCATTACATATTTCTTTGTTATCTTTAACTGCTTTCTTGTGTTTATCTGTCATGGGTTGGGAAAGTTTATTGTTTGGGAATGTTGAGAGAGTGTTTTTGTTGTTTTCGCGTTTTTCGTTGTTTTTGGGAAGGTACTGGACCTAAAGTTTTTTATTTGTGTGCTCGCTAAGATTTCTTAATCTTATGCCTACGTATTCCCGTAAAGAGACTCGGGAAATCAGAGCAATCGTAGTTCATCCTATTTCTATGGGAGGAAAATGTTTAGTGTCGTGTTCAAAGCGCAAGATTGAATCTAGATGAGTATTTGTGTCTTGTTCAAAGCCCAAGATTGAAGCTAAAGGGGTGACTGAGAGAATTTGTCATCTCTAAAGGGAGATATCTCGCCTGTTCATCACAGTTGTTGAAGGATTGGTTATAAAGGGGAATTAATTTAACTGGAATGTATGGGATTCAGCAATGCCATAATTTACTTTATAAGGGAGGTGTCCTGAAGGAAGAAACTTTAACTCAGTGTAGAGCAACGCCATTTTTCCTTAGGAGTCTTTCATGCTAAGAGAGGGACATTTTCTTGGATGTAAATAATCCAGAGGCTTGCCACTTACAGCAATTAGATGAAAGAAGAGGTTTACCAGGATAATAGAGGGACCACATCTTGGATGTTTGAATCAACAATTTTTCCACTTACAGCAGTTATCTGGAAATTGGGTTTTTTGATTGTCTGTTTTGATAGGTGATGTACAGAGAAATGTCTTCCTACATAGTGGACTCATGGTCTCATCTGAGGGGATGTTGATTTTTATGTGCCTTGATCAAAGCCTAATGTTGAAGCTAAAAGGTTGACTCTACTAGGGGTGTTTTATATCGGTCTTGTACAAAGCCCAAGATTGAGGCTAAAAAGAGACTGACTCCACTGGGAAGGTTTTATCTGTCTTGTACAAAGCCCAAGATTGAGGCTATAAAGAGATTGAATCCACTAGGGAGGTTTTTATCTGTCTTGTACAAAGCCCAAGATTGAGGCTAATTCTATTGAGGAAAATAATTATACAAAGCCTAAGAGGAGGCTGGTTGGGGAAATTCCTATATGAAGACTAAGAGGAGGTTGTCTCTTGCTGAGGATTTATGGAAATCCAGGAGCAGGTCCAAATTGTATTGGGGAGAATCCAAAGGGTTTACTCTTGCTGAGAATCAGGGAAGAGTTGGAGTGTCAGATGCCATGAGGCTCTGATTCTATTGGGATTTTTTGATGGTTAATTGACCCTGGCTGGGGTTTTTTTAAGCTGAAGGTTTAAACCTTGAATTTGAAAACCTATGGAGGTTTCAAAACTCTGCTGGAGATTGATGAAATGATCAGGTATGAAAAGGTTGACCCTTTGTTGGAGAATGATCTATGAGACTTTCCAAGTCTAGTGGTATGAAAGGGTTGACCCTTAGTTAGAGAATGATCTTTTTTTGATGCCCAAGAGGAGGCTGATACTATCCAAGTCTCTGATGCAGTGGTAGGTTATGGTTGAATAGAGAGATCTTTGTATGATGCCCAAGAGGAGGATGAGACTGTCAAAGTCTACTTGTATGAGGCCCAAGAGGAGGCTGAGAGTTTAAGGGATGAAGATCAACCCTAGAATGCTCTGATGTTTTGGAATCCTTGACTCTTTGGAGGATTGAACTAGTAGAAATGACTAAGTTCTGTCCTATACCTGTAGGAGGCCTTTGGATCCTTGTACTAAGCCCAAGAGGAGGCTGAGAACTTTTAAGAAGCCTGTGGGTCCTTGTACTAAGCCCAAGAGGAGGCTAGGGATGCTTTTAGGAAGCCTGTGGGTCCAAGCCTAAGAAAATTCAAGAAAGGTTTCACCGGGAATAAGTCCTTTCTTTGCAGAACTGTTCTAGGGTTTGATGAAATTGAAAAGAGGTTTCATCGGGAATTAATCCTCTTTGGGGAAATGAATTTCTTGTACACATATATTTCTAAGTTTGGACAGTCTTGAGAAAAGTTTCACTGGGAATAATGCCTTTCTCTGTTCCATATTGTATAAGCCTAAGAGAAGGCAAGACTGTATTTGGAATTTCCTATGGGGAACTAGTTTTGACTGTGTTGAAAGAGTAACCTCTGGTTTGATCTAAACCTAGACCTAACTGCTAGGGAAAACTCTAAGCAAGTATGTACAAGCATATATATACACAGATGAAATATATAAACAAGTATGTATAGAAGAGATATTGGAACTTACAGTTGTGCAAGCCCAAGCATAGTAACTACAGCTGTATGGTTAGTTTTTTTTCAAGAAATTGAAAAAAGTTTTGATAATACTTTGAATTTGAATTTAGATCAAAAGAAAGTTGTTTTAAATGGAAGTTTGGGGCTTATAACTCAAGGAGATGCCCAGATGAAAAACAACGATCGCATCGTTTATCGTATCGGGACTTATACAATGACTGAGGCCCAAATTATTTATGTACAAAGGGGGTTGGGTCTTACACTCTATTAGAGGCCCAAAAGTATTTGAAAATAAGAAAAATTGGGCTTACAACTCAAGGGGAGGCCCAGACGAAAATTGTTTTGAAAACGGCGATAGCGCCGAGATTTTTAAAATCGTATCGGGACTTATACAATAACTGAGGCCCAAAAAGGTTTATTTACAAAGGGATGTGACTTACACTCTATCTAGAGGCCCAAAAGTGTTTTGAAAAGAAAATTTGAAAAATTAAAATCAAGAGAAACCCTAATTTTAATAAAAAAATATATAATTTTCAAAGGAAATTAAGTATAAAATGATACAAAATATCAAATATATTCAAAAATAAGTGGTAAGCTTTGAAAAATATTTTTAAAAATCAAGTTTAATCACATGAAAGCTTGAAATCCAATTGTTTTTGAAAAATCAAGGTGAGAATTTCATTTTAAAAATGTTTAAAACAAATAAAATGAAATTAATTACAAAAATTCAAAGTATATTAAATAAATAATATAAATTCAATTTTTTTGTGGAGTAAAATATTTCAACATTTTTGTGAATTTTCAAAAAAAGAATCAATGAAAAATAATTATAAATTAGGGAGAAGTTAATTTTGAGACTAATTAAGAAAATTATGAAAAATATGAAAAATAGCAAAATGTGAGTGAAATAAAAAATGGTCTGGGTGGGTGTTGAACCCACACCCTCCAACCAAACACATACGCGCTACTACCACTGGGGTGGTGATACATCCGTGTATCAAAACCACCCCATATGTATATAAGGGTGACCTAAATTTCAAGTCAGGCCAAGGCAAAATTCAAGTTTTGGTGGATTTGCAAGAAGGATCATATCTCCCTCATTTCTCCATGAAATTGGATGAAATTTAGATGGATCCTACCTAGAATTTCCTTAGGAATCCAATGGTGGTCTTAGATTTTTCTAAAGATGCATACATTTTAAAATACGATAGTGGTTTTAAAATAGGCCAAGATTTGTAAGTTCTATGCTATCTCTTAATATAGGCAATAATAGCATGGTAAATTGGTTCAAACACAACACATATGATATGTATGAGATGTTCATGATCACTGGACATCAAAGTATTGCATATTTTAAAGAGTTCAAGTTGTTATGCACTTACCTCTTGAAGTTCCTTGTGCTATCTTGCAAAATGCTCGTGCCAGAAGTAATTCAATGCTTTAGACACTCTTGATAAACCCCTTAGAAGATTTTAGGATGATCAAAACCAGCTGGAATTCTCGGGAACAAGAACTGGCTCTTTTTTGCAAAAGTGGCAAAAGTGACCAAAATAGTAGCTCACTCAAATGGTGTTACAGTTGAGGGAAACTTGTTGGGACAGTTTGAGGATGATATTTGAAGTGTTGTTTGGTTTTAAAAGTGACTGAATCAAGACATGGCTTGAAAAATGCAGAAAAGTCAAAATTTGAGGTTTTGGAGGTTGACTTTCTGATTTTGTTGTTCCATATGCGTTTTGAAATTATGGATCACTTGTATATGACATATGTGAGGAGTTAGGATGACTGGTTTGAATGGAATTGCTCTCTATTTGAAAATTCACTTGTTACTTGCAAAAGAAGCAAATTCTAGTTTTTTTAGAGAGGTTGGAAGGAAAGCATGAGATGTTATGCTTTGGTGTACTTGAATTTATCATAAAGAAGCTCTATTTATAGTAGAGCAAGTTTGTTTTGGGAGCAATAGTGAATGGAGGTTGATCACCCTATTATCCAATGGTTATGTAAAAGAATCTCAAGTCTCCTCTAGCCATTGACTTGAGTCAATCTTGCAGGCTACGAGTCTTCTGTTGCAGGGATAAGGCTTGACTCATTTAGTGATCAAATACTCAGTCCATGCTACCTCGATGCACCTCTTGAATGCCTTGAAACAAAATGGAAGTTTTTGGATTTGCAACAATGAATTTCACATGCCAAGGAATAGGATTTTTGACTTGGTGGCTTTGTGATCAGATTCTCCATTATTCAAGTTGATTTTGGAAAGAAATGAAATGATGCAAGTGTCCAAAATTGGATCAAGAAATCGTGGGAAACAAGTTACATGTTCACGCTGTTTTGAAAAATCAGGTTTTTAGGCCATGTTTCAAGGCTTGTAACTCCCTACTCAAGTGGAGTTAGAGTGAGTTCTTGTACTTTTTGGAAAGCCCTAATGACATACTTCAACTTTGATTTTCCAACATTGGTCTTGGTTCAGCTTGGATCAAGGTGAAAAATGGCCCTAAAGTTGGTGAAAAACTAAGACAAATTCTGTCCAAAATTTTCACTAAGTGTTTGAAAAAGTGGGCATTTTCATGTTTTTTTTATTTTGATCAATCCAAAACTCAAAATCCATGAGGATTTGGAATCTGATGTAGTTGACAATTTTGAAGTATGTAATGAGAGCTTTCATTTGAGCTTTGGATGGAAGAAAAAGGCCTTGTGGTTTGGGAGTTATGACCTTGTAAAGTTGGTACCAAATCACTTTTCTTTCATAACTTAGAAAATTTTAGGTTTCTTAAGGTTTCCCCTTTTGCAAATAACCCTACTTTTCTTAATTTTTCTTGATGGATGATGATCCAAACCATGAATTAACATTGTTTTTTACTTAGGGAAGCCATGATTGTCAAGAATTTCAAAAAGTCAAACTTGATTTTTGGCACAAATGACTTTTTGGGGGAAATGAATTTCTTTGACAATTTTCTAATAGTGACAGTCTTGAGAAAAGTTTCACCGGGAATAATGCCATTCTCTGTTCCATATTGTATAAGCCCAAGAGGAGGCAAGACTGTCTCTGGAAATTCCTATGGGGAACAAGTTTTGACTGTGTTGAAAGAGTGACCACTAGTTTGATCTACTCCTAGACCTAATTGCTTGGGAAAACTCTAAGCAGATAATATACAAGCATATATATATATATATATATATATATATATATATATATATATATATATATATATATATATATATATATGCAAGTATGTAAAAGAGGGTAGGAGGACTTACAGGTGAGCAAGCTTCCAGCATTACAAACAAACAAATATATATATATATATATATGTAAAAGAAAGCTGTTTTAAAACTTACAGGTGAGCAGGCTTCCATTATAACAGTTGTATGGTTAGTTGTTCAAGAAATTAATGAAATTTTTTATAACAACTATGAATTTGAATCTAAGTCAAAAGGGAAAGTTGTTTTGAAAAGAAGATTGGGGCTTATACTCAAGGAGAGGCCCAGATGAAAAACAGCGATTGCATCGTTATTTTGAAGACTTTATTGGGACTTATACAATGACTAAGGCCCAAAAAGGTTTATGTACAACAAGGATTGGGTCTTACACTCTATTAGAGGCCCAAAGAATGTTTGAAAAGAAAGATGGGACTTACAACACAAGGGGAGGCCCAGATAGTTTTTGTCAAAAAGGCAACGATCGCGCCGTGGTTTTAGAAAACACAGTGGGACTTATACAATGACTGAGGCCCAAAATTTATTTATGTACAAAGGGGGTTGGGTCTTACACTCTATTAGAGGCCCAAAAATGTTTTAAAGAAAAGAAATGGGACTTACAACACAAGGGTAGGTCCAAAGAAAGACAGTAATCGCACCGTCGTTTTGAAAATTGTATCGGGTCTTATACAATGACTGAAGCCCAAAATGGTTTGTATGTGATAAGTGGTGGGTCTTACACTCTATTAGAGACCCAAAGTGTTTATGTGAAGTTAAAAATATCAAAATTTAGAGAAAACCCTAATTTTGAATTTAAAAGACATAATTTTCAAAGGAAATTAAATAAAAAATGATATAAAATATCAAATATATTCAAAAACAAGTTATCAACTTTGAAAAATATTTTGAAAAATCATGTTTAATCACAAGAAAGCTTGAAATTCATTTGAAGTTTAAAAATCAAGGTGAGAATTTCATTTAAAATGTTTGAAAACAAATAAAACTGAAACTAATTACAAAAATTCAAACTATATTAAATAAATAATATAAATTTAATCTTTTTGTGGTATAAAATATTTCAAAAATTTTGTGGATTTGATAAAAAACCAATAAAAAATAATTAAAATTGAGAGAGAAATTAATTTTGGGATTAATTAATAAAAACCATAAAAATATGGAAAAAAAAAAAGCAAAAAGGGAGCAAATAGCAAAATGGTCTAGGTGGGTCTTGAACCCACGACCTCCCAACCAAACACACATGCGCGCTACCACTGGGGTGGTGATACATCCGTGTATCAAAACCACCCCATAAACATATATGGGTGGCAAGGTTTTAGGCCTGGCCAAGGCGCCATGGTCTGGCCCTTGCCCAAGGCTGGCCTGATTTTAGGCCTCTGTCATACCCCAAATTTTGACCACTAAGATTCCCCATCACTGTGCAAATAATCATCACAATATGGATGTACCATCATGCTTCATCAGTCTCCCCAAAGATGGGTGAGCATCCACTACAATTAGACTTAGGGTTTCAAGCCCTTTTAGAGCTTTTAGGCAAAGGATCAATCAAGGAATGACATGATCTTCAAATTGTCTAAACCTCTCAAACATCCACAATGGATCAAGAGGACTCCCACATCAAGGATCAAGCACAAGGCTGCAACATTCCAAGTGGATTGAGCCTCAAGATCTCCAGTGTCACCAAATTAGGGTTTTGGTCGACCAAGGCCTCCAGATGGAAATTTTCCTCTGGTCATGAGCCAATGCTTCAAAGCATAACCCAAACTACTCTAAGGGACCTCATAAATCCAATCATCAAGTCAATTTAGCCTCAGGGGATGCATTCATAAAAAATTAGGAATTAGGGTTTCTTGACCTAATTCACCCCTAAGTTGACTTTTGTGACAAAACATGAGCCAAGACCTCAAGAGAGGATTTGAGGGTCTCTAACACACTACATTGATCCATTTGCAACAATGGATTGATTCAAGAAGCTTGACCAACAAGTTTCAAATTCATCAGAACCACAATTAGGGTTTCGCGAAAAAAGTCAACTGTATCTTTGACTTTTGACCAGGACATGCTCCCAAACCTTGGGACATGATTCAATACACCCTATAACACCAATGAAATTAATCCATCAAGTTTGATTTAGGTCAAGTACTTGATTTCATAAAGGATCGCACAGTTTGGAGTTCATCTGACAAAAAGTCAACTGTGCACAAAAGTCAACTTTGACTTTTTGAGATTTTTCACAATTATGGTTCTTTGACCCTAAAATGATGTTAATGTGTGATTGGGATCATCATTCATCAAGAAAAATCAAGAAAAGTGGGATAACTTGTAAAAGGGGTAACCATAAAAACTTAGAAATTTTCTAAGTTATGGAACAAAGTGGCTAGGGTACCAACTTTGGAGGATCATATCTCCTAAACCACAAGGCCATTTTTCCCCATTCAAAGCTGGATTTGTAGCTCTCATGGCCCTCTACAAAAGATTAAACTACACCTCATTCCAATTCATCATGGATTTTGAGCTAGGGTTGGGTCAAAATGGCTGTAAACATGAAATGTCACTTTTTCCAACACTTAGTGAAATTTTCACTAAGTCAGAATCTGCCTTGCTTTTTTCCCAAATGTAGGGGAATTTTTCACTCAGATCCAAAAGGTATCAAGACCAACTATGATCACCCATATGTTGTATCATATGAGGGCTTTCCAAAATGGGCAAGAACTCCATGAAACTCCACTTAAGCCATGAGATATGACCATGCCAATATGCCTTGCTGCAAACTGTCATGGCAAGGCAGATTTGTGCATTTTACTCGATTTACTCAAATTTTGCAAAGGGCAAGAAAATCTATCCATCTGAACACCTCAAGGGGGGGACCAAGGAGGGACAAACACTGATCCATCAGCTTCCCAAGTCTTTGGAACCAAAAGTAGCATGCCAAACCTAGAAATGCCTAAAAGAGGGACAAGACTCCAATTCTGGTTTGGAGCATTTAATGGATGCACCAAGGGGGCATGGACTGAGCCTTTTCCAACTGAATTCAGTCAAGGATGATCCAAGAACTACGGAACCAGCAGCCTGTGCCCTAACCTCTAGTCAATGGCTAGAGGAGACTTGGATTCCTATTGATCAACATTGGCCAAACCTCTGCACCAGTTGCCATTCACTATTACAGCCAAAACAAACTTACTCTACTATAAATAGAGCTCATTTGTGCTCAGTTTGAGTACACCAAAGCACTACAACACTTGCTTTCCTCAAAATCTCTTTCTCTTGGCAAAAATGCCTTCTTTAGCAAGGTAACTCTGAGTTTTTGAGTTAGGGAGCAATTCCATCACAACTCATGAACGAAACATATCCAATATGTCATATCTAAGCTATCCAAACTCTCACAAGTGACCTGTAACACCAAAATCACAAAGTCCCTTCTCAAAACCTCAAAAATAAGACTTTTGTGCATTTTTCAAGCCATGTCTTGATTCAGTCACTTTCCAAACTAGATAAAACCTCAAACACACTCCAAATATCATCCTTGAACTGTCCCAAATGGTTCCCCACATCTGGAACACCATTTGAGAGAGTTGTTATTTTGGCCACTTTTGCCGCTTTTGCAAGAAAGAGCTCAAACTTGTTCCTGAGGTTTCTAGCTGATTCCAGCTATCCTAAAAGCTTCTAAGAGATCATTTGAGGGTGTCCAAAGCATCAAATCATTTATGGAACAAAGCACTTGGCAGATTGCACAAAAGCTCCAAAAAGAGGTAAGCCTCACAACTTGAATTCTTTGAATCGTGCTTTCCTTTGATGTCCACTGATCATGCACATCTTATACATGTTATATGTGTTATGTTTGCCCCAATTTATCATGTAATTCACACTTGTACCAAGAGGTAGCACAGAAAATGCAAATCATAGCCTATTTCAAAACCACTATCTGGTTTTTCAATAGGAGCATGATCTGAAAAAAAAACACCACCACCATTGGATTCCTTGTGAAATTCTAGGCAGGATAGACCTAAATTTTGTCACAATCCATGGAGAAATGAGAAAGTACGGCCTTTATGTTTCTGACCAAAAACCTTGCCTTGCCTTACCTTGGCCAAGCCAAATCCAAGGCAAGCCTTGTATATTTGTGGTTGTGTTTCAATACACGGATGTATCAACTGGGGCAACTCCTTTCTCATTGGTATATGGTATGGAAGTAGTGCTACCAGTAGAGGTTGAGATTCCTTCTTTGAGAATTCTGGAAGATGTGAAGTTGGATGAAGCTGAATGGGTGCGTTCTAGGTTGAATCAGCTGAACCTTATTGAGGAAAAGAGATTGGAAACCATTGCACATGGTCGGTTGTATCAGAGCAGGATGAAGAAAGCCTTTGATCAGAAAGTGCGTCCTCGGTGTTTTCAGGCTGGTGAATTGGTTTTGAAAAGGATCCTTCCTCCTCAAACAGATCACAGGGGCAAATGGACTCCAAATTACGAAGGGCCGTATGTAGTAAGACAAGTTTTCTCTGGTGGAGCCTTATTACTCTCAACTATGGATGGCGAAGATTTTACGTCCCCTGTGAACGCAGACGTAGTCAAAAAATACTTTGCATAAAAGAGACCCACTGGACATAAAAAGAAGATCCAGGCAAAAAAGGGCATCGCGGCGAACCATAAAAAGAAAAGGTTCGGGTAAAAATTAGGGATAAAAAGAAAAGAAAAGAATAAACCCGCGAAGTTGAAAAACTGAAAAGAAAACTTTGGCAAAAATGGGTATCCCGGTGGATTAAAAACCCGAAAAGGGCGATCCAGGCAAAAGTTATGGATTTGAAATCAAGATGCTACGATATGCGTTCGATCTGTGAACACTTTTGATACTTGGAAATTTCGAAGGAAAGGAATCGGTCCAGTTAGTCTCTTCGAAGGTCAAAGCATCTGCGGATAAACGAGTCATATTGGGTCATAGCTGAATTGAATCATGGTAGATATCTGTTCCCCACATTGCCGACATGTGTATTTTCTTTTACTCTTTCTGTACAATTACCTCTTTTCAGGAATTGCCTCCGAGTGTAAATGCCTATTTACAGGCCAATTCATTCAATAAAATTTTCATTTTCTGTCGAAGAGCTTTCCATTTGTGTTTTTACTTTAACTGTTTTTGTTTGTGAAAACGTCCGATATTTTTGATAAACATTGCATGCGAAAATGTTAAACTTTGCGAAGCATATTGGAAAACAGTGGAAATTGCTCAGACAACAGTCATTAGGATGGTAATCTAGATGGCCATTTTGTATATACTGTTGATTTTGTTTGTAGGGTAGTCGGATTTCTCCCCAGTAGAGCTATTCTCCTCAGCATTGAAAGTTCATCCTCCTCAGCGGGTTGTTGCTCTCCCCAGCCAGAGTACAGAAGATTTTTTCCCCAGCTAGAGTTGTGATTGTTTACTCTCTTAGCAAGCAGCCAGAAGTTTATACTTCCGCATCCCCAGCAAGAGACTGTTGGAATACTTTCTTTGGACAAAGAGGTTGTTTTCCCCACAAAGCCTGAACACCCACTTTCCTCAGCTAGTCAGGAAGTGTTTTTCTCATCAGCAACGGTATGATCTAATCCACAACAGAGGAGTAAGCTTTATGGTATCCCCTATCAGAGTTGATGTCGTCAATCACCATTCCCTAAACAGGTTTGCTAATGGTGGATAATATTCCCCAGCAGGGTGAAGGTACAAATGTCTCCCAGCAGCAAGTTAAGTTCAGTAATATCCCCCAGGCAGGGTCGGTATTATGGAGTTGTCCCCCAAGCATAGTTTGGTGGTGATCTTCACAGTGGTTTGTTCAACAACGGTTGACATCCCCAGCAGGTCTTAAGTCCAATTGTTATTGGCATCTTTCAGATCCAGGTTTTGGGTTCTATCTTCGGTAGAAGCCATGGGTAATCTCCAGCGGAGAGAATTTCTCTTCGGGTTCCATCTTCGGTACTCATTTTTATCCATCCCCGGCAGAATGGAATTTCTCTCAGAGTTTTCATCCCCAGCCGAGCTTGTGATCAAGAATTCGTTTAGTGGAATCTTCTTCAGCAGGGTCTTTTGATTCAGAGGACAATTTAGTTTGTCATCCCCATGGAGTTGCCTTGGTCTTTAGCATTTATTTTGCTGAGACACTTCTTTTGCATTGCATAAGCATTCTCGCATGGCATCCTCCTAAACGCGTAGCATTTCCATTTCATATGGAGCATTACACCATAGAAAAATTCAAACATGTGCATTCGAAGCATAAGCCAGGTTTGATATCTTTTACTAGTTTAGTTCTCTAGCAGAAAGTTATAGACTCAGGAGTTGTTGTTTGGCATTACACCGCAACCAGTGGATTCGTCCTTCTTACTCCTTCTTATACTCCCCTACAGAGTTTTCTGTTTGGATTTCTCTTTTCCCCAGCGGAGTCATCTTTGTAGATATGTTGATTCTATTAATCTTTTGGAGTCTCCCTTCGGCCGGCCTCCCTTTACGAGTTCCCCTTCGGCCGTTCTCGTATTCTTTGGTTGGTTAGACCCCCTTCGGTCATACTTTTCTTTTCAAGTTCCCCTTTGGCCGTCCTCGATGTATCTCTTTGGAGTCCCCCTTCGGCCGGTCTCCCTTTACGTGTTCCCCTTCGGTCGTTCTCGTATTCTTTTGTTGGTTAGACCCCCTTCGGCCGGTCTCCCTTTACGAGTTCCCTTTCGGCCGTTCTCATATTCTTTTGTTGGTTAGACCCCCTTTGGCCAGTCCTTCCTTTTTCGAGTTCCCCTTCGGCCGTCCTCGATATTCTTTTGTTGGTTAGACCCCCTTCAGCAAGTCCTTCCTTTTCGAGTTCCCCTTCGGCCGTTCTCGATGTATTTTGCTGGAGTCCCCCTTCGGCCGGTCTCCCTTTACGAGTTCCCCTTCGGCCGTTCTCGTATCTTTGTTGGACCCCCTTTGGTCGGTCTTCCTTTTCGAGTTCCCCTTTGGCCGTTCTCGATGTTCTTTTGTTGGAGTCCCCCTTCGGCCGGTCTCCCTTTACGAGTCCCCCTTTGGCCGTTCTCGTATTCTTTGGTTGGTTAGACCCCCTTCGGCCGGTCTTTTTTTTTCGAGTTCCCCTTCGGCCTTCCTCGATGTATCTCTTTGGAGTCCCCATTCGACCGGTCTCTCTTTACGAGTTCCCCTTCGGCCGTTCTCGTATTCTTTCTTTTTCGAGTTCCCCTTCGACCGTTCTCGATTTATTTTGTTAGAGTCCCCCTTCGGCCGGTCTCTCTTTTCGAGTTCGCCTTCGGCCGTCCTAGTATCTTTGTTTGAAAGTCCACTTTCGGCCAGTCTTTCATTTTTGAGTTCGACTTCGGCCGTTCTTGTATCCTTTTGTTGATTAGCTCACCTTCGGCCAGTCTTGTCTTCCTCCCCAGCGTAGCTTGCCTTCGGCCGGTCTACCTTTGTTGGAAATTCCTCCTTTTGCTGGTATTTCTTTTCGAGTTCGCCTTCAGACGTCCTCGTGTTATCTTGCCCCCCTGCAGAATCTGCCTTCGGCTGGTCTTTCTTTGCGAGTTCGCCTCCGGCCGCCCTCGTAATCACTATATTTCATTACCCCCACAGGTTGAAAATTTCCAGGTTATTTTGGTATCCAAACTCCGTGTATCCTGATTGTCTGAAAGCCGTTGCTATCATGTTTCTAGCTTTAACTGGCTTATGTTTCCTTGCATGCTTTGCATAATCATCATTGTATACCATTGTCCTTAGCATGGGATCAAGGTATTTAAGTCAAATCAAATGAGCCTTGAGCCTCAAGAGATCTTAATTGGCCTACCATCTCATCATGTGATCAGGATTGGCAAAAGATTTCAAGGAAATCACATTCTCCTAACCAGTGCAAAATTAGGGTTTTGGGATTCTTGAGTATGACACCCGAATGGGAAAGATCTTTGAGCTTTTAGTATCTCCAAGTGGCATATCTCATCTTTGTTTGAGAGGATACACATCATGCTCAGAGGAATTTGGATTTGGAGGATGTGTTGATTTCTCCTAGACTGAGGGCACCAAATTAGGGTTTGCCATAAAATCATTTTATTTCTGATTTTTTGGGCAAGACTTGATTCTATGGTATTCCTTATGTCTTTAGCTGTATGAGGTTGGAAGATTGTCCATCAATTTGGTTTGGAAGAGTTTCAATTGATCAATTGGCTGAAAATCAGGAGAATTGGGGGAAAAGTCAACTGCACAGAGGGAAAAGTCAACTCCTGACATTTTGAGGTCAAAATATTGTTCCTCATTTCAATTATGATCATTGGTGAAGATTTGATCAAGAAATATCAAGGGATTCATCAAAAATCAAGAAAGATTCAAAGTTACCAAATTTAGAAACTTAGGGTTTCCATTTATGGCAAGTTTTGTCAAGCTGAGGGGTCACCTTTGAAGCATTCTTTTTCCATGTTCCAAGCTTCAAACTCAAAGGTTAGGGAGGCCTATCAAAAGTTCACATTCCAAGCTTCAAAATCATACCAAGAACATGCTCATTGGATTAAAATTGAGAGAGATATGATGGATTAAAGTTGAGGCAAATCAAGGCAAAATGGCAAGTCATGACCAGCTAGCACGCAGTCATTTGATCAAATAGTTGGTGTGCATGTTTTGTCCAAGTTCATAGAAAAATTTCTCCAAGATAGAAACTTTAGGTGAAAATTTGTCCAACATGGTTCTTGTTCCTCTTGATCTCCTCTTCAACTTAGGTGCTGGAGGAATTTCCAATTGATCAAGATATAAGGAGATATAATGAGGCAAAGTGGTGATCTCAAACTGGTTCTTCTCAAATGCACATGGCTAGGCACGAAGGAGGATTGTGACATGCACAAGACAATTGTATTATCCTGTGTTCATCATCATTTTTATGCATGTTTCACGTCTTATTTCCCTTTGCTTTGAACACCAATGTTATTGTTCCCATCTCCTCTTTCTAAAGACCCCAAGACCTTGCCATTTCACCCATTGATCATCAAAATATGGTTGCATAAAGTCACCTTCGTGACCACATTGCTTGTGTTGGCAAAATCTTGGAACTTTGACACATGTGTTGCATTACTTTATCATCCATACGCCATACACATCATATTACCATTTTAAACCATGCAAACACTTACATACATACATACTCGTTTGTTGTTTTTCCTCATTTGTACAAACCATGGAAAAAAAGAAACTTGTACAACAAGTTGTTGCTGTTGTAAGTTCAGTGCAATACATCACCACCTTCCATCATGATCCTCACCATGATACGATGCTCCTCCACACATGGGATTCATACACGAGCTCACCATTCCACTCACTCTTATTTCAAGTCATCTTAACTCACTCACCTTCTAATTTCATAAACCATGGTTCTAACTGTTAACCAAGGTTTTGGTTAACAGTTAACCAAATATATATAAACAAATCCTAACAGGATTGGTAAAGAGACTTGGATCATTCTTCACTTGGCTCAAACTTTTGAATCTCTCTCTCTCTCTCAAAGATCTCTCTCGTAGCTTCATTCTTCTCTCTCTCTGCAAGAATCAAGTTTTCTCTATCTTCATCTTGGATCATTCATCCATAGAGTAAGGAAAGAAACAAGTTGCTACATCAAGTTTTATTCATCTTCATCAACTATTTTTTTCGAGCAATTTGAAGTTCCTCTTGCCTTTATTTGGCCACGAACTACTCTAAGGATCAAGTGTATTATATCTAGCTTTCTTGCACTAGAAGATTCAGCAAGTTCAGGTTCCATTTCTCAAACTTCTCATGCAATTTTAAGTTGTTTTAAGCCTGTTTTGATGGTTTTGGAGCTCAATAGGAGCAATGTAACATCTGGCTAGTCGATAGGCACTTTAGGTGCTTAGTTGAAATTTTAGGGCAAAACTTCCATCCTTCAATCTGCTCTGTGTGTGTTTTGTTTGTGAATTTTAATGGTGGATTCATGTTTTATGTGTTGAGACGAAGAGAATGATGTATGGTTTAATAATTTCTGTGACGTTTGACGACTGAACACGGTGGAGACTCACCGAATAAGACGACCAGAGTCTTCTCCGGCCACCTGAAACTTCAAATGAGCAAGAACCCTAGCCTCTCCTCAGATTAAGTCCTGACCGTTGATGTTTTTTGATCCTAAGGCCTAGAGCACGCCAGTGCATTAATGAGCACCCTCCCTCACACGTGTTTTCTTTTTTCTGATTGTTTTTGAGTTATTGGATCATGTCCATGTCTCTCATCATTTCCTACCGTGTGCTTGCATTGTGAATCATGTGATGTGCATATTTTCAGTGATCATCTTGCGTGGACTGATCCTGTGGCTCAGGATGAGTCAATTTGTTGACTAGGATCTATGGTATAAACCTTATCTGAACGCGTGTTTTGGGCTGGGTCTTCGCATGCTATCCACAACCCTCGCCTTTGAGCCCAAACGCTTGTCAACTGAATATTTGCTATCTGTGCACCCCCTGTTCCATTTCTTTTGTTTTTATTTTTCTTTTCATACTTGTTTGCATTTCTTTTTTTAAAAATACTTGTGCATGTTCAAAAATTCCAAATAAATTCATGGAACTTTCAAATGCATTTAAATAATTGTTTCATATTTTTACTCCTGATTTTGATATGTTTTAATGTTTTTTCATAATTTCCTTTTATTTTCTTTTTTGTATGATCCTATGTTCGTGTGCATGCATTGTTTTGGATTTATTTGACATAGTTCCAAAATTAATTTGCTTCTGAGACTTGACACACACTTGTATGATATCTTGATGCACTTAATTCATTTTTTGTGGTTTTTTAAAATCACTTTTCAATGGTGTTTTAACCCTATCTTTGTGCACTATTGTGGTGTGGCTTGAATGAACTTGTGGAGTGCATTTGAACATGTTTCTTAGTGATTTTTGCACCATACTTTTGGAAAATGTTTACAAACTGTTTGAAATTCATTGGACTGGCATATGTGAATTTTCTCATCGTCTTATCTTGGTTTTGTGAATTGTTTGAGTGCATCTACATATGTATGGTGTTATGGAATCATGTGTTAGGGTTTAGAGATACATTGTGTGCAATACTATTTAATACTTGTGGAGACCTTTTGACATATGATTACATGAACATTATAGGTCATTCACATTAAATTATAGGTCATTGTTTGTTCATCTTTACATGACTTGTGAACATTAGTTTGAACTTGCATTGTGATACAAGTTTGTGCATCCTTACTTGGCCATCTTTGATAACTTGTTTGCATCAACACTTGTATGGCCTTGGGCACTCATCCACATTTGTTTACCTATTGTATGTGAGCATCCTCATTCACTCTAATTGAATTCTAATTCCATCTTGCATGTTTCTTAAGTTCATAAACCTTTACATGTTTAGTTAAACTTGTTTGAATCATGTTTGCTTCTAATCTTCAATGTGTCTCAACATGAGGCTTGTATGAACTTTGCATGTCCATTCTTGCATCTTAAATGTCATCTCCAATATCATATGATACTGACTTGCATTCATATTACATGATTGCTCATCTTACATTATCATTTCTTACTTGCATTACAAGTATGTATCATTGTTGAACTTCAATTGTGTTTGTTCCCTTCTTCTTGCTTCATTTCTCTAAATGCTTGCACTCATGACTTTTATGTTCATTCAATGATATTCATACACATTCTTAAATGTCCTTCACTCCTGACTTTGAGGTTTACAAGTGTATTCATCCATGTTTATGAACCATGTGCATCTATCTTTCATTAGTAGCATACAACTTGCATTCGCATGATTGTTTGGTACATAGTTTGCCTTTGTTTGATTTCATATGGAATGTTTACATTAGTAGGATCCCTTGGCCTATGCCTACTGATCTTGGATGTTCTCTAACCCCTAGGACCTTTCTCTTTTGGTTTAGACCTTGTTTACTTCCTAAGTTGTCTTCCTTAAGACAACTAGGATTGTTTGGTTTACTTTCTAGCATTTATATTCATTTCTTGTGTTTATTTTGCTAACCTTTTGTGTAGGGGCAAAGGTAAGATACTTGAACATGTGGATGGTTATCCATGTTCTTCTCTTCTTTCATCTCTCATCTATTTCACTTCTATTTCTCCTTTGTGAATAGCATGATATAATGCTTTGTGTACAACTTCTTCACACCCTTTGGGATCCTAGCTCATCCTTAATTTTTGATTAAGGTGAGGTAGGATAGGCATTAAGTAGTGTTATCCCCCTCTTCTCTTAGACTTAGGTTTTCAAACCTTGACCTTAGGGCCACTTTTGCATGATAACATTAGGAACAATTAGTTTCCCTTTAGTGTTTTCTTTTCAACTTGAGTCTTCTCATCTCATCTCATAACATTTCAAAAACACTTAATAAAGGTTAACGTGTATTGCGCATGAGCCTTATACGTGGGAAATGAGGAATGAGGGGTTTCCCTTTATTCTTCTAGGATACTTAGTGTACGTTCTGTTGGGGACGATATGCGACGTATTCGTTCCTATGTTGTAGACTTGGGTGCAATGCAAGTTACAAACTAATTTCAATCCACTTCTTGTCTAACAAACCCAAAACAAACTCAAACCTTTTTCATCCTTCGGGATCGCTAAGTTTCAAACCTCATTTTCAGAAAAGGGCACGTTACTTCCGTCTCGCAAACAGGCATCGACCCTAACTGCCGGACGCGAACTTAACGTCGCTCATAAAAAACACTAAGACCTCGTTAGGTCGAACTACGACTGCTCTGATTTCCTCTCTCTGGTTAGATTGAGGATTCATAGGCACAAGACGACGATGTCTTGGCGAGCAATCTCCCCCCTTAGTTCGTGCTCGAACTACGTTGACTCTGACTTTCCCATTGCACGAGGGAATACGTAGGCATAGGATGGCGATATCCTATCGAGTCACTTCTTTTTCTTTTCTTCTTCGTTTCTTCGTTCTTTTCCGTTCTCGTTCCTTCTCTTTTCCAATAGCGGTGGAGCTCCAGGCAACGACACCTTTTGATCGAGACAACAAGTGTGGATCCCATCGAGTACGATGGACGCGTGGGGGTGCTAATACCTTACCCTCACGTAACCAACTCCCTTACCCGTTTCTCTTGGTCGCGAGACCATGCTTTTCCTTTGCCTCAGGTTTTGGCAGTGTTTCCTTTCCCTCTCTTGGGATAAATACACATTGCTGGCGACTCTGTTTCCGCGACACTTTCGCGTTTGTACCTGGAAGAAAATCCCGGGAGCGACAACTGGCGACTCTGCTGGGGACAGTTTGACCTCTTGCTGGTCCATCCCCTTTTCCGAGTCAATCCTAGCGCTTGGTTGTTTGTTTTCGTTGGGTGTTTATTGTGGTGCTTTATTTTGTTGTACATTACTGTATTACTAGCTTTACTGTTTTACTGTATTTACCACATTTATGGCATTGCATTTCATTATTATGCTGGACTGTGCTGTGCTGTACTGGTTTTCTGTTTGGCAGGTTGGGATTTCTGAGAGATAAGTCCACTACCCAAGCTTGAGCATACACATAGGTATTAGAGTGGATAGTCGTGACGATTGCATGGTGGTGACCACGTATTGTTGTTCACGAGACCCACAACCGGACGAGGTTCTATCAGGAGCTATCTGCTACTGTATGTTGATACAGGCCAGTGGACATTCTCTTGAGGAATTGTCGACTCTGATGACCATTCCCGAGGACTCAGTAACGACACTCCTCCCGAGATGTGATAATGGTAGATCAGAAATGGCAAACCCATTACGCATTCTTGATTCGAGGACCCAATGTTGGGAACTTGCTATAGGATATCCTTTTTGAGGGGAATCAGTTGAGGCCTCCTCGTTTGATGATGATGCCAAACTAGAAATAGTGAACATATCAACATTTCTTGACTTGAGAGTCTGTGATATTGAGGATCCTCGCCTTTCTAGTACCCACATGTGAGATGGGCGGGTGTTTGCAGGTTTGCAGGTAACCGTAACCTCCCACATACCCTGTTTCCTGGTGTTGTTATATAAAAGGACTATTCGTCCTGCTGTATCCAGATGGTTCTTGTCCACAGTTCTATAGTATTCTCAGATCTACACCGACACTGTTCACAGTCCATCACAGTCACGCGGCACCTTGATCCCATGTCTTTTGCATTGCATTTACATATCCTAACATCACGTTTACTCATTTCCAGGTTCATATTCTACTCTTGATTCCAGTCACCGGGTTCTCACAAGGATGAATGCTAAAGGGAAGAAGAACATCATTGTTTAAAAATTCCTCATGCCTACTCTAGGCCCTATAACTATCCTGAAAGGAATGGCAAGCCCTGATGTGTTGGAGGCTTTCAAAGAAGAATATGGGTGGATTTTATCTTTTGTTCACAATATCAGTGATTACGAATACCGGGGTCTTCATACTCTGATGCAGTTCTACGACCCTCCTCTAAGATGCTTTGTGTTTCCGGATTATCTGTTGGTACCTGCCTTAGAGGAGTATTCCAACATGCTATGGATTTATATCAAGGAAGATCCTCCCTTCTTTGGGTCTAGGGGCGATATGGACTTTGGGAAGATGGCTGGTGCTCTTTATTTGAGCAAGTCAGAGTTAGAGGCCAATATCTCTAACAAGGGAAAGCTATGTGGTTATAAGCTGGGATATTTGATAAAGAAAGCTCAAGAGACAGCGAAGGACAAGAAATGGGTTGTTTTTAATGCATTGTTGGCCCTTTGTGTATACGGTATTGTATTATTCCCCAATGAGCCCGACTTTGTTGATGAGGATGCCATTAGGATATTCATGATGAGAAATCCAGTGCCAACCCTATTGGGAGATCTTCATTACGCCTTATACAATAGGAATGAGAAGAGGCGAGGAGGGGTGGTTCATTCCTGTGCACCTTTATTTTATAAATGGTTTGCAAATCGCCTACCGCAGTCAGGTACTTTTGTGGATTCCAAAAGCTCTCTAGAATGGAGTCAGCATTTGATGGGACTGGTCGCCAAAAACATTGTATGGATAGACCATGGGCTACTTGGCAAGGACGTTATCCATAGTTGTGGTGAATTCCCCAATGTTCCATTGATATGAAGAAAGGGAGAAATCAACTATAACCCTTCTCTGACCATTAGGCAATTTGGGTACGCTCTGATAGGTCCTCCCATTAAGAGGGATGTAGAAGATTCGTTGTATTTCTGCGCATCAGATGGTTTGGAAATGGCATAAAAAGCTTCTGAGGCCTGGGCCAGTGTACTAAAGAAGGGAAAAACCATCTTGGGCAAACCCAATAATCAAGCTTTCTCTCCATATGTAGACTGGGTAAAGAAGAGAGTGGAAGAGTTCTACATGCCTTTTGATGGGGCACCTCTCTTGTATCCTGAGACTGTGGAGGAAAGGCTCACGATACCCATTAAGGAATTCGATAAGCAGCGAGAATTGGTGCATGATTTGAGGATGGAGAATGCTGGTATGAGTAGTCAGCTGCAAAGTGCTTTACATGACAACCGGGAGTTAAAATGGAAAGTTCAAGATGTGACAGAGCACTTGGAAGAGAAGGAGAAGGATCTCATTGACAGAGCTCAGCACTTCAGAAAAGTCAGTATGGCTGCCGAATCCTCTAGCAAGGTCTACAAGAAAAACAAGAAGCTCCTGACCGAGACTGAAACCAAGCTTGCCACGTACCAGGAGATGTGGGAAAAGCTCAAGATTGAGAATGGGGAGTTAAAAGAAGAACTTCAGAAGATGAAGGCAGACAAAAAGACCTTCTCTGGTAAGTGGAAAGAAGCTCAGAAGGAAATTGAAGAGCTCAAGGTACAAGCCGAAGTCAAGAAGTCAAGGCGCGAAGGCAACGATGTTGAAGAACAGATTGCTAGGATGAATCAAGATATTGAAAAGAGAAACAAACTGATCAAAGGGCTGATAGAGCGACCTACACATCCAGACACTGTGGATCTTCTGGAAGAAGTTGAAGCCAGTTTGTTTGGAATTAATTTGTAGTGATCTTGTCGCTATATTTTGTTGGGATTACCATCAAGATTGTTGATGGAATCGCCTTTGATTGTATCAGACCTGTCTGTGTGAATTCTTATGACATGATATAAAATGCTTGGTTAATCATATATATCAACATCTCTCAGTTTTTGAAAGGATGTGTTTCTTTTGTGTTGATTCTACGGTATTTCTGGGTTCGGATTTATTTTCCGATATTGGGTCCAATCCTTTGCCTGGTTTAAGACTGGAATCAAAGCGGATACGTCATGGGGATGTTTAAATATGATATTTGCATTTGCATTTTCATAACCATAATCATTTTTTATTTTTGCATAGCAGGTTTATCTCTGGGTTTCTTACCGTGTTCTTCCACAGGCAAGATTGCTGATCAGCTGATTCATCGGTATTCTACCAGATCCAATCAAAAGAGAGCTATGGAACAGATGCAGGCTGAGATGGCTGCCATGCAGGCTCGCATGGCCCAATTCATGGAACTGATGCAAGGAGTTGCACAGGGGCAGGAACAACTGAGGACCCTTGTCCAACCCCTGGTGGCGAGAGTTGATGAGGATGGAGTTCTTCATGGCGGTCTTCATAATGATGTCATTCCTCCGGGCGGAGGTGTTGGGGGTAATGGTAATGGTATTCCTATTGGTCCTCCAGGCGGAGGTATCCCCGTTCCTTCTGTTGTGATCCCTCTGGGCGGAGGAGAGCAGGTTGTGATTCCTTCTGTCGTAGGAGGAGGAAATAGTGTGTGTGTTGTTCATGGCCGTCGATAAGATGACCAACAGGATGACATATTTTCTGTGCAAGGCGGGGATGGTATTACCCCAGTTGTTGATGATCAGAGGATCAGGTTAATTAAGGAACAGCTAAAAGGGGTCGTAAATCAGAACTCTATGGGTATGGACTTGGATGATCTTGGGCTGGTCCACGGTGTTGTAATTCCGCACAAGTTTTAGGTTCCCACCTTTGAGAAATACAATGGTACCACTTTCCCAAAGACTCATGTCCAGGCATACGCAAGGAAAATGGCTGCATACTCTAGGAAGGAGAAATTACTGATGCATTTCTTCCATGATAGCCTGTCTGGGGCATCGCTGGAATGGTATATGCAATTGGAGAGATGTAACGTCCGCAACTGGAGGGAACTGGTAGAGGCTTTTGTCAAGCACTATCAGTATAATACTGATATGGCTCCCAATAGGACTCAGCTGCAGAGTATGTCTCAGAAGACCAGTGAAAGCTTCAAGGAATATGCCCAGAGGTGACGTGAACTGGCAGCGAGGGTACAACCTCCTATGTTAGAGAAAAAGATGTTGAATATGTTCATGGCCACCTTACCGAGTCATTATTACGAGAAGCTGCTGCCTTGCATGTCGGGAAAGTTTGCTGATCTGATCTTGGTTGGGGAAATGTTGGAAAGTGGAATTAAAACTTGAAATGTGTCAGGAAATGATGGGTCTTCTTCTAGTGGAGGGAAGAAACCTTATGTGAATTACAAGAAAAAAGAGGAAGCGAATTCCGTTTCATCACATCGCGGTAAGGGGAAGCAGTGTCAGAACTATAATCAGCACGTGGCCTCAGTAACTATCCCTGCAGCACTTCCACCTCAAGCAGCGCCTCAGTATCAAACAAGGCCTAAGCAGAATAGGCACTTTGATACTCCACGGTTGCCTTATTCCCAGTTGTTTCAACATTTGATGCAATTGCAGTTAATTCAGAAGAGGACTCTAGCTCCTATTGTTGGTGATCCACCTCCAGGTTACAATCCCAATGCCCACTGTGAATTTCATTCTGGGGCACCCGGACACCACATTGAGGACTGCAAAGCTTTTAAGCATAAAGTCCAAGATTTGGTGGATTCGAAGGCCATCAACTTTTCCAACGACGGGCCAAATGTAATCCAAAACCCAATGTCGAACCACGGTGGGCCGAGGGTTAATGTTGTTATAGAAGATGGCGAATCTTTGATTTGGTTCAAGACGTGAATGAACTGAAGACCCCTTTGTTGGTAGTGAAAGAGAGACTACTGAAAGGTGGAGTATTCGCAGGTTGTGATAAAAGTTGTTCAGAGTGTTTGCTGCAAGCAAATAGTTGTGATCTGTTGAGATCTGGAATTCAAAAGCTAATTGATGAAGGTCGGTTGCAGTTTGATAGATGCGATAAGAAGAAGGAAGTTCTTGGCCGAAAGAACGATATTGCCACTATTAATATCCCTTTTAAGACGGTAACCTTTTCGGCGCCGGCAAGACCATCGCCAGTCATTATCACCACTCCTGGGCCCGTTCCGTATGAGAGCACAAAAGCTATCCCCTGGAATTACGGTGTTGAAGTGTTTGTTAAAGGGCAGAAGCAAGAGTTGATGGGAATGTCAATGGTGAACTCCGGTCCTGAGAATAATGAGGAAGCAGGAGCCATTACCCGGAGTGGTCGAGTCTTTATCCCATCTGATGATCAGGCTGGTGGTTCTAGACCAGACAAAGGGAAACAGGTTATGGATAATCCTGCACAGACGCCGGTAACGAATGATTCCGCAGCAAAGTCGGGTGACAACTCATTCTCAGAAAATGTAGAAAAGTTTATGCGGCTGATTCGGAAGAGTGACTATAAAATTGTTGACCAGCTGCACCAAACACCGTCTAAGATATCCATTTTGTCTCTGTTATTATGCTCGGAAGCTCATTGAACCGTGCTATTGAAGGTATTGAATGCTGCGTATGTACCCCAGGAGATCTCAGTTAATCAGCTTGAGGGGGTAGTGGCTCATGTTAATGCAGGAAATGGCTTGGGATTTACTAATGTTGATTTGACTCCAGCTGGGAGAAATCATAATAATGCTTTGCACATCTCAGTTGAGTGTCGAGGATCGTTAATGTCGCATGTGCTTGTTGACACTAGGTCATCTTTGAATGTTTTACCGAAGAAAGCACTGATGAAGTTGGACACTCATGGGTTAATCTACACACCAAGTGATTTGGTGGTGCGTGCATTCGAAGGTTCCAAGAGATCTGTCTTCGGGGAAGTTGTGCTGCCAATTAAGGTTGGTCTAGAGGTTTTTGATGCTACCTTCTACATCATGGACATTTAGCCTGCTTACAGTTGTTTATTGGGTCGTCCATGGATTCATGGGGTTGGGGCTGTTACGTCAACCCTACATCAGAAGCTAAAGTACATGGTAGACGGACATGTGGTGACAGTTTACGGAGAAGAAGATATCATGATAAGTCATCTATCTACTTTCAAGTATATGGAGGTAGATGGAAAAATACATGAGACTTTATGTCAGGGTTTCGAAGCAGTGAAGATCACTGGGGAATATCCCAAGGAAGCCAGCCAATCTGAAGTGGTGCAGCAGCCTGCAGTGGTATATCAACCAGAGGACTCCATGTCTTCCTTCAAAGATGCACGGGTTGTAGTTGAAGTCGGCAGTTCACAGAGATGGGGTCAAGTTATTGAGGTCCAGAATAAACAGAATACTTACGGGCTGGGATATAAGCCATCCAGGCGTCCTGAGGATCCTTCCAAGTTTTATGGTCCAGTTCGTTTTACCAGTGTTGGTGTGTTCTTTGACAGAGTCAATGCTATTGATGAAGAAGGGGATAGCGATTGCGATATGGATAATTGGATCCGCCCCTCCACTCCAAGTCAAAGTCTTTGCAACTGGTCATCAGAGAAAGCTATTCAAGTGACCGGCCCAGTGTAATTGCCTTTGTTTTTCTCTTATGACAATCCTACGCTCTGCCCAAGGCGTAGTGATTCTTGTTTGTAGGGCTTGAATATTTTGTGTGTTTTCTTTATCATTAATAAAGGACGTTTTTCACATTCAAATATTTTTTATCCCTGTTTTTCTGTTTTTGCTTTTTGCATTAGCTCACATCAAAATGGCAATGTGTTTTTGTTTGTTGCATACATAATAAACATGAATCATCAATCATGCAGGTTTCCTTGTTCAGATACCACCAATCATGATTCAGCTATGGCTCGGTATGATTTCGACAATCCCATTTATCAGGCTGAAGAAGAGGCTGATGAAGATTGTGACTTACCCGAGGAATTGGCCAGACTGTTGAAACAGGAGGAAAAGGTCATTCTACCTCATCAGGAGGAATTGGAGATTGTTAACTTGGGAACCGAGGATGCAAAGAAAGAAGTAAAGATTGGGGCTGCTTTGGAAGACAGTGTAAAAAGAATATTGATTGAAATGCTTCGAAAGTATGTTGATATCTTCGCCTAGTCTTACCAAGACATGCCTGGGCTTGACACTAACATCGTAGTACACCGGCTGCCACTCAAAGAAGGATGTACTCCGGTAAAGCAGAAGCTGAGAAGGACGAAACCGGAAATGTCTGTTAAGATTAAAGAAGAGGTTCAGAAACAGATAGATGCTGGATTTCTTGCTGTGACAAATTATCCTCTGTGGGTTGCTAACATTGTGCCTGTACCTAAGAAAGACGGAAAGGTCAGGATGTGTGTTGATTACAGGGATCTGAACAGAGCAAGCCCGAAGGACGATTTCCCGCTTCCTCACATTGACGTGTTAGTGGACAATACTGCTCAATACTCTGTATTTTCTTTCATGGATGGCTTCTCTGGGTATAACCAAATCAAAATGGCCCCAGAGGACATGGAGAAGACGACATTCATAACACCATGGGGAACATTTTGTTACAAGGTAATGCCCTTTGGATTGAAAAATACTGGGGCAACCTATCAGTGGGCCATGGTGACTCTCTTTCATGATATGATTCACAAAGAGATTGAGGTCTATATTGATGACATGATTGCGAAGTCACAAACGGAGGAAGAGCATATGGTGAATCTTCAGAAACTGTTTGAAAGGTTGATAAAGTTCAGACTGAGGTTGAATTCGAACAAGTGCACCTTCGGGGTGAGATCTAGAAAATTATTGGGGTTTATTGTCAGTGAAAAAGGTATCGAGGTTGATCCTGCCAAAGTAAAAGCCATACAGGAAATGCCTGAACCGAGAACAGAAAAAGAGGTTCGTGGTTTCTTAGGGAGATTGAACTACATTGCTAGATTCATCTCTCATCTTACAGCCACGTGTGAACCAATATTCAAATTGTTAAGAAAAGATCAAGAGGTCAGGTGAAACGAAAATTGTCAAAAGGCGTTTGAAAAAATAAAAGAATATTTGCAGGAACCTCCGGTCCTTTTGCCGCCAGTGCTAGGAAGGCCGTTGATTATGTATCTTACGGTTCTTGAGAACTCAATGGGGTGTGTGCTCGGTCAACACGATGAGTCAGGTAGAAAAGAGCATGCCATCTACTACCTGAGTAAAAAGTTCACTGATTGTGAGTCGAGGTACTCAATGCTGGAAAAAACACGTTGTGCACTCGCTTGGGCCGCTAAGCGTTTAAGGCAGTATATGTTAAACCACACAACCCTCTTGATTTCGAAGATGGATCCGATCAAGTCTGTGTTTGAAAAGCAAGCGCTTTCTGGAAGAATATCCCGTTGGCAGATGGTTCTGACAGAATACGATATTTAATATGTTTCCCAAAAGGCCATTAAGGGAAGTGTTTTGTCAGAATAGCTTGCTGAACAACCAATTGAGGATTATCAACCAATGAACTTTGAATTTCCTGATGAACATATCATGTTTCTGAAGATGAAAAACTGTGAAGAGCCTTTGCATGATGAAGGACCTGAAATTGGATCCCAATGGAAGCTGTTCTTTGATGGGGCTGTTAACTCATACGGTAACGGAATCGGGGAAGTCATTACGACTCCACAGGGTTCTCATACACCCTTTACTGCCCGATTAGCGTTCATATGTACCAACAATGAGGCGGAGTATGAAGCATGCATCATGGGGTTAGAAGATGCAATTGATTTGAGAATCAAGAACCTCGATGTTTATGGTGATTCCACGTTGGTGGTTAATCAAATTACAGGTGAATAGGAAACTCGTCAAGAGAATTTGGTGCCTTATAACAACTATGCCAGAAGGTTGTTGCCTTTCTTTGACAGAGTCGATTTCCATCACATACCCCGGTTGGAGAATCAGATGGCAGATGCGTTGGCAACGTTGTCTTCAATGTATCAGGTGAATCGTTGGAATGAAACTCCCTCAATAAGAATCATGCGTCTGGATAGACCCGCTTTTATGTTTGCAGTTGAAGGGGTATCAGATGGAAAACCTTGGTATCATGATATTAAGGCTTTTCTGAAGAGTCAAGAGTATCCCGAGGGTGCATCTGCCAAAGATAAGAAGAATCTGACGTGGTTGGCAGGAAACTTCTTTTTGAACAAAGACGATGTGTTGTACAAGAGGAACTTTGACATGGTCTTGCTACGTTGTGTTGAAGAACACGAGGCAAGCCTGTTAATGGAAGAAGTTCATGAGGGATCCTTCGGTACCCATGCCAATGGGCATGCTATGGCTAGAAATCTGTTGAGAGCGGGGTATTACTGAATGACTATGGAGTCCGACTATTTTAAATACGCCCAAAAAAGTCATAAATGCCAGATTTATGCTGATAAGGTGCACGTGCCGCCTACTCCTCTGAACGTGTTGTCATCACCTTGGCCGTTTGCCATGTGGGGCATTGATATGATTGGAAAGATTGAGCCGACTGCTTCCAATGGGCACCGTTTCATTTTGGTTGCCATCGATTACTTCAGGAAGTGGGTGGAAGCGGCCTCGTATGCCAACGTCACCAGACAAGTGGTAGCTCGGTTTATCAAGAAGGACGTCATCTGTCGGTATGGAGTCCCGGAGAGAATCATTACTGATAATGGTTCGAATTTGAATAACAAGATGATGAAGGAGCTATGTCAGAGCTTTAAGATTGAACATCACAATTCTTCTCCCTATCGTCCGAAGATGAATGAGGCTGTTGAAGCGGCAAATAAGAACATCAAGAAGATTGTGCAGAATATGGTGGTGACGTATAAAGACTGGCATGAGATGTTGCCTTATGCTTTACACAGTTATCGTACTTCGATGCGCACATCAACTGGGGCAACTCCTTTCTCATTGGTATATGGTATGGAAGCAGTGCTACCAGTAGAGGTTGAGATTCCTTCTTTGAGAATTCTGGAAGATGTGAAGTTGGATGAAGCTGAATGGGTGCGTTCTAGGTTGAATCAGCTGAACCTTATTGAGGAAAAGAGATTGGCAACCATTGCACATGGTCGGTTGTATCAGAGCAAGATGAAGAAATCCTTTGATCAGAAAGTGCGTCCTCGGTGTTTTCAGGATGGTGAATTGGTTTTGAAAAGGATCCTTCCTCCTCAAACAGATCACAAGGGCAAATGGACTCTAAATTACGAAGGGCCGTATGTAGTAAGACATGTTTTCTCTGGTGGAGCCTTATTACTCTCAACTATGGATGGCGAAGATTTTACGTCCCCTGTGAACGCAGACGTAGTCAAAAAATACTTTGCATAAAAGAGACCCGCTAGACATAAAAAGAAGATCCAGGCAAAAAAGGGCATCGCGGAGAACCATAAAAAGAAAAGGTTCGGGAAAAAATTAGGGATAAAAAGAAAAGAAAAGAATAAACCCGCGAAGTTGAAAACCGGAAAAGGCAACTTTGGAAAAAATAGGTATCCCGGTGGATTAAAAACCCGAAAAGGGCTATCCAGGCAAAAGTTAGGGATTTGAAAGCAAGAGGCTATGAACTGCGTTCGATCTGTGAACACTTTTGATACTTGGAAATTTCGAAGGAAAGGAATCAGTCCAGTTAGTCTCTTCGAAGGTCAAAGCATCTGTAGATAAATGAGTCATATTGGGTCATAACTGAATTGAATCACGGTGGATATCTGTTCCCCACATTGCCGACATGTGTATTTTCTTTTACTCTTTCCATGCAATTACCTCTTTTTAGGAATTGCCTCTGAGTGTAAATGCCTATTTACAGGCCAATTCATTCAATAAAATTTTCATTTTCAGTCAAAGAGCTTTCCATTTGTGTTTTTACTTTAATTGTTTTTGTTTGTGAAAACGTCAATTATTTTTTATAAACATTGCATACGAAAATGTTAAGCTTTGCAAAGCATATCGGAAAACAGTGGAAATTGCTCATACAACAGTCATTAAGATGGTAATCTAGATGGCCATTTTTGTATATACTGTTGATTTTGTTTGCAGGGTAGCAGGATTTCTCCCCAGTAGAGCTATTCTCCTCAGCATTGAAAGTTCATCCTCCTCAGCGGGTTGTTGCTCTTCCCAGCCAGAGTATAGAAAATTATTTCCCCAGCTAGAGTTGTGATTGTTTACTCTCTTAGCAAGCAGCCAGAAGTTGATACTTCCGCATCCCCAGCAAGAGACTATTGGAATACTTTCTTTGGACAAAGAGGTTGTTTTCCCCACAGAGCCTGAACACCCACTTTCCTCAGCTAGTCAGGAAGTGTTTTTCTCATCAGCAACGATATGATCTAATCCCCAACAGAGGAGTAAGCTTGATGGTATCCCCTAGAAGAGTTGATGCCGTCAATCACCATTCCCTAAGCAGGTTTGCTAATGGTGGATAATATTTCCCAGCAGGGTGAAGGTACAGATGTCTCCCAGCAGCAGGTTAAGTTCAGTAATATCCCCCAGGCAGGGTCGGTATTATGGACTTGTCCCCCAAGCATAGTTTGGTGGTGATCTTCGCAGTGGTTTGTTCAACAACGATTGACATCCCCAACAGGTCTTAAGTCCAATTGTTATTGGCATCTTTCAGATCCAGGTTTTGGATTCTATCTTCGGTAGAAGCCATGGGTAATCTCCAGCGGAGAGAATTTCTCTTCGGGTTCCATCTTCGGTACTCGTTTTTATCCATCCCCAACAGAATGGAATTTCTCTCGGAGTTTTCATCCCGAGCCGAGCTTGTGATCAAGAAATCCTTTAGTGGAATCTTCTTCAGCAGGGTCTTTTGATTCATAGGACAATTTAGTTTGTCATCCCCGTGGAGTTGCCTTGGTCTTTAGCATTTATTTTGCTGAGACACTTGTTTTGCATTGCATAAGCATTACCGCATGGCATCCTCCTAAACGCGTAGCATTTCCATTTCGTATGGAGCATTACGCCATAGAAAAATTCAAACATATGCATTCAAAGCATAAGCCAGGTTTGATATCTTTTACTAGTTTCTTTCTCTAGAAGAAAGTGATAGACTCAGGAATTGTTGTTTGGCATTACACCGCAACCAGTGGATTCGTCCTTCTTACTCCTTCTTATACTCCCCTACAGAGTGTTCTGTTTGGATTTCTCTTTTCCCTAGCAGAGTCATCTTTGTAGATCTGTTGATTCTACTAATCTTTTGGAGTCCCCCTTCGCCCGGTCTCCCTTTACAAGTTCCCCTTTGGCCGTTCTCGTATTCTTTGGTTAGTTAGACCCCCTTCGGCCGGTCTTTTCTTTTCGAGTTCCCCTTCGGCCGTCCTCGATGTATCTCTTTGGAGTCCCCCATCGGCCAGTCTCCCATTACGAGTTCCCCTTCGGCCGTTCACGTATTCTTTTGTTGGTTAGACCCCTTTCGGCCAATCTCCCTTTATGAGTTCCCCTTTGGCCGTTCTCTTATTCTTTTGTTGGTTAGACCCCCTTCGGTCGTTCCTTCCTTTTTCGAGTTCCCTTCAGCCATCCTCGATATTCTCTTATTGGTTAGACCCCCTTCAGCCGATCCTTCCTTTTCGAGTTCCCCTTCGGCCGTTCTTGATGTATTTTGTTGGAGTCCCCCTTCGGTCGGTCTCCCTTTACGAGTTCCCCTTCGGCCGTTCTCGTATCTTTGTTGGACCCCCTTCGGCCGGTCTTCCTTTTTGAGTTCCCCTTCGGCCGTTCTCGATGTTCTTTTGTTGGAGTCCCCCTTCGGCCGGTCTCCCTTTACGAGGTTCCCTTCGGCCGTTCTCGTATTCTTTGGTTGGTTAGACCCCCTTCGGCCGGTCTTTTCTTTTCGAGTTCCCCTTCATCCGTCCTCGATGTATCTCTTTGGAGCCCCCCTTCGGTCGATCTCCCTTTACGAGTTCCCCTTCGGCCGTTCTCAATTTATTTTGTTAGAGTCCCTCTTCGGCCGTTCTCTCTTTTTGAGTTCGCCTTCGGTCGTCCTCGTATCTTTGTTTAAAAGTATACATTCGGTCAGTCTTTCATTTTTGAGTTCGCCTTCGGGCGTTCTTGTATCCTTTTGTTGATTAGCTCGCCTTCGGCCGGTCTTGCCTTCCTCCCCAGCGTAGCTTGCTTTCGGCCGGTCTACCTTTGTTGGAAATTCCTCCTTTTGCTGGTATATCTTTTCGAGTTCACCTTCGGCCGTCCTCGTGTTATCTTGCCCCCCATAGAATCTGCCTTCGGCTGGTCTTTCTTTGCGAGTTCGCCTCCAGCCGCCCTCGTAATCACTATATTTCATTACCCCCACAGGTTGCAAATTTCCAGGTTATTTTGGTATCCAAACTCCGTGTATCCTGATTTTCTGAAAGTCGTTGCTATCATACCCTCAGATCCAAGAAGTTTGAATAGGGGAACCTGTAACACCTCAAAATTTGCCCTCATGTTTCTAGCTTTAACAGGCTTATGATTCCTTGCATGCTTTGCATAATCACCATTACATAACATTGGACTTAGCATGGGATCAAGGTATTTAAGTCAAATCAAAGGAGCCTTGAGCCTCAAGAGATCTTAATTGGCCTACCATCTCATCATGTGATCAGGATTGGCAAAAGATTTCAAGGAAATCACATTCTCCTAACCAGTGCAAAATTAGGGTTTTGGGATTCTTGAGTATGACACCCCAATGGGAAAGATCTTTGAGCTTTTATTATCTCCAAGTGGCATATCTCATCTTTGTTTGAGCGGATACACATCATGCTCAGAGGAATTTGGATTTAGAGGATGTGCTGATTTCTCCTTGACTGAGGGCACCAAATTAGGGTTTGCCATAAAATCAGTTTATTTCTGATTTTTTGGGCAAGACTTGATTCTATGGTATTCCTCATGTCTTTAGGTGTATGAGGTTGGAATATTGTCCATCAATTTGGTTTGGAAGAGTTTCAATTGATCAATTGGCTGAAAATCAAGAAAATTGGGGGAAAAGTCAACTGCACAGAGGGAAAAGTCAACTCCTGCCTTTTTGAGGTCAAAATATTGTTCCTCATGTCAATTATAATCATTGGTGAAGATTTGATCAAGAAATATCAAGGGATTCATCAAAAATCAAGAAAGATTCAAAGTTGCCAAATTTAGAAACTTAGGGTTTCCATTTATGGTAAGTTTGGTCAAGCTGAGGGGTCACCTTTGAAGCATTCTTTTTCCATGTTCCAAGCTTCAAACTCAAAGTTTGGGGAGGCCTATCAAAAGGTCACATTCCAAGCTTCAAAACCATACCAAGAACATGCTCATTGGATTACAATTGAGAGAGATATGATGGATTAAAGTTGAGGCAAATCAAGGCAAAATGGCAAGTCATGACCAGTTAGCACGCAATCATTTGATCAAACAGTTGGTGTTCATGTTTTGTCCAAGTTCATAGCAAAATTTCTCCAAGATAGAAGCTTCAGATGAAAAATTATCCAACATGGTTCTTGTTCCTCTTGATCTCCTCTTCAACTTTGGTGTTGGAGGAATTCCCATTTGATCAAGATATAAGGAGATATAATGAGGAAAAATGGTGATCTCAAACTAGTTCTTCTCAAATGCACATGGCTAGGCACGAAGGAGGATTGTGACATGCACAAGACAGTTGTATTATCCTATGTTCATCATCATTTTTATGCATGTTTCAGGTCTCATTTCCCTTTGCTTTGAACACCAATGTTATTGTTCCCCATCCCCTTTTTCTAAAGACCCCAAGACCTTGTCATTTCACCCATTGATCATCAAAATATGGTTTCATAAAATCACCTTCGTGACCACATTGCTTGTGTTGGCAAAATCTTGGAACTTTGACACATGTGTTGCATTACTTCATCATCTATACACCATACACATCATATTACCATTTTAAACCATGCAAACACTTACATACATATATACTCGTGTGTTGTTTTTCCTCATTTGTACAAACCATGGAAAAAAAGAAACCTGTACAACAAGTTGTTGCTGCTGTAAGTTCAGTGCAATACATCACCACCTTCCATCATGATCCTCACCATGATACCATGCTCCTCCACAAATGGGATTCATACACGAGCTCACCATTCCACTCACTCTCATTTCAAGTCATCTTAACTCACTCACCTTCTAATTTCATAAACCATGGTTCTAACTGTTAACCAAGGTGGTTAATAGTTAACCAAAGATATATAAACAAATCCTAACAGCATTGGTAAAGAGACATGGATCATTCTTCACTTGGTTCAAACTTTTGAATCTCTCTCTCTCTCAAAGCTCTCTCTCGTAGCTTCATTCTTCTCTCTCTCTGTAAGAATCAAGTTTTCTCCATCTTCATCTTGGATCATTCATCCATAGAGTAAGGAAAGAAACATGTTGCTACATCAAGTTTTATTCATCTTCATCATCTATTTTTTTCGAGCAATTTGAAGTTCCTCTTGCCTTTATTTGGCCACAAACTACTCCAAGGATCAAGTGTATTATATCCTGCTTTCTTGCACTAGAAGATTCAGCAAGTTCAGCTTCCATTTCTCAAACTTCTCTCATGCAATTTTAAGTTGTTTTAAGCCTGTTTTGATGGTTTTGGAGCTCAATAGGAGCAACGTAACATCTGGCTAGTTGATAGGCACTTTAGGTGCTTAGTTGAAATTTTAGGGCAAAACTTCCATCCTTCGATCTGCTCAGTGTGTGTTTTGTTTATGAATTTTAATGGTGGATTCATGTTCTACGTGTTGAGACGAAGAGAATAATGCATGGTTTGATAATTTTTGTGACATTTAACGACTGAACACGGCGGAGACTCACCGGAGAAGACGACCGGAGTCTTCTCCGGCCACCTGAAACTTCAAATGAGCAAGAACCCTAGCCTCTCCTCAGATTAAGTCATGGCCGTTGATGTTTTTTTATCCTAAGGCCTAGAGCACGCTAACACATTAATGAGCACCCTCCCATGAACGTGTTTTCTTTTTTCTGATTGTTTTTGAAATATTGGATCATGTACATGTCTCTCATCATTGCCTACCGTGTGCTTGCATTGTGAATCATGTGATGTGCATATTTCCAGTGATCATCTTGCGTGGACTGATCCTGTGGCTCAGGATGAGTCAATTTGTTGACTAGGATCTATGGTATAAACCTTATCTGAACGCGTGTTTTGGGCTGGGTCTTCGCATGCTATCCACGCCCCTCTCCTTTGAGCCCAAACGCTTGTGAACTGAATATTTGCTATTTGTGCACCCCCTGTTCCATTTCTTTTGTTTTTATTTTTCTTTTCATACTTGTTTGCATTTATTTTTTTAAAAATACTTGTGCATGTTCAAAAATTCCAAATAAATTCATGGAGCTTTCTAATGAATTTAAATAATTGTTTCATATTTTTATTCCTGATTTTGATATGTTTTAATGTTTTATTCAGAATTTCCTTTTATTTTCTTTTTTGTATGATCCTATGTTCATGTGCATGCATTGTTTTGGATTTATTTGACATAGTTCCAAAATGAATTTGCTTCTGAGACTTGACACGCACTTGTATGATATCTTGATGCACTTAATTAATTTTTTATGGTTTTTTAAAATCACTTTTCAATGGTGTTTGAACCCTATCTTTGTGCACTATTGTGGTGTGGCTTGAATGAACTTGTGGAGTGCATTTGAACATGTTTCTTAGTGATTTTTGTACCATACTTTTGGGAAATGTTTACACGCTGTTTGAACTTCATTGAACTGGCATATGTGAATTTTCTCATCCTCTTATCTTGGTTTTGTGAATTGTTTGAGTGCATCTACATATGTATGGTGTTATGGAATCATGTGTTAGGGTTTGGAGATACATTGTGTGCAATACTATTTAATACTTGTGGAGATCTTTTGACATATGATTGCATGAACATTATAGGTCATTCACATCAAATTATAGGTCATTGTTTGTTCATCTTTACATGACTTGTGAACATTAGTTTGAACTTGCATTGTGATACAAGTTTGTGCATCCTTACTTGGCCATCTTTGATAACTTGTTTGCATCAACACTTGTATGGCCTTGGGCACTCATCCAAATTTGTTTACCTATTGTATGTGAGCATCCTCATTCACTCTAATTGAATTCTAATTCCATCTTGCATGTTTCTTAAGTTCATAAACCTTTACATGTTTAGTTAAACTTGTTTGAATCATGTTTGCTTCTAATCTTCAATGTGTCTCAACATGAGGCTTGTATGAACTTTGCATGTCCATTCTTGCATCTTAAATGTCATCTCCAATATCATATGCTACTGACTTGCATTCATATTACATGATTGTTCATCTTACATCATCATTTCTTACTTGCATTACAAGTATGTATCATTATTGAACTTCAATTGTGTTTGTTCCCTTCTTCTTGCTTCATTTCTTTAAATGCTTGCACTCATGACTTGTATGTTCATTCAATGATATTCATACACATTATTAAATGTCCTTCACTCCTGAATTTGAGGTTTACATGTGTATTCATCCATGTTTATCAACCATGTGCATCTATCTTTCATTAGTAGCATACAACTTGCATTTGCATGATTTTTTGGTACATAGTTTGCCTTTGTTTAATTTCATATGGCATGTTTACATTAGTAGGATCCCTTGGCCTATGCCGACTGATCTTGGATGTTCTCTAACCCCTAGGACCTTTCTCTTTTGGTTTAGACCTTGTTTACTTCCTAAGTTGTCTTCCTTAAGACAACTAGGATTGTTTGGTTTACTTTCTAGCATTTATATTTATTTCTTGTGTTTATTTTGCTAACCTTTTGTGTAGGGGCAGAGGTGAGATACTTGAACATGTGGATGGTTATCCATGTTCATCTCTTCTTTCATCTCTCATCTATTTTCACTTCTCTTTCTCCTTTGTGAATAGCATGATATAATACTTTGTGTACAACTTCTTCACACCCTTTGGGATCCTAGCTCATCCTTAATTTTTTATTAAGGTGAGGTAGGATAGGAATTAAGTAGTGTTATCCCTCTCTTCTCTTAGACTTAGGTTTTCAAACCTTGACCTTAGGGCCACTTTTGCATGATAACATTAGGAACAATTAGTTTCCCTTTAGTGTTTTCTTTTCAACTTGAGTCTTCTCTTCTCATCTCATAACATTTCAAAAACACTTAATAAAGGTTAACGTGTATTGCGCATGAGCCTTATACGTGGGAAATGAGGAATGAGGGGTTTCCCTTCATTCTTCTAGGATACTTAGTGTACGTCCTGTTGGGGACGATATGTGACGTATTCGTTCCTATGTTTTAGACTTGGGTGCAATGCAAGTTACAAACTAATTTCAATCCACTTCTTGTCTAAAAAACACAAAACAAAATCAAACCTTTTTCATCCTTCGGGATTGCTAAGTTGCAAACCTCATTTTCAGAAAAGGGCACGTTACTTCCGTCTCGTCGTAAACAAGCATCGAACCTAATTGCCGGACGCGAACTTAACGTCGCTCATAAAAAACACTAAGACCTCGTTAGGTCGAACTACGACTGCTCTGATTTCCTCTCTCTGGTTAGATTGAGGATACGTAGGCACAAGACGACGATGTCTTCGCGAGCAATCTCCCCCCTTAGTTCGTGTCCGAACTACGTTGACTCTGACTTTAAATATTTACTTTTAAAGAAAAACAAAATTAGGGTTTCTTTGTTTTCACCCTCATCAATCATTTTTAAACTCTTAGGGCCTCTAATAGAGTGTAAGACCCAACCCCTTTTTGAAAACCAAAATGATTTGGGCCTCAGTGTATTGTATAAGTCCCGATACTATCAAAAAGTTCGGCGCGATCGTCGCCTTTTTAACAAAAACCTTTGGGCCTCTCCTTGAGCTGTAAGCCCCATCTCTTGTACAAAAATAATCTCTTTGGGCCTCTAATAGAGTGTCAGACCCAACCTCTTTTTGAAACCAAAATTATTTGGGCCTCAGTCATTGTATAAGACCCACGGTGCTTTCAAAATCTCGGCGCAATCGCCAGTTCAAAAACAAATCATCTGGGCCTACCCTCGTGTTATAAGCCCCATTTCTTTTCCTTATACTCTTTGGGCCTCTTGAGAGAGTGTAAGACCCATCCCTTTGTACAGAAAACCTTTTGGGCCGCACATACTGTATAAGTCCCACTGTACGAATTCAAACAACAGTGCAATCACTGATAAAACCTTGGGCCTCTCCTCGAGCTGTAAGCCCCACAATCTTTTCAAAAATACTTTCTCCTTTGACTTTGAATATGTTGTTATCAAAACTTTCTTTGTTGAACAACTAACTAAACAACATGGAAGTTATACAACGGGTAAGTGTTTATCCGCTTTCATATGTATATAACTGTATTGTGGGGCTATTTCACTGTAAGTCTTCTTTCACAAACTTTTATATACTTGTCAAATATCCACTATGTAATACTAGTATAGCTATTTAGAGTGTTCCCCAGCAACTACGTCTAGCACTAGGTAAAGCCCTGTTGGTCACTCTTAAATACAAACAAAACTAGATCCCCATAGGATTTCCAGATACAGTCTTCCCTCCTCTTGGGGTTAAACAATATGGATACGTGAAATGCAGCATTCTCGGTGAACCCTTTCTCAGACTGTCACCCTTAGACATTGTCAAAGAAACTCTAACTCCCCAGAGATGATATTTTCTCCGTGAATGGCATCTCTTAAGTTTCTTCCAAATTCTCGGACTTTCCTGGATTGATCTATTCTCGGTGAATAGCATGTCTTGAACTTATCGGGGTTAGGGGACCCACAGGCTTCCTAAAAGCATCCTCGCCTCCTCTTGGGCGTTGTACAAGGACCCTTCGGCTTCTTAGAAGTTCTCATGCCTTCTCTTGGGCTTCATACAAGGACCCCGACGACCTCTTAAAGGTATAAGACAGAACTTAGTCATCCTTTGCTAGAGCAGTCTTTCCAGCGTCAAAAAACTCCGGCCGTTGTAGGGTTGATACTCATCCCTTAATGCCCGTGCCTCCTCTTGGGCATTGTACAAAAGACAAAACTCTAGACTTGGACAGTCTAAGACCCTTGAGTCTCAAAGACATTCTCAAGTTCCCTTTCAAACATAGGCAGAAACCCGGTCTCTCTCATGAGAGTTCCCCATACTTGGACCCGCCTCCGGATCTCCCGAATCCACGGTGGTAAGACAACCTCCTCTTGGACTTTGTACAATGATTCTCCCTAGTGGGGCTAACCTTTTTAGACTCTCTTGTTGAGTCAACCACTTTTAGCCTCCGTCTTGGGCTTTGTACACGACATAGAAAATCACTCTCTTGTTGAGTATAAAAGACTCTCTTGTTGAGTCAACCACTTTTAGCCTCCGTCTTGGGCTTTGTACAAGACATAGAAAATCACTCTCTTGTTGAGTATAAAAGACTCTCTTGTTGAGTCGACCACCTTTAGCCTCTGTCTTGGGCTTTGTACAAGACATATAATATTACACTCTTGTTGAGTATAAAAGACTCTCTTGTAGAATCAATAACTGTTAGCCTCCGTCTTGGGCTTCATACAAGACACATATAAACCACTCTCTTGTTGAGTATAAAAGACTCTCTTATTGGGTCAATTAACTTTCAGACTCTCTTGTTGAGTCAATTTCCTTTTAGCCTCTATCTCGGGCTTCGTACGAGACAACAAAACACTCTCTTGTTGAGTATAAAGACTCTCTTATTAGGTCAATGAACTCTCAGACTCTCTCGTTGAGTCAATCACCTTTTCAGACTCTCTCGTAGAGTCCATCTTCCCTTTTCGCCTCCATCTCGGGCTACATACGAGACACCAGATTACTCTCTTCTTGAGTATGACAGACTCTCTTGTTGAGTCAAACCCTTTTAGCCTCAATCTTGGGCTTTGTACAAGACAGAAAGAACATTTTCCCCAGAAAAGTTAACTTCTAGCCTCCTCTTAGGCTTTGTATAAAGAAAACCCCGGTTGAGTCAATCAACCTTTTAGCATCAAATTTGTGCCTTGCTCACAGCATACAAACATCAACAACTCCCTTTAGAGATGACAAATTCTATCGCAGCATAAACCCTTCAGCTTCACATCTTGGGCTTTGAACAAGATACAAATAGACCCTTCAGCTTCACATCTTGGGCTTTGAACAAGATATAAATCACCCATTTAGCTTCAATCTTGGGATTTGAACAAGACACCAAAACACCTTTTTCCTCCCTTAGAATAGGAGGAACTACGATCGCTTTGATTTCCCTGTTTCGGGAATACGTAGGCATAATATTGCAAAAATCTTAGCGAGCATACTAATCAAAAACCCAAAATCCCGTACCTTCATACATCAATCGAAAAGCATCCGACCTAACATCCTACCAATAGCCTAGACATTGTTCTTAAGCAAATAACCCTAAAGAAGAACCCCCTCTTTATAGCATCTGTAAACTAACAGTTTTGACTATTTAATCTCAGTTTGCAAGCCGGGTTAATTGGAGACATCTATTTCCCTTCCTTAATCAGTTCAACAGGATAAAAAATGAATCGAACTGTAGTACCAAAGTGATAGTGATTCGAAACCACAAAAACCGTGCTACAGAAAAATGGCGACCACAGTGGGAGACATTCTTTCTAGTCTCTTTTAGGGTGAAAACCTTTAAATTCAACAAAATGTCACAGAAATGACGACTCTGCTGGGGAGTCATTATCTGTATAGGATCATAAGACTAGAGGTCTAGGATGATTAAGACAAATATATATACTGCTTTTCCTAATTGATATATGTGTTTATTTTCCTGCTAATGGGAATGCGTGTGATGCCGCATGTGGAAAGATTGAGTATACACCTAAGATAAGTGATGGCAATGCGGGTAATCTTGCGGGGAGTGAATCCCAGTTAAGAGTCCCCGATCGACCATCAAACTCAGTGGAGACTCCCTTTGCAGATACATTGCCTATACAACTTCGGTTGTTGAAAGTAGTGTGGTCGACTGGGCTATCTGAGAAGCTGAGGTTTTTAGCAGACTTAAACCATTTTGTAGTACGGAAGCTATCAGAAATAGTTGTCACGCGATACTACCCTCATTTGAGATTGCTCTAGGATACATCAACTCGCTGGCGATCCGCTTGCTGTTGTTATCCCAAGAGGGGTCAATGATTTTGCGGACAGGTACAAAAAATCACCAGTATAAACCTTTGGGGGGGGGGGGGGGGGGGTAGAGCCTTGACTTCATGACACCGACCCGTTGACCCCATGTTTTTTCTATGTTTTTGTGTGTTGCATTCATGCATTCATCTAAAAAACATTAAAACAAAACAAAATCTTCTCTTCTAGTCTCTCCTTTTTAAATTAAACTAATACTATGATTGCAAATGTCAGAGAAAGGAGATTGCGCTAATGGATTTCGGTAGAAGGAAAACTCATAAGTACACCTTCAAGGTTCCAAAACTATAGGATTTAAGAGGTTTGGCGAGAATGATCACCAACCACGAGGCTTTGAGAGCCAAGTACGGAGGGCTGCTGTCCTTGTTAAGGGTCCATGTAATTGAAGGAATCCTGTCCACACTAATCTAGTTCTAGGATCTGGTCTATCACTATTTCACATTCCTGGATTATCAACTAGCACCAACGCTGGAGGAGTACTCTCACCTAACTGATTTACCTATCACTGATCAGGCTCCCTTTTCTGGACTGGAAGAGATTCCAAAAGATCAAACCATTGCAAGAGCAATCTATTTGGATGAGTCAGAGGTTAGGACTCACTTGACCACTAAGGGGGGAATCCAGGGTTTGCCAGCCCAGTTCTTGACAAAGAAGGCTCTATACTTTGCTAGTACAGGCAACGTGGCCGCTTTCGAGAGCATCTTTGTTTTGCTCACATACGGGTTATTTTTGTTTCCCAACATCAATAACTTTGTAGATATCAACGCCATTAAGATTTTCCTGATTGGAAACCCTGTACCGACTTTGCTTGCAGATGCTTATCATTCGGTACACTTAAGGAATTTGTATAGCGGAGGAATGATCACCTGTTATGTACCCCTGCTGTACAAATGGTTCACTTCTCACTTGCCCAAGTCTGCTGCATTTTGGGATCAAAAGAATACTTTACGTTGGTCGTAGAGAATCATGTCTCTTACCAACTCTAACATTGATTGGTACAATCGAATCTATGACGGGATCAGAATCATTGACCGTTGTGGAAATTTCCCAAATGTACCCCTTATAGGAACTAAGGGAGGAATCAATTATTATCCAGTTTTAGTTCGTCGTCAATTTGGATACCCGATGAGGCATATCCCGCGTAATGCTCATCTGGAAGGTCTTTTCTTCAAGGAAGGATAAAATGACAGGGCACTAAAGACGGAAATAGTGCATGCCTGGAAACACATTCATAGAAAAGGAAGAGAGTCTCTAGGAAAACCAGACTGTGTCTCGGTGGAGCCTTATCTCCACTGGGTACAAACTAGAGCTCTCAAGCTGAGGATGCCTTACCCTCGCCAGGAAGTTCTTCCATTAAGGGACTCTGCCCTTTATTTTATGTCTGAGACAGAAAAACTTCAGGTTACTCTCAGCAAAGTTCAGCAGGAGAAAAGGTCTTGGAGGAACAAGTACCGTATTCTCAATGTGGAGTGCAAGAAAATACAGCAACTGTTAAAAGAAAAGGATGCTCTGATTGAGATTTTAGAGCAACATGTTGTAGAGAATCAAGAAGACCAAAGGAATTTGCTCGCTCCTTTCACTTGGCAAAGGAATGACAACCCGACAATGGCTCAAGAGCCCTGGTCAAAGAAAAGGAAAGTAACAGAACCAGTACCCGAGCTCTCCTCAGAGAGGACTCAGGACCCATTAGCTTAGATTTCCTTTCGCAGCACTATGTAAATTACTGTATTTCCATTTCTGTAATCCTTTGAATTCAATAAAATGGGGTTTCCCCACTGTTTGATATTTGCAATCCAAGTGACAAAGTTTACTTTGAACAAAAAAAATATACAATTAATATAATCATTACATATCATTCATCATTCATCATTCTAGAGTCAAACTGTCTCATTCGTACAATACTCGGGCCAATCGTAAGAAAAAGATGGATGATCTCGAGGAAGAGAACAGAGAGTTGAGGGAAGAGATCGACACTCTGAAAGAGGATCTGAGAAAGCTTCATAACGATATACAAGCTCTAGCAGAAGCTCAGATGCAACAACAAAGGACTGTGATCTCAGAGATCGCATCAACGCCCATAGTGGAGAAGTATGATCCTAGGTACAAAATACCGAAAGATCGTCCCTGGGGTATGCCTATCAACTATATCCCAGAAGGATATGTTCCATCGATCAATGAGGATCAAGGAACCGCAGAAGGAGCCGCTGGGCCTGAAAGTTACAAACTTCGGGAAAGCAAAGATGCCAGGGGGATGACAGTAACTCCTGAAGGTTACAAACTTCGGGAGACACCGAGAGTCTCGGCCATAATGACTATACCATCACCCGTGGTACACACTGTCCCAGAAGGACAGATTCCACAGATACCCTCTGGTGGAAACGAAAGTATGTTCGACAGAATGAATGAGTTCCAGGAACAATTCCTGGAGATGCAGAAAGAATCGCAAGCCCTTCGCGGTCAGGATTTATTTGGAAAGGACGCCGCAGATCTTTGTTTGGTCCCTAATGTGAAAGTCCCGCACAAATTCTAGGTTCCCGATTTTGAAAAGTACAAGGGTAACTCTTGCCTTCAAAGCCATTGGTGATGTACGCTCGACGAATGTCAGCTCAGACAAAGAACCAGGAGCTACTGATCCACTATTTCTAGGATAGTTTAACCGGTGCCGCTTTAAATGGTACATGGGTTTAAACCGCACTAAGATCGCCACTTTCAGAGATCTTGGCACCATTTTCGTTCAACAATATAAATACAATTTGGACATGGCACCGGACAGAGATCAACTCAGATCGATGTCACAAAAGGACAAGGAAACCTTTAAGGAGTATGCTCAGAGATGGCGTGAAATTGCCGCCCAGATTTGTCCACCTCTTGAGGAAAAAGAGATGACAAAGATCTTCTTAAAAACCTTGAGCTGATTCTACTACAACAGAATGGTCGCCAGTGCACCCAGTGACTTCACCGAGATGGTGGGCATGAGAGTTCATCTTGAGGAAGCCGTCCGAGAAGGACGTTTAGTTAAAGACATTGGATCATCAAGCAGTACAAAACGATACGGTAGTGCTCTCCCTAAGAAAAAAAAGCAGGATATTGGGAATATCTCACTCAGAAAGCAAAGGCGATGATATCAACCAGTAGCAGCTGTAACTCCTGCTATCAATCCCGCGTTTGTTCCTACGTATCAACCTCAGGTTGCTCAGAGCCAACCTAATCAACAGCAACTTCAGAAAAGGACACAACAGTCTCTTCAGCAGACTCGTCCTCCGTACAACAACAATTGTGCAACGCGACCTCCAGGGTTTGGTCCTATACATGTGTTATACGCGGAACTATTTCCATTACTACTGGTCAAGGGGCATGTCCAAACCAGGTCTCCTCTTATAGTATCGGAAAATCCGCCTTTTTGGTTCAAGACGGATCAGACGTGCCCTTACCATCAAGGAGGACCAGGGCATAACATAGAAAACTGTCTCAGTTTCAAATCCGACGTGCAAAAGCTTGTTAGGAGCGGGGTCTTATCTTTCAAAGATACGAATCCTAATGTTCTCATGAACCCGCTGCCTCAACATGAGAAAGATGCCGTAAATTTGATAAAGGGAGAATCCAATAACAGCTATCAAATTCATGATGTACTCTTATTAAGGGCCAATTTGGTCAAGATTCATTGTAGACAAAGCGGATACGGCCATGTGCCACCTCATAATTATCACCAGTGTGATATCTGCTCTAAAAACAATCAAGGATGTTCTGTGGTGCAAGCAGCTCTACAGGAACAGTTGGATCTCGGATGGATCCAGGAGCACCGAGTTCGTGGGGTTAACATGACTTATATGAATTCCAACATCATTTAGAACCACGACATCCGTGCGATGAATGTCAACTTAGTGGCAATGCACTCAAGCCAAAGCCAATATCATAATATGCCGCGACACGATTACAATTACTGTCTGACTTGCTCGGTAAACAAACAGGGATGCTCTTTTGTACAAGAGGCCCTCTAGTGTCAGATAGATCTTAGATGGATCCAGGACTACCATGATAGAAATCCCTATCAGATCAACATGATTCAAATCTTTGATATTTGCTTAAGGAATACCAGCTTGGTTGAGTTACACGCTAAGCAAGTCCAACTGGGGATTCTCACTTCACATGATTATCTGAGCTGTAAAGTATGTTGTGAGAGTAACCAAGGGTGTGCTCTCATTTAAAGAACTTTGCAACACTTGTTAAACCACTGGTGGCTTCCAATCTATATCGATGAAGACACGCAAAAAATCAGTGTGGTTGACGGGAACCCTACTCGGCCTCAAAGTCAGGATGTCCGATCTACAGAAACAGATCTAGTGAGGTTACACTGCATTCAAAGCGGACGTGGCCAGGTGCCACCACACAATTACGAGCAATGTAGGGTCTGCTCGGAAAATAATCAAGGATGTTACCTCGTGCGATCAGCCCTTCAGAGTTAGTTGGACCGCAAAGAAATCCAACAATATTCAGTTTCGGGGTTTATCAACTGGATGCCAGACTATTTCACTGATCAGATTAAGGATGTTGTTATGATCTCTGATCATGAAATGACCAAGGATGTTTGCGTCATTATCCCTCTACTTGACGAATCGAAGGTTCTTGACCAAGAATTGATTGAAGTTACTTACGACAGTCAGAGAAGTTAAAAGGCTCCTGTAGTTGTCTATCTACCAGGACCGTTACCGAATGAATCAGCTAAGGTTATCCCTTACAAATATGGTGCAACAACAGTTGAGAATGGGAAAGAAATTCCATTACCCTCTGTTGTGAATATTGCAGACATCAGTCGAGTAACACGGAGCAGTAGAATCTTTAACAGAGGAGTTGGAGAATCCAGCAGAGAAAAGGAACCTCAAACAGAAGTTCCTAATCCACCAGTCGGTCAATCCAGTGATCCCGACCTTTCAAAGAACGATGATGAGATGCTGAAGCTCATCCAAAGGAGTGAATACAACATTGTTGATCAGCTGTTACAAACTCCTTCAAATATCTCTGTGCTATCACTTTTACTCAGTTCCAAAGCCCATAGAGAGACTCTACAGAAAGTCTTAGAACATGCCTTTGTGGAACAAGATGTGTCAATACAACAGTTCGATAGCATCGTCTCTAACATCACTTCCTACAACAACTTGGGGCTTAGTTTTGAGGAATTGCCAGAAGAAGGCAAAAGCCACAACATGGCGCTCAATATCACAGTCAACTGCCAGGATGATGCCTTAGCCATCGTACTAGTAGACATCGGATCGGCTCTCAACGTCATGTCGAAGTCCACTCTGACGCGACTATCATTCAAAGGATCTTCGATGAGAGGCATTAAGGTCATCGTCAAGGCATTTGACGGATCCAGAAAAATAGTTATTGGCGAAGTCGACCTTCCCATAACTATCGGTCCTCACACGTTCCTAGTCACTTTTCAGGTCATGGACATCTGGGCAACATACAGTTGCTTATTAGGAAGACCTTGGATACACTAGGCTAGGGCAGTCACTTCAACACTTCACCAAAAGCTAAAGTTTGTCAAGAATGACCAACTCGTAATGGTCTGTGGAGAATAAGCCTTGATCGTGAGTAACCTTTCATTATCCACTTGTGTAGAACTCGAGGAGGTTGTTGGAACTCAGTTCTAGGCACTTTCGGTGAGCAATGAGGGTCAACTAGAGAAAGGAACATCAATATCCTCGTACAAAGATGCTCTCAAGGTGATCAAAAGTAACAACGCCAAGGGATGGGGACATCTTATCATTCCTACTGATAATAAAATAAAGAAGGGTCTTAGTTTTTCTGCAACCTGTACCCAAACTGCCACTAACGGTGAAAGTCTTAATCCCGTTCAGAACTTCTTCCATAGTGGAGGTTTCCTTCATCCAGTGTCCCAAGAAGTACACACTATCAACAAGGGAGAGTCCTCCGACACAGAGGAAGAATGGGAATCCTATCTTAATAAGGATGGTTATATGTCTCACGAAGAGGTGCCTACGCCATTTTGTTATCCCGCACAGAGTCCAAGATTTATACCAAGGTCAGATGTCGAAATGATATACGGAGATTGAGATCCGGAAGGATGTCGTGCTTTGCCAAACTCATTGGAGGAGGACACTCCGATGAAATACAACTTTGACCACGACTACTATGGCCCAATGGATGGCCTGCCTATCTGGCAGCCGTACCCAGTAGACTTGGGGAAAAAATCAGCCGAACAATGAAAATCAGCTGTGCATCATTGAAAAGAGTACCTGCATCCCCACCATGTCATGGGATCAACACTCAGGCCATTCAGAAAATATCCAGCACGACGATGAATTCGCAAAGTTTACAGGACTAGAATTCATTAACTATGCTTTTCCCGAGGTCAACGTCATCGAGAGGGATGACTCCTCCAGATCCAAAGAAGTGTGGGACACCTTGGGACAACCGAGTGGTAAATACGACTTCATGGTCAAATACACTGCTCCTGAAAGCTCTCGCATCAGGCTCGAAGACATTCAGCCAACTGGGTGGGGAGATCCACCTGAGAGCACAAATACTATGCAAAATACAACTGAGGAATCCTCCTATGACAAATCTACCTGGGAGACAGATTCCAATGATCCTGCTCCACCAAAAATCAACGTTATTTCTGAAGACAAATCAAGGAAGGTGCCAGACTTTGTGATTCACCGAGGAGTTCGCCGCCAATGGGTTGCAGTCGATGTTCTGAAGATTGTTCATAAGTCTAAGTAATTGTCGTCTTTAACCATTCACCCTGCCCAGGTGAAACGGGTATTTTGATAGGGCTCGCTTTCTGTAAATATCCCTCTTCGCTTTGCCCAAAGCGACAGAGTTTTGTTTTATAGGGTTGTAGTTTCAAGAATCGACAAAATCGTAAATAAATAAACGTCGTTCTGTAATTTTCGCATTAATTGTTGTTTTCTCTTTTCGTTTTTTTAGAAAATAGTAATCCTACAAAACAATTCAAATAATAAAAACAAGCAGTAAAAAAAATACACTGCACACACTCTTGCATTTTCTCTATCTCTTCTAAACACAAATCATCACGTCATGCAGATTGCTTGTCTTAAACCCCATTGAAACATACGATCCAATGCCTTCTCCAACCTTTGAATTCCTGGTATTTGAGGCTGAAGAAGAGGATGAAGAAATTCCGGAAGAGATCTCCCAACTACTCAGACAAGTGGAAAGGTCCATTAAACCTCACAAAGATCCGTTGGAAACAGTCAACTTGGGCTCAGAGGAAGAGAGAAAAGAAGTCAAGATTGGGGCACTACTCAGTCCGACTGTCAAAGAAAGTTTGATAAAGCTTCTCAAAGAATTTCCCAATGTATTCGCTTGGTCCTATCAAGACATGCCAGGGTTGGATACCAGCATCGTGGAATATCATCTACCGTTAAGATCAGAATGTCCGCCAGTAAAACAGAGGTTAAGACGGACTCACCTGGATATGGCCATCAAAATCAAAGAGGGAGTACAGAAATAGATTGACGCGGGTTTCCTCGCCATATTAGAATATCCTCAATGGTTAGCCAACATCGTACCGGTTCTGAAAAAGGATGGAAAGATCAGAATGTGTGTAGACTACAGGGATCTGAACAAAGCCAGTCCAAAGGACGACTTTCCTTTACCACACATTGACATGCTGGTTGACAGTACAGCGAAGTTCAAAGTTTTCTCCTTCATGGATGGATTCTCGGGCTATAATCAGATAAAAATGGCGCCGAAAGACATGGAGAAAACTTCATTTATCACCCCATGGGGCACCTTTTGTTACAAGGTAATGTTGTTCGGTCTGAAGAACGCCGGGGCAACCTATCAAAGGGCCATGACTACTCTTTTTCATGACATGATACACAAGGAAATCGAGGCATATGTCGATGATATGATTGCAAAATCTAAAATAGAAGAGGAGCATGTGACCCATCTGTCAAAGCTATTCGAGCATCTGAGAAAGTACAAACTCCGCTTGAATCCCAATAAGTGCACATTCGGTGTCCGTTCAAGGAAACTATTAGGGTTTATCGTCAGCCAGAAAGGAATAGAGGTTGATCCTGACAAGGTTATGGCCATTCAAGAGATGCCTTCTCCAAAGACCGAAAAACAAGTCAGGGGATTCCTAGGACGTTTGAATTACATTTGCAGATTTATATTCCTCATGACAGCGACATGTGCGCCGATTTTCAAATTACTCAAAAAGAATCAGGACTGCGTTTGGATAAAAGACTGTCAAACCGCCTTCGACAGTATCAAGGAATACTTGTTGAACCCACTGATTCTATCCCCTCCCGTGGAAGGAAGACCCCTAATCATTTACTTAACAGTCTTGGAAGACTCAATGGGTTGTGTACTTGGCCAACAAGACGAAACCAAAAGGAAAGAGTCTGCCATTTACTATTTGAGCAAGAAATTCATCGACTGCAAGACTCGGTACACTATGCTCGAGAAAACTTGCTGTGCTCTGGCTTGGGCAGACAAACATCTTCGCCAGTACATGATTCGTCACACTACTTAGTTAATCTCTGAAATGGATCCAATCAAGTACGTCTTTGAAAAACCTGCTCTCACGGGAAGGATTGCCCGTTGGCAGATGTTGTTATCAGAATATGACATAGAATACCATGCTCAGAAAGTCGTTAAGGGAAGTGTTTTAGCCGATCATTTGGCTCATCAACTGATTGACGATCACGAATCAGTCGGATTTAACTTCCCAGATAAAGATCTCGTGTATCTAAAAATGAAAGACTGCGATGAACCGCTACCCAGTGAAGGGCCAGAACCAGGTTCCCAATGGGGACTAATCTTTGACGGAGCTGTCAATCATTACGGAAACGGAATTGGGGCAATTATCATAACACCTCAGGGTACCCACATTCCTTTCACCGTCCGACTTACGTTCAAGTGCACAAACAACGAGGCCGAATACGAAGCTTGTATCATGGGTCTCGAAGAAGCGATCGACTTAAGGGTCAAGAACTTGGATGTATATGGCGATTCAGCCCTGGTTGTCAATCAGATCAAAGGAGATTGGAACACATACCAATCAAGATTGATTCCTTACAAAGACTACGCAAGAAGGTTGTTACCTTTCTTCAACAGAATCGAGTTTCATCATATCCCTCGTGAAGAGAATCACATGGCTGATGCATTAGCCACCCTCTCTTCCATGATTAGTGTAGGTCAATAGAACGACTTACCTAAGATTGACATAATGCGCCTTGAATCGCCCGCTTACATCTTCATGATTGAAGCAGTCATAGACGACAAACCTTGGTATCACGATATCAAATGCTTCCTTCAGAAACAAGAGTACCCACCTGGGGCACTAAGGAAAGACAGAAAAACCCTTAGAAGACTGGCAGGCAGCTTCTTCCTGAGCGGTGAAACACTCTATAAGAGAAATTTTGACATAGTCTTGCTCCGATGCGTAGACAGACTAGAAGCAAACATGCTGATAAAAGAAATTTATGAAGGATCCTTTGGCACTTATGCCAACGGACATACAATGGCTAGAAAAATTCTAAGAGTGGGGTACTATTGGTTGATAATGGAATCCGATTGCTACAAGTACATGAGGAAGTGTCATAAGTGTCAGATATACTCCGACAAAGTCCATGTGCCGCCAACGCATCTCAAGGTCCTTTCTTCCCCGTGGCCTTTTTCCATATGGGGAATCGACATGAATGGCATGATTGAGCCAAAGGCTTCTAATGGACATCGGTTCATCCTGGTAGCCATTATTACTTCACCAAGTATGTCGAAGCAACGTCGTAAGCTAATGTAACCCGACAAGTAGTGGTCCGATTTATCAAAAACAATGTCATTTGTCGTTATGGTGCTCCAAGCCAGATCATTACTGATAATGGATCTAACTTGAACAACAAGATGATGAAAGAGTTGTGTGCTGAGTTCAAAATCGAACACCATAACTCATCTTCCTAACGACCCAAGATGAACGGAGCGGTAGAAGCGGCTAACAAGAACATCAAGAAGATTGTTCAAAAAATGGTTGTAACCTACAAAGACTGGCACGAAATGCTGCCTTTTGCTCTTCACAGTTATCGCACGTCTGTCCGTACTTCAAAAGGGGCAGCCCCTTTCTCTCTAGCATATGGCATGGAGACAGTTCTCCCCATAGAAGTAGAGATCCCATCAATCCGGGTATTGATGGAAGCTAAGCTAACAGAAGCTGAATGGTGTCAAAGTCGACACGATGAACTGAATCTGATCGAAGAAAAGCGAGAAACAGACTATGCCACGATCAGTTGTATCAACAAAGAATGAAGAAGGCCTTTGACAAAAAGGTCCGACCCCGCGTCTTCAGGAAATGAGACGTTGTGCTCAAAAAGATACAATCATTTCTCACTGATTCTCGGGGCAAACGGACTCCGAATTATGACGGCCCCTGTGTGGTCAAGAAAACCTTCTCAGTCGGCGCCTTGAGACTTGCAACCATGGACAGAGAGGAATTTGCCTACCCCACGAATGTTGACGTAGTCAAGAAATACTTCGCCTAAATAAAAAATAAAAGTGAGAAAAAAAACGTCTCGGTGGATTGAAAACCCGAAAAGGCGGTCCAGATCAAAATTAGAGACATAATCAAAAAATCATCCTGGTGGATTGGAAATCTCAAAGTACAATCCAGGCAAAAATTAGGGATTCATGGCAAGTAACTACGTCCAACAATGGGGCAAATCCCTCAGCAGCGGTCGTGCCATTTGATAGAAATCTCGATCAAGGTCATCTTCGACGGAAGCTCAGGATGCCCCGAATTCAAAGTTGGTAGAAGGATAGTGGTTGTTATGTTTCAACGTAGCCCTTTTCCCATAAAATTACCATTTTCTAAAACTTTGTAAATGCTCCATGGAATCACGCGTTTGGCTGATCTCCGTCCTATCAATAAAATTTGAGCCCTAGTGCTTTTGTTTGCAATTCTTATTTTGTTTTAGCTTTACAGAACGACATCTTAACATGATTAACGATTCTTTGAATAAAACAAAAATGAATTTACTTGTCAAACTTTTTTCTGCTTTTAAAATAAATATGACAATTTCTTTTGACTGTTGAACATCGAAAGAACATCGATCACTTCTCCCGAAGTAAGTGAACCTCAAAGTGCAGAATCAAAGTACTCCTTCAAACCAGTGCACCTGAATGAAGGATCAACTGTGTCAGATGCGAATATTTCATCAGACACCCCCGACAGAGTTCTTATCTCCTAAGCCCGACCAACGTAGCTCCCCACGAGGACTACTTCTCCTAAGCAGGGCAGAATTGCTACTTCTAGACCAGTGATATTTTTCATCCCCCGCAGTGGCCGAGTATCCAGTCATGTTCATCTATTAGTCTGTATGTCGCGTCAGTTTTGTCAGCATAAACATACATACATCATGCATTATTGATTTACATTCATATTCATAGTGCATCACTATCACTCTAGTCGGTCTTGTTCCCTAGTGATAAAAGTCCTCCCAGTCGAGTTGTCAGTTCTTTCCTCGTAAGGAAATGAATCATCTAAACGATCACTCCTCCAGTTTATTTCTGGATTGAAGGTGGTTCTTTGACCATTTTGATAACTTGAACCTCTGAAGAGCTAGAGAGCTTTCGACAAACGTCACTCTTCACCAATGAAGATGATATCTTCGCTTTCTCAGATCAAGGAAAATCCCTAGAGAAAGCCTCTTAATCAAAGACTCAGCAATACATCAGTTTTTCTCCAAAAAAATTCGCTGACGAAAAGGTCATCAGCACCTCAAAATTGGATTACATCACATGGCATTTCTCCGAGAAGATCTTGAGAAAAGTATGATTTAACACCTCCAAGCAGAAAACAGTCTCTCAAGAGACTCATTTTTCCCCGGTAGAGTCAACAAATGGCGTCTTCAAAACAGCGAAGTTTGTACACCTCTACAGCTCAGACAGATGGGGTCTCCAGCAAGTCTGACATCGAAACTTTTTCCATGAAATGGCATCTCCCCAGGAAAGTTCGGCAAGAAGTTTGAGGAAAACCACTACGAATAGCGTCCCTTGTCAAGAAAGTTTATTGACAAAAGAAACTGAGATCAGTTCCTTGGTAGGAAACCAGGATCGAGGGGAAGTTTATTTCAGAAACTGAGACCAGTTCCTTGGTAGGAAACCAAGATCGAGGGGAAGTTTATTTCAGAAACTGAGACCAGTTCCTTGGTAGGAAACCAAGATCGAGGGGAAGTTTACATCAGAAACTGAGACCAGTTCCCTGGCTGAAGACCAGGATCAAGGGGTAGTTTTTTTTTTACCCTTTCTAAGCATCATTGCTTAGCAAAAGAAGAGGGATGGGCAAACTACCATTCATAACCACCATCAAAATTTTGGGTATTCCGATATTTAATCATCTTGCACCCCAAATGCCCGAATACCTTCGCCATTCACACCTTCGGGTCCAAGAAGATTAAATAGGGGCATCTGTCTTACCCCAAAATTTGACCACTAAGATTCCCCATCACTGTGCAAATCATCATCACAATATGGATGTACCATCATGCCTCATCAGTCTCCCCAAAGATGGGTGATCATCCACTACAATCAGACTTAGGGTTTCAAGCCCTCTCAGAGCTTATAGGCAAAGGATCAATCAAGGAATGACATGATCTTCAACTTGTCTAAACCTCTCAAACATCCACAATGGATCAAGAGGACTCCCTGTCGTAACCCGGAATTTGACCCCCTCTTTTGCCTTTTACATAAGCATAAGCATACGCATCGCTGGCATATGTATTCGCACTTTTCCTCTAGTGTTTTGATTGCAGCATATTCAGGTTTTCCAAGCCCGATTAATCATATCCTCACAAGGTCATCACATCGTCAAAACAAGCACAAAATGAAGGTTTCCATACCTATTCAGCAATACAAGAGGTGGAAAATCGAAACCGGGACCCAGCACCTTTTTTTAGGAAAATTGGGCATATTTTGGCCTGGTTAATCGATTAACACAGGCAAAATAGGCACAATTTGCTTCTTTTTCATGGCAGCACCTTTGAACACATTTTGGTCTTGGATTCTAGCAGCATATGGAATATTCTAGACACCTCTAAACATTTCCAAGCTACTCAATTCATTCCAAGTGCATTCGCTATGATACTTCACTTCAAATCAAGTGCACCATGTTCCTTGTTCTCCAAGTAATGTGGATCTTTAGATGTTGGAATTCACCTTGGGATGGTTACCGAGTTGGTTCTAACTAACCGAGTTAACCGCCTTGACTCGGTGAGTCAAGTCCAACTAACTCCTAACCTAGTTCCAAACCCAAAGCTAATTCCAAACCAAATTCCAAACCATCTCATATTCCAAACCTAAAGCCTATATAAACACACCTTCACTCACTTTTCAATTCCTCAACCATTCTCTACCATTTTTCACCAAACTTCTCACATTTCACTCTTAGTTCTCTCACTTTTTCTCTAATTTCTCTACTCATTCTTCATCTTCATCTCAATTCTTCTCCATCAAACCTCACCAAAAGCTCTTATTCTTGAAGGATAATCACTTTTCACATTGAAAGTGATTAATTCTTGAGCTTAACCTTCATCATTTGGCATTCTTTGGTTGGATTTCTGGAATTACATCTCATTCTACTTCAATCCAAGTGTTTCACACCATTTATTTTGGTGCAAGTTCGATTTCGGTGCATTTTCGCGTTTTGATCGGTTTCGACGCATTTCGTCTACAATTCAAGGATCCTCTGGTTTTCTTTAATCTTCTGCACCAAGATCACTTTGCAACATTTACCAAGGCACATCTCAGCCTTGTAGGTTGGTGGATTTCATTCATTTTATCATTTCGATCATTTTCGTATAGTTCGCGACGTAATTTCGATATTCTTGCATGTGAATTGATTATACTTTTGCTTAATCCATCATCTTGATCGCTAATTGATTCTATTGTTGATCATTTGTTGTTTCTAAACTTGATTTTTCGTGCATAATTGTTTGCCCTAGCATTGGAGTGATTGCACAATCAAAAAGTTGGCCAAAAGCACTTTTCAAAATTGATTTTCTGCTCCCTGTACAGTGTTAATCGATTAACACATTGCAGTGCAATTGTGTTAATCGATTAACCAGTGTTTTTTTACACTTTTTCACGTGTTAATCGATTAACACTTTGCAGTGCAATTGTGTTAATCGATTAACACTGAACCAGAAGGCCATTTTCTTGCATTTTCAAGTGTGTTTGCCATGCTTTCTTCATTTTAACTTCCATTGATTGTCATGCTTAATTTTATGGATGTTTTTAATGTCATTTCACTTCTGGTTGAAGCATGTTCATGAACTTTCGATGCACATTTTCGATTATTCATTTGTTTCATGTTCTTAGCAATGTATGAACATAACAATTCTTGCACTATCTTTGTTCACATGATGCATGATTTTGTGTGGCATTTTGTTGATCAATTGGCACTATTTTGCACCTTCCATTTTAGATTTGCATTAAGTTTATTCTTCATGGATAAACTTAATCTTGTATAATCAATAATTCACTCCTTTTTGCTTTAATGACTTTTCATCCTCTTTGGAAAGTTGTTAGCATGTTTATCCCTTGATTAATTGATCGAAACTTTGTTTCGATTAATCGATCTTCCCTTTTCCTCTCTTTAGGTCTCCTTTAGAGCTTTCTCTCTCTCATTCCCCCCCCCCCCATGGAGTTGGAGTTTCGTGCTGTGCCTTGCATCAGAGCACTGTACAAATTGACGTTGTTATGCCGTCCGTTTCTCTACGCAGGAGCACTGTACAACATTGGAGCGGTTACGCTATCCGTTTCACTTTCCACACTATATTTTGGGTGCTAGAGAAAGAATGAGGATGGAGTTTTTCTACCCTCATTCTGGCTATTTCTTTGGTAAGGGCGTCTTGTCCTCTCCTCGAGAATAGTCACCTCTATCCTCCAGCTATAGTGTTTCTCATTCCCCTATCGAGTCGATCCTTGATCACTTTTCTCTCTTTGCAATCTCTTTCATCCTTGATCACTTGGGATCTTCTCAATATCTCCTTTTGATCAACCACCATCCCGTCTTGGTTAAAATCGTTATTCTTGCGCTAGCAATCTCTCTTTGTTTCATTACTCCTTTCTTCTTGTAATCAATCATTGCCTTTTGATTCCCCTGAAGGATCTTAATCTCTTACTCAGTTAATCACAGTCTATCTGTTAATCACTGAGTCCCTCTTGGGTTAATCACCTCTTCTTAGTTAATCACCCTTTTCTTCAGTTAACCACAGTCCGTCTGTTAGAATACTGAACCCTTTCGAGTTGATCACCTTCTCTTGGTTAATCACTCGCTGTTCTCTTCGGTTAATCACAGTCCGTCAGTAAACACCGAATCCCCCGCAGTTGGCAACCTCCTCTTGGTTCGAATACTTGCACCCTTGGGTTAGTAACCTTTCTTTGGTTTAAATACCCTTTCTTCGGTTGAGTACTATTTGTTCAGTCAGTTTACCGAACCCCTTTGGGTCACGACCTTTGCTCGGTCCTACACCCGTCCTTTGGGTCACGACCTTTGATCGGTCATACACCCGTGCTTCTGGTTAATCACAGTTTCCTCTGTTAAAACCAATGCTTCTCTATTCTAACTGAGTTACAGTCCTTTCTTTCCTCGGTTAACCACTATTTACCAGTTAATATACCAAGGCCCCTTCATAGTCAAACACCTTCTCTCGGTTTAGCACTCTCTCTCTCTTAGTTTATCACAGTCTGTCTGGTGACACCACATTCTTTTCCCCACCAGGGTCCTACTCTCTTTCTTCGGTTAACCACTGCCAGCCAGTTAAAATACCGAGTCTCCTTTTTCTCGTGGTTATGACACCTTCCCTTTATTTGGATCCCCAGAGGAGTCATTCCCATTCCCCTTGCTCTTACTTTCTTGGTTTCGACACCAATTCCCTTTGTTATCCCTAGCGAAGTTTCTTTCATTCTCGGTTTTGACACCATTATTTTCCTATTCTTTTGTGCAAACGCTCTTACTGCGGGGTCTTTCCCAGTAGAGGTTTTCTTTCACTCTTGCTCTTGGTTTTGACACCACTTCTTTCGTCTCCTTGTTTGTTTCTTGTTTTCCTTTTCCGTTCAGTTCCCAAACTACGGAAGCTCTTATTCTGCATTCTTTTGAATGTATGATACGTAGGCACGAGATTGCAATGATCTTGGCGAGCACACTTCCACCCTTCTTTCTTTCTCCCTTTCTTCCTTCCTCTCTGTCCTCTGGTTCCATGAACTACGACGCTCTGACTTCCTCATTGCACTATGAGGGTACGTATGCACGAAGGCCACAATCCTCCGCGAGCACTTTCCTTCTTTTCTTTCTTTTCCCCTTTCCTTTCTCTCTCTCTCCTTCTTTTAACTAGAAGCCTTTAGATAGATAACCCATCCAAGCCTAGAAGCAAGCGAAATGGTTCCCGTCGAGTACGACGGATGCGTTAGGTGCTAATACCTTCCTTTCGCATAACCGTCCCCCCATTCCCGTTTCTCTTCCCCTTGGGCTTTATAGATATTTTCCCTGTCCTTTGGGATTAAATAAAGTTCGGTGGCGACTCTGTTGTTATCTTTGAGTGTGCGATTCACTCAGGTAGAAACCAGCCATCTTCAGCTGGCGACTCTGCTGGGGACAGATTGACCTCTTGCTGGTCCATCCCTTGAGGGGTCTCGCCTAGTTTTGTTTGCTTTCTTGCTTGTTTAGGTGTTTATCTTCTGCACTTTACTAGTTTTATCTTTACGCTTTAATCGCTTTATGTTTATTTATTGCATTTCTTTACTGCTTTGAATATTCATATGCTGCATATTCTGGACATCTTCTATTTTCTCTGCTGTTGTCGGTTGGGGTTGTTACTTGAGACATAAGCCCAATACACAGGCTTGAGTATACACCTAGGATTAGAGTGGAAATTAGTGGGACCTACGTGTCATCTTGGTGCATTTGGTATTCACGAAATTCACATCCAGACGAGGTTTTCTTGGGAGATGCTCTGACGTGCGTGTCTTGCGCATTTCAGGGTGTTAATCTAGAGAATTATCGACTCTAGCGACCATTCCTGAGGACTCAGTTGCGGAACTCCTCCCAAGGAGCGATAATGGCAGACCAGAAATGGCAAACCCATTACGCTTCTTGATCCGAGGACCCAAAGCTGGGAACTTGCCATAGGGTGATCTTTTTGGAGGAATCAGTGGACGACATCTTTGTTTGGCAATAGTATTGTACCCCGAGGGATGAATGTAATATTGCTTCTCAAATCGAGAATCCGAAACTGAGAATCCCACTTTCTAGGAACTACCTATGAGGGGGATATTGGGTTTTTCTGCAGGAAACCAAGACTCTTCCGACCTTTATTCTCTCATTGCTTCAGATCTCGCACCGACACAACACTACCTTTGCAGATGTTCAGATTTAACTATTCAGACTATGCTGGCTTGTTGATTCTGATGTTGCACATCATCTCATCATGTCAAATTAAGTTTTGCATTAGCATTTTAAAACTTTATTTTTGCATAAATTGCATTCACTCATGCCCGTATATGCATGTCCTTCATCCGGGAACCTTTGCTCACTCTGATCATTTTCGATTTGTAGCAAGACGACGACTCGACATCGGTATTTTACTCGCTCAAACAAATCCAAAATCATGGCTGACTTTGAAGCTGAGAACGCTGCTTACAAGGAAACTCTGGCACAATTCCAAGGTCGGATAGATCAGTTCCAGACGAACATGGACGTCATTATGGAGCTCCTTCGTGCCCAGAGGGACGCCGCTACTGCTGCCACTGTTGTTGCAACGACTACTGATGCAACTGTTGTCACTCCTGTGACTGTTCCTCCTGTTGTTACAGCTACTCCTGATGTTGTTGTTCCTTCTCCAGCTTTGGTTGAAGTGCCAGTTGAGCCTATTAATCAGCCTGTTGTTCAGCCTAGTTTGAATCAGATGCCCTCTGGTTTCTCTTGGGGCATGCCTCCGAATTACACTCCTCAGATTGCAAATAATGGTAGTGCCTTCATGCCACATCAGCCTTTTGTTGCACCCATGCCTAATGGGAATATTGCCGCCTATCCATGGGTCATGCCTACTCCAGTCCTGCCTCCAGTGGTGAATGATGATCCTGAGAATCTTCAGGCTCAAACTCATCAAACTGCCAGATTGGTTGACACTGAAACTCCTGATGATGAAGAACATGTGTATAGGGGTCCTCCTATTCATGTTCCAGTTCCATCTCAGGCTGGTCAAACTGCTGTTCCGAATATTCATCCTGGGATGTTCTATCCTGGGGCATCTTCCTCAACTGCTGGGGTACCTCCTCCGAATCATCTGTATGATGTTCCGATGGGTCAAAATGGTGGTCAAATGGTTAATCCTGGTTTGGTGTATCCTTCTCAGTTGCTACTCGACAAGTTCACACTCCGACCATTTCTCAGCTGCCAAATCCTCAGATTCTTGTTAGGCCCACTAATCAGAATAGATCTGTTGACTACAAGTTGTTGGAAGATCGTATCAGATCGAATTTGTATTTGTCTTTTGGCAGAAATTCAAGATACCTGATTTTCCAAAGTATAAAGGCTTGAGCTGCCAGTGTAGTCACATCACTATGTACTGCAGGAAGATGGCATCCCATATTGATAATGATGAATTGCTAGTTCATTGTTTTCAAGATAGTTTGTCTGGTGCTTCATTGGATTGGTACATGGGCTTGGAGGGCAGCAAAATCCGTACTTGGAGGGATTTGTCTGAAGCGTTCGTGAGGCAATACAAGTATAACCTTGATCTGGCGCCAACTAGATTGCAATTGCAGAATCAGTCTCAGTGCTTAGCTGAAATATTCAAGGAGTATGCACAAAGATGGCATGAGATTGCATCTCGTGTGCGACCGGCTCTCTCTGACAATGAGTTGGTTGACATCTTTATGGGTACCTTGCAAGGATCTTACTACGAGAAAATGGTGGGTAGTTCTTCATCAAACTTTGCTGATGTGGTAACGATAGGCGAACAGATTGAAAATGGTTTGAAGACTGGAAAGATTCCTGGTGCTGCTTCCCAACAGCCGACCGCTAGAAAGTCTCAAAACAGTCAGTCCAAGAAAAAGGAAGGTGAAGCCAACGCTGTGACAGCTCAAGTTTCTCCTCAGTATCAAGCTCCTATGACTCCCATACCGTACTATCTGTATCCGTACATTGCTATTGTGCAGTATCAACAACCTCCATATTAGTATCATCCGCAACAACTAGTTCAGAATGCTCAGAATCAGCAACAGAATCAACAGAACAACAAAAATCAACAGAATCAAAACCGTCAGAACAACAACAGTCAAGGAAACCGTAAGCGTCAGAATTTTGATAGAATTCTGGTGTCATACACGGAACTGTTTCCTTACTTGGTTCACCAAGGGGCAATTGTCCCCAAGCAGATTGCACCTGCGATTCCTCCATTTGGCCTAAAGCATAACCCAAATGCATCATGTGCTTATCATGCTGGATACATAGGACATGCAACAAAGGATTGCTTTATTTTCAAAACCAAGGTTCAGGAACTCATTGATAAGAAGGTTCTGACTTTTGCTGAGGAAGGACCCAACATTCAGAGTAATCCGTTGCTGAATCACGGTGGGCCTGCGGTTAACATGATTGAGGATAATTCCAGGGCTGAAGTGATCATGGATGTGTTAACCCTCATTTTCGACGCTAGAAAGAATCAAAGCTATTTTAAGTTGAAAAATTATTTTTAATGTAAAGAAGGCTTCGACCCAGTTTTGGTGAAGCCTGAGTCGAATAGAGGTTGTAGGAACCTTAAAAAATGGCTAAGTGCTGGAAAGGTTTCGACCATGAGAATATGGAAACAAGCGTTGCAGTTGTTATATTAAGTTTGGAGGGAATTTCCAATGTTTGAAATTTAAATAAGAGCAGTTGTGAACGTGGGAACAGTTGAGACCAAGGAGAAGGCGCCAAAATCCACACGTTCGAAGCAGTAACCACCACTTAGTAGTTATTTCCTAGCACTATAAATAGGAGTTAGTTCTATGTAATAGGGGTGTTCATATTTTTGTACAAGTTACTCAAAGAAACTCAAAGTACCCGTGTGTAGAGAAACGAGTTCGTGAGAATGTACGTAATGTAACACCATTTTCTTCATTAATACAGTTTATCTTCATCATGTTTAAGATTCAGACATTTACTTTCCATGCCTTTACAATTTCTTGAACTTTATCCTCCATGCCAAAGTTACTTTTAGAATCATTTAAACTTTCTGCATTTACCTTCGACTGCACTGTTACATTCAAGCATTTGATCTTCAAGCATTTACTTTTCAAAGTCTTTTATTTTCAAGAACGTGGAGTTCACCTTTAATCCATTGTATTTATTTTCAAAGTCCTTTACTTTCCTGCACTTTACCTTCGACAACACTTTTATCATTCCAGCCTTTACTTTTCAAGAACGTGGAGTTCGTCGCATTTTGCTTTCAAAGCTTTTTACTTATTGCCATTTCGTTTCGACGCCTTAATTTCTGCCTCCTTTATTTACAACCCTTTAAATTTCAAGCCTTTACTTTACCTTATTGCAAGTAGTCGAACGTGGAGTTCAGTTAGATTTTATTTCAGCATTGTCGAACGTGGAGTTCAGTTTACATTCTCTTTAGTTTTCATTTGTCATTTACACTTGTCTCTCAAATTTAGCACATGTCCTAGGATTTGTGTGGTCGATCCTGCAAGTTAATCAATTTTTGTTTAAGATTGATAGACCAGAGGTTGTTTACCAAAATTCACAGTAAACAAATTGGCACGCCCAGTGGGACCCAGTGCTAAGTTTATACTTTTTGTCAACCTTACCTTTCTTAGTGAAGAAGTACTCTCGTTGTATGTTATTGAGAAGTGGGAAGTTAGCCACAACAAACGAAGTAATACCAAAGAGAAGATACACTAAGAAAATGGCAACCAATGCCAACCAATAAGTTGATCCTCAAGGGAGTCTTTCAAACACTCAGTCAAGTAGCAGTATGGGGTCTCAAAGCACACCATCACCAGTATCTTCGACAGGAGGACAGGCGTCACTTCCATTAGTAGTGTCTGAACCAGGATCAACATATACAAAGTCATATACTCAACCTGTGTTGGAATACATAGGACCACAAAGTCCTAATTCACCAATGCCCCCAGGAGGAAATTCAATGTACAGGCACGTTCCTCCTCCAGGTTTTCCACATCTAGGGTCAAGGAGTCAACCCTATGGTATGGCTACATCAATTATGCAAAATCTGCAGAATGCTCCACCTGTATTTTCAGAAACTGTAGTGTCTTCGCCATTACAAGGATCAGGATCAGGGGGTCAAAACAACCAGAGTATAGGTGTTGGTTACTCTGTTCAAGCGCCTAGTCTTACAAATACATCCATAAATTGTTTAAGACAGCAGATGGATGAAAGTAACATGCAAATGGTGCATACGTTGTCTCAGACAATGGGAGAAGTTTTTCAACCCTTGATTCAGAATACGACTCAAACTAACCAACAATTGGCTGCACAAGTGGCACGCATGGCTGATTTCATGGGAATACCAGCGGTGGATCGAAGAGCAACTGTTGTCGAAGATATCCCAAGACGTCATCCATGCCAGATACCTGAGGCGAACTTGGAAGATCAAGAGATGATTGATCCTTTTAGAGTCGAACCACCAAGAAACCAAATGCCATACCAGATGGAGGAAGAGCCAGTAGTGATGGTAAACAGGAACCAAAATGCAGATCAACAACTTAGACGGGTTCAACACCAAAATCAAGCAGAAGAAAATAATCTTGCAGCCATGGTTGAAAGGATAATGACCAGAAATGGTGTGAATTTTGGCTTCACAAGGCCAAATTATGCTTCGTATAGTGGATTATATTCTCCAAGCAGAACTACCCCCTAGGGCGAAGGTTCCAAAGTTCAGCAAGTTTTCAGGAGATACTACTGAATCTACTGTCGAACATGTGGCTAGATATTTGATTGAAGCAGGCGAAATTGCAGCTGATGAAAGCCTCAGAATCAAATACTTCCCAAGTTCCCTTACCAAGAATGCCTTCACATGGTTTACTACTTTGCCTCCAAATTCCATATACAATTGGACCCAACTAGAACGTTTGTTTCATGAACAGTTCTACATGGGGCAAACTAAGATTAGTTTGAAAGAATTGGCTAGCATCAAACGCAAAGTCACTGAGCCAATTGATGATTACCTGAATAGGTTTCGACTTCTTAAAGCCAGGTGCTTTACACAAATACCAGAACATGAGTTGGTCGAAATGGCTGCTGGGGGTCTTAATTATTCCATTAGGAAGAAATTAGATACCCAATATCTTAGAGATATGGCCCAGTTGGCTGATAGGGTTCGACAGCTAGAAAGGCTGAAAGAAGAGAAGGCTAAATTCAGCAGGGGTAAAAAAGTAGCCTTTGTCGAATGCAATGAAGATGTGGACAGTCTGTATGGTGAAACATCTTATTTCGATGGAAATGAGGTTGGCGTTGCTGAGTTAAAGCAATGTCCACCTTATGCCTGCAAATTATTACCTCCTTCAGAAGGAAAAAATCCTATCGAATCTAACGACAAATTTCCTAAGAAAACATACACTTTCGACGTCACTAAATGTGACGAAATTTTTGATTTGTTAGTTAAAGATGGGAAAATGATAGTGCCTGCTGGTGCTAAGATGCCACCTTTAGAACAAAGAAAGAAAAGAGGTTTTTGTAAGTACCATAATTTTCTGGGTCATAAAACTTCTCAATGTTTTCTTTTCAGGGATTTGGTGCAAAATGCTATCCAAGAAGGAAGGCTGAAGTTTGGTGACAAGGGCAAAGCCCAGATGAAGATTGACTCTGACCCATTGCAAGTTGCAGAGGCTAACTATACAGAGCCTCATGAGGTTCAGATGGTCGAAGTCACAGAGGGATTTGATAAGTCAGTCAACATGGTGGAGGTTACTGAAGACTTCGCCACCAATTCTGTGACAATTAAAGGTTTTTGTAAGGCTGTAAATGGCCAGAATGTTGATGGTACCAGTCTAATGTTGGTGATCAAAGAAACTGCTAATAAGTTTGTTGAAATGGATAATGCTGCCAAGGTTCTGGATATGGCCGTGAGTGGATTGAAGATACATGCCAATGAAGGCATTAATATGGTCGAATTGGCTGAAGAATCTGATCCTAGCTCAGATAGCATCAGCACCAATGAGGCTATGGGCAGAAATGCCCCTAAAGTCTAAGTTGTTAAGGGATTAGAAGATGACTTGCTGTTGGTAGGAGAAATGATAGACATGGATGGTTGTTTGGTGGAAAACTGGATATGTATGGCTGCTGAAAAATTCTTCAAGACATCTCGTGATGTTGAAAGAGTCAATGCTGAGGAAATGGTCGAAGCTGAAAAAGCTGCCTGGCGAGAAGCTTCTCAAAAAGCTGCAAAAGCAGCAGCAAGTGGGGGAAGTCTGGAAGCCCGTTTCTCCAAGATGCACTTAAAGGACAGAATGGATGTCAATATGGTCGAAATTACAGATCGAAAAGCTGAACAAGTAAGTAAGGCAGATGAACAAGAGAAGCGCAACAAAATAGCTTATCCTAAGCAAGAAGAGTCAATTGTGGCTTTCTTGCACCGTTTCCAGAAGAAAGGCTCTGGAGTAATGCTATGTCCTAGATGCAGCGCCATTTTTGATGAAAAAGCTGCCCACAAGTTAGAAGGTGTCAAAAAGGCTGGTGAAAGCTGGGGGCAGAAGGTGAACAAAGGGCCTAGAGGTTTTGACCATAGGCGACTTTCGACAGGACTAAAAAACCAAGCACCAGGAGTTAGGCCAGGTACATTCAAACCAGCTGCGAATGTGCCAACAGGTAGTTGGATCAAGCCTATCGAAGGGAGAGGACAGAAGAAAAAGTGGGAGAAATTTGACGTGGAAAGAGGTTCTTCATTTGAGTATAGAAAAGAGAACCACACCACCAACAAATCAGCATACATTTCTCAGAATTACAAGGGTAAAAACCCCATGTCTAGATCACAATGGCGAAGAGAGCAACGCAGGCGAAAGGCCGTCAGGGAGGCTCAGGGGCAAGGAGAATCAAGTACCAATGTTGATCATCAAGCTGGGGCAATTGAGAAGATGCCCATAAGGTGAAAGCTATTTAATGTTCAGCCAGAGAAGAAGGTTGAAGATGATGAGGATATGACTGATAATTTCGACAATGAGTCAGCAGCTTCTCTAGATATTCTGGTGAATGTGGTGTCAGTAATGCCAAAAGAATTTGGTCAAGTCTCAGAGGTCGAAGACCTGGATCAAACTGCTGAATTAGAAATGTTGGCACACAAGCCTGTGTGTTATTACATCATGAACAATGGGTGCGTCGAAGAACAGAATGCTTTCTTTGAACGCCCCACAGAGGCAATGAAGGGTCATTTGAAGCCTCTTTACATTACCGGCAAAGTAGAAAATGTCCCTGTCAACAAAATTTTGGTGGATTGTGGTGCAACTGTTAATTTGATGCCAAGATTTTTGTTGAGCAAGATTGGGAAGTTTGAGACTGAGACCAAACCCCACAACATTGTTCTGTCGAACTATGAAGGAAAAGTTGGTTCCACTCTAGGAGTGATTCAAGTGGATCTCACTGTGGGAACTATTACCAGACCAACAGTGTTTATGGTTGTTGAGACAAAAGCTAACTACAATCTACTCTTGGGTAGGGAGTGGATTCACTGAATAGGAGTTGTGCCCTCATCTATGCATCAAAGAATCACCATTTGGAGACCAAATGGGATAGTTGAAAATATTGAAGCTGATCAAGGGTACTTTAAGGTGCCTATTAATCATGTGGATAGTAGGCAATTTGAGAAACATCTGGCGAACATTGCTCCATGTCCTCCAGCTGACTTTGAGTTTACTCCTGATGTAGAAACGTTTTATTCGTTGTATTTACACCCCGTCGAAGGTTTAAGATGGGACAGAGAGGTACCAGGAGGCAGGTTGCCGTGCTTAGGCTCACCTCCAATAGAGCCCACAGGATGGGGAGATGAATTCAGTGATCATGACTGAGTTCGAAGCTTTAAAAAGAATATCGGCCTATGTGGCCGAAACAAAACTACAAGCGGCTTTGGAAGCCGCCAATGACTATATGGCTGGCGAAGCCATTTCTGAATTCTATCAAGAAGGTCCTGGTAAGGACTTCGACCCAAAACCTCCAGATAAGGTTGAAACTGGAGTGCAAATCCAGAGGCTCGACGCCATCTATGAAGACGAGCCTTTGGGATTTGAGAAGGATCCGTTGGCAAATAATATAAAAATGCTAACACAAGATCCTTTAGAAGAATTTGACCTCAGTGAGGGGGCAACCAAAAGGCCTACCTACATCAGTCCCAATCTTGATCCCCAGTTGAAGGTTGAAGTGGTTCAGTTGTTGAAAGAGTTCAAAGACTGCTTCGCCTGGGATTATGATGAGATGCCTGGTTTGAGCAGGGAGTTGGTCGAACACAGGCTGCCTATGACGCCTGGGAAAAAACCAGTCAAGCAAAATCCAAGACGGTTTGCACCAGAGATATTGTCAAAGATCAAAGAGGAAGTCGAAACACTGCTTTGTTGCAAATTCATTCGCACTGCAAGGTATGTCGAATGGTTGGCTAACATAGTACCTGTTATTAAAAAGAATGGGTCTTTGAGAGTTTGCATTGATTTTAGAGATTTAAACTTTGCAACTCCCAAAGATGAATATTCAATGCCAGTAGCAGAAATGTTAATAGATTCTGCAGCAGGACATGAATATCTTAGTATGCTGGATGGATATTTTGGCTACAACCAAATATTCATTGCTGAGGAAGATGTTCATAAAACTGCTTTTAGATGCCCTGGAGCCTTAGGTACCTATGAATGGGTAGTGATGCCTTTTGGTCTCAAAAATGCTGGTGCCACTTATCAAAGGGCAATGAATTCAATTTCCCACGATTTTATAGACACATTCATGCAAATTTATTTTGATGATATTGTTATAAAATCTATTTCTGGGAAAAGTCACATTGACCATCTTCGACAGTTCTTTGAAAGGATGAGGAAATATGGTCTTAAAATGAATGCTCTCAAATGTGCTTTTTGTGTGTAGGCAGGAGATTTCCTAGGCTTTGTGGTCCACAAGAAAGGGATCGAAATAAATCAGAATAAGACCAAAGCCATAATGGAGGCGAAAGCGCCATCAACTAAAAAGGAGTTGCAGTCGTTGCTGGGCAAGATCAACTTCTTAAGAAGGTTTATATCCAACCTGAGTGGCAAAACACAAGCTTTTTCGCCATTGCTTCGTTTCAACAAAGATGGTTTTGAGTGGGGGCAATTACAGCAGGAAGCCTTTGACAAGATCAAGGAGTACCTAAGCCATCCTCCAATTCTGTCACCACCTTGTAGAAACAAGAGTATGAAATTGTATATAGCTGCATCAGATAAAACTCTAGGGAGCATGTTAGCTCTGGAGGATGAAGTGGTTGCTTCTTATGCAAACGTTACATGACAAGTGGTTGCCAGATTCATCAAGAAAGAGATAATCTGTCGTTATGGCATTCCTAGCAACATTATCACGGACAATGCAAGCAACCTGAATAACAAAATGATGAAGGAGTTGAGTCAAGAATTTAAGATCGAGCACCACAACTCTTCACCATATCGGCCCAAGATGAATGGCGCCGTCGAAGCAGCAAACAAAAACATCAAGAGGATTGTCCAGAAAATGGTCAAGACTTACAAGGGTTGGCATGAAATGCTTCCCTTTGCACTACATGGCTACAGAACTTTAATTCACACTTCTACTGGGGCAACTCCGTATTCGTTTGTGTATGGTATGGAGGTAATTTTACCCATTGAAGTTGAAATTCCCTCGCTCAGAGTCTTCATGGAAACAGGTCTTAATGAAGTTGAATGGGTTCAATCCAGATACAACCAGTTGAATCTCATCGAAGAGAAGCGCCTTACAGCCGTTTGTCATGGTCAATTGTATCAGAGACGCCTCAAGCGAGCTTTTGACAAGAAAGCTCTTCCTCGAACATTCTGTGAAGGAGAACTCGTGCTCAAGAGATATTCACCTGTTCACTCGGATCCACGAGGCAAGTGGACTCCCAATTACGAAGGACCCTTTGTTGTCAAGAAGGCCTTCTCAGGCGGAGCCCTGATCCTCACCACAATGGATGGGGAGGAGTTACCATCGCCCGTGAACTCCGATACAGTCAAAAAATATTATGCCTGAAAAAAATGGATAAGAATCCGCTAGATTGACATCCGCAAGGACAATCTAGGCAAAAATGGACGTCCCGATGGACCAAAAAAAGAAATGTCCATGCAAAAGTTAGGGACAATGGAAAAACAATAATAGCCCGCTAAGTTGAAAACCCGAAAGGGCGACTTAGGCAAAAATGGGCATCCCGGTGGACGAAAAAAAATGTGAAAACACGTCCAGGCAAAAATTAGGGATAAAGGCATTGACTGTGAACACTTGAGCCTCTTTTCCTCACGGCTAGACCTCAGACGGTAATAGAACATCCCAATCATCATCGATTGGTGCAAGGCATTGGAACCTAGACTTACAGTGGATGGTGGTCAATGTTGTAATCAATGCAAAGCATGCTTTCCCTTTGCCATTTACATTTGTTTTTCAATTTTATTGCAAACTTCCTCATCAAGGATTTTGCATCCTTGTACACACTTTATGTACAAAAATTTTACATTCAATAAAATGCATTCTTTATTATCTCAATTTGTTTTCATTCCAGTATTTTGTTTGCAAAATAAACAATTATTTGTGATCACATAATACCAAAAAACGTTGAGAACAATAAAAAGCTAAATTCACCGAGAAAGCATTATGCATCGCATGTGTTACTGGTAATCCCTGCAGGATAATCGGTAATATCCATTGGTAAGCCTAACGCCTGGCCGGCAATGGGATGATTCTATGAAGAAGTTGTTGTCTCCTCATCAGAGTCATCATTCTCCCCAGCAGGTTTCCAAGGTGTTCCCCAGCAAAGACGCTTTGTTCTTTCTTCCCCAACAAGGGTTGTGCATCATCTCTTATGATTAGGAACTATCTGTCACCAGCAACAGTGGTTTCTCCTCAGCTGAGTCAACATGATTTGGGAATCTCTTTTCCCCATGCAGATCCAATCTTGGTAGGAAGGATTGATTTAATTCTTTCATCCCCAACAGAGACAACCATGGTGATTTAGAAACCTGAGATGTTCTCAGTTTCTTTCCCCGGCGGAATCATCATCCTTTGTGAACTCTCTTCTCCAGCAGAGATTGTCTTTATCTGCGGGTCCTCTCCCCGACAGAGGGTGTCAAAGTCGTTTTGCTATGATTTCTACCTAACCGCTTCACACTGTGCCTTATCTTGAGCCTTTGCATTGCATGATATCAAGCATCATGTAGAAACACATACATAGCATATGCATCGATCATACTCCCTCTCTTTTTTTGCCTGACTTATCTCCCAATAGATTTTCAGCAAACTTTGCACTCATCTATTCAAACACTTTCAACTCTTCTTTTGTTGCCGTCGGCCAAATTCTCGAGCTACTCTTTTATTTAATCCCCTTTTACCTTGAATCATCAAAAAGCTGGTGCGATTCGTACATTCAGGTCCAAGAGGATTAAATAGGGGCAGCTGTCGTAACCCGAAATTTGACCTCCCTCTTTTGCCTTTTGTATAAGCATAAGCATGTGTAACACCGCCAATCTATACCCCGAGCAAATAAAGCGATAACAAATAAATCAGAGTATAATTAAAACATTCACGGCATAGACGGAGGCGTCACATCAATTGAAACAAAATACAACAACTTGCTCATATAGATATGCAACAATCAGGTAGCACATAACAGAGGAACTCAGTTCCTAACACCCACATATCAGATAGAGAATAAAAGCGGAAAATCTGCAACTGAATCTCATATATATATAACATAAAAGTTTGTCTGTCATATACAGAGTCATACATGTACAATCCAAAGAAGTATATATACATATACAAATAATCACATAACGATCTCCCCGACTACCCGGTGCTACATATCAGAGCCGACCGACAAAAATATGAAGACCTAAGCTTCACAAAAAGACCTCCAGCATCTAATCTGCAATGCCTCATAGAGCATTCAAAACAGCAGAAGGGTGAGAAACACAATTATAATATATTTGCCTACAATTATATAATAACACAAAATACACATGTAAAACACTCTCACCACAACTTACACCATAATTCAAATACAAAACAACATAAATCATATCTCATATATCCGTCACAAAGGCATATCCCTCATGCACAATACATTTATCGCCAACATATATATATATCAACTCACCAATTCCATTCACAAATCCACACAAAATCAATCCACTCATGATTTATGCAAATGCAAAGAGACCGACACAACGACTCTATGCAAATGCAATGCGGTACCGTTCCATCCATCATTCTCATCATTAATTCGCTCAGGAATTATTGGAATCATCGCTTGTTACTTAGTGTAACTCCTTGTCGGGCAAACGATGTTCTCCCGTCGCTCACACCTCTTTGTATAAGGCACACGACGTTTATGGATCGCTCACACCTCTTTGTATAAGGCACAGGACCCGATCGCTCACACCTCTTTATATAAGGCACACGATCGTCTATAATCATCGCTTACACCTCTTTGTATAAGGCACAAGATGTTATAGCGGATTCCCTCTAGAACTATTTCGTCGGTCACGCCAAATAGGGCACACGACATCACAAGATGCATATCATGATACTTGGCATACAAGGACTCATGACAATCAAATGCATACATATACACATCCATGTGAACCATTCCAACATCCATAATCATGCATATACAATCAACCACAATCACAATGCATTTACTTGCCCTTAGGCCACAAACCATCATCACAACATTTCATCACATGTATTTACATCATACCACAGTGCACAAGTCATACATCATATATCAAAAGCATATTGCATGATAACACATCAAATACACACAATTAAGACGCTAAAAGTCGGCAAAACGACACATTTCCAAATTCCCGACACAATTAAATCGGCCACCAATATCAAAACCATTTTAATAAGAAAGAACATTCCACAAGCTTCCTAACGGTACCAAGAACGCCTCGATCCGGGTTACGGATCAAAAGTTACGGCATCGGACGCAAAATCGGGAACAATTCTGCACCCTCCCTGGTCCTACGTGTATTGCCCTGGGCCATACGCGTATTGTCTTGCCAAGTACGCGTACCATTATGCATTTCAGTAGAGGGCTGTGCAAAATGGGTTCCATATGCGTAATGCCCACATTTTCCCCTTGCCATACGCGTATTGCCCTAACCAATACGCGTATTGCCTTGCGTGTTACGCGTATGGGCAGCGAAAACCCAGAATTTTTCCTGCAGAATTTCTGCTACAAAATTCATCCAATTTCTCCCCCAAATCTCACCTAAACATCAGCAAATTACCAATTGAATGCACAACAACATATTATCTAACATGTATCAACAATAAGGAACCTTAAAACATGATTTCCGACACAATTATATCAAATTCTAACAATCTCAACATATTAATGGTTTTAGTTCTCTATTCAATTTCAACCCAACAACAAACAAACACATACATACATAATCATACACAAGCATAGAATAATCGAGTTTCGCACCCTTACCCGATTAATCGTGTTTTGAAATATCGGTTAATTCGATTCCTTAAACCCCAAGTTTTCCTCTTTTTTCTTCTTTCCTTTCTCTTTTCCTTCTTTCTCTTTTCCTTCTTTACTATTTTCTCTCTTTATTTTTCTCTTTAAGTTTCTAACTTAAGAAAAATAAGTAAAATGACCAAAATACCCCTACACTCAAATATCTGGCAAACGCTCCCAAAACGCGATAAAACATAATAACGATGAAAAATAATATATTGTCAAATAAAATTCAAGAATAAAATAATATAAAAACGAAAATAATTAAGTCGACTCGATTAAATAAATAAGACAAAACGGGGCGTTACAACATGCGCATCACTGGCATACGCATTCGCACTTTTCCTCTGGTGTTTTGATTGCAGGATATTCAGGATTTCCAAGCCCGATTAATCATATCCTCACAAGGTCATCACATCGTCAAAAAAATCACAAAATGAAGGTTTCTATACCTATTCAGCAATAGAAGAGGTGGAAAATCGAAACCGGGACCACAACACCTTTTTTTAGGAAAATTGGGCATATTTTGGCCGGGTTAATCGATTAACCATTTGCAGTGCAATTGTGTTAATCGATTAAAACAGGAAAAATAGGCACAATTTGCTGTTTTTTCATGACAGCACCTTTGCACACATTTTGGTCTTGGATTCTAGCAGCATATGGAATATTCTAGACACTTCTAAACATTTCCAAGCTACTCAATTCATTCCAAGTGCATTTGCTATGATACTTCACTTCAAATCAAGTGCACCATGTTCCTTGTTCTCCAAGTAATGTGGATCTTTGGATGTTGGAATTCACCTTAGGATGGTTACCGAGTTGGTTCTAACTAACCGAGTTAACCGCCTTGACTCGGTGAGTCAAGTCCAACTAACTCCTAACCTAGTTCCAAACCCAAAGCTAATTCCAAACCAAATTCCAAACCATCTCATATTCCAAACCTAAAGCCTATATAAACACACCTTCACTCACTTTTCAATTCCTCAACCATTCTCTACCATTTTTCACCAAACTTCTCACATTTCACTCTCAGTTCTCTCACTTTTTCTCTGATTTCTCTACTCATTCTTCATCTTCATCTCAATTCTTCTCCATCAAACCTCACCAAAAGCTCTTATTCTTGAAGGATAGTCACTTTTCACATTGAAAGTGATTAATTCTTGAGCTTAACCTTCATCATTTGGCATTCTTTGGTTGGATTTCTGGAATTACATCTCATTCTACTTCAATCCAAGGGTTTCACACCATTTATTTTGGTGCAAGTTCGATTTCGGTGCATTTTTGCGTTTTGATCGGTTTCGACGCGTTTCGTCTACAATTCAAGGATCCTCTGGTTTTCTTTAATCTTCTGCACCAAGATCACTTTGTAACATTTACCAAGGCACATCTCAGTCTTGTAGGTTGGTGGATTTCATTCATTTTATCGTTTCGATCGTTTTCGTATCGTTCGCGACGTAATTTCGATATTCTTGCATCTGAATTGATTATACTTTTACTTGATCCATCATCTTGATTTTTAATTGATTCTATTATTGATCATTTGCTGTTTCTAAACTTGAATTTTCGTGCATAATTGTTTGCCCTAGCATTGGAGTGATTGCACAATCAAAAAGTTGGCCAAAAGCACTTTTCAAAACTGATTTTCTGCTCCCTGTACAGTGTTAATCGATTAACACATTGCAGTGCAATTGTGTTAATCGATTAACCAGTGTTTTTTTGCACTTTTTCACGTGTTAATCGATTAACACTGAACCAGAAGGCCATTTTCTTGCATTTTCAAGTGTGTTTGCCATGCTTTCTTCATTTTAACTTCCATTGATTGGCATGCTTGATTTTATGGATGTTTTTAATGTCATTTCACATCTGGTTGAAGCATGTTCATGAACTTTCGATGCACATTTTCGATTATTCATTTTTTTCATGTTCTTAATTGTATGAACATAGCAATTCTTGCACTATCTTTGTACACATGATGCATGATTTTGTGTGGCATTTTGATGATCATTTGGCCCTGTTTTGCACCTTCCATTTCAGATTTGCATTAAGTTTATTCTTCATGGATAAACTTAATCTTGTATAATCAATAATTCACTCCTTTTTGCTTTAATGACTTTTCGTCCTCTTTGGAAAGTTGTTAGCATGTTTATCCCTTGATTAATTGATCGAAACTTTGTTTCAATTAATCGATCTTCCCTTTTACTCTCTTTAGGCCTCCTTTAGAGCTTTCTCTCTCTCATTCCCCCCGTGGAGTTGGAGTTTCGCGTTGCGCCTTGCATCGGAGCACTGTAAAATTGACGCTGTTATGCTGTCCGTTTCTCTACGCAGGAGCACTGTACAACATTGGAGTGGTTGCGCTGTCCGTTTCACTTTCCACACTATATTTTGGGTGCTAGAGAAAGAACGAGGATGGAGTTTTTCTACCCTCATTCTGGCTATTTCTTTGGTAAGGCGTCTTTTCCTCTCCTCGAGAATAGTCACCTCTATCCTCCAGCTATAGTGTTTCTCATTCCCCTATCGAGTCAATCCTTGATCACTTTTCTCTCTTTGCAATCTCTTTCATCCTTGATCACTTGGGATCTTCTCAATCTCTCCTTTTGATCAACCACCATCCCGTCTTGGTTAAGATCGTTATTCTTACGCTAGCAATCTCTCTTTGTTTCATTACTCCTTTCTTCTTGTAATCAATCATTGCCTTTTGATTCCCCTGAAGGATCTCAATCTCTTACTCAGTTAATCAAAGTCTATTTGTTAATCACTGAGTCCCTCTTGGGTTAATCACCTCTTCTTGGTTAATCACCTTTTTCTTAAGTTAACCACAGTTCGTCTGTTAAAATACTGAACCCTTTCGAGTTAATCACCTTCTCTTGGTTAATCACTCGTTGTTCTCTTCGGTTAATCACAGTCCGTCTGTAAACACTGAATCCCCCACAGTTGGCAACCTCCTCTTGGTTCGAATACTTGCACCCTTGGGTTAGTAACCTTTCTTTGGTTCAAATACCCTTTCTTCGGTTGAGTATTGTTTGTTCAGTCAGTTTACCGAACCCCTTTAGGTCACGACCTTTGCTCGGTCCTACACCCGTCCTTTGGGTCACGACCTTTGATCGGTCCTACACCCGTGCTTCTGGTTAATCACAGTTTCCTCTGTTAAAACCAATGCTTCTCTATTCCCACAAAGTTGCAGTCCTTTCTTTCCTCGGTTAACCACTATTTACCAGTTAATATACCGAGGCCCCTTCAGAGTCAAACACCTTCTCTCGGTTCACCACTCTCTCTCTTGGTTTATCACAGTCCATCTGTTGACACCACATTCTTTTCCCCGCTAGGGTCCTACTCTCTTTCTTCGGTTAACCACTTCCAGCCAGTTAATATACCGAGTCTCCTTTTTCTTTTGGTTACGACATCATCCCTTTATTTGGATCCCCACAGGAGTCCTTCCTATTCCCCTTGCTCTTACTTTCTTGGTTTCGACACCAATTCCCTTTGTTATCCCCAGCGGAGTTTCTTTCATTCTCGGTTTTGACACCATTCTTTTCCTATTCTTTTGCGCAAACGCTCTTACTGTGGGGTCTTTCCCAGTAGAGTTTTTCTTTCACTCTTGCTCTTGGTTTTGACACCACTTCTTTCATCTCCTTGTTTCTTTCTTGTTTTTCTTTTCCATTTAGTTCCCCGAACTACGGAAGCTCTGATTCTGCATTCTTTTGAATGTATGATACGTAGGCACGAGATCGCAATGATCTTGGCGAGCACACTTCCACCCTTATTTCTTTCTCCCTTTCTTCCTTCCTCTCTGTCCCCTGGTTCCATGAACTACGACGCTCTGACTTCCTCATTGCACTATGAGGGTACGTAGGCATGAAGGCCACAATCCTCTGCGAGCACTTTCCTTCTTTTCTTTCTTTTCCCCCTTTCCTTTCTCTTTCTCCTTCTTTTAGCTAGAAGCCTTTAGATAGATAACCCATCCATGCCTAAAAGCAAGCGAAATGATTCCCGTCGAGTACGACGGATGCGTTAGGTGCTAATACCTTCCTTTCACATAACCGACCCCCCGTTCCCGTTTCTCTTCCCATTGGGTTTTATCGATATTTTTCCTGTCCTTTGGGACTAAATAAAGTTCGGTGGCGACTCTGTTTTTATCTTTGAGTGTACGATTCACTCAGGTAGAAACCAGCCATCTTCACTCCCACATCAAGGATCAAGCACAAGGTTGCAACATTCCAAGTGGATTAAGCTTTTAGATCGCCAGTGTCACCAAATTAGGGTTTTGGTCGACCAAGGCATCTAGATGGAAATTTTCTTATGGGCATGCGCCAATGCTTCAAAGCATAACCCAAAATACTCTAAGGGACCTCATAAACCCAATCATCAAATCAATTTAGCCTCAGGGGATGCATTCATAAAAAATCAGGAATTAGGGTTTCTTGACCTAATTCACCCCTAAGTTGACTTTTGGGAAAAAACATGAGCCAAGACCTCAAGAGAGGATTTGAGGGTCTCTAACACACTACATTGATTCATTTGCAACAATGGATTGATCAAAGAAGCTTGACCAACAAGTTTCAAATTCATCAGAACACAATTAGGGTTTCGCGGAAAAAGTCAATTGTATCTTTGACTTTTGACCAAGACATGCTCCCAAACCTTGGGACATGATTCAATACACCCTATAACACCTATGAAATCAATCCATCAAGTTTAATTTAGGTCAAGGACTTGATTTCATAGAGGATCGCACAGTTTGGAGTTCATCTGACAAAAAGTCAACTGTGCACAAAAGTCAACTTTGACTTTTTGAGATTTTTCACAATTATGGTTCTTTGACCCTAAAATGATGTTAATGTGTGATTGGGATCATCATTCATCAAGAAAAATAAAAAAAAGTGGGATAACTTGTAAAAGGGGTAACCATAAAAACTTAGAAATTTTCTAAGTTATGGAACAAAGTGGCTAGGGTACCAACTTTGGAGGATCATATCTCCTAAACCACAAGGTCATTTTCCCCATTCAAAGCTGGATTTGTAGCTCTCATGGCCCTCTACAAAAGGTTCAACTACACCTTATTCCAATTCATCATGGATTTTGAGCTAGGGTTGGGTCAAAATGGCTGAAAACATGAAATGTCACTTTTTCCAACACTTAGTGAAATTTTCACTAAGTCAGAATCTGCCTTGCTTTTTTCCCAAATATAGGGGAATTTTTCACTCAGATCCAAAAGGTATCAAGACCAACTCTGATCACCCATATGACCATGCCAATATGCCTTGCTGCAAACTGTCATGGCAAGGCAGATTTGTGCATTTTGCTCAATTTTCTCAAATTTTGCAAAGGGCAAGCAAATCTATCCATCTGAACACCTCAAGGGGGGACCAAGGAGGGACAAACACTGATCCATCAGCCTCCCAAGTCTTTGGAACCAAACGTAGCATGCCAAACCTAAAAATTCCTAAAAGAGGGACAAGACTCCAATTTTGGTTTGGAGCATTTAATGGATGCACCAAGGGGGCATGGACTGAGCCTTTTCCAACTGAATTCAGTCAAGGATGATCAAAGAACTAGGGAACCAGCAGAATGTTCCCTAACCTCTAGTCATTGGCTAGAGGAGACTTGGATTCCTATTGATCAACATTGGCCAAACCTCTGCAGCAGTTGCCATTCACTATTGCAGCCAAAACAAACTTGCTCTACTATAAATAGATCTCATTTGTGATCAGTTTGAGTACACCAAAGCACTACAACACTTGCTTTCCTCAAAAACTCTTTCTCTTGGCAAAAATGCCTTCTTTAGCAAGGTAACTCTGAGTTTTTGAGTTAGGGAGCAATTCCATCACAACTCATGATCCAAACACATCCAATATGTCATATCTAAGTTGTCCAAACTCTCACAAGTGACCTGTAACACCAAAATCACAAAGTCCCCTCTCAAAACCTCAAAAATAGGACTTTTGTGCATTTTTCAAGCCATGTCTTGATTTAGTCACTTTCCAAACCAGATAAAACCTCAAACACACTCCAAATATCATCCTTGAACTATCCCAAATGGTTCCCCACATCTGGAACACCATTTGAGAGAGTTGCTATTTTGGCCACTTTTGCCCCTTTTGCAAGAAAGAGCTCAAACTTGTTCCTGAGGTTTCCATCCGATTCCAACCATCCTAAAAGCTTCTAAAAGATCATTTGAGGGTGTCCAAAGCATCAAATCATTTCTGGAACAAAGCACTTGACAGATTGCGCAAAAGCTCCAAAAAGAGGTAAGCCTCACAACTTGAATTCTTTGAATCATGCTTTCCTTTGATGTCCACTGATCATGCACATCTTATGCATGTTATATGTGTTGTGTTTGCACCAATTTATCATGTAATTCTCACCTGTACCAAGAGGTAGCACAGAAAATGCAAATCATGGCCTATTTCAAAACCACTATCGGGTTTTTCAATAGGAGCATGATTTGAAAAAAAACACCACCACCATTGGAGTCCTTGTGAAATTCTAGGCAGGATAGACCTAGATTTTGTCACAATCCATAGAGAAATGAGAAAGTTATGGCCTTCACGTTTCTGACCAAAAACCTTGCCTTGCCTTGCCTTGGCCAGGCCAAATACAAGGCAAGCCTTGTATATTTGTGGTTGTGTTTCAATACACGAATGTATCACCACCCCAGTGGTAAGGTGCACATGCTGTACACAAGAGGTCTGGGGTTCGAATCCCCTTCTCCTCAGACCCTCTTTTTGCTATTTTTTCCACTTTTTACTATTTTTCATATTATTTTAATAGTTTGAAAAATTAATAACTTCCACAATTTTAATTATTTTTTATTAGTTCTTTTTACAAAAAATCACAAAAATGTTGAAATATTTTATTCCACAAAAAAATCAAAGTTATATTATTTATTTAATATAGTTAGTATTTTTATGAATAAATTCATTTTAATTGTTTTTAAACATTTTTAAAATGAATATTCATCTTGGAAATCAAAAACCAAATGAGTTCTAAATCATCTGGTGATTAAAACCTCATTTTTCAAACCTTAAACAAAAATCACAAGTGGTTTATTCAAATCTATTTGGTATCTTTATCATTTTATTGATTTTCTTTAAATATTTACTTTTAAAGAAAAACAAAATTAGGGTTTCTTTGTTTTCACCCTCATCAATCATTTTTAAACTCTTTGGGCCTCTAATAGAGTGTAAGACCCAACCCATTTTTGAAAACCAAAATGATTTGGGCCTCAGTGTATTGTATAAGTCCCGATACCATAAAAAAGTTTGGCGCGATCGTCGCATTTTTAACAAAAACCTTTGGGCCTCTCCTTGAGCTGTAAGCCCCATCTCTTGTACAAAAATAAACTCTTTGGGCCTCTAATAGAGTGTAAGACCCAACCTCTTTTTGAAACCAAAATTATTTGGGCCTCAGTCATTGTATAAGACCCACGGTGCTTTCAAAAATCTCGGCGCAATTGCCAGTTCAAAAACAAAGCATCTGGGCCTACCCTCGTGTTATAAGCCCCATTTCTTTTCCTTAAACTCTTTGTACCTCTTGAGAGAGTGTAAGACCCATCCCTTTGTACAGAAAACCTTTTGGGCCGCACATATTGTATAAGTCCCACTGTAAGAATTCAAACAACAGTGCAATCACTGATAAAACCATGGGCCTCTCCTCGAGCTGTAAGCCCCACAATCTTTTCAAAATACTTTCTCCTTTGATTTTAAATATGTTGTTATCAAAACTTTCTTTGTTGAACAACTAACTAAATAGCATGGAAGCTCTACAATGGGTAAGTGTTTATCCGCTTTGATTTACCGCTTTCATATGTATATAACGGTATTGTGGGGCTGTTTCACTGTAATTCTTCTTTCATAAACTTTTATATACTTGTCAAATATCCGCTGTGTAATACTAGTATGGCTATTTAGAGTGTTCCCCGACAACTACATCTAGCACTAGGTAAAGCCATGTTGGTCACTCTTAAATACAAACAAAACTAGATCCCCATAGGATTTCCAGATACAGTTTTCCCTCCTCTTGGGGTTAAACAATATGGAGACGTGAAAGGCAGCATTCTCGGTGAACTCTTTCTCAGACTATCACCCTTAGACATTGTCAAAGAAACTCTAACTCCACAGAGATGATCTTTCTCCGTGAATGGCACCTCTTGAGTTTCTTCCAAATTCTCAGACTTTCCTGGCTTGATCTATTCTCGGTGAATAACATGTCTTGAACTTATTGAGGTTTGGGGACCCACAGGCTTCCTAAAAGCATCCCCGCCTCCTCTTGGGCATTGTACAAGGACCCTTCGGCTTCTTAGAAGTTCTCATGCCTTCTCTTGGGCTTCAAACAAGGACCCCGACGACGTCTTAAAGGTATAAGACAGAACTTAGTCATCCTTTGCTAGAGCAATCTTTCCAGCATCAAAAAACTCTGGCCGTTGTAGGGTTGATACTCATCCCTTAATGCCCATGCCTCCTCTTGGGCATTGTACAAAAGAAAAAACTCTAGACTTGGACAGTCTAAGACCCTTGAGTCTCAAAGACATTCTCAAGTTCCCTTTCAAATATAGGCAGAAATCCGGCCTCTCTAATGAGAGTTCCCCATACTTGGACCTGCCTCCGGATCTCCCGAATCCACGGTGGTAAGAAAGCCTCCTCTTGGGCTTTGTACAATGATTCTCCCCAGCGGAGCTAACCTTTTCAGACTCTCTTGTTGAGTCAACCACTTTCCGTCTTGGAATTTGTACAAGACATAGAAAATCACTCTCTTGTTGAGTATAAAAGACTCTCTTGTTGAGTCAACCACTTTTAGCCTCCATCTTGGGCTTTGTACAAGACATAGAAAATCACTCTCTTGTTGAGTATAAAAGACTCTCTTGTTAAGTCGACCACTTTTAGCCTCCGTCTTGGGCTTTGTACAAGACATATAAAAACACACTCTTGTTGAGTATAAAAGACTATCTTGTTGATTCAATCACGGTTAGCCTCCGTCTTGGGCTTCATACAAGACACATATAAAACATTCTCTTGTTGAGTATAAAAGACTCTCTTGTTGGGTCAATTAACTTTCAGACTCTCTTGTTGAGTCAATTTCCTTTTAGCCTCTATCCCGGGCTTCGTAGGAGACAACAAAACACTCTCTTGTTGAGTATAAAAGACTCTCTTGTTGGGTCAATGAACTCTCAGACTCTCTCGTTGAGTCAATCACCTTTTCAGACTCTCTCGTTGAGCCCATCTTCCCTTTTCTCCTCCGTCTCAGGCTTTATACGAGACACCAAATTACTCTCTTGTTGAGTATGACAGACTCTCTTGTTGAGTCAAACCCTTTTAGCCTCAATCTTGGGCTTTGTACAAGATAGAAAGAACATTTTCCCCAGAAAAGTCAACTTCTAGCCTCCTCTTAGGCTTTGTATAAAGAAAACCCCGGTTGAGTCAATCAACCTCTTAGCATCAAAGTTGTGCCTTGCTCACAGTATACAAACATCAACAACTCCTCTTTAGAGATGACAAATTCTCTCTCTGCATAAACCCTTTAGCTTCACATCTTGGGCTTTGAACAAGATACAAATAGACCCTTCAGTTTCACATCTTGGGCTTTGAACAAGATATAAATCACCCCTTTAGCTTCAATCTTGGGCTTTGAACAAGACACCAAAACACCTGTTTCCTCTCTTAGAATAGGAGGAACTACGATCGCTCTGATTTCCCTGTTTCGGGAATACGTACGCATAAGATTGCAAAAAACTTAGCGAGCATACTAATCAAAAACCCAAAATCCCGTACCTTCATACATCAATCGAAAAGCATCCGACCTAATATCCTACCAATAGCCTAGACACTGTTCTTAAGCAAATAACCCTAAAAAAGAACCTCATCTTGGTAACATCTGTAAACCAACAGTTTTGACTGTTTAATCTCAGTTTGCAAGCAGGGTTAATTGGAGACATCTATTTCTCTTCCTTAATCAGCTCAACAGGATAAAAAATGAATCGAACTGTAGTACCAAAGTGATAGTGATTTGAAACCACAAAAACCGCGCTACATCCTCTTGCATAAAGGCCATAACTCCCTCAATTCTCCATGGATTTCGACAAAATTTAGATGGATCCTGCCTAGAATTTCATGAGGAATCCAATGGTGCTTTTATATATTTCTAAAGATGTCCCTATTTTAAAACCCGATAGTGGTTTCAAAATAGGCCTAGATTTGCATGTTCTATGCTATCTCATCATACAGGAAACAATAACATGGCAAATTGGTTCAAACACAACATATATGATATGTATGAGATGTCCATGATCAATGAACATCAAAGCAACACATGATTTAAAGAGTTCAAGTTGTGATGCACTTACCTCTTGAAGCTCCTTGTGCTGTCTTTCAAGATGCTTGTGCCATAAGTGATCCAATGCTTTAGACACATTTGATTGATCCCTTAGAAGCTTTTAGAATGATCAAGACCAACTGGAATCCTCAGGAACAAGAATTGACACTTTCTTGCAAAAGTGGCAAAAGTGACCAAAATGGTATCTCACTTAAATGATGTTACAGTTGAGGGAAACTTGTTGGGACAGTTTGAGGATGATATTTGGAGTGTGTTTGAAGCTTTGTTTGGTTTTGAAAGTGACTGAATCAAGACATGGCTTGAAAAATGCAAAAAGTCAAAATTTGAGGTTTTGGAGGTTGACTTTCTGATTTTGGTGTTTCAGATTAAGGATGAGTGTTTGAACAGCTTATATATGATACATTAGATGTGTTTGGATCATGAGCTGTGGTGGAATTGCTCTCTAACTTGAAAACTCAGTGGTGACTTGCAAAAGAAGGCATTTTTGGAGTGAAAGAGAGATTTTGAGTAAAGCTTCATTTTGGGTGCTTTGGTGTACTCAAACTGATCACAATTGATGTCTATTTATAGTGCAACAAGTTTGTTTTGGCATCAATAGTGAATTCGGGCTTGGACAGTCCCTTGGCCAATGGTGATCAAAAGGAATCTCAAGTCTCCTCTAGCAATTGACTAGAGGTTAGTGCACAGGCTATGAGTCCTTTGATTCAGAGCAGAATCTTGACTAAATTTAGTTAGCAATATCTTGATGCTTGCCGCCTTGTGAATCCATTGAATGCATTGAAACAAAATTGAAGTCTTTGAGCTTTTTAGCCCTTTTAGGACATTTATGGCTACATGTATATCCTTGGACTTGGGAGGCTTGTGGATCAAATCATTTCTCTTTAATGTTATCCCCTGAGGTGTCCAAATGGATGACAAGGCTTGTACTTGTCTGATTTTGCCAAATCGAGCAAAAATGCAAAATTCTCTCTTGTACAAGACAGTTGGAAATGGTGATTTTGAGGGGGTCACATCTCCCTGCTCAAATGGAGTTATGAAAAGCTCTTGTGCTTTTTAGAAAGCCCTCATATGGTACAATTGATTTGCTTTTTAGACAGTTTTGTACTAAGTGTTATGTTCTTGATTTTTCACTATTTTGATCCATCCATAACTAAAAATACATGAAGAATCAGAGTTTCATGTAGTTGAAGCTTTTGTTGAATGTAGGAAGACCTACAAATCAGGCTTTGGATCATTCAAAATGGTTGCTTGGATCAAAAGTTATGGTCCTTGGAAGTTGGCACCAAAACCATTCAAACTTAGTAACTTAGAAAAAATTTCAAATTTTCAAAGTTAACCCTTTTACAAGTTATCATGATTTCTTGATCAATTATTGTTCAAATGACATTATAAATCATATTTTATGAAAATATGAGTCATAAGGATCATTTTTTCCAAAAAAAGTCATGTTTTGACTTTTGGCTCTGAAGCGGTTCGGCGCGTAAAAACCCTAATTCCCGACTTTTGAGGAATGCATCCTCTGAGGGTAATTTAACTTTGAAAATGGATTCCTAGGGTTATTTTGAGCATATTGCGTCATGTTTTGAAGTCTTGGCTCATGCTTTGCTCCAAAAGTTAACTTAGGGGTGAATTAGGTCAAGAAACCCTAATTCTTGATTTTTGGTACCTGCATCCCCTGAGGTTAAATTGACTTGATGATTGGGTCCATGAGGTCCCTTGGAGTATATTGGGTTATGCTTTGAAGCATTGGCTCATGCCCAGAGGAAAAATTTCCATCTGGAGGCCTTGGTCGACCAAAACCCTAATTTGGTGACACTGGCGATCTTGAGACTTGATCCACTTGGAATGTTGCAACTTTGTGCTTGATTCTTTATGTGGGAGTCCTCTTGATCCTTTGTGGGTGTTTGAGAGGTTAGACAAGTTGAAGATCATGTCATTTCTTGATTGATTCTTTGTCTAAGTGCTCTAAGAGGGCTTGAAACCCTAATTCTTAATTGTAGTGAAAGCTCAACAATCCTTGAGGAAATTGATGAGGCATGATGGTACATCCATATTGTGGTAATGATCTTCACAATGATGGGAAATCTTGGTGGTCAAAATTTGGGGTATGACACATGCACATAGGCTAGAACGTGGATAGTCGTGAGGCCTGCGTTTTGCACGTTGGGTTACCACGACATCCACATCCCAGATCGTGATTCGCTTGAGAATACTTCTGTCCTGCGAGAATTCGTTACGGCAGGGGTTTTCATTCTGAGTCCTATGGTTTGGGAGACCTTTTTAAGGACCACCTTGTTGAGTCTAGATCACACCTGTGAGCGGGATATGGGTTTTTACAAGAAACCAAGCCTCTTCATACATTTGTTCTCACGCACATCAGATTATTTCACACCGACACATAATTATATGTGCGAATATCCAGATTGTTCAGATTTGATTATTCAGCCAGTGCCAACTTCTTGATTCTTGTGTTGCGTATCATTTCATCATGTAAATTAATTTTTGCATGTGCATTTCCAGGTTATTTGAAGACTCATTCTTTGTTGACGTTATCATAGAGATGAGTACTGGTTGTAGAGGTATCTTTAGCTACAAGTTTGTGGAGCCTAAGCTGAAAACTTTGAGAGGTTTAGCATCCTGTGTGGTTGAAGATAACAGAGGGGTTTTCAAAGATGCTTATGGTAATCTGTTGGCCATCCTCAACACTGAAGTCAACATCAGTTCTATTCATACACTTGTTTAGTTCTACGACCCTCCACTTAGGTACTTCACATTTCAAGATTATCAGTTAGCACCTACACTTGAGGAGTACTCTCATATCTTAGGGGTTGAGATCAAGAAGCAGGTTCCTTTTGTCTACACCAGCAGTTGTCCAAAATTTTCCCTTATTGCTGATACTCTTTGCATTAGTAAGAAGGATGTGGAAGCTAATATCAAGACTAAAGGGAATGGTATTCGAGGGTTTGCTTCAAAGTTTCTGGTTGACAAGGCCACTTCCTTTGCTGTGATGTAAACTAGAAGACTTTCAACGCCATTCTTGCTTTACTTATATATGGGATTATCTTGTTTCCGAACATGGAGGATTTTGTAGATTAGGCTGCCATCAGTATCTTCTTGTCCAAGAACCCTGTTCCGACACTTCTTGCTGATACCTATTATTCTATTCATTCCACAGAAGGGAACCATTGTCTGTGGTGCTCCTCTGTTGTACCGATGGTTCATGTCTCACCTTCCACAGAAGGGTCCCTTTGTTGAGAATAAGGGTAATCTCAAGTGGTCTCAACGGATCATGTCTCTTACTGTTGATGATAGCTATTGGTATTCTCAAGTCTTCAACGATACTAAGATCATTCTTCATTGTGGTAAATTCTCCAATGTTCCTTTCTTGGGTACAAGGGGAGGAATTAACTAGAATCCGACACTCACCTTCTGACAGTTGGGATATCCTGTGGTTGCTAAGCCAGATCCTGAGGTAGTGGAAGAGTTCATCTTTCATGAAGGGGCTGATGACATGGGATTACTGAAGAGGTTTAGTGCCGCCTGGACTCAGAATCACCTTGAAGGAAGAGCATATTTAGGTAAGAAGAATTGCATAGCCAAGGAAGCTTACACACTTTGGGTCAAAGAGCGAGTCAAGGAGATCTTATTGCCATTTTTTTTTCCGAGCCTTCCATAAATGCCAAGCCTCCTGAACTTGCCATTGTTCCTCTATCTGAAGTCGACCAACTCAAGCGGACTATTGAGATGTTGAATAAGGAGAATGCTGATCTTCGCCTCAACGTTGATAGAGTCACATCTGAGAAGGAAAACCTACAGATTGAACTCCATCAGAAGCGCGAGCGTATGCTCAAAGAAGTGGACGTTGAACAGAACAATTGAAGGAAAGTGGGTGATGCTTTGAAGAGTACCTATGAGGGACTCACTTACAAGAAGAGACAACTCGCCGACACTCAGTATCAAACCTACAATGAGTTGAGCTACAAGAAACAACTTGAAGAGCTTCGAGGGATGTTATCAGAGTAGAAGACAAAGCTGTAAAGTTAACAAGACCATGCTAACCAGTTGGCAAAAGACTTTTCTCAGTGTCAACCCAAGCTTGACAAAGCCTTCGGTGAGATCCAGAAGCTGCAAGATCAAGCACATCACAGCCGAGAGCAGACTAGTCAGCTCAACATGGAGAGTACTCATTGGGAGCATCGGAGCTGTCATTTGCAAGTCCTCTTGGATCAGAAAAAGGCATTTCTTCAGGATCTGCTTCAGGGACCTAACCATTCTTTGTTGCGTAACCTCATGAAGGATGCGAAGTATTGGAGTGAGAGACACGCTCGTCTAGCTAGATTTGTTGAGCATGCACTAGAGGACTTACCTGAGTTGTTGAGGGATGCATATGCTGATGCGTTGCCGCACAAGACTCCTTGGGCTGTTTTTCACTTCTTATATATTTGTAGGGTGGTTTTTGATAGGATCCCGGTTGATCTTGTTGTAGCCCAAAAGGCAGATATTTGATTTGTACTTGACTTGTACTTCTTTCCTTTGTATGAATGAATGAAGTTTCTTTGCACCTTTACTTATATGCTTTATGATTATTGTTAACAAAGATAAGTTTACGAATTCTTGGAATTTAAAACTTTATTTTTGCAAGCATTGTATACATTCATGCACACATATGCATGTCCCTTTGTCTGGAAAACCTTTGCTTACCCTGTCCGTCTCCGGCTTGTAGCAAGATGACGACTCGACATCGCTATTTCACTTGCTCAAGCAAATCCAAGATTATGGCTGACTTCGAAGCTGAGAACGCTGCCTATAAGGAAACTCTGGCTCAATTTCAAGGTCAGATGGATCAGTTTCAGACCAACATGGATGTTATTATGGAGTTCCTTCGTGCTCAGAAGGACGTTGCTGCTGCTACTTCTGTTGTTGCAACTGCCACTGACGCAACCGTCGTCACTCCTGCTGTGACTGTTCCTCCTGTTGTTACTAATGTTTCTTCTATTGTGGACATGTCGGTCGAGCCTGTGATTCAACCTGCTATTCATCCATCAAATTCTCAATCTGGTTTGAACAAGATGCCTTCTTCTTTTCTTTGGGGAATGCCTCCGAATTTCACTCCTCAGACTGCAAATAGTGGTGCCTTCATACCATTTCAGCCTTTTGTTGTGGCCATGCCTAATGGAAATGCCGCTGCATATCCGTGGGGCATGCCTACTCAGGTTCCACCTCCGGTGGTGAGTGATGATCATGAGAATCTTCAGGTTCAGACTCGTCAGACTCCGATGTTGACTGACATTGAAGCTCCTGATGACGATGAGCATGTGTATAGGGGTCCTCCTATTAATGTTTCGGTTTCATCCCAAGCTGCTCAAACTGTTGTTCATAATGTTCATTCTGGAATGCTTTACCCTGAGGCATCTTCAGCTGCTGTGGTACCTCCTCAGAATTATCCGTTTGGTGTTTAGATGGATCAGAATGCTGGTCAGATGGTTAATCAGGGATTGGTATATCCTTCTCAGTTTACTACTCCGCAAGTGCACGCTCCAACCGCATCTCAGCTGCCAAATCCTCATATTCTTGTTAGACCTGTTAATCAAGGTAGACCTGCTGATTATAAGTTGTTGGAAGACCGTATCAGAGCTATTGAAGGGTTTTTTGTTTTTGGCATGAAGGCCAAGGACTTATGTTTGGTTCCAAATGTTGTATTGCCGCATAAATTCAAGATACCTGAGCTTCCAAAGTATAAAGGTTTGAGTTAACCACGTAGTCACATCAATATGTACTGCAGTAAGATGGCATCCTATATTGATAATGATGAATTGCTAGTTCATTGTTTTCAGGATAGTTTGTCTGGTGCTTCATTAGATTGGTACATGGGCTTAGAACGCAACAAAATTCGTACTTGGAGAGATCTGTCTAAGGCGTTCTTAAAGCAATAAAAATATAATCTTGATTTGGCGCCTACTAGATTACAGTTGCAAAACCAGTCTCAGTGCTAAATTGAAACATTTAAAGACTATACACAAAGATGGCATGAGATGGCATCTCGTGTACGACCTGCTCTCTCTGACCATGCTTTGGTTGACATCTTTATAGGTACATTGCAGGGAGCCTATTATGAGAAAATGGTGGGTAGTTCGTCATCAAACTTTGTCGACATTGTAACCATTGGTGAAAGGATTAAGAATGGCCTGAAGATTAGGAAAATTTCTGGAGCTACTTCCCATCAGCCGGCTAACAGAAAATCTATGAACAATCAGTCAAAGAAAAAGGAAGATGAAGCCAACATTGTGACAGCTAAAGTATCTCCTCATTATCAAGTACCCATGGCTCCCATGCCATACTATCCATATTCGTACATTGCTGCTGCACAATATCAACAACCGTTGTACCAGTATCATCCGCAACAACCAGTTCAGAATGCTCAGAATCAGCAACAACCGCAACGTCAACAACAATCTCAACAAAACAGTAAGAATCAGCATAATCAAAACCAACAAAACAACAACAATCGAGGAAATCGTATGCGCCCAAATTTCGACAGAATTCTGGTGCCATATGTAACACCCTAAATTCCCCTGCATAATTTAATCGAATAATCAGAGTAAAATCATACAACTCATAAATAAAGGGCATTACTTTCAACAAAAATTAACTCATAAATAGACATGTAACAAAAATTAAAGCATACTGTAATCCAAAAATACTCTTTATTACGTAACGGAAATGAATCATTCGAATAATAAAGCATAACGGTTTCAATTTACCAAAAATTAGTTTTGTAAAATGTAAAGGCAACCAAAATAAAACATGCATAAAATGTTCCCGACTCCCAATGTTACATATCAAAGCAGACGCCACTAAAGTGAAGCACCTCGTCTTCACCGACCACGACTTCCAAACTACTCCTGATTATCTGCAGGATGTCGTATAAAGCATCACCAAACACAGAAGGGGTGAGATTCTCAAATCAACAAAAGAAGAAGATGATATAAATATAAAAGCATAAATCACCAAGTCATTCACCCATATCACAACTACCAACAAGAATCACACACCTCAACACAACCACAGATCATCAATCAAAGCATAATGCAACACAACTAACAAGATTAATGCAATGAGACACCAACTAGACTCAATGCATGTGGTACCAATTTCAATTCCTATTTCATGATCACAATTCCCGTCGGAACGTCTATCTAGTCGTTCACACCCCACATGGGCACACGACAATCGTGATTGCTCACACCCCACATGGGCACACAATCACCTCAACAACAACAACATCGATTCCATTAAAAGGAATCTGGATAGACGCTCACACCCCACATGGGCACACGTCATCCCTCAACTCATGCAACATGTTATGCACCTTCATCGACAACATGCAACAACGAAACAAATGCATAAACATAGCATATCAACAATACTCAACTCACTATTTCACAACAACACACATACACCTATTCAAACATGCATCTTCATAACAATCCTCCAAAATACATCATCTAAAGAAATCATCAATGAAGCAACAGGAAACCACGCGAAACAACAAGAAAACAGCAAAGAAACAACAAAAATCGTGCAAGCAGCATTGTTGCGCCTCTTTGCACCGCCCGGCGGTGCACAGGTGTAGCCCTCCCTAAATTCCAACCAAATCCAGTATCGTTCCATGTTGTGCCTCCTGATCACCGCCCAGCACCGCACCGCCTGGCGCAACAATTCCACCACCCGACGCTACGAGTGCAAAACAGATTTTCTGCAATCCAATTTTCTGCTACACCAGACCCAATTTCCTCCCCAAAACAATCCTCATAGTGCATGAAAATCACATCCAATCTCAACAATATTTAGTAACAATAACATGCATTATTTTATAGACAACATCATGAACAAATCTTAACATCCTAACTCATTAGAACCTATCCTTTTCTCATCAAACCCCATCAAAACCCAAAACTACTTATCAACAAACATTCAACATTCACATGAATTCAACCTAATGATTCCTACCCAAATACATGCATCATCCAACCCTTGAGATATTAAAAAATTCTCACCCTTACCTTGTATTGATGAGCTTCTTTCTTCTCTAATGGATTCACTCCTTCACCTTGCCCTAGCCTCTTTTCACCTTTTCTCCCTTAGCTCTCAGTTTTACGTAGAATGAAAAATAACTTCCTTATTCTCTAACTTTTTACATAAACCCCCAACTATGATTTACCCTATGTGCCCTCACCCAACTTCGTACAATTACCACAATGCCCTTCCACTCACTACACATCTAATTATTTCTATTTATTTATCCCAATATATTATCATTAATATTTTTGATCCAATCTTACTAAATAATAATAATAATAATAATAATTCTCATCACTCATATACTTCTACTAATGTCCATTTTACACCATGGTTAGCAAATATTAATTAATTAAAAATAGGTTAATTAATCTTATTCTCCGCACCACCGATTTCTACGCTTTTAGTTGTACACCCCTACTACCCCCAAGACTTATCTCTTAAGGCCCCTACCCCTTACTACGGGTACATGAAATATAACGAATACAACAAAACACACCATCAATCACAACAATTCACATTATTCGCAAATAAAAATAAAAAGGAAAATGGGGCGTTACAACTCTCCCCCACTTAGAATATTTTCGTCCTCGAAAATTACCTGATGCGAACAAATTCGGATACGACTCTCGCATCTTGCTTCTAATTCCCAAGTCATATTTCCACCGACAGCGCCTCCCCACACTACCTTCACGAGAGCGATCTCTTTACCCCTTAGTTGCTTTACCTCGTGGTCTTCAATCTGTATTGGTAAGGCTTCAACCGTAAGAATATCTCTTACCTCCACATTATCCATCGGAATCACATGCGACGGATCCGGAAGATACTTCTGAAGCTGTGACACATGGAACACGTCATTCAAATTCGAAAAATTGGGTGGAAATTCCACTCTGTAGGCAACAGGTCCAACTCTTGCAGGAATCTGATACGGACCAATAAACCAAGGAGTAAGCTTCCTCGACTTCAACGCACGACCAACACCGGTCACTGGAGTGACTCTAAAAAACACATGATCTCCTTCTTGGAACTCAAGATATTTCCTCCTCTTATCATGGTAACTCTTCTGCCTACTATGCGAAGATTTCATCTTTTCCCGAATCAGCTTCACCTTTTCGGTAGTTTGCTGAACAATCTCCGGTCCAAGTACTACACTCTCACCAGATTCGTGCCAACACAAAGGCGTCCGACACCTCCGACCATACAATGCTTCAAAAAGCACCATTCCAATACTGGAATGATAACTGTTATTATAAGTGAACTCGATCAACGGTAAATGGCTATCCCAAGCACCTCCTTGTTCACGCACACAAGCCCTCAACAAATCCTCCAAAGATTGTATAGTCCTCTCCGTCTACCCATCTGTCTGCGGGTGATATGCCGAACTCAATCTCATCTTCGATCCCAAGGCTTCTTACAAACTCTCCCAAAATCTGGAAGTGAACCTTGGATCTCGGTCCGACACAATACTCAATGGAACTCCATACAACTTCACAATCACCTGAATGTAAATCTCTGCCAGCTTTTGCAAAGGAAAACTGATATTAATCGGGATGAAATGTGCCAACTTCGTCAGTCTATCCACTACTACCCAAATGGAATCATGTCCTCTCGGCGTATTAGGCAACCCAGTCATAAAATCCATAGAAATATTGTCCCACTTCCACTCTGGAATATCTAATGGTTGCATCATACCAGCAGGTTTCTGATGTTCCACCTTCGACTTCTGACAAGTCAAACAAGCATACACAAACTGAGCCACATCACGTTTCAATCCAGGACACCAAAATATCTTCTTCAAGTCTTGATACATCTTCGTAGCTCCTGGATGGATACTCAAACTACTCCTGTGATCCTCTTCTAAAATCATTCTTTTCAACTCAAAATTATCAGGGATGCAAATCCTATCACGGAATCTCAACACGCCTTGTTCATCCACTCTGAACTCATTACCTTCTGCTTGGTCATTTCCAATCATCAAATCCACCAGTTTCACATCCAACTTCTGACTTTCTCTGATACTATTAAGGAATTCATTATTGATCGTCACCATACCAAGCATCACACTATGCAGTGTCTGTTTGCAAACGAAACTCATATCTCTGAACTGTTCAATCAACTCTAACTCTTTAACCATCATAGCAGACACATGCAAGGACTTTTGACTCATAGCATCAGCCACGACATTAGCTTTACCGGGGTGATAGTTTAAGCCAAAATCATAATCTTTTAAGAATTCTGACCATATTCTCTACCTCATATTCAGTTCCTTCTGGTCAAAGAGATACCTCAAGCTCTTATGGTCACTATACACTTCAAATCTGGAACCATAAAGATAGTGCCTCCAAATCTTCAATACGAACACCACTGCAGCTAACTCTAAATCATGAGTCAGATAATTCCTCTAATGTACTCTTAGTTGTCGTGAAGCAAAATCCACAACCTTACCATCCTGCATTAACACGCCTCCCAAACCCATCAAAGAAGCATCGTAATACACCACAAACGATTCATTTGGTTCGGATAGAATCAACATTGATACGGTAGTCAATCTCTTCTTCAGCTCAATGAAACTCTTCTCACAATGAACATCCCATACAAATGCCTTACCCTTGCACGTCAACTGAGTCAACGAAAGTGCCAACTTCAAAAATCCTTCAATTAATCTTCGGTAATAACCAACCAAACCCAAGAAGCTTCTAATCTTGGTCACCGACTTCGGAGTCTCCCATTGTAGAACGACGTCTACCTTGGATGAATCCACAATAATACCATTACTTAAAATAACATGACCAAGAAAACTTATCTCTCTCAACCAAAATTCACACTTAGACAACTTAGCATAGAGTTTATTCTATTTCAACACTTGCAACACAATCCGCAAATGCTCAACGTGTTCCTCTTCCGACTTAGAATATATTAGAATAACGTCAATAAAGACAACCACAAATTGGTCCAAGTAAGCATGAAAGATACGATTCATATACTCCATGAATATGCCAGGTGCATTAGTAACTCCGAACGGCATCACCACATACTCATAATGTCCATATCGGGTTCTGAAAGTCATCTTCTGAATGTCTTTGTCTCTTACCCGTATCTGATGATAGCCCGACCTCAAGTCAATCTTGCTAAACACACGGGCACCCACTAATTGATCCATCAAGTCATCTATTCTTGGAAGTGGATACTTGTTCTTAATCGTTACATTATTCAGCTATCTGTAATCGATACACAACCTTATACTACCATCCTTTTTCTTTACTAACAACACTAGAGCTCCCCAAGGCGATACACTCGGTCTCACAAATTTCTTTTCTAATAGCTCTTCTAGTTGCTTCTTCAGCTTTGATAATTCTGATGCCGACATCCTGTATGGTGCCATAGAAATAGGTCTAGTACCAGGGACAAGATCAATAGCAAACTCTACTTCCCTCTCTGGTGGTACCTCGGCAATGTCATCTGGAAACACTTTAGGAAATTCACGCACCACTTGCAATTCTTTGATCACCAACTCACTTTCCACTGACAAGGATGTAACCAATGCAAGTACCTGAGCTTCTTCTTCCAAGAACTTTCTTAACTCTCTAGCAGACAGAAAATTGTCTTCTTCCTCTTCCTCAGGAGCAAGTAATTGAACCGACTTATTGAAACAGTTAATATGAACATGATTGAACTCCAACCAGTTCATACCCAAAATCACATCGAGACCTCCCAACGTAAACAAATCAAATCCACACCAAAGTCCTTATCAAAGGTCGATAGTGGACAATTCAAACAGACTAAAGAAGTGGTCACCGATCCCTTTGTAGGAGTTTCGACAACCATCTCTCCCTTTATAGGAGAAACAACAAGGCCTAGCCTGCTTACACAATCAGCAACAATAAAAGAGTGAGTAGCACCAGTATCGATAATAGCAATCAAAGGCGTATTATTAATATAACATGTACCTCTAATCAGTCTGTCGTCACTGGAAGTCTGAATCCCTGTCAACGCGAACACTTTTCCCCCAGTCGAAGCTTGCTTTAGTTTCTGACAACGAGTACTAATATGGACCTGTTCTCCACAGTTGTAACAAGTCACCACATTAACTTTGCAGTCCGCAATCAGATGTCCTGCCTGTCTACACTTGAAGCATTTATTCACATCACTCGTGCACTCACTGACACGATGACCCAACTCACCACACCTGTAACACTTAAGAGGAGCAGGGACACCTCCCCCACTTGGCCTCTTGCCATCAGCATGCTTCTTTTAACCTTTCTCAGCTGGAGCTGCACAAGGCTTCCCACGGTTCATCGGTTGCTTGCCTCTTTTCTCGGCCAACCCCTTATAGTGAGCCGATCGAGCCTTGCTGTCTTCTTCAAATATCCTGCAATAATCCACCAAGTCTGGAAACCTTCTCATCCGCTGATAAGCAATTGCCTGTTTGATCTCAGGCCTTAATCCACTCTCAAACTTGACACACTTTAAGAACTCAGCAGTTGTCGCACTGTAGTGAGGATAAAACTTAGCCAGATCTGAGAATTTGGCAGCATACTCCGTAACCGTCATGTTACCTTGCTTCAGTTCTAAAAACTCAATCTCTTTCTTCCCTCGGACATCTTCAAGAAAATAATTACTTAAGAACTCCCAACTGAACACAGCCCAAGTGATTGCCTCTCCTATTGCTCCCAACAGTTGACGAGTGCTAACCCACCAATCATCAGCCTCCTCAGCCAGCATGTGAGTACCTAACTGCACCTTTTGTACTTTAGGACATTCCATAACCCGGAAGATTCTCTCGATTTCCTTGAGCCAAGCATGTGCTCCATCCAGATCATGTCTTCCCTTGAAGTTAGGCGGGCTGTTCTTTTGAAACTGGTCATTTTCGTTAGCATGTGGCGGGTTCTGCACCGTTTGAGCAACAACTTGCAAAGCAGCAGCAATCGCATCATTGTTCCTTCCAGCCATTCTAAATCTATTACACAACAACAACAGAACATAATGGTTAAGGAACCGATAACGACAATGACAACTTGTCACACGACAACAACTCGACAACTTGGCCGGACGGACCGACCTGCTCTGATACCACTATGTAACACCATAAATTCCCCTGCATAATTTAATCGAATAATCAGAGTAAAATCATACAACTCATAAATAAAGGGCATTTCTTTCAACAAAAACTTGCTCATAAATAGACATGTAACATAAATTAAAGCATATTTTAATCCAAAAATACTCTTTATTACGCAGCGGAAATGAATCATTCGAATAATAAAGCATAACGGTTTCAATTTACCATAAATTAGTTTTGTAAACTGTAAAGGTAACAAAAATTCTTTAACCAAAATAAAACATGCATAAAAGCGTTCCCGACTCCCAATGTTACATATCAGAGCAGACGCCACTAAAGTGAAGCACCTCGTCTTCACCAACCACAACTTCCAAACTACTCATGATTATCTGCAGGATGCCGTATAAAGCATCACCAAACACATAAGGGGTTAGATTCTCAAATCAACAAAAGAAGAAGATGATATAAATATAAAAGCATAAATCACCAAGTCATTCACCCATATCATAACTAACAACAAGAATCACACACCTCAACACAACCACAAATCATCAATCAAAGCATAATGCAACACAACCAACAAGAGTAATGCAATGAGACACCAACTAGACTCAATGCATGTGGTACCAATTTCGATCCCTGTTTCATGATCACAATTCTCGTCGGAAAGTCTATCTAGTCGCTCACACCCCACATGGGCACACGACAATCGTGATTGCTCACACCCCACATGGGCACACAATCACCTCAACAACAACAACAACATCGATTCCATTAAAAGGAATCCGGATATACGCTCACACCCCACATGGGCACACGTCATCCCTCAACTCATGCAACATGCTATGCACCTTCAACGACAACATGCAACAACGAAACAAATGCATAAACATAGCATATCATCAATACTCAACTCACTATTTCACAACAACACACATACACCTATTCGAACATGCATCTTCATAACAATCCTACAAAATACATCATCTAAAGAAATCATCAACGAAGCAACAGGAAACCACGCGAAACAACAAGAAAACAACAAAGAAACAACAAAAATTGCGCAAGCAGCATTGCTGCGCCTCTTGGCACCGCCCGACGGCGCACAGGCGTAGCCCTTCCTCAATTCCAACAAAATCCAGTACCGTTCCATGTGGTGCCTCCTGATCACCACCCGACACCGCACCGCCCGACGCTACAATTCCACCGCCCAGCGCTACGAGCGCGTAACAGATTTTCTGCAATCCAATTTTCTGCTACACCAGACCCAATTTCCTCCCCAAAACAGTCCTCATAGTGCACAAAAATCACATCCAATCTCAGCAATATTTAGCAACAATAACATGCATTATTTTATAGACAACATCATGAACAAATCTTAGTATCCTAACTCATTAGAACCTATCCTTTTCTCATCAAACCCCATCAAAACCCCAAACTACCTATCAACAAACATTCAACATTCACATGAATTCAACCTAATGATTCCTACCCAAATAAATACATCATCCAACCCTTGACAGATTAAAGAATTCCCACCCTTACCTTGTATTGATGAGCTTCTTTCTTCTCTAATGGATTCACTTCTTTACCTGGCCCTAGCCTCTTTTCATCTTTTCTCCCTTTGCTCTCACTTTTACGTAGAATGAAAAATAACTTCCTTATTCTCTAACTCTTTACATAAACCCCCAAGTATGATTTACCCTATATGCCATCACTTAACTTCGTACAATTACCACAATGCCCTTCCACTCACTACACATCTAATTATTTCTATTTATTTATCCCATTATATTATTATTAATATTTTTGATCCAATCTTACTAAAAAATAATAATAATAATAATAATAATAATTATCATCACTCATATACTTCTACTAATGTCCATTTTACACAATGGTTAGCAAATATTAATTAATTAAAAATAGGTTAATTAATCTTAATCTCTGCACCACCAATTTCTACGCTTTTAGTCGTACACCCATACTACCCCCAAGATTTATCTCTTAAGGCCACTAGCCCTTACTACGGGTACATGAAATATAACGAATACAACAAAACACACCATCAATCACAACAATTCACATTATTCGCAAATAAAAATAAAAAGGAAAATAGGGCGTTACACCATACACTGAATTGTTCCCTTACTTGGTTCACCAGTGGGCAATTGTTCCCAAAGAGATCGCACCTGCAATTTCTCCATTCAATCCAAAGCATAATCCAAATGCGTCTTGTGCTTATCACTCTGGATACATAGGACATTCGACAGAGGACTGTATTATTTTCAAAACCAAGGTTCAGGAGCTCATTGATCGAAAGATTTTGACTTTTACTGAGGAAGGTCCTAACATTCAGCACAATCCATTGCCCAATAACGGTAGACCTGCGGTGAACATGATTAAGGATAATTCAAAGGTTGAATTGATCATGGAAGTTGACGAGTTAAAAACCCCGATGAGTATGGTTATCAAGAAATTGAATGAACAAGCGTTGTTGAAAGGGCTGCATGGTAAGTGTCAGATTTGTGACGATAATCCCAACCAGTGTCGAAGACTAAAGGGTTGTGTCCAAATTTTGATGAATCAAGGTGAAGTTCAATTTTCCGGATCTAAGCCTGTTGAAGAAGTCGCTACTATAGAGCCATTCACCATCATCTATAGGAAGGTTCATGTTGAATCCCCTAAAAAGAAAATACAACATATCATTGTTTGCCCGCCATAACCGTTTCCGTATCAGAATTCTAAGGAGGTACCTTGGAGGTATTGGTCTACTGTGTTTTTTGGAGGTCAAGAGATAAGGTTTGCTGATTCTGAGATTGTGAATGTTACAGCCACTGGAGGTATGACTCGTAGTGGATGGGTGTTTGCTCCAAAGGTCATTACAAAGCCTGTACAAGTTCCAACTGTTGTTCCTTCCAAGGAGAAGCCTGCATCTGCAACCTCTGTTGTTCAACAAGGGGCATCTACTACCATATTAGTGCCAACTATTCCGTCTGATGATGTTTCAAAGAGCAAAGAGACGATCGATGATCAAGAGTTCCTAAAGCTGATCAAGAAAAGTGACTAAAATTGTGGATCAGCTGGGGCAGACGCCCTCAAGGATATCGATCTTGTCCTTACTCATGAGCTTGCCTACACACGTGATGCATAATATATCCGTTGTCGAGTTCGATGACGTAGTGGATAACATAACAACAAGCAGATACTTGGGCTTTAATGAATCAGAATTGCCTCCTGAAGGAGCTGCCCGCAATTGAGCATTGCACATATCTGTAACCTGTATGGACGCCTTATTATCTCGTGTTCTTGTGGACACCTGTGTTGCGTGCGATTTTTGTCGGTGACGCAACCACCTTATCGCCATTGGTTTCTCCTCACCCCAATGGTAGGAGTGGGGTGTTACTTTCCGATTTCTTATTTATCCCGTGAAGCTGGAAGGGAAAGGGAAGCTATCTAAAACTAACCTTGCATGCGAATTTTTCACTGAATAAATGCTTAAGAGATTCGGGGAGTTCAGGGTCAGGTTATACAATGGGGAGTTATCAATTACCCATCCTATATGTCGTTATCCACAGGTTGTTAGCAATTATCCATACTGCTTTCTGCTTATTTGTGTTTGTCTATTGTGGGTTGGGAAAGTTTCTCCATTGGGAGGTTTTTGAGAAAGAGAGAGAGAGAGAGAGAGTTTTTGTTGTTTTCAGGTTTTTCGATGTTTTTGATAAGTGAAGGTACTGGACCTAAAGTTTTTGATTGGTGTGCTCGCTAAGATTTCGCAATCTTATGCCTATGTATTCCCCTTAAAGATAAACAGGGAAATCAGAGCAATTGTAGTTTCTCCTATTCTATGGGAGGAAAAGATGATGTTTTGGTGTCTTGTTCAAAGCCCAAGATTAAAGCTAAAAGTTATTTGTGTCTTGTTTAAAGCCCAAGATTGAAGCTAAAAGGGTTTGACTGAGAGAGAATTTGTCATCTCTAAAGGTAGACATCTTGTCTGTTTATCACAACTGTTGGGTGACTGATTATAAAGGAGGGTTACTTTAACTGGGATATGAGAACCTAGCAATGCCATAATTTCCTTTATAGGGGATTTGTCCTGAGGGGGAAAACTTTAACTCAGTGTTGAACAATGCCAGTTTTCCTTAGGAATTTTTCATGCTAAGAGAGGGACATTGGCTTAGATATAAATAATCCAGAGGCTTGCCACTTACAGCTATTAGATGAAAGAGGAAGTTTTACCAGGATAAGAGATGGACTACAACTTGGATGTTTGAATCAACAAGTGTGCCACTTATAGTAGTTATCTGGGATTTAAGGTTTGTTTTAATTTATCTGTTTTGATATGTTATATACAGAGAAGTATCTTCCTATAGAGAGATTTTGGTTTCCTCCGAAGGGAATGTTGATTTTTGTGTGCCTTGATCAAAGCCCAAGGTTGAAGCTAAGAGATTGATTGACTCCACTGGGGAAGTCCTTATACAAAGCCTAAGAGGATACTGGAAAAGACGGACTCAACAAGAGAGTGTTTATCTGTCTTGTACAAAGCCCAAGATTGAGGATAAAAAGAGGATGACTCTTTGGGGGATATCATTATACAAAGCCTAAGAGGAGGCTAAAAGTTGACTTTCCGGGGAAATATTTTGTCTGTCTTGTACAAAGCCCAAGATTAAGGCTAAAAGGGGGAACTGACTCTACTAGTGAGAGGTTTTATCTGTCTTGTACACAGCCCAAGATTGAGGCTTAAATGAGATTTTACTGACTCAGCTGAGGATATTTTAGGTGTCCTGTACAAAGCCCAAGCTTGAGGCTGAAATGAGATTTTACTGACTCTGCTGGAGAGTATGATTGGTTTTGTATAAAGCCCAAAATTGTGGCAGACTTTACTGAGGAAAATCATTATACAAAGCCTAAGAGGAGGCTGAAAAGAAGATTGATTTTGCTTAGGGAGATTTATATGTGTCTTGTATAAAGCCCAAGATTGAGGCTGAAAAGGGTTGGCTCAACAAGAGAGTGTTTTTTAGACTAACTCTGCTGAGGAAAATCATTATACAAAGCCTAAGAGGAGGTTGGCTTCTGGTGAGGATTATTGAGATCCAGAGGCAGGTCTAAAATGGGGAATCAAATCTTGCTGAGGGTTCCAGAAGAGTTGAGGTATCAGATACCTTGAGGTTCTGATGATAAGCTGACCCTAGTTGGGGAAATTTAGGATAAAAGACCAGGTTTTAGAACCCATGGGTTTTAACTCTACTGGAGGTTGATTAAATGACCAGGGTTTTTTCCTGTGTTTGTAGGGAACTTGAGAAGGTCTTTGAGATCCAAGATTAGACTCTCCAAGTCTACTGGGATGGAAGGTTTATCTTTGTATGATGCCCAAGAGGAGGCTGGTGCTTTAAGGGATGAGTGTCAACCCTAAAATTGGTTTGAGATTTTGACTCTTCAGAAAGACTGCTCTAGCGAAGGATGACTAAGTTATGTCCTATACCTCTAAGAGGTCTTCAGGGTCCTTGTATTAAGCCAAAGAGAAAGCATAAGAACTTCTAAAAAGCCGGAGGGTCCTTGTACAAAGCCCAAGACGAGGTTGTGATGCTTTTAGGAAGTCTGTGGGTCCAAACTTAAGAAGAGTTCAAGAAAAGTTTCACCGGGAATAATCTTTTCTTTTATGAACAGTTCTAGGGTTTGAAGAAATTCAAGAGAGGTTTCACCGGGAATTAATCCTCTCTGGGGGAAATGAATTTCTTTGACCATTTCTAATAGTGACAGTCTGAGAAAAGTTTCACCGGGAATAATGCCTTTCTCTTTGTTCCATAGTGTATAAGCCCAAGAGAAGGCAAGACTGTATCTGGAATTCCTATGGGGAACTAGTTTTGACTGTTGAAAGAGTGACCACTGGCTTTATCTAGTTCTAGACCTAATTGTCGGGGAAAAAACTCTAAGCAGATAATATACAGGCATATATACAGATGAAATATATACTGTATATAAAAGAGAAGGTAGAAGGACTTACAGGTGAGCAAGCTTCCAGCACAAACAAATATATATATATATATATATATATATATATATATATATATATATATACATATATATATATATATATATGTGTGTGTGTGTGTGCAAGTATGTAAAAGAAAGTTGTTTAAAACTTACAGGCGAGCAAGCTTCCATTGTAACAGCTGTATGGTTAGTTGTTCAAGAAATTAAAGAAAGTTTTGATAACAAGTATGAATTTGAACCTAAATCAAAGGGGTAAGTTGTTTTGAAAAGAAGGTTGGGGCTTATACTCAAGGAGAGGCCCAGATGAAAAACAGTAATCTTACAGTTGATCTGAAAATTGTATCGGGACTTATACAACGACTGATGCTCAAAAAAGGTTTTATGTACAAAGGGATGGGTCTTACAACTCATGGAGAGGCCCAAAGGTTTGAAAAAGGAAACGAAATGGGACTTACAACTCAAAGGTAAGCCCAGATGATTTTTGTTTTGAAATGGCGATCGCGCCGAGATTTTCTGAAATCGCAGTGGGACTTATACAATGATTGAGGCCCAAAAAGGTTTTCATGTACAAGGAATGGGTCTTACACCCTATTAGAGGCCCAAAAGTTTATTTTATACAAGAGACGGGGCTTACAACTCAAGGAGAGGCCCAGATAAAAATAACGATGACACCGTTATTTTGAAAATCGTGTCGGGACTTATACAATGTCTGAGGCTCAAAATAATTTTATTTACAACAAGGATTGGGTCTTACACTCTATTAGAGGCCCACGAGTGTTTTGAAAAATATTTGTTAGGGTGAAAATAGTCAAACCCCTAATTTGATTTCAAAATGTATTTTAATTAAATAAAAATTCAATTAAAATGATCAAAATTATCAAACATGTGTGAAAAACAAGTTGTGATCTTGGATTAATGTTTGAAAAATCAAGTTTCATTCATAGAATGATTTGAAAATTATTTGAATTTGCAAAATCAAGAGAAAGAAATATTTTTAAATGTTTAAAAACAAATAAAACATAATTCTTAGCAAAAATACTAAATATATGAAATAAATAATATTGAAAATGGCAAAATGGTCTAGGTGGGTGTTGAACCCACGATCTCTTGGCTAAACACGCATGCGCGCTACCACTGGGGTGGTGATACATCCATGTATCGAAACCACCCCATTAATACATAAGGGGTGCCAAGTTCTAGGCCTGGCCCTTGCCCAAGGCAATGCCTAGTTTTGGCAATTTGCGCGAAAGCTCTAACTTTCTCATTTCTTCATGGATTGGGACAAAATTTAGGTGCATCTGACCTAGAATTTCATGAGGAATCGAATGGTGCCCTTGGAATTTTCAGAAAATGTCCCTATTTTAAAACCCGATAGTGGTTTCAGAATAGGCCTAAATTTGTATGTTCTATGCTATCTCATGGTACAGGCAATAATAGCATGATAAATTGGTTCAAACACAACACATATGATATGTATAAGAGGTTCATGATCAATGGACCTCAAAGCAATGCATGATTTAAAGAGTTCAAGTTGTTATGCACTTACCTCTTGGAGCTTCTTATGCTATCTGCCAAATTCCTTGTGCCTAAACTAATTCAATGCTTTGAACACTCTTGATTGATCCCTTAGAAGTTTTTAGGATGACCAAGATAGCAACTCTCTTAAATGGTGTTCCAGATGAGGGAAACCAATTGGGAGAGTTTGAGGATGATATTTGGTGTGTTTGAGGCTTGGTTTGGTTTTGGAAGTGATTGAATCAAGACATGGCTTGAAAAATGCAGAAAAGTCCAATTTTGAGATTTTGGAGGTTGATTTTATGATTTTTGTGTTTCAAATCACAAGTGAGTGTTTGAACAACTTAGATATGACATATTGGATGTGTTTGAATAATGAGTTGTGGTGGAATTGCTCTCTAACTCAAAAACTCAGAGATGAATTGCAAAAGAATGCATTTTGGCCTAAAGAGAGAGATTTTGAGGAAAGCATCAGTTGTAGTGCTTTGGTGTACTCAAACTGAGCAAAAATGAGCTATGTTTATAGTGCAACAAGTTTTTTTTGCAAGTAATAGTGAATGGCAGTTGGCAAATGCCTTTGGCCAATGTTGATCTAAGATAATCTTTAGTCTCCTCTTGCCATTGACTTGAGGTTAGGGCACAAGCCTATGGTTCTTTGATTCAGTGTTGAATCTTGACTCATTCAGTTAGGAATGTGTCAGTCTATGCCCCCTTGATGCATCCATTAAATGATTGGAAACAAAATTGGAGTCTTTTGCACTTTTTAGCCTTTTTAGGTTTGTTATGGCTATGTGTAGATTCTTGGACTTGGGAGGCTTGGGGATTAGATCATTCCCCTTTGATTTTATCCTCTGATGTGTCCAAATGGATGACAAGGCTTGGAGTTATCCAATTTTTCCAAATCGAGCAAAATGCCAAAATCTGCCTTGTACAAGACAGTTGGAAATGGTGATTTTGAGGGAATCACATCTCCTTGCTCAGGTTGAGTTATGGGAGGCTCTTGTGCTTTTTAGAAAGCCCTCGTATGATACAATACATGTATGATCATAGTTTGTCTTGAAACTATTTGAATCCAACTGAAAAATCCTCATGAACATTGGTGTCCAAGGCTGGTAACTTGGGCAGATTTTCACTAAGTGTTGGAAAAGTGCCATTTTCTTCATTTTGGTCATTTTGATCAGTCCATAACTCAAAATCCATGAGGAATTGGAGTTGGAGGTAGTTGAAGCTTTTGTAGAGTGTAGTAAGATCTACAAATCAGGCTTTGGATCACTCAAAATGGTTGCTTGGATCAGAAGTTATGGTCCTTGGAAGTTGGTACCAAAACCATTTTTGTTCCATAACTTAGAAAAATTTTGGTTTCTCATGGTTTCCCCTTTTGCAAGAAACCTCACTTTTATTTATTTTTCTTAATGAATGATGATCAATACCATACATTAACCTTATTTTTTACTTAGGGGAACCATATTTATGAAAAAATCCAAAAAGTCAAACTTGATTTTGTGCACAGTTGACTTTTTATCGGATGAAATCCAAATTGTGCTATCATTTGTGAAATCAAGTCCTTGACCTAAATCAATCCTAATGGATGGATTCCATAGGTGTTATAGGGTGTATTGAATCATGTCCCAAGGTTTGGGAGCATGTCCTGGTCAAAAGTCAAAGGTACAGTTGACTTTTTCTTCAAAACCCTAATTGTGGTCCAAATGAAATTGAAACTTGTGAATCAAGCTTCTTGGATCAATCCATTGTTGTAAATGGATCAATGTGGTGTATTTGAGGCCCTCAAATCATTTCTTGAGGTATTGGCTCATGTATTGCATCAAAAGTCAAGTTAGGGGTGAATTAGGTCAAGAAACCCTAATTCCTGATTTTTGGTAAATGAATCCCCTGAGGTTAAATTGACTTGATGATTGTGTCCATGAGGTCCCTAGGAGAATCTTGGGTTATGATTTGAAGCATTGGCTCATTCCCAGATTAAAATTTTCATCTGGAGGCCTTGGTCGACCAAAACCCTAATTTGGTGACACTGGCGATCTCGAGGCTTGATCCACTTGGAATGTTACAACCTTGTGCTTGATTCTTGATGTGGGAGACCTCTTGATCCCTTATGGGTGTTTGAGAGATTTAGATAAGTTGAATATCATGTCATTTCTTGATTGATCCTTTTTCTAAGTGCTCTAAGAGGGCTTGAAACCCTAAGTCTTGATTATAGTGAATGCTCAACCATCTTTGAGGAGATTGATGAGGCATGATGGTTCATCCATATTGTGATAAAGATTTGGACAATGATGGGAAATCTCGGTGGTCAAAATTTGGGGTATGACAACCGGTTCTTCCCTCAATGTGATGCCTAAGGGCACATTGAGTCAATTACTGGTGGAAGGGAGCGAGATGAGGCCAAGTGCCTTAGTTGTCAGAGCCTTTGACGGTTCTCGAAGGCAAGTTATTGGAAAAGTGGATTTACCCATTAAGATCGGACCGCATCTATTTACCATTACTTTTCAAGTGATGGATATCAATCCCGCATACAATTGCTTATTAGGTCGCTCGTGGATTCACGCTGCAGGGGCAGTTACTTCCACTTTACATCAGAAATTGAAATTCATGATTGACGATCAGTTGGTCATCGTCTGTGGTGAGGAAGATCTGATTGTAAGCGAGTTATCATCTTTTCGATATGTCAAGACCGATGAGGGAATAGCTGAAGTGTCGTTGCAATGTCTCAAGTTCGAAGATGTTAGTTCCGCTTCAACTAGTCAAAATAGATCACCGCAAATTACCTTGACATCCACCAAGAGTGCTAAAGAGACCATCAAGAAAGGTGCCTTGCCTGTCTGGGGGCATGTGATTGATGTGGTTGAAAAGCATAATTGTTTTGGATTGGTTTATCGTTCTGGTCGACAATCAAGCTCACATAGTCAGAAGCAGTGCAATTTGATCAAGTTCAGTAGTGCGTGTTTCCAAAAGGGTGACATCGTGGCTGCCATTGATGACGTTGGTCCTAGTAACCAAATTTCGAGCTTTGTGGGCAAGTGCCCCCCGGGCTTCAAGCTTTGCAACTGGACGTCTACTGAGATTCCTGTGGTTTTTCCAACAAACATGTAATGCATTTTGTTTTTTCATTCCCCTGTCCTCGCCCAAGACGAGTGGATAGCTTGTAAAGGGCCTCCCGCTTTTGCAATATTATGTGATCAATAAATGAAAGTTTTTTGCATTCAAAATCATGCTCTATTTTCTTTCTTTATTTTACTTTTTCACAAACAAACGGAAAAAAATTATTTTATTTTTACCTTTCAAAATAGCTCATTCTAAACATATTCATAAACATGCAGAACTAATAAATGCATTGATAACAACATGGCAAACATCCATTGTAATTCTAGGATTCCAATTGACCAACCCGAAGAGGATGGTGAGGAATATTGTGAATTACCGGATGAACTAGCAAGGCTCCTTGAGCACGAGCAGAAAGAGATTCAGCCACATAAAGAGGAAGTGGAAGTTGTCAATCTTGGTACTGATGAGGCCAGAAGAGAAGTCAAGGTTTGTGCATCCCTCGCTAAGTATGTACACTGCGAGTTGGTCAAGTTATTGAAAGAGTATGTTGATATCTTCGCCTGGTCCTATCAAGATATGACTGGGTTGGATACCAACATCATTGAACGTCACTTGCCACTCAAGCCCAGATGTCCTCCTGTCAAGCAGAAACTAAGGAATACTAGACCCGACATGGCACTTAAAATCATAGAAAAGGTAAAAAAACAACTTGACGTTGGATTCTTGGCCACCTCCGAATATCCTAAATAGATCACCAACATCGTCCCGGTTCTAAAGAAAGACGGGAAGGTCAGAATGTGTGTGGATTATCGAGATCTCAATAAGGCAAGCCCGAAAGATGGTTTCCCTTTGCCTCACATTGATGTCTTGGTAAATAACACGGTGCAGTTCTCTGTCTTTTCCTTCATTGACAGTTTCTCAGGATATAATCAGATTAAATTATCCCCAGCTGATATAGAGAAAAACCACTTTCATCACGCCATGGGGTACATATTGCTACAAAGTCATGCCATTCAGTTTGAAGAATGTAGGGGCAACATACCAACGTTCCATGACAACCCTCTTTCGTGATATGATCCATAGAGATTGAGGTTTACGTGGACGATATGATTGACATGTCTAAAACTGAAGATGATCACCTGGTCCGTCTGAAGAAACTGTTTGACAGACTCTGGAAGTTTAGAATGCAGTTGAATCATGTGAAGTGCACCTTCGGGGTATGATCTGGTAAATTGTTGGGCTTTATTGTGAGTCAGAAGGGCATTGAAGTTGATCCCGACAAGGTGTGAGCAATTCAGAACATGCCTCCTCCTAAAACAGAAAAAGAAGTCTGTGGCTTTCTAGGAAGACTTAATTACATCTCACGATTCATTTCGCACTTGACGGCTACCTGTGAACCGATATTCAAATTAGTAAGAAAAAATCAATCAGTTGACTGAAACAACGATTGTCAAGAAGCATTTGACAAGATAAAACAATATTTGCAAGAACCACTAATCTTGGTACCGCCGGTTCCTAGTAGGCCTTTAATCATGTATCTCACCATTCTCGATGAATCAATGGGATGTGTATTGGATCAACATGACAACACTAGCAGAAAAGAACATGCAATTTACTATCTGAGCAAGAAGTTCACTGATTGTGAGACCAGATACTCACTTTTGGAGAAAACTTGTGCTCTGGTCTGGGCCACTCGACGGTATTGAAGTAGCAATTGACATGAGAATCAAGATTCTCGAGATCTATGTAGATTCTGCTTTGCTTTTTGGCCAAGTCAGAGGGAACTTTGTGACTCGGGATTCCACGCTGGTTCCGTACCAAAAGCACATCGCGAAATGGATTCCTTACTTTGATGAAATCTCTTTTCATCACATCCCCAGAGAGGAAAATCAACTAGCTGATACTCTTGCCACTCTGGCATCCATGTTCAAGGTCAAGTGAGAAAATGAAGCTCCTTCTATCCGCATTGATCATTTGAACAAACCAGCACACTTTTTAGTAATCGAGGACGAGTCGGACGATAAGCCTTGGTTCTACGACATCAAAAGATATCTGGAAAAATAGGAATATACCGAGGGTATTACTATCACTGACAAGAAGGCTCTTAGACGGCTCTGCGCCAAATTCTTCTTAAGTGGTGGTGTACTGTAAAAGAGGAATTATGATTCCATGTTGGTCAGATGCGTGGATAGACATGAAGCAAACAAGATCATAAGGTCCATACATGAGGGATGTGAGGGTGTACATGCCAAAGGTCCTGTTATGGCCAAGAAGATCCTTCGAGCTGGGTATTATTGGATAACAATGGAGTTAGATTGTTACAACTTTTCCAAAAGATGTCACAAGTGCCAAATCTATGGTGATAAGATCCATGTGCCTCCTACTCCACTGAATGTTTTGACTTCACCTTGGCCATTCTCTATGTGGGGTATTGATATGATTGGGATGATCGAACCAAAGGCTTCCAACGGTCACCAATTCATTCTAGTTGCTATCGACTACTTCACCAAGTGGGTTGAAGCCGCTTCTTACGCAAATGTTACATGACAAGTGGTTGCCAGATTCATCAAGAAAGAGATAATATGTCGCTATGGTATTCCTAGCAGTATTATCACTGACAATGCAAGCAACCTAAACAACAAGATGATGAAGGAGTTGTGTCAAGAATTCAAGATCAAGCACCACAACTCTTCACCGTACCGGCCCAAGATGAATGGTGCCTTCGAAGCAGCAAACAAAAACATCAAGAGGATTGTCCAAAAAATGGTCAAAACATACAATGATTGGTATGAAATGCTTCTCTTTGCACTACATGGCTACAGAACTTCAGTTCGTACTTCCACTGGGTCAACTCCGTATTCACTTGTGTATGGTATGAAGGATGTTCTTCCCATTGAAGTTGAAATTCCTTCGCTCCGAGTCATCATGGAAGTAGATCTTGATGAAGCTGAATGGGTCAAATCTAGATACAGCCAACTGAATCTCATCGAAGAGAAGCACCTTACCGCTGTTTGTCATGGTCAATTGTATCAGAGACGTCTTAAGCGAGCTTTTGACAAGAAATTTATCCCTCGAGCGTTCCAAGAAGACGAACTCGTGCTCAAGAGGTATTCACCTGTTCACTCGTATCCACGTGACAAGTGGACTCCCAATTACGAAGGACATTTTGTTGTCAAGAAGGCCTTCTTAGGCGGAGCCCTGATCCTCACCACCATGGATGGGGAGGAGTTGCCATCGCCCGTGAAATCCGATACAGTAAAAAAATATTATGCCTGAAAAAAATGGATAAAGAGCCTGCTAGATTGACATCCGCAAGGACAAACTAGGCAAAAATGGGCGTCTCGATGGACTGAAAAAAAAAAGAAATATCCATGCAAAAGTTAGGGACAATGCAAAAAAAAAACATATAGAAATGGGTATCCCGGTGGATGAAAAAAAATATAGAAATATGTTCAGGCAAAAATTAGGGATAAAGGCATTTGTCTGTGAACCCTTGATCCTCTCTTCGTCATAGCTGGATTTCAGACGGTAACAGAGCAATCAAATCATCATCAACTGGCGCAAGGCGTTGGAACCTAGACTTATAGTGGATGGTAACCAATGTTGCAATCAATGCAAAACATAATTTCCCTTTTTCGTTTACTTTTCTTTTTCAATTTTATTTGAAATTTCCTCATCGAGGGTTTTTGCATCCGTGTACACATCTTATGTACAAATATTTTTCATATTCAATAAAAATTCATCATTTGATTTCTCAATTGTTTTCTTTTCAGTATTTTTGTTTGCAAAATAAACGATTATTTGTGATCACATAATACTGTAAAGTGTTGAGAATAATAAAAGCTAAACCAACAGAGAAAGCATTATGCATTGCATGTTTCACTGGTAACCCCTAAGGGATAACCGGTGATATCCATTTGCAAGCTTGATTCACGGTAAGCACTATCACAATCCTTTGTAGAGGTTGTCATTTCCTCGGTAGAGCCATGAATCCCCTAGTAAACTTTATTATAGTTCTTTGGGAGGGTGGGTTACCTTTCATTTCCTCAGTAGATCCATAATGTCCCCAGAAAATTCGTTGTGACGTGTCCTCGAGCAGATACATGTTCATTCTCTTATCCTCAGCAAGGGTTGTGCATCATTCCCAACAGGACGAAATCATCACTCCCCAGAAGTAGTGCATTTCAATTTCCTGTTTTCCCCAAGCAGAGAAGATCATTCAAACCTGGGATTTCCCTAAGTAGAATCAGTCAAGGTTGGAAAGGCGTTCCTCATACGGAGTCAGTCGTGATTTGAAGACCATCTTGGTTCCTTCATCCCCAGCAACAATAGTGGTAATAGCCTGGAAATCTGAGATCTTTAAGCTATTTCCCAGTAGAATTGTCATCATCTGTGGGTTCTCTCCCCAGCCAAGGATGTCGAATTCGCTTTGCTACAATATCCGCCTACCCACGGCACAATACCTTAACCTTTTCCGCTGCATAACATGATATCAAGCAACATGTAGATCACATACATAACATATGCATCTAGCATGCTCCCTTTGTTTGATTCATCTCCCAGCAGATATTCAGCCAAACTTCAAACACTACAAAAACTCTTCTTTTGCCGTCGTCGGCCAAATTTTCGAGCTACTCTTTTATTTAATCCCCTTTTACCTCGAATCATCAAAAAGTTGGTGCAATTTGAACATTCAGGTCCATGAGGATTAAATAGGGGCAGTTGTCGTAACCCGAAATTTGACCTCCCATTTTTCCTTTTGCATAAGCATGTGCATTCACATCACTGGCATACGCATTCACACTTTTTCTTTATGATTTTGTTGCAGGAATATTCAGGTTTTCTAAGCCCAATTAATTATATCCTCACAAAGTCATCACACCATCAAAACAAGGGTTTCCATGCCTATTCATTAAGGCAAGAGTTGGAAAGTTGAAACCGGGGATCCAACACTTGTTCCTAAGCAATTTGGGCAAATTTTACCTAGGGTAATTGATTACCATTTTGCTAGGCAAAATAGGGTAATCGATTACCCTGTGTAAATTTGCAGTTTCTGCTACATTTTCAGGACAATAACTTTGCACTCTCTTTTCTCGTGTGTTCTACTTGGTTCTAGCATTGTGTGGAACATTCTAGACAGATCAAGACCATTCAAGACACTCCACTTACATTTATTCCAATGCATCACTTTGAATTAAGTGCACCATGTTCCTTAATTTCCAAGTATGTGAGCCTTTGATTTGGATTTACATTGGGATTTCTCCACCGAGTTAACTAACTAACTAACCGAGTCAACATCCGACTCGGTGAGTCAAGTGTAATTAACTCCCAAGCTAGCTCCAAAGCTAACTCCAAAGCACATTCCAAACCTATCAACTCCAAACCAAAACTCTATATAAACAAGGCTCCACCATTTCACAAAGGACCTTCAACCATTTCAATCATTTCTCACTCTCTTCACTCTCAATTCTCTCATTTCTCTCTGCATTTTCTACAAGTTCTTCACATTCATTTTCATCTTCTTCCCCAAACCACACTAGAGCTCAATTCCACCATTGAAGAGTAGCAAATTTCACATTGAAATTGCTTATCTCTTGAGCTTCAGCCTCCATTCATCTTCAATTTTGCTTGGATTTCTATAATTACAGCAAGTTCTACTTCAATTAAGGTGATTACTCTAATCGTTTTGGGGCAAATTGGATTTCAGAGCTTTTATCGCATTTTGCTCGGTTTCGCTACGGTTCGAAGTGCAAGTGCAGAATTTTTTGGTTTTCTCTGGTTTTCTCCACTTATTTTCATCACATTTCACTTGTAACAATCACCAAGCTAATTTTCCGGCTTGTAGGTTGGTCAATTCTCACTCAATTTACTTTTCGATCACTTTCGTGCATTTACGATGTAGTTTCGATAGTTTTTCGGTTCGATGAATCATGTGATTTTTTTATCTTTGATCTCCATGTTTAATGCTTTCAATTTCTGTTTAAATGCTCATACATGATGTCATTTTCGTGCACAAATTCGTACAATAGCATGTGGTAGTTTGGATAAGTGATTAGGTGCTGAAATTGCTTTTTGAAAAGCTGTTTTTTGCCACTGTTACAGTGGTAATCGATTACTCATATGAGGGCAATCGATTACTATACTCAAATTTTTACTAATTCTGCTATTTTCAAGCAGGTAATCGATTACCTGCATTGTGGTAATCGATTACCACTGCAACAGAATGCCATTTTTGAGTTTTTCCAAGCTTGTTTGACATTCTTTTCTCCTCTAACTTCCATGGCTTGATATGCTTGATATTTGTGGATGTTTTAGGTGTTGTTTAGCCTCTGTTTGAAGCATGTTTTCAATAATTCGATGCACGATTTATCGATTACGTAATTGCTTGCATTTTTGGCATTACTTTGATCATGATCATTCATGCACATCTTTTGCTCACATGATAACATGATTTGTGATACATGCTAATTGATGTTTGGTACTGTTTTTCACTTTCATTCTTGATTTCATTAAATTTATTCTTCATTGAGCAAGTTTAGTCTTGTATAATCAATAATCCGCACTTTTGCTTTAATGATTTTCCTCCCTTTGGGAAAATTATTAGCCCATCAATTCCCTTTGATCGATTGATCGAAACCTTGTTTCGACTTGCTAATTCTCCCTTTCTCCTCTCTTTAAGATCCTTTAGAGTCTTGTTCTCTTGATCCCCTGCCGAGTCGGAGCTTCGCACGACGCACTGGAGCACTATACAAATTGGCACTGTTACGCTATCCGTTTCAATTTCCACACTATACTTTGGTGCTAGATAAGGGATAAGAGTGGAGAATTCGTACACTCATCTTGATTATTTTGGGTAGGGGACGAATGACCATGTGCCTGGAATAATCGTGTCTATCTCCAAGCTGTAGTGTCTCTTAATCCTCGGTCGAGTCGATCCTTGATCACTCTTGCCTTTTTTCAATCGCTCTTTTGATCAATCACCATTCTCTTGGTTAAAGATCATTGTCTCTTGGGTTAACACTCGTTTCTTATCTCAATATTCTTTTCTTGTGGTCAATCATTGCTTATTGATTCCCCAGAAGTGTCTAAATTGGTTTCTTTGGTCAAACACAGTCTTCCTGTTAAACACTGAAACCCTAACGGAGTTCGCAACCTTCACTTGGTTCCTCTCCCTTTGATTGGTTAACCACTTCTTGTCAGTTAAAACGCCAATTAACACATCTTCTCAGTTAACCACAGTCTATCTGTTAATATATTTAGCTACTCTTAGGTTTATCACCTTCTCTTGGTTAATCACCATTTTTTCAGTTAATCACAGTCTATCTGTTAACATACTAAGCTTATTTTTGAGTTAATTACCTTCTCTTGGTTAATCACCCTTTTTTTCAGTTAATCACAGTCTATCTGTTAACATATTGAGCTCCTTTTGAGTTAATCACCTTCTCTTGGTTAATCACTCATTCTTTTTGGTTAATCACAATCTGTCTATTAAAACCAATACCCTGTGAGTTAGTAACCTTCTCTTGGTTCGAATAGTCGCATCCTTGGGTTAGTAACCTACTTTTGGTTCAAATACCCTTCTCTTCAGTCAGATACTGTTTGCTCAGTCAGTGTACCGAATGTCCTTTGGGTCACAACCTTTGCTTGGTTCCACACCCGTACTTTGGGTCACGACCTTCGCTTGGTCCCACACCCGTCCTTTGGGTCACAACCTTCGCTTGGTTCTACACCAGTTTTCTTGGTTGATCACAATCTATCTGTTAAAATCTCTCTCCCCGCAGAGTTGCTATCTTTTATTTCTTTCAGTTAACCACTGTTTATCAGTTAATATACCGAAGTTCCCTATGAGTCAAATACCTTCTCTTGGTTCAGTACTCTCTTATTTTGGTTGATCACAGCCTGCCTGTTGACACCAACCTATCTTTCCCCACAGATTCTTAATCTTTTTCTCTTCAGTTAAACACTGCCAGTCAGTTAACACACCGAATCCTTATTCTCTTCGTTTCAACACCGTCTTCTTTGTTTGGTCCCCAGTAGGGTCGTTAACCCTTAGATCTCCAGCACAATTATTTGTTCTCTTACTCCCCAGTAGAGTCCCTTTTATTCTTTTACTCCTTTATCTTCTTGGTTTCGACACCACTCTCGCACTTTATCCTCAACACAGTTACTATCTTTTCCTTTGCACTCCTTTCTTGGTTCTGACACCAATTCTTGTGAATCCCCATCGGAGTTTTTCTCTCCTTCTTTTGCTCTTGGTTTTGACACCACTTTCCTTTTCCTTTTGCGTCTTGGTTCCACGAACTACGGACACTCTGATTCTTTATTCATTTGAATGTAAGATACGTAGGCACAAGATTGCGATGATCTTGGCGAGCACACTTCCACCTTCTTCCATCCTTCTTCTCTATCCTTGGTTCCATGCGTGAGGTGCTAGTACCTTCCTCTCGCATAACCGACCCCTTACCCATTTCTCTTCCCTTTGGGTTTTATCGATATTTTTCCTGTCCTCTGGGATTAATTAAAGTTCGGTGGTGACTCTGTTGTATCTTTGAGTGTTCGATTCACTCAGGTATAATCCTGCTAGCTTCAATGACCAAACGCCACTTTTCACCACGGTTGAAATTCCAACCGTGGTGAAAAGTGGCTTAAAAATAAGTAAAAAACTAAAAATGCTAGTGTTGAGATTTGAACACATGGCTAGACACCACTTTTCACCACGGTTGAAATTCCAATTGTGGTTTAAAGTGACACATCATTCCATTTACCTCGGTTGTTATTAAGGACCACAGTAAAAAGTCTTTTAATAAAATAAAAAAATGCAGGTGTCTAAATATCACCTATTACTTCGGTTGATTGAATATGCAAGGTAATAACATGTTACGAAAGGTATATTTTGTAGTAGTGAAATTTATATGAGAACGTGTCACTCTACTTTTGTAATGCGATAAGATGTTAATCTTTTTTCTTAAATTATGTATTAGCAATAGTAAGATCAAAAGTTTATGAAAAATCTAGGGTGGATATATAGTCAACATTTAACCTCCATACTTTCTCATTTAGATCTCTTCCTTAAAAAATATTTTCTCTTTGTTGTATATCCTGAAATAAGCTTTATAATTTCTCTCAAATCTTTATTTTAAGGTGTTCTGCTAACTCATCGTGAGATTCATAATCACTAATAGCATTAAAAGTATTTTGTTTCACTGTAAATTTAAAGACTGCGATCTGATCTCCTATCTTTTTACATACACAATATCTTTCTTCCACTCCTTTCATAAATGATTTTCACTCTATGTTTTCAATCTAACTTTACTGATGTACAATTCAAGCCCGAGCTCTCTAATTTTTTCACCATTTCACCCGACCAGTTAATTTTATGTAGACACATAAAATTGATCTTTATCATAAATATAATGTTAATTTCCATAGATTTTTATGTAAAAGTGTCTATATTTCATGTTTCAAAACAAACCTTACTCACATGAACTATCTTCTTTATCCATTCTAGTTCATGAAAATGTGATAACCCTTGCTTATTTTTCCAGTGCATTTAGTCGGCAATCCAGCGACCTTTGATAATTTTACAAATTAGTGTGTTGCTTTCAACAAAAACCTAACATTCACGCTATTTATTTTTGAACTTCTAATATTTTTTATTAAACCACAAGAGCAAATGGTCAGGAATTTTTTTCAATATTTAACTTATAATAATGATCATATAAGTGGACTTACTACGAGAAAAAAATTAGGATGGAATATGATGAATCAAGTGAATATGTATCAAATTAGTTATTCAGAAAGAAACCTCAAGTCATTTCTTTTTTTTTTTTAGAAAAATTTATGAATTGATATATGTTCCGGACTAGGCCAATGGTTAGGCATGGTCTAATCTATTTCTGCTCCCAGAACGGCCCAATTGTCTAAGTCCAGCTGAGGTGGGGTAGCATTTACCTTTCCTCCTCTCTACCGGGCACATATGAACAGATGAATCTCAAGGTTGTTTGCTCCTACCCAACATTCCTTTCCGTTACGCACGGCTCCATCATCCAAGAACGGTCATGACGCCTGTGCCCAAAACAACGCCTTTGCCCATGGCAACGGCTAGTTTTGGGCATCTCTGCCCGTCATAACGGCTAGTTTTTTGGCAGTTACCTATTCTTCAGGAAACGGTTTTTCCGCCCCAAAAATAGGGACTGTTGGCCACGTGCTGGGGGCATTATAAAAACCCTATCATTTGAGAGGGTCAGGTATTAAAAAATCATCCTAAGAAACTCATACTTTTGTACTTTCCTTTCTCTCTCTCGGTTCGTACTTTAGCATCAGAGTGCCTTGCAGGTACACCCCCTTTCTCATATCACACATCCAGCATCCCAGACGTTCTTCTTGGTCCACTTCAGGATCTGATCAGCCTTCACGATCAGTGGCGCCATCTGTGGGAATCTTGTTATCCCCGTCTTAACATCCACCTCATATTCAAAGACCAAAACAAACTCTCTGTCCAAGATACGATCATGGCTTGCCAAGATCACGTCCAAGATGCATACAATCCTTCTTTTCTCCCCGTCAACAAAACTGATGCTGACGGATCTACATCCTTCCTCGGAGGAGACGCCCGTCGTGTGAGAGAAGGAACTACTGTGTCTCCCTCCCCCATTCGTACTGACCGTGTTAACGACCAGCCTTTGCTGGCCCTCCAGCCCGTTCCATCTCCACCCAACGTCGATCTGGCCATGGTGGCCCTCCTTGAAGCAATCAACAAGACCAACCTCTTGATCCTCCAACAAAACGAGAGGATTGGGGCGTTGGAAGAGTCTGCCCGTCCAAGATCCCCTCAGTCGAGGAAGGATCGACGGCGATCCAAGAGTCCACAACCCCGGCGGGAAGCTGATCGTCGGGTGCGCCAAGAGCCAGAGTCCCATGCCGTTCGGAAACGTGATCACGTTTCCCCGCGAAACCAACATTCCCCGGGCAACAAGAGAACCTGGAGAGATCAACGTTCACCCCCGGTCAGATCAAAGGGCAGGGCATGAACACCATCACCCCGTAGAAGTCGTCGTCACGTCCCCGAGCGAAGCATCCGCTCCCCTTCCCAGACTAGCTCCAACAGCGACGATGAGCCCCACTGCCCATTATCTCAGGAGATCTTGGCTACATGCCTCCCCAAAGGCTTGGAGAAACCACCGTCTTTGGGCACTTACGACGGAATAATTGACCCAGATTAGCACATCGAAAACATTGACGCACTGCTAGACTACCGCGGCGTCCGGGGTGCCATCAAATGCTGTCTATTCCCGACCACACTCCGGAAAGGGGCAATGACATGGTACAAACAACTACCCGAGGAGTCTATCACATTGTGGAAGCAGCTGGGAAGAATGTTTTCTAGACACTTTACGACATCACACCGTCATCTGAAGACCCAAGCCTCCCTTGAGGCCATAATTTAAGGAAAGGATGAGCCTCTCCGGGTATATATTGAGAGGTTTAATAAAGAAGTTGTGCAAGTCCCCACCATCGACGACATGAAGAAATTCCTGCTCGAACGAGGATTCGCCCTCATTCAGAATTTTCTAAAGCTGTTGGCCTTGCACCGGCAAGGAGCCTGGACGCCTTCCTCCTCAAGGCGCATGCATATATTCAGTACGAGGAAAAGGAGGCGGCCAGTTCCGCCCGAGCCTCACGCCATCAGGAAAGTGTCCGGGCCTCCAAAGGCGATGAACCCTCGACATCCTGTAGAGGGGAGAGATGGCGCGAAGATCGTCCCCGGGAATCCCGGGACAACAAGGGGCCCTCCAGCCAGTTCCACGATTACACTCCTTTGACTGTCTCCAGAGAAAAGATTCTCTCCGAATGAGCTAACTCGGAGTTTAAACAAGCGGGAGTTCGATTCCCCAAGCAGGTACCGGCCAAGCCCAACGCCGATAAATCAAAATACTGTCGTTTCCACAAGAGTCACAGTCACACCACTAAGGAATGCATCCACTTGAAGGATGCCATAGAAATACTGATTAGGGACGGCCTCCTCAAGCAGTTTACGAAGAAGAAGGATGCTCCTCGGCAAGATGCCCAGGAATCAAAGAAAGTAGAGGAAGAAGTGTCTTCCTTGGAAGAAACCAACCTCCAAGTCACCATGAGAATATCACGACCGAAGGATTTCTATGTTCTAGATGAGCTCAGCGCTCCCGCGTATTTCGCAACACACAGCCCATGGGAAACTTTCCCCTCCACGATGGTCATCTCCGGAGGGGGCTTCAACAAAGTCACCGTGGGCTCCGTAAAGAGAAAGTTCAATCACCTGATCAGCACGAGCTCCAGCAAGGTGACAATGCTCGACAAAGCCCATAAGGGATCAGTACCAATCTTCTTCTACCAGGAAGAACTCCTCGGAGGGGCCCCGAACTCAAGTATTCCGCTACTCGTCAGAGCCCAGATGGCAAATTTTGACATTCTCAGAATCTTAGTCGACCAAGGCAGCTCGATCGACATTATGTACTCACATCTGTTCTTGACCCTCCAGGTGGACGAATCGCACCTCACTCCCTACGTGGGTTATGACCTGTAGGGGTTCAACGGGTCGGTCACGAAACCCTGGGGGTACGTCGAGTTGATTGTGACCTTTGAATCTGCAGAGACAGCCAGATCCATTAAAGTTTAGCTCCTGGTAGTTGACTACCCGTCTCTCTACCAGTGCATATTCGGGCGGCCAACTTTGGCCGAACTGGTAGTTGTGCCATCAATCGTCCATCTCAAAATAAAGTACTACACTTCGAAGGGTATGATCGCTAAATTACACGGGGACATTGAAGCTGCGCGACGATGCTTCGAAGCAGCCACCAAGGGACTCAACACCATCGCTGCCAAGCCAAAGACGTCCAGCAAGCCAGCCTTGCCCAGCAGCTCAGAGGAAGCCAAACCACTGCCACGTGTCAAATCTGTCAACCTCGACAGCCGCTTCTCCGAAGATGACCATAAGAAGGACCAGGCTTACCCGAGCAACTCATTTGCCTCAACCAGTGACAGCTCCCATCCAACGCGCCAAATCTCGGATGGCGACTTCGAACTCGTCCTACTCGACGACGATTCTCAGCAAAGAGTAAAGATAGGGACCGGCCTTACCAACATCACGAGGAAACAACTCAAAGCGTGCCTCTGAGAGAAATCAGACTTGTTCGCCTGGAGTGCCGCGGAAATGCCCGGCTTGGATCCTGCTGTCGCATGCCATCAACTCACGATTTACCCCACCGTCAAAACAGTAGCACAACATAGGAGAAAGCAGTCTCCGGAGAAAACAGAGGCTGCATAACAAGCTGTAAAAGACCTCCTCGAGGCAAAATTTATCTCAGAAGCCAAGTACAACACTTGGCTGTCCAACGTTGTACTCGTGAAAAAATCTAATGGAAAGTGGGGCATGTGTGTTGATTATACTGATCTTAATAAGACATGCCCAAAAGATGCCTACCCCTTCCCCAATTTTGATAAACTTGTTGATAACTCTGCCGGTTTTAAACTATTATCATTCATGGATGCCTATTCGGGCTACAATCAAATACCAATGGCGGTAAGTGATAAAAAGTACACAGCCTTCATGATCGAATCGGGAAATTATTACTACAACGTAATGCCCTTCGGCCTGAAGAACATCGGTGCGAACTACCAGAGGATGATGAACAAGGTCTTCCAGGGAGAGATAGGCGACATGCTCGAAGTCTATATGGACGATATGATTGTAAAATCCCACGAGGAGATCGATCACACGGCTCATTTAGGAAAGTCTTTGAAATACCAAATGCGTTTCAACCCAGAAAAATGTACGTTCGGGGTACGGGCGGGCAAGTTCCTCGGCTTCTATCTAACAGAGCGAGGAATCGAGGCCAACCCCGAAAAGTGCAGGGCATTCTCCAAATTTCCAACACCTAATTCGAAGAAGTCCATCCAATTCCTCAACGGGATGCTCGCTTCTCTGTCTTGTTTCGTGGCCAAATCTGCCCAGCACGCCCTGCCCTTTTTCAAGCTCCTCCGCAAGGAAGCAGCATTTGAATGGACAGAGGAATGCGACCAGGCTCTCCTCCATCTGAAACAGGCACTGTCAAAGCCACCAGTCCTCTCTCGGCCAGATAACGCTGAAACCCTGTACCTCTATCTCGCCGTAGCAACCGAGGTCGTCAGCGCCGCCCTCATCCTTGAAACGCCCGACAAGCAGGAGCCCATATACTTCACAAACAAAGTGTTGTAGGGACCAGAGTTGAGATACCAGCAGATAGAGAAGGTAGCGGCAACCCTTATTAACGTTGTGCGAATATTGAGGCACTACTTCCTGGCTTACACAATCGTGGTCCGAACGGACCAACCCATGAAGCAACTGCTGGGGCGACCAAATATGGCCGGCAGAATACTCAAATGGTCATTAGAGCTGTCCGAGTTCGATATCCAGTATGAAAGTAGAAAATTTGTCAAAGCCCATGCTTTGGCTGATTTCTTCCTAGAGATGACATTCGCAGATTCCCCCACCTGCGGGGTACGCAAGTGGACCATCTTCGTTGATGGAGCATCCAGCTCGGCATGGAGCGGGGCAGGTATCATCTTGGAGAACGACGAGGGAATCATCATCGAGGTATCGATCACTTTATCCTTCCCCACATCTAATAACCAAGCTAAGTACGAGGCTTTCCTCGCTGGTTTGCACCTGGCCGAGGACCTAGGTGCAGAAGAAATCGTCATCTGCACAGATTCACAACTCGTGGCCCTTCAAGTTCGAGGAGAATACCATGCCAAAAACGACAACCTATCCAAATACTTAGCCCTGGTCAAAGAAAAAATGACGAGGTTCTCCACAGTAGAAGTAAAGCATGTTCCCCGCAAACATAACGGAGGTTCTTCCTCGACCCAGTATCGAGAAGAAATCACCGACCCTTGACATACAGGTCATCAGCGACAGCAACTGATGGATGACCCCCGTTTACAACTACCTCACTAGGGACGAACTTTCGTCCGACCCCAAAGAAGCCAGCACAGTCAGGCGCAGGGCCTGCTTCTACATTCTGGTCGAAGATAAACTCTACAGGTGTTGAAACAGTATTTCGGGGGGTGTTTTTATCGTATCCGCATGGATTGTACGATATTTTGATGCTTGTCGTTCAATAGTCGAAAAGTTTTAAGTAAGGGGTTTCAAATTGTTCTTGGTTTTGTAACATCAATTTTTGTAGCAAAGAAGTAAACTATAACAAAGATGTTGTAAGTTTTAGAAAAGCATGTCAAGATTAGATTTCGCTAATCCTTTTTATCCATATCCGATTAATCAAGCATTTAAACTTAGTTCCAACCAATACAATTGCATATCCTCTCGAATAAGTTTATGTCTAAAGCAAATTCATGAGTATCGTTGTTTAGACCGTTAGATGATGTCTCACGCTAACAATCAAAACAACAACCGTTAAGATCAATACAAAGCGAATAATAAACCCCAAATCTATGTTAGAGTTTGGTTTTTAAGAGATGAAGATATTAGGTCATGATTTGGAAAATTTATGTCTAGAGTGATTCAAACCACAAATACATCATTAAGAACAAACAAATTCATCATATATTGATCATCAACCTTGTTCATATACAAAAGATCAAAAGAAATACATATAAGCAAGATTAACTACCTCTAATCTTAACACAAGAGTGTTTAGCTACCCATCACCATGGTAGCTTGAGCAACAAGAAAGAAAAGAATCTTTGATAGCATCAAAGTCGAAGAATCAAGGGTTGATGCTCCAAAGATTAAAATCTCACTTCTCCTTGAAAATCTAAGATTTTTAGACCTAGAAACCCTTTTTCTCTCTTTTGGAATGCTGAAAATTGCAAAGTAAAAAGTTCTTTTAAAATATCTCCAAGAGAAGATATTTATATGAAGTGCTAAAACTGCAGTAAGTGGCACTTTGATTAGCGCCATCAGGAGCGCGCTAAGCGCGATCAGTAAAAACAATGTGATTTGCCAAGAAAGCGCGCTGAGCGCGTTGTAATCCCGCTAAGCGCGGTCTGTGACTTTGGCTACTGTAAGTTGATCAAAAATCGCGTTGAAGGCGCGTTGAAAATCCCGCTCAGCGCGGCTTGGACAATTAGCTACTAGAAGTATGTGTGAAATCGCACTGAGAGAGCACTGAAAAATCCGCTGAGCGCACTTTGCCGACACGAACTCTCTGAAAATGCTCTTTCAGGCCTTCAATCCTTCACCGATTGATCCTAACATCCAATATAAGCAAAAATACCTGTAAAAGAGCATCAAAATGATCATAATATACAATATGTATAATAAAATCGGAAAGTAGCATAAATATACTAAAACTAATAGATATTCTACTAATATTAACAAAGAAACCAATTGAAAGGGCCTTAAAATATAGTCAAAAGTATGAAAAAATTGGCCCTTAACAACAGGCGAGGATTCTCCATCCCTTTACTCAAATGTGTCGAGGAAGAGATGGTCACCCACGTCCAGCGCGAGATCCACGAAGGAATCAACGTCCAACATCTAGGGGGAAGATCCATCGCCCGGAAAGCCCTTCGAGCAGGGTACTATTGGCCAACCATGTAGCAGGATACAAAAGAGCACGTGAAAAAATGCCACAAAAGCCAACGACACGGGGACATGCACCTAGCTCCACCCAACGAGATCAAAGCTATGTCCTCCCCGTGGCCATTCGCCTGGTGGGACCTAGATATCCTGGGGCTATTCGTAGTAGGATCGAACCAGAACAAGTACATAATAGTAGGCGTTCATTACTTCACAAAGTGGATAGAAGCGGAGGATCTGTCCAAAATAACAGCCCTTAACATACTTTGTTTCTACAAGCGAAACATCCTCGCACGCTTTGGCATTCCCCAAGCGATAGTCACAGACAATGGGACACAGTTCACAGACAGGAAGTTCCAGGATTTCGTCGCTCAACTGCGCACGAAACAACACTTCGCATCCGTCGAACACCCCCAGACTAACGGGCAAGCCGAAGTAGCAATTCAGGTAATCCTACAAGGCCTTAAGCGAAGGCTAGACGAAACAAAGAAAGCTTGGGTCGAGGAGCTGCACGGCGTCCTATGGGCGTACTGCACAACTCCACACTCTTCAACCGGGGAAACTCCTCTTCGCCTGCCTATGGGACTGAGGCAGTAATCCCCATCGAGATACACTTACCATCCAGGCGGACTGAATCACCCCTGGACGAGGAAATGAGCGACGAGGCACTAAGGGAGGAGCTTGACCTCGTCAAAGAGGTCCGGTCAAGAGCGGCTCTCCGCGAAGCCTCGTGAAAGCAAAAAATTGCAATCAGGCATAACACCAAAGTGATACGGCGAGAATTCCAAGTGGCCACCCTTGTCTTGAGAAGGAACGACAAGGACTCTCGGGAAGGAAAACTCGCCGCTAACTGGGAGGGACTCTATCGCGCCCGAGTAAAAATGGAGAATGGGGCCTACTACCTAGAACACCTCAATGGGGAAGAACTTGCTCGACCATGTATCGACGAAAAGCAAAAATAATATTATAGCTAAGGCCCTAATTGTCGGTTTGCTTCTTCCAAACAGCGAACATAACATCTCGAATACAATGCGCGCCCAGGTACAAGCGTCGCATACCAGCCAAGGCAAGATCCTGCTCAGGATCGAGCTGGGTCTTTGCCCGACGGCGGTTCCTCAACCAAGCCTGCCGTTGTCAAAGTACCATGATAGGTAGAATACCTAGCTCGAGATGGGAGGTTCACGCTGCGAACTCAGACCTCAAACGCGACCTGAGCTCCGCTGTCATGCCCGAAAATTCCCCAGGTCATTCGACCAGTTCCCCTCACTGCCGAACATATCTAACTCAAGCAATTCCCTAAAGCAACAAAAAAATAAAAAAGATCCCTATTACGGGCACACAAGTGTATTGAGCAGAGATATAACACTTAGCAAAAATAATCATCAAAGAAAGTCATGCGCGAATATACATACATATCAAAATAATTAAGTAGCCACAAGGACCACAATTGTGCATATTACAAGACAAAGGGGCCACACCCCATATCAAACAACAATAAATTACATCAAATATGACACGCAAGCCAGATACATTACAACAAAAAACAAGAGAGATATCACTCCTCCATCTGCTCAGGCTGCTCAGGGTTAGGCTTAAGCTATTAGGTCTCCTCGTTCAGGAGATGGGCATACTCATCACCGATGTGAAAGAAGTCCGGATTAACAATTTTGACGTCCTCAACATGGCCCCGAAAATTGGTACCCTCCGTGGATATCTGAACCTCTGGATTCACCATCTTGAGTTGGGCCACAGTGTTGTTGAACGACTCCTCCCCAATGGCAATGACATCGTCCTCTGTCCGCACAAGACGAGTAACCAGCTCGGCCCTAGTGTTTAATTCTCTCACTCCCTCTGGCTCATCTTCAGTCGGGGCCGCCGCATACCTCATCTGCTCGACCAGATCCTCAGCAGCCTTCTTTTCAGTGACCAGAGTCTTATTCTCCCCTCTCAGCCTAACAGCCTCCTCGTCTGATTTCTTCCTCGCGTCATTGGCAGCCTTGGCATCCTCTTTGGCCTTCTTCACCATCTCCTCCAGGCATGCTATAGTCTCCTGGGCCTTCTTAAGTTCAGACTCAGAGGAGGAATCTCCCTCAGCAGAGACCACCGCCATCTCCAGGACCCAGACCAACGCGGAGGCGTCCTGCGTCAGCACTGCCCTCTTGCTCGGGCGATCCATACCCTCGAGCTTAAGAGACTCTGCCCGAGGAACCACCAGGGACGTCCCCTCAAAAAACTTCTTGTCATGAAGGCAAGGGGAAGTTCGAACTTGCCCTTCTCCGCCGCCCGACTGAGGTCCACCAGATCATTCGCTCTGGTCTGCTTGAACCTTAAGGCCAAAGGCACCAGAGATCCCTGAGCAGGTGAAGGAACGGGCGAGGAGCTCCCCGCAGTAGGTTGAGAAGGAGGCACACGTTGTGTAAACCGAGACTTTGAGGTGGCTGCACTAACTTTGCCCCTCGCCAAGGCATTCTTCACCATCCTCTCGTGAGCAGAAGGCATCTCACCATCAAAAACATAACAAACACATTAGACACTAAAGAAATTATAATTTGGACAAGATAAAAAAGTAAACTACCAAGCAACTTAAGAGCGTCAGCATGATTCTTGCACTCCAAAAACGCCTTCGTATTAATATAACGATACTCCACTCTTTGCCCGCCATCATCTTCAAAGACCGGGTCCCCCTTTTTCGTCCAGCACTCCGCAGGTCTAAAGCTGTTAACATAGTTGACCAAAGCCTCATAACCGGCTATGTCTTGCTCGTCCAGCATATTCGGTTGGACGAGATAATGGCCATTGCCCCGAGTAAAGTAGCTCCCACTCTAACAGATAGGGAACTTGAACACACTCTCCGCCAGCAATTTCCTATCTTCGTCATACATGTCATTGTTGTCCTCGTCCGTTGACACCGACCAGGCGTACGTCGTATCTTGGGCCTTCTTCGACACAGGTTCAATGATGTAAAACCTATCCTTGAAGGTCCGGATAGACTCCGAGAAGGGCTTAAACTGTTTCCTCGGTTGCTTCAGCAAAACCCAGCCATACCTTTTCTTCGGTTGCTTCAGCGCGGTTTGGACAATTAGCTACTGAAAGTGTGTGTGAAATCGCGCTTAAAAACTCGTTGAGCGCACTTTGCCGACACGAACTCTTCGAAAATGCTCTTTCATGCCTTCAATCCTTCGCCGATTGATCCTAACATCCAATATAAGCAAAAATACCTGTAAAAGAGCATCAAAATGATCATAGTATACAATATGTACAATAAAATTGAAAAGTAGCATAAATATACTAAAACTAATAGATATTCTACTAATATTAACAAAGAAACTAATTGAAAGGGCCTTAAAATATAGTCAAAAGTATGCAAAAATTGGCCCTTAACAACTCTACCCAACTTATTATTTTGTTTGTCCTCAAACAAAAGTGTCTAAAATTAGAAACGAACCCGAATCAAGAATTCAGAATCAACTCAAAAGAACAACGACAATTTTATGGTTCAAAAGGTAAAAGTAACAACAAGATAACTTATCAAAATCTAAACAAATCATGAAGATGAAACTATTGTTAAGTGAACAACAAAACTCAAAACTTCTTGAGCAATACAAGTTCAAAATCGAATCACACCTAGGCACACAATCATCAATGGATGAAACAAAATGAGGTTTTATCACTCATCAAACAATCATGCAAACATCCGGAACCAATTATGCATTCAACAAACAACATGCATTAAAGAGTGAAAAAGATGGAATCAAAAGGTCTTCAAAGGTTGTAACTTGGCTTGGCTACAAGGAAGGGTCATTTATCAAAGTCATTGAAACAAAATTGCCTACCCCTAAAGAGCATTCCACACTTAAAATTAAAACACTTCAAGACTTTCACCTTCGCGTTTTCATTGGAGACATCATTACAACATGAGCTTTTTGTTGGCAATTCATGCCCAACTTTCCTTTATTTTTCGCTTATATATATATATATATATATATATATATATATATATATATATATATATATATATATATATATATATATATATATATATTCAAGCTCTTTCATCAATCAAAACCACCTTATTAACATTGTTTTTTTCATGATGCCTCAATCTACCTTTTTCTCTCCCCAACTTAGAACACAGCCAAACATGAAAATTAGGAATGCTCTCACACATCTAAGACAAGGAACAAACTTCAGAACCATACTTAATATTGGGGTTCAAAAAGTTTCAGAACAAAATTCCAAGATCCCATTCAAAATTATGCACAATATTTACACATTTCAATTATTCACATGGATCTTGAAATAAAGGCTCAAAATGGGTTTACAAATACTCACTCACTCACACGGTAGATTGATTCATCTTATTTGGTCACGTGGTTTTTCTCATTATGCACAAAAATTGCCTTGATCCTTTTCTTCCTTTTTCACAATTGAATACACATGCATGATTTCAACATAATCAGAACGAGTTAAACAAGAATGCTGATATCCTGCATATTTTATACAATGAAAGCTTCCTCACAATGGCAATGTCTTCATTGACTCAAAAATGAAGAAGTATTTCAAAAGAAGTAATGACTACAAATTACACTCATCACAAGTTTCATTTCCATGCTTAGTTTAGAGAGCGATAAAAATGTACCTTGCGTGGTACCTTTACTCAATCTTATCATTACCACTCAATTGCATTTTGATTCATTATTCTTGACACAAAAGTTCACAAGTTCCTTCAAGCTTTCACTAAGGAACAAACAAAATAAAAAAAATTTATAGTAAAATAGTACTTGCACCAAAAACTACTCAAAATAACAATAATAATATGAAACCAAAATTTGCGACAACCAACCAATGGTGCCGCATGTGTTCTTCATCCTTGGAAGGATGGTACAAGATACTCAAAAGTACAATAAAAACCAACAATACTATCCAACTAGTCAAAACATAACATAAACATCAAAATAACCATAAAAAGATAGAAAAAACCCAAAGTTCACTGCTCGGAAGAGCTCTCCTCTTCCTCCCAAATGGTCTCTCCACTATCCTCATCACCCTCGTCCTCCGCAGCCATCTCCTCATCTACATCGGCATCATGTCTCTCTGGCTCAGCATGTGGTACCTGAACAGTCTCCTCTTGAGAAGCAGCCTCCTCTTGAGGTGGCACCTGCCTCCTCTGATAATGATAAGGCATGTCCTCAGGCCATGCCACATAAGTGTCAAAGTCTTACTGTGAAGGAAACGGGTGCTCCACCTGAGGCTCTCGTACCTGTAAATGTAAAGCCTGCATAGATGAGTGTAAAAATGGAAATTCCCTCTGATGAGCCATATGCATGTCCCATGTATACATGCATGCAACTCGCTCATCAAAGGGTGGCTCTGCTTGAGGACCAACACCAGGCTGCTATTGTGGCTGCTGTTGTGGTGGCGGCGGTGGATGATCAACTCTAGGCCTGCAGTGGCTCTCAATCCACATGTTAGTTATAATTCCCTTAATGGTCTTATGGACCACGCCAGGAATCAAAACTGCAGCAGCAGTGCAAAGTCCCATAATAAGCCTGGGGGAAACCAAAATAGCAGGGGTCTTAGACCCCAAACGGTGACCACTAGCTGCCATAGCCCGGATCTCCCCTAAAATAATCCTCATCACATCGATCTGACGCTCATCCAAAATGTAATAAATCATACAAGCTATCTCCACAGGAATGGATGAGGTGTGACTCCTTGGCCTGATGTTGTGCAGGACCAGAGTCGTCAAAATCTGGGTAGTAATGTTCATATCCGCCCTCTTCAGAATCTTCGGTGTCCCAGACGTGTTCAACTCAAATCCACGCCCCGGGAAAGCTAAGTCCAAACAAACATTCTCAAAATTCCAGGTCCTCCTAGCTACCCGCTTTGCATAAGCACACTGTTCCCCGTCAGCCAAAAACAACAGATTACCCAAGTATGCGTTAATGGCATCCCTTGAGAAAGAAACCGTCTTGCCACGGACATACGTGGTGTAATCATACAGCTGACCATCCACAGGAATGGCGTTCGCGTAAAACTCACGTACAATCTCATAGTTCAGCAGTGTAGGAGGGGTAAATAGTGTACCCTAACCATGTCCCTTAATGATGCTTTGGCATCCACCGAATTCCCCTTGCGGGTTGATCTGAAAGATGCGCTCCATCCAAATGCTACGATGGGTCAGTTCCATGTACCTTCCCTGCTGCTCAACCCCTTTAAATCGATGAGCATCAAACTCGAGTGGTGCCTGTCTTTGCTGTGAAGTCTGACCGGTGCGAAGTCTGGCACGCTTTGAAGCCATCTGCAATCGAAGAAAAATAGACAAAAATAGCGCCAAATGGGTTAAACAACAAGTTAGAAAAATCCATAAAATTAATGTTAAATCACAGAGCAGCAAAGAAACATCAAACAGTTGGCAATTATGAACAAAACAAAATTTCTGCTCCCAAAGGTGCGTGCTTTGCGCGGTCAGAGTGCGCTCAGCGCGCTCAGGCATGCAATCAGCCCCTGCTGAGCAGCCAATCAAGCCCCAAACCAAAGATAAACTGCAAACAACATATGGTATAACCTATTTACAATAAAAAAAACAAAACAGGGAAAACAGGGCACAAAAGCGCGCTTAGCGCGACCCTGAGCTCGCTCGGCGAGCTCCGGAAAACCCAGAAAAATTTCTTCACGTTTCAGGTTCAATAAACCCCCAAACTCAAACATTCTCTTCAATTAGACTCAAAATAAACATGCAACATGAGATTTGCTAAAGTTTTGGTTGTTCTTACATGCACATCAGTTCCTAACCAAGAATTCCAAAATTAAACAACCAAAGCTTCAAAGGCCAAAATCTCAAACCCTAATCAGCAAAGAACTCAAACAATAAGGAGAAAGAAAGAGAAATTTGTAAACCTGGAGAGTGAGAGTGAGAAATTGGGTAGAAAGAAATTTGCTTGAGAGTGAAAAATTTCACTTGAGAGCTTGTGGGAAGAATAGTACGGTGGTCTTTTGCAAATGAGAGGGAAAGCTTAGGGTTTTCGTGGAACCCTCACTCTTTTGAAAATATACAGACCCAGAGGCCCAATTTTGTTTCCACTCAGGCCCAAACTTGGCTGGCCCGTTCACGCGACCGCGCTTAGCGCGCTCAGTGAAACACAGCCAATCAAGTTTGGCATCAAAACGCAGCCAGCCGACTAATCTGCCTGATTAAATCACAAACACAAAAATAAAAAAAAAAAACAGTAATTACTTACAATGTTGGGGTGCCTCCCAACTAGCACTTGTTTAACGTCGGCTAAGCTCGACGGTCCAATGCAACCTCAAGGATCGCAAAAAGACACGATAGAGGGATTCTGCTCGAAATCACCATCGAGATAAATCTTCAAACTCTGACCATTTACAGTCCAATTCTCATTTGACTTTGTACCTTTAATGACTATTTCCCCATATAGCTTGATTTCACGAATCCGGAATGGACCAGACCACTTAGATTTCAATATACCTGGGAACAATTTTAATCGAGAATTGAAAAGTAGGACCAGTTGCCCTACTTCAAACTGTTTGGTCACTATCTTTTTGTCATGGTAAGTTTTGACTCGATCTTTGTAAAGCTTGTTAGAATCATACGCTTGGAGGCGAAATTCCTCCATTTCATGCAATTGCATCTTTCTTCTTACTCCGCTTAAAGTCGGATCAAAATTCAGAAATTTCAAGGCCCAAAATGCCTTATGCTCCAACTCTACCGGTAAATGACAATTCTTACCATAGATCAATTTAAAAGGTGTGAGACCAATCAGAGCTTTAAAAGTTGTTCGATAAGCCCACAAAGCATCGTCTAGCTTATTTGACCAATCCTTTCTTGAGGATGACACCGTTTTTTCCAAAATTCTTTTAATTTCCCGGTTTGATACCTCTGCTTGCCCATTGGCCTGTGGATGATATGGTGTTGCAACTTTGTGCTTTACACCATAGTGCTCCAAGGCTTTTTCAAACTGAGTGTTGCAAAAGTGGGACCCTTCATCGCTTATCAACACCCGCGGAGTACCAAATCGAGAAAAATGTTTCTTTTCAAAACTTTTATCACAGTTTTTCCGTCCGCTTTAGCACATGCTATTGCCTCTACCCATTTGGATACGTAATCAACTGCGACCAAAATATACTCATTGGAAAATGATGATGGAAAAGGTCCAACAAAGTCAATTCCTCAACAATCAAACACTTCAATTTCCAACATGTTTTGTAAAGGCATTTCATGCCGCTTTGAAATTCCACCACTTCTTTGACACTTGTCATGACTTTGCGCATGCGAATGTGCGTCTTTGAATAAAGAAGGCCAATAAAAGCCTGATTGAAGGACTTTCGTTGTCGTTCTTATTCCATTGAAATGTCCTCCATAAGGAGAGTTGTGACAATGCCAAAGTACGATAGTGGCTTCATCTATTGACACACATCTTCTCAAAAGGTTATCGACACCAAGCTTAAACAAATATGGTTCATCCCAAACAAAAGACTTGGCATCCGAAAAAAATTTCTTTTTCTGATGGTGAGTTAGACCATCCGGTATTAATCCGGCGGCTTTGTGATTAGCCATGTCGGTGAACCATGGTATAACTTGCACCATATACAACTTTTCATCCAGAAATTCCTCTTTGACCTCTAATTCATTTTTGGTCACTTCAACATTTACAAGGCGGGATAAGTGATCCGCCACCAAATTCTCAGATCCTTTCTTGTCACAAATTTCCAAATCAAATTCTTGTAACAAGAGGATCCAACGAATTAGCCTTTGTTTCGAATCGGGCTTGGTGAGCAAATACTTAATCGTCGTGTGATCCGTGTAAACGACTACTCGCGACCCAATTAAATAAGAACGAAATTTTTCCAATGCATACACTATCGCAAGCAACTCTTTTTCAGTTGTTGCATAGTTTATTTGAGCTTCATTTAAGACTTTGCTCGCATAGTGTATAACATGAAAAAATTTTGTTTTCCGTTGACCCAAAACCGCACCCACCGCATAATCGCTCGCGTCACACATGAGTTCAAAATCCATTTTCCAATTGGGCGTGGTGATTATGAGTGAGGTAGTAAAACTTTTCTTTAAAGAATTAAAAGCGAACATACAAGATTCATCAAAATCAAAGGACTTATCTTTGTTGAGAAAATTTCTCAAAGGCTTTGCTATCTTCGCGAAATCCTTGATGAACCTCCGATAGAATCCCGCATGTCCTAGAAAGCTCCTTATACCTTTAACGTTCAACGGTGGTGGAAATTTCTCAATAACATCAACCTTGGCTTGATAAACTTCAAGGCCCTTTGAAGAAACTTTGTGGCCAAGCACAATTGCTTCGGTCACCATGAAGTTACATTTTTCCCAATTGAGTACCAAATTGGTTTCCACGCACCGTTCCAATACCGCATCCAAATTCTTCAAACAAATATCAAACGATTGCCCAAAAACCGAGAAATCATCCATGAAAACCTCAATTGTCTTTTCGATCAAATCTGAGAATATCGCTTGCATACACCTTTGAAAAGTCGCCGGTGCATTACACAACCCAAACGGCATCCTCCTATAAACGAAGATTCTAAAAGGGCATGTAAAAGAAGTTTTTTCATGGTCCTCCGGGTTCACGATAATTTGGTTGTAACTCGAATAACCATCTAAAAAATAGTAAAATTGTTGACCGGAAAGTCGTTCAAGCATTTGATCCATAAACGGGTGAGGGAAATGATCTTTCCTCGTAGCTTGGTTGAGCCTACGGTAATCTATGCACATTCTCCACCCGGTTACGGTTCTCATTGGGATTAACTCAATTTTCTTGTTTCGGATAACCATCAATCCGCCTTTTTTCGGCACCACTTGTACCGGGCTAACCCATAGGCTATCAGAAATGGGATAAATCATTTCGGCATCTAACATTTTTACCACTTCCTTCCTAACCACCTCTTTCATGGTAGGATTTAAGCGGCGTTGTGGTTGAGCGACCGGTTTGAAATCTTCTTCCATGAATATTCGATGCATACAATAAGAGGGACTTATTCCTTTTAGATCGGAAAGAGTCCATCCCATTGCCTCTTGATTCTTCTTCAAAACATCCATTAACTTTTTCTCCTCCATTGTGGTTAGCTCCATGCTTATTATCACCGGTTTATGCCCCTCATCATCAATAAAAACATACTTAAGATGAGATGGCAACAACTTCAATTCCAACTTAATTTCCTCATTGTTTTCTTTTTTCAAAATTTACACCTTTTCTTTCAAAGGAGCAATTTCATCTAATTCTTCTAGTTCTCGCAAACACTTTTCGATCTCTTTTTCTTCGGCTTCATCGATACTTTGAAGAGCATTCATGAGAACTTTTTGCAAAGGGGTTGGAACTTGTAATTGCTCCTTTACTTCTCTAATTGCCTTCTCCGTTGCATCTATTCTAAAACAATCTCCTTTGTTCTTCTTGTGCTTCATGGCCTCAAATAGATTGAAACAAACCTCCTCATCTTGAACTCTAACCTTCATAAGACCGTCGTCCATATCAATTGCCATTCTAGCAGTTTTCATAAACGGTCTTCCAAGAATCAATGGAGCGTCTTCATCTTCCTCCATTTCAATCACCACAAAGTCGATAGGAAATAAGAATTTGTCCACTTTAACCAATACATCTTCCGCTACACCGTCAGGACGGGTAGTGGATTTATCGGCAAGTTGCAATGTCATTTGAGTGGTTCTCAATTCCATCTGTCCCAACCATTTCACAATAGACAAAGGTATCAAATTTATACTAGAGCCTAAATCAATTAACCCGTTGCCCACATAGATATTTCCTATTGTAACCGTCAAAGTGACTCGTCCCAGATCACTTTCTTTCCTCAGGAGAGTACGTTGAACGATAGTGCTATAACTAGCATCCACCATGATAGTCTCTTGATCCATATACCTCTTCTTTTTTGTTAGAATATCCTTCATAAATTTCGCATATTTCGGCATTTGCTCCAAAGCCTCGGAAAATGGAATGTTTATTTGCAATTGTTTGAAAATATCCATAAACCGAGCATAGTGCCTCGCACTATCTTTCTTTGATGGAGCATGAGGATATGGTAAATGTTGGATCAGAATAGTATTCAATGGTTCCTTCCCCTTCCTAGTTTTTTTCAATTTTTCTTCTTTCTTTCTTTTTTCTTCTTCCTCACTTTTTTTTTATTTCATTTTCAACTAAATCTCCCTCAACATTTTTTTCTACTTCAATCTCATCACTATCTTTTTCTTTTTCAACTACTTCCTCCTCCTCCACTACAACTTCACATATGCCCATGTCAATCTCTCTTCCACTTCTTGTTAGAATAGCCTTACAATGCTCTTTTAGATTTGGTAGAGTATTCGCCGTAAATTTTCCTTTGTGTTGGTCGGCCAATTGTTTTGATAATTGTCTGACTTGCGTTTCAAGATTCTTTATGGTCGCATCGGTATTCTTCTGACATTGACATTTACATAAATTGCGCGAGAGTGTCTTCCATTTTTGTATTTCCAACTGGAACTTGTGGAGGTTGAGTGTAATTTTGGTATTGTTGACAATTTGAAGGTCCGGCTTCTTGCGGTCTCCACGGTTGTTGATAACCATGATTACCTCTAGGTTGGTAACCTTGGTTGCCTTATTGGTAAGGAGGTCGAGGTTGGTATCCTTGATTTTGGTTTCCAGCATAATTTATCTCTTCCACTACCGGACGACAATATCCGGTAGAGTGATCTCCTCTACAATGCTCACAACTCGCTATTATTTGGTTTTTGTTGGGAACTTCTTGCAACTCTTTTATTTGTTGTGGGAGTTTGCCATTTGTTGTGTCAACAACTCCATTTGTTGCGATAACAGTTTGTTTTGCGCAACAATTGCATCATTAGTTCCCAAATTAAGCATTCCCGCTTTGTTTTGCGAAGGGCCACGGTTATGGTTCCCCTGATGGTCATTTAAAGCCATTTTGTCAATGATGGCAATGGCTTTTTCGGCACTTTTGCTCATTAAGGATCCACCTGCGGTGGCATCCAACAGTGTTTTATGAACCAACTGAAGGCCATTTTGGAAAATATGAATTTGAGAAAGCCCATCGAAACCATGCCCTTTACACTTTCTCAACATGGATTTGAATCTCTCCCAAGCTTCGTTGAGAGATTCATTTCCACCTTGAGTGAAAACTGCTATTGTTGTTTTAGCCTCCATGAAACAATTGTGTGGGAAAAATTGTTCCAAAAACTTTCCTCAAGTACATTCCAGTCTGTCATAATTGCCGTAGATTGGTCAAGATACCATTCCTTGGCCTTCCCAATGAGGGAATGCGGGAATAGTCTCTTAAACAGTGATTCTTCTTCAGCTTTGGGTGCACCAGTTGCTCCTGCAATCTCATAGAACTTACTCAAGTGTGTAAAAGGATCCTCATGATCCATACCAGTGAAAGAACTCTGATATAGAAGCGAGGGGATACCAGTTTTCATTTCGGAATGTCGACCGTTACGAGCATTGCGCGAAAATTATGCAGTGTATCTCGGACTATTTGTACAAGGTCTTGAAACAGGTGGTGGTGGTGGTGGTGCAGCCATAGTTGGCGGTAACTGTGGTATTAGCGTCGAAGTCGAACTTTTGTCTCGTTCTCGTCTTTCTTTGGCAAGTTGCCTCCTCCGCCTTGTTCTGCTGTTTAATCTACGCGCAGTTCTTTCGATTTCAGGATCAAAAAGAAGTTCATCTGCGGGTAGCTTCCCTCGCATAAAACGGAGTCAGCACACTAAACCAAACTAATCAACAAGCTCAAGAAAAAGTTAACAAGCTTAAAACAAAACAACTATTGCAATGCTTGCAATATCAAACAACAATCCCCGGCAACGACGCCATTTTGTTGAAACAGTATTTCGAGGGGTATTTTTATCGTATCCGCAGGGATTGTGCGATATTTTGATGCTTTCCGTTCAATAGTCGAAACGTTTTAAGTAAGGGGTTTCAAATTGTTCTTGGTTTTGTAACATCAATTTTTGTAGCAAAGATGTAAACTATAACAAAGATGTTGTAAGTTTTAGAAAAGCATGTCAAGATTAGATTTCGCTAATCCTTTTCATATATATCCGATTAATCAAGCATATGAACTTAGTTCCGACCAATACAATCGCGTATCCTCTCGAATAAGTTTATGTCTAAAGCAAATTCGTCAGTATCGTTGTTTAGACCGTTAGATGATGTCTCACGCTAACAATTGAAACACAACTGTTAAGATCAATACAAAGTGAATAATAAACCCCAAATCTATGTCTAGAGTTTGGTTTTTAAGAGATGAAGATATTAGGTCATGATTTTGAAAATCTATGTCTAGAGTGATTCAAACCACAAATACATCATTAAGAATAAACAACTTCATCATATATTGATCATCAACCTTGTTCATATACAAAAGATCAAAAGAAATACATATAAGCAAAATTAACTACCTCTAATCTTAACACAAGAGTGTTTAGCTACCCATCACCATGGTAGCTTGAGCAACAAGAAAGAAAAGAATCTTTGATAGCATCAAAGTCGAAGAATCGAGGGTTGATGCTCCAAAGATTAAAATCTCACTTCTCCTTGAAAATCTAAGGTTTTTAGACCTAGAAACCCTTTTTCTCTCTTTTGGAATGCTGAAAATTGCAAAGTAAAAAGTTCTTTTAAAATATCTCCAAGAGAAGATATTTATATCAAGTGCTAAAAGTGCAGTAAGTGGCACCGCGCTTAGCGTCATCAGGAGCGCGCTAAGCGCGATTAGTAAAAACAACGTGATTTGCCCAGAAAGCGCACTAAGCGCGTTGTCATCCTGCTAAGCACGGTCTTGGACTTTGGCTACTGTAAGTTAATCAAAAACTGCACTGAAGGCGCGCTGAAAATCCCGCTCAGCGCGGTTTGGACAATTAGCTACTGGAAGTGTGTGTGAAATCGCGCTGAGAGCGTGCTGAAAAACCCGCTGAGCGCACTTTGCCGACACGAACCCTCCGAAAATGCTCTTTCAGGCCTTCAATCCTTCACCGATTGATCCTAACATCCAATATAAGCAAAAATACCTGTAAAAGAGCATCAAAATGATCATAATATACAATATATACAATAAAATTGGGAAGCAGCATAAATATACTAAAACTAATAGATATTCTACTAATATTAACAAAGAAACCAATTGAAAGGCCCTTAACAATAGGCGAGGATTCTCCATCCCTTTACTCAAATGCGTCGAGGAAGAGATGGTCGCCCACGTCCTGCATAAGATCTACGAAGGAATCAACGTCCAACATCTTGGGGAAAGATCCATCGCCCGGAAAGCCCTTCAAGCAGGGTACTATCGGCCAACCATGCAGCAGGATACAAAAGAGCACGTGAAAAAATGCGACAAATGCCAAAGGCATGGGACATGTACCTAGCTCCACCCAACGAGACCAAAGCTATGTCCTCCCCGTGGCCATTCGCCTGGTGGGGCCTGGACATCCTGGGGCCATTCGTAGTAGGATCGAACCAGAACAAGTACATAATAGTATGCGTTGATTACTTCACAAAGTGGATAAAAGCAGAGGCTCTGGCCAAAATAACAGCCCTTAACATCGTTTCTACAAGTGAAACATCCTCGCACACTTTGGCATTCCCCAAGCGATAGTCACAGACAATGGGACACAGTTCACAGACAGGAAATTCCAGGATTTCTTCGCTCAACTGGGTACGAAACAACACTTTGCATCCGTCGAACACCCCCAGACTAACGGGCAAGCCGAAGTAGCAAATTAGGTAATCCTACGAGGCCTCAAGCGAAGGCTAGACGAAACGAAGAAAGCTTGGGTTGAGGAGCTGCCCAGCGTCCTATGGGCGTACCGCACAACTCCCCACTCTTCAACCGGGGAAACTCCTCTTTGCCTAGCCTACGGGACTAAGGCAGTAATAACCATCGAGATACGCGTACCATCCAGGCGGACTGAATCACCCCTGGATGAGGAAATGAACGACGAGGCACTGAGGGAGGAGCCTGACCTCGTCGAAGAGGTCCGGTCAGGAGCAGCTCTCCACGAAGCCTCATTAAAGCCAAAAATTGCAATCAGGCATAACATAAAAGTGATACGGCGAGAATTCCAAGTGGGAAACCTTGTCTTGAGAAGGAACCACAAGGACTCTCGGGAAGGTAAACTCGCCGCTAACTGGGAGGGACCCTATCGCGCCCGAGTAAAGACAGAGAATGAGGCCCACTACCTAGAACACCTCAATGAGGAAGAACTTGCTCAACCATGTAACGCTGAAAAGATAAAACAATATTATAGCTAAGGGCCTAATTATCGGTTCGTTTCTTCCAAACAGCAAACATAACATCTCGAATACAATGCGCGCACAGGTACAAGCGTCGCATACTAGCCAAGGCAAGATCCTGCTCAGGATCGAGCTGGGTCTTTGCCCAACAGCGTTTCTTCAACCAAGCCCGCTGTCGTCAAAGTACCATGATAGGAAGAATACCCAGCTCGCGATGGGAGGTTCACGCTGCAAACTCAAACCTCAAACGTGATCTGAGCTCCGCTGTCATGCCCGGAAATTCCCCAAGTCGTTCGACCAGTTTCCCTCACTGCCGAACACATCTAAGTTAAGCAATTCCCTAAAGCAACAAACAAATCAAAGTGATCCCTATTACGGTCACACAAGTGTATCGAGCAGAGATATAACACTTAGCAAAAATAATCATCAAGGAAAGCCATGTGCGAATATACATACATATCAAAATAATTAAGTGGCCACAAGGACCACAATTGTGCATATTACAAGACAAAGGGGCCACACCCCATATTAAACAACAATAAATTACATCAAATATGGCATGCAGGCTAGATACATCACAAAAAAAAAGAGAGATATCACTCCTCCATCTGCTCAGGGTTAGGCTCAGGATGCTAGGTCTCCTCGTTCAGGAGACGGGCATACTCATCGCCGATGTGAAAGAAGTCTAGATTAACAATTTTGCCGTCCTCAACATGGCCCAGAAAATTGCTACCCTCCGTGGATATTTGGACCTCTGGATTCACCAGCCTGAGTTGGGCCACAGTGTTGTTAAACGACTCCTCCCCAATGGCAATGACATCGTCCTCTGCCCGCACAAGACGAGCAACCAGCTCGGCCATAGTCTTCAACGCCCTCACTCCCTCAGGCTCATCTTCAGTCGGGGCCACCGCAGACCTCATATGCTTGACCAGATCCTCAACAGCCTTCTTTTCAACGACCAGAGTCTTATTCTCCCCTCTCAGCCTAACAGCCTCCTCGCCCGATTTCTTCCTCGCATCATTGGCAGCCTTGGCCTACTCTTTGGCCTTATTCACCGTCTCCTCCAGGGATGCTATAGTCGCCTAGGCCTTCTTAAGTTTAGACTCCGAGGAGGAATCTCCCTCAGTAGAGACCGCCGCCATCTCTAGGACCCGGACCAAAGTGGAGGCGTCCTGCGCCAGCACTTCCCTCTTGCTTGGGCGATCCATACCCTCGAGCTTGAGAGACTCTACCCGAGGAACCACCAGGGACGTCCCCTCCAAAAACTTCTTGTCATGAAGGCAAGGGGAAGTTCGAACTTGCCCTTCTCCGCCGCCCGACTGAGGTCCACCAGATCATTCGCTCTGGTCTGCTTGAACCTTAAGGCTAAAGGCACCGGAGATCCCTGAGCAGGTGAAGGAACGGGCGAGGAGCTCCCCGCAGCAGGTTAAGAAGGAGGCACACGCTATGTAAAACGAGACTTCGAGGTGGCTACACCAACTTTGCCCCTCGCCTGGGCATTCTTCACCATCCTCTCATGAGCAGATGGCATCTCACCATCAAAAACGTAACACATACATTAGACACCGAAGAAATTATAATTCGGACAAGCTAAAAAAGTAAACTACCAAGCAACTTAAGAGCGTCAGCATGAGTCTTGCACTCCAGAAGCGCCTTCGTATTAATATAACGATACTCAACTCTTTGCCCGCCATCATCCTCAAAGATCGGGCCCCGTTTTTTCGTCCAGCACTCCACAGGTCTAAAGCTGTTAACATAGTTGACCAACGCCTCATAACCGGCTGGGCGAGATAATGGCCAGTGCCCTGAGTAAAGTAGCTCCCACTCCAATAGAAAGGGAACTTGAACACACTATCCGCCAGTAATTTCCCATCTTCGTCGTACATGTCATTGTCGTCCTCGTCCGTTGACACCGACCAGGCGTACGTCGTATCTTGGGCCTTCTCTAACACAGGTTCAATGATGTAGAACCTCTCCTTGAAGGTCCGGATAGACTCCGAGAAGGGCTTAAACTGTTTCCTCGGTTGCTTCAGAGAAACCCAACCATACCTTTTCCCCGAGACATGCCTTTGGAGGTGGAAGATGGTGAAGAACAAAGGCAAAGTAGCTCCTATCTTCAGGAACTCGCAGGTCAACTCGAAAGCGCGGATAAACACCAACGAATTAGGGTGAAATTACGAAGGAGCCAAGTCTAGATGAACGAAAATAGACTGCTGAAAGTCAGTAAAGGGCAACCTCAGCCCTATTTCCTTGAAAGTGTATTCAAACATCGCGAACCTTTCCTCGTAATCTATACATATGCGGTCATCTTGACTGGGGAAGTGCACCTTCCACTCCTCTTTGGGCCCCACGTTCATGAAGACATCCCCAATATAAGACGCGAAAGTGGATGCATGCTCGGGAGGCTCTGCAACCGTCCATTCCTCTGCAGAAGCTTGCTCGGGATCCTCCCCGACTTCGCTGGGGGCAGTTGAAACCTCAGTATCACTACTCTCTGAGGAGCTCTCCTCAGACGAGTCTATAAGAATCTATTGCTCAGGCTCGTGTGCCATCTCGATCACCTAAAAAGCAGAGGACAAAAGTGAATTCGACTGCAAAATCAAATCCACCCTTCCACCGCTAGTCAAGTGAAAGGGCACGCAAAGGGTTGAGGACGACGTCCCCAACCTAAGCCCTAAATCATTTAACACAAGAGTAATGCGCGAGATAACGCCCGGAGGCAACCCCTCCTATGCGTACGAGGAAATCTCCCCGACTTACTACCCAACTTTTCGTTTGAAGCTCCACCGGAAAACTCATACATTCATCAGAGATTCATCATAGCACCGGAAAACTGGGTAGCGTCACTAGTTGCGCCTGCACCGTCATCACAACAGCGGCCTAAATCTACAGTTCCTCAAAGGCTCCGACGACCACGACAGCAGCAGAAAGTGGCCAAGCCACCGTCTTCCACCAACAGCCGCCAAAAAACACGACAGTTCTACCTAAGTTCAACCTAGCCACATGCGTTCTAATAAAACAGAAACGAAAAAGCTAGAAATGAAGCTGGAAACAAGTAACTTACGTGGTCGAATAGAATGTAGAGGGTCGAAGAACTTGCTCAGAGCTTCATGCGGCAGTGGACGCGGCGTTTAACGACGGCGACGGACTGAAGGCTTTGAGAGAAGAAACGAGGAAGGAGAGAGAAGCAAAAAATGCAAATGAGCAACTCTTCTCTCTATATATAAGCAGTCTGAAGGCATGTGCACAAGCACGCGCGGCTAGGGGCATCATCATGACCCTAGCTTAGCCATCATGACGCAATTAATGCTGCACAAGGCTCTAGGCACACGTGGCATCACGTCTCTTCAGAATGCCTCAACCGTTGGCCTCCCCACGTGTCGGGCAGCCTGAACAATGTTACACATCCCGCGGGCACTAGAACCCCCGGGCATCCAAGGACAATTCCGTCTCGTCGACAAACGACGACCCCTTCGGAGTTCCCCGGGGCTGCGAGCTATCCTTAAGTCATCACTCCCATGCTCGGGAGGAACGACTTGGGGGGTTCCTGTTCCTGACTAGACCAACGGATAGGCATGGCTCAATCCATTTCTGCTCCCAGAACGATCCAATTGCCTAAGTCTAGCTGAGGAGGGGCGACATTTACCTTTCTACCCCTCTACCGGGCACATATGGACAAATGAATCTCAATGTCATTTGCTCCTACCCGACATTCCTGCCCGTTACGTACGGCTCCATCATCAAAGAATAGTCATGATGGCTGTGCCCGAAACTAAGCCTTTGCCCGTGGCACTGGCTAGTTTTGGGCATCTCTGCCCGTCATAACGACTAGTTTTTTGGCAGTTACCTATTCTTCAGGAAACGGTTATTCCACCCCCAAAATAGGGACCGTTGGCCACGCGTCGGGGGACACTAGAAAAACCCTCTCATTTGAGAGGGTCAGGTATTAAAAAACCATAATAAGAAACTCATACTTTTGTACTTGCCTTTCTCTCTCCCGATTCTTACTTTAGCATCGGAGTGCCTTGCACGTACACCCCCTTTCTCATCTCACACATCCAGCATCACAGACGTTCTTCTTTACCCACGTCAGGATTTGATCAACCTTCATGATCAGTTGGACCATAATTGTGCATATTATAAGACAAATGGGTCACGCCCCATATCAAACAACAATAAATTACATAAAATATGGCACGTAGGCCAGATACATTACAACAAAAAACAAGAGAGATATCACTCCTCCATCCGCTCAGGCTACTCAGGGTTAGGCTCAGGCTGTTGGGTCTCGTCGTTCAGGAGACGGGCATGCTCATCGCCGATGTGAAAGAAGTCCAGATTAACAATTTTGCCGTCCTCAACATGGCCCTGAGAATTGGTACCCTCCGTGGATATCTGGACCTCTAGATTCACCAGCCTGAGTTGGGCCACATCGTTGTTGAACGACTCCTCCCCAAAGGCAATGACATCGTCCTCTGCCCGCACAAGACGAGCACTAACTCGACCCTAGTCTTCAACGCCCTCACTCCCTCAAGCTCATCTTCATCCAGAGTCGCGCAGACCTCATCTGCTCGACCAGATCCTCTACACCCTTCTTTTGAACGACCAGAGTCTCATTCTCCCCTCTCAGCCTAACAGTCTCCTCGTCCGATTTCTTCCTCGCGTCATTGGAAGCCTTGGCCTCCTCTTTGGCCTTCTTCACCGTCTCCTCCAAGGATACTATAGTCGCCTGGGCCTTCTTAAGTTCAGACTCAGAGGAGGAATCTCCTTCAGCATAGACCACCGTCATCTCTAGGACCCGAACCAATGTGGAGGCGTCCTGCGCAAGCATTGCCCTCTTGCTCGGGCGATCCATACCCTCGAGCTTGAGAGACTCTGCCCGAGGAACCACCGGGGACGTCCCCTCGAAAAACTTCTTGTCATGAAGGCAAGGGGGAAGTTCGAACTTGCCCTTCTCTGCCGCCCGACTGAGGTCCACCAGACCATTCTCTCTGGTCCGCTTGAACCTTGAGGCCAAGGGCACCGGAGATCCCTGAGCAAGTGAAGGAACGGGCGAGGAGCTCCGCGCAGCAGGTTGAGGAGGAAGCACACGGTGTGTGAACTGAGACTTCGAGGTTGCCGCACCAGCTTTACCCCTTGCTAGGGCATTCTTCACCATCCTCTCGTGAGCAGAAGGCATCCCACTTACAAAAACATAACAAACACATTAGACACCGAAGAAATTATAATTTGGACAAGCTAAAAAAGTAAACTACCAAGCAATTAAGAGCGTCAGCATGAGTCTTGCACTCCAGAAGCGCCTTCGTATTAATATAACGATACTCCACTCTTTGCCCGCCATCATCCTCAAAGATCGGGTCCCCATTTTTCATCCAGCACTCCGTAGGTCTAAAGTTATAAACATAGTTGACCAACGCCTCATAACCGGCAATGTCTTACTCATCCAGCATATCCGGTTGGGCGAGATAATGGCCAGGGCCTCGAGTAAAGTGGCTCCCACTCCAACAGAAAGGGAACTTGAACACCCTCTCCGCCAGCAATTTCTCATCCTCGTCGTACATGTCATTGTCGTCCTCGTTCGTTGACACCGACCAGGCGTACGTCGTATCTTGGACCTTCTCCGACACATGTTCAAAATTGTAGAACCTCTCCTTGAAGGTCTGGATAGACTCCGAGAAGGGCTTAAACAGTTTCTTCAGTTGCTTCAGCGAAACCCGGCCATACCTTTTCCCCGAGACCTGCCTTTGGAGGTGAAAGATGGTGAAGAACAAAGGCAAAGTAGCTCCTATTTTCAAGAACTCGCAGGTCAGCTCGAAAGCACGGATAAACACCAACGAATTAGGGTGCAACTGTGATGGAGCCAAGTACAGATGAACAAAAATAGATTGCTGAAAGTAAGTAAAGGGCAACCTCAGCCCAATTTCCTTGAAAGCGTATTCGTACATCGCGAACCTTTCCTCGTAATCTATACATATACAGTCATCTTGACTGGGGAAGTGCACCTTCCACTCCCCTTCGGGCCCCACGTTGGTGAAGACATCCCCGGTATAAGACACGAAAGTGGATGCGTGCTCGGCAGGCTCCGCAGCCGTACATTCCTCCGCGGAAGCATGCTCGGGATCCTCCCCGACTTCGTTGGGGGCAGTTGAAACCTCAGTATCACTTCTCTCCGAGGAGCTCTCCTCGAACGAGTCTATATGAATCTCTTGCTCAGGCTCGTGCGCCATCTTGATCACCTGAAAAGCAGAGGAAAAAAGTGAATTCGACTGCAAAATCAAATCCACCCTTCCACCTCTAGTCAAATGAAAGGGTGCACAAAGGATCGAGGACAACGTCCCCAACCTAAGAACTAAATCAAATAACACAAGAGTATCGCACAAGAAGATGCCCGGAGGCAACCCTTCCTACGCGTACGGGGAAATCTCCCCGACTTACTACCTAGTTTTCTGTTTGAAGCTCCACCGGAAAACTCATACATTCATCAGAGATTCATCAGAGCACCGGAAAACTGGGTAGCGTCACCAGTTGCGGCGTCATCACAACAGCGCCATAAAGCGACCTAAATCTACAGTTCCTCAAAGGCTCCGGCGACCACGACAACAACAGAAAGTGGCCAAGCCACCGTCTACCACCAACAGCCGCTGGAAAATATGACAGTTCTACCTAAGTTCAATCTAGCCACATGTGTTCTAACAATACAGAAACGAAAAAGCTAGAAATGAAGCTGGAAACAAGTAACTTACGTGGTCGAATAGAATGTAGAGGGTCGAAGAACTTGCTCGGAGCTTCGTGCGACGGCGGACGCGACGGTTGACAATGGCGACGGACTGAAGGCTCTGAGAGAAGAAACGAGGAAGGAGAGAAAAGCGAAAAATGCTAATGAGCAACTCTTCCCTCTATATATAAGTAGTCTAAAGGCACGTGCATGAGCACGGGCGGCTAGGGGCATCATCATGACCCTAGCCTAGCAATTATGATGCAATTAATGCTGCATAAGGCTCGAGGCACACGTGACATCACGTCTCTTCAGAATGCCTTAACCGTCGGCCTCCCCGTGTGTCGGGCAGCCCGAACAACGTTACACATCCCGCGGGCACTAGAACCCCCGGGTATCCAAGGACAATTCCGTCTCGTCGACAAACGATGACCCCTTCAGAGTTTCCCGGGGCTGCGAGCTATCCTTAAGTCATCACTCCCATGCTCGGGAGCAACGATTTGGGGGGCTCCTGTTCCGGACTGGACCAATGGCTAGGCATGGCCCATTCCACTTATGCTCCCAGAACGGCCCAATTGCCTAAGTCCAGCTGAGGTGGGGCAGCATTTACCTTTCTACCCCTCTACCGGGCACATATGAACAGATGAATCTCAAGGTCTTTTGCTCCTACCCGACATTCCTGCCCGTTACGCACGACTCCATCATCCAAGAACGGTCATGACACCTGTGCGCGAAACTACGCCTTTGCCCATGACAACGGCTAGTTTTGGGCATCTATGCCCGACATAACGACTAATTTTTTGGCAGTTACCTATTTTACAGGAAACAGTTATTCCGCCCTGAAAATAGGGACCGTTAGCCACGCCCTGAGGCATTATAAAAACCCTCTCATTTGAGAGGGTCAGGTATTAAAAAATCATTTTAAGAAACTCATACTTTTGTACTTGCCTTTCTCTCTCTCGATTCTTACTTTAGCATCAGAGTGCCTTGCAGGTACACCCCCTTTCTCATCTCACATATCCAGCATCACAAACGTTCTTCTTGGCCTACTTCAGGATCTGATCTGCCTTCACGATCAATATGCATATGAAATGTTTTGAAAATGGATTATTTGGCACTTCCCTTTATGGTTCTTGAGCAGGTGATGTAGCTTATATATCTCACCAATTTTCTTAGTAGAAGAAAGAATTCTTAAATACCCAGCACTCGCATATTTTTTTGTTAGGGATTTCTTAATGTATACTACTAAAAGTTCCTTGCATAACCTTCAATGTGGGTGGACAATCGGTCGGGTTCGGTCGGTTTCTTGTCCAAAACTTAAATCCGACGTAAACCACGGTTTTATTTATATGGCCCAATTTCGACCGATAATATTTCGGTTTTTGTCGGATTCGGTTAAATCAGTTTGCCGGTTAAATCGGGTCGGTTTAGTCAGTTTAATATTTATTAGAACAACCTTATAAAAATTGCTATTTTATTAAATTTATTATAAAAAAATATCAAATTTTTAGAATAGAACAATTTTTTTTATTATTAAAAAAAATTATTATTATGAGATAATATTTTAAATATTATTTGCCATTAATTTTGATCATTATCATATTTTAAACAGTAAACTAAATAGTACTCAAAATTTTACATTGGATGTCTTAATTTTTAGGAATACACAATGCCATCATTAAATTATAAAAATGATAATATCCTATTACATTATATATCTTATTTTATAGTGAGTTAGTCATATAATAATAAAAATAAATAAAATATATATTAATTAAGTTCGGTCGGTTTCAGTTTTTGTCGGGTCCAAAATAAGCATCTAAGCTCGATCGAAGCAACTCTATACTATCCAAATTAAGCAACCGAATTAACCCGACACCTGACCCGACCCGACCCATTTGTACAAAAAAGACAATAGATTAGTCGGTTTCAATCGGTCGATTCAAATTTGTCTGTCCCTAACTTTGAATATAAAGCCACAATATTTCAAATAAATGATTTAAGTACCAAAATTTATCAAATGAGAAATAAAGAATCATTATTCTTAAACAGTGACAGGTCAAAATCACTTTAATCATTGGACTGTTGTTCAAATTACATTCAAACAAAACATAAACAAGCTACATTCATCATCATTTACTTACCTTTATTCTATTTTAACTATTGAACCTTGTAATATGATAATTAATAATATTTTGACAATATCTTTGTTTTTTTTTTCTGTATACGAAGTGACAAAAACTACCAAAAACTAACCTATATAATTCTAAAATTTTACGTTTGAATCTGTGTGTTGGTGTGCAACCTAACAATATTACTGTCTCTGTTCCTTTCTAAATGTTATTTTTTTTCACTTTTTACACATACCAATAAAACTAATTAATATTGTTACTTTTTAAATCATAATTCTCCTTTTAACTATAATACCCCTACTTATTTATAACATTTATTTTACTTTTTCTCTCACTGCAATAAATACATAGGGGTAATTTTGACAAAAGTGCAATTAATACTTCCTTGAACTTTGCAAGTGACAATTAAAAAGAAACAAAAAATTATTCTAAATGTGACACTTAAAAATGAACGGATGGAGTACCATTTATCAAATGAGCTTAGCTTTTCGGATGCATTTTGACAATGTCATTTATTACTTTAACTAATATTACCTCTGTCTCAAATTATAAGTTATTTTAAAAAAAAATTGTTCCAAATTATAAGTCACTTTAGAATCTCAATACAACATTATGACTTTTTTCCTAATATATCCTTTATTATTTATTTCTTTTTCTTCTTCCTATTCCGTTAATCCGTTTTTCAATATAATAAATGAAGGGTACTTTTGTAAAGTCATAAGTCATTTTACTTTTCCATAAAGTAATAATTGCATTTCTTAATTCGTGTGAAATACCCAAAACGTCGTATAATTTGTGACAGAGGGAGTATATAACACCAAAGAAAATGGTTTTAAGGTCCCACAAAGCCGTGAAACCTTCGCATTAAAAACCTTCTCACTAACTTAGATAAGATATTTTTAAGGATCCGGATTACATAACTTTAGCGCGCCAAAGTCACCTGACTTTCACTCTTTCTGCACCATCAGATCTATCAACTGCTTGAGATAGTGTAACGTGGCAAACTTTTTCTTTTACTGCGTTTTGTTATTAAAAAATACAATACAATGCTTATTTTATTCCCTCTTTGAGTGCCACATGTAACACCCCAATTCCCATCGCTTATAAATAATACATAAATAAAATCAGAGTAACTAAAAATTTATTTTTCCGACAGAAACAAGGATGCCACATTTAAATAAACAAAACATCATCCCTGCTCATAAATTTGATACATAGCATAAAATAGAATACCCTCAAAGGGCAAACTTTTTCCATATAAAAGGAAAGGTCAATTATGGAATAAAGCGGAAAGATCCATAACCGACTTGTTTTACAAAATAAATCATTTTAGAACATCAACTATATACACAAAAGTACTACAAAACACATTCGACAAATGTATACATATATATATATATATATATATATATATATATATATATATATATATATATAATCGTTCCCCGACTCCCGTGCTACGTATCAGAGCAGACACCAAAACCGACAACAGAACGGAGGGCTAATCTTCACAAAAGACCTCCAACAACTCTAATCTGCAATGCCTCATAGAGCATAATAAAACAGCAGAAGGGTGAGAAATAACAACTAAACCAAGATTGCATAATAATATGCAAACACATATAAATTTACATGCATAGTTATTCTCACCACAAACATCACATACTAATACATATAACATATTTCTAACATTCCAACAACATAGCATATATCAATTATTCCAACATAAGGCACACCAAGGTTATGACATATGGAAACACACCACCACACCACATATTTTCACACATAGCATATCGTCCCTACACAATGCATTTATCACGTATGCACATCAAATTACCAATGCTATCACAATCTCAACACATAACGAATCAATGCACAATTTACCACACATAATCAATCAAATCATGATTTTCCACACATAATGCATCCATTCACAATTCTCACACATAATCACTCAAATCATGATTTTCCACACATAATGCATCCATGATTTATGCAAATGCACAGAGACCGACACAACGACTCTATGCAAATGTCATGCGGTACCGACTTCCAACATTACCAGTCCACTCAGGAACTATTGGAACCATCGCTTGTTACTACAAGTAACACCCCGTCGGGCCAACGATGTTCACCCCGTCACTTGCAGTCCTCTTTGTATAAGGCTCACGACGTTTATGGATCGCTTGCAGTCCTCTTTGTATAAGGCTCACGATCCGATCGCTTGCAGTCCTCTTTGTATAAGGCTCACGATTGTCTATAATTCATCGTTTTCAGTCCTCTTATTTTTAAGGCGATTCATACCTCTTATTTTTAAGGCTCACGATGTTATAGCAGATTCTCTCAGGAATCAATCCATCGCTCACACCCCACATGGGCACACGACATCACAAGATGCATATCATGATGCTTGACACACAAGAACTCATGACAATCAAATGCATCTTCACACATATATGCAACCATAATTATGCATATATTTCAACTCATCAATTCCATACATTCACAATTCAACAATATGAATTATCTCATCATCAATATTCATGCATTGAAAATAATTCAAACAATGCATTTCAAACCATAATGGCCACCACACAACATACATTGAATTTCACATAAATAATGCATTTCATCACAAACCACATACCAAAACAATCATACAATCACAATTACTTCCACAAGGGATTCACACCACAAAGGCTACCGAGAGCACATCATAACAACATACATTGATATTCAGTCAACAATGTATTTTACCACACAACAACATCATTAATCACGCATCGAGGTCTAATCCAAAACAATGCACATATTTGCCATAAAGCCACAAACCATCATCACAACATTACATCATGTATATTCACATCATATAGTGGCACACAAGCTACACGTTACATAACAATAGCACAACACATAGTAAAACACCAACCGCACGCATTTAACGCGATAAAAACCCGACAACCCGACTATTTTTCAAAAACATGAATTAATTAAATCATATTTTACCCTCCAAACCATTTTTAATAGAAATAATATTTTATAAGCTTTCCAACGCTTCGAACGGGGGTCAAAACGGACTTACGGATCAAAAGTTACGATCGAAACAATTTTGAAAGAAAACCTACAGCAGGGCTGACACGGCCGCCCGTGTTGCGTGACACGGCCATGTCACCCAAAACTTCCAAATGGCCGCAGATTAACACGTCTGACACGGCCGCCCGTGTTGTGTGACACGGCCCGTGTCAGACCCCAGAAAAATGCATTTTTTTACCGTTGAAAACCTTCTGGACCTCCGATTTCGATTCCGTAAAAAGCCCCGGTCTCAGAATTCAACGTACTACAATATTCTCACCATTAAAAGACCATCCAACACATTTTCTATTTTTGAAATATTTTGAAACATAATTTGATCGATTTAACCCGATTCTAAACTCGATCAAAACCACTCGAAAACACACCAACGGCCATTCACCGATTAAATATCAACCTATACCAATATTACCAGACATATCCAAACACTTTAACTTGATCACAACATCAATTTGCACAAAAACATCAATATATATCAAAAACGCAAAAGTTACAAATTCAACTCGATTCAATCAAACGATCATGCTAAATCAAGACCCAACATCACACGACTCTACTACGCGATTTATTCCGACTTTCGTCCGTGAAAACATCGATTTCTACTCATTTTTACCATTTCGACCTAAAATGAAAACTATAAGAAAATATCCAAAACAATCCAAGAAAACATACACATACACATACACAAGCAAGATATAATTGAAACTTCTCACCCTTACCCGATTATTCGGGCTTTAAACGGATCAATTCCTGATTTTCCTTCTTTTTTCCTCTTCTCCCTTTCTTTCCTCTCTTTTCTCTTCTTTTCCTTTTCTTTCTCTTCTTTCTCTTTTTCTCTTCTCTTTCTCTTTTTCTTATTTCTCTAATTTTCTCTCTATTTCTTTCTATTTATATAAAAACAAAAAACTTACCAAAGCAAAAGAGCAAAATACCCCTCAGCTCAAATATCTCCCAAACGCTCTCAAAATGCGATAAAACATAAACAACGATGCAAAATAATATATTGTCAAATAAAAGTCAAAAATAAAATAATATAAAAAGAAAATAATTAAATCGACTCGATTAAATAAATAAGACAAAACGGGGCTTTACAATTCTCCCCCACTTAGTCATTTTCGTCCTCGAAAATATAACCGATACGAACAACTCCGGATACGACTCTCGCATCCGACAAACAAACTAACATGCCAACAAAAGCACACCACGAATAACACAAACTGACAAACCACCTTGCTAACAGCAACCACAACAACGACACGACGACCACTACAACGACAAGATGCAAAGCCCATACAATGCACTTGACGACCAACTCACGACTCAAGGAATACCCAAGTTACGAACACACACAGGTTCACTCTTGAACCGAAACACAACAAGAACACAAGTTCCACGACACAACATCGATTCAACAACCTCTACATAACCACGATACCAACATCCTTGTCACACAACCTTATTACAACAATGCTACGATTCACCAATCGAACATATAACCAAAACATCCATCTACATAGTAGCCCATGGATAATATCTAAACCTTTCACCTAACACTTCCATTCTGAAACGTCCAATGGTCTCATCATTCCTACATGTTTCCAATGTTTAACCTATGAACTCTTACCAGTCCCACACGCATATACGAAATGTGCCACATACGCTTCCACTGCGCACTCTGATTACTCATAACCATCAAAACTACCACTTCCACGTCCAAAGTTTAACTCTTTCTCATATTCTCCAAAACTCACTGTTCACTTTTAATATACCCAACCTCGCACTCTACTGTTTTAGCTTACACACCAGACACAAGTCTCTGAACTGCTCGAATGATTTTAATTCTCTATCCATCAAAACAGACATACATAGAAACCTTCAACTTAACTCATCCGGCACAACCTCAGCTTTTCCCAAAGGATAATCCAAGCCAAATTCATAACTCATCACAAATTCTAACCATCCTCATCGTCTCATACTCTATTCCTTCAAACCAACCAAGTACTTTAAACTCTTACGATTACCAAACACTTCGAACTTAGAACCATGAAGATAATACCTCCAAATTTTCCAACACAATACAACCGCAACCAATTCCAAATCTTGAATAGTATAGATCCTTTTTTGAATCCTCAATTGTCGTAAAGCATAAGCTACGACTTTACCCTCTTGCATTAACACACTGACTAGCCTCATCAAAGACACATCACAATACCTCATCAACGGTTGATTAGGATCACACATAATCAAGACTGAAGTCGTAGACAATTTCTACTTTAACCCTTTCAACTTCCTCCACAATGAACATCCAAGGCAAACAACTTACCCTTTGCAAGTCAACCGAAGTAACGAAAATGCTAACTTGGAAAAACCTCCCATAACCTCCGGTAATAACCAACTAAGGTCCAAAAAGTTTCTATTCTCCGTAATCAACTTCGGAGCCTCTCTTTGTGGAACTAGATCTACTTCCGATGGATCCATAACAATACCATTACCTGAAATAACATATCCAAGAAAACTAACCTTGTTCAACCAAAATTCTCACTTGAATAACTTAGCATACCACTTTGTCTCTTTTCCACACTTGTAATGCAATTCTCAAACACTCTACATGTTCTTCCTCTGAGTTTATAACAGCTCCAAATATTCTCAATTAAAACCACTACGACCTTATCCAAATAAATATGGAAGATACGATTCGTCTACTCCACAAACATTCCATACACAACCTTCAAAATTCATTCTGAGCTCGAAACAATTTATCCAAAATAGCTTAACAATCTCTGGTTACCACATCCCATATCAATTCTTCTTACGGGGTTCCAACTCACTCAAGGTTTCTGTTGACACGAGATCTCAACCCAAAACAAAAGTAATACCATCAAGGAACTTCAAATTATTCGTGATTCGTCACAATCCAAAACTTAAGCTATCCAGAATACCACTGCAAGTTCCATCCAAAAACACATCTGAAAACCATGCACAACTGACGGCCCATCCCTGTGGCTTTCCTGCCCATTTCCAGGACACTATCATCACAAACATGACCAACATCTTAGTTTCACTTCCTAAAAGTTCTTCTACTTACTTAGCAGGTCCAAACCTCAACTATTCGCCTTTGCCCAATTTAAGTTCACTCTCCACTCTCTGAGAAGCAGCCTTTAATAATACCCAATCATTCTCCCTCAGAGACATTCCAACTGGACCAACATACCAAAACCTCTAATCCGTCTCATCTTCCGATATTAAATCTTCATCGACTCAACAAAACAATTCGTAACCATTTCCTTAATTCCAAACAATTCATTGCACATACTATCAAAGCCGGAAAGACACGTCTATTCCATCCAACATAATTCCGTCTACTATCAACAAGATATTAAGGGTGATCAGTTCCTCAATTTGTCAATAGACAGCCGACAATCATGATGGGGCATAAACCATCTTTACCAAACTATAATAGCATTTCTTGCATCCTGCGCACAAAACTACCTAAGGCACAAATCCTTAGTTGACATAAACCTTACCTCCGCATTCCCTCCGGAACCGGGAACCACACTGTCCAAACCACACTTACAATCTTGCAATCAATGGCACACTGAGTCCACGCTCCACAACCGAAGCAACTTGGAGAAGTTCCAGCTTCTCCCCCACTTATCTCAATCTCACACCTGAAGACGAAGGATTACCAAAAACCAGAAAGCACTGACAGTGTTCCACACACATATCACGTACTAAGAGACAAACAACAACGACAGTATTCAACTGTCACACCAACTGACTCAACAACTTGGCCGGACGGACCGACCTGCTCTGATACCACTAATGTAACACCCCAATTCCCATCGCTTATAAATAATACATAAATAAAATCAGAGTAACTAAAAATTTATTTTTCCGACAGAAACAAGGATGCCACATTTAAATAAACAAAACATCATCCCTGCTCATAAATTTGATACATAGCATAAAATAGAATACCCTCAAAGGGCAAACTTTTTCCATATAAAAGGAAAGGTCAATTATGGAATAAAGCGGAAAGATCCATAACCGACTTGTTTTACAAAATAAATCATTTTAGAACATCAACTATATACACAAAAGTACTACAAAACACATTCGACAAATGTATACATATATATATATATATATATATATATATATATATATATATATATATATATATATATATATAATCGTTCCCCGACTCCCGTGCTATGTATCAGAGCAGATATATATATATATATATATATATATATATATATATAATCGTTCCCCGACTCCCGTGCTATGTATCAGAGTAGACACCAAAACCGAAAACAGAACGGAGGGCTAATCTTCACAAAAGACCTCCAGCAACTCTAATCTGCAATGCCTCATAGAGCATAATAAAACAGCAGAAAGGTGAGAAATAACAACTAAACCAAGATTGCATAATAATATGCAAACACATATAAATTTACATGCATAGTTATTCTCACCACAAACATCACATACTAATACATATAACATATTTCTAACATTCCAACAACATAGCATATATCAATTATTCCAACATAAGGCACACCAAGGTTATGACATATGGAAACACACCACCACACCACATATTTTCACACATAGCATATCGTCCCTACACAATGCATTTATCACGTATGCACATCAAATTACCAATGCTATCACAATCTCAACACATAACAAATCAATGCACAATTTACCACACATAATCAATCAAATCATGATTTTCCACACATAATACATCCATTCACAATTCTCACACATAATCAATCAAATCATGATTTTCAACACATAATGCATCCATGATTTATGCAAATGCACAGAGACCGACACAACGACTCTATGCAAATGCCATGCGGTACCGACTTCCAACATTACCAGTCCACTCAGGAACTATTGGAACCATCGCTTGTTACTACAAGTAACACCCCGTCGGGCCAACGATGTTCACCCCGTTGCTTGCAGTCCTCTTTGTATAAGGCTCACGACGTTTATGGATCGCTTGCAGTCCTCTTTGTATAAGGCTCACGATCCAATCCCTTGCAGTCCTCTTTCTATAAGGCTCACGGTCGTCTATAATTCATCCTTTTCAGTCCTCTTATTTTTAAGGCGATTCATACCTCTTATTTTTAAGGCTCACGATGTTATAGCAGATTCTCTCAGGAATCAATCTGTCGCTCACACCCCACATGGGCACACGACATCACAAGATGCATATCATGATGCTTGACACACAAGAACTCATGACAATCAAATGCATCTTCACACATATATGCAACCATAATCATGCATATATTTCAACTCATCAATTCCATACATTCACAATTCAACAATATGAATTATCTCATCATCAATATTCATGCATTGAAAATAATTCAAACAATGCATTTCAAACCATAATGGCCACCACACAACATACATTGAATTTCACATAAATAATGCATTTCATCACAAACCACAAACCAAAACAATCATACAATCACAATTACTTCCATAAGGGATTCACACCACAAAGGCTACCCACAACACATCATAACAACATATATTGATATTCAGTCAACAATGTATTTTACCACACAACAACATCATTAATCATGCATCGAGGTCTAATCCAAAACAATGCACATATTTGCCATAAAGCCACAAACCATCATCACAATATTACATCATGTATATTCACATCATATAGCGGCACACAAGCTACACGTTACATAACAATAGCACAACACATAGTAAAACACCAACCGCACGCATTTAACGCGATAAAAACCCGACAACCCGACTATTTTTCAAAAACACGAATTAATTAAATCATCTTTTACCCTCCAAACCATTTTTAATAGAAAGAATATTTTATAAGCTTTCCAACGCTTCGAACGGGGGTCAAAACGGACTTACGGATCAAAAGTTACGATCGAAACAATTTTGAAAGAAAACCTATAGCAGGGCTGACACGGCCGCCCGTGTTGTGTGACACGGCCGTGTCACCCAAAACTTCCAAATGGCCGTAGATTGACACGTCTGACACGGCCGCCCGTGTTGTGTGACACGACCCGTGTCAGAACCCAGAAAAATGCATTTTTTTTACCGTCGGAAACCTTCCGGACCTCCGATTTCGATTCCGTAAAAAGCCCCGGTCTCAGAATTCAACGTACTACAATATTCTCACCATTAAAAGACCATCCAACACATTTTCCATTTTTGAAATATTTTGAAACATAATTTGATCGATTTAACCCGATTCTAAACTCGATCAAAACCACTCGAAAACACACCAACGACCATTCATCGATTAAATATCAACCTATACCAATATTACCAGACATATCCAAACACTTTAACTTGATCACAACATCAATTTGTACAAAAACATCAATATATATCAAAAACGCAAAAGTTACAAATTCAACTCGATTCAATCAAACGATCATGCTAAATCAAGACCCAACATCACACGACTCTACTACGCGATTTATTCCGACTTTCGTCCATGAAAACATCGATTTCTACTCATTTTTACCATTTCGACCTAAAATGAAAACTATAAGAAAATATCCAAAACAATCCAAGAAAACATACACATATACATACACAAGCAAGATATAATTGAAACTTCTCACCCTTACCCGATTATTCGCGCTTTAAACTGATGAATTCCTGATTTTCCTTCTTTTTTCCTCTTCTCCCTTTCTTTCCTCTCTTTTCTCTTCTTTTCCTTTTCTTTCTCTTCTTTCTCTTTTTCTCTTCTCTTTCTCTTTTTCTTCTTTCTCTAATTTTCTCTCTATTTCTTTCTATTTATATTAAAACAAAAAGGCTTAAATGCACTTTTCCCCTAGTTTAGATCTTTTACACTTTCGGTCCCCCTATTACAAAACCTGCGATTTTGGTCCCTACATTTTGATGGTCTTTGCAATTTTGTGGTCCCCCTCCAATCTTGATCCAAAATAGTACATGAACAGTGCATGTCCGTACATGAACAGTGCATGTCCGTACATGAACAGTGCACTGTTCATGTACGGTTTTGGAGCAAAATTGGAGGGGGACCACAAAATTGCAAAGACCATCAAAATGTAGGGACCAAAATCGCAGGTTTTGTAATAGGGGGACCGAAAGTGTAAAAAATCTAAATTAGGGGGACCAAAAGTGCATTTAAGCCAAACAAAAAACTTACCAAAGCAAAAGACCAAAATACTCCTCAGCTCAAATATCTCTCAAACGCTCTCAAAATGCGATAAAACATAAACAACGATGCAAAATAATATATTGTCAAATAAAAGTCAAAAATAAAAAAATATAAAAAATAAATAATTAAATCGACTCGATTAAATAAATAAGACAAAACGGGGCGTTACACCACAACGTCGTTTCATGACCGGTCCTTGGTTTCCTCTCTCTTTTCCGGTGATGAAATTAGCTTGAAGAAAAATGTGTGCGCTCCCACATTGTTGCCATAATTGACAGAAGGTACAAATTGGAGGATTTTATCCATGGAATTCAAATAGAAAATTAAGAAATTATAGTTCAATCAAACTATAAATACAAGAAAGTTGATGACAAGTTACAGCAAGAATAAATACCAACAGGTTACGGAGGAGATCTAGTGGCTGCTTGATAATGGCAGCGGTGATTTAGTCGGTAAGTTCAGACTACGACGGGGAGCTGCAAATGAAACAACTCTTACATCTGGAAAAATAGAAGGACAAGTTATGTGGCTTCGATTTAGTATGAGTTTATGCCGGTGGTCCACTTTAACGGGACGGTGAATTTTTTTTTCTTAAAAAAGTAAAATTTTATTGCCACAAGAAAACGACATAAGGAATGTCATTACACCAAAAACAACCAAAACTAGATGAAGGCACTTTTGGTGCCAATACAACCAAGGAAACAAAGTGAAACAAGGGCAAGATACTGCCATATAAACACCAGACCATAGCAACATAGCTTGTGACTACAACCACTATAACAACCAACAATCCAACACAAAAACTCCCACCTATCTCCAAACAACTTTTAACATTTAAAACAAGAATTAGGTCCCCTTCCAACCTGCTAAAATCGGATAAATAAAACAAGAACTAATTCCCCTTCCAACCTGTCATTGAACTTATACCAGCAACTTCTCACAACCACTACACATAACAGCGATGCAAAACGGGACTGGAGATGGAAGGCCAAATATGCTTTCGATCTAGCTCAGCTGAAAAACAAGATCAATGACAACCTCCAAACACTGATAAAAGAATACTAAAAAGAAATAAATCCTACTAACATCACAACAACCAACTGAGACCAAAGACAATTTGCCATAACTGGGGCTTCCACCAAAACAAAGTTGTTATGCATTCCACCCAACCGCGATACAAATACGAAGCAGACCTGTTGAGAATTGAGGTTTGCAGCAACCAATTCCAACAAAACACCCCGACCAAGCATGAACTAGCGCTAGCACTCCAGAACTAAAACTAGGACAAGCCCACCAAAAAATCCACCGCACACAAGTACTATAGCCCGGAAAAACGACAAGCTCCAATTTATCTAATTTAAAAAAGACATGTGTCAGCATCTGGTCCACTTTATTAATCTGGAGGTACATATGCTGTCAAAGTTACGGTGCTTTTCGAGCAATAAAGTTATGTAATCCCTTTCCGATTTTTAAGGCTTTGATAAGTTATATTCACAGTCATATTTCTCATTAAAAAATTATGATCCCTCATTCTGGAGTGACAAGTATATTATTGTTCTTTGAGATTTTGGAGCGAATGGGAATAGAAGACTTACTAAAATGAAATTTTAAAAAAATATAGGAAAATATTTAAATTTTTTTGAAAGAGTGATAAAAAAATATTTATCATTCCTATATTTTTAATTTTCAAAATATTATAACATAAAATATATTCAAAAAATTTATGAAACTCTTCCAAAATTTTCCAAAACCCTCATTCAATACACATTTTAAGTTTCCAAAATTATGAGGATTTTGTGTTATGAATAAAAACAAATCCTCCAAAACAGTTACCCCTTAAATCCTTCTATTTTTTTCCCTCAATCCCCCTTTTTTCAAACCTTCCCTCTCCTTTTCCGTCCAAACTCCCAAACAAAACCTCAAAGACTTTTTTAGTTACATTCACTTTAAATATCACAAGCTCCAATTAATTGTCATAAAAAATGAAGTTTATTAGTTCTTTAAGAAACCTTAAGTGTTGAATAAACATTAACAATTAAACGAACCTATTACACGAGCTTAGTGATAATTGAGCTTGAGATAGATTATCGTGTTTATGACAGAAGTAATTGACCATATTTCTCTAAGGGGCCATGTACTAGGAAATAAAAAATTGCAGCAATTTCGATAATGCTAAGTATAAAGACAACAACCTACATGGTTATGTTCAAATTGTAATTTAGAATAAGTATCTATTTGATGTGAATGAGGAAATGAGGAGGAACAAGTATGTTGCTGCTCTATAAGGTTTGGAATTAAGATTTTTTGAGCTATAATTCTAAACAAAAGAAAGTAGTAATTTCAAAAAGCAACAATACTATTGATCTTAAAGAATAATTATAATTTAGAAGGAATTCTCATGAAATCTTTTGCCAAGGAGATAAAATAGGATAAATATATGATAAACTGTTTAGCTTAACATAACTACTTAAATAACTTGTTTAGCTTAACACTCTAACACGCGAGCAATTTTAAACCGCTCTTAGTATATTAAGAGTAAAATGTCTCATTGCAGGTATTCAAATTTATTTTCACTCTCACATTACTTATTATTCTCTCACTGATTTGGCCGTTGGAGTGCTAACCTTACAGATCAGCCCCTTGACGCACCAAAAACTTGTTTCATCGATCCAATATCTGATCTCACTTTTTCATAAAACATTATGGTTTCCTAACAAAACCGTGACACTGTTTGTGGGAATTTACTTCTAATTATTACGAATTTTCATGCTCATACTTCTTCTAATCCAAAGTTTCAAATCTCTTCATATCATCTCTTCTTGAAGTTTCAACAATATTCTTCCTTGAAGTTTCAAGCTCCTCCTCCAACAGATCAATCATCAGATTCATTAAGCATGGTGGCATCCGAAGACACTTGATGCGCCATTCAACGACAAACTATTACTGTAGCCACTGAAGCTTCTTGAGCTTCACTGGCTTGGTTATTCATCACCCGAACCAATATCTTCCACTATAGGTAACATTTCTAATTCCAAGTATAATTTATCTTATTCGTCAAGTAACAGTAACATTTCCACTTATTAGCTCATTGGTTCTGGAGCCAATGATCATATAGGCTCATTCTTGCATTCTTTGATTCATTTGATAGAATTAAGCCTTTAAATGTTCATTTACAAAATGGAAATTCAGTTCAAGTGCATTATGCAGTTAATGTACGAATCTCCCCATTTCATTCTATTTCCAACGTTGTGTATTCAAATGTATTCAAAATAAATTTGATATATGTAACCAAGTTATTTCAGTCCTTTAATTAATCAGTCAAATCCACATAAACTCATTGTTTTTTAGAGGATATGAAGTCCATGAAGATGATTTGATTCGGCTAGTCAACTGAATGGATTGTACAAATTGATAAGGAGTCCCAAACCTGCATAAATACTTGACCTACCCTTTATTCATAAACATGTAAGCCATATTGATAGTCTTTCATCTTTTCACACTATTCCCCAAACTTATATATGGCATTTTAGATTAGGGGATCTCTCCAATCATAGATTGTATGATATGCCAAAATTGTATCCCTCTATTACCAATGATAATAAATTTGTTTATGACATTTGTCACTTTTCCAAAGAAAAGAAAAATCCATACAAAGTTATTTTGTCTCACGCTACTTCTAATTTCCCCTTCTACATTTTGACATTTGGGGACAAATATCCACTCCTTCCATTCATGTACATAAATATTTTTTTACTAGTGTGGATGACTTTAGTCGATTTACATGGATTATACTAATGAAAGAAAAATCTAAAGTAGCCATGCATGTTCAAATTTTTTTTAACATGGTTGAAAACCAACACAAAACCGCTCCTAAAATCATTAGGATAAATAATGGTCCTGAAGTTACGCTTTCTTCCTTTTAAAATACCAAAGGTATACAAAACTAAATGTCTTATGTTGAAACTCCTAACAAAATTGGAGAGTGGAGAGAAAACACCAACATATTTTGAATGTTGAGAGTTCTCTATTGTATCAATCCAAGCTTCCAAAAACCTATTGTTCCTATGCTATAAACCATGCTATATTTTTTATCAACAGAGTTACCACTCGATCCTATAAAAAAATCACCTTATTTCACTTTATTTGACAAAGAAGTTGACTTACAATCTTTCAAAGTGTTAGGTTGACTTTCTTTTGCATCAACCTTTCAATATCAAATATACAAACTTGACTTAAGAGGTAGAAAATTTGCTTTGTTGGGATACAAGGAAAGTTACAAAGGATATGTTCTCTTTGGTTACATACAAATGAAGTGTTCATTTCTAGACATGTAACTTTTCATGAACACATTATCCCATTCCCATAAAAAGATACCAATCCCAAATATAATTTGGAAATCTATCCATGCCACCCACACATTGATAACCTATCCTCTTCACAAACCATATCCAATAATTCCCCCTAAAACTCACACAGAGCCAATCCTCACTCATCAATTACCTAAGCCACATACACATGCATAATAAAATGCCACCTAAATACCTTAAAAATTACATAAACAATTCATTTATTGATGAACCTAATCGCTCATCTTTAGGTACAACTTATCCTCTCTCTCATTTCATGTCTTACTCTCAGTTATCTCCATTACACTATCATTATGTCATGTCTCTCAATACTTTAACTAAACCAAAATAATTTACTAAGGCAAACAAGTATGAATGTTGGAAGAAAGCAATGCAAACTGAGATCACAACTCTTGAGAGAACATGTACATGGAACATTATGGACTTGCCACCAAATGTTTAAACCATAGGTTGTAGATGGATCTTCAAGATATACTTTCATTCAGATGGCTCAGTGGAGAGATCTAAGGCCATGCTAGTAGCTAAAGGCTACAATCAAATTGAAGGACTAGATTACTTTGACACATATTCACATATGGTTAAGCTTACTACTATCAGATTGTTTATAGCTCTTACATCAATCCATAAGTGGCACATACATCAGTTAGATGTCAACATTGCATTCCTTCATGGCGACCTTCAAAAAGATATATACATGGATATCCCTCCTGGAATCAAAACTCTAAAACCAAACCAAGTATGTAAACTCAAAAAATCTCTCTTGGACTCAAGCAAGAAAGAAGAAAGCGGTGTGAAAAGCTAAAGTCCACTCTCATTCACAATAATTTCATTCAAGCTAATGCAGACCACTCATTATTCATCAAGAAAGACCTTAAATCCCTCACCATACTTCTAGTTTATGTCGATGGTATAATTATTGCTGGTAAGTATTTGGATAGTCATACACCATCAGTTCCAGATCATAAACCTTGGCCAACTCAAATACTTTCTTTGATTAGAAGTAAGTCATTCCAAGAAAGGCATCTCGTTGTGCCAAAGGAAGTATTGTCTTGACCTATTATCTGACTTAGGATTACTTTGTTTTAAACCTGCCAGCACACATGTAGACCCATCATTCAAACTATTTAATGATAACAACCCACCTTACATGGGTATTCCATGTTATATAATATTAATTGGGGGCCTCTTCTACTTAACCATAGCTAGGCATGACATTACTTTCATCACACAATAACTAAGTTAATTCCTTAACAAACCATCCACCACTCAATTCAATGTTGCCACAAGAGTCCTTTGATACCTGAAACAACGTCATGCTCAAGGCCTCTACTTTCCACGTGAATCATCTATACATATCTCATGTCCTTTTGATAATGGTTTAGTAAGGTGTATCGAGACTCGAAGATCCATATCAGATCAATGTTTCTTCTTAGGTAAATCACCGATTTCATGGCACACCAAAAAATAATTGAATGTGTCCAGGTCATCTTCAGAAGCAGAATATCATTCTTTAGTTGCTTCTATGAATTACAATGGCTTGTCTACTTGCTTGCAAATTTGAAGACCTCGCCAACCAAACCACCAACATTGTATTGTGATAATCTAAGTGTTATTAACATAGATGCCAACCCGATGTTTCATGAATGAATAAAACATCTTGAAATTTTTAGCCACTTTGTTCGTGAGAAGCTTGAAAATTACATTTTCAAGCTTTTATCGGTTTCATTTAAAGACAAGTAGCTGAATTCTTCACTAAACCTCTTCTTCCTCAACCTTTCCACATTCTTCTTTCCAAGTTGGGCATGATTTCAATGTATCCTCTAACTTGTGGGGGGCTATCATACAATAATAATCAACAAGTAGTTACAAGTTAGTTATGCACTAACTAACTTGATTTCAAAAAATTTCCAAATATAGACATCAGTTAGTTACTTCATAGTTGATGTACAAATCTAGCAAGTGTATTAGTATCGTCGAAGTAATAAATTACATTTTTCTCTACAGGGATTGCAAATTTTAACTAGGTAACTATCGTGCAAATGAAAATAAATAATAAGGAAGGGGGTTTCAATATTTCTTTGGCTCAAAACAAGAACGAAAAATTTTACAGAATAAAATTCAGTGACTAAAGGCAATTCGATCTTTATTTTGACTCCCCTACTTATACCTGTCGATAAACTATGCATTAACTGAATTACTAATATGTTAAAGTACTATGACAAAGTAATAGGGCCACTTCACCCAATTTCTTGGTGTACAACTCACTAATTTACACAATAATTTTCTAATTCCTTAGGTCAATTTAAAGTTAAACTAGGCATTCAAAGTGCGTTAATTCAAAAGCCACAACTTCTAATTACATATTCCTAGTTAATTACAAAGTTGAATAATTGCCCTAGATCGAATCGGTAGACTTATGGTGAATAATCCATACTCATCTGATATTGATTCATGCATTCGTCAATACATAAAAATCATTAAAATTAAAGACAATTAAATAATATCAATAACATAAAATAATTCAATTAACATCAAACAACCATATGATCCAACAAGGTATAAGAAGGTTTGTCTCAAAAGACCTAATATAAGGAATCAAGATACTAATAATGCGTTTAAGATTTATAATGTATTAAGATGAAGAGTGCATGAAAAATAAGGAAGATAGATGTCTTCAATTACTTTCAAAACCTTCAAAAACCTCTTTTAGAACTCCAAGTTGTCACTTTCTGTATCAAATTTGGAACTTCCCAAAAAGTGCACAAAGAGACCTATTTATAGCAAATTTTGTGGGGGCATAACAATACACCATTGCGCCCATGCCATTCCCTTTCGTGATCGTGATATGACATCATCGTGCCCACGATATCAACGTCGCGGTCGTGTGAAATCTAGTGGCTAAATTTCTTTCTTTTCCTCTTTTTTTCTTCAATTTTTTACTAAATCCTCTTGCTTTACACTTTAGAAACTTTGGTCCATTCTTCCATAGTTTGGCATGACTTGTCCTTATTTATCAATTCTTTCAACCGAAATTGCTATTAAAAATAACTTAATGACGCATGCCATCATAACCCAAACTTACTATGTTGTTTGTTCTCAAGTAACTTGTCTGCACACTAAACATTTCATCAGAATTAAAATTATTACCCTTACCAATGAATGTCACTTTTATTTTTTGATCAACTCTTCTATTCCATGCTTCAATCCAATTAACTCGAAAAAGTTCTCCCAACATACAAGTACTCAACCTTTCTCTCATCTCACATATATGCACTCAATTTGAAAGGGTAATCATATAATCAATGTGCAAAAGCATTTAATAATGAATTTGTAAAGTTTCTAACCGAGTTAATCAAAGTCATATTTAAACACACACTTTTGAGGTCTTTTCAAGGTTGTAACATGGCTTATCTCAGGGTATGATGAATTAGGATAGTGAGCTTAAACCTTTTGAGTTAGGTACCTGGTTTTCCTTTTGTTACCAAAATCCTTTTTAACTTCTGATTTTCCTTTTCTTTCTTTTTGACCAATTTCTCTAGTACCCTAACCCAAAACTTAAACTTTTCTGACTTCCAAGAGCAACCCGAAACTTATTCTTTTGTATCAGACAAGGAAACAAAAAAATTTCTACCTAACTCCAAGGAAGGTGGAAAGATTTAATATTTGAAGTCTAAAGTCTATCTAAAAGGCTATGTCAACAAAATAAAGGTCAATGCTCAAACTGGTTAGCAAAGGATATATTCATATTAAAATAGAGTGGCTTAAAAGGTTCAAAATTTTCGCAAATAACTGACTCTGTGTGTATTTATTAGACCAATATACTCAAATTAAAAACAATGCAAATTCTAGAAAATTACTAATGCACAAATACTCTCATAAGAAGGAACAATGAACAATTGAAATACGGGAATAAAACCTTACAAGTTGAGGTATCTGGAGATCGAGTACAAGTAGTTGGCTTTCATTTTCTTCTTCAACTTTCAATCTGTGAGGGAACTTCACTATTGATCTCTTTTTTTCATTCTTTTTCTCGTGATCCTTTTTCTTTTATTCTTCCTAATTAAATCAGTAAGGTAGAAAATTAAAACTGAAGGAAAACAACAATAACAAATAAGTTCATTAATTAAAAGCAAGATAAGTACACATGAGGAAGAGCATTTTTGATAGCTAGCTAGTACTATTAAAAAAATTAATAAACAATTAAAAAAAAACAAAATCCACAATAAATTAATAAACAATTAAAAAAAACAAAATCCACAATAAATTAACTACACAACATTTAAAATGTGATAAAATAAAATTTGATGGGTTGCCTACATCAAGCACTTCTTTAAAGTCATTAGCTTGGCTCTTTTGTCTATGGTTCTACGAGCATCAGAGAAACCTTCTCCGATGCATTTTCACTTCCTGGATAGGTATCTAGTTTCTTGCCTTCCACAGTGAAGGTTTACGAATCTAATGGATCTTTTATTTCTACCACACTACATACCAAGACTTTATTAACAATAAAAGGACTGTCACTTCTAGCTTTCCACTTACCTAACAACCATTTCCAACGAGACTTATACATCAAAACCTTATGTTCTACTTAAAATTCTTTTCGTACTAGATTCTTTTCATTGAACTTTTTTGGTCTTTCTTTCATAATGTTTACATGGTAACACTGAGGATTTTCTTTGTGGTGTTTCATTTCTTCAAACACGTTGAAGATAACTTTTTCATCATTAAACCTCAATATTAATTATTCCAGTGCTACATTAATGAGAGCTTTACCTGTTTCTAAGAATGGTCTTCCCATCAGTAATGGTGTCTCAGAATCTTCAGGCATGTTCAATATCAGAAAATCAGCTGGGAATAATAAACCATCAACCCTAACAATGACATCTTCCAGAACCCCATAAGGATATATGATAGAATGATCAACAAGTGTCAATGTCATCTGTGTTGGCTTTGGTTCACTAAAATTCAACTTCCTCATCATAAGTTGATGCTAGCTACTAAATCATATAAAGCATGCCCAATAGTTAGTGAAACAATGTAACAAGGGATAATAAACCTACTTGGATCAGTGAGTTTAGGTGGAAGCTCCCTCTGAATGATATCACTGCACTCTTCTGCCAAAGCAATGCTTTATTCATGTTTCAACTTACACTTTCCTGATAATAGCTCTTTCATGAGTTTTGCATAAACATGCATATCTTCAAGAGCTTCACAAAATAGAATGTTAACATATATTTTGTTCAACATATCAATGAAATTTTTAAACCGACCCACTTCATTTTCTTTCTTAGATGTTTTTTTCAAAATTGGGTAAGGAGGTTTGGTGTATTTATGTAGCTCAGGATTGGGTTCAATCAATATTTGTTTCTTGGTTCTTCTGAAGGGTGAATTCTTATTAATGAATTAGTCAAGGGTGTATCCTATAACCTTTTCATCACTATTCTTATCACTTTTTCTCCACCGTAGTTCTTCTAAACTTCCTTTTCAACAACCACTTCTTTTTCTCTCTATTTCTCAACTTCTCTCGACTATTTCTTTTCCTCACTAACTCTTGGTTCAGAAGGCACCACTATATTTCTCAACTCAATGGCCTTGCGCCTTTCATTTTTCAGGTTATCAATGGTGTTACCTATAAATCATCCACTTAATCTAGTTTGGGTTGTCATTTGTCGAGACAATTAACCATTTTGCATATCTAAGTTCTTTATTGATGCTTCAGTGTTTTTGTTCATGATAATTTGCTCTTTCCATCTCTCTCTGATATTTATACATATCTGCTTGAGTCTTATTCACCTGATCAAAACTAGATTGAGTTGCTTTCATGAAGTTGGCTAAGGTTTCCTCTAAAGGTGATGGTTTGCATTAAGACACTTGCGGAACCTGTTGAACTCCTTGATTAACATTCAGAGTCTCATTGTTTCTTTACTTGAGGTTTGAATGATCTTTCCAACCTAGATTGTAGATGTTGGAATAAGGATTATTATTTTGAAAATTATCATAATGAACTTAGACACTCTCAACCTCTATTGTATAATTACCATTTGCACACCATTCTCCACAAAAATCACAATGGAGTGTCTGAATTTGGATAACATTTGCTTTGGCTAGTTGTGATGTAGCTAACTGTTTAGAAATTGTTTCTATTTGTGTAAATAAAGATGTGTCCTAATCAACTGCATGAATACCTTTTTGTTTCATCGCTCGTTCACTTAAGAGATACTCATTCTAACACATATTCTCAATCAACATATTCAACTCTTCATCAATATTTATTTTCAATGTACCTCCAGCTGAGGCATCGAGAAGCATTCTCATTTGTGTTCTCAACCCGTATATGAAGTGTGTCATTTGTTCTATAGTACTCATATTATGATTCAGACACTTACAAAGTAACAACTTGAATCTTTTTTATGCATAAAATAATGACTCTGACTCTTTTTGGGCAAAGTTGGAACTTGTGGCCTTTCTCTCCACAAACAAAGCATTAGAATAATACCTCTCAAAGAAATTGTCTTCCAGCTCTTTACAGATCTAAATAGTACCATTTGGGATACATTGCAGTCAATCCTTCGCGCAACCTATCAAGGAAAAACCAAACAAACGTAATTTTACATGATCGTCAGTGGTGTCACCAGCTGGCTTGTTTATCTAGCATGTCTCATAAATTTAGTGAGACACTCTCAATGATCTATGATTGCTTGCTCGTCGAACGAATTCTCCTTCAAAATTTAAAGTACAAAATTCTTGATATCAAAAGTAACTGGATTAGCTGGTTGAAATCCTAGCGATATTTGTCTGACGTCAGTTCTCCTGCAATAGTCCCCCAATGTTAAAGCACTACGACGAATTAACAAGACCACTGCACCCAATTCCTTGATGTACATATCACTATTTTACATAATAATTCCCTAATTTCTTAGGCCAATTTAGAGTTAAACTAGACGTTCTAAGTGCATTAATTCAAAAGTCACAACTTCTAATGACATATTCTTAATTAATTACAAATTTGAATAATTGCCCTAGATCGGATTGGTAGACTTACGAACAATAATCCATACTCATTTGATATCGATTCATGCATTCATCAATACATAAAAAAATCATTAAAATCAAAGACAACTAAATAATGACAATAACATAAGAGAATTCAATTAACATCAAACAACCATATGATCCAACAAGGTATAAGCAGGTTTGTCTCAAAAGACCTAATCTAAGGAATCTAGATACTCATACTGTGTGTAACAATTACACAAAAAAATAAAACCTATAATTATAATTTAAGGCGGATGTGAACTCGTAAATCATAAGGTTGTGTGTATACATGCTTGTATGTTTGTTTCACATCCGCCTTAAATTATGATTGTATGTTTTATTAATTCTAACACATATTTATTATCATTTTATTTGTTCTTATCAAAATCTTAAAAAATTCCATTAAAAGAATTAATTTCTATTTATTTAATTTTCATTTATCTTTTATGTTTAGTTTTAATTTTTAGTCCATTATTACACTATTTTGTAGCTGAAATTTATTTGACATTCACATTGTCATATATAGTAAAGAGAAGAAGCCGTCAAAAAATATGCATAGAAAAAGGAAAGGTCTCATTTTAATTGGATGCGGAGTACTGCCTAATACTTTAAGTATAATAACAATGTTTGAAAATAAAGTGTAGTAGTAATATATATGAATATTTTACTGTCCTCCATGCTTTTGGAGAAAATATATCAAAGTACCATTCATTTCCAAATATATACCAAAGTACTATCGTTTCAAATAAAATACTTGTTTGGTATAAAAGAAACTGCCCATTATTTTGGCAGAAGCTTGTAAAAAATATGGAAACCGTTAGATGTCAAACATGCTATATATTTGTATTTGATCCTTGGTATTTTTCAACACTTTTCTATGTTTAATTGTTGATTTTTGGAGTTAATTGTTGTTGTTCTTCATGCATTGTATTTATACCTTTGGTGCTTGTAATGTGTGTGTTATTGTGCAGAAAAGTGCACTAATTGATCAAGGAATTGAGACACAAAGAGATGAAACAAGCTGCCAAAGAAAGAGGAAAACGGCAGGGTGTTCGCTTTGCGAACTCTGGCGAAGGTGCCAGCGAAGGTTCGCTTTGCGAACAGCAGCGAGTCTCCCAGCGAATAGCTCCAGAATGTCATGGATGGAAAAGAACCTATAGTTTGCTTTGCGAACTCCCAGCGAATGTTCGCTGGTTTGCTCGCTGTGTGAAGGACCTGGCGAATGGAGGCAGTGGAAAAAGGACCCTAAATTCGCTTTGCGAATGTGCTGGCGAATGATTCGTTGTGTGAATGAATTGTTCGCAGTGCGAACCCGCGACATCAGCCTGGGGCGGTTTAACTCTCAGAGGCACTTAAGGTGCCATTTTCTCTCATTCGCTAGGCGAATGATTCATTCGCAGTGCGAATGCTGCAGAATTCCTGCAGAATTCAAGTGTGTTATAAATAGATTTTTCACTTTTCCTTGGGATAACTGGCTATTTTCACACAAAAACATAGTTTTCTGTATTTTGATCATCCAAGAGGGAATTTTCTCATAGAGAAGCTGAAGTCACATCCATTCTCGATTATTCGGCGTGGATGTTCATTCATCTCCTTTTGAAACTTATCATCCAAACTACCATGAGAATGAGTAGCTAAACACTCTTGTGTTAAGGTTAGATATAGTTGATCTTGATCATATGTATTTCTTTTGATATTTTGTATATGAACAAGGTTTATGATCAATATAGATGGAGTTATTTGTTCTTAATGATGTATTTGTGGTTTGTATTACTCTAGACATAGATTCTACAAATCATGACCTAATATTTTCATCTCTTAAAAACTAAACTCTAGACATAGATTTGGGATTTGTTATTCGCTTTGTGTTGATCTTAACGATTGTTGTTTCGATTGTTAACGTGAGACATCATCTAACGGTCTAAACAACGATACTCACGACTTTTCTTTAGACATAAACTTAGTCGAGAGGATACACGGTTGTATTGGTCAGAAACTAAGTTCATATGCTTGATTAATCGAATATGTGTGAAAAGGATTAGTGAAACCTAACCTTGACATGCTTTTCTAAAAATCTTACAAACTCTTTGCCACATATTTACTCTTTGCTACTAATTAATGTTAACCAAAATCAAGCACCATTTGAAACTCTTTAACTTAAAACATTGTGACTATTGAACAGCAAGCATCTAATATCGCACAATCCCTATGGAGACGATAAAAACACCCCCCTAATACTGTTTCAACAAAATGGCGCCGTTGCCGGGGATTGTTCATTGATATTGCAAGCATTGCAATAGTTGTTTTGTTTTAAGCTTGTTAACTTTTTCTCGAACTTGTTAATTTATTTTGTTTAGTGTGCAGACTTTGTTTTATGCGAGGGAAACTACCGGCGGACCAACTTCTGTTCAATCCTAAGATTGAAAGAACCGCTCGTAGAATCAATAGCAGAACGAGACGAAGGAGGCAACTAGATAGACAAAGGCAAGAACAAGAGGGAAGTTCGACTTCTATACCACCACCATTTCCACATTTACTTCCAGCTATGGAACATCCGCCACCACCACCACCACCCGCTTCTAGACCATGTACCAACAGTCCAAGACATAATGCACAGTTTGCTCGCAATGCGCAGAATGGTCGTCATTCAGAAATGAAGACTGGTATTCTCCAGCTTCTATATCAGAGTCCTTTTACTGGTATGGATCATGAGGTTCCTTTTACACATCTGACAAAGTTCTATGAGATTGCGGGAGCAACTGGTGCGCCCGAAGCTGAAGAGGAATCTCTGTTTAAGAGACTATTCCCGCATTCCCTCATTGGGAAGGCCAAGGAATGGTATCTTGATCAATCAACGGAAATAATGACTGATTGGAATTCACTTGAAGAAAAATTTTTGGAGCGATTTTTCCCATATAATCGTTTCATGGAGGCAAAGACCGCAATAACAGTGTTCACGCAAGGTGCCAACGAATCTCTCAACGAAGCGTGGGAGAGATTCAAATCTATGTTGAGAAAATGCAAGGGGCATGGCTTTGATGAATTATCTCAAATTCATATTTTTAGGAATGGGCTTCAACTAGTGTATAAAACCTTGTTGGATGCCACCGCTGGTGGATCCTTAATGACCAAAAGTGCCGAAGAAGCCATTGCCATAATTGACAGATGGCGTTAAATGATCATCAGGGAAGTCATAATCGTAGCCCTTCTCAAAGGGCTCCTGGAGTTTTGGAATTGGGAACCAATGATGCTATACTTGCTCAAAACAAGTTATTATCCCAACAAGTTGAGTTGTTAAAAAAACAAATGTCCAAACTTCCTCAACAACTCAAAGAGATTCATGACTCTCCGAGCAAGAGTGTGCATGTAGCGTGTTGTGAATTGTGTAGGGGAGATCATCCTACCGGATATTGTCCTCCGGTTGTGGAGGAGGTAAATTATGCTGGAAATCCGAATCAAGGTTATCAAGGACGGCCCCTTACCAAAGTGCTCAACAACCGTACCAAAATCAACAAGGTTATCAACCTCGAGGTAACTACAAAAATCAACAAGGATGGAGACAAAATCCTTACCAACCACCCCAAGAGCAAAGTGGAAGTTCAAGAATGGAGGAGACTTTCACTAAATTCATGCAATTATCAATGGTAACTCAAAAGAGTACGGAAGCTTCGATTAAAAATCTTGAATCGCAAGTAGGGCAACTTGCCAAGCAATTAGCCGAAAACCAACCGGGGTCATCCTTCTCCGCGACCACTCAACCAAATTCCAAAGGGGAGTGTAAAACCATTTTCACAAGAAGTGGTAGAACAATTGGAAGAGATGTTGAAAATGGGGTAGTTGAAAAGGAAAATGATATTGTGTTAGAGGAAGTCGAAAAAAATGATGAAATGGGATAGTTGAAAAGAATGATGAAGAAGTGAGGAAGAAAAAAGAAAAAGAAAGAAAGGAGTTTGAGAAGGAAGTTTTACAAAGACGATTACCGTATCCCTCTACTCCAAAGAAAAAAGAGAATGATAGGAACTACGCAAGATTTTTGGAGTTATTTAGTCGGTTGCAAGTAACCGTACCTTTCTCTGAAGCTCTTGAACAAATGCATAGGTATGTCAAATTCATGAAAGACATACTTATGAAAAAAAAAGAGGTGCACCGACAAAAACAACATTGATCTTAATGCCGAGTGTAGTGCCGTCATCCAATGTGTGCTTCCGCAGAAATAACAAGATCCGGGAAGAGTAGCTTTACCTATTACAATAGGTAATGATTTTCAATGCAAAGCTTTGGTTGACATGGGTGCGAGCATCAATCTAATTCCCTTGTCGGTGGTGAAAAGACTTGATAATATGACCATATAATCAACAACCATGACATTACAACTTGCGGATAAGTCTAGAACGCGTCCGTATGGTGTTGTGGAGGATGTGCTGGTAAAAGTGGATAAATTCTTCTTTCCTGTTGATTTTGTGATTGTTGAAATGGATGAGGATGAAGATACGCCGATCATATTGGGCCGACCATTCATGAAAACCGATAAAATGTTGGTGGACATTGATGAAGGCTTAATGAAAGTGCGGCTCAAGGAAAGGGGTAAGGAGGAAGAAGCTTGTTTTACATTGTTCAAAGGAGTGATGTTTGTGAATCAAGTGGATGAAGTCGTGCTAAAAGAAAAAGACTTGAAAAAAGAGAAGTTGGAAAGTGAAGCATTTGAAAAGAAAAAGAATGAAGATGCAAAGGTAGCCTTGATGAATTCATGTTGGGATTGGTCATTTTTAAAGAAAAGGAGACCAAAAACTGGACACGATAACGGATGAGTTTGTGTTCGCGTAGTGTGTTCGTTTCGGTTTCCAATTCTTTAGCTTTTGTTTTCGAGGCATCTAGTCTCTGGACCGTCAAGCTTAGCCGACGTTAAACAAGCGCTTGTTGGGAGGCACCCCAACATTGTAAGTATTAATCGCTTTACTTGTTGTTTTAATGATGTTGAAAAAAAATATGAAGTGGCAGCAGGGCAGAAAAAAATTTGCAAAATCTGTCATGTTCCCTGGTGTTCGCTTTGCGAGCCTGGGGCGAGCATTCGCCAGCCAGTTCGCATTGCGAACCTAGCGAGACATGGAGAGTCTGCTGCTTCCACCTCAGGAAAAAAATAAAGTTTTTTTGTTATTATTTGGGTGGGCCAACACTTGGGCCCAATACCCATTTTGCTTGCTGAACATTGGAGGAAAAAAAAAACCCTACTCCCACTTTTGTCACTCTCTTTCACACATCACAACATACCCTCTCTAGAAGAAAAATTTCTCACGTGCTCTTGTGTCAGATTTCACAACACTTTCTCCAATTCCATTATTAAGTTCAGGTTTGCCTCTCTTTTCCTTGCTACTCTCTGTTGAATATGGTTAGGTTTGTGATTTACATTAGAGACATTTGTAAGCTTAGGGTTTGATTTCTGTTTTATGGTTTGAAGTCATTGCATGTTAAATTTTCTGAAAGCTTTAGAATAGGAATTATAAAAGATAAATGGAGCTCTGAAGTTTGGAAGCAATGCTGTTATTTTTCTGCATTTTTCGCGTGTTCGCTGTTCTGTTCGCTGTGCGAACTTGGGCGAGTACTCGCCAGACCTTCGCAAAGCGAATCTGGGGAGAATGTTCGCCAGCCTTCGCAGTGTGAACATTGGAGCGAACATATCAGAATTATGATTTTTTTTATGTAGTTTCAGTTCTGATTTTGGTTGGCTTCTAAATTCTACTGACCTGTCTTGGTGCTTTGGATTGTTTTGTTTGTTGATGTGTGTAGATGGGTCCAAAAACTAACCCAGCTAAAAAGCGTAAGTCATCCACAACGCGACAAGTGCCGATCTGGTTCGATGAAGCTCGATTTAAAGGTGCCACGCGAGCTGCGAGATATCTGACATTGGAAAAAAGAATGATTCTAGCTTAAAAGAGGTTCAATTTAAGTGAACAATGAAGTTATCGAGCGGTGGCCGCTCTCTGGGAAGCAAAAAAATGGAAACGGCTAATAACGCTGGTCGATAGTTATAATGTGGAAATTGTCCGGGAGTTCTACGCAAACGCCCTCCCGGATGATGGCGACCTGTTTAGTTGGACGACTTAAGTTGGGGGAAAAACTGTGAGGTTTGACCTTAGGACCATAAGTACTGTTCTTGGGAGCCCTCTATCGTTACGAGCCAGTGAGATTGATGATTACCATAGGGATCTTCACCTTCACCGAGATATCCCTCAAATGACCAGAGATCTTTTGCGCCTGGGAAAGAGTGTTGAACTCAACCCATCTGGGGTTGCGATTTGGTACAGGAGGAGGGACATGCATCCCTTAGCCCAGCTCATATTGCTTTTGGTGGTAACCAATATCAAACTAAAATCGCATTCCTCAACCATCACTATTCCTTTAGCTCACCTAGTCCATAGTATCTTGACAAATATGCAGATTGATGTGGCGCGTATAATTGCCGATGAGATAAGGGAAATTGTGGAGAGCGGCTTAGGAGGTAACACTTCTAGGAAGAATGCCCCTCTCGCATTCCCTTGTCTTATCATGTTATTGTGTGCGGAGGCTGGGGTAGATTTGCATGCGCGGCGCCAGGTTACGATACCGTCGGCTATCGATGATCGATATGTCGACAAATTCTGCAAGCCTAAGGGGGCTAGGGGTGAGTCATCTGGTGCTGGTGCTGAGGCCGGCACAAGTGGTGGAGATACTTCTGGGTCACACAATTTTTATCCTTATCAACAAGAAATCTGCCAGTATAACTGGGACTGGATGGTGGCTTCTCAGCGCGCCATGTTGGACTTACATGATTCTATGCAGGTACTCCAGCTTCAGATTTGAGATCCCGCCGCAGAGCATTCTATAATGTCGAGGGAGCAGTTCCTCACACACGCTGGTTAGCCTGAGGCCAGGCCAGTATTCTGAGGGGGCGAGGATGTGGCTGGTACTGCTGGTGATGATGCTGATGAGGAGGGAGATGGTGATGATGTGGAGGTATCTGGCTCTGAGGAGGGGGAGGAAGACCAGGAGACCGAGGTGTATGCTACAGAGTCCGAGGAGGACTGATTTCTTTTGATGATGATGATTTTGTACTTCCTTTGTGCTACAAAGTGAAGTTTTATTATGTTTTATGTATTTTGTTGTATTTCAGTTAGTATTGATGTACTTTATCCACTGTGTTGGATTATTTTGGATTTTGGGATGTATTTGTACCCTTGGTGGTATCTTGTTTTGACTTTGTAGGTGTGTTTACACCATTACATTTCTATTTATTATTAGTAGTAATATTTGATGTTTTTAGTAAAAAAATTCTATTTTTATTTTACTAATATTTCGGCTTTAATTATTATATTAAATGTTGAGTTCTTCAGTTTACGAATGCTCAGCACTTAAATGGTTGGTATGCTTTTGTGTTAAGAGTTGAATTCTTCAGTACGAATGTTCAGCTCTTAAAATTGTTTATATGTTTTATGTTGGTATGCTTGTGAATATTTAATGTTTCCTTCTTTTGTTGATGAAACTTGGGGAATTTTAGGTTGGTGATTCTTTATCTTAAAAGAAGATTCCTCCAAGATGGGATGGCTATGATAGTACTTTAAGCATGTTGTTATGGCAAGGTACATAGTTACCTAGTTCTAGAATTTAGAATGTATTAGAACTTTGTTGTCTTGGTACAAATGAAAATGTTGTTTCTTGTTACAACTCTATTTGAATGCTTGTGTCATTTAGGTCCAAAAATCACAAAAGTGAGAAACCTCCAGGTTATACTATATGCTTTGGATTGATGATAAATTTTGTTTTATACTTTTAATTCTTGCTTTATCTTGTGATGTATGTGATTTTATGGAAGTCTTAGAAATGATCAAGGCACTTGTTGATATTGAGCACAACCCTTTCCATACAGTAATTTACCCGTGAGTAGCGAGAATTTGTTAGCCCCTTTGTGCCCAAATTTGTTAGATCTCTTTTAGTGATGAACTTGTTGTACATATTTTAAAAATCGAGTTCATCATTGAATTTTTGAGAGCTTCTAAAATATTTTCTTCTTGATCCTTGGAACTTTTGTTTTAATTGACTTCTTTGCCTTAAAAAGCAAGGAACATTCACGTAAGGTTGAGTCGAAAATAAGTTGGGGAGAATGAAAAAGAAGATCGGTGAATTACTCAAAATTTTGAAAACATTTAAGCAAGCATGAAAAGAAAAGAGTATGTGAATATTTGTGTACAAAAGAGAAAAAGAATGCTTGCTTGAATGAGAAGAAAAAAAAAAGGGTCCAATAAGTGTGCAAGGAAGTTTGAGAAGGTGAGATGAAGGAAAAAATTGGTGAATGAAGTTGAGATGTTGTGAATACCTTGTTTAGTGAATGTTCTTTTGCATCGACAATTTCGTTTCAATGGCCATTAGAAATGTCCCTTTATTGTTTACCCGACCAAGCTGCAACCTTGAAGTCCTTAGTGATCTTTTGCTTCCATGATTTCTTTTGTGATCATTTAGATATTGTATGAATTGCTTAGTATGTGCATCATTTGTCATTTGAGTGAAATTTTCCCATGCTTGTATGCGCGTTTTCCTTCAATCCTTTTTCGAAGAGGAGTGTTAGAATGACATGTGCATGATGAGTTAGTTGTCTCTTGAAACATCGTTTGAAAGTTGTTTAAGAGTCAAGTTCTTTTACATTGTCGATTCTAGGATAGTGTAATTTTACTTTGTTGCAATTCTTGTTTATTTGAGCCGTTTCTCTTGTCTTGGGTTGAATTAAATGCTCGAGAAAATCCTCTTGTGTCAATGAGAGGCATACTTTGCTTGAGGACAAGCAAAGATTTAGTTGGGGAGAGTTTGTTAGATGTCAAACATGATATATATTTGTATCTGATCCTTGGCATTTTTCAACACTTTTCTATGTTTAATTATTGATTTTTGGAGTTAATTGTTGTTGTTCTTCATGCATTGTATTTATACCTTTGGTGCTTGTAATGTGTGTGTTATTGTACAGAAAAGTGCACTAATTGATCAAGGAATTGAGACACAAAGAGATGAAACATGCTGCCAAAGAAAAAGGAAAACAACAGGGTGTTCGCTTTGCGAACTCTAGTGAAGGTGCCAGCGAAGGTTCGCTTTGCGAACAGCAGCGAGTCTCCCAGCGAATAGCTCCAGAATGTCATGGATGGAAAAGAACCTATAGTTCGCTTTGCAAACTCCCAGCGAATGTTCGCTGGTTTGCTCGATGTGCGAAGAACCTGGCGAATGGAGGCAGTGGAAAAAGAACCCTAAATTCACTTTGTGAATGTGCTGGCGAATGATTCGCTGTGCGAATGAATTATTCGTAGTACGAACCCGCGACATCAGCCTGGGGAGGTTTAACTCTCAGAGGCACTTAAGGTGCCATTTTCTCTCATTCGCTAGGCGAATGATTCATTCGCAGTGCGAATGCTGCAGAATTCAAGTGTGTTATAAATAGATTTTTCACTTTTCCTTGGGATAACTGGCTATTTTCACACAAAAACATAGTTTTCTGTATTTTGATCATCCAAGAGGGAATTTTCTCATAGAGAAGCTGAAGTCACATCCATTCTCGATTATTCGACGTGGATGTTCATTCATCTCCTTTTGAAACTTGTCATCCAAACTACCATGAGAATGAGTAGCTAAATACTCTTGTGTTGAGGTTAGATGTAGTTGATCTTGATCATATGTATTTCTTTTTATATTTTGTAAATGAACAAGGTTTATGATCAATATAGATGGAGTTATTTGTTCTTAATGATGTATTTGTGGTTTGTATTACTCTAGACATAGATTCTACAAATCAAGACCTAATATTTTCATCTCTTAAAAACCAAACTCTAGACATAGATTTGGGATTTGTTATTCCCTTTGTGTTGATCTTAACGATTGTTGTTTCGATTATTAGCGTGAGACATCATCTAACGGTCTAAACAACGATAGTCACGACTTTGTTTTAGACATAAACTTAGTCGAGAGGATACGCGGTTGTATTGGTCGGAAACTAAGTTTATATGCTTGATTAATCGAATATGTGTGAAAAGGATTAGATAAACCTAACCTTGACATGCTTTTCTAAAAACCTTACAAACTCTTTGCCACAAATTTACTCTTTGCTACCAATTAATGTTAACCAAAATCAAGCACCATTTGAAACTCTTTAACTTAAAACATTGTGACTATTGAACAACAAGCATCTAATATCGCACAATCCCTGTGGAGACGATAAAAACACCCCCTAATACTGTTTCAACAGGAACCGCCCATTGAATGGGCGACAGTGTATTAATAATTAGAGGGACTGCCCATTAAATGGGCGACAGTGTTAAAAAAGTTTTTTTTTTGTTTTAAATTATAATTGAATTTAATTTTAAATATAATAAATTTAAAATTAATCATTTTAATTAATTTTAATTGATTATAATTATTTTTATTTAATTATCTGTTTAAATAATAAAAAATAAAAATAATTTTTATAATTAAAGCTATATGTAAATAAAATAACAATAATAATACAAGTAAAATATTATTGAAAGCAATATTTATTTATTGATGTAATAAAAAAATACACTAAATCCACATCTAGCCTTGATTTTGACTCGGTTGATGAAAGCGATGGTTGTTAGACGAAGCCAATTTATCTAGAGGGGGTGAATAGATCCCCCCAAAAAAATTTGTTCAATGAAAACCATTTTCAAAATGTTGGCTAGCGGAAGTAACTTGGTTTGATTCGTTTAAAACGAACCGCTATCGAAAAGCTTGGATATGTGTAAGAGAAAACAAATCGGAGATGATGATAAGAAACTTTAATCAATATGCTTTAATATCAATTACTAGAAGGCTACTTAACAAGCGATTCTATATCCAATGATAAATCAAACAAAAACACTATTGAGGTAAATTATGGAACACCTTGTGTGCAATCGATTTAGTTTAGAAATTTGTATAGTTTTGTTGATCTTAAAAATCAACCACAATAAAAAAGATTTGATCAACACAACAAAACGTTTTTAAACAATTTTCTAAGAAATGTACCAAACAGATTAATTGCACAAATGATGAACACAATAATTTACTAAAGAAATGTAAAAGAGATAGATAGATACATAGAGAGAGAGAGAGGGAGAGGGAGTACACAAGAATTTGTTTAGGCAGTTCTCCAATCTGTCTCGTTATGGGTACGTCTTCCCTCAATTCGAATTTGAATTGAGATAATGAAATTAACCTGACTTTGCAAAAGTAGTTTACAAGACAAATGTAGCAATCCAACCCTGCAAACCCTAAGTTTGATGTTGATCCTAGCAATTTCTCTTCCCTTGATCTGAACTTGATCAAGTAACCCAACAATGCAAATTTGAATCACTGTCTCACGCTACTTCTTTGCAAGAAACAAATCCTTTCAAAGTCTTCAGTCGATCGAATCCAAATTGTACAATTGTTGTAACCCAAGATTTACCAAGATAAATCACCATCTCACGTTACTCCTTTGCAAGAACTGCAACCCTTCAAATCCTTCACTCGATCGAATCCAAACTTGAGTAATATTGTCCAAAACCTTTAAATCCACAATTTGATCTTGAAGGAAAACCCCTAATTGGTTTTCTTATTTGAAACCCCCCTAAGATCTCAACCCAATTTACAATACCACATGCTAAATTGGACCTTATAAACTTGATTCTATATGCCACCCAAACAATGAATGATTATGTGTACTTTGTTTATGTGTATGCATAAAACCAAGGTTGAAGATGATGATGACTCTTAGTATATTCCAGGTTTTGTTTATGATTTTACCAAAATCATTGAAAAAGAATGATGCATGTTGCAGGTATATATATGTGAGAAAGTATGAAGTAAAAGGAATGGAAAAAAATGCAATTTTTCAAGATTTTTGATGCATAGGTCGACCTATGTAAGTCATGTGTCGACCTATACAGATCATAGGTAGACCTATAGAGGTGGCACATCTAATAGAGCCCACAGGCTTTAATACTGCAGCACGTGCGCCGATCTGTAGACTCCATGTGTCGACTTGTAGATGAAAAATTCTTCTATGTGTCAACATATAATCGTATGTGTCGACCTGTAATAGTGTTTTTCACAATTTGTGATTCATAAAATCATTTATTGTTGCATGAATCTTTTCTAATCATTTTCCAACATGTTATAATGCTCTCTAATGCTAAAATGCACAGCTAGACTCAGATGATACGATCTAATGTACATAAACATTAACGATAGTTTGGAAATTATTCAAAATACTTCTAATTTGGAAAGTTGCACTCACATACTCCCCATTTTTTATGATGGAAAAACTTGAGTTGATGCGTTCTCATGTCCATGAATACTCCCCCTGAATGTATGCATCATAGCTTCATAGCTACATATACTTCTCCCCCTTTGACAATATCAAAAAGAGACAAAGCAATCACATTAGCAGTATCACATAGATACAACATAGCTCATATAGAATATACCAAAACAAAGGAAATTTCAAAGTAAATATCATGCACTCACATATGCGCAAGATACATGAAATTACACAATAATCATGAACACAAGATAAATAACAAGGCGAAATAACAACATTACTTAATAGTCATCCAAGGGAATACACATAGCAAAGCATTGTCTTATATTAAAAATAGATGCAACATTTCTAAGACATAAACAAAAGGCAAAAATAAACCAAAAGAAAAACATAAAATGCATGAAGAATTAAACTATGAAATGCATGACAAAATAAAAATCCCATACAATATAAGCTCTTATAGGCTTGCTAGATTTCTTGTCATGACCTTTCTCTTTGTCTTTCTCTATCAATGGACACTCCGACATGTATTGTCCAACTTTTCCAAAATTATAACATGAACGTCTTGATCTTCCTTTCTTGTCATCATCTTCATTTGATGAGTTTGATTATCTTCTGAATTTGATGAGACTTTTTTCTGAGAAATTTACACCATTTCTTTTAATGTACTTATTGAAACTTTTCAAAAAGAGTCCCATATCTTATTCATCAGAATTCTCGTCATCTCTTATTTAATAATCACCCTGATCATTAATTGAGGACTTGGAACTTAAAGTCTTTAGAGCAATGGACTTCTTTTCTTTATCCCTGTCTTTACCTTTCTCCTTCTTCATCTTCTTTTCATGCTTTTTCCAAGCAAGTGAGTTCTTGCTCATGTTCTTCTAGCCTGCCAAATAGAGTTGTAAGATCAAGTGTCTTAAGATCATCGCTTCTTTGATTGCAGCGACTTTGGGTTACCATGCCTTATTAAGACATCTCAAAAAATTATTAGTAGCTATATCATTGAATATAGATTACCTAGAGCCTTCAAGCGATTGATAAGATGTATGCACCTATTTTTCATTTCAGCAGTGGTTTCACCATGCCTCATGTGAAATAGTTCAAACTATTGATTTAAGGTATTGATCCTAGCTTGTTTGACCTCATTAGTTCCCTCATGGGAAACTTTTAATGCGTCCCACATAGCTTTGGCGGTCTCACAATGAGAGACACGATAATATTCATCAACTCTAAGTGCAGATGTGAGAAAATTATGTGCCTTCCAATCATGTGACCACAATTTCGTATCATTATCATCCCATTGTGCTTCGGGTTTAGGTACGACAACACCTTGAGCATTGGTCATTGTAATTTGATTAGGACCGTTCATGATGGTGACCCATATACCCTTGTTAACCGAGTTGACATGAATACGCATACAAGGTTTCCAATAGCCATAGTTTTCATCGGTGAATATTGGCACTCTATTATAGGCCCATTTGGTTCGGTAGCCATTTTCTAACAAGCAAGTATTGAAGCGTATAATTAATTGGAGCTCGTGATAACACTTGTTATACGAAGGCAACTTATCTAGAGGGGGTGAATAGATCCCCAAAAAAGAATTTGTTCAATGAAAACCGTTTTCAAAATGTTGGCTAGCGGAAGAAACTTGGATCGATTCATCTAAACCAAACTACTATAGAAAAGATAGAATATGCGTATGAGAAAACAAATCAGAGATGATGATAAGAAACTTTAATCAACATGCTTTAATCTAAAATACTAGAAGGCTACTTAACAAGAAATTCTATTTCCAATGATAAATCAAACAAAAACACAATTGAGGCAAATTATCGAACACCTTGTGTGTAATTGATTTAGTTTGGAAACTTGTATAGTTTTGTTGATCTTAAAAACCAACCACAATCAAAATGATTGTGATCAACTCAACAAAAAGTTTTCAAAATTTTTTTAAAGCAATGTACCAAGGTTGTCTGTATGCATAAAACCAAGGTTGAAGATGATGACGACTCTTAGTATGTTCTAGGTTTCTTTTATGATTTTACCAAAATCATTGAAAAATAATGATGCATGTAGTAGGTATATATATATCCGTGTGTGTGTGTGTGTGTCTGAGAGAGAGAGCAAGTATGAAACAAAAGGAATGGAAAATAATGCAATTTTTCAAGATATTTGATGCATAGGTCGACCTATGCAACTCATATGCCGACCTATACAGGTCATAGGTCAACCTGTACAAGTGGAACATCAAACAGAGCCTACATGCTTTAATACTGCAGCACGTGTGCTGACCTATATACTTCATGTGTTGACTTATAGATGAAAAATTCTTCTATGTGTCGACCTAAAATCGTATGTGTCGACTTGTAATAGTATTTTTCATAATTTTTTATGCATAAAATCATTTCTTGGTGCATGAATCTTTTTTAATCCTTTTCTAACATGTTATAATTCTCCCTAATGCTATAATGCACAGCTAGACTCAGATGATACAGTCCAATATACATAAACGCTAATGATAGTTTTGGCATAATTCAAAATACTCCTAATTTAGAAAGTTGCACTCATTAGTGGTGGGTTTCACATGCATGAGCTTGTCCAATTCGGGTATACCTTTTACAATTTTCATCAACATTTGTTGGCCGAGTAGAAGGCCCTGAGTCATTTCTAGGATCCATTAATTCAGCAACCATTTCATCATTTAATAAGTACATCACCGCCTCACTTCCATAACTTAATTTAGTTCCCTCGTTATTCCATTTTGGTTGGGTAGTAGGTGGCATTGAGCTATGCATGAAGGGTACGTATGGTTGTTGGTCTTGGGATGAATTTCGGGTGAAGGTTTATGAGTGGTAAAAAGGGATTTGTGGTTGGGTTGTTTGGTAGTTATGTTCTTGTGGGGTGGGTTGTGTGAACGAGTATTGGTTAAATTGGGTGTTGTTTGGTGTTTGTGGTTGGGTGTATGATGTTGAAGGGATAAAAATTTGGTTTTGTTGTTGGGTATTATTGGGGGTTGGGTTAAATGATTGGTAGTGTTGATGGTAGTGTTGGCTTGGGGTATAAGGTTATTGTGTTGGGTTAAAAGGTTGTTGGATGTTACATGTAGGCTGTTGGGTGTTACATATAGGTTATTGGGTGTAAGCGGTGGTTGATGGTCTGGTGTGTTGGAAGTTTCAAGACATGGGTTGGTTACGAGGGTCAACTAGTAATCTATTTTGTGATAGATACAAACTTGACACAGATCTATACCAATCTATGTATTCCCTAATGGGTTTACATTCGTTTGGCATGATATCTACTTGTAAGAAAATGTTGCGGCGGTTTTTCCATTGATGACGCTCTTATCTATAATTGTCTTTCCAATTTGTAAATTTCCATGGGTTTGACGTCTGAATTGTGTGGTACTCCTCCATAGACCTAGATGGAACCAGAATTTCTTGTTGAATCCCAAATTGGAGTTTAACCCTATCTAAATGATGCATTTCAACAGTAGTGAAATAAATTAAAAGCATTATTGAACTCCACATGTCACTTTTAATTGGATCCTCATTTTCATGCCCAAGATAGGGCCTCCATATAAACTATTACATTGTAGTAAAAATGACTAGTTAAAAAACTATAAATAAACTTTAAATATTAGTAGTATATTCTTGAAGAGAATACATCATCTGCCTCAAAATGATCGAAAAACGCCCGATATCCAATAGCACAATGATGGGTTTTTTTTTTATAATTGATCCCATATGCAGACCACCTAAAAAAGAAATAGTTATTAGAAAATACCTAGAAAAAACATATCTAAAAATGATTTGTTTTATACGTACTTGGTCGCATATGGAAACTGGAATGAATTGGGATTCCTTGGTGATAGTCTTCACATTCTGGACCAACCCCAAGCTTGAAGTAAAACTCCACAGCCAATAAAATTGTGCACATTTTTTTAGCGCATCTAAACACATTTTTGTATAGATGCGCTAAAGTAGTAGCGCTCCAACTATATCTACCTATTTTATTTATGCTTACTAATAATGGTAAAAACTGAAGATGTATAGTGTTACCATTGGTATCGGGAAATAATGAGCTAGCAAAAAGTAATAAAAGATACATTATAGTTTTCCAAATTTTACTTCGTCGGGGGATTTCTCGTCTAATTTCAAAGCATTATAATGGTCCTTTAGCCATTTCATTTAAATGATTTTTCCCTTTTCTATCACTTTCCTCCAATGGCACCCCCAATAGTTATAAAGTCGTCTCATATGCCACATTTGTGCACCTAATTACTGCCAAACCATTCACACGTAAACCTAACAACATGAGTACATCCTCCATAGTGGTTCTGCATTCACAAGTTGGAAGATGGAACATGTGAGTTTCTGATCTCCATATTTCGCATAAGGCGAGAATAAATTTTCTATTAACGTTGTATGAAGTTATATTGACAACGTGACTAAAGCCCACTTGTATCAAATAAGGACGGATCATCTTGTCGACCTTGGCGTATGAATGTGAATGTGTTCTGAAATTTCTTTCATTCTAAAAAGAAAAATAGTGCAATTGTGGTCAACAAAGACATATTATATTAGAAGTAATACTTAAACTTATTATATTAGAAGCAATACTTAAACAAAGACATATTATATTAGAAAAAAATTTAACAAAGACATATTGTATTAGAAGCAATACTTAAACACTTACATATGAAGCAATATTTGTTGGTGTCTCTCGATGGTCTTCTCCATAAGTTAACAGACATATTTTGTTATATGATAAGAGTAGTAGAGCTAATGTTATATGATAAAAGTAGTAGAGATAATTGTGTGTGTTTATGGAGTGGTAGAAGAAGGAATTTATAGGAGAAATTTTGAGAGTTAGAAATTTAGTTGGTAGAAAAATTTAATAAGATATGAATGATGTTGGTGAAGAAAGATATGCATGCTTGTACGTGGGAATCTCTGTATGCAACATAGATTTGTGACTAGACATGCATTGGGTGGCACTGTGTAATGCCACTAACACCTAGATATGCAATGGGCGGAACCCCTGCTTTTTGACTGACACCGGACCTACAATGGGCAGTCTCCTTTTGTAGCCAACGTAATTTGATGAGACACATGCATGTTGATCGGACATGCATTGGGAGATTGTGTATAAATTCCTGACACCCTACATGCAATGGGCGACAGTGTGTAATTTGATTTTTGACCATTTGACCAGCATACAAAATAGTGTAAATAAAGACAAAAAGGAGATATACCATGTCTCACCCTCAACAATACATAGTTAATGACCATCACAAAGGAGATATTCATACATCTGATGATATGGGCATGATCTTTGAAAATACTGAAAGTTCTCATTTCACGATTAGTAGAAGGTCGTCATTCTAACATTTGAAAGAAAAGATAGAGATGAAGCTTCACGCTGGAACTGTTTCTCAAATTATTTACATAAATTCTATTCATTTTGGGAGCAACCATGTTAAATTTGTTCCGTTGAAGGTTCGTCACGACGAAGATGTTGAAACGATGTTTGTGAATCATGAATTTCTGGGTTTGATTACAATGATTTATATATAAGATTTGAATAATGTCAACAAACCCAGAAGTCATAGATAATCAATGCATCAGAAGAAGATTCGCCTATTATAATTCCCAATGAAGATGTTAAAGAAGAAGATGATGAAGAAAATGAGGCACAAGTTGATCGTTATTTTACTTCTTTGTTCGAAGAAGGCGACCATGTTGAATCAGAAGCAGTTGATGTAGATGATCAACACATTCCAATTGGGAATGTATTTTTCCCACCTCCCTACATGACAAACTTGTGTCTAAGTGTTGGCCAACCATCCTTCGAATGGCCACACAATCTCCATCTTCCCATGGATGGTGACTTAGTTGTGGGTAACCAATTTAAAAAATAAAGCTGATTGCGTGCTTGCCATAAAGAAATATCACATGAAACACTGTGTTGCTTATAAGGTAAATATTTCTGATAAGAAAATGTATATAATATGTTGTAGAAACGTTATGTACAAGTTTCGTCTATTGGTGTCCTATAGAAAAAGAAGTGACTTATGGGAGATAGACATTATGAACCCACCACATAGCTGTATAACAACTATTATTATGAAGGATCATCGAAAACTTAGCTCTCACCTGATGTTTCAATATTTAATGCCTATTATAAGCAAGGATCCTTCAACCAAGGTAAGTGAAACCTACTATAGGATGAGGTTACTATTTGAGGAAAAAGGTGCACAATGGAGTGCAATGTTGGAATATGGGCAAACATTTATAGAAACTTGCATGAAGGTGATGAGAGAAGAAAAAGCAAAATCCAACAAGCATTAGGTAACCCCTTTTGACTACCAACGTCACACTTTTAGTGTGAAGGAGACGATGGAACATGGTGAGGGAAAACCTATGAGACGTTACAAGGTCGACATGTTAAATGGTTGGTGTGACTGTGGAAAGTTCCAAGCTTACCGCGTTCCTTGTTCACATGTTATTGCTGCATGTCCCAGTGTACGCTAAGACGCCGATTCTCACTTGTCCAACGTTTACAAGGTTGCAAACCTATTTGGGGTTTACATCACAAGCTTTCTAGTGTTACCATATGAGGAATATTAGCCTGTTTATGAAGGAGATCGAATTTTCCATAATCCAAGTATGCAGAGGAACAAGAAAGGCCACCCAGTAAGCACACATATTAGAACAGAAATGGACACGGCTGATAAGTTGGAGAGAAAATGTGAATTATGTCATCTTCCTGGTCACAACCGAACTCGGTGTCCCACTGTTGGAACTAGTCATAATTAAGTTTTTTTTTGTTCTGAAAAATCAATTTCAGATTACCATCAACTGCTAATTAAGTATTTATGTTGTCGCTAAATGAATTTTTTAATACAAAGATCTTTCGCATTTAATAATAAATAATAAGACAAACAACATTTAACACCGTAGATTACCATCTCAAAATACAACACAAACGACAAATAAAAAATACTTTGCCCCATAACATTTCTAAGAGATTACAACAATCAAAACAATATAATCTGCTCCATACATCATAACCCTGGTATCACTGTCATCTTTAACTCACACTCATATACATCGGGCGCCATTGTTGTCTTCTACAATAGAGATGTACGAAACAAGTCTCTTAATACTTCTTATTTTTCCACTGTCATTAATCTCCCGGTCTAACCAACGGATCAAGTTCCTCTCTATTTGCTCGAAACTTTGGATGTTCCAAAAAAGTATCTTCATCGGAGGCTTGACACTTGAATAAATAACATACCAGTAACAGCGATTCATGTTAGAACAAATGAAAAACGTTAAAAATTAGAAGAAATTGAGAATAGTGTGAAAAAAATAATCACATCACACCTATATTTATACTGGATTCGCAACGTGGCACCGCCAAAACAATTGGCGGATCCATTATAGATAAATCAAAGCAACCGCCTATTGCAGTTCTAGACATGTACTTAAATAATAAAAAATCAAAAGCAACCGCCTATTATAGTTTCATACTTATACGTAAATAATAAAATATAAAAAAGCAACCGCCTATTCCAGTTTCATGTTTGTACTTAAATAATAAAAAATATAAAGCAACCGCCAGTTATAGTGTTAGCTATGTACTTAAATAATAAAAAATTATTTAATTAAAGTAATTACGTATATATAAATAAATTTAAATTATTTTATTATAATTTAAAACCTAATTAATATATATTTATTAATAATTTTAATATTTATTTTAAATGTATTATTTCATATACATTCATTATTAATATTAAGTTTTGGAAAAATTTTAAAAATGATTTACAACCATTCAATGGGCGGGTGTTTCAATTTTTTAAGAGGGACCACCCATTTATTGGGCGAGTGCTCTATCAAAGAATTTTTTTTTATTTGAAACGATGGTAGTTTAGAAAATATGGTTAAATATAGTGACATATTTGATAATTGTTTTTAAAAACATGGTAACCTAGTAAAAAATTCAATATATGGTACATTAATGTTCCAATTCTTAAAGTAAAAAATTTGATGAAATTGAAAACAATCAATGGTTTCAATTTTCAATTCCAAATGAGTAATAAAATCAACAGAACTGGCTGAGTCAACAACCGAGTCATCTGCACCTTCATTAGAGCATCTCCAGCGGTTGGTTTGTATGAAAAGTTCGCCAACATGGCATGTATATTTACATCATTTGCCATTGAAAAAAGGCCAACATGGCGCTGGTTGCATCTTAATGCAACATTGCAATCTCTGAAGAAACAGTACGGAAAGAGTTAGATTTTTTAAATTTTTCTTTTTTTTTGTCTTTTAGTGTATTAATTTTAACATTAGTATTATAATTGTTATAGAATATTAATATATAAGATAAAATAGTGGGACCCAATATGGGTTCTTTAGAGTTGCACCATTAAAATGAAAATTGGATGAGTTAGTTAAAAATGATGTGTCTTAATGGGTTTTATAAAAAATCCAAAAATAAATTGCACTGTTGGAGAAACTCTTAGTTTTCAGAAGTTAAACAATTTGACTGAGTTTTTATTCTTGTTCTCGATAACAATATTGATGAGTCACGTGCAGTACAGGTTCATCAAAGTAAACCATAAGAGCATCCACACCCATCATCTCCACTTTGGTTTTTTAAATGGAGTCTACACAATTTTTTATATTATATTACACTTTTACATTTTCTAAACAATCTAACTATATTTTTCAAATATCCATTCAACTCATCCAAAACTCTAAAATAGGTCCCACCAAATCTTACACTATACCCCATTATATTATACAACCGTTAATTTTTAAATATAAAGTGGCACTTAATTTTTGAAGTATGTAGCAATTAATAATTAAATAATATATTTATAGAGCTATTGTCAGTGTAGAAGCGTGCTCAAACTAAACAATGATGTTAAGTATACACACGCCTCTTGTAACACCCCATTTTTACCCGACAATTATATTGAAAATCAGAGTAGTAAAAATTCAATCAACAAGTACACAAATAGGATGCCACATTTTTCAACTTTAAAAACTTATTCATTTAATCAAATAGTACATTGATACATAACACTTTTGATTCGGATGAAACTATAACAACAACTTTTACAACCACGCAGCGGATTCTTAAACATTCAACTTTTACATGATATAACATTTGTTCAACTTAAACAACTTAGTAACAACATATTTTCATGGAAACAATTTAAAACAACTTTAAAATAAGCCACAAAGTATTCTTCGACAATTCTACTTAAAAATTCAGCATGTAAACAAATAAGCAAATAAGACACGCGTCATCCCCCCGAGTGCTACGTATCAGAGCGACAACCACCGACTTGAACTAAGGTAACCGGATATTCATCTTGATTACCTGCAGGATGGCGTATAAACCATCACCATACACAGAAGGGGTGAGATATCGAAAAATATAAACAAGAATATGATAATCAATACGTTAGAAAGAATCATACAATTTTCATTACTATCCAACAACAACATCTTACAAATCACCCACAACTTACTAACATACTTTATCAACCTATTACACATATCAACATTTACGACATAATCACTAAAATCAACCTAATCAACATAACCAACTTCAACTCTAAAATCAACGTAAACACCTTCATCAACTTCAACAAATATACCCAACATATTCAACTTCTTCAACATCAACATAATCGACTTCATCAACTTAAACAACGCAAACAACTTTATCAACTTAAGCAACATGAACAACTTTATCAACTTGGACAACATAAACAACTTAGTCAACTTCAACAAAACACAATCAACACAAACAACATAAATAATGCGACACAGGATGCGACTCGACTATGCATATGCATGTGGTACCATCGGAGTAAAACTCCCAACTTAAAATATACCAGGTTATCGAGTAATCTGCAAGGCATAAGCCTTCAACTTAATAATATTGCCAATCCAGGCCAACGTGGTGAGCATCCGCTCCAACTTAGAAAACAATGTATGGCATGATGCAACGACTCAACACATAACAACAACCAACTCCGAACAACATATAACAAACCACATAACAACTTTAATATAACACGATTCAACTTTGGCCAAAGGCCTACAACTTATATACATCAACGTTGGTCATACGACCTACAACTTTAACATCAACATTGGTCCTTCGACCTACGACTTAAAAATTCCCACAAACCGGGACAAACCACATAAGCAATTGTACAAGAAATCCACACATACAACATGAATTCAACAAAAATAAACCGACTAAAATCACCTACTAATTATTACTAACTACCTCGACAATTTTCGTTAAATTCCTAACAACTAATTTTTCCGCTTAAATCGGCTAAACCGGCTAAATCGTATTTTTTTTTATGCTAATAGTTTCAACTTGCTGATACAAACACATTATGCACTCTATCATATTGTTATTAAAATTCAACCCTGATAAAATATCAGTATCTACTATTTTCCTGTTTCCTGCTAAAACTCTATTTCCTGCTAAACTACTAATATTAATTTTCTATCAAAATCTCTTACTGCTACTCTTTTCATTTTTCTTTCAACAACTTGATAACTTATCCTAATCTGCCATTCATACTAATCAGGATTTTCCTACTAATCTTCAATTAATAATTTGTTATTAATCCACCTATGTAAACATACACATTTTCCTTTCTTAAGATTAATATAGTTACTAACCTGCTATATGGAACAAAAGTAGCTATTCTTCCACTTTATGGGTGGCTTGCGCCACCCTTTATATTATACTAAAGGTGGCTGGAGCCACATTGTTTAAGTGGTGGCCGGGCCCACCTCTAAGTGGCTTGCGCCACATCCCACTATGGTGGCTTGCGCCACCCACTTTTCACACACAGGGGTGGCCGACGCCACCCCCTCTTATATATATATATATATATATATATATATATATATATATATTTTAAACGAACCACCAATTAACAACAACACATAAATTACCAACGTCACTGAACACTCGTTTCCATTTCATAAATTTAACCACAAAAACACACTACAGAACATCAATTCTACAAAACAACAATAATTCATCAATTACAATCCAACACGTTCAGTAAACAAAATCATACAATCTCAATCCCACGTATTAATCATCTTATTCCCGGTTATAAAATTTGAACCCCACCCTTACCTTAGATTGATGGCCGCTCGAATTTCCGATCGACTTTTCTGACTTAGCTCCGACGGCAATTCTCCCGTATCCCTCTTTCTCCAACTTTTCCTCGTTCTTCTTTCTCACGTTCCTGCTCTTCTTTCCTCTACTGATACAAAACCTAAATTCCTCTCCTTATTTTTCTTTTTATTATAATTATTATTATAATTATAAATCTCAATTTGGGCCTACTAATCAACACCTCACCAGTTACTACCACCAACGCAACGACTAAGCCCACTTAAATAAAATACGCTTATATTCTATAACTAGTGGGAAACCCGTGCATCCGCACGGGTTCCGGTGTGAATCGCGGATACGTCATCATTTATGTTATAAAATAAAAAAAATCGAAAATATAAAAATTTTGTTGTAAATTAAAAAAAAATTAAAATCTTAACACTCAAAAAAAAAACAACTGTGTTCAAAATTTTTATCAGCAACTTTATGTTCATTTTCCACAACTAAGAATTTTGATCAGAAACTTCATATTCCCGTTAGTTTTCAATATTTTGATAAATGAGTTCATGTTCCCGTTAATATTCAATATATTGATCAGAAGCTTCATCTTCCCGTTAATTTTCAATACGTTGATCAGTAACTTCATGTTCCCATTAATATTCAATATTTTGATCAGTAACTTCATGTTCCCGTTAATATTCAACATTTTGCTCAGTAACTTCATTCTCCTATTAATATTCAATATTTTGATCAGTAACTTCATGTTCCCGTTAAAAAATAGAGTAATATTTGATCATAAAATTATTAGTATGCAAAATTTTAACAAACTTCAATTTAAAAGTTTGGTGTATTAATATTGTATTATTATTATAAGTTTTATGTTTAGACTGTTAATTTATATTAAAATGTAAAAAATTAAATTAAATGTATTTATATGTAAATAATAATTAAGTAATAATTATATAAATTATACATATAATGTAAAAAAATTAAAAATTATTAATATTATAATTTTAAATGAATTGAATACATAATTTAATTTAATTATTTTTATAAAATAATATTAAGAACTTTTAGTGAGATAGAGTTTGAGTAAAAATACAGCAGGAACCAATAGTGGTAATGAACTCATGGGTGTGGCGAAACACTTGGTCAAAGAGTTAGACATGTTTAAATGGAAAGAGGTATATAGAATCATTGCTAGGCTTAGTCATTTTAAAAGTGACAATTAGTAAGAATTTTGTCAGCACATGGATTTATGTAGTATACAATTACTCTAGCTCCATCAGTTAAAGATAGCATGGAAGTAGGAATCAAAAGAAAAACTGCTTACACATAGATTTGAATACAGTAAAACAAAGAAGTTGACATTAAATTATGCTGTTACATAATAGTGTGAGACATGTCAGCCACACGGATACAAGTACATTTGATCAGTTCATCCTACATGATAATGCAAGTTCTTAATGCTGCCCACCATTATGCGACGGCATCATTAATTGCAAAGGCACACATACAATACTTGCGAATGAAATTTCTATCATTAAGGCATGTGTTTAAGATAGAAGGTATACAACAGGTAATCATTTGAATAAACATTTTTTATTTCAAAATAAAGAACATAGCAGGCAAAATCGTGAATCATGTTTGAGTCACCGAGCATATCAATACAAATTATTACAAAGCCAAAATCAGAAAAAATTATGGAACTCTGGCACGCCTTGTTTCGAAACATGCTCGGCTCTATACCGAGATGCTCCTGGCTGAAACATTTATTTGGCAGAACCATGTCCTATTGGAAGCAGTAATTTGACGAAAGCAACCGAACTTGATTGTGTTTACGCCAAGGAGGAAATCAACTTCAATTGTGGATGCGCAACTTACGCTTGAGCCAAAGTTTTGTCGCCGAGGATGTTACAATAATTGTTGCCAATATAAATGGATATGTTAGTGTCAAATTACGAATCGGCGTGAATAATCATGGTTCATGCAATAGACCATGTGATCTCACCCATAGGGCCTTTCCTTACATACTTCATTCCAAAAAAGGCTTCACTAACTCAACACCCTAGTTGCCGACATCTTTTGGTACCAAGTGGTGGATGCTTTCATTCATGTTATATCTCCTGCAAATGTGAAAATTCAAGACAAGACAAGTATGAATATTTTGAATAATCTCAAGCATGACGGAATTGCTATGGGACTTCCATCCATCTTAGGGTAACCAACACATGGAAAGTGAGTTACAGTTCTTGGCAATAACTTTAACAAAAACTTGGAGAAGTATTTCTAACCTTTGGCATTCATCCTAGAGTTATCGTCATACGCAATGGAGATTCATGCCTCGAAACCGTGCATTCCAAAGGGAAAACAATATCATATTTTTATTTGTAATCTTCACTAAATAACATAAACTCGTCGAAGCAACACGAAAAATAAATATCCATACAACAGAGGCTTATGCTGCAGAGTTTTTCAAGAAGGCATGGACATATGACGGAAGAAGGTTAGTTGGTGTGGTTAGGACCAGAACTTTCTATGCTGTCAAGAATATTGAAACATGAACGTAAAAGACTTTGTATTGAATGAATTCGAAACTTGCTGTAAACTTTTGATTATGGTTGGAAACATGTTTTTCAAAATACTGATGTCGTTTCCGTTTTTATTCCAACATGTTGTGATTTTAGCTTTACTCTTCCAATCTTGCTGATTTCGTACTGATGATTTGTTTCCGTTTTCGAAAAGATCACCGTAACCTCATTTGTTCTTTTGGAAATTGCAGATACTGTGAAGGTCTTTCACCATCTTCTGAATCAAAATCAGAGCTTCATGGGAATGAGTCATATCTCTCTTATAATTTCTCAATACTGTCACCTCTGATACAAAAATAAGTGTATGTTGCATTTTGCACGGTACCCAGTCAAATAAACCCCACCAGCGGGTTCCAAACGGTGAACCACATCCATACTACAGCCGAAGGTTATTGATAAACAAATTTCACACAAAGGACTAAATACCAACCAGGCCAACGAGCAAGTCGCAAATCTCTGCCATCCATTAAAATAGAAATTTATTCTTTGTATCATAAACACAATTCTATTCACCGCCAGTACACTTGACTACAAAAGCTAGCAATGTATCCATAAATCTGAACCACACCTCAGAGTATGATCTCGGACCACAATTGCCGTGACGGCTAATCCATCGCACAACATATAACCATAAGAAAAGTTCCACAAATCTGAAGATCCTCTCACGATGCTCAACTTGAGACTTGGAAAATAGGGAACCGACAAATCTGTGATTGACCACAATCTTGTACATAGGTTCTTTCTTTGGAGAACCAAAATCCTGGTACGTCGAACATGCAGACCGACAAATGCTACCAACATAGGATTGAGCTACTTGAAATGATTCTTGGAAGCAACCTGAAACATGCCACCCAATAGTGGAAGACAATGGTCACTACAAACAGATTTGCCGGTAAATGTCATCCGAAAGTTGTGTGACCAGAAAAGGTCGGCTAATATATGTTATTCTTTCATGAGGATCAAGTGCACAGTTTTCTGAAATGCGACTTGATGCTATAGGAAGACTTTCTTAAAAGTTATCACATAAATTGGAGAGTTGAAATTTTGGATTGTCTATACCAAATAAGTCTTCAGCTTCTGGATTCCCATGTTTGAACAGGGCAGATTTCCCTCTCTCTCTAAAGAACCAATTGCTGCCAACAGACAAAGCAATCTTGTGTTTCCCGTATCACACAACTCATGAAAATATTGAAACATGTTAGCTTGTCAAAACTGAGATAACCCCAAAATCACTTCAATCATCATTTTCTCCAAAAATGAACTCCAATCACCCCCAAGTCAGTTAATTGACAGAATCCTTGAAAATAATCAAAGGGTCCTAAAAAAATTGGAACTTGAAATAATTAAAGAAAAAAAATAGAACACAACAGAAACAATTGTAGTTTATATGAAAACTGTCTCTTAAACATTGTTGTTGATTGATCTAGAATGGAAGGAAAGAGACAAAATAGAGTAGTAACATTAACTAACCTTAGTGAAGTGATACTATAGTTCACATCAATCTTTGTTTTTTCTCTTTTCGATCTTCAACTTTCTCAGAAGTCAAACAAAGAATCACTCAGAAGAAGAAGAGATTAAGCTTACTAACTTCTGAATCTAAGCCAACAACTTGATAAATTTATACTAATTTGCATAAATCATGGCAGCTTTTATTCATAGACAATTTTGCAGAAGGGAAGTGGATACATTTTCCATTGAAATTTTTTCTACCTAAAATCTGAAAGCTGCAAATATCAGTCCTTAAATCAGTGATTACATGAAACAATGAAGAATTGAAATAATCTCTAAAATGGATCAACTTAGTAGCTATCTTTTAATGATCAATTTGAACATTTGCTTAACATTTCAATCTACTTTAATGGATTAAATCCCAACAGATGTCAGTTGTATAATGTAATATGAGCAAACACAACTTCAATTTAAAAATATTTAGTCTGGCTCCAAAAACATCGGGAAAAAACAGTTTCAAACATGACATAAATGACCTATAAAAACTTGAAGCAAACCTGATGTATGCTCTCAAATAGTGGATACTACGAATTCGCTCCATATGGCGGGAACCCGTGCAACAGATTTTATAAGATCAAGATCCTGTATGAAGATATTGCACAGATAAGAAAATTAATTCGATAGAGCTGGTACAAACGAAACATCAGATAAATTTCCATAAATACAAATAACCATACCAATTATTGATTAAAGCACACATAAGAAACTAACGATGATCTAAAATTAACTTATCAACACTATCGGTCTAAATATCGAATCTTAATAGTGCAGGTGGATATGTTGTTTCTGTAATACTCAAGAAATATTTCCTACCAGCCATCTGTTACAATTGAGCACATCTAAAGATCAAATCAGACATAATCTATAACCTTCCCTCTTTCCATAACATTGACCTGTGACAATCAAATAGAGTAATCAAAATTAGCAAAGGAAATAAACACAACACCTTACTTAGTTCGCAACAGATATTTACCATCTGTCATCTTTTCAGAACACCGTCATAATGTGTTCGACACTGATTAATAATTATACCATGGTGATAAATAGCAGGGAGGAAAATCTATTTTACCATTCTAACAAAGATATGCACAACAAACCAAGAGCCCGAGGAACAACTCGGCGTATGTTTTTCTCTCCATACTATAGAAAATGTTGCAACGATCGAATAGCCATTTAAACGGCTAATTCTTCAGCAATTCCAAGAACTGCTGGACCTTGCTGCATTTCACCTTTGTCAAGATGTTATTAACAATGCCCCAAAAGATTTGCACCTGCATGAAATAAGCACCGACAATTATAAACATTAAAGGCTGTGTTGAATATGTCGGAGGAAGATGAATAAACTCCGACTCCCTTCTTTGATTTCGTCAGCATCTTAATAACAAAAAATTGGTATAAAAAATATGTCAGAGGTACGATAAAATGGATATCACTGCCCTACAATGGAAAATCCAACAAAAATAGTCAATACAAAATTCCAACAAAATATTAAAATAACGAACCGAAGATTGTGTTGATAGGGTTCATGGCGACCTAATTCTTACCAGCATCATCGAAGAGACACTCAGAGTCAGTGAAAGTTCAAAGTTCTCTTCTACCAGCTTCCTCTTCCAATTGTAATTCATCTTCCAGCTTCCGACATTCTCCGGTGAACCCATAAAATCAAAAACCCTAACCTGAACCCACAAAATTCTGCAACAACAACAAAACCAGTCAAAACCCTAACAATCGATATTTGAGGGAGAAGGAAGAAAGAAGAGAAAGAAGGAATTTAATGGTATCATTACGGTATGTAAAGAAGACGAAGAAGGAAGGAAAAGAGGGAGAAAGAAGAAGAAGAGAAAGACGGAAGAAGAAGAGAGAGAAAGAGAAAAAGATAAATAGAAAGGACGAGAGAGAGGAAAAGTGGGTGAGGAGAGAATTCAATTTTCAAACAATGGTGGGGCTGTATGGATGACAAGTGTCCCAGAGGGTAGCAAAGTAATTTTAGTGGTATAAGATTTTCTTATATGGTAGATATTAATTCTAATATTATTTCTCTCGACTAAATCGACTAATTACCGACTATCAAATAAATCCTCCAAACCACCAAATCAACATATTTAACCATAGACGAAAAATATTCAATATTATTTCCACAACTTAAATCAACTTATTAAATCAATTCAACTCGAACCAACTTAGAAACATCAACATAATATTCCGATATTCCGGAATCAACTTAAATCGGCACAAATACTCAAATCAACGCGAATCAACACAACATACTACAATTATATTTAATTAAACACTTAATTAAATAAACGGGTGTTACAAATCTCCCCCACTTAGAACATTTTCGTCCTCGAAAATTCATCCGATACAACTACTCCAACTATGTGATTCCATCCGACTAATCAACTCTCATCTCCGAAGGCAACCTACGTATAATACAAACAATTCATAACATCAACGGCGAAAACAACCCGAATACTACTCATGTGACACACTTGACAACTTAACATCACAACATAAAGAGTAACCAACTTAAGAATTCGCCGATTTAAGAACTAGAACCCAACAACATACGAACACGCAACTTAAACACGACATCAACGCAACCAACTACCAACATCGTTGTTGCTCACGCATGAACAACTGTACAACACCACGTGTTCGCTGCGTACTCTGATTACTTGCAAAGTATCAAGTCTACCCATTTTATTCCCAACTTCTCAATCGCCAAAACCGACATAACAAAAGACTTTCGACTTAACTCTTCGGAAATTCCATCCCAACAGGTATTCTACACTTTTGTAGTTATCGAATACTTCGAACTTAGATCCGTAAGACAACACCTCTGAACGTTCAACATAATTACAACGGCGACTACTTCCCAATTATCATAAAACATAACTACAACTTTACCATCTCCTATTTACACGTTCCTCGAAAATCATCTTAAACACGCAACATCATTACAACAACATAGGGTACCAGTGTACAATTAACTTCAACCAGATAAATCATCTTTTCCTTTCCAACTAATCCAACAAACCAAATTATCGACTTTTACTCATACTGACACAATTCTTCATAAATTCTTATCCGAATTAACACAACCAAGTAACTCATCTTTACCAACCAAAAGTTCCACTTTTACAATTCAACTTATAACTTCACTTCTTTTTCTACTTGTAACTCAATTCTCAAATTACCCAGAACTCAACTGCGAATTTCCATACTACTCATCAATTAAATCGCAACCTCATGCCATCATCCTTAAATTCAACTAATATGCTCATATATGAATCTACACCGACAAAATAAATAATCCACAAGCACTTGGCTTGACTTCAACCAATTCAACGTACGTACTATACTAGTTGGCACGACACATCTATCCATCAATTATGATTCCGTCTACTATCAACAAGAGATTAAGGGTGATCAGTTCCTCAATTTGTCAATAGACAGCCGGAAACCATAACAGTGGCATAAATCATCATTACCCAACACAATAGCATACTACAACTTGTGCCCAAAGTCCGTAAGCACAATGCTCCGCCAACTCTCTAAGGCTTATCAACGTCTTCTTAGTTTCCTTAATTTCAACTTCGTCAATTATACCAAAACGTCCAAAATCCAATACATAATCTCTTATACATGCTCGTAGCACAACACAATTATTAAATATCTTTCCAACACCGAAATCGCTACTACTTCAAGTACTATCCAACTCGGCTCGCTCCAATTACAACTCTTATCCAAGTTAAAATTTTTAATGTTGCAAATCAACCATCCGTCTTTTTCTCAACATTACTATCACATGACATCATCACTTATTTCTCCTTATTCAACATAAATTACATCTCGATGCTTTCTCAGGTACCGTCAAATCCTTATAATTACCAACATGTTATTCTTATCAAAATTTCACACTCGGCTTCATCTTTCCAAATTTTTCAGCAGTAGTCGCTCAACTTCAACCACATATATCACTTTTGATACAGACCTCTCAATCACAAAATCATATTCTAAAATGAAGAGAATTTCGTAAAGATTCTAGAACTTCAAGAATCGCTTGAATCCGAGTTACGAGTAAAAAGTTATCATCCTTACAACGGAACTGGTTCAGAATTTCCATATGCAGAATTTTCCCAAAATCAGCATTAGACCCAAATATTAAAACGCACTTTTCTCCCTCTTCACAAACTTCCTGAAGACAAATCGTATATGCAAACTGTAGGGAATTTCGTAAGCTTTCCAAAAAGTCCAGAACCGCTTCAATCGGAATCACGAGTAAAACGTTATGCCTCTTTTACCGACAGCTGCTCCAAAATTGCAAAAATCAGAATTTGAGATTGATGAACATAAGTTCCATCTCTCTCCCGCTTGCTCCAAAATCTACCAACAATCCTTTCTTTTCATCCAAATCTAAAATTACTCGACTTTAATCCGACTATACTCAAGGCATATTAATCTACCGACTTGATCCATCAACTTATCATTTCCATTGGAATACTTCCTTATTCTCAATCAATTCCTCATCCATATTCCACACACTTCTCAAACTCGACCGATACGAATTCATGAGTCTAAACTCTCGACGGTCTGTAACAACATCGCTTCAACAACATTTGCACTCTTGCAATCAACATCACCTTGAACCAACTTCTACATACCAACAACACGTCCGGGAGACAAGCTTCTCCCCCACTTAATCCAAACCAACACCTGCAGACAACGACCAGAAACTAACAAACAAGCACCGACAGTGTTTCCCACACATGTCGAGTACTAAGGAATAAACGACATTAGACAACATTGGCCGGACGGACCGACTTGCTCTGATACCACTAATGTAACACCCCATTTCTACCCGACAATTATATTGAAAATCAGAGTAGTAAAAATTCAATCAACAAGTACACAAATAGGATGCCACATTTTTCAACTTTAAAAACTTATTCATTTAATCAAATAGTACATTGATACATAACACTTTTGATTCGGATGAAACTATAACAACAACTTTTACAACCACGCAGCGGATTCTCAAACATTCAACTTTTACATGATATAACATTTGTTCAACTTAAACAACTTACTAACAACATATTTTCATGGAAACAATTTAAAACAACTTTAAAATAAGCCACAAAGTATTCTTCGGCAATTCTACTTAAAAATTCAGCATGTAAACAAATAAACAAATAAGACACGCGTCATCCCCCCGAGTGCTACGTATCAGAGCGACAACCACCGACTCGAACTAAGGTAACCGGATATTCATCTTGATTACCTGCAGGATGGCGTATAAACCATCACCATACACAGAAGGGGTGAGATATCGAAAAATATAAACAAGAATATGATAATCAATACGTTAGAAAGAATCATACAATTTTCATTACTATCCAACAACAACATCTTACAAATCACCCACAACTTACCAACATACTTTATCAACCTATTACACATATCAACATTTACGACATAATCACTAAAATCAACCTAATCAACATAACCAACTTCAACTCTAAAATCAACGTAAACACCTTCATCAACTTCAACAAATATACCCAACATATTCAACTTCTTCAACATCAACATAATCGACTTCATCAACTTAAACAACCCAAACAACTTTATCAACTTAAGCAACATGAACAACTTTATCAACTTGGACAACATAAACATCTTACTCAACTTCAACAAAACACAATCAACACAAACAACATAAATAATGTGACACAGGATGCGACTCGACTATGCATATGCATGTGGTACCATCGGAGTAAAACTCCCAACTTAAAATATACCAGGTTATCGAGGTATCTGCAAGGCATAAGCCTTCAACTTAATAATCTTGCCAATCCAGGCCAACGTGGTGAGCATCCGCTCCAACTTAGAAAACAATGTATGCCATGATGCAACGACTCAACACATAACAACAACCAACTCCGAACAACATATAACAAACCACATAACAACTTTAATTCAACACGATTCAACTTTGGCCAAAGGCCTACAACTTATATACATCAACGTTGGTCATACGACCTACAACTTTAACATCAACATTGGTCCTTCGACCTACGACTTAAAAATGCCCACAAACCGGGACAAAACCACATAAGCAATTGTACAAGAAATCCACACATACAACATGAATTCAACAAAATAAACCGACTAAAATCACCTACTAATTATTACGAACTACCTCGACAATTTTCGTTAAATTCCGAACAACTAATTTTTCCGCTTAAATCGGCTAAACCGGCTAAATCGTATTTTTTTATGCTAATAGTTTCAACTTGCTGATACAAACACATTATGCACTCTATCATATTGTTATTAAAATTTCAACCCTGATAAAATATCAGTATCTGCTATTTTCCTGTTTCCTGCTAAAACTCTATTTCCTGCAAAACTACTAATATTACTTTGGGTTAATACCCCTTTTGCCCCCTGCCATATAGGCGAAATCCCAAAAACAACCCTGTAAAAAAAACACAGATTCCATCCCTGCCATTTGTAGATTCCCTCATTTTGCCCCCTGAGTAGATTTGGTCAACAAAATTGATGATGTGGCGCTGCTTTGTTGGCTTTTTATTTTTATTTTTTTGTTTATTTAATTACACGCGTGGCAGTTTTATTAATATTTTATTGATTGCATGTTATTAGTTCAAAATATCAAAAGTTCAAAATTTAACCCACTACAAGGATTGAACCCATGACTCATTGGGTGAAAGAAACATCACTTTCCACTAGACTACAATACATCAGTTGTTATTAGTTTGTGTAAATTATATATTATACAAACTAAACTAAACTAAATTTAATATAAACTTAACTAAACTAAATTTAGTTTAAAATAAAAAAAACTGTTATTTTAAAAAACTATTATTTTAAAAAAACTGTTATTTTAAAAAACTGTTATTTAAAATAAAAAAACTGTTATTTTAAAAAACTCTTAATAAAAAACTAAACGAAATAAATAAATATAATAGTAGTTTTAATATTAGTAATTACTAATAAACTGAAAATAAAAATATTAATTAATATTTACTTATTTAACATTAAAAACTGAATTTTATTTAAACTATTTAGTAATAGTATGCATTTTATTAAATACTTAAAAATAATATTTACTGAAAATAATGTTAAAACGTTACAAAAAAATTAATTAATATTTACTTTCAATTAAAACGGTAAATTGTTACAGTCAATTAAAACTGAAAATAAATAAATAGTTACAGTAAATTGTTAAAACGGTAAATAATAAATAAATAATTAGCTACAGTAAAATAATTAATTAAATTTAACTACAGTAAAATAATAAATTAAATTTAGCTACAGTAAATAAATAAATAGTTACAGTAAATTGTTAAAACGGTAAATAATAAATAAAATAGTAAAATATTAGTAAATAAATAATAATCAATTAAATAATCAGTAATATTAGTAAAATAGTTAAATATTAGTAAATAATAATTAATCAATTAAATATTAGTAAATAATAAGTAAAATATTTACAGTAAAATTATTAATTAAATTTAGCTACAGTAAATATTTAGTAAATAATAATATAACTACAGTAATATTTAGTAAATATTTAAATTTAACTAATAAATTTCTTAAATAATAATATACTATGTTAATATTTAGTAAATATTTAGAATTTAGCTACAGTAAAATAATCAATTAAATTTAGCTACAGTAAATATTTAGTAAATAATAATATAGCTACAGTAATATTTAGTGAATATTTAAATTTAACTAATACATTTCTTAAATAATAATATACTATATTAATATTTAATAAATATTTAGAATTTAGCTACAGTATAATATAGTATAATGTTTACAATATGTTATTTAACTATATTCTAATAATAGTTATAGTATATGTAATATAGTTACAATATATTCTAATAATAATTGATCAAAATGCAAACAAATATGCAAATGTATAATATGTATCAAATTTTTGTGTTTACAAGATAAAGCAATTGAATATAACACTAAAAGAAGTCCACGTGGCATTTCCACATAATAATAAATTAAATAAAAAATAAAAAAGCCAACAAAGCAGTGCCACATCATCAATTTTGTTGACCGATTCTACTCAGGGGCCAAAACGAGGGAATCTACAAATTACAGGGATGAAATCTGTGTTTTTTTTACAGGGTTGTTTTTGGGATTTCGCTCATATGGCAGGGGGCAAAAGGGGTATTAACCCTATTACTTTTTAGTCAAAATCTCTTACTGCTACTCTTTTCATTTCTCTTTCAACAACTTGATAACTTATCATAATCTGCCATTCATACTAATCAGGATTTTCCTACTAATCTTCAATTAATAATTTGTTATTAATCCACCTATGTAAACATACACATTTTCCTTTCTTAAGATTAATATAGTTACTAACCTGCTATATGGAACAAAAGTAGCTATTCTTCCACTTTATGGGTGGCTTGCGCCACCCTTTATATTATACTAAAGGTGGCTGGAGCCACATTGTTTAAGTGGTGGCCGGGCCCACCTCTAAGTGGCTTGCGCCACCCACTTTTCACACACAGGGGTGGCCGGCGCCACCCCCTCTTATAATTTTTTTTTAACGAACCACCAATTAACAACAACACATAAATTACCAACGTCACTGACACTCGTTTCCATTTCATAAATTTAACCACAAAAACACACTACAGAACATCAATTCTACAAAACAACAATAATTCATCAATTACAATCCAACACGTTCAGTAAACAAAATCATACAATCCCAATCCCACGTATTAATCATCTTATTCTCGGTTATAAAATTCGAACCCCACCCTTACCTTAGATTGATGGCCGCTCGAATTTCCGATCGACTTTTCTGACTTGGCTCCGACGGCAATTCTCCCGTATCCCTCTTTCTCCAACTTTTCCTCGTTCTTCTTTCTCACGTTCCTGCTCTTCTTTCCTCTACTGATACAAAACCTAACTTCCTCTCCTTATTTTTCTTTTTATTATAATTATTATTATAATTATAAATCTCAATTTGGGCCTACTAATCAACACCTCACCATTTACTACCACCAACGCAACGACTAAGCCCACTTAAATAAAATACGCTTATATTCCATAATATTAATTCTAATATTATTTCTCTCGACTAAACCGACTAATTACCGACTATCAAATAAATCGGCCAAACCACCAAATCAACATATTTAACCATAGACGAAAAATATTCAATATTATTTCCACAACTTAAATCAACTTATTAAATCAATTCAACTCGAACCAACTTAGAAACATCAACATAATATTCCGATATTCCGGAATCAACTTAAATCGACACAAATACTCAAATCAACGCGAATCAACACAACATACTACAATTATATTTAATTAAATACTTAATTAAATAAACGGGCATTACACCTCTTAAAGCCAATTATCCAAAATATCTGACACCATTACTTTGAGAATAGTGTAGTAACGATGCAAAAATGGGCGATATTCATGCTCTAACAGCTGTTGTTGTAGCAACATGAATGTGACGTGCTTATGACATCGTAGGTATAGGAAGCTTGTGGGAAATATGAGGAAAATTGAGAATTGTGGTTTTGCCTTTGATGGTTAAAGCTGCCATGTCATGTGCTCTAGGTGCGGTTTCTGGCGTTGAGAATGTTCCAAGCTAAATTTATGATTTTTTTTGGGAGATTCTCAGATTTTTGAAACCCATTTTCCCTACTGCGTTTTCTTACTCCATTTTAACTTCGTAAAGAATACATTAAAAAAATCCATCTCTAGTTGAGGAATCATAAATATATAAAATTAAAAATTAAAAAAATAAGTGGATTTTTTTTTTGAATTTTTTATGAAGATTAATAAAGATGGTGATTGTTGGAGGAAATCCATAATGCAACGGAATAATCCAACAACACAATCTCTCCCAAATATCAAATGCAACTTAGAGACAATCAACAAAACACATCAAATAATACAACACAATACAATTTTAGTGTAGAAAAATCTTCGTTAACTAGGAGTAAAAAACCACAGGACCCGTATGCCACTTAAATCTCCACTATAATCAAATAATGGGTATAATCAATGTTCTCTCTAACAATAGTTAGTGGCATACATCAACATACTCAAAACTTACAATCAATCTCAGAATACAACAAGAAACAAGAGATACAATCAACCAAACACAATCCTAAAAACTGTACCTCAGAAAACCACTCGGTAGACAGGTCTAGAAAACTCAAAATTTGATATCCATCATTCATAATGTACCTCTATAAGTGTTGAACATTGTCACCTAAAATCAGAACAATTCAATTGTTGGATTGTGAGAAAACTCTGATATTGTGGAACTAGTCTGGGTTGAATCAGGGTTGCGGGAATCATATTTTATCTATAGCTTTTCTTCTTTTTTCTCTCTCACACACCGAATGAATGACCTAATTCTCTTTGTTTGATTGTAACAAAGGCTTGCACATACATGGGTTGCTAACTCACCTTCATTTTGGGCCACACCAAATATAAGGGATTACCCAACAAACTCCCCCGACCTACTAGTTGAAGGGCAACACTAATTCGGCTACCGTGTGAGAAAACTCAAACTTTCCCCTAGGCAACACTTTCATCAACATATAAAAACCATTTTCATTGGTGTGAATCTTCTCAAGCTCCATCAACTAGGAATCCAATGCATCACAAATTCAATGATAACAAACATCAATAATCTTTGACCTCGAGTGAAAGGAGGAATTCTTCTATAAGTGAATGATACTTTGATTATCACAAAACAAGATATAATTTTTTTGTTTCACACCAAGTTCCATTGTAAATTTCCTCATCCATACAAATCTTTTGATGCTTCCATGACGCCTATAAACTCGGCTTCAGTAGTAGAGAGTGTAACACACTTTTGTAACTTTGATTGCCAAGCCACGACTCCCACGGAAAAATTCACCATATACCCCGAAGTAGATTTTAAATCATCTAAGCTCCCGACTAGATCTGAGTCCGTATACCCAACCAACATAGGCTTCTTGCATCCCAAGGTTAGCTTCAAATTCAATGAGCCACGCAAATATCTCATCACCCACTTCATGGCCTCTCAATGATCTTTTCCCGGATTTGAGAGATAATGACTCACCATTCCCATGGCACGAGCATTATCGGGTCTTGTACAAACCATAACATAAATCAAACTACCAACATCCAACGAGTATGGAATGTTCTTCATACTCAACTTTTCTTCATTTGTAGATGGAAATAGTTAATGACAAAGCTTGAAATGAGAAGCAAGTGGAATGCTCACCACTTTAGCCTTATCGATACTAAAACTCCGAAATACTTTCTGCACATACATTTCTTGTGACACGTACAACTTCTTCTCGTTTCGATCTTGAACAATTTCAATACCAAGAATTTTTTGAGCCTCTCCTAAATCCTTCATAGCAAAATATTCATTCAAAGTGTTTTTCAACCCTTTAATTCTTGAAATATCATTTCCAACAATTAGCATATCATCCATATAAAGCAAGAGAATAATGAAATCACCTTTGGATAAATTCAGGAAAACACACACAATGACCGGCCTTAGTCATCTTGTACCCATGTTCAATCATCCCTAAGTTTAACTTTTGATACCATTGGTGAGGTGCATGTTTCAAACCATAAATACTTTTTTTGACCAATTTGCAAACATAGTCTTTTTTCCCTTCTTTTGGAATCCATCTGGTTGCTCCATGAAAATTTATTCATGTTACTCACCATGAAGGAAAGTCCTCTTCAGATCCATTTGCTCTACTTCCAAATCAAGACAAACGACTAGCCCAAGAACCACTCAAATATATTGCATCTTCGTAATTGGAGAAAAAATCTCGCCAAAGTCAACACCTTCCCATTTTTAAAACCTTTTACCACCAAGCGAGCCTTGTATCTTCTTTAAGAAGTACACTCATCTTGCTTAATTTGATCAACCCACATATTCTTTAATGCTCTCTTACCCTTTGGAAACTTCACTAACTCAAAGGTATTATTCTCACGAAGTGATTTCATTTCATCTTCCATGGCATCCATCCACTCCTTTTTGTTCTCATCCACAAAAACTTCTTCAAAGCTTTTGGGTTCTCCACCGTCGGTAAGAAAAACATACTTGTTCGAGGGGTATCGAACGAAAAGTCTTTTATCACGAGTAAACTTCATCAACTCATTAGAAGTAACTGGTTGCTCAACACTTTCAACCTCTTGATCAACCTCATTTTCAACAATGTCTTCCGTAGCACCTACATCAACAATATCATTAGGATTTAAAACATTATCAACATTTAAATCCATACCTTGATTTTCAATTGGAACATATTCTAAAGTTATTGGGGCATGAGAAATTGTAGTTGAGTCCGTATCAACCATTTCTTAATATTCAAAAGTTGGATCTTTATTCTCAACTTTGTCGATGTCTTCAATAGTATAATCCTCCATGAATAGGACATCACGACTAGGAATAAGATTCCATTGAACATGATCAAAAAATTGATACCCAAACTCATCATGTCCATACCCAACAAACACATTTCTTCAACTTCTCATCCAATTTGTATCTCTTATCCTTCAGAATATGCACATAATCCATGCACCCAAATACCCAAAGATTGTCGTAGAAAACATCTTTTCCACTCCAAACATGATTTGGAAAATTAAACTTCAACGGAACACATGGAGTGAGGTTTAAAAGATGTACAACTGTGCTCAATTCTTCTCCCCAAAAGTATTTTGGCATATTTGATTGAGAAAGTAAACATCTCACCCTTTGCACCAAAGTTCTATTCATTCTTTTGGAAAACCCATTCAATTGTGGTGTCTTTGGAGGAAAATTTTGATGACGTATACCTTGATATTGACAGTACTTGTCAAATGGTCCAACATGCTCTCCCCTGTTGTCGGTTCAAATACACTTGAGCTTTCTTCTCGTTTCTCTTTCAACCGATGCTTGAAAGGACTTGAAGGTATCTAACACTTGATGTTTCATCTTCAAGGTATAAGCCCATGTTTTCCGAGAATAATCATCAATGAAAGTCACAAAGTAATATGCACCACCAAGTGACAGTGTCTTCATTGGACCACACACATCGAAATGTACTAAATCCAACACTTATAGTTTCTTCTTTGGTTCGGATGACATAAAGGAAACTCACCTTTGCTAACCTGCCAAACAATGCAAACACTTTCTTAACTTTGCATCAGAAACACCATACAACACATTCTTCTTTGCCAAAATTCTCAAACCTTTTTCACTCATATGACCCAAACGCTTATGCCATAATTTGGATGAGTTATCATTGTCACAAGTGTTAATGTAAAACTTCAAAACCCCAAGTTGGATGATATACAAGTTCGAATTCCTTTTTCCTATAGAAACCACCATTGAGACTTTCTTTAACTTCCATTCATTGCCTAAAAAAGAGAATTATCATATCCTTCATTATCCAACTTGTCAATGGATAAAAAATTAAATCGAAGTTTTGGAATGTGTTTCAAGCCTTTGAGAACTAGTAGTCTCATTGCTAGCTTTGATACAAATATCTAATATTCCGATGACATTAGCTGGGCCATTATTTCCCATACAAACAAACCAAAAGTCATTGGTTTCGTAACTTGAAAATAGATCACGTCTCGAGGTTACATGAGTAAAATCACCACGATCAAACACCCAGTCCATCTCATTACATGATAGATTGACATTCTTACAACACAATTATCGCAAACAATAAATAAATCATCAGCATTAGCAACATCTTCGTTATTGTTACCTTTCTTTTTGTTGTTTTTGTAGCTCTTCTTCTTATTTTTCCTTTTTAACTTCCGACAATAACTTTTTTATGTGTCCTTTTTCCTCGTAATGATGGAACTCAATATTAGAGAATCGATTAGAGCCTCCTAGTGATTTACCATGTGATGTCCCACGATTACTTGAACCTCTACTTTGATATCTCCCCCTCTATTTGGTAACCAAAACCTCAAAATGTGAAGAATAACCTTGTGACTTACGCCCCAACTCCTCATCCAACACACTACTTTTAGCCAAGTTCATCCAGATGATACCATTTTAAGCAGAGTTGGACAAGGATTCCCTAAAAGTCTCCTGAGAATTAGGCAAAGTACCAAGAAGTCACAAACCTTGAATTTCATCATCAAAAGTAAAATTCATCACCTATAATTGAATTAGAATCCCTAGGAAAGTGTTCAAGTGATCGGTCATTGGTGAGCCATCACTATATCTCAATTACATCAATTTCTTGAACAAGAACAACTTATTGTTCCCCATCTTTCTTGCAGATAACTCCTCAATTTTGGTCCAAAGAGAATGAGCATGAGTCACCGAGCTCAAATGATTCAAAACATTATCATCCACCCATTGACGAATGTAACCACAAACTTGTTTATGCAACAAAGCCCATTCTTCATCACTTTTTTCATCGGGGTTTTCACTAGAGAAAACTGGCATGTAAAACCTTTAACATAAACCAAATCTTCCATCTTCACTTTCCAAACATTATTGTTGGATCCATTCAAACTCACCATTCTGGACGTGTTCGCCTTTATCGTTACAAAAATCAAACCATCGCTTTAGATACAAATTTTGGGAGGAAATCCACAATGCAACGAAATAATCCAATAACACAATATCTCCCAAATATCAAATGCAACTTAGAGGCATTCAACAAACACACCAAACAACACAACACAATTTTAGGGTGGAAAAATCCCTGTTAACTAAGAGTAAAAAACCACGGAATCCATAGGCCACTTAAATCTTCATTGTGATCAAACAATGGATACAAATAAAGGTTCTATCTAACACTAGTTATAGGTGTTGCACCCCAAAATTTTCCCTCTTATTTCTAACCTTAACTGGCTTGTGTGTCACATTCATATGCATTCATTAGGTCATAGTCATACATGCATTTCATCGGGTTTTTAAGACATGGGATCGAAGGTTTTCTATTAATCTGGATTTCCTTTACTCAGAGGTTATTTCATTTGGTTATTGTACTCAAGTCTGAGGCAAAGGTGTTGGATTTTCAATTGTCGTGAGTAGTTTTCATCAGAGGTTTACCAGAGCATAATGCCAGTTTCTCTGAGTTTCTTCAAGGGTATCAGTTATTCACTGTTTCATCAACGACATAATTGGGAAGACTTTGAATTAGGGTTTCTGGTTCTCTTCAATTTCTTAAATCATTGTTTCATCAGTCTACACCCAGGCAAGAAGATTATGGTTTCTCACCATTTGTTGTTCGAGATGGGCATGTGTCATTCAATTCAAGTTCAGTAGAAGTTAGCAGGTTAAATGTGTGTGCAGCGTTGCTTCAGTTTAATTAGGTGTGATTTGATCTTGGTAAAGAAATAGGAGTTTGTTTCATTATGAATTTGGATTTGGCATAGTCAAGTGCTTTAATAATTCAAGATCATCAATGACTATTTCATACTCAATTAGGGTTTTTGCAGTCGCAGTGCAGCCCATAGTTCAAGTTGTGACTCTCTGATTTCAAGGTGTTCTTGCTCAATAGAGTTTAATGTAAAAGCTTTGGTTTGGCAATACTCAAGTGGCCAAATTCAGAAGTTGATTCCTTAGTGGTTTCATTGTGTCAAAGCTCTAGTTCATCCAAGAATTCGGGATTGATTCATGTTCAAGTTTATTGTTCAGGTTCAATTTAAGATCTTAGTTGTGTCAAGTAAGAATTAAACAAGGGTGAAAATTGGTTTCTTAGTTTTAGATCAACATAGAGGATTCAAAGTTCTAATCAAGGATCAAATTTCAAATTACCATGTTAAACCCATTGACATTTTCTATCCAAGAGCTTATTACAAGGTTACCCAAGTTTCTACAAAGGGATATCAAAAGAAGTCTACAAAGAGTCCATGTTACATCCAAAGGCCCATTAAAAATTACAAAGAAAATGTACAAAGCTCCTGAGACCACTAACACGCAGCAACCTTCACATGGAACTTTCTTAAGCCACTTTTCAGCCATCAAATGAGCCAAACTCCACATCATACCAAATCAAAATTCACACATGACACCAAAATCGACCAGCAACGGAAGTGTGTACACCAAATGAACCAAACCTTCATACATAGCCAATTTCAACTTTCACACAGCCAAACAACCTGAGCCAAGCATCACAACACCTGCATAAATCCCACACCACAAACCAACGCATTCACTAACTTTCCAACCTGTACCTGCAATTTCACGCGAGTTGCACACGAAAATCAATATTACAAAATGCAACCTGCATCAAAGCAAACCACAAATAATTCCAAATTGCAATAACAAAATACGGAAACAAATTGCAAAACTTTCAACCACGCATTCACAAACCGTGACCACAACAAATTTTGCAAACAACCACGTCACACAAATTCTAGCACAACATTTCCACAATTCTTTCCCGTTTCTACCCTCATTCCCCTCTATAAATCTAATCTCATTCTTCATTCTTTGGCAAGTTCAACAGAACCAATATCACTCTGCCAAAATCACAACTAAATCGATCCAGACTGTCATACCCTAATTTTTGACCCTAAGATCCCACATCATTTGCATCTCATTAGCATCATATGTATGTATACTTATATGCATCACTAACCCATTTGGAGATGCAAAGATTGTTGTTTGTTTCATTTGATCGCCAATTAGGGTTTTGAGCCTCAAAAGATACTCAGGCAAAGGATTAATCGAAGAAAGGGCATGATCCTTAACTTACTCGGTCTCTCATTCATCCATCAAGATCAAGAGCTCTCATTCATCAATAATAAAGTACAAGATTGCCTTATTTCAAAATCAACAAGCCTCAAGATCCTCAGTGCACCAAAATTAGGGTTTTGACCTAATCAATCCCTGGGTTGACTTTTTGAACAAGCCATGATCCAATACCTCAAGGTATGTTTCAAGGACCTCAAATACATCATATTAGTCCATCCATATGATTGGACTGATCCTAAAACTTGATTCATAAGCAATACAAGGATTCAAATTCATCTGGACCACAAACTAGGGTTTCTGATGAAAAGTCAACCATACCTTTGACTGTTGAGCAATACATGATCTCAAATATTAGGACACGATTCAAAACATTTAAAAACACCCTTGGAGTCCATCCATGATGTTTAATTTAGCCCAAGGATTTGATTTCATAAAGGATCACAAAGTTCAAAATTCATCTGATACAAAAAGTCAACTGTGGTCAAAATAAAGTTTGACTTTTGGAGTTTTTGGTCAAACATGGTCTTTTCAAGTCAAGAAAAATGTTAGTATGTGATTTGGATCATGATTGATCAAGAAAAATCAAGAAAAGTAAGATTACTTGTAAAAAGGGCAACCTTAGAAAACTTGGAAATTTTTCTAAGTCATGAAAAACAATGATTTTTGTCCTACTTTGCAAGGTCATAACTTCCAAACCAAGTAACCATTTTCTTGGATCCAAAGACCAAATTAAAGAGCTTGTTACATATTATAGCTTTGTCACTTAGGGTGAATTCCCAAAAAGTTTATAGATTTTGAGATATGAAGCCATGAAATTAAGGTTTCCACACTTTTGAACTTTGACACTTAGAGAAATTTTGGATAGAATTTGTTTTGTGTTTTAACCAACTTTGAGGCTATTTTTCACCAATATCCAATATTAATCAAGGCCAAATGCAAACATCAAAGTTAAAGTGTGATATACCAGCTTTCCAAAATGTCCCAAAACACAATCTAATTCCATTTGAGCAAGGAGATATAGAGTGCACAAGATGCCTTGATGCAACTATTTTACAAGGCAGAAAGCCTTGAATTCAAAGTGCATTTATGTGGAATAGTGCATTGTCAAAGATATCACTCCCACCAGTTAAGATGCTCTCTTAAACAACAATAAAACCATCTGCAGAATGTGGAATTGGTCAAAAGCAAAGCTAGGCTAGTGGAAGAAGATAATGTACCTTGGATAGGAAGTAATGATACATTGCCAAAACCATTGAACAATGAACTCATCCTTCAAACCAGCACTATTTCTCCAAAACAAAGTTGCTCCCCTATAATAGATACCACATTTTATCATTCAAAACACACCAAAACAATCACAACACTTATTTTCTCATTCCCCCTCTTTCACTACAAATTTTCAAAATTCCAAAGAGTAAGCTTCGAGTTTTCAAAACCAAAGCTTAAACCACTCAAACAACTATCCAAACATATCATAAATCATCCCTTGAAGGTGTTCAAACCTTCATCTTCATCCCAAAACACCAAAATCAGAAATCCAACTATCAAAACCTCATATCTTTGACTTTTACATTTTACAAGCCATGTCTTGATTCAGTCCATTTCAAAACCATACAACACTTCAAACACACTCTAAGTAACATCCTTAAACTGTTCCAACAATAGTTTCTCAACTGTAACATCATTTGGTGGAGTTTCCATTTTGGTCACTTTTTGAAATTCTGGTATGACAGATCCCAGATGTCCTACAGGATGTCGAGACATCTGGTCTGTTACAGATAACATGGCAAGGTATAAACAATAACAGTACTGAAAAGCATAAACAACACAAGAATTGTTCACCCAGTTCGGTCTAACAACCTACATCTGGGGGCATACCAAGCCAGGAAGGAAGTTCACTATCAGCAATATCAATTTATAGACCCTACAATCAACACACCCGTTGATGATCTACTCACTTAATCACTACCCAATGACCCTTCTACCTAAGTCCACCCTAGATATGAGACTCTATCTCACTTTCAATCATCGTAATGATGTCTAGCAGTCAACACCTCAGCCACTGCATCAACAGCTTGATTTCCAACAACTCTTCAATCACATAAAATTAGAGGGCACACTTCAAAGACACACCTTGGAGTTGCTTCAAAGCTTCCTCCAAGAACAATACAAAACTCATTACCTACAGGCTTCTGAGTTAGAACACAGTGACCATCTCACAACCCGAGTGGTTCACTAGGACAAAACCCTAATGATCTACATCTTGGACCCGTTGATGAATCAGGTTACAAACACTCCTATTTATAACCTACATCCCAACTGGATTTGGGCTTCAAATCACAGCATATCAGCTGCTACAAATCTGCAAAAGATTCTCCTACAAAATAGGTCTTCAATCAAATCCTTCCTAATTTATCTCCTTAAATAGAAAGTCATTATTCTTCTTGATTCTGACTTGAATCTTCCAGACCTATAAAACAGCGCCACATAGGATAACATAATATTCCCAGAATATTTTGTATCTGTTAAATCATAACAGAATTCAATTGTCCAGCTCAGCACAGGCGCGATGTCGAATGATACAGCATAGGACATCTTATCTGACATGTTGCACCAGATGATGAGAACTTCAGTCTGATTAATGATAGAACATGTTGTTCGACATCTTCTTCACAGCAGCTCTAAACATTTCCATTCCATCCCAACAACTCCTCTTCATGTTCAGCCGAACCACTCCATTACAGGCTCATTCCCAGAAACACTCCTCACAGGGCTTGGGTATTAGCAAATCTCATATTTGATTCACAATTAAAACAGATTTAAACTCCAAATCTTCTTGCCCTAAAATAGCAACAAACTATTACAGAAATTTATTTCTTCAGAATAATTCCACTCCATGATTTTCGCATGCAATCACTTAACAAAAACACACAGAAGATTGCAAATAAAGCACAACAAATAAAACATAACACCAGAACTGGAAGTTCTGTCAAATGATGTCAGAACATCGTGTTTGACATCATGCTCACAGTCTGCAATACTAACAAACACCACCAACACTTCACCTGCAGAACATCTTGATGCAACACTTTGTTTTACCAAAATTGCTACCAATTTCAGAACTAACAATCTCCCCCTTTGGCAAATTTTGGCTAAAACAATATCAGCACACAACAGAGAACCTGTAGCAGAAACACAACATATCTAAAGACCACACTAACATTCACTCCAAACAAACTGAAGCTCCCCCTCAAGTACTGAAGCTCCCCCTCAAGTCAAGGGACCAGCAGCAACCAGAAACCCAACTACTTCAACCAAAAACCAACATCAGAACTACATCAAAGCCAAAGTACTCTCCCCCTTTTTAGCCATAATTGGTCAAACTTCACTAAGAACTGTCCATAATAAATCCATAGAGTAAAGAGTACATTAATGCAGACCAAGCACCAAAAGTTTCAAAATTAAACTCTGAATCATCCAACCAAAAGAACAAAAAGAAAACCAAAGAACACCATCACCAGCAACAATCACCATCCACTCTCTTTCCAGCACCAGTAGCAGACCCAGAATCATGACCTTCATTATCAACAGTCCTCTCACTAGAGGTATGGTCTTCACCAGCTTCCTCACTATTGCCATCTTTAGCCATGAACTTCACCAGTAACACAATGTCACGCCATCTTGTCTGACATAACACCTTCACCAGAGCCACAAACAATCTTGATAAACAACTGCATTACTTCAACAACAAAAGTTCAACTCCCCCTATCTAAGATAACCAATGCTCCTTTACAAGATGAACACCTTAAATGAATGGAAAACATAAGACTCATCTTCATGTCTTCAAGAGCGCACCCTCTATTCAACACACCTGCTGAACGCATTCACATAATGCTTGATCCTCAAACAACACCAGTACATTTAACTGACAGAAGTTGCTCCTTCACCACAAAATCACCAATGATATCTCATGACACCTTTATGATCATATAGTAAGAAAGTACTAGGATCACATCCTTGTACTACAACCAACAACCTCTTGGATTAAGACCACAATTACCATTGATCCCTCTCATCCAGAGACCATCCATACCCTGTACAAATCCACCTTGAATTTTACAGCCATAGACATTCTTGTTCCTTGAGACACAATCCAATTGAATCAGGAATGCTTCACACAATCATCCACAAGTTCTGAAGCACAACCACACTGCCTTCCACTACACTCTAAGTAAAGTCCTCTTACTTTGAATTAATAACACAGACCAAGACAAGTGTGACATCTCCCATCAACCAAGACCCCTACAGAGTTCTTCCAAAAAAACTACAGAGAAAAATAAATTCTCCCAGACACAGTAAGGAGTTCCACGTCTTTTCAGCAGCAGCAAGCAAGCATGACAAACTATCATGCTCCCCCTAAATAGTTGCACAAGTTCAGCAACAAAAATGTAACTACTCTTCCTAAGCAGTAGTACACACATGACATAAAGTCATGCCATCTGATCTGACATCATAAACATCAAGCAAAACACCACTTTACTCCCCCTGAGGCACACAACGGAAACAAAAACACCAATCCTCAGTTCAAGCACATGAACATCTTCATGCTCATACAGACCCCACGAATTCTCAGCTTACTTAGAAGCTTTACTGAGATCCAATCTCTTCAAGAGATACTTGCAGCAGAAGAAAGAACAACTCTTAAAAAAACTTTCTAATCAGATCACATCATCTGACACAATTCCTCTGCCATTACATTCACTAGTAGTTGTTGATACTAGTGAAGTCTTCAAAATTAGTAGTCATGCTTTGCCAGAACATACTACTAAAAACAAGCTCAGAATCTCCACATTCTAATCCACATAGTCAGAAACAACTCTTCTGACAATACTGCTTGAGCATCCAACTCCACATGCACAATCTCAATCATCTTCCAAATACAACCATCAACAATCATGATGCTCCCCATCACCATTCAAAGGACTCATTGTGCATAGAAGTCCTTTAAGGAGCTCCCAATAAAACACAGCCAGAGCAGCTTATTCAGGTTAACATACCCACCTGAACACCATAGAGAGAAATAAACTCGCACACCCTCTCTGAAGCAAAGAGTTCAGACTGCAGACTTGCATACTCACATCAGACAAATACTTAGCTCCCGTCAAAGTATTTATCATTAGTCAGATGCTCACCCTTATCAGAGGACAGACAAATACTCAGCTCCCGTCAAAGTATTTATCATTAGTCAGATAAGACTACCTTCTCACACAAGGTAGGACATTTGGTCTGACATTCTTCTTTCGCACACATCAGGCATCTGTTGATTCTTCTTCATGACAAACCAGCATGATAACCATTCACACCACACAATCATTCCAGATTAGGTCAGTGTCTTGACCTTTCACTCCACCCTGAGCTAAACAAACTTACTTGGCTGAGGAAGCAAAGAACTGAAATGATGTTTCAACATCAGTTCTGACATCAGTCTAAATCACATGGAATTAAACATTTACTATGGCTTTGGAGATAACAACCATAATAATCCACACATATCTCTGGCAAGGATCTCAAGAATCTTCTTCTCAAACTTCTAATGTTCAGACCTCCTGTCTGACTTTGAGATGTTGGATGCCATCCTTCTGCACCTAAACAGGAGATTCCCTCTAACAGGTTTCTGGAGCATACAAAAAAACATTGACTGGTCATCACAAACAGATTGTTAAAAAAAATGCTTCTCTCAACACTTCAACCTACAAGGATGCTCTTTAATCCTTGCAAAGAACATGTTCCATTATGTGAGGACACCACATAACTGAACTCCATTTTAAGAAGAAACTTCTCATGCAAATACCAGGGAACCATAATCCTTTGGTCCAAAAAAAACCCCAACTCCTCCTTGCCCAAACACAAATCTGAAATGCTCATCCTAGATTGTTTGGATGACATTCCAACAATGAAGACACCAGTCAACCAGTTAGGTTAATACATCTCCTCTAAGCACAACCCTTTGAGTTTCTCTTCCACTAGAACAGGAGTTTCATGCTCTCATAGACTTGATAGTGATATCAAGTTTGAGTAAACAACCTCCATCCTGTTTTTGAGAAACACCACCAGAAATATTGAGAAAAATAAATTCTCAATACAAAGATGTCAAGAAATAATGCTGACATTTCTTCTAGTTCTTCCAACATCAGATGAAGGACTCCCCCTTATTAACTGCTAAGAACTCTTAAGGGAATTATTCATTCTCCCCTCCAATAGCTACACATCCTATGGTTGGTACACACATAGAACTCCTTTCAAACACAATTTGCTCTATGGCCATAAACAAGATTGCCTACATCTGGCTACTTTGATGTCACAACAACTGGTAGAACATCATTCAAGAACAGCACTATGGGATCCTTCAATTCAGACCTGTAGATGGTCTTTCAGAGAAGAGAGCAAAAATAAATTGCATCCTTCTGATCTCTAGTCAACAAACTTATTGAAAATGTCTTTATGAGTGGACTTGGGTCAAACCTCAAGTATCTTTGGTCACTTTAACAAGTCAGTCAATATTATCCTCAAGTATCACAACACCATGTGATACACCTTCAGAGGAGAACAGAGTGATGCAACCTTAACACACAAAACCACAAGGTGTTTTCTGACAGATACATATGCAGCGGAACACAAATAAAGAAACCCCCACTACAACCTTCAGACAAAACTTAATAACCTTTGCACAAATACCACACTCCAGGTGCAATAGGTCAGCATAGGTTGAAAATAAATCAAACCACACAGTAGCTCACCACCAAAGCTACAAGCCTGATAACAGACAGGTCCAATACACACAATGTCATGAACAGTCCATCCTCCACTTCTAGGGACCATTCAAACAACAATATGAACCTATCACGTTCAAACAACTTTTCAGTATAACATCCTTCTTCCTTTACCATGAACCAGAAAGTATCCCCCTCGGATCTCACCCAGAAACAGAACAGGATGCCTACTTTGATACTAATTGAAATTCTGGTATGACAGATCCAGATGTCCTACAGGATGTCAAGACATCTGATCTGTTACAGATAACATGGCAAGGTATAAACAATAACAATACTGAAAAGCATAAACAACACAAGAATTGTTCACCCAGTTCGGTCTAACAACCTACATCTGGGGGCATACCAAGCCAGGAAGGAAGTTCACTATCAGCAGTATCAATTCATAGACCCTACAATCAACACACCCGTTAATAATCTACTCACTTAATCACTACCCAATGACCCTTCTACCTAAGTCCACCCTAGATATGAGACTCCATCTCACTTCCAATCATCGCAATGATGTCTAGCAGTGAACACCTCAGCCACTGCATCAACAGCTTGATTTCCAACAACTCTTCAATCACAGAAAAGTAGAAGACATACTTCAAAGACACACCTTGGAGTTGCTTCAAAGCTTCCTCCAAGAACAATACAAAACTCATTACCTACAGGTTTCTGAGTTAGAACACAGTGACCATCTCACAACTCGAGTGGTTCACTAGGACAAAACCCTAATGATCTACATCTTGGACCCGTTGATGAATCAGGTTACAAACACTCCTATTTATAACCTACACCCCAACTGGATTTGGGCTTCAAATCACAGCATATCAGCTGCTACAAATCTGCAAAAGATTCTCCTACAAAATAGGTCTTCAATCAAATCCTTCCTAATTTATCTCCATAAATAGAAAGTCATTATTCTTCTTGATTCTGACTTGAATCTTCCAGACCTATAAAATAGTGCCACATAGGATAACATAATATTCCCAGAATATTCTGTATCTGTTAAATCATAACAGAATTCAATTGTCCAGCTCAGCACAAGCGCGATGTCGAATGATACAGCATAGGACATCTTATTTGACATGTTGCACCAGATGATGAGAACTTCAGTCTGATTAATGATAGAACATGTTGTTCGACATCTTCTTCACAGCAGCTCTAAACATTTCCATTCCATCCCAACAACTCCTCTTCATGTTCAGCCGAGCCACTCCATTACAGGCTCATTCCCAGAAACACTCCTCACAGGGCTTGGGTATTAGCAAATCTCAGATTTGATTCCAAATTAAAACAGATTTGAACTCCAAATCTTCTTGCCCTATAATAGCAACAAACTATTACATAAATTTATTTCTTCAGAATAATTCCACTCCATGATTTTCGCATGCAATCACTTAACAAAAACACACAGAAGATTGCAAATAAAGCACAACAAATAAAACATAACACCAGAACTTGAAGTTCTGTCAAATGATGTCATAACATCGTGTTTGACATCATGCTCACAGTCTGCAATACTAACAAACACCACCAACACTTCACCTGCAGAACATCTTGATGCAACACTTTGTTTTACCAAAATTGCTGCCAATTTCAGAACTAACACTTTTGACCATTTTTGCAAGAAGAGGTCAGTTTTTGTTCCAGAGGTTTTCTTTGGATTATGATCATCCTAAAAGCTTCCAAAAGGTCTAATAGAGGTGTCCAAGGCATTCATTCACTCCTGTAACAAGTATTTTGGAAGTTGGCTTTGTGCTTCAAGAGGTAAGTTTCACTAGAACTTGGTACTTTGTTAAATATGCATTGCTTTGATGTACATTGAGTTTGAACATGTATTGTATATCATATGTGTTGTGTTTGAACCAATTTTAAGTGCTATTGTTGACTGTCTAGAGATTTGGCATAGAACTTGCAAAAATGCATCATTTTAGGAACCACTATAGGGCTTTAAAATGTAGGCATTTTTAGAAAAATCTAATACCACCACTGTGATCCTCATGAAATTTTAAGCAAGTTAGGTCTTACATCTTTTAATTTCATGGAGAATTGACCAAGTTATGGTGCTTCTTGCATTTGGTAGGAAACTAGGTCTTGTTGGGCCAGACATTGGCCATGACGCCTTTCTGGCCAGGCCTAAATCCACCTTAGCCTTATCAATTAATGGTTGGGGGTGATAAAACGGATGTATCACCACCTCAGTGGTTAAACCTGCGCGCCCTATGTACCTTGTCACCACTAGAACTGGGGTTCGAATCCCCCTCGCCCTAGTTCTTTTATTTTTCTAGATTTTCCAACTGAATAACACATATAATACCTTTCTTACCCCATATGTTCACAATGCGCGCATGGTAGGATTGGTCTTGGTTTTGTGCTGCAACTGAAGTGACCTGAGTTCAAGTCCCATGGGGACTATTTCCTATTTTTTATCACTTTATTGTTTCACTTTCTTTTGTGTTTTCAAACTATCATAACTTTCTCATTTTCTATCATTTTAAACCCATTCTTTTTGCAAATTGTTCATGATAATGTCTATTTTCTATTTATGAAAATAAAATACCAAAAATATTTATTTTTGATGCATTTGTAAATGCTTAAAGTGTGTGGTATTTTTAGGGTTTCCATGAGTTTCTCTTGATTCATTTGATTAATTCCCTAGTTTCTCTTACACATATTGCTTTGTGTGGATCACATACACTTTATAGAAAGGTTGTTTTATCTTGTAAACTTATGCATTCTGCTATTACTTGGGTTTTATACCTCTTTAATTCATGTCTACATATAAAAAGTATATGTTGAACTTTATCTATACCATGAGCTTTTGTTTAACTATTTTTGCCCTAACATGTGATGTTCTTTCCATGATTACATGACCTAAATGTGCATGTTTGCCTTTGTGTTGATTATACCATGATTATGTGTTCCTAAACACTTGAATTTTGTCTTGAAAATGCCTTTGTATACATGTTTGTTTGTATGAACCTTTGTGATGTTCCTACCTTATTCAAGACCATGATTGAACCCTAATACCCATGCTTGGTTGTTACCAATTTGTCTAAACATGTTCAACTTGTATCCATGCTTAAATGTTCAAGAAATGCCTCAACTTGTTCACATGATGTTTAAACTTTAAACTTGTCATCTTTAAGTATTCTCATATGTCATCTCTTGTATGTTTACATCTTCATCCATATATTGTTGTCATAAACATGTAATTTTGTTCAAAATATGCTTGGTTGTTTCCCTTTCTATATTCATTGGATCCTCGATTCATCTTGAATACATATACTTGCTTGAACTTCTCTGTAATTGCTCACATGGATTAAATCCTTGATTACATATTCAAGTATTTCCTTCATAAACTCTTACCATGACAAATATATCTCTTTGTTTGATGAACATTACAATTTCAAAACCTTGGGCCTCTGTTAGAGTGTAAGACCCATTACAATTTCAAACTCCTTGGGCCTCTGTCGATAGTGTAAGACCGATTACATTTCAAACCTTGGGCTTCTGTTAGAGTGTAAGACCCATTACATTTCAAATTTTCAAATATCTTGGAAATACTTTTGGGCCTCTATTAGAGTGTAAGTCCCTCCCCTCCTCCTCAAAACTTTCTTCAATTTCTCAAATATTTCAACAATTCAAAACTCAAGCTTCAACTTTCATCAAACACAGCCCTAGTGGCAACCATTTCAAACCTTGGGCCTCTGTCAAGAGTGTAAGACCCATTACATTTCAAACCTTAGGCCTCTATCAAGAGTGTAAGACCCATCACAACTTCAAAACTCCATGGGCCTCTGTCAAGAGTGTAAGACCCATCACCATTTCAAGTTCAACCATGCTTAGACATGAGCCTCTGTCAAGAGTGTAAGACCCATCACAACTTCAAACCTCCATGGGCCTCTATAAGAGTGTAAGACCCATCACCTTTTCAAGTTCAACCATGCTTAGACATGGGCCTCATCAAGAGTGTAAGACCCATCAAAACTTCAAAACTCCATGGGCCTCTATAAGAGTATAAGACCCATCACCTTTTCAAGTTCAACCATGCTTAGACATGGGACTCTGTTAAGAGTGTAAAACCCTCCACTTTCAATACTTGTCAAATATTTGTCACCTATTAAGTTTCTCTTGACATTTATAACTCCTCATCCTTAGTTTAGAATTAATCCAAACATCAGGGTTCCCCCAACTACAACTTAGTTCAAACACTAATTCCCCTTGGATGAAGTCAACTTCACCATAGCCTCCTCTTGGGCTTCATACAAGGATCCTCCAGGCTTCTTAAAAGCATCATAACCTCCATCTTGGGCTTCATACAAGATACAATCAATACTCACCCCAGTTAAGTCAGCCTCCACTTATGCTACAAACAAATAAACCTTTTTAGTTTCACATCTTGGGCTTTGAACAAGATACAAACAAACTTTTTAGCTTCAACATCTTGGGCTTTGAACAAGATACTCAAATAAATTAGCTTCTCCCCAGAGATGAGACATTGAGTCATCTCTGTAGGAAGATATCTCTTCTATACACCACAATTCAAAATCAAACATTAAAAACTTGTTTCCATATAAGTGATGTAAGTGGCACACTTGTTGATCCAAAATCCAAGCTGGAGTCCTTCTCTTATCATGGTCCAAAACTTTTCTTTCGTCTAAGTGATGTAAGTGGCACACTTGTTGATACTATATCCAAGTTAAGGTCCTTCTCTTAGCATGCAAAGAATCATAATAAAAGATGTGGAATTGTTTAGGATTCGTTAACATCCAAGTTCAAAGCTTCTTCCCTTATGATTATTCTCAAATATTTATGATGAATAGGTGAGATATGTCCCTTAAGAATGACAATTTGTCTTTTCTTTTAAACCAACAAAACTTTTAGCTTCATCATCTTGGGCTTTGAACAAGATACACAAACATCCTTTTAGCTTCATCATCTTGGGCTTTGAACAAGATACACAAACATCCTTTTAGCTTCATCATCTTGGGCTTTGAACAAGATATAAATTCCACCCATAGTTAGGTGGAACTACGAACGCTCTGACTTTCTCAATTTCCTTTTGAGAATACGTAGGCATAAGATTGTGAAATCTTAGCGAGCACACACACCTTTAAATAAAACCCCCTAGTCCCTGTACCTTTCATAAAACAAAAACTCCCAAAACATCTCACATTCTCATTCTCATCCATAGGTTAAAATTTACCCAATCAAACAGTAAACATTTGAAGAAAATAAGATAACCAATAGTAATAAGTATACAAAAGTTTCCTATAGAGTACCATAGATACTTAGGGTGTTAATAGCTTCCCTTAGTATAACCGACCCCGACTACAGATCTCTTTGCATTTGTAGGAAAAACATTTACACGCAGGGTTAGTTTAGATTTCTTCTCCTTCCTTTTAAGCATCATAGGATAAATATTAGAAATTCGAAAGTGGCACAAGCACGCTTCACGAGGGTCCCACCATCTCAGGATGGGTGGGGTTGCGGAAATTGGACCACACAGACCTCCTTCAGACCTTCCATCTTCTTCACCCAAATCCTCAAACACAACCATCACCCACTAAATTGGAACCTCAAAATCAGAAAGATGGAGAAGAAGTGAGAAAGGTCGAAACAAAATCAGAACCAATTTTAACACAAATCATAGAAAGATTGCAAGATGAAGCAGAAAAGATTGAAAACCTGAATCAAACAAGGAGACTTAAACAAACCTGAGACGGAGACGAAACGAACAGAGTCGAATGAAAATAAATCTAAAAACCGATGAAGCAGAGAGGAAGAAGCGATTCGCGCGATGTACATAAGGTTGAAACGATTTGCAATGTTTCTCAACGTTGCTTTTATTTGAAAAAAACTGATGATGTTTAATGATATGGTTTTGTTCTTCTTCTTTGAGAGAGCGCGATGATGATGATGATTACGAGCGCAATCCTTTCCTTGCCTTAATTTGTGAATTGTTGACCATGTGTTTTGGCTAAAGTTATGTGTTTCCCTGCTTCTGATATTGCTTCTCCAAAATGAATTAACCATGTCATGCTTCGTTTTAGGTTTGTTTTTTATTTTTAAATTAATTTTGGACCTTGTTTCTTTCTTTAGACCGAGCCTTGTTCTTGGTATAATGGGTGACGGGCTTTCTCAAGCCCATATGATCCTATACATTGTGTTCATAGATAATTTCTCACACACCGTAATCATACTGCACCTCATTCTATTATTTATTTTGTTTTTTTATATATAACACATTTTTGTTTTTAAAGTTTGTTTTTATTTGATAGAACATTTGTTATTTATTCTTGGCCTTTAGATGTAATGTTTTGTTTGGATTTTATGATCTTCTTTTTTGAATTTTCATTTTCGATTTTTTTTTCATTCCGATCTCGGTTGATGAAGTCTTTAGGATCGCGAATGTTGATTGTTGAGGTTGTTTAACCTTCATTATTTCAAATCTGTAGGGATTGATCCTTTGGATCATTTTCTATACTTTGGGATCGTGATAGGTTAACTTCGATTAATCGATGGAATTTTGTGATTAAGACGAGATCGTTCTCTTTTTTTCTTTTCGTGTAGCATAATTCTTAGAGAATGATCTACATATCATTTCTCTATCGTGTTTTAGCACAAACATTGTTATTGACTGGCCTCCCTTAGCATGATCTTTCATCTTTGAATCTTCTCTCCACTTCTTCACTTGAATTTTGTTTTGTACCTGATGTTGTTTGTGATTGAGTTGTGTAGTGTTTACTTGTGTTTTGCTCACATGCTCCCTTAAGGCTCCTAGTCCAACTTAATTTCTAACTAAACTTGGAGTAGGATAGACATTAGGCTCTCAATCCTTTACATGACAACATTAGTTTAATTCCCTTTCTCATCTTCAACTATAGGACCATTTGACATGATAACATCTAGGTGAGTTCCGGTAGATTTTTCTTTGCCCTTTGAGTCTCTTTCTTCTCTCTCAAATTAAATTAAAACACATAATAAATACGATGAGTATTGTGTGTCACGAGCCTTAAATACATGGGAAATGTTAAGTGGGGAGTCTCTCCTTACTTCTTCTAGAGTGCTTAACATAGGTCTCATTTTGGGGCGATCTTGCAAAGCATTCGCTCCTATGTCATAAACTTTAGTACAATACGCATCTCAAACAAAGTCAATTCACTTTTGTTAAAACTCTTAAACAAATGCAAACCATTTTGTCCTTCGGGGTTTTCCTTCAAACCTTTTTTAGAAATGGCATGTTACTTCCATTTTACCGCAAACAGGCCTCGTCCCTAACTGCTGGATTGCGAACTTAGCATCACTCATAAAAGACACTTAGCCACTCGTGGTAGGCCGAACTATGAACGCTCTAATTTCTTCATTCTCGTCCGGATGAGGATACGTAGGAACAAGACGACGAATTCTTAGTGAGCAACCTTCCCTCATTCCCCCGTAGTCCTCGGAACTACGTTGACTCTGACTTTCCCATTGCACGAGGGAATACGTAGGTATAGGACGGCGAATTCCTATCGAGTCTCCTTTTATTTTTCCCCCTTTTTCGTTCTTTTTTGTTTCCGTTAGCAAGTAGGCTTTAGAAAAACACACCCTTTGATTAGAACAACAAGAGTGGATCCTATTGAGCACAACGGACGCGAGGGGTGGTACCACCTTCCTCTCGCGTAATCGACTCCCGAATCCGGAATTTAGTTGCGAGACCATGTTCTTTCCCTTTTGAGGTTCTTCGATCGTTTCCTTTCCCCCGTCGGGTTAAATAATGTTCGGTGGCGACTCTGTTTTTCCGCCAGTTGTTTTTCGCGTTGCGAAAATAGGCATACATTGACATACTCGATACTTACAATCAATCTCGAAATACAACAAGAAACAAGATATATAATCAACCGAAACAACCACAAAATTTGCACCTCAGAAAACTACTAGGAAAACAGGTCTATACAAATCAAAATCCGATCTCCACCGTTCATAATGTACCTCTATGAGTGTTGAACACTGTTACCAAAAATTAAGATGACCCGACGATTGGATTGTGAGAAAACTCTGATCTCGTGAAACTAGTCTGTGTTGAATTTGGACTACGGGAATCATATTTTCTCTCCAGCATTTCTTCTTCTTTTTTTTCTCACACACTGAATGAATGACCTAATTCTCTTTGTTGGATTGTAACAAAGACTTACACACACATGGGCTACTAACCCGTATTCATTTGGGTCATTCCAAATAGAAGGGATAATCCAACAGTGATGAAGACGAAGAAGAAGAAAAGACAAGAATATTGAAACATCTAACAAGTATTAAGTGTTGATGGTGTATTATTAGAATTAAAAGATCATCAAGATCTAAAAGTATAAAATTTGTTAATATGATTAAATGGTTAATAATAAAAAAAATTTATAACGTCTATGGTGAAAATTCATTAATATTGTCTCGTCTAATATCTTTAAAATTTAAAATTTAAAATAAAGTATCAAATTGGCTAACGAAATAGATTTCGCGAGACAAAAATTAATTTTTATTAAATAAAGGATCAAAGTAAAAAATTTAAAATAAGTCAATGAATCAAAATTCGAATTAAGAATTTTTTCCCCAAGGCCATAGTACATGATATTACATGAACTGTCGCCATCAATAAACATCTGAGAGACATCAAAATTAGCAATCATGGTTGGTTTCACCAAAGAAAATATCTCATTTGGGATCTCCACTACTTTCTCGTTGTCATTGAATTCAAGGATTGGCTGATCTAACATATTGATTGAAGTGTTTTCCTCCTTTTTTCTAACAACCATTAGCTCGAAGATCTTCATTTTCATTATCTGTTTGGAGTGATTCCTTGCTCCTAGGACACCATCAGTGATGAAAGCAACATACTGGAGCTTCCCTTTACGACTTTCTTTTTCTTGGCCATGATATCTTTCCTTTTAGATCAGGCAACAACATCAATGGTTTTCTTAGGATATTTTTCGCTCCCGGGGGATCACTTATTCTTCAGTGAACCTTCTCGGATTTCTTAACCCGTCTAATTATCTCTAGTGTATTAAGTCATTCACCCTTTCTTGATTAATCCTTCTACTGTATCTTAAAGCTACATGCAACCATTCATGTTATAGTCGTGACTCTTATGGAAATAAAAATACTTTGACTTATCTGCCCATGAATATTTCATGAGTGGGTATGGATTCGTGACCCCAACCTCCTTGAACTTAGTGTTTAAGCATTCCTTCCAAAATTTCTCCTTTGAATTATTCAGAGGATTGTACGCATTGAACCTGGACTGAGGGTCGTGTTTGTCTTCTTCTTGATGAAGACCAATGTCTTTTTCAAGTGCCCGGTTGAGTCCAGGATTTCCAACTTCTCATCCCCCCCTGACTAAGAGTTTTTCTTCATAATTAATTTATGGTTGTTCCATATTCAATAAATCTTTTAAGCCATAAGCCTCTTTGAGTTCTAACTTCTCCCTGAACATGTAATACGACCCAACTTCTTCTTCAATATCCAACATTTCATCTCATCATCTGTGCCTCCCACGACTAATTCCACGTTGGTAAAGTGGTCAATATATCCTTGTATGATCTATTTCTTCCCTTGAGTGATCCCACTAAGCACAACCATTGATGTAGGTTTCCTATTTTGGGTGGTGAAATGGGCAATGAAGGCCTCACAATCTTACCAAAAATCCAGCTCATGTTCAGAACGGTCTTAAACCAAATCATAACAGATCCAGTAAATGTTAGTGCAAATAACTTAGACCATATAGCCTTGTGGGAGTGATAATAATCTAATAGGTTGTCCTTGTGCTCGATGTTTTCGTCTAGGGCCTCAGTTCCATCATAAATTTGAAGTTTAACGAGTTTTTATAATGATATTGGAATCCTACTATCATGGATGCGATTAGACAGAGAATTTCTCTTCCGCTTCAAAATTAGAGTATCTTCATCATATCCCCCCCCCCCCCTTCGAGGACGGCGGACCTCTAGGGTAGTGTGGCTACCGCTTCCCCCTTTAAGATTAATGGCAGGGGTATTATGTATTCAGTGGCGGCAGTGAGTCGGTGATCTTGAGATTTCTTCCCGCGATATTGTTGCTCTGTTGGATTTGATTGTACACATTATTCAGTAGGTCAATAGCTTCTTGCATCTGGAGGTTAGCTTGTAACAGTTGACGGATGGTGAAGGATGGAAATATAGACATTATCATGTAAGTTTATAAACTGAAAAAGATCAAAGTTCCTTATTCAACACTAAAAGAAAGGCTTAGAACACAAAACCCCGATAATTATTAAAAGGTGAGAGATGGAGAAATGCAAGAAAAGGATGCCATGCAAGAAAAGAGATGTGTTTAACTAAAGTCAAAGCACTTGGAAAAAAACACCTAAAATTGCAAAGATTGGTATAGTCAAGTTGAGGCACTTAAAGAAACCATTAAAGAAGAAAACCTCATTCTATGTGATGGAAGAATTTGTAAGATTGCAGGAAAGAAAAGTCTAGATAGAGAGAAGGGAGGGTTTTTCTCTCTAACTTTAGTATATCAGAGAATGATAGTAGTGTAAGATGGTTAAAAGGGTTGTTGTCATTCCTTTTGAATGTAGTGAAATTGTATAAAAAGAAATTATACTTTCATAATAAATGTTTTTCCAAAATTTTTTTTTTTATTTATTTTAATTTCTTTTTTAATGTTTATAATGGGAGTTAACTAGGCATGGCAACAAAATCCATACTCGCAGATACCCACCCGAACTTGCCCCGAATTTGACGGGGAAAACCTGCTTTGACTGGGGTTGGGTTCAAGTTTGGATTTTCCCCGATTATAAAATATGGGGATGGGTCGGGTAATGGGGACACAAGTACCCACCCCGAACCCACCCTGTTTATTTAATTACATAATTTATTATTTTAGTTTTGATGATTTAGAATATTAAATATGTGGTTGGTGTTTTGATATTTTGATTTGTATTTATTATTTAAAATATTTGAAATGTATGCATGAATTTTTTGATATTTTTTTATTTAATTTTTTGTAATGTAATTTGGTTTTGAAAAAAAAGACTTTCATTAAAAAAAATTGATTTCACTAAATAGATGGTGGTGGGGCGTGGATACCCGAATTCAACTCGAACCTGTTAGGGACGGGTTTGGGTTTTAATTCTTCATTTCCTATGGGATTAGAGCGAGGAACATGGATTATTTTAGGATTCGGGTTTGGATTTGGGGAATGTAAAAACCATCCCTGATTTTTCCCGTTGTCATGCCTATAGAGTTAACACGTTCCAAATAGTATATAGAAAATAGATAGGTTGGAGTATAAAAGGTACATAACCAAACCACATCCACAAGATAATTAAAAAAACACATAAAAATTAGTAAAAAAGAATACAAATATTAGACAAAGAAAAATAAACCAATTAAATATTCCAGCGAGTAAAGAAAAATCAAGCATGGAAATCCCACACATGTCAAAGGGAAAACTTGTTGGATCTCAACCTTTAAAGACCACCATAACCAAAATAGAATAACACTAGAGTTTAGGATTTTTTCAATCTTGGAATTTCTTTTGGTAAATTAAATCAAGCTCAAGGCTTTATGTCAAATCATTACATGTTCAAATTAGGGATGGCAAAAAAATCTGTATCAGTGGATATCCGCGGATAAAATCCATCACGGATATGGGACAGGAAGCTTAATGGATATCCACGGATAAAATAAATGGATATTTAAATATCCATTTTTTAATGGATATGGATACGAGTTTAATGATACCCGTGCCTGTGGATATCCATATCCGCTAATAAATTATAAAAATTATTTAAATATCATTATTTTATTATACCTTATCCTTTCATCTTCTAAAAAAATTAGCCTTCTTATATTTCATTCTTACTTTTTTTTTGAAATTTCCTTTGAAGAAAATCTTTCATATTTCACTCAAATTCTATTAGTCATTTCATATTTAAACTCTTGAATACTTCATAGCTCACTTCAACAACTTCACAGTCCAATTAACTAGTGTCGTCATTCCTCTGTCAAACCAGTGTCTCCTTTCCTACTCCTTTGTCGTCAGCTCTTCCATCATAACTCACAATTACAATATCTTTTATTTGTTTGATTAAAAATGAAATGTATGGATATAATGTTTATATCTAATTATATTTTGGTGAATAAGAAGAAAGTTAATGTGATGGAATTTTATTGTTAAATTAAGAGTGAATTGTATGGATGTTATGTGATAATTACTTTTTGTATCTTTAAAAGAAGCTAAAAATAATTTTTATAAAAAAAATATTACCCATGGATATCTGTAAATATCCGCGGATACCATAAAACCCGCGGATTACCCGCTTAACGGATATCTGCATTGATATGGGGCGTATATGGATATCATATTTATCCAACGGAGTATCCGTCCCAATAGATATCCATTACATCCCTAGTTCAAATACAGTCTTTTTCGTTTCCAATGGAAAGGTATTAAATGCACATGTATTTTATCAATGTAGATGTACAATAAATGTAATACCCCATATTATCTAAACGCTCAATTGGATATCAGATGATATCAGATGAGCTTCTATATACTCTATCTTTGATTAATTGGAATAATGGAATTTCCTAAGTTCTCTAAGTGTTGTCAATTGGGATCAATAGAGCAACTGGTGAACTCTGAAGAGATCAATTAATTTATTAAAGAGACAGATCAATATTTATTAGTTTAAGAGAGGATTTTATGGTAACTCTAATAATTGATAAATTGGTGTTAGACGAAAAAATATCAATTGGAGATATTTTACCCTATTGGATTATATTGTATATTATAAGTGTTATATATATATATATATATATATATATATATATATATATGAGAAGAAGAAATAGAAAGTGGGTAAGAGAAAGAAGAAGAAAAACGTGGAAAGAGAGAAAGAAAAGAAAGGAAGAGAAAGAAGAGAAGAAAAGCTTGGGAAGAAGAAGGAAAAGCTTGGATCATCATCATTATTCATCATCCTCATCATCAATTCATCCTCTTCTTGGATCAAAGAGGAGTTCCAATAGTTAGGAACTTTGGAGTCGAAATTGGTGGAAAAGATATTGGGGTTGTAGGGTTTGTGTGGTTTGTATATTGATGTTTTGATGATATTCTTGTGGTATATGAGTATAAGAATGATGTAATTAATGGTATGAATGCTTGGTAAATGATGGGTTATGTTTGGGTTGATAGAGTATAGTTTAGAGGTGTTTTGGATGATGAAAAACAAAGTTTTTCATTTCTGCAACAGTGGTAACCGATTACCTATATGAGGTAGTCGATTACCATGAGAAAATGCTGTTTCGCCACTGGAATTGGTCAAGTAATCGATTACCAAGATAGGGTAACCGATTACCACTGACAGTTTGTGAAAAATGGAAATTGAATCGGTCATAACTTGAGTTTTGTAACTCCGTTTGACGCGCGGGTCCGGAAGCGTTGGAAAGCTAATTTTATGCTCTATGTGATGGTGAGGTATAAACATGGTTATATGCCATGTATTGATAAGATAAATATAGAAATGTAATGTATGTAATTTTGTTTCCACCAAAACTCCAGAATCGGGAATTCGATTGATACGAGTTCAGAGCCTTTGGAAAGATTATCCAATAAGGTAGTAAATAATGTTAGACCATGATTTAACCAAGGATGCTTGGTAGAGGATAGTAGTGGCTTGTATGCCTTAAAATGTGTGTGAACTACTAGTGGATTATGTTTGACATGTTATGCTATTATGTGTGTTCCATGATTGATATTTTTATATGCCAATGTGTATGATATATGTATAATGTGATTATGTGATAACATGCGTAAAAAAATGAATTAGGAAGAGTGAGGAAATCTTACCCCAAAACCAAATGGTGTAATTCTAGTATTTTGACTAGGATGTGATAGAGAATCTAGATGGTGATGCTCGTACATTCGATGCCTAGGTGTGCATCCTTGACGAGTAGTGGTCTAGTAGAGAGTGAGACATTATATGGAACATGTGTGGACTTTTGTGTTTCTTTGTGATTAAGGAATTTGTGGCCTTGTGATTATTGAATACAATCACGCTTGTGTGAGATCATATAATCGGAACCGTTTCCCTGAGACTTGTTGTTTCATGAGCTGAGAGCTCCTCTGGAATGTACGCATGATTATTTGGAAGGTTTGATTCCCGTGTGTAGTACGAATGGAACCTACAGGTAGAGACTTGTGCTGGTTTATGGCCCATGTGAAGTGACGATTCTTAAGGTGATATGTGTGAGTGTTTGAATCCATTTGTATGTCAAATAAGTGTAAGGATCCATGACTCGAGCCGACTTCTAGGTGTAGAAGAGGACGGGAAAAGTGGATGCCTTGATGAGGTTACCGATTAGTGATAGTTTGAGTTGTTGAACTAATGAACATGTTTCCATATAGTATGAGATTGTGAACTCAAGGTCATATCCCTTCCCTTTTGACTTGAGTTAGGTTTGGCTAGAACCTTGTAGAGCCGAGTGAATCCATAAGATAGGAGAACTCACTGAGATTATTATCTCACCCAAATATTGTTGTTATTTTTCAGGTAATTGTTGCAGGTATGATTTACAAGTGGAG